>OY728148.1:803142500-808142500 GCA_963277665.1 Viscum album
GACTCAACCACTTGTGCGATGAGAGATCGAAAAATCTCTGAGTCTCAAACTTCGTTGAAAATGAGGAGGGGTGGTCCTCTGTTTATAGGAAAACTGGACCCCCTGCATGGTGGCGCGCAAGTCTTCCCCCGGCGTGCAGGTTCGGGCGCGCAACTCATCCTCCCTAGCCTTTGTCGCGCTACTCACTTGCGTGACCACACAAATACTTTCACAACCTTGTTTTCTTTGCCATATTTTGATGTTATAATCTTGAAAAACAATAGACGCGCAAGTTTCCAATCATCCTAGGCATCGGCGCACAAGTCTCTTCATGGCGCGCAGGTCGCTTCCGCGAACATCCCAAAACTTGCACAACCCTTATCCCTTTTCCATTTTCCCATGTTCTAATCATGAAAAAAATATGGCGAGCAAGTTTTCTCTCCTTCAAGTACACGGCGCACAAGTCTCTTTTCCAAAAACACTTTTCTCCATTTGTCAGTTTTCAGGCCAAAAAATTTGGCAAACACTGGGAAGCGGTGCCACCTTCAATACTATTGTCTTCTTGAACTGTATGATCTCTTTGCTGGTACACATTCTGAAATTCCACTGAGGATTGACAACAAACACAAACCATACTCAAAATCATGAATAGAAGACCATGGTTCCAACAAGTGGTTATGGGGGGAGGCTATGTTTTTTTATTCTAATATTATTTTTACTATAATTAGAAGAAATGATTAGTGATGGTGGGGATGAGTAGTTAACCAAATAGGTGTATGTTGGTTTTATTTTTGATTCACTGGATCATTAGTATGCTTTTATCACTTTTACATGAGAGGTCCTAGGGATGATCCTACTATATATACTTTTTATGAACACCCCTATATATATTATAGGTGATTTGGATGCTTTGAGTGACTAAGATGGACCGTTCTAGTTTGGAGTTGGAGTGGATGTTTGAAGCTACTTGTTATAAGTGGTTTTGGCATTTTATTTTATTTTATTGATTACCTTTTTTATAAATTGACATGCATTGTTGCATTTTTTTACTAATTTCTATCATTTCAATAAAAAATTCCCCTACTTCTAGTGACCTATACTCATAGATGAACTGAAAAAATTGAAACAAGCATCATTTCCTAATAATCTCCCAGTTTATGACTATTTGAAGGAAATTCATGGAAACCTCTTTAAAATTAAAAATTATAACCATCGTTCCTCCATGACATAGTATGTGATGTTCTCTATCTGATTTCTTTACACTAGTCTAACTAAGGCATAATATTTCTTTAGGATTTCATGGATATGAAACAATATGAATGTATCAAATAGAATATATTTCTCATATTTTTTCACTACTCTTACAATTTTTCTTCTAATACATATTAGATGAAATTGAACACGAGGTCAATGTGTTTAGTCCTTGAATGAAACGCCCAATTTTTTTGGTGAATCACACTCTGAATATCATAATAGAGTTTCTCCTACTCCTATAAAATGTTAATCTCCTTAATTAATCACCATAATAAAATAAACACTTTTCCCATTTTAATTTCTACCATAAATTTAGTTTGCATATTCAAAAAATTAACTAATAGTTACAGCTAATACATCCATCTAACCATTGTCCCTCTATAGAATAACACTAATACAATTTATCTTTTCTAGGTATCTCAATATCTAATATGTTTTGTGTCTTGGAACCCATACATAATATTATATTCTTGAAGGAACATTGATGTATCATTCATTACAGAAATTAATAGGTAAACCACTTATAAAATAAGCATGATGTAACTTCATCCATCCCATACTGTCTTTTATAAATAGTGGTCTCATTTGCTTTAAGTGAATCCTTCTTCAGCCATGAAACCCCATTATTCTAGTTCTATTATCAAGGAACCTACTTCAATCCCCAAAGGAATTACATGAATATGCATATAATGTCCCCATTTGAATAATCCTCATATCCTTTTGTTTTCTTCATATAAATCTTTTGGTTGATTTAATATCCTTGTCCAGACTATTAATTTCACTTATATATATATCTCCAATAATTTAAATTTTAATAGTTCATTATGTGCCAATTCATTTATGTTTTTCTATAATATCCTATTTTAATACTTGAAATCTTGTTTTGTGTTTAGAAATTAATATTTTAAAATGGAAAAGTAGATTTTATTGAGAGAGTTGATTTTTAAAACAAATTTTTTTGTGAATGAAAAATATTTTAATGGTTGTGAAATGTTTTAAATATGGTTTATCTTATGTTTTCTTTTTTCATGAAATTTTTGGTATTTAAATTAAAAATGGATTTTGATAAATGCATTAATTTTTGAAACCATGTGTGTTGATTTCCTTATAAGAATGAATTTAATTAATTTTGAAATGTTTGATATGTGGTTGATTTAATTATGAAAAAGTAGAGAAAACTTTTGGAATGTGTGGAAAAAATTTAATGATTTATTTTGAAAATTTTGAACTCATAGGATCTTTATTTAGGATAAATAATAATTATAGGATCCTGAAGGAAAGAATTTTACATTTTTCAAGAATAAATATTCGAGACATGTCATAAGGAATAATGATAGATCATATGTGTCCCTCCTCATAAAGACCTTTATTTGCAAGGACATCAGCAAGATAATTGGATTCCTAGTAGGTATGAATGATTATGTTGCCCATAGAAGAAATCTTGTTAAGACAATTCACCCATTCTTATGTCAGCTTCCTTGAGAGATGAATCATTCATGTCCTAATGGCTTGCACAATAGTAGTGGAGTCACATTCAAACCATATGTTATTCTAGCATATTTGGCATGCAAGATCCATCTCTTTAATAAATCCCATAATTTCTACTTCTAAGGCAGTGGCATGTCCATAAGGTTTATATAGTCACTCCATTACATCACTGTTATGATTTCTGAAAATGATCATGTATTCTAATGGAATCAGGTTTCCCCTTGAGGAACCATTAATATTTTATTTCCACAAGCCATGATAAGGAGGGGGGTTGGATAATACTTACAGAATTAATGAGGGTTTAGGGAAGCCACCTACAAAGTTCTAGAACCTTAGGATAGTAAGGCCATGAACTGAGTTGCTGCAACACTCATCATGCAACAAGTTTGCATTTTGTGTTGATGTAATAACAATAGATAACACGAGTTTGATGTTGAATCAAATCTGAGAGTGAATGGAGTTGTTGAGGCCTTTCGATATGGTGTGGAGTAGTTCTTCACAAGCTACCTTGAATAGGATTTCAATCTATTTGGAGAACTAGTTATTCAGGATGGCACATAGGAACTGCTGTACCGAGCCAGTTTGAGTTATGTCCAGCTCAAAGATATCATGTATAATCTTACATAAATAAGAAACAGTTTTGCAACTGAAAAATTTATTATCGATGTCCTCTTAGTGTTGATGGCATAGAACACATTTTTGAGCATAAGAAAATACCAACTCTTTTCATATTTTCATCAACTAGAAGTTTGTTGAGCGAGAGCCTCTAGAGTAGGGTGAAATGTGAAGAAGTCTTCTATATTTTTTTAAAACTAACAATCCATTTTTTGTCTTGTCGAATCTTGGGTTTATATAATTATTTGGAATACAACATGCCATTGGGGGATATATCCCATATAAGATTATCATCTTGGTTAGAAAAATCATAACTTTCAACAGTTGCAATGATTTCATCATAGAGCAGTTACAGATTTTACAACTGGTTTTTGATTGAGATATTTTAAGTAGTAATAGAATATGGGGAGCTAAAATTATAAATAATAGGTTATTCAGTCTAGTTTCCATACCAAAAATTCAGGGTGAAATTTTTATTGAAAATCCAATGAGAGTGCATATTGATTTTATGGAAAATAGTTTTCAGGACAATACAAATAGATGATTCCATGTATTAATTTTAACTTCAATAAGATTCGTTAGAAATAATTATTGAAGAAATGTTAAGGAGAACGATTTATTTTTGATTACCCTCTAAAAAATTGATCTTAAAGAGGCTGATTAAATAGAGTTAGGTTTTTTATTCCAATACCACCTAAATATCGAGGCATGCAACACTATTTACAAGAGGCTGTTATGATCATTCATTCCATCACATTTCCACTCCAAAAAAAATCCTTATCATATATTTAATGAATTTGATGACAGACGAGGGCCATCGGTACACCATGAATGAGTATACCATCTTTGAAGTCACCACATGCTTGACAAGGAAAGTACACCCTGCCATAGATTATGACTTTCCTTTCCAAAATGCAAGGTCCTAATTTTTCTCACTACATTAGAAAACTCTAAATCATGAGGCTTACCCTATAACATGGTAACTACAAGGTAAGTAAAAGGTATGAAGCCTTCTGTTATTCCCAGTTCATTAATGACAGAACTCTTCCTTGAGGATGAGATATTTTTTCCAATGTAGATAAATGACTTGCTCCAGTTAGTATCCTAGACTGAAACATTTTCATAGAAAAGGTGGGAATTTTTGATGTTTTCAATGTTCCTCCTATAACCCTGAGTAAAAATGATAATATCATCATCAATAATAGGTGGTAAGGGGAAAGTATGCCTCTCTCCTCTCTAATGTTTGACATTTCACCCATATCCACCATGTGAAGAAGAAGTCTGCTAAGATAATACTCTAAAATTGAAAATATAATTGTTGAAAGAGGATCCCATTTTCTTACCCACATGTATAATTTGAATTACCCTAATAGGGATCCATTAATAAGAATGGATAAGTTAGCATATCCCAAAAGGTTTGTGATCTAGCGAATAAATAGTATGCTAAAACCAAAATCGTGGAGCACCCTACTTCTAAAATTCCAATCCTTTGTGTGAAAGGCCTTCCTAATGTCAAGTTTGAGATCAATTTTGTATCATTGGTGGACCTTCCAAGGAGGTTAACACACTCATAATCCATGACAAAACAATCTTGGATACTTTTTCCTTTATCAAATCCAAATTGGTTCTATGATAAGATTTTAGTCGAGACTTGATCAATTCTATTGGTAAAGATTTTCGTAATAACATTGCAGATTGTGTTTACAATAGATACTATCCATAATTGGATGATGTCACTAGAATTATCCACTTTGTGTATTAGGGCAATGAATCATGAATTTTATCCCTGAGTGAAAGATCCACCCTTGATAAAATTCTTGACAAGATTACACACATCGTTCTGAATTATATCCTAATAGGATTGAAAGAATAGATTTTTAAATACATCTATTTAGGGGGATATTTCTCTCTTGAGACCAAATAATTCTTCCTTAATTTCCAATTCAAGAGTACTGGATGTATGTAAAGAGTTTTCCTCCTTAGTTATCATCCTGGGAATGATGTTTTCCTTTAGCATTTCATTCTTTAGTGTCCCAATTAAAAGGTTCATGTAAAAGGTGAATATGTGATTTTAAAAACCCTTTTCTTTCCTTAAAGAGTATATAAACATCTTTAAGAAGAGAGAGGGGTCTATTTTCCCTTCTAATCCTTTATAGAGCATTGAAAAAAAATTCCTATCTCTATCAGTAGGACACTGGATTTTTAAGATGTATTTATTGATTCATTATCTTAGTTTGATAAGGTTTTGAAGCTTGGATGACATCTCAACTTCATACTATGAATCCTTTAAGGAGTTTTTATTTGTAATTTATTCTTTTATTTTATGTAAATAGCACTCAAGGGAATCAATTTCTACATCAAGTGAGTTAAACTCGATTTTCCTCAATTCCTTCAACTTTTCCTTGAGCATATTGAGCATGTAAATACAGACTAGGGGGTTAGAAGCACATTAATGTGAGACCTAAGAGTCCTAGACAATTTTTTGAGCAATCTGTAATGGAATCCCATGATTTTTTAAATCTAAAATAAAGATACTGACTTCTCTCTTAATCAAAAAGAATAATCAGAATAAGAT
The DNA here is from genome assembly GCA_963277665.1 of Viscum album. Classification (NCBI taxonomy): domain Eukaryota; kingdom Viridiplantae; phylum Streptophyta; class Magnoliopsida; order Santalales; family Viscaceae; genus Viscum; species Viscum album. Next base: position 803,148,412 of record OY728148.1, read on the forward strand.
TATGATCAAAATTATTCTTGGACAAAGTGACACATGTTATTGATTTCCAATTTCCAATCAAAGCATCAATGGAAAAGTCCCCATCGATTTTGCTTGCCCTCATTCCATTTAAGTGACTCTTGTACCATGTAAAATTGGACCCTATGAGGTTTATTTTAGTTAGGTCTGCTTCATCAACACATGATCTAAAGTCCTTAATGGGGATAGATCTCTAAACTAGTCCCAATTTTTCATCTGCATGGAGAATATAGTTAAAGTCAACAATTATATTCCATGGTCCTATGATAATGTTGTACAGTTCTATGATTTTCATCCACAGTGATCTCATGTCCATATAACTACTAAAAACATAAAAAACTGAGTAGAACATTCGCTGGATGGAAATGTTAAAGCTACAGGTAAAAACATGATTGTTCTCTTTGACAATGATACAGTTCTCAACCCTACTGTGAACCAAGAGCCATATTTAGTCAAAGATGGATTCAGTATGGACAGTACCCAACCTTTTGTATCACCTACTATTGAGAAGTGTGGTTTGATTTTATGAAATAATTTGTGGCTCAAAAATTCCAATAATGTTAGGTTTGTACCTACCTTTAAAGAGCCTCATGGAACCTTCCATGCTAGGGTTGGCTAGTCCCTGACAGTTCCAAAAGAGTATCCTCATTTTGGGTTCTGTTCGAGGTTGGGTACCCCTTTTTCTTTCATTACCATTAGAATTTTTTATTTTTTTTAATCCCCTACTTGTATGGGGTTTGTGGCATATTTAGATTCTCTGGAATCCTCAATGATCTCTGTCTGAGCAGAGCCAAAGACAACCTCTTTCCTGAGAATTTTAATATGAATTATTTCATTAGGGATGCATGTTATTTTATGAAAATGAGCCTCTACTAGACTCTCCTTTTCTTCTAGTGAGTGTTGATTCTATGTGAATTCTCTTGCATCCTCCTTCATGCTGGCTTCACTGTGGATTCAGTTCAGTTTCAGTAAATGAGATTTAGGTAGTTCCTCTTTATTTTCTAGAGTGAGATGGGTATTTTCTGAAATATAAAAAGATTATTCTAGTTTAATGTATTCATTAATATACAAGGAAAAAAGATCTAGAATTTAGTCCTAAATTTTATCAGAGAGAACAGTGGATATGATATCTGATTTGATATCCCTGAATCAAGGATTAAGTGTGTGTTCTAGTTTCTCACTGGTTTTAGGTGTATATATTGGATTCAACAAATTTTCATGATGTTATTATTCTTTTTCAATTAGAGCTTCCCACAAAGAACTCATAGGAGAATATTTTCTCTTGTTCACTCCACTCTTTGGGGAAGAGGTATCCTTTCTTTTATAGCTCACCTAATTACTCTTCTTTCCCCATGAAACATTATTCTAAGAATTGTTGTTAGGAGATGGTTGAACCACCCTCTTAAACACTCATTTTTTTTCATGCCCCTCCTTCTTTCAGTACTCAAAAAAAATCTAGAGATTCTCAAATTCATAGTTTATATCTAATTAGTGGTCATCAACAACCAGAGATAATCATGTTGCAGGAGGTATCTTCATATTAATCTCAATTAATACTCTTGTATAGAGACTGAGATCACTACTGATGGTGCACTGATCAATCTTAAGGGGTATTCCAATTCAACATGCAAGGTCATTTAGAATTTTAGGATGCCAATATATCCAAGGGAGCCCATGGATCCTAGTAAAAACCTGTGAAAGAGAATGCATTTTTAAAAAATTATTGAAGTTATCATCCCAATTCAAAATCCCGTAGAACCATAGCTTAAGATTAAGGATACCAGTACACCAAAAAGCATCAAAGTCTTCTCGTTTCTCCAAGATGACATGAAAGTAACCCTTTTTAATTGGGATGAGTCACCATTTCGATGAGTTCCAATAGTGGTAAATTCTATCCTTTAGGTCCTCATATGATCAGGGTCTCACTTCCTTCTCATAAGATACATGACCTAGAACCGAATACTTACATAGATAACACCTTTGATTAAGTGCATCTAGAACTGCAACCACCATAATGGATTTATCCTCAGACTGCTTGAGGATGAGATGATTTTTAGAAATAGCATTATACTGGCTGGAAAGAACATCCACAAACAGAGGGATATTTGAGGGATATCAAAATAAGAAGACCATCCTCACAACTGTTCTGAGGATTCTTGAAAGATATTTCCCATTCTAGATTGAAATATTCCATCAAAATAATTTAACATGAAAAATATGGATTTAATTTTTAATAATTTAGATTTTTTTCAAACTGTATATGTATTTTTGAAAGAGTTATTAGAACTAATTTCTTTATTTTAAAAAGGATGTGTCATTTTAATGAGAAATTTGTTTAAGAGGTTGGTTTTTTAATGGGATTTCATGTGTGATTTTTTAAATAGTTTTGAAAGGAAAAAAAAAATTTATTTTTTCCATAATATTTTATGTTTATATTTTTATAGAATTAGGAAAACCATTAAATTATATTGAGAATAAAAATAGATTGATAATAATATAATGAAAAGGTAATTCCACTAGCTCTATCCAACCCATATGATATCTATCATGACTTCAATCCCTCAAAGGGTGAACTAATTTTTAACCCCATTACAAATCCTAAACCTAATTTACATCCAACATCAACTACAAGGTTTAAATTAGGGGATTCCTCTATAGTTAAATCTTATTTTTGGTTTGATGTTAGCTTCTAAGGGGATGAGTCCCAGACAACAAGATGAAATAATAACTATCATTCAAATGTTGAGTTCCCCTTATTTGAAAGTCCCCTTTTATGTTTTCATTTTGTTAAATATTAATATTACCGAATCAAATAGGATAGATTTTAACAATTAATGGATTAATTCCTATCATCTAAAAAATAGTATGAAGATGGAGTGAATGGGTTCATCAACTTTTAAAAAGATCATGCATATGACCCTTCTCAAATCCTCTGTCTGTGTTTATGCTATTGTTATTCAAGAAAATTTATTCCAGATGAACTAGAAGAACACTTGATTTTTTATGGAATAGATCAAAGTTATAAATACGAGAATAAACATGGGGAAAATAGAATGTAGCTAGTGGCTAGGATAATACTACATTTTATGGATCATATAATAAAACTAAAATCATGGAAAATGAAGAATACTACATCAAGAATGTGATTACAGATGTGAATGATGATGGAGATCATATATAGGAAATGATAAGGACAATTGAAGATGAATTTCATGATTGCCAAAAATTGTTTGAGTAGTTAAAGAGTTGTGAAAATATGTCATTGTATGGTGGTTTCACTAAATATACAACATTTTCAGCCAAACTAAAGTTCAAAATTTTGAAATTAAAAAATAGATGGAGTGATGCAATTTTTAAAAAATTAATTTCTCTCTTGAATGATATGCCCCCAGAAGATAATGAGTTCTTGATCCGAACATACGACACCAAATGAATTTTACACTTGACGAGTATGATATATGAAAGAATACATGCCTACCCAAATGATTGTATAATTTTTCTCAAAGACAAAAAAATAACTTATAATGCCTAAAGTGTGGTTCTTCTTGATACAAGAAAGATGAATCTGGTCCTATGAAAGTTGAATGATACTTTCCAATCAATCCAAGGATTAGGAACCTATATCTATGTGAGGAGATTACAGGACAATTGACGTTGAATGAAAATACAAGAAATAAATATTAGAACTATGGAACGAGACAGATACTTCTCGATGGGAGAGAATTGATTAGGAGTATCCTAAATTTTGAAATAAGACAAGAAACCATCATCTTGTGTTATCTATAGATGGAGTGAATCCTTTTGGTTTTCAAAGCATAACTCACAGTACATGGTCAGTTTTGTAGGTAAATTATAACTTACCACTATGGTTACGCATGAAATGAAAATACATCATGTTATCTATGCTTATATCTGTACCAAGACAATCGGGTAATGATATTAATGTTTATTTTTATACATTGACCGAGGATTGGAAATTATTGTTGGATTCAGGTGTTAAGTTGTATGATGCGTACAGAAATGAAAATGTCACATTGATATCCATATAGTATGGGATAATAAATGAATTTCCTTCTTATGGAAATTTTTCAAGCTATAGAATTAAATTATCTCAAGGGTGTCATGTATGCAAATAAGGTACATAGTCAATCAGGTTAAAACATTCATCAAAAATTGTATTTATACGACATCACAAATTTATACCCCGACGAAATAAGTACCGATCATGGAAAATATCATTTGATGGAAGTTCAGAAGAACATACAACACTATATCCACTAATAGGTGATCAACTATTTGAGAAATTAAAAGATATGGACACTACTTTTGATAAACCATTTTAGAAAAACCTCATGAAAACCGATTGGAAAAAGTGATCAGTTTTTTTTTGAATTACTATACTGGAATTTTCTATACGGTAGATATTTTATTGATGTTATGCATGTTGAAAAAATTTATGTGATAGTTCCATCAAAACGTTTCTAAATGCATCAAAAAAAACAAAGTATATAATTAAGGCTGGGTAGGACATGGTTGACATGGGAATACGAGAAGAGTTGGTGCCAGTGTAGGGTGAAAAATGAACTTTTCTTCCTCCAGCTGTTTACAGTCTTTCCAGGTAAGAAAGATATCAGTTTTTTAGCTTCTTAAATGATATAAAGGTATCATAGGGGTATTCATAGAATATCAAGAACATTATTTCAATGACCAAATTGAAGTTAAAGGGTCTGAAATCACATGAATTGCATGTTTTTAAGAAAGATCTAATGCCTATATATTTATGTTGCGTTTTTTCCAAGAATGTTCATCCTAAATGAACCAAGCTCTATTTCTTCTTAAAATGTATATGCAACAAAGTAATAGCCCCAAAAAAATTTAAAACTATTGAAATATAACTTTTAATTATATAATGTGAAATGGAAACGTTCTTCCTTCCAAAATTCTTCGATATGATGGTTCATTTGATGGTTCACTTGGGGAGAGAGATTCAACTACGTTGTCCTGTACAGTATAGATGGATGTACCCCATTGAACAATATTTGAATATTTTGAAAGGTTATGTCAAAAAATGAAGTCATACAGAGGATTTTATTGTTAAGAAATATATTGTTGAGGAAGCTGTTGATTTTTTTACCGAATACATGTTCGGTGTGGAAATAATTGGTCTACTGAAATCTGATCACACTGGACAGCTTATGGGTGAAGGAGTTTCTAGAAGAGATGTTGTCACAATCAATATTATAGATCAAGAGTAGTCCCACCTTTATGTTTTATATAATAGTTTAAATGTTTCCCCATATATTGAAACTCACAAATAAATTCTTAGTCATTTAAATCCATCAAGGGATGAAAGATAGATATCAAATTCACATAATCAATAGTTTGTAGGATGGTTTCAGGACCATAATTTAAATGATTCATATGAAAATCTAGATTCAATTTCAGAATAAATTTTATGGATATCTAGAGGACTAAGTGTGTATCTATTATCATACAATGGTTATGAAATTAATGGTTATACATTATATACAAAATGATCATGATGAAGGAATTACCAAACAAAATAGTGGAGTTACACTTGTGGACAAAGTGATGCATGTTTATGGTATTATGGACAGAAATCCAATTTTTTTTGAATATGTCATACTTAGGCATCAGCAAACAAATATGAGAGTTGGATTATACAACATTCCAAGTGTCATTATTTCAATGAATGTGTGTTGATAATAGGAGTTATTTTAAAATAGATGAATTGTAATTTTTGAAAGTTGATTTTAGTAAGGAAGGGTACAAAGATGAACCATTTAAAAAGGCATCACAGGCAGTACTAGTATTTTATCATCCAAATCCCAAAAAATATAAGTGGTAAAATATTTTATTATCAACCAAAACCACCAAAGCGTCAAATGAAAATTCAAATAAGGTTGAACCTTTCGTTGGGATCTCATAATCATTTCATTGTGTTCCCAATGTAGACAGTGTTTTTTAGGTCAAAAGAGACCAAAATAAAGGGTTTTGGATCCTAGATAGAGGAGTTAAATACCTTCACTCTTTAAAAAAGAATAATAATGTTCAGTAATCAGGTTGAATTTTTTTTAATATACATCGTGTTACCTCATGTTATTATTCGTTTTCTACTATATCAATGTACTGTAAACTAAATGTTAAATCAATTCTATATATAATGACTTTCTCATGTGATGGTGATTCCAATATCTAGGAACAATAGGTCTCTCAACCTGCTGATGCTCGTAGTGTAGAGGGATGACCTTTTTCATGTGTTGGTGATGCCACTCCTAAGGAGAAATTGGTTTCTTAACCTGCTGTTGCTCCCAGTGTAGAGGTACAAGAACCATCTTCACATGGACATTCTACCACTCCAGAGGAACATATTGATGATTTGTATTTTAGGTAAATGGTATGAAACAATGAACTGACGATGCAGAAAAAATAGGAGCACTTTATTTTGATAGTGTTAGAAAAAACAATTAAGGTGAAAATAAAAGACATCAAATTCGAGGTCCGATGGAATTCATGGGGCCAACATGTTAACACCAACAAGGCCATGTTCAGTAGTTACATTGAAATTATAACTCGATAATGTGTGAAGATTTATTTAGATTCATGGAACCATGTTGTGCCGGGGCTTAAGACACTGATGTGGTAATAAATTACAGTAACATTATGATGTAATTTTTTTATTTTAAAATAAAATAAAATAATGAAACATTGACTTAATCTTCATCATCCACTACAGAGTGCATTTATAGTAGATGAATCCCTCAAGAATTATGTATTAATGCTTGTTAGAAGGATTCACATAGGATTTCTCACAATCCTAACAAGACATCATCTTAAAGATGTTTAAGGTAAAATAAACCCACACCCACCACTTATCTACACACACCTGATATTCCAATAACTGTGGGATGCATTTAGTAGCCTTCGTGCATATGTGTATTTTCAGGTAAATTGTGGCTAGTAATATGTTTCTTGACGATACATGTATTCATCACCTTTATTGATAATTTTTTATATATGAAACACAAACTGTGTAATGGAAATAAAGAATGAGAAACAAAACTAGTGTACCCCTACCATAATGTAAGGATGGGGTATCTGTCACTTGAAAAAAATGGTACATATTTGAAATCCACCATAATGATTTTACACGACATGAAACAATACCATAATTATGTTCCTTTATTTATATGTAGATTGATGACTCTGAATCCAAATCCTCTTTCATCCCAAACTATGTGTTATGGAAGGAGGCACGTGTAAAAAAATACCAGATACTAATAGATGATTACACACAAAACGTGTGGGAAACATGTGAATGTATTACATAATAAAAATTTGTTTTTATTTTAATAGATATTATATAATAATAATTACTTATTTTTCTATATTTTCTATATGAAAAAGTCACAGAAATTAGCAACACCTATACGAGATGAACACATACTCTCGCTGGCTTTGAAGTGGCCAGAACAGTATGGCTGTGCTAGAGGTGCGGGTTTTGGGGTGACACCTAGAATATATTTTGAGAAAAAATAAGAGGAGGATCAAATTTAATTAATAAAACAAATGAGAGAAAGAATATCTACCCTTAAATAACTATTCCAATGGAAGAGAGAGATGATTTCAACTTTAATGGGAGGAGATACAAGCAGAAGAAGCAACTCAAGAACAACCATCACTTGGAGATCCAACCCAACCCCCACCAGCTATGAGGCTAGCCATTCCCCTAAGAGATATGTATTAGCTGAGGTAATAAATGTTATAATAAATTTTTCTATGAAATGTGAATCTATAAGACACTAATACCTTTCATGTACTTATATTATACAGGGTGATAAGAACTATGATTTATATCTAGAAACACCCACACATATCTTTATAGCGAGTGATAAAGTATTCAATATGAAAAACAACATGGTACACAACATACCACTTTCAACAGATCATCTTCAAGTGTCAATCAAAGCAACCCATGAGTCGAGCATTGATCTATCATTTCCAATTCATAAGAAAGATATTTATATAGTTGAAAAAGTTGTTGGAACATTCCTCACATTTCCATCACATCTTATAAAAAAACATGTATTAATGGAGGTATTAATTTAAAATTTATTTCTCAAGATAAACCCTTAATAATTAATGAAAAAAGGTCTTAAATGATGAATGTTATTACAGACAGACAAATAGAATGGGATGAAATGAAATAGAGACACAAAACCATCGAAAGTATTGACCGACCTATCAAATAGATCTATTGAAATAACAATTACCCCTCCCATTCTATATCCACATTTACTATCATCGAAGGTTCATGTGGATACAATGTGAAAATATGGTGGTAATCACATAGTTTATTTTGAATAAATTATGTACAAAAAGAAAGATCAAGACTTCATTGGTGTTGAGAGGGTAACTGAAATCCTCAATTAGGATTGTCTAGACGACTTAGTTGTAAGTACATACATGAGGAATGTTTTCAATATTTTATTTTCCAAAAGCTGATATACTATTTTAATTATGAAAAAAATACATTTCATATTTTTTAAAGGCATATATATAAAAAACATTGAAGGGATTTTCCCATGAAAGAAAATTTTGAATCTTTAGTCCTAATATCACCTCTACAGATCAATCAAAAATAGATGCCAAAAAAATAATGAAATTGTGGTAGGTCGGATCAAATATTTTGAAGGAAAAATTTTAGATGGTATAATCTATTTAATACCAATGATGTAGGGGTAAAAATATAAAATTTAATCATATCAAATATATTTTAATTTCTTTTATTATTTTTTATTTTTTAGGCAGCATCGAATGCTCATTGAGGTAGATATGGATACTCTAATGCTTTATTTCTTGTATTCAATTCATGGATATCCAAAAAAACATCCAAACATGATGATGTTTGTCAATATGAAATACACTAAATCCAATGGTTTATAAATAAACATCAACTTAGGTAATTTATATTATCTTTTAATGAGGACTCTGTTATGATAGAGTGGTTCATGATTATCATGAAAAATAAGGAATGAGGCCAGGGGATAAGAACAAGGATAAAGAAAAGTTATATGACTAGAAAAGTATTAGGGTATATATAATAAGATTTCACTATCCAAACACATATCAAAACAAATTACTTATTCTACTTAATGTTTTTGTAGATTCTAAAACAAACCAATGAGAAAGATTTCAATTATTATATTTGTAAATTTATGAGAGAGATCATATTCCATGAACAAACAAGCATCTCTGAAGAGGTATTTTCAAAGATAATTACATTTTTATTTAAATTATTTATTAATCCTTTGTGTATTTAGGTTTTTACAGTAATATTATGGCTGTCAAAAATACTCATATTCATAAGATGATATATATGTGCTCAGAAACAAATGGACATAATACCTGATAGAAGAATATACCCAAATAGAACGAAGATGTGAATTCCATATAAGTAGTGTATTTTTTCATATTTATGTTTAATTTACTTATTTTTAGTATTAATCACATAATAATTGTTTTCTTATGTAGGTATATTTCTTAGTTTGAGTCAGAATGGTTTGTGTGAAAATGATCATGCACGTGATATATTGGACTTAGAAGATACAAATCAGAATTCAATGAGAAGGTAATGTTTTTTTAATATACTATGTTTTCCATCATAATATTGTTTGTTTTCTATTAAATTAACATAATATAAATTAAATTTTTGACTACTCATGCAGACAATGTCTTCCACATAATTATTCTCCCACAAAACCATTCCACCTCTACATTATCGACATTTATCACTTTCCTTCAAAGGTATTGGAGGGAAATTGAAGGAAAGTGATAAATATTGATAAAGAACTATTTAAATTTTGAAAAATAAATAAAATGGAAAGCATGGTAATGCATGATGTGTCCGATATGAATCAAATAGTTTATTTTTATTCAATTAGTTAATTTTTTCATCATTTTACTACTATTTGTAAGTTACTTTCCTTATCATTTTTATCTAATACTTATTTTATTTTTTATTCTCATGTTATCCTTATATGATAATTGATATATAACTTGTTTAAAATTATTAAGAACTATGATCACCCTTTTTTATGTTTTATATCCTTATGTTAATTAGAATGGTTTTAGTAATGTTATGTCTAAGAAGGTTTCTAGTAAAGAATAACTTAATGAGATACTCTTATGAACTAGTTATTTATATTTCCATGTTTCCAAAAGCACTAGACCTAAACTATTCTAGAATGGATCATTATGTTATGTATGGAATATTAATATAGTAACATGTGATATCTTTGTATGAAATTAATGGTTAAATATAGTTGGTATTAGAGAAACTGACCTACTCAAAACCGAGCAAAAAATAACATGTGACCGGCATCACTCAAAGTGTCTCTTTTAATTTAAAATTGACATAACTTTTAGTAAAAAGAAAAGGTGACATTATAAAAACTAATAAAATTCATTCAGATCATTTTTATACTTTAGGGAAATGATCCATAAGTCATTTTTATGTGTAGGAATCAACCAAACCTCAATCTGATTCCCGGTGTGGCCAATGTGACTTTAAGTGTGTATTTTTATTTTAAATTTACATTAAATTCTAAAAAAAGAAAAAGTGACATACTAAAAACCAATAAAAAGAATTTGTATTGTTTTGATACTTTAATATAATTATCCATGAGTCATTTTTTATTTGTAGGAATCACTCACACCACAATCTGATGTATGGTGTGACCGATAATACTAATAGTGTATGTTATCAGTTTAAAATTGACATTTTAGTTCAAAACTTGTCACTCTATGAACACCAATAAAACACTATCTAATTACATTAATAATTTAGGATATATATTCATAAGTCGTTTTTAATTTATATGAACCAGCCTCATGTCAAACTGATGCACGATGTGATTGGTATGAATCAAAATATGTGTTTCTAGTTTGAAAAGGCATTTAGTAAAAAACACAAATGGCATTTTAAAAATTGAGAAGAAAAAAAATCATATTATTTTAATATTTTAGTAAAATGATCTATATGTCATTTGTGACATTTAGGAATCAACCATACCTCAATATGATGCATGATGTGGCCAATATAACTAAAAGTGTCTCTTTTTATTTAAAATTGACAATAATTTAAGAAAAAAAACTGGCATATTGAAAACTCAGAAAAAATATTCATATTGTTTTGATACTCAAGAAAAATGATCTATAATTATTTTTTGAAGTGTAAAAATTAGCATCACCTCAATATTATGTATGATGTTTCCAGTATAACTCAAAGTGTATCTTTTTATTAAAAAATTACACCAATTTAAGTAAAAAAACAAGTGACATACTGAAAACTAACCAATAACTTTCAGATTCTTTTAATATTTTAGGAAAACGATCCATGAATCATTTTTGATGTGCAAGAGTAAATAAAATCTCAATCCGATGCATGGTATGACTGATATTATTCCAAGATTGTCTTTTTTATTTAAAATTGACATTAATTTTCGTAAAAAAGAAAAATTGACATACAGAAATATGAGAAAATGTATTCGTATTGTTTTGATACTTATTTAAAATGATCTATGACCCATTTTTGACATGTATAAATCATAAAAACCTCAATTTCATGCATGATATGGTTGGTGTGATTCAAAGTGTATCTTTTTATTTAAAATTGACATTTATTTAAGTAAAAACAACAAGTGACATACTAAAAATTGAGAAAATGCATTTTTATTATTTTGATACTTTAGGAAAATGATCCATGAGTCATTTGGGACAATTAAAAGAAAACCAAACCTCAATAAGATGCACAGTCTAACCGATATGAATAAAAGTGTCTGTTATCATTTTAAAATTGACATTTTAGTTCAAAACATGTCACTCACAAAAAACCAAGAAAACACACTACAATTGGATTGATAATTTTGGAAAACTATTCGTAATTCATTTGTGACATGTATGAATTAGTCTCACATCAAACCAATACATGATGCGATGGGTATGACTTAAAATGTGTGTTTCCCATTTGAGATGACATTTTAGTAAAAAAAACACAACTAGCATACTGAAAATTTTGAAAACACATTAGAATTGTTTTTATATTTTATGGAAATGATCTATTAGTCATTTTTGACATGTAGGAATCAGTCACACCTCAATATTTTTCATGGTGTGACTGGTATAACTTCAATTGTGTCATTATTTAAAATTGACATTAATTTTAGTTAAATAACAAGTGACATACTAAAAACCAAGAAAACACATTCGTATTGTTTTGATATTGTAGAAAAATGATCCATATCTCATTTTTCAGGTGTTGGAATTAACCCCACCTCAACAGGATAGAATGTGTGACCTATATAGCTCCAAATGTGTCATTTTTATTAAATATTGACATTTTATTAATGTATTCTTTCATATTAATGTTTAATTTATTTCTTTATAGTATTACTAACATAATATTTGTTTTCTTATATAGGAAAAATATTTTTCTTATGTTGAGATGATTGTTTCGGAAACTAATACCATGGGTGGACTTTTTTAAGAGGGGATTATGGGAATTAAAAGATAAAATTTTAATGTTTGATAATGTTTGTTTGACAATTATAAATCTAGTTATATAAATATTTTGTTTGAAATGTAAACGGTAGTGTTTATATATATATACCATGGGTGGACATTTTTGTATTCATGATGTAAATTAATTTTTTTTTTGGAATTATAGTATTATTTGAAATTATAGGTTGTATATAGCATTTTAAATTGTAGGTTTTTTCTTCTAGGTGTGGTGTTATATTAACGACCCATCGAAGGTGGCTAGGCCTTTATTAGTGCTAAAAAATCACTGATAAAGGTGATCCTTTATCAGCTCTTTTTTGAGCACGAATAAAGGACCCACTTTATCAGTGTTTTTTAGTATTGATAAATAGGAGCCCTCCCATTATCATCACTGTGATTAATAGTGATTTTTTACCACTGTTAAAAGCCTATTTTCACACTTTTAAAGGGAATATGTGTAGTAGTTAAAGTATCTAAAATTTATATATTAAATCCATGACCATTGATGATCATGTTGTCTTGGGTAAGTGATGAGCTATTTTGGGGATGTAATTGGGAGGTGTTTTTGAGTCCTAAATTGATCTGTGATCCTTATATGGGTTTCTTGAGTTTTATTTAATGGTGGGACCTCATGTTTTGGTTTGGATAATTGGGGAGCTATCATTTGTGATAGGATTATGATATGATTATTTCCCAATATAGCATGAACTTTTGGTGATGGGTAGTTGTATGTATTCAATCCATGCTAATGGAAGAGATGCTTGATATATGAGTACTAGGTGTACAACACCATGGTCCTATGTAACCGAGTGAAGGTATTGGTATTTATTGAACCAAATACTAGGGTGATGAACAATTTATCATGGGTATGGTTATGTTGTTGAATTTTATGGTTACAAGTGATTATATTCTCACCCATTTATTTATTATGTTTATTGGTGATATATTGTTCTCTATTATTATTACCATTATGATTTATGGATCCATAGGTTGGATGCTATGCTAATAAGTGTTCATTGTTTGAATATGTTGGGTGGGAATTTTTCCCCATGACATCATTCTTGTATGGTGAGTATGTAAAGTGTGATGTGCTTCCCCCTAAGATTGTATGAGATTACTGTTAATGGATATTCTTCCTTTAGATTTTTGATAAATGATTTACTACCCATGGGTCCTAATATTTTTGATTTTACAAGAAGAAATTACTTATAACCTTGACACAAATTATGATTCACTATCACTAGCAATGCAGTGAGACGTCGATACACAACCATCATTGATACTGAAATATGTTGATATGTAAGTGATATGGAGAGATATTGATACCCCATCTCTAATGATATGGAAATATGATGACATGTTTCTTCCAACCATATAATGAGATGTTGATACACTACCTCCAATTATAAAATGAGTTGTTGATATGATTTCATCAACTATATGATGAGATAATGATACATTGACACCAATTATATGAAGATATATTGATACGTGGATACCAAAGACATGAAAAGATGAAGATACGAGGCCATCATCAATATGGATAGATTCTTATTTATTTTCTTCTATAATATGATGATATGATGGTATGTTGACACCAAAAATATGGAGAGATAATGGTACACTGTTTCAACTAATATAGTTAGATGTAGATATACTATAACCAATGATATTGTGATATGTTGATATGTTTCCATTAGTGATATGATAAGATAATGACATGATACTACTAGTGTTATAAGAGAGATATTGATATGTCAACATTTTTAAAATAGAGAGATAATGATACATTACCTATAATGATATATTGAGATAATTTTGCACTTGTTAATGGTGATATGGTGTGATGAGAAGATTATGGAATGAGATGACATAACCATTTATCTAATATCATCATTCTATGGGATGGTGTACACTTTTACTATTTGGTTGTTTGTGATAGGGAACATTATTTCCACTCACTTGATGTTGCAATTGTAGGGTATGTTACACCCTATCATTTGATTACATTATATCACCAGAAATTATTCCCATTCACCCTTGGTATATGTTTTAGATATGAGACTATGATGAGGTTATACTTGTTATTAGTATTAGGTATATGTTATGTGTATCCTCAGATAAAACATCTGATATGTTTAGACCATAAAATTTTTTTGGACAAAAAATCATGAGTTAACTATCTAGGTGAATTTTGTATAACCACATCGTGATAGGTGTATGCAAGTTATGTTATGGATTCTGTTTCATTCACCATGAGAATAAATATACATACATATAATAGTTCTTATTTAGGACATCCTTGGTGGTAACCTAATGGGTTTTATACTCACACATTATATGGGTACTTAATGTGCATGTAGATAAGATGGTTTTAGGTTTCAGTGATGGACCTTGTATAGGTGTATAAGCTGGAGGAGCTCAGTTGGAAGGTGGAGAAATATATGTGGTGATTTTATGGATTTTATTTGGGTACCTTTTATATTTATTTAGTTTAATTATGTGAATTTTATATAATCAACTCATTGGGTGGTCTTATTTTAAAGTAAGATGGTATTTTTGTATGCATACCATTTTCTATTCCATAGTGAATTATTTATTATAGTTAACCTTGTGTTATAAATCCATTGGTTTTTTTATGTTTATTTGGTTATGGATATTTCTATTATATATTATTATTTCTTTTGATAATATCAAGGGTATATACTCCTCACATAGTTTTATTAGACTATTTATTCTATTTTACAACCTATAAAATATTGGGAGGTGTTCTTGAGGTCATGTGGAACCACCAGTTTGGTTACCATTTGGGTATTCAAGGATGGGGTGTTACAGAGTGGTATCAAAGATTAATTTTTCTTTACCGTACTATTTTTGATTTTCTAAATAGAGATATGACTAGTCTGTACATGGGATGAAAGTTTTTTATATACCTATCCATCTTCTATATGAGATTATGTATAATTATCCAAGGAGTTAGGATTTTTTATTATTCATTGTTACAATTTAACTATTTTTATTATTCCAAATTTTATGTTTGGGAATTATAGATTTGTTAGTTTTTCTCTTAGCCCGGGCGAGGAGAAAGGAATGTGTTCATGAATCATATTTAAAAATAAGTTTCACATTGTAGGTGCGTGCTTTGTGTGGAATTGTGATGTGGTTCTTGAAATTTGGTTATAGTTATTTAAATCACTAATAATAATTTTTTTTACATTTGAACATATATTTTATTGGTGGTTCTCTTATTAAATGAACTAGTCGGTGAGGAATTCTTTGATATGATTTTTTGAGAGTTATACCATTGATAAATATATATGGATGGGACATTAATACTTAAGGTAGTATTCTAGTATATATGAACTTAGTGAGGATGGGCACCCCAGAGTAGGTAGTTGATAATGTTATAAGGATTCCTAATATTGATGAGAGATCTAGGATAAGGCGATGTATTATGAGTTTACTAAAGATATTTTTTCCATAATCATGGGAGTGGTTTCATGGGATATGACCTTTTTGGGATATGTTCTATATAATATGTTGGAGAACAAAATGAAAATGAGTTTTGTCTTAGTATAGTAGTGGTTTGAGTATTAACCATGTAGTGGGGTGCTTTTACTACATATACCTAGAATGATATATGACATATGAGGGTAGAATGAAAGAGAGGGGTAAGACCAAGCATGTGGATTCCTTCTAGATAGTAATAATATGTAGATGATTTATATTATAATGATGGAACATAATAAATTTGTGATCATGAATTGTTTTATGAATGAGGGATGTTTGAGATATATAGATATGGAAGCATGTGTCATGATTCATAAAATGATATGACTTACATGATTTAGATATATGGTCATCTGATTAGACAAAAAATCCTAGGATTTATGGGATATGACTCATTAAGGCTTGATTTGAGTTTTGTAGTGGGGTTGTACTAGGGTGTAAAACAACTTAGGTATGAGGTCATATTGACTTTGGTGCCACTCACGTATCAATGTAAGACTAGTTCCTTAAATAATTTCTTATCATGAGAATAAGAGAATGAGTGTCACATGATATACAAAGTATGTGGTGTGAGATTAAAAGAGATTGAATTTGGGAGTTGGATTAGTGGTATTTTTGAAAAAAAATTATAGGATTTTATGAATATCTAAGTAATTGATATTGGATATGAGAGCAATATGACTTCAATTATTAGATCATGATGATGTTAAATGATGCATGATGGCTTCATGAAATCTTCCCTACTATACAATATTAGATATTCTGTGATGTTTTTCAGTTCCTTTGATACCTTCATGGGGTTTAGGACCTTGATAGGTTCCTATATGTTGTAATGGGGTCTACCACTCATTATTTTCCTTGAATACATATAGTTAGTCCATGTGATGCTTCTTTAATTCAATGAATGTCACATTTGGGTTATGATAAAGTATGATATGGTTTTTCAAATGTCTGAGACACCTTTTTAGGATTGAGAAATGGAAAAAATAGTGTTAACCCTTGATGTTATATTATGTGTTGGTCAAAGCAAGGGTTGCTATAGGGATGGTTTGGTGTGATTAACCAATAAGAACTAGGGAATTATGATATAATATGAATAAAGGGTCTTGAGATCTATGTTTTAGCTGAGGTGGTCAACTATAGGGGTGTAATATATGACCACTTTGGTAATGTAGAAATTTATGAGGTGACTGAAGGATTTAGTGTAACATCGAGGATTTGAGTGGATCATCTTTATTAGTGATAAATTGAGGAGTTACCTAACTATGACTATGTAAGGTTGGGTACCTATGGGATTATAAAATTTCTATTTTAACTAGGTTGATTACATAGTAGGTTTGAACATTAGAGTCCCAGAATATAGAGAAAATTTTCAATTCTTGGGTTATATCCATCGGATTAAGTGTGTTGTAATGAATCATCTGTGGTTTTGGACAATGAATGGTTAGAGATCCATGATTTCATAAACACTGGAGTAAGGTTCATGCTATAGGGATATATTAATGAAATGGGTGGGGCTTCTGAGTTTCAAAATTCTGTTGATGATGGATCATGAGCAGGTCATTAGTTGTTAATAAATGATGAAGGAAATGTTATGGAAGGGAGAATAACATAAATGGTTTGAATGTGAAATTCTAATTTAATGATGATTTATATGGACTAGGGGTGATGTGTTTAGTGAAACCATCCTAAAATAGGGTGAGGTTTCATGTCAGTTAATGTATGCAATTTACTGAGATGTGTTTAATAAATGTAAGATTCTAAAATTAGTGTATACTTTATAATTCCATGTAAATTTAGTATTTTTGTATGATGGTACTTATGAGTGTTGGATTTTTTGGTCTTGTGTTATCAGTGGGTTTATGTTTTGAGAAATAGGTCTATATGGTGACTGGACTTGGGAATATCAGCAGTCATGGATAGTAAAATGGCCTATGTGATGAAGTGAGGCTTCATGATATGGATTGAGTCTTGAGCATGAGATTTTAATTTCTGTCATGGATTATTAGAAGGTACTCATGTGATGTACCGAGATTGTGATGTTTTTGTTTATACTTGATATATAAATTGTTATTTTATGATTTCAATTAATTTTAAATAAAAAATGTCATTGGATTGGTACACCATCATGGAGTTTGTTGTTGAGTTGGTGCTACATTGCATGGGTAATTAGGTGACTGGTGTTAGGTGGTAAGTGGGGTACCGACTACAACATTTCAAATGGGATCAAGTGCTATGACATTGATAAAAGTTAGAATTCACTATTTGAGGAAACAATACTATATGTTATAGATATAATCACATTTTGATAGTATAGGTGTGTTGTAGTATTGACCATAACTAGAAGAAGATAAATAATTGGAATATGCATCATGTCTTAGAGACAAATGCGGAATTATAGGGATGTATAAAGAGATTTCTTGTGGATAAAAAGTGTTGTGTTGGGTAGGTTGTAATAGATCACATATATCAAGGTATGATTTTTTAATTTTTTCTATAAACCATGTTTATTTTTTTGGTTTTAGGATGATTATAGTTAAAAAAAATTAGAAAAGAAAATAATAGATCATACTATAACAAAATTTATTAAGCCATGATGAAATGGGTTGCACCATTATGGTAGGGGGTCATACCTCAATATCTATAATAATTATAATTTTTTTATTGAGGAGATTTTTAATACTACAACCTAATTCTTTTCAATGTTATGTTTTGTTCATTCTATAATGGTTGGTCATGGTTATTTCCTTCCACTCTAGAATGGGAGTTATACTATGAATCTTTTTCTTATATTATAATGGTTGGTTATGATTTTCTTTAGTTTCACTATAATGGGGAATTTCACCATGACATGGATGGTCACACTGTAATGTACGCATTTATAGTATTTATTACACTTTAATCAAACAATTTTTTTTAAAATAATATAAATTTACATGTGATTCCCAGTAGTTGTATGATAATCCCATGTACTATTACTTATTCCTCATTTTATCTCCTATGATAGATGAATTTTTTCCTTAGTGGATCATCAGTGGAGGTGATTTATCCTTCCACTATTCCCTTATTCATTATCCTCACATTTACCTTTAGTTTAAGTGGATGAAGATTTGGGATTTGGTGCTGATTCCACTAAATCATAGTGGAATTGGACCAGAATGGAGGGGATTTTTCTCTTTTTGGATAGAGTAGGATTAGGAAAGGTTATAAAACATTGTTTTGAATTTTTATTTTGTCCTTAAAAAAATTCTTTGATTTATTTTTAGTTTTTTATTTATTTGGGATGAAATTAGATTGAAATTTGGTACCAAATTTTGTGGATTTTATCAAATTTGGACTCAGGGTTGTCTTGAGAGTATACTATACCATATTTCATGAGGATTTGGTGATGATGAATAACCTAGTGAGTTTAAATTTATTATTTCTAACTGAATTAAATATCGAATAATTGGGTTAATTAATATAAATACTTTATAATTAATAAAATATGATGTATGATAGAGTTAAGAAATCATGGATGTGGTCAATAAAAAATATGTGATTAGGAAAAATTTTAAAATGATATTCAATCATCTATTAAGGGAATAATTCTAACATGAGGTCGGTGTTACCTAAAATTAACTCTTTATATGATTTTAATATATTGTATGGACTTTATGTAAGGGATAATGGGTGTGAGTGACCTGAATAGGATCCTTGAGTGGTTTTCATTGTGCGATGTGAGTCTAGGGAGTCATGTTAGGATCATAACATGTCCTTTAGTATTGTGTATTTATTTTATATCCATTTATGGTTATGTTTACTACGTGAGATATTTGATTGGAGTGAAATTTAAACACTAGGTGGGTTTCTATCATTGGGATATGGATATATTGACCCATAGAGGTTTGTCTAGTATGTGACACTCACCTATAGTGATATATAGGGTATATTTTCATGTTTATTATGTGATTATGTAGGTTATATTTATTTTTTAGGTCCTTTAATCCTTTTAAATTAAATACATAATCAATTGTAATTTCACATTGGATAAGCAGTGATATGCTTTGGGGATGGAAATATGAGGTGTGTCCCTATCCTTAATTTGAGTTTTGAGAACTTTATTGGATTATTGAGTGCTCCTTGATGATATAAAATCATGTATGGTTATTTTAATTATAATATATCCTTTGTGATAGTACATTCATATAATGAGGGCCTTCTATAACATGTCCCTTGGAGGATGGGTAGCTATATGTATTTAATTAATGTTTGTGGAAGTCAGGATTGTTATATGAGTGCTAGGTGTAAAATTACATAATTGTGGGTATCTTATTGAGTGGATTGGGTTTGATTGAAACAACCCATACATAGATGAACTATTTACCATGGTTATAATTATGTTGGGGAATGTTCATGGGAAAAGTGATTATCTATTTAACCTTGTATGTATTAAGTTTATTAGTGATATATTATTCACCCTTATTATGATCATGATGATGTATGAAACCCTGGTCTGGTTTCAATAGAATCCAGTGGTTGTTCATTGAATATGTTTGGTGGAATGCGTTTCCCCATAATTCCTTTCTTGTATGGTGAGTATTCAAGGTGTGGTGTGGTAACGCCTGAGATCACTTGAGATTTTAGACCACATATTTTTTTATTGGGGAATATTGAAAAGTGATGTAATACATATGGGTAATAATATTATTGATTGTATGGGATAAAATTACCTTGAAACCTTGACACAGATGATGATATATTACCTCCAACAATATGTAAATATGTTGATATGTTGCATCCAGTGATGCGATGATACGTTGATACACCATCGTCAGTGATATGATGAGATGGTGATACACTAATGCCAAACATTTGGTAATATAATGACACACTGACACTAAAATAGGGATATAAGTTGATGCGATGCCTCCATTGATATTAAGAGTTATTTATATGATTTTATAAGAAATATGATGAAATGATGATATGCTTCTAAAAATGATATATAAATGTGTTGATACGATGCCACCAATAATATGGAATGATTTTAATATAATACCATCAATGATATAATGATATGATGATACACTACCATCAATGATATGGAGAGATGATGATACACTTCCTTTAGAAATATATAGAGATATTGATACACTATTGTTAGTGATATGATGAGATGATGATAGATTTCCATTAGAGATATGAAGATATGATTATACATTTGTACCAGTGATGAGGAAAGATGTTGATACGTTTTCTCCAGTGATATAATAAAGTTTTGTTACAATTATAAGAGTGATATGATGAGATGATGATACATTTCTATAAATAATATGATGATATTTTGATACTCTATCTCCAATGTTAAAGAAATATAATGATACACTACCATAAGAGATATATCAAGACGATGTTATTCTTTACACAAGTAAGATAGTGAGATAAGATGATTTTGGAATGTGAATTTATGTTAATATATCTGATATCTCCATGGAATGGGATAATATTTCTATTTACCATGATGTTTTTTTAATAGAGAACACTATTCTAACTCACTAGATGTTACGGTAGTAGGGTATATTATAACCTCTTATTTGATTATGCTATATCATAAGATATGGCCATTCAAACTTAGTATATGTTATGATATATGATGTTATTTAAGGGTTATAATTGATAATGGGATCAAGTGTATGTTTTTTTAACCCTTTGATACAACACGTGAAAGGTTCATATCATAAACTATCACTAGATGAAGCAAGTATGAGTTGACCATCTGATTGGATTTTAAGTACCTATGGTTTGAAAGATGTATGTGTGTTATATTAAAACTTCAATTTTATTTATTATAGTAAAACACATGTTTAATTATTTATATTAGATTTCTCATTGGTGATTTATAACTAAATTTTTATGTGACGCCTTATAGGGGCACTTTGGTGCATAGACATATCAGATGGTTTGAAAGAAGGTCTTGGAGATGACATGTGGATGAGCTAGAGGAGTTCAATAAGAATATGGAGATATATCCAAGGATATGTTAAGGATTATGGTCTATAATCCATTTTTATTTATTCAATTGCATTCCATCATTATATATGATCAACCTATTGGGTGATCTTGTTATGATGTACGAATATATGCTAACAAGTACACTATTTTTTATCAAATGGTGAAGTATTTATTATAGTTATCCTATTACAATAAATCCATTATTTATTCTTTTTTTATCTAGTTATTTATATTATTGTAATTTATTTTTATTTCATGAAATGATACTGAGGGTATAGTCTCCCTTTGTGTTTTTTCATATCCTTATTACTAGTTGGTTGCCTATGGAATATGGGGATAAATTCTTTTGGTCATGTCAAGCCATCAATATAGTTATAGTTTTGGTTGTATGAGTTATGATAAAACATTAATCATATATGGTGAAGGAAAAATAAAGGAATTCCATTTTCTTAGTGGATCCAGGAGCTCATCTAGAGAATTTATAGTATATGGAATGTTCACTATGCATATAGATAAATCATAGGTTATTTTTTACATGGAGAATAACATAAAATTAAATGAGGTGATCTAAGAATAATATTATTTTTAAATAAAAAATGAATAGTATGGAGAACAAAATGAGGATCATAGATATAGATAAATAGAATTTTATTTTATCCTGAAAGTTTTCTTTTCACACCCATTCCATTTTAAATCCATTTTTATGATGAAGTAACCCATAACTATTGATATGAAGGGTAAGAACCAAACATATTCTTGTTTTTTATTTTAATATTTCTGGTTTTATTTTTTTTACTCATATAATTGAAAAGTGTGATATTAAGTGATGAATTTAGAATCATTATTTCTTTTATTATTTTTTATATTCTTTTCTTTCTTCTTTCCCTTTATTAACAATATTTTATTTTACTTTCTTTGCTTATTCTACATATGATAGTGTTTAATGAATCAATGAATGTGTGATGTGTGATTTTTGTTATATAGATAGAGATTCATTCTTGGGAACTAACAACATGATAGATACTTCACTTGATCAATAATTTATTCAATTAATTAATATCTAACATATCATTGAATAATTCAAAAATATTTCAGTGGATATACAAGTTTAGATAGGAAAATATTGAGTATCAATTCACTATGATCATGGTATTATGATACTTACATTTAATAAATATTAAAAGGTGAGTGTATCTATGATATTGGATTTAACACTTTTATGAGTATAAAATTTGATTTTTTTTTGTTGAACTATAAAGGAATGTGTTTGGGGAATCTCAGAAGGATTCAATAATATTTCATTATTTTAAAATTCAATTTCTATTTATTTCTATTTGTTTTTTAATTAATTAAAAAATATAAAACAACAATTTAATTTGTTTTTCATTTGTTTTTACAAAAAATATAAAATCTAAAAAATTGTGACATAAAGAATTTTGGGTTTGAGTAAGTATCCTTGAGAGAAAACCTATAGTTTCTCTACATAGAATTAATTTTTTTTATAAATAGTACTATATTAATAGGATTTTTATTTCCCACATAAAAATTATTACATTAATATTAGGGATGTAATACTTCTATTTCTCAGATTTATTTTATATAAATGATGTTTTTTATTTTGTATTTATTTTATTGTTATTCTGAGCATGGGTTATTTTGAATAATCAAACCCTTAAATTATGAAGTATTTAAATTAGACCCAACCAATTAACAATAATTTTAATGGACATACAATAATGTTTAGGAAAATATTTACCATGTGTAAAAAAAATGACAGAATTATATTATGGTTTATGTTAAAAGTCTACTATAGGAATCCGACCTAGTTTTGAAATCACACCGTTCACATGAACCTTGGGGGATGTTCATATCAATTGGTTTATGATACATGTAGGGTAAAGGTACTAATTATTAGTGTGTTATTTATCATGGGATTGATAGGATTTAGTGGAGTCTTTGTAGTTATTTTTTTTGTTTTTCATAATGTACTCAATATGTTCAAACCACTTATTAAAACATGATGTATTATGTCATGGAATATTTATGTGACATGATATGTTAGTTATGTTATTGTATTATATTTTTTCATGGTCAATATCTACAAAGAATAATCCTTGGATTAGTGATGGGAATGAAAGTGACCCTCAAAACCCACCTCTAATAGGATATGTTTTGGTGACTAGTGGCAAGGGAATAAATAACAAAAAAGAGATACATTAGCCTATAGATAAGGAAACAAAAGGATATAAGGAATTATGAAAAAACTAGACCATGAATAGAAATAAGAATCCATGATTAACCAATATCATAATAAGGTTAAATTCATGAATGTCAGGAAATAAATAAGGGATCTAGTCTAACTAATTTACCCATGGTAAACAAAACAAAATTCCCATAAATGAAAAAAAACCAAAACCCAACATACAATTGTGTAATATGGAAAAAATTTAAAATCTTGGATCCAACAGATACCCATGAAATGAACTAACTATTCTTGGGTCCACCACTAACACAATGAATAAAACCTATATCTAAATAGAGTGGTGAGGCTATCCACATATTAAATATGGAATACCTAAAAGGACTAAAAATATCAGCAACATGCATTCATAATAATCAAATTAGTGAAATAATAGTGTGTAGAAGATGTTATATTGTTTCATGGAAAATTATACATTGGATTTTTTTTGGAATTCAGTTCTTTGGTACTCATTGGATTATCATCTTGATTCTTTTTTCTCTTTATCCCCCTCAACTATTCCCATTTTATGAGGTTCTATGCATTACCCATATTTATTTAATCTATTTATGATTTGGTTCAAACATAATCAATAGGGAGAATTCTATGGATTGAAATTATCAAATAATATCCTCATGGGTCCCTATTAGTCTTATTGATGGTACTTAAAGCCTTCAGTGGTGTAATACTATCCTTTTTATCTTAGTGGTGTCCTCGTGTTTCCCCTTCTCTACCTAACTTAAAAGTGTGGGTACATGAATTCTAGGTGTGGTTTCATTAATGAGTGGATATTGGGAGTATGTTTTGGTGAGTTTTTTCCTTAGGGTTTTCTTTATAGAATTTGTGGGTTTCTCTAGTGGTTGTGGTTTCCTAAAGAGGTTAATATCCCTCCATATCTTGTTGTCTCCCACCCTTTCTAGTATCCTATATTTGAATAATAGTGGTGGATACCCATTTCTTGGATCTTTTATTCAATCACATAGGATCTTTGGTATAGTTATTTCGATATACCTATAGATAATATGCTAAACATGATTTTATGATGTTTTCTTCACTGGATGAGGCATCACATTTTTCATGGTGGTAGCTTCCCAAGTGGTGAATTTGTGTGATGGTTGCAGCACCCAGAGACCCGCACCCCCAAATTCAATCCTAAACCATGTTTTATATGTTTTTATAAAAAATATCTGAAAAATATATATACTGAGGAACATTTAGTTCTAGGTATTTAGGGGTTTATGAAAACCTTATTACATATCATGTTTGTACAAAATTCTATAAACAACTATTCGGCTTCACTCGAGTTCTATCCTTAATTAAAACCAAACACTATGATATCTTACCCATAACTAGATCGGAAAAAACATTTTAAAAAATAGGGTGAGAAAAATATTTATTAGTTAGGGGTTTTAAAACAAGGGGTAAAAATAATTTTCTTATAAATAAAAAATAATAATTTTAAAAAATTTCATTTTATATCATATAAAAAACCTTTGATATAATAAATTAATTTCCAAAATATGAATCTAGGGTTTCATGAAAAATCTATAAGGAATACTATTCATAACTTTTAAAAGATTTATCACTTTGAAAACCCATTTTATTTCAAAATATAATAAACATTGAAATAAACTTGGATTTATCATTGTAAACTATAAATACATTTATTTTACATTAAAATAATTTTATGGAATATAATGATACTTTGAAAAACTAAGAAAACTATATCGCCACTAGTAGTATTGAAAATATCACTTCTGTGATAGAAATACCCTTTAAGGTTGTGGGTTCACTCCCTATTCAAAATCATCAAAATCAATACCCAAGTTCCAAACTTTTATAAATGAATCATTTTAAAAATCCAACCTTTGTCATTATAATTACATTAAAATAACCTTTAAAAAACATCGCTTAATGTAATTAAATTTAAAATAGGGAAATAATTACATATTTAATAAACTTTAACATAATTTTCCTAAAATAAGTATCCATACTATTATAAATAATGATATATTCATGTGAAAAATTTATAAAAGTTTATTGAAAATTATATTTAAACAAATTATACCATAAACATGCAAGAAATTTCAAGGTTAACTATAGTTCATAATAATAGATGACATTTATAGAATTAATGGAATATATCACACAAGAGTTTATAATTTCTATTTTATTAATAATATTTCTCAAAATTATAAAAAAAATCCTTAGACATTGATTTTAAAATATTTTGTAAACAAATTTTAAAAAATAAATATTTTTTAAAACATATTTTTAAGTGAAGATGTTTTGAAAACTATGATTTTTTTTCATAATGATCATTTTTTTTAATTCTAAAAATATAATCTTAAATAATTAACAATTATAAAAAGAGGTATTGGAAAATATTAATTTAATTAAAAATATTTTTTTCTTATTATTAGGGTTTTGAAAATTAAATAGTATCTTTATAAAAATCTTCCCCCCATACATCAAGGGTTTGTAAACTAGAAAATTGGAGTTTACAAATAAATTTCCCTTCCGTTAATTCTAGAAACTAAATTGAGCTTTGGTCGTGATATTCTCCTCTTATATTGCTTTAATGTATGGAATGTTTGAAAGAGGGAACCTAGGTAGTAAGATTTTGGGGTTCCTAATGAGTGAAGATAATGTATATATATATTAGTGCAGAAACTAAAAATTTATTTTCATATTTCTTAATTATGGAAGCTATGATCTTTTTAGGATTTGATAATCCTATCACATATCATAGGTAAGATATTTTTTGTTTTGTTTTATAATAAGTATAATGTGGTGGATAATATATGAAGTTCATATGTTTAGTTATTATTTTATTTGAAGGTATTAAAGGTGTCCCTCGTGGAAATGATAATAGGGTATTATCATCGATCCACAGGGTATACCCATATTTTTAGTTATGAAAAAAAAATGATTTATGAGGTTTTATGTTTTGAGATACCTAATAAATATTCAATATATATCGTTAGAGAAAATAATATATATATATAAACACACACACATATCTTGTAGTTGTAACCAGTGCACAACTATGGAAGAAGAGGATAAGAAAAGTTTATATCGAATTATATTTCATGTACAAATCAACCAAGATTATTATTTTATTTTATAAGTTATATATATTTATATAACTCTTTTATTTCATCACGATCAAGAATATTTGATAAGTTTTATTTTTATATGATAATTTTTTCCTATAAAATTGATCTGTTGATCACTGTGGGCTGAGATATCTATATAGGGTCTATACTATTTGTTTGGTAGTTCATGGTTTTCAAGCCTATCACCAATGTTAGAAAATGATGGAATCTTATCTAGACCATAAGCATGTATGGAAGAATATGAATCCCGCATTAGAGGGAGAAGATAATGATGAAGGTTTAGTCCTATCTTATGGGGTAAGGAGACAAGGCGTCAAAAAGACTGGTTGGTTTAGATGCATTTGATACAATGGTGGGGTTATACGCGTATGTTTTTAAATAGGTTAATAGTGACCAATGCCATACTTCTAACATTCAACCATCATATGGGTGGTAATTTCTATATATTTCTTGTGTTTCATTTAACCACTCAATCTATAAATGGTGTTTGGTTCCCACAACACTCACACATACCAAAATGGGGCGGGATGATATGATCTCCCTTTTACATGCCACCACACACACATTGTAGGTGCTATATGCTCACAAACCTACTTATACATTTGTTAAAATCCTCCTACTACCATGTCTATGGCCTGTATGGTTCTCATACATGGTTGATATTTCTCCCACAATTCATGGTTGAGTTATCCTATCCATCTCATGTGGTTTTTCAATTTTATTTATTTTAGGTAAAATTTTAAATATCTAGAAAGGATACCAAGAAAATTTCATGATTATTAAACATTTTTATTTCAATTTTTTTGAAATTATATTATTTTAAAATTATTATTAAATTATTTATATTAAAGAAACTTTAGATTTTTTATATATTATTATTTATCACCAAGGAGTTAAAAATTATTAAATTTATACTTCATGCATTACAATTCTTGGGTAATAATGTAAAATTAAATTTTAACAAGGCTTTATTATAAATTTGAAATTGAATCATATATTATTTGATTTATGTATTTTTATTATTTATTCAAAAAGATTATATTGGATACTTATCAATGGTCATGTCCTTTATTCTATAAATACCCCCTTAACAAAAAATTTATAATCCAAAATTTACATATTCTAGTTTTCTCACTCACAAGGATTATTCCAATTTCCCCTCTACTTTTAATTCTTACCATTATCCTATTTGGTGGATTTATACACATTAATGATCCTAAAAAATTAGTCTATGATCTTGGTGTTATCATGTAAATCATATGTTGGGCTCTTTTTTTACCGATGATCATTTTAAATTTAGTATTCCTAGATATTTAGTTGGTAGAATGATTTTTAAGGGATATTAATGCATCGAAGTTAGTGTATTTTTTTAAATAAAAACGTTTCTCAAATTTTTATAAGTTTATAAGTCTTGTTTATTTGATTAACTTATTCAAAATATATAAATTCATTAAAATTATTAGATTTTACATTCCACCCATTAAATTAATAGTCCGTCACAATTCTTTTATACCTAATAAAACACAAATTCTCACTTCGAAGATTCAGTATAAAGGTTATTCATCCATAAAAAATAACATTATTAATTTCACCTAGAATTATATTTAATTTTTTCTAAATGACTCATTCCTATATCAAATTATCTAATCTCACTATTAGAACCTCTCATTAAAATAATGGGTAAATGTTTCACAACGTTACCTTAGGTTGTTTTAAAAATCATCTAATTATCTTCCAAAATGAAACTTGTTAAATTTGGGTTAAATGGATGTAAACATTAGTAAATGTTTGAAAATGTTATATTATAAATATATAATTTAAGAACATCAGTTTAAACATTAATTATATTAAATATCCTTACATAATCATCTTAAAAAGTTTTAAAATAATATTTTATATTCCAAAAAAGATTAAATATTATAATTTGAAACATATAGGATATATAGAGGTGTACATATTATGTATCTTCTTAAAAATAACTAAGTTTTTAATATGGTTTATCTAAAGAGAAATTTTTTAAAATACCATGGTGGTACATTCCACACCCATCATAGTTAAAAAGTTTAGAGTATAATATTTTCCAATAAAAAATCCTCGATCCTGGAAAATATCTTGGAATGTAGAGGTATTAGATACCTCATATAGTTTCTCAAAATTAATTTAGATATTGAAAAAAGTATCAAAATTCATCATAGCATGTCTTTAAAATAATATTTACAAGTGGATCAACTAGAAGGGAAAGAAGTGTTGTTCGTGATATTCCTCCTTCCATTTTGAGAATCATATTAAACTATAAATTTTTATAATATGGACTTTAAAAAGAAAAAATATTTATAAAATCAATATATTTTTAACCAAAATGTATTAATATCAAAATTTATCTATATTTTTCCTATGATACCAAATACAACACCACGAGACCCACACTCCAAGATCCTATGCTAAAAAATGTTGTATATTTTTTAATAAATAATTAACTAAAGACATATAGACTGAGGACTATTTAGGTATATATCTTTATAAAATTAGTAAAACCTTATTAAATATAAAATTTCTACCAAATTCTATAGACAAATATATAGCTTCAATTAAGATGGATCATTAATCATAACCAAACACCATGATCTATTAATCACCACTAGACCTGTGAAATACATTTTAAGTCATAGGGTGATCAAAACATTACTCAGTAAGGGGTTTTAAGACCTGGGGTAAAACCCATTTCTTAAAAATACTATAAAAACTATTTTGAAAATATTTTATTATATATCATATGAAATAAATTTAATATAATAAATGAATTCCCAAAATATGAATACATGGTTTTAAATAAAAATAAATTAGTAATATTGTTCAAAACATTTAAAAGGAATATCTCTTTAAAACCCTATTTTATTTCAAAATATAATAACCTTTACAATAATATTGTTTTTCTCATTGAAATATTAAAATAATTTACTTTGATATTAACATCATTTAATGGAATATAAAAAATATTGGTAAAATTAAGAAAACTATGTGGACATTAGAAATATTGAAATTATCACTTCTAGGATAGAAGTCCCCTTTGAGGTCATCAGTTCACTACCCATTACTCATCTTCAAAATCAATACCCATGGTCAAATATTTTTAAATGAAACATTTTACAAAGCCTATCTTTCTCATTATTTTTCCATTAAAATAACCATTAAAAAATATCACTTATATGTAATTTATTTTCAAATAGTAAAATAATTACATATTTAGAAAAATAACATAATTCACCTAAAATAAGAATCCATACTATTAGAAATAATAAAAAAATTCATAAGAAACATTTATAATTAGTCACTGAAAACTATATTTTAGAAAACACTATTGAAAGAATACATGAAATGTAAAATATAAATATAGTGCATGACTATACCTATAATAATAAATGATATTTATATAATTAAAAGAAAATTTCACACATGAAATAATAATTTTTATTTTAAGAAAAAAATTTCTTGAAATTAGAATAAAACCTTTAACATTGATTTTAAAATATTAGGTTAAAAAATATCAGACATAAATATTTCTCAGAACATATTTTCTTTGCATGCGAAGAAGTTTTATGAACAATAATTTTTTTCCTTCATAAGGATTTACTTGGAAATATAAAAATATAATCTTGAGTCATTAAAACTTACAAAATGGGGTATTTTAAAATATAAATATAAGAAAAAATTATTTATCCATTATGATTAGGGTTTTGAAAAAGAAATATAATCTAAAAAAACCTATTTCCCTTACAACATGGGTTTAAAAACT
Source organism: Viscum album (assembly GCA_963277665.1). Classification (NCBI taxonomy): domain Eukaryota; kingdom Viridiplantae; phylum Streptophyta; class Magnoliopsida; order Santalales; family Viscaceae; genus Viscum; species Viscum album. The sequence continues at coordinate 803,179,667 of OY728148.1, forward strand.
ATGAAATAAAAGGTTAAATATAAATTTACCTTACCATAAACAATAAAATTAAATTAATCACATGAAGTTATATTCTCTACTTCTTGATCTTGAATATATGGAATGAGAGAAAGAGAAAATTGGGGTAGTAAGAGTTCGGGTTCCAAACAAGTGAACATAAAGTATATATATATATATATATATATATATATCTGAAAATTTGTTTTCATACTTCAAAATTACAAACACTGTGATCTTACTATGATTTGAGAACCCTATCCCATATCTCATGTAAGTGATTTATTTTTTATTTATTTTTAATAAGTCTAAAGTGGTGGCTATTTTATGTAGTTCATAAGTGTGGTCAGAATTTTATTTTAAGGCATTTAAGGTGACACACATGTAAATGAAAATAGGGTATTATAATTTAGCAATACGTATACCCATATTTTCAGCAATGAATAGAAAAAAATTATGAAGTTTGATGTTTTGTGACACCCAATCATTTTACAATTCATAACAGTAGAGAAAAATATATATATATACAAACAAACACACAATACATGTGGTTATAACTAGTGTGAAATCTAAGAAGAAGATGATGAGGAAAATCTAAAAAAAAAATTCTTTCATGTGTATATAAACCAAGACTATGTCTTGATTGTTATAGTTATATATATTTATATAATTCATTAATTTTATCCACATCAAGAATTATTGATAAGATTTATTTGAATATGACAATATCCACTGATAAAATTGACATGGTTGATCATTGTTGGTCGAGAGATCTTCGTAGGTTCAAGGCCTTTGTTTGGTAGTTTAAGGGTTTCAAGCTTGTCACTAAAGGTAGAAATAAATGGAATTTGAGCTAGAATATAACAATACAAAGAATAATATGAATCCAAAATTAGAGGTATAAGATGAAGATGGAGTTTTATACCTAGCATGTGGGGGAAGGGGATGAGGCGTCGAGGATATCAAATAGTTTATATGCGATTAATCGAATAACCGAGTTATAAGAATAAGTTTTTTAAACTGGTGAATGTTGGAAACATGGTTGTTCTATGCATGATTTGAAGTATGGCTTATGTTTGTTGTCAATCCTCAGTAGAAGTTTAGAATGTGTGATATTATAGTGATCATACAGTTCAAGTAGACAAGAGTATTGAAGGTGGCACTGTTTCCCAGTGTTTGCCAATTTTTTGGGCCTCAAAATCAGAAAATGAAGACATGGATTGTTGATAAAAGGAGGTGCGTGAAAATAGGAAACAGTGCATGAAAAAGGTGTGTTGTGCATGAAATATTTGGGTTGTGCATGAAAAACAGCGTGGTGCACGAAATAGTGAAGTGAGGTTTTTCGTAAAAATAGTGTTTCGGAATCAGAATGTCGAAAAATAGAAAAGGCATGGGTTGCATGAAAAACATGGAGATGTGCGTGAAAAATGATTCCTGCACGAAAAGTATTCCGTGCCAAATGAGAGATTTTTCACGCCAAGATGGGTTTTACATACGGGGGTCTGAAATGCCTATAAATAAGAGGTGACCCCCCTCATTCCAGATAGTTGGAGACTCAGAGAATATCTGAGGTCTGATGCGTGTAAAAGGTTCGCGTAAAGGGAGTTGCAAAAAATATTTAGGCTTGCGTGAAAGATTCTGGCTCACGTGGAAAAATATAGAGTTGCGCGAAAAATTCCAAGTTGGAAAAATATTCCGGCTTGTGCAAAAAATTCAAAGTTGCACGAAAACTTCCATCTTGCGTGAAAAAGGTGAAGTTGCGCGAAAAACTTGAGATTGAACGTAAAATTTGATGTTGCGTGAAATTCTCAGTGAAACCTGTTTGCGCGTTTTTGATTATCCTGTTCAGTTATTCAGTGCATTCAAGTGCATCATTACCGGTCTTCGATGCAAGTAGAGTCTAATGCTAAGAAGAGGCAAAGACTTCAATGTGAATCTATTTAAGAGACTTTCATGTCTATAAACTGACTGGGACTTCATCAAAAGCAGTGTTCTAAGGGGAGTCAATGGGAGTGACCCAAGGGACGCAGTGGGCTATCCCTGAACAGTTGTAAGGGCAGTGATCCCAGGACATAGTGAATGTTCCCAAAAAAATTTAATCCAAAACTAGTGAAGAATAGTGGAATTTGGTACAACCAACAACCTGTCGGCGTATGCTCATTTGACATAGCCCTTAGTGGTTAACCAAGTAAAAAGTGTCGTGTCATCTCTTTGCATGTGGTTGTTTGATTGCTTCTCATATTCATCATACATGTTAAACTAGTTCCTACCAACATGGGAACAATATCCATTAGTTTAAAGGAAAAATTTGACACCCTAATTCACCCCTCCCCTCTTAGGTTGTCCCAGGGTCCTTCAAGTGGTATCAGGGAAAGGTTTCTGGTGTTTGATCTGTCTTATACCACCATGGAAAATTCAGCAAGTGTTAGGGGAGTTCCCCTATTTGATGGAAGTACTTTTCAGATTTGGAGAACAGAATGAGATCTCATCTAAGATCCCTTGGAATGGATGTTCTTATTTCCACTATGAAAGGTATACATGTTACTGATCCAACAGGGCTGGCTATGACTGATGCAGATAGGAAAATTCTTGATGCAGATACTAAAGCACAGAATGCTCTCACCGCAGCCCTTTCCGATCAGATCTATCTAAAAGTGATGAGTTGCATCTCCGCAAAGTCCATGTAGGATAAACTTGAAAATATTTATGAAGGAGATAGAAAAGTGAAGGTGGTGAAACTACAAGTTCTTCACAATAGGTTCGATGATCTGAAGATGCATCCTGATGAGAATGCAGACTCCTTCAATCAAATTACTGAAGTTGTTGGAGAAATTCGGGGTCTAGGTGAAGAAATCAAAGACGTTGACATTGTGAAGAAAATATTGAGAAGACTTTCACCCCTGTACAATGAAAAGGTTTCATCCCTTGAGGAATGAGATCTTTCTAAACATTCTCTGGATGATATACTGAGTAGCCTGGTGGCATATGAAATGAGAGTCAACCCAAAAGAGGCTATGACTCGAGTGAGCAAGGAAATGGCGTTCAAAGCCATTGAGAAACTGAAAATATCAAAAGATATTAGTGGTGAAGATGACAAGGAAAAATAAATTCTTTCTCTCATTTCAAATAAGTTACATAAGGGAAAATGGAAATTCAAAGGGAAGTTACCTCTAGCTTGCTTTCATTGTGGAAAAGTTGGTCACATTGCCTCGCAGTGCTCAAGAAAGATTGATGATGAGAATAGTGATGCTGAAAACATTGAGAAAACTCAAAAAAAGTTTTTCAAAAGGTGATACTTCAAATCATAAAATAAAGTAACAAAGAATATTTTTGTCTATGAAGAGGAAGAAGATAATAATGAATTTTGTGGTGAAGAATAACCAGAATTTAAAACTAGGAACCATGATTCCAAGATGGCCACTGTTGAAAAATCAGAAGATACTGGTAGAGAAAATTATTTGACAACTAGTTCCAATCCCGAGTTGCAACTTAAGAATTCTATTAGTATGATTAAGATTAAATGTAAGAGTTGCAATAAGTGGAAATCAATTGTAGAAGAATCAACTGAATATGTTGATCAACTTGAAGCTCGAATTGAATGACTGGAAGAATTGGTGGAAGTATAGTCTAAAATACTTGAAATCAATGATGATGTAGTGGATCTAAAGCTGAGAATTGAAGAGCAGGCAAAGGTCATCAATGGCCTCACCTCTAGACTAAATGAAAAGTCCAAGAATGTTGTGCGTCATGGGGAGGATGTTGTTACAATTAGGAGTAAACTTGAAAAAGATTCAATTTCAAAATAATCAAGGAAGAAAATTCAGTTTGGAAGGTTCTCAGATGCCGAGCTATTGGAGAGAGAAAAACATGGTTCTAATGGAGTTGAAAATATTTTAAATGATCAGAGACTTGCTTGCATGTGACATAGTAGAATTGGTTGTGAGGCAGAGTGGTCATATGCTGCAAATAAAGGTAACCAAAATAAAGGCAAGTTGAAAGTGGGTGATGTGGAAAATTCATCTGAAGTGCTGAAATAGAAACCACCAATTCAATCTGAAAGAAGAAAATAAGATTATCCTCAAGCATCCTTGAAAAACGGGCCCTCAAACTATTATCCCACCGAAGAAGGAATGAGGATAAACAGAAGTGAGAAAACATTTCCTCTCATGAAGTGTCAGTTCTGTGGATATTTAGTCCATACTATGTCTTATTGTGAAGAGGAAAGAAGATATCTGAATGGAGAAGATATGGGAGTTCAATGTAAGATAACAAATTCATATCCTAATTCTTTTAGAAGAAACAATTTCTTTGGATATTGTTTTCGTTGTTCTAACTTTGGTCATAAGGCTGTAAATTGAACGTAGAGAAGGTACATGGACACCTCATACCGGAGTTCGAGATAAGTCAAATCTTGTCAATAAGATAGTGTTGCTCTTGCAAACATGTTTTCTCCTCTCAAAGAAGACTTAGACTATGAAGAACCAATGTAAACATATGAGATAATTTAAAGGCCATCAGTGCTCTATACTCAATCCAATGTCTCATCGAAAGAAAGGAAGAAAATTGAGAAATCCAACCTTGTAGATGTTTCCCTCAAAGATACAAAAAACAACAGTACCTGGATTCTGGATAGCGGTTGTTCATCTCATATGATAGGTAATGCTGGCCTGTTAAAAGATATCAAAATGAAGGTTGATAGTACTATACGATTTGGTAATGATGGAGCTCTGAAAATCAAAGGTAGAGGAAGTACTGAATTAGCTAATGGAGAGATAAAGAAGACTGAAGTCCTTTATGTAGATAGCCTACGTCATAATCTACTCAGAGTGAGTCAACAATGTGACTCGGGACTTATAGTTACTTTTAATCAGAAAGGATTCACTATCAAGTGAATGATAGTCAATTCACTTATGATGGGGTGCAGAATAGAAGACAACTTGTATCAGGTTTATAGTAAATAAATTGTTTGTTACATGACTGTTGAAGAATAAAATAATTTGTGGCATCCAAGACTGGGACACATCAATCAAAAAGATATGGATAAAATATCAAAATTGAGGATTGTCATGGACATTCCCAACCTGAAGCGTGAGCGTGAAAAGTCTTGTGATGCTTGCATCCATGGGAAGATAGTTTTTAGTTCATATCAACCAAAGAAGAAAAGGGAATATCATCTTCTTGATCTAATTCATACAGATGTATGGAGGCCGATAAATGTTGTTGGAACTCATGGAGAAAGGTACTTTGTCCTTTTCATAGGTGATTACAGTAGAATGGCATGTGTAATGGTTATTCACAGGAACCCAAAAGTGCTTGACTACATGAAAACATGTCGGAGAATCACCGAGAATGATACTAGACAAAAAATAAAAGTGTTGCGATCTGACAATGGAGGGGAATACACGTCCATTGAATTTGAAAACTATCTAGAGAAACATGGGATACAACATGAGGTAGCAGCAGTGAGAACTCCACAAAAAAAATGGAGATGTCGATTGCAGGAATCGACTGGTGAACAACATGGAATGAACTATGCTAATTAAGAGTCGTATTCCATGACATTGGTGGAAAGAGGTTGTTCAAGATGCAGTGTATATTCAAAATTGAACAAGACTTTATATGGGTGAGACCAAGACACCATATTAATTGTGGCATGGAATGAATCCCTCTTTGAAATATTTTCATGTTTTTGGAAGTACATGCTTCATCAGGAACAAAGAAGGAAATCAAGGGAAGTATAGTGACAATGCAGATGAAAGAATTTTCCTTGGATACTCAATGAACAGTAAATCTTACAAGTGTTTAAACAAGATATTAGGAAGGATTGTGGAAAGATGTGATGTTAAGATCATTGAAGAGAAAGCCACAAATGCTTCAAGGATTTCATATAATGATGTGATGGAAAGTGAGGAAGAAAGTTAACATGGAGAGAATACAAATACAGAAATAGAATAAGCTGTACAAAACACTCAGATTTCACATCGTGATGTTGACTCCGAAGAAGAATCTGAAGAAGAAACCGTGGCTGGAGAGAATGCAACTGAACCACACAGGAGAAATCGAAGAGATGAAATTGATCCATCTAACATAATTGGAGATAGTAGTACACCCACACAAACAAGGAGGATGATAAATAACACAAAATATGTACTTCTATCAGTTTTAGATCCATCATCATTTATAGGATCTGCAAAGGATGAATTTTTGGTGAAAACCATGAATGAAGAGTTAGATCATATTGACAAGAATCAGACATGGGATCTTGTCCAGAGACCCGAAGGTTACAATGTAATTGGTACAAAATGGAACTTCGAGAACAAGTTTGATGAGCATGGAAGTGTTATTAGAAACAAGGCACGACTGGTATGTAAAGGATACTCCCAGATTGAAGGTGTTTATGTTGAAGAAACCTTTGCTCCAGTGGCTAGACTGGAGTCAATCAGGATTTTCCTTGCCATGGCACTCCAAATAGGATATAAATTATATCAAATGGATGTCAAGAAAACATTCTTGAATGGTGTACTTGAATAAGAAGTCTACATTGAACAACCAGTAGGGTTTTCTTCTTGGTACTGATGAAACAAAGGTTTGAAAACTAAAGAAATATCTATATGGTTTGAAGCAGGCACCACGAGCATGGTATTCCCGGCTGGACTCTTATCTCAAGAATATGGAATTCAAAATAGGAGGAGTATATCACAATCTATATATGAATAATTCTCCAAAATATTAGTTCATGGTTATAGTCTATGTTGATGACATTATATTTGGTGGCAGAAGGAAGAAATCAGTGGATAAATTTTCCAATCACATGAAATCAGAATCTGAAATGTCTATGATTGGGGAGCTCACATATTTCTTAGGGCTGAAGGTGATTAAAAAAAAGGATTACACTTTCATTTCTCAGGAAAAGTATGCAAGCGAGCTGCTGAAGAAGATTAATATGAAATACTCCAAACCAATATCAACTCTGATTTCATTTGGAACCAAACTTGGAAAGCATGAGGATGAGGCATCTGTAGACCCCACAATGTACTTGAGGATAATTGGGAGCCTACTGTACCTGATAGCGACATGGCCAGATATTGTCTTTGGAACATATCTAGCGGCTCGCTTTCAGATTAATCCAAAGGATAAACATTGGAAAACAGTAAAAAATCATCATGAGGAATATTCAAGTTACTCACAATTTTGGCTTATACTTTGCTGCAGGAAGGGACAGTGAATTATCAGTATTTTTTGATGTTGACTGGGCTGGTGATGTAGTGGACAGAAATTCCACCAGTGGTGGAGCATTCTATATTGGGAATAAATGTGTTGGTTGGTTGAGAAATAAATAATAAAGTACTTCTATTAGTACTACAGAAGCTGAGTATATCTCCGCCACAAAGGCATGCACTCAAATTCTCTAGATGAAGCAACAACTAACAGATATTGGTGATAAGGTGAAGCAACCAATGGTAATTTACTGTGATAACAAGAGCGCAATTGATCTTATGATGAATCCTTTTCAGCATTCTTGTACAAAACATATTGAAATCAGGTATCACTTTATCAAAGAAAAAGTTGAGCAAGGCATGATTAGAATGGATCATGTGGGAACTGATGAGCAAGTGGCTGATATCCTGACCAAGCCACCGTTAGCAGATGTGTTTGAGAAGCATCGATTGAACCTTAGTGTTCAACCACCTCCCAGTGCATAATAAGGTTACAAAATACCCCTCTCCCCAGTTATGTTAACTATTTTTAATGTTTTTTTGGATATGATGCATGTTTATGGGGGAGATACTATCCAGGGGTGTATTGAGATGTTCAATGAGAAAATACCGATCATTGGTTTTATTTCCAATGGGGGTGAATGAATAAATTCAGGACATGTTTGGTATCACGATGAGTTTTTGGTGATAGGATAAGAAAGAATAAATTATACATGTAATGCTTCTGGGAAAATTTAAGAGAATTTCTTGGGCTCCATTGAGAATTCCAAAACACAGGATCCCAATTCACACTTCACCTCTTGTTTTCTACACCGATCATTGCTCACGTAGACTTAGAGTGTTGGTTGAGTTGATTCTTGCATTTTTGGTTTGCATATGGATGGTTCTCTATTTAATTTATTTACCAATTGATAACAAACCCAAATGGGGAGATTGCTGGAACCATGGTCATTCTATGCATGATTTGGAGTATGATTTGTGTTTTTTTGTCAATCCCCAGTGGAAGTTCAGAATGTGTGCTAGTAAAGTGATCATACAGTTCAAGAAGACAACAGTATTGAAGGTGGCGTTGTTTCCCAGCGTTTGCCAAATTTTTTGGGGCTCAAAATCAGAAAATTAAGACATGGATTGTTGATAAAATGAGGTGCACGCAAAGAGGATGTGGTGCGCAAAAAAGGTGGGTTGTGTGTGAAATATTTGGGTTGTGCACGAAACAAAGCAGGGTTCGCGAAATAGTGGAGCGAGGTTTTTCGCGCAAATAGTGATTCGAAATCAGAATGTCGAAAAATGGAAAAGGCATGAGCTACGTGAAAAACCTAGAGATGTGTGCGAAAAATGATTCATGCGCAAAAAGTATTGCATGCTGAATGAGAGGTTTTTCGCGCCAAGATGGGTTTTTTCATGCAGGGATCTGAAATGCATATAAATAAGATGTTACCCCCCTAATTATAGACAGTTGGAGACTTAGAGAATATCTAAGGTATGATGCGTGTAAAAGGTTCATGTAAAGGGAGTTGTGTGAAAAATTGAGTCTTGCGCGAAAGATTATTACTTGTGCAGAAAAATTTAGAGTCGCGCGAAAAATTCCATGTTGCACGAAATATTCTGGCTTTCACGAAAAATTCCAGCTTGCGTGAAAAATTCCATGTTGTGCTAATATTTCGTCTTGCGTAAAAAATTTCATGTTGCGCGAAAAATTCCGCCTTGTGCGAAAAAGGTGAAGTTGCATGAAAAACTTGAGGTTGCGCAAAAACATGATGTTGTGTGAAATTATCAGTGAAACTTGTTTGCATGTTTTTGATTATCCGGTTCAGTGATTCAGTGAATTCAAGTGCATCATTACCAGTATTTGATGCAAGAAAAGTCTTGTGCTAAGAAGATGCAAAGACGTCAATGTGAATCTATTGAAGAGACCTTCACGTCTATAAACTGACTGGGACTTCATCAAATGCAGTGATCCAGGGGTAGTCAACAGGAGTGACCCAAGGGACGTAGTGGGCTATCCATGAACAGTTGTAAAGGCAGTGATCCTGGGATAGAGTGAATCTTCCCAAACCTTTATAATCCACAACTAGTGAAGAATAATGGAATTTGGTACGACTGACAACCTTTCAGCGTATGCTCCTTGGACGTAGCCCTTAGTAGTGAACCAAGTAAAAAGTGTTGTGTCATCTATTTGCATGTGAATATTTGATTTCTTCTCATATCCATCATATAGGTTAAACTAGTTTCTACCAACTTGGGAACAAAATCCATCAGTTTAAAAGAAAAAGTTGACACCCTGATTCACCCCTCCCCTCTCAGGGTGTCCTGGGGTCCTTTAGTGAATAGTTTCAGAAACCAACCTAGGTCGACCCTAAACTGGTCACCCGAGCCAATCTGTGGAAAGGGCCGAGTGGTGTTCCCGATCCTCCTAGGCTAGCGACAAGCACTAGGGCATCAACAGAGAGCAAGTGGGAATGATTTCACCAAATAAAATTAAATAATATAGTATAAAGAAAATAGAACAACGCAAAAACAAATAAACAACACTAAGAGAAAGAAAGTCTAACAATGCATACTAACCTGACCAAGACCAAAACTCCTCATAACCCTGAGAGTCTCTCCCCAAACCACCACTAACTCTCTCCTCCGGTGAGAAAACTTGAGTCAAACATCCAACAAAAACAAAATATAAGAAAAAACTATAGGCGTGAGTATTAAAACTCAGTAGACATGCCCAATAAACTACCCCAAAGAAATACCATTAAATAAAGAATTTACTAATTCCAGGTTTGAACTAAATTATATAAAATATGGGTTTTCACACACACTTACATTACCAAAACTAGTAACAATCCATTTCTCTTTTTAATTTAAAATAAAGTTTAATATTTGAAGGGAAAAGGTGCATTAAATTTTAAAACATTTTTTCAAACAATTTAAAATCCTAAATTTTAGTTGTTAGTCAAGAAGAAAAACACACACAACACACAATACACAATAATGGAAATGGTAAAGAAGCAAACAAGGACCGACAATTGAACTAGGCCCCTCAATCTTCCACCACATACGAATAAGAACTAATGAAAACATGGGTCTAACCTAGGAGATCGTTAACAATCCAAAACGTACTATATGTGTGACTCATCCTAAAGGCATTACTACTCTCTATGACGTCATAACACCCAAACTCTCAGTTTTTCTCTACCTGGCCAAACCATGGGGCCCAATTGTAAAACCCCAAGCTTCTACGGTACACTTCTCTTCGAATAATACAGTAGCGTGTGTTGTACACAACTTCGAGTTCTAACACACACCACAACCAATCAAATTAGCCGTTATGAACAGTAATACACAATTTTTGAATTTTTATAAATTTTATCTTTCAAAATGGACTTCATTTTTGGAATCATAATATCGAAATTAGCTTAGGATGAATTTTTGGTTTTTTTTGAAAACTTTTAATTTTTGATAAATAGTGAAAAACACTGAGTTATAGTTTAAAACCAAATTTTTATTTAATTAATTAATTATTTTATTTAAATTTATTTTAGGTCAAAATATATACGTAATACCTATATAATTTCAATGCAATTAATTGGATTCAGTTTATAATAATTTTAGATATATAAAAATTTTATTGAACTTTTCATAGTCTTTTACCCATCTCCTAAGAGAATTTGAAAATTCACATAAAACTTAATTTTACTGCTTCCGTGAGTGTAATTTTTAAAATTTGAGAGACACAGTTAATATGAAGGAGTAAAATGTGGTTCAAAAAGATAAAAATAATTTTTGGTGAATAGTAAATTTTTTTACTTTTATTTACCACGGTTAAAAGTAAATAGGGTAATTAAGGGTAAAAATGATATTATTATTACCCTAACACATGTCATAATTCTATTTTCTAAGTATAATTCGACCAAAAACAACCTTAGGAATAAAATATGAACCTCTTTGGTCCACTTGGATTAGATTAGGACATTTATTATTATTTAATTCAAAGAAGAGTTAAAAGAGTTAAAATCAAAGTTTAATAACTAAAACATTTTTAATATAGGATTATAAATATGATAAATTCAATTATAAATATTAATTATAAAGATAAAAACATTTCCTACATAATGGTATTTTATTTTTAATTTTTAGACATTAAATAATTTAATTTATTTATGACACAATGGTGATGCAGTAATTACATAATTATTGAAATATTAAAATAATTGATATTATAAATATCCAAATTAATTTAATTTGATAATTTTTATGAATTAAATTAATTTTACCAGTTAATGTGACATATTAGGTGGGTTAAATGAATTTTTTTGAAGTAATAATGCTGTTATGAATTAAGAAAAAACAAAATACCAAATAGTGTCAAAATTGACATAAAAGAGTTTTTAAAACAAATATTATATTATTAATTGATATTCAATTCCTAAAAATCTAAGGTTAGGCCAAGAGACATATATAATGATAGTTGTATCATTAAGGAATCACTTGGGGATCTCATGAAATTTAATGGTAAGTTTATTAACCATATAATATAAAAATACAAAGAGACATGGTTAATGTGAAACTAATTAACTAAGAGTTAAAACTAAAAGATGATGTTAATATAGTGACCCAAACCTGTCTAAAACCTATTGGTTGCGTGGTTTTTCGACCCACCCCCACCTTAGCCTCGAAATAAGTCACTTTTGAGCTATTAGAAACTGAATATTAATTTATTATAAAATAATATTTCTAGCTTTTCCTAAGGTGCCCCTCACCCCTCTTATAAAAGGGCACTCCCCCTTATCTCAATTTCACACCTTAAATGACTTTTGTCTCGGCCAAACCCTGCTCAAATATTCTCTCAACTTCCATTGATTCAACCTAGAGGCCTCAGTTTGATCATAAATCCAACCTAATGATCTCTTTTGATCAAATAAAAAAGAAGAACCCGAAGAAGAGGTAATGTTTTCACCACCCTCTTTCATGTTCCTTTCTTTTCAACTTATTCTTTCTTTGTTATTTCCATTCTAAAATAATAACTCCAGTATATTCTATATAATTTTATGTTATTATAAATTTGGTACAACCATATTCAGTATTCTATCAATCCTTTGAATGACATGTCACCATACATGCGTACGTACGGCTTACCGTCTCCACGTAGTGGTGTAATTGTTATTCAAAACATTATTATTTGGATGGGTATGATAATGATGTGTAATTTAAGTAAATAATAAATATAACATTATAATTATTCTTTATATATGATATACCCTCCAATTATATATTATTTTAATATCAAAAGAATGATATTGTCTCTCGTTCGTACGTATGGACTATCGTCTCCAAGAACGTGATGAGATTCATTCCCCATCGTATTCAATCAAGACTAACTCTCATTTGATGATTAAAAGTAATTTTTAAGGACTTTATATCATTTTGTAAATGAATAAGATACAACCTATCCATAAAAAACATGGCTTATGTAACAAAGCATATAAAGGAAAATGAATCAGTTAAAACCCAAAACGATGATAATACTAAAATATTATTAACAAAGCAATATTAAAAGATCATATATGATATCATATTTATGTATATGATTATTGTATAATTTAATAACAATGATTTAACTATTATAGAGGAGGTTAACCTACCCTCCACCAAGGAAAAGTACAAGGTAAGGGTTTATTTCACAATCTCTTCATTATCAGAGGTTGTTTATAAGTAATTATCTATTGGGACCTCTTTATCATCCACATCCATTTTTCTTAAAAATGTATTTCAAAACATTCTTACTATTTTACAGAATATGGGTTAAAGTCATTTATACCCTTGTATGAATTTTTATAATAAGTTTATAAAGGAATCATTCCATCGTTTTCCAAACAAGGTCATTTTTTAACCTTTTCGACAAAATTAAGGTAAGAATGTCTTTTTCTAACTTATACGGTGGGTGCAGCGATTTTCTGCCGTTATAAAATCGTCAAATCTTCCCTTACAAGATTATAAGAATATTTTAAAAGAAAATGTTTTCTTTTATAATTATGTTACTTTTAAATTATTTAAAAAAAAGAGATATTTATCTCAAGTAGTTTTGATTTCATCTATGTCAACATCCTTTCATGGATTTTAAGCTTATTTGAAGTCGATTAATTATGATACAAAACATCCATATAATATTGAAGGTTTTGGGATATGTTTGACTATGGATGTGTTATTTTTATACCATTCATGGTTTATGGAGAAACTATTTAAATTTTGTATGTTAGTATTAATAATAATGTTTATGTTATGTTTAAACCTGTTCATATGAGGAATGCATTGGACTTAATAAGTGACGGGTGGAGCCTACTATAGATCCTCGATGCATCGGTAGGTCTCATGAGACAAACTAGTATCTTGAAATAAGTCCTTGACAAAATCTTATTTGTAGTCTTGTCACAAGGACTTGACTATATGGTTATGATAGTCTAGAATTATGCATTCCATCATTATGAAAGTGGTTATTGATATTGCATGTGATTATTCTAATAGTAGAATATCCATGTGAATAAGTAAATTGCATTACTTCATTTTATTTTTTCCATGTTATGATGAATTTCAAGTTTAAAATTATTTTGTTTTAGTTATACATTTCCTTAAATGTTTATGTTTATTTATGAAAGTTTCTGCTATATTGTTATCCTTACTGAGCATCTGAGCTCTCCCATTTCAATGTTTTATTTTTACCAGAATGTGATGAAGTATTTTATGAATGACCTGCAGGGATAGTATAAGGGGATATGAAGACAAGATGTTTTTGTAGTTTTTTTACTTTATGACGTAATGTAATACATATGAATATATCTAGTGTTTCCAAGGCTACTAAACTAATTGATCTTTCTAGACTTGATCTTTTTTTATCATGCCAATATTTTTTAATAATGCACCGACTCTGGGTAACTAGGGTCGGGGAATTACACCAATCCCCAAGTAGAGAAAAGTCCGTACTAAGGGCCACTAGCTAGTGAATATTCTAGACTCATGCAGCAATCATTCTCAGAAGATACATTTACTATGCCATGTTCCCATGTCAACACATATAATAAAAAGGGTTGAGTCAACAATGTCAATCATGTAACCAGTCATGATGCACAACCATGACACATAAGAAACTCGCACAATTGACGAACACAACAATATCATGCCTGAGTCACCCCAAAGAATGTTATTTCAAAATAATTTTTTTTTATTAAAGTGCCTAACATGACTTATGAAACTTTTAAAAGAAACACCATTTCTCAAGAGAAACCAAAACAATTTCTCATGCATCAGAGGAAAATATTTACCAATAAACCAGAACCATACTTGAAAATCCATGAATTATATTCAAAGGCCAAACAGTCATTCTTTCACAATCATTCATCAATTCATCAAGAAAAAAAATTCAATCTTCATGTATAAAATAAACAACTTTGTTTAAATCAAGAAATTATTCAAAAATTAATTATCTAAAACTATTTGTAATTTATTGAAAATCAATGAAATATCAAGAAATTAATAAATTCTAAATTTAAATGTGAGTGCATTGGGGGACCTACCTCGACTTTCATCTTGATTATGATGACGCGACATGTCTCTTACCTGCGCACAAGTACGCGCATCCTGCTAATGATCATAATATCACAAAATTACCTCGCCAATGCACTGCAACAAATGTACAACAACTAAAAACACATAACCACTTACTTAAAATAATCTAAATGAACAAATTGTGAAAAAATCACCTCGACCTACTTTCAAAACATAATTCGCACCATTTTTACTATTTAACAAACCACTTTAAATTTTGTAAAACAATTCCAAAGAGACCCATGACATTACACACAAAAAACCCCTTCCAAAACCTATTTTATGATCAAGTGCAGACAAAAACCAATTTCCAACACAGTTACCACTATTCAAACATTTTATAAAATCACAAACATAATTTATAAAATACGTTCAAGGGGCATAATAAAGGGGTACATTTAAAATCTAACCCATATTTTTTAGAAAACCAACTTTCAAAACACACACACCACAAATCCATTTCCAATAACTCTCCACCCACCTATATATTTTATCTAAAACCTTGCACCATTTATAAAACACAAATATGAGACCCATCATGGGTTCATGCATGACATACAACCCATCCCCTTAAAAAACACTTTCCAACACCCACACACAATAATCATTTTCAAAAACACATTTTTCACCTCATATACAACCCATAGCATGTAAAAAAGAAGCAAAACAAGCATACTAAAATCATTAAACAATGTCATGGGTAACTATTTAATCCTCAAGAAATGAGAAAAATTCAAGAAAACAATGTAGTTCTAAATTCAAAGAGAAACACAAAGAAATCAAACCTCAAATGTCGATGGACTTCCTGAAATTGGTGTGAAATCACATTTGCACCCCAACCACGCCCTCAGAAATCTAAAACCATCCTGCATAACAAAATTGAACACAAAAATTGAAGAAAAGACCCTAGAAATAATAAACCTTACATTTAGGGTTTGGGGAAAACCCAAAATCCTCAATCAAGAAGAAAAAACCAGAGGTGGTAGCTCCTGCTGGAGGGAGTCACCACTGTAGAGTCACACATGCCAGAGATAATGGTCGCTGAAGGGACGCAGCCGGCCGGAGATGCTATGTATGAAGGACGTTGTCCGAAAAGGGAGGTGTGGATTGAGGGCGGAGCTAGGTTACATCAGTGAGGGAGTGGTGTGGGTTAGGGGGTTCACGCTATGCTGGTGAAGGACACATCAGAGGAATCTGAGCTCACTGGAGAGGGAGATCTGGTCGGGGAGGTGCGTACAAGAGAGGTCAAGTAGCATTGGGGGGGGGGGGGGTTAAATGCAAGGGTAGAGGAAAAAGGGGGGAGAGATGGGGGGAAATAATAAATAAATGAAAAATAAAAGAGGAAAAATAAAATTTTAACCTAGAATAATAATAATAATTTTAATAAACATAATAATAATAATCATAATGATAATACTGTTATTATCTTATTTATTTTAATTTAATCTCATTCTGCTTTATTTAATTTTATTTTTTTGAATAGTAAAACTGTGTGGTAGCTTCCATCGACTCCAAAAGCCAATGCACAGGTACCCAGGCTGACCGAATGTTCTCTGCTAACTGTGCGATGCCTGCGCACCAGTCTAAGACCCATCTCAACTATTGATAAAAAACAATAATAATTAAAAACATTTTTATCAAGATCAATAATAATAATAATAATAATAATAATAACAATAATAATTCCTCAATTACAACAACAACAACAACAACAACAATAATAATTATAATAATAAATCCTAATTAATAATAATACTAATAAGAACATTAATAATAATACTAATAAGAACATTAATAATCATACCGATAAAAATATAATTAATAAAAATACTCATTTAAATTTAATAATAATAATTAAAATTATTAACAACCACGAAAATTTTAAATAATGCAATAAATTAAAAAATTTATTCATTTTAATTTTCTAAAGATAGGTGGATCATGCTGATACCTAGACGGATCCACATGGGGTTTCCAAAATGCGCTCCTCCTGTGTGCCGAACGACATCAACTCAAAAACACGCATTTTTTGATGAAACTCAGAAATCACATTTGGGATTTAACCCAAACCTCAATTTTTTTTTTAAAAAAAACCAAAGAAAATAATAAAATAATTTAATTAGATATGTTAGGGTGTGATAATTCTCCCCACCGTAATGCTTTCCACCCTCGAAAATCCACAACAAGACCTAGACCCAAATATGAATATCCTTAAGTGTCACTCACCCCACCCCCCCCCCCCCAAAAAAAAGTTTAAACGCCTCCAGTTGATCCATCCAAATAGGCATCGTAAAAACATGAAACACAAATCACCCTTAAAACTCGATTACCTTAATCATCACCAAAAATAACCCAAACCATCCAATTCAACCATGGAACGAATGAAATTAAATTACCTCAGACACTTATTCCTATAATCTTATTCCAAAAAAACCGTTTGGTGTACTTCCAATCCAAATGTTTACTCAAGAGGAATAACATAGGATTAGGTTGTTCTGAAGGAGACCAACTACTACTAAACGATACATGAAATGAAACTCTGATACTGATATGGGGAGGCCCGAACAGACTCTCCACCCTAAGTATCGGGCTAACACTAAATTACTTCAGGAGTAACTCTGCGATACCCACTGTGGGTCTCCCTACCATAAGAACTGATGAGGTTAAATGAACTTGAAAACTTCCAACATGGACAAAAAATCCCCACCACAAAGGGGGAGGGGGGGGGGGGAAGGGACAAACTGATAGGGCTTCAAAACTACTACCATTGATATGTAAACAATGTTACACCCTTGGAAAAACACAAACCATGCCACACTAAGGAAAAATATTAATTCAATGCCCTTTTCACTATGGGGGTTCTCCTGACTATGCGCTAGCTTCACTCTAAGACATATGGCTAGAGAACTGATGATTGAAGTATCTCCTGCCTTGCAGTCAGGCTTCAAAAAATCCCAAACATAATACACAAACCATAATTTCACCAAACACACTTTCAATAAAACAGTGGTTTCAAAGAGTTTCATCAATAACCATTCCTACAACTGAAAGAAAATAAACACCACAAAGGATACAAGAGATGAACACTACATCCAAGAAACACTACAAAGAGAAATCCTCAAACATATCCCCAAACATCACCCTACACCTACTGATGGGCTGAGGTGACCTTCGACGAGCTAGGTTTGGCTTTAGCGCGCTTCTTGGAAACACCTCGGAAGAATCAATTCAAGTGACCCAGACGTCCACCAGTTTGGCAGGGTCTCAGAGCACTCAGGCACATCGACCTCTTGGGACCATTCCTACCACACTGGTGATAGATCACAACATTTAGTTGCGAAGAAGATAACTAAAGGTCTGAAGGCCTCTATATTCCTCTATTATATCCACCAGCATTAGGTCGCTTCCTATTATTCCTATCATCATCCTCTACACTGTTTCCCAAGGTCGGAAGAGGATTCTCCACTTCATGTCCTCTTATTAACTTAGATTCATCCAAAAAGGATTTCCCCAAAACATCTGAGAAGGTGGTTAGGTTGAGATCTTCCACTTTCGACTATAGTTCAGTTCGAAGTCCAGAGTCAAATTTCTGATCCCTCCCAGCATCATTTGTAACAAACTATTAGTCATACAGAACTAGGTCTAAGAAGAATCAATAGAATTCTAGTACTGATTCAACTCCCTACTGAACACAACACAACTCCATATTCTTCCTCAGATTCATCAACTAAGAGAAGTATTGTTGGATGAATGAAGACTTGAAGAATTACCAAGTGATATCTTCTCAAGGATTTCTTTGAGACACATACTTCCACCATTTTCAGGTTGGGCCTTCAAGCATAAAGGTTTCCAACTTCACCTTCAATGAATCAGGAAACCCAATGAAACTTAATTACCTCTCAATCTTCCGCAACCACTCCTCCACCTCAAGAGGATATTCTTGTCCATAAAACAGGGGAGGGTACAACTTATGGATTTACAAAACATAGTCTATAGGTTGATCAACTAGGGGATTTTTGAAGGGCGCACCACCCGAATATGTACCTTGTACATTCATCAAACCATCACGGGGGTGAACAATAAGGAACAAGGAAACAAATAATTTAATCAAAACATGTTCATTTTCATCTCAAATTTAACTTTTCACAAATTCCAAAATAAAACATTACCAAAAGTTTTTATAATTAAAGAATAACCAAATGATTCACTAGGGGAAACTAGTGTTTATGGGTGACTCAGACATATGTTCGGAGACCATATTCCAGTCACACCACTATCATGGAGAGCAGTCTAGGGAAATTTCCCCAGTTCCACATGGCTTTCCAGGCCTTGCAAAGTCACTGGGATACTTTCCCAACTCCCTTTTCATTCCCCAACATAAAACAATTCAATGGAACCTAAAAGACACCAACAATACAGACATACCATGGTAACCTATGGTTCAAAACAAGAAAAGGTTCATGATGTTTTTACCGTCCATATGCATCGAGTCCCAAAAATACAACTCCTTCTACCAAGACAACCCCAAATAATAATGGGCACTATGAAAAATAAGGTCCTCTCAAGATCTGACCTCCTCTGATACCATTTTTTTAGGAATCAACCTGGGTCAACCCTAAACCGGTCATCCGAGCAGATCTGCGACAAGGACCAAGAGCTGTTCCCAATCCTCTCGGCCTGGCAAAAAGTGTCAGGGCATCAATAGAGAGAAATTGGGAACAAATTTTCCCAATAAAAATAAATAAGGTAGGATAAAGAAAAATAGAACAACTCAAAACAAATAAATGACATGAAGAGAAAGAAAGGCCAACAACACATAATAACCTGACCATGACCAAAACTCCTCGTGACCCTAAGAGTCACTCACCAAACTAGCACCAACTCTCACATTCGACGAGAAAAATCAAGTCGAACCTGCAACAGAAAATAAAAATTGGAAAACACTATAGGCACGAGTATTAAAACTCATTAGGTGTTCCAACCAAAAATTCCCAAAAGAACTAACTTTAAATAAAGAATTTACTAATTCCAGGTTTGAACTAAATTAAATAAAATATGGGTTTCCACACACACTTAAATTTCCAAAACAAGTAATAGTCCATTGACCTTTTTAATTTAAAATAAAGTTTAATGTTTGAAGAAAAAAGGTTCATTACATTTTAAAACATTTTCATGAAAAATTTAAAGTCTAAAAGATTAGTTTTTATTCAAGAGGAAAACCACACAAAACACACAATACACAATAAGATCAATGTGAAAGTAGCAAATGAGGACCAGAAACCGAACTAGGCCCCTCAATCATCCACCACATATGAATAAGCACTAAATAAAACATGGGTTGAACCTAGGAGCTTGTGAACAATCCAGAACGTACTATACATGTGAATCATCCTGATGGAATTCCTACTCTCGATGATTTCATAATGCCCAAACACTCGGTTTTTTCCTACCTGGCATAACTAAGGGGCCCAATCCCCTAGAAGAGAAAAGTACGTACTAAAGGACACTACCCAATGCGTCTTCTAAACTATTGCAACAATCGTTCTCGGAATATTCACTTACTATTCCAGGTTCCCATGTCAACACATATAATAAAAAGGGTTGAGTGAACAATATCAATCAAGTAACCAGTCACGATGCACAAACATCACACACAAGAAACCAACACAATCGATGAACACAACAAGATTATCCCTGAGTCAACCCAAATAAGGGTTTTTCAAAATAATTTATTTTATTAAAGTGCCAAATGGGCCTTATGAGACTTTTAAACGAAACACCATTTCTCAAGAGAAACCAAAACATTTTCTCATGCATCATAAGAAAGCATTTAGAAACAAACAATAACCACACTTGAAAATTCATGAATTATGTACAAAGGATAAACGGGCATTCGTTCACTATTGTGCATCAATTCATCAAGAAAATAATTCAAGTGTCATGTATAAAATAAATAACTTCATTTATATTAATAAATTATTCAAAAATAAATTATCTAATTCTATTTCTCATTTATTGAAAATCAATGAAATATACAGAAATTAATAAATTCAAAATTTAAAGGCAAGTGCAGTGTGGGACCTACCATGACTTGCAACTCAATTAGAATGACGCGACACATCTCTCACTTGAGAACAAGTAAGCGCAACCAGCTGACAACCTTAATATCATGGAATTATCTATCCAATTCACTACAACAAACATAGAACAACTAAAAACACCTAACCACTGCCTTAAAAAATATAATTGAACAAACGGTGCAAATACCACCTTGTACTGCTTTCAAAACAAAATTTTCACCATCTGTACTATTTATTAAACCACTTTAAAAATGTATAAAACAATTCCAAATAGACCCACGAATTTACACACCCAAAACCCCTTCCAAAACCTATTTTATGATCAACCAGAAACAAAAACCAATTTCAGACACTGTTTGCACTATTCACACATTTTATAAAATTACCAAAACAATTTATAAAATACATTCAAGGGGCATAATAAAGGGTTACACTTAAAATCCAACCCATTTATTTTTAGAAAACCAACTTTCAAACCACACACACTATAAATCCTTTATAAATAATTCTCCACCCCACCTATATATTTTATCAAAAACCTTTCACCCTTTATAAAACACAAATACGAGACCCATTATGGGTTCACGCATGATATAAAACTCATCCCCTTAAAAAACCCTTTCTAACACCTGCACAACACAATTATTTTCAAAAATGCATTTAACACCTCGTATACAACCCATAACACGTAAACAAGAAGAAAAACAAGCATACTGAAATCATTAAACAATGTCATGGGTAACTATTTAATCCTAAAAAACAAGAAATATGCAGGAAAAAATGTAGTTCTAAATTCAAAGCACAACAAAAATAAATCCATCCTCAAACGTCGATAGACTTACCAAAATCAGTTTGAAATCTCATTCGCACCCCAACCGCACACTCGGGAAGCTTAAAACATCCTAACAAAAAAATTGATCACAAAAATTGAAGAAAACCCCCTAAAAACAATAAACCCTACATTTTGGGTTTGGGGAAAACCCAAAACCCTCAATCAAGAAGCAAAAACCAGAGGTGGTATTTTCCACTAGAGGGAGTCACCACTGGCGAGTCACGCATGCTGGAGACGAGGGCTCCTGAAGAGTTACAGCCGACTGGAGATGCTGCACTCAAAGGATGACGTCGGACATGGGGGTCATGGTTGGGGGGTTGCGTAGGCTAGGTCGTGTCGGTGTGGGAGCAGTGTGCGTTAGGGGGGTTTGTGCCGTGCTGGTGAAGGCCACATTGGAGGAATCCAAGCTTTCTAAAGAGGGAGGTCCGGTAGGGGAGGTGCACACAAGAGAGGTCGAGTCTCATGGGGGGGGTTACACCCAGGGGTAGAGGAAGAAGGGGGGAGAGATGCAGGGAAAAAATAAATAAATGAAAAATAAAAAAGGAAAAAAAATTAAAACCTAGATTAATAATAATAATAATAATAATAACAATAACAATTGTTATAACTATAATAATAATAATCATAATGATAATAATGTTAGTATATGTATTATTTTAATTTAATATCATTCTACTTTATTTAATTTTATTTATTTTAAAACTGCAATTGTGTGGTCCACGCATGCCAAAATTCATTGTGTGCGGACCGTGTAGTAGCTTCCATCCTCTTCAGAAGCCTCTGCATGGGTACCCAGGCTGACCACATGGTCTCCGCTAACCGTGCGGTGCCCGTGCACCAGTCTAAGACCCATCTCAACTCTCGATAAAAAAATAATAATAATTAATAACATTTTTATCAAGATCAATAATAATAATACTACTAGTAGTAGTAGTAATAATAATAATAATAATTTCTCAATTACAATAATAATAATAATAATAATAATAATAAAGCCTTATGAATAATAATACTCATAAGAACATTAATAGTTTTATCGATAATTAATATAAATAATAAAAATACTCATTTCGTTTTAATAAAAATAATTCAAATTATTAACAACAATGAAAATTTTAACTACCACAATAAATTAAAAAATTTATTCATTTTAATTTTTTGAAGATAGGCGGATCATGTCGATCCTTAGGTGGAGCTGTGTCGGGTTTCCAAAACACCCTCCACCCGTGCGTCGAATGACGTCAAATAAAAAATGTGTGTTTTTTTGAAAAAACTCAGAAATCTCATTCAGGATTTAACCCGAACCTCGACAGAAATTTTAAAAAAACCAAAGAAAATAATAAAATAAATTAATTAGATAGGTTAGGGCATGAAAAAGTACCCTATTTCATGTATCCCACAATGGATCTTAATATGATTGGGTGCTTCTATATATTACTCACCATGACTTCAACCGCTTGAACTAAAAATAGGGTTCAACACCCATAACACTCACACACACCAACATGGGGTGGGCCAACATACTATCCACTTTTCATGCCATCACAATCACTCTTTGGGAACCATGTTCTAATCAGCCTACTTATGTAGGCACTCACATCCTCCTGCCACCATGAATAAGGCTTAGCTTGTTCATGTGTGTAGTTGAGCTTACTCCCACAATTCATAGTTGAGATAGCCTATCCAACTTGTGTTGTTAACCAACTTTTTTTATTATATGTAAAATTTTAAATATATAGAATGGATACTAACCAAATTTCATGATTATTAAACATTTTTATTTCAATATTTTTTCATTTATATTCTTTTAAACTTATTATTAATTAATTTATATTAATGAAAGTTTATATTTTTCAAATATTACTATTTATCACCAATGAGTTTTAAAATAATTTATAAATACTTCAAGTTTTACACTTATTGAGTCATAACATAAAATTAAAATTTATCAGGGATTTATTAAACATTATAAATTGAATCATATCATATTTTATTTACTTATTATTATTATTATATTAAAAAATATTTTAACGATTATTTATCAACATTTGAATCCTTTATTCTATAAGTAAAATACCTTAACAAAAAAACTTCATAAACCAAACTCTACATATTCTTATTTGATCAACCAAAAGGATGATTCCTATTTTCCTACAACATTTCATTCTTACCCTCATCCTCTTTAGTCGATTTCTACCCCTCGATGGTCCTAATAAAATAGGCTATGATATTTATGTTATCATGTTTATCATATCTGATATTCATTTGGTACTGATGATCACAATAAATTTCGTATTCCCGATTCCATAGTTAGAAGTAATATTTTGAAGGTATGTTCTTATATCAAATTTAGTGTATTATTTTCAATATAATGTTATTCATATTGTTTTACGTTTAGAATAAATTTTTATTAGAAAAACTTATTCAAAAGATATAAATACATTAATATTTTGGGTTCTACAATATTGATACTGATTTGATGTGAATTGGAATCAATATATTGGCTGATATTGGTCACCTTTAGTGATTCTAACTTGTTTTGGCATGAAAATACTCAAGGTGTGGTGGTTGTTTCATCTTATTGGTGATTTTAAAAGGGGTTCAGTTATGTTTTTCATGGTTAGTGATTTGTGCGCAGGAGCATTAAAGGTATGGACAGGTTGATAACGATGATGGTGATAAATGAAAAGTTTTTTGTGTGAGATGGGTTTATATACTCCAAGGATTCCTCTAATCAATGTGATTAATTTGAATATGGAATTTTTTTTATAATCTCATGTTGTGTGTATTTCATTATTCATTCCTCTTGGAAGACATGTGATTATCCCTCCTACAGTGCCTCTTATTTTGTGTTTCCTAAGTGGACTAGTGTATATGGGTCACCCAATCTTGGGAATACCCACTTTTTAGTCTTTTATATGAGTTCATGGTGTTTAATTTTGTTCATGGATTGGTTTTCCATAGTTCAAAATTAACCATAAAGTGTATTTTTATAAAATATAGATTAATATTTAGAGAGAAATAGTGTAGAGTTGAATCCTCAAAATTCATTTTCATATATTAGTAAACTAGTCCAACTATCAAATAGGAAAAAAATCAACCTAAAAGTCCATAAAACCCAATCTATTTCTCATCCCATATAAGAAACACATTTCCAATCTCAAAAAAAAACCACGATTTTCAAATAAAAAGCATATAAATAATATAACACACACCAATAAAATATATAAGTGCCTATTTAAACCAACTCACACTAGCTAGTGTACACATAAATAAAATCTAATTTTCTTCAACATCAACTATCATAATTATTAAAAACTAGTTAGTGAGTTTAGAGGGGGAAAATCTAATATCCATATCAATAAAATACAATATATTAACACACTTGAAATGATAACTATACTAGTTAAAGTGGTGAGATAAGGAATACAATTAATATCCATAAAAATATTACATAATTTTCTTCAACACATAAACCAATTAGTGGTGTGAGAGAGGGAAAACTAAGCATACCATTATTTTTGTAAACATACTAACTAAATGTTTGATCACACTAAATAAAATATCCCTCAAGTTATATTTGTATGAATATTAAACTGAAATAACATAAAAAATATGAAATGGAATATTTTTTCAAATTCAATTCCCTCATTTATTCATAACATGACATGAAATCATACAAAAAATAAAACCATCAATTTATAACCTGTTATTATTCAACTCATCATGTAAACAAGGTGATCAAACTCATATAAAAAATTCTCTAAATAATATACCAAGAGAACTAGTTGAAATGAATATATAATATAATTCCACAACACTACCTTTCAATGAGGTAAAAAACTCTTTGGATAAACCATATTTATAATATATCCAAGTAAATTAAATTTAGGGATTAGTTTATCAGATAACACAAATTACTAAAAACATGAATATAATTTCAAAATTAAATTTAAAAGAGAGTATATAGAATCATTTGAACAAACCACCACATCATCAACACCATAACATCATTATATGTTTTCATCTAACTCGTGGATATTATTTAAGATATACTCATGCATCAAAATAGTTATTAGGGTTATTTTAATGTGATCACAGAAATAAATGTCTAATTTTATGAAACAATTTGATGTCGCAGGAGATATAAATCACTCAATGAAGGGAACCTTGGAATTTTACTCAAGAAAAAAGGATAAAAATATCCCTAAAATATTTCTAAGATGGGTAACCATCAAACTTGATATCTAATAAATTCCAAAAATCCCTTTAAATGATCTATACTGGATTTAAAAATATCACCATTATGGTCTACATGAAGAATCAATCAAAATAAAAAATTTATTTATAAAAAATGAAAACTATCCAAAAAATAAATGTTTTTATTCATTTTTAAATGGATATATTTAATTAATTTAATTACTTTTGGAATGAATGGAAAATATTCCAAGTGTTAGAGATAGGGGAGAAGGGTCATTGATCAGTTTACATGTCATGGGTGTGTCTTCTTGAGTTCGGTTGGCTTCGCCTGACCCCATATCCTCATTTTCCAATCCACCGAGCCAATTTGTCATGTTTGAAACACTTATTAGTACATTTAGAGAAACAAATTTATGAATCCTTTCTCAATTGGGATGTGACTATAGATAATAGGTATGGACCACCTAATACATTCAATACCATTTAATTGGTTGACATGACCCCTATCTTTCACATTACTTAGACAAAAGGAATGAGTCCCACCCACAATAGACCTTTGATCATAGGCCCTCTATGATCTAATGAACCCTTGGTTGTATCTTTAATGATATGACACACCACCCTTACACTACTTTCCCATCCTCCATCGCCAATATATTCTTCAAAATTCACATTCTACTCACCATTAGTATCCTCATACTTGTCTCATCACGTAGAGTGTAGATATATTATTTGATTTGAAAAAAAATTATTTCCCACAAAACATCAATGGTCAAGAATCCCTTTATATTTCCCCTTTTTTGACACTTATCATCAGCCTTCCTTCCTCAATAATGCTAATTATTTCTTAGACAAACCCTATATTTTGGTTGATATTTGATTGATGAGACCACTTGGTCACATCTCTCCTTAATCTAGCCATGAACTATGTCATGATGGGGGTTTGGGGTTTCTAGTCATCATGAAAAAAATTACATTTTTCATATTGGATGAATAGTGAAACAAATTGTTTTGATAAATTAATTGAAAAATAATTTTTTTTGAATAGTTATCATAATATTTTCAACCACAAATAATAATTATATATATGGTATAAATCAATGAAATTGAACAATTATTTCTACCTTAGAGGGGAAATCATTTGATATATTCCTCAAGATAACCCTTTGATTAGGGTTTCCTCAAGACATGTGTTAATGAGAATATTAGGAGTTAATTAATAGTTTAAATATAGATACCTTCCTTGGGTCGATACCAGGTTGGATTTGAAGCCCAACGTCCAATTATTTTAGCATTAAATAAAACACCACAAATTGAGAAATGTTTCACTGATATATTTTGAATCAAATAAATTATTTTAAAGAAATCTTTAATTTTCTCTAAAAATAGAAAACAACATACACCCCTTTGATTAAATAAATAAATAATTAATAATTATGTTGAAAATCAGAACCCCTTTGATTCAAGACAAAACTTCATATAATAGTAAAAACATTATTATGAAATCAATGAAACCAACAAAGAAATTAAAAGTTTATTTATTTGGATAAAATTAACATTTCTCCCATAGTTTTGATTATACCAAAATGATTTTCAAATTTCTATAACTCCAAAATAATAAATTTATAGGCCTCTATATATTTAATATTATGATTATTCTTACACTATAATTCTACATGGGATGTTCCATTGAATTATTTTTGGTAAGTCATTTCATATTATTAATGGTGTATAGTATATTAATTTATTGTAATTCACATAATAATAATATTATTAGAAAACCCTATTCTTAGTTTCCAATATTTAGCCATCGAGAAGTGCAACTAAGGTTATGTGGTAATCTAGATCAGGACTTGTGGTTTGGTTTTATAATGGGTCATTAAAAAATCATATCAGTAACTTTTTTTTATTTTATTATGTTAATTGGGACTTTGGTAGATGGATATAGAATAATTATATATTATGATGAATTTTTTTACTTATTCAAATAAAAAAAAAATTTATGGTGGAATTCCAATTTACATGGAGTATAGAATATGATTATTGGTTTTTATGATAATGAATTTGTTACTTTAAATAAATCATGATTTTTATGAGTTAGAGATTTATTGATTTAATTTTTTCCTGGTATAAAAAGATAATTCTCATTATTATATCATAAATAACAAGTAATTTCACATAATATGTGTTTTAATTCTTGAAGATGTGAATCCATTACAAATTATTGGTTAATTAAGTTTCACTGGTAGTTTATTTAATATATTATTTAAAAATTATTTATTGAATATTAATTTACTAATAAATAAGGGTAAACTATATGATAATGTAATGTGATATATATCCTTAGGAATATATTTATGTTACATGTATTTACATCCTTTTATAGTATAGTTTAGACTATGAGTTATTGGGATATGAATTGAGATTATGTTGGGATGGTTACTTGACATGATGTTAAAAATAACTAGGAAGGTATTATAGTCTTCAGATAGTAATTCTAAAATATAATAGGTTATGATATAATGTTATAGAATGTGAAAGGGGAAACATATAGAATGAGAACTATGTACCAGTGTTCATCCTATTATTGTTTATATAAATTGTTATATTGAAATATATTTCAGAATGATGATTTGAAATTATAGATTATGTTTTAAAAGAATCATCTAAAGGATTTTTTGGGACAAAAAATATATGATTCTATACTATTAATGGATAATGAGATTATGGTTAAAGTGAATTTTATATAAATTTTTCCCCAAGTTTCTTAGGTAGTAGTTATTGTACTTTCAAGTGGTGAGGCTGCTCAATATAACTTCACTAGATAAGTATAGATTTATCATCCACTTATTTTTTAAATGAATGTGGGAATAAAGAATGTATATTATTATGATGAGATTATTTCTTGGTTATTTAGAATGATTGGGACTTATAATGAATGGTAGGTGAGGATGGGATACTATATATTATAGGGACTAGTGTGAAACTGGTAAGATATCTTGGTTTAATCCAAGAATTATGAAGACCTATATTGGAAAATAATTTAGGTACTATTATTCATGTAGTTTTCCTAGATGAACTGAGTCTGTAAATAAATCATGAGTTTTTAGTACTTCTATGGTGGGTTTCATTAGTGATTAAATATGTGAAGAGGTTTATTGATCTTTTATTTAAATTTATATAAATATTGGGAGGATAAGTGGCTAAAAACTAATTTCATATTGATTTATGGTTATGATAGTTTTCTCACAATGAGGTGTGGTTTTTTAATTTACTAAATATAGTAAAAATGTATTTCATTTCTAAGAAAGGACATATGGAGGGATGAAGACTGAGGAAACCATCTTTTGTTGGAGGTCATGAAAGTGGACCCTTTTATGAGATGAAGAGTTGATTTGAATGGGAATTCTAGTTTGGTAAGTGATGGGGATTCCTAATAGGAGGATTATATTTTCCTCATTAATAATAAGGTTTGTTGAAGTGTTACTAATATGGGTAATTATGGTATATTTGATTCAGGTATACCAATAATCTGAAGGAGTGATTTTCTTATAGCGGGATCATGAAATTCATCCATATTTGTTGGAGGATGCCTATAGGATAAAATATAAGAGTTGTGACTCAGAATCAATTTTCAAATGAATGTTTAGGTGGGTTTACTCAAAGTGGTTGTAGGGTATCATCGAGTAGCATAGAGTGAGGTGGAATATAGATTTCATAAAGTCCTTTATAGAATGGAATAGATCCCTGGTATAGTCAAAGTTCTCAAGGAAAGGGTCACTCTACTGGTTTGGGTCAACTTTGTATGATTGATCATATTATAGTTCATGATATAGTGGGGAAATATATAGTATGAGGTACCATTTTGGTAATGTCTACACTAATAGGTTCACATTTTAATCTAGGTGATATGCACTCATTTATATGTTATCAGTTGGTGTTTGATTTAGTATTGGTGATAGAGTATTTGATGGGATTATTAATACTATAAAATATATTAGTGAAGAGATTGGACATTATATGAAAATACACTAGATGTGATTTATTTGTTAGGGTATACATACATTTGTAGGAATTTTTAATCTTGTACATTCCTAGTTCCATGGTGATATTTGGAATGGATCTATGTGAAATATCAAGTGAATAGAGATTAACCAATATCAATACCAACTTATATTATGACTTTGGATGATCTAGATGAATTAATGTTCTAATTCAAAGACCTTGATATGAAGAAGTTTATCAATTATTTTGTGTTTATCTAGTATGATTCATTAAGATGGGTGTGAGATTTTATGGTTCTGCATAGATTTGAAAGCACTAAATTAGGTGAAGACCAAAAACATGTATCCACTCTTAAATATATATAATCAAAATGATCAATAATTCGGATCCAAATTATTTAAGATTTATTTATGATCTGAGTATAATTAGATCAAGGTAGGAGTTGATAAAATTCCATGGATAATTTTCATGAGTCGATATAGATTTTACAAGTTCATAGTGATTCTGTTTGGGTTGATAAATAATTATTTTTTATTCATGTATCTGATTAACTAGAAATTTCATCTATATCCCAACTCTTTAATGGTGGTGTTTGTTGATGATATATTGATATATGCCTAGAAATAGAGATAAAGTGGGAGGCATTTATATATAATTTTATATAACATTTGAGATCATTAAATTATATTCAAATATCTAAATGTTTCATTTCATGATCTGGGAGGTGAGATTTTTGAGGAACATCTAATTAGAGTATGGTATCTCAGTATACCTCGAGAAGGTTTTGGTGGTGATTTCTTAAGAGAAATATAACAAACAAATTGAGATTTTGTGTTTTATAAGTACATCCAGGTTTTATAATAGGTTTATACATGAAGTATATCAATCAGTAGCAATGATAATGAATCCAACCAAAAGTGTAGTGATGTTAAAATTGGATGATTGGTATAAAATATATTTTTATGAGATGAAAAGGAGGCTCAGTTATACATGATTTATATCTTACCGACGATAGATAAAAAATATTTCATCTACTATGATATTTTAGGAATTTTACACTGAGGTTTATTAATCAAATAGGATTAGTTGGTAGTGTATAGTTATTTAATTATTAGTATTTATGAGAAAAAATACTTGATACATTACTTGGAGCTTATGGTGGTGGTTCACGCTCAAAAATATCAAAACCAATATCTCTCCAATAAGAGTTTTTTTTGGTTTACTATGATCATAAAATAATCAAGTAAAAATTTTATTAAGGAAACTTAAACCTTAGGAATAAATGGTAGGGGTAATGTCTACATAAATTTGAATTTATTATGTGGTATACATTGAGATAAAAAACATAGTGAATGATGCACTTACTTGGAGGAATATATCACTGGTGATTCATGAGTAAAAGAAGAGTAAAAACTGATATGATTGTTCTAAGAGATACACATGTACATGATAGAGAACTATAATAGAATGCTCTTATAACCTTTATGTATTTCATCATCACTTGTATATAGATTAAATGATATCTACGATTTGGACATAGATTGTAACATTATCCATGAAATGATTTATGGTGATGAGTACCTAATGGGATAAACTCATAATCCTATTTTACTCTTAAACATTCATTAGAGACTGTAAGTATTTACATACATGAGGGAAGTGGTAATACAAGAGTATCACACTTCTATATCAGTTTTTCATTGTGGTATGGTGACGATTCATCATGAATTATGGTACCATTTTGGTATCCAAGATTGAAGAAAGACATAATGGGTTGTCTTTCATAGTTCCACATTGACTAGCTAGTGAAAGATGAGTACCTAAGACCCATTGGATAATTATTTCCACATCCCATTACAATGTAAAATGTGATAATTTTATGATGTATTTCACTAATGGGATTATGATATATACCTGAGGTAGGGATATGGTTGGGTCATTATGGATTGGCTAAAAATGTTATCACACTTTCTACTCATTAGTGAGACTCAGTCAATGGATTATTTGAGTATTTTATAAAAAGATGAGTTAGCTGGATGTTATGGTGTACTAATGAGTACTATATTAGATAGAGATATGATATTCACATATATATTTTAACAAGAGATTCAACATGGTTTGGGAACTTAGGTGAAATTGAGAATGGAATATAATCTGTAAACTGATGGTCAGTTAGAGAGCACTATTAGTATTTTAGAGGATATATTATGTGTGTATATTACAGATTTAGGTGGTATATGGGGAAATTATCTACCCTTGGAAGATTATGTATACATTAAAAATTATTAAGAATCAATATACATGTTACCTTTTTGGGACTTTTATGAAAGGTAGTTTTAGTCTTCATTATACTGGATAGAGGTTGGAAAATCATTATTTAATAGAATGATTCTCATGAAAAAGACTATAGATAGGGTATATCTGATTAGGAAATGGATTAAGTTTGTTAAACTTTGGAAGAATTATTATACTAACTTGATAGACTAATATTTGATGATTGGTTTTAGGGATAAGATACTATTTCAAGTGTCTCAATGGTTGGGACACTATCTTTTGGGGAGATAAGGGAATTTGGAGCCCCAGAACATGCGTCAATTTGAGATTTCATAGAGGGTGGGAGAATGGAATGAAATTTAGTACTTCCATTTTATAATAGTGTGATGAATAATAATTTTCTTATATCTCAGATAAATATATATGAGTTAAACCCTATTAATGTGATGAGGTGTGATGATATATATTTAAATAAGAATAACTCGTATGATTATTGACCATAGTGTGTCATGGATTGGAGTATGAAGAATCTTTGAGGGAAGTCAGTTCCACTAGTTTGGGTGATTTGGAAGCATGATAAATTCCTAGAGAAGACATTGGATTAGACTTTATACATTAGGTCTTACTGATATGAGTTGTTCATTAAAGATTCTTGATAATTTTTTTTGGGGATTATAATCCTTTTAGTAATTTTTTTTAACATTCTACATATTATGGGTTTGTATTGTGAATTCATTTTAGTATTTTATTTATTTATTTATATGTATGAATGGATTATAAATGAGTTAGTGGTGTCTGGATGGAGGACATAAAAGAATTGTTATAGTTACTTGTGTCCTAAATATATTAATTAATTTTAAAATTATTATTTAAACTGTGGGTTAAAATAGTTAAAAAATGGGGTCAGATTTCAATTTGTGTTTTAACTTGAATTTCCAAGTCAATGGATAAATTTGAGGAAATATTTATATATGTTTAGAGTTTTTTGTGACATAAAAGAGTTTATAGTGAAGATCAAGAGGTTTTTTGGGATACCATTTAAGAATGTAGAGACCACTGGGTACCTGGTAGAGGTTCACTAGGTTCCTAGTGTCATGAGCAGTTGTAAAGGTGGTTTAGGGTGAGCACCAACTACATGATGGTGGGGTATTAGGTACTTAGTATTCCCAAGATAGATTTTTTTATTTTATTTAAATTAAGTATTATTATTTTTAATATTATTATCTCAAGGTAATTTTATCTTAAATAAAATAGTTTTGGTTTATATTCTAGTATGAATCTGTTTAAAATGATATTTTAGTGAAAAATAAAATTATTTTGGAAAATGTAGGAGATATGGTATTTTTTTTATAACATGTGATAATTATGTGATATAAATTAAATATTATGATAAGTAATATTTTTGGATTATTATTTTATAAAATAATTTTATTAAGTTATTATTTATATTTTGTAATAACTAAATTTTTATATCACAATTGTGATGTTATTTTAAAATATGGTATTATCAAATGATGATTATATATATTATCATGTTATGGAATGTGTGTGTGTGTATGTTATCATTACCATGATTATTATTATTATTAAGAGTATTAAGTAAAGATAAATACATATGTATATTATTATAATTAGTATGTTATGAAACACACACACACATCTATTTTCATTATTATTATTATTATTATTACAAAATACAAGTGTAATAATTTTTTTAATAATAATGTAATTATTATCAAATAAAGTTGTAATAATATTTTTAATAATATTGTTATTATTATGATATAATATGTATAATGTTTAATTTTATTTGTAAGAACCCAGATATTATTTTCAGGTATGTTTTCCTTTTCTAGGGTTTTTTTTTGAAAAAGATGAGTTTTTGGAAATTTTTGAAGTACACGTCGTGTACTTTCTGAGTACATGCCCTTTACTCAGTTACCGTGGGTAGTCAGGTTCTGGTTGTGTAGCAGCCTTGCACACGGTCGTGTGTTGTTACTTAGAGATCTCTTAATGCGGGGGCCGATGAAGGCAAGTACACGCCATGTACTTATAAATTTCATTCCATGTACTTTATTTTTTTCATTAAACGTACTGGGGTCACGTCTTATCAACAAAAACACATTATTCTTCACCTTTTTTGATTGAGATCACCTGTATGGACGTGTTTCTTCCCTGATCCACTATTCAAGCATCTGTTCTCTGAATCGACCATTATCGATTGTGTTGGGATCACATCGGTAAGATCTTCCTTCTCCTAGAGCTTCGTTTCCGGATTCCTCTTCTTTCAAGAGTTATCTTTAGTTGAGTGTTTTTGATGTTTCTATAGATCTATGGTGTTTTTGGGCGATTCAAGTCTTGAGGTTCATGTATATCGATCCTATAACACCAAGGTAGGAGGTTTGTGCCTTTCCGTTGAAAGTCTTTGAGTTATATGTTCAAAAGTGCCTAATACCCTTGAATGGGGTATTGCGTGTTACTGTTTTAGCCCCGTTGTTTTCCTTCCATGATTGTATGCTTGATTAGAGGTTAACTAAATGTGAATAGGGTTAATTTCTATGTTTTCGAAGTGTTTTCCAATGAATGTTTTCTTGTTTTGACCATTTGGTCTAGTTTTCCTATTAGGATGTTGTTTACTTTCCATGCGTAGTATTGTAGGATGGAGTGATGTTTATCTGCCATGATATTATGTTGTAGACTGTTAGACAAGTATTTATTGAGGTTTACTTTGGCTGATACACATTGCCATGCTGCTTGACTTACACAGTTCTGTGAGAACCTGGTGTAGTAGACCATAGGGATAATGGACGTAAGGGCTTATATAGAGTGTCTGTTTTTACTAGTATGATGCAAGACCATAGGGCGAATTAACGTAAGTGCTTCCTCAGAGTGTTTATAGTTCCTCTACACATGACATAGGGAGAATTTGATGTAAGTGCTTCCCTAAAACACCTTTAATTACCGATACCAGACTATAAGGGGAATTGACAATGAGTGCTTCCCCATAGAATCTATTCTAAATCTGAACCATAGGGGTTAGATTGTGTGTAATTTCCAGAGGGTTTCTTGTGTTTTCTAGGTAGGACTAGAGGGGATAGGCTATGAGTACATACTAGAGGGTTACCTGTTTGTGACTATCTGCTTACTTATTGTGTGGTAATTTTGAATGGTTTGAGACTATAGAAATGTTTACTGTTGAGTACTTCCTTGTTTACTGCTTCTTTTGTTTATTTCCTGCCATATATATTCACTGACTATTAAGAACATATCTCTTGGTGGTTTCCTATAGGTATTTAGTCTCACACCCTGTTTGGGTCATACTTTTGGGCCCAAACAGATTATATTGTTGTAGGTATAGAAAAGGTAAAGCTCCCTTCTACTTCTGGTACTTGACTACTTGGGGCTAGGGAGCATGGGACTAAGCTTCGGCTTGACATGCTGTGGAGTTGTTTACTATTTTCTTTTTACTTGGTTTTTGTACTGTATTCCAGCATTGGGATTTGTTTGGATGCTTTCCTAGACATATGTATCTTGAAGCATTTATATATATATGCTCCAGCTATTTATTTCTTCAGTCTTCTGCTGTTTATTGTTGTTTGATATTACTATTGCTTTTGCTATTGTTATATGTTTCTCTTCCACTGTGTTACTCTTCCAATGAGGCCATAGTTTTCCCTACTATTACACCCAATTCCCTCACTACTAGTCGGCAGCCTCTGGTGTTCAGGGAAATGCACTTGAGGCCATGTGACCAATCAGGTACAGGGTGCCTCTGGGTGGCTTCCAGAACTGGGGCATTACAAAGTGGTATCAGAGGAATTATTTTCTCTTGACTTACTATTTGGATCCTATAGATAGGGATATTAAGGAATATTTACTTGGTAATAAGCTGTGCCCAGGAGTAGCTAACTCGTGTACAGGGAAAAGCCAATTTACCCCATTTATTTCAATTATTACAGTTGATTTGATTTCACATTGGGTGATTCACATGTTTTGTTCTATTATTGTTGATGTTATTGAGGTTCTATTTCTGTTGTAACCCGATGAGATGAGGGTATGCCATCTCATGCATCATATATGCACTTTCTAGAAATCACATTTCATGCATTCTTGCCATGCCATTTAGGTTGCATTAGCGATTTCATGTTGTTGTGATAGATATTGTTCTAGATATGCATGTTGTTGTTATAGATGCCTTGATAAAAATACCTTCTGTTTGGTAGGGTATTTTTTGTGTAAGGTTTTTTTAAATGAACACCAAACTTTGGTTCTTGCGGTGTTATGGGCCCTCATGGATCGGAATTTGGTGGATCATTGATCTATTATGCTTGTTAACGATATGTGTAAGACGCCAAGCTTTGATTAGTTGGGAGTATGTGCCCTAAAGGATCATAATTTAGCACTTAAGGGTTCGTTTTAGTGTTTTTCTAGGTTCCAGAGTGGTTTCTAAGGATTACTGTTTGAAAAAACATAGAATACATGACATGTAATGTTGAATACATACCATATGTTCTTCTGTTTAGGAAGAAACTGTTTTTCTTAATTACATGCCATGTACCGTATGCACACACCATTTAGCCTCTAACTGTTTCCCAGACAGTGTGGGAAGGGACATGGGGTTTGGAAATCTTTGTTAGGACACATCATATACCAGATGTACATGCCGTTTTGTAGAACCGTGTATCCGACTGTGTCACTAACAACATGGGTCTTTTGAGTCTTTTCTATTACATTTCATGTTTTTATGGAATATGTTGTGTAGTGTAATCCCTGGAATCCATCCATTTCACTAATAACATGGGTCGATTGAGTCTTTTTTAATACATGCCATGTCCGTCTGGAACACACCGTGTAGTGTAACTCGAGTACCCGGCCATGTAAGTAACAACACGGGTTGGAAAAATCTTCTTAATACACACTATGTCCGTCTAGAACACGTTGTGTAGTGTGAGCCATGTGTCTGGCCATGTCACTAAAAACACGGGTCGATGATGATCGTCTAGTAAACGATGTGTCTGGCACTAACATGTCATGTAGGGTGAGCCGTGTAACCTAACTCATGACTAAAAAAACAGGTTGGTTAATCTCATCTAGTACATGCCATGTTTGGCACCAACACGCCATGTAGTCTCGTTCTAGGAGAATCATGTGGCTTAGCTGTGTAAGAGAACTCTGGCAGGGAAAGGGGATTCAAGTACACACCATGTGTAAGGACAACACACTATGTATGGGGTTGTTCCACGAAAAGTTTTGGCAGAGGTACATACCCATGTGAAAGGCTTAAGGGAACATGCCGTGTAGGTGTTATACATGTCGTGTATCCAGGTTTTGAAAAACTTGAATGCTTTCTTTCTCTTGTTCCATCCTTACACT
This sequence comes from Viscum album, assembly GCA_963277665.1. Taxonomy (NCBI): domain Eukaryota; kingdom Viridiplantae; phylum Streptophyta; class Magnoliopsida; order Santalales; family Viscaceae; genus Viscum; species Viscum album. The sequence goes on from OY728148.1 coordinate 803,217,238, forward strand.
TCTAGTTTTTAGTCCTAAATAATATTGATCTAAGGTGTGTTCTTGAACTTGTAGAGTCATGTCACCAAGACATCCTCTGGTTGTACGCCAGTTACAGGGCAATGATCAAACACTAGAGATGACTGATCAGGGACTACCAACAGATCCTCCAGTAGTGCAATTCTTTGCACCGGCCATCATTCCAGACACAGGTGCTGATGCACATTTCCAAGAGGGATTCATGAGGTTCATGCAGACCTTCCGATGAGTACCGCATCCTTCCCTGTTTATGGAAGAGCTGATGCAGGTTTTCTAGTAGCATCATCCTCCCACTTTCATAGGGGAAGGAGGACCTCAGGCTGCAGATTCATGGTTAGAATCCATGATGTCTATCTTCAAGCATCTATAGATGCCTCCAGAGAGGATGGTAAAGCTCTCTACATACATGCTTCAGGATTCCACCAAGAGATGGTGGGATGTGACCTCACAGGTGGGACTCTAGTAGGTCATGGATTAGGATGAGTTCTAGTGTGCCTTCTATGAATACTTCTATACAGAGACTTTGAGGGCCGATCGAGCCTGAGAGTTCATGAGTCTAGAGCAGGGTAATCTTTCTGTTATGGATTATTCTTCTTGTTTCAATGAACTATAGTGCTTCATGACTATTCTAGGAGGTGATGAGTTATTTCTGTTAAGGAAGTTTGAGGGTGGTCTGAGGAACGACATCCGATCTCAAGTGAACATCTTCTGATTGACTTCCGTCACCTCTATAGTCAACCAAGCGCTAATAATGGAGAAAATTATGATGGATTTTGAAGTTGTGAGCTAGGGAGGCTTGATATTTGGAGTTAGTATCCCTCCTACTGATAGTAGGAAGCACCAAAGGGGGTCTTAGCGTAGTGATCCAAGGAGGTGAGACACTTCTTCTAGTATCCAGGTGGTATGCTACCAGTACGAAAAGAGTGGGCATACGAGGCCACATTTCCTGAGAGACCCAGTGTAGTGTTGATATTATGGAAAGATGGGTCACCTACAACGTTTCTGTCAGATCTTCTCACCAACAGCTGGTGACAGGGGTTCTTCTATGACTCCTCATTCAGGAGCAGTGCCACCAGTTTCTCATCAGTATGAGAACTAGAGTTCTTCCAGGAATTCAGGCCGAGGTGGAGGTTGCGGCCATGGTTGTCAGTCACCAAGATTTCAGCGACCACAGGGTGGATCAGATCAGGGTGGTTAGGTAGAGTCATAGGGTCTTGATGCATGTCATACTTTTTTAGTGGAGCATACCCAACAAGAATAGGATCCCGGACCCTCTACAGTTTGAGGTATGATCTTAGTTTCCTCAGTTTTAGCTTCTACATTTTTCGATACATGGTCTTATTATAACTTTATATCTTTTTTTTTGTTTTGGAGAGCCTTAGTCTCTATATCTTTTCTTCTACTAATGTCTTGATGTAGGACACACCGTTGGGGATTAGAATAGTTAGTGTACGTTAGTGCAAGGAGTGACCTATTGAGGTTGGTGGGTGTCACTTCTTGTGAGACCTTTATGTCCTAAAGAAGACAGGCGATGATTTCATTCTTATAATGGACTGGTTAGTTCCCTTCTAGGTAGTTGTTTATTTCTATCTCTGTTGGGTGAGTTTCACATCACTTGAAGGAATATAATTTCTTCATAAGGGTGAATGTGATGTCCAAGCGAGCAGAGAGGGCCCCAATCATCATGGGTTGAGAGGCGTTACAGCCCAGATTTCTAGTCTATATTTGGATGACCAGGGGAATTCTTAGATAGAATTTCCTCTAGTAGTGGATCATTTCGGAGATGTCTTTCCAGAGGACTTTTCAGGTTTGCCTCTGGAGCGAGAGGTGTAATTTTTTATTAAGCTTGTTCTAGGAGCGACATCGGTGTCCATACCTCTTTATAGGATTACTACACCAGAGCTACAGGAGCTCAACAAGCAGTTGGAGGAGTTATAGGAAAAGGTTTTTATTTGACTTGGTACTTCTCCTTGGGGTCCACATGTCTTGTTTTTGAAGAAGGATGATGGTACTCTCCGACTTCGTGTGGATTATCGGAAGCTGAACCAGTTGACGGTCAAGAACCGATACCCCTTACGAAGGATTGATGATCTCTTTGATCAGCTTTGAGGACCCTGAGTGTTCACGAAAATTGACTTGATATTCAGTTACCATTAGTTGTGAGTAAGACCATCTGATATACCTCTTACAGCCTTCTAGAGATGGTATAGTCTACACGAGTATGTGGTTATGCCGTTCGGTCTCACAAACGCACCTGCAATCTTCATGGCACTGATGAACCATGTGTTCCATCCATACCTAGATTCTTTTGTGGTGCTTTTCATGGATGATATCTTGGGGTACTATCACACTCAACATGACCATGCTGCTCATCTTGAGATCATTTTGAGTATACTGAGAGATCATCAGTTATATGCTAAGCTCTCAAAATGACACTTTTTAATGGATCAGATTCACTTCTTGGGTCATGTTATCTCGAAGACAAGAGTATCAGTAGACCCAGAGAAAGTGAGAGCAGTACTTTCCTGGTAGAATCCGAAGAACATCTTTGAGGTATGATGTTTTCTAGGGCTGGTTGGATACTATAGACGTTTCATATAGGACTTTTCACACTTATAAGCGCCACTGATGGGCCTGACTAAGAAGGGTACAAAGTTCTTGTGGTTGGATTCTTGTGATTCAGCCTTTCAAGATCTGAAAGGGAGGTTTACTTCATCACCGATACTAGTATTTATAGAGTCGGGCAAGATCTATACAGTGTAATTTGATGCATCAGTTATCGGGCTTGGAGTAGTGCTCAAGAAAGAAGAAAAAGTCATTGCGTACGGGTTTCGGTAGTTGAGGCCACATAAAAGGAATTACCCGACACATGATCTCGAGTTAGCTACAGTTTTTCATGCTTTATTCTATTAGAGGCATTATTTTTTGGGAGATAACTTTGTGGTTTTTACTGAACATAAAAGTCTCAGTTATATCTTCACTCAGCGTGGCTTGAATTTGAGACAATGAAGGAGGTTTGAGTACCTTCAGTCTTTTGACCTTGAACTTTCCTACACGCCTGGGAAAGGAAATGTAGTGGTAGATGCACTGAGTAGGAGGACTCAGATATAGGAAGTTTAGGAGGCCAGTAGTGAGTGGAAGCTTATGGATCTGTTCTTTGAGATGCATTTGGAGGTGTATGACAGACAGAGGTAGATGCTTCTTTCTTCTGTAGCTGTTACCTTTACTCTTCTTGAGCGAGTGCGAATGAGGCCGCTATCAGATTCTAAAGGCCTAGTCCTATGGGAAAGGGTGTTAGGAGAGGACCTTATTATTGGATTGACCATATGCAAGGATGAGATCTTGCGTTTTCAAGGGCGCGTATGGGTGTCAGCAGACATACGCAAGGAGCAGATGCAGGACTTTCACTCCTCAGTTTGGGCAGTTCGTCTTGGTGTCACCAAGATGTATCGTGATCTACATCATCTGTATTGTTGGTGAGGTATGAAGAGAGATTTTTCTGGTTTTTTCATGAGGTGTTCCACTTGTCAGTAGGTAAAGGCTAAGCATCAGCAACCAGTAGGACTTTTGCAGCAGTTACCCATTCTTGAGTGGAAATGGAATGATGTCGCGATGGATTTTGTGACAGGTTTTCTGAGGACACCTCAATGGAATGATTTTTTTGGGTTTTCATTGATAGACTTACGAAGGTTTCTCACTTTTTACCGATCAAGGAGACTTTCTGTGTTGATGACCTGGGATGGTTGTACATCCGATAGATCTGTGTTTGTATGGAGTTCCACACTCCATTGTTTCTAATCGGGATTCACGTTTTCCTTCTCGGGTCTGGTAGGGGCGGTAGAAGGCCTTGGGTACACAAGTACTTCTGAATACAGCTTACCACCCTCAGACAGATGGCTAGTCCGAGCGTACAATTTAGGTGCTTAAGGAAATTCTTCGTACATTCATCCTGGATTGTGGAGGTTCTTGGGATAAGAACATTCCTCTTGTGGATTTTTCTACAATAATTGTTTTCAAGAAACTATTATGATGGAACCTTATGAGGCTTTCTACAGTAGGCCATTCCGATCACCCTAATATTGGATGGAGGCAGGAAAGGTAGCTATGATGGGACCTCAGCTTATCCAGGAGACCACTGAACAATTAGAGTTGATTCGGAAGAGGATGGATACTACACAGTCTCAATAGAAGTATTATGCTAATCAGTGGAGATAGCCTCTAGAGTTCGAGGTCAGGGATTATATTTTCTCGCATGTCACACCGAGGTTGGGACATCAAAGGATTATGAGACAGGGTAAGCTTTCGCCGAGGTACGTCGTGATGTTTGAGGTTTTGGAGGGAGTTGGGCCAATTTCTTATCAGTTTTAGTTACCTCAGGGGTACCAAGCTATGCATGATGTTTTTCATGTTTCTCAGCTCTGATGTTACTTATCAGACTTGTCTCAAGTTTTTCAACTCGAGGAGGTTGAGTTAGAGGTGGATGACTCATTTGAGAAGCATCCTATTCGGATTGTTGATCATAGTATGAAGGTTCTCCGGGGCCGGTTTATTCCTCTAGTATGAGTGCTATGGCAGCACGGGCGGGTATAGGACGAGACCTGGGAGAGGGAGACCAATGTACGATCACAGTGGCCAGAGCTTTTTGATGATTCTTCTTCTAGGCTGCCTTGCTAGGGAAATTCAGGGATGAATTTCTTTAAGGGGAGAATTTTGTAAGAACCCAGATCTTCTTTTCAGGTATGTTTTCTCTTTTTAAGGGTTTTTTAGAAAAATATGAGTTTCTAGAAATTTTTGAAGTACATGTCCTGTACTTTATGAGTACATGCCGTGTACTCGGTTACCACGGGTATCCGGGTGCTGGCCGTATAGTGTCCATGCACATGGCCGTGTGTGGTGACCTAAAGACAACTTAATGTGGGGTCCATTGAAGGAAAGTACATGCCGTGTACTTATAAAGTACATGTCGTGCACTTACTTTTTTTCATTAAATGTAATGGGGTCACATATTATCAATAGAAACACCTTCTTCTTTGAATTCTTCGACTGAGATCACCTTAATGACCGCATTTCTTCCCCAAGCCCTTGATTTAGTTTCTTTTATCTGAATCGATCGATGTCGATTGCATTAGGATCACCTCTGTAAGCTCTTCCTTCTCCTAAATCTTCATTTCCCGATTCCTCTTCTTCCAAGAGTTATCTTTATTTGAGCGTTTTTGACGTTTTTGTAAATATACGATGTTCTTGGGAAATTCAAGGCTTAAGGTTCACATATATTGATCCTATAATACCAAGGTAGGTGGTTTGTTCCTTTCTATTAAAATTATTTGAGTTATATATGCAAACGTTCCCAATACCCTTGAACAGGGTATTGCGTGTTTACTATTTTAGCCCTGTTGTTTGTCTTCCATGATTTTATGCTTGAGTAGAGGTTAATTGAATGTGAATAGGGTTAGTTTCTATGATATTGTAATTGTTTTCCTATGCATGTTTTCTTGTTTTGAAAATTTGGTCTGGTTTTCCTGTTAGGCTGCTGTTTACTTTCCATGCCTAGTATTGTAGGATGGAGTGATGTTTTTCTGCCATGCTGTTATGTTGTAGACTGTTAGCCAAGTAGTTCTTGTTGTTTACTTTGGTCGATATACATTTCCATGCTTCTTTACTTACACAGGGTCGTGAGAACATAGTGTAGTAGACCATAGGTAGAATGGACGTAAGGGCTTCTCTAGAGTGTCTTTTTTTACTAGTATGATGTGAGACCATAGGGGGAATTGACGTAAGTGCTTCTTCAATGTGTCTGCAGTTTCTCGACGTGGGCCACAAGGGTAATGTGACATAATTTCTTCCCTAGAGTGCCTTTAGTTATCGAAATGAGACTATAGTGGGAATTGATAGTGAGTGCTTCCCCAGAGAGTCTATTCTAAAGCTGAACCAGAGGGGTTAGACAGTGTGTACTTCCCATAGGTTTGTTTGTGTTTTCTAGGTACGAACATAGGGGATTGGATTTGAGTACATCCTAGAGGGTTAACTGTTTGTGACTATCTTCTTGCTTGATATGTGGTAATTTTGAATGCTTTGAGACTGTGGGAATGTTTACTGCTGACTACTTTCTTGTTTACTGCTTATTTTGCTTATTGCCAGCCATATATATTCACTGACTGTTAGGCAAAAATCTCTTGGTGGTTTCCTACTGGGATTTAGTCCCACACCCTATTTGGGTCATGATTTTGGGCCCAAACAGATTATATTGTTACAAGTATACATAAGGGAATGTGCCCTTCTACCTCTCGTACTTGACTGCCTGGAGCTGGAGAGCATGGGACTAAGCTTTGGCTTGCGATGTTGTGGATCTATTTACTGTTTTCTTTGTACTTGGGTTTTGTACTGCATTCCAGCATTGTGATTTTTTTGTCTTATTTCCTAGACATATGTATCATGCATCATTTTTATATATATTCTCCAGGTATTTATTTCTTTAGTCTTTAGATGCTTCTTGTTGTTGGATATTATTACTACTTCTACTATTGTTATCTGTTCATATTCCAATTTATTACTCTGCCAATGAAGGCATAGTTTCCCCAATATCACACACAAGTCCCTCACTACTAGTCGGCATCCTCTGGCATACAGGGAAATGCACTTGAGTCCATGTGACCAACTGGGTACAGGGCACCTCTGGGCGGCTTCCAGAACCGGGATTTTACAATATTATTGGTGTTTTTTTTGTCATTATCATCATCATCATAATTGTTGTCATATGATTTTTTATAAAATATAAGTAAAAGGGGGAGAGGGAGAAAAAATTGTCAAAATTAAATAAACACCCCTAGGGGTATTTAGTAGGGATGATGTGTATATAGTGGGGATGAGAAAGGGGGTTGGTGTGAATCCTTCCTCATCATCTCCTATATTTTATCCCTTCTTCCCTCATTAACGTATGTATTTTGTATTGTAAATTATCATGGCGATGCATACTTCATTTCCTCTCCTATAAATAATTTTGTAAAAATTCGGATTAAATGATGTATTTTACTAGAGCATGGGGAAATCCATCTAGGATATTATGGGTTTTTGTACTTTAGTAAAAATAAGACCATATAATATCCATTGCATCCTTTTATCTATGGTTTTGATGTTTATTTTCTTGTATATAATATTCCCTAAAGATTACATTATATTTTGTATAAATTAAGCATTTTTAGGTTTCAAAAATTGGGGATATCTATACGATTAATGTCAGTTATAATTTTCAACTTTTATACATATATTTCATTTAGATTGTTATTATTTAATTATGTAAGTTTATTATTGTGTTCTATTTAGTTATGTTTATTTGGTTCTCTAATTTTAGGATATCATTTGATGATTTTTGAATTTTTGTAGATCTCACTAACATAGGTTTTAGTAAGTAATCTCAACCCTCCAAGCCTCTTTAATATGGTTGTACCTAGATTTTATCTTCTAGTGATTTTAAAACACATCAATAATCTTAAAAATATATTACTGGAAATAAAAATAGGATTTTTATATATTATTTAATAAATTTATTAAACTATTCCCATGAAACTATTAAATTTGTTTTATAAATTGGTTTTCTTTGACAATTTATTATTTTTCATTAGTGATTCACTATGAAATGAATTTTTTCTATTACTGGATTTTTGAGTGAAACACATTTAAATCGTTTATTTGGTTATTTCATTCTTATTTTATGTAAATTTAATTGAACATGAATAATTGTTTCACATAATTTATTCAATAAACATTAAATCGTATTCTATGAATTTAAGTATAATATAAACCTTCAAATGGAATTATGTATTGTTATATTTATTAAAGGAATGTTTAGAAGGTTATGTTATATAAAAAAGGGAATTACACATAATATAAATGGTTATTACACTTTGGTTACATGGATAAAGGACAAAACATATTCAATTAACTATGGTTTTGGGTTGATAAAATAAAAAAATGAGTAGAATTTATGTTATTCTATCATATATACATTTAGTGGTACAAATATAGTTCTGAAACCAAGAATTAATAATAGAAACATGTTTTTCACTAACTCAAATTATTTTTTTTGTAGGAAATTACTTTAAAACAAAACTACAATTTCAATAAAAATTTGTTATACTATTTTTGGTAAAGTGTTGAGTAATGGCTTGGTTCTCGAAACACACTTAAATGATATAAACAAATGCTTGGTTAAAACACACCCTTTATAAGAATTTTTTTTGAGAAAACAACAACATGATTCCACAATAACTAATAAGTTATTGGGTTCTTGATTATATCATAATAATTGTCTCTTATATAAATGAACATCTTCTTTAATGGTAACGATACTTTTGGCCAAAAGTCTTCCACCCTTGGGTGTGCAAAACCTAAGTGATAACCTAGGTTATGATGAATGGGTGTGGGTATTTTCTCCTTTTAGTTGATGTTGGATAAGGTATTTATTATAGATAACTTTCTTACATGAAATTATCTCACTATTATCTTATATTATTTATGTTGAGGCAATTTATGAAGAATATTTTGAAAGATGAAGTGTATAAGATTATTGTGTTATTTTTTGTTTTAAACACATAAATCACTTTCAAACTCATATTTTTCATGATGTTTCATTTGATTTGACATTTAGTCTAGTGTTTTTGAACAATTAGAAGAATATGGAAGCAGTTTTGAGTTTTAGGAGTAGCATTTGAATATTTTTGAAGTGTACATGATACCACACATGAAAAATGCATGGAAATGGTCTAGGAAGATAAAAAACATCGATTCTCAGGTCACATGTTTTCTTGTAAGATATGGTCTAAGGAAGAAGACTTGACTACACCATTATGCAATAAATAAAACATTACACCATGTAAATAGGGAAATGAACTCTAAAACAACAATTTTATAATGTGTTTCAGTTGAGAAGTTTCCCTATAAGAAATAGTGTGACTCATACATGATATAGATGAAATTTTAATGTCTCATGTTTGAGTTTGGATTTTTTAAAAGTCCTTATACAAGGGTTGGTACGTAATATTCATTTGTAAAAAATAGAGAATTTTTTTTGGAATCAAAATGAAGAGTACCGCACAATTGTGAAGAAATGGTGACTATTTTGAAATGTCCTCCATATATCAAGGAGACTTATTCCTATTTAAAATAAAGGGATTAGTATTCAGTTGATGTTAACAATTGTATTTATTTTATTATAGATGGTATTTGGTTGATGTTTGAAATGGGATATCTCATACTAATGTATAACTCACGGGGTGATAAATTTTTTTATGTTTGGAATAGAATGGGTAAAACATATTGTTGCACAATGTGTTTTAAAATTCGTTCCAAAGTAGTTTAGAGTGGTTAAGAAATAATTCTGAATGACCCACCATGGTGAAATATGTGGTTAGTGAAAAGTTACTGAAACAAAATAAAAAATACCATGGTGAATAGATATCAAGTCATGGTTAAAATAGAGTTCCAAAATTTTCATGGATTCAATTATGTGGCTGAGTTGATGACTCAAGGTCTACTAATAATTGATTTATTAAATATACAAGTACAAAAAGAGTGACTAAGAGGTATTGACTGGTATGAATTTTAAAAAGTAATAATGAATAGTTTAAAATAAGTTGATTGAAGTTATTAGTTTGAATTTTAATTTTATATTCAAATTCAAATGAAGAAGAAGAGTCTCTAGTTATATAAGATGAAATCAAATAGGGTTATAAAAGGGAATTATAATGGAACAAGAGAAGAGTATTATATTGTATTTTATAGTTCACACATAAAGAGAGAATAATAAGAATGGTACATATAGTAGTACAGGTTGACAAAAAAAGAAGAATAAGAGAGAGTTAGTACAAAATGATTTGTTTATAATCCTCACAACTATTTCATGTGGTAAGGAATATGAATTCACAGTTGTTCTATACACAAAAAAGTGTGGGAAAACTATAATATTTTTAGGATAAAATTATTAGAGGGATAAGGATAATCCTTGACTCAAATCAGTATAAGAAAACTATTCAATTTTTAGGATACTTTTTTAGGAGACAACACTATTAATAATATTTAAACATGAGTTCATGGATATCATATACTCATTATAATATTTAATGTCGATTCTACTGGATCATTTGATCTTAGGTGAATCTAGATCAATATAAGAATATATAATCATTTTTAGTAGTGAAAATTATAAATAAAGTGTGATTTTTTTTTTATTTTCTTCTCTATGTATGTGTGTGTTAAGTAGTGAGACTGCTCACTCTAATAAGTGATAATGTTTTATATTATAAGAAACCAATAATGGAAAATAGAATATTAGTTAACTAATTCACACCCTATTCAAATTTATCCTACACCTTTTCTATTTCACCCACAATTGGTATCATATTAGTTCAAGTTTCATCCAATGGTTAATAAATTTTGAGTTTATTATTGTGAAGGTTTATAAACTTATTTGGTATTTGAGTAGTTCTATCTCTTTTATAATTGATATTGTGTTAAAGTTTATTTGTTTAATTTATTCATTGTATTTGATATTCTGATATAAACTATTATATAACTCATGGATAGTATTAATTCAGTTGACAACAAATGAGTTCTAGAATTCAATAGAAAAATTACAATATTTGTAATTAAATAATTATATCATACTTAATTTTGTTGGGTATGGATATTCTAGATATTCTGACTGATGGTTTTATACTAGTTTTACAAGGAGAATATTTGACTTGATATTATCTGAAGAATTTTTAAATTTATGGGGATCAAGAAATGTCATCATATCCTCACTTTTAGCGAATAATTTTTTAAATGTTGCGGAGATTAACACTGTGAAAGGAATTTAAGACAAGCTAAAAATATATATGAAGGAAATTTCAAATTCAAAAAGGATAAATTATAAATTTAGTTACTGAAGTTTATTGATATATATAAGACGGAATTCAAATGTATTATTTAATTATTTACAAGGGTTAGTTTGGTTGTAAGAAAAATTAGGGGATTCAGTGTGAATCTTAAAGATTCATTAATGTATAACTTTTAAAAAGTCTTGGTTTCATATTATATGACAAAAGAAGGAACCATAAGAAAGAAAATTCTAACTGAGAATAAAATAACATTCAAATCCATGATGAATTAAAGGTCCTCAAATAAAATTATGGAATAATAAGAATATGAAGTTGGATATTTATATTTAGATAAGTATATTAATGTGAAGATTGAAAATCTCATGTCATCGATCTTTTGAGGTGTTTGAAGAGGAAAAGGTATATTTCATAGTAAGTTACCTTTAATGATTTTTAGCTTTGTGGGTATTGAAAATCTTACAAATAATTGTCCAAAGATGGAATAAGTGAATGTGAATGATAATAGGAGTCCTCTTATAAAGTTTAAAACAAGTAATCCAAGAATTACAAGAGTGGTAAGTTTTCATCAATCAATTAACTAAAGAAAAATTATTTTACCAATATAAGGATCAATTTATCTAGGATGTTTTAAAAATAAAGTGATGGTATTAATAATTGTTATTCCTCAAGTAATATAGAAGATAAGGCATTCATTACAATAATGGATGCTAAGGATTCAACTAATGAAGATTAATCAATGATTGAAGAAGATGGTTTATCAAGTAGTGATTAAGAGTTAAATAAATCTCAAATATGGTTTTCATTTAATAATTGATTAAATAATTTATTCTCAAAGGTCGTTTAATTAGAAAAATATCAAATAATAATGAATAATTCATCTAATAAGGTTAATATAGATACAACTAAATTTATAATGAAGGGAGATGAGTTTATCTTATGTTTTGAAGAAGTAAAATAATTATTCACTAAAGAGAAAAATAAATTTTAATTATAGAAAGAGAAGATTATTATATGGGGAAAATAATTTGAATCTATCAAATAGATATTTCTACAGAAAAAAGGTTTTATAAAAAATTCCGGGTTTGATTTTTATAATTCTATGAAAGAAGTGGGATATTTATCAAGGAAAGTGAAGAGTTTTTTTGGTTTTAGAGAAACTTTATGATCACTATAACAAACAATATCATCAACTAATGTTTCATAAATATCAAAACAATTGTGGTGAAATGGTTTCTTCACAATAGAATCTAGGAAAATTGAAGAAAATCACATAAAATAAGGAAATTAAGAATATTTTTTATGGAAAGTATAATTTTTAAAGAAAATTTTATCTTTTTTGTGTAGATATAAATTTTAAAAAATATAAAAAATGAAAAGGAATATTTTTAGAGTTTGATTTATTTTAAATAGAGGTCAATAAGGATTTTAAAATAATAAATATCAAAAAAGTTACACTACCAGATATACTAGTAGTTTAGGATTAATATTGACCTTTTATGGTCATTGTTAGTTCTTTAGAGGCTGTGGACATATGATGAAGTGTGACTAGTTCAGAAGAAAAAAATTCAGTCAATAAAGTGTCATTTAAGTAACATTTTTAAGGGAATAAAACCCTTCCAAACAAATAAATTTAGGTAAAATTTTATATAACAACATTATGTGAAGTTAAAAACCCATTTTTAAAAATTAAATAAATTGTGTGGATGATGGGATAAAAATATTTATTGCACTGAAGAGTGTCTCATTATCTTATGAGATAATTAATTTTAAAAAAAATATCTTAGAGTATCTTAGTTTAGTGGAAATAAAAATAATTCAATGAATAAGAATATTCTTACAAGAAGAATAAGGAAGACACTGAGAAGACATTAGAGATTACAGAATCTAAAAAGGGTTTAAAAATAGTAACACTCAAGAAGAAGGCTTAATGAGTAATTTCTAAAAGAATAAATCATATGAAAATAAAAGATAAATGTGCAAGTATTCAAGAAACAAATATCAATGTTATGAAAATGAAGTTCAAGTAAAGAGTAATAATAAGAAATAATATTTGGTACATCATACAACTGAAGTAAATAAGAAGACGAGTTCTTATAGTCTACAATGGGAGTTGAAAATGAATTTAGATGATTAAATTGGTTTTCGGTAAATGTAGTAGGTGCATAATGATCTATGGAGGTTAAAGATAAAAATATTGGGCTTCACACATCAAAGGAAAAGGTATGAATTTTTTCCCCTCTATCACTTATTATTTTTATTATTTTTTCAAAGGAGAAGAAATAAAATATAAATCTATTTATGTTGAATAAAAAATTTTACTTAAACAAAGGGGGATTAAAAATAAAAATATGATGAATCCTAATGTAGGTGTTTAACTTACTGGGAGAGATATTTATGTAGGATAGAAATATGAGATGTAGATACTCAATTACAAGGGGGGTGTGGTGAATTATAAGTTTAAAAACTTTGGTTTATAACCTGAAGGAAACATTATTTAAAAAAGTTAAAAAAAAATAAAATTCACAAAACCTACAACTATCTTTAATATAGAGATCGGAAGGGCCCAAAGTCTAAATATAAAGATATTATTAAAAAACAATCACACATGTATACTTAATTAAGATTCTACCTCAAAGAATATTAAATCTTATATCATATTTACAAAAAATTAGAAAGTGTAAGAAATTAAAAATTTATATTTATAACAAAATGAAGCGGAAAAAAGAACATGTAAGAAATAAAAAATTTTAACCCAAAGAGTATGTTATCTAAAAAACATGGATAAAAGTTTCTTGATTTATACTTTCAAGAATGTCTGTCTTACCCACACAAGGTTAAACCCTCAATATGAAGATTGGTATATATCTTGTTATCCATGCAAACCCTCGATCTTTAAGGTGATCAATACTTCTTTATTCCTCAAACATGGAATCCCTCAATTAAGTATGTAATAACACCCTCTATCTTCCTAGATTCAATATACTTCGATCATAATCACTAAAAATAATAATCACACTAAGAAGAACAAAGCTTTTTGAAGATCTTAAGTTTGTTGAACAAGTTGTTCACAACATAATTTCTTCATAGCTTTTACACAAAGAATATTTTTGGAAGATCTCTCATGTTTATCAAAATCCAAAAGTTATAAGCACATAAAAATGACTAAGTATTTATAGGCGAGATCTGTAATGGTCTAATTTTCCTCCAATGGTCATATTTTTTCTAAAATTTTAGAGGTACTTGGACATGTGGAATTCATAATGGTCATATTGTAAATGAAACAATAACACCATTTAGATAAGAAAAACTATCACAAGTAACATTATCTTTAAAGTAATATATAATAATCTGAATGTAAGAGAAATTACATTAAGTAAATAGAGTAAGTTTAATAAAGATATAAAATTAGATCCTTAAGTAAAAATCCTACTCTAGGACCTATGAGAATCATATCTAAAAAATATTGAGAATTATAATCTAATAAAATTTAGAATCATATTCTAATAAACTTGGTAAATATGATTTGATATTTTGTGAAATTTTTATTTGAGAAACATGAATCGAATTGATGACTCTATGAGAATCTAAACCTAAGAAACATGGTGAATCCGAATTGAAAAAGAGATTCAGATACAAATTTATTTGTGATTCAGTATCTCAGAAATGTAGTGTTTTGTAATTTAAGAAACACAGTGAATCCAACATTTTGAGCAATTTAGAATCCAAAAAACTATGTTAGAAAAAATGTCTTTATGTATTATAGAGTCTAGTCGGTCTTAATTCAAACTATGTTAGACTTATCCATAATGAAACAAAAAAGTCATATATGAGTTTAAGTCTAACAAACATAAAGTTTAGTACAGAAAATAAATTATCATTGATGAAAATATGTTTGTTATTTCCAAAACATAATAAAGTGAAAATGTTATAAGGATACTTTTGACCCAAAAATCTCCCCCTTTTGGGAAAGAAGAAACAATATTTATTAGAAAAAGAATTTTATACCTAAAGTATTTATATTATAACTTGAAAGAAATACATATCTCTCCCCAAGTTAATGACTTTTAGTGAATATGACTTACCTCCACCCCTTAGGTTATGGAATCCCCCTAATGATTATATTCTTGCCTTTTTAAAATTATCATCTTTTATTAAAAGGAAAACTCCCCCTTTTCTTAAGGATGTCTTCTTTAAGTAATCTCCCTATTACTTAGACATTATCTTCCTTATATTTATATTATTTTTATAATATCTTCTCCCTTCTCTCCAATTGTGATTTTCAAAAAAGAAATGGAGGTAAGTATAAAGTGCTTGAAAATTTTAGGAAACATACAATTTGAAACAATGGAAAAATACATTTTAATATTGAAAATGTTTTTATACAAAAAAATATTAGATTAAAATAATAATTAATCCTTCGTTGTCAAAAGTTTCTTGACTTAGGCTTTTAGATTCTTTAAATCCTTACAGTTGTCTTTGAAGTTCTTTAAAAGAACTTCTTTCTCTTGATTCTTCCTCTCAAGATTCTCAATATTTTATTGATAAATTTGTATCTTCTCTTCCTAAGACATAATAATTTATTCCTAAGATTTGAGTTTCTTCACGAACTCATATCTGCTTTCATTTAACCTTTTTATCTCAAGACCATATAAGTTCAGTTTTTCTTTCAGGTCTTTATATTATTTCATTTGAATTCCTTGTTCCTCCTTAAAATTCTCAGAAAAGCTACTTTAATGAATTTTCCATGAGGCTTCTGATTCTTTTAAATATCCCTTAACTCTCTTGAACATGTCATCAAAAACCTTAAGATCATTGTTGATCTGTTTTGACGACTTTTTTATTTCTTCACAAGATTTTATATGATAATTTTAATTCAACACAAAATATTTTAATTCATCTTACATCATTATTAACTTCTCCATGAAGAGGTTTAAGGATTCTGACTTTTGATTCATTGACTCTTGAATAAGTTGGCATCTTCACTCGATGTTGGGGAAGTATGAAATGGAGTCAACCAAAATTTTCAAGGACTGCATAACAAAGTCTTCTCTTAAGGAACAAGAAGATATTTCTAATTTTTAACCATTATTCTTAGATGTGCCAACATCTATTTATTTTCCTTTCTCTTTCTTAAAGTCTGACTTTTCAGACTTCTACGTTTCATGCCTTTGATCAGGAATTTGAACAATACCATTATCATCATCGTCTTCATCATCATCATCATCATATTGACTACTAGTATTATTACCATCAATATAAATATATTTAGTAAAATCATAAACATCAGATGTAATTTTATTTACTTTGGTATCAACAACATTTTCTTCTTGATGAAGACATTTTTTAACTGATTTGAGCTTAGAAGAAGAGGCTTGGGAGGTTCTTATGGAAAACTTATCTGACTAAATTTTCTTGTGAATTTATTTGATCTTTTAAATCACATATTTATTTTTTTCCTCTTCACTTTCTTCATCTTCTTCTTCTTCTTCTTATTCTTCTTGTTCTTCATAAGTTTTTTCTTGAATATACATAGATAAACCATGAAAAACTTCTTTTCCCTTTGCTAAAGGTGTTACCTTTATTCCCATTTGTTGAGAAGTTTGAGGAAGTTCTGTTTCTTGGGAAAAAGATTATGGAACTTGAATCTATTCTTAATCTATTTCCGTATCTTTCAAAAAATCTTGAATTTTTTGTTCTTTAGAATACTTATTCTTAAGCTTCTTATCTTTAGCATGTTTCTCAAGATCTTCATCATATTGAACATTCAAAGACTTAGCTTTAGTCAGATCTAATCCAAACATTGGTTATCCTTATTTCCTTTTATCTTTGATTTTTCTCCATCTTGATATAACTTCATTAGATTAATTCTTTTGTTTTTTAGAATTTTGGGGTTCATATGCTTGAGCTGGTTCTGGTTCTTGAACTTTTCTTTTCTATGGTTTCAACTTTGAACTTTCTCTTATTTTTCCTTCCTTTCCACAAGATAAATAAATCAATTCATCTTATCAATGAAATTATATTCCATTCTATTCATTTTATCATCACTTAATAAAATAATTTTAAACTCAATGGGCTTAAAACTTTATGGAATATTGTAGAATTCTAATAATTTCACTATAAACCTTGACAACTTTTCTTGAAATAAAAATATTTGTGACTTGATAGACTCATACTTTATTTTTCTAATTGTAAGAAATATAAATTTTACCAAGTTAATCTTCCTTATCTTAACTTGAAATTCCATTATGAAGATGTCTTTGATTTTCCATGTATCCTTATCTCCTTTCCTCGGTATCAAAAATCCTTGTAACCATGAGGAAAATATCATGTGGTTTGCTGAAATATTAGAAATCATGGGTGAATTAAATCCCTAAAGGCCCAAGGATTCAATTTACTTGACTATGTCAGAAGATCATTTGAAATCCAACATCTTATGGGAAGGTTAATACACTTCTCTAGCATAAGTTATTTTAAGAATGTCAGAATATTTCTTAAAAGTTATTGAATAAGTCTTCCCATAAGACTTGAACTTAACCTTGTACATACCACCTTTGATAAAGAATTCAACTATTAGATAAAATTTTATTAACAAGTCTATATATATCAGATATTTTTGTCCCATTTCCTTCACAATTCATACTTTTTCCCATTCATAGAACATGATGTTCTTCCTTATCAAGGAGTTAAAATTATGGAAGAAAATATATTAAACTAACCACTCTCTGACGATTGAATAATATTTAAAATATTTTTACCTAGGAATTGAAGTTTGAGATGATATCTCCAGATACATTCAAAACTTTACGGAAGATGAAGGAAAGAGAAATAGAGGCTTTGAAGGGCAGCAAAGCTTTGGTGAAAATTCCTATGGAAAGCTATGTGGGACAGAGAAAAGGGTCCCCTTTATATAGGCATAACGGTAATGGTTGGTCTTCCAAGATTGATTCAATTATTTATATTAACTTAATCAGATCTGATGGTTGATATTTTTATTAATATGATTTATTGGTTTTAATCTTTTGAGGTTTTAAGAAAATAAAACATATTTAAGGAAAGACAAATCCGTTATGGTTTTTCTTAAAGAATATTTGAAATGCCAACATACAGAAGTGTAAGATAAAAAATAATAAGATATAAAATGTACCTTTCACAGTTATCAAAATAATTTTTATTATTAGATAAGATTATTCTTAGACATCTTCTAATTCAAAAAGTTTTTTTATAGTGTGAAAAAATTTATTAGTTTTGAAAACTTTATTATGTTCTGAAAACATTATTAGGTTTCGAAAACTTTTGTTAAGGAAAACAAATGTACTCCCTCTATGAAAAGGAGTATATTAATGTTAGGAGATATCTTTAACAAAAAGTATATATGAGTTATTACATTATGATTATCATTCCTAACTTTTGTTTAATGTATTTAAATCTATTGTAAGGTAATGATTTTTTAAAAATATCAGAAAGTTGTTATTTCATTTCGATAAATTGTAAAATAATATATCCTTTTATTGTTTGATCTTTAAAAATGTGATGACTAATATCTATGTTCTTTACACATGAGTGATGTAAATGTATTTTTATTAGAGATACGGAACTAGTGTTATCACATAGTATATGGGTTTTATTAAAACTAATGGCATAATCAGTGAGTGTTTATTGTATCCACAACACTTGATCACAAAAACATCTAACTGCTACATATTCAGATTTAGAAATAGAGAGTAATATAGAATATTATTTCTTACATGACCAAGAAACTAATGAATCTCCTAAGAAAATACATGTTCTGAATGACCTTTTTTTATCCATTCTACAACCACCAAAGTCAGCATCTAAAAATATTTTTAAAATAAAATCATTTACAGAAGAATAGAAAAGTCCTAAGTCCATAGTTCCCTTTAAGTAGAAAAACAATTCTTTTTTACATCTTTTAAGTGGGATTCATTTGGATTATATGGAAATATTGAACATAAGCATACTGAAAACATAAAGTTTAGATGACTAGTTGTTAAGTATAGTAATATTATTATGAGACCTCTAAAAGATGTTTGATCTATTGGTTTTCCAGCTTCATCAAGATCAAGGGTATTCAAGGTACCGATTGGAGTACTTATACTTTTAGTGTATTCATATACATAATTTTTAAGAAGATATTTAAAATACTTATGTTGAGATATATAAGTTCCTTCTATTTTTTGTGTAATTTTAAAACCAAGAAAAAATGT
Organism: Viscum album; assembly: GCA_963277665.1. Taxonomy (NCBI): domain Eukaryota; kingdom Viridiplantae; phylum Streptophyta; class Magnoliopsida; order Santalales; family Viscaceae; genus Viscum; species Viscum album. Next base: position 803,236,355 of record OY728148.1, read on the forward strand.
TAACTCACCCATTATACTCATTTCAAACTTATATTTCATATTATTTGCAAATGAATCAGTTGAGGATTTTAGAGTGGATACCAATATAATGTCATCAACAAAAATTTTATAAATTAAATTTTTTTTATTTCTTTATAAAAAGGGTTGGATCAGCAGTTTGATTAACATTTTTTCTTTATAACAAATATTTTGTAATTCTATCATACCAGGCTCTAGGGGATTGTTTAAAACTATATAAAGCTTTGGTAAGTTTAAAAAACATGTTCATGATGTTTTGTGTCTTCAAAACTAAGAGTTTGTTCAACATAAACATCCTCTTAAACATATTCATTAAGGAAATCACACATCACATCCATTTAGAAAAGTTTAAAGTTAAAGAATGCTATAAAGGCTAAGGGAGTTTTAATAGACTCAAGTCTAGTGACTACAGAATAGGTTTCTTTATAGTGAATTCCTTCTTGTTTATTACAATCTTTAGCATATAATCTTTATTTATTTCTTACTATGATTCCATTTTCATCACATTTATTTCTGAAGTCCCACATTACTCCTATTATATAGGTTTCTTTAGGACTTTTAATTAAGGTCCAAACATTTTTTCTTTAAAATTCATTTAATTCCTCTTGCATAGCTTTAATACAATCTTCATGACCTAAATATTTATTAGTAATTTTAGTTTCTAATTATAAAATAAATGATATATGTTCTACATCATTCCTTAAAAAACTTCTAGTATTTATATGTTGATATACATAACCAATGATACTATCATTGGGTTGATTACTTATAAACAACTGACTTGGGTTTTTTTAAAACCTTTTTATCAATATAGGGTAGAAAATATCCTAGATTGAATAATTCAGAAAAATGTTCTCAAGTATTCTCATGATTAGAAGAATCTTCCATCGAGGTTTGATAATCAGTTTTTGAAAACACATATGAATATGTAGGCTGTGGTTTTTAAAAATAAAAGGACCAATTTCATCAAATTTAACTTGTACTATTTCCTCACCGATTAAAGAATATTTATTAAAAACTATATAATATTTTGTGGTAGTAGAATAGCCTAAAAATATTCCTTCATCGGATTTGGGTGAGAATTTTTGTAAGTTATCTTTTTTATTAGAAATAAATAATTTTCATGAAAATACTATGAAGTATAAAACATTAGGTTTTCAACCTGTCCATAACTCATAAGGAATTTTGTTAAGAAATAGACTAATTAAAGAATTATTTATAGTATAATAAGTAGTACTTACATATTTAGCCCAAAAATATTTATCAATTGAGTATTCACTCAACATGGTTCTTGTTATCACTTGAAGAATTCAATTTCTTCTTTCAAAAACACCATTTTTCTGAGGATTTTTAGGAGATGAGAAGTTAGGAGTAATGAATTTATTACTATAAAAAGTTTCAATATATGAATTCTTAAATTCTCTTCCATGATCACTATGAATTTTTATAAAATGAAGGTTTTTATCATTTTAAACTTTGGATGAAAAATATTTAAAATAAGAAAAGGCTTCATATTTTCTTACTAGAAAATAGACCTGTGTAAATCTAGTGTAATCATCAACTAAAACAAATACATAGTATTTGAATCTAATAATTCCATTTTGTGTAGGTCCAAACAAGTTCATGTGCACTATCTATACTGCATTATAATTTGAGACTTAACTAATAAACTAAAATCTTGACTTATGTTTCTTTCCATATTGAAAAGGATCACATGATTTTGAAGAATCAAATCTAAAATCTAGTATATTCTTAACAAGTATTTTCTTAAAAATGTTACATAAGTTTCTTAGGTTACATTGTCCTAATCCTATATGAAATAACCAAGTTTGGTCTTCCATTGTACTAAGTGAAGGTAATTCTTGGATCCTAACGTCTTCTACATTAAGTGTATAAACATTCTCATGTTGATGGACTGAAAGAATTAACTCATCCTTCGAATTTTGTACTAGGAATTTATCATTCCTAACATTCAAAAGGTAACATTCATCACATAATTATATTATTCTTATATGGTTGTTCTTAATAGCTTTAACAAATGAAACATTTGAAATTAAAGATTTTTCAAGAATAATGATATTACATATACCAACAATCACTCTTTGAACATTATCTTCGAAAGTGACTCTTCCACATTTCATCTTAATAATATTTTAAAAGAAGTTTTTGTTACCAATCATGTGTTGGGAAAATCTACTATCCATGTACCATGTATCTTTGTTGGTACTTACGTTGTTTTCCTAAAAATAAAACAATTAGATTTTTGGAATCCAAACTTTCTTGGATCCAGAACTGTTAGAAATTAAAATCTTAGAAATCCACATTTTCTTAGATAAGTGAGATTTATGAAAACATAAGTATTGTATTTTATTCAAAGAACAATTTTTCTCCCAGTCCACCACTTTGACACTTAGTGAAAAAAGGGTCACTTTGAGGAACCAAATAATTATGACTAAATATAGGTTTTGAGTGAGTATAAACCATTACAGAACTATTATTAAGTGGATGAAGTTGGGAATACATTTTATTAGAACCTTCCTTACTATAAGTAAATTTTGAAAAAAGTTTTTTTAAGTAAAATATTTCAGATTTTAGTCTAATGAATAAATTTTTATCCTCATATTCATTAGTCTTTGGATTGGAGTTTTTCTCTAAAACATTTTTCTTAGAAATAAAATTTTAAGATCTTTAGAAAGTTTATTCTTCTCAGAATTCACATCCTCAAGGTTTTTTGAAATAGAAACAATTTCAAAAAAAAAAAAATTCATCAAGATGTTTCAGAATATCTAATACTTATTTTGTTAAAACATTAATTATAGAATTTTTCTTATTAAGTTTCTTATCGATTTATTATTTTCATTTTCCTATAACTTGGAAAACCTAAATACTTATTAAAAATAAAGTAATGTATTTTCTTTAGACGAGGAAGATTCCTCATCTGAGGATGTATAATTTTCTTCATCAGGATAATTAGCACTTAAAGATATATTAGTTAAAGATTCCAAAATGTGTACCTTAGCCCTGAAACATTGGTTTTCATTGGGTATTTTAGAAATAAGACCAACATTCCTCTATCCATAAGATTCATTATCTGAAGATTCATCAGATGATTCTTAACCACTTGTACTCTAAGAATCATTTTCCTTTAATAATTTCTTTTTGTTAGGCTTGTTATGTCTTTATGATTCCTTTAAAAATATCTATATTTCCTGTACTTTTTTTAAATCTTAGGAAAATCAGGTATGATATGTCTTGCTTTATTTCATTAATAACATGTGAATTCAGAATCTTTATTATGTTTCTTGTCCTTTTCCTAATATCTGTATTGGAAATAATTCTTTCCAATAATATTGTTCATTCTCTGAGAAAGATTTCCTAACTCATTCTCTGACTGTTCAGATTCACTTATGTATGACTAAATAACACCTTTCTTAGACTTTTTTGTTTTAACAACTTACTTAGGGGTCATTAATTTCATCTATTTTGATGTAGCATTAAAAGAAACAATCCCATTTTTTTCTTTATATTTTCAGCATCTATGTTCAATTTGTGTTCATGTTTCAAGAGATTACCAAATAGCCCATCAAGAGTAAAAGATGCAACTTTCTCAGACTCATCAATATTAGTTTTTTTTTATTCTAATTCATTAGGCATGATATAAATAATCCAGTAAACAAGAATCTCATCATATAGCCATTTCCCTTCTATTTATTATAGACTTTTTAAAATAGTCACGAGTCTCTGTTGAAATTTAACTATTGGTTCTCCATAGGGAAGAACAAAACCATGATAATCTTCTCTAAGCATGGCTCTTCTAGTTTCAATAACATTCGATGTACTGAAATTTGTAACTTCAAGTTTCTTAAAAATTCTATTAGCTACATCACAAAAAGATATTTGGCTATATATATTCATATTTATAGAACAAAGAAAAACATTGCAAACCTTTTTGTTCAGCTGATATTCTTACATTTCTTGATTTGTAAAAGTTCTGAATTCCTTGGCAAGGATCTTATAATCTACAGTAAACCTAACAGAATTGTTAACACAAGTATTAATAACAAAGGTCTTAATTCTATCTCTCCAATATTTATAATAATTTCCATCAATAATAGGTGGTCATGTAGGGTTTAGATTATCTAAATATACAAAATTTAATCATTTTATCTTACAAAACAAAAACTTTCCACTCCACACGTTAGTGTAGTAGGTATTTATAAACAAAGATTTTATATAAAAAATATATAAATAACTTGTAGAAATAAAAAAAGAGTAAGTAAAATAAGAAATGAAAACCATCCTTTGATACTAAGTGTAAGTATTAGTATCTTAGATACCTCCTTTGATACCAGTTAAAGGACTAAAATATGAGATGTAGATACTCAATTACATGAGGGAGTGAATTTTAAGTTTATAAACTTTCATTTCTAACCTTATGGAAAATTTGTTTAACAAAGTTAAACAAATTACATTCCAAAAACCCTCTACTCTCTTTATTAAAGATATCGAAAGGGCCCAAAGTCCGAATACAAAGATATTATTAAGAAATAAGAGCACATGTATACTTAAGTATGATTCTACCTTAATGTGTATAGAATATTATATCAGAGTTACAAAAAAATGAGAAAGAATAATAAAGTTAAACTTTATATTTATAAAAAAATAAAACAGAAAAAAATTACATTTAAGGAATACAAATATTTTAACCTAAATATTCAGGTATCCAAACACCTTTCATAAAGGTCCATTGATTTATACTTTCAAGAAAGTTTGTCTTACCCATACCAGGATAAGCCCTCGATACAAAGATTGATATCTCTTTTGCTATCCCAAAAATCCTTCGATCTATAAGGTGATTGGAACCTATGTCTTCCTTAAACATAAAATCCCTTGATTAACTAGGTAATCAGAACCTCAATCATTCTATCCTCGAAAGCCCTCGACCGTAATCATCAAAAATCAGAATTGCACTAAGTAGAACAAATGTTATTGAAGATCTTAAGTATGTTGAACAATATATTCCAAACATAATTTTTTAGATCTTTTTCAAAAAGAAGATTCTTTGTAGATCACTCAAGTGTCTCAAAATCCAAAAGTTATGAGCTCATCCAAATGACTGGGTATTTATAACTGAGATCTCAAATGGTCTAATTTTCCCCCAACAGTCATATTTTTCATGAAATTTCAAAGGGACTTGGACATGTGTCATTTGTAATGGTAATATGGTAAATGAGACAAAGACAATATTTAGATAAAAAAATTGTCACAAGTAACATTATATTTGCAATAATATGTAATAATTTGAATGTAAGAAGCATTAGATTAAGTAAATAGTGTAACATCTAGGTAAATAAAGAATATAACATTTTCATATTTATTAATATTTGTGAATTAAATATTAATTTTACTTTAAAGGGGACTCTATGTTTGATGGAGTACCTAATATTCAACAATGAGTTTCTTTTAAATCTCACGTTGCACACAACATTGAGTTATACTGAAAAATAATAATATAATATTATTATTTTAATTGGTAGTTAATGTTTTGTTGTTGTATTGGAAGGAATGAATAGAAATAACTACAATATTATTACACATGTTTATTAAATGTTTTTACATTTATCCAATAGAATTTAGAAGCTTAAAATGTGAATGAATCCAATTTTAAGCCTAAACACTCAAATATTCTTTAAAAAGGTTGATTAACCACCTTTTGATAGAGAACCCTTTTTAAATATAGTTTTTGTTACTTTTATATGTTCTATTTGAAAAAATAATATTCTTATTTATAATCAGGATATCAAAATCTACATTCGATGAAATTTTGGTATTTTTATGATAATGTTCATTTTTAAATGAATAGTGAAAATACTGTATTTTAATTCAAAACTACATTTTAATATAATTTATTTATATTGTTATGTTGTTATTTTAATTAGTCTTAAATTTTATTTGGATTATATTTTTAAAATTTAATCCAATGTTGGTCATTGGAAGTAATTTTATTCTTAATTTGGACATAAACAAAGGTAAATCTTTTGATAGTTATTATTTCTTAAAAACATGTTTTTAGTTTTGACAACAAGAATTAATTTTAAATTAATTTATTCCACTTATGTGTTTTTTATTTTGAAAAATGGATTCCATATTTGGAATCATGAGGTCTAAATTTTGTAAATAGAAAACTTTTATTTTTAGACATTATGAATATTTACTTCAATAAATATTTTATTTACCATGGTTAAAGGGTAAATCTGGTAAGTAATGGTAAACAATAATATTATAATAATATTAAATTACCATTACACTTATCCTAAAACTATTTTATGATAAATTTCCAACCATGGGAATCCTTGGGTCTATTTTGGGACCTCATGGAGCCACATGGGAGTGATAATGACACTTTATATTAATTAATTTAAAGGACAAAAATAATATGAACATGAATCTTTTTACTAATTTTTTTTATATGGGGTTATATAAGTTATCTTATAGACTATAAATGTTATTTGGAAGGGTGAAATTATTCCCTACATCATTTTAGTGTATTTATATTTTTTAAACATTAAATAAACAAATTTAATTATGACACAATGGTGATACAGTAATTGCTTCATTAATAAAGGATTCAAATAAATGATATTATAAATATTAAAATAAATTTATTTTGAACCATTTTATGCCATCCACTAATTTTATAGATTATTATGACTTGGTATATTTAAATTAATGAAGTTTTTTTTTGAAATAATCAATTTTTTTGATTTTTTTGTAAAGTCGTGATTTGAATAGTATTAAAATTGTCATAAAAGAGTTTTTAAATCAAACAATATTTTAACAAATGATAAAATAGTTCTAAAAATATAATATTCTGTCAAATAACATATATGATGTTAAAAATTACATTAATGATATATTTTTTTTCTCTTTCAATTTTATAGGAAATATATTAACCATATAGTATGAATATATAAGAGGACATGGTAAAAGTTAAATATGTTAAAAAAGGGTTAAATAAAAATATAAGGATTAAAAAATATCCAAAACCTGTCCAATTATTATTTTATGATTTTATTTCAACTTATATACACCTTATATTCTAATTAAATAAGTTTTGGACATTTAGAAACCGAAAATCATTATATAATAAAATAATATTTTTAAACTTTCTTAAAGAGCATCTCCCCCCTTATAAAAATCCCTCACCTCTAACCCTTACTCACACCTCTCAAGACCCATTTGATCATCAAACCTCTTACCAAATAATCTCCCAAGATCCATATATTCCTTCTAGAAGCCTTACCTTAGGAAGAAGGCACTTTAAGGAAGCCTTTAGGTTCAAACCAAAGTGATTTACCTGATTTAAAGGTAACGTCTTCCTTCAAGTTCTCTTCTTTTATTTTACTTCTTCACTCCCTATTCTCTTATAATTATTTGTTTACATAAAAAAAAGTATCATCAATATACTAGGTTTTTTATGAGAAGGATTTGAACTATGCTTACACACACCTCTATCTAATGGATACGAACATACTATTTCTGTGGATGACGAACTACTGCCTCACGAAATGATGATTGTTCAATATTCATCAACCACCTATCAGGGTTGAAATTATGATGGAACTATAATTATATATGATATATATTTTATTTATATATATATATATATATATTATTCTATAATTCTCATTTATACATACTTTTATGCTTTTCATGTTGTATAAATACGATAATTCCATTTTAGAAAATGCGAACAACCACCCCTCAAAGTGATAAGACTCGTTCATACCATACATGGAATGTATAAATTATGTTGTTAATGAAATTATGTAATATATATAAAATATGATATTATACTGGAATTATAATATACCTATGTGTCATTAAGTTTTCAATTCATTAAAAATGAAAAAAATGAAAGTAACGTTCATGCGTACGTACGACTTACCGTCTCCATGAATAGTGCATTTAATTTATTATGTAAAAATGTTATGGACAATTATAAATACATATATAATATATTTATATGATATATATTATATCTAAATCATGAATATCATTCTGGAGATAATGTAATTTTGACCACATGGACAAATTGTAATTATAACAAGTTCAGTTTTAACTCAGATTCCGAACATTGAAAAAATGTCCTATATGAACTAAAATAATTAACTAATTATTAATTTAAGGTAATAAGTGATATAAAATGAATAATAAAATTTAAAAAGGTTCCTAATAAAGTATAAATTAACTTAATTTTATTATTCTATAATAACAAGGATCAAACGAGTCAAGTCGAACACGATGTAAGGGGACTTCTTAGCCCAATTTCCATTCTTTGGGTTAAACTTCTACTTATAAATTATGTAATTCTATGAATATGTCTGAATGACCTATGATTTTTTTACACTTAATATCTACTTATATTGGGTGTGTTTATATTTATAACACATAGTAATGTCGTTTATTTATCCTTAATGTAATGATATGTTCTTTGTATGGAAACCTTTCACCCTCATCTTTTAGTCAAAGAACTATTTTATGTTATGTCTTTTAATTTTTATTATATTATCTTGGGATATGTTATTATATATCCTTATTGATATCCATTTTATGTAAAAGTTATGGGAAACCCATTTAGCTCTCATCATCTCACTTTATGAATTTTTAAGTGACATCGTTAGGCTGTCGAATTTTCTTAAGGGACTCTGTCTCAACCTCCTTTCATTGAGGCATATTTTGATTTATATACGACTTTATTTTATATAGTGTATAAACCCATTTGAATTTTAATTTAATTAAAATGGAATATTTTTATATATATAATTTTACTAAACAACAAAGGGAATGTTTATTTTTAACATACGTGGTGACAACTACCTTTCCGCCGCTGTGAGAGTTATTTGATATTTGGGTTCCTTAACAAGATGTAATGTTTTTAAAAGAAAAATAAATACGATATAATCTTTTACATATTTTAGTATTGAAAATGGTTTTGAAAATTTATTGTTTATGTCAATATGTTTAAATGATATATTGTTATTAAAATGTGGAAATGTTATCTTTCCTTTATGCTTATGTTATGTGTTATCAAGATGTTATGGTTCTTGGGAATTATTTTCGTATACGGATGGTTCCATGATAAACCTGGGGCATGTGATCCCGAGATAGCTCTCTAATTCATTGGGTAACATGACATAGGTAAACATTAATGTTTCTCCTAATATATTTAGGGAATATACAATGATGGGTATTCCAAATGTAACTCCCTATGTAGCTGTGAATGCTACAACATAAGTATGATATGGATGCCACAAGTTACCTTTATGATTTATGATTTCCATGGGTTATTCAAAAATCTTGTGATATTTTGTGGTATGTTAAAGATTGAAAAGTATGATTTCACTGACTTGTATGTATTGATGAACTAATGTTTTCTTTTCTTGTTTTATAACCTTTACAGAGCTTTTTATGCTTATCCCAAGTTTTTAAATGTTTTTCACAGGGCATAAAGATGAAAAGAGTCTAGGATGGGATCAAGGAAACTTCATGCTATCTAAAACATACAACTAGACATAACTCTTTTTTTCACGAGTTTTTATTTTATTAAAAAATTGTTACTGAGTAGAAGTGTCAAGATGTAATATTCAAGTTCTTATATATATGTTATTACCTAATTCTATAAATATCTAAACTTGAAAAGATCCTAAATGTGAATTATTTACTTAATTCAAGATTACGTTATGTTTAATGCTGGGTCATTATAGTTAGTATCAGAGGTCGATTTATAAAAATTTAGGGATTAAGAGTTTTTTTTAGAAAAATGGTTAGTCTCTATGTCTATTCTTTAAGTTAAATACTTATTTTGTAACATTTTTAGATCAAGGAATGTTTGTTACAAATGGAAGGAGGATGATCTAAAATGACATTCCTATCTCTTCTTTATGAATTTCTTGCAATAATTATTGCAAAGTCATATCCAGAAAACTCTAAAACATTTTATAACATACAACTCACTTGCAAGAAATTGTTTGAGATATAAGACACCTCCACTATACCTCGATACCATCGTAGATCGTGGGTTGTATTTAATCAAATCAAATTTACTCAATATTCTAATATTTTTAAGAAAAGAAAATATTATCATGGAATTTACAAATATTTTACCTTATCATAAGATTTTGAAGCATATTATGATTTTGAAAAAGGTTCTCAAGAAGGAGACTCTTGAACAACATATTTTTATTTTTATTTTAATTATAGTCTTTCAACACATAATTATGGTATTTTAAAAGGAACATTGATTGAATGTTTCAACTCAAACTAGGTCTGACTATTTTATAAAAATCATGTTTTATTAGATGTTTTGAAATTATATGTCATACATGATTATTTTCCAAAACTCTTTTTCTATGATCACCCATATGACCCAAGTTGTACGAGGTGTATTTGGATAAAGGAAGAAGATGATTTTGAAGGATCTATAAATCATTGTTGCATTGCATGGACCATATATCTATGTGAACAAGATGATGATGAAACCATATGGACACCATGATCAAGGTATGATGTTCTTTCTATTGAGAATAATTTTATTTTATTATATGTAGGTGAAAAAATGACAATATATAAGATGTTGAGGTTTTAATTTATTAGGAAGAAAATGAAAGGTATAAGAAAACCATTTAGGTTTAAACATATTAGTGTTATTTTTGAGTTTTATACAAATAAAAACCCATAGGATGGGTAAAAATACATCATGTCTAGCAAGGCGACAGGAATCAAACCCACAATCGAAGGAAGATTAGGGTGCATAACCTACCACTGGCCTACATGAAGTCCCTAGTAATTATGACTTATTCGTTTTAGATTAATGATTTTATGGATCAAGAATAAGTTGATTTTGGTATCTTATGTTTTATCAAATGGATATCCTTAATATAAGAAAATGATTTGGTGATTAATTGATAAATTTAATTTAGGATGAAATTATCTCTTTTGGGGAACACTATATTCCTAAGAAAAATAGAGTAATATGATCTTTCATTTGTGCAGTAATGGTTGAAATTTCATTTTGGAAGAATATTTTTTTTATTTTCGAAATATGGCTATTTGGGTTATTTAAAGAAATGATTAACCTATCATATAAAATATGTGATTTGGTTAATTACACTTCAGTATGAGACTTTAAGAGTAGTCGATTTTATTTAAAGATAAATGTTATGATTTACTATGGAAGACTATGTGATCAAATCCTTCTAAATTTTGGGTTTTATACTTAGTTTATATTATTTTAATGAATTTTAAGGAAATTTGGGTATTGAATGGTATTTTTAGAGATTTGGGTATTGTTTCTTCCATTTTGGAGATTAAGAGTAGAATTTATTTTTTATAAAAGACTATCTTTTTTGGGGATTATCAAAACATGCACTGACCATTTTGGTTTTGGTTAATTTATAAAGACAGGAAAAATATATAGTTCATCTTTTTTGGATTATGTGATACTCTATAATTTGAATCTATAACTTTTAATGTTACCAAGTCAGTTTGAATACTCATCATTTGGATAAAAGATGAGTTTGTGGTAGGAATTTAGTAAAGGATGAAAGTCTACATGATAAGTAAGTATATTTCCTTATGTTCTTATTCAATATCATAAATAAATTATCCAACTATATGAAAGGAATCCTAAAACAAAAAAACGTTGTCTGTTTAATTTTCCTACTGGGAAACCAATGACCATTTAACCTATCACAAGTTTGTGGTTTTCTTGTTGTTAACTTTATCCTGATCATGTTTTCTATCACTCTCCATCAGAATTTAATGGTTATTTTTCACTTCCATATCCATGTTTTCATGGAATCCTAGCATGGGTTATCTCAGGTGACCTTTTTACTTTTAATTTTTCTTTTAAAGTAATAGTTTTATTGATTCTTTTTTTGATGTGGGACTTTTAATGATGTTTCCAAGACCAGTTGTAAAATTGTGAGGACACAATTTCCAAAACGGGGGAAGGATGTAACATCCTAGGTAAATAAAGAATATGAAATTTTCATATTTATTAATATTTTTTAATTAAATATAAATTTTACTTTAAAGGGGATGTTATTTTTGATGGCGTACCCAATATGCAACATTGAGTTTCTTTGAAATATTATGTTGCACACAACGTTGAGTTATACTAAAAAATAAAATATTATTATTATTATTTTAAATGGTAGTTAATGTATAAAAATTGTATTGGTGGGAATGAACAAAACTAACTACAATATGATTAAAAATGTTTATTAAATGTTTTTATATTTATCCAATAAAATTTAGAAACATAAAATGTGAATTAATCCAATTTTAAGCATAAACACTCTAATATTCTTTAAAAAGACCGATTTACCACCTTTTGATGGAGAACCCTTTTTAAATATAGTTTTTTTTCACTTTTATATATTCTATTTGAAAAAATAATATTCTTTTTTTTGAATTGGTATATCAAAATTTAATTTGGATGAAATTTTGTTATTTTTCTGAAAATGTTCATTTTTTTAATGAATAGTGAAAAGTACTACATTTTAATTCAAAACTGCCTTTTAATATAATTTATTAATATTGTTAGATTGTTATTTTAATTTGTTTTAAAGTTTATTTGGATTATATTTTTATCATTTAATCCAATATTAGTCATTGGAATTAATTTCACTCTTAAATTGGACATAAACAAAGGTAAATATTTTGGTGGTTATTATTTCTTAAAAACAAGATTTTTGTTTTGAAAATGGAATTAATTTTAAATTAATTTCTGCCACATCTATGTTTCGAATTTTGAAAAATGGATTTCATATTTGGAATCAGGAGGTCAAAATTGTGTAAATACGTAACTTTTATTTTTATACACTATGAATATTTACTTCAGTAAATATTTTATTTACCATGGTTAAAGGGTAAATATGGTAAATAAGAGTGAAAAAATAATATCATAGAAATATTAAATTACCCTTAAACTTTTCCTAAAACTATTTGATGATACATTTACAACCATGGAAAACCTTGGGTCGATTTTGGGACCTAATGGATCCACTAGGGAGTGATAATGACACTTTATATTAATTAATTTAAAGTAAGGACAAAATTAACATAAACATGAATCTTTTTACTAAAATAATTTTTATATGAGGTTATATAAGTTATATCTTCCATTATAAATATTATTTGGAAATTTAAAACGAATTAATTCACCATAGTATTTTATTTATAATTTTATAAATTAAATAAACAAATACAATTATGACACAATGGTGATGCAGTAATTGCTTCATTAATAAATAATTGAAATAAATGATGTTATAAATATTAAAATAAATTTATTTTGAAACTTTTTATGCCATGAACTAATTTTATAGATTATAATGACTTTTTATATTTGAAGTAATTATGGTTTTTAGAAAAAATAAAGTTGTTTTGAATTTTTTAAAAATTCATGATATGAATAGTATTAAAATTGACATAAAAGAGTTTTTAAATGAATCAATATTTTATTAAATGACAAAATAGTCCTAAAAATTTAATATTCGTCCAAATGACATATATGTTGTTAAAAATTTCATTAATGATCCATTTTGGGCCTCTTGAAATTCTATAGTAAATATGTAAAACATATAGTATGAATTTATAAGAGGACATGGTAAAAGTTAAATAAGTTAACAATGGGTTAAATAAAAAATATATGGATTAAAAAATATGAAAAACATGTCCAATTCTTATTGGATGATTTTATGTTTCTTATATACACCTTATACTCTAATTAAATAAGTTTTTGACCTTGAGAAACCAAAAATAATTATATAATAGAATAATATTTTCAAACATTCCTAAAGAGCCCCTCCCCCTTATAAAAAGTCATCACCTCTAAATTTTAGTCAAACCTCTAAATGCCCATTATATCATCCAAAATCTACCCAAATAATCTTCCAATATCCCTATATTCATCCTATAAGCCTTAACTTAGGTAGAAGTCACTTCAAGGAATCCTTTTGGTTCAAACCAAAGGGAGTTATCCGATTTAAAGGTAAGGTCTTCCCTCAAGTTATCTTCTTTTATTTAATTCTTCACTCCCTATGATATTCATATTATTATTTTTACATAAAAACACAAGTATCATAAATATAATAGGTTTTTTTTATGATAAGTATTCAAACTAAACTTACACTCACCTCCATCTAATAGATACGGACATACTGTTTCTGTAGACAGTGAAATACTACCTCACGGAATGATGATTATTCAATATTCTTCTATCACCTCTCAAGGTGGCCATTATAATAGAACTGTAATTATATATGATATATATTTTATTTTATTTTATTTTATATATATTATTATTTAATTCTCATTTATAACATACCTTTATGCTTTTCATGTTATATAAATATGATAATTTCATTTGAGGAAGTGCGGACTATCGCCCCCTCAAAGTGATATGACTCATTCATACCATACTGAGAACTTATAAATGACGGTGTTAATGAAATTCGGTAATGTATATAACATATGATATTATACTATTATTACAATATACCTATATATCATTAAGTTTTTATTTCATTAAAAATGAAAAAATGAAAGTAACGTTCATGCGTACGTACAGCTAACCGTCTCCATGAACGGTGCACTTCATTTCTCATGTATAAATGTTTTGGACTATTATAAATACATATATATTAAATATATATGATATATATAATATCTAAATCTTGATTATCATTCTGTATAAAATTTACTTTTGACCACATGTACATATTGTAATTATAACAAGTTCATTTTTTACTCAAATTCTGAACATCAAAAAAATGTCTAATATGAACATAAATAATTAAATAATTGTTATTGTAAGTTAATAAGTGATATAAAAGGAATAATAAAATTAAAAAAGGTTCTTAATAAAGAATAAATTAACTTAATTTTATTATTCAGGAAGATCAAGGAACAAACGAGTCAATTAGGACATGAGGTAAGGGGACTTCTTAACCAAATTTACATTCTTTCGGTTAAACTTCTACTTATTAATTATGTCATTCTATGAATAGTTCTGAATGATTTATGATTGTTTTAAACGTAATATCCACTTATATTGGGTGTATTTATGTTTGTAACACATAGTTATGTCATTGATATATCCTTAATGTAATGATATGTTTTTTGTATGGGAACCTTTCACCCTCCTCTTTTAGTCAAAGACTTCTTTTATGTTATGTATTTTATTTTACGTTATATTATTTTGGGATTTGTTCTTATATATCCTTATTGATGTCCATTTTACGTAAAAGTGATGATAAACCCCTTTCGCTCTCATCATCTCACTTTCTGAATTTCTAAGTGATGATGTTAGGATGTCAAATTTTCGTAAGGGACTCCATATCAATATCCTTTCATTGAGGTATATTTTGATTTATACACAAATTTATTTTATACGGTGTATAAACCCCTTTTAATTTTCATTTCATTCAAAGGGAATATTTTTCTTTGTAGCGTTTTACTATACTACAAAGGGAATGTTTCTTTTTAATGTATGCTGTGAAAATGGCCTTTCCGCTACAGTGAGTGTTATTTTATATTTGGATTTATTAACAAGTCGTAATGTTTTTAAAAGGAAAATAAAAACCATATACTCTTTTACGTATTTTGGTATTGAAAATGTTTTTGATAATGGATTGGTTATGTAAATATATTTAAATGATATATTTTGATTGAAATGTGGAAATGTTATCATTCCTTTATTCTTATGTTTTGTGTTATAAAGATGTTATGGTTATTGGGCATTGTTTTTGTATACGGGAAGTTCTGTGATAAACCTAGGGAGGGTGATCCCAAGATATCTCTCCAATAAATTGGTTAACATGATAGAGGTAAATTTTAATGTTTCTCCTAATAGATTTAGGTAATATAATGTGATGGGTATTCCAAATGTAACTCCCTATGTATTTGTGAAAGCTACAACATAAGTATGATATGAATGCCACAAGTTACCTTTATGATTTATGATTTCATGTGTTATTCATGAATCTTATGATCTTTTTTAGTATGTTAAAGATTGAAAAGTATGATTTCACTGGCTTGTATGTATTGATGGACTAATGTTTTCTTTCATTCTTTCATAACCCTTACTGATCTTTTAATGCTCATCCCGAGTTTTTTAAATGTTTTTCACAAGACTTAAAGATGAATAAGGTCGGGGATGGGATCAATGAAAATTCATGCTTTCTAAAACATGGAAGTAGACATTACTCTTTTTTCATGAGTTTTTATTTTATTAAAAAATGGATACTGAGTAGAAGTTTCTACATGTAATATTCAAGTTGTTATGTATATGTTATGTCATAATTCTCTAAATCTCTAAACCTGAAAATATCCTCAATGTGAATTATTAACTTAATTCAATATTATGTAATGTTTAAGGTCGGGTCCTTATAAATATAGTAACTTTAATAAAGATATAAAATTAGATCCTTAAGAAAAAATCATATGTAAGGAAATATGAGAAACAGATCTGAAAATTATTGAAAATCAGAATCTAATAAAATTGAGAATAAGATTCTAATAGACCTATTAAATATTATTTGATATTTTGTGCAATTTATATTTGAGAAACATGAATTAGAGTCATGATTCTATGAGAATTAGAATATAAGGAACATGACGAATAAAAATTGAGAAAGCGATTTGGATATAATTTTTTTTGCGATTCAGTATTTAAGAAATGTAGTGTTTCAAAATTTAAGAAACAAAATGGATCCAAAATTTTGATCAATTTAGAATCCAAGAAATACGGTGTTTCAGAATCAAAATTATGAGCAAAACGGAATTTAAGAAACTATGTGATTCTGATTCTAAAAATAGAAAATCTTATTTCAATGTGTAAGAAAATTGGTCTTCAAATATTATAGAGTCTATTCAGTATTAATAAAAACTATGTTAGACTTAGCAAGAAAGAAACACAAAAGTCATATATGAGTATAAGTCTAACAAGAATAAATTTTCTTAAATAAAATAAATTATCATTAAAGAAAATATGTTTGTGATTTCCAATACATAATGGAGTGAAAAAGTTATAAAGAAGCTTTTGACTCAACAATTTATTATTTGGGTGAAGCATATATTTTGAGGTAGATTTTAAAAGGGTAAATCTATGAAGTAAGCATGTTTGTGTGAATTATTTTTTTGGTTTATTAATTTTTATAACATATTTAGTGAGTAAATTTGTAAGAAATTATTATTCATAGGTTTAAGGATTAATTTTTAGGATGAATAAATTATTCTCATTCGGTATGAATTGTTATAAAAATCTATAAAGAAGTGGTTTTAAGATATTCTAGTAGACTATTATATTATTATTATTTTTCTTATTTCCAATATTAAGTTCACTCTTGTAGAATTTTAATTAATTAATGACGAATCATTACTATGTTTTATGAGATTGAGAATTGGTTTATGTTTAATGGTTTCTAACAAAACGCATAGGGGGAGATTGTGGAGAAAATTTATGAATATTTTTTTTGAAATAAAGTGGATATTATTGTTGTGTTTTCTTTTTATTTTCAACACTTAAATCATGTTTAAACTCTAGTGTTTCATTATGTTTCATTTGAAATAAATTTTTTCACATGGTTTTATAATTATTATAATAACACGAATAGAGTTTTGAATTTGAAGAGTTTATGTTTGAAGTGTATGCAACATCACCATTCCATGTTTATAATGAAGCGGGTGTGGATATGGTTTTGTAAGTGAAAAAATAATATATGATTAGGAAACAACAATTTTAGTAAATCATGGTTTGAGGAAGAATATTTTGAATATTCTATAGTGTAATTAATAACATGGAATAGTAAGGAAATGATGAGATAAATTCTAAAACATGATTTTTAGAGGGTGTTTCAGTTGAAAAATATTTCTATGGAAAATGGAAAGAATTAGGTATACCATAGATGAATCCATGGTATCTCACATGTGAGTTTGGAATTTGGAAAATTGAATATACAATGGTTTATACATAATAATACATTGTTAAAAATATTTTGTGTTTTTAAGAATCAAAAGAGGGATTCCCATACCGTGGAAAATATATGGTCACCATTTTAAGAATCCTCAAAATTCCATGGAGACTTTTTCCTAGTAAAGTGAAATGACATGGTAGTTATATGAGTTTCAAAAAAATATATTCAATGGAACAAACCATTATTGAGAAATAATTATTTTTGAAATGGAATGGGGATAACACACCATGGAACAAGGTGTGTTGGAATCATTTGCAAATAAGATCAAAGTGTTTGGACTGAAACAATTTATAAAATACTATTGGTAATCCATGGTCAGTGAAAATTTCCTAAAATGATAGAAAATATTCCATGGTGGATAGAGTTAATGATATAGTCAGAGTATAGTTCTATATTTTGAGTGGATTTAATGATTTGTCTTAGTTAATGACTTAAGGGATAATCATACTCGATAATTATTATCTCTAAGTACATAAATGGGGACTAAGAGTCCTTGAATGATTAAAGGATCAAAAGGAGTGAGATTAATTGAAATGAAGTTGAAAGAAGTTATAAAATTGAATTTAAATTTTAAATTAAAACATATAATTAGAATAATATTCTCTAGTAATATAAGAATAAATTGAATAGGGTTCTTACAAGGAATTATAGTAGAAGAAGATAATAAGAAAATAATGTGTTGTGCTATGTGAAAATAATGATAGATGAAGATAAAAATGAATAAAAATACTTGTAGTAATTAATGTAGAAGAATAATAAGATAAAGGGTATACATTTATGTGTGTGTAATCATCATATTTGTGTTGTGTGGTGAGGAATAAGGAATAAACACCTATTATATATAGTTAATATGTATGGGAGAACTATAATATTGTTAGGGGAAATAATAAAAGGAAAAATTATAATCCCTCTATCATAAAATTATAAAAAAAACAATGTAAATTATTGGGATAATAGTCAATGTTATTTTTAGAAGATAAAACTATTGATATTAAATATTATTTCATGGATATTCACTACTCATTGTAAACCAAAAAACTGATTCTATTTTATCATGTGTTATTAGGTAATTATAGATCATTCCAAGGATTAAATACTTATTTTGAGTAGTGAACCTTGTATATCTAGTGTCCTTTTTTATTGTTTTCCATAGTGTGTGTGTCATTTACTAAGATTTCTCACTCTATCAAGTGATAGTGGTAGATTTCACAACAAGCATTAAATCATAAAGTGGAATATTGGTTCACCTGTTTACCCACTTAAATGACCCAATACCACTCATGGGGCCACCTTAATTTATCATGTTGCTAGAAATTTAAATTTCCATACATGAATCCTTTGGAAAAATCTCTAATTATATTTATAACACTATAATGTAATAAATATATTGGTTCTTTACATATAATATCTATTTTATTGAGTTCTTTAATTATTTGGATTATCTATTTACTATAATTATTGATGTGATGTATATGGATGTTTACATATTAGTGTTTGAAACACCTTCTGTATTTAGGTTTAATTTAATAACCTAATTAAGATAAAAAATTATGTGTATTTTTTTGTATCAAGAAGGAATACATAATTTTTTATGCCATAAGAGTGTATCCTAAAATTTTTTTGAAAATAAATATGGTGGGTTAAATGGTTAATCTTTTATATTATATTTATAAGGCCCCAGCCTTAAACCTTACTTAATCTTGAGTTATTACAAGATTACACATTGAGGATCTTTCCGGGTTTAGAGTTTTAGAGAATTAGATCATAAAACACGCATTAGATTCCACATATAAACAAAGTGGTTACATAAAGATAGTATTCATTTTTTCCATCACCGGAAACATATTTAAAATAAAACATGGATTCATTCTTGACACTTCCTAGACACTATCATCATATCATGTACCTTTCCCTTGACCTGTGAAAAACATTTCAAAAAAAAACTTGGGATGAGCATAAAAAGATCAATATGGGTTATAAAAATATGGAAAGGAAACATAAGTTCATATATACATAAGAATGAAATCATAATTTACCCATAAAACATAGGCACTTTAACATACCACATCAAATCATGAATAAATCATAGAAATCATAAGACATAAAGGTAACTTGAGGCATTCATAACATTCTTACGTAGGGAGTAACCCTCTTGGTTACGTTTGGAATACCCATCACAGTATATTCCCTAAATCCCTTCGGAGAAACCTTAACGTTTAACTCCTTCGCGTTACCCAATGCATTGGAGATCTATATCGGGCTCACCCACCCTTAGTTTATCACGGAACCACCCGTCTTCATAATAATGCCCAAGAACCTCAACATAATCGTATCACATAAAACATGCATAAAGGAAACATAAAATTTCCACCTTTTAATCACAAGATATCAATAAAACACATTGATATAAAAACATTATGAAAACCATTTTAAATACCAAAATAAAAGAAAAGTAAAACATGGTATTTATTTTTCTTTTAAAAAAAAGGTATGGCTTGTAGAGGAAGATGAAACTCAAATAATGGTCACGGTTGCGGAGAAGTCATTGTCTCCGCATACGTACGACAAAAAAAACATTCCCTTATTTCATTTAGTAAAATCTTCATATAAAAAATATTCCTTTTGAATAAACGTAAAAGTCAAGGGGGTTTATACACCGTATAAAATAAGGTTGTGTATAAAACAAAATATGCCTCAATGAAAGGAGATTGAGACGAAGTCCCATTCCTCGGGTCCGACTTGACTCGATCGTTCTTTAATGTCCTGAATAATAAACTTGATTTAATTTATACTTTCTTAAGAATATTTTTCAAGTTCATTATTCTTTTTATGTCACTTATTTCCATCTCATGAACACTATGTAATTATTTAAGTTAATAATGGCCGTTTTAACGATCATTGGTACTTGAGTCAAGAATAAACCCTTTATAATTACAAGTTGTTAATGTATCCATTATATCCAGAATTATAATCCTGATTTATATATCATATATATCTAGTATATACATGCATTTATAATATTACATAATCATTTAGAGGTAAGAAATGAAATGCACCGTTCATGGAGACGGTAAGCCATACGTACGCATGAACGCTACTTTCATTTCTATTTCGTATTTTATAGAATGGAATCATAATGATATAAAGGTATATTATAATTCCAGTATAATATCATATATAATATCATAGTTCCATCCTTTATACGTCCCACATATGGTATTTAACGAATCAAATCACTTTGAGGGGGCGGTAGTCCGCACTTCCTTAAATGAAGATATCGCGTTTACCCATAATGGAAACCATAAAGGTATGCCCAAAATGAAAAATACATAAGCTTAAGAAAAACATAAACATATTATATATCATATATAACTATAGTGTCATCTTAATGGCCACCTTTGAAGGTGTTAACAGAATGATGAACAATCATCGTTTCAGGAGGCATAAATTCGCCATCCACGGAAATAGTATGTTATTTAACCATTAGATGTAGGTGTGTGTAAGTGTAGTTAGAATCCTTCTTATAAAAACATCCTATTATATTTAATATACTGGAGTTTTTACAAAATAAATGAATAAAAATAGTTTAGGGGGTTGGAGAAGAAAAATAAAACAAAAGGACTCAAGTGAAGACATTACCTTAAAATCGGGTAACTCCCTTTGGTTTGAGCTAAAAAGCTTCCTTGGGAAGACTTATGCCCAAAGTGAGGCTTCAAGGAGTAAGAGAGGGATGTGTAGAGACAAAATAGGAAGAGGTTGGCCGAGCCAAAGGCTTTTGAAGTGTGGGTAAGGTGGTAGAGGTGGGGGCCTTTTATAAGAGGAGAGGAGGGGCACTCTTGGAAAGTAAAAAAATGTTACTTTATTTGAAAATGAGTTTCGGATTTAAGAGGTCCCACATTGATATAATTATAGGATAAGGTGATAAGGGTTCTAAATCCACCCATCCAATAGGTTTTGGACATGTGTAGGTTATATATTTTACATTATCTTTTCATTTTATTTAAATCCTTTATTAATGAGGTAATCGATGCATCATCATGATGTCATAAATAATTTAATTTATTTAAAGTCTAAAAATTATGAAAAAAATATTATGATATAGGAAATCTTTTTATCTTTCCAATTAATATTTATAGTATAAAATATAATCTATGTAGACAAAATGAAAAATGTTTTAATCAGGTGATAAATTCTTGTTATATTTACTTTCTTTAAAAAAATAAAAAGATAACAAGTCACTTTCCACAAAAGTGATTCCATGGGGTCCCCAAGTTTGGCACAAGGCATCCCATGGTCTTCCATGAGAAAACCAGTAGAATTAGAACACATGTTGGTGTCATTTTTTATTATTATGATATTATTTTATTATCCTTAACCACCCAATAACTCATTAATCAAGATAATTAAAGATAATTATCGTCGGTACTATTCATAATGTACAAAAACAAAAGAGGATTGATTACATAATTTGGACATTCTGATTCCAAATATGTAATCCATTTTACCAAATTAAGAACACAGAAATTTCAATAATTGGTTAAAAAATAATTCCCGTTGTCAAAACAAATAGCGGGTTTTTTTGAAACAATATCTATGAAAAGTTTGGCATTAGTTTATGACCAATTCCAAAGTGAAATTAATCCTAATAACCACAATTGGATTAAATGGTAAAAATATATTCTAATTTCACTTTAAAACCAATTCAAAAGATAATCTAATCATATAAATAAATTAGATTAAAAACCAGTTTTGATGTAAAATGCAGTATTTTTTCACTATTCATTAAAAAATGAACATTGTCAGAAAAATACCAATAATTAATACAAAGTAAATTTTGATGTCCCAATCATAAAGAATAAGTTTATTTTGACAAACATAGCTTATAAAATTGTCAAAAGATATATTTATAAATGGTTTTCCATCAAAAGGCAGTAAAACAATCTTTTAAAAATATTAGTGTATTCCATGCTTAAGATTGAATTTATTTTCATTTTAAGACTCTAAAACACTATCTAATTCATTAATAGACATAGATAAAAAATATCTATTATTAATTACTTACTTGGGATGTTACGTCCTTCCCCCTTTAAAAAATTGCATCACCAAAATTTATTTACTTATCGAATAAATGGGTGTACTTATCCCTCATTGCATTTTCAGATTCTCATGTTGCCTCTTCCATCATGTGGTTTTTCCAGAAAACATTTACCTGATTAATCACCTTATTTTGTAACACTTGCTCCCTATGGTCAAGAATCTGGACCGGTTGTTACTCATAAGATAGGTTCTCTTCCATCTGAACTACCTCTAGACTCAAAACATTAGATGGATCTGGCATATACTTCCTCAACATCGAATCGTGAAAAACATTGTGTACCTGAGATAAACTTAGAGGTAAAGCCACCCGATATGAAAATGATCCAACTCTCTCCAGGATTTCATATGGTCCAATGAACCTAGGACTCAGCTTTCCTTTCTTACCAAATCGCATCACACTTTTCCATGGTGAGACTTTGAGAAAAACATGATCACCTACCTCAAAAGATAGATCCTTCCTCATGTTGACTGCATAACTCTTCTGCCTACTCTGAGCTGTTCTCATGTGTTTCTGAATCAGCTGAACTTTTTCTGCCATCTCTTCTACCAATTTTGGTCCCATCAACTTCCTTTCACCCACTTCATCCCAGAAAGCTGGAGTTCGAAACCGCTTCCCATATAACGCCTCAAATGGTGCCATCTGTATACTGGAATGAAAACTGTTATTATATGAAAATTCAACCAAAGAAATATGTTGGTCCCAACTTCCCTGATAATCCATCGAACAAGCTCGTAGCATATCCTCCAAGGGATGAATTGTTCGTTCTGACTGCCCATCTGATTGAGGATGAAATGCTATACTAAAATTTAATTCAGTACCCAAAGACTTCTGAAGGCCTTTCCAAAAGTTAGAAGTGAACCTGGGATCACGATCAGATACAATGGAGAGGGGAACTCCATATAACTTAAATATCTCTTTAAGATACAAACGGGAAAGTTGATCTAGGGAAAAAGTATCTCGTATAGAAAGGAAATGAGTAGATTTAGTCAAGCGATCAACAATAACCCAGATTGCATTATTACCTAGAGATGTCTTCGGTAATCCCACAACAAAGTCCATGGATATATTCTCCCATTTCCACTCTGGCACTAGTAAAGGCTGAAGCATCTCTTTCAGTAACTGCAGCTCTGCTTGAACCTGTTTACATGTCAAACACTTCATAGTAAAATCAGCAATATCTCTTTTCATTCCATCCCACCAGTAATACTTCCGCATATCTCTGTACATCATAGTACTTCCAGGATGAACTGAAAACGGAGAACTATTAGCTTCACATAACTACTCTCTCTTCAACTGTGAATCACAAGGCACGCACAATATCTTCCCAAATCTCAAAATGCAATAATTATCAATGTTGAATTCAGGCAACTTACCTTTCTGAACCAGCTCTACCTTTTTCTGCAACTCACTGTCTTGCTTATGTGCTTTCTTGATTCTGTCTGATAGAGATGATCTCACTGATACCTGAAACAAAACAGAAGGACATCCTGCACCAACAACTTTTATTCCAACATTCATCAAATCCTTAACCAAAGGATCACATTCCAAATGCAACATTTCTAATGAAGCATTACTTTTTCGACTCAAAGCATCAGCCACTTTATTTGATTTTCCCGGATGGTAATGAATTGTACAATCATAATCCTTGATTAATTCCAGCCATCTCCTCTGTCTCATGTTTAACTCTTTCTGAGTGAATATATACTTTAAACTTTTGTGATCAGTATATATTTCAAACTTTACTCCACACAAATGATGCCTCCAAATTTTTAAAGTGAAAACAACAACAGCTAATTCCAAATCATTTGTAGGGTAATTTACCTCATGAGTTTTCAACTGTCGTGAAGCATAAGCAATTACCTGATCATTCTGCATTAGGACGCAACCAAGTCCTTTCAATGAAGCATCACTATAGATAACAAACTCACCATTCTTGGAAGGTTGTGCCAAAACTGGAGCATTCTCCAATCTTCTTTTCAACTCCTGAAAACAATCATCCCATTCTTTTGTCCAGATAAACTTAACACCCTTCTGAGTTAGCTTAGTCATTGGACTAGATAACCATGAAAAATTTCTAACAAACCTTCAGTAATATCCTGCCAAACCAAGGAAGATACGAATCTCAGTTACATTTGTGGGTCTTGGCCAGTCTTCCACAACTTTTGTTTTTGTATGATCAAAAGTTATCCCATCTTTAGAAACAATGTGACCAAGGAAAGAAATTTGTTGCAACCAAAACTCACACTTTCTTAATTTTCCATACAGTTTTTTTTCTATTAAGGATTTCAAGATAACCCTTAAATGTCTTTCATGATCCTCTTTACTTTTAGAAAAAACCAAAATATCATCAATGAAAACCACCACAAACTTATCCAAGAACTCATGGAAAATTCTATTCATTAAGTCCATGAATATAGTAGGTGCATTGGTTATCCCAAAAGGCATTACTAAAAATTCATAATGGCCATATCTTATACGAAATTCGGTCTGCGGAACATCTGCTTCCTTTACCTTCAGCTGATGGTACCCCGATCTCAAGTCAATCTTTGAAAAATACTGAGCTCCCTGGAGCTAATCAAACAAATCATCGATATGAGGCAAATGATATTTGTTCTTAACAGTGATGTTATTCAAGGCTCTATAGTCAATGCAAAGTCTCATTGAACCATCTTTCTTTTTAACAAATAAAACAGGAGCACCCCATGGTGATGTGCTAGGTCGAATGAAACCTTTCTCTAATAAATCTTGCAATTTCTCCTTCAACTCTAAAAGTTCAATTTGAGCCATTCGATAAGGGGGTTTTGAAATTGGATTAGCATCAGGAACTAAGTCAACAGTAAACTCAACTTCCCAATCTGTTATTATTCCAGGCAACTCATCAGGAAAAACATCAGGATACTCATTTACCACTGACACATCATTAATCTGAACAGTTCCTTTGTTTTCAACGATGTCTGCAAGGTAACATTCATTTCCATCTTTTACAAGTTTCTTGGCCTCTTGATAAGTTATCAATAGTAAGTGTTCATTCTTGTACACAAACTGAAAGTCTTTCTGAAAAGAAACTTCTTTAGCTCTACAATCAATCTTAGCATGGTAAATAGAGAGCCAATCCATACCCAGGATAACATCAAACTCTACTAGAGGTAGAACAATAAGGTTTGCAAGTAGGTTCTTTCCACATATAAGGATAGGAAGATTCTTATAAATTCTTTTTTCCTCAACATTTCCCTGAGGTGTTTTTACCAAAAGTTTAGGAGTCATTTCTTGAGATGGTATTCCCATTTTACTAGAAAAGTTTTTAGAGATGAAAGAATGTGTAGACCCCGAATCAAACAACACACTGGCATAACCTGAAAAAACAAAGTACCTGATACAACTTTATTTTATGGCCCAACATCTGATGAAGTAGTTGCAAAGGATTTCACCACCCCATTTTTCTTGTAGTCTAACTGCTTCCCATCACTCAAGATCTTTGTCGGACACTCGTTTGCATAGTGACCCATCTCATTGCACTTAAAACATTTCACTAAATGTAAATAAAATTTGGTCTTACCTTCACCTTGATCTTTTTCAGTGCAATCACGAGCCTTATGTCCCATCTTACCACATCAGTAGCACTTTCCAGAATTCATAAGACATTCCCCAGCATGCCTTTTACCACATTTATCACAAACTGGAAACTTAGATTTCTTACCATCAGAATTTTTTGAAGAATTATTCCCTTTCTCCTGCCACATCGGTCTCTTCTTCTGTTGGTTGTTATAGAACACTTGATCATCGAAAAACACCATTTCCACCTTCTCAGCACATCGAACAAGATTTTCATAACTTTTAAACTCATGAGAAGCTAATGCCCTTCGATATTTTGGCTTTAATCCTGAGTAAAAACGATTAATTTTACTATCAAGGTCTCGGATAAAATTTGGAGCATACCTTGCCAATCGAGTGAACCTTTCTTCATAGGTAGCCACTGAGTCTTCCTCTTACCTCAATTACAAGAATTGCTTTTCCATCCTAAGTCGAACAGCCTTAGGAAAATACTTTTCAAGAAAAATACCTTTGAATTCATCCCAGTCAAGAGCATCAATCTCTTCGGCATCCCTAATATTTTTAACCATCAACCACCACTGATCGGCTTCACCCTCCAAACGGTAAATAGAAAGACTAACCTTTTGATTCTCTGAACACCCCATGACATAGAAAATCTTCTCCAGTGCTTTAATACACCCTTCATCTAGCACAGGGTCAGATGATCCTATGAATAATGGGGGATGTTGCCTCATGAAATGTTCCACCACTGACATGTTCCTCTGCGGTTGATCTGGCTGATCTCATTCATGGATACCACCACCATTTATCGCTTGAGTCAACTGCGCCATTACAGCAACAAACTTTTCAGTTCCAATTCCGACCATCTCAGGATGCTGATTTGGAAGGTTATTTCCTTCTGTATGCCTTCCTAGCACTGCTTCCCTATTTCCTCTTTGGAAAACCATTCTGAACAAACATTTCTTAGATGAAGCAACATGGTAATCTTCAAATACTATATCACTTCAATTTGACCATAAAAAAATATTTTTGGATAATCATTTAATAGAATTATAACTCCTAAAGTTATCTAAACCGACCTCTGATACCAACTATAAGGCCCCAGCCTTAAACCTTACTTAATCTTGAGTTATTACAAGATTACACATTGGGGATCTTTTTTTGGTTTAGAGTTTTAGAGAATTAGATCATAAAACATGCATTACATTCCACATATAAACAAAGTGGTTACATAAAGATAGTATTCATTTTTCCCGTCAACGGAAACATATTTAAAATAAAACATGGATTCATTCTTGACACTTCCTGGACACTATCATCATATCATGTACCTTTCCCTTGACCTGTGAAAAACATTTCAAAAAAAACTTTGAATGAGCATAAAAAGCTCAGTATGGGTTATAAAAATATGGAAAGGAAACATAAGTTCATATATACATAAGAATGAAATCATACTTTACCCATAAAACATAGGCACTTTAACATACCACATCAAATCATGAAAAAATCATAGAAATCATAAGACATAAAGGTAACTTGAGGCATTCATAACAATCTTACGTAGGGAGTAACCCTCTTGGTTAGGTTTGGAATACCCATCACAGTATATTCCTTAAATCTCTTCGGAGAAACCTTAACATTTCACTCTTTCGCATTACCCAATGCATTGGAGAGCTATATCGGGCTCACCCACCCGTATTTTATCACGGAACCACCCGTCTTCATAATAATGCCCAAGAACCTCAACATATTCGTATCACATAAAACATGCATAAAGGAAACATAACATTTCCACATTTCAATCACAAGATATCAATACAACACATTGATATAAAAACAATATGAAAACCATTTTCAATTCCAAAATAAAAGAAAAGTAAAACATGGTATTTATTTTTCTTTTAAAAAAAGGTATGGCTTGTAGAGGAAGCCGAAACTCAAATAATGGTCACGGCGGCGGAGAAGTCGTTGTCGCCGCATATGTACGACAAAAAAACATTCCCTTATTTCGTTTAGTAAACGCTTCATATAAAAAATATTCTTTTTGAGTAAACGTAAAAGTCAACGGGGTTTATGCACCGTATAAAAGAAGTTTGTGTATAAAACAAAATATGCCTCAATGAAAGGAGATTGAGACGAAGTCCCATACCTCGGGTCCAACTTGACTCGATCGTTCTTTAATGTCCTGAATAATAAACTTGAGTTAATTTCTACTTTCTTAAGAATCTTTTTCAAGTTCATTATTCCTTTTGTGTCACTTATTTCCATGTCATGAACACTATGTAATTATTTAAGTTAATAACGGTCATTTTAACGATCATTGGTACTTGAGTCAAAAATAAACCCTTTATAATTACAAGTTGTTCATGTATCCATTATATCCAGAATTATAATCATGATGTATATATCATATATATCTAGTATATACATGCATTTATAATATTACATAATCATTTAGAGTTAATAAATGAAATGCATCGTTCATGGAGACGGTAAGCTGTACGTACGCATGAACGCTACTTTCATTTATATTTCGTATTTTATAGAATGGAATCATAATGATATAAAGGTATATTATAATTCTAGTATAATATCATATATAATATCATAGTTCTATCCTTTATACATCCCACATATGGTATTTAACGAATCAAATCACTTTGAGGGGGCGGTAGTCCGCACTTCCTTAAATGAAGATATCGCGTTTACCCATAATGGAAACCATAAAGGTATGACCAAAATGAAAAATACAGAAGCTTAAGGAAAACATAAACATATTATATATCATATATAACTATAGTGTCATCTTAATGGCCACCTTTGAAGGTGTTAAAAGAATGTTGAACAATCATCGTTTCGGGAGGCATAAATTCGCCATCCACAGAAACAATATGTTCTTTAACCATTAGATGTAGGTGTGTGTAAGTGCAGTTCGAATACTTCTTATAACCACATCCTAGTATATTTAAGATACTGGAGTTGTTTCAAAATAGATGAATAAAAAGAGTTTAGGGGGTTGGAGAAGCAAAATAAAACAAAAGGACTCAAGTGAAGACATTACCTTAAAATCGGGTAACTCCCTTTGGTTTGAGCTCAAAGGCTTCCTTGGGAAGACTTCTGCCCAAAGTGAGACTTCAAGGAGTAATAGAGGGATGTGTAGAGACAAAATAGGCAGGGTTTGGCCGAGCCAAAGGTTTTGGAAGTGTGGGTAAGGTGGTAGAGGTGGGGGCCTTTTATAAGAGGAGAGGAGGGGCACTCTTGGAAAGTAAAGAAATGTTACTTTATTTGAAAATGAGTTTCGGATTTAAGAGGTCCCACATTGATATAATTCGAGGATAAGGTGATAAGGGTTCAAAATCCACCCATACAATAGGTTTTGGAAATGTGTAGGGTATAGATTTTACATTATCTTTTCATTTTATTTAAATCCTTTATTAATGAGGTAATCGTTGCATCATCATGATGTCATAAATAATTTAATTTATATAAAGTCTAAAAATTATGAGAAAAATACTATGATGTATGAAATATTTTTAGATTTCCAATGAATATTTATAGTCTAAAATATCATCTATGTAGACAAAATTAAAAATGTTTTAATCAGGTGATACATTCTTGTTATATTTACTTTCTTTAAAAAACTAAAAAGATAACAAGTCACTTTCCACAAAAGTGATTCCATGGGGTCCCAAAGTTTGGCACAAGGCATACCATGGTTTTCCATGAGACAAAAAGTAGAATTAGGACAGATTTTGGTGCCATTTTTTTATTATTATGATATTATTTTATTATCCTTAACCACCCGATTACTCATTAATCAAGATAATTAAAGATAATTACTGTCGTTACTATTCATAATGTCCATAAACAAATGAGTCTTGATTACATAATTTGTACCTTATGATTCCAAATATGTAATACATTTTACCAAATTCCAAACACAAAAATTTCAATAATTGGTTTAAAAATAATTCCCGTTGTCAAAACAAATAGCGGGTTTTTTTGAAACAATATCTATGAAAAGTTTGGCATTAGTTTATGCCCAATTCCAAAGTGAAATTAATCCTAATAACCACAATTGGATTAAATGGTAAAAATATATTCTAATTTAACTTTAAAACCAATTAAAAAGATAATCTAATCATATAAATAAATTATATTAAAAAGCAGTTTTGATGTAAAATGCAGTATTTTTTCACTATTCATTAAAAAATGAACATTGTCAGAAAAATACCAAAAATTCACACAAAGTAAATTTTGATGTCCCAATCATAAAGAATAAGTTTATTTTGACAAACATAGCTTATAAAATTTTCAAAAGATAGATTTATAAATGTTTTTCCATCAAAAGGCAGTAAAACAATCTTTTAAAAATATTAGTGTATTCCACGCTTAAGATTGGATTTATTATCATTTTAAGCCTCTAAAACACTATCTAATTCATTAATAGACATAGATAAAAAATATCTATTATTAATTACTTACTTGGGATGTTAAAATATTTGGCCTTATACTTTTACATATTTATATTACTTTTTTTACTCATCTTTGATATGTTATTCATATTTACATGATATGACATAAAATTGTGGTGTTATTAAGGTGTGTGACATGTGGATTTTTATATTCATTTCCAATTATTCCATTATTATTGGCTTCCACATATTATTAGTGAAATTATTCCATGATTTTGTGTTATACTATTTTTTTGGTATTGTTATAAAGTGATATTTTAGGGAACACTAGTTTTTTAGGTTTGTGTATAAGCTTTATATGTATTTATTATTGGTTATGTTTATTATTGTTTTATACATGATTATATAACATGTTAAACAAGTTTTGAACATGTCCTAGTAATGGAACATTAGTTGGACATGTGTACTATAACAACCCATTATAGGTATATGTGTCTATATATATACATAGTGGGATGTGTATGAGGGAACTACATTAAAAACTACAATTATCAAAGTTGAGGTGTGTTGATCACTCTTTTTCCATATATGAAGTTTCTTTGTGTACTCTAATTATAGAATAAGTTACATAAATGTCAATAGAATCAAATTATAGAAAAATTTTCACAATAAGATTAAAATTGAGAAAAGAACAGACTAATAAAATGAACATCAAGAACACATATGATTTATATATTTTATAAATAATTCCTACATCCATAGAGTGGTAGAATGATTCAAAATTTAATCGATCAAATTACATGGAAATTTTTCAGTGTTATAGTAACCGTAGATAAAGGAGAGATGATAAAGATATGTGGTTTTTGATAAATTGAGTTTCTACAATGTCAATCTATATAGTAAGTCAACTATACCATAGTATCATTGGAATGAAATACATGTATACTAAATATCATTACCACCAAATCCCAAGCTACCATAATAACATTTTGATAAAGTCTACATATATATAATACTATTGTTCACATCAATAATTAGCTCAATTACTGTGGTCATCATTGTTGTATTGTATGGGATGCTAGAATTTGGTTTAACTTCATCCAAAAGTATCATTCTACACTAATCCAATAGGATGTCCACTAAAAGGGAATGTCATATAGTATTATGTCCCCTAATATTTTATCCCAGGATACACATATGATGTGTATCGAGATTAAGGATATGTTATTAAACAATATAACCTTGAGTAGGGTCTTAAGATTACATTATTACTAATATAATATAACATTCATGTAGCGTATATCATGAGATTATGTTTACTTAATATATAATGAGTTTATTTCATTGAGTGTATGGAACATGAAACATCTCCTACATGGTTTAATCAAATTAAAAATTAATGAGATTGATTCATTAATTACATGATAATTCCTTTGAAATTCTAAAACAAAGATGAATATTTATTGAAGTATTAAACAAATGAAAATCTTCAATAGGAAGTGTCAAATCAACTACTATAGGATTTCAACTAAAACTTCAGAATTAAAAATCTCTTAATTTAATAATTATAGTCTATGAAAGTTATTTGATCACTCCAATATAGTATATCCTTGATGATTATAATATTATCTGATAACATCTACATTTTTTAGGTAAAAATTGACTTTAAAGAAGGTATTAGTACCCCTTTGGTGGTTCCATATCCTCTCATTATGAATAAGGATCCTTCCAATCAATGTAATACCTTGGAGGTAGGAGAAATTTGGATTCTATGACCATAATATTCATCAATATTACTCTAATTAACAGAAAAAATGGAGCATTATACTATTAATATTTTCCTATTTATGTTCTTAATTCATTGATTTTTATGACTCTTGAAGTTAAATCAATGATATATGGGATTCCTTATAATCCCTAGTTTCCTTAATGAAAGATTTAAACCCCATATATAAGTGGTATTAGTACCTTACTCTTAAATGGATCAATATGTTTATTAATTGGTTATTCTACCAACTTCTCTATTATAAGTCACTTGAATCCATATCACAAAATAAGACATGCTGAAATGATTTTATATTGTTTAGTTATAGCATATGATTTCATTATATCATAGGGTATGATATAATAAAACCACTTGAATTTTAAATTAATCGTAGGATATGATATATAATATTTGAAAATATAACTACTAATCATATTTTAGAAACATAGAGTATATTAACATATTAATGATATCTAGGGTATCCGTGAATATGATTGGTTCCATATGATATCACCAATAATATGTGGTGATATCAAATATATATTGGAATTTTATTATATCATTAAATACAATTTATACACTCAGTTACTTTTAAATATTTATCATAATTTATTATTTATAATTCATATTTTTATTCATAAACAACACTATAGATAAAAATGATAAAATGTTTATATTTTATTAGATTTTATTATATTTTTTTAAATTTTTTATAAGGTGTTTTTGAATGATAAGTGTGAGTTCATGGAAAATGAAAATTATCATGCATAAATTAAATATGAAAATGTCATATTTTCATATAATGTTTTAAAAAATAAATAAAGTGTATATTTATATGTTAATTCCTTTAGAATATTAATGTTTATAAAATGTTTATGAAGTATAGATATTGCACATATTTAATTTATATTATAGATTTATTCTTATAAATTTTTGAGTCATGAATTGCATGATAGGTATGACAACATAAGATTCAGTATTCAGCTAACTTGATCTTGGTTTATCATTGAAGTTATTATCTTGAATTTAGTTGTTTAATATAGTTTTTTCATATTATGTATTTGAATTATTATGGATTTTATTCGACCATAACTAATATATGACTAGGTGTAGGGAATTTGGGCCAGGCATTCTACTGCATTATAGGATTATCCATTATTCTATATTGATGGGGGCCTACAATATGTGGCTCTAGGATTACTAATGTGGTTATTTTCAATCTCATATAATTCTAATTCATTACATAAAGTGTTAATATAGCTTATTAAAATCATGTATTTAGATATGTATGGATGTTTTACTTCTAGTTATGGGAATGTAACACAAACTATAGGTTGTGTAAAGAGATACACATTAATATGATGTGAACATATTAATTTGGTGGATGTAATTGAGATTACAAAACTAAATTGTTAGAGGCATGCATATATCAATGAATACTACATGACACTATAATAGTTGAATATAATGCAGTATTTATGTATTTAAAAAGAATATAATTTATATTAAATTTTTGATGCTTTTAAAAAATACCACAAATTCTAGTTATGAGATTCCATCCAAATTGACACTTTTCAAGAACTTAATCATCCAACTAGGTAGGTCATGCCATAGTTTAGTTCCCCTAGCTTATCTTGTATAAGAAAAGAAAGTAATAGGTGATTATAATAGGATTAGAACCAATTATTGGTGTTTTCTTTAGGATAAAGTTATCCAATAGACCCTGATAGAATTATGTTACTAATGGAATATAGTTTATTGAATCCATATGATGGATTTGGATAAAAATTTATTTTCTCAATTATCCAAGAATCATAACTATAATGGTTGGGAAGATTTCATTCCAAAATAACTAAGGGGTGAGAGTAATGGAAATGTGAACTAATTATATAGTTATATATGGATCTTGGATCATCAAATCGGTATGATGTTTTGGGTCATCATTTTTAGTGGGAGTAATTTCATTAACATTTCTTTAAGAAAAGATATAAAACCTGATACTCATCCATATATATGTGTTTCTTGTGGATTCTCTCATACATCATGATAACCATTTTGAGATATCTTATATTTATAACCTATAAAATTGTTCAAAATTTGTATATAAGGTTGAGAATTTTTCTAAAATATAATCATTCTGAGCATTTAAATATAAATGTTATATGTACAAATTTCTCAAAATCTAGATTTTAGGTGTTGTATACCATGTTTTCATCACACATTTGTGATTATAAACATATAATTAGCTTTATAATGGAATTGATGAAGGTAAAGGTATATAATTGTGTTGAAAATGTAGAAATATTATTTGCATTAGAAGTTATCACTTTTGATCTATGTATACCTGGTGGAATAGTTCTTTAATTAGAGAACTCTTATCATATTTATACTACAAAGATAAATTTGATATCTATATATTGTTTGTAGAATATGGGGTTTTCATTCCTTATTAAGTACAAGATTTTTTATATATATAAGAATGAAATGGTTTATGGAATTAATAATAAAATAAATGGTTTATATATTCAATATGTATGAAATCCTATCTATAAAATTTTAAATAAGAAGATCAAAGTTGATTTCAAATCCAAGTACCTTTTGAATTGTCTCCATGGACACATAAATGATGAAAAAACACTAAAAAACTCTATAAAGATGGATTTTTAGAATCATTTGATTATGAATTTACTAATACATGAAAAAATTTATTATTAGATATGATAACCAAAGAACATTTTAGTCGAAAAGATTAAAGGGTTAGTGGATTGTTAGATCTTATACATAGTGATGTATGAGGACCAATGTGTATATATGAAAGTTATGATTTACTCACTATGTTAATTTTATCGATGAATTTAGTCTATATGGTTACTTATTTTTTATGGGAAAAAGGTATAAAACCATTGAAAATATCATAGTTTCAAAATAATGTATGGAATCAACTTGGAAAAAAGTACTTAGATTCTCATATCATATCAAGTGGTGAATACTTAAACCAAGAATTTATTTTTCATCTAAATGTTTTTGAAATTATTCCGTAACTCACTTCCCCTATAACACCATAGTATAATGGTGTGTCTTAGTGGAGGAATCATACCTTTTTATATGGTTTTATCAAATACAAGTTGATATGACCTTTATATTACATTTTAGGGTTATTATATTGATATTTTTGCATTCCTAATAAATAAAATTATATCTAAAGTTAAAAAATGAAACCATAAGAGATATGGAATGGGAAAAATTTAAGTATTTATTTTATAAAGATTCAGGGTTTTGATTCATTTGTATGATGAATGAATTATGATAAATTTTAGCCCAATTATGAAAATTTATTATTTGTTGGTTATCCCAAGGAAACCAGGGGATAATATTTATAAAATACCACTAAACACAATGTGTTTGTGGACCAAACTAGAGTATTCCTTGGTAAGGAACAGATAAGTAGAGGTGTTAGTGGTAGGAAAGTTGATCTTAGAGAATTTAATTATCAACAAATAGGAAATGTTCCTAATATAAGGGTTATATTGGTTCCACAAAAAGTAATGTAATAAAAATCAACTTAAGTTACATAATAACCTCAAAGTTCTGGTAGTATTCATCAAGATCCAGAGATATATGGATTTATTATGGTGAATGATAAAGAAATAATGTTCATAAAAGATGAAATTACTACCTATACAGAGTCCATATGAAGTTATTATTATAAGAAATGGTTAAATATTGGTATTTTGAAATTGAATCACTATATACTAACCAATTTGGGAATTTTGTGGATGCACCTGAAGGGGTGATACCCATAGGGTTTAAGTAATTTTTGGGTAATAAATCCGAATTGGAAGGTACAGTTTCTACCTATAAATCATCTTTAGTAGAAAATTGTTACAAGAATGTTCATAGTATTGACTATAGAAACACCTTTGTGATGGAGACACCTTTTCACCTATTGAGATGATAAATTCTATTCAGATATTTTTTTCCAGAGTATCTCATTTTGATTATGAGGTATATAAAATGGATATAAAAATAACTTTATTAATGATTATTTAATCAATGATGTTTATATGATACCACCTGACTATTTTGAAGTGATAAATGATTCTTCAATGTCATAAAAGTTACAAAGGTCCCTTTATGGATTACAGAAAGCTTCCTAGATTTTGAATAGATGTTTTTATGATGCAATCAAAGAGTTTTGTTTCATCAATAATCTGGATGATTCCTGTGAATATGAGTGTATTTATGGTAGTGTAGTGGTGTTTCTGATATTGTATGTGGATGAAAAATTCATATCATATTTTATATCTTTAATTTATAATATATAAATATGTGGTTGGGTAAATTCATCTTTATGAGAGGCATGGGTGAA
This sequence comes from Viscum album, assembly GCA_963277665.1. NCBI lineage: Eukaryota > Viridiplantae > Streptophyta > Magnoliopsida > Santalales > Viscaceae > Viscum > Viscum album. The sequence continues at coordinate 803,273,616 of OY728148.1, forward strand.
GCAGCCTGTATAATGGGTATAAAGATCTATAAAGATAAATCTAAGAAGCTACTAGGAATCAATCAGAACACATGAATTGGTGTAGTGTTAAAATAATATATCATAGTGAACTCTAAAAAGGTTAATTTTATTGTACTGTATATAATTAATGTTAGGTTAATTCAAAATCCTTCTAAATAGTTATAAATCATGTGTATAATTTCCTAATACACAATTGATTCTATTATGTATGCCATGTTTTATACTCATCTCAATATCTCATATTCTTTGATTATATACAGTAAATATCAATCCAATTGTAGTGAGATTCATTGGATTATTTTTAATAACATACTTATGTGGTTAATAAGAAATAAGGATACATTATTACTCATTAGAGGATTGGATGAGCACCGTGTAAGGGGTCACACTGATACTAGTTTCCAATCTAATAAATATGACATGATATCTCAATATTATTTTTGTTTTTTTCCTGAATAGTGGATAAATTAGTTGGATCAGTTCAAAAAATTCCACTATAAGATACTTTATAATATAGGTAGAGTAAATCACTACATCATATGTTTTGAAGGAAGCTGTTTGGATCAAGAAGATCATTTTTGAACTTAGGGAGTTTCCTAACATTGAGGGAGCAATCACGATTTACTATGACAACAATGGTGTCATTTCTCTATCCACGGATCCCCAATCTCACCAAAGTACTAAAAAAATCCTTTATAAATTTCATATCATATGAGAGATCATTTAGAGGGGAGATGTTAGGATATACTGAGTGGATATAAACAAAAATTAAGAATATCAACTAATAAAAATATTACCACAAAACAAATTATTTGTGGCATGTTAAATCTCTTGTTATATGATACATTAGATATTGAATTTAATAGTTTAATATTTTATCATGATTTTTAAATAAATTAAATATTTATTTATCATTAATTCATTTGTGATACAATTTATTTTACTTAAATAGTGGAATGATAACATCCCCTTAAAGTATGACTTTGATTTTTCCCTAATTAATGACCATAATAGAGTATTATAGTATCTGATGATATGTTAAGGATAACATGAGTGAAATATTGTAATTGATAATAAAATTTTTATATGATATACAAATAAAAGACTCCTTGTGAAATTAGTCAAGACATATTTCATAGAATAACCTACCAAAGTATATCTAATGTAATGTCATACAGTCATTGATATACTTAGGGGTGTACGATTTTTTTCGATCCTTGTTAAATAAGTATTGTGAGACAAATAGAATGAAAAACTTCATACTTCGATACCTTTCTTATTTAATCCTTGAGTCATAACTAATTAGTTTTTTTGGTATTTTTCTAATCAAGTCATTGGTTATAGCTTGACCAAGATGAGATTGGTCCACTCATATGATGAGGTAATACATTTAGTCCCCTAATTGAATTAGACTGGTTAAATAAATGGCCATGATTAGTAGAATCATATATGAAGTTTTCAGCTATATAGATGAGGGGCATGTGATGTTCTCATCCATTAGATTAATGACATTTGATGTATTCATCAATATTTCAATTATATTTTATATATTCAAGAAAATATGTGATATACTATTCAATATTAACATTTTCCATGTCTATTTTTCACTCTATGTCATGAAAAAAATGGATTATATAGGTATACATATGATGTATATGAAACATATTGTGGAGGAAATGTTTATAAGGATATATGAGTATATTTTATTGAGATCACATCAGAACCCTTTTTATGTTGAGTGGAACTGATGATTTTCTAGATTCTTCTCATTGTATAAAGTTATAAAATCGACATTTCATATATTTGTTTCTTTCTACCTTATTTTGTAGGGACAGACAGTTAATAGTTTGGATAAAGACTAAGTTTTTTCCAAATGGTTAGTTCCAAAATGAAGAGAGTTTAATAAACCATATCCAAAATATTTTTTATGGATTCAGAAGGATTTTTAAATTTTTTATAAAATATTTCTGAATTATGATGGAAATAGGAGATTGTTAGATGTGAAGTAAAATTAAAATGTACCTAAACCCACACTCCCAGATCCAGTGATAAAAAACATTACATTTATGGCTTTGATACCAATAAAGGTGACCTGGATTTCTCCATAAAAAACATAAAACATCAAAAGGAAATATAATATCACTTACATACCTAAGGACCTTTTAGGATTATAGTTTTAAATAATTTGGGAAAACTCTTAGGTAAAAAATACCCATATCTTTAAAAGATCATTTCTCCCACTTAACCCATATTTTATATTTGAAATTAATTCATCATCATTATCCATATGAAACCCTTAAAGATATAATTAATTGAACATAATTACTAATAATGTGGGGAAATAGAAATATAAAAAGGTTGATCTCAAATTCTCTCTCGGGGTAAACATAAGTATTACCAAATGAATTTATTTAGTGAGAATAAGATGAGTATATGTGTATAATGACATAATCAATGTGAATGAGAAAAACATAAGAGAACATAAACCTATAAAACCTAGAATAATAATAATGAAAACATTTAATAAGGCTTTATCAAATGTAATATCCATCAAAATCGATAATCATGATCCATGTGATATCAATCTTGATCAAAGGAAACATTTATAACCCTTAGAAAGCATAATGAAAACATTTTGGTTTCTTGGAACATAAGATTTATAGAACACTTAAAAATACATTACATAACCATTAAAAATTTAATAACCATATGGTTTAGTTAAAATAAAATTCTCTATAGAAAATAATCATCACCTAATGAATTGGTGAGATATCTTAGAACACCCATTATATAAGAAATATCAAGCTCACTCGGTGCTATCCAAACAGACTAATCATATAATAATGTCCAAGAACAATAAATAAAGTACATAGAGATTTAATTTGATCATAAAACTCAAAAAAAATTATTTCTTTCATAACTTGATTATCTCGTGGAAAAGAAATGGGTTCCATGAAAATATCTTTGATACAATATTAACCTTTGAAAAAGAAAAATGTTCCATAAAAATCTCTTTGAAACCTGATTAAACCATGGTAAATGAATGAGTTCCATAAAAATCTCTTTGATACAAGATTAAACCATGGAAAATAAATGGGTTCCATAAAAATCTTATTGAATCATGATTAACCCCTGGAAAAGAAGCGAGTTCCATAATAATATCTTCAAAACATGATTAACATGTGAAAAAGAAATGGGTTCTATAAAAATATATTTTAAATAATCATATCCATCCAGATAAAGAATGAGGGTGATATTATTACAAAATATCCCCATTTTAGCATAAGTAACAATAGGGTTTGTTGATGTTGATGAATATAAATAAACTTAAAAATCCTTAAATATATTTTGTAGGAAAATGAACTTTTCATTTTAAAAATAACTTTTAAAAAATAATAATTCAAAAAATATTGTGAAAATACATTGCTTTAAAAATAACCAGAGAAAAATATAAATAATAATTCAATGAAAATAATGGAAATGTTATTGGTAAAATAAATTCATTTTATAAATGTTAAAAGTGAACATTCATTTCAAAAAAATGAAAAATAGAGATAAAAGTGACCTATTAAGAAAATGTTAAGAAAATTCCTTTTAAAACCATTTAAAAGAATGTAATAGATCATGTAAAATGTATTTAAGAAATAATTTATTTTTATAAATGATAATTGTTTAAAACATTTTTTAAAACATGTATATGGATGAAAAAGATACCTGCTCTATAAGAAAATGCCTGATTGGGATCACTAACAAACGAATTTATCAAAATGTATTCAATAAATAAGGGAGGAAATAAAAATTAAACATGTTTAGATCATTCATAAATAGTGGAGGAGAAATATAATTTATTTAGTAAAATAATATCACATGATTTCTTCCGAAGGAACCTTGAACATAAGAAATCATGAAAGGAATGATATTGTAACATATATCATTTTCTACTGTGGTACATATTCTATCATACGCCCCATTAAATAATAAGAAAAAATTACATTTTAAAATCATGAACATTAGGAGATTCATGATAAAACTTGTTAAAGGTAAATATAAAAACCATATAAAAAATTAGGTGTATAATAATAAAATATTCCTTAAAGAAATTAAATTGAGATGAAATCCATTATGCGTTTGGTAGTCTCTAGATCAAACCCCCATGAAATATATAACCCCATATGGATGTTTAAATCCTAATAATTTTAATGAAAATAATCACTAATATAAATTCAGTCTATAGACGTGGTTATAAACTATGTATATAGGTTATAAAACCATGTCTATAGGTAATAGCCACGGTTTGGGGAACCATGGATCGTATTAGAATGGAAATAGGACCCCAAATATTTCCACAGTTTCAAACCATGACTATAGACCTATTTCCACGGTTGGAAACTGTGATAGTACACCTATAGTTGTGGTTGGAAATCATGTCTATAGGTACTTCAATTTAAATCTATATCCACTGTTTTAAATCGTTTATATAGCATGTACTTTCCAGAAAAAAATCAGTGAATATTAGAAAACTCCAAGATATAACTTTGGGAAAAAATATTATCATTGGTTCCAGTAAGTTCATTTATAATGGGGGAAAAATATTGATATTTTATTCCTATAATCCATCAGTTTGATAACATTAAAGATAAAAATAAAACCCAAAGATATAGAATCCCATTTTACATGACCCATCCTATCCATTTTAATGCCCCCTTTGGAATATAGACTCACTTGACTAGTGCCTCCATTCACACCAGCCACTCAAAAACCTTAATTCATTATAGTATTAACCTAGAAGCCCTTTATATATGATTTATTGAAATATTTTCTTCTTGAATAAAATTCCAAACTTCATTCCATAACAACAATAATAAAATATAGGGGGTGGATATCTTCATTTCATCTGAAGTAATGCTTTGATACCAAAATTATTTACCTATGTCACAATGGAATAGAATGGGAGGGTGATGTCACTACATAATAAATGAATTAATTACCTGATAAATGACACACATTCACTTATAGTAGATAAAATATATAAATGAAAAATAAATTCAGGATAATATATTTCCTTATAACAAGTCTGGGAATAATGAACCCATATTTTCCAATAATGCATGAGACAAATCCATACTGAACCTATAAATGAGTTGTAACCATGGTATTTTTAGAAGAACCAAAACAAATGGATAAATTAAAATAATTTATTTACCCATATCTAAAAGAATAAAGAAATATCAAAATAATTTTGAAACAATATTATGCGAATCATTATGATAAAAATTTTGGGGTGGTCGAACCTCAACTAGTAATCTGATGATTGAACCACAAAATATCCTTTAATGGAAACATGTTTCTTATAAAATTTATGGGATAACTAATTAATCAAATTCTCTATTTTATTACCCATTAAAATTAAATTCGGTTACAGGGGTTCACTGTGTACAATCACTAAAATGCTAATGATAGTGTATGGGAATGTGCATCATCATTATCTCATTAAAATGATATGTTATAATACTAACCATGAAGGGGAACAGAGGCTATCCAAAAATATGCATACCAAAATGAATAGAAAATTAAGAACATATAATATTTTGACACTAAGGATATTTATTTAGGTATACAAAAAAAAATCATTGGTATTTTGGTACATTCACCAAGCTTTAATATCATAGTTTATGGGTTTAATTTTAGTATATCATTATTTTAAATTTTATCTTTATTTTATTTTATTAATATTAGGGCTATCTAGTTTCAATAACATTCTCTCACATATATATATATAGAGGAATTGGAACCATCTATTTGTTTTATTTTCAAATTATTCCTCCCCATTTCTCTCTAATTCTCTCCCCAATTAGAATATTCATTTAAGTGAAAGTGTATTTTTAGAAACAAAACGAAACAAACATGACATACTTTTTCTAAAAACTTATCATAAATTATAAATTCTATAAGATTTTTTCATGAAGTGGTGTTAAAAAACAATAATACATAACAGGTGAAGATGAGATATCATAGAATATATTATCATAACAGTTTTGAGTTTGAAAAGTAGTCCCATTCCACTCTCATCTATATGGGACTAATATTATTACAGTTTCAACAAGAAATATAATTAGTTTTCAAAATATATAATTAGAAAACATGGGTACATCTATGTGTGAGGGAGACAGAGTGAGAAATAAATAACAAATATAATCATACATGAAATAAATAATAATCCTACAAGAAAAAAATGAAAAATAAGAAAATGACCACAAATAACTATAGATACCAACTTCAATTGAAGAAGATCAGTAAATAAAAAAATAACCAAAATAATATTTCTTAATTAATTTTAAGAATCTATGAAAGTTTTTTGGAAACACTCCAAAATTTAGGCCTAAAAACTCCATGAAATATCCCTAATTAAGATAATATTTGAAAATTTCATGAATCCCTAATTAAGATAAGATTTAGAAATACAATGAAAGAAATTTTTTTACTTAAGGTAGATTAGTCACCTAATTCCAATAACATTCTTAAAAAATTCTTTAAGGGAACACATCATGTAATTATAAAAATTAATCTTTTTTCTTTCCCCTATAATGGGTCTACAATAAAATCCAATGATCATCAATAAATTAAATATGTAGATTTAAAAAAAACTTCAATGCACTTAAATTTACAATGATGAAGTGAAGTCGTAGTGTGGTATAATCAACTGGTTCATAGAAGCAATGAACTTCATGAAAAATGATTGTTAGAAAATAAATATAATATTCACACCCCTACATAAAATAGTGTTTTAGAAACAAGTATTATTTATCTATAATATATTAATTCTTAAAAATATTATTTTATCAAGAATATACATGCTTGAAAATTAATAGTTATGAAAGGAAATATATTCAGACAATAGTATAAATACCCTCTTGGATATATACTTTCCGAAATAAATCATTGTAGTTAATCAAGAAAATGGCTACTTGAATATATAAATAACATAAAAATAGTAGTTTCATAAGAAAATATATACCTACTTTCATTTATCATAGTACTTTATCAACAACATGTTTTCTCTAATATGTAAATAACATAAAACAGTGTTTTTTCAACATATATTATTTAAATAAGTGGTAGAAAATGATTTTTTACAACATGATACATTTCTACAAAAGCACTTGATAGAGGAGGAGGGTGGTATATTAAGAGTATGTTTTATTTACAACATATGGATTAGTATCATGTTTATAGGAAGGAAATAGGTCTACACTAATAAGCATATAGTGACATAATAAACATTGATAAATGTATAACATCTCTAAATATACTAGTTACTATAATTCATATGTTATTCCATAGATCTCTAATCCATGTAGTCTGTAGAGGTATTCCATGAGCATGGGATATAAGAGTTAATATTATTTTATGTTTAAGAGAAGGGATTTTTAGGATTCATTTTCTTGTGGTAAAAAGTATTAACTGTCATCGTCAAGGGTTGGAAAACTTTTTTCACTATGAGAAGCCCTTTAATTTCACAAATGAACAAAAGTACATATGGAATTTCAATTGAAAACAACCCACCCTATGAGTTACTGGGAACACGATCCTCTATAGTATAGGACCCATATTTGGGTGGCATCATTGACTTCTTCATACATCATTTGTTTATTTTAAAAAATATCTAAAGATGTCATAGATGACCAGACTGTTGAAAATTTTATAGTGCTTTTGGACAAGAAGAAAATTATTTCTTTAGTTTCACACATTAAATGCATACCAGTTGACATGTTGATCTAAAAAACTATGATAGGATGTCAATATTAATATTATAAGAATATAAACTATATTAACAAATAAATACACATATAAACCATTCCTAAATTGTAAATTTTTTATGTTAATACAAATATTTAAATAGTTTTTATATATTTATTTAGATGTTTATTTTTTAAAAAAAATTAATACATAAACTATATGTACTTTATAGTTTGGAATTTTTAAAAAAATATTACCATATACGATTAAAAAATTCATTGAAGTTAACATATCAACACATATTTTCATGAACTAATTTAAAATTGAATCATTAAAACATAAATAATTAAACTAAAATATAAAGTGAAAGTAATATCTTTGAATGAGTTTTAAATATAGATGTAAATGATAGATGAAATAAATTATTACATACTGTTAGTAACAATTTTCACTCTTGCAAGAATATCCTCATTTATATCCTTATGAATAGAAGAAATTCATCCTCAATCACACACTAAAATCAAGAAAAATATCCTTATAAAATAATATAGTACTATTTTATATGAATTATCATTTGTATTATGAAATTTATACCAACCTTAGCTTTGAAATATAATGTTGATATAACTATTTTTCCTCAAGGTCCACCTTCCCCAAACTCCAAAAAAGAAATATATAAGAAAAGCACATATAAATGTTTCATCAACGATCCTTAAAAACGATTTCGTCAATGGACCCCTATTACTTTTTAGTTTTATAAATTTTCTTAAAATTCCCTTTAATATATCATTCCTGGAAGATAAAGGGGAAAAAATTAGACCCCATGAACATTCATACATAATTTTATGAAAGTAACATGATAAGAGAGATCACTAAACTCATCTATTTAAAGAGGACATTCTTGACTATAGAACTTGTACATGGTCCACTCACAGAAGTAAAAGGATAAGTAGTTTTTAGGGAAAAGAAATATTTAAAATCAAGTATATTCTTGTTTCACCGCATTTATGATTTTAAAGAATCATGAATTTACTCACTTTATAACATTAAAATTTAATGAAACCAAGAAACCTATGTTAAGGCCAAATTATTAGAATTTTGATTTAATTCTAAGTGAAATAGTTCCTCCGATGAATGATATATTTTTTATAATAGTAAATAGTATACATTTCCTTGGTAAAAGGAGCTATTAGATGATTAGTTAGTTGTGAAAGTTGTAGATATTCTAACAAAATAATTGTAATCTAAAAAGACATTGACAGTTGATAAAAATCTTATTACAAAACTATGTATTGATTAATTAATTGGAACTCTTAAGAAATGTGAGAGTAAATTAAAGTGAGATACAGAAAAATAAAAAAATAAAAATGGACTTTAATTGCAAATCTTATAAATATTATCCCTTTAAATGATGTTTATAAACATTTTTAAATAAAACCCATTTTTCAGAGCCTGAATAAATAACCATTTCAAAGAATCCATTAATTATTCCAATCACTAATTTCTTTATTTATCTAGTTAATTAAACTAGACTTATAGTAATCAATATAAGTTTACATGTATTTACCTTCAACCTCAATTATATTAATATATCTTCACATTGAAAAATTAATTTAATATAAATTGTAAATAATTCCCTATTCTAGAACTAGACATTTTGGTGACCAATTACGAAATATACACTAATTATTATCTTCAATATTTATCCCAGAAGACCACTCTATTAAGTGTTAAATCCAAATAATTAAGCACAAAGATTATTTCTCTATAATTCCTATAAATATTACCCATATTCATGTAATAAGGTTTTCTATTTATAATATCCATTTACACATCTTTCATTCTTAACACAATCATCAATAAGTAGCAACACATGAAATCATATTCCAGCTTAATAATATTATCACCTTATAGTAATAGCACATATATAAATTTCTAATGATTATTTAGTCAATTAACAAAACAAAAGCAATCAAAACCACGATCTTGCACATTATTTAACATCATCCAGTTGTATAGATAATTCCATCAGTGTCAATATAAAATGAATAATAATAATTATTTCCCATATTTCCATTACAAATTATACATGGTCATCAAATTTTCTTTATTTACCATTTTCCTGTGTAATTTTATCACAATTATTTGCAACAATATAATAAATATAATATATTATATTAACATTAATTCAAGACAACAACAAATAATACATAAAAAAAATATGCAGTATCAAAATAAAGGTTTAAATAAACCACATTTTCATATTCATTCATAGATTATCTCCCATATCTTGAAGAAATTATCATAAAGTGAAATAGTTATATTATATATTTTTTGATGTAAAATAAAACCCATTTTCAAATATTATAACATGTAAAAAATGTGACTCTAAGAGAACTTTGAATAATTTTTCTGATGATAGTTATCTTGAACCAATATATGGCTAACTTTCTAACTTGAAAAGAAGGATGTTTAAAAATAATAAATTTTAGAGAAATTATTAAAAATACATAAAAGATAATATTAATTACACATAAATTAATTGTTATGAATATAGAAAGTGAGTTCATATTCAGTTTGATTATCCATATTTAAAAATTAATGATTGAAAATATTATAGAAAGTATTATAAGAAGAAAAGTAATAAATTTCAGAAATACATTGACACATTGAGTTCAAGTGAATTAGAAACTTATTCAAATATTTCATTGGAATATAGTGATAACAGTATAAAAAAAAATGATTTTATGTGAATATAGAATAGTGTTTTATGGGATTTTTAACTCGCTAAGCTCTTTCAATACTAACTTTAGAATCATTTTTTTGTGCATTTAAAAATGATACTGATGAATGTTTTCATATTTAGATGATGAGTAAAATATTCTTGAAACCTATTGTGAAATTAAATCTTATGTTGTTGAATGTGAAAACATGTACTAGAAGCTATATAAGAAGTACACTATTTAAAAAGTTTAAATTACTTCATGAAAATATAGTTTTGTGAAAGTTATGGATAAACATTCTGGACTTAGAAAAGATATTACCAATCTTGTTTCTGAGTTAGATAATTCAAAGGAAAATATTAAAATATTTATAACTAAATTAAAAGGAAAATATAAATGTAACACCACAATAAGGCCATTTTAATCTAGATGACCAGAAGAAGAAGAATTATAAAATGGAGTTGAAGTGTGTGACTTTTTTCCAAGATAACAATGATGTTATTAAATTAATGTCTAAAATTAAGATCTAGAATAATTTTATAACTAAACCTACTATTTTTAGAAGGATTTTGAGAAAATATATGGACTAATATGACCAATATAAACTATATATAGTTTGTATAGTCAAAACATTGGAAGTTAAAAATATCAAAGAAATTATTCACTTTAAATAAAAAAACATTTTCATACTATATATCAAAGATGACACTAGAGGATGAACTGTTCACTTAAAAAAGTGTAATATTTCATAAGATCCTGAGGATTTTTCTCTAAGAAAAATAGTTGATTATAAGAATTAGAATTATAAGAAAATATGGGCACTGGATTTTCTATTATTAAATAATAATTGACTTAATAAGTTCTATCTTCTAAATACTTAATTTAGAATACTTAAAGTTTATGTGCATCGGTATCTGAACAAATATAACCGATTATTTATATTTCTTTTCAATTTTACTATAACTATTTTTTTGAATATGTAATATGATATAAGTTTTTTCAATCTTATTTTATGTTATTCTTTATTTATACAATTAATTCCTTCTATTTAGGGGAGTTTTTAAATTTGGGTAACTTCTAAACGAATAACCTCTAGTTCGTAGGAATTAATAAATTTTAAGATTGAATTTATCTACAATAATCTTTAAAAGAAAAATATCTAATATTTTTCAATGGTAGATAAATTTTAAATAGTCATAATTGTTATTATTTTAATTCACTGTATTTTTGAATTTTTTTTCTTTTAAAATACTTATTATATCTGTATGAAAATCATGATTCTATTTTTGAAAAAATAATTAATTTTTAAAAAGAAATTTTCTATTATATTTTTTTTGGGAATCAATCTAGGTCCATGGATATTGGAAAATATGAAATTTTATTTGACACCTATATAAAGGTTTGGACCCAGAGTTCATTGGTTGTATTCATTGTCATTTTTTTGAAAATCTATTATAGATTTTTAGGAATCACTATTAATTTAATATATTTAATATGTCATTTGATAGAGATCTTGAAATAATGGAAATAATAATAGATATGTATCAATTAAAGAATAATAATTTTATGATGAAATATGTTATAATGTTTTGGGGATGGAGGAAGTTGGTTCTATCAGTTGATGAAAATGATTTGTTCTATCCATTTTTTGTTAGAGAGGTTTATATTACAACCATGTTGCTTAAATTTTGTGGAGTTAAACTATTTAATTTTTCCCTTTGTATATGAAATATTACATTATCTATTGAGATATTTACTATATTTATTCAAATTTTATTGAAGGGAGTGTCTCTATTTGTTTAACACAAACTACCTGAATTTCAAAAATGTTTTAATAAATCTTATGAAGAATTGTTTTATTTGATATTAATAAAAAATTTCACAAAATAGGATAAATGGAACCTAAATTATGTATTTTTTTCAATTTTCACAGTCATTTATTTTACCAAATAATTTGATAAAGACATTATCAATGTATAAGATGTATATCTATTAGAATTTCTGGTGAATTTATGGAAGTAAAATCATTTTAAGTTCATGTGTTATATGTTGAGGATATTTTTGAAGGTATACCAAGTTGAAAACATCATTATAAAAAAGATTCTCAATATAAATCTTTTAAATCAACTAAAATAGGAAAATATTGACAATAAGAAGAATGTTGAGAATGTTATGAAAAATATAATTAATTCCATGAAAATCTATAAAATCATATTGGAAAATTATTTTAAAGTGAATAAGTTCGTTGTGAAATATTTTATTCTATTTTATATGGATCCATGGAAATTTGTGGAATGGTAATGAAACTGATTTGGAAAGAAAAACATCAGAGAATAAGGAATATTATGATGATCCTAACATAGAAAAATCTCCACTACTGGGGAATTCGAAAGTTATTTAAGTAAATTTTTTGAATAATATAGGTACAAAACATTATAAGGAAGAATTTTTATATTTAATTTATAATTATAGTGAATCATTGAAGAGAATTTCTAATGATGAAGGGAAGAAATAGTAATAAGGTGAAGTTAGAAAGTAAGAACCAATTTCATAAAACCTTAAATACCTTCTGGTGGGTAAATGGATTCATGAGTTGTAACCAGAAAATATTTGTGAGGAGGCGGAGGATCACTAGAAGGTGGGGTGGTTATGTTGGAGTCCTTATGAAGGAGGAGGTGAAGAGGATTCTTAGGATCAACGTTAGCAGGGAGGTGGTGGTGTCCACATTGGGTGGAAGCATTGGGGGAGTAGGGTTACAAAGAGGAGAGCTCATAGTGGGGGTGGCCATGATGGGTAGCAGTGTCGGAGGGGGAGGGTCATGGAGATGAGTGTTTGTGTGGGGGTATCATCATAGGAGGAGTAAAGGAGGTCATGTTGGAGCAATATCAAAGCAGTATTGGAGAACCATCATCAGTGGGGTGGGGTGGCCGCATCGGATGAGGAGAAGGATCATGGGTGGTTGCGTCAGAGGATGGAGGGATGTGTTGATGGTAGCGAGGATGGAGGGATGTTGTGAGGGTAGTGGGGATGAGGGAGGTCACGAAATTAGTGGCGAGGATGGAGGTTATGAGGGTAGGGTAAATGGGGGTAGTGGGGTGAGCTACTATCATAAAAAATATAATGCCATGTGGTTATAATATACCTATATACATGGTCCTTATTTCATAAATATTAGGTATATTTTTATATTCTAAAATTATATTATTTAACCATAAAATACATTAGTGGGTATTATATACACCACACAATAAACATAAGTGGTGAATATGGAATTTTTCTTACAAAAATAAATGATATATGAGAAATCGTTACCTCGAATCCAGATTTTCCATTTATGTCCTTTAACTCCTCTATAATAAGATTATATAAATTTTTTATCTGTTAATAACCTTTTATAAGTTTAATAACTTATACTTAAATAATTTATTTTATTTATTTTAATGAAATAGTTAAATACTTAATTAGTTAAATCCACATCGGTTGTCTTGAGGATGTTGAGTTAATTATTTCAAAACAACTTTGGTGTGTTGATGAAGGTTAAAGTGATCATTATTTAAAAATATATATAATAATCATGATGATATATCTATCATATTTATACATCAATTATACTTTTATAACTAATTAAAAAATATGGTTATGAAAAATGAACTATGTTACAATCATGGAGATGGTATGTCGTACGTAGCATTAGTAACATTTTTGTTATTCAATGATCATTATGAAAAGAAGGTAAGTAATATTTTATCTTTAAAAAATTATAATAATATGATAAATACTATATTATTTCTATAAATTTATATATATATATATATATCATCTATGTGATGTAGTGATGAAAGAAATAATCAAATCGCTTCATGGAGGTAGTAGTGCACACGAACAACATTATCATTTTTCATTGTAAGAAATAAAATAGCAAATATTTCATTATAAAAAATTATTTTTTCATTTATTTGACATATATTCATTAAATTTTTTCTTATTTCCATCCATGTAAAGCTTTAGTGGAAAACTAATCACATCTCTTTGCAATGTGGTAGTCCTTCGTACACACAAGCGACGTTATCGTATCACCAGTGGAATGGAAAGTAAGAAGTTATATGTAATATAATAACTATAGAAGTATAAATATGTTACAAATTATATATATATATATATATTTTATCCATCATTATAACAATACTTGATATAATATAAAGAAAATTGAATGACATCGGTTCGTGAGACAGTAGTTTGTCGTACACATGAATGATGATTTCATATCTCATTTGATGGATGAGGAGATGGATTTAGGTTATTAAATTAACATAATAAAATATATGTACATTTTATATATTATTTTTATTATATAATTATAATTGGATAATACTTTAAGGAGTTTCAATAATAAATAAAATAAAAACGCTCGGTTAAGCATGATACCTCATCCTCAGACAACCTCCTTAGGTTAGCACCAAAATCATTCTTAGGTTGAATTTATGATAACAATAAGGAATATAGGATGCATGGAGGGAATTAAGTAATAAATTTTTTTAGGTATTTTCTAATCAAACTGGATTTTAACCTGTTAATAGGAGAGATGAAGGGGGTGGCCTTTTATAAGTGAGGTGAGTGACACACTTGTAATGTTTGAAAAGAAAAAGGTGTACAAATATTTTTACATAAAAAGGATAAAATATGGAACATTATTGAAACTTTTACATTATAAGGTCTATATATTTCGATTTAATATATTTTAGAAAATTATGTTGGCCAATTTTACCCTTATCTATTTAAATTAAACCCCCCGAGTAAACCCATTTTTACTATAACTACGGTAATAGATTTTTAACATTTTCACTATTAATTATGGTAAAAAATTAAGTTAAAATTATTAGATAATATAAAAAAATATGATTAAAAATATTTAATCCATTTTAATAAATTAAATTCACATAATTATCAAAATTTAATTTAAAATTAAACCTGAACATGTGACGAAAAGGTTGGTTTTCATGAAGTGTATTTTTCAATAAAAATGAGATTTTATAATAACTCAAGGACTAATAAATATAATTTTATGAAGTTAAATTAATATTTATTTATATATAGTCTATAAATTTTATTTAAAACCGTTTTTATTATGGTATTTTTTAATTTAATTGGATAAAAATTATACACTTTAAAACAGTTTTCATAAAAACCTCTTTAAAACCCAAATATTTTCATATACTAAAATCTAATATAAATGTGATTAAAATGAAATTAAGTAGATTAATTATAAATAAAAAATAATTAATATTTTATATCATATTCAAAAAAAAATTTGACTTAAATTTTCTTAATTGATTAAAAATAAATTATATTTTAAAAAAAATCTTTTTTCTCTATTCACTTAAAAATCAATATTTTCCAAAAAAATGCAAAAATTTTCCCAAAGTAAATTTTGATATTCAAATTTAAAAAATGAATTTAATTTTATAAATAACCTTTATAAAATTTCAAAAAAAAATAATTATAATATTTTTTTTCTTGAAAAGAGATAAAAATTATTTTTGAAGAAAATATATTTTTTATGAATAAATTTACTTTACTAAAAATTGATTGATAATTGACTTAAAATT
Organism: Viscum album; assembly: GCA_963277665.1. Lineage (NCBI taxonomy): Eukaryota > Viridiplantae > Streptophyta > Magnoliopsida > Santalales > Viscaceae > Viscum > Viscum album. Next base: position 803,289,703 of record OY728148.1, read on the forward strand.
AATCATTAATTTATATTTATTATAATATATAAATATATATATATATATTTAATAATTTATTTAATACTATTCATATATTCCAATTCAATAGCTAGGTTATAATGGTCATATATTTCAAGAATCATTTAAGGTCACTATTGCGTGTTGAATATGCTATTGAATAATGTTTTATTTTCTAAAGTATCATGGAGATACATCATCCCCCAATTTAATTAATTAAATTATCACAATTTAAAAATTATCTTGGTAATAAAAGTTCTAGTATTTTAAAAAATATTTTTTTTGAAACCCACATCATAAAAAAAGGTTTAATAAAACATTCTCTTGATAAAGGAGAAATGAAAATATGAAGGTCATCTAGAAAAACACACACTAAGTTTTCAAAAAGGTAAAAATAGGTTATAATTGAATTCTTATACATGGAATTAAATATTAATGTCCAAATAATTATGAAGAGTGATAGAGGTCATTACTCCCAAGAAAGTTAATGGCCATGAGAAAATAAAGAACCACAAAACCATAAACCAAATTTGTGTGAAAAAGGTCATTGATATCATCGTAAATTATTGTAAAAGTAAAACATTTTTTTGAGACCCTTTTCCTATATTCAATGAATTCCTTAACCATGTAGACTAGAATTTAAAAGAAATATATTTACTTTATGAGTATAATTTTCTCTTTTAATCAATTTCCACCATAATCTCATCTTTTTTTCCAAACAATGAGTATTCAAGAAGATTATTTTCATGAATGAAGAACTAAATTAAATTTTTAGAGGACCATATAGCTATAAAATTTATAATTAGTCTATTAAACCTATATTTAGATATTAAACAAAAAAATGGTTAGAATATGGTAATATGTTTCCCAAAATGAATAAACCTTCATATGAATAAATAATACATTAATCTCCAAAATTCTACAGCAATATCCAAAGTTCAACATAAATAATTCCCTAAATAAATAAACATATATAATAAATAATATCAATATTTTAAAAATTAAATATTTTTTAACCTCATGGTTTATCTCATGCCTTTTATCTTACAACCAGAAAAATAATGTGATCTTCTTTTGAAATAACATTAATCACATACTCAATAAATCACATTTCAAACATGTGGTTATATATTTGATAAAAACCGTGTTATCAATATCAAATATCATATAAAACCTAAAGTTTATCAATAAATTAAATTTTATTTCCAAAAAATGTAAATTTATACATCACATTAAACCAAGTATTTAAATACATATCGACCTACTAAAATGTCTGCAAAAATATTGTTAATCACATTAATATATCATTACTTAAAACCACAATGGGGTGTCTAAGACATTGAAATTATGATCATACTTAATAATATAAACCTGTGATGATATACATAATTATTAATATAACTACACATAAAAACAATATAATATTCAATGTTGTATAAACTCTCCTTTGATACCAACTATAACATCCCCAAACCCGCACTCCCAAATCCAGTTCTAAAATGATATACTTTACATTTATGTCTTTGATACTCATGAAGGTGACCAAATTTTATCCATAAAAAACATAAAACATAAAAAGAAAATATTGGATGACCTACATAACCAAGGACCTTTTATTTCTAGAGTTTTAGATAATTAGGAGAAAATCTTACATAAACAATACCCTTGCCTTGAAAAGATCAATTCTCCCACTTAACCCGGTTTTTCTAATTCCCCATTAAGTCATCATCATTATTATCCATATCATACCCTTCTAAATATAATTTATTTCATATTATTCTTGATAACCTGGGAAAATGGAATCATTCAAAGGGTGAGCTCAAATTCTTAATAAGGGTAAACATAAAAATTAAAAATTTAATGTCATTAATGAGAATAAGATGAGCATAAGTGTATGATGAAATAATAAAAGTGAATGAGAATAAGATAATATAAATAATACCCATCAAACCAAGATCAATAAAATTTAAAATTTGTAATAAGGATTTATCAAAGGCAAGAGTCATCCAAATTGATAATCATGATCCATGTGATAACAATTTTGACCAAATCAAACATTTATAACCCACAAAAAGCATAATGAAAACATATTGGTATCAAGGAACATCATCTTCATAGAACAATTACATAACCCTTAAAAATAGAATAAAAATATAGTCAACTTACAATATAATTCTTCTGAGAACATAATCATTACCTAACTCATTGGAGTGCAATCTGGGTGCACCCATCATATAATAATGTACCAAAAACATAAATAAAGTACATAGATCTTTCATTTCATTATGAAACTGATAAAAATAATATTTTATTTCTTTAATAACTTTATTAACCTATGTAAAATAAATATTTTTCATGAAAATATATTTGAATCTGGATAAAACCATGGAAAATAAATGGGTTGCATAACCATCTCTTTGAAACATGACTCACTTATGGAAAAGAAATGAGTTCCATAACAATATCTTTCAAACATGATTAACCCATGTAAAATAAACATGATCCATATAAATACCTTTGAAACATGATTTAGACATGAGAAAGAAACATTTTTCATAACTAACTCTTTGAAAAATTATTAGCCTGTGGAAAGGTAATTGGTTCCATTATAATCACTTTGAAATATTATTAACTCTTGGAAAATAAATGGGTTCTATAACAATATATTTGAAATAATAATAACACATATAGAAATATAATTAATATGTTATCATTAAAAAATATCCCCATTTTATAATAAGAAATAACAATGGTTGTGTATGTTGAGGAATGGATATACCATTAAAATTTTATTAATTTGTTTAAGAAAATAAATTTTCCAATATGAAAATAAATTTTAAAAAATAAAAAATCACAGAATATTAGGAATATCATTTTATTTTAAAACAAACTTTAAAAAATATAATGAAAAATTCATAGTAAATAATGAATATGATGGTGGTAAAATTCATTCAGGACATATGTGCAAAAAATAAGCATTCTTTTCAAAACATTTTTAAAAAGGGAGTTGAAAGTATCCCATTTGGAGAACATGTTGAAATTTACTTCTATATTTTTTTAAAATAAGTTAAAAGATCCTATAAAATAATTTTATGTAATATTTTATTTTTATAAAGTAATATGTTTGATTTTTTTAAAAAAAATAGATTTGGAAGAGAAACATACCTAATCTAAAAGAAAATACAAGATTGGTATCACTTACAAACGACTTTATTGATATTTATTCAATCAATAATAGAGGAAATGGAAATAAACCATGTTAAATAAATTCATAACTATTATATGAGATATATACATGGTTCAATAAAATAAGATAATATGATTTCCTCTACAGGAACCTTGAACATAAACAATCTCAAGAGGAATGATATTGTTACATAAAGACTTTTCCACTTTGGAAACTCTTCAATCATATGCATCATAAAATAATATCATCAAAATGATACTTTAAATATCACAAGAATAAGGATTTTCATGATATAAAATTTTAATGGGTAGTATATACACTACATAAAATAAATTAGTTGCATAATAAAAAAATATTCCTTGTTGAAAGTAAATTGTGACGAAATCGCTTGTGGCTTTGGTAGTCTCTGGATCAAAATCACATGAAAGAGATAAGATCATATGGATTTTTATATCCCAATAACATTTATTTATATAATCATAAAATATATTGATGGGAATTATATACGCCACAAAAAAATAAGTAGAGAATATGACATGTTTCTCATAGAAATACATTTTAGATGAGAAAGACTTACGTCGAGTCCATAATTTCCATTTGTGTCCTTCAAATCTTATATAATAAGATTATATAAATTATTTTACTTATTTAAAAAAATTTATAGGTTTAATACCTTATAATTAAATCATTTATTTTATTTATTTATTTTTCATATTAAATACTTAATCTATTAAGTCCACATCCGGTGTTTTGGGGATGTTCGGTTCATTGTTTCAAAACGGATTTGGTGTGTACTGACCATGGTCAAGAATATAATTATATCAAAATCCATGGAATAATAATCATGAAATATATATCATATTTATACATCAATTATAATTTTATAACAAATCATTAAATATGGTTATGAAAAATGAACTATGTTACAATCATGGAACTGTAGGCTATAAATACGTCTGAGTAATGTTTCCATTTTTAAATGACCATTATGGAAAGAAGGAATGTAATATTTTAAAATTAAATAATTATAATCATATAATAAATACCATATTATTTCATTAAATATACTTTTATATATAACATTCATGTGTTCTGGTGATGAAAAAAATAATTGCATCGCTTCGTGGGGGTCGTAGTCCACACGTGCGCACAAACGACGTTAAAATTTTTTAGTGTAAGAACGAAAATGACATATTATATTTTAATAATGATATATATTTCATGAATATAATCATTATTTATTTTATATAATATAAAATCATTTATTTTAACCTTATTATATTCCATTTAAAGCATTAGTGAAAAAAATCACATCACTTCACGAGGCTGTAGTTCGTCGTACACACGAGCGACATTATCGCATCCCCCATGAAATGGAAAGTTAGAAGGTATATTGATATAATAACTCTATAAGTATAAATATGTTAAATATATACATATATATTCTTTAAATTTTGTCATTATTACAAAAAATGAGAGGTAATAATGAAAAATGAATGACATCGGTTCACAAGGTGGTAGTCTGTCGTACCCGTGAATAATGATTTCGTATTCCATTTCATGGAAGAGAAGATTTATTTATAATATTAAATTAACACAATATCATATTATTATATGGTAGATAATTTTTTTTATTTTTTAATAATAATTTAATAAGTTTTGATGGAAGTGTAAGAAGAAATAAAATAAAAATTCTTGGTTAATCACAATACAGCTTCTTCAAAAAACCACCTTAGGTTAGCACCATATTCCTTCTTAGGTTGAATTTAAGATCAATATATATGGGATATAGGATGTGGGGAGAGAAGTAAGGATGAAATTTTGTTAGTTATTTTCTATGAAAAATGGATTTTATGGTGATAAGAGGAGACGAGAGGGGAAGACTTTTATAAGTGAGGTGAGTCAAACACTAGAAAATTTTGAAAACAGAAAGGTGCTCCAATGTTTTTTCACATGTTAAAATGATCTTAAATGTACCATTATTGAGACTTATAAATGATAAGGTTAAAATATGTTTAGAAAATTTATTTTTGATATGTTTTTAGTTCATTTTTGCACTAATTTTTTTTAACCCCCACCCATAAACCTGTTTTCACCTTAACAGCGATAATTAATTTTTCCTATTTTCACTATTCATTATGGTAAAAAATTATGTTGAACTTATTAGATAATATAATTAATTTATATTAAAAATATTAAATCCATTTTACCATATTCAATTCATAGAATTAGTAAACATTAATTTAAAATTTAACACGTAGACACGATTAAAAAGTGGGTTTTCAATAAGTGTATTTTTCAAGAAGATGATTATTTTATATTAACTATATGAAAAATAATATTCATTTTATGAATCTAAATTAATATTTATTGATATATAATCAATACATTTAATTTCAAAAATTCCTCATTAGAGGATATTTTTATAACACACCTATAATTAGTAATTTTTTTCAAATGAATTTAATATTTTCTATATTTTTCATTACACAAAACATTTAGATTCCTTTTTATTATACAAAACACAAATTTAATATTTCATAACACACAAAACTATGTTTTGTTATGTTACACATGACAAAAAGTTGTTATAAAACCATGATATATTATAGTTACTTAAATGTAACCATTATAACATAGTCGTTAAATTTAATGATATGAATAATAATAACTATTTATTTAATATTAATTATTATGGTATTATATAAATAGAAAAAATGATAAAAATTACTTAATTTTTGATAATTTCTTTATATGTTTTTAAAAATACTATTTTCTCAAAATATTATTTTTTTAATTTTTATAAACATTAATACAATTTATTTTTGACAAATTATTAAAATTAATTTGATAAAATGAATTTAATTTTTGCAATAATCTTGTAATAATTATCTCTGGGAAATTTTTTGGTTTTTTATAAAAAAATCCAGTTTTCGATTAATAGTGAAAAATATTGAATTTTAATTGAAAATTTCCTTTTCATTTAAGTTATTTATAACGTGAAGTTATATTTTATATTATTTTTAAAGTATAATTAGTTCTATTATGTACCAATTAATGAAATTTTGGTCATTAGAATCAATTTCATACTGAAATTGTATTAAAAAATTATGTAAACTTTTGAACACTTTTCACTTTGAAATCATGCTTTATCAATACTTAATTGGATTAATTTAAAATTAAATTTTTTCACTTGTATAAATGAAATTTAAAAAAATAGATTCCATATTTAGAATCATAATAATTTATGTTATTTAATAATGTAAACTTATGTAGGAAATAATGATGAATATATTTTTTATATATTATTTCAATTATTTTATTATTATTTTTGAATTATTATATCACACATAACTTCTTAATTTCCATTTTTTGGGAATACTATAATGTCACTCGTCTGTATAGAAGACTACCACATCGCGAAGCAATCTGATCCATTAATGATTTTAATGGGAAGTACTGATGTAGATTTTTTTAGAAAAAAATTTATATATATGAAAAAATGATTCTATAATGATAATATATCAATTAACTTTAATTATTTCAATACGACAAGAAAAAGGAAACAACGTTCTTATTTACACACATCCCACTGTCTCTATGAACGATGCATTACATTTCCTATCTCTATATTTTATGGATAACTATAAATACATATATAATAAAAATATATTATATTTATATCATGTTTTACATTCTGGAACTTATGAAATCAAGATCAATATAAGAGAACCAAAAAATAAAAATCAAAATATATAGGAAAAACAAAGTTGTTATTACCCAAAACATAACTTTAACATGGAATTGTTAATAAATGGGTAATACAAGGTCATAAGTAAATCATATATGGTATGATATAAATATTAATGGTTTTATAATATATGAACAATAAACTTATATTTATTATATATGAGTTTTTAATGTTTACTAAGGAATTTAATACTTAAGGTAAGGGATTTCTAGTCTCTCTCTTTTTTTCTGGGAAAGATATGAAAAATAACCACTTTTTTTCTATGTGTTGTGTATATAAAACCTATTTTAAATGTTATATCATTAATATCTTCCATTTAACTATATTTAATGTTTCGTTTAATGTTATTATTTATTGGGTCTTATGAATCGATAATTATGTGTTTTTCACAAATCTATGTATTATTTTAATGTTATTCTCTCTTGGATCATGTTATTGGATTTTCATTATGATTAATTTCTTATGAACTAGAAATATATATTCCATGACTCGAGATTATTTTATTTCATATACATGGTATGGTTTTCAAATGTTATGATAATGTCCTCATACACTCACGATCATGTTATACTTATGTATCTCCCTTATTTACCCTAACAAATCCTCTGAGATCGCCCTTTCTTATGTTTCCTTTTTTTAGGTTATGGAGAAATTTATTATGTATGATATTCCTAATAAGGGTTCTAGTTATGAAGAACATAGTGGGAGATGATTTAGTTTACCCATGAACTAGTTGTTTGTGTTTCAAAGTCTCTAATGAATCTACACCTTTAATATCATTAAGGCATGTGTTTTTGTAATATAATAAATTTTCATAAATTTTATTTAATATCTATATATGATAATCCAAGATTTATATAGGTGGTATCATAGTGAAAGGAAGTAATATGATCCTTGGGAACTCTCATGTGTGATCGTTGGAAAAAGTATTTCTCTTCGCCCATGGGAATCATATGAAAAGGGATACCACTAAGGATGGTGGTGTGTTTTTTCTAGGAGGTGTAGCCACCCATGGAGTTCCCCAATAGGTATCAATTATATTCCATTGAAAATAATTATAGAATATGATAGTTAGTATCAAAGGATAGGTTTAGTTAACGTTAGGAATCTAGGATGATAAAACTATAGTGATATCCCTAAGGAAATGTCTCAGGATGAATCTAAGGATGAGTCACAGTATAAGAAAATATCATGTAATTTAGATAAGGGATAGATCAAGTGGTTTCCAATAAATTACATACTTTTTTGGATACTACAAGTGGATGTGGCTCTAGAATATAGGTACATAGGGGTAATGACATCTAAAAGGGTGTATTAAGCTAGACTCGATCATCACAAGGCACATGACAGTAATCCTTTCTACACAGTTGTTTTTGACACTTTTGGGAGATATGTTTTGGAAAATCAAAAAACCTTTATAAATCATCATAATGGATTTAAATAAACTATGAATCTAAATGATATAGGATAAAACTAAGGTTTCATAGATTAAAAAATAAGGTGTCATGATTTAGACATCCTAGATGTTATTTTTCATGATTATATGGTTTCTCACTCTGATTATTGTGTCTTACACTATGTTTTTTGGTTTTTTTAAGGGTTATAGCACAAAAGAACCATGTTAATGTTGATTGTGATGAAAAATGCAATGATTGTACTCTTGAGTAGCCAAATTTTATGGTGGTGGAATGAAACATCTCATTGTTATTATCACACAAATTTATCATGCCATGAATCATTCTAAACTTTAAAATGATCAAAAGAGGGAACAAATTATGTTGATTCCTTAATGAGGAAACATCCACCTTATTTCAGTGGAAACGTTGATCCACTAGTTGATTAGGGATGGATTGGCACCGTTGAAAATAAATTTTCCTTCTTTTAGTGTTTAGAACATGGAAATTTTATTTTGGTTGTTTACCGCCTAGAAGGTGAAATTGATCAATGGTGGAGTATCTTAAAGAATACAAGTGAACTTGATGAAATTGACTCCATGGATTAAAATGAGTTAAAGAACTTATTTCTCAATAGGAATATTCCTTTCATTCTTCATATGAATATGAATAAGGAGTTTCTAGAGCTACATAAAAAGGATGAAGAATCTTTCGATACTTATGAGGAAAAATTTACAATGCTTTTAAGGTAAAATTATGGTATTATCATCCAACTTGAATGTAAGTTTGATCAATTATTTAGTGGCTTAAAACAATGTCTCCAAAGGGGTTATCTATAAGATACATCAGTAGTTGTGAATAGTTTTCTCAATGTGCTATCAAGGTGGAAATGGAGGTTGGAGTTATAAATCAATCTCAGGGTTTTGATAAGAGTGGAAAAATATAATTCAATGGAAAATATATGAACCATGGAAATAATATTATAATCTTTCATTCATTCTCAAAGTGTGGAAAAAAGAATTAAGGAAATTATCATTTGGCGGATTTTAATTTTTTAAAGTGTGGAAGAATAGATCATCGAGTGGTTGAATGCTAAAATTATGAAATGAAGATAGATAATGATACAAATAATGATAAAGCTACACATAATGAACCACCCATAGTCTGGTGTTTCTAATGAAAGGAGTTTGGGAATTATGCTAACAAGTTCCCAGATATGAGGGTTAATGATGGTGATCAACTCCAGAATCCTAATAAGCTGAGGGACAAGAGGAAATACCATGATATATCTATTTCTAAAAAAGTATGTGATAATGAATTGGTGAAAGGTACAATTACTGTCTACTCTAGAACTTATAATTTCTTATTTGACTATGTATTTACCCATTATTTCAAATATGAATAATTTTCTAAGTGTATCAATTTTCCACCCAAACAATTTGATACATAACTAGTAGTGAAAACCCTTAATGGTATGATGATAAAATCTCAAATATATGATTACTCTATGGATGAAATTTTTAGAATTTGGTTCCTATAAATCTTATCAATCTCCCTCTAGTTGAAGTTGATGTTATTATAGCAATCGATTGACTTTATCAACTTAAATATCACATTAATTTTCAAGGAAGGTAAGTAAAATTTTATATTGCAAACCAACCTATGATCATAAATCAATGTGATGATAATTACAAATATCCTACTGAGATCGTATCATTTATATGGTTTTTAATTACAATTTAAAAGGGGTGTTTATCTCATATAGTTAGGGAGAAACTCAACATCGATGATATTTCTATTGTGTAGGATTTTTTTGATATATTTTTGAAATAGTTGCCTAGAATTCCACAAAATTGTGAAGTTGAGTTATCAATATTACTCATAAATGGTTTGATGCCAATTTTAAAGGATCCCTATAGAATATACCCTATTGAGTTGCAGGAATTAAATAATGAACTCTTGGAAAACCTGGAAAATGGATTCATTCAGCCAAGTGTGTCACCTTGGGGTGCACCAATTCTTTTTTCTAAAAAGGTAAAAGTAAAAAATGAAACTCTACATTGATTATAAAAAGTTTAGCATGATCATAGTTAGTAATAAGTATCCTCTTCCTCATATTGATGTCTTTTTTGATCATCTATGTGGAGCTCAATAATTTTCCAAGATTGAACTTCATTCTAGATATCATCAATTGAGGGTCAAGAAGGAGGATATACACATGAAAACATTATATACAATGCATTGAAATTATGAAAATATAGTGATTCCATTTGGTCTTACTAATTCCTTCATTATCTTTATGTATTTAAGGAATTGAGTCTCTAGAGACTACCTTGATAAATTTGTGGTAGTCTTTATAGATGATATTCTTATCCATTCGAAGAGTGAGGAAGAACATAAAGATCACTTGAGAATTGTACTAAATACACTAAGAAAGGATAAACTATATGAAAAAAATTACTAAGTGAAAAATTTGGATAAAAAAGGTTTCATTTTTGGGTCCTATAATATCAAGATAAGGTATATCAGTAGATCTATCAATGATGGAGGCTGTGGAATGTTGTCCAATAAGAACCATGGGGACTAAGATTGAAAACATTCTTGTATTAGTTGAACATTATTAAAAATTTGTGTAGAATATTTCATGACTATATAATACACTCCATATGTTAACTTGAAAGGGATACAAGTTCCCATATATATATATATGAATGTAGTGAAAATTTCACATAACTGAAGAGACAGTTTTTCAGTGCATCTATGTTTACATTACCCGATAATGGATAAGTGTTTGTAAACTATAGTGATGAATCCAAGAAGGTATTGATATATGTTATTATATAGATTGAAATGGTTATATATTACGCCTCATGATAATCGAAAGTTCATCAGAAAAATTACCTAACCCGTGATTTGGAGATAAATATGATCATTTATTCATTAAAGATATGGATGTATAATCTTCATCAAGAAAAGTGTTATATATATACCTATCATAAAAGGTAAAAAAATATATATTCAAATTAAATTAGCTGAATATACCCCCATAGAAGATGGTTAGATATGATTAAAGATTATAAATTCTCAATAAATTACCACCTTGTAAAAGAGAACAAGATGATAGATCCTTTGATTCGAAATGATAATGTTAGCTTATCCAAGATAATGATTACAAAAGATCAAATATTTCTATATTTTAAAAGGTTAAATCTAGAAATCTTAAAAAAGGGGTAGAAATATTATCTTTCTCAATTTAATTCTTAAACATATATCCAAGTAAAGACTAAGGATTCTAGAATGAAGATATAGAGATGTAAAAGAAGGTTAGAAATATTCTTGATTTTAACCTTGATTATGATGGAATGATATGGTTTAAAAAACATGTATGTGGTCCTCTTATACTAGATTTGAAGGAGTTATTAAAGAAATATCATAGTTCTTCATTATATATTCATCGAGGAAGCATGAATATGTATTGATATTTGAAAGAGTGTTTATGGTTGGATGGAATAAAGAGAGATATCACATAGTTTTTAGCTAGATGCTTACTTTGATAGGAAGTTAACAATGTGAGACTAAAGTCTAAGGGGATTTTATATCCATTGTCCATACCAGAATACAAATGGGAAAACATCACCATGGATTTTTTCATAAAACACCCCAAAATGTATAAAAGGAATAATTATATATGGGTTTTAATTTATTACCTTAAAAAGTCATCACACTTCATCACTATTAGATAATACTTATCTTTAGATCATCTTTCTAGGATATATAACAAGGAACTAGTAATTTGACATGGAGTACCGCAATCAATTGTGACATATTGGGATTTGAGGTTTACCATAATGTTTTGGTGAACTCTTTAATAGTATCTTAATATAGAGTTGAGTTTCAACAGTTTATATCATCAATATACCGATGGTTACTCTAAGAGTAAAATTTAAACCCTAGAGTATATTAATAGATATCTTTCTTTTCATTTCAATGGTGGTAGGGATAAACACCTTCCTATAGTTTATTTTTTATTAAATAATATCTTTCACTCGAGAATTCATATGAATCCTTATTAAGGCATATATGGAAATAAATGTAGAGATCCAACATGTTGGAATGAAGTTGGAGAAAGAAAGCTATTGGGAACTGAGATAGCTGAAGAAATAGAAGAGAGGGTAAGATCCATTCAACAACACATCAATGCAGATCAGAGTTGTCAATTATTTTTCTGACAATCACTAGAATTATGTAGAATTTGATGTTGGTGATAAGGTGTTTCTAATAATTTCAATATAGAATAAGATTATGATATTCAAGAAGAAAGGAAAACTAATCCATATTTGTATCGGTCCCATTGAAATTTTTGATCATTTTGGGATGGTATTCTATTAGTAGGTGCTTCCACTAAACCTCTATTAGCTCCATGATAGGGTAGTGGGGGTTTTCCCTAGTGTTTCATTCACAGATACCTTGCGCCTTGGTTCTGAAGAAGGTTGTGTGCTGTTGAATCCCTTGGCCGCTCATTCCCATGCTCTGATCCCTTGTTCCCCAGTGCCTCTCCAAGTCGAAAACAGAGCATGGGTAACAAAGGGGTTTTGGGATTTGTGGTCGGTGGTTGACGGGTTTCAAGGCGTAGCCCGAGTCTTCACCCTTATCATCGATGTTGTCGCTTGGAGTTCTTGACCGCTCATCCCCGCTCTGACCTCATGTTCCGCTGCTCCTCTCTAGGTCGGATCTCAAGTGGTTGTAACTACAAGGTTCTGGGTTGTGTGGTTTGGCGGCCGTTACTATTCGAGTCGCGTGTTCTTCATCGTTGGTGATGCTCTAGGTTGGAAATGATTCTTTGTTGCTAAGTTTCTGTGTTCGATTTATGTCCAGATCAGGTTATGGGTATGTTTTCTTCTGGTTGTGGTGAAGGCATCGACGGTATTTTTGTGATGCACTGATGTTGGTTATGTTTTTTTGAGGATGGTTTCTCTAAGATGGTGGTTGATTGTGGTGTTGATGACAATGGTTGAATTGTCTTTTGGTGTCGGTGGTTCGTGTTGCGTCTCTGGCTCTAGTAGGGTTGGACATCATCGGTGATCTTCTCCACACTGGCGTCGCTCAGAGTTCCCATCCGCCCAACCCTGCTCTGACCTCGAGTTCCTCAGTGCCTCTCCTAGTCTGATTTGGAGCAGTGGATGGTTTGAGGTGTTGAGCTAGTATTGTTTTCAACAACACATAATGTTGTTATTTAAAGGGGGAGATTGTTGAGAACAATACTCTATCTATTTATGAAATTTTTGATGATCACAAAACCCATAAAATAACCAATGAAATTAACTTACAAAAATTAATTACATATAGTTTAGAATTTTGAAAATATAAATACAATATCAGATTTAACTTAATTTCTCCCTTTAATTGACAGACAAAAAATGTTGTGTTTATCCAAATTTCTCCCCCTTTCGTGATATTAAAAACAATGAAAAAATATGGAATATAACACAGATTAATGTAGCATTGAACGTAAGTAAATGCTATAAGTAATTGATAAAGTTAATGAATCTTGGATCTTTCATAAGAGACTTGTACATTGTAATGTATATGTTTTACATAAATTATCTAAGAAACAATTAGTTTTTGATTTTCCTAGTCTCAGATTTGAAAGTAACAGATTCTGTGATGCATGTCATCTTGGTTAGAAACACAAATAATCCTTCAAATCTATTTACGGAATTGCTACATCTAAACCTCTCGAACCTATCCATATGGATTTGTTTGGACCTTCAAGAGTAGAAATCATGGCTGGTAAATTATATGTATATGTTTTAGTTAATGACTATTCTAGATTTACATAGATTTTATTTTTAAAATTTAAAAATGAATCTTTTACTTTATTTGAAAGTTTTTGTAAAACTTTTCAAAATGAAAAAGTTTTAAAATAATTTCATTAAGAAGTGATCATGGTGGAGAATTTGAGAATCATGAATTTAATTCCTTCTGCTCAAATATTGGTATTAAACGCACCTTCTCAGCACCAAGAACCCCTCAACCGAATGTAATTGTTGAAAGAGGATATAGGACTATTCAGGAAACGGCTAGGACTATGCTAAATGAATAGAGTCTTCCTACCTATTTTTGGGCAGAAGCTGTAAGCATATCCTACTATATAATGAATAGAGTTTTAATTATACCTATTTCTAAAAAGACACCCTATTAAATTTGGAATAATAGAAAACCTAAATTAAATTACTTTAAAGTTTTAGGATGAAAGGTTTAGATCTTGAACACCAAGGAAAATCTTGGTAAGTTTGATCCAAAATCTGATGAAGGAATTGTTTAGGATATTCAGCTACCTCCAAATCTTAGACTCTATAATAATAATTCAAGGATTGTTGAAGAATCAGTTCATGTGAAATTTGATTAATCTGATCCCTTTGAGAAAAGAACAGATCAAATGGATGAATCTGATTCTAATGATAAAATGAGACTTTGGAACTTGAAAAATGATTTTGAAAAAGATATAAATAAAATTCAGTCCATTTCAAAAGAACATGATACTAAAGAACATATGAGTATACTACCTAGAAAGACTAGAACCCTAAAAAATTACCCTTTAGAAACTATAATAGGTGACTTAGGCACATGAATAAAAACAAGAATAAATATATGGAATCCTGTAGAATTATCTTCCATTCTATCCCAATTAGAAACCAAGTCTATAGAAGAAGCTTTAGATGATGAAAGCTGGATGATAGCAATGCAAGAAGAATTAAACTAGTTAAAAAATGATGTCTGGGAATTGGTTGAAAGACCACATAATTATCCAGTGATAGGAACCAAATGGGTCTTTAGAAATAAGAAAGATGATCAAGGAATAATAACTATAAATAAATAAAGACTTGTATCAAAAGGATATAATCAGGAAGAAGGTATAGATTATGATGAGACCTTTGCACCTGTAGCTATATTAGAAGTCATTAGAATCATTTTAGCCAATTAATCTCATATTAACTTTAAATTATTTCAAAAGGATGTTAAGACTACCTTTATTAATGGTTATTTAATTGAGGAAGTTTATGTTGAGAAACCTCCTGATTTTAAAAGTTCTCAAAAACCAAATTCAGTTTTTAAACTTACTAAAGCTCTTTATGGCCTTAAATAAGCACATAGAGATTGGTATGAAATATTAAGCTCTTTTATATTGAAAAATGAGTTTACTATTGGAACGGAAGAGCCAACACTTTTTAAGAAAAATGTAAATACTAATATTTTATTGGTTCAAATTTATGTTGATTATGTAATTTTTGGATCAACTAATAAATCCCTTTGTCCAGATTTTTCAAAGTTAATGCAAACAGAATTTGAAATGAGCGTGAAAGGAGAATTAAATTTCTTTTTAGGACTTCAAATTTATCAAAAAGATTTTGGAAATGTTTTGAATCAATGAAAATACATAACTGATTTATTAATGAAATTTGGACTTGAAAACAAAAATACATATACAACTCTTATGTGTACTAATATAAAACTAGATTTGGATGAAACTAGAAAATTAGTTGACAACAAGTTATATAGAGGTATGATTGGTAGTTTATTATATCTTGCTACTAGCAGTCCAGATATAATGTATTCAGTATGTATTTGTGCAAGATTTCAATCAAATCCTAAAGAATGTCGTTTAACTACTGTTAAAAGAATTTGTTGATATTTAAAATGAACTGTTATTCAATCTCTTCTTTATCCCAAAACTTCTGATTTTAATTTTATTTCATATTTAGATGCATACTTTGGGAGTTGTAGATTAGATAGGAAAAGCACTTCAGGTACTTGTCACTTTTTAAGGAAATCCTTAGTGTCACGTTCAAGTAAGAAACAACATTTAGTTTCCCTATCAACAATTGAGGTAGAATATGTTTCTGCTGGCAGTTTCTGTGTACAATTGTTGTGGATGAAAAACACTCTTATTGACTTTGGACTAAACTTTAAAAATATGCCTATTTTATGTGATAATAATAGTGAAATAAATTTTTCAAAAAATCATATTAATCATTCTAGATCTAAGCATATTGATATCAGACATCATTTTCTAAGAGATCATGTTCTTAAAAGGATATGTGTTTGGAGTTTGTAAGTACTGAAATTCAATTAGATAATATTTTTTCTAAAACACTTCCCACTGCAAGGTTTGATTTTATTAAGGGGGAGCTAAGTTTATTTAATTTCAAATAAATTTTTATTTTACTATGCTATTTCTTTATTTTAATAATGTTTAAAATAATTTAGTTATTTGTTTTTCAAATGGAATAAGTTTTTTCCCCGCGTAATCAATTTTATTAGTATTTAAAATCTATGCAATGCTAAATGAAAACACAGGAATCAAGGCTCTCAGAAACCTTTTGAATTCTGAACCGCTTCATTTCCACCAAAACCCTTTCGAATTAGATATACTCTATCTGAACCCTACCCAAAAATTGATTCTTGTATTTATCAATTTTTTACTTTTAATGAAAATATGTTTCACTGTATTTATTTTGTTTTACTGTCCTTGTTTAACAAAGCTTGTAATTTAGATTCAATAATTGATAAAAAGTTACTTATAGCATTTACTTA
Source organism: Viscum album (assembly GCA_963277665.1). NCBI lineage: Eukaryota > Viridiplantae > Streptophyta > Magnoliopsida > Santalales > Viscaceae > Viscum > Viscum album. The sequence goes on from OY728148.1 coordinate 803,306,630, forward strand.
CGTTCAGTGCAACATTAATCTGTGTTATATTCCATATTTTTGCATTCTTTTTTATATCAAAAAAGGGGAGAAATTTGGATAAACACAACATTTTTTGTTTTTTAATTAAAGGGAGAAATTATGTTAAATCTGATATTGTATTTATCTTTTCAAAATTCAAAACTATATGTATTTAATTTTTGTAAGTTAATTTCATTGGTTATTTTATGGGTTTTGTGATCCTCAAAAAGGGGGAAATTGTTGAGCAAGTGTTGTTTTCAACAATACATAATGTTGTTATTTAAAGGGGGAGATTTTTTTGAGAACAATACTCTATCTATTTATGATAATTTCAATGCTCACAAATACCATTAATTATTTTCTTATGATTTTATTTTTTAAGAATATTTTAGGAATTTGTTATTCATTTATTTCTGGACGAAATATTTAGATTCTTGAACAATGATAATTAATTTCTAAGTTATTCGCATTTAGCGTGTTTTGAAAATACTATTCATGTTCTTCATATTCAGGATCTGCTTTAGCGTGGTCTGGAAACACTGTTCATACCCTACATGGAGAAACGTAGTGTAAGGATAAAATGCGGTGTATAATTTATGAGATAAGAGAAAAGTATGGCTAATCAACCATATGTTATCAACAATGTATGAAAAAGAACCCTATGTTAGTAATGAACCCTATGTTTGGGATATTAGAAAATTATGGAAGGAGAACCATACATAAGTGTTAAACATTACGTTTTTTTACCAAAAGTATGGTTCATCAACCTTACTTTTGTAAACAACCATACATTCTTAGAAAAGTATGGATCAAGTATTTTTCATTTGAAATCTTATAAAAGTATGGATCTTTTACCTTATGTTTGAAGGATGTGACATGAACCCTATGTTTTTTATCAACCTTACGTTTGAAGGACGTGACATGAACCCTACATTTGTGATCAAACTTATGTTTGAAGAAAGTGACATGAACATTACGTTTGTGATCAACCATACCTTGACAAACTTACGTGTGAAGGATACATCATCAACCTTACGTTTATGATCTATGTTACGTTCAGAGGATGCATACTATACAAATCAACCTTACGTTTGGCGTCGGAGAGTTTAAAGTCGATATTTTTTTGCAACGATCAACAACCAGATTATTAGGATAATTTCAATCCGGATTTAAAGTTTTTTTTAAGAGAGACTTTGACTAATTCAAAGCCTTTTTATCAATGGTTTAAGGGTATAATTAAAAGGATCTTTTTATGCTAATTCTTCAGGGAAGTTATGACTACTCTTTAAATTCAAATGTTTGAATATCATGAGTAAAAAGGTGACTTTTGTGGATCTAAATTTACAGGATAAGTGCTCATCATTATTATATATGAGCTTTTCTGAAATGGGAGAAGGTTTTTGTAAAAAAATCGATCATTCATAAAAAGGAAGAAAAACAGATAGTATAAAAAATATAGACCTGCTGATTCAAAGGAGCGACAAAGCTCTATTTATTGAAGAAGAAGAATCACGATAGAAGATTCACTCGTTCTATATAATTAGTCTAATATGAATCTGCTACTGCTGAAGTTGTGGATTATATTTCTATATTTACTGCAACAGGATCGACTCAGAATGACTCTTTTGTGAAGATACTTATTTCTGAAGGCGACGATCCATCTACTATCAATTCCATGCTATTGCAATTGTGAAGAAAATATGGAAAGTATTTTCAAAGTACAAAATTCTTTCTTTTCTATTCTTGAGTGACAGACTTCTCGTACTAAGCTATGTAGGTTCTATGAGTGAACCATAAGGCTTTGTTTTTCCTTAGATTGTATAGTTTTCAACTTCATGTACTCAGTTGTTGAAAGGTATGTTGAAACGAGGACCAGATAGTAAAAATCACCAAGCTCGTGTAGTAGAGTGTTGGTGGATTGGACTAGGGGCCTTCTGTTCCCCAAACCACTATACATCGTGTGTCTCTGCACTTCAAATTTCTGCTGCATTAATCTATCTGATTAAAGGACAGAACGAGATCTCATGAAGATTTTTGAAAAGACACAATTCACACCCCTCTTGTGTATATTTAGTATAATCTGATCCAACATAATGTTCTATGACGTGTGGTTTGGTAGCATTCGGGGCTCATGACACTGCATATTCGCTTTGGGTTTCTGGTATTATTGATTGGTGTTATCGCTGTTGTTGACACTGATGGTGAAGGTGGAGCAACGACTTAATGGTCTTTTGATTCCAATAACGGGTATCATGTCTCGATTAAAGGTCAATATGAGGAAGATTGTACGACGGCGATGAACGAATCTGGTTGAAGGGCTCGCCAGCGATTTGGCATGAAGCGATGATTGGCATAAAGCGACAATGGGGATGTGAGGTGACAAGGTGCATGAATCAATGGATCACACGACGTTTTTTGGCTTGTGGACCAAGAAAAATAATGAAGTTTGAATTTTAAATTTGGAAATATCGGTCATTTGAATTTTGAATTTTGTTGTGGGCAGGACTCTAGCAGTGGGTTTTGGTTTACTTGGCTTCGACTTGTCACTAGTTTGATATGTATTTGGTTCAAAATTACCCATAAGATTGTCATTAGAAAATAAAAATATGGATTGAAGGAAGGAATGAGGTCCAAGATGTTTTCCATGTATCTCTCCCAAGGATGTACATACCTAACCCTTCACATTTAATGAACTCAGATGTCATACTATTGAAGTAAGATCTTTCCTATGAGGAATAATCAGTGGAGATTTTCAATCATACAGAGAATATTTTAGGAACAAATATCACTCACCTAGTTAAAGTTTTTTTGCTAAACCACTAGTTTTTGGAATCTATATAAGAACCTATGTAAATTATGAGGTAGAATTATCCTCATTTGTCTGTATTAGAGTGATGAATTTTGAGAAAGAAATTCATTTCAAGGGGGTAGAATATAACACCCTGAGATTTGGTGATTTTTTAAATTAATTGAATCATTTCAATATTTTCTGTTACACACAATATTGTGTTTGTCTTTCATTACATGAAACCTCAATTTATTATTTTTCGACACACAACACTATGTTAACTTGCGTTACACACGATAATGAATATTATCAAAACCACGATATATTATTGTAATTTAAACTTGACGATTATAACCTAGCTATTAAACTTATAGATATGAATAGTAATAAAAAATTTAAACATTAAGTATAATTAATTTAAAAAAATTAAACATATTGATAAAAAAGTACTTGATTTTCGGTAAAGACTTTATATGTCTCAAAAATACTATTTTCTCAAAATAGGCTTTTTTTTAATTTTTGTGATCAATGATAAAATAAATGTTTAAAAATTTATGAAAATTAATTTGTTAAAAATAATTTAACTTTTAAATAATTATGTCTAAATTATATTATGGAGGATTTTTTGTATTTTTCTAAAAAGTTTTATTTTTTGATGAATAATGAAAAATATTGTATTTTAATTGAAAATTGGATTTTCATTTATATTATTTATAAATTTAAATTATATTTTAAATTAATATTAAAATGAAATTAGTTAAATTATATATCTATTAATACAACATGGTTCATTTGAATCAATTTCACATTTAAATTGGATATAAAAACTTCATGAAATTTTGAACATTTTTCACTTTGAAAACCCATTTTCTCATTGCGTATGTGAGATTAATTTTATATTAAAATTTTCCAATTATATGAATGGATTTTTTAAAATAAATATTCCATATTTGGAATAATTATAATTTATATTATCTAATAAGTTTAAAAAACTGCTACCAAAGTAAATCGTAAAAATAGTAAAAATTTATTATTGTGGTTAACATGAAAATATGTTTACTAGGGGGTAAACTAAAAAGATAAGGGAAAAAATGGCCCTAAATATTTATAAATTATATTTTATGGAAATAATTTCATATTATACTTTAAATATTTATTATTGGGTCATTTTTAAGATTTTTCTTTGGAATGACTATTATTTTGGAGTATTTTGAGAAGTTTCCGAGTAGTTTTCAAGTGGGTTCCTTTCCACCACTTATAACCCCTCAATTATTAACATATCTAAATATATTTTTGTCAACCAAAAATTTTCCAAATCACTTCTCAATATCCCTCCTCTTATCCTAGAAGCATTTTTTGGATATAAATCCAACCTTGGAAGTATTTTTGAGCTAACCTAAAGAGGATGTCCGAAGAATAGGTAACGTTTATCAATGATCATTTCATTTTATTTATTCCTCCACCTACTTCAATTATTACTATAAAATTATGTTATAATAAACTAATTATATTATATATAATAATTTTTTCCTCTTAAGGTATTTACTTCAACCATCTCCACTTCCATCAAAGGGGTCACACAATCATATTTTATTTGTATGGTTAACTACCGCCTCACGAACCAATGTCATTCATTTTTTCATTACTACATCTATCGGCTAGAAATAATAATGGATTTATTTTTTATATACGATTTTTATGATATTATTATGCTTATGGAATTATTATATCACACATAACTTCTTACATCCAATTTCATGGGAATATGATAACATCGCTCGTGTATACAGTGAACTACTACTTCGTGAAGTGATGTGATTCTTTCATTATTTATAAGGGATGTAATAAAGATATTTTTATGTAAAAAATGTTATATTTATGACATAAAATGCTTATATAATTATAATATATCAATTAACTTTAATTCTTTAAATACGTTGAGAAAATGGAAACAACATTCACATGTACGTACGACCTACCGTCTCTATAAATGATGTATTTAATTTCTTTTATATATATTTTATGGATTACTATAAAAAAATTTATAAAATATATATATGAAATTTAAATCATTTTTAACATTATTTATATTATTAAATAAAGATAAAATTAAGAAAATAAAAATTAACAATTCACAGCATATACAAAAAACAAAGCTATTATTACCTGAAACATAACTTTAACGAGGAATTGTAAATAAATGGGAAATAAAATTTCATAAGTAAATAATATATGGTATGGAATATATTTTCATGGTTATTTAATAGTTTAATAATAAAATAATATTTATTATACATGAGTTTTGTACATGTGAAAAGTAAAACAATACTTTAGGTAATAGATTTATGATCTCTCTTTTATTTATGGGAGACATATAAAAATTCACCACTCATTTCTTTTGTGTGGTGTATATACTCCCAATTTTACATGTTATATAATAAATATATTTCTTTTAATGTTATTTAAATTTTAATTTGATGTTATTATTTATTGGGTCTTATGATTCAAATGATTATTAAACCGGTAAGGGATCTTTGTCTCACTTTTTACTTCTGTGAGACACATGTCATATTCACCTCCTATTTATTTTATGTGGTCTATATAATTCCCATGAATATATTTTATGATTATTATACTTAAAATTATGGTGATTTAAATTTTATTTTTATGATCTATCTTTTCTGGGACATACATTTCAAATTTATTTATGTGGTTAAAATTTTATGTTACAATCTCATCATTTCTTAGGATTGTTTATAATTATGTTTATAATGATAAATATAATAATAAATATCTCAAGAAACAAATGAATTTTCTTATCCAATATTTATACCATTAAAACACAATTGTTCCCTTCATTTTACTATCTTTATGTACTCAAGAGTTCAAAAATAACATTTCTAAGAAAAAACATTTTTTCGATCAAAACCCTTGTCCTTCCAAAACCATGTTTTTTGAATGAAATTTCAAAATGTTCTCTGTTTTAAATTTTTTTTTAAATTAAAATATATATTTTAATCAATAAATATTTAAAATTATTTTTAAAATATTCCTTTATAAGTTTTCATAGTTTATTTTCAAATAAAAGTATTTACAAATGTTTTATGAATTTTTAGTTTAGAAAAGGGATTTTCAAAAAACAATTATTATCCTAAATAAATGTTCCAATAGATATTTGAAAAAACAATCTCCATATAGGATGATATGCTTTGATATAACATATTTTATGATGGTTATATAAACTAATTACATAATTATTATTCTTTCTTTCAATGGTTTATGATGAAAAGATGTTTATGAAACATATCTCTCTTCCACGGGTTATACCATTTAAAAATAATTATAAAACTCATTTTCTCCATAGTTTATTCTATTATTAAATGATGAAATGATTGTGAAACCTGTATATTTTCTATAAGTTATGGTATGATTAAATTTTTATTAAACCCATTTCATTTCATGGGTTATGATACGAGGAATTGTTTATGATCTTGTGAAACACATACATATGATTTTCATTATCTGGAAGGTGGGACCTATATCTTCCTCCAATTCATTGGGTAATGATAACTGTTTTATGAAATCAATGTGTAATTGGGTGGTTAGATTTATACCCTATAGGAGGGTACATGGGTCATTATCCCAAACCTGAAGTAGCTACATGGGTGGATAGCCCAAGCCTAATATGTTATGAATGTCTTTTTGAGTAGCATTGACAATACATTTTCAAAGCTTATGTGTATTCTAAAAATAAATTTCTTACATAAATTTTATTATATCATGGATGATATTATTGTATTCACTTATGATTCATGTCTTGTAAACTTCTAATATTTTTTCCACGACTCAAGATTATGATCTTTGATGTGCAAGGTATTGTTTTAAAATGTTATGGTCATATGGTCATACCCTCATTCTCATGTTATGCTTATATATCTACTTTTTTCCCTTACATAGAATATTATCACCCTTTATTATTTTATCTTTACTTAGATTATGAATAAAATTATTACGTATGATATTTATAATAAGGTATATAGTTATTAAAATCTTAGTGGGAGATGATATAGTTTAACTATGAACCACTTGTTTTTGTTTTCAAGTTTGTAAAGGAATTTTACCTTCACAATATTTAGGCATGTGTTTTTGAAATTTAATAAATGTTAACAAAAAATTATTTAATATATATGTATTATAATCTATGGTATCTATATTTTTAAAGAATTAAAATGGATAAACATTGTGAACTTTAAAACTGTTTTTATAAAAAAACCCATTTTTAAACCCAAAATATTTTCTTATACTAAAATCCAATATAAATATGATTCAAATATAATTAATTATATTAAATATAAAAAAACATATTTCATTTAAACTTAATTAATTTACTGCAAATAAATGACATTTTTATGAAAATTAGTATTTTTCACTATTCAATGAAAAATCAATATTTTTTTAAAAATACAAAATTTAACTCAAAGTAAATTTTGATTTGTCAATTTCAAAAATGAACTTAATTTTATCAAATAAATTTTCTTAATTTTCAAGAAATTAATTATATTTTTTTATGAAATTCAATAAATTTTTATTAATAAAACTTATTTTTAAGAATAAAATTAATTTACTAAAAATTAATTGGTTATTGGATAAATATTTATCATTAATTTATTTTTATTAGGAAATTTATTTATGTATATTTATATATTTATTTATTTCATAATTTAGTTGATACTATTCATACCCACTAATTTAATGTCTAGGTTTTAATAGTTATATATTTCATGAGTCATTTAAGCTTGGTGTTGCATGTTGAACACACTATCAAACATAATTTTATTTTCTATAATCTCATGGAGTTACAAAATTGGGAAATCATATTATATGATATCCCCTATATCATATCCTTAATATGTATATATTGTGTATTGGGATTAAGGATATGTTTCTGTCCAACATAACCTCGAGAAGGGGAGTGAGAGTATATTATTTCTAAAATAATGTATATACATGTGATTCATAACTTGAGATTATGTTGTCTTGAGTTATAATGAGATTATGAACTTGAGTGTATTAGAGATTATACATATCCTTCTTGGTTTCATTGGATTATGAATCAATGATATTGATTCACCCATTGCATGGGAGGTTTTATAAAATGTTTAAACATGTAAAAATATACATTAAAGTGATTAATGAATAAAACTCTCACATGAGTAGTAACACATAAACTACAATGGGATAGAAACTAGTTATATACTATTAATAATATCTTCAATTAATGAAGATATTTTATTAAAGGGATGCGATCCCTCTCAAAGATAGTAACCTCGATCCATGCAAGAATAACTGAAACAATTTTTCTTATTGAATCACCATTTGTCTTAAAAAAGGATCTATGACTCCTTTCTTGGTTTGATAACCTATTATTATGAATAATGATCCTTACAGATTGTGTAATGCCTAAATGGAATAAGGTATTTAGATACTACAACCGTGATCTCCATCAAGGGTACTTTATCAAAGTCACAAATATCACGATTTATGCTATTAAGGAACACCTATTTATATTCTTTATTTATTTCATGTTGAATCTGTTGAATATAGATTAGGAATATATGGTTTTTCTTCTAATAACTATTTAATTTTCTTAACACTTTAAAAACCATAAATTATTCCATATATAATGATTCATTGGGTACTTATTTAATATACACGATATCTATGGTGGAAAATCACTCCCATGGGGTATATATTATTCCACAGAGGAGAGGATTCCCATGGTATATAGGTATAATTAGTTTACAAGTACCCATCGACACATATATTCTATTATTTTGGATTCCTAGGATGGCTAAAAGTGGATATGTTTCCTCCTGGTGGCATGAGAGTTACAAGTTTTTTATAATTGATATGTGATAAATTCCTTGTTTTTTGCCTTTATTTTTATACTATTTTTGAAATTATTTAATTATTATATATTTTAATTTATAGATTTATTTTTTTCCATGCACCATATTATTGATTTTATATGTTTACATCTTTGGTGGTGCATATGTAAACTTTTTTACTCACACCCTCTATGTGCGCATGGATAAACCTGAAGCTTTACTTATTTAATTTCTGGGAAGATAAGTTTGTAGATAGTTGTGGGATTATTTATGGATTTTTTGGAAGTTTTTGAATTATAAAATTCAATATTCATGAGGATTGTTATATAATTTGAGGCCATGTTTTGTTTTCATGGTTTCATCACTTCACTATATTTTTTTTACTTTGTATTTTAAAGTTTTAATCTCATTTTTATGTCTATAAATGTTTTTCTATATATCTATTTTTTTATTATGTATGTTTGGATTCATTCATTTAGAGATATTATTTTATACTATGATACAGATATACTATGTATTGTGGACATACTGGTTTTATTTTAAAAATACATTCCTATTTTTAAATTTTTAAAACATGTGACATACAGATGGGGAATACCATATTTTTTTAGAATATTTTATTTAATTTAATTTTCCTTAAATGAGGGTAAATCATTCACCAATTTTTTTATACTTTATTTCAATCTGTAACCCTTGATGATCAGAGAATGCTCTTGAGATAACAGGTTGTTTAGTTTAGTTTGATGGAATTTTTGGTATTGTGTTGTTACAATTAAATAACCATTAGACTTGGTTAGATAATATTGAATCTCATCAAAAATATAATGTGTCGGAAGAGGCTACTACCTTGTTTTCTTCCACCAACGAAGCCTTAGCAGTGGTAACTATAAATATATTGGTTCACTAAAGATTTAGTGATTATCCCCGACCCACATTAAACTAAGGATATTTTGGGTTCATTATGTAAATTTAATTAATATCAATTTCCCTAGTTTTTTTCAGCCAATAATAGTTATATAGAAGACTTACATAGATCTCATGTTCAATATTTCTTCTTCTTAGTTAGAAGTTTTCATGAAGTGATGGTTTTGAACGTTTTTAGTGGAAGTGATCCTTTTATGAAGAGTCGAAGGTTAAGAAACCTTATTTTATGGGGTTCTAATGCCTTTTAGTTGATATTTTTATTTTATTTTCATAGGTTTTGAAAATATCTACCTATTAGAGTCAAATCAGGTGATTACATGAGCATATTTGTGTTAGCCAATATTAGGTAGTATTTTTCATATTTTTTAAATATATGAATGTTCCTTATAAAATATTGTTTACATAAATAATGAAATGGTTAAGGGGGACCAAATTAGGATCCAAAGAGTTTAGGAATTAGTAATTTTATAATAGGCGACATAGTAGGTTTTAGAGGGATGTACTATCTTGCATAGATTCCATTTTGGGTCACTTAGTGACAATGTATCATATTGATCCATTGAAAATTTTGTAAGTTGTATTTGTTTGGGGTTTTATAGTATGATAAATTTAATTAATGGGTTATTGTGGTGTTCTCAGACTGTTATAAAGGGTAAAACATAGTCTAAGGAAATAAACACACCATTGATGGTGTGTTGCCTAAAGAAAAGTTGGATTGAATTAAGAAAAGAGATTTAGGAGGGCCCTATATGTTGTTATTAAATTGTATCAGGGTAATGGGTGATTTATTTATTGATGGTTGTGCACTTCAATGGGTTTGTATAAGGGATTTGGTTTGTGGGATGAGATGGTTAGCTAGTCAGGAAGGATAAAGAAGGGAGTTTAGATGGTGATTTCCATGTTCTTGAATTGTGTTCTTCCTTGTGTGTGGATGTGATATTGGGATGATAATACTTGACATATGTGACATTATATAGGTTTTATGTTTTATAACTCAACTACTAATGTGAATTGAGATATGATAGATTATATGGGTCACTTATATTAAGTTGTGAATCATAATCCAACTTGAGATATAGGAGATGATATGGGTCAGATATGTCATGTTGTGACTCCAAGTGATACATGATACATGATAGATGGGATGAGTTTTATATGCTAAAATATACTTATCAATGATATGTTAGATATGAGATATCAGATAGTCAAGCTATATTACACTACACCTCTCGATGTGACTTGTGGTGGTGATGTGGTACATTAACTGGCATGATAAATCAGAAATGGTCTAAGTAGGTAGGGTTGGGATTCATGTTGGTTGGTAATCATATGATAACCTAAAAATATTATGTTATTGATGTATATTGACAATTTATAACTGAATTCATGATCTTATATGCACTAACATATATTATAGTATATGTTAAGGTTTCCTTGGTGGCATCTTAATAAGTTTTATACCCACATATTACTTGTATTCCTTGGTGAACATGTAGATTATATAGTTTATGACACAAGTAATTACAAGGGCCCAATGATAGGTTATTGAGTTAGTAGTCGATTGAAGACAACTAGTGTATACCTGGTACCCAATATTTACTAATTATTTTTGGTTTATTATAACTCCACTAATATTGTTTTGTTTTTTTTTCATATTATACTAGATGTGTTTGGCCCATTGGACAAACCTTTTCATATGAATATTTTTCATATTTACAAAATATTATATGTTGAGTTCATATTTTATTTTATTTATTTATTTGGATATCATTAAACTAAAATTTCACATGGGATGTTCTAATCCATTATTATTTCTCAATTATTTATTTTTATTAATCTAATATATTCTATTACTTTGGGTTAAATCTATCCATAGTTATAAACATAGAAAAATTTTGTGCTAACCACTAACCTATAGTGATTAGGGGGCATACCAGATGTCACATGGAGAACCATATCTGGTCTTGTGGTTTTATGTCACTCCAAATCGTTACACTCACCATAACAAAATTCTGAATAAAATTCTGAAATGAAATCTTAAATACATAAAAAACCATGATAGATCCAAAAATTATTTGCAACATGTTTCAAATAATAATTTACATCTGGAAATTATAATTTTAGGATGAAAAAATATATACAAATAAATATGAGTATAAACATGATGGTTTCGGGTGCCGTAGAAGAATGCAGTGGTGGGTGATATATTAAAATTTATTTTAATATTTCTATACCTAAAACCTCAAGTGATAATATTTCAATTCAAATTTATAATCACTTTATTTGACATTAAAAAAATTAATACATGAGATTAAGATATCTCTTCACTGATGATATTTATCATTATAAATGACCCTTTCAGATTGCCTTTATTTCCCTATGAGGATCCATGAATAGAATCCCTCTAGTGATGATTCACATCTGCTCCGTTGATCTCATAAAAATTATTATTTATGTTTGGGTGCTAGCATGGTAAATCTACTGTCTTTTGTTATTTTTTATGAACTCTCATCCTTCATTATTGAGGGATTCTATCTTTTGTTTCTCATTCATGAGAGGGAGAGAGGAGGAATCTAGAGATAATTTTTTGTGCACAATAATTATCTATTTTCTATTTCACATCGACCCACTGTAGAATATACATAATTACATATTTATATAGATATTATTTAGGTTAAAATATTATTTAATTCCTTGTTGGACCTTAAATAATATAATAACCTTTAATAAACCCCATTCCATATATTATTAAATATATTATAATTATTATTTTGTGGTTCATGACAACTTGAGAAATGAAAAATATTATTTAATTGAGTTGTTAATTAATGTTATTCACCAGACATAGTGTTGGTCCGATGAAACTCCTCAACAATTTATTGAAAATCTAAATAAATATTTAATTGAAATATTTTATTCATCAATAAATATTTGTGAGTCATACCTCATGGAAAATGTATTTTTATTTTCAATAATGGTCTTTAACCCATATGTATATCTTAGAGATATCACTATAAGGTGATAAATATTACAAAATTCATGATAATATGGCTACATTAATCCATATGACACCAATAAATTATTCAGGAAAATGATGACAAATTTATTAATGATTTTTTAATTAACCAAAACCCTTTTCTTTTATTTTAATTTTTTTTAAAAAATATTTATAATTTTATTCCATAATCATTTTTAGATAACAAAGGATCTACAAATAAATGATTCTAGAAAACATTAATTAATATATCATTGAGGCTCTAAATAACTAAAAATGTGTTTTAAATAATTATTCTTTTTTGAAAAATATTACAAAAACATTTTACAAAAAGAAAATTAATTTTCCAATTACACACATACATGTACATGTCATGTAAACTTATATTTCAAATATGATGCATGAAAACACCCCTCTTTTCATCCTGAGACAAGAGTTAAATATTAAAACAGAATTCACAACATCAAACTTTTGAAATCACAAAATTGAAGTACTTAAAAACTAAAAATCACAATCTCATTCAATGATAATTTGTACTTTCATAATATAAGTGTAAGATAAGAACATGGTTGGTGTTCATTCATAGTTACAAATAGTCCTATATCTTTATAACATTCCCTAAAAATTAAATAAAATGAAATGACAATTGATGCTCTGATTCCACTTTGTAACACCCCTGATCGGGTCATCATCCATACTTCCTGAGCTAAAGCATTACATAAATCATGTGCACCTCCATATATGAAATAGATTATTTAATTGTAGTGAGGGTATGATAATATCGATTTTGGAGATTATACTCTATGCATCATGATATAAAATAGAAAATAAATAACAAAAAATCCTAATATAGATAACACATCTATGTGTAACATGTAATTATAGTGAAAGGTGTATCATGATAAATAAATAATCACCATACAATAATACAATGGACTCGAAATTTCAAAATATATATATTAGAAAATAGATCTCCTAACAGACTGATCATGTGAAAATAATATTGAAAAAAAAAAGTTGAAACAACTACAAATAACCTTGGCATTTCCTCAGTTGATTCTCATCATTCCCATTGAGCTACTCCCACTATCAACACTGATACTATGTCATGTAACCTAACCTAAATGTTATATGTAGAGTCTTTATATAAATCAGGGTATATATTCGTCATGTGAGTACAAAATTCATTAGGCCACCACCAAATATTTCATTATTATAATCCCTTAGATATACCAATTCATGCATGATATAAAATATTGTATCAATATAAAATAAGCTGGAAATCAACGAAAAATTATAATCCATCTATATGTCAATACTCAAAAGCAATAAAACACAAGCCTCTGATGTCAGTTTCCCATGTTTTGACCAAGCCACCATGGTAACCAACCATTACTGGTAAAATAATCATTATTCGTGGGGGGATTTTAATGACATTTTTTTCAAGCTCATTTATTTAATTAATAATGTTAAATACCAAGTTGTGTTTAGTTTTTTTTACATTGTTTATTATAAAAATGACATAAAAATGAAGTTTATAACATTGTTTATTCTAAAAATCAATGTTATATTCATTTTTAATAAATGAATACACATGAATATGAGATCCCCCCCCACTTTAATTGATTATCTATTTTTAAATCCTAATTATTACTCTTATCGACCTCTATCAATTATTTTATTTTCAACCAACTATCCTTAATCCACCTCCTTTACTCAATTGATTAGACCTCAATCAATGTGTTCCACCTTCTTATAGTCTTTCATCCTATATCCTTTGGTATTTATTATTCATCCTTCTCTATTTTCATTTTTTGATAATTTGTTTATTTTGAGATTATATTTTTGTAGGAGTCATAATAGGGCTAAACAATCAATATATTTTACATTTACAAAACTATCATAGATTTATTTTCTTTTCCAATTTGAATTTGAGTTATTTATTATGAAAAAAATTCTATATGTTAATATTATAGTGATTTTGTTTTGATTTTTTAATACTAAACTTTAATTTTAGATTAGTTGAAGTTATAATTATCATTTTTTTTAAAATCTATAATAGATTATTATAAATCATTACAAGTATGAAATTTAATTATTGAGTCATTGCATGTTTATTTACAAGTTAAAAAAATTAATAATGATAATTTTTTTATATTAATATAATAATGTTTGATGTTGTTACATTTTTAAAATATTTATTATATATATTCATCGAAAACACACACACACACATATGTGCGCATACCCACATATGAAAATACATCCTTATTAAAATTTAATGTAACATTATTGGTCTATTTATGATATAAATATTAAAAAATCATATATATTATTTTCATTAACATCGTATATATATATTTATGTGTGTGTTTTCATGTGTTTTTGTTCGTAAATTTTTAAATACAGTGTTATAAAATTCTACTATGATAAGATAATTATATTTTTTATGAAAAAAATATTAATAAAACCATATATTTTGTATCAACCTCACACACACATATGTAAATGAATTGTTATTAAAATTTAATATAATATTATTTGTCCATTTTTTAAGATATATATATTAAAATCACACACACACACAAATATATATATATATATATATATATTATCATCTTTATATGTATATATATGAGTATTCATATATATATATATGTATGAACATACAAACATGTAAATTTAGTGTTATCAAAATTTAATGTGATATTATTGTTCTATTTTTTATGATATAAACATTAAAAAGTATTTTTGTTATCAACAACATACACACACACACACACACACATGTTGATGTGTGTGTCCTATAAGAACATATTTTGAAATCATAATTTATAGAGAAATATTTTGGTTATTTGTTTCTAAAAATTTATATTTTTTCAAAGTCATATTTAATCCATGATTATAAAAATTTTGTAAATTCCTTTTTAATTTTTATATTTGATTTTGGTAATTAATGGGTCATAATTGGATAAATTCATGGACAATAAGTAAAGAATATGAAAAAGGGTTTGATGGTTTTTTATAATTTTCTATACAAAATATTGAAAATAGAGACATTTTTAATGTCCATGTATAAAGTGTTTTAATAAAAAAAATTATCTTTGGGAGAAATTAAATATCATTTTATTTTCTATGGTTTTAATCTAAGTTACAAAAAATGGATGTGATCTAACGATGATGAAAATTTTTAATACAAAACATAAAATCATATTTATTAATTAATTTAATATTCTATAGAATCTCAATAATATTTTTTAAATATGTGAAAAAATTAACACTCTTCAACTACAGGCTAGAGTCATGGTAGGAAAACATAAATTGAAGTGATCAGGGACATAAAAAATCATAACTATATATCTTTATGATGCGTTTAAATTTTTTGATGGAAATATGAATTCATTAAAAGTAAATTTTGAACATATAAAACTCAATCAAACTCCAAATAAGATATGGATATTTTAGTAAATTCATATAAAATGAGAGGTTGTGAATTTGGCTAAAGTTGTTAAACTTAACAACTGATTGAGAGGCTACCCAACTTATTTTTAATTCCATTATCTTTATTGAATTACTCTCAATTTATTGGAGAAATTAACATATATTTCTTAATCAAATGAAGTATAAATGATGATCAAGATTCCTAAGGAAATATAAAATATTTATTAGAAGTAAAATTTCAAAATAACCCATGTGATATACTAGAGTGTTCAATGGAATACATTAAAAATTCCATATGGGTGGTTTCTTATAGAAAAATTGAAGATGATAAACATCAATAAATGATCCTTGTATATAGAAGAAGAATCTATAAGGATGGAAAATTTTCTAAAGCATTCTGATAAAATAAAGAAAAGATACTAATTTTCATATGTTCATATAGTTGAAGATGCTAAACTTAGTGCTTAATGAAAATGAACATATTGTTATTTATTTTCTATTAATTTATTATTTAGTTTGTGTTTATGAAATAAACTAGAATGTATGAATCTTTTGAGTTTTTCCTGAAGCATTAATGTATTTGATATTATCATTCATATTTTGTTCCCATCCACATGATTATACTCTTTTGGTGTTTTATTTATTATATGATATGGGTATGTTTAACCACTTAAAGGTACACCATTTATGGAGTTTCTTAGGATATAGACTATATATATGTGACCATTTATAATTAAATATAGAAGTGTTAAATTTATTTCTATACTTTATTTCCACATCCAATGCACCATATTATGATAAAAAATAAAAAAACATAAAAGTTGCAAAAAATAAATTACATATTAGAACACAAATGTAATTTGATTGTATATATTTTTGTAGTAACATGGGCAGGGAAATACCACACATGTCTCTAATCATGATCTAAGAACACAATTCATAGTTTGAATTGACTTGAATCCTTATAACCATGATTACTAATGATTGTAGATGTTATTCCATGTTTTGAAAACTTTTTTTTCTTCTGAAACTTGGGAAATTTTGAGACACTTATGTGAACTCATGATAATACATGTTATATAATATTATATTCTATTATTAACATGATAATATTTTTAATTACATTTTTTTCTATTTGATGAAACTGTATCATATTATAAAAAAAAATTAAACCATCCATGATTAGTGTTTGCATACTATTTTACTAGAATTATTAATTTTTTGATGTATACTTAAATGTTTATTATATTTTTATTTTCATTGTAAATGTTTTTGTAGTATATATTTCAATGATTTTGGGTTTTTATTATTTTTGTTTCTATTTATATCTTTTTTTTCATAAACAATACATGCTTATATAACAACATTTTTTTAATAATATGTGACCTTACATATCGATTATTAAAATAACTGATGTTATAAGTGGATTTCAATGCAGTTATGAAGAAAAATAGTATCAAAATACCAACCGCATCTTTTTTGAATTATAATTTTGGTTACTTTTAATTATAACTAACGTTAGAATATACTTATAAAATTGGTTATTACAAAAAATGTTAAAAACCTTATTTTTAAAATTGATGATATTAATGCTGAATTTTAACTGACTTTAAAAGAACATAAAAAATATTAAAAATTTATGATTCTAGTAGTGTATGACTTCCTCAAGTTATGTTCTAAATCCATTCAGGGGACTATATTCTCATTAATTAAAACAATATGGAAAATTCAAATCCATATAATATCCTCTATATGTAGATGAGGAGCCATAAATATATTATATCATCTTCTAGGAGAGAGAAACAAGTTATATAACATATCTATATATCCCATACATTTATTATAATTTATATGGATACACATATACGTTCATTTATATATAGTGTATGAATTTAAACTCATTGTCACCATCATCAAAGGCCTAATGTGCTTTCACACAAGATTTATAACAAAAAATATTCTCTATTTATATTTCTTTGACATCATTACAACATATATATACATGGATGGAAATAAAATAAAATGCATAACCAATTTAAAAAAACAATATCCTTATAGAAAGATTGTAAAACCATTTTATTTAAACAAAATTTAATGAAAACAACATTAATTAGACATGTTTGAAAGATGAATTCATTTTTAGACTATATCTCATTCTAGAACATTAAATTATCCACATAAAATGTAACATTCCAACCTAAACCACTAGGTTTGAATCAGAGTGCCACATGACCTCATGCACACCTCCCCGTATGCAAGAGGATATCAACTAGAAATGTGGTTCTAGTTCTGTTAGTGGTGAGACTATACCCTTCATACCATGTCATATATAAAATAAGAAATAAGATATATAATAAATAATCAGAGTATGTGTTGAAATGGAAAGATTCCATACATGATATATTAATCAAAACTCAACAAAGATACAATGTATAGGTTAAGATAATAAATAAAATTAAAAGCATATGTCTCATTAGAACTCCATCCAACAATGTTTTCTCCACCCTCTCTACCAGCTCAACTATCCACCATAAGGCCCTTTCCCTTTTCTAGATCCTTAAGCATAAAATCTATAAGATTACTAAAATTCCTGAGTATGGTATGAGAACAAGACTTAGTAAGACTCTGCCAATGACCCTTAAAATCAGTGCATACAATATATATGTGCATTCAATAAAGTAAATAGGTTAAATATATAAAAACAATATAACAAACAAGTATTAAACATATTTTAAGTCTTTGGATATTGATACTACCTACTTTGGAATAAATTCAGAAGGAACATGGCTTTACCTACTTCGACATCATTCCGAAATGAACATCAGTCATTATATTTACACATCTCATTAGTAGAATAGCCAAATATCATGTGACACATTCCACCAGTTGAGATAGACCAAGTACATACTGACCAATTTCTAACACATCCCTCTTGATATATAGTCTAAAAGCATGTGACATGCTTATTAATGTCTAACTCATCCGTCTCAAAGGATAGATGAAAAGTATATGACACACCCCTCCAACTAGAATAGCCTAAGTACATGCTGATCAATGTCTAGAATATTCCAATAGATAGATAGTTGAAATAATCTCATGTTTCATAAAGTAAACTTTATTTAGATTTATATATCCAATTAAAACCAAGGTTAACCTCATGAAAATCCATCGTTACCCTTACACAACTAAACTTTTCCCTTACACGGGTATAGGAAACCCATCAGCACCCTTATGTAACACCACTAGTACCTTAACAATACTTTGGAGGTACCCATATGTAACCTTAGGTAAGTCAAGGTTACCTTTACACAAGCCATAACTTACCCTTAAATAGTGATGTGAGTAGCCTTATATACCTCTATATACCCTTATATAATGTTCAAACTCAAGGGATTACCCTTATTCCAGTCTATAAAAAGGGATTATTCCCTTATGAAACCGTTTAATATAGGCCTTTCCCTTATGTAACCTATGGAAAAGTGGTTTTACACTTACACAAAAATTTGAAACCTATTTAACCTTTATAAAACACCTTAAAAACGTGAGTATTGGTGATTTTTTTGAAAAATATATTTTCACATAAAAAGAATTATATATTTTAAATAAATAGGGTTTAAAGAACAATTCAAAGTTGAGGATATTATAAATCCCCCCTCTAATGAATTATCATCATCGAGATGTTTTTCAAGTCATGGAGCTACTAATAATCACTATAATGTCTCACATTTTCCATGTATTATTTTTAAATATTATATGGAATTATTATGAGACTGGGTTTTGTGACGGAATGCGATTCTGAGGCCTGGGGTCCCTGAAATAAATATTTGAAATTATTTAAACTCAAAATATCATGCCCAAGTAGTTTTCATGAAATAGTGAAATAACTTTTAAACAAGTTCCAAAATCAGAAATATGATGGCACCGTTATGTTCAGAACAATGACTTCACCTTAGGCGGGCCTAACATCGACTGTTGTGGGTCGACAACATAAGTTAGTTTTTGGATGTTTTAAAGTAAATAAAATAAAATATTTTATTTTATTTTAAAAATTTCTGTAACATGACGACGAGATATTTTAAATGAGCTGTTAACAGAATTTTTATGATTATCTGCATAACCCTGAAATTCTATAGAGGTGTGGATCGGAAACCCATTGGAGAAACCTCTTGACAATGAACAATGACCGATTGATTGATCAATGCACCTCAGATTTGATGGGACCTTACCAATGAACGCAATGTGATGATCTTTCTATAAGAAAATCATGGTTGGGGTTTTGTTATTTCAATATGTTTTTCTCGTTCTTCAATTAAATGATGAAATTGAATCAACCCATGAACATGTTGATCCGTGGATCGTGCGTTCTTGTGGGAGGTTTATTATTTTCATTTCTTTGGGGGATTTGATTCACGGAATTAGACTATACTATATTTTTTTTTGCTTCAAATCACCCTATTTAATCCTACTAATAGGAGTAGATCAATGTCATGATGAACGATGGAAGAGGTTTTTCTATCCATTTATTTATTGTATTTCTTCCTCCTTTGCCCCCCGTTCTTCACGTTCTTCATGGGGAGATGAAAAAAGGATCATTGTGCACCCTTTTCACAATTAAATGATCCCAAATTGGAGATCTAACATTGTGACGACTCAATAGTGGTGCGATGATGATGGAAGTAGACAAATTAACACAGTTCGGTTGAAATATTTCTTCAGCCGTTCTTTGTGCGGGTGGATCGAAACATGTGATCAGGGCCGATTGGATGCCTAAAACTTACTAAATTATCATTTCTATAAAAGAGAGACTTTGAACCTTGAGTTTTAATGTGATTAGATGGACGGATCGAATATCAGAGGATCAACTGAGGCACGTCGATGAAGAATAGAATTTCTGGAAAATTTTGAAGAACACAACATGTTCTCTGAGGAACACTCCATGTGGTAATCACATGGAACTGGCAAGGGTTTTTGCAATGCATGTGTTGGAGAACACAACGTGCCTTAGGAAGACAAGGCATGTAAGCCCCAACCAGCAGCAGTTGGAGTTTAGGGCAATGGGAAGCACTAACATGGTGTGTGACCATCGTCACACGACATTTGGGTCCTTATGTGTATTCAGCGCGTATCTCAGAAGATACATGAACACGGGGTGGTGTACACATCATATACTCCACCACACGACCAGACACGACTGGATGTGAGGACTACCCCATGTACTGGTACATGGTCTGGGACACACGAGTTGAAGTCATGTACAAGCACATGAACAACGTACACAGAGTCTTCCCCAGAAGTGGAACACGACATATTGTTATCTTACATGTCGTGTATACATTATCCTACACAGAAATCCTTATGAAACGAGCCTTTGTACACAGGCAGTACCAAGGGTCAGAGGACATGGCGTGTGACCCTTCTACAGGTCGTGCACTTCTCAGTACATGGATTCATATTCTCATCCACTGTTCCTTGGAAATATTCTATTTGAGTTAGTACCCTTTTTCTCGTTCACTTGAAGATCAGGCATCGTTTCCATCCATAGTCATATGATCTCTTTAGTAGGACATTTCAAGAGAGAGTCAGGTATACCACTAATAGGGCCAGAGTGAAATCCTCTATCCATTCTGGACCCTAGGTAGAGTCAGGTATCGATGTGACCAATCCTATAGTATATTGATCCTCTACATAGCAGGTAGAATCTGGATGAGTCATGGTATCCACCAAGACCCTGATAGTGATCCCCATCAATGTATCATGATATTTCCACACTTAAGAGTGTGTTCTTCCGTAATGAGTATATTTTTTCTCTCTTCAGATCTATCACTGCATCTATCTATCTCATGGATTTTACCAATGAATAGTACTTCTCAAATGGATACCATCAGAGCTATTAGACTCATGGAATGAGTTCTCCCAGATGAGTGCTTTATGGAATCTTTGAACTAAATCCCTAGATCAGGTATACAGTAGTTGTAGACTGCAGGTCTGGGTCTCAAGTATATATGGATGTGTTTCTCTTGTTATATTTTCTATAGACATATATTATGTATAGATGACTTTATCTTTACCTTTTGTATTGATTTTTTGGATTTCGGGGTCCCCTAATGAGTATTGTTATACTAACCCCTATATGGGCTTTTCCCACATGTTTCATGTCTTGGGAAGACGAGTGACCTTTTGATGGAGTCTAGTGCAAACGAGGATTGTACCTATCTTTCTAAGTTTCTTATAGGCCGAGGTGTTCCTATGTCTATGAGAATCATTCCCAGCACCTCTTTTTTCTTACAAGTTGGAAATTGTAGTTTGAAAACTCTTTCTATTGGTGGGATTGTATTCTGGTGTAGTTTACTTTCCATTTTACTATGTTGGTTGGGATTAGTTACATGCATGCATTTTTTTCCTTAGTGGTTTTTACTTTTCATCATTTGTTGGCTTAGAGATGTGTACATGTGTACAAGTACTTAGGAAATTCCTCTCATGTTAGTGATATGCCTACTCAGTGATAGTCACTAGCCCCTGGCTTATTAGAGGTGGGATTGGGGAGTCATCGTCAGGCCCCACTGGGATGGGTCATAATAGAGTGGTATCAGAGGTAGGTCAGTTCTACCTTAAGACCAAGAGTCTGTGAGATTGGTTTGGGGAAAAATGTTAGATTTTTTGAGCTTGAATTTTAGTCCACGTACTCCAGTGTTGGTGCGGGTGACCGATGTATCCATACACCCGGACTCTAATAACCTTTTTTCGACTTAGTACATTAAAAAACTAGTTGAAGGTAAATAAAAGAGTGGTAAATGCATCATATAGGAATGGGTTGTGTTTTCTATGTCCATTTTTGTCATCTATCTAGATATACTCATTGACCATGATACATATTGTTTCTTTATAGGATTCCTCCTTGATTCATACCCCCAAGGATTCAATAGCTCGATCATGAGGATGCCCCCCAGAATGATGAGGCTTTGATACGGGGACCAATTCCCCAGTAGTTACCTCCAGGTGGTGGACCTACTATACCACCACCAGTGGAGTAGCACATGGTACCTACAGTGCTAACAGATGAAGAGTGTAGGCTGAGCATGCTCCATGATTTTTAGAGACATAGACACATTAGGTTCCAAGGTGAGCCCGACCCTCAGGTGGCTGAAGAATGGGTTGAGGTGGTAACAAGAGTTTTCCATCTAGTGAGGACACCAGCAGACTATATTGTGATTCTATGAGCAAAGACTTCTTAAAGTATTAGTGGGAAAATTCTAGAGTTTGACCACATAGACTCGTGATGGGGAGACTTTATTATATACAGAGTTCGAGCAACTATTTAGGGAGGATTTCTCTCTTGTTACGCTAATATTAGTTCATATCCAGGAGCTTCTTCATCTCCATGAGGGAATTTTGATGGTGTATGACTATTCATCGAGGTTCACCAACCACTCTAGGTACTTGATGGATATGGTCAAGGATCATTACTTTAGAGCTCAAAACATTGAGAGAGGTCTACGGATGGAAATATGATCTAGTGTTGTCCCTCTATGCATTTTAAATTATGCTAGAGTTATCAAGGGATCCTTGGTGATTGAGAGCGTATTAGATGAGTAGATATAGCTAGTGGCAAGAAGATAGGTGTGGCAACCTTATTAGTAGGGAACCGATGTCAGGAATAGGGTTCGGGATGTGGGAGACGTCACAGGAGGAACCAGGATAGAGGATAGAAATCCTAGGGCTCCCAGGATGGATCTAATTAGACCAGGGAGAGGTGATGCTACTCATGCGAAGGTAGAGGAAATATTTATAGAGATTTTCCAACCCATCAAGTTACTGACAGGAAGGCGGTGGATGGACCACCGAGGCAGCGGCAGAGAGTGGAGTAGGTAGACCCGCTAGGCAGCGAAAATGGAAGAGGAGCATAGAAAGCTTCAAGTGTTTATAGATGCTTCAATCTACTTCCACCACCACCCCCAAGAGGTCTGCACCAGGCTCAGGGAGCTAGGGGACAGGGGAGGGGACAACTGCATGCATTCGGGGTGTATGACCCAATGAGTCAAGGAATGATTTTAGGTGCAATATATGTCTTTTCTACCTTATCTTACATACTCATAGACATATGTTCCAATCATTATTTCCTCGGTACATGTCTTGTGTGAAACCTTGAGATTCTGCTAGAGCTACTGACTTGGCCCTTACGGTTGAAGATACACACGAGAGGAGACTCGATGATCACACATCTTTCCAGATAGTGTGATATTTCCCTTGGAGGTGAGAGTTTTGGTTGGAACCTCTATGTGTAATCATCGAGGAATTACAACTTCATTCTCAATATGGATTCGTTATCTTCAGTCCATGCCCAGATTGACTGCTTCAGGTGAAGAGTGAGATGTATCTGTAGTGATGGAACATGGTTTTCCTTTTTTGGTGAAAAGGAAACCCAGGCCACACTGATTGGTCTCATGCATAAGAGGGTGTCTTCGATCACTCATGAGTTTTCTATCCTTACCATCATAGTAGTATATGTTGTGAGATTTTAGTTCCCAGTAGTAGTGGTAGAGTATAGGGATGTCTTTCCAGAAGATGTTCTAGGATTACCTCCCCACTGGGAGATCAGCTTCTTCGTCGACTTACACCCTGGGATGGAACTGATATCCTCATTACTGTATCGGATGTCTCCGATAGATCATTTAGAGTTGAGGGTGTAGTTGGAGTATTTTCAGAGTAACTTATTCATTTAGTTTTATGAAACTTGTGGTTAAATGAATAAGAAAAATGAAAAAACGAAGTTTTATTTTTATTTAATGGGAATCTAGTTGTTCAAATGGATTAAACTTACATTTATGGGATATGTAATGGGGACCACAATGTTACCATTATATAAATGGGATGCATAATGGTAACCATGTTATTACCCTTACACAGATCAATTACATAAGTGTAACAAGTTGTTACCTTTACGTGAAAGGGTTCACGTAAGGGTTTTCATGACTTACCCTTATAAATATCGGTCCACATAAGGGTATCCAAATAATACCCTTACATTTATAGGTATCTAAAACTTACCATTACATAGATAGAATTTTTGTAAAGTTCAAACGAAGTTAACCTTATCCAGTGAAGTTTGTGTAAGGGTTATTCCATCTTTCCCTATGATCTACATAAGGGTTATGTGAGACTTACACTTACATAGAGTGTTTATATAAAGGCAATGGAAGTTTCTAAAATATTTAAATAAGGGTATATTTGTAAGTACCCTTATGCAATGGGTTCTTGTAAAGGTAAGAGATTTTTTACCCTTACGTAGTGTATGCAATGTAAGGGTCATCGAATTATACCCTTACACAAAGGCTTCAGAACCATATTACCCTTATAAAAAGTGTCTTTGTAAGGTTAAAGATAAGATAACCTTATACATGAATGAGTTTCGACATAAGGTTAAATACAAAAAAATTAATTTTTTTAAAAATTATTAAATTATTTTAATGGTTTATAAAAATTTTATAAATAAATATTAAAGATATTTTGGGATATTTTAATTTATAAAATAATTATAAATTAATTAATTATGAAATTTTTCTGAATGGTTACCTCAAGTTTAAATATTTGAATTTATCTTTTATTTAAAAGTTTATTCCCTACTAAATTCATGTTTAGTAATTTTTTATGAAATTTTAATATTATGTATGCTTTTTTCTAATTGATAAAATATTTATGGGATAGATCCTTGAATTACATAATAGGATTGATTTTATAATTAATTTATTCCTTTATCTACCTTGACCTCAATTTTTAAATGGATTTAAAAGATTGGATTTTGTTGTTCAATATAGTTTGTGAATATTAAGTGATATAGTTCTGATGAATTGAACTCTCTCTTTTATAAAGTATTCTTGGGTATAGGGACTTAGGGTCATAATACCTACATAACTATAGGCCTATATATTTTCTTGGAAAGTGAATATGGTTGTCTATTTTTTGATATGAAATTACTCATGTAGAGAACTTCAATATCATATAATTCTAAACCCTTACATGAAGTGTTCATGTACCTTATGCATGTGATGCATTTGGATATGTATGAATATACTAGAATTATAATTTTGGGTGAGTAACACAAAATTGTTGGAAGTGTAAATACTTACACATCAATATGGTTTCAACATATTTGTTTGGTGGGAGGAATAGGATTCTAAACTAAATTACTAAAAACCTGTATACATTAAATAAAATAACATAAGATAATATGGTGAGTTTGATCACCTTAAAATACTAAGTGTAATATTATTTCCCCAGTGGAACTTTTCAAGACCTCAAAAATCCAAACATGTAGGTCAAGCTAAAGTTGGGTACCCATATATTATATTGTGTATGGAAATCAAGTAATAAGATACAATGTATTTTCCTACTAGGTAGGACATACAAAAGATGGGTTCCCCTTTATTGTCCCTTGTTAGTTTTTTTGGATTTGTATTTGGGTTACACTAACCGAGAGTCCATAATAGGATTAGGTTACCAGATGAATAGATTAGAGTTTTTTCATATGATAGATTGGCAATAGGGTTGTCTTCTCAACTATCTGAAAGTCAGATATGATATGATTCAGATGATTCCCTACATAAATAGATAAAAAATGGGATAAATGAAAATTTAACATTGAGATTTGTAAAATATGGATCTTATTCCACTAATGAATATGATGTATATTTAAAGGGGTCATCATTTTATTCGGATACCATTTAATAAAATTTCTTATTAAATGATTAATAATACATGATACTCGTCTAATAAAACATTATATTGTAGATAATATCATCATAATAATTATACTTAACTTTTTATATAATACTTAAAAATTAGAAACTTAATTTAAGTATATATTAATAATAATAAATTAAGAAAAGTTCTTAAACTAGTTTAGTGATATAAGAAAACTTCTTAATGAAAATTGTATTTTTTAGAACAATTACTTTCTCAATAAACAAGTGTTTACATTGTTAAAAAAATTGAATCTAGAAACTTATGGAATAATAGAATGATTAATTTGAGTTTTAAAACTCATTAGATTAAAAATATATTGGTCTATTTATGGAATTTATCCTTTTTCATGTGTGAAAATATTTCAAAAATATGATTAAATTCAATAAAATATTAACTTAAATTTTCAAAGTGTTAAAAATGTATGAACCAAGAATATATTATTGTAGTTTGGTACTATTTAGAAAATAAAATTCTGTAGAAGTTTAAACTAGATAGAAAAAGGTGAATGAAAATTTCAACAATGTTTATTCAAGAATCTAGTCCAGTTCATTGAAACCAAAGGTTTTTAGGAAGAAGGAATGATAATTATATTGTATTATCCAAGATAAACCTAACGGTGTTTATGAAACTCCATGTAATGACCATTTCGGGTATAGATCTTATAGAAATTAATTCTTTTATTTTAAAATTTATATGATAATAAATATATATTTTATAGGTGTTTTAAATATACAGGAGTTCAAAATCAAAATAAGAACCATTTGAGCTCATAGTTTACATTCATGATGAAAAGAGTTTATAAATATTAATGGAAAGGATTTTATTAAGACTAAATAAATCAAATTAAAAGATGTGTATCTTAATATAATTTCTCTTATATGATAATAGAAGTTGTTCAATAAAAGATATTTGTTTTATAAAAAATAGGAGATAATTGATTTTATACAGATGGTTTATGATTTGTAAATTTCTATAACATATTTTGAGTAGAATATTCGGATAAAAATGTTTATCCCAGAAAAAAAAATTTCCAGATGTTTATTTAAATATGAAGAAATATGTTCCTGGCATCCATTAGTGATATATTTTAATAAAATAATCTTTTCCCAAAGGAAACATTATATACACATTGAATACGATATTTTATATACAGATAATGGTTTATTTTTTAAATATTTCTACTAAAAGGAAATGAATGTTTTTGCATAACATAAAATGGTTTTTGTAACTCCGACTAATATTCTGAAAATAATATTATGTCTAAGAGGTTGTGGGAGTATATTTGGACTTTTATAAGTTCTAAGTCAACAAATAAATGATTTTACCAGTTTATGTTTGTAGTGAATTTTAAATAATATCCTACAAGATTTAGGATGTTTTAGTAAAAAATAATGTAAATTGTTCCAGTATTTCAAAGAAAATTTTTGATGGAATAGAGTTCCAAGGATGATGAGGATGAACTTAAAGAGAGTTATAAGTAGACAATAGAAGTTAATAACATAAAATTTTATGTTGTGAACTTAAGATGATTGAAAATGTTTAAGAAGTTTATCATTTAGATATATGATTCCTAAATCTCATAATTATTCAAACTATATTTCTTTATCAATTTTTCTCACTAAAGAGTAACTGGGATTGTTTTATCAGATTTTCACACAGATATGTAATTAGAATTTCTTGTTATGTAATGTGTTAATAAAATCCATAAAGTATAGAAAACATAAGTATAATCTCGAGATTTATCAAATATGATATGTTAAAATAGTTCTTATATTGGGTTTGTTAAATATTATTAAAGAGTTTAAGAATATTAAAATGTATCAAATTAAAGGAAACATCCATTTTATCATTATTTAATGTTAGATATATAAATATATGTATAAATATACATTTTTTGAAGTGTAGTGATAATTGGCCTCTCAAAGTATGACTTTGAGTTTATCCCTAACCGATATTCATCGTGGAGTATTATAGTTTATGTTGAAATGTTATAGTTAGTGTGTATAGGATTATTATATAGAGATAAAAAATAATATTATGAGGTAGAATAAAATGAATAGGATTATTTGTGTGCACGGTATGACCCACTAAGTATACAACATGGATTGTCATACATATGTATTTGGTGTACTAGAGGTGCATGGATCATATTTCAGTCCCCACTACCTGAGGTTGGAGATATATTTAGCATGATAACCTTAAGAATTTGACATCATACTTACACAAGTATACATATTGATATAGTTAATATGAGGGTATTTGAGTGTTTTGTTCATCATATCATCAATTGTAACTTAACCAAGATGAGATTTTTCCTCTTGTATGGAGAGTATGACATTAGGTCCTATAATGAACCAACTTGGTTCAACCCTGAACCAGTCACTCAAGCTGGATCTCCACATACCTGAGAGGCATTACTCATCCTCTTGAGATGGAGACTAGTGCCAAGAATTAGGAATAAATATAATTGGAATGATTTAGCCTAATAAATAATAGATAAATAGATAAAAATATAATAATGGAATAAATGCTAGTAGTGGAAAATAAAAAGACTAGTTATACATCCATGTGACGTCACAAGAAACCATCAATAATTAAATCACACTCACTCCATGAGAAAACTATAGCAAGGTAAAACATGAAACTGGGAATGATAAAATAGGCATGAGTACATATGAAATGGTGTACCACCACTACCCATCTAAACTATGGAAATCCCTTAGTAAAATAGTCTATACAATGATAGTTTAAATATACAATATCAAAGTATCTTTTTACAGGTTTTTTAAAACCAAAATAAAAGTAAAATCTCAAAAAAACTATTCTTATTATAAAATAAGAACAATTATAGTTAATCATTTTAAATTAAACTTTTAAACCAAGGAAAACAAACCAAACACTTTTCCCATTTTTCCAAACCAGGCTATAAATTTCTAATTTTCATAAATAATTTATAGGAAAATACCATTTATTTTAAACTATTAAATAAATACAGAAACCATTTTCATTTTAAAATCTTACTTTCAACCATTTAAAGAAAAACACTCTTGAAAGCAAGTTATTTAAACACAAGGGTATTCCATAAAAGTCACAAGGAGAAATAATAGTATCCCAAGGAAAACAACATAGTACCAAAGGTCAATCATAAAAGAACCAACATGTAAACACATTCACAATCCATCAATTAAGAAAATCACATGATAAATATACAATGAATAAGGAATAAAATATGATACATATCATGAAGAATCACCATGGGTACTAACAGGACATCCCAAGACACACAAAAAGGACACAATTTCCAGTACATAAATGGTCACACATTTTTTTACCAAATTTCTATCAACTAGCATCATTGGTGATATCCCACTAGCCAATTTTTGACTCTCAATTAGGGGAAAAAATCCAGTGTATAAATATTAACTATATTAGAAGTTTCCCACCACTTCTCACTTTGTCACCTTGGGATCC
Organism: Viscum album; assembly: GCA_963277665.1. NCBI lineage: Eukaryota > Viridiplantae > Streptophyta > Magnoliopsida > Santalales > Viscaceae > Viscum > Viscum album. The sequence continues at coordinate 803,336,877 of OY728148.1, forward strand.
TCATGGTATAATAAATCGAGGTGGGCCCGGAACACACCATGTCATCACATGAAAATAACATATCCCCTATAGCTAAAATAAAAATATCATCCTTCTCATTTAACTTGTAATACCTCTTGATTTTATGGTATGTCTATTTATAAATTTAACTTCTTAGATAGCTTACATTATATATAACTTTGAGCTTAAAAAAATGATTAAATATTATTATTTAATTTGGGTAGTTATCACATGGCTATTAAAATAGAGGGAATGACTGAGACTATGTAAATTATAAAAATATAGTTTACACATGTTTAAAAAATGAATTCATTGGTTACTGAATAATTATAAATGAAAATAAAAACCAATTGTACTTAATTGATGTGTTTTTATAAAAAACAATTTTTATGTTCATAATGGAATTTTATGTTAATAAATTAATTTAATCACTATTATTGAAATATCTTAATAAAATTTATTTTTATATATTCAATAAAATGTTTTTAAATTCCACCAATAAGTTTTATAGGGTTAATATAAGAAAAAATATAATTTTAAGCATAAAAAGATATATTTTCCAAAAGGAAATTTTACCACCTTTTAAGAGCATACTTATTTTATAAATAAATTTTAAAACATTTATAAATTAACTTTTAAAATCATAATGTCAAAGTTATCTTACATTTTTTTTAGAATATATCTATTTTTTAGTGATTAGTGAAAAATACAATTTTTTATCAAATTATCAATTTTGTTATAGTAAAGATGCTTTATCATTTGAATTTTATCTAAATAGAACATAATAAAGATTTAATTATTAATAATATAATCCATTCTATTTGAATCATAGTTATATCTTATTTTGGTATAAGTACATTTTTGGCTTAAAAATACCATTTTCAATAAACCGTTTTCATTGCATTTTTTGGGATTAATTTAAAAATTAATTCTGAAACTTCAACAAGTTTAATATTGAAAAATGGATCCCATATTTTTATTCATAAGGTCCAAATTTAGAAAATAGGTTCTTTTTATTTTTTCCAATATGAATAGTCACCTTTGTAATTTTTATTACCATGGTAAAGGGTAAATTGAGAAATTTAGGTTAAAAATAAAATTATATGGATTATAAAATTACCAAAAAAAAATTCCAATTTTTTTGGATGATTTATATTATACTCTTAAAACTGAAGGTTTAAATTTGAGTTACTTAATTAACTAGTTTTTATGAAGATTTTTTTAAAACTATTTAATTTAGAAAAAATTATAAAATCTCACTTTCCTTCTCTTAAACATCTTTTATGTGTACACATACGGAAAAAGGTAGGTTATGAATGAATATAAGTGTATATTTTGAAATTAATATAATCCTTTTCATGATATAAATTTATTTATGATTATTTGGGGACCATTTGGACGAGGTTATGATATTTATAGTATTTTATTCAATAGAAAGAAAAATATATAAAATCATTTTTTAAAAACTAAATATTTTTTAAAATAATGATATTCTAAATAAATTTAAAAATATATATTATTTTTAAATATAAAATATTTATCTACATCATGGTATTTTTATTTTTATTTTTAGTTAGGATATAATTACCATAAATAATAAAACAATGATGATGAAATAATTATTTTATTAATGAAACAATCAAATAAATGATATTGAAAATATTAAAATAAATATAATTTGAATTAATTAAGGTGATCCACTAATTTCATGGATTATTATGAAATATTAGGGATGAATTAAATTGTTGTACTCATTGTTATATTTTTTCTTGCTTTACTTAAGGCCCAAGTAATGAATAGTGTCATATTTGATACTCATGATATTTTATCAAAATAATATTTTATTAAATTATTTATAAATCATTAAAAATAGTTTAAAAATAAATTTATTTTTATTTAGTCTAATATTACATAAATTGTTTATTTATAGCCCAATTTCTATTTTATAATAAAAAACTACAACCTTTTAATATTTAATAAATGATTTCCATAATTAAAACTAATATATGTTAACTAAATTCAATCAAATTTATAAGGTTTAATGTAAAAAAACATGTAAATTTTTTTATTTTATGATGATATTAAAACCTTATCTCTTCTTATATTCTTATCCTTTCCCATTTTTTTATTTTTATTGAAAAATAATTTAATATAATTTAATATTTTGAGGATTTCCAAGGGTGACCCTCACCACAATTATGAAAGGGAACTCCTTTATTAATTTCATTTTACTAAATTTAGCCTTCTATATTTAAAGAAATATATATATTTATATTTTCAACATCCTTATACAAGTTTTTGTGGTTTTGTTCCTTCCAAAATACCAACCCTAGATCCCTTAACAAGATATTTGAAGGAAGTTTTTGGAAGAAGAGGTAATCATCCCTACTCATTCTTTAAAATTTATTTATTCTTTTACATACTATTCCTAAGTTATTTACATGATAATTTTATAAATATAGTATCAAATATATACTAATATTTTATTTTGATTATGGGATAACCATATTTCTCCTTTTTTCCATCATACTAAAAACAAAAGCAACGTGTGTGCGTACACACGACTTACCGTTTCCACGCCATGGTGTACTTTGTTTATCATCACCACTTTACATTGATGGATATAATGATGTAAAAAATAGATATATATGATAATTATTAAATGATATTTATTCTATTAAAATTAATAAACCATTCAATTCCTTACCCTTTCACCATTAAGGTAATGATACCTTCATTCGTGCGTACGTACGTCCTACCATCTTCACGATCCGAAACGATTCATTTTCCATGTTCACTATTAAATAATGATTATAAAAATATATAAAACAAAAAAATATGATATCTATGACCTGAATATAATTATTTAAATTATTTAATAATATCCTATGCACAAGAACCATGACCTACATGACAAAAAATTCATAGAAAAATAAATTAGTTAGCACAAAAAACAAGTGTAATAACCAAAAATTATTAACAAACTAGTAATAAAATGGAATAATAGGATCATATATGATATAATAAATATAAATATAGTTCTAATATAAATTAATAAAATTATTTAAACCATTATAAGAGAGGGTAAAATTCGTTCAATTTTGTAATACAAAAGGAAAGGTTTTCTTGTCTCACTTTCACTTTTATGAGATATATGCATCATTCGCCACTTATTTATTGCTTTTGGTTTATGTATATTGAAGTTTTATATATCATATCAATAATAAATTTTTATTAATGTTATTAAATATTTCATTTGAAAATTATGACTTTTATGGGGTATACAATTTTATTGATTACAATATGGTTAGGGATTTTGCCAACTCAATTTTCATTCATTGGGTTAAACTTGTGTTTCAATGATAATATCATAATAAGGTTATGTGTAAAATTAATTTTGATTATATTATGTTTTATTTACACTTTTTTTATGTGTATTTATTGTGAATCCACTTAATCTATTAATTTTATTAATGATATGATCCTTGTAAGGGATTTTGTCTCAATTTTATTTTATTGAGACATATTTTTTATGTTATGAACCTATTTTATTCATTATGGTATATATTATAACACTTTTATTACTGGTCATAAATAATTTAATCTTTAATTAAATATACATATATCTTGTATTATGTATAAGATCATTATTTAAGAATTATACCATTTTAACATACAATGTTTACTTTGAATTTTATTTTAACAAGGGAAATATTGATAAATATGTATCCTCTACAGAATATAGATATTTTGATAAGAAATATTTTTCATGAATTAAATATATTTATAAATAATTATTTGGAATTTTAGTTATGGGTTGGTATGAGTATTATATATCTCCTCAAGGAATCGACCAGTCTCATGAGACAAAATAGTTTGTGACAAACCCTTTATGTTTATTTACAAGAAGAATCATATGGGTTTGTATCCATAGAATTAAACCATATTGTGAAAGGCCTTGATGGTAGTGGTTCAAGTGCCAGATTCATCATGTCTAATAATTATTCATTTCCTTAATTCTATATTTAGTTGTTACTATCTATGAGATTTATACTATGAGAAAATCTATGGATGCATTTTCATTATTAATTTATTAATTAAATGAAATGTAATTTTTATTTAGTTCTCAGTCCATATTGAGTATACTTATTGATTCAAGTTATCTTCCATTGTACTTAACCCCTACTTAGTATTTAATATCACCCCTTTCTTATGTTAATATTTTTTCCCATGTTTCTAAGAAGTTTATTATGATTTATATGATGGGTTACGCTAAGGAGAATAATGGTTTTCTAGAAGAAAATATTTTTAGTATTTTATGTCTAAAATAAAATTTTATTTCAAATATATATCTAGTTTACCATGACTAATAAACTATTTGGTTCTTTAGGGTTCAATTTCTTGTATCTTATGCAAATGTAATAAATTAAGGCACAAACTCTAGGATTCTGGGGTTGAAGTATTTATAGATGGTATCATATAATGTTCATTAAAAACATTGGGAACATGATTAACGAAAAAATATATAAGGGAACATAAACCTATGAAATAATTTCTGGATAACTATTTAATAAAATCCCAAACAAACCATGTTTATGAGATTATCTATGCATACATATTTAATTTTATGTTAAGTATTTCAAATGTTTTGGGTTTATAAATTATGTTTCATATTTATTAGATATAATCTAGTGTATGTAGTCATTTAGAAATGAAACCTCTCCGAAGGAATGAGAACCTCACCAATGCACATGATTCAAAAAAGAAGAATCAAATCTTCTATGGTCTTATTCTAATCTTTTGATGGGAATAAGTCTCCTAAACAATCTCATCATATGAGGAAATAGTATCATGTTTTAAAGAGATAAATAAAGAAGTATATGAGTATTATAGCTTCCTAGGGAATCACAAGAACAAGATTACTGCTAGTAAAAATATGGATAAAGGGAAGAATAGAAAGTAGAATTTTCCCGCATGTGATAATTATCGAAAGAAGAACATTGATACTTAAATAAATGGAATCGGATTTTTGTATATTTATGGAGAGAAATGACACAATTATTATTATTGAAAGGGTAGGAAAAAGTTATCCAATGTAAAATGATTCAACTATAAGAATATGGGATACTCTTCAAATCAATGTCTCAAGAATTAAAGGAATATACCCCTAAATAGGATAGTAGGTCATGTTCAAGCTTATGCTTCTACCATAGATAAAGAGGAATAATTTATATTCCTGTGTTTGGATTCAAGAATCATGTTTTTTAGTATTTTATCAATGATTCTATATATATAAGAATCACGAGATATATAAGGATTGTATTGTTGTAATTATTATTTAATGAAATGGAAAGATGTGATGAATAACACTAGTAATAGAGTGATGTGATTTTGTTGTAAGTTTATCTTTTAAAAAACACATTACTTAGGAAAGATAACCCCAAATATGTGTTTGATGATAATAATAAATAAAATGTTTTTGGTATAGTGTTTCTAACCACTGTGGTGGTTAATTATTTGGTTGTTTATGTCATGATGGAATTATTAGATGTTTGGATTAAAGCAATATATTCAACAACCTGATATTTTACTCTTGAAATCATGAATGTTTCATAATGGTTTTAAAGTGATTAAGTTATTAATATATTTGGTATGTTAAAATAAGAGCAACATTATTGGGGTAAATCTTATGTCAATTTGATTTTGGAAATTTAGTTACCTTCATTATAAATTTTTATACTTTGAAATTTGAAGGGAGTATTTTGAATGAGTATTAAGGTAACTACTTATGGAATGGATTAAGTTTAACTTTGGATATTATTTTTTGAGGCCAAAGTATGACTTAAAATATTGGATAACATGTGCTAACCATTTTAATTTTGGTAAATATTTAAACCCTAAAGTAAAGACTTATGGATCGTTTGATAAATTTTCTTTAGGAATAAAAATTAATCTTGAATATTGAACCATTAGTTTAAGAAATTAAGTTAAGATGAATCAAAGAATAAAAATATTATGATATTATAATTATGATATGGAAAGGGATTGAGTGAGTCTATTTTACCAAGTTCCTATCAATATTTAAAAATAATCCCTCAACTCTAGGAAAAGTATTTTAGATTAAAAATGTTATCCATCAAATTTTATTACTAATAAATCAATGGCCTTTTAATAGATTAAAAATTTATGGTTTTTTGTTAGTAGATTTTATAATTACTGTGTTCTTTATCACTCTCCACCAAAAATTGATATTTATATATTTTTTCCATTCCCATGTTTTCACGTCCCACTAATTTTATCCAACCGGAAAACCTATTTTTGTGGTGACCTTCACAATATCCTTTCCCTCCATTAGTATATGGTAGATATTTTTTTATTTTTTAATAATAATTTAATAAGTTTTGATAGAGGTGTAAGAATAAATAAAATCAAAAATCTTGGTTAATCACAATACCTCTCCTTCAGACAACCTCCTTAAGTTAGCACCAAATCCATTCTTAGGTTGGATTTAAGATCAATATAAGGGATATAAGATGTGGGGGAGGAAATTATAGAAGAATTTTTTTTAGTTATTTTCTATGAAAAATGGATTTTATGGTGAGAAGAGGAGATGAGAGGGGTGGACTCTTATAAGTGAGGTGAGGCAAACACTATAAAATTTTGAAAACAGAAAGGTGTTCCAATGTTTTTCACACGTGAAAAGGCTCCAAAATAGACTATTATTGAGACTTATACAGGATAAGGTAAAAATATGTCCATACAATTTATTTTTGATATGTTTTTAGTTCATTTTTACACTAATATTTTTTGTTTAACCCCCACCCATAATCCCATTTTCACCTTAACCGTGATAATTAATTTTTACTATTTTAACTATTCATTATGGTAAAAAATTAAGTTGAACTTATTAGATAATATAAATTATTCTTACTAAAAATATTAAATCCATTTTACTCTATTTAATTCATAGAATTGGTGAACATTAATTTAAAATTAAACACGTATACACGATTAAAAATCGTGTTTTCGATGAGTGTGTTTTTCAAGAAGAATATGATTTTATCTTAACTATATAAATACAAATAATCATTTTATAAATCTAAATTAATATTTATTTATATATAATAAATAAATTTAATTTCAAAAATTCCTCATTAGGGGATGTTTTTATAACACACCTATATTTAGTAATTTTTTTTCAAATGAATTTGATATTTTCTGTATTTTTCATTACACACAACATTGAGTTTCCATTTTGTTATACACAACACCAATTTTATATTTCATAACACACAAAACTAGGTTTTCTTATGTTACACATGACAAAAAGTTTTTCTAAAACCATGATATATTATAGTTATTTAAACGTAACCATTATCACATAGTCATTAAATTTAATGATGTGAATAGTAATAACTGATTTTTTAATGTTAATTATAATGGTTTTATATAAAAAATGATAAAAAAGTACTTAATTTTTGATAATTTCATTATATGTTTCAAAAAAACTATTTTCTAAAAATATTCTTTTTATTTATTTTTATGAACATTAATAAAATTGATTTTTGACAAATTATGAAAATTAATTTGATAAAATTAATTTATTTTTTGAAATAATCTTGTAATAATTATCTCTGGGAAAATTTTTGGGTTTTTTATAAAAAAATCTAGTTTTTGATTAATAGTGAAAAATAATGAATTTTAATTGAAAATTCCCTTTTCATTTAAGTTATTTATAAATTTAAATTGTATTTTATATTAGTTTTAAAGTATAATTAGTTCTATTATGTACCAATTAATACAATTTAGGTCATTATAATCAATTTCATACTGAAATTGTATATAAAAATTATGTAAACTTTTGAACACTTTTCACTTTGAAAACCCTCTTTCTCATTGCTTATATGGGATTAATTTTAAATTAAAATTTTTCACTTATATGAATGGAATTTACAAAAATAGATTCCATATTTGGAATCAGAATAATTTTTGTTATTTAATAAGGTAAAATTATTTTTTTTGACCAAAATTAATAGTGAAAATAGTAAAAACTAATTACCATAGTTAAGGTAAAAATGGGTTTACTGGTTGTTAAAAAATGATAGGGGCTAAAAATAAAACAAAACATGTATAAATCATATTCGTTTGATAAATTTACATATAAACCTTCACATGTTTGAATAATGGATCATTTAGAAGATTTTTTCATGGGAATTACTTTATTATTTTGGAGTCTTTTAGGAAATTTCTAAGTAGCTTCCATGTGGGATCCTTTCTCCCCCCTTATAAAAGGCCTCCACCACCCTTCACTTATTCACACCACTCAAAAAATTTATCCCAACCAAAACTTACCCAAATAAATTCACAAAATCCCTTATCTTATTATATAATCATTAGTTTGGATAGAAATCCAACCTAAGAAGGATTTTGGTGCAAACCTAAGGAGGATACCTGAAGAAGAGGTAACGTTCATCAACAAGTGTTTTGTTTTATTTATTCTTACGCCTCCTTAAATTATTATTATACCATAATGATATAATAAACTTAGTATATTTTACATAATTATATTTTTTCGGTTAATTTCATGACCTAAAACCATGTTGACTTTTATCAAATGGGTTATGAAATCATTGTTCATGTTTATGGCAGACTACCCCCATGCGAACTGATGTCATTGATTTTTCCATTACCACCTATCACCGTAGGAAATAATGATGAATATAATTTTTATATATTATTTTTATGATATTATTATTATTTTTGAATTATTATATCACACGTAACTTCTTACTTCCCATTTTTTGGGAATTCTATAACATCACTCATGTGCATGGAAGGCTACCGCATCATGAAGCAACCTAATCCATTAACGCTTTAAATGGGAGGTAATGATGTATATTTTAATGGAAAAAATTTTATATATATGAAAAATGATTTTATAATGCTAATATATCAAGTAACTTTCATTATTTCCATACGATGAGAAAATGGAAACAACGTTCATGTGTACGCACATCCCACTGTCTGTATGAACGGTGTATTTCATTTCCTATCTATTTCTTTTATGGATAAATATAAATAAATATCATGAAGATATATTATATTTATATCATGTTTTACATTATGGAACTTATGAAATCATGATCAATGTAAGAGAAAAAAAATTAAAAAACAAAATATATATGAAAAACAAAGTCGTTATTACCCGAAATGTAGCATTAACATTGAATTGTTAATAAATGGGTAATACAAAGTCATAATTAAATAATATGTGTTATGACATAAATATTAATGGTTTTATAATATATTAATAATAAAATTATATTTATTATATATGAGGTTTTAATGTTTAGTAAGGAATTTAAAACAAAAGGTAAGGGATTTCTAGTCTCTCTTTTTTTTTTTCTGGGAAACATATGCAAAATCACCACTTGTTTTTTATGTGTTGTGAATATAAAAACTATTTGACATGTTATATCTTGAATATATTCCCTTTAATTATATTTAAAGTTTCATTTATTGTTATTATTTTTTGGGTCTTATTATTTAAAAGATTACTAAAGACAAAAGGGATTTCTATCTCACTTTTTACTACTATGAGACACAAGCCATATTCACCACCTATTTATTTTATGTGGTGTATATACTACCCAATAATATATTTTATTATTATTAAAATTAAAATTATAGGAATTTTTAAATCCATTTTAGGATCTTTCTTTCATGGGGATTGTGTTACAAATTTTCCAAAGTGGTAAATTTTTTATGTCATATCTCATTGTTTATTGGGATTGTTTATAATTATATTTCTGATGATAAAATTTTATGATCCATCTCAAAAAAAATCATGAATTCGATTCACCTTTTTTTTATTCAATTAGAATACAAGTTTTTATTCATTTTACTCTCTTTCTATATTCAATAGTTCAAAAATAATTTTTTAAGAAAAAATAATTTTTGGTCAAAAACCCTTTTTTTCCAAAACCATGTTTTCTAAAAAAAATTGAAATGTTTTATGTCTTAAATTGTGTTTTAAAGTTAAAAAGGATATTTTTATTAATAAATGTTTTAAATTATGTGTACAATATTTATTTATAATTTTTTAAATTTTATTTTCAAAAAAAATGTATTTCAAAAATGTTTTATGATTTTTAGTTTTAAAAATAGATTTTAGAAGAAAAGTTATATTCCTCAAAAAATGTTCCAAGTGACATTTTAAAATAATTTTCCATATAATATGATATAATTTGATGTAACATATACTTTTATGAGGATATTAACCTAGGATACCATTTTTATTATTTCTTTGAATGGTTTACAAGGAAAATATGTTCATGAAACCCATTTTTAATCCAGAGGTTATACCATAATAAAATTATTATAAATCAAATTTATTTTTCCATGGGTTATGCTTCGATGAAATGATGAAGTAATTTTGAAAAATATATCCTTTACAAAGGTTATAATATTATTAAATGTTTATTAAACCCATTTCATTTCATGTGTTATTATATGATGAATATTTTTTGATCCTGTGTCACAATACGTATGATTTTCATTATGTGATGAGTGGGATCTATATCTCCCTCCAATACATTGGGTAATGATAAATGTTCTATGAGATAAAAGGGTATATGAGTGGTTTTCACAAGACTAAAAAGGAGTGTATATGGGTGGTTATCGCAAGACCAAATTAGGTACACTGGTAGTTATCCCAAGCCTAATATGTTATTAATTTCTTGGTGGGTATCCTTGACATATGATTTTTTATGATTATTTGTTTTTCACAAATCTAGGTATTATTCCAATGTTATTCTCTCTTAGATCATGTTATTGGATTTCAATATGATTAATTTCTTATAAACTAGAAATATATATTCAATGACTCAATATTATTTTCTTTCATATACAAGCTATGGTTTTCAAATGTTATGATCATGTCCTCATACCCTCGTACTCATGTTATACATACGTATCTCTTTTATTTACCCTTACAAATAATATGAGATCATCATTTCTTATGATTCCATTCCTTAGGTTATGGAGAAATTTACTATGTATGATATTCCTAATAAGGGTTATAGTTATGAATAATGTAGTGTAAGATAATTTAGTTTACCTGTGAACTAGTTATTTGTGTTTCAAAGTCACTAAAAAATCGATACCTTTAATATCATTAAGGAATTTTTTTTCTAATATAATAAATTTTGATAAATTTGATTTAATATATATGTATAATAATCCTAGATTTATATAAGTGGTATCATAGGGAAAATATGTAATCTGATCCTTGGGAACTCTCATGTGTGATCGTTGGAAAATGCATGGCTCTTCACCCAAGGGAATCAGATGAAAAGCTATACCACTAGGGATGGTGGTGTGTTTTTTCTAGGATGTGTAACCACCCATGGAGTTCCCTAACAAGTATCAATTATACTCCATTGAAAATAATTATAGACTTATATAGTTAGAATCAAAGGATATGTTTAGTTAACCTTAGTAATCTAAGATGATAAATCTTTCGTGATATCCCTAAGGAAATGTCTCAGGATGAGTCTAAGGATGATCCATAGTATAGAAAAATGTCATGTAATTTTGGTAAGGGACTGTTGGGCGGAGGTAACAAGGAAGATGGCAAGAGGGGGGGGGGGGTGAATTGCCTTTTAAAAATAATTAACAATTTAAAAAAAATTGAAATCAAAGTAAGTGCAGTGGAAAATTAAAGAGGCAATCACACAAGAAATTGATAACGGAGTTCGGCCAAAACCCGGCCTACGTCTCCGCTCCCAACTCAACCGTTGAGAGATTCCTACCGCTTGCTTTTCAATGGTTTTAGCAAGAAACCCACTAGGCTTTGAGGTAGCACTAGGACCTATTACAGCTTGCTTTTGGTGGTTAAGCAAGAACCCACTTGCTTTTAATGGTTGAGCAAGAACCCACTAGCCTTCTTACAGGTGAAGGCTAGCTCACCTATGACACAAGACTTTTAAAAGGAAAGGATTGAAGAAACCTCTTCACACCTTAGTGGTGATGTGAAACCCAAAAGAAAGAGGGGATGAGAAAGAGTTTGGGGTTTGTAGGCACAAACCCAATTTTAAAGCTCAAAATAAATAAAACACTAAAAACCGTATTTTGAGAAGCCTTGGGCGCCTTTGATTGGATGGAGATGTTGAAGGCCGCTTCCAAGCTTCTTTGAAGGAGCTCCTTGGATGTGGAATTGGATGGAGCACTTGGGGTTCCCTTGGAGGAATGCACCGGAGGTACGCCAAATGATCAACAAGGTGTCCGTGGGCTTCCGTATGGTTCCGGTAGAGGTCCGAGGCTTCCATGGCCTTTATTTATAGGCATGGAACCCTTGGGGAGGCTTCGGAGCCGTTGGAGAGGCTAAAAGAGCCGTTGGGAGCCAAGTGGGCCAGCCTGGTCAAACTGCAACGGCTAGTTTGACTGGGCCCACCGGCTGGCCGGTACAGTCCCACCGGTTGGCCGGTGCTTGCAAAAAGGAGGAGGGATTCTATCCAGGTGCCACCGGCTGGCCGGTGGTGAGGCCACCGGTTGGCCGGTGGCAAGACAGTAGCTTGCCATTCTGTGCAGGTGCCACCGGCTGGCCGGTGCTGAGGCCACCGGTTGGCCGGTGCTGAGACAGTGGCTGAGACTGTTTGGAGAGGGTGCCACCGGCTGGCCGCTGGTGTGACACCGGTTGGCCGGTGGTCTGGACAGAGGAATCCCTCTTGTCCAGTCCTCCATCGGCTGGCCGGTGGTCTTCCATCGGTTGGTCGGTGGACTGAATTTCAGTCCACTTTTGGCTTCTTCTTGGCCTAAGACCTTGGCAATCTTTTGCCTATCAACAAAAACACTTAAAACACAATTAGATAAACATGAAAGTGATTGTGATCATGAAAATTAAACCACGAGGGGATACGAGAGGTACAACAATCTCCCCCTATTTTGATGATCACAATCACCAAAACAATTAAAGTAAAAACATGAATTAAAGGCATGCTTTTAATGAATAAGTTGAAAATAAATGCTAAGCATGATCAAAATGTTTCTCCCCCAATCAATCAAGAAATTTCTCCCCCTTTGTGATTATCAAAATAGAATGGGGCATAAAACTTGATTGAGGGAAATTGAAAATCAAGATCAATTGGAATTTTTGAAAATTGAATTGGAAAATTTGAAATTGAAAGATTGAATTGAAAATTTTAAAATGAAAAGATGAATAACAGTTTGAATTGAATGTTTTGAATAGTAATTTGAATACCAATTGTTGGAAATTTTGAAATGAAAATTTAAAAGAAAATTTTGAATTGAAAGAATTGAAACCAAGAGTTGAAAAAGAAAAATTTGAATTGAGAGTTTTGATACCAAGTGTTGAGTTTGAAATGAAAAATTTGAATACACAAAAAAACTTAAAAGATCCTAACTCCCCCTAAATAAAAACAATGAATCACCGGGGAGAGGGGTTTTGAAAAGAAACAATTTTAGGCCCGGAGAGACTCGCTAGAAGGGATTTTTCAATCCATACTTGTCTCATGGCGGGTCTTCTCCTATAGAATTTGTCCGAAAAGAAAAAACTTTTGGGTTGACCGTACCGGGCATTTTTGCAATCACACTCATAAATGAGGTGCCCGGGTTTTTTGCAATAGTTACAAAATTTAAAACAAGAGCTCCCCCTTACAAAAACAGTGGGTGCATGGGAGGAGGAAGCTTTCTTGGAATAGCCAAGCCCTTGGGAGGTTCTAGAAATGCGTTGGGAACCTAGCAAATTGTTCAAATTTTGTTCCCCTTGGGTGAACTTAGTTAGGGTCTCCCTTAGGTCTTTGATGATTGATTCCATGGAATCAACATTTGGAAAATTTTGGATTTTAAGGGACAACTCTTCCTTCTCTTTGAAAAGTTGTTCTTTTTCGGAAGAGAGTTTTTTGAAAGACTTTTTCAAAGCGACAAATTTTGAAGAAAGCTCATGAAAACCATTTTCTAATTGGTCTCTAGCATGTTGGAGTTCTTCATATGATAAATGATTTAAAGAATTGGAATTTGAAGAACAAGAGGAGGAGTCGGAAGATGTTACCTCATGGAATGCCATTAGGCATTTTGTACCTTGGTCGCTCGAGGAGGAGGAGGAGGAGGATGAGGAGGAGGTGTCACTCCATGTCGCCTTGAGGACCCTTTTCTTTCTTTTTTCGTTTTGCGTGGCCCGTTGTTTGTTGAGTGGGCAATCGGGCTTGTAATGGCCCTTTTCGCCGCACCCGTAGCATTTCACCTTGGGCTCGGATATTGCGGTGGGTTCTTGCTTTCGGTGCTTGCGGGATTTCTTCTTCTTGTGCTTCTTCATAAACTTGTGCATTTGGAGGGCGAGATTCTCCATTTCCGAATCACCGCTTGAAGATGAAGAAGATGAAGAGGATGATGAGGAGGTGCTTTCTTCCTTTTGTACCTTGAGGGCGATGTTCTTTGGAGTTTTGATAGGGGTGCCCTCCTTTTGTGCTTGCCTCCTCATGGTGATCTCGTAGGTCATGAGAGATCCGATGAGCTCCTCTACCGGCATATTTTTGACGTCCTTAGCTTCTTGGATCGCCGTCACCTTTGGTGCCCATGAGCTCGGAAGGACCCATAAGATCTTCTTGACCATCGTCTCGGCTGAAACATCATCACCAAAAGATTTCCTTCCATTGCAAACGTCAGTGAAGCGTGTAAACATTTCAGAAATAGATTCATTTGGATGCATGGAAAAGGACTCAAAATCCTGGCGATACATATCCAATCGAGTATCCTTTACTTTGTTGGTCCCCTCATGGGTAACCTCCAAAAGTTTCCAGATTTCATGTGCGGAGGTGCATGTGGAAACTCGATTGAATTCATTTCGGTCAAGGCCGCAATGAAGAGCATTCATGGCTTTGCCATCAAGCTCAAAGTTCTTAATATCGGCTGGGGTCCATTTGGATTCGTTGGGGGTAGACAAAGTGTAACCTTGCATGACAATTTTAAAAATGGGATATCCTATACTTCTTTAAAAAGTGGTCATGCGAGTTTTCCAATAATTATAGTCGGTCCCATCAAAAAATGGAGCCCGACCCAATGAGTATCCCTCGGGGGTGAAAGAGGTGGATGCCATCACAATGGATCTTTGAATTTGAAACCGTTTAAGGTATTACTCAAATTATCCCTCTGATACCAATTGTTGGGTCGGAAGAAACGGGAGTGAGTTGCCTTTTAAAAATAATTAACAATTTAAAACAAATTGAAATCAAAGTAAGTGCAGCGGAAAATTAAAGAGGCAATCACACAAGAAATTGATAACGGAGTTCGGCCAAAACCCGGCCTACGTCTCCGCTCCCAACTCAACCGTTGAGAGATTCCTACCGCTTGCTTTTCAATGGTTTTAGAAAGAAACCCACTAGGCTTTGAGGTAGCACTAGGACCTATTACAGCTTGCTTTTGGTGGTTAAGCAAGAACCCACTTGCTTTTAATGGTTGAGCAAGAACCCACTAGCCTTCTTACAGGTGAAGGCTAGCTCACCTATGACACAAGCCTTTTAAAAGGAAAGGCTTGAAGAAATCTCTTCACACCTTAGTGGTGATGTGAAACCCAAAAGAAAGAGGGGATGAGAAAGAGTTTGGGGTTTGTAGGCACAAACCCAATTTTAAAGCTCAAAATAAATAAAACACTAAAAACCGTATTTTGAGAAGCCTTGGGCGCCTTTGATTGGATGGAGATGTTGAAGGCTGCTTCCAAGCTTCTTTGAAGGAGCTCCTTGGATGTGGAATTGGATGGAGCACTTGGGGTTCCCTTGGAGGAATGCACCGGAGGTACGCCAAATGATCAACAAGGTGTCTGTGGGCTTCCGTATGGTTCCGGTAGAGGTCTGGGGCTTCCTTGGCCTTTATTTATAGGCATGGAACCCTTGGGGAGGCTTCGGAGCCGTTGGAGAGGCTAAAAGAGCCGTTGGGAGCCAAGTGGGCCAGCCTGGTCAAACTGCAACGGCTAGTTTGACTGGGCCCACCGGCTGGCCGGTACAGTCCCACCGGTTGGCCGGTGCTTGCAAAAAGGAGGAGGGATTCTGTCCAGGTGCCACCGGCCGACCGGTGGTGAGGCCACCGGTTGGTCGGTGGCAAGACAGTATCTTGCCATTCTGTGCAGGTGCCACCGGCTGGCCGGTGCTGAGGGCACCGGTTGGCCGGTGCTGAGGCAGTGGCTGAGACTGTTTGGAGAGGGTGCCACCGGCTGGCCGCTGGTGTGGCACCGGTTGGCCGGTGGTCTGGACAGAGGAATCCCTCTTGTCCAGTCCTCCATCGGATGGCCGGTGGTCTTCCATCGGTTGGTCGGTGGACTGAATTTCAGTCCACTTTTGGCTTCTTCTTGGCCTAAGACCTTGGCAACCTTTTGCCTATCAACACAAACACTTAAAACACAATTATATAAACATGAAAGTGATTGTGATCATGAAAATTAAACCACGAGGGGATACGAGAGGTACAACAGGGACATATCAAGTGGTTTCCAACAAATTACATCCTTTTTGGATATTACAAGTGGATGTGGCTAAATAATAGAGGTACATAGGGGTAATAACATCTAAAAGGGTATATTAAGCTAGACTCGATCATCACATGGTACATGACAATAATCATTTCTACATAGTGGTTTTTAAACTTTTGGGATTTGTGTTTCTGAAAATAAAAAACCCTTTATAAACCGTTATAATGGATTTAAATAAATGATGATTCTAAATTACATAGGATAAAACTAAGGTTTCATAGATTAAAAATGTAGTTTTCATGATTTAGGCATCCTATAAGTGATTTTTCATGATTATATGGTTCCTCACTATGATTATTGTTTCTTACACTATGTGTTTTGGTTTTTTTCAATGGTTAGAACACAAAGGAACCATGTTTATGCTGAGTGTGATGAAAAATTCTATGATTGTACTCATGAGTAGCCAAATGTTATGGGGGATGGAATGATATGTCTCATTGATATTATCACACAAATTTATCATGCCATGAATCATTCTGAACTTCCAAATGATCCAAAGAGGGAAAAAAGTTATGTTGATTCGTTCATGAGGAAATATCCACCTTCATTCAATAGAACCATTGATCCACTAGTTGATTAGGAAAGGATCTGTACCACTAAAAATAAATTTTCCTTCCTGTAGTGTTTAGAACATGAAAAAGTCATTCTGGTTGTCTACCACTTAGAAGATGAAATTGATCAACGGTGGAGTCTCTTAAAGAATACAAGTGAAGATGTTTAAATTGACTCCATATATTAATATGAGTAAAAGAAATTATTTCTTCATAAGAATATTACATGCATTCTACATATGAATATGAATAAATAGTTTCTAGAGAAACATAAAAAGGATGAATAATCATTCGATACTTATGAGGAAAATGTTTCAAGGATTTTAAGGTAAAATTATTATATTATCATCCAACCTGAATGTAAGGTTTATCGATTATTCAGTGTCATAAAACTGAGTCTTCAAAGGGGTTTATCCATAAGAGACATTAGTAGTTATGAATAGTTTTTTTAATGATCTATCAAGGTGGAAATGGAGGTTGGACTTATAAATCAATCTCATGGTTTTGATAAGAATGGAAAAATATAATTCAAAGAAAAATATATGAACCATGGAAAGAAGAATATAAGAATTCCTTCATTCTCAAATTGTTGAAAAAGCATTAAGGAAATTCTCTTAAGGGGAATACTATTGTTTTTATGTGTGTAAGGAAAGTTTATCGAGTGGTTTAATGCTGAAGTTATGGAAGGAAGATAGATAATGATACAAATAATGATAAAGATACACATAATGAACCAAACATAGTCTCGTGTTTCTAATGCAAGGAGTTTTGGAATTATGCTAACAAGTTCCCAAATATGAGGGTTAATGATGGTGATCAACTCCATCTTCCTAATAAGTTGAGGGACAAGGATAAATACCATGATATATCTGTTTCTAAAAAAGGATGTGATAATGAATTGGTGAAAGGTACAGTTACCATCCACTCTGTAACTTATAATGTCTTATTTTACTATGTATCTACCAATTCTTTCATATATGAATAATTTTCTAAGTGTATCAATTTTCCACCCAAACAATTTGATACATAATTAGTAGTAAAAACACTTAATGTTATGATGATAAAATCACAAATATATGATTACTCTATGGTTGAAGTTTTGGAGAATGTGGTTCCTATAAATCTTAGCAATCCCCCTCTAGTTGAATTTGATGTTATTATAGGAATTAATTGTCTTTATCTACTTAAATATCACATCAATTTTCAAGGAAGGTAAGTAAAATTTGATTTCGCAAACCAAACTATGATCATCTGTCAATGTGATGATAATTAAAAACAACCTACAGAGATAATATCATTTATAAGGGTTTTAATTAAAATTTAAAAGGGGTATTTATCTCATATGGTTAGGGAGAAACTCAACATGATGTTTCTATTGTGAAGGAATTGTTTGACATATTTTCAGAATAATTACCTAGCCTTCCACAAAATAGTTAAGTTAAGTAATAAATATAACTCATAAATAGTTTGATTCCAATTTCAAAGGATCCATATAGAATGGACCCTATTGATTTGCAGGAATTAAAGAATGAACTCGAGGAAAACCATGACAATGGATTCATTCCACCAAGTGAGTCACCTTGGGGTGCACCTATTATTGTTTCTAAAAAGATAGAAGTATTTATGAATCTCTACATTGATTATCATAAGTTTAACAATATCATAGTTAGGAATAAGTATCCTCTTCCTCGTATTGATGTCTTTTTTGATCAACTATGTGGAGCTTAATACTTTTCAAAGATTGTTCTTTATTCTGGATATCATCAATTGAGGGTTAAAAAGGAGGATATACCCAATAAAACATTCTATAAAATGCATCGAAATTATGAATATATAGTGATTCCATTTGGTCTTAATAATTCCATCATTATCTTTATGTATTTAATGAATTGAGTCTCTAGAGACTACCTTGATTAATTTTTGGTAGTCTTTATAGATGATATTCTTATCTATTCAAAGAGTGAGGAAGAGCATAAATATCACTTGAGAATTTTACTACATACACTAAGAAAGGAGAAACTATATGAAATAAATTAAAAAGTGAAATTTTTGGATTTTTTCATTTTTTGGTTCTATAATCTCAAGATAAGGTATATTGGTTGATCCATCAATGATGGAGGATATGGAATGTTGTCTGATATGAATCATAGTTACTAAGATTCGAAACATTATTGGATTAGATGAACATTATAAATGATTTGTGGAGAATTTATCACGACTATATAATACACTCTATAAGTTAACTTGAAAGGGAGACAAGTTCCCCTATATATATGAATGTATGGAAAATTTCAAGTAACTAAAGAGAAGGTTTCTCAGAACATCTATGCTTACATTAACCTATAGTGGAGCAGGGTTTGTAAACTATAGTGACAAATCCAAGAAGGAATTGATATGTGTTATTATGCATATTGAAATGGTTATAGCTTATTCCTCGTGCTAATTGAAATTTCATGAAAAAAATTACCTAACTCATGATTTGGAGATAAATATGGTAATTTTTTCATTAAAGATATGGATGTATAATATTTATCAAGAAAAGTGTTATATATATACCGATAAAAAAAGTTTAAAATATATATTCAAGTTTAAGAAGATAAATATACCCCACAAAAGATGGTTAGATATGATTAAAGGTTATAAATTCTCAATAAATTACCACCTTGTAAAAGAGAACAAGATGACAGATCCTTTGAGTCTAAAGGATAATGTTAGCCTATCCATGATGAGGATTACAAAAGATCGATTATTTTTATATTTTAAAAGGATAGATCTAGAAATCGTAAATGAAGGGGAGAAATATTATCTTCCTCAATTGAATGTTTAAACATCTATCTAAGTAAATATTAAAGATGCATATAATTAAGATGTAGATATGTGAAAGAAGGTTATAAATGTTCTTGATTTTAACCTTGATCATGATGGAATGATAAGGTTTAAAAATCATGTATGTGTTCCTCATATACTAGATTTGAAGAAGGAGTTATTAGAGTAATCTCATAGTTCTTCATTATATATTCATTGAGGAAGTATGAATATGTGATGATATTTGAAAGACTGTTTATGGTTGGATGGAATGAAGAAATATATCACAGTGTTTTTATCTAGATTCATACTATGATAGGAAGTTAATGATCTGAGACTAAAGTCTAAGGGGATTTTATATCCATTGTCCATACCAAAATGGAAATGGGAAAACATCACTATGGATGTTTTCATAAAACACCCCAAAATGTATAAAAAGAAAAATTATATATGGGTTGTAGTTTATTACCCTAAAAATTCATCCCACATCATCACTATTAGAAAAGTCTTTTCTCTGAATCATCTTTATAGGATATATAATAAGGAACTGGTAATTTTACATGGAGTACCACAATCATTTTGACTGATTGGGATTAGAGATTTTCCATAATGTTTTGGTGAAGTCTTTAATAATATCTTGATATAGAGTTGAGTTTCTACAGCGTATATCATTAATATATTGATGGTTACTCTAAGAGTAAAATTTAAACACTAGAGGATATGAAGATATATCTTTCTTTGGATTTAAAAGTTGGTTGGGATAAACACCATCCTATAGTTCATTTTTTATGAAATAATATCTTTCACTCAAGAGTTCAGATGGCTCCTTATGAAGCCCTCTATGAAAATAAATTTATCGATCTAACGTGTTGTAATGAAGTTGGAGAATGAAAGCTACTGGGAACTGAGATAGATTTAGAAATAGAAGAGAGGGTTAGATCCATTCAACAACACATTAATGCGGCTCAGAGTAGTCAATTTATTTTTTCTGACAATCACTGGCGTGATGTATAATTTGATGTTGGTGATAAGGTGTTTCTAGTAATTTCCCTATAGAATAATATTATGATATTCAAGAATAAACGAAAACTAATCCATATGTGTATCGGTCCCATTGAAAATTTTGATCATATCGAGATGGTAGTCGGTTAGTTGGTTCTTATACTAAAACTTTATTGGGTCCACGATGTTTTCCTTGTATCTATCATAAGGATGCACATACCTGACCCTTCACATTTAATGAACTTAGATGTCATACCATTGAAGTAATATCTTTCTTATGAGGAATAATCGGTGGAGATTTTGGATCATATAGAGA
Organism: Viscum album; assembly: GCA_963277665.1. Taxonomy (NCBI): domain Eukaryota; kingdom Viridiplantae; phylum Streptophyta; class Magnoliopsida; order Santalales; family Viscaceae; genus Viscum; species Viscum album. Next base: position 803,358,091 of record OY728148.1, read on the forward strand.
ATGTTTTATGAAATAATACCACTCACCTAGTTAAAGTTTTTTTGGTTAAACCACTAGTTTTAGGAAGCTTTATGGGAACCTATGTAAATTATGAGGTAGAATTATCCTCATCTGTTTGTATTATAGTGATGAATTTTTTTAGAGAAATTCATTTTAAGGGGGGTAAAAAATAACACCCTGAGATTTGGTGATTTTTTAAATGAATTTAATATTTTCTATAATTTTTATTACACATAATATTGAGTTTGTCTTTCATTACATGAAACTTCAATTTATTATTTTTTGACACACAACACTATGTCAACTTGCGTTACACACGATAATGAATATTATCAAAACTATGATATATTATAGTTGTTTAAACTTGACCATTATAACCTAGTTATTAAACATAGAGATATGAGTAGTAATAAATAATTTTTAAACATTAAGTATAATTTATTTATATAAATATAACATATTGATAAAAAATTAATTTATTTTCGGTAAAGTTTTTATATGTTTCAAATATACTATTTTCTCAAAAAGGGTTATTTATTTATTTTTGTGATTAACAATAAAATAAATGTTTAAAACTTTTGGAAAATTAATTTTTTAAAATTAATTTAATTTTTAAAATAATTATGTCAAAATTATATTGTGGTGGATTTTTGGTATTTTTCTAAAAAGTTCATTTTTTGATGAATAATGGAAAATACTGAATTTTAATTGAATATTGGATTTTAATTTACCTTATTTATAAATTTAAATTATATTTTAAATTAATTTTAAAGTGAAATTAGTTCAATTATATATCTATTAATACAATTCGGTTCATTGGAATCAATTTGACATTGAAATTGGATATAAAAACATCATAAAATTTTGAACATTTTTTACTTTGAAAACCCATTTTCTTATTGCATATGTGAGATTAATTTTATATTAAAATTTTACAATTATATGAATGGAATTTTAAAAAAAATTATTCCATATTTGGGATAATTATAATTTATATTATCTAATATGGTTAAAAATGTTTTTATCAAAATAAATAGTGAAAACAGTAAAAATTTATTAGTGTGGTTAACATAAAAATGTGTTTACTAGGGGGTAAACTAAAAAGATAAGGGGAAAAATGGCCCTAAATATGTATAAATTATATTTTATGGAAATAATTTCATATTAGACTTTAAATTTTTATTATTGGGTCATTTTTAATCTTTTTCTTGGGAATGATTATTATTTGAGAGTCTTTTGAGAAGTTTCCAAGTAGTTTTCTAGTGGGTTCCATTCCACCACTTATAACCCCTCAATTATTAACATATCTTAATATATTTTTTTCAACCAATAATTTCCCAAATAACTTCCCAAAATCCCTCCTCTCATCCTAGAAGCAATTTTTGGATACAAATCTATCCTTGGAAGTATTTTTGAGCTAACCTAAAGAAGATACCCGAAGAAGAGGTAACGTTAATCATTGATCATTTCGTTTTATTTCTTCCTCTACCTACATCAATTATTAATATAAAATTCTGATATAATAACCTAATTATATTATATATAATAATTTTTTTATCTTAAGTTATTGGATTCAACCATCTCCACTTCCATCAAATGGGTTACACAATTATAGTTTGTTTGTATGGTTAACAACCGCCTCACGAACCAATGTCATTCATTTTTCCATTATTACATCTATCAGATAGAAATAATGATGGATTTGTTGTTAATATATGATATTAATGATATTATTATGCTTATGGAATTATTATATCACACATAACTTCTTACATTAAATTTTTTGGGATTATGATAACATCGCTCGTGTATATGGCGAACTAATACTCCATGAAGTGATGTGATTCATTCATGCTTTATAAGGGTTGTAATAAAGATGTTTTCAAGGAAAACATGTTATATTTATGACATAATATTATTATGGAATTTTAATATATCAATTAACTTTAATTCTTTAAATACATTCAGAAAATGGAAACAACATTCATACGTACGTACAACCTACCATCTCTATGAACAGTGTATTTCATTTCCTTTATCTATATTTTATGGATTACTATAAATAAATTTATAAAAAATTTATATTATATTTAAATAATTTGTAACATTATTTATATTATTAAACAAATATAAAATTAATAAAACAATAAATAACAATTCACAACATATACCAAAAACAAAGCTATTATTACTCGAAACATAACTTTAACAAAGAATTGTAAATAGACTAGTAATTAAAGGTCATAAGTAAATAATATATGGTATGGTATATATTTTCATGGTTATTCAATAGTTGAATAATAAAATTTTATTTATTATACATGAGTTTTGTAAATTTTAAAAGGAAGACAATACTTTAGGTAATTGATTTATGCTCTTTCTCTTATTTATAGGACACATATGAAAATTCACACCTCATTTATTTTATGTGGTGTATATACTTCCAATTTTACATGTTATATGATAAATATATTTATTTTAATTGTATTTAAATTTTAATTTGATTTTATTATTTATTGGGGATTACGATTCAAATGATTACTAAAGCGGTAAGGGATCTTCGTCTCACTTTTTACTTCTGCGAGACACATATCCTATTCAACAACTATATATTTTATGTGGTCTATATAATTTCCATGAATATATTTTATGATTCTTATACTTAAAATTATGGTGATTTAAATTTCATTTTTATGATCTATCTTTCAGGTGACATACATTTCAAATTTATTTATGTGGTAAAAACTTTATGTTACAATCTCATTATTTCTTAGGATTGTTTATAATTATGTTTATGATGATAAAATACAATGATAGATCTATCAAGAAACTAATGAATTTTATTATCCTATATTTATACCATTAAAATAAATTTTCCCTTTATTTTACTATCTTTATGTACTCAAGAGTTCAAAAATAACATTTCTAAAAAAATATATTTTCCATCAAAAACCCTTGTTCTTCCAAAACCATGATTTTTGAAATAAATTACCGAATGTTCTCTATTTTAAAATGTTTTTTAAAAGTAGAATGTATATTTTCCTCAATAAATATTTTAAATTATTTTTAAAATATTCCTTTATAAGTTTTCATAGTTTATTTTCAAAGAAAAGTATTTACAAATGTTTTATGAATTTTTAGTTTTTAAAAGGGATTTTCAAAAACAAATTCCTAAAGAAATGTTCCATGAGATATTTCAAAACAAATCTCCATATAGGATGATATAATTTGATATAAATTATTTTATAATTGGTATATAAACTATTTATTGAATTATTATTCATTCATTCAATGGATTATGATGACAAGATGTTTATGAAATACATCTCTCTTCCACAGGTTATACCATGCATAAATAATTATAAAAAAATTATTTTCCATAGGTTTTGATATGATGAAATGATGAAATGATTATGAAACCAGTATATTTTCTATAGGTTATGGTATGATTAAATTTTTATGAAATCCATTTCACTTCTTGGGTTATGATATGAGGAATTGTTTATGATCTTGTGGAACACATGCATATGATTTTTCTTATCTAATAGGTGTGACCTATGTCTTCCTCCAATTCATTGGGAAATGATAACTATTATATGAAATAAAATTTTACTTGGGTGGTTAGATTTTTACCCAACAGGAGGGGACATGGGTCATTATCCTAAACCTGAAGTAGGTATATGGGTGGTTAGCCCAAGCCTAACATGTTATGAATGTCTTTGTGAGTAGCATTAACAAAACATTTTCTATGCTTATGTGTATTCTAAAAATAAATGCCTTACATAAATTTTATTCTATAATGGATCATGTTATTATATTTACTTATTATTAATGTCTTATGAACTTCAAATCTTTTTTCCATGACTCAAGATTATGATCTTTGATATGCAAGGTATTGTTTCCAAATATTATGGTCATATGGTCATACCCTCATTCTCATGTTATGCTTATATATCTCCCTTGTTTTCTCATACATAGAATATGAGATTACCCTTTATTATGTTAAATTTAATTAGATTATGAATAAAATTATTATGTATGATATTTCTAATAAGGGTTATAGTTATGAAAAACTTAGTGGGATATGACGTAGTTTAAATTTGAACCAGTTGTTTTTGTTTCCAGTTTCCAAAGGCATTGTACCTTAACAATACCCAGGCATGTGTTTGTGAAATGTAATAAATTTTCACAAAACAATTTTTAATATCTATGTATTATAATTTAGAGTCTCTATATTTTTAGATAATTAAAAGGGATAAACATTGTGAACTTTAAAACAGTTTTTATAAAGAACCCATTTTTAAACCCAAAAAATTTACTTATACTAAAATACAATATAAATATGATTCCAATATATTTAATTATATTAAATATAACAAAAAAATTCATATGTAATTTAAATTTACATAATTTACTGAAAATAAATGACATTTTTATGAAAATTAGTAATTTTCACAATTCAATGAAAAAACAACATTTAAAAAAAATACAAAATGTAACCTAAAGTAAATTTAGATTTGTCGATTTAAAAAATGAAGTTCATTTTATCAAATAAAATTTCATAATTTTCTAGAAATTAATTATATTATTCTTTTAATGAAAGTCAATAATTTTTTTAATAAAACTAATTTTTAAGAATACAATTAATTTACTAAACATTAATTGGTTATTTAATAAACATTTATAATTAATTTATTTTTATTAGGAAGTTTACATATGTATATTTATATATTTATTTATTTAATAATGTATTTGATACTATTCATACCCACCAATTTAATGGCTAGGTTTTAATATTTATATATTTCATGAGTCATTTAAGTTTGGTGTTGTATGTCGAACACACTATCAAACATAGTTTTCTTTTCTAAAATCTCATGGTGTTATAAAATTGGGAAATTATATTATAAGATATCCCCTATATCATATCCATTAATATGTATATGTTGTGTATTGGTAGTAAGTATATGTCTCTAACTAACATAACCTCTAGAAGCGGCGTGAGAGTATATTATTACTAAAATAATGTATATACTTGTGATTCATATCTAGATATTATCTTATCTTAAGGTATAATGATATTATGAACTGGAGTGTATCGGAAATTATACATATCCTTCTTAGTTTCATTGGATTATGAATCAATGATATTGATTCATCCAAATCATGGGAAGTCTTATAAAATTTTTAAACATGTAAAATATACGTTAAAGTGTTTAATGAATAAAACTCTCTCAATAGTAGTAACACATAAAATACAATGGGATAGAAACTAGTGATATAGTATTAATAATATATTAAATTAATGAAGATATTTTATTAAAGGGATGTGATCCCTCTCAAAGATAGTAACCTCGATGCATGCAATAATAACTGAAACAATTTTTCTTATTGAATCACCATTTTTCTTAAAAAATGCTCTACGACTCCTTTCTTGGTTTGAGAACCTATTATTATGAATAATGATCCTTACAGATTATGTAATACCTAAATGGAAGAAGGTATTTATCTTTTACCACCATGATCTCCATCAAGGGTAATTTATCAAAGTTTCAAATATCAAGATTTATGCTATTAAGGAACACCTATTTATATTCTTTATTTACTACATGTTGAATTTGTTGAATATAGATCAGGAACATATGGTTTTTCTTTTTCTAACTAGTTAATTTTATGAACACTTTATAACCCATAAATTATTTTATATATAATGATTCATTAGGTAATTATTTAATATACAAGATATCTATGGTTGAAAATATCTCCCATAGGGTATAGATTAATCCACAGAGGAGAGGATTTATCATGGTATATAGGTATCATTAGATTATAAGTACACATCGACACATATATTCTATTATTTTGGTTCCTATGATGGATAAAAGAGGATTTGTGTCCACCTGGTTGCATGGGAGTTAAAGTTTTTTTTATAATTGATCTGTGATAAATTCCTTGTTTTTTGCCTTTATTTTTCAGCTATTTTTGAAATTATTTAATTATTATATATATTAATTTTTAGATTCCTTTTTTTCCTTCACCATATTATTGATTGTATATGTCGAGATCTTTAGTGGTACATATATATACTTTTTTACTCACACCCTCTTTTAAGAGGCTAAGGTGAGGAAACCTTCTTTTATGGGGTTCTAATGCCTTTTAGTTGATATATTTTTCATAGGTTTTGAAAATATATACCTATTAGAGTCAAATCAGGTGATGACATGAGTATCTTTTTTTTAGCCAGTATTAGGTGTTGTTTTTCATATTTTATAAATATATGAATGTTACTTATAAGATATTATTTACATAAATAAGGAAATGGTTAAGGGGGGCCAAATGATGGTCCAAATAGTTTAGGAATTAGTAATTTTATAATAGGTGACTTAGAAGGTTCTAGAGGGATGTACAATCATTCATATATTCCATTTTGGATCACTCAGTGACTCTGTATCACATTGATCCATGGAAAATTTTGTTAGTTGTATTTAGTAGGGGTTTTCTAGTATGTTAAATTTAATGAATGGGTTATTATGGTGTTCTGAGTATTTTATAAAGGGTAGGACATGGTCTAAAGAAATAAACACACCATTGATGGTGTGTTGCCTAAAGGAAAGTTGGATTGAATTGAGAAGGAAAATTTATGAGGTCCCTATATGTTCTTATTAAATTTTAATAGGGGAATGGGTGATTTATTTCTTGATGGGGGTATACTTCAATGGGTATGTATGAGGGATTTGGTTTGTGGGAGGAGATGGTTAACTAGTCGGGAAGGATAAAGGAGGGAGTTTAGATGGTGATTTCCATATTCTTGAATTATGTTCTTCCTTATGTGTGGATGTGATATTAGGATGAGAATACTTGAGATATGTGACATTATATAGGTTTTATGAGTTATAAATCAACTGATAATGTGAATTGAGATATGATAGATGATATGGGTCACTTATATGATGTTTTGAATCATAATCCAACTTGAGATATAAAAGATGATATGGGTCAGATATATCATGTTGTTACTCTTAGTGATACATGATACATGATATATGGGATGGGTTTTCTATGTTAAACTATACATATCAATGATATGTTAGATATGAGATGTCATATAGTCAAGCTATATTACACTACACCTCTCGATGTGACTTGTGGTGGTGATGTGGTAGTTTTACTGGCATGATAAATCAGAAATGGTCTAAGTAGGTATGGTTGGGATTCATGTTGGTTGGTAAACATATGATAACTTAAAAATATTGTGTTATTGATGTTTATTGACAATTTATAACTTAATTCATGATCCTATATGAACTAACATATATTATGGTATATGTTAAAGGTTCCTTGGTGGAATCTTAATAAGTTGTATACCCTCATATTACATGTGTACCATGGTGAACATGTAGATTATACAGTTAATAACACAAGCAATTAGAAGGGCCCAATAATAGGTGGTTGATTTAGTAGTGGATTGAAGACAACTAGTGTATAACTAGTACCCAATATTTACTAATTATTTTGGTTTATTATAACTCCACTAATATTGTTTTGTTTTTTTTCATATTATACTTGATATGTTTGACCCATTGGATGAACCTTTTCATATGAATATTTTTCATATTTACAAAATATGATATGTTGAGTTAATTGTTGTATTTTATTTATTTATTTGGATAACCTTATACTAAAATTTCACATGGTATGTTCTACTCTATTATTTCTCAATTATTTATTTTTATTAATGTTATATGTTCTATTACTTTGGGGTAAATCTATCCCCAGTTATAAACAAAGGAACCCTTTGTTCTAACCACCAACCTATAGTGATTAGGGGGCATTCCTGATGTCACATGGAGAACCATATCAGGTCTTGTGGTTTTATGTCAGTCCAAATCGTTACACTCACCATAACAAAATTTTGAATAAAATTCTGAAACGAAATCTTAAAAACTCAGAAAACCATGATAGATCCAAAAATTATTTGAAACATGTTCCAACTACTAATTTAAATCTAGAACTTATAATTTTTTTATGAAAAAATATATACAAATAAATATGTGTATAATTATGATGGTTTTTGGTGCAGTGGAACCATGTAGTGGTGGGTGATATATTAAAATTTATTTTAATATTTCTATTCCAAAAACCTCAAGTGATAAAATTTAAAGTCAAATTTATAATTACATTATTTAATATTGGAAAAAATGAATACATGAGATTATTATCTCTCTTCACTGATGATATTTATCATTATAAAATACCCTTTCATATGGCCTTTATTTCCCTATGAGGATCTATGAATAGAATCCCTTTAACAATGATTCACATGTGATCCTTTGATCTTAAAGAAATTATAATTTATTTCTGGGTGCTATCATGGTAAATCTAGTGTCTTTGATTAATATTCTTCAACGCTTATCCTTCATTATTTAAGTATTCTATCTTGTGTTTCTCATTCATGAGAGGGAGATAAGAGGAATAGAGAGAGAATTGTTTTGTCCACAACAATTATTTATTTTGAATTCCACATCGACACACTATAGAATAGACATAATTACAAATTTATAGAGATATTATTTAGGTTAAAATATTATTTAATTCATTGTTGGCCCTTAAATAATATAAGAACCTTTAATAAATCCCACTCCATATATTATTTAATATATTATAATTATTATTTTTTAGTGCATGCCAACTTGGAAAATAAAAAAATATTATTTAATTGTGTTGTTAATTAATATTATTCACCAGACATAGTGTTGGTTTGTTGAGACTCCTCAACAATTTATTAAAATTCAGAATAAATATTTAATTGAAATATTTCCTTCATCAATAAATATTTGTGATTCAAACCTCAAGGAAAATGTATTTTTATTTTCAAAAAAGGACTTTAACCCATATGTATATCTCAAAAATACCACTATAATTTGATAAATATCACAAAATTTACGATAATAGGGTTAAATTAATTCATATGGCACTAATAAATTATTCTGGAAAATGAAAACTAATTTATTAATGATTTTTTAATTAACCAAAACCCTTTTCTTTTCTTTTGAAAAACTTTTTTAAAAATATTTATAATTTTTTTCCATAATCATGTTTAGATAAGTAAGGATCTACCAATAAATTATTCTAGAAAACATTTATTAATTTATCATTGAGACTTTAAAAAATTAAAAATGTGTTTTAAAAAATTATTCTTTTTTGAAGAATTTTATCGAAAAAATTTACAAAAACAAAATTAATTTTCTAATTACACACATACATGTACGTGTCATGTAAACTTATGTTTCAAATATGATGCTTAAAAACACACCTATTTTAATCCTTAGCCAAGAGTAAAATATTAAAACAGAATTCACAACACCAGACTTCTGAAAATCACAAAAACTGTAGTACTTAAAAACTCAAAATCCCAATCTCATTCAATGAGCACTTGTACTTTCATCATATAAGTGTAAGATAAGAACACGGGTGATTTTAATTCATAGTTACAACTAGTTCTATATCTTTCTAACATGTCCTAAAAATTAAATAAAATGAAATGATAAATGATGCTCTCATTCAACTTTGTAACACCCCTTATCAGGTCATCATCCATACTTCCTGAGCTAAAGCATTACATAACTCATGTTCACCTCCATATATGACAAAGATTGTTTAATTGTAGTGAGGGTATGATAATATTGAGTTTGGATATTATATTCTATGAATTATGATATAAAACATAAAATAAATAACAAAAAATCATAATACAGATAACACATCTATGTGTAACATGTGATTATAGTGAAAGGTATGTCATGATACATAAATAATCACCGTACAATAATACAATAGACTCGAAATTTCAAAAAATATATTTGATAAAATAGATCTCTTAATAGACTGATCATGTGAAAATAATAAAGAAAAAAATAAGTTGAAACAACTACAAAAAAACCTTGTCATTGACTCAGTACATTATCATCATCCCCATTGAGCTACTCCCACTCTCAACATTGATAATATGTCATGTACCCTGACCTACATCTCAAATGTAGAGTCTTTATATCCATCAGGGTATACATCCTTCATGTGAGTAAAAAAATAATTAGTCCACCACCAATGATTTCATTATTATAATCCCTTAGATATACCAATTCATGCATGATATAAAATATAGTATCAATATAAAATAAGCAGGAAAGCAAAGAAAAATTATAATCCCTCTATATTTCAATACTCAAAAGCAATAAAACACAATCCTCTGATGTTGGTTTCCCATGTTACCACCAAGACACCATGGGAACCAACCATTATTTGTAAAATATTCATTATTCTTGGGGGTATTTTAACAACATTTTTTTCAAGGTCATTTATTTAATAAATAATGTTAAAAACCTAGTTGTGTTTAGTTTTTTTTCATTTTTTATTATAAAAATGACAAGAAAATGAAGTTTATAACATAGGTTATTCTAAAAATCAATTTTAGAAGTATTTTTAATAAATTAATACACATGAACATGAGATTACTCCCCATTTTAATTGATGCTCAATTTTTAAACCCTAATCACGACTCTTATCGACCTCTGTCAATTATGTTATTTTCAACCAGCTGTTATTAATCCACCTTCTTACACAATTGATCGGACCTCAATCATTGTGTTCCACCTTCTTATAGTCGTTCATCATATATCCTACGGTATTTATTATTCCTCCTTCTCTATTTTCATTTTTTGATAATTGGTTTATTTTGAGCTTAGATTTTTTGTAGGAATCATAATAGGGCAAAATAATCAATATATTTACTATCATAGATTTATTTTCTTTTTCAGTTTTGAATTTGAGTTACTTATTATGAAAAAAAATCTATATATTAATATTTTAGTGATTTTGTTTTTATTTTTTAATACTAAACTTTAATTTTATATTAGTTGAAGGTATAATTATTATTTTTTCAAAATATAGAATATATTATTATAAATCATTACAATTATACAATATAATTATTGATTCATTACATGTTTATTTATAAGTTAAAAAATAATTAATGATGATAAAATTTTAATATTAATATAATAATGTTTGATGTTGTTATATTTTTAAAATATTTACTATATATATTCATTGAAAACACACACACACGCATATGTGTGCACACACACACATGTAAATATGTTATTATTAAAATTTAATGTAATATTATTGGTCTATTAATGATATAAATATTAAAAAATCATATATATTATTGTCATTAACATCATATAAATTTTTATGTGTGTGTGTGCTTGTGTGTTTGTATGTAAATTTTTAAATACAATGTTATTAAATTGTACTATAATAATATCATTCTATTTTTTATGAAACAAATATTAAGATAACCACATATTTTTTATCAACCTCACAGACACATATGTAAATGCATTGTTATTAAAATTTATTTTCATATTATTGCCCTATTTTTTAAGATATAAATATTAAAATCACACACACACACAAACACACACACACATATATATAATCATCTTTATATGTATATATATATGTATATTAATATATGTATGTATATACATACACACATATAAATACAGTGTTATCAAAATTTAATGTGATATTATTGTTCTATTTTTTAGGATATAAATATTAAAAATTATTCTTGATATCAACATCACACACACACACACATATATATATATATGTTAATGTGTGTGTCTCAAAAGAACATATTTTTAAATCATAATTTATAGTGTAATATTTGTGATTATTCTTTTCTTAAATTTTTTATTTTTTTAAATACTTATTTAATTCATGATTAAAAAAAATTAATACATTTTTAATTTGTATATTTGTTTTAGGTAATTAATGGGTCTTAATTGGGTAAATTCATGGACAATAAGTGAATAATATGAAAAAGGGTTTGATGGTTTTTTATAATTTTATAAACAAAATATTGAAAATGGAGACATGTTTTAATGTCCATGTATGAAGTGTTTGAATAAAAATTGTTAGGTTTTAGAGAAATTAATGATCATTTTATTTTCTATGGTTTTAATATAATTTTCAAAAATTGGATGTGATCTAATGATGATAAAAATTTTCAATACAAGACATAAAATAATATTGATTAATTAATTGAATATTCTTAGAATCTCAATGATATTTTTTTCAATATTTGAAAAAGTACCTCTCTTCAAATACAAGCTTAAAGTTATAGTAGTAAAACTTAAATTGAAGTGGTCAGGGACATACACAATCAAAACTATATATCTTTATGATGCATTTAAATTTTTTGATGGAAATATGCCTTCTTTAAAAGTAAATGGTGAACATATAAAACTATATCACACTCCAACTAAGATATGTATATTTGAGTAAATTCATATAAAATTAGGGGTTGTGAATTTGGCTAAAGTTGTTAAACTTAACACTGATCGAGAGGCTACCCAACTTATTTTTAATTCCATTATCTTTATTGAATGACTCTCACTTTATTAGAGAAATTAACAAAGATTCCTCTATCAAATGAAGTATAAATGATGATAAAGATTCCTAATGAAATATAAAAGATTGATCAGAAGTAAAATTTCAAAATAACCAATGTGATATACTAGAGTGATCAATGGAATACATTAAAAATTACCTATGGGTGGTTTCTTATGGAAAACTTAAAGATGATAAACATCAATAAATGATCCTTAGAAATAGATGAAGTATCTATAAGGATGGAAAATATTCCAAATCATTCTGATAAAATAATGAAAAAAGACTAATTTTCATATGTTCATCTAGTTGAAGATGATAAACGTAGTGTTTAATAAAAATGAATATATTATTATTTATTCACTATTAATTTATTTTTTAGTTTTTTTTATGAAATAAACTAGAATGTGTGAATATTTTGTGTTTTTTTCTGAAACATTAATGGATTTTATATTATCATTCATATTTGTTCCCATCCATATGATTATACTATTTTAGTGTTATATTTATTATATGATATGGTTTTTTTTAATCACTTAAAGGTACACCATTTATGGAGTTTCATAGAATATATAATATATATATGTGACCGTTTATAATTAAATATAGAAGTGTTACATTTATTTCTATACTTTATTTCCACATCCAATGCACCATTTTATGATAAAAAATAAAAAAATAAAATATGCAAACATAAATTACATATTAGAACACAAATGTAAATTTATTGTATATATTTTTGAAGTAACATGAGATAAGAAATACCATACTTGTCCCTAGTCATGATCTGAGCACGCAATTCATAGTTTTAATTGACTTGAATCCTTATAACTATGATTATAAATGATTTCAGATGTTATTCCATTTTTTTAAAACGTTTTTTTCTTCTAAAACTCATGAAATTTTGAGACACTTATATGAAATCATGATAATACATGTTATCTAATATCATATTTTATTAGTAAAATGATAATATTTTTAATTACATTGTTTTTTATTAGATGAAACTAGATCATATTATAAAAACAAATTAAACCATCAATGATAACTATTTTCATACTATTTTACTAGAATTATTAATTTTTTGATGTATAATTAAATATTTCTTATATTTTTATTTTCATGGTAAATATTGTTGTAGTATATATTTGAATGATTTTGGGTTTTTATTTTTTTTTGTTTCTATTTATTTCTTTTTTTAATAAAAATTCATGCTTATGTTACAATTTTTTTTAATAATATGTAACATTCCATATCAATTATTAAAATAACTAATGTTATAAGTGGATTTCAATGCAGTTAGGAAGAAAAACGATATCAAAATACCAACCACATCATTTTTGAATTATACTTTTTGTGTCACTTTTAATTATAAATAATGTTAAAATATAATTATAGTGTTAGTTATTATAAAAAATGTTAAAAACCTTATTTTTAAAATTGATGATATTAATGTTGAATTTTCACTAACATTAAATGAAAATAAACGGTGTTAAAAATTTATGATTTTAGTAGTGCATGACTTCCTCAAGTCATGCTCAAAATCCAGCCAGGGGACTATATCTTCATTAATTAAACCAATATAGAAAATTCACATTCATACAACATCCACTATATGTGGATGAAGAGCCACAAATATATTATATCATCTCATAGGAGGGAAATAAAAGTTATATCGCATATCTATATATTCCATACATTCATTATAATTCACCTCGATACACATATATGTCCATTTATATATAGTGTATGCATTTAAACTCATTTTCACCATTATCAAAAGAATAATGTGCTTTCACACATGATTTATAACAAAACTTATTATCCATTTACTTTCCTTTGAGATCACTACAAAATTTATATACATGGAAGGAAATAAAATAAAATGCATAACCAATTTAAAGAAACAATATCCTTATAGAAATATTGTAAAACCATTTTATTAAAATAAAATTTAAAGAAAAAAACTTTAATTAGACATGTTTTAAAGATGAATTAATTTTTAGACTATTTTTCATTATATTACATTCAATTATCCACATAAAATGTAATATTCCAACCTAAACCACCAGGTTTGAATAAGAGTGCCACATAACCTCATGCACACCTCCCCGTATACAAGAGGATATCGACAAGAAATGTGGGTCTAATTCTGTCAATGGTGAGACTATACCCTTAGTATCATTTCATAAGTAAAATAATAAATGATAATTATAATAAATAATCTGAGTATGTGTTGAAATAGAAAGATGTCATACATGATAGTTTAATAAAAACTCAACAAAGATCCAATGTATAGGTTAAGATAGTAAATAAAAGTAAAATCATATGTCTTACTAGAACTCCATCCAGCAATGTTTTCTTTGACCCTCTCTACCACCTCAACTATACACCATAAGGCCCTTTCACTTTTGTATATCCTTAAGCATAAAATCTATAAATTTACTAAAATTATTGAGTATAGTGTGAGCATAATACTTAGTAATACTCTCCCAATGACCCTTAACATCAGTTCATACAATATATATGTGCATTCAATAAAGTAAATAGGGTAAATATATAAAAAAATATGAAAAACAAGTATTAAACATATTCTATGTCTTTTGATACTGATACTACATGCTTTAGAAGAAATTTAGAAGGAACATGGCTCTACCTACTTCAACACCATTCTAAAATGAACATTTTTCATTGGATTGACACATCTCTTTAGTATAATAGCCAAATATCATGTGACACATTCCACTAGTTGAGATAGCCCAAGTACATATTGACCAATTTCTAACACATCCCTCTCTATAGATAGTCTAAAATCATGTGACATGCTGATTAATTTCTAACACATCCCTCTAAAAGGATAGACGAAAAGAATATGACACACCCCTCCAACTGGAATAGCCCAAGTACATGCTGATCAATCTCTAGAATATTCCAATCGATAGATAGTTGAAATAAGCTCATGTTTCATGTTCATCTATATAATATAGTCGAACAACACATATGATACATGATGAAATTGATAGATCAAACACCAGATCAAATCAAGAAGTATCATAATCATCACAATCCATATGTAAGAAACTAAATCATGAGTCAAATTCCCAACATAGACACCTCATATGATAAATCATTAGATATAGGTTTCTTAGGGCTAAAAACTTTTGCCAAAAAATAATTCTAATAACTAGAATAAGACATTAATGATAGTTAAAGAGTTCCTACCTCATGGTTATCATTTACAAATCCTAGGTTAAACCCCCTATGTGTGGTTTGAAAATTGGTGTGGAAACTTCTATAGCCAAAAATTCCACCTCTTAGGACTTACTATCATAGTTGTTGACACATCAACGTTCAAGGTTCATTAAGGATTTATATAACAAAATTCTATAATCTTATTTTATAAGGAAATAAAATATGACATGAAATAATATTATCCTCTCTCCTAGATAATCTATAATAATCATGATAATTATATATTTTCTTTTCTTGATAAATATAGATTATTTTATAGAGGATAATTACAATTTCCCATGTAATTATAAACTCCATTTGATGAAAAATATAGTATAAACATATAGATTATTATCATTATTTGATAATTTCTTAGATTATTATCATTTAATAAAACATTGGAAATCCAATCAAAATATGATAATAATATTTTCTTTTCAGATTAATCTTAGATAACAATAATTATTCATATTATTATTTCCATTATTATTTTAAGAATTATCCATCAATTTTATAGTAGGCTTTAGAATATCTTATTTTATAAAAAATTTAACATCAATAAGAATACATAGAGTTATACTTTTAAAACACCCAATAAAAGAGGAGAGAGGTTTATCTCTTAAACCTAGAAAAATTTTAGGTCTTGAAGTAAGAGAAGTCTCAAATTTTTTTTGAAAGACTCAAAAATTCAAACAAAAAGGTTTTGAATCTCCATGACTTGAGAATTAAGGGAGGAAATGAATGGGGAAGATATGGTATTTTAGAAAACATATATCCATGGTTAATTAGTCCATATTAATTCATATTAAAATCCATTTCCATTTAAATCCTTTAAAATGTTAGATATAATTTAAAAAAGTATAAATAATTTAAAACCTTGATTTTATAATTTTAAAACCATTGTAAATGAGTTAAAGTGATTATATATAGAATATAGTAAGTCAATACAAAAAATAGTAAACATAGATACCCATACATGGCAATATAGCATTGTGTAAGGGCAAAATGTTTTAACCTTATGCAATAGAAAAAATATGCTACCCATATGTGGTGAAAGGACTCTTCATAAATGTAACTTTATTTAGATTTATATAGACAATTAAAACCAAGGTTAACCTCATGAAAATAGATTGGTACCCTTACATAACTTAAATTTACCCTTACACGAGTATTGGAAACTCATCAGTACCCTTATGTTACACCGCTAGTACCTTAACAAAACTTGGGAGGTACCCATATGTAACCTTAGGTAAGTCAAGGTTAACTTTACACAAGCCAAAACTTACCCTTACACAGTGATTTGAGTAGCCTTACATAGCTCTATATAAACTTACATAATATTCAAACTCAAGGGATTACCCTTATTCCAGTCTATTAAAAGGGATTATTCCCTTATATAACCCTTTAATATAGGTTTTTCACTTTTTCATCCTATGGAAAAGTGGTTTTACACTTACAAAAAAAAAAATTAAACCTATTTAACCTTTATAAAACAACTTAAAAACATGAGTAATGGTGATTTTTTTGAAAAAAATATTTTCACATAAAAATAATTCTATATTTTAAATAAATAGGGTTTAAAGAACAATTTAAAATTGAGGATATTATGAATCCCCCCTATAATGAATTATCATCATTGAGAGGTGTTTCAGGTCATGGATCTACTAATCCCCACTGTAATGTCTCAGATTTTCCGTGTATTATTTTTAAATATTATATGGAATTATTATGAGACCAAGTTTTCCGATGGCGTGCGATTCTGAGGCCCGGGGTTCCCAGAATAAAGATTTGAAATTATTTAAACTCTAAATAGCATGCACAAGCAATTTTCAAGAAAAAGTGAAATAACTTGTAAAAAAGTTCCCAAATCAGAAATATGGGGGCACTGTTATGTTCAGAACAACGACTTCACCTTAGGAGGGTCTAACATCGACCGGCACAGGTCAGTAGCATAAGTTAGTTTTTGGACATTTTAAGGGAAATAAAATAAAATAAAATATTTTATGGTAAACATTTCCATAACACGATGATGAGAGATTTTAAATAAGATATTAAGATAATTTCCATGATTAGCTGTATAGACCTAAAATTCTCTAGAGGTGTGGAGAGGAGACCCTCTGGAGAAACCTCTTGACAACGAATGATGACTGAACAATCTATCAATGCACCTCATATTCGATGGAACCTTTCCAAAAAACACAACATGATGATCATTATTTAAGAGAATCAATGTTTGGTTTTTGTTATTTAAATATTTTTTCCCATTCTTCAATTAAATAACGAACTCGAATCAAATCATGGATATGTTGATCCACAGATCGTACGTTCTTGTGGGAGGGTTATTTTTTCATTTCTTTTGGGGACTTGATTCACGGAATTAGTCTAGACTATATTTTTTTTACGATTCACCCTATTTAATCTGACTAATAGGATTAGATCGACGTCGTGACGAATGATAGAGGAGGTTTTTCTATCCTTTCATTTATTTTATTTCTTCCTCCTTTGCCCTGCGTTCTTTGCGTTCTTCATGGGGTGATGAAAAATGGATCATTGTGCACCTGTTTCACAACACAATGATCCCAAATTGGAGATATAACATCGTGACGACTCAATGGTGGTGTGATGTTGATGGAAGCAGAAACATTGACATGGTTTATTTGAAATATTTCTTCGACTATTCTTTGTGTGGGTGGATCAAAACGTGTGTTCAGGGACGATTGGATGCCCAAAACTTAGTGAATTAGCCTTTCTATGATGGGGAAACCTTAAACCTTGAGTTTCGAAGTGATCATATGTTCAGATCGAAGATCAGAGGATCAACTGGGGCATGATGATGAAGAACGGCATTTTTAAAAAATCATGAAGAACACAACATGTTCTCCGATGAAGACACCATGTGAGAATCGCATGGCAGCAGCAAGGGTTTACGCACTGCATGCGTTGAAGAACACGGTGTGCCTCAGAAAGACAAGGTGTGTAGGCCCCAACCAACGGTGGCTGGAGTTTAGGGTGATGTGAAGCAATAACACGGTGTGTGACCATCGTCACATGGCATGTGGGTCCTTATGCTGACTCATCATGTATCTCAGAAGATACATGGACCCAGGGTGGTGCACACGTCACATACTCCACCAAATGGCCAGACACGGCTGGATGTGTGGACTACCCTATGTACCGGTACACGGTATGGGACACACAGGTTGAATCCATGTACAGGAACATGACCAACATACACGAAGTCCTCCCCAGAAGTGGAACATAACATGTTGTTATCTTACATGCTATGTATACATTCTTCTTCACAACAAGCCTTATGAAATGAGCCTTTGTACAGGGGCAGTACCCGAGGTCAGAGTACATTGAGTGTGACCCTTCTACATTCCATGAACTTCTTAGTACATGGATTGATCTTCTCATCCACTATTCCTTGGAAAGGTTCTATTTGGGTTAGTGCCGTTTTTCTCATTCACCTGGAGGGCAGGTATCATTTCCATCCACATAAGTATGATATCTTCAGCAAAACATTCCAATATAGAGTTAGGTATCCATCTAATAGTCTTAGAGTGAGATCATCAATCCATTCTTGACCCCAGGTAGAGTTAGGTATCGACATCACTAATCCTATAGAACGATGATCCTCTACTTAGTAGGTGGAATCTAGATGATTCATGGTATCATCCAATACCCTAACAGTGATCCTCATTAATGTATCATGATCTTTCCCCACTTAGGAGTGTGTTCTCCCGTAATGTGTATATCTGTTCTCTCTTTAGATCTATTAGTTAATCTATCTATCTCATAGATTTTCCCAATGAATAGTACTTCTCAAATTGACACTATTAGACCTGTCAAACTCATGGAGTGTGTTCTCCCAAATGAGTGCTCTATGGAATATTTGAAATGAATCCCTAGATCAGGTATATGGTCGTTGTAGACTGCGGGTCTGGGTCTCAAGAATATATGGATGTGTTTCTCTCATTATATTTTCTATAAACATATATTGTGTAGATATGACTCCACCTTTACCTTTTTTATTTCTTTATTGGTTTTCAGGATCCCCTAATGAGTATTTTCATACTCACCCCTACATGGGCTTTCCCCACATGTGTCGTGTCTTGTGCAGATGAGCGACCTTTTGACGGGATCTAGTGCAGACCAGGACTGGACTGAGCTTTCTATGTTTCTTAAAGGCTGAGGTGTTTCTATGTCTATGAGAAGCATTCCCAATACCTCTTTTTTATTACTGGTTGGACATTTTAGTTTTCAAAATCTTTCTTTTGGTGGGATTGTATTCTGGATCAGTTTACTTTCCGTTGTACTATGTTGGTTGGGATTAGTTGCATGCATACATTCTGTTCCTTAGTGGTTTTTACCTTTCAGCATTAGCTGTCTTGGATATATGTGTGTGTACAAGTACTTAGGAAATGCCTCTCATGTTAGTGATATTCCTACTCGATGATAGTAACTATCCCCTGACCTATTAGAGATGGGATTGTGGAGTCATGAAACGGGCCCCACTGGGAAGGGTCGTAATAGAGTGGTATCAGTGGTAGGCCGGTTCTAACTTAAGACCAGGATTCTGTGAGATTGGTTTGGAGAAACAATGTTATGTGTTTTGAGCTTGACTTTTATGCCAAGTTCTCCGGTTTTGGTGAAGGTTCCCGACGTATCCATACACAAGGACTCTGATAACCTTCTTTTCGACTCAGTACATGAAAAAACTAGTCGCAGGTAAATAAATGAGTGGTAAATGCATCATGTAAGAATGGGTTGTGTTTTCCATGTCTGTTTTTGTCAGCTATCCAGATATACTCATTGACCACGGTACATATTATTTATTTATAGGATGCATTTGTGATGCATACACACTAGGATTCAACATCTTGATGATGAGGATGACCCCCACAGTGATGAGGCTTCGATAAGGGGACCAATTACCCAAGCGTTACCTCCATGTGGTGCACCTACTATACCACAACCAGTTGAGAAACACATGGTACCTATAGTTCTGATAGATGAGGAGTGAAAGATGAGCGTTCTTTATGAGTTTTAGTGATAGAGACACCTTGGGTTCCAAGGTGAGCCCGACCCCCAGGTGGCTTAGGTTATCCTTTGCTTGTGCCTCCCCTTGGCCCCCCTTCCTCCTACTTGCGTCTGCCTTTTCCTGCTTCTAGATCTCTTCCTTCCTTTTAAGATGCCCTTTGCGGGTCGTACCCCTCCCCCCTACATCCTTTATTCCCGCCGGTCACATTGGATAATTTTCAAGCTTCGCATGCTAGATCTCACATCTGTGTGGAGGTGTCTGCTGCCTCCTTTCCGACGGTGTCGGCCTGCTTTCACTGGACTCTGGTAGCGCGCTTTGGGGCCTCGAAGCCTCCCCTTGCGGTGTTTCAATGCTTCATGCACTCTTGGGTCCTCCAACTTCTAGTGAAAATTTCCGTCCTCCACAGGCACTCCTTCTTCCTGGTCTTGGCTTCACAGGCGATCTTTATCTAGGCTTGGTGTTTGGCTCCTCGTTCTTGGGGACATTGGAGTTTTAGCCTGTCCAGGTGGTCCATGGAAGCTCACAAGGGTAAAGAGAGTCCATCTGCTGCGGTGTGGATCAGCCTCCTAGGGCTTCCGTTGCCTTTCCAGAATGAAGGGTTCCTCAGGGCCATTGGGGAATCTCTTAATTGGTTCATGTGATTGGATTCTAGGACCAAGAGCTATGCGGAATCTTCGGTGGCTCAGATCTACGTGGAGCTAGATTTTTTCCTCCCAGTGCTGGAAAATCTTGATCTTCGGGTTCAGGGCTCCTTCTGCTGGGTTCAATAGATCTCGTATTCGGTGTTTCCAAGTTTATTCTCCCCCGGCCTTCTCCAGGGTCATTCGTTGCCGGTGTGTTGACGTCAACGACAGGAAGGGAGCCGCCGCCTGGACCCTATGGCTGGGTTTGTTGATGCTAGTTGGACTAACCTAGATGATCCCCTGTCAGGTGTGGGTGCAGTGCTGCCTCAGGCTCTTGATGCCTCTACTGTCCTCCCTCATTTGGCCCCGGCCTCTGATCCTCCCCTTGCTCGGCGGGGATTGGTGTTTATGAGCCCTGCTTGTAACTAGTCCCATTCGTCCCGAGGTGGAGGCCCAGTATCTAGGCCAGTGCTGTTCCTTCCCATATCTCCCTCCTTTTTTCCCCTCCTTGCCTGATGGTCCCTCCTCCTTTGGTCTTATCTCTGGTTTGGGGTACCACTGAAGTGGAGGTGTGGCCTTTAGAGGATGAGCCTCTGGTCTCTCCTCCTGAGGGCTCCCCTCCCCAATCTTCTCCTGCCCCCCCCGGCTTCTTTAATGATCTCCCCCCTAAGGTGGTATGAAGGCTTGAGGAGTGGATCCCTTTATTCGCCTAGGTTAAGGGCTAGGTGCTCCCTTCCCCGCCAACACCCTGGTTCTCCATCGGATGAGATTCCTCTCAAGGGTACAGGTGTGCACACTAGATCGCAGGCTAGGAAGCTGAATGGTAGAGCAGGCTCCCACTTCAAGAAGGCCACAGATTCTAGGGCCAGTTCTAGAATACACTTTTCCAAATGATTCCTATACTCATCTGGAATGCTCATGGTCTTGGAGTGAGAATCAAAACGGACTTCATGGCCTCGACGATCACTCAATATAAGGTCTTACGGGTGGCCATCCTTGAACATAAGTAGCAGCTGAGTAAGATTGGAAACTTTTCCAAAAAACATAAAATGCATGTCTTCATGCACGTGGATCCAACCAGCACGCACATCTAGATTTTCTAGAACTGTGCTTTCTCTGTTGATTTTGTCCAGGCAGTAGACCAGTTCATCATGGTTAAGGCGACCCAAGACAATGAGCCCTTCTATTTTTCATTCATTTAGGGAAGCTGCTAACAACAGCAAAGGGAGAGGTTATGGTATGATCTTAGTATATTTGACCCAGGAAATCTTCCTTGGATCATCGGGGGAGACTTCAACATTGTGGAGGACCCTGAGGAGAGAAAGGGATGAGGCCCTTTAAATTGGAAAGAAAACCTTGATTTCTCTCAGTTCATGGTAGGTAGGGGACTCATGGATCTTGGATTCGCAGTCGACCGGTTTATGTGGTGTAATAAGCATCGAGGAAAACGAATATTGTGGAGCCAACTGGATAGATGTTTGGCCAACTTTCAGGCCTTAACGTTGTTCTCCAACACTCAGGTCTCACATCTAGCGCGCGGTATCTCGGACCATTCCCCGGTTCTTCTTTCTGTTTCTTCTGGGCAGGATCAGCAGGTACGCTTTCGTTACTACTAGTACAGGGATAATTTCTATGGCTTTCAATACTTGGTCAAGGACTCTTGGAATGAATCTGTACCTGGGCACAAATGGATCGGCCTTCATAACAAGCTGTGTCGCCTCAAGCTGAAATTCCAGGAGTGGTCGAAGGACGTTCCATCCTCTGACAGAGTGTTGGAGGACACGATGCAAGATATGGATTGGCTTGAGAGGAGCCTCTAAGATGATTGGAATTAATAGGTTTATGAGGATCTCGCAGGGAGGAAGGAATAGATGATGGACAAGCATTTAAAACAAGAGCGTCTGGCCAAAGAGGGTGCCAGGGTCAAGTGGTTGAAATAAGGCGATAGAAACAGATCATATTTTCACGCTTGCATCAGGGAAAGGTGGAGGCAGGATCTATCGAATATTTTACTGGAGGACGGTACTTATTCAAATAACAGGGAGGTCATGGGTGACATGGCACATGATTACTTCTGTGATCTCCTAGCTGGCTCCAACACCCATCATCCGCAAGGGTATCCTGGGGACAATTCTGAGCTATTTGAGGTTCTGCCTCCCTATTTATCTAATTAGGATAATGAGGCCCTGGGGACCATTCCCCAAGAGGATGAGATTCACAATGCCATGCTTCATCTGAACCTGAAAATCACTACAGGGACAGATGGTTTCCTCGACTCCTTCTACAGATCTTCATGGGAGATAGTGAAAAAGGATATTATTGTGGCGGTCTAAGACTTCTTTAGGGTCGGGATCTTGCCACGTGTTTCATGTGCCACCACTATAGTTCTTGTCCCCAAGTCCAAGTCCCCTACTAAAATTCATCAGTTTCTCTCAATAAGAATGTGTAACGTTCCCTACAAGATCCTTGCCAGCATTATCAACATCAGTCTATCCCTTTCTCTCCCAAATTGGATTGCCAAAGAACAGCATGGATTTGTGAGGTGGCGCTCCATCCATGGGGCGATTGTGCTCCCTCAAGAAATGATCAGGGACCTCTACTACAATACACAAGGCTCTAATACCATGATCAAGCTCGATATGAGTAAGGCATTTGACCGCATGGAATGGAGCTTCATCAATAGGTCTCTCGTAGGTATGGGTCTTTCATCGGGGAACATTTACATCTTTTTTCATTGTTTTAGAATTTCATGGCTCACAGTTGTGTTCATGGGAAAATCTTTTGAGTTCTTCAAAACTACATGTGGATTAAGATAGGGGGACCCTATCTCCCCTACCCACTTCATCATTGCTCAGAATTTCCTTAGTCGGCTCATTCACCGTAGCTTAATTAATGGAGATATTCTTCCGTATCGAAGAAGCATGAGATCCTCCTCTGTGTCTCACCTCATGTTTGCAGATAACTCCATCATATTCATTAATGCGGACAATAGATCTGTCCAAGGACTTATTAAGGTTCTAGAGGAGTATAGCCATTGGAATAAGAATGTTATCCATAAGAGTAAGAGAAATTTTTACATATCAAGTGGAATGTCTTCTAGACGGATTAAAAATACATGTCATATTCTGAGCATGATGCGTGGAGATCTTCCCATGCTCTATCTTGGCGCCCCTCTTTACTCTTGTCGCCTGCGTATCTGCGATTTTGATTTCCTTGTCAGCAGGATTACCGAGCGGGTTCTTAATTGGAAGAATAAGTATTTATCCTTTGGAGGAAGGATAGAATTGGTGAATAGAGTGTTTCTGTATTCTCCAATCCATGCTCTCTCAGCCATTAATGTTACTAAAGGAGTCATTATGAGGATGGATCGTATCTTTGCAGGTTTTCTTTGGGACCCAGTGTGCGATGGAAAAAGACACTGAGCTTCTTGGAAAAGGATAGTGTGACCTATCGGTGAAGGTGGCATCAACATCTGGAGTTTTAATCCCACCCTCTCTTGATTGCAAGTGAATCTGTCTTGGGAGGTGCTAGAATGTCGGACCTTATGGGGGATCACCATGCACAACAGTTTTATTGGATTCGGGGCTACATGGAATGGCCATCATTTTTCCTTATGGGATGATATCGCCTCTCTGGTTTACTTCCTTTGGCCCCACTCTCGATGGATTTTTGGGAAGGGCAAGCTCTCTTTCTGGAAAGAAAATTGGAGTGGGGTTGTACTTGAGTATCCCGGATATCTAGTTACAAATATTTATTTCAGGGAAACTCAGAACCACCCGAACTTTACCACTTCTATCCTCAATAAGGGCCAGCAGGATCAGCTTTATCTTATTGAGCTCTCCTCCTCCCCTGACAGGTGCGTGTTCACTCCGTCTTCATCGGGATCCTTATCATCCAGGTATTACCGCCAGATTCTATCCAGTCCACATTCTCAGGACGCCTAGAATGATGTTCTTTGGGTCAAGAGAATCCCCTAGAAATATAATTTTCTCACCTGGAGAATCCGGAACAAAGCAGTTCCTACTTACGAGAACATCAAATGGTGTGGCATACTTATGGACTCAAAATGTGTCTGTTACAGGAGGCACCAATAGGAAACATAGGTGCATCTCTTCTTTGCAATTGAATGGGCGTTGGAGGTCTGGAACTATTATGGATCATTCACCGCTTTCTCTAGTCCATCCAATGGGGGTCATTATTTCCTGGAGCGTTGGTTTCATGGTGCATCCGAGGAGGGGCCGAAGAGAAGGGCTCACACTCTGTTGTTACATGTAAGATGCTGGGGTTTGTGGTATGCAAGGAACAAGTGGGTTCATGAGGGGGTGTCCTCTATAGGATGAGTGATTATTACCCGCATTAACAACCTGCTCCTCAACATGGGCAGGGCTCTTACTCTTTAGAAGGATTCACCATCGTTGGAGAGGTTTATACCTACTCATACTTTTCCCATCCTAATAACAATTTTCCTTTAGAAAAATGGTTCTGGTGGCCCCCTCCTTTTAGGGGTTTAAAGTTGAACACTGATGGTTCCTACATCTCAGGTCTCATGCGTGGTGGGGGAACTATTCATGACAGAAATGGATCAGTTATCCTGGCCTTTTCCATCCAGCTTGGTCATGACACTTCCCTCATAGCTGAGGCCATGACCATGCTCACCAGCCTCAAAGTTTGCGGGCAACAAGGTTTGGATACTATGGAAGCTGAAACTGATTCATTGATTTTGTGTAAGGCCTTGCACAGCCTTGACCCTACTCCCTGTTCGATCGAGTACATCACCAGAAAGTGTCGCTCCATCCTTGACAACAATATCAAAGTGTTCCACACTTGGAGAGAGGGTAACAAAACAATCGACTACCTGGCCTCTCTTGACTCTCCAGGCTTGGAGATAGTTATCTTCCATGACGTCCACAGCTTGAAGCAGGAAGTGATAAACATGATCATAGGGGATTCTATCGGTCTTCATTACTTTATGCCTCCTTAGTAGTGTGTTTTCACGACCTATCCTTGTAGGCCTTCTTGTTTGTTTTCCCTCTTCCTTGAAAATTTTAAATATAGATGATGATGATGATGATGATGATGATGAGATGAGTTCATATCCAGGAGCTTCTTTAGCTCCAGGAGGGATGTTTGATGGTGGATTACTATTCATCGAGGTTCACAAACCTCACTAGGTATGCGATGTATATGGTCAAGGATCAGTAATTCAAAGCTCAGACCTCGGAGCGAGGTCTACAGATGGAAATATGAGCTACTGTCATCCCTCTATGAATTTTGAATTATGCTAGAGTTATAAAGAGAGCCTTAGTGATAGAGATATTATTAGATGAGTAGATATATCCAGTGGCAGGAAGATTGGTGTGGCAACCTCGGCAGTAGGGATCTGATGTCAGGAACAGGGTTTGGGATGCATGAGACATCACAGGAGGAACCATGATAGAGGATCAAAATCCCAGGGCTCTCAGGATTGATCTAATCAGCCTAGGGAGAGGTGATGTTACTCGTGTGAAGGTAGAGGACATATTTCTAGATACTGTCCAACCCATCAAGCTATTGACAGGAAGGTGGTGGATGGACCACTGAGGCAGAGGAAGAGAGTGAAGCAGGCAGACCCGCCAAGCAGTGAACATGGAAGAGGATCATAGAAATCATCAGGTGGTTGCAGATGATTTGATATTCTGTACCCATAGACATAGGTTCCAGTCATTATTTTCACTCTACATGTCTTGTGTGAAACCGTGAGATTATGGTAGAGTTGCTGAATTGACCCTTATGCTTAGAGATACCCATGATAGGAGACTCGATGATCACACATCTTTGCAGACATTGTGATATTTCCCTTGGAGGTGAGAGTTTTGGTTGGAACCTCTAAGTGTAAGCGTCAAGGACTTACAACTTCATTCTCAATATGGATTGGTTATCTCCAGTCCATGCCCAGATTAACTGCTTTAGGAGAAGAGTGTGATGTGTCTATAATGATGGAATGTGGTTTTCCTTTTTTTGGTGAAAAAGGAAACCCAAGCTGCATTGAATGGTCTCATACATAAGAGGGTGTAACCGATCACTGATGAGTTTTCTAGCCTTACCATTAGAGTATTAGATGTTGTGAGATTTTAGTTCCCAATAGTAGTGGCGGAGTATGAGGATGTCTTTCTAGAATATGTTCTAGGATTTCCTCCCCACTAGGATATCATCTTCTTCATCAACTTACACCCTTGGATGGAACTGATATCCTCATTACTATATCGAATGTCTCCCATAGAGCATTGCGAGATGAGGGTGTAGTTGGGGGATTTGCAGAGTAAGTTCTTTGTAAGGCCCAGTGTTTCACCCTAAACGGCCTTAGTTCCATTTTCTATGAAGGAAGATGAGATTTTGAGGTTGTGTGTGGATTACTGGTGCCTGAATCCGATAACAGTGAAAAAAATATCCATTGTCAAGGATTGGCATCCTCTTCAATCAGCTGATATGGCCGAAATGGTTCTCAAGGGTCGCCCTTCAATTAGGTTACAACCAGTTATGAGTACAGGATGAAGATATACCGAAGACGGCTTTCAGATGCTGTTATGGTCACTATGAGTACTTGGTGATGCCTTTTGGCATGATGAAAACCCCTACAGTGTTCATGGGATTCATGAACAGGATACTTCAACTATACATAGACCGATTCTTAGTATTATTCATTAACGACATCCTTGTGTACTTGAAGTCAGAGTCAGAGCACACGAGACACTTGTAGATGGTTCTAGATGTACTCCAAGAGAGCCATCTTTATGGGAAGCTATAAAAGTTATATTTCTAGGTAAATGAGGTCCACATTCTTAGAAAAGTTATCATAGTTTATGGAGTAGTAGTTGAACAAGCCAAGGTTGAGGTAGTGTTAGCACGGGATCCACTCTGGAGTGTGACAGAGGTGCAAATATTCCTTAGGATGGAAGGATAGTACCAAAGATTCATCCTTGATTTCTACAGGATATCATCACCGATGATAGCCTTGAACCGTAAGGGGTATCCATTCTCATGGATAGAGAACTTCTAGTAGTCTTTCTAGCAGTTGAGGTAGAGTTTGACGAGTGCAACGATCTGGAGATTTCTAGAAGAGGGTGTCAAGTACGTACTTTTCTGCGACGCATCAGGGACCGGGCATGGTAGTGTCTTGATGTAGAGACAAGAGGTCATTGCTTATGGTTTGCGCCCGCTAAGACCACATGAGCAGAACTATGTGACCCATGATCTGGAATTGGAAGCGGTAGTCTTCGTTTTGAAGATGCAGTGACACAACCTAATGGGAGAATGATTTATCATCTACTCTTACCACAAGATCCTTAAGTAAATATTCTCACAGAAGGATCTGAATCTAAGGTAGAGGCAATGGCTCGAGTTCCACTAGGATTATGAATTTGAGATCGTCTATACTATTGGGAAGGGGAACAATGTAGAAGATGATATCAACAAGAGATCGAGTTCACAATGGTTGAGCAAGGAATCATAACAGTTGGACTTGCTACAGTTATCAATTATGGATGGAGATGATGTAGCCTATCTCCAGATGATGGTTTTCGCCCCTCCAATATTATGGAAATTCAGGGAGGCACAACTAATGGATTATGACTATGAGACTTTACATGCTCAGTTATCTAGATGACATGGCCTTGATGGATATTCTTAAGATGGGGAGCACATAATCATTTTCAGTGTGTGAACAGTTGTACCAGTAGTGTTGTGAGAGGAGGTTCTGAGGTATTTTCATATACCCCCCTTGTCAGTACAACATGGAGTAGAAAAAATATACCAGGATATCTGGTGTTAGTTCTAGTGGACAGGCATGAAGAAGGTAGTAGAAGAGTTTGTTTATCGATTCCTTACATTCCAGTAGTTGAAAGTTGAGAAATAGGTTACAATAAGGTTAGATCACCCCTAGAAGTATCAGATTGGATGTGGGATGAAATATCGATGGAATTCGTGATGGGATTACCATGGTAATCCAAGTGACATGATTCTATCTAGGTTATCGTTGACCAAATCACAAAGTTGGAACAATTCCTAACTATTAAGAAGCAGAGTTCCGTAGAGAGATTGAGTCACCTCTACATACAAAAGATAGTTTTTCATTGTCACATCCCTTTGAGAATAGTCTTAGATAAGGATGCTTATTTCACATCCCGATTGTGGAAGGGATTACAGGATGTGTTTGGGACCTAGCTACGCTTGAGTACAGTGTTCTATCCCCAGATGTATGTTCCAATGGAGAGAACCATTCAGGTTCTAGAGGATATGTTTTGGGAATCTATCTTGGATTTTGGTCACTGTTTGGAGGACCACCTACCACTGGTGGAGTTTGTGAACAAAAATAAATACCACTCCACCATCATTATGGCGCCCTTTGAAGCTTTATTTGGGTGACCATACTAGTCAATGCTTTTCTAGACCGACCCTAGAGAGTTTGCACTCATGGGTCCAGATTTGGTGTGAGCTAAAACTAAGATTTTGAAGATCATCCAATAGTAGATGAACACTACACAGAGTCGACAGAAGTCGTATACTGATAGATAGATGAGAACTTTGGATTTTGAGGAGGGAGACCATGTCTTCCTTCAGGTATCACCTTGACGAGGGTTGTGAATATTTTTTCATGGTGGAAAGTAGTATGTGAGGTTCATCGACCCTGTTCAGATACTGCATAGAGTTGGAGATGTGAAAAAACACCTAGATCTACAATCGTAGTTGCACCGGGTACATGATGTATTCCACACGTCGTAGCTAAAGAGGTACGTGCATGACCCATCACACATCATTTATTAGAGCGATATGGACATCAAGGATGGAGCAACCCTTGAAAAGTACCCAGTGGAGATCGAGGATAGATAGGAGATGATTCTTTTTCAGAAATTGATTCCCCTAGTGTGTGTCTGGTGGTAGCACATGAATCTTTAAGAGAGAACATGGGAGAGGGTGTCCCAGATTCGTGCGTAGTACCCACATATTTTTGAGTATCCCCCCTTTTCTTTGTCTTTCTAAGATATAAAGCTCTAAGGTGGGGAGAATTTAATGTCTTGGATTTTATCTGTATTATTTTTAAATATTATATGGAATTATTATGAGACCGGGTTTTGTGACGGTGTGCGATTCAAAGGCCCAGGGTGCCCATAATAATGTTTTGAATTAATTTAATCTCTAAATAGAGTGCATGAGAAGTTTTCCTGAAAAAGTGAAATAAATTTTAAAAAAGTGCCTGAATTAGAAATCTGAGGGTGTCGTTGCGTTCAGAACAACAACTTTTCCTTAGGCGAGGCCTAATATCAACCATCACGAGTCGGTAGTAGAAGTAATTTTTTGAAAATTTTAAAGGAAATAAAATAAAATAAAATATTTTCTTTTAAACATTTTTGTAATTCGATGATGAGAGATTTTAAATAAGATGTTAAGATAATCTCTAGGGTTAGCTTCGTAACCATGAAATTATCTGAAGGTGTGGAGAAGATACCCCTTGTAGAAACCTCTCGAAAATGAACAATGATAGATTGATCAATCGATGCACCTCATATTTGACAGAACCTTTCCAACGAACATGATGTGATGATTGTTTATTAAGTGAATTGAGGTAGGGGTTTTGTTATTTTGATATGTTTTCCTTGTTCATCAATTAAACGATGAACATGGATCAACCCCCAAATAGTTTGATCTGTGGATTATGTATTCTTATGGGTGGGTTATTATTTCCATTTATTTTAGGAATTTGATTTGGGGAATTAATACCGGCTATATTATTTTGTTGTTTTTATTTTCACTATTTAATCCTACTAACAGGAGTGGATCGACGCCATGAATAATGATGGTGGAGCTTCATTCTACCTTTCATTTATTGTATTTCTTTCTCTTTTTACCCATGTTCTTGGCGTTCATTGCGGGGTGATGAACAACGAATCGTTGCACATCCGTTTCACAATGAAACGATCCCAAATTGGAGATCTGACATCATGAAGACTCAACAGAGGTGTGGCGACGGTGGTGGAAGATGAATCTACACGGTTTTTTAGAGTTTTTCTTCAACCACTCTTTGTATGGGGTGGATCTAAATGTGTGTTCGTGGTTGATCAAACACCTGAAACATATTGAATTTTCCTTACTATGATGGGGATACCTTGAACCTTGAGTTTTGAAGTGATTGGACGACCGGATTGTTTATCAGAAGATCACCTGAGGTGTGGCGATGAAGAATAAAATTTCCACAAAATTCCAAAGAACACAATGTGTTATTCGGTGAACACTCCATGTGGGACCAAAATGGTGGTAGATATGGTTTGAACGCTGCACACGATGAAGAACACGGTGTTCCTCAGGAAGACACAGTGTGTAGGACCCACCCAGCAGTGATTGGAGTTCCTGGTGATCGAAAGATATAACAAATCATGTGACCATTGTCACACGGTGTGTGGGTCCTTACGTGGACTCATCATGTATGTGGAAAGATACACAAACTTGGGGTAGAGTAAATAGCATGTACTCCACCACATGGACAGACACGACCAGATGCACAGACTACCCCATGTACCAGTACATGGTCTAGGAAACATGGGTTGAAGCCATGTATGATCTCATGGACAGTGTACACAATGTCTTCCCCAGATAGTGGAACACAGCATGTCATTATCTTAATCATTGAGTTTACATTATTCTATACGAAAAGCTACACAATACAGACTATTGTACACGGGAAGTACCCGGGGTTAGAGGACACGACATGTGACCCTTATACATGACATGTAATTCTTAGTACATGGCTTGAACTTCTCGTACACCATTCCTTGTACAGGTTCTGTTTGGGTATGTTCCCCTTTCCTCGCTCCCCTATTGGTTAGGTATCATTTCCATCCATAGGTGTATGATCTCTTCTGCATGGCCTTTCGAGATATAGTAAGGTACCCCTTCAAGAGGCCCTGACGAAGCTAGATCTTCTATCCCTTCTTGTCCATAGGTAGAGTCAGGTATCGATGTGACCAATTCTACAGGGCATTGATCCATTACTTAGTAGGTGGAATCTGGATGATTTGTGGTATCCATCAAGGCCCTAGTAGTGATCCCTATTCGTGTATCGTGATCTTTCCTCACTCAGGAGTGTCTTCTCTTGAAACAACTGTATCTGTTCTATCATAAGATCTACCAGTGAATATATCTCTCTCATGGATTTTCCTGAAGAATAGTAATTCTAGGATGGACATCATCAGAGCTATTAGACTCATGGAGTTATTTCTCCCAAATGAGTGCTTTTTCGAATCTTCGAACTGAATCCCTAGCACAGGTATATTGTCATTGTAGACTTTGGGTTTGTGTCTCAAGTATATCTGGATGTGTTTCTCTCATTATATAGTTTTTAGACATATATTGTGTAGAGATGACTATAACTTTACCTTTTTTATTTCTTTTTTGGGTTTTAAGGTCCCCTACTGAGTATTTTTATACTCACCCCTTCATGGGATTTTCCCTCATGTGTCATGTCTTATGCAGATGGGTGGCCTTTTGATGGAGTCCAGGGAGGACCAAGACCAGACCAAGCTTTATGAGTTTCTTGAGGGCTGAGGTGTTCCTATGGCTATGAGCAGCATTCACAGTCCCTCCTTTTCATTCTAGGTTGGAATTTTTATTTTGTAGACTCGTTCTTTTGGTGGGCTTGTATTCTGGACCAGTTTATGTTCTGTTGTACTCTGTTGGTTGGGTTTAGTTGTGTGCATGAAATTTGTTCCTTAGTAGTTTTTACTTTTCATCATTTGTGGGCTTGGATATGTGTGCTTGTGTGCAGGTACTTAGGAAATGTCTCCCATGTTAGTGATGTGACTACTTGATGTTAGTCACTAGCCCCTAGCCTATTGAAGGTGGGATTAGAGAGTCATGGCACGGGCCCAACTGGGACGGGTTGTGACACCCACCATATGAGTTTCCATATATTAAAATATAAAATAACACAGAATTCCCCCCATTAAATAAATATTACACTTTTATTCCAAATCGTGAAATATTAATATAACATTATCACAACTTTAAAATCTTTTTTCCATCTTGTATAACTTCTTCTAGGGTTTTAAAATATTAATCCCACTTTCAACTTGCAAAACCGAATTCCATTTTAAAAATATTACAAAACAAAATTCCATTACTGCATCATAGAAGTGTTATTGAAAATTATTTTTCCAAACTAAGGCCATCAAAAAAAGAAGCTTCTTGGTAATTGAATAATTTTTTTAAAGAAACCAAATAAAATTCATTTTAAGTCATAAATTTGGGTTTTAAATGGATTTAAAAACATCACCAAGGAGATTAAACTGAAACAACCAAGGAAGGTATTGAAACAAACCACATTTATAAGCCTCAAAATTATTAATTAAACCCAAATAAATTTTAGTTATACGCATGATTTAAAAAATAAAACACATAGAGGGATCCAAAACTAAAGACATGTAAGAAAAAGGAATACACAAGACACATACAACCTATTCAAGGGATAGGTTTTTATTACCAATATCTTCACATTATTCATAAAAACAAATATTAACTCAAGTATAGAATACAACATGATAAAATAAATGAATTATAGAAATGATTCACCAAGGAAAATATCAAAAAATTTACATTAATATAAGTGTTTTACCTCTATCTAATGAATTAAATAAGTATATATGAAATGTGAACCTATGTTCCTAGATTGTTTCATGAATTCAAACTGAAAACCTTAAATCACATATCAATATTATGTACATTTCCTAGGTGAATTTAACCAATGGTGAAATCAAATAGAAAACATAACTCCCCACTAATGGAAACTCAGAGGTCTGTAATACAATATTGATCAGACACTAAAATAGTTCCCATACTCAAGTCCCAACCATTCAAATTTATATCTAACATATCCCAAATCAAGGAAAATAGAAAATATAAGTTATTGAATCATGAAACTCTTATACTATTTTGTAACAACTTAATCCAAACCATCGGGTACGATATGGAGTTCCACATGAACTCATGCTTGTCTCCCTGTATGCAAGAGGATTTTGACTATCAGTGAAGTTCTATGTCTGTTAGTGGGGAGACTATACTCTTAGTATCATGTCATAGATCAAATGAAAAATAAAAAATATAATAAATAATTAGAGGACATTAAGAAATTGAAAGATTTAATACATGATAACCTAATCACAATAAGGATATAATGTATAGGTAATTTTAGAAAATAAAACAGGTAGAATACATCCCACTCAAATTCCATCCATTAATGTTTTTATCTTTTTGCTCCACCTGTTCAATCATCCACCATAGGGCCCTTTCCCTTCATTTAATCCCTATGAATGAAATGTAAATGCACACTGAAATTACCGAGTAGCATTTGAGTACAAGACTCAGTAGGACACCCCCACCAACCCTTAACAATAGTTCCCAAAATATACAAGTGAGTTCCATGAAGTAAACGTGGTTCAAATATAACAACAATATATCAGAAAAGTAAAAACATATTCTAGGCCTTTGGATATAACGACTCAAACATTTATGAATAAAATTTCTTTTCTTTTTATTTAATTAAATGTCTTATGGATATAAAAGACACATGCACTTATTTTTGATTATATCCAATTTTATTTAAATAACCTTTAAGTATCATTATCATTTATAATATAGTCTTTGAATAGTGATCACATGACTAGTATAAATATAGGGTTTTAAAAAAACTTTTTGGCATAGAAAAAGGAAATTGTGACCTCAAACAGTATGATCATACCCTATGAATACCATTTATGAGAAATTAAAAGGGAGATATAATTTCTAGGATTCTCCCTAAACAAATTGTAAGTTGAGATCCAACAACTTAAGCATGAGAAAACCCATTTATGGTAGAAGTTAAAGCTCATCAAGATCACAGCCCAAACCATGTTCACCGATTGACCCAATGAAATCCCCACCATCATGAACCTTACTCTTAAGGAGTATGATGGTGTAATAAAGGGATATATATCAAGACCCCATCATTAGTAATAAGTAAATTATTGTTGTATATAATAATGAATATAATTTTCCTATTATTTTTACTTTGTAAATGATTTTTTATTAAGATTCAAATTTAATTAAGAAATATAATTTGATGAATTAATGTATTTTTGAAATGACTAATCTTTTAGTAAAATATTATTATTAAATTAATTTTATTCAATAAATATGATCATATAATTTTTATTAATTCAATTTTATTTTTTATTAATGTTTGAAACTTGTTTTTGTTAAAACTCGTCAATTTTCGATAAATGTCAGTTTTTATTTTAAAAGTGAAAATTCAATTCATTAAAAAAAATAGTTATATAATGTGAATATTATTTTTTTAATCATGATATCAAAATTATCCAATGTTTAATTTTTCATAAGTTTATGAAACAATCAAGTTTTTGTGTAAAGATTAAATACTCTATAAATATACGGTGTATTTTATGACATCATAATGGCCTAATAATGATGTAATAAATACTATAAAAGGTATATTAGTCCAAATACATGTTTTTTGTTTAAAATAATTTGGTTTTTTTTTTATTTTATTTATTTTAAAAATCAATTATTTGATTTATTTTTAAGTATCATTATCATTGATAATATAGTCTTTGAATAGTGATCACATGACTAGTATAAATATAGGGTTTTAACAAATAATTTTGGCATAGAAAAAGGAAATGATTACCTCAAACAGTATGATTGTACCCTATAAAGACCATTTATGGGAGATTACAAGGGAGGTAGAATTTCTAGGATTCTCCCTAGACCAATACCATGTTGAGATCCAATAACTTAAGCATGAGAAAACCCCATTTTTGGGATAAGTTCAAGCTCATCGAGATCACAGCCCAAACCATGTTCACCGATTGACCCCATAAAATCCCTACCATCATGAACTTTACTCTTAGGTATTATGATAGTGTAATAAAGGGATTTTTATCAAGACCCTATCATTAGTAATATGTACATCATTTTTTACAAAATAATTAATATAATTTTCCTATTATTGTTACTTTGTAAATGATTTTTATTCATATTCAAATTCAATTAAGAAATATAATTTGATGAATCAATGTATTTTTGAAATAATTAATATTTTGTTAAAATATTATTATTAAATTAATTTTATTAAATACATATGATCATCTAATTTTTATGAAGCAAATTTATTTTTTATTAATGTTTGAAAACTATTTTTGTCAAACCCTGTCAATTCTCAATAAATGTCAGATTTTATTTTAAAAGTTAAATTTCACTTCTTTAAAAAATTATTTATATAAAGTGAATATTATTCTGGTAATCATGATATCAAAATTATCCAATGGTGTATTTTTCATATTTTTCTAAAACAATCAAGTTTTTGGGTAAAAATTAAATACTCTATAAATATACAGTGTGTTTTAGGATATCATAATGGTTCAATAATGATGTAATAAATACTAAAAAAGGAATATTAGGCCAAATAAATGTTTTATATATAAAATAATTTTGTTTTGTTTTTATTTTATTTATTTTTAAAATACATTATGAATCCTCCAAGATATATAATATATTTTAATTTTTCAAATTCAATTCTTTAAAAATGTGACTCAACTCCACATAAGAAACGGAAATAATTTAATATAATTGGCCCTTGGCCTCATAAAATAATTAATACCACCCCCCCCCTTTTATAGAAACCATGTAAAAAAATCATGTTATGGTTTTTTGTTTTGAATATTTTATTATGTAGTGTCCAAAACCAAAATAGTAAGGAAATCATCATCCTTTTCTATATAAACCCACCCAAGATCTCATTATTTTTCACTAAAACTACTTTAATTTCATCCACACTCTGATATATACTCCATATAGTACTCACAAGGTGCCCCCAATCTCCCCTTACTATATATTTTTTTTATAAATAATTTTTTATTCTATTAAACTTTCATTAATACATCCATGATCTTTTATTTACAGCCGTTACCATGCCAAAATTTTTAATGGATCCTCACCTTACTCTCCTCTTTTCAATTTACGAAACTTGTTTGAAATTTTTCTTTTTAGTTTAAAATTGGTTATATTTTAATGCTTTTATAATTAATTCCCTACTATTCATTTGATGTTATTTTAATGAGGGTTCATTTATCCTCCCCCATTTGGACCCTTACCTAAGTCGTTACTATGCTGAAATTACATAAGGGACTTCTCTCTCTCCTCTTTTTATCAAGAACCTTGTCTATGATATTCCCTTTAATATTCCAATTGATTAAGTTGGGATAAATTCTTACATATCACCCTTACTATACATTTCATGAATAAATTATG
This sequence comes from Viscum album, assembly GCA_963277665.1. NCBI lineage: Eukaryota > Viridiplantae > Streptophyta > Magnoliopsida > Santalales > Viscaceae > Viscum > Viscum album. The sequence goes on from OY728148.1 coordinate 803,395,777, forward strand.
AGAGACCCCTTTCTCTCTCATCAACCCATTTTATGAATTTCTATTTGACGTCATTATGCTGCCCAAATTGCACTACGATTTCCAAGCCAAAATCATCATGTGGAGAAAACCATACCCATTTCTCTATCAAGGGTATTCATATTATGATTATGTACTTATTTATTATGGAATTACATGTATGTATTCCACATTACTTGTTCATTGGTTAGATTATGATGTTTAATAAATGATCTATGTGTCACACGTAAGCATGAAAAAAAAAGATTATGAAGGGTGCACCCTGGTAGCGCTCCAATGCATTGAGTAATGTTTAGTATCATGATAAGTCATGTGAAATGAGGATTTACTCATGATAATTCATGTCCAATGATTGTTTACTTTTTCTAATTCATGTGCAATGATCCTTGACTTATGCTAAAACCATGTGGTATGTTGTTTCCACATTTCCATGTTATGATCATTATGTTATATCATGTATTTATGTTAATGTTTCTTTTATGCTCAATTGATATGCCTATTGACTAACGTGTATTATCTTATTCATTTTATGCCATGTCTATTCCCTTACTGAGGTTTATAGCTCACCCCTTTCTTATGTATGTCCTCTAGTTATCCCATGCAGTAGTATGTATGAAAGAATGTTGTGGTCATGTAAAATAATTTTTCAATAAAGATATTTTATTTTATGTTTTAAGTTTTTATGTAATGTTCCTAAGACCCAAAGAAACTAGAAATATTGATATTCTATGTTTTATTAACTTTAGTTTATGTAATAAATTATTTTTAAATATGCAATAAAGAGCATGGTTGTTATATTAGAGACCAAACCTACCCACTTTGGCACCCTTATGGATGGATCATAGAAGTAACAAATTTGACACCATGTCAAAATGAACATCTTTATTCAACCTAACACATCCCCTCAGTGGAATATCCCAAAATTATGTGACACATTCCATCAGATAGGATATACCTAGTACATACTAACCAATGTTTGTCACATCCATCCCAATGGATAGTCCTAAAGTATTTCACATGCCGCCAAATGCTTGACACATACCTCTCAAATGAAAATCCAAAAGTGTGTGACATATCACACTAGTTAGAATAGCCCATGTGCATTTTGACCAATGTTTAACATACCCCACATTATAGACATTACAAATAGGCTCAACATGCATGCTAAACTTTAGAATATAGAATAATAACACATATAATATAGGGTGTGAATGATAGATCAAACATCACGTAAAATCAAACAGTATCCTAATCATCATAATCCATATATAAGAAATAAAATCACACATCAAAGGCCACATATTTATACCTCATGTGATCAAGAACCAGATATAGGTTATTTAAGGATACACAATCACACCAAAAAATCATTCCAATTACCTATATAATATATGTATGAAAGTTAAAGACTTCATACCCCAGGGTTTTCATTTGGCATGGAAACCACTAAATCCAACTCAACCTCATATTGGGACTTATTAACATATTTTTCAACATGTAAACATTAATGGTTTATCAAGTATTCCTAAAACCAAATTCTATCATATTATTTCTAAAATAAATAAAAATGACATGTGATAATATTATTTTCTCTCTTGGATAATCCATAATAATCATGAAAATTGTTTGTTATCTGTATTGATAATTGTAGATTATTTCATTGATAATAATTACAATTACATATGTGATTATACACATATCTTTAGAAAATATATGACAAAATTCTAGATTATTATTAATAATTGATAATTTCCAGGATTATTATTATTTAATAAGACTTTGGAAATACAATTCACATATTATAATAATATTCTCTCTATAGAATAATCCTATACAAATAGAATCATTGTTATTACTCTTTCCATTATAATTTTAATAATTATTCATCAATTTTATAGAAGGATTTAGAAAATATCATCTTCAAAAAAATTGAACAAGATTAAGAACAACTTGGATTGTCCTTTTAAAGCATCCGATAACAAAGGAGAGAGGGTGATATCTTCAACCTAGAAAAAATATAGGTATGGAAGTACAAGAGTCATTGGATTATTTTTAGAATACTAAAAAACATGAACACAAAAATTTTGATTCTCCAAGACATGAGAAATCATGTAGAATTCAAAAGAAGAATATCTGGTATTTTGGAATACACATATCCATTGATAATTAATACCCATTAATACATATTAAATAAAAAATAAATTTAAAATCTTTAAAATGTTAGATGTAATTTAAATGAGTAAAAAATATATAAAACCATGATTCTATGATTTTAAAACCATTGTAAATGAGTTCATGCAGTTACATATTGATTAGATGAAGGAAATTTAAAATATTGTGTAAAAATAGATACTCATATGTGACAACATAGTACTATATAAGGGTAACTTGTTTTACCTCTACAAAAAACAAAAATATTTTACCCATACTTTTTTAACAAGATTCTTTGTAAAGGTAACTTATTCTACCTTTATATAGCCTGTGAAAATCATATCTACCCTCAAACAACTCTACTAGTAACCCTACACAACTAATATTTACCCTTATGTGGGTATAGGTAACTTATTGGTACCCTTATGTAACTTCACTGGTACACTTATGCAACACAGAAAGTATGATTAAATAGTTCTATCTACCCTTAAAAATCTCAATTTTACCCTTAAATAACCTTAGTAAAGTCAATTATACCTTCACATAGGCAATACCATACCCTTATGTAGTTATTTTAGTACCCTTACATGACTCTTATACACCCTTACATAGTACTTGAACTCAATTTATTACCCTCACACAAGTCTAATAAAGAAGACTTTACACTTACATAAATCTTAGATAAAGGGTTTAACCCTTACATAACCTATATAAAAGTGACTTTACCCTTATGAAAAAGCCTGAGAAACTATTTTACCTTTACACAACACCTAAAAACATGAGTAAGGGTAATTTTTTATGAAAAAAATTTAACATAAAAATAATTATAAATAATAAATCAAAGATGGTTTAAAGAGAAATTAAAAATTGTAGATGTTTCATAAACCCTAACAAGAATTCAAGAGTGAAGAGGTTACCCTCCCATGATTGGTCACCTATCACAAAAAGTAATAACCATCCCCATTTTGGCCAAAAAATACATATTCATATCACAAGTCACCTTATTAATGGTTATAAGGACATTATATGCAATACCATAATTTCTATAACCAATATCACTAGGAAAACCCCTAATGGGGAAACTATTGTCCCTTTATACACTTGGCAGGGTCACACTCATGAGAGAACAAGGACCCAAAACACCTATCGCTCCCTATATCACTCATGTGTTAAAGTTTCCTCACTAGTGGAATCACTATAATCATGGTCCTTCAACTTAACTAAACCCATCACCCAAGTAGGACTCAATTCATGACCTGAACTGACTCACCAGGGTCCCATTTGGGCTGACAATAAATCAATTATACCACCCTAAGCCTTCCTCTAATTGGCCAATGACTAGAAACTAACACCAAGAAGACATAACATATATGGTATGACTTAGCCTATAATAACCCAAAGTGTGAATGTATCTACAATACCAAATAATCGCTACAAACACAATATATATATATACATATATATAAGTTTTAACAGTATAATAATTCATGAATGGAAGAAAAACTATCCTGTATAAAACGATAGTGGATAAACCCAAAAAGGGAAATAAAAATGATGAAGAAAAAAAAATCAATTTTTATTGACTATAGGAAAGTGATGTAACCTTCTTTATACATGGTCTCCTAGAACATACTTCATTAGAATCCATCTCCCAGCATGCCTAACCATCATCCATTATACAATAACTCTATAAAAACTACTAGATCTACATCCACCAATGTTATCTCAAAACTATAAAATTCCTATACAAACATAGTATGTGTGGGAACAAGTCCCATGAATAAGTGATTATAAACATTCCCAGGAGGAATCCTTGAAAATATAAAATAAATATAAACTAAAACTTTATCTCAAACCCAAACCATGGGAAATAGTAAGAGACCAAAAGTTATAAAATATACTTTAAGATAAGGACAATCATAAATGCGGGGGGATATCCAAACCTTATAGAATAAATCCAAAAAGGATAGTACCTTTCATGTATCCATTGATACTCATAGTCTCAGAAAAATTATACTAATACCCAAGATAATATCCTAGATATAAGTCACACCACTAAGGATAGGAGGAGTCTCATCTATAGCTTATCTTAAATAGTAAAGCATCCCAAAGGGGAACCAGGTAAATAATCATCATTCCTATAGTGCCCAAACTATTTCATATTTATCACTTTCACATCACCCCTTACTAGAATATATAATGGGTGAACCAAAATTCGATAAAGAGAGTATATTATCTAAGAGGTTTATTGACCCTTATGGAGGACCCAAACCCCAACATGTGTATTGTAAATTGAAAAATATGGTTACCTACTCCATGAGTGGAGGATAAGTTCCCTATCACTATGGGAGTGTCACTTAATCTACAAAATACATAGATGACCCATGCCCTGAAGATTGTATATTATGAGGAGGGTTACTAGACCCTTGATGACTCTAATTGTTTGCCTACATCATCATCTCTATGAATCCATGGAACTGTAATTTCATGAAATCACTATAAATTAACCCTGAATGAGGAATATATACATATTTTCTTGTTCAATATAGAAAAAATCCTAAAATAAACTAGTCATATGTTCAAAATTGACACATGTGAGGAAAGATATGAAGGATACTAAAATAAACCTAGTACACGATGTGCCCCTTTAGGGTACACAACATGTTGGGTTACTCAGGAAGGTTGGTCATGTACTATTTCAACCCAATACATATAGATTCAATATACACAACATTCTCAATAAGGTACATAATGTTTATAGGCACTCAATATGGATAAAATGTATTTTGGATACAAGGTAAGTTGGATCTCCAGCTGCACATGATATCTCTAAGATGAAAATGGTGTGTGGGACCACAAAATGTTTTATAATATCTAACATATACATGTATATATTCTCATTATACTAGATACAATGTGTGTGGAGGTGGAACATGAAACATATCTTTAGTTTTCTTCCTTGGTGTGAAAATGGATACACATCAAGGTATGTGATCCAAAGATGTACAATCTGTGTCTGAAATTAACATAGTGTGTTATGTTTATAAACCTTAAAACTGTACCATAATAACTCATGTGATACATTATGTATGAATCGTTGTAATACCTATTGTTAAGTAAAATTTTCCAAATCCATAACATGTAGAAGCTCATGATTCACGCTAACAACTCCAAATTTGACTATGCTACAGGTTTTTAACACACCCATCACTCATTTACTCATTATCACACATCTTTTGAAAAATTTCTCACTATTTTGTATCAGCATAGCACATCACAGACCAACCTTCATTGAACCGTGTCTGAAAATCTTTATTCCGTTGTTACCCTACACCAAACCTAAGATTATTTTTCCTCCCTTCATTTAAACATCATGATATAAAGATTGAATCTAAGTGATATAAATAGAAGGAAATATTCAATGACTGGTGGTTGGTGGAATACTTGACCACCCAATTGCGGGTTTACAATTGAACAATGTTGGTATTAGGAAAGGAATAAATATTGATAATAAAGGTGGGTAAATATCTGAAGTTTTTTTTGTATGTGTGATTATATCTTTTATCAATTTTATTTTTTGTCAATGAATAATTACAATACATGAGAATGAAGATATGGATGATGGATAGGAGTATCCATCCAATACATGAAATAGGTGCTGCTCATGGGAAATGGGAAAAAGAGATTGATGTCTTTGCTATTGGTATTTCTAGGAAATATTCATATATTGGTAATGTAGTATGAAAAGAGGTGATCAAACATAGGAAAACCTTAGTGGAAAACTTATAGGTTGTATCCATTACATCATATAATTATTAAACTTATCCTAAATGAGAAAAGGTTCAAGGGATATTAAGGAGAGAAGAACTATCCACTACATGACACATAGAATGTGTTAATTACATTATTTAAGAATGGTAAATAATAAATTAGATGATTATTTATGATGATATTCATGGGAGAACATTACAAGTGTTGATGAAAAGGATTCAAGTGATTTCTACAATATTTTTGAGAAGTTAGTGTGAAGCTGGATACTTAATGATTTTAGATGGATGAAGATTGGTTAAATAAGTCTTGGACTCATTTGAATAAGTTTTAAATTCTTGAGTTGGAGCTAGAGAAGTGGAAAACTCCTTGAATATATGTTTTTCCCAACAATCATATAACTTATACTTGATCATATGACTTGATAGAGGATCGTATGACTTTATGGTAAGATTCCTATACATCATATGACTTTGAGATACTCCAGCTTTCCCCACCTATACCAGGTCATGTTCCTAAAATTTCATGTTAAATTTCGAGTATATATGTCCCTTAGGGAAAACATATGTTATATGAGTACTAATCTCCATATTCCACCACCAAAGGTATCATTAAAACAATCCATTATATATACTATCTCATGTATGATATGAAATATAATAGTAATATAAAAAAAGAATAAAATCAAAGAACAATTATAACTCATTTATATCTCATTTATCAAAAGTAATAAAATATATACATCTGATGTTAGTTTACAAATTCTCATGAAAGAATCATGGAAACCAAAAATTACTAGTAAAATAATCATTATTTGTTGTGGGATTTTAACAACATTAAATATATTTTCAATGTTGATTATTTAATAACTTATATTAAAAAACCAATCATGTTTAGTTTATTTCATTGATTATTAGAAAACTAACATGAAAAATAAGTTTATAACCTAGTTTATTCTAAAAATAAATTTTAAATGTATTTTCAAAAAAAGAAAACATGTGAATATCGGCTTCCTCCCCATTGTATTCAATGATCTATTTTGAAACACTAATTGCGACACTTTCTGAACTCCCCAAATTCTATGATTGTCAACCCAATTTTGTCACTCTGCCTCATTTCTAAAACCGATCAGAACTCATCAATTGTTTTCTACCTTCTTATAGTCAATAATTCCTTATCCTAAGGAAGTTTTTAATCTTCCTTCTCTATTTTCATTTTTTGATGTTTTTTTATTTTGAAATTATATTTTATGTAGGAATCCTAGTATGTCTAAAAAACAATATATTTCACATTTAAAAAACTTTTGTAGTTGAATTTTCTTTACCAAGTTCAATTTGAGTTATTTTTTTGTGATATCATTTTCTATATATTTATATTTTAGTGATTTTTTTATTTGTTATTAAATTTTTTTGTTAAAATTTATTTTTAGATTAGTGGAATGAATAATTATATTCTTTTTTCAATATGTAGAATGGATTATTACAAATAATTACAAATATATAATATAATTATTTAAAAATTAAAAGTTTATTTACAAGTTAAAAAAATACTTAATAATGATAAATGGTTAATATTAAAATAATAATGATCAATATTGTTATATTTATAAAATATTTTCTATATATATACAAAGAAAACACACACACACATGTGCGCACACACACACACATGTAAATACATCAATATTAAAATTTAGTGTAATATTATTGTTTTTTTTATGATATTAATATTAAAAAACCATAAATATTTTCTTCAATATCATCATATCTGTATGTGTTCGTGTAAATACATATGTAAATACATTGTTATTAAAATTTAATATAATAATATTGTTCTATTTTTTATGATATAAATATTTAAAAACCATATATATGTTTATTATCAACCTCACAAACACACATACATGCACAAACACATGTAAATGGATTGTAACTAAAATTTAATTTAATATTATTATTCTAGTTTTTTATGATATGAATATTAAAAAACATATATATTATTGTTATCATCATATATATACATACATACATATATGTATGTATGTACACACACATGTAAATATATTTTTATCAACATTTAATGTAATATTATTTTTTAATTTTTTATGACACAAACATTACAAAAAATAGTTTCATTACAAAAATCATACACACACACATATGTGTGTGTGTGCATGTTATAATAACATATTTTGAAATCATATTTTATAAATTTATATTTGTGATTATTATTTTCTAAAAATATATAAAATTTTCAATATTGATGTTATTTCATAATTATAAAAATTGTTTAAATTCATGGTAATTTTTATTTTTATTTTATGTAATTAATGGGTCATAATTTGGTAAATCCATGGATAAAAATTAATTAATATGATAAATGGGTTGAAGATTTTTTAAAAATTTTCTAGATGGAATTTTGAAAATGGAGACATGTTATTGTGTTCATGAACAAAGTGTTTGAATATAAAAATGATAGGTTTGAGAGAAATTAAAGACAATTTTATTTTCTATGGTTTTAATATGAGTTATGACCATTAGATATGGCATGGTGATGTAACATAGAATTCAATATCTAATTATAATGAAAATTTCCAATATGATGCATCAAATCATATTGATTAATTAATTTCATATTTTGTAGAATCTCAATGAATATTTTTCAATATTTTAATAAATCCATATCTTCTCCTACATTATTAGTTTCATGGTAAAAGAAATTGAATTAAATTGGTTAGGTAAATAACCAATAACAACTATATATTCTCATAGCATTATCAAATAAATTATGGAAATATGCCTTCATTCAAAGTAAATGGTGAACATATAAAACTCTATCACAGTCATATATGATAGGAGTCTTTCAATAATTCATCTAAAATGAAAGATTGTACATTTTTATAATTTTTATAAACTTAATGTTGATCGAGAGGCAACTCAATTGATTTTAAATTCTAGGATCTCTTTTTACTGACTCTCAATTAATTGGTGGAATTGAAAATGATGACTTTGTCAAATGTAGTAGAAATGATGATCAAGATTCCTAATGAAATATAAAATATTGATCAGAAGTAAACATGAAAAATACCCCATGATATATATCAAACTGATCAAAGCCAAAATTTTAAAATTCCCTATGCTTGGTTCCTTATAGGAAAATTGAAGATTCTAAACATCAAGAAATGATCTTTGGACATAGAAGACATTGCTATAAAGAAATAAAATAAGACAAAGCATTCTAAGAAAATAAATAATAAAAGAATTATTTTCATCTATTTTTATATTTGAATATGTTAAACTTATAACTTAATGAAAAGAAACTAATTATTAGTAATTTTCTATTATTTTTGTTTTTAGTTTGTTTTTATGAAATAGACTAGCAGGTGTTGATATTTTGAGTTTCCTCCCAAAACATAAATGGATTTGATGTTCTCATGCATTTTTCCCCAACCATATTATTATATTCTTTTGGATTTATATTTGTGATATGATGTGGGTATGTTTTATCTCTTTTACATCATTACAAGTACCTTATTTATGGAGTTCTGTAAGATACAAACTACATCTCTCTTTCAATTTACAATTTAATAGGTAAATGATAAATCTATTTATATACATTATTTCCACTTCCAAAACATCATTTTATGATAAAAAATAAAAAAAAATATAACATTTCCTTCATCTTATAACCCACCTGTAAATATATTATATATATTTTTATAGTAACATGGTCATGTACAAACCACATGTTTCCTTATTCATGATCTAAGAACAAAATTCATTATTTTCATTGATTTGATTACATATACCCATGAATATAAATGATTGTTGATATTATTACATGTCTTGAAAACATTTTTTTTCTGAAACCAGTGAATTTATGAGACACTTATATGCACTCATTATCATCCATGCTATAAAATATCATATTTTTATTAGTAACGTGAGAGTATTTTTAGTTACATTTGTTGCTATTTGATGAAACTGAATCATATTATATACACAAATTAATCCATCTATGAGGATTATTTTTAGACTATTTTTTCTAGATTGATTAATTTTTAGATGTATACTTAAATGTTTATTTTATTTTTATTTTATTTTTAAATGATGTTTTAGTGTATTTTTGAATGATTTTATGTTTTTAATTTTTTTTGTTGTTGTTTCTGTATCTGGTTTTTTTCTAAAAAATATATTATTATGTAACAACATTTTTTAAAACCTATAACTTTCCATGTCTATTATTAAAATAACCAACATTATAAGTTGATTTCAGTGTCAATTATAAAAAAAATAACATCAAAATACCTACTATAGTTGGTTTGAATTAGACTTTTGTCATCATGTATAATTATAATTGATGTTGAAATATACTTCTAATGTTGGTTACTATAATCAGTATTAAAAAATTATTTACAACATTAATGATATAAATGTTGACTTTTAACTGACATTAAAATAAAAAAAATTGTTAAAAATTTATTATTCCAATAGTGGATTCCTTCCTCGAGTAATTCTCAGAATCTAATGAGGGAACTATATCCTCATTAATTAATCCAAGAGGTAAAATTCACATGCATACTTCAGCCTCTATATGAGGGTAAGGAGACATAAATGTACCATATCATCTCATATGAGGGAAATATATGTTATACAACATATTTATTTATCCCATACATTCAATATAATTCATCTAGATACATATATATGTCCATTTATAGATAGTGTGTACATTTCAACCCATTTCCACCATCATCAAAGGCCCAAGGTACTTAAACACGTGATTATAAAAAATATTATGCTTTACTTACCTTCTTGTAACATCAATAAAACAGATATATACATGGAATAAAATACAATAAAATGAATAACCAATGTATGGAAGAAACATCCATATAGAATGAATGAAAAACCATTTCATTTAAATCACCTTAAATGAAAAAAAACATTAATTAAATATTTTTTAAAGATAAATAAAATTTTAAAATGAAATATAATGCTAGCACATGAAATTATCTACACAAACTATAACATCCCAAACCGAACCACAAGGTCCACACCAGAGTGCCACATGACCTCATGCATGCCTCCCCTATACGCAAGAGGCTTCCAACTAGTAGTGAGGGTCTAAGTCCACCAGTTGGGGTATTATACCCTCAATATCATATCATAGCTCAAATAATAAGTAAATAATATAATAAATAATTAGAGTACATGTAGAAAATGAATGATAACATACATGATAGATTAATGAAAACTCTATAAGGATCCAGGGTATAAGTAATAGAAGACATATGACTAGAACTCCATCCATCAACGTAATCATCCTACCACTCTACCTCCTCAATAATCCACCACAGGGGTGTTTCCATTTTCCAGATCCCTAAGCATGTAATATATAATTTCACCTAAATTATTGGGTTGGGTGTGGTTATAAGACTCAGTTGGACACCACCATAGACCCTTTACATCAGTTCATATAATATATAAGTGAATTCCATGAAGCAAACAATGTAAAAAATAACAATAATATATCCCAAAAGTAAAAAACATATTCTGAGACTTCAGACACAGACCCAACCTGCTTCATCTCCATATTGCAAGGAACATGGATCTACCTAATCCAACACCATGCTGAAAAAAAAAATTAGCGATTGACTTGGAAACTTCCCTTGATAGACTATCCTAGAATCATGTGACACATTCCCCTTACTAGGTTAGACCAAGTACAAACTAAATGATTTCTAGAAAATACCTCTCGATGGATAGCCGAAAATCTTGTGACATGATGACTAATGTTTGACACATCCCTCTTAGAGGATAACCCAAAAGTATGTGACACAACCTACTAACTAGAATATCCCAAGTACATGCCTACCAATTTTGGCATAACCCACTTGATGGATAGTCCAAATAGGCTCAACCTGCATGATAAACTCTAGAATGTTGAATAAAAACACATATGATACAAGATGAAATGCCATATCAAACATTTAATAAAATAAATCAATATCATAATAATTATAATCTATATGAAAGAAACACAATCATGAGTCAAAGGCCACACACACACACCACATATGATCAAGAATCATATATCAGGTCCTTAGGCTACACAGACATGGAAAAAATTCATTCTAATAACCCATATAAGACATGAATAAAATTTAATGACTTTCTACCTTATGGTTTTTGTTTTTAAATCCAAAGATAAACCACTCTATGTGGTTTGAAAGATGGTGTGGAGACCTCTATATCAAATAACACCTATTATTGGGACTTATTATCATAGTTTTTGAAAAATAGTTATTTTTAATTCATTAATGATTCCTAGAACCAAATTATTACATGATAATCATCTATTATTCTTCTTTATAATTTCATATTATTTCATAGAGAATAATTGTAATTACACATGTGATTATAAACTCTCTCTCTAGAAAATTCTAGGATAAAATTCTAGACTTTTATCATTCTTTGAAAATATAAAATATTATTATCATTTATGAGAACTTTTTAAATCCAATCCATATATGGTAATAATCTTATCTCTTTGGAATAATCCTAGATAACTAGAATATTTGTGATTATTATTTCTAATAAAATTTTAATAATTATTTATCAATTTTACAGAAGTATTTTATAAATGTAATTTTATAATAAATTGAACATGAATAATAATACCTAGAATTAACCTTTTAAAACTCCTGAGAATAATAGAGAGAGGGTGATATCTTCAACCTGAAAAAAATTCTAGATGTTGGAGAAGTCTTGGAATATTTTCAAAAGACTCACAAACTAAAATTCCAAGGTTTTGATTCTCCAAAACATGAGAAATCAAGGAGGAATCGAATGAGTAATATCCAATATTTTATAATATATATATATATATGTGAATAATTAATCCCTATTAATTCTAATTAAAAATTATTTCCATTTTAAACTGTTGAAATTTTAGATTAATTTAAATGATTCTAAATCATTTTAAACCATGATTTTAGGCTTTAAAAACAACTGGAAATGAGTTCTCATGGTTATAGATCAAAGAAAATAATAAAATATGAAAAAAATGGGTAAAAATATATATCCATATGTGATATCATAGAACTGTATAAGGGTAAATTGTTTTACCCATATGTAGCCAAAAAAACCACTACCCCTACACAGTAAAAGGCTTCTGCCTAAAGGTGATTTTTTTACCTTTGTAAAGCCACTTAAAATATAGGTTACCCTTATAAAAATCCACTATTACCCATTGGAAACTAATATTTCCCCTTATATAGGTATAGTAATCTTTCTAGTACACTTATATAACTACACTAGTATGTTTACACAACTCGGGAGGTACCCTTATGCAACTTTGTATTACCTTTACTAAACCTTATGAAAGTCAAGGTTACCATAAAACAAGATAGACCTTAACCTTATACAGTTTATTGTGTACCCTTACAAAGATCTATATACTTTTACATAGTTATAAAAATCAAGGCCTTACCTTATATAATTCTAATAAAAATCCTCTACCACTACACAACACTTGTGTTTTGGATTTTACCCTTATTCAACCTATTAAAAAATGATTTTTCACATAAAAAACATGGAAACATATTTTACATTTACAAAAAACCATAAAATTTTGAGTAAGGGTTCATTTTATTGAAAAAAATAGTTTCACATAAAAGAAATATAAATTATAAATCAAATCGGATTTGAAGAATAATTAAAAACTGGAGATATTTCAATTATCCACCTCTAGTGACTTCTCATCATCGGAAGGTGCTTCAGTTCATGGAACCACTACTCCCTACCATTGGAGTTTCCATTTTAAAATCTAATTTCACACAATATTTCCCCCATAAAATAAATATTACATTTTTCTTTTAAATCATGAAATATTTATATAACTTTATCCAATTATTAAATTCATTTACGAGCTAATGGGACTTCTTCCATGGTTTTAAAAAATTAATAACATTAACTTCCCAAAACAACTAACATTTTAAACCCATTATAAACCAAAATTAATTTATCAAATCACATAAGAGTTCTTGAAAATCAGTTTTCTTAACCTATATTTTCTATGAAAAACACTTTTTGGTAATTGAAAACACTTTTGAAAGAACACAACTAAATTTAAATTTATGTCATAATTTTTTTTCAATGGATTTGAAAACATTAATTAAGGGATTAAACTAAAATAAAAAAGAAAGGTAATGAAGAAAACCACACCCATAACCCTCCATATTATTAATTAAATATAATTTTTTTATTAAAAATTTTTGAAATAAAACACATAGAGAGATCCACAATTGAAGATATATAAGGAAAGGAACACCCATAACACTTACCACTTATTCTAAGATCAAGTATATATTACCAATATTTTCAGGTTATTTACAACTTATATTTACAATTAATCATAGAAAACAAGATTCTCAAGTAAAATAATTCTAAAAATAATTCACCAAGTCCCATATCATAATTTCAAAAGGCGTTTAATTATATGGTCGCTATCTAATTCAAGCAAAAAATATATGTGGAATGAGATCTCACATGCTAAAAATGATGCATAAACACACACTAAAAATGTTAAATCACATATAAATATTATGTACATCAACCATGGTGAATTTAATCAATGGTAATATCAAATAGGAAACATTTCCCCACTTCATGTCAACTTGGAGGTCCACTATATATTGATGATCTGACACTGACATAGTTCCCATGCATGATTCCCAACCATACTAACTCTTGTCTACCCTTTCTAAACCACGGAATATATAAAATTAAAGTTAGTGAATCTTGGATCTAGGATACTATTTTTTAACATCTTGACCCAAACCACTAGGTCTGAGTTGGAGTACCACTTGATCTCATGCACACTTCTCTATATTCAAGAGGTTGTCCACTAGTAGTAAGGGTATAATTAAGTCAGTGGGGAGATTATACCCTTAGTATCATGTTATATCTCAAATAATAAATAAAAATATAATAAATAATAATAGTACATGTGGAAAATGAAATATTTCATACATGATAATTTAATTGAAACTCAATAAGGTTCCAAGGTACTGATAAAGCTAGCAAATAAAAGCATTAAAACCTAGTAGGACTCCATCCAACAACATATGTTTCTTCCTGCTCAAAATACTCAACCTTTTATAAACTGAACCTTCCCTTCATTGGATCCCTAATAAAGAAATCTATAATTTCAAAAAAATCCTGAGTAGGGTGTGTGTAAAAGACTCTGTAGGAACCCACCAATGACCCTTAACATCAATGAATAAATTATACAAGTGCATTTCATGATGTAAAAAAGTAAAAATATGACAAAATATTATCACACAAGTATAAAACACATTCTAGGTCCATGGATATTGACCCTATTTATCTCTTTACCATGTTCAAAGGTATATATCTTTATGTTCTTCAGAACCTTTTCAGAAGGAACATCATCCATCAGCCTAACACATACCCTTGGTGGAATAACCCAAAATCACCTGACACATTCCATCGACTGGGATAGAACGAGTTTATAATGACCAATTTTCGGAATATCCATCATAATTGATAGTCCAAAATCATATGGAATGCGACCAATGTTTGAAACATCTCTATCATAGGATATCCCAAAAGTATGTGACACATCCCACTGACTAGAATTTCCCAAGTACATACTGACAAATGTCTAACATCACCCACTAGATTGATTGTCCAAATAGGCTCAACCTTCTTAATAATCTATAGAAGATAGAAGAATAAAACATAAAATACATGATGTAGATTATGGAAACAAAATCACATAAAATAAAATAGTATCATAATCATCATGATCCATATACAAAAAATAAAATCAAAGGTTAAAGGCTACATACATACACCGAATGTGATCAAGAATTAGATACAGGTTTCTTAAGGCTACACAAACACACACACCAATAAATCATTAAAATAACCTATATAAGACATGCATGAATGTTAATGAATTCTTACATTAGGGTTTTCATTTCCAAAGACAAGGATAAACCACCCTATATGGTTCAAAATATTATATGGAAAACTCAAAATCCAATTTCACCTCCTCTTGGGACGTATTATCATAACTGTGAATATTCCAACATTCAAAGTTTATCAAGTATTCCTATATCTAAATTTTATCATTTTATTTTAAAATGAAATGAAAGATGACATGTTATAATATTATTATCTCTCCTAGATAATATGGAATAATCATGAAAACTATATATTATCCTTATTGATAATTATATATTATTTCTTAATGAATAACTATAATTCCACATGTGATTTTAATCCTTCCCTGTATAAAAATCTATGATAAAATTATATATTATCATAAATATTTGATAATTTCCTAAATTATTATTATTTATGAAAACTTTGGGAAGAAAATTCACATATAATAATAATATTCTCTCTCAAAAACAATCCAAGATAATTCTTGATATTATTTTTATTAAAAAATTTAGAATTATTTATCAATTTTCTAGTAGAATTTAGAGAATATCATTTTCAAAAAAAGTAAAACAAGAAGAAGAACGTGTGGAATTATACTTTTAAAACACCTTATAATATAGGGGAGAGGGTTATCTCTTCAACTTAGAAAAAATGACGACTTGAAATCAAGAGAAGAATTGTATATTTTTCTGAAAGCTGGAAAACTCAAATGAAAAGATTTTGTTTCTATAGGACTTTAGAAATAAAGGAGGACTCAAACGTGGAAGATATATCATTTTAGAATACAAATATCCATGTATAATTAATCACCATTTATTTATATTATAAAAATAAATCTATTTAAAAACTTTAAAAAATTATATATAATTTAAATGAGTCCAATTAATTTTAAATAATAATTTTAGAATTTTTAAAACCATTATAAATGAGTTCATTAGGTTATAGATTTAAGAGTGGAAGGAAATACAAAAAAATGGGTAAAAATAGATAATTATATGTGACAACATAGAGCTGAATTGGGTAACATGTTCTACCCTTACAAAATGACAAAAGTAAACTACCTATACCTGATGTAAGGCTTATACGTAAAGGTAAATTAATCTACCTTTACGTGGCATAGAAAATCTCGGTTACCCTCATGAAACTCCACTGGTACCATTATGAAACTAATATTTACCCTTATGTGTGTATATTTAACTCATTAGTACCCTTATGAAACTCTATTTTCACCCTTACAAAACATAAGAGGTACCATTATATAGTGCTTTCTACCCATATATAGCTCTATTTTACAATTATATAACCTTAGAATAGTCAATATTACCTTTACGCATGCAAATCCTTACCCTTACATAGTCATTTAAGTATCCTTAAAGTGCTCTATATACCCTTACACAATGATTAAACTCAAAGAATTACCCTTACAATTTCTAATAAAATGGCCTCTTCCCTTTCTTAACTCTTGGATATATGCTTGTACCCTTACAAAACCTTTGGAAAATTGATTTTACCCTTATGAAAAAGCATGATAACATATTTTACCTTTACATAACAGCTTTAAAACACTATTAAGGTTTCTTTTTATTGAATAATAATATTCTCACAAAATAATAATTTTAAATTATAAATCAATTAGGGTTTAAAGAACAATTAAAAATTAATGATATTACATAAACCATAATAGGCATGCAAGAGTGAAGAGTTTTCCCTCCCGTGATAGGTCACCTCTCACAAACACTAATAACCAGCCCCATTTTGGCCAAATAATCCATATTCCTCTCACAAGTAACCTTGTTAATGGTGAAAAGGACTTTAAATTCAATCACAAACTTTCAATAACCAAAATCTTAAGGAAAACCCATCATCATACACCCAATGTCGCCTTTTACTCTTGGTAGGGTCACGATCATGGGAGAACAAGGCCCCATGAAACCTATCAGGAATTATATCACTCAATGGTTCAATTTACCTCACCAATGGACTCACTATAATCATGGTACATTAACCTAAAAAAACCCATCAACCAATTAGGACTCAATATATGACCTGAACCGACCCACCAGGTCCCAACGTTGGCTAATAGTAAAGTAAGTATGACACCCCAAGCCTTCCAACAGTAGGTCAGGGGGTAGAAACTATCACTAAGAAGGAATAACATATACAGGAGATATTATCCTTCAATAAACTGAAACATGAATGTATGTCCAATAAAAAATAATATCTAAAACAACTAGAAAATATATTAAAATGACTAAACAATATAATAATGCATGAATGTAACAACAATTATTCAGTATAACACCACATATGATAAACCCAAAACGGTAAATAAAAATGAAAAAGAAAAAAATCCATCAGGTGTTACTGTCTCTAGGTAAGGTATGAAACCACCTCGCAACAAGGTCACCTAAAACATAATGCATCAGGAACAGTTCCCAACATGTACAATCCTCAACCAATAGTAATAGATCCAAAAACACGACTAGATCTAATTATGTCAAGTTCATATCTGAACCATAAAATTCATATACAATCACAACATGTGTGGGAAACAACCATGAATAAGTGAGTATAAACACAAGTAGGACACCCTAAAAACATAATGAAAATTTAAAATAAAAATTTAGCATAATCCCAAATTAAGGAAAATGGTAAGAAATACAAAGCTATCAAATATACTGTAAGACGATGACAATAATGAATAAGGGGGATCCCCAAATCTCATATCTTAAATAAAAAAAGAATTGTATCTCACATATAGCCATTGATACTTATAGACTTAAGAAAATTCTACTAATCTCAAAGATAATAGTCCAAATAAAGCCCCCCCACCATGGATAGGGAGAGTCTCATATACAGCTCAATTTCAATAATAAAGAATCATAAAGGGGAACCTAGTAAATTATCATTAGACCCATAGTACCCGGAATATTTAATGTTTATCAATTTCACATCACCCCCAGTAGTAGTTGTAATGGGTGATCCTTACTTTGGTGAAAAGAGTATATTATCCCAGAGGGTTACCAACCCTTATGGAGGAATCACACCACATCATATGTATTGATCATCTAATGAGATGGTTATCTACTCCATGAGTGGAGGTTCTATTCCCTGTCACTATGGGAGGGTTACCTAGTCCAGTAAATACATAGATAAACCATGCCAAAAATATTCTATGTTGCAAGGAGGGTTATTGATCCCATTACTGCTCTAATTGTTTGACTAAATCATCATATCTATGAATTCATGGAACTTTAACTTCTTGATAGCCTTATAAATAAACCCTACATGAGGAATATATACATATTATCACATTCTATACAAAAAATTCTTATAATAAAATACTCATATGTCCAAAAATGACACTCGTCTGAATTCATATAAAGGATACTAAAATACATGTAGGACACAATGTGACCCTATAAGGTACACAACATATAGGTTACCCGGGAAGGTTAGCCATGTAATTTTTCCACCCAATCCATGTAGTGTTAATAAATATAAAATTCCCAATAAGGTAAACAATGTTTACAAGCACTCGAGTTGGACTACATGTATTCTCGAAATATGATGAGTTTGTTCACCAACTATACATGATTTATATGGGAATTAAATGGTTTTTGGGACCACAAAACTTCTTATAATGTATAATCTATACATGTAGAGATTCTAATTCTGCTAGATACATTGTGTGTGGAGGTAGAACAAGACATGTGTGTCTATTTTATTTCATTGTTGTGTAAATTGATACACATCAAGGTATGTGATCCTAAGATGCATGATATGTGACCCAAATTCACACGGTGTGTGGTTTTTACAATCCATGAAACACTACCATCATAAATCACACGATAGATGTTGTGTTACATAGAGAACTACACATTGTGTATTCATGTTTTCATAATCTATTACATGGAGAAGTTCATGATTCATGTTGCCACGTCCACCTTCGGTCATATTACTACTTTTCCCATGTCCATTAGCTATGTTCTCAATATCTCACCAAATTAATGAAATTTTTGACCATTTTTTATCACCATAAAACGTTACCGACCAGCATTCATCAAACTAGACCCAAAAATCATCATTCCATTGATACCACATACTAAAAACTAATATTCTCTTTCCACTATTCTTCATAACATCATGATTTCTATATCGAATCAAAGATAGATTAATAGGAAGTTTATATTCAAATATTATTGGTTGTGGGAATAATCAAGCACCTAAGAGTTGTTTTATAGCTAAAAAATGTAGGTATAAGGAAAAAAATAAATTTTGATAATCAAGGTGGGTTAACATTTGAATTTCCTTTTGGTATGTTTGATTATATTTTTTATCAATTGTATTTATTTTCAATGAATCATACAAATACATAAGCATGAAGATATGGATGATGGATTGGATTATCCATCCAATATATGAAATAAGTGCTAATCATGGGTAGTGGAAAAAGGATATTTATGTCACCCCCATTAGTATTTCCATGAAATATTTATATATTGTAAATACTATATGGAAAGAGATGATCAGACCTATGAAAACTTCATTGGATAAATTATATCTTGTAACTATTACATCAGAAAAAAAGAAATTAACTCATCCTCAATGAGAAAAGTGTCTTGTGCTATTAGAGAGAGAAGCACCATCCCCTATATGATACATGGAAGGCACTACTTCCATTATAAAAGATTTTTAGAGAATAAATTAGATGATTATTTATGATGATATTCATTGGAGAATATGAAAGTATTTATGGAAAAGATTCGAATGATGTATACAATAGTTTTGAAACGTTAAAATGAAGCTAGCTACTTGGATGATGGTTTTAAATGACTTTACATGGATGGATATTAGTTAATGAAATCAATGACTCATTGGAATATGTTTTTAATTCATTATATGGTGATATAAAAGTGGGAAATTCCTTGAATGTATGATTTTACCCCCCCCCCCCCCCAATCGTGTGACTTAGACTTGATCATATGACTTCATAGCATATCACATGACTTGATGGTAAGATTCCTATGCATCATCATTTTTTTAGTATAGGAAATTGTAAAATACATTGAGAGTATGACTTCAATAGTATCAAAATAAATTGTAATACTTTGATATAGATTATACGAATACATCATTTTATGTCTTTAGTTGGAGTAGAAGTCTTTTGAGAGCTAGCGTAAATCATGGAGTTGGACTATTGATCGTAAGACTTTTATGAGCATAAGTCTTGATGAACTCAACATAGTTTTTTTCTAATCCTAAGTCTTTGAGCCCCAATGTAAGTCCTGTTTATTATAACTTTGAAGTACAAGTATTCAAATACTTATGAAATTATGTACCATGTATATCATATGACTTATATACATAATAAAATTTTTATAATTATATTGGATAAAAGGTGACATATGTAAAGGTTACATAAAAAATTGAGAGCTATGTGTGGTTAACTCAGAAATTATAAAGGCTACATAAAGGTCATTTGGACCTATATAAAAGTAACTTATATCTATATAAAGTTCATTATAACTTGTGTAAAGGTAGTCCCTTGACTCCAATGAGCTATGTAAAGGTCATATGAACCTACATAATGATAACAATAAAAAACTTGATAATTCATATGGGAATTTTGAATTTCAAAAATTTATTTTTGATGAAGAAGAGAATAATTGAGATGATTCTCATGAAATTCAATAAATTTTAGAAAATCATGCGGCTTTATAAATCCCTAACCCGAATTCGAGTGAATGGTCTTAAAGTAAATGGAGAATAAGATCAAATCATAAATAATGTATACAAATTCAGATGTGTTGAATTGATTTTATTAGGTTTTCAAGAATAATAAACAAGGAGATACATAAGATATAAATCTATTATCTAAATCCTATTTTATTGTAAACCATGATTTTACCCCCCCCCCCCAATCGTGTGACTTAGACTTGATCATATGACTTCATAGCAGATCACATGACTTGATGGTAAGATTCCTATGCATCATCATTTTTTTAGTATAGGAAATTGTAAAATACATTGAGCGTATGACTTAAATAGTGTCAAAATAAATTGTAATACTTTGATATAGATTATACGAATACATAATTTTATGTATTTAGTTGGAGTAGAAGTCTTTTGAGAGCTAGCGTAAATCATGGAGTTGGACTATTGATCGTAAGACTTTTCTGAGCATAAGTCTCGATGAACTCAACATAGTTTTTTTCTAAGCATAAGCCTTTGAGCCCCAATGTAAGTCCTGTTTATTATAACTTTGAAGTACAAGTATTCAAATACTTATGAAATTATGTACCATGTATATCATATGACTTATATACATACTAAAATTATTATAATTCTATTGGATAAAAGGTGACATATGTAAAGGTTACACAAAAAATTGAGAGCTATGTGTGGTTAACTCAGAAATTATAAAGGCTACATAAAGGTCATTTGGACCTATATAAAAGTAACCTATATCCATATAAAGTTCATTATAACTTGGGTAAAGGTAGTCCCTTGACTCCAATGAGCTACGTAAAGGTCATATGAACCTACATAATGATAACAATAAAAAACTTGATAATTCATAAAGGAATTTTGAATTTCAAAAATTTATTTTTGATGAAGAATAGAATAATTGAGATGATTTTGATGAAATTCAATAAAGTTTAGAAAATCATGCGGCTTTATAAATCCCTAACCCGATTTCGAGTGAATGGTCTTAAAGTAAATGGAGAATAAGATCAAATAATAAATAATGTATACAAATTCAGATGTGTTGAATTGATTTTATTAGGTTTTCAAGAATAATAAACAAGGAGATACATAAGATATAAATCTATTATCTAAAGTCTATTTTATTGTAAACCATGATGGTTGAGTGGCTTGAGAATGAATGAATAAGATGCTAGATATTGTGTATAGATTTGATCTTGAAGGTTGTACTATTTTCATTGGAACTCTCATGTCATAATAAGAGACGAAAAAGTTATCAACCCCACTAAATAGTAAAAGAAATTATTTATCCATTCATGTAATATTAATTAGATTAGAATAATTTTAGAATATACAGTAAAAAATCAGTACTTAAAATTAAATGGGAACCCAAAACTAGGTATTCAATAATGGGAATTTAATATGGAAATGAGAAATTATTCTTGGTATTCTATTTATCAATAGCAATTATAAGGTGGGGGGTTAAATATTTTTTATGAAGCCACATGTGGATGAGAGGATTGAGGAGGAATATATATATATATATATATATATATATAAACAGTTTTTGCTACTTAGTGTTTGGGATTAAAATGAGAAAGTAGAGATTTTTTTTAAAGAAGAAGAACCTAGGAATCTCAAAGAAGAATTAAAATGAGAATTAATTATACTTTTTATCTTGTAAGAATAATATTAATAAGAATGTGAAACCTATTTTATTTATACGAGTGAGTAGAAGAATAATATTTGAGTGTATCAACTGGTGTTTTTGAAAAAGTATAGTCATGGAAGAAAAAGAAAAGATACAATCCATATAAAATGATGGGATTTGAAGACTAAGAATAAGAAGAAATAATAATCAATGAAATAATAACTTACTATTAATGGTTTGTCGTTTGGTGTCGAGACTTTCAATGATTGAGAACTGAGTGATGAATCTAGGTGAGTGTTATTTTTTGTAGAGTTTTGAAGTTGAGTTTTAAGTGGAGAAGAAGTTGCAGGTACTATTTTTGAAGAACATGTGGCATTCTAAGACTATCCTATGAGTAAAATAAGATATATTATTGGATTTTTTTACATCCCTATGTTAATAGTGATCAACTTCAACATGGAGATAGAAATATAACACTTGAATATACATAGTGGTAATTTTTGGAACCTATACAACTCATGGTATGAGGGGATAAAATGAGGTGTATCTATGACTATAGTGAGAATCTATTGGTGGAAGTCATGGGAGAATAATTCAACTATATAAATTGTGATATTAAACAGAGGTTTGGTAAATACCAACAATTGTATTTGAAATTTGATTATAGTTGATAATCCATAATTGAGGTGAATAACCAATTAAGATGAAGAGTAGGTCGTTGTAGAAAAAACTTTTAAATATCACATATTCTCATTATTTTATTTCATTTCATTTCATATGGTATGAATTATTATTTAAACATAAAGTATACCCAACTATAATAACAGGAAAAAATATTAAATTCTAAAATGGGTAAAAGATTCCAAGATCAGTCAGAATTGGGTAAAAATATGTAATGCCTAATTATCCACCCATCTTAGGTGTTTAGACTAATCACAAGAAGCATTTTAAGTGGTATTAAATAATAATTTCTCTCTATTTTGATATAATTTTTTTATTAGTATTTTTATTAGAGTTTGATGTAGTATTTATTTTATATATTTTAAGAGCCTCAAATTGAATGATTAGAATCTATTCTTTTTGTTACTTATATGGAAGTCTCTTCTAGGACTATGGAAAATAGGAAAAATAAAGAGTCAAAGAAATAAAGGGAAAATAAGAATAAGGAAATGGATCAACTAGTTCTTGAATCTAAACAAATAGTTTTTTGATTATCTACTAAATATGTCATTAGATATCCTTTTTATGACTCTATTTAAAGATTAGGAGAGAATAAAGAGACCTAAATAGCTAATGAAATTTACTATCATGTTAAATTTTATCTGAATAAATTCCATGATGAATTTTATTCTCATGTACATAGTTTTTTAAAGAAATATTTGATGACAAATATTATAGGAATAAATTGATGTCAAGGATAATGCATTTCCTAAATAGGTTTCCAAATTAATCACACTTTAAAAAAAGTTAAAATCTTAGGGAGATGCAAAATTACTTTAAAATGAAACCATATATTTGACTACTTATTTTTTTAAAATAGTGGTTCAGATAAATGTTTTTAGGGATATTTTAATTGAGGAATTCAATTAATTATAAAATATACAAAAATTCATACTGAATGTTAAGGATACACAACATAATGTAAAAGAAAAATGAATTAATGAACTTACCAGTTCACTCTAAGAGTAAATAAATATGAATGATGAAAATTTTCATAATATGAAAAGTGACTAGGAAGAGAGATTGAATTATGTTGAGGTTGATAAATATTACCTCAACATGAAGTGGTTAGAGTTAGAGGTAAATTTTAAATATCTAGAACCAATAAAAGCTAGATCATCCAAAATAAATGAGAAAATAATTATTTTCAAACAAGACTTAAATATGACTTTTCCCTTAATAGAGTCTCATATTAATGGTAGTGAGATATTTAGAAGTTTTGGGTAATAATATAACTCAAACACATGGAATAATATCACCCACAATAATAAAATAGATGCATGAACTAAATATATCTTTTCAAACTATGCTGGAAAAAAGTTAATTTATAGAAAAAATGTGGATATTGATAAATTCAGAAAAACCCACGTATAAATTTAAAGTAGATATGAGTACTTATGATAGGATAATATCCCTAAAATGAAAAAAGGTTATTATTTCCAAAAAACTTATCATGATTACTTGATAGATATACTACACACAAAATGAAAAGAATATGGATAATTGGAAGGTGTCGGTGTTGCTAGAGATTTGGGTAGAAATCCATTGATTTCTAGAATAATAGGTAAGTTAGAAAAAGTTCCCAAAGGCCTGATATAATGGGTTGAAATTCTGGAAGTAAAATAAAACCTACTAAAAGAATTAAAACCCTTCAAAAAAGAAAAATATTTCCATTAATAACAAATTTGAGAATTTTGGAAATTTTTATGAGTTATGTAATATTAGTGGTCATTGTTGTGATTAATACTAGTATAATACTACTAGGTATCATTAATATATTGAATATAAGATAGAGAAACACTAGACTGATAGTCATGAGATTTAATAAAGTGTATATGACTTGGATGATAAAGTAGTGAAGAAAGCTGATGAATCAAAATTTACCAAGAACCTAATAAAAGAAGTTGACCAGGTTGTTAAACCCATAAGGAATAAAATATTCTATTATGGTATGATATGTCACATTACAGACTATTATAAAATTTACATGAATCATAAAAAAGAAGGTATAAATACAAATACTTAGATAAAATCTATCCAAGAGAGAGATAACTGAATTGGATTAATGTTTTATTCACATAGAAAGGAGGTTGAGAGATTACCCGAAAATGGTAGATAAAATGTGGTCAGAAAAGAGTGTGGAAGTTGGAACATGGTAGGCCAGTGGGCTGTCAGATATATGGATATTATTACTAGTCAAAAATAAATTACTAGTAACATATGGAAAGAAATAGTGGTTTCAAGTAAAAAATATATTGCAACAAAGAATGTATAAACACCTATAATAAATGTGGGACATAAAAGGAAATAATGTTTCATAATATGGAATGATTAGCTGGAAGGATTTAGGAAGATAGAGAAGGTTGGAAACAAAGTGACTTGCAAGAAAAAAATAGAAGAAGTATATTCCAGCTAATAATAAATATAAAAATGTAGAGAAAACCATGTTTACTAAAGATAAATAGTTTTGGAAAATCAAGAAGGTTTCAATCATGAATAATAGTATAAATTTCAAATATTTAGAGAAAATCGATACTAGGTCGAGGAATAAGACACAACCTTAGTGCTGCAACTGAGGAGTAGTGGAATACCCACTTTATTTCCATATCCTTGGTGATTTTACTTTGCAAAATGGTATTAAAGGTGATGAATGGAAATAATCAATGAAGGTTTTGATGTTTGAACAATTAGTATAGAGAACGATTATAATGATTATTTCAAGTGTTATATTATTTATATTTAGAATCAATTTTTCAACTAGAATAATAACTAAATAGAGATTATTTTTGGATTAAAGTAACCATAGTGATAAATTAGAGAGATCATTCCTTTTGGTGGAGAAAATGAAGAAGTTAATCTTTCCAAATATGTGATATTTTACTTAATATGGAATCTAGATTTCCCCAATAAATGTTAAATAATAAGTTATTATTTTCACTCTTTTATCCTTGTTGTTGATTAGACATATTCTAATCATTAAAATGGAGTTATTTTCTAAAAAAATTGGATAATGTAACTTTTACATCAAAATATATTATACACTCCCTAAAAAATAAAATCCAGAGTTGTTACCAAAATAGAAAATGTGAATGGATAGCTTTGATTCTTTGGTAAAATCACTCTTTATTTCTATAAAGGGATATCCCATGTTGACATAAACTTGAATTACTTAAGTCTCATTACTAGGAAAAATGTGGTGTTATCCTTATTTCAAAAAGAATTATCAAAATCTATCAATAAAAGGGGAAAACATGAAAATAGGAAGAAACCAATGAGAGAATCTGGTTCTTAATTTTAGATGAGTAAGGTGGAGTAAAATTTTCCTTTGAAATACCTTCCCATGAATCTATGGTATGAACAAGGAGGAGAAAAGGTTCTTCTCGCTTTGTATTTATTATCATAAAGTGGGAGAATAAAAGTGGACTTCATGTGAAATATTGACATTTTCTTAGGTGTATTTGTAAATTTAAAGTATTAACAAAAAATCCAAAGGGTGATATTGAGGTTCCTTTGTTGTGTGTGACTGTATTTTTTTGGACGGTATTTGTTATTTAAAAATCATGTCAATACATGGGCATGGAGATATGGGTGATGGATTGGGGTATCTACCTAATATATGGAGATTTTGATACCCATGGAAAATTGGAAAAGGATATTAATGTGGATTCCATTGGTATTGCTATGAAATATTCATATATTGGAAATAGAGTACGCAAATAGGTGATCCTATCTATGAAGTACTGGTTAGAATGATTTTAGGTTGTATTTATTACAATATATGATTGGTGAACTAATCCTAAATGAGGGAAGTTTCAAGTGCTATTAGAGATAGATGGACTATCCCCTATATGAAAAATGGAATGATCTTATACCATTGTGAGATAATGACCAAGAAAAAGAAGACTATTTTTAATACTCATCTTCATAAAAGAACATGAAATGTGAGGAAACAAATTATTCCAACATTGCCTAAAATTATTTTGAGAATTTATAGTCAATGTGGCTACATGGATGAAGTCTTTAAATGATTTAAAATGGATTTGTATTAGATGAAGAATTCCTAGAGTCATTTCAATATGTTTGGAATTCTTGTGATGGTAATGGTAAAATAAAAATTCCCTGAATGTATGCCTTTTTCTACTGATTATATGAATTTTTATTGATCGTGTGACTTCAAAACATATTGTATGTATTGATCTTCAGAATCTACTATATTGTATATCTTTGAGACAAGGAATAAAATTGGAAAAGAAATTGAGCCTTTGACTTCCCTAGTATCTTAATTCATTATATGACTTTCATGAAAATCATATGAATTCATCATCATATGTATTTAGTTAGAGAATAATTATTTTGAGATTTTTCATAATTCTTTGACCCCCACTGTATGTCTTGGTAGTAAAAATCTTCCAACCATAACTCTTTGTTAACTCAACATAAGACTTTTCTGAGTGTAATTCTATGATCCCCTACATAAGTTTCTACTATTAGACTATTCGATCATAATTTCTCAATGGATTATTAATTTAAGTACACTAGGAATCATTTGTCTTATATACTTATATTTTTCTATTATTTTATTGGATTAATGTGAGATATTTAAATGTCACAATAAAAATAAATATCTAAGGGTAACTTGTAAATTATAAAGGATACCTAATGGTAATCAAAACTTTTATAAAGGTAACCGACATTTATATAAAGGTCATATTCACTCATGAAAGGTTTATCTCCTAGGTATGTAAAGGTCATCTAGACCTATGTAATGGTAATATTAAAAAAACCTCAAGAGGTGTAAATGTGTATTGATCTTCCAGAATTTATTTCCTGTAATGAAGAGAATAAATGAGATGATTCTTGCTCCATTTGATGTAATATCCAAAGTATGGATGGATCAGAATTGTGAAATAATTTGGACATTCATTATCATATGGGTTAAATCATGAAATAAGACTTGAAATGGATTTCTGATATTTGGATGTATCAAAGGGATGTTTTTGTATGGTAAATGATTCTAGGGAGGCTACCTAGATGTTTGGATGAGTTATAGAGGCTTAAGATTATTTTTTTGGAAGTTTTAGAAGTTTCTTGGAAAGGATTCATGGTTTGGTGTTCACAATTCCTTATAAACTATGTGACACCTTGATAGTTAGGAGGTTTTCAGTTAATTTTGAACTGATCATGGTTGGGTTGTGTGGTTTCTTCAGGGTTAAGAATAAACCATGCGTGATCTAAGGGGAAACCATGAGAGGATAAGTAGACTATTAGACATAGTTCATGGGCTACACATGGTTTCAAAAAAAATAGTGCACCTTATTATATTTGGGATGCAATGCTGACAGCATGGGTGAAACACGGTTTTTCAAATTGTGTGTCCTTACCATGTAGGTCAAGGGGGTTGTACAGTAGTGGTGCATATGGTTGATGCACATTTTGGCCAATCGTATAGAAAAATCATTAGACTATCCATATTTTAATTAAAATGGAATTCTTACCATTTTTCAATTCCATGATTTTAATTCACCCTTCCCAGTTATTCTCCCCTTGCGTACATGAACTAGACAAGAATCATCCACCCTTCCTCCCTCCCTCAAGACACATAAAGGAGGTATTTTTGTGGTTCTTCTTCAACATTTATGGTTAGTTTTATTTTCCTCCACCTTCCTTCCTCCCATTAAATAGTTCCTTACAATTTTTGGATGTGCAGGATAGGTGTTTGATTCTGATTCCACTGAAGCATTGTGGGATCATCCACATATGATGGGTATTTTGGTCACCTTAGGTAGAGAATATCCCATGATGGATTCCACACCTCATTGTGTGGAATTTCGTTAACGTATGTGACCTTAGTGAATTTTCATTGGTTTCTTCAAATGTTTAAATTCAATTAAGTGTTTTCTTGGTATCTCCTATTAGGGATCTAGCCTAGATTGTGTTTTAGGTTACGCCACATTTCATTAGTGAGTAGTTGGTTTTGGTTTTGGTGTGACACAATGACCCAGTAAGTTTTTTTATCCTTATTTCATGTTGGTTTTGGGTTAATTAATTAATTATAATTACTATAATTAATTAATTATTGTTTTTTGGTGTAAGAGTAGACCATGGGTGGTCTTGATGAGCTTGGTTGGGTGCCAAAGGGTTTTTATGATGCTTGGATGGGCCTTGGTAGGGCAACCATTCCTTGAAAATATGGGGTAAGGATTCTCTAATGAGGTATGTGGTCTTTGAGCTTTACCCATATTCTTATTAATTTATTTATAGTGTATGTAGGTTCCTTAAGCCCATGAGTGGAATATTTGATCCCTTGTACTAAGTAAAATAACTAGGTTATGATCTTAAATCAATTAATCTCATTGATTTATTTTATTAAATAGTTAAAGAAATAATTATTTGGACTTGGTAATAAAAGGTCCATGAATTGTATGAGGATAAATTTAAATGTTTTATGTGTTAATTTTTGTGAAGTACCTATGATTCCTTTGAAATTTTTTCAATATGTTCTTTTGTATTTGTCCATGTTTTGGGTATCAAAGTGGAAAACCATGTTTTAAATTATTCTTGTTTTTAATTTAGGTGTTAAAATCCATATAAAATATAAAAAAGAAATTTTATTAGTGGATTTTAAAGGTGGATTTGTAATGGGTTCTTGGTTTCCTCCTTGGTTAAATCCCATATTGGTGATTTTTTTGGATTTAAGATAAATATAGGCATTGGTCCTTGTTTTGATTTCAAATATAATGACCCATGATTTAAGTGGGTGGTTTCTAAAGGTTTAACGATGGTGTTTGGTTTAGTTTCTTTTACATGTGGGAAAGGGGTTGTGCCTAGTCAAGGTATGTTTGGTTTTAAAGGACACAAATATCCTAATACATGTTATTGATTAAACATGGTTATTGAATCTTCATTAAAAATTTTGTATGGTCATGACATGAGCATTGTAAATTATGGAATGGTGGAATTGATATATGGTTTGGATGCCAGAGTGATGCTCTAATAAAGATGGTTTTGATATATGGTTTGGGTGCTGGATTAAGGATCTAGGAACCAGAAGTATACTTTAGATATGGTGTCTGAATGAGGCTTTTGAAAACTAATAGTATACATCATAGATAGTGCACCAGAGTGAGTCTTTGAGGAATGATGGAATTCCATGTGGGATAAGGATATTGGACTAATTCCCCTTCTCCTTGGGTTGGTCCAGAATGAGGCTCGAGGTACCATTTTTTTGTATAAATGGAGGATTGAATGAGGCTCTGGCCATTATTATATGTTTTCTGATTGGTTCTATAGACACATTGTATAGTATCAGTATTGATAGTTTGGTATATGGTAGTCACAGGACAGAGGTTCCAGTCATGTTACTTTTTTATATTGATATTTAATTTAGATGTTTGACTAGATTTCTAGGAACGGATGGTTTGGGTACTTTAGATAGGCCTTGTGGGTGTAGGTCTATACTTCCCTAAGTTTAACAAATAGTTAATACCCCTACTTGAAATTTTTAGTATGCACCTCAGACATTACCCTATAAATGAATAGTTTGAATTGTTACATCTATCTTTAGACAAAGTGTCACCATTGAGACCTTGGGCTAGTGGGTACAAGATGACCTGTTGTTTTCATGGATTGTATCCTTTTGTGACAGTGTTTATTTTATTCCACTATTTATCTATATACACTATGGTACTAACTAGTATTTTTCTCTAGACATCATTTTTGGTAGCCTAATGAGTTGTGCTCACACCCTGCTCAGGCTGCTATTTCACTTGGGTACCCGATCAACTCTCACATGTTTATTGTAGGCACAGGTTGTGGGATAAAGCGTGTGTTTCTTATGTCTTGCCTGATCAGGATTTATCAATTAGTTTCAAGTGATTGAATGGATTTAGATCAGTGATTCTATGGAGCTCCTTGTAGATTATTTTATGCTAGTATATTGTGTAACTGTACTTGTCTCTGGTTGGTTGTATGTATGAAATGGTTATTCAGGACTTTATTTTTTTTATTTTATTATAGAATGTTTCAGATCCATTTTATTTATCCTTTCTTCTTACATTGATGAGTATGATATTTTTTTTATTTTCTTCTGGATGTGCACTCTAATATGGGGGTATAGTTTCCTCACAGTTCCATTTTAGACCCCCACTACTAGTTAGTATCCTTTAGTGTATGAGGAGGTGTGCCTGAGGTCATGTGACATGCTAACTCAAGGCACTAGTTTAGTGGCACCCATTTTAGGGGATTAAAAAGTGTAATTAGATAAGTTTCCTTCTTTTTATTTTACTATTTGAGGTTTGGTAGATAGGAGGTATATAAATGTGTTGGAGGTTGGGATGGATATTGGGCTAGTGTTTTGTAAAAACCTGTTTCAGTAAGAAGACCAGGTTACCATGGGTTGGGATTTCTGTTCTGTTTTGTGAAGTTACTATTGTATATTATTTTCCCTTCGAGTGACACACATTTTTTGTGGATTTACGGTTTATGATGGATTTATGGCTCTTAGACCATTGGAAAGGGTCCTATATTTTTTTTTGTATATTGGCCTATAATGGTGAGTAAAGTCTCATGAATCACAATAGACATGAAGGATCCACATGTTATTGGACTTATAGTGTGTGATTTTGTCAATTTCCTTTCTATTACAAGGTTATGTGGATCTACATTGTGGCACTTGGTGGTGAAGACGTCAGTGTGGTCCTTGTGTACGGTTGGTGCAGAAACTCTTTGGGTTTGTAATGTGTGAGTATAGGATTGTTGGAACCATTGTGGATGATTTATATTGAAGATTTGTAGTATTTTCATGTCCTCTAGGGAGCGTTCTGATGCACATATTATTGGAGAGGATGTGTGACCTAGTTGTGGGTAGTTAGTTTCTGCATAAAACCTTTATGGTGTGAGACCATAGATGATTGTGTTTTTCTACCTATTGGTGTTTTTTGATGGTGTGACTAGTTCATGTTGATGCTCTTGAGTAGTGAACTTCTTTATGTGACCCTAGTTTTGGAGTTGGTATCATGTGGATTCTGAGGGTGACTTGTTAGGGTGGTCAACCAAGTTATGTGTTCTTTGGGTGAAAAAATCATAGATGGATCTTTAAAACTTCTAAAAATGGTTCATGAAGGGTGAATAATAATATGGGATTTTAAAAAATGGGATTCCTTTGGTTTTGAGAAAGAGAACATTATTTCTTGTAGTCTAGTGTTTTAGTTGGTTTCTCAAGGTGCAGTGTTTTTGGGTGCCTATCCAAGGTGGTGGATTTTTATATGAGTGTATTTGGTGGTCATGAGATGGATCATAAGCACAAGGGGCAGTTGAGGTAAAGTGATTCTATGTGTACATGTTCACTTCAGGTTCCAATCATGTTGGTGAGATTTTTTTCAATACGAGGAACATTAGGGTGTAATGTTTTCTTGAGGTAGGAAATATTTGGAGTGCTTGTGCGAAAATGGTATGTGTGGGTCCTGGGGTGAAGGATAGGTTAGGTTTCTGGACTAGTCAGCTCCAGATGAGTCTCCAAGAACACGGTGACACATGAATGATCTTAGTGGGACCTTGAATGATGTTTAGGTTTCAAGGGATGGAGCAAGTGTTTTTGGTTCAGTGAGTTTTTTTTTGTTTTGGGAAGAACCAAGGGTGCTCAATGATGGGTAAGATAAGAATGCAGGATAAGAATGTCCAGTGGATATGTCATGAACCGAATATGGTATCCATCAAAACTGGAATCAAACAAGGCCCATGGGAAGACTCAAAGGTCGTTCCCAATTGCCACGGACTGGAACAAGTTCCCAAGTATCATAAAATGAGAATTGGTAATTATTTACCCAATTTTATAAACATACAACGACAAACAGATCCAATAAAACAAATCTGGATTTTTCAAAAAAAAACCATCTTTTACAAAATTTCATAACTGAATTTCATAATTTAAAACAATGTTTAAAAACCATTAAAAAGAAATAAACCAAAAAGGACATCCCAAGAATCTCCTCATGTAAGGAGGCACCATCGTCAATCCATCTTCACAACACTGGATCATGATGGACCGCTAAAAACCCGAACCATTGGCACAAAAGTTGTACCCAAACCTGTGGAAAAAATAACCAAATCTACTTAAACGAAAGGGTGTAAGTAGGGTGTGATAAAAATCATAGTAGGATACCACCACTATGATATTCCATGTGATAAAAATTCAAAGACAAAAATCTAAATTCTAGTTACAATTTCTAAAAGATGCAACTTTAAATAAAAACAATTTTGAAGTAGGATATTTTAAAGAATCAAAAAATTTAAATAAAATACCAAATCTACATAATTTTCCATCAAATCATACCATATGCCAATGGTAATCACAAAGTATCTAATGAGTATGAGCAATGGGAAATAACCCCTAGTCACTAGCTTACTGTGGGTCCCAGGTACCTTGTATCTTAGTGAAAGTAACCATTACAATATTCATTATCATGCACACGTGACACTAGTAGGTATCATACCCATAACCTATTGGTCCCCCTAACATCATCATCATTATCATAATTTATTTATAATTGTCATTTTCAATCTTTCTATGTGAAACTGAGTCCAAAACCCACAGGATCATTAGCATGCTAGTACAAGTCCACCCACCTAGATACCTGAGTTTCCCTCTTTGGATCAAAAAAGTTCAACAAGCCATGAAATATAATTTACACATGAAAATATGACTTCCACATCAAAAATTAACCAAAAATCTTACATGTATATCACAAAAGTCACATAATCCCTTTTTTCATTCAAAATTAGTTTGAAACCATACTCACAACAAAACATCCCACAACATGTTTCATATCTCTTTCACACTTCAGTAATTTCTTTAAAAAAATTTATAAAACATTTCCAAGATGATAAAAATCACATAAAATCCCACACACACAAGTCATGCAAAGTCTTTTTCACCTTGAATTCATTTTATCATCATACTCACACGAAACAACCCACAAACGTGTTTCGCGCCTTTCATGAAATTTAATAAAGCACTTCAACAATTTATGAAATATTATAAAAATGTTTGACATCTTAAATCACCTCTTTACCTTTAAAAATACCATTTTAAGTGAATACAATCACCAAAATAGTATATGTACATCATTTTCCCACTTTGTTTAACTCACTAAATCATTTTCAATTTTCATAAAACAAACCCAATGGGTATAACCATGTTTTGCGTAAAAAACCCATTTCAAAACCCTATTTCAAGGACAAAATCACACCAATACCAATATAAACCAGAATTGGAAGCCCTATAAACATTTATTAAACCTCTACAAATTGCTATAAAATTACCTCAAATAATACCATAAAAGATACACATGAACAAACACACATTTTTAAAAAAAATGCAACTTTGAAATTAAATGCTTAATCAGCACTACCAAAAATGGTTCCAGCACCAATAATAATTTAATACAAACATTATAAAAATATAAATGAATAAAATATAACTTATCTTAGGATGATTACACATTTAACCACCTACCAAAAGTGTTGAATCCCTCAAATCTTGGTGCAAAACATCAACTGCTCCATTACCACACCTCTAGGAAGATAAATCCAACCTAAAACCCCAAGATTTGACCAAAAAGAAACCAAATCAAACCATAGGTATGAACACTATATTTTGGATAAAAAATGGAACTTCAAGAAAAGGAAAGAAAACCAAAAGAAGATGGAAGATATACCAAGAAGGAATTCACTTACATGAAAGATCTTGAAGAAATCACCCCAAATCCACCGAAGTTTGAATCTCTAAGAAAAAAAACTGATAGATAGGATATAATGAGAAATATTAGGTTAAGTGTGGACTGAAATGAGGTATAAAGAGTGAAAATTTAAAGTTTTATGAAAGAATCAAATTACCTTCTCAAATCTTGATGATTTGAGAAACCCTGAGAAGTTTCCACCTAATACGTGATCCAAATGAGCTTCAAAGTGGAGAAATAGATAATGATGGAGATAATATGGTTTTTGGATTTGGGTGGGAGGTAGAATCACCAAAAAAGTAAATAATTAATGAGATATTGAAAAATTAAAAATATAATTTAAAGTTGGAAATGGTCTAACGGGCTGGCCCAAAACCTTAATAAAAACCCCAAATCCATCATTATTATAGATTCCTATGGGGTCCAAATTGATATTGTGGTTTTAATATACTAGGTTATTCTATTTGGGAAGTGGAATTGGTGTAAAATTTTTAAAAATGATGAATTCATAAAAGAAACAAAATTTATTTTTAAATATGGAAATTGGCTCACGGTTTAGTCCAATTTTTGAAAACCCACCATTTCCAACAAAATTCATGGGAAAAACCAAAATAAAAGAAATAATGGAAATTAAAGGATAAATAACTTTAAAAAATTTATGGATGTGACAATTCTCCCCACCATAAATCTTTCCACCCTTAGAAATCCACAACAATGCCTAAAGAAAAAACCAAACCCAACCGAAAGGCCAAAATGGACTCCTTTTCCAAGTTTCACCGCCATCAAAAAGGCTAAGATTTATCCAGTTGATCAATAAAGGAAGGAATACTCTACCAATACAAAACTTACACCACTTTAATATAACAATCAAGAACATTCTGAATTCATCCCAAATGAAACACCTCAAACACCATCTAAAAAAGACTCAAGCAGTTTACCCAACTGAACAACAACATAGAACAAGGTTACACTAGCCTTACTTTAAATAAAACATTGGGCACTCTCTAATACCAAAATTTACCCAAGGAGGATATTGGTAGTTAGATAGCTCAGAACAATACTACCTATCACCAAGCCAATACCAAGTACAAAACCAAGTTACTGATACGGGGAGACACAAATTGGCTCCCCACTGTTAGAGACAACTTAAATTTTCCCGAGATGGAATCGGGACACTAATAGAGGGAGGCCCAAACATACATCCTAACATAAGGGGTATAATCTCATTATATTTTTCAAAAATAACTTACATGAGACCCATAGTGGTTCTCCCCACCATAATAACCAACCATCTAAACTGACTAGTATGGTCTGACCTGAAAAGACCCCAAAACATAAAAATTTGGTGTGGTCGCATGGTTAGTCCACATGGTTTGGGAATATTTGAACTAACCATATGAATAATTCTATCCAAAGGAGAAACTTATCATAGTTACATGGTCCAAGGCACACGGCCGTGCGAAGACCATGCAGTAGATACTATCTCTTATTTCATGGTTCCCTAGGTTGGTGTATAGTTACTACTAACTGTGCACAAACCATGTGCTTTAATCTTCCTCACCCAAATTTCCAACTTTTATCCAAAAACATGATGTAAACCAAAGGGGGAAAGTATGAACTCAGGATAAAACAAGGAAATTATTTCCTCCCACCTCTACCACCGAACAGGAACAACTGGAACAAGATGATGATGACAGAGGTTTAAACTATACCCATCTTTCATACTAAAGACTGAACTTTGTACAAGGGTTTGAACGACCCTTTTATTTCCCCTGACTACACACCAACTTCACTCTGGGACCAATGGGTAGAGCTTAAATGATTGAAGCATCTTCAGCCTCACAGTTAGGCTTTGGAATCCTGGTTAATGGAACATCTCCTTTTAGTTCCATGAAAACTATACCCTGATCCCAAATGGGTTCCCCAAGTCATAACACATTCCAAACTCACTTTACCCCAACCCGAAATTTCACTAAAACAAGTTCTTAGAAGACATACACACATCACCCCTTGTTTCTTTAGTTGATAAACGGAAAGAGGAAAGGATATATGGAAACACCTTCCTCTAAACAAAGGATATTAAGATTTCCTGAAATGAGACACACTTTTGACAAAACAAAGACTCACAAAAGATTGTACAACTTCACCTTTAAAGTAAAATAAGCACATTACATTACAAGGAGTCACCTAACATTACCATTGCAACTGATAGAAACAATACATGGAAATGGTCCCTATGGAAAGTCCACAAACAACACATAATTCCAGCAAGTGGCCATAATAGCCTCTGATGACCAGATTTCATACTCTTGTGGTTTAACATTAACCCATAATTTGAATAGACTACAAAGGACCCAGAGTCCCTCTTAGACACCATCCATACTAACAACCCCAAACTACTTTCACCTTTGACGAATCAGGTAACTTAAGAAACTAAGGTCTCTTTCAACCTTCCACGAGCACACTCTTGCTACAAGAGGATCTGAAAAACCAAGAAAGGAAATGGCGTAGAATCAATCTCTAAATCTCAACAAAATGATTCCTTATATTGATCAACTGGAGGATATTTCAATGGAAAAACAAACCGGGTTTCACTTCAGTTGTTCATTAACCCTTAATGGGGGCGTACCTTATCCAATTAGAGAACCCAAGGACCCAACCAAGCTGGTCCACTGGTCAAAATGTGCCACAAACCAGAACCGAAAACATGAGTGGAACCACCTTAAAGGCTTCCCAAACTTTTCTCAGAAGAGACCACTAACCAGCCCTTCCACCCAACTTACCAAAGAAACAAAACCCAAACACCATTCAAATAATAATGGTTCTTGGACTCAAAACATCCCACAATAACAAAATTTCCAAAAACACATAAGAAACACCAAACCAAACCAATTATCAAGACATAAAGTTTTCCTTTAAAATCATCTCTTTGAAAATAAATGGTTCGTCAGTTAGTGTACCCACCAATGGTACCCCATAGGCCTCACATATGCATGTTTCTGTGCCACACTGTGTACCCTCCTCATATCCATCCCAGCACTCATCTAGCCATTCCATTAACCATCAATCATCCCATATAACCCCATGAATGTGGTTTCTCATGGAAATACCAAAAGATAAAAAAATTCATTCCATTTTTTAGAACCAAAACATTGAACCGACACATCCTTTTTCTCAAACCCACTAACCACAAAATCAAACCCAATTTACAACTTACAAACAATTTTAGAAAGGCACAATCATTAAAATGAAAACTCACAGTCAAGCTATTCACGTCAATTTCAAAACATCTTAACCCCTTTAAAAACACACCCTGTTTTATGAAAAATCCCTGTCATAAACCCCCATTCCATTAAAAACACATCTCTTCTTATTTAAAACAAAATTTCAATGATTCATAAAGCTTTTTGAATTCTCACAAGTTACCAAATAAAAATCCACTTCTAACTCCCCACAAAAATTCAAACACACCTTATTCCATTCAAACACGTTTTCAATAATTTAGAAAAATCCATTAGAAATAGATTTTCAAACCCCACTTTGGTTTAATTTATACTTTCAAAATAGTTTAAATACACTATTTACCATTTCAAAACAATTATTAAAATTTAGTTCCACCATTTAAAAAATCAAACCATTCCCTCTTTATTATAAAATCATTTCACAAAAACATTATTCTTATTAAAACCAAGTCATTTTTTCTTTAAAACCAAACTTCCAGGATTCCAAAACTAAAGGACACAAGACAATGCGAGAGGAAACTAGTTTCGGTGGGTGACTGGGACATATTATTGGTCACAATATTTCAATCACTTTTCCATAACAGAGAGCATTCTAGGGAAATATCCCCGGATCTATATGGATTTTCAGGCCCTGCAAGCTCACTGAGACCATTAACCCAACTCTCTTTTCACTTCCCTTAATCATCATCAAACTAAGAAATCCAAAAGACTCAGATAAAACCTGACTTCCCCTAGAGACTTGAATCACATCATGAGGTGTACTTTATAGGCACACTACCCATAACTAGAATGTAAATTCCTGAAAATACTATCTCTAGACTATCCTTAATCTTCCCTAAAAACATGACCCAAAGAGTTGACCCGAACCCCCTTGGATACCATTTTATCACGAACCGAATCTGGTCACCATCAAAACCATCCTCAAACCCAGCCTGTGGAAAGAACCTAAGGGAGTTCTTGATCCCCATGGGATTTCATAAGTACTTTGTTATCATAAAATGAGAATTGGTAACTATTTACCCAAGTTTATAAACATACAACGACAAACAAATCCAATAAAACAAATATAGTTTTTTTCAAAACAAAACATATTTTACAAAATTTCAGAACTTAATTACGTAATTTAAAAAAAAATAAAGACCATTAAATATGAATAAAACCAAAAATTACAGTCCAATAACCTCCACATGGAATGATGCACCGCCCTCAATTCATCTCCACAACACCGCATCACGATGGACCACTAAAAACCTGAACCATTGGCACAAATGTTATACCCAAACCTGTGGAAACAATAACCAAGTCTACTTACACACATGGGTGTAAGTATGGTGTGAGAAAAAACCTAGTAGTATACCACCACTAATATATTCCATGTTATAAACATTCAAAGATGAAAATCTTTCAAGTTTTCATAAACATGAAATGCCAGTTACAATTTCTAAAAGATGAAACTTTAAATAAAAATAGTTTTCAAGTGGGATATTTTAAAGAATCAACACTTTTAAATAAAATACAAAAGCTAATTAATTTTCCAGACAATCATACCGTATGCCAATGGTAAGAACAAAGTATCTAATGAGCACATGAAATGGGAAATAACCCCTAGGTACTAGCTCGCTATGGGTCTTAGGTACCTCGTATCTCAGTGAAAGCAACCAACAAAATATTTGTTATCATGCACAAAATCCACTAATAGGGATCATACCCATAACCTAGTGGTCCCCCAACATCATCATCATCATCATCATCATCATAGTTTATTTATCGTTTTCATTTTCAATCAGGCTATGTGAAACTAAGGCCAAATCCCACGAGATCACTAGCATACTAGTACACATCCACCCACCTAGATACCAGGGTTTCCCTCTTGTGCTCAAACAAGTTCAACAAGGTATGAAATATAATTTACACATTAAAATACCACTTCCACATCACAAATTCACCAAACATACCACATGTATATCACACAAGTCATGTAATCCCCCTTTTCATTCAAAATTATTTTGAAGCCCTACTCACACCAAAACATCCCACAAAATGTTTCATATCTATTTCACAATTCCGTAAATCCTTTAAAAAAATTGTAAAACATTTACAAGATGATACACATAACATAACATCCCACACACACATGTCACAAAGCCCTTTTCACCTTGAAAACATTTTATCATCATACTCACATAAAATAGCACACAAACGTGTTTCACGCCTTTCATGCAATTTAATAAAACACTTCAGCAATTTATAAAATATTCTAAAAAAATTACATCTTAAATCACCTATTTACCTTTGAAAATCCCATTTTAAGTGAATAAAATCACCAAAACAATACATGTACATCACTTTCCCACTTTGTTTAACTCACAAAATCATTTTCAATTTTCATAAAACAAACCCAACGGCTATAACCATGTTTTGCATCAAAAACCCATTTCAAAACCCTCTTTCAAGGAAAAAATCACACCAATACCAATTCAAAAAAAAATTGGAAGCCCTATAAACAATTATTAAACCACTCTCAAGTGCTATAAAATTACCTCAAATAATACCACAAAAGATATACATGAAAAACACACATTTTAAAAAAAATATGATACTTTGAAATTAAATTCTTAATAAACACTACCATAAATGGTTCCCACACCAAGAATAATGTAAGAAAAAAATTCTAAAAATATAAATGAATAAAAGATAACTCATATTATGATTCTTACACATGGAAACACCTACTGAAAGTGTCGAAACCCTCAAATCTTGGTGTGAAACATCAACCACACCACCATCGCACCTTAGGGAAGATAAATCCAACCTAAAACTCCAATATTTGACTAAAAAACAAATAAAACCCTAGGTGTGAACCCTAGCTTCTGTACAAAAAGGGAACTTCAAGAAAAGGAAAGAAAACCAAAAGAAGATGGAAGATACAAAGAAGGAATTCACTTACATGAAATATTTTCAATAAATCACCCCAAATCCACCAAATGTAGAATATCCAAGCAACAAAAACCAATATTTAGGCTCAAATGAGGCTTATTAGGTTAATTGGAGACTGAAATGGGGGAGAAAGAGTGGAAATTGAAAGGTTTATGAAAGAATCAAATTACCTTCTCAAATCTGGACGATTTGAGAAACCCTGAGATGTTTTCCCTAATCTGCATTCCAAATGAGATTCAAAGTGGAGAAACAGATAATGATGGTGATACTCAGGTATTTGTATTTTTTTTTTGATGTGGAATCACCGAAAAATGGTAAATAATTAATTCAATATTGAAAAATTAAAAAACAAATTAAAGTAGGAAATAGGGTTACAGGCTGGCCCAAAACCTTAATAAAAAACACAAATCCATTGTTATTATGGATTCCTATGCGGTACAAATTGATATTTTTGGTTTTAATATACCAGGGGATTCCATTTGGGAAGTATAATGGGTGTAAAATGTTGAAAAATGAAGGAGTTATAAAATAAACAAAAAATATTTTTAAATCTGGAAATGTGCCCATGGTTTGGCCCAAATTTTGAAAACCCACCATTTCCACCAAAATGAATGGGAAACCCACAAATCAAAGAAATAATGAAAATTTAATTAAAAAAACTTTAAATTAAATTATGGATGTGACAATATATGTCTTGTGATCTGATTTTTTGTAATACACGATTCGTTGGAGTCGAAATTATGCTTTGTGGTGGGGTCTCACAAGAGTGTGTGTGATGGTTAAGTGTTTATTGGATATTTTAGGGATGTAAAGTTGGTTACATATGGTGATATTTGGTTTGTGGATCAGAATTTATAAATTTAACATCTTGGATGGTAGTGTTATATGGAAAGATGTGAGTAGGCTAAGGACCAATTTGTATGTGGTGAGATGCATGCGGGCATGGAGGCATGGGACATTTATGGTCTGTAATTCTCCTTTAGATAGAGATGACATCAAAAATGTATGTGTGGTGGTGGTTTTTGTTGATGAAATATTTGTTTATTATTGCAAAGGGATGATCATGCCCCATATTTTGATATCGCTTTAGGTATTCTAAGAGGGTAATGAATATACGAGTAGCTACCCTAATGTCTTTAGTTGGTTAAGGGAATCTTAGAGGTTAGCTCATGGAGTAGTGAATGCAAAGTCACATGGTGGGAAATTCATCATAGACTCTTTGTGGGTGGGGTCCTCATGATAGAATGAATGTCGATGAATACCTTTGGTGTCGTACTCGAATGTCGATGAAGGATGATAGTTGATGTTTCACTTGGTTACGTAGGTGAGGTAAAGATAGACATGTTCAATTCTTGGGTTAGTAGTGGTTAGATCATGGGATGAAGGGGTTAAGGTTGT
This sequence comes from Viscum album, assembly GCA_963277665.1. NCBI lineage: Eukaryota > Viridiplantae > Streptophyta > Magnoliopsida > Santalales > Viscaceae > Viscum > Viscum album. Next base: position 803,439,083 of record OY728148.1, read on the forward strand.
TGGGTGATTTAGTGATGACTACACTCTTATATTGGGGAGTGATGTATCAGTAGCACTGGTTTGAACCTTGTTCTAGAAGGGTCGCTGGTGTATGGAACTGATCGTGGGTCGGTCATGGTGGAATTTTGATTCTAGTTAAGAACCATGATGTATATACTTAGCTTCTATAGGGAATGATAATGTGAGGTTAGGTGTGACAAATAATAAGGTTAAAAATTTTCTTCGAGCTTGAGGTGGTTCTAGAATGTATTTCAAGTATGGACTCTAGTGGGTATGTTTGGGGTGGTTGAGTAATTCCTCTAAGTGTGAGGGTAGAGTGATCAGACATGTTGGCGGCATACTGATAGTTCAATTAAATAAATTTGGGATGAATTGTAAAAGGATATCTGGATGGGGTATTGGAACACAATGTGGGAATAGAATGTTATAATCTACTTTTGGTGTGTCATTTGGGAATGATAGTTTTATATTAGGTTTGGGTTTGGACATCGAGGATAAGCTTGGTTGTTCTTCATTTGTTCTTGGACAGTGGGTATGTGTCCATTTATTTTTGGTTTTTTTGATGAGGATGCATGATAATAATGATTGTAATTCTAGTGGCTGTTAGAGTAAATTAGGATGAGAACCATATTTGGAGTTCTGTGGGAGCACAAGTTTAGGTTATGTGAGCCTTCCTAAGGGAAATGGTGTTAAGTATCAAAATTTGGTGGTTATAAGTTTATTATAATGGAGGATAGAACCATATATTGATGAGTTATTAGGTGATTATGTAATCAATGTTCTAATTGGATGGTCTAGGATAAGCGCTATAGTGGTGTTTTGCTTTTGGAAATGGTTGTTAGCTCAATGTTTTGGATGGATGAGGACCTTGAATTAGAGGTTGTACCTTAGTAGAGTATCAGGCTATTAGAGGCTGTATGAGGATGTTGGTTGGAATTTGGAGACTAATATATGTTGTGTGGAACTGAAATATGAACACTAAGAATAATCAAGGATGATAAGTATTATGTTGTGGAGGTTGTAAGAACCCACATCCTGATGGATCATAATTCTGAGGGAATTTTAATTTTCATTATCAGATGGTTCGAATCTTGAACCAATACTCAAAATAGAGTTACGAGAGATGGTATGTATCAAATAGATGTTTTTTAGATGGTAAATAATTCTCGGGAGGATTCCCAGATGTTCAGATGAGTTTATGAGGCTTTTGGTTATGTTTTTAAAGTTTTGGATGTTTTCTAGAAAGGGTGCACAATTTAGTTTTCTTTGTTCAAGAGAAGCCATGTGACACCCTAATACTTAAGAGGTTTTCAGTTAATTTTGAACTAAACATGGTTGGGTTTTATAGTTTCCCCATGGTTAAGGGAAAACTATGTGTGGTCCAAGGGGAAACCATGCAAGGTTGAGGAGGCTATAAGACATGGTGCATGGGCTACACACAGTTTCAGAAAAACTTTGTGCCTTGTTGTAGGTGGGAGGTAGTGCTAACATCATGGTTGGTGTATATTTTTCAAACTTTATAACCTAACTATGCAGGTCATGGGGGTTAGATAGTAGGGGTTCACATGGTTAGCGCACAGTTTGGACAATCGTGTAATCAAACCATGCAATATTCTATATTTTCATTTAAATGGTATGTTTACAATTTTTTTCTTTCGGGATTTTACGTCACTCCTCCACTTTATTCTCCCCTAATGCACCATAACTAGAGGAGTCATCTCATCCCTTAATACCTTCTTCAAGACACACCAAGGAGGTGTTTGGGTGGTGCTTATTCAATATTTAAGGTGAGTTTTATTCTAATCCTCCTTACGTTACTCTCTTTCCTTTGTTCATTCTAATTTCTAGATATGTGGGTTTGGGTTTTGATTCTAATTCCACTGGATCATGTTGGAATCATCCAGGGATAATGGGGATTCTGGTCATCTTGTTTAAAGGAGATCCATAAATGGATTCCTCACTTTGTTGGGTGGTGTTTCATTAAGTTAGGTTATCAAAGTGAATTTTTATAGGTTTATTGAAATGGTTTAATTTAATAAAGTGTTGTGTTTTTATCACCACTTAGGCCTCTATCCTGGGATCTAGTCTAGGTTATGATTGAGTCCTTGGTGAGTGGTTATTTTTGGTTTTAGAGTGGCATGATGGCCCGATAATTTTTCTATCTTTATGCCAAATTGGATTTGGGTCAATTAATTAATTATAATTTATAAAATTAATTAATTTTTGTTGTTTAGTGTAAGAATATACCTTGGGTGGTTTTTATGATCTTGGTGGGGTTCCAAAGCTTTTGGAATATTTTTTGAAGGGCTTTAGAAGGACATTCGTGCCTTGAAAATGTGGTGGAAGGATTCTCTAATGAGGTAGGTGGTCTAAGAGTTTTACACATAGTCTTCTAAATTTATTCTAGGTGAATGTGTGTTCCATAATACCATGGGTGGAATGTTCTCTCCATTGGACTAAGTAAAATAACAATTTTATGATCTTAACTTTCTTAATATAATTTATTGACTTGACTAAATGGTAAAAGAACAAATTATTTGGACATGGTAATAAATGGTCCATGACTCGTAAGAGGATAAAATGAAATGTTTTATTTGTTTTGTTTTTTGAAGTACCTGTGAGGACTTTAAAATGGGTTTCAATGTGTTATTTGGGATTTTTATGTGTTTTGGGTTTCAATGGGGGAGAACTGTGATTCTATTTTTAAATTGAGGTGTTGACCTCCAAGTGATTTATAAAAAAGGGAATTTTTTTAAGTGGATTTCAAAGGAGGATTTGTAAAAGTTTCATGATTTCTTCCTTAGTTAAATTACTTGTCAAACTTGTGTTGGATTTAATAGAAATTTAGGCCTTGGGAATTTTTTTCGAAGAGATGGACCCATGATTTAAGAGTGTGGTTTTTAAAGTTTTAATGATGGTGTTCGGTTTAGTTTATTTGACTTATTGGAAAGTGGTTGTGCCTAGTCGAGTTATGTTTGGTTTTGAAGGTCGTAAGGACCTTAGTTTATGTTAGTGGTTAAACAATTTTTTTGTGTCTTCATTTAACATTTTTATGATCATGACTTGAGTATAGAAAATTATGGAATGATGGAATTGATATATTCTCTAGATGCCAGGCTCATGCTCCAAGAAAGATGGTTTTGATATATGGTTTGGGTGCTGGTCTGAGGATATTGGAACCAGAATTATACAATTAAGATGGTTTTAGATTAAGGATTTAGACACTAATAATATACATCAGGGATAGTGAAGTAGACTGAGGATCCAGGTAATGATGACATTCCATGTGGGATAAGGATGTTGGATAGATGGTCGTTCTCCTTGGGTTGGGAAAAACTAATCCTCTAGGAACCACCATTGTCATGTATAGATGGAGGACGGACTGAGGTTCCTGACACTATTATTATTTTCTGTGATCCATTTGATAGACTTGGTGTTTGGTATTAATATTGATATTTTGGTATATGGTTAGGTGCAGGATAGAGGTTCCATTCATGTTACATTTTGATGTTGATATTTGATTTAGATTTTGGACCAACCTTCTAGGAAATGATGGTTCAAGTACTTTGGATAGGCATTGTGGGTGTCGTTCTATGGTTACCTAGGTTGAACAAAGTGTGAATACCATTCCTTGAAATTTTTAGTATGTACCTCCTACATTAGCCTTTAGTTTATAGGTTTGTATAGTTATATGTTTTTTTGGCCAAAGTGTCACCTTATAGACCATGGGCCAGTGGGTACTATATGAGTTGTTGTTTCCTTGACATGTATCCTTTTGTTTAACTATTTATTCTATTCTATTTATTATCTTCACACACTATTGTACTGAATTATATTTTCTCAAGACACCATTGGTGGTGTCCTACTCATGTTTACTCAAAACCTTCTTGGGTATCCATTTCACTTGAGTACCCGAGCAGATCTCACATGTTTATTGCAGTCATGGGTTGTGGGATGAACCCAGCATTGGTTATCTCTTGGTTGAGAAGGATTGATCAAGTGGTATCAGGTTATTTGGATGAATTTGGCTCTATGATTATATGAAGCCTATTTTTTTTCTTTTTATTATTGCATTTCATGTAATCATCCTTGCGGGTAGTTGGTTGTATATTTGACAAGGCCCTTTGGGACTTTGTTTAATTTCATTTTATTAGAGTATTTTTTAGATCTATTTTATTTATCCCTTATTATTAAATTAATGTGTAAGATAATTGGTTATTTTTTTCTATATGTGAACTATAATTTGGGGTTATAGTCTCCTCGCATCTCCATGTTAGACCCCTACTTCTAGTAGGTATACACTAGCGTACGAGGAGGCATACCTAATTTCATATGACGAACTAGATTAAGTTACCATATTAGTCCCACCTAGTTAGCGGTGTTACATTTGAAAATGTTGAAAAAATCATTGACCTTTATAATTCCTTGAAATAATCCTAAGTTTATGATATTAAAGTTGATGGTGAATAATATAAAAGCATGAAAAATGTATGGAAATTCATATGTGCTGAATTTATTTTATTAGGTTTTCAAGAATAATGAAGATGGAGTTTTATTATATCTTGAGATATTCTCTAAACACTATGTTGTTCTGAACCAAACTGTTTGAGTTATTTAGGAAATAAAGGTTGAACATCTAGCCATTATATAAAAATCCAATCATGAAGGATTTACTATTTTCATTGGAAGTTTTGTTATATAGAAGGAGAGTTACACACCAAAAATGTTGTATTGCATGTTTTTATACACCTGTGGAAAATAAAGTACATATTCAGTGAAGGATTTTATAGGAAGATGGATATATGATGACTACTAAAGAATAACTGAAATAATTTATTCAGCCATGTGAGATGAATCAAATGAGGTTATTCTGGGAATATACTTTTAGTTGAAAAACACATCTTGAAATAACATGAAAACCCCAATATGGGTATTCCTTAATAACTATTTTGTATTTTAGTAATAAGATCTGATCGATAGTCCATTTATGGATACAGATAATGATAAGAGTAATTTAATTCTCTTAAATAAATTCATAGGTTGATGATAATATCAAGGAGGAAGATGTATAAAAAGAAGAAGATTATATAGCTTTGTGTAGGAGGTTCATAAAAGAATCTAGAAATATTTTGTTAAAGAAGATGAACCTCATACTCTCAAGAAATAAGAATAAGTATAATCCATTACATGTTATAGTGAGGAATAAGAATAAAAAAATCCTTTTAAACCTACTAGGTTTCAAGGATTGTATAGAAGAAGAGAAGTTGAGTATACCAAATGGTATTTCTGAATACATACAGTAGAAGAAGAAGAAGAAAATAGTCAAGCATGTGAAACTTTATGGGTTTAAAAGAGTGATACAGAGAAAGAAAAACTTAATAAATACAAACATTCTATTCATGGTTTGAGGTTTCAGGTTGATCCTTTCAATGATTGAGAAGTGATTGAGAAATATAGGTGATTGGTTTCTATTATAGAGCTATGAAGATGAGTTACAAGTGGTGACTAATTTGTAGGTACTATTTCTAAAGGGAATATGGAATTATAATACTATGTTTTGAGGGGAAGAAGATATATTCTTGGATTTTGTGAAATCCATGTGCTAATAGATATTAAATTCAATAAGGATATAAAAAGAAAACACTTTCATATACATAGTGGGACTCTGTGGAACCTATGTAGATCAGGGTATATGATGAAAACACAATGTGAAGCTATGAAAATAGTGATATTTTTTAGAGGAAATACTTTAAGAATTAGGTAAGTGTACACATCGCGAGACTTAATATTGGTGTGGGAAACACAAACCATTGTTTTCAACATTTAATTATAGTGGATAATCCTTAATTTTAGTGAATAATCTATCATGAAAAGGAGTAGGTATGTCTAGTTAATCCTTGTAAATTTTGGGTTCTCTCCTTTTTTTTCTTTACTTGTATTTCATGTGGTATTTTTTATTGGTTAAAAAAATAGGTCCAAATACACTAGATGATAATAAAGGTTTAATTAAAAAGGGTTTAAAATATTAAAATATCATTTGGAATTAAGTAAAAAAATAGAAAACACTTGTTCACCCCTAGGTGTATGCACTGATCCTAAGGGGTGTTACAATATTTAACAAAGTTAATCACTGTAAAAATTTCAAATGATGAGAATTAATTTATCAATAAAGAGAATAATCCTTTCCAACTTGAAAAAACATCATTGATATAATAATGAAATAAATTCTCATAATTAAGAAATTTGATAAACATTACAGCTTCATTACCATGTTATCTTATAAAAAAATATTTTCCATATATATGAGTTTATGAGAGGAATTATTTAAAGGATTAAATCCCAATTAATTTTGATATATATAAAATAATCTGTTAAGAATTTAATCAAATATTAATTAAATATTTAATCTATCATCATTTGGTCCTTTTCTATAGTTTTGAAAAAATCATTTATCAAATAATTTAAATTTCTCCACATGAAAAATTATATTATGAGAACTAAATTATAAATGATATAAGAGAAATAAGTTTTATAAAATATTAAATTTTATAAACTATTATTATTTTTATATATATAAATTATTATTTTCACCAAAATATTATCAAAATAACCTTTAATAATTCTCTTTAGGTAGAGGGAATTTCATCATGAGAAAAATAAGGTGGATTAAAAAATCAAATTACCCTACAGTATAATAATAATAATAATCATCATCATCATCATCAATTGATAACCCAAATATCAAATCTTAACAATAAAAAAATCTTAGTGGAAAATTTCTATATAAATTATCACAATTTTTTTAACAAATTAATCTTATGAAACAAATCATCATTCCATCAAAAATTTAAAAATATTATGATTTACAACATTTATGGAATAGTCTCCCCTAAAAAATTATTATTAAAAATTATTAAATTTATTTATGATCAAATACTTGGGTTTTTTTTGTATTTTGAATATAAAGTTATTTTATCCATTTTTTCCATGATATATGGTTTGAACATGGGAAAGAGTGAATCAAATCACAAAAAATAAATGAGGCATCATGATTAGGAAAATATTCATAACTTGTTGTAATTTTTTTATGCTTCAATAATTCCATTATATATTACATGTTTTCTATTGTCATCACCATAAGATTTTTTCATTTATCAGGAATGAGATGAATTTTTCTCCAAATTTTTTCCTCCCACCAAAGGAAAAGAGAGAGAATCCCTTATAGGGATATTATAGGATTTATTGAAAAATACATCATTGGTGAAATGATAATCCTCTCATATAATTATCTAAACCCATTTAATTTCTACTCATCATGGATGGGTTTTATTGTCAGAATAATTTTCTTATTGTAAATCCTAAAATTATATTTTCATAAGGAAATTTATGGAATTTGGATGAAGTTGTTAACCTTTGCTAAGGAAGTCCAGATCTTGGCTAAGAACAATAAAAACAATATCTACATTCATTTAAAGTGATATAGGATATTTTCCATAGTAGTTATATAGGAAGTATAGGATGTCAATAGTCTATTGATTTTGGCATTCTATGTAAGAACAAAATAATATTTCATAATAGTTTCATTGATGTTTTAAAGGCTGCATTAAATTAATTTTAAGGGAAACATAAGATTAATATGTAAGAAAAGGATGATCCAAATTCTATCATGAAGTGTGTAAACTAAAGGATGTGATTCTAGAAGTGGTAACATTAATTAAAGAAAATTGGGGGAGAATATAGAGATTGTCTATTCTCTAGGTGGTTCATTTGAAGCAGTGGAGCTTAACAATATTCCTTGTTCAAGCCGAGGGACAACCATAAAGTTTAGTAGATAGTGAAACCAATTAAACCTCTAAATAGAAACAAATAATATCTATAAAGATAGGGTACTATATCATTTTTTCATGGGTAAAAACACATTGTTTTATTGAGTGATGATCCTAAAGTAGGAAAAGTGGCATATGTTCCCATGGAAAATTTTCTTATAGATTACATGAATTGAGAGTTCATCATAGATATAATTTATAAAAGGATTATTTCATTTTAGAATAGTATTTTGTAACATGATCTCTTGTAACTCAGGATGGGTAGGATTTTTTGAAGGAAGGTTCCCTTTTAGGTTTTTCTTACCTTAATGAAAGATGGATTGTGTACAATCATGGAGTACGAATTTGGCTGAACCATGTTATTCCTATGTTTTGTGCTTATTATGTTCTTATCCTGTGTTTTTCATACTTATTGTTTATAGAATATATTTTTTATGTTCATTAAGTTATTAAAACCAGAGTGAAGGGAAGATCAACATAGTGTCCAGAGTTCCCAGTCTTCCTAGTTTCAGATGTTGAATTCATAAGGATATGTCATGGCACTTTGGTCCATTTTGGGTGACTTTTTCTACAAGTTTAGTAATGGAAGTAACTTCTTGTTATAAAATGTGGTTGTTTTTAGTTTAATGGTTCATAATTTTTTTAATGTGGTATGGAACTCATGGGATTTAGATGGAAATGCTAGGAAAATTTTCCCAACAAGTGGTATCAAAGCACATGTGGTATTCTAGTTCCTATGATAGTAAATTATCATTCCAATGTATGATAAAGAGAATTAATATTATTAAATCATGGTTAATAATAATATGGATAGAGGTACATCATGTTTTAGAATAATGATATATTTTTTCTATTGAGCTTGGTTGTAAGATTTCTAGGTACTTCTTGTCGATTAGCTTATTAATTTTGGAAGAATGTCACTGGTAACATAGAGATGGTACCATGGAGTCTAGGATTACTGAAAACATCCATGGACTTGTGTCTTGTGGAATGGTATTTTATTTAACTTTTATTTATAACATTGTTATAATTTTACTAAATATTTATACAAGATTTTCATATCCCCTTACGCTATTTAGATTCAGTGGTAGCTCATTATTTCAAGAGTGTGAAATTGTAGATGGTTAAGGTTTGGATTGATGTTAGATGGTGTAAGATTATATTTTTAAAGGATTATTGTTTTTATACTCCTATAGAATCTAAACGTTACATTTCTAAATAGTCATTTATAAGTGAGGTATTTATCAAAATTGGGAATCATTACAAGAAATAACATAAAGAATTGTTTCAAAAGGTGAAACCAAGATAGACAATTAATGAACCTAAAAGAGAGAATACTGATAATGTTATTGTGGTAACTAAAATAAATTCAAGGATATTAAATAAAATACTATGAAATTTGGGTAGTTCATGATTCCGAATCTAGAATTTAGAAGGAACAATTTTGGTAGGAAAAAGGTAAGGATAAATGGTCTATTCAAGAAGGTAATTTTTAGAGGTTCTAAAATTCCAATAGCTGAGAGGGGATCGATATTTATTCTACCAATTATTCTATAACCCACTTGGTTCTTGGTTTTAGTGTATAAGTTTTTTTACTTAATGTCCAAGAACAGGAGAAGGTGTTAGTTTTTAGAAGCCTTAGTTGGGATGTGCATGTGATCATTGGAAAAGATGGTGGTTTTGTTCAGTTCTAGAATAGAGGATTGTAGTGATTAAAGGAGTTAGATATGATATTGGAATTTTAGAAGTAATTTCTGTGGCCATATAGATAATTATTTTATTATTTTTGAATGTATTGGGATTCACAAAGGGGGGCATGGTAGTTTCTAAGTATAAAAGATTAAATTTATTATCCCGATGGTTTTTGGAAAGAGTTTACATGAAAAGGAAAAATAATTATAGAAATAGGTGGCTATGGTATGCGAGTCTCATTCTTATTAATGTGATAAGGATTCATGTGTTATTTTTCAAGGAGTGAAATTGGTGAACCAAAAACATTGATAGTTATGGTTGATATAATAGTTACAGAGTACTTTGTACCTTTATAAATTATGTGGCATGATAGTGGGGGTGTTTATTCCTCAAGAACACATATTAAGTGTTTTAGAACCTTCTTCTATGAAGAACCATGTGTCGAAGATACTATAATATAGTGTAGAGGCTTGAAGTCTAGACCTGTGAAGTGAAGAGTGTGAAAGTAGCATGAGTTTGAGAAGGATTACTGGTGGATTATTTAAAATTTTGAGAAGACAGTAGATAGGATACCAGAAATTTTTTTCTTAGAGTGGATGTTTATACTGTAAATAAAAGGGAAATAATCATTCATTTTATCCAGAAATAATGTATTTAATTTAAATTCCACCTATTGGGATGTTAAGTGGTATGTTTCAAAAATGGTGGTAAAAGATTTTTTGGTTTGTTTAAACATATGACTTATCTTATGGATCAATGTTGTTCTATTACTCTTTTGTGAAGGATAATTCTAAGACAATCCATGTTTGGGATTGGTTTCTTATTTACTAAATCACCCCAAAAATATTTGATAAGTCAACCATTGTGATTTCAAAATAGGGATAAGCCCAAGTCATGGGTATGTTTTTTTAAAAAGGAGAAGTAATAATGAATTTGGTGTCTTATATATTTGGGATAATGTTTTACTATGGTTTTAAAAGTGTTATAATATCCTCTATAATGGGTATGATAATTTTGTGTTTTGAAACCAATCTAAGATGTTATGGGAGAAAGGGACTGCACTTTCCATTGTTCTACTGAGAAATGGGGCTTTTTGTTCTGGGTTGTTTTCCTGAGAGTATAAAGGTTCAATGATACAAAAATTTCAAAAAAAATGTATGGTTTTCAATTATGATTGTATCACTGGAGTTATATATACTATAAATCTATCAGATTATCGAATCTTGGTGGAAGAGTTTTAGGAACACATGATTTTGGAAGGAGCATAGCCATAGACATGTTACATGGTAAAGGATTTTTAATGGGACTTCAATAAATCCATATGTGTCTTGAGCCTATTTTATTTGAATAAATTCCATGTAGGAATTAAAAATGTTTCATAGTTTTATGGAATGAGTAGTCAAATTTTAAAATTTTAGGTTATTTTTTCTTAGTGGGGATTGGAAGATTGTGGAAATGGTGGAGGACCATGTCAGCATTATAGAGGGAAGAATAGAAGATGTTGATTATAATTTGTTTGGTGGAATTTAGTGAAAGACTTTAGAATGTTCTTTCAGTGGGAAACTATAAGTATTAACCAATTAAAACAATTCTTAAGGGGGATATTATTTGGTATTGGTGTGAAAAACATTTTCTGGTTTGGTTTCTGGAACTTTTCTTTTTGAAAAGAAACTTATGGAACTAATATTGAGTAGTTATTATTCTCTAATATAATTATTAATCTTGGATAGTATATGTGAGAGAATAATACACCTTTCTAGTATGAAACATAATAAGATATTTGGATGTGGAAAATAAGTCCTATAGAAAGATAACATGTTGGGAGTCAGTTGATTCTAGTGGGATATGTAAGAATAAACAAATATTTTGAATGAGTGACCTTGATGCATAAAAGGATATATTGAATTAATATAAAGGGTTATAAAATATTAATCTATAGGAATATAATGATATGTATTCTAGTAAAGAGTTTGGAATCTAGAGGATTCAGTTTTGAAATTAGACACGTGAATTTAGGATAATTGGTAGAGAATTCAAAGCTTGAGCATTCACTGGATGATTTAATTGAGGTAGTGGAGATCAACTAGTTTCCATGCTCAAATAGAGGGATGATCATGAGTTTGGAAGGTGATGTATTCTATGGAACCTATTGGTTGTTATGGAAAACATTATAAATAGAGGATGTGATATCATTTGTTTTTAAGTGAAACCTAAAGATCAATCAAGATATGACCCAGAAGAGGGAAGAGTGGAATCTGTTTATATGGGGGAACTTTCCCATGGGGTTCCTGGGGAAGTATTTCACCATGGATAGTATTTCCAAGAAGGTTCTTTTATTTTTAAGTTGGTTTCTCGAAAATAGTCCCTTATAACTCATTATAGGTAGTGTTTCCATAATTAGGGTTATCTTTTAACTCATTTTTCTCCAAAATGAAATATGTGGTGTTTTCTCCCGTAGAGTAGGACTCTATTTGAACTATGCCATGCATATGTTTCTTTCTTGTTCTATTTATGTCATTTTTTCTTTCTTGATCATTATTTACTATAGATCCTATAAAATACTATGAATTTATTATAACTATAGTAAATGGAAAATCAACATGGTAGATAAGGTTATTGGTCTTCCTTCTTCCAGACATTGAATTTCCAGGGGTGTGTTATGGCACATCGGACCCTCCAGGGTACCTTATTTTATAATTTGGGGTCTATAAGTTACTTCTAATCATAGAATATGGTGTTTTTTATTTTTTGGTTCTAATTTACCTAGATGTTTTCTAGAACACATGGGATTCTGATAGACGTGATAGGGAAATTTTACCAACAACCATGCATAACCACTCATCCATCCATCCAATGGCCCGAAAGCCTTCAAATTTTTTTATTATCATAAGATAACCCACTTTTAAGGGATGAAGGGGGGAACCCAAAAAGACTTCATGACTTAAGAAATTACATGACTCAAAGGTATAGAGAGACAAAAATAACTAACTACATAGAGATACCCCTTCCTAGAATTAAATCGTGAAAATGATGTCCACCAAAGAAAGATTGTATGGTGAGAAACTGTCCAGTGTCAAAGCACAGGCCCGATCTGATGGCTGATTCCATAACCTCTCAAACATACAAATCCATAAAGCCTTCAAAGAAGGATGACTAGATCTAGGACGTCCTCTGGGGCATGTTCCATGAGGTCAAGTCCAAATGCACCTCCATTACAATAGGCCACATATCACCAATTCATCAAATCACCAAAAAACCAAATAAACCATCTCAAAACATGAGAAAAAACATAGAAAGTAGATACCACAACAATCAACCATCTCCACTATCTACACCACAAAACCCATTGTTTCCCTCAAATCCACAAGCACAGACCACAAAAATCCAACCAGTATACCCCTACCATAAAATGATGCAACCTAGGGATCACACCTTCACCACAGAAATAGAACAAGACCCTGACACCTAGATCGCAACTCCGCACTGCGGAAGAACTGGATACCCTTAATTCTGTGGAAGAATAAGGTTACGACCCGGAAGACTAGATCATGAACCCAATACCTCAGAAGAATAGGAGCACCAGATCGACATCGCACCAGATCGACCCCACACTGCACTAGGTCGCAACCCCAAAGTCTTATCGGAGCATTCCCCTCAACCACGGAAAACTAGGTCTCGAATCCAATGCACCATATTGAAATCCATTCACCATAGAGACACCACACCAGATCTTGACCCTGATGGACCAGATCTAGACTCCTACTCTGTAGAGAAGGACCATGACCCTGACACCGCATCGGATCTAAACCTCACACCATGGAGGATCTAGAAACTGACCCTGAACCCACCAAAGACATGACCACCCTCTCCACAAAATAACAAACCCCGCGCCTACAAGGCCACCCTTTTCCACGGAAGAAGTCACCGCACCGCGAACACACCAGTGAGACAAAGGAACAAGTTGTATCCCAGATGAAACGGACAAGAAAAGAAGAAATGAGGGAACCCTATGCCTTTTTTTCACCCCTTACAATCACAAGAAAGGAATTATATTCCATAACCACTCATTAAACACCATTTAAATTCCATTAAAAACCTCCCATTTAATTATCCCACTTAATTTCTCTAATATTTGGAATTTATCTATAATAAAATATTTTCTCTAACCATCCTATAACATATCACATCATCACCATTTGGCATCCTCAATAGCATGTATCCATTATCCAAATAAAAATAAAAATTTATTTTTATTAGATAATTCTGTGGTTTAAATAAAGACCTCAAATTTTCAGTCCGAGGCTCAACACCCGATCACATAGTTAATAATTTACCAAATAAAAAACCTAGTTTTGGACCAGAGTATCATCATTTTCATCCCAAATTACATTTAATAGTTATCAATATTTTCATTGACATGATGAATATTTATTTATTTAATTAATAATAAATATCCCTTAAAATTCAACTAGTTTCAAACATCACTAAAATATATCCCAAGGGTAATCACTACATTATACATTCAATAGAACCATAATAATATTATGTTCAATATCTAGAGTAAATTTTAATTTTAACTGCTCAAAATGATCCTAATTTCAATGATAAAAAAAAATTAAGTCTCGCTTTTAAAAAAATTATACCTTTACATCTTATTAACCATTATATATTTTCATCCTTGAAAAATAAAAAAAAAACTAAGCTATTAAATTGATAATATTTTTACATAATCTTTTAGGGAATATAAACCATCCTCACACATATATAACTCACCTCTAGAAGTCTGAAACCTAAGTGAACCTAGTAAATAACAGCTCTGAGAAACATCCTTCACCACACATGATCCTCCTGACTCCATCTTATCCAAGAAAGTCCTTATAAAATAATGGATTCTCACATTATTTTACTGCCATCAATATTACACATCTAATTAATTTCTAACCATGGGTCACACATCCACATATCATGAAGTGAAAACAACAAATAATGAACAAAAACCTTAAAAATGATCATTATTATGAGAATTATCTATGAGAGTAACCCAATTCTCACATTTAATAAGAAACCAAAAAGACACTAATGGTAACACAGAATCACACTTTTGATTCCCTATAAACCAAAATCCACTACTAAATATCACCTGGTTGGGTTTTGATTGCTCTATATGAATTTGAACAAACAAGCTCAAAAATATATGACATCAATCTCTTAAAACTTCTATGTAACAAACCTAATGATTTCCAGTGACCCATTATGAAAAAATATTAAGTGAATGATTTTGATTGTTCACATAACCTTGCTCCATTGGCTCCAGACCCTAGGATAACACCCACAAAACACAATTGAATAAATCCTTAACCTTGAGAGAAATATCCTTTACTGAGTATCTAGGATAATCACACAATGAACATAAACTCCCTACTATAATTACACCACTAAGTTTTTATACCCACTAAAATACCCTAGTTCAGATCTATGAATCACAACACCCTAGAAGAGCCTTAAGGGACCCTACTATCCAACATTGAAGAAAAGTGGTGTTCTGCCATCATTAATGGAATGTGCCTAGTAAATTTTTCAAATATTCCCATTCATGCATGATCCAAAACATTATGTATCCATATTATACATCCCACACTAGTAGAGGTGTGAGGGTTATCATCATTGGAAAAATACACACCACATATTCTTGAAAAACAACCTTACTAATGAAAGATGATCTGATTCCATCTACAAATACTGAGCACAAAACCCTATTTAAAGGAATTATCTACCACCACACCCTTATACTAGATTGACCAAATAAGCCACTATAATAGTGAAAATTACATAGAATAACCATTACACCATTTTCATGAATATCACACTTGAAAGGATGGATCTCTTAAAAATAAAACTCACACATTTAGAGTTTTACACATCATTAATATATTAAAAGTATGTTAAAACAACATTTGAATGCCTGAGATGATCACACTAAATTTTAATTAAAATGAAAGTGTAATTTATGAAGATTACCAAATAAAAATGCCCAATTCATATAATCACAGCATGGAATTTATTATTCCCTAAATCATCATTAATACTTTTAATACTTCCCTAACTATGTCGGAACACTACTTATGGAGTGTCACTATCATAAAACTAATGATATTACTAACTAGACTTAAGATCAACCTCCTGAAACCATTGTTTACATAGTCCACATCAACCCCAATAAAAACATTCATCTAACATTCAAATAATTACAAATCAACTCCCTAATCTTATTCAGGGTATCTGATAAATAGTAAAAGATACCATTACATAACATAAATAAAATTATTACAAAAGACAATATCTGAAAAGAAAAACCCTACTCATATGGACGTTCTTTAAAATGATCATAATCCATCCAATCCAAACTAAGGATGGTAACACTGAGTCTCATCCTAACATGATGGGATCCTAGAAAAGCTCTTCCTCACTTGAAGGAAACTCAGACTTTCAATATTTATGATAAAAGGATAGTTACCATCAATAGGTTTCCCCATTTATAGAGTTAAGTTTAATAACTCCATTGAAATATATAATCCTAAAAAAATTACTCAAAAGGAGCTAAATTACTCTCACTAATGTTAAAAACATGTGTGTTAGAGAGGAAAATACAAATCATATTTTGAATATTATAAAATCCCACCTGATCATATACATCCACCATATGTAATCATGCATGACCTATCTATCAACACCCTATGTCTTATAAGTATTACTTGAATGTGATGATAGAGATGTTCTAATGAATTATTCATCTCATATTACACCTACAACACTGAATATCCTACTACAACAACCTCTTGAAAGGATATTAATCCCTATAAGAGAGAAGTGGACAATCTCAATGTTTTCTTTAAAATTGAGGTTCATCTATGAAACCAATTTGGTTTATTATAGGGTAATCTTCAACATGTTCTAACCTAGGACTCACTTTTAGTAGAAAACTTCCATTTAAAACACATTCTATTTCTCATCGGTGTAATTGGGTTTCACAAGGATTCATTACTGATATACTCAAAACCCACCCTGAAGGCATCACTCAATCTTTTGATCCGATAATGGATCCATATTGAATCATTTAAATGGTGTTACCCATTTTAAACCTCAAAAAATAATTGTTTATGATCATGTTTTTCTGAAGAAGGGCGCCAAACATCTTCTGAACCCAAGAAATCCATTACATATATGAATATAATTTCTTGAGAATGAGATATAACTCTAATAATGATAAGGTAACATCATCAAAAGTTTTTATGAATATCTAGAAAATATTTTTTCCACCAAAAAGGGTAAATCAAGTACATAAATTATTATCCAAACGGTGGGTGTTCGAACTATATAGAAGATAAAAATCTCGAACTCTAACCAATCCTTTAATTGATAAGGATTAGGCTCACCATATAATTTCATGACATATTTATCACTCGATCAGTCATAGATTATTCAGTATACATGTGATCTTATCCATCTTATTTGTAACTAATATCCACTCTATAATGGAATATACACTAAGAATACATGGGGAAAACCATCCTTCTGCTTACGGGGCAAGTATACCTCACAACCGATCACTGAATTGATGTTTCATTACTCAACCAATCAATAGTTACGGTATCAAGTACATACACATCATGAACCCATTTCTTAAATAATATTTGGTTGTATATGGGAAACATCATCTCTCTAATGGAATAAACCCATCATTACTAGATCATGTCTGGTTAAGATGACTCAATAAAGGAATAAAAGACCATAAATGACCACTATATGATTCATTTTTCAACTTAAATCTAACAAAAAATTATGTATTAGAGTATTTGGTTTACTAGTAGGTTATTAGTGTCCTAAAGAAATGATACGTAGGTCACCTTAACAACACTAGTCTCCCTTGTCTGAAATAGAAACTCAAGAACCCCTTAAAATCACTTCCTTAATTTAGAAAATGATCCTAACAAGACAAATAACATCAAAATATGTCCCTATGAATCAAAATACTCTAATACAATTATGATATAACCTAACCAACTAGTGCCCCACATGGGCCATCAATAAATCGAGCGTTCTACCCCAAGATTTCCTCCAATAGGAAAGGTCAAGCGAGTGACACCAAAAACTCATAACACACATGGAAGGAATTAGACTATAATAACCTACAACATAAATGAATTGCTAATACACAATACAACCAACAAAATATACATATATATAAACAACTGAGCTATATAACAACACATGTATGTGGGAATAACTATACAATATAATTCCACATAAGATAAACTCAAAATGGTAAATACAAATGAAAAAGTTAAAAACCATTTGGTCATACTAACATTAAGATAGGGGTGACACCTAATTTCTATATATTCTCATATAAAAATACATCAATTACCATCTCTCACAACACATCACCATTATATACTATGTAATAGATCCACATACACCACTACCTCTATATTTTTCATGGCCATTTGTAAATTTTTCAACACCTACACATACAAAACACTAGTTAAAAAAGTACTATGAGGGTTGAGAATAAACACACCTAGTAGGATTCCTAAAAAAATAAAGAAAATATAAAACAATAATTCAAATCAAACCCAAACTAATGGAAATAGGAAGAAACCCAAAGGTACTAGATATACTCTAAGATCAGGATAATCAAGAATAATTGGAAATCCAAAAACTTCACTGATCAATTACATAATGGATCATATATCACATACAATTAAAATAAATGAATGAAAATTACCTTTTTAATTTTTTAAAAACATTAAGGAAAAGTGATAAATCATTCAAGTAAAAATTACAAAGCATAAAATACTGTAAGAGATGGCCAGACAATTAAAATATAATTTAAGACTATTAGAAACATTATCCCTAAATAATTTCCAATAGAGGCAATTTACCTCCGTAGCTGGATCATCCTTGATAATATCATCGAATCAATAAGCCATATTGCCCCATGTTTGAATGTACACCTCTATTTTTATCTTTCATGTATTGAAAATCCTTACCAAAATAAGATCTTACTTTTTGATCCATGTCATCTGGTCCTGGTTGGTTTCCACATGTAACAATATTACATCTATCTTATAATCATCCTCTTTGCAAGGTATTGATTATGAAAAATTACTACCACATTTATTCCCCATAATATATGATAAGATCCAAAGTTTTGATGTCATTTGTATCCTTCTTTTCTGCCTCTTGCTACTATTCATTAGGCATGCCCTTAGTGAGATAAACATGATCACCAGTGTGATCACTATAGGAGTGACCCACCAACACCGTGGCTTCCGGTGAATTATCATCTTCTCCCATTACATGGCCGACTTTACCTTGATCTATGGAGACATTTTTTTGGTTATTTAAGTTTCACACCAATTCATACCACTCACCATCTGGTCCTTCTCCTTATCATTGGGATTTATATCCTCCTCCTTAGGTCTTTTTTTCTTGGAAGAACTTGTCTTTATTTTCATGGGTAGGTAGTAATCATCTTTACATCATTTGGATTTCTATTTTAAAATTATAATGAAACTGCCTTAATCCTTGTTTCATTTTTGAATCCTCATCCTCCTTATATTGTGAATCCCTCTATCATAACTTCCCACTTCATTTTCATCTGAAAATTATCTAGATATCTCATAATTTACCTCTACCCCAAAGATACCATACCCTTCATAAAAACCCTCTTCCTAAACTATTTCTATTTATATCAGGACTGATCTTTCCATATACAATATTTCAAAATGATTACCTAGATTGTTATTTGGTCTAAACTTATTAGAATCTAACCAATTAGTTTCAATATATACACCTTTTTTGACCTAAAATTATTGATCCATGTACTCCATTCCTACTCTTTAAATTATTAGCTGGATAACCACATCAAGGGAATATTTCAAACTAAGAAAAACAATCATTATCCCCTAGATCCCCTCCTTATTCTTATCCCCATTTCCATTTATCATGACCTCCACATAGGATACTACCTTGGATGGAAATAATGTACCTAAGGCACCCATACCCTCAGACCCCCTAACCTAGACATGACCTGTATTTCTGAAATAGCCAAATCACATTTCAACCTGCTATACACATCCATTCATTTTGGGTCAATATCTCTTGAAAATTACTCATTATAAGTGGGAACAACTTTTGTTAGTTCACCCATCCCCCATTTTTATATATCCTCCATTAAGGAAGAATATTGGGGCTCCATGTATTCATCAACTAGAAACTTCATCAGACCTTCATTAGACACAAAAGACCAACCACTTCCATAAGTACCTAAACCCTCCTTGATCATCTTCTGTAGTCAGTTAAATATCTCATGGTTAAACACTTCCATTCGATGGACTAGATGCTTACACAAAGAGAAATAATCAACCAAATCCTCTAAAAAAATTTTATTATATTTTAAATCTTATCCAACTGATATCCACACATACTCAACTGAAAATTTTGAGACATAAACTTCTAAAAAGATTCTTGGAAAAATTGGATGACAACAAGTTTGAGTTTTACTATTAGAACATAAATATCGACCCACTAGATTATAATGAATATGAATTATTGTAGTATTATGAAAAAGAAGGGGAATTTCATAAAAGATTACCCAAATCATCGTTTTAGGAGAGTCTCAGTTCATATGAAAATAATAGAACCACCTGAACAAGAAGAAGAAGAATCCATTATAGACACGAGGAGAACCAGACCAAGCTAATATTAGATCCTCCTCTAAATAAAATTGAATCATAATATGATTGTTATCAAGTATTACATTGGTAGATCATTCATGTAAACCAAAATCTATAAATATAAACCTTTTAAATAAGTCCACCGACAGACGATGTTATTTAAATTGAGAAACCAATGTCAAAATTATGAGAGATGAGGGATCAATGAACTCTAATGTCAAGATAGAAATCTTCTAAAGACCATTAAAAAATCCAGAACTTGTAGGAAAAGAAAAATTTTAGGGAAGGGAGGAGGAAAATATGGGTTAGAAAAGGGGGAGAAAGAATAGGGTCACACCCCAGTGAAGGATGAAGGTGGTGCATCTCCCTCCCATGGGGGAGGGACTACTGCAACATACATCATCTCATAGGGATATTCTTGTCCACATATCAATTTCACCGATGAAGTATCTTGAATGGGAACCTAGTAAATCATCATCAGACTCATAGTACTTGAAATTTAAAAAAAAATGTCACTTCCACATCACCCGAAAGTAGTAATTGTAATGAGGTATCCATGCCTCACTGGGTAGATTATGTCAGATGAGATAGTTAGTGGCCCTTATAGACAACCCACACTCCGGTGTCTATATTATGCATCAATCGAGAGGGTACCTACTCCATTAGTGAAGGACCCACACCTCGTACCTATAAGAGGACTTCCTGATCCAATAAATATATGAAGGAATCATTCCCTAGAGATAATATTATAGAAGGAAGGTTACCAACCCTGTGGATATTATAATCAACTACCCGCACACGTCATTGTATCTATAAATCCTTGGAACTCCAATTACTCAATATTTGTAGAAATAAATCCCTTATAATGAGTAGATATGTACAATCATGTTCTATATGATAAAACACTTAGACAGAACTACTCATATGTCTAAAACTGGCACCTTGGTGGAAAGATATGAAGGATACAAAAATTTACTTAGTATACAACGTTCCCCTATAGGGTATGTGATGTGTAGGGTTAATTTTGAAAACTTGTCATCTAATGATACTACTTAATCCATATGAAATAAATATACATGACATTTCTAATAAGGTACATAGTAGGTACGAGCACTCGATATAGACTATGTGTATTCTAGATACACATATAGTTACCTCTCCATCTAAACACAACGTCTCTAAGAAGTTCATGACTTGTGGGTAAGTTTATCTACATAGTGTGTACAATATATACATGTAGAGATGCTCCTTTCTCTATAAACAGTGTGCATGGAGGTGGAACATGATGTATGGGTATAGTTTGATGTCTTAGCATGTACGTGGATACATTTTAAGGAACATGGTCCCAAGATATACAAAATTTTACATGAAGTTAAAAAACATGTGATATTAACAAAATATGAAACACCAGAGTTAAAAATAATGATATATACGGAATGTTACTCGAATGGATACACACCATGTAGTTTAATTTTATAAATAAAGAATAAATAGAATCCCATGATTTGTTCCACCAATTATGGTCACACTATCAATGTTTCCCACATCTATCATCCATGTGCACTCCATTTCAAATCATTGGAGTGATTTTAGGCCATTCATTATCACTATAGAACATCAATGACCATACTCTATTAAAATAACTAAAAATCACCATGGAACCACTGCCACATACTCTATCCTGAGATTATTTGGTCTCCCTCCATCACAACATAGTGATTTCATGATTGAATCAAAGAAAGATGAATGTGGAGGAAATATTTGAAAATTGGTGCTTTAATTGGTGTAATTATCGGCTATCCAAGAACGAGTTCATAATCAATGAAATTAGGTATAAAGGGATGAATAAATTCTGATAATCATGGTGGTTAAATATTCATGGAAGTTAAAATTTTAAAACATTTCAAATTTCAAGAGTTAAATCATCAATGAAGAGAATAATCACTACTAAAATGAAAAAATCTCATTAGTATAATAATTCAATAAAAATTCTATATATTATGAAATTAGATAAATATAGAGGATTCACCCCCATGTTATCTAATGTAAAAAATATTCACCAAAAATTTGAGTTTACAAGTGGAGTTAATTGAAATATAAAATCCTATTTTATTTTAATACATATAAAATACTCAGTTAATAATTTAATCTAATTTTTATTAAATATTTACTCTATTATTATTTGATACTTTTCTATATTTTTTGATGAATCATTTATCAAATAATTTAAAATAAATAATTTAAATAATGTGATTATTAAAATTCAATTATCTATGTGGTAATAGAAATAATTTTAATAAAATAATAAATATTTTTTTCAACTATTTTTCTTTTAAAAAAATGGATTATTATTTTCATGGAACATTTATGAAATTATCTCTGATAATTATCTCGAGGAGGATGGAAATTGATCACAAGAAAAAAATTCACACTCAAAAATCAATGTTCCCTAAAGAATAATAATAATATGAAATTACAAAAAATAAACAAGGTTCCCTATAATTTATTCTAGTCTATTTCCATAAAAGAGTGATTTGATCTTGAGGAGGGAATTAAATAACACAAAATAAGAAATATGTTAACATTAGAAAAATATTAATACCTTATTCATGAATTTTTTAGGATTTAAAAATTCATTCATCAATTTCATGTTGTTTGATCATCACCAGTATGATAATTATTAATTTTTCAGGAATGAGATGAATTCTTTCTGAAATTTATCCCTCCCACCATTAGAAAAGAGGGAGGTTCCCTTAGAGAGAAATTAGATGATTCCCTTAAAATGTAACCATTTTTTAATTGATAAACCTATCATCTAATTCTCTTAACCAATTCAATTTTTCCACCATTAAAACCTTGCATAACCACCCATTTAACACCATTGAATTATCCTTAAAAACCACCTATTTACACCCACAAATTAATTACTTTAATCATGGGAATTAAACAATAAAAAAATATTCACTCTACCAATCTATCAACATGACACACCATCACCAAATGGAGACATCAAAACCACATCACCATTATCTAGATAAAAATAATATTTTTTTTAATTTTCTAATTAAGTTATTTATAAAATTCCTAAAAATATTAATTCTAGTTATCAAAACCCAAGCACATAGTTATTACCTAACTTAATGAAAACTCACATTATAGACACAACTATATTGTTAAAATAGTCATAAAAAACTCTATTTATAAATTATTATCATTTCCACTCATGGGGTAAATATTTATTCATTTAATAAATGTTAAATATAAATTAAAATAAAACTATCTTGGAACATCAGTAAATTTCAACCCATGGGTAAACACTACAATATAAGTTCAAAAGAACAATAAAATTTTGATTGCAACTGCTAGGGTAAGTTTAATGTTTTACCCTCTTTAAAGGACTCATCCATCAAAAATAAAAAATAAAATAAGACTTGACTGTGAAAAATGTGGTTCACTACAATTCACTTAATGGAATATCAAATATCGCACTATTGAACTACACAAGGCTATTTAAGATTCGAATAAAATCCAAATACCATTTATGGGTTTTCTTTTTAATCATATTTAATGATTCCAATTTAATTAATTTTATGATTACTATATAATAAATTTGTACCACATGGTGAACATCCCTGAGGGTTCTAAAAAACCTCACTCTTTCTATAATGGGCACCCAATATCTATAGGCTCAATTATAGGTTAGTCACTCCCACTTAACAGAGATCTCCATCATACCATCCAATAAACCGCATATAAATTGATGGAAAATGGAAGGGGACACTTGTATTATATTACTAGGAGTAATCCCATCCATTATCATGGCTTGATTCACCCATGGTCACCTGAAATTAGAGAAAGTGATGAAAACCCCTAAATTTTTGAGATTTATGGAAAAGTAGTGATAAAAGAATAAATTGAGAAATTAGGGGTTCCCAAGGCCATCTTTATAGCTAGGTAAAAACTATCTTATATGGGTAGTTGATTGGACAATATTTAGAGGAGATGGAGGTGGTAGAAGAGGATAGGGGAAGAGAGGGAGATAGATTAATGGGTGATATAGTCAACACAAATGATGGAATGTGAGAGGTTTTATTTTAAAATAGATTTATAATTTTAATATCAATTTAAAAAATTTATCAAAGGATCATTTTACCCAAGTTGGGTGTCCCCCAACCTTCTGATGATCTCCTCAAGGATTACTACACCAGGAAATCATATAAAGTACACAATGATCTCCCACTTAGTACTTGATGGTATCTGTTGAACTTTACTATATATACCACTCCAATAACTATTAATTGCACCTCCTAATTACAACTAAACCCTCCTAACCACTAAAAAACTATCCTCAATCTAATCCTCCAGCTTCAAAATTTTAATCCAAATATGAATCCTTGAAACCATAAGGTTTATTATAAATGAATAACACTTATTCAAGTAATGGAATACATTAAGAAACCATAAACCAATATCATCAATGAATTTAAATTTAAACCATCCATAATATAAAAAGAATAATGTAATGTTAACTAAAGATATTTAATAATTTTGTATTTAATCACACACTTAATGAAGATCATTTAGATTCAATCAAAGGAGTCTATATTTCTATGGAATACAAGGGATAATGAATCACCTGATTATTGGGAATGAAATCACTTTGGACCATGGTATTTTAGTACCTATTTATGTAAAAGAATAAGGGGAGTAGAGTTTTGGATTTAGGATAATTAAAATAGAATACAAAAAAAGTTTCACTACTCTCACTACTATACTAACTTTATACAAGTCTTGGGGATGATCCCTGATCCTTCATTACATTTACTCAAACATTAAAAAATTTTTGAGTAAGGTCTTTAGTTATAAAAACCTTTTAACCTTCAGTTTTATGTATCTACTTAGAATTTAAATGCATTCAATCCATTCTCCCAGGTATTTCATCACATAAAATTTTATTGATTAATGATAGCTTACATGAATGTTAATATTAAAAATTTTACTACATTTATAAATAATATAATATTATAGATATTTTATAACAATTTTGATATGTCAATATATTAAAATATAGTATAGAAAAAGGCAGTAGTGTTATATCCTTATAACACACCTTACAATATTTCAAACTAATGAATAAATTTTGATTTGTTTCCTATATGTCATACATTAATAAATAACCATATCTTGTTATATGACATGAATAAAATAAATCATGTTTATATAATAATTTTGATTATAGATCCATTAATTTATCACTCATACAGATTCCTCATTGACTTTGTTCCATTTCACCTCATAACAAATCATATACAATAAATTTTGAAATCATATACAAAAATCATTTTCGATACTTCCAAAAAAAATTATAAAATCAATCATAATGTCTTTCTATCTATAAAATAATATTAAATAATCTATGAAAATATATCCCAAAAACCTTTTGGAAAAACTCCAAAACACTTTTAGATCATCCCTTTATGTTTCATAAAACTTGATCCTTAATTAGTAGAACAAAATATGTGACCCATGGACCTTTGAGTGTGGAAAATATTATTAATTCATTCAACAAAAAAATGTAAAAAAGAGGTTCCACTAGTAAAGAATCTATTATAATCAAGTTACAAAGGTATTTGACATGATCTCTATAAAAAACGTGTATCTCAATCTATATTTCCATAAGTTTTATCATATACAGGAATCACAAGAATAAAAAGGTTCTTTGGCATCATTTATTTAAGAGCTGATGATAAAATTATTAATAGATGACTTTTAAAAATGTTTCATTAGGAATCAACTTTTAAAATTTCATTTCTAATAGTGGTTCCTAAAGAAATGATATTAAAAGTCATCTAGGATTATATTTTACATCTATTATAAATAAATAAACATTAAACCGAACACTTCATGCATATTTTTAATATCATATTTTTAAATTTCCAACTTCAAAAAATTTAAAAACTTAAATACAAGGGAATAGTTCATTTTATAGGCTTCGATTTGATAGGTTTTGGAGCTAAAAAAACTTATGGATCAAAATTTATGTTATCACAAGTTGAACATCTCCAAGATATTCCCAAATTGATATCACCATAAATTTTGATCTATATGTCCATTTTAGATCCACAAATAGTTAAATAAAATCCTTTGAAATAAGATACCCCATTGTATTAATGATTTATAGGTTTATAAGATTTTTTATTAAAAAATGGATGTTAAAAATGTTTTAAAAATATTTTTAACATCATTTATTATTTAACCAACGTCTAATATATTTTATAAAATATTTTTGACATTTATTTTTTCAGAACCTGATGCTATAAATATAGATTTTATAATATTTTTTCCATTTATTTTATAATTAACCAATGTTAAAAATAGTATTTATAACATTATTTATAAGAATAACTGATGTTAAAAGTTAAATATCACAATGATCAGAAGCACGCTTTCAATTTTTTCATAGTGCACTTTTAATTTTTAAGTTCCCACTTAAAAATTATAACACCATGGGAAATCATTATCAACTAAAATATATCAATTTTTTCTACATTTTTCTATATTTATTACCTATTTCTATTCAATACACATCATCATTTAATCATTTATTCATCTAATGATTCCACCATGGTAATTATCATTATGTTGTTATCATTTTGTTCTTTTATTATTGGTTTCCTTCATCCATATACATTATAATGAATTGTTTTCTTATGATGAAGTAGAATTATTTACCTCATGGTGAGAAGACAAAACTTCTAAATGGAATTTACCAACCCAAGTTTAAAATTCCTTACCAACAACAATTAATGATGTCACAAAATTTATTCTCTCAAAAGAAAATAAATAACAATAAGATATATTTAGATTAAAAGGATATCTACAAAATAAAAGAAATTAAGTTAAATATTTATGTTTATTTTTATTGTTAACATATGTTATCTAAACTTTATAGTTAATTTATCCCATGTTTTTTTTACAATTGGGTAATTTTCATCAAAGTATTTTTGTTAATCCGAAACTTTCAAAGACCATAAAATTTATTTTGTAAGTCTATTTTAGCTCAATGACCAGCCAAATAGATTCTTGTGAAATGAACCACATACCTATAAAATTATTACATATTTTAAATTTATTTTATTATGATAACCAACATTATAATTATAATTCTATGTTGGTTATCATAATAATCTGTGTCAAAATTACTGAAATTGTGCTTTTGATTTCGGTTATTGTAATAATCAATGTAAAAAATATCACAAATAATTATTTTAATGATGGTTTATATAACTTCTTTTAATAAAAAACCTATAATGATAGATTAATTTATGTTTAATAGATTACTGATGTTAAAATACAAAAAACATGATGTTAAATGGTTTTTTTACTGGTGGATGCATAATCAAATAATTACTTTATCTAAAACATAAATTTTTCATGGGATATAGAGTATTTAAATTCCCTATAGTGACTTATACTTTCTTGATTATCTATGTATATAATGATTTGATAGAAAAGCACATCACATGTCACTCAACCTGATGGATGACCACATCTCATGTCCCTCACCCAATAGATAAGCATATATCATATGTTCTTATCTAGGTATTAGAATACACATCCTTAGTCTATCTCAATATATGGTTCATAAATCATACTCTCTATGAAAGAGGGAAAATCCTATAATATTTAAACCTCAACCAAAAACATAATCTATAACATGCCAAACAACCCCTGATTAGCTCAGCCTCAAGTATTGTGTAAGAAAGGTATCAAAGTATAATAGTTATCATACAAGGTATCTTATTTAACTTTATGTATGAGGATTATATACAAAAAATTTACCCCTAGTGTACCAAATACATAGTGAATGGAAATCCATGTGGTATGCTTGGTGGCTCATCTAGAATTAAAATCTCATTTTGTGTCTCGCGAGCATATTTAATATCTCTATAGAAAATATTGCCCACTATAACCTTAACATTTCATCACAACCTATAATACACCACAATGAGAGTCAATTTGGGATAACTTAATGTTGTACTTTGAGAGGTTAATTATCATTTCACTTCAGAAATATATACAATGAATTTGAGGTAGTGCTTGAGTGGTAAACCCTGTAATCCTACATCTAAATGACTAAGGTTTGAATCTTTTTATTTCCCTTGGGGATTTATGACACATGATGTGATAGATACATGACACGGGTAGGTGGGGATACAGGAATGAAGCATATAAATGGTGACATAGGCATGGCGTAGGCAATATGATACAGGCATGACGTTGCACTAATTCTTTGGGCCATGTTCAAGGGACACTTATCCTTGGATCTATAGGATATGTAGTGGGTCCTCCTATATATAAATAGAAAGAGTAATTTTCTTTCATAATAAAAAGAGTCTTCGACACCAACTTTTAAAATAACTTCATGAATATATATAGTAATCATGGGATAATGATAAAGTGAGACTGGAATTTGTATAAAATGATACATTCCATATTATTAAACTCTATTAATAATATTAATAAACCCACACATAATTTCTCATATAATTATACATTATATGATATATCAATAGAGAAGAATTATGTTTGCTACACTATTAATTTTTTGTTGATCTCATTATAACTCTTTATAATTCTTGTCACATATTTATGTGACCAACTAAAAAAATGTCACACAAAACTCATTGAATAGGTGAAAACTATAAATTAATATTTTTTGAATAATGGATAGATTAATAATCATATTAATAATTTTTAAATCTTTTGGACAAGTGTTCAAACTTCTTTGCTTAAAAACATCCAATTTTATGATGATAATAACTTCTTCTATCTGCACAGAACTCCTTTTAAGTTCATTACCATAATATTTCTTGTAAATTTTCATTTAAAATTTTCTTAAAGAAAGTTTTGGTAACAAAATACAACTATTTACTTTATATATATTTATGAATGCATCCTAAAACCTATTAGGATATTATGTGAATTTAACTTTGAATATGACTGGTATATTAGTTTATTTGTTACAATTTGAACTTATATAAGTCTAATATATTATATCTATTTCTTTTTTTCAAAATTTTAAATTAAACTCTTTTAGGATAGGTGTAAACCAAGTATATCCACAAACCATGGAAATTTCACCGTAAAACCACATTTAATTCCAAGAAAAACTGATATACCACTATAGAAAAATAGAAAACAATAAATATGAGTTGGGAAAACCTAAAATAAAACCCAATACAAGCCCAATATAGAGATCTTTATGGGTTATAGAGTCTTCAATGAGGATTCATCTTTTACTAGAGAACCATAGTTGGTAAGAAACCTTGATCCTCATACCCTTATGAGACTTCTCATAACACATGTTTCCATCAACCTAGTCACATTTACTAGTGTGAATTCCTTTATATCGGAAAATCCAGTGTTGTTAAATGACTAGAAACACCATCACCATTGAGCTTTATTTCAATAATGTTAACGATAAAATAATGAATCGTCGTGTAATTCATAAATAAAAAATATTATATATGAGATTTAGCATCAAAACATACCCCAACATCATAAAAACACAATATCAACTCCTTAGAAGGTTTCCATCATAGAAAAAATCTACCTCCTCTAGAGAAAACACCTTTGGTTAGCCCTGTTTCATATATTCTCTAAAAGAATATAAGAAATCAATAACCAAATAACTAAGAGAATATTGGTATTCTATCTTCATGGAGTAATTTCATGAAAAATATTTTATTATTTAAAATATATCATTAATGGGTGGTGGGATAATAACCCTTACATTTTAAAAAATATCTTGGATAAACACTTTTATCTTGGATAAAACTAATTTTATGCTTATATTATTTTAAAACAGGTTATTGAATCGGTAGAATCATAACCCATGTGTACCAAAGAATCATCACATTTTATTCATAATAACTCTTTATTTATAAATAACTTCTCTTATCATATTATAGAAATCTAATAAAATACAAATCCTTTATTCGAAATCCATAAAAATATTTTTTTCAATCCACTGCATCCAACTTTTTGATACAATAACTCTTACTCTATCGTTTGAAATAATACTTAAAGCTTTAAACATTAAATAATTATCAAGTTTTCAAATCCTATAAATATTCACAATAATTTGTTAATGTATACTTGGTATTATATACCCATCTAAATAAAATAATGGATTTATATAACATTAATACCTAAAATATAATCTATAGGTATTTTATTCACCCTTTAGGGTTTTATAGGAAATTTCTTCTCTAGTAAACAATATTTCCACAATGGAAGAACTTCCCTTTCTTACTGAATCCTTCTTTTGGTTTGAATGAATTTCAATCATTATTGGAAGACTAACTATTAGAGTTTTCGGTAGACCTTTTATTTTTTCAATTTGAACTTTAACCCTCTAACACTGTCAATATAAAACTTAAGACAAAACCTCCCATGAGCTTCTTATCTCTCCTAAATATATTGAGGATATATTGGTGCCAAAATATTGCACGAAAGGAAGGGACGAAAAAGAAGGCTGGCACGCTGCTTCGCGAAGCCCCGACGTGAAGCACCCCGAACATTGCGGTCTCGCGAAGCTCCAGAGGCGGTAAATCTCCACGAACGAATTTGACATTCGCGAGACCGCCGCGAAGCTCCGGAGGCGGTAACTCTCCGCGAACGAATTTGACGTTCGCGAGCGTGCCATGAAGCCCCTGAGGCGGTGCGGGAGTTCTACTTCGTGGCGCCCCTTGCCTATAAATACTGGGCTCCCCCTGAGTCTCGAGGACGGAAAATCCGACCTTTCGGATTCTCCTCTCCCGAATCGTGAAGCACCCTTTGCCCCCGGGAATCATGAGCTCCACGGGGTACTTCTACTTTGCGTGATGCCTTCGCTTTGTCTCATTTTGAGCCCCTCTTCCGAGAGGGATGCCCTTCATGAAGATCAAGGGCATTCACGAAGGAGGGGGATTTCCAAGGGAACCTGGGCAGCCGCGGAGAATTTATGCTTCGTGAAACACCCAAACTGTACTAGTGATCCCTATGCTAAGGTAAGATCGCTACACATCGTGAAGCACACTGCTTCGCAGCACCCTGCTTCGCGAGGTACCTCTTCTTCGTGAGGCAGTGCTCCACGAATACTGTTCCACTTCGCGAAGCACCCTCCACTCACACCTATTCCCCATGCTAAGGCTAAGGCACTCCTCTTCACGAAGAACACTCCTTTACTTGGCAATTCCACTTCCCGTACGACCCTCTAGGTATGCACGATGTGATTTCAAAGTCCCATGGACAATACCACTCGTAGAGTTGCTTCGCCTAATGCTTCTTCGCATAGGCACGCTAACGGCTATTGCTTCTTCGCATAGCCATGCTAACGTGGACCCCTCGATGGTTCGCTCCACAACCCCCCTTGACCACGGCCTTACTGGTACCTTCCCTCCCCCAAAGAGAAAAGGGTACCAGTTATGTAAGTCCTAGGGGTGTGGAGTAAACCAACTTCGTCCGAGCTGCAGGACGTTAAACGGCTAAGCACCACGTCCTCAACACATGACGTTAAACTGTGACCAGACCTCGTGCCTCGCACGAAGGGTCCCCCAAGCTAGAACATTTTTTATGACACTCGTCTCCACGGGAGTGGAATCACCCATCCACAAGGGATGATATCCTCCTTATTGGATCGGTGTATGTTCTCAGGAGAAGGGAGACCCTAGTTCCCCAACGGATGGATGCACCCCTGCATCTCCGTACTTCCCCACTACCAAGGTCAGTGGAGGGCGTGATAGGGAATGAGGCACATCCCATCATTGGTCCCAAATACCTCTTTCATTGCGCTTTGTCATACTTCGGGCCTCCATCCTGGAGTAAGTCCTAGCAATAATGGGCCGCTTAACGCATAAGCCCCTCTTCGCTTCTCACGGACGCACCATTCACGACGTGATCGTTAGGTCCTTGCTGTCTCTTGTTTCTCACACCGAGCATGACTCACGTGGGCTTAGAGTTGGCATTGTACATGACAATACCTCATCCAACATGACGTTAAACTGGATTCCCTCATCCAGCATGATGTTAAACTGCATACCCTCATCCAGCATGACGTTAAACTACATGCCCTCGTCCAGCATGACGTTAAACTACATGCCCGCATCCAGCATGACGTTAAACTGTATTTCCCCGTCCAGCATGACATTAAACTACACACCCATTTGAACTAAGATGTTTTTGATCCATGTCAAGGCATGGTACATAGGAAGCCTCCATGAGGTTCAATCCTACCCGTCATCTAATTCACGTCGAGTTCTACTTTCGTCCAGTATGACATTAAACTGCATTCCAGTCCGACGGCAGGCCGTTGTCACCACCCGAACTACGAGGACTTTGATCCGTGTCAAGGCATGGTATATAAGAAGCCTCCCTGAGGATCAATCCCAACAATAATTGGCCCAAACCGTCTTCTTGTTGTTGTGCCAAGCCACCATTTTCAATCCGAACTATGAGGACTTTGATCCATGCCAAGGCACGGTACGTAGGAAGCCTCCCTGAGGTTCAAGCCCATCCCCCTTTGGACCAAGGTCCCTCCTAATTCACGTCGGTTCACCGACACTCACCATCCGAACTATGAGGACTTTGATCTATGTCAAGTCATGGTACGTAGGAAGCCTTCATGAGGTTCAAGCCCACTACTAGTGGACCCCTGGAGCTACTTTCACTTCAGTTCACTGATGAAACCCTTTGAACTACAAGTTCTTTGATCCATGTCAAGGCATGGTACGTAGGAAGCCTCCTCGAGGTTCAAGCCCATCTCTCATTGGACCAAGGTCCACCTTCATGTAGGTTCGCTGATGAATTCCATCATTTGAACTACGTGGTCATTGATCCATGTCAAGGGATGGTACGTAGGAAGCCTTCCAGAGGTTCAAGCCCACCACCCATCGGACCAAGGTCCACGTTCATGTTGGTTCGCCGACGAAGCCCCTCTAAACTACGTGGTCTTTGATCCATGTCACGGCATGGTACGTAGGAAGCCTCCACGAGGTCCAAGACCACCACCACTAGGACCCTCCTGGTCCTCCTCATTCACGTCGGCCTTCCGATGTCCAACCTGAACTATGTGGTCTTTGATCCATGTCACGGCATGGTACGTAGGAAGCCTCTCAGAGGTTCAAGTCCACCACCTATTGGTCACTCCGACCTTCTTCACGTCGGTTCATCCACACCCGGGTAGCCTAGTGTGTATGCCCCGCACCATTTGGACCAAGGTCCACCTTAATGCCGGTTCACCGGTACCATCCCGAACTATACGGACTTTGATTACCTGCCATGGGGATACGTAGGAGGTCTCTTCGAGGCTCAAGCCCAACTTCACCATAACCCTTGCGATGGTCCCTTTCTATTCCCCCCTCCACTTCATTCATCCATCCATCATCCACCCTGATTCTCACCCGGACTGTCATATCCCGGTGAGACCATGTTGGTACGCTCCTCTTCACAGCCGCCCATGGGCTGGTCCCGATATCAGCACCCCTTCAAGGTAAATCCCTCAATCC
The DNA here is from genome assembly GCA_963277665.1 of Viscum album. Classification (NCBI taxonomy): domain Eukaryota; kingdom Viridiplantae; phylum Streptophyta; class Magnoliopsida; order Santalales; family Viscaceae; genus Viscum; species Viscum album. Next base: position 803,472,890 of record OY728148.1, read on the forward strand.
GATCCATTATAGCTAATGCTCTGATCGGGCTGATCCGTCTCCGCTGGACGTTAAACTCATGGCATACCCTGTGTTAAACACAGGAAGATCAGGAAAACCTCAGATATGTGTCTATAGCATATAATTCCCCGTGCTCGATGTGGGATTCCTCGGGCTTCCACGCCCTCGATAAGCCCTATGACCAGGGATAATAGACAGACATGCCGGTTCCCCAGCATCCAGACACGCTACTTATGTCTCAACATGACTACTCCCCCGACTGAAGGTTGCTGCCCTAACTGGACCGTTTGGAATGTCCCGACAGAAGCAGTGTAATTAACCGGTGTCCATGGAAACATGGCACTGGGAAGAGTTTCATGAAAAACGTATTAAATATACGAGGGAGACCCAGACTAGGTGATGAGTTCCGAGGAGGAATCCACGGAAGGAAGAACCGACATCCCATCATCCTGTTTCGATCAAGGAGCAGATGTCCCTAAATAAGGAGCGAATTCCGCCCGCCTTTGGAAAGCGGGAATGCGGGGAAACAGTGCAGCGCGTCATCCTCTATGGACGGACGGATGTGCGCGCCCTGGAGAAAGCGTCGAAAACAGAAATGGTGAACCCAACGTGAATTTCTTCTCCTCAATGTGGATATTAGTAGCGTTTGAAACACCAGTAGATTGATGTGTCACCGGATCCAGATATCCGGTGCCTGGTCCCGCCAAGCAAATAGCGGCCCTGTCGTAAAACTCACCAGAAGTCGGGGCAGTAGAACGTGGGGCACTCCATTCAGCAACGTGTTGGCGTGGATCCTTCTTACAGACATGGAGAATGGAAGGATGATGGGGCACTAGTTTTTAATCCTTTTCCTCGCAGTGCTGATGATTTGATCCCTTCGTTTCCCAGAAACCAGGTTGCTATTACGGAGACATGATCACCGCCCGCTCGCCTACGCAGGGGCAGAGGCAACACCGCCACAGCCACCCCGCATGGCTCCACTACCTCCATGACAGCCGCCACATCGCAGAATACGGGGCGCCCACGTCCCCTCTCCCCATCAGAGATCATCGAGCGAAGGGTGATCAACAACCTCGTATGCAGGTACGAGGAGGAAGGGGTCATCCCAACGCGGGATATAGCCCGCCTGGACCAGGAGGCATCTAGGCCCCACCGTCAACGCCGCCCTAATAGGCCGCGCAGGGAGCCCCTGCTCCCCACCCCAACGTTCAATCGTTTCGGGAGCTTGTCCCCGAAACGCCTCGACGACTCATCGCCTTATGCTGATGAGGTGGGCAACGTCCGGCTCGGCCCGCTCAGGGTCCTGACCCAAGGGCTCTGGGCAAGGGCTCCCATTAGGTCGCGTCAGCGCCGCCGTCCGACTTCGCAGGAATAGCAGGCAGGCCATGCCCCTACACCACCTGCGCCAGCTCGTCTGACCCGACGTCAGTGTTGGGCCCAGGCTGAGGACGCTCGCCCAGATGCGTCGACGTCAATAGATACAGTGGCCCGAGCCACCGCCAACATGCATCATGGAGTCCCTGTATACACTGAGCAGGGGCACTCCTTCACCCAACCAGGATCGAGACCCCAACCGCCCCATGGGTAGGCTGGGTTGACTCTCTGGGTTGCAGGCCTAAGTGTTGATCGCCGCAAACTAACCTGCGGTGATGTCACCCCATATGGAGGCCCTCCCCATACCACTACTCCATAGAGCGTGGGCCTTCCCCGCTCCAAATCTCGTCATGGAGGTATGCCTCGTGCTACCCCCATCCCGAAGGAAGACCTGCCCCACGGCAATGATGCAGGGCGCGGAAACCTTTCCCGTGCCCACTATACAGGGTACGGAGTCTCTCCTACTGTCCCTGACTGTCGATCTGAAGACACTATCCATCCGGTCCTTCTCCAACATAGGGGCCCTCCCTACGTTCTCTCTGCAACCGGCGAAGGTCCTCCTCGCCCCAGAAACTCGAGGAGTGAAGGTCAGCTTCGCTCCGCCCGCATCGACCATGGAGGTCCTCCCCATGCTCCTGCCGATTCCAACAGAGGCTTCGCCCACATGGGTGCTGTCCATGGAGATCCTCCCCATGTACCCTTCGACATTTTCCCTGGTCCTCCTAGTACCTCGTCTATCTCGAGCGGGGGACCTCTCCGCCACAGTTCCAACACCACCCCAATACTGCATATTGAGGATCAACCCTATCCCGAAGAGCCACCCCAGGGCAGGAGAGTGGGTCGTCTCCGCCACAAGAAGAGTCCTGGGAAGGCCTGGGTGGAGATCGAACCGGCTCGTTTCTCGGATTCTGAAGCGAAATGCGACTCATCGATGGAACCTTCTCCCCGCTCCTCCGTATCAAGGACTGGGGCGGGAACCAGGCTCATTATCCTCATTCTCCCGGAATGTGAGGTCCACCAGATTCCCATCTCTCTCCATAGGTACATCCAGGAGGAAGAAATCGTGGAAATTCTGCAGGTCTCGACCGTTCAATCACCACCATTGTCACCAGAAGTTCCCTCTACCTCTACCAGAGATCACAGAGAGCTATTTTGGGGGCCAACGGCGGTAGAGCGACGACATGACCTATCGCCGGCATCCGCGACTCCTGTGCCGGAATATGTGGCTATCATCCCATCGTATCGTGACATTGTGGCTAGGTCACCTCACTCTTTAGAGGATAGCTCGGAATTCGGTGGCCAGTCAGCTCGTTCGCCGTATTCTCTGCCGCCGAGTTTACTATCCCAGAGGTCCGCCTCGGTACCGTTATCGGTCCCTCAGCTGCCCCCAGTTGACGAGTGGGGCAATATAGGGCCAGATCCTAAGTCCGAACCCAGGAGCTTCTGGAGTATTCTCGCAGCAGATTACTTCCAGGAGAAGTTCTGGCTGACGACAGCGCTGAACTTTCGCGCACCAGAGTCCCTTACCCCTGAAGAGGTGGGGTGCTTTTGTCAAACCCTATGGGCAACACACTTCCGCCTTCGTTACGAGCGGGTGGTGTACCCCAGAAGTCGAGATAACTTTGAAGAGATCGGAGAGCAATGTCGCCTGATCGATTTGGCTGCACTCCTTGTGGCCTAGCACCCTGAGTCACCAGGCCATCCGAGCATCCTTCAACGGAAATGTGTTCAGAGTTTCAAAGTACTCCGCAGAGTCATCAGGGAAGCTACCCCCCATGTACAAGTCTGTGGTTGGGGACACTATGCCACTCTCCTCTTCGACCATATCCAACGGCAGCTCGATTCGTTATGCGACATTGAGGAAATGCCCTCGAGAGGGGTCGCGGTCCACATGGCTGACGTAGTGGATAGGGAAGAAGATCTTGAATTCCTTGATGGAGACTTACCCCCCCCCCCCCGAGGGCGTGCCTCCACTGCTGGACCCATCAGGGAGGGTTACCCATCAGCAGAGAAACCTGCTAAGCCTCCCTATACCCATAGAGTCACTGGTAATCGGTCGAAATACCGGCAAGGGTAAGGAGCACGTCGGAACTGTCAAGCACTCCGACCCGTCTACCTCTGTGTAGAAAACGGACGAAGATCCCGAGAAGGTCATGTTACGCCAGCAGCTTGCTGAGCAGAAGAGGCTGGTTTACGAACTCTTGGCTGAGCGCGCTGCAGAGCGGCGACCCGACTATGGTAATCCCAGGCCAGTGCAGCAGGGGCAGGAACAATTTCCCCCCAGTGAGATGCCTCCGGGAAACCCTGAGCATGCTACTTCCACAGACAGGGAAGAATCTGGAACTTATGGCAAGAGGGCGCGATACGTCTCGCCAAACCCCCCCGAACGACGGGGCAATCTGAAGAATCCAGTCCGGGTTCCCCCAGTCACCCCACAGGTCGTTCCCCCAGTCGATCCATGAGCTTCCGAAGCCATCTACTGTGTTGAAGAACCTAGCAACGCACTTGTGATTAGGGATCCCCGTCAAGACAGGGACCCCCACCCGGATAATCTTATAGCGGCACTCATAGCCCACCTCGAAGCGTTGGAAACGCGGTAGGTGGTGGTCCCACCGGATGGAAAGTTGTATCCCGCGTGGGTGGATGATATGCCCGCACCCCCAGGTTTTGGGAACCCCACTTTCTTTCCCTTCAACGGGACAGGGGACCCGTCGCAGCACTTGGATCATTTTTCTTCCAGGTGTGGCCCCATGCTGGGGACCCCGGCCCAGCAAGAAGCCACCAAGATTTGATGTTTCGTATAGACATTGGGAGGTCCCGTATTCGTCTGGTACAGACAGTTCCCTATCGAATCGGTGACCGGTTGGGAGGATCTCTACCGGTAGTTCCTATACCAGTTCAGCTCTACCACATGGAAGACCAGCATTGTAGACCTCTTCAAGTGCAAGCAAAGGACTGATGAGCAAGTCGCAGATTTCATCGCCCGGTGGAAGGGACTTACGTATTCCCTCGATATGCCACTGACTTAGGAGCAATTAATGAAGATGTGTGTGGGGAACGTCAAAACAGAGCCGGTACCCTCCCTGATTACCCAGAACTACCCTGGAGGGTTCAGAGATTTCTTAGATAAGGCTCAGCGCCTTGAGGAGGCTCTGCAACAAGCTTGTCAGGCACGTTCGTTGCCCCCTATGATCCCATCCAGGAGGACCGCCAGAGCTGAACCCGCTGCGGTGGCCCAAAGAGAATCCCCTAGGCATCTGGAATTACTGCCAGCGGCACCATCCCCACAACCCCACAGAGGTCCTCCACCTCAAGCACAGGCTCCTTCCCAGCAGCGACCGCCTCAGAATCGACAGGTTCCCCCGCGCAATGCGCCACCTCCACCTAGGCGAGACAATCAGGCACCGCCTCCTCGGCAGGCCCCTCCGGCCCCTCATCAGGGCCAGGCCCCTAGGGCCCCCTATCCGGAAAGAAGGCACCAGACTTATTCGTTCAACGAAAATCAGGTCCCTGGCTACTTCTGAAGTGCTCTAGAGCAAGGGATTGTGCGCCTGCCCGAGTGCAGAAGGCCGGCAGATGTGAATCTCACCGATCACCTCAACTACTGTCCTTATAATCGGATTTTGGGGCACATCCTCAAACAATGCTATGTGTTTAAAGATTGGCTTCAAGACCAGGTCAACAACAACATAGTCAGGTTGGGCCCGGCACCAACACAAGTGGCGGGTGTCTTTGCCGGGTCAGAGATCGGTAGCGACAGCGAAGGCGAGTGGCAGCAGGTTCCCAGCCGCAGATCCCGGAAATACGACGACTGGATGGCTCGAAAAACCATTGTTCGTGCCCATGGTATCATTCGGGCACGCCTGAAGCAGCAGTAACCTTCAGAAGAAGTAGCCAGTACCCCCGCATCGCCTTCACAGTCGACCTCTTCCCAAAAGGGCAAGCAGCGACGACGCAAGAAGAAGAAACTCACTCCGCCGATGACGTCGTCATCCCACACTCTCGGCAAATTTATGCCCCCTGAAAAGGGGATTCCTCCTAGAATCTGCCCGGTGGTGGATGACTCATCGAGCGATAGCCTGGGGTACGCTTCAGTTAACACCGTGGAGCTGGTAAAGCCATATATGACTCTCGACGAGGGGGAACCCCAAGAGAACCTCCCCAACGTTTCCAGCCGACGTCAACGTCAGCGGAACCGCAACCACGCCGGTCATCGAGGTACGTCAGCGGGCACTTTCAGCCAATCCATGCACGCTACTGAGACCAGACAGTAGGCTCAGTGTAGAGCTTAGCATGCGCATCCCCATCTGACACCCTCATCTCTACATCCACCACCGTTTGTGCTACTAGATCAGGGAGAACTGCCTCATTCGTATCACAGTCATTCTTTCCCGGCTACAGGACAGCCTCTCCTATCCGATCCTAGCCCGGATACTACTCTCCAAGATTCAACTAGTGGGCAGCAGGATGTACCTAGTACTAGCCAACCACCGGTTCAACCGACAGGACCTGCTATGCCTCCAACTACCGAACGACCTCTTGTAGGTAGAGGTTCACGTTTGGCATGAAATTATGATGTCCTGAAGCACCTGGCCGGAATTCCGGCAAGGCTTTCTATCCTTGAGGCCCTTCGCTTGTCATCTGAAATGCGTAAGGCACTTGCCGAGGCCCTGAGGAGTCCCCTACAGTTTGAGACAGAGGTAGCAGCTGCAGAAGCCTTCCATGCCGAGACAATTGAGAACGCCGAATGTCAAGCGGTTATCTCGTTCTCCGGTGAAGATGAGGACTCTCCTATACAGGGGAATATTCACCCGCTGTACATCACTGGACACTTAAATGGTGTGGAAGTCTGCCGCTGCCTCATTGACACGGGTTCCGGAATCAACCTAATTCTGACTCGGACATTACAAAAGATGGGTCTGTCTGAAGGTTATTTAACTCCCTCTGACCTCAGAATCCAGGGGTACGACAGGACCAAGCAAACCCCAGTCGGCAAGATCCTCCTGAAGACTCATTTCGGTGGCTTAATTGCCCGCACCGAGTTCATGGTCATCTCTCAATACACCACCTACAATGCATTGATGGATAGGTCGTGGCTCCATATGCATGCAGCAGTCCCTTCTTCGTATCACCAGTGCCTCAAATACTCACTCAATAGTCGAGTAGGCGTGCTCCAAGGAGATGTGTCTCCTTTCGCCTCTTGTGAGGCCCGCTATCTAGATGCTGGTTATTACAAGAGTAAGGATAAGAAAATCCTAGTAAGTGAGGATGAACCCTCCCCGGTCACAAGTGATCCCTGGGCAAGCATGGATGACACCTACATCCTCCCGATCCACCGATTGGAGGCCACGACCCCCGACATGGGGCAGTGTTTTGTTGTTTCGGGTACACAAGGAAGGAATGTTCCCGTGTCCAAGAGACGGCAAAAAATCACCTCATACTCCTACATCAACCAGGATCAGGTGGTCCCGGAAACTCCTACCCCTGTACGGTACCGGAATGTCAGGCTTATGACAACGGCGGTACGCCATACGCGTCTCTTCTACCGGGCTGGAATCAACCGACTCAGGCTGACACGTCACCACTGCTTTGATATCATCAAACGTGGCCCCTTAGGCCAAAGGCCAGATGGGATAGGGTCGACTGCCTTCATTTCTATGGTCTCAATGGCGAGTGAGTCTCCTGATATGATGACCACTGCTGCCCAAGCCGGCACCAGCTTCCCCTCAGGCTTTAATAGCCCAGAAGTATCTCCCGTCGTGGGAAATCCCCCCACGGGTGGTGAGGAAGACCTGGAGGATGCTCCCCCACCTTTGAGGAAGGTGTCTCTACCACGGTTGATGAACTGGTACAGGTGAACCTTGGTAGCGAGGCAGATCCAAAACCCACATTGATCAGTGCAGCCACGTCCCCCGAGGAGCGACAACAGTATGTAGACTTCCTCAAACAACACCATGACGTGTTTTCTTGGAGTTACAACGAGATGCCAGGACTAGATCCTCAGGTAGCCATTCACCGTCTGGGCCTCCCAGAAAACCATCGTGGGTTTAAGCAGCCTCCCAGGAAGATGCACCCTTCTCATGGTGCTATGGTTGAGGCCGAATTTGACAAACTTATCAAAGCCAACTTCGTTAAAGAAGTCCAGTACCCCAAGTGGCTTTCCAACATTGTGTCAGTTAGGAAGAAGAATGGGCATATCAGAGTCTGCATCGACTTCCGCGACCTTAATCGTCACTGCCCAAAGGATGACTTCCCACTCCCGGTGATGGAGTTATTGATTGAAGCCATGGTCAGGTTCCAAGCTCTCTCTTTCATGGTGGGTATTCTGGGTAAAACTAGATCCAGATGGCCCCTGAGGACGAGGAGTCCACCGCCTTCAGGGCTCCTCAAGGTTCCTTTTGCTACCAGGTTATTCCATTTGGCTTGAAAAATGCAGGTGCCACTTATCAGAGGGCTATGCACCGCATATTCAAGCTGATTCTCGGGATGCTGGTGGAATGCTACGTGAATGACCTAGTGGTAAAATCATGTCAGCGCTAGGACCATCTCAAAGACCTTGAGAAGGTGTTTGGTTTCCTCCGTTCCCATCACCTGAAGATGAACCCGTTGAAGTGTGCCTTCGGGGTCATCTCTGGGAAGTTTTTGGGCTTTGTTGTTAGATACCGAGGCATTGAGATCGACCCAGAGAAGATCAAGGCCATCATCCAGATGCCTCCCACGAGAAACATTCGGGAACTTCGAGGCCTCAAAGGCCACTTAGCCTATATACGCCGATTCATCACAAATCTAGCTGGCAAGTGTAATCCCTTTTCCCAGCTCATGAAGAAGGGTGCCGCCTACGAATGGGATGAGGAGTGTCGGACCGACTTTGAGGAAATCAAGCAGTATCTGCTCCAACCTCTGGTTTTGATGCCACCCGTCTCTGTAAATCCGCTGGTCCTTTACGTGACCGCCCTGGAAAGATCCCTCGGTGCACTGCTCGCTCAGAAGAATAACGAAGGTACCGAGGACAGTCTCTACTATCTCAGCCGCATGCTTCTTGATACGGAGGTCAGATACTCCCTTATCGAAAAGAGCTTCCTTGCACTCATCTACGCCGTACAGAAGTTGCGACATTACCTGCAGCACCATGAGGTGAAATTGGTCCCCCGGGTAGACCCACTGAAATACATCCTGAACCACCCCATGCTAACTGGCCGACTAGCACGGTGGGCGGTGATTCTCCAGCAGTTTGATATCCGGTTCGTACCTCAGAAGGCCATTAAGGGACAAGCGTTGGAAGACTTTTTATCTGCCCATCTGACCTCTGTGGATCAATCCCTGGACCTGGATTTTCCTGATGAGACGATCCTCTCAGTCGATCATGTCGTCCCGTGTTGGCAAATTCATTTCGACGGTGCCTCCCAGAGCCCCAACGGTAGGAGGCTCAACGATCCAAAGCTCAACAGAGTGGGCCTGGGTATTGTCTTCATTACCCCGGCGAAAGTCGTCCTGCCATACTCATTCCTGTTGTCATAAGGTTGTACGAACAATGAGGCAGAGTACCAGGCTCTCATCACCGGCCTCGAGTTGGCCCTTGAGATCAATGTGCCCCATCTACATGTGAAAGAAGATTCCGATATGGTAATAAAACAAGTTAATGGCGACTACGTCGTCAGGAAACCAGAGCTTGTATCGTTGCTAGAGTACACCCTCCACCTAATGGCCCAGTTCTCTTCTTGACCAGAGATTACCCATGTCACATGGTCACAGAACGGTCAAGCAGATGCCTTGGCTGGCTTGGCCGCGTCGCTCGCAGAACCTAAGTAAGATGATTTGATCATACATGTGGCACACCGGAGGGTCATTGCCCCCATCACCCAAGAGGAAAATGATGGCCTGTGGATAAGTCATCTCACCATCGGACCCTCTACGTCAGGGGTCCCGAGTTCGCCAGACACAGTGGTTGAAGCCACTCCCGACTGGAGGGCACCTTTTGTCAAGTATCTCCAAAATGGTCGCCTTCCGGATGACCGGGCCGAGCGCGAGTGAATACGACGCTGCGCACTTCAATTTACCCTCAAGAGCGGCCCCAGTCTTGAACAGATCCTTTATAAATGGAGCTTCGATGGTGTCATCCTCCATTGCATTCAAGGAGTAGAGATTCCTTAAGTTATGCAAGAGGTTCACACCGGTTCCTGTGGCGCCCATCACGCTGGGCCGAAGATGTCCCATCAAATCCGAAGGTTGGGGTACTTCTGGACCTCTATGATCCACGATTATATTGAGTATGCCAAGAGATTCGACGCGTTCCAAGTTCACGCCAACTTCCTGCATCGGCCGTCGGAGCCCCTCCACCCCACCAAGTACTCTTGGCCATTTGAGGTATGGGGACTTGATGTAGTGGGACCTTATCCACCGGCAACAGCCCACCAGTGTAGGTTCATCCTGACTGCTACATATTTCTTCTCCAAGTGGGCAGAGTTAGTTCCACTCAAAGAGGTCAGGGCCCGTTCCATCATCGACTTTGTGAGCTCCAATATTATCCACCGGTTTGGGGTCCCTCACGGCGTCCTCACCGATAATGGCACCAACTTCCGAGCGGTTGAACTGAAGAAATTGTACGCCAAGTACGACATCCGTTTGAACCATACCTCCCGCTACCACGCGCAGGAAAACGGACAGATCGAGGCGTTCAACAAAACCCTCTCTAACATTCTGCAGAAGATGCTTGGTAAGAACAAGAAAAGTTGGCCGGACAAGCTCCCCAACACCCTCTGGGCTTATCGGACGACGACTCGCAAATCTACCCAGGTGACCCCATATTCCCTGGTGTATGGAGCTGAGGTCATCCTACCCATTGAGATCCAGCTTCCATCGTCAAGCACTACAATCTATGATCACCAGACATCAGATGAGGTAGCCGAAATCTGTCTAGCTGAATTAGAAGCACTGGACGAGAACCGGCTTCGTGCCCTGCACAATTTGGAAAGGTATCCGGATAAGATATCAAGGGCCTTCAACAAGAAGGTTCGTCTCCGTTCTTTTCTACAGGGCGACCTAGTACTGGCCCTTCGAGCACCAATGATCCCCGGTAGGAAACCACCCAAGTTAGAACCCAAATGGGAAGGGCCTTATATCATCCATAAGGTTTACCCCAATGGAGCGTACTCCTTGGTGACCACGGATGGAGAACGCATAACCCCTCCCACCAATTCCAGGTTCCATAAGCGGTACTTCGCCTGATCCTAGAGGGTCCCACACGACCTTAAATTGCACGTTATGGTCCAACACCACCTTAAACTGTAAGGTCCTGCATGACCTTAAACTGCATCTTCGTCCTGCAAGACGATAAACTGCAAAATGGTCTGAGCTCTATGACCTTAAACTAAGATCTCCCCTCGTCCTTACTGTAAGACGTTAAAATGAAATCCAGTTAGGCCTTCCTGATCGAGGATCAGCCCCAGGCCCCTTGGCCTCCTTGGGCCCCTAGCCCCCGTCCTTACTATAAGACGTTAAACTGCAAGTCAGTAAGGCCTTCCTGACCGAGGCTCAACCTCAGGCCCCTTGGCCTCCTCGGGCCCACGACCACGTCTTCACTGCAAGATGTTAAACCACAAGATGGTCAGGTCTCCCTAACCACGGCCTAGCCTCAGACCCCTTGGTTCTCCCCGACTCACCCTCTTGCGGGATTGTACGGTATGGTGTGGGACTACGTCCTCATTCACGTCTGATTACTTGTCGTACCTTATATATCCCCAAATGAGATGAATCCTCGTCCCGCATGACGTTAAACTGCATCTCAAGAACTACGTGTGGCTTGATTCCCATATTAATGGGATACGTAGGAATGCTCGAACACCTTGTCTTGAGCCCATCCCCGAGCTTTTCTCTTTCACTATCCCCCCTGGGAATAGTTTCCTTGGAGGATCCTTGTGTAGCGAGGAATAGGCTTTCTTAGCCCCGCTCATACAAGGATTCTAAGGGTTGCACCTTGTGCCCAATCCTGTTCTTCTATCCTCCCACGTCCTCACCGCATGACGCTAAACTGCATGGCCTTCAAGAACTACGTATGGCTTGATTCCCATCTAATGGGATACGTAGGAATGCCCAGGAATTTTGTCTGTTGGCCCAACCCAGAAGCCAAAATCTTCCCCTCTGGTCAAAATATATGGTAGGGTGCACACTTTTTCCCCAACTCTCATCGATCTAGCATCGACCCTGCTGCACATCCCCCCAGGAGATGTTTTCCTATTTCGTGGATAGATGCAGTTGTGCTTCACCCACTCCTTGACTGGGATTCCATCATTTTTGCACACCTGGAGGGACCCCCAAGAAGGACCTGGATACTACGCCCAAGGGCTCTCCTACCGATACGGGCCAACGCCCCCCGAGGGTTTTCAAGCAACAAGTCGATACAAGTCCCGCGTTGCGAATTTGGTCAACAGTCGACGCTCATTTGTTGCTCCCATATCAGGTCACCATAGGAACGCTGTGTTTCTAACATGGTCAACAGTGTCCTGGATCTTCAGGTCCACCCCGAGATGTCCCAAACATCAAGTGCAGTGATTAATTCTACCCCATCCCGAAGTGACAAACTTCCCTCTGGGTGATGCTAGCGGTCGGGCCCACGGCCCCGATTCCCCTATAAGGAATGTACGGAATGGTGTAGGATTACGTCCTCATTCACGTTAGGTTACTTTCCATGCCGTACACACCCCCAGATTAGATACATTTATCTCTTTCCTCGTCCTCATGTAAGACGTTAAACTGCAAACCAGTCAGGCCTTCCTGACTGATGCCTGACCTTAGGCCCCTTGGCCTTCTCGGGGCCCTTCGCCCAACCTCTTACCCGGGGTGTATGGTGTGTTGGGGGACTATGTCCTCATTTAAGTAGGGATCATGTATCGTGTCGTACGACTTCCCTTACGAGGCCCAGCCTCAGGCCCCTTGGCCTCCTCGGGTCCCTGACCCTCGTCCTCACTGCAAGACGTTAAACTACAAGAAGGTCAGGCCTTCTTGACCAATGCCTAACCATCGGCCCCTTGGCCTTTCCGGGCCTCGGCCCAGGTCCTCTCTTATAGGAGTGTATGGTGTTGCGTGATATTATTTTTCTCATTCATTTCGGTTTATTCTCCGTACCATACACCTCCCTTGTTTGGGGGTATATTACTCCCCCCTCGTCCCGTATGAAGTTAAACTACATCTAGAGAACTACATGTGGCTTGATTCCCATCCTCATGGGATACGTAGGACCACCTGAATGTCTAGGATTCAGGTCCAGCCCCACCTCTTGGGAATCTTCGTCCCACCTTGGCCCCTTGGTCTACCCTTCCTCCATGAGAGGATTATATGGTGTGGTGTGGGATTATGTCCTCATTCACGTCGGTCTCGTAATGACCACGCCATGTACCTCTCCTTCCTGAGCTGTTTCGTCGACCCCTTTTCGGCGGTTCACCATTGTGCCCAAGGGGACTCTGGTTTATTACCTGGAATGCCAAGATTTACTCGGACACATCCGCACCCTCTTTCCAGGATTTGTGTATCCCTGCATCAGGGCTTCCATCATCTTTCACACCCGGAGGGACCCCCAAGAATAGCCTGGATACTATGCCCAAGGTCTCTCCTACCGTTATGAGCCAACTCCCCTGAGGGTTTTGGACAACAAATCGATAAAATCCCGCGTTGCGAATATGGTCAGCGGTCGATGCTCATTCATTGTTCCCACCTTAGGCTAACGCGATATGGACGCTGTGTTTCCACCAAGGTTAACAGTTTTCCTCTATCACCACGCCAACCCATTGATCCCAAAATGTCAGGTACACAATTCACACCCTTCATCACTTCATCGTGTCCAAGTAGATTCTCGGAACTCTTGGTACATTTCCCCCGTGCATGTCTGCGCGTTGGGGAAACAAGCCGCGTCAATGGTGTCCTTCGGGGCTCTCTACCAACTCCCCTTTGATGGGTGCCCCAAGTATTGCGATAAGGATGCCCCCCCTTGTTTCCCACACCGAGTTTAACTCACGTGGGCTTAGGGATCAGGTTGATGTCTGCGCTAACTTGGGAAGTTGTTACCATTCATGGTCCGAGCTCTAAGACCATAAACTAAGATCCATCTAGAACTATGTTCAGCTTGATTCCCATCCTCATGGGATACGTAGGACCGCCCGGACACCTTGTCTTCGGATTCAGCCCATTTAGGGAGCCAGTCTCTCCCCCCTGTTTCACCTCTTACCTCTATATAGGCCCCTCAGCCTAAGGTCTCCCTCTCTGAGTGGCGTACAATGTGATGCGGGATCATGTCTCCATCAATTGTGTTTTATAACACTGTGCACATTCCCCGCCTAGCATCGCCTCTGTTACGTCTACGCTGCATGACGATAAAATGCACACTTGGTCCTGTCACATGACCCTAAACTATGACATTATCATCTTGGCCGCACGATGAAAAACGGCATTGCATTGTGATGACCTCGTTGTAGAGGACATCACTTTGGGTATTGGTCACGTGCCATGCCATTTGTCAACGCCTATCACGGCTTGATTCTTGTGGCGACACCACGGCCTATTACTCTAGGCTTGTCGCTTCACAAAAAAACCACTCATCTTAAAGAACAAACAAGATTTATCAAATTCCGCTTCTTTTAGTGCAAGGGCCACGCCCGCACTCCCCTTTTCCCCTGGCACTGGTATCGTACCATGTCACATTTCAGAACTACGTATGGCTTGATTCTCATCCTCATGAGATATGTAGGAGCGTCCGGGCACTTCCCCGCGGGCCCAGCCTAACCTTTGTGTTCGGTCCCTCGACTCGAGCATTTCCCTAGAGAATGAATGGTAAGTAGGGATTAGGTCCTCATTAACATCGGGTTTTGTTTCCATGTGTTCCCTGCTCCCTTTACCCATTTATGGTCTAAGATCCATCTAGAACTACGTTCGGCTTGATTCCCATCCTAATGGGATACGTAGGAATGCCCAGACCTCCTGTCTTTGGGTCCATCTTGAGTTCAGCAAATTCACCTCTCTAGTCCGGCCATCGGGACCCCGACTACGGGACCGCGTGGCATAGTGCGGGATTTTGTCCTCATTCACGTCGGGTTTTCAATAGCTGCACCATGAGGACCCCGTTCTGAGAGTTATCCCTCCTACTCCTTGTCCCACACGACATTAAAAGGCACCCTTTAGAACTATGTATGACTTGATTCTCATCCTCATGAGATACATAGGAGCGCCCGGGCACTTCCCTGTGGGCCCAGCCTGACTTTCTCTTTCGGTCCCTTGACCAGAAACCTCTCCCAAGGTGGTCATGCGGTGTAATATGAGATTATTCTCTCATTCACGTCGGGTTGTTCATCTCACCGCACACACCCCCTACTCCCATTCATGTCGGGTGTTTGAGTTACTCCACCATGTGCCTCTTATGTTTTCTCCCTCTATCTATTGCGCCTTATTTCTGTACTCAGATGTGTTTTGACAAAGCCCGAAGTGTGGAATTGTCATGGGGACATTCCCTTCATCCCATGACCAAGCTTCATGAGCTCGCTATTTGGATCCTCATCCTCTTCCACATCCAAAAGGACCATCGGACGACATGGATACTAGGATTGAGGGATCTCCATGGATGCTGGACCTAAGGGCCCTCCAATCGTTTCGGGCCAACGTCCCTAAGGATCTTTGACAACATTTGCGACATGGTCCCATGTTTCGAACATGGTCAACGGTCAACCCTCATTTGTTTTTCCCCATTCTAGGCCAATGTGATATGGACAATGCGTTTCCATCACGGTTAAAAATTATCCTCTATCGTCACGCCGCAATCATCATGATCCAACTCTCGAGTGACACGATTCACACATTTCCACTTCCTCATGTTCAAGTGGAATTCCATCATACTCGGCTCTTTCTCTTCGCGCATCTAGGTGCACTACATGATCGTGTTAGTGTCATTGGGCCGGTATTCACCGAGCATCACTTTTCCATAACCTTCCCTTTTCTGTGTTGGGAAAGTCCCACCACTACTTCTTGTTTCCCACACCGATCATGGCTCACGTGGGCTTAGTAGTTTTGGCAGGATGTGTACCAACACGGCTGGGCTTCTCATCGTCCCGCATGACGTTAAAATATGCTTCTGGAACTACGTATGGCTTTATTCCCATCCTCATGGGATACGTAGAGACACCCTGATATTTTGCCTAGGGTCCAGCCCACAGAAATCATTAATCCCATCCTTTCCCTTTCCGTCCCCCTGGCCGGACCCCTCGCTAGAGAGGCCCTGTCCCAAAGAAGGAGGGATCCATGACCAAACCAACACACCCATCTGGCGTACTCACACCACGGTGGTGTAACTACCTAAGTGTTGGATTCTTTTCGGACAAACCATCACTCCATATTCCACGCTTTGCGTGCCCCTTATTCGGACCCTCTTCCCCTTTCATGTCTGACGGGACCCCCTAACGGCCTGGTCTCATGCCGCATCGGCTCACCTACCATCCTGGGCCAACGTTCTGGAAGACTGGTCATTTTTGGAAGGACCCCCTAACAGTATGGATGTTTGACCTATGGTCTGCCAACTGTCCTGGGTCAATGTCCCAAAATATTGGCCGACAATATTTGTGACATGGTCCCGTGTTTCGAACATGGTCAACGATTGACCCTCATTTTTGTCCCCATTACAGGCTAATGCAGTAAGGATACCGCTTCTCCACCATGGTTAACAGTTGTCCTTTATTGTCACTCTATCCCCATAGTGCTCAGAATCTTGGGCATCGTAATTCACGCTTCCCATTTCCGTCTGTTCGGACTGATTCCAGTGTCCCTGGTGTTGCACCGTTCGTGCATGAGGGTACGCTGAAGAAACGGTAATTCGGCTGTTATGAAAAGTTCCTTCTCCGGTCAGGCCTCTCCCATCTTTCGGAAATCCGGACTGGTAATCCAAATCCCAGATGCCCAGAGCATGGTCTCCACTCCTATGTCAGGTGGGACGAGAAGGTAACTATCTCCTATTTCTCACATCGGGCTCGACCCACATGGGCTTGGGTAATTATCGCCGAATGTGCCATAAACATTGTAGGGATGTAACGAGGTGATTCAAACAGTGGAAATAGTGCGCTCTACGGCATTCAAAGCAAAGAAGAAATTGAAGTGCGAAAGTACCAATAAAAGGTTTTCAGTTTGTTACAATACCCGGGGGTCGACACCCCCCATGGATGGGTTGACCCCGTCAAAAGAGTGTTGCAGCTCCACCACCCGTCGGCTTGTGGCATCCAAGGCTTGCCGCCGCTGACTCAGCTCCCACTCCTCCTCAGTAGCGGTGGGGCGCTGTTCATCAGCCTTGGCTCTGGCCCTCTCTACCTCAGCCTGAATGGCAGCCATCTTTCCAGAAGCCTGCCTCATAAGATCCTCTTCCTCTGCCAGCTGGGCCTTCAACCAGGAGATCAACTCAAATTGTGCATTAAGAGAGGCTGAGTGCTCATCCTCCTGGGTCTGCAGCTGTTGGACCTCACCTTCAGCCTCCTGGAGCTTCTTGATGTTTGTCGCCTTCCTCCGCTGCCAGCCCACACTGAGCCCACGATCATGCTCCCGGATCTTCTCAGCCATAAGATCTCAGATGAGAGCGTGAGGACGTTGGGCATCCACTCCCCCAGTGCACAGTTCGCGCAACCATGGGCGGAGTCTGTCCATTTCGGCCAGCCATAGCGCTTGGGGGTGTCCTTGATGAAGCGCGCGAATAACTTCCACAACCGGCGGCAGACTATGCTGCTGTCTTCCTCGTCGGAAGCCATTTCGTCCTAGTCTGCGCGATTGGCAGGCTCGTACGTAGGATTTGCCTGCAGGAAGTCCTCGGCGGGATCTGCATCTGGCATTGAATTCGACACGACATCTGGTGCCAAATCAGGCATGACGGGACTGGGACCGGTCGGCCGATCCTCTTCATCAGAGTCCACCTTAATATCCTCGGGCACGACCCTACTGCTGGTCCCACCGGTGATGATGTGTGTTGCAGCTCGGGGAGATGGGGGGACTATCGCCACCATCACCGGCATTCCCCTGGTAGGGACACCACCAAACATCCCGACTAGTCTTGCCGCAACATCCCATGCCAGTCGGAGAACTGTATGACAGAGAGGGACATAAACGTTAGTTGGCATAGTCTACATATGATGACAAGGAAAATGGTAGAAGAAACATATGGAGATAGACCTCCTGGTGCTGATCTTAATCCGGTACTGACAGGACCCCGAGGTAAGGCCATCCGTATACTGTTGGATGGTCTGGAGATTCCGGAGGAGCCACCTCGGGTGCTCTGGTCCCACCAGACGCGAAACTGGATGCAGCCCCAGGCGCGGGTTCTGAAGGTCCCGCATCATCACCTGCTGAGGGGCGAGAACGAGGCATGCGAACAAGTTCCTCCTTCATGGCTCAAACATCGGTGAGAAGTCCATAGTGGCCTGAGAACGGACCATAAGGAAAGAAGTTTGGAATGCTACCTCGAGAGCCTCTGCGAAATCATCGGAATCTGAGCCTTGATCTCTGACCTCGCCCTCCTCCAACAGGCTCCCTCCTCCAGCCTCATCCTCTCGAGAGGAGTCCTATGATTCTTCCAGTAGGGGGAAGCGCTCCCTTAGATCGGCGGCCGATAACTGTGGGGGGACCATTCGATTCAGCAGTACCCTCACCCAGTCTGTCATTGGGCGAGGGACACCACTGGAGTGAACGTAATCCTCCAGCTCATCCAAGTATTGCTCTGCCTCCGCCGGACACACCATGAAACCAGCCTAGACTAGGCCTATTCCCGGTAACTCCATCCCGAGGTGATTCAAGTGCGCCCATATCTCGGGTGGGCTGAGGAATTGCCGGTTGACATCCCAAATGTCCCTGGCTTCCGGGAAGACGGCATCCTCTGCCATGTCGATATGACGCAGCTGCTTCCCTGGAGCCTGAGTGGATATCCTACAAAATCCCCTTGGTGGCTACCCCTCTGAATGACCCTACTCTTCCGGAATCACCGGATCCGCCGCTGCTGCCACACCCTCGGCCAGTACGGGTCTCGCCGCTATGGCAGCCCCGCCACCACGAGAGGACCTAGCTTCCCTTCGACCTCGACCTCGAGATAGAGGAGGCCCACCGTCACCGACCCGAATAGTTGGCTACTTCAGAATCTCCCCTGGGTAAGCAGACTCCCAACTAATGGCATACTCCCTCACCAATCCAAAATAGGCGGTGGATAGAGGCAATGAAATTCGCATCTTCCCATCTTCCCGTGTGAACATGAGCCACAGCTGCCTCATCACACACAGGTGCTCCTCGTGACGCACCTCCCAGTAGACCTGCGGGGTCATCCACTGGAGGCATCGGAACTGCCTCGCAAACCGATGTGGGGTGTACGATTCGCAGAGTGGCTCACGATCCACTCGTGCCACCAAAACTCCACCTCGAAAGGCCAGGAGGTAAGCCCGATGTTCTTCCGTTCCCCGCCCGTCGTCAGTAAGTATCCCTGTCGGCAATGGGAAGGGGTGGAAATTAAACTCATCCACCCTCCACACCCGAATCAGCACCATCAGCATGGTTATTTTGAACGGGAATCTCCCGACCACATTCAGGATGGAGGGGTGGAAGTTTGATCCCAGCGGAAAAATAGGGTTTGGATACTCATAGATCCCCCTGATGTGCGCTGCGATCCACCCATACAGGAGGTGGAAGGGCCCGCATATCCTTGGCGGCTTCTTGCCCTCGCTAATGTGCCGTAGCATTCTGTACAGTTTGGCAAGCATTGGAATCCCCAGATTGACCCACTGACCCAAGGCCATCATGGATGCCATAATAAACGAGCTGGGCCGCACCCCCATGCTTGTATCCCTCACCGGTAGTATCCAACCGCAGATGAGAGCCGCGATGAATGCCGCTACCCTGACTATCGGCTGTTGTTCAGTGGTGACACTGAAACCCCAAGTCTTCCATTGCCGGTCCTCCAAGACCCGCCAATACAAGTGCCCCTTACCCTGTTGGGCCTCCCTAGGACAAGTTCGAGGCCTCGGAGGGAACTCTTGATTCTCTTGGAAATTTAGGAAGCACTTGAACCATCTCTTAAAGTGGAAATCCCTCACTACCTCCTTGTCCTCTCCAGGGACGAGTGCCATCAGCACTGATGACAATAGAGGCATTTTCTCTGTATCCTCCCACGTGCTCATGACGGGGAGGAACTCATCATACATGGCCCCCAAGATCGGAACCCCAGAAATCTGGTGGACATCCCACAGGCTGATGCCCACCTCCCCGTGGTGCAGATGAAAGGTATTGGTCCTAGACGACCATCTGCTCATCAATTCCGTCATCAATTGTTTTGGTTGGTAAATGTGGAATTGGGAGGCCCATGCCGCCTCGTATAACCCCACTCTCCTCAGCTCGGCCCCAAACTCCTCGCATGAGGCACCTACCCAGTAAGCCCAGGCCCAGTCACCGGTAGAGTTCCCGCCCTGGCGTAGGTCCCACTCATCGGACCATCCTTTCTTTGAATCCTGCAAATCCACCTTCAGTATGGTACGGTAGAGAGGAGGGGACTTCTCCAGTTGCAGTGGCTTCCTGTCAATATCATTCACATGGTTGTAGAGACAGTCAGCGGTGACGGGTGTGAAGTCCTCCTGCGCATGACCATCGGCCGCCCTGAACCATTGGTGCTGACATGGCGTGCTCCTAAACCAGCAAGCTGGCTCATCCCTACTCACCTCAGGGATGAAGACGTCATCCCTCAACCCGAAGCCGTACAATGGAAGCTTCTTACACTGCGGATAATTCTTCTGACCCTCCGATAGCAGATCTATCAAAGAAACGTGGTCCGAGTGGATTCGGACCATCTCCCCAAGGCCTGGACAGTTGGCCATCTCATCTCGACGGGCGGCATCCGCAAGCAACCCCAATACAGCTTCTTGGTGGGCCATTTCAGTTCCGGCACTCAGAAAAGAATTTTCAGAACAGATCGCGAAGCTGGATCGCAAAGCTAGATCGAGAAGCCGGATCGTGAAGGTCGGTCATGAAACCAAGCCATGATGTCTGGCCCAGGCTGACAAACAGGAGTTCGCTTGGCGCGGTCGCGGAGTCAGAGACCAGCGGATTCGTCGCGAAGCTCGATTCGCGGAGAGCAGGCGTGGAGTACGCGGAGCTTCGCGAAATCGAGAGCACAAAAAGACAAGAAAAGCACGTGAAGACAAAAGAGGTAAACCCCCCTATTTATAGGCGGCGAACCCGGAGCATCACGGAGCACCCCGCCCGCACGGAGCATCGCGGCGCATCCGGATCTGTGGCCCTAGTCAGCACCGCGGGCCCCCTTCACGAAGTCGCATCGCGAACTGCCGACAATTTTGGCGATTTTCCCTCAGACTTAGACCCTTCAACCTCCGCGGCTCCAAGTCTGAAGGGGGGCATTTTTTGGCGCCAAAATATTGTACGAAAGGAAGGGATGAAAAAGAAGGCCGGAACACTGCCTCGCGAAACCCCGACGCAAAGCACCCCGAGCATCGCGGTCTCGCGAAGCTCCAGAGGCGGTAACTCTCCACGAACGAATTTGACGTTCATGAGCCCGCCACAAAGCTCCAGAGGCGGTAACTCTCCTCGAACGAATTTGACGTTCGCGAGACCGCTGCGAAGCTCCAGAGGAAGTAACTCTCCACGAACGAATTTGACGTTCGCGAGCGCGCCGCGAAGCCCCTGAGGCGGCGCAGGAGTTCTGCTTCGCGGCACCCATTGCCTATAAATACTGCGCTCCCCCTGAGTCCCGAGGATGGACAATCCGACCTTTCGGTTTCTCCTCTCTTGAATCGTTAAGCACCCTTTTCCCCCGAGAATCATGAGCTATGTGAGGTACTTCTACTTCGCGTGACACCTTCTCTTTGTCTCGTTTTGAGCCCCTCTTCCGAGAGGGATGCCCTTCGCGAAGCTCAAGGGCATTCGAGAAGGAGGGGGATTCCCAAGGGAACCCAGGAAGCCGCAGAGCATTTATGCTTCGCGAAACACCCAACCTGTACTAGTGATCCCTATGCTAAGGCAGGATCGCTACACATCGCGAAGCACACTGCTTCGCAGCACCCTACTTCGCGAGGCACCTCTTCTTCGCAAGGCAGTGCTCCGCGAATACTATTCCACTTCGCGAAGTACCCTCCACTCACACCTATGCCCCATGATAAGGCTAAGGCACTCCGCTTCACGAAGCACACTCCTTTGCTTGGAAATTCCACTTCCCGTGCGACCCTCCAGGTATGCACGATGTGATTTCAAAGTCCCACGGACAATACCACTTGCAGTGTTGCTTCACCTAATGCTTATTCCCATAGGCATTCTAACAGCTATTACTTCTTCGCATATCCATGCTAACGTGGACCCCTCGATGGTTCGCTCCACAACCCACCTTGACCACGACCTTACTGGTACCTTCCCTCCCCCAAGGAGCAAAGGGTACCAGTTATGTAAGTCCTAGGGGTGTGGAGTAAACCCACTTCGTCCGAGCTGCAGGATTTTAAATTGCCAAGCACCACGTCCTCAACACATGACGTTAATCTGTGACCTGACCTCGTGCCTCGCACGAAGGGTCCCCCCAGCTCGAACATTTTTTACGCCACTCGTCTCTACAAGAGTGGAATCACCCATCCACAAGGGATGATATCCTCCTTATTGGAGCAGTGTATGTTCTCAGGAGAAGGGTGACCCTAGTTCCCCAATAGATGGCTGCACCCCTGCATCTCCGTACTTCCCCACTACCAAGGTCAGTAGAGGGTGTGATAGGGAACGAGGCACCTCCCATCATTGGTCCCAAATCCCTCTTTCGATGTGATTTGTCGCACTTCGAGCCTCCATCCTGGAGTAAGTCCCAGCACTAATGGTCTGCCTAACGCGTAAGCCCATCTTCGCTTCTCACGGACGCACCCTTTGCGATGTGATCCTCAGGTCCTTGCTATCTCTTGTTTCTCACACCGAGCATGACTCACGTGGGATTAGAGTTAGCATTGGCCAGGACAATACCCCGTCCAGCATGACGTTAAACTGTATTCCCTCATCCAGCATGACGTTAAACTGCATGCCCTTGTCCGGCATGACGTTAAACTACATGCCCTCATCCAGCATGACGTTAAACTGCATGCCCTCGTCCAGCATGACATTAAACTGTATTTCCCAGTCCAGCATGACGTTAAACTATATTTCCCTATCCAGCATGACATTAAACTGTACACCCATTTGAACTACGAGGTCTTTGATCCATGTAAAGGCATGGTACGTAGGAGGCCTCCATGAGGTTCAAGCCTATCGTCATCTAATTCACATCGAGTTCTACTTTCGTCCATCATGACATTAAACTGCATTCCAGTCCGACGGCAAGCCGTTGTCACCACCCGAACTACGAGGACTTTGATCCGTGTCAAGGCATGGTACGTAGGAAGCCTCCTTAAGGTTCAATCCCAACAATCATTGGCCCAAACCATCTCCTTGTCGGTGTGCCAAGCCCCCATTTTCAATCCGAACAACGAGGACTTTGATCCATGCCAAGTCACGATACGTAGGAAGCCTCCCTGAGGTTCAAGCCCATCCCCCTTTGGACCAAGATCCCTCCTAATTCACATCGGTTCACCGACACTCACCATCCGAACTATGAGGACTTTGATCCATGTCAAGTCATGGTACGTAGGAATCCTTCACGAGGTTCAATCCCACCACTAGTGGACCCCTGGGTCTACTTTCACATCGGTTCACCGATGAAACCCTTTGAACTACGAGGTATTTGATCCATGTCAAGGCATGGTACGTAGGAAGCCTCCCCGAGGTTCAAGCCCATCTCTCATTGGACCAAGGTCCACCTTCACGTCGGTTCGCTGACGAATTCCATCATTTGAACTACATGTTCTTTGATCCATTTCAAGGCATGGTACGTAGGAAGCCTTCCAGAGGTTCAAGCCCACCACCCATCAGACCAAGGTCCACCTTCATGTCGGTTCGCCGATGAAGCCCCTTTGAACTACGTGGTCTTTGATCCATGTCACGGCATGGTACGTAGGAAGCCTCCACGAGGTCCAAGACCACCACCACTAGGACCCTCCTAGTCCTCCTCATTCACGCCGGCCTTCTGATGTCCAACCTGAACTACGTGGTCTTTGATCCATGTCACGGCATGGTACGTAGGAAGCCTCTCAGAGGTTCAAGTCCACCACCTGTTGTTCACTCCGAACTTCTTCGCGTTGGTTCATCCACACCTGGGCAGCCTAGTGTGTAATCCCCAAACATTTGGACCAAGGTCCACCATAATTCCGGTTCACCGGTACCATCCCGAACTACGCGGACTTTGATTCCCTGCCACGGGGATACGTAGGAGGTCTCTTTGAGGCTCAATCCCAACTTCACCGTCACCCTTGAGATGGTCCCTTGCCATTCCCCCCTCCACTTCATTCATCCATCCATCATCCACCCTGATTCTCACCCAGATGGTCATATCCCGGTGAGACCATGTCGATACGCTCCTCTTCACAGCCGCCCATGGGCTGGTCCCGGTATCGGCACCCCTTCAAGGGAAATCCCTCAATCCGATCCATTCTAGCTAATACTTTGATCGGGCTGATCCGTCTCCGTTGGACATTAAACTCGCGGCATACCCCGTGTTAAACACAGGAAGCTGAGGAAAACCTCAGATATGTGCCTATGGCATATAATTCCCTGCACTCAATGTGGGATGCCTCGGGCTTCCATGCCCTCGAGAAGCCCTATGACCAGGGATAATAGACAGACATGCCGGTTCCCCAGCATCCAGACACGCTACTAATGTCTCAACGTGACTACTCCCCCGACTGAAGGTTGCTGCCCTGACCAGACCCTTTGGAATGTCCCGACAGAAGAAGTGTAATTAACCGGTGTCCATGGAGACATGGCATTGGGAAGAGTTTCACGAACAACGTATTAAATCTATGAGGGAGACCCGGACTAGGTGACGAGTTCCGAGGAGGAATCCACGGAAGGAAGAACCGACATCCCATCATCCTATTTCAATCAAGGAGAAGACGTACCTGAATAAAGAGCGAATGTCGCCCGCCTTTGGAAAGCGGGAATGCGGGGAAACAGTGCAGCGCGTCCTCCTCTGCGGACGGACGGATGTACGCGCCCCGGAAAAAGCGTCGGAAATGGGATATTTAATAATATTTTTTAAATTCATTCTTGTTATAGTTTATAATAAAAGACCAAAACCTTTTCGGTAACGATTAGAGAATAGAGTTCATGGATAGATCTAGACTTTAAGGAGATCCCAACCTCTCTAATTCCATGAAGTACCCAATCATATTGAGTACATGACTAGAGAAAAAAGTAACTTCACACATATTTCATCTTAGAAATTCCTTTGAAGCACTATACCTCTAAATCCTATCATGTTCCCGGTATAGGACTTTTAGGTTATCAAACATCTTAAATACATCTATGTTATTATTTTTCTTTTACATATTAGGCTCTATAAACACATACATTATAGTGGGTATGTCAAGATAATCCTTCAAATTCATATCATAATCATTTAGTTCCAATTTTGAACAACTTCACTAGTTTAATTATTAGGGAGGGGTTGGTCTAACACATAAAATTTTACTTATTTATTAAGAACAATTCTTATGTTTCTATAATAGTTAAGGAAGCTTCTTACAATGAGATAATAATTTCCTATGACTGATCTCAAAGTCATGTTTTATGATGATTATTACATTTTATCTAACAATATATTCTTTTATCAAATGAGTATCATGTTTTTCATTCATCTAATAAGGGAATTTATTAAATATACTCCCACTAAAATGTGACCCATTTTAAATACATCATATTAATTAGTGGGAAAAGATCAATATTTTTATAAGATTTTGGTTACTTTGACATTTCTCTTATCACTTAGGTATTTAGTTGCACCACTATAATATCATATAAGACTCTTAAATAGTTGTGTGGACAACTCCTTGGATAGTCCATCATATAGGTTATCCCAACTCTTTTCCCCTGAAATTCTAATCCTCTTAGGGCTTCCAAACTAAGTTTACCCCAAATATTACACCAGATATGGGAACCTAATCTTATCACAATCATCTATAACCTAATTTCCTTATGAAAGATAATCTACAGACACCTATATTTTACATTCTCTAACCGTTTGGATGGTTAGGGTCTTAATATGTGTTCGGGTTAGAAGGAATTTAATACTTAGTATTTTAAATGGGTTTTAATTTTCTCAGCATCTTATTCCATGAATTTATTTTACTTGTATATATTATTTTAATGAATTAGTTTTCAATCCCTATTTCTTAAATATAAACAATATTTTCAAAACCATATTTATGTGCAATACTTTACACAACTCATTACTTGTGTTACTAACCCAAATTAAAATCCTGATATATTCACACATTTCTAAATTAATCTCATGAATAAATTATTGGAAACCCATTCATATAATTTCTTATAATCATATGAAATTAATAATCCCTACTTGAGTAAGAATGGTGTTGCTGGTAACCAACCCCAATTTTCTAGATTGAGCCTAAGCTCCCAGGATAATGAGCAGTTTGACCCAATTCCCACTACCCATGATTTTGTACTCAAGAGAGGCCTTAATTCATACATAATTTTAATGTGTAAGATGTATAATCTATACTTATTCTTTAAATCTAATCTTACACCTCATGAATAAGACAATTTCAAGGTAAAATAAAGATAAATAAATTATCATACATAACATGTATCTTCTTAAATGCATGAATTATAATTTCAATAATTAGTTTAAACTTAATCATGCATCAATTCAAAATATACATAATTTATATCTATGAATAAAAATAGTAATAACATGAAAAAAGTAATATTTCATAAATTTATACATGAGATGAACATTTATGAATAATTTGTAAGTAACCAATCAAGAACATTTTTTAATTTAACCATGAATTATGGATATTCTATAATTAAATAAATATAAACACTTTATAATTATTTCTAATGTTAACTCCACCAAGTTATAATTATATATGAAGTATTTCTAAATATATATAGTTATTTAAAAAATAAACATTTTATATTTAACATGAAAAATTTATATATTATATAATCATTTTATATAATCAAAATATCACATATTTAATATTATTGAAACCTTGATCCTGTCAATTATCTAAACTATTTTTGATATGGTTCTAAAAATTTCTAAAATAAGACATTAAATTTAAAGATTTCAAATCAATAATTATGACAAGTTTATAATTTAATATAATTTGTTTTATATTTTTACTTATTTTATAATTTATAAAAATTTTATAAATTAACATATAATTTCAATACAAACAATTTATATGGAAATTATATCACAATACATATAGATTAAATGTATTTAATATTAATAATTAATATTAAATATATTTAGTTAAAATAGGTTTCTAAGACATTTATTAATTAATATCATCATTAATTAATTTATAAACACATTATAAATTAAATAAACATCACACTATACCTTTTTCTATCATTTATAAACAATTTATAAATCACGTAAATCATTTTATAATTAAAAAATGGAAAAATCATAAATTTTCCATCATATCGTATTTAAGTATATAATGCCAATCATAATCTATGATATAGTTCAAAAAATATATCACTATTTATGACAGGTGATAAGAGGATGATGATATCACTCTTCTATCATTGGGTATCACGTTTTATGATGGACCCTAAATCATCTTTATGATATGAGTCTCTATTTCATGACAATTTTGTTGACGTTATCATACAATAAAAATCACAATTGAATACAATGATACAAAAAAATCTACCTCACAACCAAATATAGCGTATATCATATGTTATAATATACCAAGATTAATGTTTTTATATTATATCATATGCAATGTTGAGTAGAATGATTTTAAGTATAATATACAATATCTTCTTTTATGAAGTGAAAAAGAATCTCCCTTAATTTATAACTTCTTAAAGGGTATTTATCCAATGCATTGGTCAATTACATATTAAATTAGGAGTTGTAGATAACTACCTGATCAGGGTGTGAATATATATCATACTTGGTGAGAGAGAAATAAATATATAAACCTCTTGAATTCCAAAGGTATTCCAATTGACAACTTCAAAATATTAAATAACGTAGGTTCTATACCCCTTAGTTGCATATTAATTGTTCTTGAAAATTCCCTTGGGATACACTAATTTAGATCCCCTTGAACATGTTTGAGGTTTTTCTTTAATAAATATTTCATTTTAGATAGATAAAATATCATATTATATGACATTTTATATCCTATGATGTAATCCAATCACATATTATTATATCATTTATCGTATTAAAAGATAAAATTCAAAACCTATATCATATTTTATGGTTTTACATACAATATCATATTTTATTTATTTTAAACATGATTTTATGAATCAATTCAAGCATAGAATTTCATTGATACCACTACAAGGTTTATTAGGAATGAATAACACTAATTCAACTATCAAAAGATATTAAGAAACCATATATAAATATCATATATGATTTGAAACTAAAACCTTTCATAATATAAAATAAAGAATGTAGTGTACACCAATGATATTTGAGCCTCATGTCTTCAATAACATTCTTGATGAAGATAGCTTAGAATAAATTAATTTAGTGACCCATTCCTCCTATGGTATCAATGGGTTGATTAATCACCTAATTCTTGGGATGGATCTTCCTTTCATAACCAATATTAAATTACCTAATGAAGTAATGGAAGATAGGGAAAAGAGCTTTGTATTTGGGAGAATCAACATATAATCTACAAATGGTCACACCATTCTCATGGATCCAACCTCTTTATATAGTCATCAAAGATGATCCACAAGCCTTTATATAATTTATTAAAATTTTATGAAATATTTGAGTAATGTATTTGGTTACAAATTCTTATCAACCATAATCCATACATATAAATTTAATATTTACACAAATTCAACTAATTCTCCCAAAAATTAAATCATATGAAACATAAATGATTAATTATAACATATATGAAAGAAGAACCAAACATTAACATTTATCATTTGTATACCTTTATCAATTATTCTACCGAAATGATATATCATAACACTTTTGATATGCCCATATCATATAATATGTGAAAGAGATATATACCTTAAATCATTATATATATATATTATTTATTTAATAAAATTTTTAATTTTCATGCATAATGGGATATATATATATCATATATTAGTAGTATTGGCTCAAAGGTCTATCAATCCTCCACCATTGAAATAATTTAATGATATGTTTCATAAGATGAAATGGATGGGAGTTAAATAAATTCATGCATATAATTCATGAATTATAAGAGGTATTAATACATGTTTTATAAACACATGAATTAATTCATACACCACACAAGATAATCGTTGAGTTCGATATAAACCCGACTACTATGTGAAGGTGTATGGGTGTGGATTCAATCCCTCATTCTAGGTCAAACTCCCCAAGACATATATCTCTCTTCGTTTTACTTTTTTGCATATGAGATTATAGTACACCGTGAATGGATGAATGGATCTATCTCGTGTGAAGAGTGATTAAGTTCGACCCGTGGATACACCAAAAAGGTGGGATTCATTTTCTACTTAGGGATATTTATTGAACCCATGTGATGTAGTTTGAAGATGTTTTAGATGCTCTTCAGTGTATGGTGACCATATTTACAACAGTTCTTTATTTCAGTATTTTATAGTTCGTTTCTTATTTATTGTATGGTATATCACATAATTTTTTCCTAATTTCTTCAACTGTGACTAAAAAGTTTTATTATATTCATACCAACACTACTCGAAATTTAGTCTATAGCCACAATTTGAAACTGTGGCTATATGTCAAAAAACCGTGGCTATAGGTTATAGCCACGTTTCAATGGATTGTGACTAGTATTGGTGTGGCTATAGGGAAATACCTATAGCCACAGTTTGAAATAGTGGCTAAAAACTTATAGCCACGGTTCAAATCATGGATAAATGGCTATTTCCATGGGTTGAAATCGTGGCTAAAGGGATGTAGCCACAGTTTGAAATCGTGGAAGAACATTAATCCATAAAGGTCCTATTTCCATGGTTCAAAATCGTGGCTATATAGTTTTAGCCATGGTTTAAAATCATGGAAATAAACTAATAGCCACGGTTTCAAACTGTTGCTCTAGGACTTCCCATTTCATAAAAAAAACCCACATCCCCCTTGAACACCCCCACCCCCGGCACCCCCTTACACCCCCTTGACAGCCCCCTTGTACACCCTTGCACGCCCTTGAACATCCCTCCTACCCCCTGTGGACAGCCCCATTTCACCCCCACTAGACCCTCATTCCCCCAAACACCCCCCTGGATAGCCCCCTTGAACACCCCACTGCACCCCCCTGTACAACCCCCTTTCACCCCCACTGGACACCCCCCATACACCCCCACTGGACACCCCCTCCCGCTAGAAACCCCCCCTGGACACCCCTCCCCCCTAGACACCCCCTGGACCCCCCCCCCACCCCCCCCCCCCCCCTTGGACATCTCATCCCCCCTAGACACCCTCCCCCGGACAGCCCCCTAGAAACCCCTCCTAGACACCCCACCTGCACCCTCCCCCTGCCCTGCAGACCCCCCTGGACACCCCACTGCACCCTCCCTCATGCCCTGCAGAGCCCCCCCCCCACCCACCTGATATCTGCTATACAACCCCACCTACAGACCCCCCTACACCCCCTGCACCCCCTCCCTCAGACACCCCATGGAGAGCCCCTGGACAAACCTTGGACACCCCCTCTTAGACAGCCCACCTGCACACTCCCCCTACCCTGCAGACCCCACTGCACCCACCTTCCCTCCGGACAGCCCCTAGACACCCCTTGGAAAACCCCTCCCAGACACCCCACCTGCACCCTCACACCTGCCCCACTGCACCCCCCTGCCAGGTCCCCCCCACCTCCCGGACACCCCCCCTTTCACTGCACCTGCACCCTCCCCACTACCCTGCAGACCCCCCCCCCCCACCAGTATCCCCCCTTCCAGGCCTCCCCTCCTAGACACCCCCCTTGAACCGCACCTTCACCCTCTCCCTACACTGCAGCCCCCCCGCCCAGCAGTAGCCCCATGGACAAACCTTTGACACCCCCTAGACAACTCCTCCTAGACACCCCACCTGCACCCTCCCCCTACCCTGCAGACCCCTTTGCACCCCCTGCCCTACAGACCCCACTGCACCCCCCTCCCTCGGACACCCCATGGACAACCCTTGGAAAAACCAAGGACACCCCATGGACAACCCCTCCTAGACACCCCACCTGCACCCTCCCCCTACCCTATATAACCCCCCCCCTTCACCCCCCCTCCTAGGCACCCCCACTTGCACCGCACCTGCACCCTCCCCCTATCCTACAGCCCCCCCAGAAAACCCTCATAGACACCACACATACACCCTCCCCTACCTTTCACCCTCCCCCCTCCTGGACCCCACCCCACTCCTGGACACCCCCACTTGCACCGTACCTACACCCCCCTGCCCTGCACACCCCCTGGACAACCCTCCTAGACACCCCACCTGCACCCTCCCCCTACCCTGCACCCCCCCTCTTGGACCCCCCCCCCCTCCTGAACAACCCCTCCTAGACACCCCACTTGCACCCTCCCCCCTACCCTTCACCCTCCCCCTAGACTAACCATGGACACCCCCTGGGACACCCCACCTTCACCCTCCCCGCTACCCTATAGACCCCCCTTGCACATCAAAAACATAGTCCCATCATTTTTATGTTTCTCTCATTCTTTTCAGCTGATAGTCTTGTAACCATTCAAATTTTTATACCATATAACTCTCCTAATGTCCTCCTCCATCTAGTATTGTTCTCCATGAATCCTGTTGGTAAAATTGTAAGGCACCATAATACCAGTACCATAAGAAATAGATGGAACCATTTTCCTCCAATGAGTACTTATCAAAATTCCATCTTCAACCAGTTCTGTCTCAATTTCCAATAAAGTGAAATAAATAAAAACTTAATTCTTATATCATGGGTGGAGACTCAGTTTGTTTCTTATGGTTGAAATCACCCAAAAAATAATCTTATGTACTATAACACTAGAAACTCTAGAGTTCTCGATGCATGTTTCTAAAACTCCTTGATGTATTCATATAAATTTACAATATTTCACAATGAAATCATATACCACAATGGATCCCCATTAGCAGTCTTTCAATACATTTCTAATAACTCAAGATTGATATTATCCTAGTATTAACTAGGATAATAACCCTATCAAGATAAAAAAGAAATACAATATAGTATATTCCATGAAAATATTTTCCAGGTGATATTTCATTTATTCCGTTGTTTAGTTAACAAAAAATTTAGTATCAACCTTAGTTAACTAACCAAAAGGATATTATCCAGTAAATAATGGTAGATTTATCCTACGTAAAACACTCTACATTCCATCCATGTACTCAGCTTCCACTATAACTTTTAATTGCTCTGTGATCCATAGCCCTCCTTGATAATAGAGTTCTCTATCCTCTTAGAGAGAACATGGAATACAATCACATATTATTCATCTTGAATATATCTAACTCACAAAACTAAAGAATAATAATATATTATTGTATAAGCATCTATAAAAAATTGAGAAACCATTATTGAGAATCCATTTAAAATATTAAATATATATGATTGAGAAATCCTAGAGGAACAAACTAATTCAGATGAGAACTGGATTGAATTATAGGATATTCTTTATATTGACTCTGTTGAATTCATTTGGGAGAGACTTGAAAACTGATTAGTTTGGATTCCATAGGATGTAGCTTCTAATACATATTGGCTATCATCATGACTAAAATTTGATATACCTCTTGAACATCACATGATGGATACCGAGGAACAAATGTACTAGCAGTAGGTTACTTTTTTGCATCATGGAATAAAATACGGTAACAATATATTATTACAAATAAGGATTAATCCTATTAGGTCTTAAGATAACATACCCTATTTTGGGAATGGAAATGAAAAACATGATTTATGAACACTATGAGGAATTGAAATACTCTTAAGGAAATTCTATATAAAATATTTCAATATTCTCAAAAACCATGATTATCATGCTTGTAAAGTTAGAATTATATATATTTAACAAACTAATTGAACCTAAAAACATATATTAAATAATCTGATATACTCCATATATTTCTTACAACTTACTACTAAAAAATTCTTCAAGATAACTGACCATGTAATTCAGAGACATGACCCATGCACACCCCCCTCCATTGCCCCCTACACACCCCCTTCCCCCTTCCCCTTCCAAACCCCCACACTGCCCCTGCCCTACCCCCTGCCCCCTCCCCGAAACACCCCCCTCCCCCTGCCCCATGCACACCCACACCCCCTTCCCCCTACCCCATGCACACCCCTTCTGCCCATACCCACTTCCCCTTCTTCACATCCCCCTCCCCACTCCCTCCCCCTCCACCCCCTACACACCTACACACCCCTTGCACCATAAAATAGTATACACCACAACATCTATGTAAGTGGGACAAATATATTTTATATAAAATATAATTGTAAGAAATATTAGTAAAACATAACAAATAATAAAGGAAACTTAAATCTAAAACATTCTATATTAGATTATAAAAAAATAATAAACATTCTGTATTTTATCATAAAAGTAATCCTTAAAAAATATATGGAAGAAAGATAACTTCAATGGAAAGTTTGAGAACCAGTAACTGCAAAAATATGAAGTCTTGTCTTGGAATATCACCTCTTCTAGGAATTGTCCCTAACCCACACGTCTTTAAAATCTACTCATTTTTTATTTTTATTTTTTTCATCCTTCCCTATAAAAAATTATTCATCAACACATATTTAAAAAACTCAACCAAAGTCATTCACTCATTGCCTTATGTTGTAAGAGATAATAAAGAGAACATTGTACTGCATGGTTTTTCAACCTCTGTCCCAAGAGAGGACTTCCACGTTGGAAAACACGAGAAATGATAAATAAAACTACCAAATAAATAATTAATCCATAAAATGTATTTAAATCCAAAAAATAAATTTCATATCAACCAAAATAAAGCACCACAATAAATCTCTCTTAAAAGAAAATGCATTTAACATTGTTTAAAATATTTTACAATGTAACATGACATATTTTTAGTCTTTGTTGTTAAAATTCCAAAACATTTAACAAGATATCATTCATGTTAAAAAAATTATAACATTCAATTAATGTTGATATAATTTCATATAATTTTTTCACATTGATGCAAGGTTGTGGTTAATTTCAAATCATTTTCAAGAGACATAATATATTTTGAAAAAAATAGAAATAAAAATAACTTTTTCTTATTAAAATTTTTTGGCAGATACAATATGGAAATAGAATCA
Source organism: Viscum album (assembly GCA_963277665.1). Classification (NCBI taxonomy): domain Eukaryota; kingdom Viridiplantae; phylum Streptophyta; class Magnoliopsida; order Santalales; family Viscaceae; genus Viscum; species Viscum album. Next base: position 803,506,708 of record OY728148.1, read on the forward strand.
AATTCTAGAGTGGATATTTATAAGTTAAAATGTAATAAATAGTGTTCAATGTAACGGGGGGTCAATAAGTGAAAAAATACAATTATGAATGTATATGTTTTTTAAACAATGTGCATGTATGTGTACATGCGTAGGTAAATTCAAAAAATGTATGCATACCACATGCAATTTATTAATTTGTAAGAGGCATGGGATGCGTGGGAGCTTTCAATTGTGTACTACATACAGTTTACTATATGTGTATAGGTGTATGTACCTTCAAACAATGTATTCATACATTATGCATTCATGCAAATCTAATTTAAAAAAGTACATATTGTGTGTACACTGCATAAACCGGTACGCATAAAATAGATGACTCATAGTAGAACATATGTTACCATTAATAAAGTAGACATAGAAGATAAGAACAAGAATACTCTTTTAATGATGTTTTACTATAAAATGCATTGCAATGATGGAAGAACTGACATAGATGCAACATAATTATTTCAATGTTTTATATCTCTAATCTCAATGATGAAAACTGGTAATTCATTTTCAATATTTTTTTAAAAAATTATTCTAATAATTTATATGGAAAAGATTGGATTCGATGTTGAGATGGTTGGGATTGAAATCGGTCATGGGTTGGAAAATCTTCTAGATGGTTAGGATTTAGACCATGTAGTTGATTGGGTAATTGATTATCCAAAAAATTGAATTTAGTATTTTCATTGTACATGTGATGAAATTTTTTTTATTCATAAATCTTCTGAGTATTCAGATCATTTGCCTCCATTAATGGTATATCTAGAAGAACTTACTTGATTGATGTAATAGTTGGGAAATTATCGATCACTCAAGAAGAACCTTTTATTTTAAAATATTTCACTTTGGGAGTCTAAAGTGGTGAATACTGAGGGTTTCACCAATAACAATAATTTCATAGTAATTTTAAAGATCCCCTGTAATATTATAGATAAGAAGAATCTCATAAGGTATCACTTTACTAGAAAGATTTTATGAAGAAAAGTTCCCCTCCCTCCAAGTATGAATGATATTTTTGTGTTGATCGATGGGGGACCTACACTTAATAATATTATAAACTAAATTCCAAGGATCACTTGCATCATTATGTAGAAATCTTAAAAGAATCTTGGAGTTCTACTCAACCATAAAAATATTGAGGTTATGTATCCTCCAAATTTAAAGGTCATGGAGTAAAGATCTTTTCTCCACCCAGATAGAATTACTTAAACCATAAAAGGAACTATATTTGATAACCATAGATCCCCTAGAGTCATGAAAAATATCTCCTCATAACTCCCTATTTATGGGACCCATTCACATTATGTTTTAGTCCAACATTGGGGGGTATCCACTTAATCCACCACCCTAGATGATCTCTATCATTTGTAATGACATCCCTAGGGAGGATACCCTTACTTGTAGCCATTCTCTTTTCAATAGGAAGAAGGTAACCTAGTTTTTCCATGAGAGAGAGCACATGAACTTGAATGAATAGAGTGAAAAATTCTTTCCTTCATGACCCTTGATCCTTGTCTCCTAAATCACCCAACACACCACTGAAAACACTATTACATGAAGATTAACCATATATGAATGTTTCTCAACGCTTTGAAATAATGTACACAAAAATTCAGAGATTTGTCCCCCCTAAAATTGAAATCCCAAAAGTTTTCCAACAAGGGCCCAAGAAAATTAGACTCATTATACATCAAAAAATAGGTTCTAGACTAACTCAAATTTTATCCTCTCACAACACATACATAGTGAGGGTATCTAAATTACTTTTTTATGGATATTAATTTCAGTTGGTATTCCCTTATTTCAGAATCTCTAGAAATGTATGTTCAACTTAATTGGAATTTATATAGACAAGACATTGATCACCCACTCATCATTCTCCTGGTTGGATCTTAATAACAATTGAAAATCCAAACCATTAAATTATCCTAAGGTAAACTTTGATAATGTGCACATATCCGGTTCATTGAGCATATAAATCCTATCATAAAAAATTGTATGATCCTCATCGAGGGATGCTGATATAAACCCAGGGTTTATTCTCACATTCCTAAAGTAAATGTGAGGGATTGGGAATCCAGGGATGAATTGAAAATGAACTAACAAGTTTTCTTTCTATTAATTGATGTCACCCCACCCACAAACCAACACACCAAGTGTGGGATCCTCTCAGAATTTTTTTTGAATTACAGGAATGGGAATTGATTTTAGGATGTCTTTTTCAATTTTTGGGTATTCCAGATTTTAATCCCCACGGTCAACCATACCTAGAAACATTTATAAGTTTGGGATCAAACCTAGATAGGGTATTAACAATGCTGGCCCAAGAAACCGTACCTAGAAATTTTAATTTCTCAATATTTTATATCACACTTATAGATAAAAAATACAATTTATAGGAGATATAATGGTATCAATTCATACTCAAGTAATGCACCATCAATTATTCCACTCTAAGTCCACATGATTAATGATCAATGCATAAAAAGGTGGGTTTGATTTAGACATCAAATATCTCAATTTAACAAAGAATATGTTTCCAATATGAAATGAAACTACTCGTCACATTTTTCAAGAGTCACCAAACTATTTTTGTAGGCTGGGAAAATTGATTGATACAAATAGTTATAATGATTCTCATGGAAAATTTCAAACTTATTTTTTTACCCACTTTAACACACAGGTAAAAACATTCAAATTAAGTAGCATGTTTTAATTTCCGAAAATAGCCCCAAAACTTATTCAATATTTCATATAAATTACACTAATTTGAAAACATCATACCCCCGTATAGCATTATTTTATGATTTTAATCAAGAATTAGATATCATGAAATCATAACCTTTCAATAATACCTTTTTCAATCACCTTCCAGAATTCAAATTTTGATGAAGTGATAATTGTAGAAGATTCTTCAAAACCTTCTCTACTTTTCCAACCTTCAAGGAGTCACTAGAGTTTTAAAAATTTATAATGATCCAATTTTGAATATTAATAAATGTTCTATCAATTTCAAGATGGATATCTTCACCTTACTTTCCAACTTTGATATCTTTTTCATCATCATTAAGGATGATTATTTCATCATATTTTTTTTAGAATACCATTTGATAGATCATTTCATAATGGAGAATTATTCATTTTATTTTATATTTTTTGATCTCTTACAAACCTTATTTAGTTATCTCTTTGATAACATGCAACAAATACAATTACTAACATTGTAAGAACATATGTACAACACATTTGATAAAGAATAATATAAAACTTCTTATTCTTCAATGTGAAAAGAACGGTTTTGAGAATTTTATCGACTAAGTATCTCCATTATTCCTACTAGGAAATATTTTTTTTTCAGATATTAATCTACTCTAAAAAACTAGAACTCTTTATTAACTCTCTTCTTAGTTGTAACTATAGAAAACTAAAATGAAAAACCCATTTTCTTTTTCCCTTTCATAAATAAAATACACTTCTTTCTTTGAAAATTGTACTTCACATAAATCTTATTCCCTCTTCTTATTCTTATTCTTATTTAGTGAAACAAATATTCACTAGATATACTATTTACATTATCCATAATCCATAAAACTTATTAATAATATATTTAGTTTTGGATCTATTCTCTCCTTCAATACTCAAGGAATCTTTCTGTAGGATTCAATGTCTGTTATCTCTTCTTGATGCAAGGATTTTTCTTTCTTGGAATGACAGTTTCAAACTAACAATTTATTTTACATGAAATATATATATATATATATATATGATACATGAAAAAATATCCATTATATTAATTCTGTTCTTTCTCTATTACCTGTAAACATTATACCATGTGAATACTACATTTTTAATTACTATAATTCTCAATAATTCAAAATTCCTAATATCTTGACATTTCAAAACTCCCACTACTTCTGTTCACAATTGTTTGTAACACTATATAGACATGTAGACACCACTTCATAAAAAACTCCATGTATACATAAATCATATATAAAAATATTCAAGGTTTCATATCCTCATTTCATGGTGTAATGATTTTTGTAAAATATGAAGTTATGAAATGGAAGCATGAATCACAATATTTCTGCACAATATTTATGTCGATGAAGAACGGATAACTATGCATCATCATATTTAGTTTATTATATTTCTTTTTCTTTTTCTAAGAATAATTTGATAAGACTTTCAGATAAGTATTATAATTTATAGATTCTTACATAATTCCCTCAAAGTCTTATGAAGTTCGAGTCTTATAAAATTTCCTCAAAGTCTTTCAATTAAAAGTTTTATGTTATTCCATAAAATGCCTTATGAAGTCTGATTCTTTTAGTATGGATTCCAGTAGTGCATGAATAGTCTTCTAAGGATATTTATAAACACCAAAATTCATCACAACATTTCAAATAAAGTGCTTCATGAACTCTATATGGAATTTTGTCAACTCTATACAGATATTAATGTACCTTATATTGGAATATATCAACCCTATATTCTTCCATTTGCATCTAAAAAATATAACCTATGAAGATATTTTCACATAACTTATAATTCCTAGGATTCTGGAATATGGAATGAGTTTCTCATGATCTCACATTATGGATCACTCTATAATTTATTGTGTGGCTAAACTATAATCATGACAAAAACTAAATAATTTAAGAATAAAACCAATAATATATCATATAATGTATCAATGTCTGAGTTTTTAATTGATGAACAATAGTTTTATTTGATGTTCCCCACACCAGACTTTTGTTTGTGAGGACACTTATTTATTTCCTATAACACTCCTTAGTCTGTCATTCAAATACATTTGGGTCGCGGTTCTAACATGATTTCCTATACAGTGGTTATAACCTTCACTCTCCACAAATAAAAAATTGGTGCACTCTCCTTAGGTTTTTTTTGACCAACACAGGATTTTATACATTCCATCCTAACTGGAATGACTTTAATCCTTTCCACTTGTATCTGATGACTTAGCTTCTTGTGTAGTGATGTATTAAGGTATTTTTTTATAAATCCTTATCCAAAATTTAAAACAAATAGAGAAATCATAAGGGTCAACTATGCACTCATAAAAATATTCCTTTGAAAATATCTCAGAAAAAATTCACTCATAATCCAAGTTAAAAAACAACTCAAACATAAAAATTCCTTTTCAAATATAAAAATATCTTGTACTCCAATAATATCAACATTTTTTAATTTTCCTTGACTTCATCCATGTATTTTCCTGAATAGTTTTTTACTTTACAAGCTTATATACATAAGAAAAGAACATCTAAAATGCCTTCATCATACACATATAATATTAATCATTATAAATTCTCCATGAAACTCCAATCCTTATTGAAATTTCCTTTTCATTTTCCCTTTTTAAAAGTATAATATTCGAAGAAAAAAGAATCTTGGAAGTAATTTAAGAACACTTAAAACATTTTTTAATTTATATAAATGAATCTCCAAAACTCTAAAGGTAATGTATTCCCTTTTCATATGAGTAATGAAAATTATTTCATAATAAAACATAAAATATGTGTCTCTAAATCTCATTTACTTAATATATTGTCACACCTCTCTTAGGAACCCTTATTCTCAAAAAAAAAATAAGTTTGCTAACCAACTTCCAAGATATTCTTATCCATAAATTCTTATTTCTTACATATTGAAACTAATATTCCTTGAAACTTCAAAATCACTGGAAAAAATAAAACATACACAATTTGGGATCAACAACACTAACTTCTATGCATTAAAACTAAAGAATTAATTCCATAATTATAATATTCAATACAATAATTTGGCCTACTATCATGAAACTATAAATGGATAAATAAAGGGCTTCAATAAGACCCTATATAATATCCTTCATATGATTGTGAAAAATGATAATAGATCTTACTATAATAACATATTTCATGCTTTGGGGGAATATCTAAACACAAAACATACTAGTACACAAGAAACCCCATATTGTCTAGTATATAGGATAGAAGTATCCTTACCCATAGATGTTTACTTTAGTTCACTTTAAACTTCCATTTTTGATCAATTTTCAGAATATGGAAATTCTTAGACGTAGATTGATGAGCTATAATGAGTTTATGATAAAATTTTATTCACACTATATAACCATGGGGTCTATTAAAATCATTTCACATGAGAATTTAACAAGAAAGTTTACATCTTCTAATTCCATCGTGGAGAATTAGTATTTTCCATGAGAACACCAACGATACATGGAACAAAGCCTCCAATTATAGAATAGAAATGGTAATGACCTTACATCATCCATAAGGTCCACTCTAATGAGATTATTCCCTGGTCACAATGGATGGAGGGAATATCAAACCTCCCATTAATATAAGATTTATAATGAAATAAATTACAATGCCTTAGATAAAAGTGTGTTTCACGTGAATTTAAACTACTTGGATATAGTCCTTGTCATATAACATTTAAATTTATGGCACTAAATGTCATTTTTTCATGATGTAAAATTGCATAGTATATAATTCTTATCACATGGTTTTGTACTAAACGACACCATATCCACCCCACATGAACCTTAAACTACATGGAGTGGATTGTCTCATATGAAAAGGTTTACTTACATGAGATTGAGATCTATAAAAGATTCTCAAAATATGGTTTCCCCTATCTATGACCCAATTTCTAGATAAAAATACACTCATGTTCAATAAACACATATTAATTAATTCATATTATCATGATATATGCAGTGAATACCAAATCACTTATCTTGGGGTCAACCAAATTTCTTATCTTCTTAAAACCACCCCATCTATCCTAGTGTTTTGGATCTTTACCTCATTAATACAAGGTCTTCCAATGGACCTACATTATGATAGAACAATGTTAATTTATCCTTGTGATGAGACCTTAATCACATCATGTTTCCTTCCTTATATCACCATGACACTCATATATTTCATTACCCTTTCCACTATGTATAATCCATATATATATAGAATTTTTTAAAGAATTATATGTGGATTGATTTCTATTGTCATAGGATATATAGTGAAACCAGGACACTCTATCTTGGGGCCAACCACAAGTATCATTCCCACCAATTACATATCTTATTTTGGTATGTGGTCCCTCATTGATTCACACCAATTCTTCTCCAATAACCCATCATTTGGATGAAATATTTTCATTTTAATTTCTGTTTAATCCAGATCTGAATAGGGACCATTTTACCAAGAACTATTTGTATCCTTATTCTTGTTATTTTAAGATATGTTGTAACCCCAAGACTTTTTTATCTAAGTTCCATCTAGGAATTCCATTTCCATCCCATTTCCCATCAATATTACGACACTCAAGTTTACTTATTCTCATAGGATTTTCCTTCATCAACCCTACACCAGGATGGGAATTCTTATACCATCCCATAGATACCTATAGTTTGATTACTATTATTTTAGGATATATAATGACATCCAGATAACCTTTCTTGGTCGAAATTTTAAATTTTAATCCACTCAAACTCCTACATAATTTTCCTCAAGGACACAATAATAATTATCTCTGAACTAGAAACTAGATTTAAAATATCCTTTTCCTTTGTAACAAAATTTTAACTTGATCATTTGAGTCCCCAAAAATTTTCCATGTATACTGGTAATGTGTACATAAAATCTTGATAGACACCTTTATTAGGATATGGTAAATACTCTCTGTATCTAACCTAACTATAACCAACCAAAGGCATGTCCTTTCCCTAAAGGATAAGACCCAATAATCTTATATTCTTTTAAAAACAATACATTAGAACCTATAATTAAAGTTTGGCCAACATCTATCCTTGGTATGATTTTTCAATGGTATGGAAATAGACACACCATTTCAAATATATTTTGTGATTATCCTAGTCTACCCATATGAATTTCATCATTATATAATTTAAATGACACAAGTCATTTCCCTAATTTAAAAGGTTATAAAATATTTATGGATTTAAAAACCCCTTTTGGGTTATCACATTCCTTCTAATTAGACTGAACTCTATGACTTGTATGAATTTCTGAGAGACTTTATAATATGTCTTAAATTGATGTTTTATATATCAAAATAATGAAAGATAACTAAATTACAATTACAATTAGTGATAAATAGTCCAAATGAAAAAATAATTATGAATTAAAATCAAATTAAAATATCTAGATGATATCAAACAAATACCCCTCATCTAAAATTTATGAAAAAAAAGAGAAAGGATAAAATTAAAGTACTTACAGAGGAAATGGACTCTACTGTAGCTATATGAAAAAAAAGGAGAAGAACCCTAGAAAAACCAAATCGTAAGTATGTAAAAAGGAAGGAGACAAGGAGGAATGGTAGGGTGATGCGTTAGCAGGGAAGAATGTCATAGAAGCAAGGTGTGGCTGAGTGATATCATTATGGAGAAGGTGATGGGGTGGAGGAGAAAGGGAAGCATGGCTAGGGGGCACGACGAGGATCAGGTTGATAGGGAGGAGGTGAGGCGGGTGGGCGGAGAGGCGCGGTAATGGAGGCACACAACGAAGCAGCCACCACTGTTATACTGGGTTTGAGATTCGAGGAGGGAGTAATGAGAATGTGTTGGAGTGACATCGGAACCATGTCGGAGCTGAGTCAGAGAAGGAGGTTTGCGGGGAGGTGGGGTGGTCGCATCGTAGACGTCGGGAGAGGAGGAGGATCACGAGAGGGAGGAGGATCGTGGGGATAGTGGGGATAGGAAATTCCCGAGGGCGGGGAGGGGATCACGTGGGGCACTATTTCCACATATAGAAAACAAAGTTGTGGGTATAAGTGATCTATAGCCACGGTTTTTATTATCTGTAGCCATATATCCATAGATATAAGTCCAAATCCTAGTATTGAAAACATAAAAATGATATTAGAGATATCCATGCTTTAATTTTATGAAACTTGTGGTTAAATGACGAAGAAAACTGAAAAAACAAAGTTTCATTTTCATTTTATGGGAATTTAGTTGTTCAAATAGATTACCCTTACATAGATGGGATATGTAAAGGTGACCACAATGTTACCTTTATATAAATGTGATGCATAATGGTAACCATGTTATTACCCTTACACAGATCAATAACATAAGGGTAACAAGTTGTTAACTTTACATGAAGGGGTTCACGTAAGGGTTGTCTTAACTTACCCTTATGAATATCAGTCCACATAAGGGTCTCCATAGCATACCCTTACATTTATAGGTATCTAAAACCTACCTTTACATAGGTAGGATCTTTGTAAATTTCATATAAAGTTAATCCTATCCAATGAAGTTTTTGTAAGAGTTATTCCATCTTTCCTCGCGATCTACATAGGGGTTATGTGAGAATTACCATTACATAGAGTGTTTATGTAAAAGCAATGAAGGTTTTTAAAATATTTAAATAAAGGTAGATTTGTAAGTACCCTTATGCTATGAGTTCTTATAAAGGTAAGAGATTTTGTACCCTTTCGTAGTGTATGCAATGTAAGGTTCGTGGAATTATACCCTTACACAAAGGAATCAGAACCATATTACCATATATAAAGTGTCTTTGTAAGGTTAAAGAGAGGATACCCTTATACAGGAATGAGTTTCTATGTAAGGGTAAATACAAAAAAAAAAAATTTTTAAAAAAATTATTAAATTATTTTAATGGTTTATAAAAATTTTATAAATAAATATTAAAGGTATCTTGGGATATTTTAATTTATAAAATAATTATAAATTAATTAATTATAAAATTTTCATGAATGGTTATATCATGTTTAAATATTTGAATTTATCTTTTATTTAAAAGTTTATTCCCTACTAAATTCATGTTTAGTAATTTTTTTATGAAATTTTAATATTCTGTATGATTTTTTATAATTTATAAAATATTTATGGGATAGATCCTCGAATTACATGATAAGATTGATTCTATAATTAATTTATCCTTTCATCTACCTTGACATCAATTTTTAAATGGATTTAAAAGATTGAATTTAGTTTTTCAATAAAGATTGCGAATATTAAGTTATATAGTTTGGATGAATTTAACTCTCTATTGTGTAAAGTATTCCTGGGTATAGGGACTTAGGTTATGAACACCTACTAACCTATAGGCCTATATATTGTCTTGGAAATTGAATAGGTTTGGCTATTTTTCGATCTGAAATTACTCATGTGGAGATCTTCAATATCATATAATTCTAAACCTTTACATTAAGTGTTCATGTACCTTATGCATGTAATGCATTTGGATACGTATGAATATACTAGAATTATAATTTTGGGTGAGTAACACAAACTTGTGGGAAGTGTAAAGACTTACACATCAATATGGTTTCAACATATTGGTTTGGTGGGAGGAATAGGATTCTAAACTAAATTACTAGAAACATGCATACATAAAATGGAATTACATAAGATAAAATGGTGAGTTTGACCCCCTTCAAATACTAAGTGTAAGATTCCTTCCCAAGCAGTACTTTTCAAGACCACAATAATCTAAACAGGTAGGTCAAGCTAAATTTGGGTACCCCTAGATTATCTTGTGTATGGAAAGAAATTAATAAGCTATAATGGATTTTCCTCCTAGGTAGAACATAAAAAATATGGGTGCCCCTTTATTGTCCCTTGTTAGTTTTTTTTTGGATTTTTATTTGGGTTTCACTAACTGAGAGTCCCTAATATGATTAGGTTACCAGATGAATTGATTAGAGTTTTTTTATATGATAGATTGGACATAGCGTTGTCTGCTCAACTATCTGAATGTCAGATATGATATGATTCAAATGATGCCCTACCTAAATAGATAAAAAAGGGAGAAATGAAAATTTAACATTGAGATTAGTGAAATATGGATCTTATTCCACTAATGGATATGATTTATATTTAAAAGGAGTTATCATTTTAGTGGGATACTATTTAATAAAATTTCTTATTAAATGATTAATAATACATGATATTCATCTGATAAAACATTCTATTGTATATAATATAATCATAATAATCATACTTAACTTTTTATATAATACTTAAAAATTATAAATTTAATTTAAGTATATTTTAATAATAGTAAATTAAGAAAAGTTCATAAGCTAGTTTAGTGATCTAATAAAAGTTCTTAATGAAAATTGAATTTGTTAGAACAATTCCTCTCTCAATAAACAAGTGTTTACATTGTTAGAAAATTGAATCTAGAAACTTATGGAACAATAGAATGATTAATTAAATATTTCAAATTCATTAGATTAAAAATATATTGGTCTATTTATGGAATTTCTCCTTTTTTATGTGTGAAAATATTTCAAAAATATGATTAAATTCAATAAAATCTTACCTAAAATTTTCAAAGTGTTAAAAATGTATGAACCAAGAATATATTATTGTAGTTTGGTGCTATTTAGAAAATAAAAGTCTATAGAAGTTTAAACTAGAATAAAAAAGGTGAATGAAAATTTCAACAATGTTTCTTAATGAAGCCAGTCAAGGTCATTAAAAAAAAAGGCTTTCAGGAAGGAGGAATAATAATTATATTGGATTATCCAAGATAAACCTAACGGAGTTTAGGAAACTCTATGTAATTACCATTTCAGGTATGGATATTATAGAAATTAATTCTATTATTTTGAAAGTTATATGATAATAAATATATATTTTATAGTTTTTTTAAAAATATAAGAGTTCAAAATCAAAAGAAGAACTATTTGACTTCATAGTTTACATTCATGAAGAAAAGATTTTCTAAATACTAATAAAAATGATTTTATTAAGAGAAAATAAATCTATGTAAAATATGTGTATCCTCATATCATTTATTATATATGATAATATATGTTTTTCGATAAAAGAGAGTTTTTATTAACAATGTAAGAACCTGGACCTTCTTTTCAGTTATGTTTTCATTTTCTTGTCGTTTTTGGAAAAAGGAGGTTTTTCTGGAAATTTTCAAAGTACACGCCATGTACTTTATATGTACACGTCGTGTACTTATTTGTCGTAGCAAACCATGTGCTGGACGTGTAGTAGCGACACACACGGTTGTGTGGTAGTGGCTTGGAGGCCGCTTAAAGTGGATTACAGAAAAGGCGAGTACACACCGTGTACTTCAAATGTACACGCCATGTACTTTCTTTTTTTCATTAAACGCATCGGGGTCACATCTAATCACCAAAACTCACTTCTTTTAGGTTTTATTCATCCGATAGAACCTGTACGACTATGGATATTCTCTGATCCCCCAAGCCCCCGTCCATCCTTCGATTCGAACAACGTTGATTGTGTTGGAATCGCATCGGCGAGTTCTCTCTTCTGCTAGAACCTCATTTCTTGATTTCTCTTCTTTTCTAAGTTATCGTGGGTTGAACATTTTAGACATTTTCCTAGATCTACAATGTTCCAAGGAGATTCAAGCTTTGTGGTTAAATTATATTGATCTCATAACCCTGAGGTAGGTGGTTTATGCCTTTCGGTTAAAAGTATTTGAGTTTTATGTGAAAATTCCACCAATACCTGTGAAAGGGGTATTGCGTGTATATCATTTTAGCCCTATTGTTTCTCTGTTATGCTAGTATTCTTGTGTAGATGATTATTGATTGTGAATAGGGTTGATTGTTGTGCTTTGGATGTATTGACCATGCATGTTTTTCCTGTTTTAGCCTTTGGGTCTTGTGTGCCTGTTATGCTACTTTTTACTTTCCTATGCCTAGTGTTATAGGAATGTTTGACTGTTATACTATTATAATGTTGTGTTGTAGAATGCTATGCAAGTAGTTCATGAGATTTACTTTGGTCATTATGCGCTGCTACACTTTCTTGACTTACACAGGGCCGAGAGAACTTGGTGTATAGACCATAGGGATAATGGACGATGAGGGATTCTCCAGAGTGTCTTTGTAATTTACAATGCGAGGACACATGGGGAATTGATGATGAGTGCTTTCCCAGAGTGTTTATAGTTCCTCGACGTGGGCCACAGGGGGGACGGAGACGTTGAGTGCTTCCCCAGAGTTCCTTTAGTACTGATATGATACTACAGGGGTAATTGATGGTGAGTGATTCCTCAGAGAGGCTATGCTTAAGCTGAACCAGAAGGGTTAGAATGAGTGTACTTCCCAAAGGGTTGATTATACTTTTTAGGTAGGACCAAAGGGATAGTCTGTGAGTACTTCCCAGAGGGTTACCTTGTATTTAGCTTCTTTCTTGAGTTGATAGGTAGGACTAGAGGGGATAGGTTTTGGGTACTTCCCAGAGGGTTACCTATTGTGTTATCTGCTTTGTTTAGTTGTTGCATGTTGTGTAGTGATTTGAATGATTTAAACTATGGATTTTTTACTTCTTAGTGCTTTCCTATTTACTGTTTTATGTACTTTTATCTTCCATATACTCACTGACTGTTAGGCTCATATATTCGAGTGGTTGCCTATTGGGATTTAGTCTAACACCCTGTTTGGGTCATTCTTTTGAGCCCAAATAGATTATATTGTTTCAGGTATAGATAAGGTCAATCACCCTTCTACTTCAGGTACCTGACTTGTTGTGGAGCTAGGGAGTATGGGACCAAGATATAGCTTGCAATACTGAGGAGTTTATCTACTTTATTTTTGCGCTTTGATTTAGCATAGTCGTTATAAGGCCCCAGCCTTAAACATTACTTAACATTGAATTAAATGAATAATTCCCATTGAGGATCTTTTCAGGTTTAGAGTTTTAGAGAATTAGATCTTAACTATTACATCTCAAAATATTACAAAGTAGACACTTCTACTAAGTTTCCATAAAATAAAAACTCTTAAAAAGAAACATGTCTAGTTCCATGTTTCATATAGCATGACTTTACCTTGATCCCTTCCTTGACACTATTCCACATTAAGTCATGTGAAACACATTTCAATAAAACTTGGGGTGAGCATAAAAATCTCAGTAAGGGAAACACAAAGAATGAAAACTATTAGTTTTTCAAAATAATAAGTAAACCATGTATACTTTATCAAAGTAATACTTTTCACCTTTATGAAGTAGTAGAAACTCTTCACTAAATAAAAGATCAATAATTACCCTTTTTAACCAAAATATTACCATAAAACCCCTAAAAAGAACACATAACATATAAAGATAACTTGGGACATAAACATACTTAAATGGAATAACCATACGGTCGACTTCTACACATATCACTTAATGGAATAGCCACACGGCTGACTTCCATACCCAATGCATTGGAGGTTATAACGTAACCACCCGTCCTGGTATTCACGGCACCACCCGTCATATGGTTTATCATGTAACCACCCGTCAAATGTCCAAGTACCATTATAAAATCATAAGACATAAAACAAATATAATGGAAAGAAAACATTTCCACACTTTGATCACAATATATCACTTAAATATATTGACATAAAAAATCCATTATAAAAACCATTTTCAATACCAAAATACATAAAAGAGTATATGGTATTTATTTAATTTTAAAAAACATTACAGCTTGTTGAGGAAGCCAAAGACCAAATAATACTCGCGGCGGCGGAAAAGGTCATTGTCATCATGTACATTAAAAGAAACATTCCTTTTTGTCGTTTAGTAAAATGCTTAATATAAAAAGATTCCTTTTGAATAAAATTAAAAGTCAAAGGGTTTTACACACCGTATAAAATAAAGTTGTGTATAAAACAAAATATGCCACAATGAAAAGAGATTGAGACGAAGTCCCTTACCTCGGGTCTGACTTGACTCGATTTTTCTTTAACGTCCTAAATAATAAACTTGAGTTAATTTCTAATTTCTTAAGAACCTTTTTCAAGTTCATTATTCCTTTTATATCACTTATTACCATGTTATGAACACTATGTAATTATTTATGTTAATAATGGTCGTTTTGTCGATCAATTGTACTTGAGTCAAAAGTAAACTCTTTATAATTACAAGTTGTTCATGGGGTAAAATATCCATTATATCCAGAATTATATTCAATATGTAGATATCATATATGTCATATATATTCAGTGTATACATGCATTTATAATATTACATAACATTTAGAGGTAATAAATGAAATGCACCGTTCATGGAGATGGTAAGTCGTACGTACGCATGAATGCTACTTCCATTTCTATTTCATATTTAATGGAATTAAAACATAATGATACATAATAGTATTATAATTACAGTATTTTATCATATATAATATCATTAAATCTATCCTTTATATGTACCACATATGGTATTAACGAATCAAATCACTTTGAGGGGGCGGTAGTCCGCACTTCCTAAAATGAAATTATCGTGTTTACCCATAATGGAAACCATAAAGGTATGACACAAATGAAAAATAAAGAAGCATAAGGAAAACATAAACATAATATATATAATATATAAATATAAGGACATCTTAATGGCCACCATTAAAGGTGTTAAAAGAAGATTTAACAATCATCGTTTCGTGAGGCAGAAATTCGCCAACCACAGAAACAGTATGTTCTTTAACCATTAGACGGAGGTGTGTGTAAGTGTAGATCTAATACTTATTATAAAAACATCCTAGTATATTTAATATACTGGATTTGTTAAAAAAGAAATTAATAAAAAAAATTAGTTGGTTGGAGAAGCAAAATAAAACAAAATAACACAAGTGAAGACATTACCTTAAAATCAGGTAACTCCCTTTGGTTTGAACCAAAAGGGTTTCTTGAAGATATTCCTGCCTAAGGTAAGGCTTCTAGGATGAGTAGAGGGATGTTTAGAGATAAAATGATTATAGCTTGGCCGAGCCAAAGGCTTGAGAGGTGTGGGTAAGGAGGTAGAGGTGGGGGCCTTTTATAAGAGGAGAGGAGGGGCACTCTTGGAAAGTTAAGAAATGTTACATTATTTTAAAAAGAGTTTCGGATTTAAAAGGTCCCACATTGATTTATTTCTAAGATAAGGTGATAAGAGTTCGAAATGCACCCATCCAATAGGTTTTTGACATGTTTAGGTCTTAGATTTTACATTATCTTTTCATTTTATTTAAATCATTAAATAATGAGGTAATCGCTGCATCATCATGATGTCATAAATAATTTAATTTATATAATGTCTAAAAATTATAAAAAAAATACTATGATGTATGAAATATTTTTATCTTTCCAATTACTATTTATAGTAAAAAATATGACTTGTTTAACCCAATGTATAAATTGTTTTTGTAAAAAAATACATGTTTGTGTCTTTTTTACTTTCACTTTAAATAAAAGGCATTAATGTCATTATCTTACCCAAGTGGCTCCATGGGGTCCCAAAAATCGACCCATGGGTTTTCTTGGTCGTACATGACACATCCAATAAGTGCATGACATGTTTCAAGGTCATTTTATATTTTTAAAACATTATTTTTACCTTAAATTATACTAATTACCTCTAATCGCGATTAAAAACGTAAAAGTTACTATTCACTAAAAAAATATTTTAATCCCATTGAACCACATTTTACTTATTAATTAAAATCATTTATATTGGATTTTTGAAATTCAAATCACATAAGTGGTAAAGTTCCATTTAAACAAAAAATCAGTTTTTGTAACTACCACTTTGTGGTTTCACTATTCATCAAAAATTAAGGTTTTTCAGAAAAATACCAAAACTTCACCCTAAGCTATATTTGATATTCCAAATTCAAAATTGATGTCTATTTTACAAAATTCAAAACATATAAGTTGCATTAATTAATTTTATAATTAATTCCCGCTGTCAAAACAAATATCGTGTTTTTATGAAACAATATGTATCAAAAGATTGACACTAGTTTAAGTCCAATTTCAGAGTAAAATCAATTCCAATGACCACCATTGGATTAAATGGTAAAAATATATTCTAATTGAACTTTAAAACCAACTCAAAATATAATCTAATCATATAAAGAAATTATATTAAAAAGAGGTTTTGAATTAAAATACAACATTTTCACTATTCATTAAAAATGATCTTTATCGGAAAAACACAAAAAATTTACACAAAGTAAATTTTGATGTCCCGATTCCAAATAAGAGTTTTATTTGGTCCAATAGAATGTATAAGGGTGACCAAAACTATATTTAAAGAGGTTTCTCCATCAAAAGGCGATAGTTCGACCTTTTAGTAAAAATTAGAGTATATATGCCTAAAATTGAATTATTTTCTTATTTTAAGCCTTTATCTTTTATTAGATAAATATAAAAACATTTAAAAAACATATATAATCATATTTTAGTTATTTCTATTCATTCCCGCCAATACAACGGCTACGTGTTAACTACCATTTAAAATAATATTATTTTATTACTAGTGTGCAACATAAGATTTCAAAGAAACTTTTTGTTGCATATCGGGTACGCTATCGAACTTAGAAACCCCTTTAAAGTAAAATTAATATTTAATTCGTAAATATTAATAAATATGGAAATGATTTATTCTTTATTTAACTTGGATGTTACATCCTTACCCCCTTTTGGGAATTGCGTCCTCGCAATTTTATTCACTTATCAAAATAAGTGGGGGTATTTATCCCTCATAGCATTTTCAGATTCCCACGTTGGCTCTTCAACCATATGGTTTTTCCATAAAACCTTTACCTGGTGAATTACCTTATTTCACAACACTTTCTCTCTTTGGTCAAGAACCTGGACTGGTTGTTCTTCATAAGAGATATTCTCTTCCAACTGAACTACCTCTGGGCTCAAAACATGAGATGGATCTGGCATATACTTCCTTGACATTGAAACATGAAAAACATTGTGTACCTGAGATAAACTTGGAGGTAATGCCACTATGTATGCAACTGATCCAACTTTCTCCAGAATTTAATATGGTCTAATGAACCTTGGACTCAACTTTCCTTTCTTACCAAATCACATCACACTTTTCCATGGTGAAACTTTGAGAAAGACATGATCACCTACCTCAAAAGATAGATCCTTCCTATGGTTATCCGTATAACTTTTCTGTCTGCTCTGAGCTGTTCTCATGTGTTTCTGAATCAACTGAACTTTTTCTGCCATCTCTTCTACCAATTCTGGTCCCATCAGATTCCTTTCACCTACTTCATCCCAAAAAGCTAGAGTTCGACACCGTTTACCATATAATGCTTCAAACGGAGCCATCTGTATACTGGAATGAAAACTGTTATTATATGAAAACTCAACCAAAGAAAGATGTTAGTCCCAACTTCCCTGATAATCCATTGAACAAGCACATAGCATATCCTCCAAAATCTGAATTGTTCGTTATGACTGCCCATCTGATTTCGGATGAAAAGATGTACTAAAATTTAATTCAGTACCCAATGACTTATGAAGGCCCTTCCAAAAGATATAAGTAAACCTGGGATCAGAATCAGATACAATGGAGAGAGGAACTCCATGTAACCTGATTATCTCTTTAAGATAAAAACGGGAAATTTGATCTAGAGAGAAAGTATCTCGTATAGCAAGGAAATGAGCAGATTTAGTCAAGCGATCAACAATAACCTAGATTGCATTATTACCTCGAGGTGTCTTTGGAAATACCACAACGAAGTCCATGGATATATTATCCCATTTCCACTCTGGTACTGGTAAAGGATGAAGCATCCCTTTTGGTAACTACTGATCTGCTTTGACCTGCTGACAAGTCAAACACATCACAGTAAAATCAGCAATATCTCTTTTCATTCCATCCCACCAGTAATACTCCTGTAGATCTCTGTACATCGTAGTACTGCCATGATGAACTAAAAATAGGGAACTATGAGCCTCACATAACAACTCATTCTTCAACTGTGAATCACCAGGCACACATAATCTCTTCCCAAATCTCAAAACACAATCATTATCAATGTTGAATTCAGGCAACTTACCCTTCTAAACCAGCTCTACCTTTTTCTGCAACTCGCTGTCTTGCTTCTGTGATTTCTTAAATATATCTGATAGAGATGATCTCACTGATACCTGAAACAAAACAGAATAACTTCCTACACCAACAACTTCTATTCCAAATTTCATCAAATCCTTAACCAAAGGATCATGTTCCAAATGCAACGTTGTTAATGAAGCATTACTTTTTCGACTCAAAGCATCAACCACTTTATTTGCTTTTCCCGGATGGTAATGAATTGTACAATCATAATCCTTGATTAATTACAGCCATCTCCTCTGTCTCATGTTCAATTATTTCTGAGTGAATATATACTTTAAACTTTTGGGATCAGTATATATTTCACACTTTACTCCATATAAATGACGCCTCCAAATTTTTAGAGCAAAAACAACAGCAGCTAATTCCAAGTCATGTGTAGGGTAATTTACCTCATGAGTTTTCAACTGACGTGAAGCATATGCAATTACCTGATCATTCTGCATAAGGACACAGCCAAGTACCTTCAATAAAGAATCACTATATATAACAAACTCACCATTCCTAGAAGGAAGTGCAAAAAATGGAGAATTCACCAATCTTCTTTTCAACTCCTGAAAACAATCATCACATTCTTTTGTCCAGATAAACTTAACACCCTTCCGAGTTAGCTTAATCATTGGACTAGATAAATGTGAAAAATTTTCAACAAACCTTCTGTAGTAACCTTCCAAACCAAGAAAACTACGGATCTCGGTTACATTTGTGGGTCTTGTCCATTCTTCAACAACTTTTGTTTTAGAAGGATCAATAGTTATGCCATTTTTTGAAACAATGTGACCAAGGAAAGAAATTTGTTGTAACCAAAACTCACACTTGCTGAATTTTCCATACAGTTTCATTTCTTTTAAGGTTTGAAAGATAACCCTTAAATGACTTTCATGATCTTCTTTACTTTTAGAAAATACCAAAATATCATCGATGAAAACAACCACAAACTCACAAACTTATCCAAGAACTCATGGAAAATTCTATTCATAAGTTACATGAATACAACAGGTGCATTGGTTAACCCAAAAGGCATAACTACAAATTCCTAATTGCCATATCTAGTATGGAACGCAATCTTTGGAATGTATGCTTCTTTTACTTTCAACTGATGGTACCCCGACCTCAAGTCAATCTTAGAAAAATACTGAGCTCCATGGAGTTGATCAAACAAATAATCGATATGAGGCAAAGGATACTTGTTCTTAACAGTAATGTTATTCAAGGCTCTATAATCAATGAAAAGTCTCATTGAACCATCTTTCTTTTTAACAAACAAGACAGGAGCACCCCATGGTGATGTGCTATGTCGAATGAAACCTTTATCTAATAACTCCTGCAATTGCTTCTTTAACTCTAAAAGTTCAACTTGAGACATTCGGTAAGGGGGTTTTGAAATTGGATTAGAATCAGGAACTAAGTCAACAGTAAATTCAACTTCTCAATCATGAATAATACTAGGAAACTCATCCGGAAAAACATCAAGATAATCATTTACCACTGGCACATCATTAATCTGAACAGTTCCTTTATTTTCAACAACATGTGCAAGGTAACATTCATTTCCATCTTTTACTAGTTTCTCAAATTCCTGATATGTTATCAAAAGCAAGGGTTCATTCTTGAAAACAAACTGAAAATCTTTCTGAAAAGAAACCATTTTAGCTCTGCAGTCAATCTTATCATGATAAACAAAAATCTAATCCATTCCCAAAATTACATCAAACTCTACTAGAGGCAAAACAATAAGGTTTGCTGGTAGATTCTTTCCACACACAAGGATAGGAAGGTTCTTATAATTTCTTTTTGTATCAACGTTCCCTCCGATTGTTTTTACCATAAGTTCAGAATTAATATCTTGAGATGTAATTTCCAATTTACTAGAAAACTTCTCAAAAATTAAAGAATGTGTAGACCCTGAATCAAACAACACATTGGCATAATCTGAACAAAAAATAGTGTACCTGATACTACTTCATTCGATGGCCCAACATCTACTGAAGTAGTTGCAAAGGATTTCACAAACCCTTTCTGCTTGTAGTATGGCTACTTTCCCCCAGTTGAGTTCTTCGTTAGACACTCATTTGCATAATGACCCATTTCATTACACTTAAAACATCTTACCGCTGGATTTTCATTGCCTGCTTATTCATTTCCTTATAGTTACAAGCAATATGACCAGACTTACCACACCGAAAGAACTTTCCAGACTTGGATAAACATTATCCAGGATGCATTTTACCACACTTCTCACAGGATGGATATTTTATTTTCTTACCTACATGTTTCTTTGATTAATTCTTCCTCTTTGCCTACCAACTGGACCTCTTATTCTGTTGTTTGTCAAAGATCACCTGATCATCGGCAAACTCCATTTCCACCTTCTCCGCACATCGAACAAGTTTTTCATAACTTTTGAACTCACGAGAAGCCAAATCCCTTCTATACCTTGGATTTAACCCTGAGTAAAAATGGTTGATTTTACTATCAAGATCTCGTATGAAGTTTGAAGAATACCTTGCCAGTCGAGTGAACTTTGCTTCATAAGCAGCCACTGAGTCATCCTCCTGCCTCAATTCTAGGAATTGTTTTTCCATCCTAAGATGAACCACCTTAGGAAAATATTTCTCAAGAAACATACCTTTGAATTCGTCCTAGTGAAGATCATCAATCTCATCACTATCCCTGATATTTTTCATCATTGACCACCACTGATCTGCTTCACCTTCAAAACAGTAAACAGTAAGACTAACCTTTTGATGTTATGAACACCCCATGACATCAAAAATATTCTCCAATGCTTTAATCCACCCTTCAGCTAGCACAGGGTCATATGGTCCTCTGAATGATGGGGGATGTTGCCTCATGAAATGTTCCACCACTGACATGTTCCTCTGTGGTTGATCTGGCTAATCTCGTGCATGGATACCTCCACCATTTATATCCTCAGTCAACTATGCCATCACTGCAACAAACTATTTAGTTCCAATTCCGACCATCTCAGGTTGCTGATTTGGAAGGTTGTCTTCCTCTTGATGTCATCCCAACATACTTTCCTTGTTTCCTCTACGAAAAACCATTCTGAACACAGAAATATCTTAGGCGAAGAAACATGGTAATCTTTAAATGCTATATCATTTCAGTCATACCATAAATTAATATATAATTTAACAATTTTCTAACTCCTAAAGTTGTCTAAACTGACCTACGATACCAACTATAAGGCCCCAGCCTTAAAAATTACTTAACATTGAATTAAATGAATAATTCCCATTGAGTATTTTTTCAGGTTTAGAGTTTTAGATAATTAGATCTTAACTATTACATATCAAAAGATTACAACGTAGACACTTCTACTAAGTTTCCATAAAATAAAAACTCTTAAAAAGAAACATGTCTAGTTTCATGTTTTATATAGCATGACTTTCCCTTGATCCCATCCTTGACACTATTCCAAATTAATTTTTGTGAAAAAAATTTCAAAAAAACTTGGGGTGGGCATAAAAAGCTCAGTAAGGGAAACACAAAGAATGAAAACTGTTAGTTTTTTAAAACAACAAGTAAACCATGTATACATTATCAAAGTAAAATTTTTCACCTTTATGAAGTAGTAGAAACTCTTCACTAAATAAAAGATCAATACTTACCATTTTTTAACCAAAATATTACCATAAAACTCATATAAAGGACACATAACATATAAATGTAACTTGGGATATAAATATACTTAAATGGAATAACCATACGGTCGACTTCCACACATATCACTTAATGGAATAGTCATACGGCTGACTTCCATACCCAATGTATTGGAGGTAATAACGTAACCACCCGTCCTGGTATTCACGGCACCACCCGTCATATGGTCTATCACGTAACCACCCGTCAAATGTCTAAGTACCATTATAAAATCATAAGACATAAAACAAATATAATGGAAAGAAAACATTTCCACACTTTGATCACAATATATCACTTAAATATATTGAAATAAAAAATCCATTATAAAAACCATTTTCAATACCAAAATACATAAAAGAGTATATGGTATTTATTTCATTTAAAAAAACATTACGACTTGTTGAGGAAGCCAAAGACGAAATAATACTCGCGGTGGTGGAAAAGGTCGTTGTCACCATGTATGTTAAAAGAAACATTACTTTTTGTCATTTAGTAAAACGCTTCATATAACAATATTCCTTTTGAATAAAATTAAAATTCAAAGGGGTTTATACACCGTATAAAATAAAGTTTTTTATAAAAGAAAATATGCCTCAATGAAAAGAGATTGAGATGAAGTCCCTTACCTTGGGTCTGACTTGACTCGATCATTATTTAACGTCCTGAATAATAAACATGAGTTAATTTCTACTTGCTTAAGAACCTTTTTCAAGTTCATTATTCCTTTTATATCACTTATTACCATGTTATTAACACTATGTAATTATTTAAGTTAATAATGGTCATTTTGTCGATAAATGGTACTTGAATCAAAAGTAAACTCTTTATAATTACAAGTTGTTCATGAGGTAAAATATCCATTAAATCCAGAATTATATTCAAGATTTAGATATCATATATGTAATATATATCCAGTATATACATGAATTTATAATACTACATTACATTTAAAGGTAAGAAATGAAATGCACCGTTCATGGAGACGGTAATCCGTACGTACGCATGAACGCTACTTCAATTTATATTTCATATTTAATGGAATTAAAAAATAATGATACATAATAGTATTATAATTCCAGTATTGTATCATATATAATATCATTAAATCTATCCTTTATACGTATCACATATGGTATTAACGAATCAAATCACTTTGAGGGGGCGATAGTCCGCACTTCCTAAAATGAAATTATCGTGTTTACCCATAATGGAAACCATAAAGGTATGCCAAAAATGAAAAATATAGAAGCATAAGGAAAACATAAACATAATATATATCATATATAAATAGAGTTACATCTTAATGGACACCATTAAAGGCATTAAAATATGATTGAACAATCATCGTTTCGTGAGGCAGAAATTCACCAACCACAGAAACAGTATGTTCTTTAACCATTAGACGGAGGTGTGTGTAAGTGTAGCTCGAATAATTATTATAAAAAAATCCTAGTATATTGACGATACTGGAGTTTTTACAAAATAAATGAATAAAAAGAGTTTAGGGGGTTGGAAAAGAAAAATAAAACAAAAGAACACAAGTGAAAACATTACCTTAAAATCGGGTAAATCCCTTTGGTTTGAACCAAAAGGGTTTCTTGAAGATCTTACTACCTAAGTTAAGGATTCTAGGATAAGGAGAGGGATATGGAGATACAAAATGATCATAGCTTGGCCGAGCCAAAGGCTCGAGAGGTTTGGGTAAGGAGGTAGAGGTGGGGGCCTTTTATAAGAGGAGAGGATGTGCACTCTTGGAAAGTTAAGAAATGTTACATTATTTTAAATAGAGTTTCGTATTTAAAAGGTCCCACATTGATTTATTTCGAAGATAAGGTGATAAGAGTTCTAAATAAACCCATCCAATAGGTTTTTTACATGTTTAGGTCTTATATTTTACATTATCCTTTCATTTTATTTAAATTGTTAAATAATGAGGTAATCGCTGCACCATCATGATGTCATAAATAATTTAATTTATTTAATGTATAAAATAATAAAAAAAATACTATAATGCAGGAAATATTTTTATCTTTCCAATTACTATTTATAGATTAAAATATGACTTGTGTAACCCCATGTAAAAATTGTTTTAGAAAAACAATACATGTTTGTGTCTTTTTTACTTTTACTTTAAATAAAAGGCATTAATGTCATTATGTTACCCAAGTGGCTCCATGGGGTCCCAAAAATCTACCCATGGGTTTTCTTGGTCGTCCATGACACATACAATAAGTTTAGGACATGTTTCAGGGTCATTTCATATTTTTAAAACATTATAATTACCATAAATTACACTAATTACCTCTAATCGCAATTAAAAACTTAAAAGTTACTATTCACTAAAAATAATATTTTAATCCCATTGAACCACATTTTAATTATTAATTAAAATCATTTATATTGGATTTTTTAAATTCAAATCATAGAAGTGGTAAAATTCCATTTAAACAAAAAATCAGTTTTTGTAACTACCACTTTGTGGTTTCACTATTCATCAAAAATTAATGTTTTTCAGAAAAATATCAAAACTTCACCCTAAGCTATATTTGATATTCTGAATTCAAAAAATGATGTCTATTTTAAAAAATTCAAAACATATAAGTTTCATTAATTAATTTAATAATTAATTCCCACTGTCAAAACAAATAGCGTGTTTTTATGAAACAATATATATCGAAAGATTGACACTAGTTTAAGTCCAATTTCAAAGTGAAATCAATTCCAATGACCACCATTGAATTAAATGGTAAAAATATATTCTAATTGCACTTTAAAACTAATTCAAAAGATACTATAATCATAAAAAAATAAATTAGATTAAAAATAGGTTTTGAATTAAAATACAACATTTTTCACTATTCATTAAAAAATGATCTTTATCGGAAAAATACCAAAAATTTACACAAAGTAAATTTTGATGTCCCGATTCCAAAGAAGAGTTTTATTTGGTCTAATAGATGTATAAGAGTGACCAAAACTATATTTAAATAGGGTTCTCCATCAAAAAGCGATAGTTCGACCTTTTAGTAAAAATTAGAGTATATATGCCTAAAATTGAATTCTTTTCTTATTTTAAGCCTTTATATTTTATTGGATAAATATAAAAACATTTAACAAACATATATAATCATATTTTAGTTATTTCTATCCATTCCCACCAATAAAATGGCTGCGTGTTAACTACCATTTAAAATAATATTATTTTATTACTAGTGTGCAACGTAAGATTTCAAAGAAACGCCTTGTTGCGTATTGGGTACGCTATCGAACATAGAAACCCCTTTAAAGTAAAATTAATATTTAATTCATAAATATTAATAAATATGGAAATTCTTTATTCTTTGTTTACCTTGGATGTTACAGTTGTATTCCAGCATTGTGACTTTTTTGGCTGTTTTCCTAGACATATGTATCATGCATCATTTTATATATGTTCTCTAGTTTATACTTTCAGTTTCCCACTACTACTACTATTTAAGATTATTAATACTTCCACTCTTGTATTTATTTGATACTTCTGTTGTGTACTATGCCAATGAGGGCATAGTTTCCCCACTATCACATCTAAGGCACTCGCTGCTAGTCGGCAGCCTCTAGCGTTCGGGGAAATGCGCATGAGGCCATGTGACCAACCGGGTATGGGGCACCTCTAGGTGGCTTCCAGAACTGGGACGGTAAAAAGTGGTATCAAAGGACTTATTTTCTCTTGACTTTCTATTTGGAGCCTATATCTAGGGATAGAAAGTAATTGGTACTTGGTGTTAAGCTATGCCTGGGAGTAGCTAACTCGTGTATAGGGAAAAGTTAATCTACCTCATTCGATTGCAATTTTTTTCTGGTTTTGCACTCGTGACAGTTGATTTGATTTCACCTTGAGTGACTCACATGATTTGTGTTGTTACTATTGATGTTATTGAGGTTCTATTTCTATTGAAACCTTATGAGATGAGGGTATTTGTTGACGCTCCTTTCCGTCACAGAGTCTAACGATAGAGAAAAGGGAAATACCTTAGTCCAAAGTGATTCATCCTTTGAAGAAACATCAAAAATCGACAAAGGGATGAACAAGGAGAACATTGCCCATAGGTCGTGAAAGTTCCCTCATGGTTGTGCAAGTACAATTGCGCGCCGCCTAGTGGTCGTGCAAGTCTACTTGTGTGACGCCTTATGGTCATGCAAGTGACTTGCGTGACCTAAGTGATAACCGCCCGATAACCACCTGGGGTCTTCTCCTGCCTATAAATAGACCCTGTGAGCCCCCCATTCGAGAAGAACTTTTTCCAGAAACTCAGATTGAAGCTCCTGATGCCCAAGTCTCTTCTCAAAGCTTCCGGAACACTTCTAAGGTAATTTCTTACCTAGAACGGATGATCTAAAGAGAAGGAGGAAAGCCTAAGTGTTGAAACTCACCAACACTTGCGCGCCTGAGTGGTCAGCCCTTAAGGGAAGTGACCACACTTGCACGCCGCCTTATTCCTTCAATATAACTTGCACGTCCCTTTTCTGGAAGAACCTCAAGAGGATTCTAAAGGGTTTAATAAAGAGTGACTCAAGTATTTTAATGCTGGTTGAAAATCGCGCAAGTACCCCACATGTCGCGCAGGTATACCTGCGCGACCAATACTTGCGCGATGCCGCAGTACTTGCGCGCCTTTCAAGAATTGCGCACCCCTACCTTTTTTGGGTGCTCATCTTGCCCATTTTACCCCTCTTAAGCCATTTCACCTTTCCTATTCAAGATTTAGTCTTCAAGATACTCTTCAAAACCATTTATGGCATGATTTCTTGATTTGACTTCCTTATTTGAAAGGAATTATGTGGAATATCTCCCAAAACATAGTGATTTATACATCTTTATGTCACCAAAGATTGAGAGTTCATTCATTCAACCTCATCCTTTAAAGATGAGAGAATCCTTAACCTGGGTCTCCTTTTCAGGAATAATCCCCAGTTATAAGTCCTTTAATCTGGGCATCTTCCTCAGGAGTAAGCCCCAAATTCTTAAAGTTCCCAAACTTGGGAATCCTCCTCAAGAGTAAGCCCCAAACCTTAATTCCTTAACTTGGGCATCCTCCTCAGGAGTAAGCCCCAATCATAATCCTTTAATATGGGCATCCTTCTTAGGAGTAAGCCCGAAGTCCTCTAATTTTGGGCATCCTTCTTAGGAGTAAGCCCCAATCTCAAATTTGGGTATCCTTCTTAAGAGTAAGCCCCAATCTCAAATATGGGCATCCTTCTTAAGAGTAAGCCCCAATCTCAAATATGGGAATCCTCCTCAAGAGTAAGCCCCAAACCATAATCCCTAACCTGGGTCTCCTTTTCAGGAATAAGACCCAATCATAATCATGTGCTTATTTTCAGGAGTAAGCCTCAAGTCCCCTAACCTGGGCTTCCTTGTTGGGAATAAGCCCCAGTCATAAATTTGGGCATCCTCTTTAGGAGTAATCCCCAAGTCCCTTAATTTTCACTTTAACCAGTCCTAATTTACCCTTGATTTGGGTTTCCTTTTCAGGAGTAAAACCCAATCATAAGTACCCTCCTAACTTGGGAATCCTCCTTTGGAGTAAGCCCCAAGATTAGAGTATTCAAATCTCCATGAATCACATATACCTTTATGGACCCTGTTCATGTATTTTCTCCCTAAAATAAATCCTAACCTTCATTTATCTGGGCAGTTATACATACATAAGCCCCAACCCATTTCTTATGATTGCATCATTCATGGCACAATTGTCTAATTTTTACCAATACCTCTTGTTTATCACACCGAGCATGACTCACGTGATCTTAGAGTGTAAAAGTAATTATGACATCCTTCTTTGAGCCATCAATCATAAACGTCATACTCCCTTACTCGAACTACGTGGGTTCTGATTCCTTTTCCAAAACAAAGGATACGTAGGTAGCCCATTTATGGGTTCGATCCCAACTCTGAAATAATTCATGTCCTTCTGAATGACTATAAACTTCAAGTGCCCCACTAAGTGGCTTTAAAACCATCCTGGTCATCATAATGACCAAGAGACTTTTATATAAATGTTTTGAAGGATACCATTTACCAAGAATCTCTAAATAGATACAGATGATTCTCTATTGATGAAGAACCTCGAATACATATAAAAGATTCTCTAAATTTCTTACATATTTAATCATTGATTGTTAAAACTAAAGGAAAGCTCATTTTATACTTGTTAATGTAATAAGGATTCACGAATATAACTTAAATCTATAAAGAGAGTCCCGGAGTAGACAATAATTCCCCTCAAAAAGGTGTGATGAGTCCGACCTCCCATCCTCTCGACCAATACAAATTCCTAAGCCTCATCAGTCCACAAGCTAATGAGCGCCTACCTTTGGAAAGTAGGTCCAAACAGATGTGGAATCATTGGATGTTTCCGGTTCTACGAACAAACCCTCTAGAAACCGATCAGAACGTTTAAATCTCCCATCCAGGAGGTCATCCCCGAATTCCGTGCAAAACAAAAATGGTGAACCCGACGTGAATCCTTAACCAAGTTAAAATTATGTTTTCCCTATTTGTTAAGACCCTATTTAAAACTTAGTAAGAGGGATAAAAAAAACAATCATTGAAATATGTGCTCATCCAAAGGATGAAGTGGCTGAATTTATCTTGATTATATCTGTTATATCAAATAGGAACTCTTTTCCAAGATCTTCGGTATTTTTCATAATGGCTGCTCTCAAATTCACATCTGTGAATACTGCTGCTGCAAATACCACTACTGCTATTCCTACTGGATCTTCATCCGCTCTGAGGATGACATCACCTACTCAGCATCTTCAACGCTGGGTATCAAATGCGCTGGTTAAGGAGTATCATCAACACGGTACCATTCCAACTCTGGAGGCTGCCTGACAGGCCCTCCAAGTGAACGACTCACACAGGTCGTCCAGACAATGACGACCAGTGATTAAGAGGCAGGCGGTGCTGACTACCGTCTCCAACCGTTTCGGGTCGTTATCCCCGGAATGCAATTTCCATTCACTCCCTTACTCTGAGGAAGTGAATGAGCAGGTACCTCAGGGCCTTAATTCAAAAATACAGGAGTCCTTCCCGAGGGCTCCCATCAATAATCGCTGCTAGACTCGTGCGGTAGTGCGCCCTCAACATGATGAGGGTACCGACTCCAGGTATGCAGCTCAAGTTCCTCGAACCCGAGCAGGCAAGATGAACCGCCAGAGACAGAATCCGGTTAACAATGGGAAGGTTTTTATCCCTACCATCTCCGGAGAAGTCCACCAACCTAACTTGGTGGCAAACAACGAGCAGGCACACACACCTGTCCGTTTTAATTCCGATGTCCTGCAGACTCGTCTGGCAGCATCAAGCCAATCCCGCCAGGCAATTCCGGCGGAGTACTATAGGCAGGAACATACAACTGCTTATACATCACCAGTTAGTCAGCAGGCTCGCCTGACTACATATGATGGATCTCGTCAACCGCATTTGGCGAAGTGTAATCAGCAGACATATACACCTGCTAATACTAATCAAGCCTACCAACAGTCTCTCTTGGTAGCGCACGGAGAAGTCAGTCGGAAAGCCCCGACGACAAACAGGAGGCAGACTCAACTCTCTGCCTCCACACTTGAGTACTATCAGGATTCACTGACAGGAAAAGGAGGACAGGAGCAGGCACATACACCTACTCCAAGCCCGGAATGGACGTATATCCCCATTCCGGTAGCTGAAGTCACCAAACATATTTTGTCAATGGTGAAAGAGCAGAAGAAAATTCCTGTTCATATTCTGGATGCTTGCCAGGATATCATAACAACTTCAGCATCATCTCAGGGAAAGACACATAAATCTATCCCTAGCAGTGGAGTGACACATCAACGATTCACTTCGGAACAGACACACACATCTGTTCCAGTCCAAGAGGGTTATGGGGAATACTCCCCCATATCATACGGACAACCAAGTCAGGCATATACACCTGATTTGAGTGGAGATCGTCAGCCTAACCTAACCATCTTTCCTGATCAGGCACATACACCTGCTTAGAGTAACCACTTTCGTCAACAAGTGGTTTCCAAAGTGAGTAAGAAGGCATCTAAGAAAAAGATCCGCCCAGCACAGTCAGGAGATCAAAGGTCAATCTGCAACAAGGCCTTGCTCGGTGCTGGAGTTCTTGAAGCCCTCAGACATTTATCTGTTGGAATTAAAGATTCTACTCACTCAGTTCCCAATAACGGGAACATTAATTCCAAAATTCTTCAACAGACACTTTCTCATGAAGGCTTGCTTCGTGACAATTCGGTCAATCGTGAAGTTTCATCTTCAGATGAGAGCCACAAGAACCCTATGTGTGGTCAGAAGACTAAGGAGAAAGAGATCTCATCTTTTGTTGTAACCCATTATGGTGGACCTCTCCATGATGATGAATTTTGCTGCGAAAGTCCTCTCTACAGTAGTGATTCACATTGCCTGGAAAATACTCCAGTGGACAATGTAGTGCCGAGAAATCCCTCTTATCTTGAGGCACTTGCAAATGCGAAACCAGTCATGTCTGATGCTGTATCACTAACAAGTGAAATACTTTCTCAATCAGAAGATAGCCCAGGGTGTAGGTCATTCTCCGAACCACCCCTAAGTCATGCATCTTCTAGTTTGATCAATGATCTCTCTACCAATATTTTTGAATCCGATGAAGCAACAAGGAAACACCAACTCTGGTCAAAACAGGTAGAAGAATCTTCATTTAATGATAAAGAGGAAATGCTGAACATGAGGAAAAAACTGGAAAAAGGTGAGATACCAGTCATGTTTTGGCCTTTGGCTGACTCCCAGTATGACATTCCAAAGATGTTGATGGATGATGGAGTTTATGATATTCGTCTCAACATATGGAAAACTCTTTTTCAATTGAAGAAGAAGGTATTATCTTATAATTAATATGAAAATCATCTTAAGATAATAGAAGGGCTACAACGTCATATTTATTTGGCATCTCTATCAGTCTCTCGGTATCCGAAGGCTGAAAGCAGTAGAGAACCCTTCAACGTTCATGCCTTGGCGCACTAAGAAAATTGCGTCAGTTAATTGCCAATGCTCCATCTGATGTTCATATCAGAGGATGGGGTGTTCATGGAGCACTAAATTTCATAGTGCTTTCCAGTCAGCAAAGCCCGCCGAAAATGGTCTCATGCAATGTTATTTCCCATGGCCGGCCACAGTCAATGGGCTTTGTTCATAATCAAAAGCTTGCTCAAGAACAGTATTTAACTAGTTCCTCTCAAAATCAAGCATATAGAGAACAAGTTGTTGAATTGCTCCTACATCAAGCAGGAGAGAATATTGCACAAGCTTCTCGTATTGAGCAAACACATCATTAAATGATAGAAGTTTCAGAATTCATCCAACGTTCTGTTGAACCAGGTGATAAAAGTGGATACAGGCTAATGCATCCAGCTAATTTCCAAACTAAGATTCGCAAGATCAAGAGATCTTTTAAGAAGATCTCAGACATATCATGTCAAGAGACACCCCAGCTTGTCAGACTGGGGACTCCATTAACCCAACCCTCAGAGTCAACAAATGGGATTCAAGGAGTTGAGCGGAAGCAGTAGGAACATCCCCAGTTCACAAGACTGGGGACTCTTTCAAATCATCAATCCCCTGCTCAGAGAATGTCGGTCTTTTCTCGATTAGGGAAGAAGCCCCAAGAGGAACGAAGATCCAAATTATCAGGAGATTCCCTCCAAGTTATAGCTCATCAAGAAGTTCCTAAAATATTAAATCAACAAAAGGCAATGTCTTATCAAAGACATGAAAGAAGACAATATCACAGAAATGTTGATAGAAGGGATGCGATGCATTATGCATCAATCAATGTCATCAATGTCGTTGTTGCTAATCCACCAGAGGAGACTCACTCAGGGGACTCAGATGAAGAGCGTCCTGCTCAAGAAAATGTACGCGCCGATACAAATGAAGAAGGTGTGCGTACACGAAGTCAAAGGATTGCTCAGAACCTAGGTAATCCACTTCCCTCCCTCCAAAAGGTATCCAACAAAGGGAAGGGAAAGAATAAGGTTACATATCCTTCCTCTGGAGAAGGTCAATAGCTCTCGTTAGAGCAAAGGTTTGCACAACAGGAGGAAGAAATGAAAGAATTAAGAAGGTTGAATGCAGAACTACTTCAGAGTAGTCTTCTTCTTAAGAATGATGAAGTCCGACAGCCGAAGGAATTTGTTGTAACTACTGAGATGGACCAGGAATATCCTCCTTTATCAGTACACCCTCAGAGGTCTAATCCTACGGGTCAAATGCAACAACGATTGGCAGCACTACCTTCAGTTGCAGCACCAACCACCACGTCTGTCCAAGCTCCATTCATTGCACCTACCCAAAACCATGTTCAACCTGATGTTTCTCAAAAGTTAATAACTACTATTGAGTCATTAACAGCTCGGGTAGAAACTATGGAAGGGAAACAGGTGCAAGTTCAACCTGAAACGAAAGTTTACCCTGAATGGGTAGATTCAATTTGTCCTCCATCCAGTTTTGGAAACCCTGTTTTCCCTACTTTCAATGGATCAAGCGACCCTAAACAACATTTGACACATTACGTGTCTTGTTGTGATCCTATGATGGGAACTCCAGAACAGAAAGAAGCAGTGAAACTCAGATGCTTTGTGCGAACCTTGCAAGGACCAGCTTTTGTCTGGTATACAAGCTTTCAATCCCGGTCAATCATCAGATGGGAGGATCTTTGGCAAAAATTTCGTCTTCAGTTCAACTCAACATTGCCAAAAATGATAGTTTTCGATCTTACAAACTGTAAGCAAAGGGAGAATGAAAGAGTCTCTGATTTCATTGCTCGCTGGAAGGGATTAACATATTCCCTGAGTTTAGCACTTCCTCAGGAGGAACTGTTGCCAATCTGTGTGGCAAATTTGCGTGACAAATTATGCACGCCATTGATCCCTGTGAAATACACAGGAGGGTTTCGAGACCTTACATCAATCGCTCAGCAGATTGAAGATTCCCTTATACAGGCTAAGGTTAAATCTCGTGTAATTCCATCAGCTCCAGGAAGGAGAATGGGTAAAGCAGAAACTGCTACAGTTATGCTTAAACAAGCACCTGTACCTATTTCTACATCAAAACCTTTATCTTCTTGAAGGGCTCCACCTCCTGAACGCCAACAACAAAGTTCGTTTCATCCAAATGATCAAAGAGATCAACGAAGAAAACAATTTGATGATTTGAAGAGTAAAACATACTCTTTCCGAAGTGAGCAAGTTCCTGGTTACTTCATTTCAGCTCTGGAAAATAATTTGGTTCAATTACCAGTGCCCAATAGGCCAAACAAGGAAGGAGATGAAGACCGTCCCAATTATTTTCCCTTTCATCAAATTTTGGGGCTTCCCATCCAGGAGTGTTTTGTCTTTAAAGACCTCCTGCAAAAGATGGTCGACTTGGGACAAGTCAAGTTGAAAGGTTCTTCGACTCAGGTAGCATGTGTTAATGCTACAGTTCCAGAGGAATAAGGTGAATGGCAAGAAGTCAAAAGCAGAAATGCACAGAAGTATAATGATTGGATGGTCAGAAATACAATCAATCGGACTCATGCCATTTTGCGAACACAATTAAAGAAACCAATTGTGTCTTATACCATGAATATTATGGTAAAACCCTCTTCATCAGAGGGAAAATCCTCAAAGAAACGGCTTGATTCAAAGAAGAAAAAAAATCAGAAGAAGATGAGTATGTGTCAAAGCCTAAATTGTCTTTGACTCTGGCAGACTTTATGCCATCTACTTCAAAGCCACGGGCATCGCCCCACCAAACGGCACAGCCTAAACAGGCTAATCAGGCAGAGTCTTTATCAGACGAAGAGTTAATCTTCGGTTTTGTTAATATGATTCAATTAACAGATCCATATTCCAGTCTTGATGAGCCTGAATTCCCTGTATCAAATAAGGGAATCCGAGGAAGTTCTAGAGGTACAGGATACAGGGGAAGACGTGGATCTTTCCGAAGCCACTACTCCAATTCTACCCCTGCTAGCACTGTATATGCAGCAGAAACTCGTGGTAGAGCCCTTCAATGAGCTCAAAAAGAACAAGCAAGTTCTTCTTCCAATGGCCAACTCAGTTTTGGCACAGTTATTTTGGAAGACCGATTAAAGGTTCCATATTCTTTATCTCAGCAAGTAAATGGATCTAATCAGTCTAATCTTCCAAAACCAAGGATGTTGCCAACTTCAATACAAGATGCATCAGCTTCCAAAGCATCTTCTTCCAAGGTACCTGCTAAACCGCATATTTCTGTTGGGAAACGCAGACCTCTAGATCAAAAGTATGATATATTGAAACACTTGGCCTAAGTACCAGCCAAGTTATCAATTTTGGATGCTTTGAATATGTCAAAAGATCTTCGGGAAGCATTCATCCAAGCTTTGTCAAGTCCTCATGAGTTTGAAGCTGAAATTGCTGCAGCTGAAGTCTATCACATAAAGAATAATCCTGCAGAATGTCATGCAGTGATATATTTTACTGATAAAGATGAAGATGATGTTGTTCATGGGCACATAAAACCTTTGTACTTATCTAGAAAAGTCAATGGTGTAGATATTCGAAGAGCTTTCATTGACAATGGTTCAGGAGTCAACCTCATGCCCATTCGTACACTTCGTCGATTGGGCCTCACAGAATCTGATTTATCTCCTTCTACCATGATGTTACAAGGATATGATAAGAATAAACAAGAACCACTAGGCGAAGTTACACTCAGGACTCAGTTTTGAGATCTTGTATCCAATTCGGATTTCATAATTGTTGATCAAGACTCAGCTTTCAACGTCTTGCTTGGAAGACCCTGGCTACATCAGCATGCAACTATTCCTTCATCATACCATCAATGTCTCAAATACTGTTTCAATGGTCAAGTTGGAACATTGTATGGTGATAAGGCCCCATTCAAGACATGTGAGTCTCAATACATTGAGGCAGAATTTTATCACATGAAGGGAAGAGAAAAATCTACAATGAAGGAAATTACCAAAATTAATGCTCCATATGGTTTGGAGAAAATTCCAAAAATCCATTTACACATGTGAGTATAGATTATGTGTTACCTATCAGTCAAATTGACAAAATAGGCCCAAATCAAAATACTCTTATGGAAAGATCCATAATGTCAATTACGGCAATCGAGCCAGACAACATGGGAGAAATTGGTAACCTACCAAACAGTGATGAAAGCATAAGTGGTGACGTTTTCATTTCATCTGCTGAATTCCAAAAAGTCTATACTTTTCCAATCAGGCCAGAAGAAGTTATAGCAACATCAGAGGTGAATAATGATGTCAATTCTCAATCCATCATCTCCTCTTTATTTCCCAAAGAAGACCCTTTATTATCAATAGGGTCGGAAATGGAAGCTTCTTCTTCAAAATGTGAAAATTTTGACATCTCTTATGATCATGAGAATTTTGTTTTGTCATCTACTATGCAAGTAGAAACAGAAGAAATAGCATGTGATGAAGAGGAAGAGGAAGATCTTAGAGATGCTCCTCCAGTATTTGAAGAAGGTATCTCTACCACTGTGGATGAACTCAGAGAAATAAATTTGGGTACAGAGAAAGATCCACGCCCCACTTTAATTAGTGCGACCATGACCTTTGAAGAGCAAGAGATGTATATTTCTTTTCTAAAGCAAAATAAAGATATTTTCGCTTGGAACTATACAGAAATGACTGGGCTTGATCCTGATATTGCTACTCATCATTTGGGTTTACCAAAATAACATCAAGGATTTAAGCAAGCCGCGAGAAGAACACACCCAACTTATGCTTCCAAAATTGAAGCTGAAGTGGATAAGCTGATCAAAGCTAACTTCGTCAGAGAAGTTCAATATCCCAAGTGGTTGGCTAATATTGTCCCTGTAAAGAAGAATAACGGACAAATTAGGGTTTGCATCGATTTCAGAGATCTTAATCGGTATTGTCCTAAAGATGATTTCCCAGTTCCAATTACAGAACTTTTAATTGATGCGACGGCTGGCTATGAAGTACTTTCTTTCATGGATGGATATTTCCGGATATAATAAGATCCGAATGGCCCCAGAAGATGAGGAATCTACATCCTTCAGATCCCCTCAAGGTGTGTTTTGTTACCGGGTGATTCCCTTTGGTTTAAAGAATGCAGGTGCAACATATCAACACACCATGCATCATATCTTCAAACCTTTCTTATGAAAGTTTGTTGAATGCTATGTAGACGATTTGGTGGTTAAATCCAAACAATGTTCTAATCACTTGGTTGATTTGGAAGTCATATTCCACAAGCTTCGACAACATAATTTGAAGATGAACCCCTTAAAATGTGCTTTTGGGGTAACCTCAGGAAAATTTCTCGGATTTTTTTTACGCCATCGTGGTATTGAAGTCGATCCTGAGAAGACCAAATCAATCCTTGGTATGTCACCTCCTCAGAATTTGAAAGAATTAAGAGGACTTCAAGGACACTTAGCCTATATTTGGCATTTCATCGCCAATTTGGCAGGCAAAAGTTTACCCTTTACCAAATTATTGAAGAAAGGAGTCACTTACCAGTGGACTGAAGAATGTCAAGAAGCGTTTGATGTTCTCAAGAAATACCTCTTGAGTCCACCAATACTCATGCCACCTGTTGAAGGTAGACCACTTATCCTCTATGTGACAGCTCTAGAGCGATCATTGGGTGCCTTTCTCGCTCAAAAGAATGATGTCGGGAATGCAAATAGCCTCTACTATCTCAGTAGAACTATTCTTGAAGCAGAAACCCGATATTCAAGTATTGAGAAGTGCTTCCTGGCATTAGTCTTTGTAGTTCAGAAACTGAGACACTACCTGCAGCATCACGAGGTCCAATTGGTATCTCGCAATAATCCGCTCAAATTCATCCTTAGTCTTCCAATGCTTACAGGACGTCTAGCAAGGTGGGCAGTTATTTTGCAGCAGTTCGACATTCAGTATGTATCTCAAAAGGAAATTAAGGGACAAGCTCTGGCTGATTTCCTGGCTGAACATCCTTCAGTGGAAGACACGTCTTCAGATATTGAACTCCCTGATGAGGAAGTTTTCTCTATTCAAGAGAGTCCTCAAACATGGGAAATATATTTTGATGGTGCTTCCAGAAGTCCAACAGGGAAGAAAATGGAAAATCCTAAATTCAACAAAGTTGGTTTAGGAATTGTACTCATTTCTCCAGATAAGGCATTGTTACCTTATTCCTTTTTATTGTGGGAAGGTGGTACCAATAATGAAGTTGAATACCAAGCTCTTATCACAGGCTTGGAGTTTGCGCTCCAAGCACAAGTGAATCACTTAAAGGTGAAAGGTGATTCAGACCCAGTAATCAAACAAGTCAATGGGGATTATGCCATCAGAAAAGAAGAATTAATCCCTTTGTATGATTACGTCGGAGAGTTAATGGCAGAATTCCCTTCAGAACCGACATTTTCTTATGTCCAAAGATCACAAAATGCTCATGCTGATGCGCTAGCCAATATAGCCACAGCTCTAGCAGATCCAAATCGGGATGAGACAACCATCAGTATTGCCCACCGTCGTGCAATTTCACCTTATGTTCAAGCCAGAACAGAGGAAATTAATGAAATTAGTCCCATTCCTGAACCGTATGGTCATACTACAGGATGGATGTCACCTATCATGGAATACTTTCAAAATGGAACACTTCCACCTGATAGAACCGAGAAAGAACAAATTCGGCGACGCGTGGTCAATTTTACTCTTTATGATGTCCCAAACCACTTAGAGAAAATTCTATACAAACGTGGTTTTGATGGAGTTCTCTTCAGATGCATTGATGGTGAAGAGACAATGGCTGTCATAAAAGAAGTGCATGCAGGAGTCTGTGGTGCCCACCAGTCTGGACATAGACTGTCTGATCAAATTCGAAGGCTTGGATACTTTTGGCTTTCAATGATACAAGATTGTGTTAATTTCACAAAGAAGTATCATTCATGCCAAGTATATTCCAACTTCATTCATCAACCTCCAGAGTTGCTTCATATAGCTAAATACTCGTGGCCATTTGCCACATGGGGAATGGATGTGGTGGGACCTTACCCTTCAACTACAGCCAAGCAGTTTAAGTACATTATTACTGCTACAGATTTCTTTTCCAAATGGGCAGAGGCAGTACCTCTCAAAGAATTCAGTTCTAAATGCATTGTTAGCTTCATCAAGTCTAACATCATTACTAGATTTGGTGTCCCTCATACCATATTGATGGACAACGGCACCAACTTCTGTTATTCTGAGGTGAAGAAATTGTATCAAGAATACAACATTAAATCCAACCATTCATCTCGGTATCATGCGGCGGCCAATGGCCAAATAGAAGCCTTTAACAAGACTCTTTCAAATATACTGCAAAAGATGGTGGATAAAGATAAGAGGTCATGGCCTGATAAACTCTTTCATGCTTTATGGGCTTATCGGACTACCACTCGCAATGCAACGTGGTCAACTCCATATTCGTTGGTATATGGAACAGAAGCAGTCTTGCCAATTGAAGTTCAATTTTCCTCACTCAGAGTAGCCATTTGTGATCAGTTATCTACAGATGAGAAATCCCAAAAGCGATTGAATGAATTGGAATAGTTAGATGAGAAAAGATTTTGCACTTTGCACCACTTGGAAATCTATCAGAATCGAATAGCACGAGCTTTTAACAAAAAAGTTCGTCTTCGTTCATTCATTCAGGGAGAATTGGTATTGGTTCTCATAACACCAATGATACCAGGAAAGAAGCCTCCCAAGCTTGACCCAAAATGGGAAGGACCTTATTCAATACATAAGGTCTACTCCAATGGAGCTTATTCATTAATCTCAATGGATGGAGAACTCATCACGACTCCAACCAATGCCAGATTTCTGAAGAAATATTTTGTATAAACACAAAATATGGTCCCCAGAACCAAGATTCTTACAATTGGTTCATACAACCTTGGTCCAGTATGACCTTAAATTGCAACTACGTCCAACATGACGTTAAACTGTAGGAAAGTCCCTTTTTCGTCCAACATGACGTTAAACTGTAGAAAAGAAGATGTCCCCGCAACATGACACTAAACTGTGCAGCACCAGTTCGTCCTTGCTATATGACGTTAAACTATACAGCAATGGTCCAGTATGACCTTAAACTGCAACTTCATCCAACATGACGTTAAACTGTAGGAAAGTCCCTTTTTCGTCCAACATGACGTTAAACTATAGGAAAGTCCCTTTTTCATCCAACATGACGTTAAACTGTAGAAAAGAAGATGTCCCCGCAACATGACACTGAACTTTTCAGCACCAGTTCGTCCTTGCTATATGGCGTTAAACTATACAGCAATGGTCCAGTATGACCTTAAACTGCAACTTCATCCCACACGACATTAAACTGTGAAAAAGTTCCCTAAAAAGTCCTGTATGAATTTAAACTACACCATGGTCCTGTATGACATTAAACTGCACCATCCATGGTCCATGCATATGACCCTAAACTATTTAAAAGTCCCTTACGTCCGGAAAGACATTAAACAACATAATCATCAAAGGTCCGGTAAGACCTTAAAACTGTACTTATGTCCAGCATGACACTAAACTGTAGAAAAAAAATCCCAAATGCGTCCAACATGATGTAAATGGTGTGTTATTTTGTCCTCACTGCATGACATTAAACTGCGCAGTCCCCCTTTTTTTGTCCAACATGACGTTAAACTGTATTGTCCCCATCGTCCTAACTACATGACGCTAAACTGTACAGAAATTCCTTGATATGTCCTACATGACATTAAACTGTATTTTGTCCCTGCTACATGACACTAAATTGTGGAGCACCAATAGTCCTAACTGCAAGACTTTAAACTGTGTAGTCCATTTATATGTCCTACATGACATTAAACTATGCATCGTTAAGGTTGTTGTTACCTCTTGTTTCTCACACCGAGTATGACTCACATGAGCTTAGAGAAAACCTCAACCATAACACTCTCTTTAGGCCGCTAACCATGTATAAGTCCCAACAATTTTTTTTTTATTTTATTTAGATCGTTGTCCCTAAGAACAACATGATCATTAATTCATTCTTTAATTGAACTACACAGACTTTGATCCTTGCATTCCAGGCTGGGTATGTAGGCAACCTCCCAGGGTTTAATCCCAAAAACAATCTATTCACATCGGTTCACCACCATCTCATATGATGTTGATTCATGAAACCTCCCCTAGAATCAATATCTTTACATTGATTCACTTTCGTCCTTGTTATATGACGTTAAACTACGAAACACTTTTGTCCGGTACGACAATAAACTACAATACTCTTTGATTTCCTCATTTGAGAGAGAACTATTATTGACATTGATTTTTTCAATCATGTTTCATTTCAAAAGACTACGTGCATACATGGTAATGTCTAAACATTTTATCTCGGGTTAAACCATCATTACACTAAAGTCCCCTTTCACCCTTCACATGTACGAACCAAATTTGTACAAAGGGTAGTTCTAGAACTACGTAGGCTTGATTCCCATCCTTATGGGATACGTAGGAACGTTCGAGTATCCCTCGAATCTCGCCCCAAGTCTTTTGGGCCTAACCCCAAATTTCACTTTCAGTCCCTTGGCTGAAAAGTCCTCATGAAAACACACACTGTGTATTCATTATTATGGTCCGAACTCTATGACCCTAAACTAAGATCTCTCATACTTTCGTCTTGCACGACATTAAACTTCATTTCAAGAACTACGTATGGCTTGATTCTCATTCTTATGAGATACTTAGTGAAGTCCAAAATTTCAATTCAGGACCCAGCCACAACATGATTATGGTTATCATTGACTTATGTATCTCTATATACATTGGAAAATACCCATCTTTATGTGTTATAATCCTAACCTTAAATATTTTCAGATATTTATAACCCTTTTCATGACTTTTAGTCACAAAAATGTCAAACTTCCGAGAATTCTTTTTCCTGACTATGCAGTACATGCCCATAGGTGGCCTTTCATAAACAGTCCACATAACAGACTTGTCAGCCGAAGGATACTATTTATTTGACTGTGCAGCCAATGCCCTTAGGTGGCCCTGCATAATTCAACCCCCTAACGGGTTTGTTAAATGATGGTAACTTCATTCTTGGGAAGAATGCCTCTTTTGTCCTTATTTGTCTTAAACAACAGTATGTAGGGATCCGAAAAAAAAATATCCATCCTTAACATATTTGTCCTATATCCTTTTTCATGATCTGAAAGTATTCAAGTCTGTGGTTTATTCTTCTTCCCTACGTTTGGGTCAGACCTTCGTAGGAGTGATATTCATTCAGTTCTTCGATAATCTTGTCTGGAAATATCTTCTCCATATTCAAGTACCTCTTTCCATACAGCAAACTCTATACTTTAGAAAATTTGAATCTCCATAAACTTTCACTGGCTTTTAGCACTAGGAAAGTTAATTTCTGAGAGTTCTTTTTTCCTGACTATGCAGCACGTTCCCATAGGTGGCCTTGCATAAACAGTCCACATAACAGACTTGTCAGCTGAAAGATTCTATTTATTTGACCATGCAGCCAATGCCCTTAGGTGGCCCTGTATAATTCAACCCCCTAACGGGTTTTGTTAAAAAATAGTAACTTCATTCTTGGAAACTACTTCTTCTAATGCCTTTTAGCTCTCTTTCATATCATTCCTCAGATTCAAATATTCTTAAGTCATAGCTTACATATTTTCCCTCATACTTGAGTATGGTACTATGTTTTCAGATGAGTTGTCAAGGAATTGAGTCAATTCTAATCCATTTCGTTCAAAACTATTTCGACCTTAAACATTAGCCTTTGTGTGTCCGACATGCATGACTTTAAACTGCCAGATTTCTTGTTTTTATTTTCACCTCAGAGTCAAATCCTCGTTTCTCTCCGGATCCAACTCTGAGGGGGGACTTTTGTTGACGCTCCTTTCCGTCACAGAGTCTAACGACTGAGAAAA
The DNA here is from genome assembly GCA_963277665.1 of Viscum album. Lineage (NCBI taxonomy): Eukaryota > Viridiplantae > Streptophyta > Magnoliopsida > Santalales > Viscaceae > Viscum > Viscum album. The sequence goes on from OY728148.1 coordinate 803,549,334, forward strand.
GGGAAATACCTTAGTCTAAAGTGATTCATCCTTTGAAGAAACATCAAAAATCGACAAAGGGATGAACAAGGAGAACATTTCCCATAGGTCGCGCAAGTTCCCTCATTTTCGTGCAAGTACACTTGCGCGCCGCCTAGTGGTCGTGCAAGTCTACTTGCGTGACGCCTTATGGTCGTGCAAGTGACTTGCGCGACCTAAGTGATAACCGCCCAGTAACCGCCCGGGGTCTTCTCCTGCCTACAAATAGACCCTATGGGCCCCCCATTCGAGAGGATCTTTTTCCAGAAACTCGGATTGAAGATCCCGACGCCCAAGTCTCTTCTCAAAGCTTTCGGAACACTTCTAAGGTAATTTCTTACCTATAACGGAAGATCTAAAGAGAAGGAGGAAGGCCTAAGTGTTGAAACTCACCAACACTTGCGCACCTGAGTGGTCAGCCCTTAAGGGAAGTGACCACACTTGCGCGCCGCCTTATTCCTTCAATAGAACTTGCGCGTCCCTTTTCTGGAAGAACCTCAAGAGGATTCTAAAGGGTTTAATAAAGAGTCGCTCAAGTATTTTAATGCTGGTTGAAAATCGCGCAAGTACCCCACATGTCGCGCAGGTATACCTGCGCGACCAATACTTGCACGCTGCCGCAGTACTTGCACGCCTTTCAAGACTTGCGCGCCCCTACCTTTTTTGGGTGCCCATCTTGCCCATTTTACCCCTCTTAAGCCATTTCACCTTTCCTATTCAAGATTTAGTTTTCAAGATACTCTTCAAAGCCATTTATGGAATGATTTCTTGATTTGACTTCCTTATCTGAAGGGAATTATGTGGAATATCTCTCAAAACATAGTGATTTATATATCTTTATGTCACCAAAGATTGAGAGTTCATTCATTCAACCTCATCCTTTAAAGATGAGAGAATCCTTAACCTGGGTCTCCTTTTCAGGAATAATCCCCAGTTATAAGTCCTTTAATCTGGGCATCTTCCTCAGGAGTAAGCCCCAAATTCTTAAAGTTCCCAAACTTGGGCATCCTCCTCAGGAGTAAGCCCCAAACCTTAATTCCTTAACTTGGGCATCCTCCTCAGGAGTAAGCCCCAATCATAATCCTTTAATATGGGCATCCTTCTTAGGAGTAATCCCTAAGTCCTCTAATTTTGGGCATCCTTCTTAGGAGTAAGCCCCAATCTCAAATTTGGGCATCCTTCTTAAGAGTAAGCCCCAATCTCAAATATGGGCATCCTTCTTAAGAGTAAGACCCAATCTCAAATATGGGCATCCTCCTCAGGAGTAAGCCCCAAACCTTAATACCTAACCTGGGTCTCCTTTTCAGGAATAATACCCAGTCATAATCATGGGCTTCTTTTCAGGATTAAGCCTCAAGTCCCCTAATCTGGGCTTCCTTGTTGGGAATAAGACACAGTCATAAATTTGCGCATCCTCTTTAGGAGTAAGCCCCAAGTCCCTTAATTTTCTCTTTAACCAGTCCTAATTTACCCTTGATTTGGGTTTCCTTTTCAGGAGTAAAACCCAATCATAAGTCCCCTCCTAACTTGGGCATCCTCTTTAGGAGTAAGCCCCAAGATTAGAGTATTCAAATATCCATGAAGCACATATACCTTTATGGACCCTGTTCATGGATTTTCTCCCTAAAATAAATCCTAACCTTCATTTATCTGGGCAGTCATACATACATAAGCCCCAAACCATTTCTTATGATTTCATCCTTCATGGCACAATTGTCTAATTTTTACCAATACCTCTTGTTTCTCACACCGAGCATGACTCACGTGAGCTTAGAGTGTAAAAGTAATTATGAAATCTTTCTTTGAGCCATCAATCATAAACTTCATACTCCCTTACTCGAACTACGTGGGTTCTGATTCCTTTTCCAAAACAAAGGATACGTAGGTAGCCCATTTATGGGTTCGATCCCAACTCTAAAATAATTCATGTCCTTCTGAATGACGATAAACTTCAAGTGCCCCACTGAGTGGCTCTAAAACCAGCCTGGTCATCATAATGACCAAGAGACTTTTATATAAATGTTATGAAGGATACCATTGACCAAGAATCTCTAAATAGATACAGATGATTCTCTATTGATGAAGAACCTCGAATACATATAAAAGATTTTATAAATTTCTTACATATTTAATCATTGACTGTTAAAACTAAAGGAAAGCTCATTTTATACTTGGTAATGTAATAAGGATTCACGAATATAACTTAAATCTATAAAGAGAGTCCCGGAGTAGACAATAATTCCCCTCAAAAAGGTGTGATGAGTCCGACCTCCCATCCTCTCGACCAATGCAAATTTCTAAGCCTCATCAGTCCACAAGCTAATGAGCGCCTACCTTTGGAAAGTAGGTCCAAACGGATGTGGAATCATTCGATGTTTCTGGTTCTACGAAGAAACCCGCTAGAAACCGATCGGAACGTTTGAATCTCCCATCCAGGAGGTCATCCCCGAATTCCGTGCGAAACAGTATTCCATCTCATGCATCATATAGGCATTTGCTAGAAATCACGTGTCATGCATTTTTTCATGCCATCTAGGATGCATTAGTGATTGCATGCTATTGTGATGGATGATGTGTAAAATATGCATGTTGTTGTGATATTTTCCTTTATAGAAATACTTTTTGTTTGATAGAGTATTGTTTGTGTAGATATTTTCTTAAATAGACGCCAAACTTTGGTTCTTGAGGTGTTATGGGCCCTCATGGACTGAAATTTTGTGGATAATTACCTTGTTTTCCATGTTATAATGTGTATAATATTCCAAAATTTTATTCGCGGGGAGTATGGGCCCTCATGGATCAAAGTTTGTAACTTTCAATGCTTATTTCAGTGTTTTTTGGGTTCCATAGTAGTTTATGATCCTTACTGCCTGAAAAAACCCAGAATACATGTCGTGTAATGTTATGTACACGCCGTGTGTTCTTCTGTTTGGGAAGAAATATTTTTTCTTAAGTACACGCAGTGTACTTTATATACACACTGTGTAGTCTCTAAATCGTGTCATAGGTCGTGTGGGAAGAGACACGGGATGGGGAATGTCTGGAGTGAACATGTCGTGTATCATCCATACACGCCATGTAGAGTCAACCCCATGCCCACCCATGTCACGAAAAACATAGGTTGGTGTCACCCTTTCTTGTACACACCGTGTCTGCTTTGAACATGTAGTGTAGTTTTATCGAGGTACCCGGCCGTGTCACGAACAAAACGGGCTAGTGTTACCCTTTTTCATACAAGTTGTGTCCTTCGGGAATACGTCATGTAGTGTGAGACGTGTGTCAGGCCGTGTCATGAATAACACGGGTCAGGTGAAGATTTTCTAGTGCACGCTGTGTAGGTATTTTACACGTCGTGTAGTCTTGCTTTAGGAGGGTCGTGTGGCATAGTCATGTAGAAGAACTCGGGCATGGAAAGAGGATTCAAGTACATGACATGTGTCAGGACAACACACCATGTGTATAGGGTGTTACACGACTAGTTTAGGCAGGAGTACACGCCCATGTGAATGACTTAAGGGAACATGCCATGTATGAAATGTACACATATTGTAGTCATGTTTTGTAAACTTGAATGTTTCTTTGTCGTGTTTTCTTCTTACACTTCTTTATTTCATCCCCTATTAATTTTGATCTAAGGTGTGCGTTTGACCTTGCAGAATCATGCCACCATGACGTCCTTTGGTTGTCCGCTAGTTTCCAGGCGGGGATCAGACACCAAACATGGTTGATCAAGGACCAGCTTCAGATCCTTCAGTTATTCCAGTCTTGGCACCCTCAGTTATACATGTTACTGGTGCTGATGCACAGTTCATGGAGGGATTTATAAGGATGATGCGGACCTTTCAAAGAGAGATACCTCCTTCCCCGTCGATGGCTAATTTGACATGGGTCTTCCAGCAGCAGTATCCTCCCCGTTTTTCAGGGGATGGAGGACCTCAGGATACAGAGTCATGGCTAGAATCCATGCTGACGATCTTCGAGGATCTAGAGATGCCTCTAGAGAGTAGGGTCAATCTCGCAACATATATACTTTGGGACTCCTCCAAGAGGTGGTGGGACATGATCTCACTAGCGGGACGCCAGTAGGTTATAGCGTGGTATGAGTTTTAGTGCATCTTCTTTGATTACTTCTACCCGAAGACCCTGAGGGCCGATCGAGCCTGGGATTTTATGAGTCTGGAGTAGGGTACTTTTTCTGTCATGGAGTATTATTCCCATTTTAATGAGCAATAGTGATCCATTCCAATTCCAGGAGTTGATCAGTTGTTCATGGCATGGACGTTCAAGGATGGTCTGAGGTACGACATCTGATCACAGGTGAACATCTTCTGGTTGACTTATATCACTTATATATTCAACCAGGTGCTGATTACAGAGTGAAATCTAAGGGATTATAGAGTTGTGAGCCAGGTAATCTCGACATCTGGGGTTAGTATTCCTCCTACTGACAGTAGGAAGTGCCGTAGGGAGTCTTCGCGCAGTGATCCGAGGAGGTGAGACACTTCTTCTGGTAGCTAGGTGGTGTGCTACCAGTGTGGAAAGAGTGGGCACACAAGGCCAAATTTCCCAAAAGACCAAGTGGAGTGCCAATCATGCGGCAAGATGGGTCATCTTCAGCGCTTCTATCAGATATTCTCTCCACCAGTGAGTGACCAGGGTTCTTCTATGACTCCTTGTTCAGGAGCAGCGCCACCAGTTTCTCACCAGTCTGAAAGTTGGAGTTCTTCTAGCCATTCAGGCTGAGTTGTAGGTCATGGCCATGGTATCTATTCGCCTGGTTTTCAGCAACATCAGGGAGGATCATCTCAGAGTGGTTAGGTAGGGTCATAGGGTCGTGGTACAAGCCAGAATTTTATAGTGGAGCAGACCCAGCAGGAGCAGGATCACAGACCTTCTACCGTTCGAGGTACGATCTTAGTAGCCTCAGTTTTTTCTTCTACTCTTTTTGATATAGGGTATTCCCATAGCTTTATCTCTACTTCTATCGTGGAGAGCCTTAGGCTCTGTATCTTTTCTTCTGTTGATATCTTGATGTTAGACACTCTTTTGGGGACTTATAACAGCTAGTGTACGTTAGTGCAGAGAGTTCCCTCTACAGGTTGGTGGATGTCACTTTTTGTGGGACCTCTATGTCCTAGAGATGACATGATATGATTTCATTCTTGGTATGGGATTGTTAGTTCCATTCTAGGCAGTCGTCGACTGTTATCTCCGCATGGTGAGTTTCATATCACCAAAGGGTGGATCCTTTCTTCATATGGGCAAATGGGATGTCCAGGTGAGAAGAGTGGGTCCAGAGCATCATGGGTTGGGAGGAGTTATAGTCCAGATTGCTAGTTTATATCTAGATGACCAGGGGACTTCACAGTTAGACTTTCCTCCAGTGGTGGATCATTTCAGGGATGTCTTTCCAGAGGACTTTTTAGGTTTCCCTCCAGATCATGAGGTATACTTCTCGATTGAGCTTATTCTAGGAGCGGCACCGGTGCCCATTCCTCCTTATAGGATGGCTACACCCGAGTTGTATGAGCTCAAGAAGTAGTTGGAGGAGTTGAAGGAAAAGGGTTTTATCTGACCTAGTACTTCTCCTTGGGGTTCTCCTATCCTATTTGCGAAGAAGGAAGATGGTACCCTCAGTCTTTGTGTGGACTATCAGAATTTGAACAAGTTGATGGTTAAGAACCGATATCCCTTACCGAGGATTTATGATCTCTTTAATCAGCTTCGAGGAGCCTGGGTGTTCTCAAAGATTGACCTGAGATCCAGGTATCATCAGTTGCATGTTATACCATCAGAGATTCCTCTTATAGCCTTCAGGAGCAGGTATGGTCTATACCAGTACTTGGTTATGTTGTTTGGTCTCACGAACGCGCCAACAGTTTTCATGGTACTGATGAACCGAGTGTTCCGTCCATACTTGGATTATTTTGTGGTGGTCTTCGTGGACGATATCTTAGTGTACTCTCACACATGACACAACCATGCTACCCATCTTGAGATCGTTTTGAGTACAATAAGGGATCATCAATAATATTTTAAGATCTCAAAGTTCTACTTTTGGATGGATCATATTCACTTCTTGGGACATGTCATCTTAGAGGAAGAAGTATCAGTAGACCCAGAGAAAGTGAGAGCTATAGTTTCCTAGGAGAATACAAAGAATGTCTTTGAGGTGTTGAGTTTTCTAGGGATAGATGGATAATATAGAAGTTTCATACAAGACTTTTCACGCTTGGAAGCACCACTGACATGTCTGACCAAGAAGGGTACAAAGTTCTTATGGTCAGATTCTTGTGAGTCAACCTTTCAGGTTCTGAAAGGGAGGTTGACTTTAGCACCGATACTAGTCTTTCCAGATCCGGTCAAGGGCTATATTGTTTACTGTGATGCATTAGGTATCAGGCTAGGATCTGTGTTTGTGAAGGGTGATGGAGTCGTTGCGTACGAGTCTTGGCAGTTGAGGCCACATGAGAGGAATTACCCGACGTACGATATAGAGTTGGCAGTTGTTGTTCATGCCATATGTTGTTGGAAAAATTATCTTCTAGGAGATCACTTTGTAGTTTTCACTGACCACAAGAGTCTCAAGTACATCTTCACTCAGCATGATTTGAATTTGAGACAGCACAGGTGGGTCGAGTACCTACAGTCCTTTGACTTTGAGATTTCCTATACGCCTGGGAAAGGTAACCCAGTGGCTGATGCGTTGAGCAGAAGGACTCAGATACAGGAAGTTCAAGTGTCCAGCAGTGATTGGAAGCTTATGGCTCTATTCTCTGAGATGCATTTGGAGGTGCATGATAGTCAGGGGTAGACTTCTCTCTCTTCTGTAGTTGTTACCTCTACTCTTCTTGATTGAGTTCGAATGAGGCATCTATCAGATTCTAAATGCATAATCCTAAGGGAAAGCATGTTAGGAGAGGACCCTATTCCTGTATGGACCATAGGATAGGATGAGATCTTTTGTTTCTAGAGGCACATATGGGTGGCAGCATATATACACGAGGAGCTGATGCATGATTTTCATTCCTCGGTTTGGGAAGTTCATCCTGGCATCACCAAGATGTATCATGATCTAAACCCTCAGTATTGGTGGCCAGGTATGAAGAGTGACATTGCTGGTTTTTTCATGAGGTGTTCTACTTATCAGCAGGTGAAGGCAGAGCATCAGCGACCAGCAGGGCTTTTTCATCCATTACCCATTCCGAAGTGGAAGTGGAATGATGTCACAATGGACTTCGTGACTATTTTTCCGAGGTCTCCTTGAGGGAATGACACAGTTTGGGTTGTCATTGACAGAACCACAAAGTTTTATCACTTCTTACCGATCAAATAGACCTTCAATGTTGATGAGCTGGGATGGTTGTACATCCGTGAGATTTTATGTCTTCATGGAGTTCCACACTCCATTGTTTCAGACAAGGATTCATGTTTTACTTCTTGGTTCTTGCAGGGGCTTCAGAAGGATTTGGGTATACATGTGCTTTTGAGTACAACTTACCATCCCCAGACAGATGGCTAGTCCAAGCATACAATTCAGGTGCTTGAAGATATGCTCTGAGCATGCATTATGAATTTTGGAGGTTCTTGGGAGAAGCATATACCTCTTGTGGAGTTTTCCTACAACAATAGTTTTCAAGAAACTATTTAGATGGTACCATACGAGGCATTATACGGTAGGCCATGCCAATCACCCTTATGTTGGCTAGAGGCAGGAGAGGAATCTTTGATGGGACCTCGTCTTGTTTAGGAGACCACAAAGCATATAGAGTTGATTTAGAAGAGGATGTCTACTACACAGTCTCGACAGAATTCTTATACCGATCAGTGGAGATGACCTCTGGAGTTCGAGGTCGGAGGCCAGGTTTTCCTACGTGTCACACTGAGGTTGGGACCCAAGAGGATTCGAAGATAGGGTAAGCTTTCACCGAGGTATGTCGGGCCATTTGAGGTGTTGGAGAGAGTTGGTCTGGTTTCCTACTGGGTGCAGTTACCTCTGAGATACCAAGCTATGCACTATGTCTTCCACATTTCTCAGTTACGATGTTACTTTTCAGACCCGTCTCATGTCTTTCAACCCTAGGAGGTTGAGCTCGAAGTGGATGCGTCATTTGAAGAGCATCCTATTAGGATTTTGGATTGCAGTACAGAGGTTCTCTATGGCTGGTTTGTTCCTATGGTACGAGTGATATGGTAGCACGGGTGAGTACAAGACGAGACTTGGGAGAGGGAGACCGATGTACGAGCACAGTGGAAGGAATTGTTCGGGGTCTCTTCTTCTACGCCACGCTAGGGAAATTCGAGGATGAATTTCTTTAAGGGGGAAATTTTGTAAGAACCTGGACCTTCTTTTTAGTTATGTTTTCCTTTTCTGGTTGTTTTTGGGAAAAAGAGGTTTTTCTGGAAATTTTCCAAGTACAGGCTGTGTACTTTATAAGTACACACTGTGTAATTCTTTTTCGCAGTAGACCGTGTGCTGGTCATGTAGTATCCACACACACGGCCATGTGGGAGTGACTTGGAGGCCACATAATGTAGATTATAGAAAAGGTTATTACACGTCGTGTACTTCAAAAGTACACGCCGTGTGATTTCTTTTCTTTCATTAAACGCACTCGGGTCGTGTATATTCACCAAAATTCACTTCTTTTAGGTTTTCTTCATCTGAGAGAACCTGTATGGATAAGGATATTATCTAAGCCCCCAAGCCTCTGTCCGTCCTCCAATTCGAACACCGTTGATTGCGTTGGAATCACATCGACGAGTTCTCTCTTCTGTTGGAACCTCATTTCTTGATTTCTCTTCCTTTACAAGTTATTGTGGGTTGAACGTTTTAGATGTTTTCTTAGATCTACGACGTTCCAAGGAGATTCAAGCTTCGTGGTTCAAGTATATTGATCTCCTAAACCTGAGGTAGGTGGTTTGTGCCTTTTGGTTAAAATTATTTTAGTTTTATGTGAAAATTCCACCAATACCCTTGAAAATGGTATTACGTGTTTACTATTTTGACCCTATTGTTTCTCTGCTATGCTGGTATGCCTATGTAGATGATTATTGATTGTGAATAGGGTTGATTTTTGTGCTTTGGATGTATTTCCCATGCATGTTTTTCGTGTTTTGACCTTTGGGTCTTCTGTGCCTATTAGGCTGTTGTTTACTTTCCCATGCCTAGTGTTATAGGATGGTGTGACTGTTATACTATTATAATGTTGTGTTGTAGAATGCTTTCCAATTAGTTCATGAGGTTTACATTGTCTGTTATATGTTGATACACTTTCTTGACTTACACAAGTATGAGAGAACCTGGTGTATAGACTATAGGGAGAATGGACGATGAGGAATTCTCCAAAGTGTCTTTATTATTTACGATGCGAGACCATGGGGGGAGTTGATGATGAGTGCTTCCCCAGAGTATCTGTAGTTACTCGACGTGGGCCACATGGGGAATGAGACGTTGAGTGCTTCCCCGGAGCGCCTTTAGTACCGATAAGAGACTATAGGGGGAATTGACGATGAGTGCTTCCTCAAGGATTCTATGCTTAAACTGAACCAGAGGGGTTAGACTGAGTGTACTTCTTAGAGGGTTGCTTATACTTGTCAGGTAGGACCAAAGGGGATAGGCTGTGAGTACTTCCCGGAGGGTTACCTTGTGTTTATCTGCTTTCTTGAGTTTCTATGTAGGATGATAGGGGATAGGATGTGGGTACTTCCCAGAGGGTTACCTATTGTGTTATCTGCTTTGTTTAGCTGTTGCATGTTGTGTGGTGATTTGAATGCTTTAAACTGTGGATTGTTTACTGCTTAGTGCTTTAATGTTTACTGTTTTCTGTACTTTTACCTGCCATATACTCACTGAATATTAGGCACAGATCTTTCGGTGGTTTCCTACTGGGATTTAGTCTCACACCCTGTTTGGTTCATTCTTTTGGGCCCAAATAGATTATATTGTTTCAGGTATAGATAAGGCAAATAACCCTTTTACTTTAGGTACCTAACTTGCTGTGGAGCTAGGGAGAATGGGACCAAGATATGACTTGTGATGATGAGGAGTTTGTCTACTTTATTTTTCAATTTTATTTAGCACAATTGTATTCCAGCAATGTGACTTGTTTGGCTATTTTCTTAGACATATGTGTCATGCATCATTTTATATATGTTATCCAGTTTATACTTTCAGTTTCCCGCTGCTACTACTGTTTGAGATTATAACTGCTTCCTCTCTTGTATGTATTTGATACTTTCGCTATGTACTCTACCAATGAGGGCATAGTTTCCCCGTTATCACACCCAAGGACCTTGCTGCTAGTCGGTAGCCTCTGGCGTTTGGGGAAATGCGCATGAGGCCATCTGACCAATCGGGTACGGGGCGCCTCTGGGTGGCTTCCGGAACCGAGACGTTACAAACAACATGAGATAATTGATTGTATACACATGGTTTATGATTTGTAAATTTTTATAACATATTTTGAGAAGAATATTTTGATAAAAATGTTTATCCAGGAAAAAAAATTTATCAAAAAATTTATTTAAATATGAAAATATGTGTTTCTAACATCCATCAAAGATATATTTTAATAAAATAATATTTTCATGAAGTAAATGTTAAATACACATTGGATACCATATTTTATATAGAGATAATGTTTTATTTTTTTTATATTCCTACTAAAAGGAAACAAATGTTTTTTCAAAACACAAAAGGGTTTGTGTATCTTCGACCAATATTCTGTAAATAATATTATATTTAAGAGACTAGTGGGAGTATATTTGAACTTTTAGAAGTTCTAAGTAAACAAATAATTTATTTTACCAGTTTATGTTTGAAGTGAATTTTACATAATATCCCAAAAGATTTAGGATGTATTAGTAAAAAAGAATGTAAATAGTTACATTATTTCAAGGAAATTTTTTTATGGAATAGAGTTCCAAGAATGATGATGATGAACTTAAAAAGAGTCATAAGTAGACAATATAAGTTATTAATGTAACATTTTATGTTGTGAAGTTAAGATGTTTGAAAATGTTTAATAAGTTCATCATTTAGAAATATGATTCCTAAATATCAACATTATTCAAACTATATTTATTCATCAATTTTTCTCACAAAATATTTAATGGGAGTGTTTTATCATATTTTCACATGGAGATGTAATTGGGATTTCATGTGATGTAAAGTGTTAATAAAATCCATAAAGTGTAGAAAACATAATGCCAATCTAGAGATTTATCAAATATGATAAGCTTAAATAGATATTATGTTGGGTTTGTTAAATATTATTAAAGAGTTTAAGAATATTAAAATGTATCAAATTAAAGGAAACATCCATTTTATCACTATTTAATGTTAGATATATAAATATATGTACAAATATACATTTTTTGAAGTGTAATGATAGTTGAACTCTCAATGTATGACTTTGAGTTTATCCTTAACCAATATTCATCTTGGAGTATTATAGTTTATATTGAAATGTTATAGTTAGTGTGTATAAGAATATTATATAGAGATGAAAAAAAATATTATAAGGTAGAAGAAAATGAATAGGATTATTTGTGTGCACTGGATGACCCACTAAATATACTACATGGATTGTCATACATATGTCTTTGGTATACTAGTGGTGCATGGATCATATTTGAGTCCCCACTACCTAAGGTTGGAGAGATATTTAGCATGATAACCATTAAACTTTGATACCATACTTACGCAAGTATACATATTGACATAGTTAATACGAGGGTGTTTGAGTGTTTTGTTCATCATATCATCATTTATAACTGAACCAATATGAGATTTTTCCTCTCTTATAGAGAGTATGACATCAGGTCCTATAATGAACTAACTTGGTTCAACCCTGAACTGGTCACTCAAGCTGGATCTCCACATACCTAAGAGGCGTTACTAATCCTCTCAAGATGGAGACTAGTGCCAAGAATTAGGAACAAATACAATTGGAATGATTTAGCCTAATAAATAGTAGATAAAAATATAAAAATACAATAATGGAATAAATTCTAGTAGTAGAAAATAAAAAGACTAGTCATACATCCATGTGACCTCACAGGAAACCATCAACCATGAAATCACACTTGCTCCATGAGAAAACTAGAGCAAGGTAGATCATGAAATTGGGAATGATAAAATAGGAATCAGTACATAAGAAATGGTATACCACCACTACCCATAGAAACTATGGAAATCCCTTAGTAAAATAGTCTATACGATGCTAGTTTAAACATAAAATATCAAAGTATCTTTTTACATGTTTTTTAAAACAAAAATAAAAGTATAATTTACCAAAAAAACTATCCTTTTTATAAAACAAGAACAATTATAGTTAATCATCATAAATTAAACTTTTAAACCAAGGAAAAAAACCAAACACTTTTCCTATTTTCCTAAACCATACTATGAAATTCTAATTTTCATAAATAATTTAAAGGAAAATACCATTTATTTTAAACTATTAAATAAATACTAAAACCATTTTCATTTTTAAATCTTACTTTTAACCATTTAAAGAAAAAATCTCTTGAAATTAAGTTAGTTAAACACAAGGGGATTTCATACAAGTCATAATGAGAAATAATAATATCACAAGAAAAGCGACATAGTACCAAAGCTCAATCATAAAATAACCAACATGTAAACACATTAAAAACCTATCAATTAATCAACTCACATGATAAATATACAATAAATAAGGAATAATATATGATACATATCATGAGGAACCACCATGGGTACTAATAGGACAACCCAAGACACATAAAAAGGACACAATTTCCAGCACATAAATGGCCACACATTTTTCTACCAAATTTCTATCAACTAGTCTCATTGGTGACATCCCAATAGCAAATTTTTGACTCCCAATTAGGGGGAAAATCCAGTTTATAAATATTAACTATATTATAAGTTTCCCACCAATTCTCACTTTGTCACCTTGGGCTCCTCATGGTATAATAAATGGAGTTGGTCTAGGAACACACCATGTCATCACATGAAAATAACAGATCCCCAATGGATAAAATAAAAATATCCTCCTTCCAATTTCATCTGTAATACCCCATGATTTTATGGTATGTATCTTTTTAAAATTAACTTCTTCGATAGCTTGCATTATATAGAACTTAGAGCTTAAACAAATGATTAAATATTATTATTTAATTTGGGTAGTTATCACATAGCCATTTAAATGGAGGGAATGACTGAGACTATGTAAATTATGAAAATATAGTTTACACATATTTAAAAAATGAACTCATTGGTTACCAATTAATTATAAATAAAAATAAAAACCAATTGAACATAATGGATGTGTTTTTATAAAAAAACAATTTTTATGTTCATAATGGAATTTTATGTTAATAAATTAATTTAATCACTATTATTGAAATATCTTAATGAAATTTATTTTTTATATATTCAGTAAAATGTTTTTAAATTCCACAAATAAGTTTTATAGGATTAATATAAGAACAAATATAAGTTTAAGCATAAAAAGATATATTTTCCAAAAGGCAATTTTACTATCTTTTAATAGCGTACTTATTTTATAAATAAATTTTAAAACATTTATAAATTAAATTTTAAAATCATAATGTCAAAGTTATATTATAGTGACTTTTTTTATTTTTTAGAATATATCTATTTTTTAGTGATTAGTGAAAAATACAATTTTTTATAAAATTATTAATTTCGTTATATTAAAGCTTATTTGCCATTTGAATTTGATCTAAATGAAACATAATACATATTTAGTTATTAATAATATAATACATTCCATTTTAATCATAATTATATCTTATTTTGGTATAAGTACATTTTTTGCTTAAAAATACATTTTTCAATAAAACTGTTTTCATCGCGTTTTTTGGGATTAATTTAAAAATTAATTCTAAAACTTCTACAAGTTTAATATTGAAAAATGGATCCCATTTTTTTACTCATAAGGTAAAAATTTTGTAAATAGGTTCTTTTTATTTTTTTCCAATATGAATATTAACCTTGGTAATTTTTATTACCACGATAAAGGGTAAATTGAGAAATTTAGGTTAAAAATAAAATGATATGGATTATAAAATTACCCAAAAAAATTTCATTTTTTTGTATGATTTATATTATACCATTAAACACCTCTTATGTGTACACATAAGGAAAAGGTAGGTTATGAATGAATATAAGTGTATATTTTGAAATTAATATAATCCTTTTCATGATATAAATTTATTTATGATTTTTTGGAGATCATTTGGATAAGGTCATGATATTTATAATATTTTAATTAATGGATAGACAAAGATATAAATTCATATTTTAATAACTATATTATTTTTAACATGGTGTTATTATAAAGAAATTTAAAAATAGATATTATTTTTAAATATAAAATATTTATCTACATCATGGTATTTTTTTAATTTTTAGTTAGGATATAATAACCTTAAATAATAAAACAATGATGATGCAATAATTATTTTATTAATTAACAATCAAATAAATTATATTAAAAATATTAAAATAAATATAATTTGAATTAATTAAGGTTATCCACTAATTTCATGGATTATTATGAAACATTAGGGATGAATTAATTTTTTTTTCAAAGTAATATTTATTTCTGGTTTTACTTAAGGCCCAAGTAATGAATAGTGTCATATTTGATACTGATGATATTTTATCGAAATAATATTTTATTGAATTATTTATAAATCATTAAAAATAGTTTAAAAATAAATATTTTTTTATTTATTCTGATATTACATAAATTATTTATTTACGGACCAATTTACATTTTATAATAAAAACTACCACCTTTTAATATTAAATAAATGGTTTTCATAATTAGAACTAATATATGTTAACTAAAGTCAATTGAAATTATAAGGTTTAATGTAAAACAAAACATGTAAAATTTTTATTTTATGATGATATTAAAACCTTATCTCTTCTTATATTCAGATCCTTGTCCATTTTTTTGTTTTTATTGAAAAAATAATTTAATATAATTTAATATTTTCAGGATTTCCAAGGGTGTCCCTCACCACAATTATGAAAGGGAACTCCTTTCTTCATTTCATTTCACCAAATTTATCCTTATATATTAAAATGAATAAATATATTTCTATTCCCAAAATCCTTATACATGTTCTAGTGGTTTTATTCCTTCCAAAATACCAAACCTAGATCCCTTAAGAAGATATTTGAAGGAAGTTTTTGGAAGAAGAGGTAATCATCCCTACTCACTCTTTAAATTTTATTTATTATTTTACATACTATTCTTGAGTTATTTACATGATAATTTTATAAATACACTATCACATATATACTAATATTTTATTTTTATTATGGTACAATGATATTTCACCTTTTTTCCATCCTACTAAAAAAAGCAACGTGTGTGTGTACATATGACTTACCGTTTCCACGCCATTGTGTACTTTTGTTTTTCATCACCACTTTACATGGATGTATATAATGATGAAAACAATAGATATAAATGATATTTATTCTATTAAAATTAATACACCATCTAATTCCTTACCCTTTCACCATTAAGGGAATGATACCTTCGCTCGTGCGTATGTACAACCTACCATCTCTACGATGAAAAGCGACTCATTTTCCATGTTCACCATTCAATAATGATTATAAAAATATATAAAACAAAAAAATTGATATCTATGAACTGAATATAATTATTTAAATTATGTAATAATATCCTATGCACAAGAACTAGGACCTACATAATAAAAAATAAATAGAAAAATAAAGCAGTTAACACACAAAAAAGTGTAATAACCAAATATTATTAACAAAATAGTGATAAAATGGAATAATAGGATCATATATGATATAATAAATATAAATATGGTTCTATTATAAATTAATAAAATTATTTAAGCCATTATAATAGAGGCTAAAATTCGTTCAATTATGTAATCCACAAGGAAAGGTTTTCTTATCTCACTTTCACTTCTATGAGATATATGCATTATTCACCACTTATTTATTGTTTGTGGTTTATATATATTTAAATTTTATATATAATATCAATAATCAATTTATATTAATTGTATTAAATATTTAATTTTATAATTATGAGTTTTATGGGGTATACGATTCGATTGATTACAATATGGTAAGGGATTTTCTCAACTCAATTTGAATTCATTGGGCTAAACTTGTATTTCAATGATTATATCATACTAAGGTTATGTGTAAAATTAATTTTGATTATATTATGTTTTATTTACACTTTTATGTGGATTTATAGTGAATCCAAGTAATATATTAATTTTGTTAATGATATGATCTTTGTAAGGGAGTTTTTCTCAATTTTATTTTATTGAGGCATATTTTTTATGTTATGCACCTATTTTATTCATTATGGTATATATTATAACACTTTTATTACTGATCATAAATAATGGAATCTTTAATTAAATATATATATATATCTTGTATCATGTATAAGATCATTATTTAAGAAGTATACCATTTTTACATACAATGTTTACTTTGAGTTTTATTTTAACTGGGGAAATATTGATAAATATGTATCCTCTACAGAATATAGATATTTTGATAAGGAATATTGTTCATGAATTAAATATATGTATGAATAATGATTTGGAATTTCATTGATGGGTTGGTATGAGTATTATATATCCTCTCAAGGAATCGACCTGTCTCATGAGACAAAATAGTTTGTGAAAAACCCTTCATGTTTATTTAAAATAAGAATCAGACAAGTTTCTACCCATAGAATTAAACCATACTATGAAAGGACTTGACGTTAGTGGTTCATGTTCCAGATTCATGATGTCTAATAATTATGCATTTCCTTCATTCAGTATTAAGTTGTTACTATCCATGAGATTTCTACTATGACATAATCTATGGATGCATTTTCATTCATAGTTTATTAATTAAATGACATGTAATTTTTAGTTATTTTCCAGTACATATTGATTATACTTATTGATTCAAGTTATATTCCATTATACCTAACCCCTACTGAGTATTTGATATCACCCCTTTCTTATTTTTATATTTTTCTCCATGTTTCCAAGAAGTTTATTATGATTGATATGAAGGGTTATGCTAAGTGGAATAATGGTTTTCTAGAAGAAAATAATTTTTGTATTTTATGTCTAAAATGAAATTTTATTTCAAATATATATCTAGTTTACCATGACTAATAAACTATTCAATTCTTTAGGGTTCAATTTCATTTATCTTAAGCCAATGTAATAAAGTAAGGTACAAACTCTGGGATTCTGGGGTCTAAGTATTTATAGATGGTATCATAGAATGTATATTAAAAACATTGGGAACATTATTTAAGAAAAATATATATTAGGGAATATAAACCTATGATATACTTTCTGGATAACTATTTAAGAAAATCTCAAACAAACCATGTTTATGAGATTATCTATGCAGAAATATTTCATTTTATGTTAAGTATTTTAAATGTTTTGGGTTTATAAATTATGTTTCATATTTATATGATCTAATATAGTGTATGTAGTCATTTATAAATCAAACCTTTCTGAAGTAATGAGAACCTCACCAATGCACATGATTCAGAAAATAAAGATCAAATATTCTAGGGTCTTATGCTAATATTTTGATGGGAACAAGTCTCCCAAACATTCTCATCATATGAGGACAAAATATCATGTTTTAAAGAGACAAATAAAGAATTATATAAATATTATATATTTATAGGGAAGCACAAGAGCAATATTACTGCTAGTAAAAATATGGATAAAGGGAAGAATATAAAGTATAATTTTCCCACATGTGATAATTATCTAAAGAATAACATTGGTACTTACATAAAAGGAATGGTTTTTTTGTATATTTATGGAGATAAAGGTCATAATTATTATGATTTAAAGGGTAGGAAAAAATTTTCCAATGTAAAATGATTCAACTGTAAGGAGATGGGATACTCTTCAAATCAATGTCTCAAGCATCAAAGTAATATACCCCCAAAGAGGATAATAGGTCATGTTCAAGCTTATGCTTCTACCATAGATAAATATAAATAATTAATATTCCAGTGTTTGGATTCAAGAATCATGTTTTTTAGTATTTTAACAATGATTATATGTATATAATAATCATGAGATATATAAGGATTGTAATGTTGTAATTATTCTTTAAGGAAATGGAAACATGTGATGAATAAATCCAGTAATCAAGAGATGTGATTTTGTTTTAAGTTTATATTTTTAAAAACACATGACTTAGGAGAGATAACCCCAAATATGTTCTTGATGATAATAATAAATATATTTTTTTGGTACAGTGTTGCTAACCATTATGGTGGTTAATTATTTGTTTATTTATGTCATGATGGAATTATTAGATGTTTCAATTTAATCAATATATTCATAAACCTGAGATTTTACTCTTAAAATCATGAATGTTTAATAAAGGTTTTAAAGTGATCATGTTATTCATATATTTGGTATGTTAAAATAAGCGCAACATCATTGGTGGAAATATTATGTTAATTTGATTTTGGAAATTTAGTTACCTTTGTTATAAATTTTTGTACTTTGAAATTTTAAGGATGTATTTTGAATGAGTATTAAGGTAACTACTTATGGAATGGATTAACTTTAACATTAGATATTATTTCTTGATGCTAAAGTATGAATTAAAATATTGGATAACATGTGCTAACCATTTTTATTTTGGTAAATAGTTAAACCCTAAAGTATATACTTTTGGATCGTTTGATAAAAGTTCTTTAGAAATAAAAATTATTCTTGAATATCGAACCATTAGTTTAAGAAATGAAGTGCATATGAATCAAAGCATAAAAAATGATGAAATTAACTTATGATATAGAAAGGGATCAAGTAAGTTTATTTTATCAAGTGCCTATCAATATTTTAAAATAATATCTCAACTCTATAAAAAGTATTTTAGATCAAAATGGTTATCCATCTACTTTTCTTACTAATAAATCAATGATCTTTTAACAGATAAAAAATTTGTGGTGTTTTCATGGTAGATTTTATAATTACCTTGTTCTTTATCACTCTCCACCAAAAATTGATATTTATATTTATTTTCCATTCCCATTTTTTAGATTCCGACTAATTTTATCCAATTGGGAAACCTATTTTTGTGGTCACCATCACACTATCCTTTCCCTCCATTAAAGAGGATGATTTATTAACCTTGTTGATGATGTCGGATTTCAATAAGGGAATTTTAAAGAGAAAACTCAATGACTACCAGTCACAAGTTTAAATTTTGAGGACTCAATTTTTTTAATTAAGAGAGAATGTAACACTATAAGATTTTATGGTATGTATCTTTTTAAATTCAATATCTTCGATAGCTAACGTTACACAGAACACCGAGATTAAACAAGTGACTAAATATTATTATTTAATTATGATACTTATCACCTAGCCATTCGAATGGAGGGAATAAATGAGATTAAGTAAATTATGAAAATATTGCTTACATGTTTTAATAAAATTAATTCATTGGTTACTAATTAATTAGAAATAAAAATAAAAACCAATTAAACATAAAGGATGAGTTTTTATAAAAAATAGTTTTATTACTATAATGGAATTTTATGATAATAAAATAAATTTATCCCTTATATTGAAATATATTAATGAAATTTATATGTTAAATATTCACTAATTTTCTTAAATTTTACCAATATATTTGGTAGGCTTAATATAAAAATAAATTTAATTTAAGCATAAAAAGATATATTTTCTCAAAGGAAATTTTACCACCTTTTAATTTATTACTTATTTTAAATATAAATTTTGGAACTTTTATAAATTATATTTAAAAAATAATTTTTTTAAATTAAAATTTTAAAATAATATTAGGGTCATTTTTTGGTATTTTTTAGAATGTGTTTATTTTCTATTGAATAGTGAAAAATACTGATATTTATAAAACTGTCAATTTCATTATATTAAATCTAAATTATGACATGAATTTGATCTCAATGGAAGTTTTAACAAATAATTATAAATAATATAGAACATTTATTTTTAAACATCCTTATATCATATTTTGATAAAACTATATTTTTGGGCTTAAAAATACTTTTTTAAATAAAAAACAATTTCATTGCATTTTGCTGGATTAATTTTAATTTAAATTTTGAAACTTATGACTTTATTATATTGAAAAATGGATTCAATATTTTAATTCAATAG
This sequence comes from Viscum album, assembly GCA_963277665.1. NCBI lineage: Eukaryota > Viridiplantae > Streptophyta > Magnoliopsida > Santalales > Viscaceae > Viscum > Viscum album. Next base: position 803,569,575 of record OY728148.1, read on the forward strand.
GTAAAAATTAATTAAACAGTTCCATTTTACTTTTTCCAACATGAATAGTAACTTTGGAAATTTTAGTTACCATGGTAAAGGGTAAATTGAGAAATTTAGGTTAAAAATAGAATGATAATAAGGATTATAAAATTACTAAAAAATTTCCTCACATTTTCTTAGATGATTTATATTCAACCCTTAACACATAAGTTTCTAAATTTAGTTATTTAATGGACAATTTTCCATGAAAATGACTTTGAAATTTTTTAAAATAAAGAAAATCACAAAATGTCACTTTCTTTGTCTTAGACACCTATTATCTGTACACATAGTAAAAAAGGTAGGTTAAGAATGATTATAAGTGTAAATTTGGAAATTAATAAACTTATTTTCATGATATAAATTTATTTATGATTTATGGAGACCATTTGGATGAGGATATGATATTTATAATATTTTATTTAAAGAAAATACAAATATGTCACATTCATATTTTAAAAAATATATTGTTTTTATCATGATATTATTAAAAAGTTATATTAGACAATAGATTTTATTTTTAAAGATAAAATATTTCTATACATCATGGTATTTTATTTTTAATTTTTAATTAAGAATAATTACCTTAAATAATTTTACAACGATGAATCAGTAATAGTTTTTTAACAAAACAATCAAATAAATGATATTAAAAATATTAAAATAAATATAATAGGAATTAATTAAAGTAATCCAAGAACTTTATTGCTTATTAGGAAATATTGGGGGTGTATTAGATTTTTTGGTTGGAATTTATCTTTCTTTATTGTTTTCTTTAAGACCAAAGCAATTAATATTGTCAAAATTGACACTAATGGTATTTTATAAATTTAATATTTTATAAAAATTTTAAAAAAACATAAAAAAATATTTCAAAACAAAAAGTTTTGTTATTATTTTGTCTATAATGTCATAAAATTTACATTTATGTCCCAATATAAATTTTATAAGTACAAATTACCACCTTAAATATTAAATAAATTAATACCATAATTAAAATTAAAATATGTTAACTAAATTCAATCAAAATGATAAGGATTAAAGTAAAACCAAAACATATAAAAAATTTAGTGTATGATGATATTAAAACCTTATATCTTTTTATATTCTAATAATTTTTCATTTTGTTTCATTAGGATAGAAAATAAATTAATTATTATTTAATATTTTGAGGATTTCCAAAGGTTCCCCTTACCTCAATTATATATGGAAACTCTTTCCTTGATTTAATTTCACATACTTCAACCTTATAAATTGACAAAAATCTATCCATTTATCTTCAAAAAATCATTATACATGTTCTTCTAATTCTTTTCCTTCCAAAATACCAACCCTATATCCATTAAGATGATATCTAAAGGATGTTCACCGAAGAAGTGGTAACCATACTTACTAACTCTTTCAAGATTATTTATTCTTCTACTTAATTTTCATGAGTTGTTTCCTTTATAAATTAATAAATACAATATAATCTTTATTATTAGATGTTATTTTGATTATTATACAACCATATTCCACCTTTTATCCATCATATGAAAAATTAAATCACTGCATGTGCGTACATATGACTTACCGTCTCCACCCTATGGGGTAATTTTTTTCATCTCCACTTTAATTGGATGAATATAATGATAGATAATATATATATATGATAATTATGAAAATATTTTGATTCTTTAAAAATAAATACACCCTCCACTATCATATCCTTTTATCGTTAATGGAATGATATTGTCGCTCATGCATACGTACGACCAACCGTCTCCATGACACAATATGATTTATTTTCCATGTTCACCACTCAAGAGTGATTATAAAAATATATATAATGAATAAATATAATATCTATAAACTTTGTATAATTTTTTATATGATGTAACTATATCCTATGTATAAGAATCGGGACCTAGATAACAAAACATGAGTTGAAAATGAAGCTATTAAAACCAGAAACAAGGGTAATAATGAAATATTATTAACAAAAAAGAAATAAAATTATATAAGAAGATTATATATGATATAATTAACATAAATATGGTTTTTATAAATTAATAACATGATTTAAACCGTCATAGAATAGTTTAAATCGTATTAAATTAAGGTAAATCATAAGGTAAGGTTTTCTCATCTCACTTTTACTTATATGAGATATGTACATTATTAAAAACTTATTTCATATGTGTGGTGTATCGACTAATATTTTCAAAAAGGAACAAATCATTTTTTTTAAATTTAATTCCCATAAATGGACAATGTTATGGTGCCTAAAAATTTAAAAGAGGTTTCAGGTGTATTCAAAGCTCATTCAGAGCCCAAAGCTCCAAAAGTGGAAAAATATTAGGTCGTATAGTTAGTAAAAACTATACCACTCAACCCACATGGTTTCTCTGAAACTGTGAGGTTGTAGACAATGGAGACCTGTGGATCGAATAGTTTTTCCATTACCATGTGACCCCCAGTGCACAGCTGTGCAGTGCTGTAGGGTTTCAAGACAAAGTATTTTTGTATGGTTTCTGCATAGTTAGATAAATTGTGCACCTAACCGTGAAGGGTGACCCTATATTATAGGAAATGGAGCATGGTAGGCGCAATATTTGGCCAACTTTTTGGCCAACCCTTACGATGCTATATTTTGAGGTGTAAATTCAATTTTCCCCTTAATGAATTATTTTTTTAATAATTTTATTTCTTCTTATTTCCTCTAGTGGATATTCTTATGCTCATTCCTCCTATAGCTCTCATTTTGGCCAAATATAGGCTTTGAGATACCTCTCACATCCAGAATCCAAAACACAATCTGTTGAAAGCATCAGATCCATCTCGGTATGATATCCTTATCTATTAACTTTGGTCAAATTTTATTTCTGGATCTGTTTCTCTATTTAAGTGAAATCCCCTTTCCCATCTTATTAGGGTGTTAGACCATTTCATAATATTCATACAACCTCCTCTGAATCTGAGGTCGATATCGAGCGAGGAGTCTCATATGACCTTAATATAGGGGGTATCTTCATTTTCCCATTGTGTTTTGATATTCTGTATCTATGTAGTTGTGTCACACACTGAATTTTTTTGATCATCCCCTCTATATTTATTCTTCATATCAAATTTATCCTTGAACCTTAATACACGCCTACTGAGAATTTATAAGTATAGTAGAGGATTTTTACCCCTTATTAGGACACACCATGGGTGTGCAATGTGAAATTTCCCCTTATAGATAATTGAATCAAATGCATAGGATGCCCATATGGATTTCTTCTTGGCTTTTTAATTGATTTACCCTTGTAATGAGATTTCTTAAGGGAATCTAAGGGTACCTCCTATGTGTTTGGCCTACCTATAGTGGGAATTTTCCTAGTAGGAAATCTCCATTTTTATAATGTCACCATTAAAATGAATTTGAACCTTATAAGTTGAGTTATCATTCCTAAATGGATTAAATGGTCTTGATTATATAGGATTTCCTACACATGATTGTTTCCCTTTATTAAATTAAATAAAATAGTTGAAATGTAATGGATTAAATGGATCGAATTTTTCGTTATTGTTATTTTCTTTATTAAATGAAATGTATTATTTTTAAATATCTTTAAAAGGTGGTAATACCACACCTTATGTTATCCTTATATGAATGCTCATTTAAAATGAAAATGCCTTGTATGTAATGGAACATGAATTATGAGATCCATGAGAGGTATTCACCACATGTATTATATTTTAAACATAAATACACCTTGATATATGCTTTGATTAAATGGTAAGGGTTTGTTTGAGCATAAAAATATCACACTCCCTTACATCGTGTGTTGAGAAACACGTCTCACACCATTGACACTAGTTGAATGTTGGGATTTACATGCCATGTCCCTTATTAGAGTTTCGACATGATGGTACACTCACCATATTGAGTGATGAGCAGGACATCTCAAACTCATTATGAGATGTAGAGAATGTACCCTATTTCTTGAGCTTATTGGCTCGATAGACTGGTCATGGATGTCTAAGTTATGCCCTGGCCCATCCAACACTAGTACTCCAGGTATATGGAAACTTACGTCCGCATTTACTTGGTTCATATATATTGATGATATATATATATATATATAATTATAATACACACACACAAAAACACACACACATATATATATTACTATTATATATATATATATGGTTACTTCCTAGAATCTTATTCCAGAAATGATCCGAAGTAGGTAAACCCATCACGCGTCCTATAGGAACCTGAGTGGGCTAGTTATTTATTTCTACATTTTTTCCATTTTGATATTACCTAGACATTGTTTATTCATGGGAACTGCATGGATTACATATAGACACCATTGGTGGTGGGCTACTGAGATTTTATCTCGCACCCTAATCAGGTTGTCGTTGGTACCCAAGAAGATTATTTGTCTGTTGGTACTAATTAATTCGAGCACCCTAATACTGGTTATTACATATGCTTATTTATAAATGGAAGTTAGGAGTAGAGGCCTGAGCATACGCTTGAGATGTTAGTGGAGATTTTTTTGTTCTTTTTTTATTTTTTCTACTACATGAAAGCATGCATGTTCCCTTGTTCCCTTTTTTGTATATCAGTATACCATGCATCAATGTTTTGAAACTTCCATATAAGATTTTGATATTACTATTAGTTAATCAATTATTTATTCATATTATTATTATTCATATAATCTACTATATGTGATTCTTCTATGATGGGTTACTGGTCCAGTATTTATTTTCTGTTATTATTATGCTTCTGCTATTGTTTACTTATTTCTATTATCAATTGTGACAATCTGATATAAGGTTATAGTCTCCCCACCATACCACTATTACGCACTTACTACTAGTCGGTAGTATCTTGTGTTTGGTGAGGCATGCTTGGGGCCATGTGATCCACTAACTCAGGGAATGAGCTAAGTGGACCCCAGGTCAAGACATTGCAAAGTGGTATCAGATCCAAGTTAATTTTTCCTTTTTCTTACTATTTGGGGTATTAGATATGAGACTTGGAGATAAAGGAATTTGGAATTGACCTGTGTCTAGAACTAGATAACCCATGTATAGGGGAAACCCAAATTTCTTGGGATGGAAAATTGTAGATATTGATAATGCCATTTATAGTTGTTTCGACTTCACTACTGGGGGACAAAACTATTTTTTGATGTGATTGATATTGGTATTAATGAAATAATGATTCTTTACCCAGTACAGAGGAAACAAGGGCTTATCATTGGTACACGAATCATCATAGTCACAATAGGATTAATATGTAATGAATTTTTACATGTCATGTCTATTTTTATCATGCATTTTCCTATTGCAAATTGATAGTGCCTTGAATATGTATTGAATTGGGTTGACACTTCTTCTAGGGATTGAGAAACATAATTGATACTTAAATGGAATTCCATAACCTAATAGCGTTTTCCCGGATAGGTTAAGGAATAAACCTTAAATATTCAATTATGAAACATTGAGCCATGTACCATTGGTTTCATAAGTTGGAACATGTTATGGTGTTTACCAAGTGGATACCATATTTTGGTTCATAAGAAGTATGGGCTCTTATGGGTTGGGAATGGTAAAAAATCTAATTCAGCCATTTTAAAGTGATTTTAATTTTGGAACATGCATATTTTTATGCTGAATATTAATTTTAAAGTGAAATTATTTATCCAATATATGTGGAATAGTGACCTAGACCCAAACATGATCATAGTAGTGGGTAGTGGGGTATCTCTTACATTCTAATGGCATGTTATGGTATTTTCTACTACATAGACCTGGATTGTTTAAAAGACATAGAGGAATGATCATTCTTATATTAAGTATTTATAAATATTATAGTTTCTATCTAAAATCTTCTCAATTGATTAAATATCTTTTGAGGCATTCGTTTAGCATTATAGCATTATGATGCCATGGCATCCTTTGGCCACATGCCCTGAAGGCGATGATGACCATGTACCTGAGGTGGAAGGCCTTGATATGATAATAATTCCTCTTGAAGTGCCACCTATGTAACCTCTTCCAGTTCTAGATATGGGCACTAATTCCTGGTTCTGAGAGGGATTCTTACATATGTTGCAGTCTATGAAAGGATTTGTTAGGCCTACCCCGAGCATGGAAGAGTTGACTCAAGAATTCTAATAGAAGAATCCTCCCACTTTTTCTAGGGATGGAAGAACACATGTTGTTAAATCATGGATTTAAGCTATTATGTCTATATTCTAAAATATGAAGACACTTATAGAGTGGAGGGTCAGGTAGCTACATATATGCTACACAATTCTGCCTAGTAGTGGTGGGATGTTATCACATAAGAATATTGGCATAGAGACATTGTCTGGGTGGATTTCTAGATGATCTTCTATGAATATTTGTTTTCCCAAACTCTAAGGGATGATAGATTCAGATAATTAAAAAATCTAAGAAATTGGATCATATTAGTTATGTAATACTCTACCCATTTTATAGAGCTGAAACAGTTCTCTCCCACTCTAATGAGTGATAACCTTATGAATACCAAAAAAGTCATGGATTGGTTGGGGTACACCATCAGGAGGTAAGTCAATGTTTTCTGATTAACCACTATTTATGAAATCATTAACCAAGCCTTTATTACAAAGTCAAACTGGAGGAAATTAGATGGTATGATTTAGGGTAGTTCAGCACCTAGTCCTATTAGTGGTTCTTCTTCTGGGAGAAAGAGGAATTTTTAAGATACTTTCGAAGGTATCTGTTGTCAGGTTCCTCATGCTGGAAGATTTTTTATATGTTGCTAGTGTAGGAAGCCAAGACACCCAAAGCCTCAATGTTTATGAGATCTTATGGAATATAGAGACTGAAACAGTATTGGCCACATCCAGCACTTTGGAAAACATTCCTATTAGTTACTAGTGAGTGGGGATCTACTCCTACTCCACAATTAGAAGTAGGGATATTAGTATCATGCTAGGTAAGAGGTTGGAATTCCATCGGCCAATCAGGATAAGGTGGTAGTCGAGGCATATGTAGTGAGACTCATGATTATTTGTACCAACAGAGTTGTCATGCTCAGGGAAGTTAGGCAGTGACTCAGGGCTACCCTACAAGCTAGTTAAATATAGTCCAGTATACGCTGAAGTATTATATTTCCAAAACTTCTACTATATGAGTTACTATTCTAGTAGAATCCACTTTAGTCATTTATTTATTTGAAATAGGTGTGTATGACTAATTTATATCTGAGATTTTTATAGGATGTTTTGGCCTCGATATTGGCCACATTTATGGAGTTATAATGCTATATACCATGTTAGGTATCTGATTAGAGGGTGTTTTCCATTCTAAGGATTGTCCCCTTGAGATAGGTAGATAACTTTTTTTATGGAATATCTTCATCCTCAACATTATGGTCTTTGATGTAGTCATTAGAATAGATTGGTCAATTCTCTATTGATCCCACATTGACTACTATCATTAGATGGTGACATTTACATCACCAAAGGGTGGTAGGAATATGCATAAGGGAGAATGGGATCTACAAGTTACGTGATTAGGACCCAAGCTAGAGAGGTTGGGTAGTGCAATAACTCAAATTGATAGTATTTTCATGGATGGTCATGGTTTACGACCCACTATTTTCCCTCATATAGTGGAGTGTTTTAGGGATGTATTTACTGGAAACTTCTCTGTTCTACCTCTGGTGTGAGAAGTATAATTCAATATCGGTCTTTTTTTCAGGAGCAACGCCAGTGGCCATTCCACCTTATAGGATGACACCTATAGAGCTTCTAGAGCATAAGAATAAATTAAAGGATCTAAAGGTTAATGGATTCATATTCTCTAACAGTTATCCTTGGGGTTCACTAGTCTTTTATTAACAAAAAATGAAGATGGTACCCTTAGGATTTGGGAATATTACATTTGATTAAACTAGATCATGGTAAAGAATCGATATCCACTAGATAAAATAGACGAACTCTTTCATCATATTTGAGGACAGAAGGTTATTTTGAAGATAGATTTGTGTTTGGGATATCATCAGGTGAATTTCAGGAATTCAGACATACCTTGCACATATTTCAAGATAATTTATGGTCTATATGGGAACCTAGTCATTTTTTTTGACTCAAGAATTCACCTTTGGTCTTTATTTCTCTTTTGAATTGGGGTTTCCACCCGTATCTTGATTTATTCATGGAATTATTTATTAAAAAAAGTTGGGTGCATTAATGCTCTTGACATGATTATGCAATCCATATTGATATCATTTTTAATACATTGAGATATAATCAAATCTATACTAATATCATTAAATTCCACTTATGGATAAAAAAAAGTTCACTTCTTGGTTCACATCATTTCAGGGTCATGAGTTTTAGTAGACCCAGAAAACGTGAGAGCTGTAGTTTCCTAGGATCCTTCCAAGAACATATTTGACATTTATAGTTTCTTTTTTCTAACCAAATATTACATAATATTCATCATGTATTTCTCATGTATTTTATCATTGCTTATGGGCTTGAAAAATAATGGTGTGAAATTCATATGTTCATAAGTTTATGAAGAATCCTTTTAGGAGTTGAAGGTCCATTTGACTTCAGCACTAATACTGATTATTCCAGAGCTAGTTATGTGTTATATGGTATACTATGATGCATTAGGTATCAATATAGGAGATGTTATTTAGTAGTATGAGAAAATTATAGCATATGGGTCTCGATAGTTGAGGTCTCTTGAGCAGAATTGCCTCACACATGACCCCAAGATAACGACGATTGTTTATTATCTACAATGTAGGAGAAACTACCTAAATGGATTGAATTTTGTGGTGTTTAATAATAAACAAAGTCTCAAGTACATCTTTATAAAGTGGGAAGTTAATCTCAGGCATCATAGGTGGTTTGAGTACCAACAGTCCTTTGATTTCAAGCTTGCCTACATGCCTAGTAAGGGAAACACTATAGCAGATGCTCTGAGCCAGAACACTAATACTTTGGAGATTTGGGATTCGAGTGGAAAATGGTATCTCATGGACTCATTCTCAAACATTCACAATGAGGTTCATGTGGATTATGGTCAGATTATCTTCTCACCCATAGCAGTGATATCTATTCTTCTAGAACAGGTAAGAATGAGGAAACTATCAGATCTCGAGGGTCTTGTACTAAGGGAAATAATTTCATATGATGATAAAACATCATGTTAGACCATGTATGGGGATGATACCTTATATAACATGGGAATTTATGGGTACTAGTATACATTAGATATGATATTATGTGGGATTTCTATGCTGCAACATGGTCAGTTCACCTCGTTGTCACCAAAATGTATCAAAATCTACGATGCTTGTATTGGTGGCCTGGTATGAAACATGAGATTTTTATATTCATCACTCGATGTTCCACCTATCCATAGGTGAATATGGAGAATCAAATACTATTAGGGATTTTACATCTTTTTTCCATTATTGAATGAAAATGGGATGATGTTCCAATATAACTCATGACTAGTTTACCTAGACCATCTATTGGAAACACTGTGGTGTGGGTCATTGTTGATCATTTTATGAAGCTCTTACACTTCTTACCTATGTGAGAGACCTTATTAGTAGAAGATATATGAATTATTTACATCATAAAGGTTTTATGTCTACATAGATCCCCTCATTATATCATTTCTGATAGAGTCACTCTCTTTGCATCATAGTTTTAGAAGGGGTTATAGAAGGCCTTGGGTACATGGGTTCTTCTGAGCACAGCCTCTTACCCACATAGCTATGGATGGATCGATAATACTATTAAGGTTATATAGGACATCCTCCATGAATGTTTCTTTGACTTTGGGGGTTTCTAGGAGAAACACTTTCCCCTCATTGAGTTTTCTTATAATAAAAAATTTTAGGATACCATCGACATGGATCCTTATGAAGCCTTATATGTTATGCCTTTATACTCCCCTCTCTGCTAGATATAGGTAAGGTAGGTAGCTATTCTTAGACCATGAATCATACATAATACTGACAAGAAGGTTCAGTTGATCATAAAGAGCATGATGACATATTAGTCTACATAGAATTCGTATTCCAATAGATGCTAGAGACCTCTCGAGTTCAATGTTGGGGATTGGGTTTTCTTATGATTCTCACCTAGGTTGGGCCATAAACATATTCAAAGGCATGGTGAGATCTCACTAGGGTTCATCTAACCCTTTGAAGTTGTGAAATGGATCAAACCATTGGATTATTAGTTTGAACTTCCTTAGAGTTACCATGCAATGCATGATGTATTTCATGTATCTCAACTTCACTAATACAATCCAAACCCATCACATGTCTTTCAACTGGATGAGGTTTAATTGGAAGTAGTTTCTTCCTTTTAGGAGTATTAAATTTGTATTATTTATCAGATCATGAAGAAACACATAGGTAGGTCAGCTCCTCTGGACTGGGTGCTATGTCAGCACAGCCGAGTATAGGATGATACCTAGGAACGGGAAGCTGGTATGCAAGCTCAACTGGAACTCTTTATAGACAATGCCACTTTACCCATATAATTCCAACATGGGGAATATTTTCTTTAAGGGGGGAGGTTGTAATGAAACATATTTTCTAGAAGGTACGAATCATTTATTTTTCAATTTAATTCCCTTAAAAGGATATAGTTATAATAAATAATTAAGTCAAAGAGGTCTTGGTTTCTTATGAGGATCATTCGTAATACAGACCTCTAAAATGTGAAGAAAATAATGGGTAGAATAGTTAGTGAAAATTTTGCATCCCATCCTTCACAATTTCTCTGAAACCCTATGGTTGTTGACAGTGGAGACATGGGAGTCACACGGTTTTTCTGCAACTGTGTGACCCTAGTCACAAGGATGTGATGTGTTTCAACATTTTGGGACACACCACTTTTGCACGGTTTGTGCATAGTTAGATAAAATGTTCACTTAATTGTGTGGGGTACCCCTCTATAGCAGTGAACGACAGATGTTTGGTGTATAGATTGGCTAGTCATGGGGGCGAATCGTGCACCCTTATATTTTAAAATGAAAAGTAATTTTTTTCTTTTAATGATTAATTTTTATCTGTTCTTTCTTCTTATTTCCTCCAATGGTTGTTCATGATATTATCCTTTTTGTACCTCTAATTTTGGACAAATCTAGGATTTGAGAAACCTCTCACATCTGGAGTATAAATCATGATCCATTGGAAGCATCAAATCTATCTTTATAATCTCTCCTTATCTCTTACCTTTGATTTATGTTTACTTCCATATCCATTGTGCTATTTAGGTGCATGAACGTTTTCCATATTTTCAGGGTGTTGGACCATTTCTTATATTTCTTCCAACCCACTCTAAATATAAGGCTAATATTGGGTGAGGATTCGTCTATGACCTTGAGTTAGGTGGTCTCATCATTTTCCCCTTGAGTTTTGATGTTTCATAGCTATATCGTTCTGATGCTAGTCAGATTTTTCTGAGAATCCCCTCTATATGGTGTTATTTTTTTAAAATTGGTCATTTCACCTTCATAAAGACCTATTAAACCTTGTTAAGTATATTAGAGTATGTGTACCCTTTATTATGACACCCAATGGGTGTGCCCAGTGAAATTTACCCTTATGGATGATTGAATCAAATTCCTAGGATGCCCATTTGGCTTTCGTCTTGGCATTTAAATTCATTTTCCCTTGTAATGTGAATGTTTAAATTGAACCAAGGGTACCTCCTAGGTTTTTGGTCTACGTATAATGGGAATTTCCAAATTATGCAATCACCCTTTATACCATGTCACCATTTATATGACTTTGAACCTTATAAATTTACTTTTCATTTCTAAATGGATTAAATGAACTTAATTATATAGGATTTCTTACACATGATGGTTTCACTTTTTTAAATGAAATAAAATGGTTTAAATAAAATGGATTTAATGGAATTAATTTACCATGATGGTTTGTTTTTATTTAATAAATGAAATAGATTCTTTTTAAATATTTTTTTAATGGTGGTAGTCCCACATGTTATGTTATGCTTATATAAATGTTCATCTAAAATTGTAATTCCTTATAAGTAATTAAACTTGGATAATGAGATTAATGATAGGTATTCAACTCATTTATTATATTTTAAAAATAAATACACATTGATATAGGCTATGATTCAATGTTAAGGGCTTGTTTGATCATGACTTTATCATGCTCCCTTACATCGGGTGTTGAGAAAGACATCTCACACCACTATCACTAGTTGGACATTGCGCTTTACGTGAAACATCCATTGTTAGAGTGTTGAAATAATGGAACAATCAGTATCTCGAGAGATGAGCATGATGTATACCACTCATTACAATATATAGCGAATATAACATGTTGATTGAGCTTATAGGTTCGAAATAATGGTTATGGATTTCTGGGTTACACCCTAGTCTAGCCATCACTAGTACTCTAGGTATATAGCCACTTACATCTAGACACACTTGGTTCATATAGATGGATTCTATATATATATAATTATACTACACACACACACACACACAAACAAACATATATATATATATATATATATATATATATGGTTACTCCTCAAACTCTTATTTTGGCCATGAGCCGTAGCAGGTAGACCCACCAGGTGTCCTATAGGAACATGATTGGGATGGTTATTTATTTTAGAATTTTTTTCCTATTTTGATATTAACTTCACACTATTTAGTTATGAGGACTACTCAGATTACATTTAGACACCATTTGTGGTAGCCTAAATAGATTTTATCTTACACCCTACTCATGTTGTCTTTGTTACCTAAGATGATTATTTTTCTATGGGTATTGATAAGGAAAATATCCCTACTATAGGTTGTTGATACGCTTATTTCTAGATTTATATTAGGAGAAGAGGAATGATCATATTCTCAAGATTCTAGTGGAGATTCTTTTTGTTATTTTTTTACTTTTTCAATGACTAGAATATATTCTTTTTTCCCTATTCCCCATTTTTTATATAAACATTACAAGTACCAATTTTTTTAAACTTCCATGGAGTTATTTGATATTATTATTAGGTGATCATTTATTTAATCTTCCATTGGTTATTTATTTTATATATTTTATGTGCTACCTCTGTGGAGGGTTACTGGTCCAGTCTATAGTGTCTGTTATTATCATGTTTTCTCGATTTTCATATTATTTCAATTATCTGTTGTACCACTCTAACAAGAGGGTATACTCTCATCACCAAACCACCTTTACACCCTCACTTCTGGTCAGCAGCCTCTAGCATATGGGGAGGTGTTCTTGAGGCCATGTAACCCATCGACTCATGGAACGGGTTAAGTGGACCCTAGGACGGGATATTACATGTGGTGTATTTATGCTGACCTCTGATATATCATATCATTAATCTATTTAAATTCATGGTATTCAATGTTTTATTTGATAATTATTAATTTTATGGGGAACATGATTTGATTGATTACAAAGTGCTAAGGGATTTATTATATCATTTTTTATTCATTAGGTTAAAATTATGTTTCATTGATTATGTAATGCTAAGGTTTTTTGTAAAATGAATTTTTATTATCTTATATTGTATTTCCACTTTTTTATGTGGATTTATAGTGAATACACATAATCTATTCATTTGATTATTGATATGATCATTGTAAGTGAATTCATCTCAATTTTCATTTGTTGAGGCATATTTTTTATGTTATGCACCTATTTTATTTTCTATGGTGTATATACTACCCCTTTTATTTATGATCATAAATCATTTAAGATTCCATTAAATATTCATATTTATTGTATCATGGATATGGTTTTTGTATAATCCATATTCCATTTTTACATACAGTGTTTACATTGAATGTTAACTATGGAAATATTGATAAATTTGTATCCTCTACTCAATATAGAAATTTTGATAAGGAATATTTATCATAAATTAAATCTATTTATGAAGAATTATTTTTACTTGAAATGATGGGTGAGCCACACCATTATATACCCTTCATGCATCGACAGATCTCGTGAGACAAAACAATTGGCTATAAACCCTTCATGTGTGTTTATTAGAGGAATCAGATAGGTTTCCACCCATAGACACAATCTTGTGAAAAGACATGACAGTAGTGGTCCATTTTCCAGATACATGACGTCCAATAATTATGAATTTCCTTCATTATTTATTCATTTATTACTATCCATGATATTCCCACTATGAAAATAATATACATATTCATTTTCAATATCAATTTATTGATTAAATTTAAGGTGTATTTAAGTTATTTACATTTCTATATTGATTATACTTATTTATTCAAGTTAGCTTATAATTTAACTATCCCTTACTGATCATTTTAGATCAGCCTTTTCTTATGTTTATTTTTTCCTAGGTTTCAAAAAAGTGTATTATGATTGATATGAAGGGTTATGCTAAGGGTAATAAGAGCATTCTCAAAGAAAATAATTTTTTTTATTTTATATATAAAATATAATTTTAATTTATAATAGGTATATTGTTTACCAATACTACTAAACTATTCAGTCCTTTGGGATGCCTTTTCTTGTATCATATTCCAATATAATAAATTTAGGAACCAGATCTATGCTACTAGGGACAAGGTATTTACATCACTCTTACCTTAAAATGAGACCCAAACCATAATCACATCATGAATAAAATCACAAGAATACACTAAATGGATAACACAAACATCATTAACAAAAAAGAGGGATTAACAAGGGTACAATCAACAATCAACACACAATAAAGTTCCAACTGACCTTTAATATTATCATATATAACATATACTTTTATAAATAATTTTCTTAAACAATAGAGAATCCAAACATGAATCCATGAGAAAGAAAAAAAAATCTAAACATATTCAAACAACTCAAAGGAATCCCCACATCATTTTAAAAATGTCCAACCCCCACTTTTTACAAAACAATACCTTCAAAATTAATCAAACCATTTTTCAAAATTAAAATTGGCTTCAAATATCTTTTTGAAAATATCCAAATCCCTTTAGAAAACACAAAAATCATTTAATATAACACTTGTAATGAAACCAAGGTCCATGTAAAGTGGTTTAAACTTTTTAAAACAACTTGAAAATAAAATGAAAATTCCAAACACATTTAAATTCATAAGAAAACTATTCCAAATGATTGGAACAATTTTAAGGAGTATTTTAGGAAATTTTTCAATTACCTAGAATGAATCCAAGGCCTATTCCAAGTACTAAAAACCAATCTAAAATAATTTCAGGCATACAATGTCCTGTAATAAACATTAAATGTAAAAAATTCAATTAAATTCATCCAATAAATTTATAAAATTTAAAACAAGGATATTCTATAGAAACACATACCTTAAAATATATCACCTTTGATTATTACCACTTTACACTTACAAACATATGCATATTTATATATATAATCACCCCTTATCCCAATGTAAATATTTACACCACCATGAGTGAATATATACACAGTGGGAACTTATATATATGCCTTAATATAAATATATATGTAAGTCACGTTTAAATAGCCACAAGTGATTGCCTTTGATGAATGCCGCAAGAACATGAATCAAACTATTCCTCAGAGTGGATACATATATGTGTGGTTCTGGAATCTCATATTCACCACATATAATAGAAATTAATCCAAAAAAATAGGAAATAATGAGGAAGAGGAAAAGAGGTGAATCTAACTTCGGATGACCACACCCAAAATCTCTAAGAATGGCGACCAATTAGTGGTTGAAATAAAGAGGGGGTGGAACACATGATGGTTTTACCTTGGTGGTTTTGTGAGAGGGAGTGGGGTGAGGGTGAGTGGGTTTGTTTAATTTTATGTGGTTTAATTAAAAATGTAATAAAATAATTAAGAAAAAAATCACAAATTCGGTTAGACCGCACAGTTAGGCCGCACAGTTTTCCTAATAATGCACCAACCATATGAAAGGAACTACCATGCCCAACCTCAAATCACATAGTTTCTACTTGGCACCACACGATTGGAAACACCACACTCCAACAATTATGAATGAAAATTCCACATAACAGAGTTGGTCCACATGATTTTCGCATTGTTTACTTAACCATGTGAAAGCCATGCGTCTTAGGCTAGAATCACTAAGGACCAACATAGTTACTCCTAGGACTCACATGGTTTCTTTATAACCATCCATAGTAAGAAAAAAACTTAATATTCCATGTTTTGGGCCAAATCCTCATGAAAACTAAAAATGAACCCCGATCCCACAAAATAATATAGAATAAAGGTCATAATGATACAAGGGGTGTCAAAAACTATCCACCATACCACTTTCTACCTCCATAAAGTCTCAAGTATAAAGTAGAGGTCAAAATAGAATTAATTTCTAAGTAAAATGTCATCAAGAACATAATACTAAAATAAAATATGATCACACATAGATTGAAGAAAGAAAACCCATAAGAGAAAGAGATCGAGCATTAGTCTCCCAACTATTTAGAAATTAACTAAGATGGTGGAACCACTAGTTATATTTTTCTACATACCAAGAGAGTGTCACAAATAAACCACATTCCCACAACCACATTTCCATATAAGAAGGTCAATAATGAAAAATGAAACTCATGATGAAATGATATAGATCTAACCTAAGGGTCACATCTAGCATACGAGGGTGTATATATCCAATTCCCTGTAATACCATCTCCTAATAATTTAGATAGAAAATATATATTGGTGGTATCCATAGCCCAACTAGAAAAAACTATAGCCCCTGTATCCAATTATGCAACCTAGGTTCCCCCAAGTATAAAGTAACTAGTAAAAATTGACCCATGATCTAAACTTATAAATGGAAACAAAAAAATGAAACGAGGAACAAAAAAAATACCAAAGGAACGCTGCCCACAATAGTAACCAAAGAAGAACCCATGAAAACACTAATTCAAGGAATCCTGAATCCAAAACTACCCAAAACTAACTAAGTAAAAATCCTCAAATAATTTATTCTCTAAAAAGATAGAAAACCCAACACCTGAAGGATACACTAAATGATTTCCACTCACCCATAAAACCTCAAAAATCCCCATGAAGGACCATGGAAACATCTCGGACAAGACCTCACATGAGAGGCTCTAAGAAAATACAATCCTCACTAATCCATCCATCAACCAAATTTCATAGTTCTAAAACACCAGAATCGAAAATCACAAAATAACCAATATAATATAACCACCTTAGTTAAAACATGGGGACATCACTCTTAAAAGGAAACACACATGCCACCGAATTGGAGTTTGGGTAATGTTAAATAGTAGGGGGAAACACCCTAAAGATAAACACTCTACATTAATACTATAGACCATTTGCAATGGTTCAAATAAAATACATGATACATCAACCTTAACATGGTCATGTCCCTAAGATCACACCAAACATTCCCACACACACAAGGTATAATAAAAACACATTCATTACTAAAATTAAAATGGTTTTAGTAAAACCCCATTTCTAAAACCAAGGAACCATTAAAATTTGACCATAATTAATTTAAAACCAGACAGAAACAATTTAAAAAATTCAAACCCCAATTCCTTACATGACCTATTTAATTTTAAATCCTTTCCAAAAATGGTTTCAAAATAACACCAACTATTTTTAAAACCAATAATTTATTATATGATTCAAAATGAAATAAACACTTATCATTTGAAATAGTTTTCAAAGCCTTTACGCCTATTAAAATACACACAAAAAGGGTAAAAATATAATTTTAAAAATATTGGTTTCCCCAAAAATAGGAAACACCTATTTCAAAAAACAGTGTGAACTTGATTAGAAAAACCTATCATGCGTAAAACATTTCCCAGAATCTAAATTTCCTTAAATGAAATCAATTGTTTAAAAACATTTCATGAAACCAGCCTTATTTTTAAAACAATCCATAGGGTTTTATTTTAAAACCAAAAACCATTTTTCTTGTGAAATACAATTTTCACCCACACAAAAATTACAAACCACATTAACAAACTGTATATCAATGTCATAACAGAGGCCTTAGAATAAATCCAAAGATGCTAACATGTCATTAGACAAACCATGACACCTATATCGTTTCCCTTATATACACTAGGTAATCCAAGGGTCGGGAGATATAAATAAAAAAATAACCAGGATACAAAATCATGTCTGACTTGGACACATGGTTGATGAACACATGAAAATCATGAAATAGTTCCTAAAGCATGTATAGAATCAATCATTTTATTTTGTATGGCTTTTAAGGAATTATGAACCAACCACACATCTTGACTGCCTTCTTTTTCACTATCCAAAAATGACACAGACAACCCCCAAGGAAATTCAAATGATACCAATGGGGTTCAAAACACCACCTTCATAAGGATCAAACATCATCTAATATTTCCATTAAAGAACAAACTATAATAAATGGAAAATTTTCAACTTCCCATGGAAACTCGATGCACAAGGTGAATAAGATCTCGCAACACTCTCTTTGAACATACCTCCAGGGTCCCAAAAACCTTATCTATAAACTACTCAAACCCCGAATAATATACAGAGTAATAAATTATTACGCTATAATGGAAAATAAGAACCCAAATATCAGATATTATTTTGTAATGAACCAACCCCAGGCGACCCAAAATTGGTCACAAAAGTCATCCCACCACAAAACTGAGAGGTATTCCTGATCCTCCTTGGCTATAAACATGTACTGGGAATTTTAAATAAATCAATTGAGAACATTTTATCCCAATAAATAGAAGATAAATAAACAAAAATAGAATAATAGAATAAACAGTATCATTAGAAAATAAAAGAACAACATGTACCTCCATGTGACCTCATGGGTCATAATCAACCGTGAAACCACACTCACTCCATGAGAAAACTAGATTTTGGTAGAACCTAGGGGATGCAGGTGGGAGAAATTTCGCAAGGCCTTCCCACTTCAGTGATTGTGGTGGATCCTGTACTGGTCCCTCCTCCCCCGCCAGGGAGGGACCTCTGGCTTCCTTCACATAAATGGATCCATCCTTCTCTTCCTTCTCGAACCTCGACTTTCTTCCCTCCTTTCCTATGATTTATCTTTTCCCTAATGTTATGGACTTGATAAATGGCTTTCTAAACCTTTCAATCTCATCCTTGGAGTTCAACAAGGCTCCGGTTCTGCTGAATCTATCCCTGATAGCGCTCTTCAAGAAGCGGAATCCCTCAGTGGATTCATTTGATAGGAATATCTTCATATCTTGGGATTTATAGGATAGAGAAATAGTGGGTCAACTCAATTCCAGGCATATTTGGATTCGATTCACAACTGAGTAGGATCTGGTTAAATCCTGGTCCAGTGCCATGTGAAGTTGTGATGGTCTTCGATTTTACCTCTTCTGTTGGTCGTATAACTTCCACATGCATCATGAATCTCCTACAATAGTGGTTTGGGTTAGTTTTTCGCAACTCCCTTTACCATTTCAAAACCCCACAATTTTGAGAATGCTAGGTAACCTTGGGGGTAGATTTCTATGTGTTGATTCATGAACCAGGGTGCTTTTTCACCCAGTTTGTCCCCATATATGTGTGGAACTTGATGTCTCAAAAATTCCCCGTGAGATTGTGTGGATTACAGTGTAGGGAGAGTTTCATCACAAACAACCTATAGTATATAAAACTTGGTTTGACTAATGTAATTATTGTAAGAAGCTAGGTCATCCTGGGGTATCCTGCGGACATGGGAGGATGGCTTCTATGCAATTTGCACCAAGTGATGGTGGTAAGGGGATGTGTATGGGTGAAGGTAGCAGCAAATATTTGGAATTTGAACCAGTGTGCACCAACAGTGGTTCTGAATATGGCAAGGGAGATGGAGGATCTATGATATAGTTCTGGTCTTACATCACAGGATTCTATGAGGAAAGTACCGACCCCCTCTCCAAACCTGAATATTGCAATGGTTTTTGATAGATTCAAGGGAGACCTACGGGTGTGCATCCTTGGGGAAATGATGAGCAAATAAACTTCGTATGACATGGGTGCTAGTGAGGTGGTACCCCAAGATATATAAGTTTCAGTGCATAGTAATGAGGTAGGAAAATAACTGTGCATGATTTTGGAAGGTGTCTCAACTGGAGGTAACAATGACGGAGTGAAGGAGGCCCACCTAGAGGAAAAAACAATCCATATGGTTCCAAAAAATGCAGCCAATGTCACTGAGGTGATTGAGGGACTTTTTGAGGACCATGAATCCAGTGGGTATTCCAATTGTCTCACTCTGGTGGACACCTCAATGCAATTTCAATATATGGGATGAGTTTATCAATAGGTAGGAGCCTCCGAGGTTCCAATGCAGGCCTTGTAGGCACCCTCTCTTATGCAGAGAAGGTTATAGTTGGGAGATCAAACATAAACCTTCAAAACTGGTATGCAGTGTTGGGTGATTATGACTTCCAAGATAGTGGGGATCTAAATAGAAAGGAGGTTACACATGGAGAGGACCACTTGTTAGATGTGGGTGAGTCCCAAGTGGAGATGGACGATGTTCTGGATGCCTCTACTGAGCCCAAGGAATTGAACATTGTGGGAGAATATCTTAGATCATCCTCACAGAAGGGAAAGTTCACTACTATTCATTCTGATGGATTTATCAAGAACAACTGGAGGGGTAACGTAGGAAGGAGTATTCTCACCTACCTAGTCCTCCTATCACGAGATCTGTAAGTAAGGGAAAGCAACTCCCAAAGGATCCTATTATTGCGAGCAACTCGGATGCAGTAGAAAACACCTATAGCAGCCTGGTGTATGTAGGTGGTGAGGTTGGTTTCCCTGCCACTCCCTTGATGAAGACGAGGGATCTTGGATAGCAACATGAGAGAAGCTCCACCGGAGACCCTCAGCAACAGATATCCTCAGTGCTGGAACACATGGATCTACTTTTTCACTCAGATGAAGAAATGGGAGAGGAAGATATGGATATTAAAGCATTTAATAAGACAAGAATAATGATTCATGTGATCACTACTAAGGAACAAGGTGAGTGGATTGATAGGCATGCTTGTATTCAACACATAGGCTTCAATATGGGGAATATTAACATGTAGGAATTCACGAAATCTTGGGACAACATGGCACATCAGCATGAAGGAATATTAAAGGGCTACCCTAAATCTCAAGTAAATTATATTCCCAATATATTGTTTAGGTAAATTTATTCCAATCAGCTCAAACTGCTCTTCAACAAATATGTAGTTTATTTTGGTGTTTAATGTTGTGAGGGTTCTCACTGTCCCCTTAAAAGTGTTTGGAAAATAAAAAAGTAATATTGGATGGATGGTAGAACCTAAAACTAGGAATGATAAAATAGGAGTGATCAAATAATCACTTATTATGCCATCATTATCCATTAAAACTATAGAAATACCTTAGTAAAATAGTCTATAAAGTTCCAGTTTGAACATATTATATCAAAGTTGTTTTTTAACATGATTTGTTCAACCAAAACACAAGAAAACTTTCTAAAAAACTATCCTTTTAAAAAATAAAAACAATGATAATTGAACATTGTCAATTAATATTTAAACCAAGGAAGACAAGACAAACACTTTTCCCTTTTTTCTAAACCATACCATGAAAGTCTCAACATCATAAACCATTTCAAGGAAAATACCATTTATTTAAAACACTTAAAGAAGTTATTAAAACATTAACCTTTTAAAATCTTACTATCAAACCATTTCATGAAAACTTATCTTAAAATAAAGTCAAACACACACAAGGGGGTTTTATACAAGTCATAAGGAGAAAACATTCTATCCTAAGAAAAACCACATAGTACCAAAGCTGAATAATAAAAGAAACAACATGTCAATACATGAACAACATATAAAGTAAGAAACTCACATGTTAAATATACAATAATTAAGGAATAACATATGATGCATATCATGATAAGACACCACAAGAACTAATAGGATAACCCAATATATGAAAAATTAGACCTAACTACAGACACATAAATAGTCACACATCTATCAATTGAATCACTCTCCACTAGAATCATATGTGAAATTGCACTATCCAACATGTGACTCAAATATAAGGGTGACTAGACAGTGCACAAATATCAACTAAACTATTATCATCCCACTACTTTCCACGTAGTCACATCGATCTCCTCATGGTATAATAAATGGTGGTGGTCCATGAATAAACTATGTCACTACATGAAAATAATAGATCCCCAAGGGCTAACACCATAATCACATACTTCACACCTAACTCTTCCCTTAAAATGAGTCCAACACCATAGGGAAATCATGAATAACATCAAAAACATATACCATATAGATAATATAAACATCATAAAGAAACAAGAGGACTCAACAAGGGTAAAATCAATAATTGACATATTATAAAGTGCCAAAAAAGCCTTTATCTTATCATATATAACACACTCTTTTGTAAATCCCATAAAAATTTAAATTAAACCATGAATCCCAGAGAAAATACAATCAGTGAAAACCACATCTAAAAACTCAATATAATATCCACTTCATTTAAAAAATGTTCAATCCCCCAATTTTTATAAAACACTCCCTTCAAAACTGACCACACCATTTTTCAAAAATAAATCCAAATTTATAAATATTTTTATAATATCCAAATACCTTTAGAAAAGAAAAAATAATAATTTAATCCAACACTTGACATGTGAATAAGTTATATGCCAAGTGGTTTAACATTTGGAAGAACACTTTAAAATAAAATGGTAATGCCATATACTTTTAAATTCATAAGAAAAAATGTCCAAATGACTGAAACAATTTTAAGGATCCTTTTTGGAAATTTCACAATTACTTGGTATGTGGCTAATGACCATGACAAGTAGTAAAAACCAATGCAAAGTAACTTCAGGAATAAAATGGCCTATAATAAACTTTTCAATTTATAAAATGGAATTTAAAATAATCTATTAAATTTATAAAATGTAGAACAAGTGGTTCCATAGAAACACCTACCTTGAAACATATCGCCTTTCATGACAACCACTTTACACTTACATAAACATGAAAATTTTTATATATATATATATATATAATCTCATATTATACCAATGTATATATTCATGTCACCATGAGTAAATATATTCAAAGTGGGTGTTTATATATTTATATGACTTTATATATATACATATACAAGTCATGTTCAAAGATACAAAAGTCATCACCTTAGATGAATGGAAAAATAAGAAGCTTCAAATTTCGCCCCATGAATCCTATGGACCACGAAAAAATAAAAACAAAACACCCCATTTTGGTTACGGTTTAAACATGGTGTGTGCACCATATAGAAGATAAAGTAAACCTAGAAAATAGGAAAGAAGAAGGAAGAAGAGAGAAGAAGCTAACCAGTGATGATCACAGCAAAAATCCTAAAGAAAATAGTTTGATTGGTGGTTGAATGGATGAGGGTAGTAACACATGTGTGGGTTCCCCTATGGGTGGTTTTGGGGATGGAGGAGGGGTATGTGTGATTGGGTTTTTTTATTTTAAGTGGTTTAATAAAAATAGAATTAAAAAGAATTAAAAATAAAAACAAAACCCAAAAAAATAAAAAATAAAAACCCAATTAAACCACATAGTTAGGCTACATGGTTTTCCTAACCATTCACCTAAAATGTGAAAGGAACTGCCTCACCCAACCCTGCCTTACACAATTTCTACTAGGAACTTAATAGTTGGAAAAACTACATTATAGCCATGCCAAATAGAACTTCCACATTACATAGCTAGTCTAAAAACTTTATACACTGCTTAAATAACCATGCGCAAGCTTTTCACCTTAGGACACACTCCCTAAGGACCCACACAGTTATTCTCAAGACACACATGATTTCCTTATATCCATGCACCAACCATGAATAATAAGAAAAAACCCCTTAAATTTTTTTGGTTTGGGATGAAAATCCATGAAAACTTAAAACAAACCTTGAGACCATAAAATAATATAGAATAAATTTCACAATTACATATGGGTGTCACAAACTCCCAACCATACCAATTTATTCCCCCATTAAGTATCAGGTCCAAAGTAGAGATCAAAAAGAGAATGAATTTATAATAAAACTCTCCATGAGATGAGAATACTCAAATGAAACACGATCAGACATTGATAAAGGAAAGAAAAATCCTAAGAGAAGCAAACTGAACATTAGTCTCCCATATATTTAGAAATGAATTAAGATGGTAGAACAACCAATAATATTTTTTCACAAAACAATAAAGTATCACTAAGAAACCACTTTCTCACAATCTCCAAAGGGAATCACAAAACATTACTGACCAAGTCCAATAATCGTTCAAAACTACAAGGAGAGAACTACTCCTAGAAACATATCAAAGGATCAAAAAACTAGATCACTGAGACTCAAGGTGTCCAAAAAATTATCTTCAATGTGGAAGATATGTATTTTAAAGAAACAATATAACACTACCCACAATGGGAACCAAAGAATGGGAACCAAAGAATAACCCAATAAAATGTTGTGTTAAGGAATCCTCAAGCCAAAATTACCATAAAATCACTGGGAAAAAATAGTCAAACAACCTTTCCTAAAAAATAGACACAACCAAACACCAGAAGGATATTCCAAATGATTTACAATCACCCATAAAACCTCAAAAATCCCCAATAAGGACCAAGGAAACATCCCAAACTTATCACATGAGAGACTCTAAGAAAAACTAATCTTCACTGATCCCTTCATCAACCAAAATTCATGGGTCTAAACCAATTAAATTGAAAATCTCCAAAGGAACCACCATATATGAACAACCTTAGGTAAAAACAGAGCATGTACCTCCAAAATGGAAACACAACTTCAACTAAAATTTGATCATGAGAAGTTTTAAATAGAAGGAAGAAACCCTATGGTGAACACTATAATTTCACACTACAGAACATTCTGGAAGGCTCACATAAAATGAATGAGGGATAGACCCTCACATTTTCATGTCCCTAAAATTACACCAAACTATCCCAAACACACAAGGTATAAAACCAAACACATGAATTACTTAAATGAAACAGGTTTTACCAAAAACCTATTTTCAAAACCAAGGATCCATTAAAATTAGGCCCTCCTTAAATTAAAATAAAATGGAAAAAAATTTATAAAATCAAAACCCCGAGATATTAATTGAATTGATTGATTTTGAAACATTTCCAAAACTGTTTACAAAACAACACCCAATAAATTTAAAACCAAAACATTTTTCTACGTTTCAAAAGGAAAAAAACACTTCTTAGGTAAATTTTTTTTGAAATCAATTTCCCTTTTTCAGATACACACATAAAGGGTAAAATTTCTATTTAGAAAACACCAGTTTCCCTAAAAATAGGAAACACCTCTTTTAAAATTCCACGTGCCCTTAATTAGAAAAACCATCATGCATAAAACATTTTACACATTCCAAATTTTTAAAAACAACATCATCTATTTTAAAACATTTTATAAAACCAAAATTTTCTAAAAGTAATCCATATGGCCATGTTTTAAAACCAAATTTTTTTTCTTATAAAATACATTTTCAAAAACCCCAAAAAAATCACACCAGAAATAAAAACTACATAACAAAGGAATAAAACATTACTTAAAAGAAATCGAAAGATTCCAACATATCAGAAGACTAACCATGAACCCTATCATATTTCCTATACACACACTTGGAAAGAAAAGGTAAAATATATCTAAATAACAAAATAATCAAGATAAAAAATCATTTCAGAAATGACCACATGGTTGATGGCCACATTACAATTGTGAAATAGTTCCTAAATCATGTTCAGAATCAAGAATTAGGTTGTCATGTGGTTTTTCAGGCCCTATGAACCAACATCACGCCTTAAATTCCTTTCTTTTCACCATCTCAAAATGTCTCATATTACCCCCAAGGAAATTCAAAACAAACCTTTGGGGATAAAAACACCACTACTATAAGAGTCAACTATAATACAATAATTCCATCAAATAGAATAATAGAATCAAAGGAAAATTCCCAACTGTACATAGAATCGAGTGGCTTGAGGAAAAAAAGAGCTCATGAAACTCCCCCTGCACCTAAATCCATTTCCTAAAAAAATTATCTCTAAAACAAATCAAACCACAAATATTATAGGGAGTAAAAAATATTTAGGCTCTAACAAAACATTAACTCAAATATCTGATACCAGTTTATAAAAAACCAACTTGGATCGACCATGAACCAGTCAACCAAGCCTAACCGCTACATACATGAGACTTGTTCCTATCCTCCCAGGATAAAACAAAGTATCATGAATCAGAAATAACTCAATTGGGAATAATTTATCACAAGAAATAGAATATAAATAGAAAAAAATAGAAAATAATAATAAAAAATAGTAGTGAAAAATAAAAATATTATATATACCTCTATGTGACTTCACATGTCACCATCAACCATAGAACTACACTCACACCATGAAGAAACTAGGGCTAGTTAGAACTTGATACTAAAATGATAAAATAGGCATGAGACAATAATCACTTAGTTGGCCATAACTACCCACTAAAACTATGGAAATAACTTAGTAAAATAATCTATAAAATTCTAGTTTGTAATTAAAATATCAAAGTAGGGTTTTCACATGATTTATAAAACCAAAACACAAGTACACTTCCCAAAAAAATCCTTTTTTATAATAAAAAAGGATTTAAAAAAATTAATTAAAATTTTAATCCTAGGAAAACAATACCATCACTTTCCTCCAATTTCCAAACCATACCATGAAAGTCACATTTTTATAAACCATTTCATGGAAAAGACCATTTCTTTAAAACTATTAAAATTTTACCAAAAAAATTATATTTCAAATATTAATTTTATATAATATCAAGAACAAATATCTTGAAATAACTTCAAACGCACACAAGGGAATTCCATGCAATTCATAAGGGGAAAAATGTGATCACAAAACAATCTACATAGTACCAAATATCATTAATAAAATAAAAAAATTGGTCAACACTTGCACAAAATATCAAGTAAGAAACCCACATGCTCAATATATAATAAATAATTCATAACATATGATACATATAAAGAGGGAACACCATAGGTACTAATAAAAGGACCAAAGAAATAAAAAGTAGGTCTTAACTACTAGCATGTAATTGGTCACACATTCTTCAACTGAATTGCTCTCAAGTAGCCTCATCGATGACATGCCACTAGCAAGTACATGACTATAAACTATGGAATACTAGCCAGTGGGTAAATCTCAACTGGCCTAGCAGGGTTAAACCACTTCCCACTTAGTTATATCAGTCTCCTCATGGTATAATAAATGATGGGAGACAAAAAACACCATGTCATCACATGAGAATAAAAGTGCCCCAATAGGTAATACCATAATAATATACTTCCCACATCAATCTTCCCTTAAAAGGATCTCCAACTCATAAGGGTAAAACATGGATAAAATAAAAATCATTAATAAATAAGAAGGATCAATCAGGGTACAATCAAAAATCGATGGATCATAAAGTTCCTACCAAGAATTTATCTTATCATATATATCGTATAATTTTGTAAATCCCTTTCTTAAATTTTTTTGAATAAAACCATGAATACAATATAAAATTCCATCAATTAAAAATACATCTAAAAACTAAAATAAATCTACACTTCATTTCAAAAAAAATCAACCCCCCAACTTTTTATAAAATAAGACATTTAAAATTATTCTCACACTTTTTTAAAAAGAAAATATACTTCAACTATATTTTTTAAAAATTTGAATCCCATTTGAAAATCCAAAATGTATTTAATCCAACACTTATCATGTGACCAAGGTCTACTCTTAGATTTTCAAAATTTTGAAAACATCACGTCAAACTGACACATGATGTGACTGGTATGAGTCAAAGTGCATGTTTCTAGTTTAAAATGACATTTTAGTAAATAAGTCAAGTGATGTACTCAAAACTAAGAAAAAACATTCAGATAATTTTAATAATTTTGGAAAATGATCCATCATTCATTTAAAGTGTATAGGAATTAGTTGAACCACAATCTGATGCACAGTATTATCGGTATGACTCAAAGTGTGCCTTTTCAGTATATAAGTGTCATTTTAGATTAAAAAATACATCACATCACCAAAACCAAGAAAACAAAACTAGATTATTTTTTCAACATTATATCTGTAATTACTTAATTTATTTCCTTATTATTTTTATATTATATATATTTATATTATATCAGTCAGGGGAGGTGGAATAAATAAACAAAAACTTACCTAAATTCACATGGGGAGTCTCGAAACTGAGACCTCCCAAACACCACCACAGGACACAACCATTAGGTTGCGCCCATGGGGATTTATCTTATACATATTTAATTAATTTTCACAAATATAG
Source organism: Viscum album (assembly GCA_963277665.1). Taxonomy (NCBI): domain Eukaryota; kingdom Viridiplantae; phylum Streptophyta; class Magnoliopsida; order Santalales; family Viscaceae; genus Viscum; species Viscum album. The sequence goes on from OY728148.1 coordinate 803,598,059, forward strand.
TGCTTTAATATGAAAAATAAATGGTGTAACGTGTAAGAATCAATTACAACTCAATCTGATACACAGTGTTCTTGGTATGACTCAAAGTTTATTTTAAAATTAACAATTTCTGTTAATTTATTTATTTCTAATATTACTAACATAAGACTTTTTTTCTTATAAAGGTGTTTTTTTTTCTTGAGCAGGGGTGGTTTGTTCAGAAACAGCATGAGTTGGGGTCAGGATCAAAAGACAAAGTAACATTTATGTTTTTTAATGTATGTAATAATTTGTACTTATGTAATTGTATAAACCAATGTTTGAAATGTCTATAATATAGTCTTTTTTTTGTTTGTGTTGTAAATTAAATTTCATTTATTTTTTTTGTTACTTTATTTTTATGATATCTGGTGGTGTTTCTGGTGTTAAAGTGTGTTGTTACATCACATTGAACTGTTGTTGTAGTGTGTTGTTACAGCACACTATGGTATGCCCCTTTATTAGAACTTTTACAAACACTAATAAAAGGTTCCTTTATCAACTGTAAAAAGAACACTGATAAAGGGGTCCTTTATTTATTTATTTTTTTGAGAAAATATAGATATCATTATTGACGAATATCAGCAGACGTACATATGCAAATCCACGAAGGAAAATTGTCCAGCTAGAGCTGGTTGGCCTCGAAGGGGCCTGATGCCGCCAACTGGTGGGCCGCAATGTTGTCTTCCCTTTTGGTAAAGGAGAAGGTGCAGAATGAAAATCATTGGCAAAGCGAGGTTTAGTTAATGAATTATATAAGAATAGTGGTGTTCTTGAGGCATCATTTATAGTAAAATGTTTTAAATATGGAATGTATGGGCATTATAAAAATTGATTCCCTAGGGGGAAATCTTGTGAAGATAATTAGAAAGGTTTTATGGGTAATGGTTATATTGACGATAATAAAGAGACTATGAATGACATATGAGATGGAAGAAATGTTAAGTAATAAAAAATGAATCCTAGTTAATGGATTATGAAGGAAGTGGAATGATTGAGTGTTTAAGTATTGGAATTCAAGAATAATTTTATAGAAGTAATTTTATGATATTATGGAATAATAAAACATATAAGGATTGTTCCAATATAGTTTTTATTTATGTATTTAAATGTATATGTTGAATGGTATTGGTAACCATGAAAAGTGATTGAGGATGTTAGGTGATATTTTTAGAGAACACATGATTAAGAGAAAGATAAACCTTAATATGTGCATGGTGTTGAAATAATAATGTGATAAATATATTTTTTATTGTGATAAAATAAATGGGATAGTATTGATAACCTTCAAAATGATTAGTAATATGATGACAAGGGGGTTATAGATTGAGTTTATAGATTTTTTAGATTTATAATATGGGAAAAGAGTTTATTTTTGAAATCATGCTTGTTTTCACTACAGTTTTTTGGTAATTCAAGAAATTATAATATTTCAAAAGAGTAAATGATAATGATATTCACATGTTTGGTGTATGAAATATAATAGATGCATTAAGTTGTTTGGTGGATTAATGATAATTTGATTTTGAAAATTTAGTGACCTTCATTCGAATGTTTTAGATTTTAATTTTTTGAAAGGTTCATAATGTTAATCATTTATGAAATTGTTTAGTTAAAATTTGGAATGGGTTTTATAGATTAATGCACTAATTAACCATATATATATTTAAGTGTATTGGAATACAAGTGTTAATAATTTGTTTATGATAATTAGAGATATAAGTAATGTATTTTCATCCCATTATAGATCTTACGATCCACTAGTTCATTAGGAATTACATTTTCAACTTCATTTCTTTGAGTAAGAAATGAAGTGAAATTTGATCAAGGCACAACTAAAGAGTGAGATTTTACTTATGAGATGAAATCATGTATTTATATCTTCTCAAAGTATTTTGAAATAAAATTTCATCATATTATAATCATTTATGATGATATCAATGACCTTTTTAGACCTATTTCTTCTATGGTTTTGTGATCATTAACCTTATAATGACCATGTTATCTATCATTATCCATAAAAAAAAGATAGTTATAATTCTCTTACATATCCATATTTTTACTTTCTACTAATATTCTATTAATAGGAATCCTAGTTTTATGGTGATCATTACCTTTTACTTTCCCTCTTTTTAAGAGGAATTTCTATTGACCCTTTTTTATTATTTGGGTTTACCTCGAAGAAATTTTCAAACATCCACCTTTTATTTTTGAAGAAAAATTTAAAATTTCAAGGATGTATTTGTTTTTAAATTCTTGATCGTATCGGCATGGTAGCTTATCGATTGGCACTTATTCAGAGTCACTCTCAAGTTCATGATATGTTCAATGTATCTCTCTTGAGAAAGTACATACCTAAACCTTCACATGTACTAATATTAGAGGTCATAGAACTGAAGAAAGATCATTCTTATGAAGAGAAACTGGTAGAAATTATGGATCATATATATAAAGTTCTACAAAACAATACCACTCACCTGGTTAAAGTTTTGTGGACAAATAACTAATTTGAGGATTCTATGTGGGAACCTGAGGATGTGATGGGGCAGAAGTGTCTTCATATATCTATATCTCAGTAATGAATTTAAATTATTAAATTAATTTTAAGGTTGTTAGAATATAACACCCCAATATTTTATTTTATATCTCTTTTTAATCTCTTTGATAACTTACGTTTCACAAACACTGAGCTTAAACTAACTACAAAATATTATTATTTTAACTTGACAATTATAACCTAGATTTTAAATTTCAGGGAATGGATATTATTAACCAAATTATGAAATATATACTTTTACAAATCATTTTTAATATGTTAATTAATTCTTTGTGAATATGTATACAATTTTTGGTAAAGTCATTTTTTCTTCAAATAAATGTTTTCTTTAAGGAAAACTTTTATTGCTTTATATGAGAAAATAAATATAAATAATTTTTCAAATTTTAGAAAATTTATTGGATAAAATGAAAATAATTTTTGGATTCATCTTTTAAAAATTATCTTAGTATTAATTTTTCATAATTTTCTAAAAAGTCTAATTTTTAAGTGAATAGTAAAAAAATACTGATTTTTATAAAACCCTCATTTTTTTATATTTAAAAGTAATTTTATGATTTTAAATTGATATAAAATTAACTTAAGTAATTTTTAGTTATATATAATATAATTAATTTAACTCAAATAATATTTATACCTTATTTTGGTAGAAGTACATTTTTGAGATGAAAAAAATATTTTCCCAAAAAAAACTACTTTTCGTTGTGTTTTGATGGTTTAATTTTAAACATAATTTTGAAAATAATTTGTTTTTAGTTACTAAAAATGAATTCCATATTTTTAATAATTAGTTAAAAATTAGGTTATATTTTTGTTTTTAATTTTAGACCTAAAAAATTTACCATGGTAAAAAAATATTTACGGCAATATATGTAAAATAATGAAATGGGTTAATGTTAAATCGAAACAACTTAAAATACATAAAAACTAAAATATTAAATAGGTCATTGATGTGTTTATATATCTTAAAATCCCATAAAACTTTAATTATAAATTTAATTCTTTTAAATTAATTCCACCCTATTGTGGTTGGCTTTAAATATAAAATAATCATTATTTAATCACTTAAAACCACCCCTCCTCAAGTATAAATACCACCCCTCACCACCCCATTTATCATTAAAAGCCTTTAATATCTTAAAATATCTACCAACATATCTCTTAACAACTATACCCATGTCAAATTTATTCTAGTCACACCCAAATACTAATTCTAAGTTCCTTAAGGGGTCCTTCAATGAGGTGATTTTCAAGAGGTAACTTTCTCAAATAAGCTCTATTGATTTTTTTCCCTTTTTCTACATTCTCATAAAATCAATAATAAATGAAGGAATAATCAATAAATTATATTTTATATACTATAATTTTATTTTTCTAATGTAAAATATTATATCCATCCATTTTATTACCTCCTCTTATTCAAACAAATGAAACAATTTTCAAAATTATGATGGTTAATAGTCTTCATTGATAATGATTTTACCACCCTCAAGGCTGGTCATAAAAATACTATTCTTGTTAAATAATATTATAATAGGTATATTATAACCTATTTCATGTTCTATAACTAATATATATACATAATATTAAATAAAACTAAACTAGTTCATGATGGTCGGGGAAACATCCATATTAAACAAAAAAATCATTAACAATTTATCAAATGAATCGTCCTCATGTAAGAAATAAAAATGATATATGGGAACATTTAAACTTATGGAAGTTAATTAATACCATTTCATTTCATTTATTCAATTTTATTTTTATTTGATAAGAAATTTTATAATTATAGACAAATGATCTGATCATCAAACCATGAAACACTTCCAAAACAATAAAAATAATGAAATATTATAAATTAATGGATGGTAAGATGTTATAAAAGTATAACATAAGTTATTATAAATATAATTATAGTTATTTAATGAATTAATAACATTATTTAAACCTATATATATGATGTTAAAGTATACAAAACTAAATTGAAGTGTGAGGTAACGGTTTCTTATCTCACTTTTACTTCTGTTAGATCTATGCCTTATTCAACAGTTATTTATTTTTTGTGGTGTATATACTAAAATTTTAGGTATCATATCATAAATATATTTATCTTAATGGTATTAAATGTTTAATTTTATAACTATTACTTTTATGGGGAATGTGATTCAACTGATTACAATGTGGTTAAGAAATTCTTAACCCAATTTCTATTCTTTGGGTTAAAATTTTACTTATTTGATTATATCAAGCTAATATTATGTGTAAAATTAATTTTTAACACCTTCTATTTTATTTACACTTATTTTATGTGGATTTACATTAAATAAATTTATTTTTTCATTTGACTAATTATCGCTTCAATGATATGTTATTTATAAGGGACTTTCTTTTATAAATTATCTTTCTAAAATTTCCCTTAAAAATATCTCTTTCTTCCTTGTCCATGTTTTCTTAAAAAAATCTAAAATGTTTTTCTATTATTTTATTATTTTTCAAATTCATTTTTAACAATGATTTACTTTTTATAAAATTATTTGAAAATATTCTTTTTTTCATTTTCTAAATGATTTTCTCTGTGGATTTTATGACAAAAAATATGGAAGGAACGTTCCCTTAACTTATATATAATGAGTGGATTTTACCACCGTTATTAAGATTTAATTATTTGATGTATTATTTATAATATTACAAGGTTATTTTTAAATAAAATATTTTCCTTTATAATTGTGTGACTCTTTGAAAAGAAATGATTTTAAAATGGATTTTTTTTCAACAGTTGTTTCAAGTGATATTTCAAAATTATTTTCCATAGAAGATAACATTATTATATGTTACTTATTCTTTAATTGGGATATTATTCAAGTATATTATTCTTATTATCTTCATGGTTAGTTAATTTTTATTATGTAATTATATTTATGAAACCAATTTATTTTCCATGATTTATGTTATGATGAGTTGTTTATGAAACCCATTTATTTTCATGTGTTCTGATATGATGAATAATTTATGTTATTGTATAAAACATATGTATGGTTTTCATTATGTGATTTCTGGGACCTATATCTCCATCTAATTATTGGTTAATGATTTATATATCATAAGTTAGATAGTACTGAAATGGGAAGTGAAATCGGTTCAGCAAGACATGACTCAAATGGGATATAAAATCGGTTCTATAAGACAAGATTGGAATAGGGAGTCAACCTGGTTCATTAAGATTGGACTGGAATGGGAAGTGAAACCAGTTCAGTAAGGTACTTTTTCTGCCATGATAGTCTTGGGAGTGAATCTTGACTACTATAATGTTCTGTGTTTTGAACCAGATGAAAAAAACGCCAGAAATAAAATTTTTCCGTTAATTGGGCATACTGGATTTAAAAACTGAGCATCAGAACTTTTTTTCTGATAGCTAACACTGCGGCATTCATAGAATAAAAATATTAAGTTTATTTTATTAATACACGTGTTTGTTTCTTTTTAAAATAATTAAATAACTCTCAAATGGTGTGTCATATGAGAAATATGAGACCAATGTTGTTCCGGAATGTCAAGTTTACCCTATGCAGGATATAACCATGATTCACATCAGGTTTTTGGAACTCTCCCACATGATAATTCCATATTTATTTTTAATTAATTAATAATTCCATTTTTTATATAATAAATAACTATTTTCTCACAAACGGTGTGTCGAATGAGAAATCTGAGACCACCGATAGTTCCGGGACATGGGGTTTACCCTATGCAGAGTATAACATTTGCGAGCATCGGATGTTTGGTCATATCGCACCCGAAGATAATTTAATTGGGTTAAATATTTTTTTTAGTTGTTAAAAATAATAATAATAATTTTATTATTAATATTATTATTTATTTTGATGTAAACAAATGGAAATGCACTACCACAATTAATAAATTGTGTTGTAGTGTAAATAATAAAAAGGTGATGTACTAAATATGATATTATTAATTGTTCCAATTAAATACAAATACATAATCAATATTTATTTAATAACTGTTATCCTTTTTATTAATGGTTATTGTCATTAAAATATTAATGGTTTCATTGATGAGTTGAATTAGATAATAATAATAATTTTAATTATTGTTATTATTATTATATTGGGACAAAAACATTGATGTATATATATATGAGGTATATCTATATATATGGGTTTAAATATATATATATAGTTATATATACATGTGTCGGTATATATATATGAATATGTAGATTTGTATATATATATATATATATATCATATGTATATACATGGGTGGATATTTATTGTTAGGTTAGATAAAATATTATTAATTACCTACATAAATGCATTTAACATGTTGACTTAAATCAAGTTTTGGACTTTTAAGTTTATAATCCAAATCTTCAAAGTGACCTAGGGCGCGCGTCTGCGCACCATGTTGTGGGTCCGGGACAGCTATTAAAATTAATTAAATGATTGTTCAGGATTTGTGTAAAATATTACGTCATGCCATAACACAAAGTTTGGGTTAAAAATAAATAAAAAGGATTAAAGGAAATTAATGTAATTTAAAGAGTGATAAAAATAAATAATAAAATAGATACGGTTGGAGAGAAATTAAAAATAATTAAAACGAGGTAAACCTATATTAATTATTTATTTCATTTCCTCCACCATTTTATTTTTATTATTTTATTTATTTATCTCCTTTTTATTATTTTCCATTTTTATTTTCTTTTCTTTCCTTTCCTTTTTATTTCTTTTTTTCCTCTCCTTCTCTCCACCTCCTCTCATGTGTGTGGCGCACCTCTCCTCTATATGTGGTGCGCACCACCTTCTCATCCCTTCGAAAGATCGCCACACCTCCGTTCATCATCTGTTTTCTTCACCATTTGGTGCGCTGTGAACCTATCGATAATGCTAATCCCACACACCAAGAATCGTGTGATCTCATTCCAAATCTTTTTCACAGTTTACCGTAGAAGGATTTTACCCTATTTTGGGGTTTTTCTAAAATGTTCTATTTTCTTCCATTTTAGGTCAAATAAAAGCCTACTGTGGATCATAAGATCATATATGACCATAAGGTAGGGCGTCTACTCTTTTTCCCTCCATTTTGTTTCGATTTATAAAAATGCACCATTGTGCCGTTAGTCGGTGCCTATCGGCTTCGTGCAAATTCACCCAAATTCATTAATTAATTTGTTTTGCCTAGTTGTTGTAGCCATATTGATCATTAATTAATTTGTTTAATTAGTTTCAACAAGGCCGAACACACCATGGGGTGTGCCGACGTGGTCAGTATAATTTTTGTTACCCCAAAATTTTAATTTATTTAATTGCATGTGTTGTGCAGCATATTTTTGTTGTGTTCAATTTAAATAATTAATTTAGATTAATTATAAATCTTGAATTGTTAAATTTTTTGTAGTTGTTTTTTCTGGTTTATTTATTATTAAAAAGTTTCTTTATCTGCATGTTTTTCACAACCTATTTTGTTGAGTTTAATTTAAAATAATTAATTTAGATTAATTATGAACTTTGGAAGTGTTGTATCTTGGTAGTTGGTTGGTCTAATTTATTTATTTATTTAAAGGTGGATTTGTCTACTTTTGTTGATGTGGTACCTTGCTTTGTTAAGATTTCTATGCTGAAATATTTAATTTTCACTGTGTGATGCATGGGTGTACCTGTTTGGTTTCAAGCTACAATTACATATGTTGATATCATATCTACTACTATGAGAATATTAATTAAATTCAAGGTGGGGAAAGGAGGTGGGCCCCGTATTAAGGGTCACGCTTAGACCCCTCGTTCCTAATGGTTACCTCTATGTGTTGGGGGGCGGTGTTCTTGGATTTTTCGGACTGAGACTTCCCCGGGCTTTCTAATAATTATGAGTGATACAGGTTCCAAAAAGGCCCATCAAGACTGATCCGTTGGCATTATGGCTAAGCCAGCCTCAGATGACACTCAACCCCTTTTTGCGAGATCGGGATGGACTCAGGGTAAATCCATTCCACGAGCGATATTTGATCTTTCAAAATATTGCCTTGGACGGGCTCGGTGGTATTGGATAATTGAAGGATGTTCCATAGCGATACCATTGGGACGAGTTTGGAATCCAACTCTCAACTTGAACCTTAATAATGATGTACTGAAGGTTTAAATTAATTTCGTTGTTAGTCTCTTGAGATTTGAGATACTTTCTAGTTTGTTGAAGCACATCTAGTTGACACATGACTTAGACCCCAAGTTAAAGCACAAACTTGGGGGTATGCCTCTTCTTTTTTTTTTACCTTACTCTTCCAGGCTTTATATGTATGCATATGTGCATTCTACTTACAGGTACTTCTTTCAGACCATCAGCTTAGGCCGAAGCAGGTGATTAGGCATAGGTGCTGCTAGGAACCCGGGCCAAGTTATTTATTCCATTGAACTTAATAAATTGTCTAAAATTGTTATATAATGGCACACTACATTTTATCATTGCATGAAATGTAAAGGTTTAGACACCTTGGGTACTGGCCTACTGAGATTTTATCTCACAACCTACTCGGGTGCCTTTGACACCCAAGTAGATTATATGATTGAAAGTATTGAAAAATGTAAGTGTGCCACTTCTGATTCTTGATTGATTGTTGCTGCTTAGGATGGAGACTGGGGCAGAGGACCGAGCCTTGCTTGTGATGCAGTTGTCGCACTTTGTTTCTTTTATTTTTAGTTGAAAGAATGCTGATTAGACACTAAATGAGGCTAATATTAATTGTTAATATATATAATATTTATGTGCTTTATTATTCATAAACACCATTTTAGTGCATTTTACACTTTGAACAGCATTTCACATTATGATTGTAATTCGTTCTTAAAATGTAATATTATGTGGTACATTTTTTTAACATCATTTAAAGTACCCAATGATCTTTATTTTATTTTCATATTTAATTTTCAGGTTTCTAAATATATTGGGAAAAAATCATACTAGTTTATTGTTGGAAGATTCACATTAGAAGACCACCAAAATAGGATTTCATGCAAACAATTCTAGAGAAGGCAGATTGGACACCATCCCACAGATGAGAATGTGGGGCCAAACATACAGGCCCAATGAAGCCCAAATTTCATGGGATAATATAAGACATATATAGGAACAAATACTTCTGTATAATCCAGTGCTAATTTTGCCTCCATGGTGGTTATTAAGGCGGCCTAATTTAAAGATAAAATTCTGGGCCAGATTCTACTGCCCAGAAAACATCCTACCAATCTAATCATATCTCGGAATCCACAACTCCAAATGGTCCCAAATTTTACAAGCGGTTATGAAACATCTGGAGATCCATTTATGCTTCTATGTCCCACTCTAATTTAGATATCTATAAGGTCTTCTATGTGACTCTTTTCGGTGGTTGCAAGCTGGCTGTCACCTCGGGTCAAGAGTGGAAAAGTCCAAGTTCCACAAGCTTTTCACCAACATAGGCCTACCATAATAAAATTGAATGATTTTTACTATTGGAGGCTCGACCCAAGGCTCCCAAAATGCCTATTTAAGACAGTGTTGATGGAGTATTTTTTTCATCTTTAGTTCTTGGTTTCATTGTAGTGTTATGATGCAGCTTTGTGTTTGTAATCGCATTTCTTTCTCATGTAAGTTGTTTAATTCACTTTAGTTTCTTAATAAAAGTTCTTATTTTACTCTTATTATGTTCTTCTACATATCATGTTGATACCATTGGTTCAAGGTGTGAATTTATTCACACCATACTTTGTGATATTTTTCACACAACGGTGGAGTGATCAATTTTTGTTGTTGTTTTTACTTCTTCAATTCCACCCCCGTAAGTCCACTTCCCGCTTCTGTTGAAGACATGTCATCAATGGAGGGAAAACTATTTTATGGGTTGATCCAAGGGAGTAGAAAGAGGATGGATTGGATTTTTTTTCTCAGTCCATTTATGGATAATAACTTCTTTTAAATGAGATTTTTATTTGATGATTTTAAAACCTCTTCATCCTTATTGAATTTAAGGTCACACATTTCAAGTGCTAATACAAACCTTTACCTTGGAGTGCTCAAAACTTTGATCCTTCAAGTATATAGGTGATTAGTATTAGGGTGTGTAGGAATTAAACCAGTAAGTGATGGTTTTTCTTGATCTTCTTAAATGAACCCATCTCAAATATCAGAAATTGAAATCATTAAAAAAAGAATTCATTCAATCCACCCCGAGCGATAACCTAGGATCAAATCATTACATTAATTTGAAATAACTTAAATCTGTTAGTGATCCTTTTAAACCATCTTAAATCAACCCAATTTGGCCACTTCATAGCAAAAAATAATCCCTATAATGTACGTGTCTGTAGTTACTTCTTAGGTCTCTGAGGATTCGATAACCCATGCTAGACTACAAGGACCATCCTACCTTCTTCTTTTTGGTAAATTTGAGTGTGAATCAAATTTTGGTGCCATTTCCAGGGACCTAAGTATGTTATATTAGACATTATCATCCTTTAATATCCCTATTATTTGTTCTCACCCCCTCACTCTTATGGAATTCAATTTTGAACAAGATGAAACATGGGAAACCTATCCCAACTTTGATCACCCAACCCCATGTGTGATGGTTTCAAAAAATAAAGAAAATGAATTTTGAGGTTTTATCTTTGAGATTAGAATTAAAAAACTTTGAGACGGTTATGGAACCCATTCCCACTCATGCTATCCCTTCCTTATCATTGATAAAATACTCTTTTCTCCCACAAACCTCCCATAAATTTATTGAAGAACCGACCTTTAGATTTGGGATAGATGAAGATGATCAAGGAATTGCTGAAGGGTCTTTAAATTAATAGAAAATTGACTTTTTGGATTCAAAATAAAATAATTTGACATCATGGATTGAGTCTCCTAAGTATAACACCATTGGTAAATTTTCAAAAACACCAACCATTGAACCACTGAGAGAAATCACAAAAATTGAGTCCATACCCATTCCTAAAATTGATCTTTCCAATTTTTTGGTTGAATATTCTATTACAAAGGAACCAATTATGTAGAAAAATTTTGAAAATGAAATTGAGTTTGATTCAAAGTCCCTACCTATGTCTGAAAGTGTTAGCCTACCCGAACTTAAACAAAAGGACTTTCCATCCACCCTCATGTTTCCATTCATTGGGGATATCCAAAAACTTCCATTTTTCCCAATTTTCTATCTTGAAACCAATAAAGAGGTAATGATTCTTAATGTCTTTGGAAAGACTAAAAAAAACTGGATCATCCATTTCTAATATTCCTTAGATTTTACCACTCATTATAGAACATAGGTTTGCACATGACAAAAATTATAAACAAATAATCAATCTCAATCTAGTGGACATGGAGAAATTTGGGGTCCTTAAAATATTAAAAATTGGTATTAGTTAAGTTAGGGGGTCCATGTTGGGCTAACAACATTAAACAAAGCACTTCATGGGAGGTAACCCATGGTTTTCAAATTTACAATCGTTTTGTTATTTTAATCAAATTTATATTTTAAATAGGATTAATGAATCATTTTGATATTTAAAAATAAAAAAATCAACTGTTGATCTGTTCTTCTATTATGAGTATGGATGTGAATGAAAGGGGAGCGCCATATTCAACCGTGTCACGTGGTGTGATCCTTGAGTAATACCTTACCCAAAAATTTAAAAAGAAGACAATGTATCATCAGTTTATTTTATTTTTTTATGTGTTTGTGAGTTAAAATAAAAAAACTAAAAAATAAATAAAAATATAATAATAAAAAAGTCCACATCATAGGTCGTGGGGTAAACTCCGTCACAACTGGTGAAGCCATGGGGACTCAATCCCGGGACCTAATGGAGATAGGGGCGCACGCTTACCACTGACCTACTTCTTATTGTGCTTCATTATTCTATAATTTTTATATATATACTTATATTTTACTTTACTTATTATATAAATATATATATATATAGTTTTTTTGTTTTTTTTTGGTTTTTCTTTTTTTTCCTCCATTAGGGAATTCTCAGAGTGACATCGAGGTCAAGAGATTAAAAGGGAGAAACAAGAATTTAAACTTCAACCACTAGGCGACTTCATTCCATGATCCTCATTTTAAATTTCCTTTTTGAACTCTCATTCTCTACCTCTACCTCCTTCTAAATTTTATTTTCATTAAACACTGGGACATTGTTATTTTAAGTTGGGGGGTAGATAAAATAAAAAATGCTTTTATGTCAAAAAAAATGAATGATTTGAAAAAAAAAAGTGTGTAAATGGAAGGAAAAATTCCTTTAACTTTGAACATTGTAATACACATTAAAACTAAATATCAAATAATTTATCATCCCCTGATTCTGATTTTAATCCTTTTATAATTTCTTGAGTATAGATTTTGGAAAATGTGGGTGTCCAATGTTATATTTCATCATTTATATTTTCATCCAAATAAAAAAAGATCACAATGCACGTCCTTTGGATAGTGGGGTATTAGTTTGAGTTCATGGGTCCCCCAAATAAATAGAATAGGTTTTGGTGATCATTTATGTTTTAATATGAGTATTTAATAAAAAAATAAACAATAAATTTTAGCGTAGAGAAATGAAATGACCTAATGCATGGCTTTCGGTACTTGTGGAACGTGACTCTATAGTTTTCTGGCCCAAATATGGTAATTTTATCTCTATTTTTTGTAATTTGAATTTGTTTTTGACTGAGTTAACTCGATATGATTCCCGAATATGTGCGTTTCACTTGGTTCCCTAAGGTATTTGAGCCTATGAGTCATCGGCAAAGTCTCACTATAGGGGTTGACTCTTTTGAGTGCAATTTCAATTACCATGGAAAAATTGAAAAAAAAAACAAAACAAATAATACAATAAAAAAATTGAATACTCATATTAATATTGGAATGTGATTCCTCCTAGCGCTTCCATCATTTCCCTCTTGAATAAAGATGAACCCCCATGTCTAATGTGATGCATAACACATCATCACTCTTAATTGATATTGGATGAAATATGACGATGAATTCCAACAAAGGAATGGGCTTGGGATTAGGATTAGGATATTATTATGAAACTATCATGTATTAAAATATTTTTATGGGTTTCATGATTTTTTGGTATAAGGGTTTTTTGGTGATCTTTGTGTATTAAAATGTTTTTGGAAAAGGGAATTGGAATTTCATATTATTGAGATATATTTTGCTCGGGACTAGAAAAAATCAAGTTGGTGGTGTGATTAACCACTAAATGAGGCTAATATTAATTGAATATATATAATATTTAAGTGATTTATTATTCATAAACACCATTTTAGTGCATTTTACACTTTGAACATCATTTCACATTATGATTGTAATTCCTTCTTAAAATGCACTATTATGTGGTCCATTTTTTTAACATCATTTAAAGTACCCAATGATCGTGATTTTATTTTTCTATTTAATTTTCAGGTTTATAATTATATTGGGAACAGTTCATAATTGTGTAGTGTTGAAATATTCACATTGGAAGACCACCAAAATGAGATTTCATGCAAACAATTCTGGAGAAGGCAGATTGGACACCAACCCACTGATGAGAATGTGGGGCCCACCATACAGGCCCAATTAATCCCAACTTTCGTGGTATGATAGAAGACATATATAGGAACAAATCATTCTTCAGAATCTAGTGCTAATCCGGCCTCCATGGTGGTTATTAAAGCGGCCCAATTTGAAGATAAAATTCTGGGCCAGATTCTATGGCCCATAATACATGTTACCAATCCAATCATATCTCGGAATCCACAACTCCAAATGGACCCAAATTTTACAGGGGTTTAGGAGAAATCCGGGAATCCATTTTCTATCCCTATGTCCCACTATAATTCTATCATCTATAATGTCTTCCAAGTGCATCTTTTCGGTGGTTGCAAATGGATGCCACATCGGGTCAAGAGTGGAAAACTCTAAGTTCCACAAGATTTCCACCACCCTAGGCCAATCATAATCAAGTGGGATGCTTTTTAATGTTGTAGGCTCAACCCAAGGCTTCCAAAATGGCTATTTAAGGTAGTGGTGATGGAGGAGTTTTTCATATTTGGTGCTTGATTTAATTGTAGTGTTATGATGTCGCTTTGTGTTTGTAATCGCATTTATTTCTCATCTAAGTTGTTTAATTCAAGTTGTGAATTTATTCACACCATTCTTTGTGATATTTATCACACAACAGTGGAGTGATCGATTTTTATTGTTGTTTTTACTTCTTCAATTCCACCCTCGTAAGTCTACTTCCCGCTTCCGTTGAAGACATGTCATCAATGGAGGGCTAACTATTTTATGGGTTGATCCAAAGAAGTACCAAGGGGATGGATTGGATGTTATTTATCACTCCATTAATGGCTAATCACTTCTTTTAAATGATATTTTTATTTGATGATTTTAAAACCTCTTCATCCTTATTGAATTTAAGGTCACACATTTCAAGTGCTAATATGAACCTTAACCTTAGAGTGCTCAAAAATTTGATCCTTCAAGTGTATAGGTGATTATTATTAGGGTGTGTAGGCATTAAACCAGTAAGTGATGATTTTTTTTGATCTTCTTAAATGAACTCATCCTAAATATAAGAAATTGAAATCATTAAAAAATAAATTCATCCAATACACCCTGAGAGATAACCTAGGATTAACTCATTACCTTAATTTGAATTAACTTAAATATGTTAGTGATCCTTTAAAAACATCTAAAATCAACCCAAGTTGGCCACTTCATAGCCAAAAACAATCCATAGAATGTATGTGTCTGTAGGTACTTCTTAGGTCTCTGAGGATTCAACAACCCAAGCTAGACTACAAGGACCGTACTACCTTCTTCTTTTGGGTAAATTTGAGCGTGAATCACATGCTTGAGTTTTGTTTTCTTTACATTCAGTTTAGTCATACATCATGGCATTACATCATTTTGTGAGCTTCAGCACTTGATTATTATTCAGTTGGATTATTTATATTACTTCTACTGCAATTTATTCATTTATATACTTCCACTATTTATTATTAATTGTTTTTACTTCTACAGTGATAATACCTATTAACTATGATGGAATAGTCTTCCCCTCAAACACAAAAAGTCCCTCACTACTAGTCGGCAGCCTCTGGTTTTCGGGGAGATGCGCTTGAGGTCTTGTGATGCACTGGTTTGGCCACCGTCTTAGAGGTGAGCCGGGTCGGGAGGTTACAAAGTGGTATCAAAGGTGGTATTTTTCCTTTGTCTTGCTATTTTGGGTTGGTAGATAGGATACTAGGAATGTGTCGGTTCTTGATTAAAAGTCGTGCCTGGGACTGATCACCCCATGTATGGGAAATGACCAATTGGATAGAGTTGGGATTGATGTTCATGTTTTTCGATATTACATTTGATATGATTTCACCTTGAGTGATTGGTGTAATTTTCATTGCTTATGAATTTATGGAATTTATGATATTTTACCCTTGGCTTGTTAAGGTAAGGATGAATCTGTGCATGCATCATAATAGGCACAAAGGAATTCACATGCCATGAATATTTCCATGAAATGTAGTTTCATTTTAGGTTGTGTACTGATTAAAATTGTGTTCCTTGAATGTATTCCATGTCCTATAATTATTTAGCATGCCAATTTAGATATTATATTTCAGTATTATATTTAGCATGCTAGTCTGTTTCCATGATGCCTATTTAATACCATGTTTTCCTTGTATAATGATTTTGTGCCTATTATCTTTTCTTTGTGATTAAAATTTTATTCTTATGTGATTACAACATGTCTCTCTCTGTTAGCTTCTTGTAGTGGCCTACTAGCTTGTTTTTTTATGTAATTGGTTTCTTTGCAAAAAATTATTGGTTTCCTTTTAATGGGAGACAAATTCCAAAAACTATAAAGTGTATAGTTTCTTATTAATTTGATCACCACCCATATATCTAGGCTAATAATTTTTTTTGAGCATGTTATAATTTCAATTGAATTGGTTAACTACCTAAAGGCACAACAAGGACCAAGTAGGCTAGTTGGTGCACGTTCCTTATGAGATAACCCGATATGGGTGTTATGGATCTTAATAATTAAAAAACTATTTTTTTGGGTTGCATTCAAATGAACTGAAGTTGGCTTAGTAGGACCCTTGTAGGTCACCTTATCTACTTAAAAGGAATTTATTTGATAGATTTCCTAATTAAGGATAGGATGTCAATAATTGTAAAATGTTTCAAAATTGAGTTTTATAAAACTTGCATGTTTTCCCTTTAGGTTTTTTTAATATCATGTACATTGTGTTTTGTTTTGAAAAATGGTACTTTATGTTTTGATTAAATATTTTGAGGATTTAATATTAAATGTGATTAAATATAAAGGGCTTGGATATGGAACCTGTAGGAATGACCACTGATTAAGACACTAGTATAATAGTAGTTTGAGTTTCTCCTTGATTTTCTTCAGAATAAAACCTTTCGCATATCTTTGTCCCTAGTAGGACCCCCTTTATTAAAATGACACCCTTGTTCGGATGGGTGGTCATGTTTTCCTTGACTTTTATTTTGGGCTTGAACATCGGTAATGCTCATTTTCATCAGGTTAAGAATGCCTTAAGAATGGTCAGTTACTTCATAGATCGTTTGATCCTATCTTCCCCACAATGATGGATTACTTGGTATGTCATCCACTGAGTTAAAATTCATCTTGTTTCTATATCACCTCAGGGTTTTATGCGTTCACGTACGCAGTGTCGTCAAGTACTTAAAGTTGTGACGAGTCGGTTGAGTTCAGTGTAATCATCAAGTCTTGCATTGTTAAATATGTTTTGGGTCATATCTGTAGTAAAATGACTTATGTGTTAATGGAATCATGTTTTTCCAATGCTCAGGATGACTTCCAGAGACTCTGGTGTTTTAACACACCGGTCAGTTTGGTTGGGTTTTCATGCCATTTTTTTCAATATTTTTCTTCTGGTAATCTTCTAATCCTCTTAGTGTACTCTTCCTTAAGTGAAGTTTATGTCCCCTATATTTCCTTTGTCCTTGATTCACTAAGAGAGCATCGGTCTTACACCATACTAAAGCTTTAAAATTTGTTGGGATTTTTTAGGGTGGTTTCCCTCAGTGTTTCACGTTGATGCGACATTATTATCAAGGATTTTTTAATATTGAGTGACCTTTGGATTTCCATGTGGGAATTTCTGAAAAACTTTTCTACACTAACTATTTCATCTAACTTGACTATCAGGATGATGCCGCTTTGGCTTCGGTCAATGTTTTGATATGGGAATCTTTCCCTTGTACCATTGTCTCACTTGTAAACATGGAGTCTGGACTACCTTACGTTAGTTCATTTCACTCATGTGTGTGCTAATCTGAGTTTACCCTTGACTTTTTGTTGGGCTCGTTGATGCCTAAATCAAGTAACACCACTAGAGGTAAATTATGAACTTTAGTGTACGTGTTTGCGGTAAATGTGAGATACCTTTGAAGAAGACATCACAGTTCAGTTAATAAAATTCCAAAATTTTAAGTTGGGTGCCTTCTTAAATGGTCGACCGGAGTGTCTTGACTAGTTCTCTCTCTTTCTCAATGAAGTGGTCAGTGAATGACCTTTTTTGGCATGTTTTTAGGTGAGACGAGTGTAGATTTGTGTCGACCATGGCTTTTCATAAAAAGCTAACTTCACTTGGGTTTTAAGGGTGATGGGGAATCAACCGTTTTATCCGTTTTAGAAATCAAGAAAGAAGCATTGCTAAAATGCTTAAGGTCGTCTCTTGTAGGAAATTCCAATGATGGAAGGTGTCGTGACTCAGAATTTTCTCTTTCTAACTTTAAAACCTAAGGTAGGAAGTAATTTTGACCAGATGTTTAAAAAGACGATTACATGGTTGGGTCTCTAGCAAAAATGAATTTGGTAAATATCATCTCGGTGCTTTCAGTTGAAGAATGAGCGTTGACTCGAATCTTAATGGTTCTTGTGTCATTTTCCTAACCAATGTTAAGCGTGTGTTGGGAGTTTAGATATGAAATGCGAACATTTGTATGAGACTGCATGACCCTGTAGATCGGGTGAGAGTTGTGTTGTTCCCAAAGGCTTCTTGGGGATGATAATTTCTAATGTGGGAAGGTTGTAACATTTCGTGTTTTGAATCGGATGAAAAAAACATAGGAAATAAAATTTTCCCATTAACTGGGCATGTTGGTTTTAAAAACTGAGAGTCAGAACTTTTTTTCTGATAGCCGACACTACAGCATTGATTGAATAAAAATATTAAGTTTATTTTATTAATACGCATGTTTGTTTCTTTTCAAAATAATGAAATAACTCTCAAACGATGCGTTGTATGAGAAATCTGAGACCACCATTTGGTCCGGAACACCGGATTTATCCTAGGCAGGGTATAACCTTGATTCGAATCGATTTTTTAGCACCCTCACACATAATAATTCCATATTTATTTTTAATTAACTAGTTATTCTGTTTTTTATATAATAAATAATTATTTTATCACAAAAGGTGCGTCAGATGAGAAATCTGAGACCACCTATAGTTCCGGGACATGGGGTTTACCCTAGGCAGAGTATAAAATTTGCGAGCATGAGACGTTTGGTCATATCACACCCGAAGATAATTTAATTGGGTTAAATATTTTTGTTGGCTGTTAGAAATAATAATAATAATTTTATTATTAATATTATTATTTGCGTTGATGTCAACAAATGGAAATACACTGCCACAATTAATAAATTGTGTTGCGGTGTAAATAATAACCGGGTAATGTAATAAATATGATATTATTAATTGTTCCAATTAAATAAAAAAGCACAAACAATATATATTTAATAACCATTATCCTTTTTATTAATGGTTCTTGTCATTAAAATTTTAATGGTGTCATTGATGAGTTAAATTAAATAATAATTATTATTTTAATTATTGTAATTATAATTATATTGGGACAAAAACATTGATGTATATATATATGAGGTATATCTATATATATGGGATTAAATATATATAGTTATATAGTTATATATACATGTGTGAATATATATAAAATAATATGTAGATATGTATATATATATATATAACACGTATATACATGGGTGGATATTTATTGTTAGGTTAGATAAAATATTATTAATTACCTACATAAATGAATTTAACATGTCGACTTAAATCAAGTTTTGGACTTTTAAGTTTTTAATCCAAATCTTTAAAGCGACCCAGGGCGCGCATCTGTGCACCCTGTTGCGGGTTTGGGACAGCTATTAAAATTAATTAAATGATTGTTCAGGATTTATGTAAAATATTACATCTTGCCATAGTGAAGAGTTCAGGTTAAAAATAATTAAAAAGTATTAAAGGAAATTAATGAAATTTAAAGAGGGATAAAAATTTCTAATAAAATAGATACGGTTGGAGATAAATTAAAAATAATTAAAATGAGGTAAACCTATTTTTAACTATTTATTTCATTTCTTCCACCATTTTATTTTAATTATTTTATTTATTTATCACCTTTTTATTTTTTTCATTTTTCTTTTCTTTCCTTTCCTTTTTATTTCTTTTTTTCCTCTCCTCCTCTTCTCCTCCTCTCCTGTGTGTGGCGCACCTCTCCTCCCTAGGTGGTGTGCACCACCTTCTCCTCCCTTCGGAAGATCGTCACACCTCCCTTCATCGTCTGTTTTCTTCTTCATCAGGTGTGTTGTGAACCTATCAGTAAGTCTTATCCCATGCAACATGAATTTTTCGATCTCATTTCAAATCCTTTGCGCAATTTTCCGCGGAAGGATTTTACCCTATTTGGGGGGTTTTCTAAAATCTTTCATTTTCTCCTGTTTTAGGTCAAATCAAAGCCTACTACGGATTATAGGATCATCTACGACCATAAGGTAGGGCATCTACTCCCTTTCCCTCTATTTTTTTGTGATTTATAAAAATGAATCGTTGTGTCGTTAGTCTGGGTCTACTGGATTTGTGAAAATTCACCCAAATTCATTAATTAATTTGTTCTCCTAGTTGTTGCATCCGTATTGATCATGAATTAATTTTTTTAATTTGTTTCAACAAGGCCGGACACCCCTTGGGGCATACCGACGTGGTAAGTATAATTTCTTTTAGCCCAAACATTTAATTTATTTAATTTCATGTGTTGCGTAGCCTATTTTTGTTGTGTTCAATATAAATAATTAATTTAGATTAATTATAAATCTTGAATTTTTGAATCTTTGAAAGTTGGTTGTGCTGGTTTATTTATTATTAAAAAGCGTCTTTATCAGCATGTTTTGCACAACCTATTTTGTTGTGTTTAATTTAAAATAATTAATTTAGATTAATTATGAACTTTGGAGTTGTTGGATCATGGTAGTTAGTTGGTCTAATTTATTTTTTATTTAAATGTGCATTTTTCTACTTATGTTGATGTGGTACCTTTCCTTGTTAAGATTTCTATGCTGAAATATTTAATTTGCACTGTGTGATGCACGGGTGTACCTGTTTGGTTTCAAGCTACAATTACATATGTTGATATCATATCTGCTACTGTGAGAACAATAATTAAATTCAGGGTGGGGAAAGGAGGTGGGTCCCATATTAAGGGCCATGCTTAGACCCCTCGTTCCTGACAGTTACCTCTATTTTTCGGGGACGGTGTTCTTGGATTTGCCAGACCTAGACTTCCTCGGGCTTTCTAATACTTATGAGTGATACCAGTTCCAAAAGGGCCCATCCGGACAGATCTATTGGCAATGTGGCTAAGCCAGCCTCGGATGACACTCGACCCCTTTTTGTGATATCGGGATGGACTCAGGGTAAAGCCATGCCACGAGCGATACTTGGTATTTCAAAATTTTTCCTTGGATGAGCTCGGTGGTATTGGATAATTAAAGGATGTTCCTAAGCGATATCTTCAGGATGAGCTTAGACTCCAACTCTTAACTTGAACCTTAATAATGATGCCCTAGATGTTTAAATTAATGTCGTTGTTAGTCTCTTGAGATTTGAGATATTTTTTGGTATGTTGAAGCACACCTAGTTGACACATGACTTAGACCCCAATATAAAGCATAAGCTTGGGGTTATGCATCTTCCTTGTTTTACCTTACTCTTCTAGGAGTTATATGTATGCATATGTGCATTATGCTTATAGGTACTTCTTTCATACTTTCGTCTTAGGCTGAAGCAGGTGATTAGGCACGGGTGCTGCTTGGAACCTGGTCTGAGTTATTTATTCCATTTCACATAATAAATTATCTGAAATTGTTATGTAATGGAACACTACATTTTATCATTGCACGAAATGGAAAGGTTTAGATACATTGGGTGTCGGCCTCCTGGGATTTTATCTCACACCCTACTCGGGCGTCGTTGACACCCGAGTAGATTCTATGATTGCTGGTATTGACAAAGGGAAGTGTGCCACTTCTGACTGAAAATTAACTTTTTTATTAAAGAAACGCTTTTATGGAAAAACTGAGAAACCAAATGAAGTTACACCCAAAAATCATCCTCATACATACCTTCGGAAGCTTCCTGCTCCCTCTAAGAGTCGAGAGCTGAATCCTCCGACACGACACTAGATTGGCAGCTAAAGGAGCGAGTGCGCATCCTACCCAACCTGCCTGTCACCTCCTATCTACCAAAGTCTTTCGAGAAAACACCAAGGTTGGAAAACTCTCTTGCTTGTCTTTTATTTTTTGGATTTTGTATCGGCTGAATGTCATCCCCAAGGGCGTAAAGTTTACACTTCTGATTCTTGATTGATTGTTGCTGCTTAGGATAGAGACTGGGGTAGAAGACCGAGTCTTGCTCATGATGCAGTTTTCTCACTTTGTTTATTTTCTTTTTAGTTGATAACATTCTTGGGTTCTGTTTTCTGTACTTTCAGTTTAGACATACATCATGGAATGACATCGTTTTTTGAGCTTCGATACTTGAGTATTGTTCAGTTGGATTATTTACATTGCTTCTACTGCAATTTATTCATTTATATGCTTCTGCTATTTATTATTAATTGTTGTTTACTTCCGCAATGATAATACCTATTACATATGAGGGCATAGTCTCCCCCTCAGACACAAAAAGGCCCTTACTATTAGTCAGCAGCCACTGGCATTCAGGGAGATGCGCTTAAGGTCTTGTGATGCACCGGTCCAGCCACTGTCTTAGAGGTGAGCCGGGTTGGGAAGTTACAACTACTAAGATTTTATGTGGTGTGAACCCATTCCACTATAATTGTATTGGAAATGATTATTGACTACTAAGGAAATGAATTTATATGCATATGTGTATGCCAAAATTCCATGTATTATGCCAATTTTAATCTCTTATGGCTCATGTTCTTTTATGAGTCATGTCTTGTGAACTTATATGATTTATACCACGGATTAAGATAATGATCTTTGATATGTAGGTTATAATTTTCAAATGTTATGCCCTTATGATTATGTTATGATTAATGCCTCCGTTGTTTACCCTTTATTAAGCATCTGAGATCACCCTTTTCATGTATTTCTTTTACCCAAGATATGAAGAGAGGAATTAAGTATGATATGTTAAAAAAGGGTTCTAGTTATTAAAATAGGCTTGGATATAATCATTCTTCTTGTTTAATTTTCTTATAGTTATATCTTTCACTCAATAATTTAGATGGATCCTTATGAGGCCCTCTATGGAAATAAGTACAGAACTCTAAAATACTAGTATGAATTTGGGTAATGAAATCTATTGGGACATTATGTATTTGAGTAAATGATATAGAATATTAAATCTATTAAGCATTCCATTATGATACCTCAAATTAGATAAAAAAATTATGTTGGAAACCCTTTGTGAAATCTAGAGTTTGAAGTTGGTGATAAGGTATTTATTTGAATATCTCCTTAGAATAAGGTTATGAGATTTAAAAATAATGGAAATATAGTCCCTAAATATATTATTCCCATTTAAATTCTTGATTATATCAGGACATTATCTTATCTATTTATGCTTACACTGAACCATTTCCATTTTCACGATGTGTTCCATGTATCTCTTTTTAGGAAGTACATACATGATCCTTCACATGGACTGATATTAGAGGTTGTACCACTCGAGCATGATCTTTCTTATGAGGATAAAATATATAGATTCTTGAATAAATAAATAAAGGGATATAATATAAGACCACTCATCTGGTCAAAGTTCTATAGTAAAATAGTGATTTTGAGGAAGGTTTGTGGGAACCTGAGGATATAATGATGAAGTGTCCTCATTTTTTATCAGAGTAAAGAAATTTCATGGGAGAAATTATTATAAGGGGGTAAAATGTAACACCACCTGATTTAAAAATATATATTTATATTTAATAAATTTGATGTTTTTTAGATCTTTCTTTATGAGAAGCATTGAGAACAGATGAACCATGATATACTATTGAAATATTATCATTAAATAGGATTGTTATCATGTAGATGTTGGATTATAAGTTATGAATTGGACTAACTAATTTATGAAAAATATTAAAAAAATATTTCCTTTATAAAAATTTATTTATTAATTCTTGGTAAAAGTACTCAAATTTTAATAATAAGAATAATTTTATATAAGACTTAATTTTTTCAAGAATTTTATTTTCTAAATATTATGTATTTCTATCCAAATAAGATATATTGATCACTAATAATAAATGATAAAATATATTTATAATATATATTAAAAAAATAAATAATTATTTATAAATTTTTTACTAATTTGTTAGAAAATAATATAAAATAATTTGAAGGTAAAAAGAAATATTTTTTTTAAAAAAAGTGTTTTTATTGTGCGTAATGTATTTTATCATTATAAATTAAATTAATAACTATTTATTAATGAATTTAATAATATTTGTATAAAATATATTCAATAAAATATATTAACATTCATCTAATGGTTGTTACGCTGAAATTTATGTGAATCAAATCATTTTTATACTTAAAAATACATTTTCTCCAAAAATGGTTTTTATGCATTTTGTACATGAATATTTGATTTAATTTTTTCCAATTATTGGAATTTAATATTTTAAAATGTATTTTATATTTTGAATCATCATAATAAATATTATTTAATAATATTTTTAACTTGTTTTTTATCTATAATGAATAGTTACCAAGGTAAAAAAATTTGTTACCATGGTAAGGGTTAAAAGGGTTAAAGGGGGGCCTTAACTTAAGAGATAAGGTTTAAAATAATAAAAAACACATTCTTAAATCTCATTGGATTATTTTATTTCTACCTTAACCTTATTATATTATAAAATATGACAATTTCTATCCATATTACTTGATTAAGACATATATTATACATTAAAGTTTAAAGTATTTACAAGTTTTCCACCCACCTCACTTATAAAAGGGAACATATTATTCTCACTTCTATACAACTCTTTAGAATTATAGTTCATCCAATACCTACCAAAATACCTTGAAAACATTCCTCCACATTTCCTAGAGCTTTTGGTTTCACCAAAATACCATCTCAATTAGGATTAAGTTGTAAGTTAAAGGATGATTCCTGAAAAATTGGTAATTGTCCTTACCGATTTATTTCAAGTTTATTTATCACTTAAACTCATAAAAATCTTATATAACCATATATACATGATGAAACAAGTATATTTACTCTAATTAAATTATTTATCTTAATGGTATAACGATTTTATATCTTCTTTATATCTAATCTAAAATAAAATCATCGCTCATGCTTATGTACAAACTTTTATCTTCATGAAGCATCACATTTTATTTTTTATAACCTTCTCTCATGGATGGTTATATATATGGATTTAGTGGACGTATAACATTTTTATAATATAATTTTTATTATTTAAAGTTTAAATAATATATAGCTTATTAACCTCCCATCAATGGGAAAACGATAACATCAATCATGCGTATGTATGGGCCACCACCACCGTGAAGGGATGTGATTAATTTTTCATATCTTATTAAAATGGATGGTAATAATGATATATTTATTTAATATATATGATATTTATGATATTATTATGATTATTTAATTGTAGATTATTATTTTCCATTATTTATTCTATTCATTGGGAAATGAAACCATCACTTGTGCGCATATACGGACTACTGTCTCCAGGAAGTGATGCCATCCATTTTTTATCACCACTTTATATAAATAGTGATAAAAGTTTATATAATGGATAAATATTATTCTAATGAAAAGATTAATATTATTTATATGTTAAAACCATGACCAATGTGCAAGGATCAAAACTTTCAAACAGATACAAGCATGGTAAATTGAACAGTTAACACTTCGAATATTGATTTTAATAAAGAATTTTAAGTAAATAAGTAAATAAAAACTATACATAAATGATATAATTTAAGATAAATATGAATATTTTTCTGGTATATATGTATAATGAATATAAATATATTATATAGGATCCTAAAATACCTTATGAAGAAATTCAGGACTTGAGGTGAGGATTTATATTATATTCTCATTTATTTTTAGGGTTGTTTATGTTAAATTTTCAATGAGGAAAATTATATGATCATTATATTTTAAACCAAATATATATTATTCTTCTAATTTATTTATAATTTTTTAATTTTTTATATATAATTATCCTCTCTTAAATACATAAAATGACCAGGAAAATGTTTTTACGAAATCCAACGTTATTTTTTTCTTTGGTCAAGAATATTTCTCTTTCATAATCATGTTCTTCAAATTATATTATAGAATTTTTTACCTATGCATAAAATTTATAAAAATATAAATTTACTACCATTTAATTTTTTTTATAATGTTTTAAAATGAAACTTAAAAAAAAACAAATAATTCATTTTTGACTTTTTACAGAAGTGTGAAAAGAATGTTCTCTTTTAACATATACGAAATGAAAAAAAAATATCACCATCATGTATTTACTTCATCATGAATCTTCCTTTATATGTTTAAAAAGTTTTACAAATAAAATATTATTCCCATTTTTCTTGTAATTTTAGTTTTTAAAAGTCACCAAATGAAATGGGATATTTCCTCTTGATATTCCTAGAGTATTTTAAGTTATTTTATAAAAAATATTTTCTATCTATATAAACATTCTTCAAGTTTCTTAATGCGTCACTAGGGATATTATATTATGATACCATCCAATTTATTTCTTGGTATAGATTATAATTATGAGGTTTTTTGGATTACTTCATAAACCTCATTTCTTTCCCATGGGTTAATTATGCTATGATTAAATTTTGAATATTTTTAAGATCTTATATAACTCATATGTATGGTTTTCATTATGTGATGAGTGGGTTCAGAATTATATATCCCTCTAATAAATTAGATAAATATATATATATCTCATGATATAATATGAACTATAATAGTAAGTGAACCCAATCTAGTATGGGACTGCCTTAATTATTATAGTCCTGGAAGTAAGACTTGACTAATGAAATAATGGGAATAGGGACTAAACCCATTCCACTATGGGAATATTTCCACTGTTATATAATTGTAAGTGATCCTTAATTAAGGAAATTATTTTCTATACTTACATATTATCAAATAAGTTATGTTTTCTTCTTATGATATGATATCATGGATCATTATTGAGTATTGATGATTCCAAACTCTTATGACTCGTGTCTTTTATTATGATAAATTTTTAGGTCATGACTTTTGAGTAATGGTCTATGAAATTTTGTATATGTTTATTTAATTTATGAACATTTTCACATACCCTTATGCTTATATTATGCTCACTTGTGTTATTAGATTAATATCTCCTATATTTACCCTTTCAAATCATATAATCTCACCCTTTCATATGTTTAATTTTTCCTAGGTTATGATGAAAGGTATTAAGTAGGATATTTCAAAGAATGATACTATATGAGAAGAAATTTTTGATATATTTTTTATATATTTCTTGAAAATAATTTTATTATATATCTGGTCTTCAAAGACACTAAAACTTTATGGTTCTAGGTGTGTATTATTATGATATTTATTGAATATTCATCTAAAATTATTTAATATTTATAAATAAAATGTTTGGGTTTCCTCAAAGCCCTAGCTCATGGAAACTATCTTATCACACCTCATGTGGAACATGTCTTGTTTTATCAATAAAATATTCCTTGAAAATTATCATTAATCTTAATATATGTGTTGACATCCTAATACACTTCACATAGAGTTTGGAAATCCAAATATCAATCCAAACTCGAATGTAATCACTGCTCTGATGATGCAGGGATATATTACATAACCCATAATTTTCATACCAATGGTCATAGAGTATACCCAATTCCATCACACAAGTCACCTAACCCATGATGACTTAGTCTCATCCCTAACTCATCCCATAATCTATACCCTTAATATAGACCAATAATTGTATAACCATCTTATTATTCCCCTTAATGGAACTCCCTTTATAATTAATTTTATCACATGAAATCCTCTATTGGACACCCTCCACGATGTCCCTCACTCTTTTACCCAGGTTTTTCATCTAATTTGAGTCACACAGTGACTAATGTCCCAAGAGAGTGTGTATGGTATATTTTTCCAAACCCCCATTAGGTCATTGACTAATCCACATGATCACCCAGGAACGTCTCGCACTTGGGTCGGTCTCACCTATTTACCCCAACTTACACATTATAAAACACATACATTTAAATATAATTTGTTAAAATTAAGGTCTGCTTGCCTCAACAGTATAATTATACCCTCTCTAAGCTATATAAATTATCAATATAAGATTTATCCAATGATTTTTAATAATAATATTAATCAATGATTTCATATCTACTTCAAGGAACCGATCAAATAATTTATAATATATTCATAATTAATTATCAACTTTAATTTATATTTAATTTAATAAATCATTATTTGATAAAACTAATAAAATTTTGTAACCGTGTTAAAATATTATGAAAAATAGTTTTCATGGATCATATATGACTCTCAGTCCCTATATGATGAAAATCCACAATTCCCTATTCCAATTCACCAATCAATATCTCCCTAAATTGGTAAAAATCCAAGAATAACTCAGAAATTCACTTACCTCCAGCTAAATAGTGAGAAACCTTGGGTTTCCATCATACCTTGACACCTACTAGTCTCCAAACATTAAAACACCATTATTACAATAGGATTAAACCATTCTTTAGCGGAATCATAATCAAATCCATTAATCCATCCATGTCATTTTATAGGAAAATGAATGGAAGAATAAAAATGGAAGTGAAAGAAACTCTCCTAAATTGATGGATCAATAATTATTAAACCCCCTATATCCATAGATAAAGATTAATGGAGGATAAAAGGATACGAGTGGTTCCCCTATCATTTGAGCCTACTGAATAATGAAATCTAATGTTTTAATAAAAATAAATCCCTAAAAATAACCATCTTACCCACACTTAAAGTGGGGGTCGGGAAGATCAATCAAGAGTCAAATGTACATATTCTAATAGAGTTTTGGTATGCTATTAAGCCACTAATTCCCTACACCATACCTCTAGAATAGGGGTATATAACTATGGTAAGACCATTAAAACACTAGTATCCTCAATCGGGGTTTTAGTGAGCTTATACTAGAGCACATCCATACCATCTTGTTTAAACAACACTTGATAACCCATTCCATGTTTTTTCACCTATAATTATAGCTATAAAACATTATTTTATATATCTAAAATACATTATTAACCTCCTTTTATAAACCTAAAATCAAAAATTTAAAATCACACCAACTCTAGTTCAACTGGAGTGTAGTCATTTCTCCTACTCCTTTGAATTATGATGGTGTGAGTCATTACAAAGACAACTAATATGATGAAAAAATAAGGATGCCAAAATTTTATGATTTTAAAATGACATTGATCTAAATTATTTATCAAATCATAGTTTATATGAACCATTTCATAAAATTATTTTGGATAACATTAACTTTTATATTGAAATAATTCTCTTTCAGTGATGGGTGGCCTTCTTGTTTAAAGTTACCACTCCCATTATAATGTTTTGGGAATATATTTTGTTATCATTTAGGTGATAAATGTTAAATACTTTAAGAATATAAAGGTATATTTTATAGTTACTCAATTTTTTTGGATAAATTATAGAGATTTCCGTTAATGGGGATCAATTTAAGTGACTAATATTTCATCATTGGGTGTAATATATGGTTGATGATTAACTATGCATTCATAACTACACAACCTAACTATAAGTGTATAGGATTATGCAACACATTTAACAAAGATTCACCCAAGTCAAATCCAAAAAAATGGTAATTTAATCAACTAATTAAGTCTATTGGTGTAATCATTTAAAGATTAGTTTGTGTGTGTGTGTTGAGTATAAATCTAAGTAAAAAATATCACAAAAAAGTGATGATAAGAAATGAAATGATACAATCAAAATATCAATGATTAAAATGATTATAAATAAATTAAGAAAGTAGTTTAGTTTTTTATTATTTTTATTGCTTCATATTTTCTATGCATTAATTCATTGGTTCTTTCCTAGCATACTAAATCTTCCTTTCAATGTACTCTATCAAGTTATTATATATCTTCTTTGTGTAATTTCAAGTCCCTATAAGTTTTCTTATACTAATTATACCAAGATCATTAATATCTTTATATATTTGATTAGTGTGTTCCATAGTCTGTTAGGATAATATCATTCTTTTGAGGATTAATACTCAACTTAAAGTGTCTTGTATTTGATTTAAAATCTCATTCCTTCACCCTCTCCACAATATTCATATCCTAGTTTATCAGGCTAGTAAAACATTATGTATAGAAGAATAATATACGAATAATTAGATTCATTCAAAAATTTATTAACAATTTAAAACTACATTACCCCTATACCCTAAAGATTTTTATCCATGTTTTCTCATTTAAAAATAATTAAAATAGAATAAATAAGAAAAAAATTCTCTAATGATCATCAGTGTAACTTACTGGATTGGTCAAGTCAAATTTCCCCTCTAAACTAAATGTCTATCTCCCTATTCAACCACTGAATCCTATACTATGTTCATAATATCTTAATTATGTACATAATTTGTCTTAATATGATTATTACATATAGATAGTGAACATAACAATCATTTCATGTGGTTGTAACTTGAATTGTCTTTGGTGAATATCCACTCCCCTTTCCCACATGGGTTTCCTTATCTCTTTTTGCCATCATGTTTCATTTTTCCATTTGATCAAGGATTATCTGGATTGGTTAGATATATTTGGGTGAATATTTTTCTGGCCCCTGAAACCTATACACGTTCTCTATGTGGAATATCCATTAATTACTGACCCAATGCTTTATATACTGCCCTTCATTCCCAATTAAGTGTTTGGAGTAGTTTTCACGTGATTTTGGGTCACATGAACAAATATTTACACATATGATTCTTCACTTGTTGAATTGAAATGAATTATGAAATGATATCCCTAAGAATATGTTGGAGTCAGCATATCTTGCATTGAATCATGGCCTTGTGTCATCTCATAAACATAATCACACATATATTAATGGGGTTTTGTTGGAGTGATAGAATATCTTATGTTATAGCTTGACATTACATTGGGATATGAACATATAATTGGGGAGTGTTGTGGGTCATGTTGGTGCACATGTATCCTTAGGATGTGACACGAACCACACTATCCTAGAAATATGATCTCAAACTCATGAATTTTTAGATTTCTAGAAATACATAATCAGAACATTGAGGTTGTTACCTTAATTTTGTATCTGGCATTTTCCCTCGACACTATTGTATATTGGACATATTTCACTATTGATTCCATGAGATAACATTGTTGGTGGTGGCATCTTAAGTGGTTCCTTCATATTATGTTAGAGATGGAATAGTCCTAATAAGTTTATTTCATATTCATCAATGAGAAGGTACATCCTTATGGTAATAAATATGACATTGTGTTGGAGTGCAGGTGTACATTCGAGATCTAATGTGAGGTTGCATTGGCCTTGATGTATTCTAATGATTACTTATATATAGTGAATTTATTCTATCATGTAATATTACACATCATCCATATTCTCTAATTTATTCTTACACAACACACTTCTTCTTATATTTACTCTTACACAACAAGTTTCTCCTTTTCATTACTCTTACATGGTGTATTCAATTAATCAGAAACACTTAAAAAATCAAGTGATTCATCTTAAAAACTTCAAAATTATAATTTAGTATTGAATAAATAAAAATCCAAACATGAATTTTTAAAACTAATAACATATTTATAAAAAAATATACAAACTAAGATTTAATATCTAAAAATTTAATGAAAACACAAAAACAAAAGAAAAAAACTAAAAAAATTGATAAATTTTTTCAATGCTCACTCCACCATAATTGTTGAATTTATTTTCATCAAGAAATTTCTCTCTACATGTTTCACAAAGAACCCAAATCATATCAAGTTTGATTCATGGGTAATACAGTATTTAAATAAATATATTTCAGTTGAATTATATATCTAACATGAAATAGCTTTACAAATCCTTCTCCATCAATATTCTCTTCCTATAGTTAATTTGTCACTTCCTTGATACAACTTAAATGAAAATCCTATAAGTCAATTTGACCCTTTTTCATTTGGGTTAAATATTATTCTAAACTCCCATTTAATTTAAAAACATGGTGCACACATTGGTTATGACATTATTTTGATCCATGGAATGTGTTTTAAAATTATTGATAAGGTGTGACTATTATAGAACTAAACTATCCCTCATTGTAGGCATACCCCAAGAATATTTAGAATATTTAGGACATTGATGTAGGATAAGGGTAGCTGGATCTCAAAATGTAATTTCACCATACATGGTTTTTCTTTTTAACTCTCTCATTCAAGGCCTAATCATATTATAAATTTCAAGTTGGATAATAATTTCCCATTTTAATATAGTTTCAAATGACTTATATGTTTTTCTATTAATTTGTATCACTATGGATTTATTCCCTTACTATGGAAAAATCCACCCAAATATAAGTTTAAATTATTGTTTGTATAAGTTAAATTATATTACCCTAGAGTCCTTCCTTTGAAAAGTTAATGTCCATGTTGAAAAATAAGTGACTTAATTCTTTGAAATTGATATACCTCCTATATAACTAATGGATAAAACTCTCAAATTTTATTCAAAATTAGTACAAACACCACACATTCCTATAATTTTATTTTATTTAGAATTAAATACGACAATATTCAAGGGATTCCAATTATGAAATAATATTAAGCTCAAATAAAATAGGTAGGTGACATAGAATACTACCCTTCCATAATATATTCTCATATATGTTGCATGATTTTTTAATTTATCTCCAATATAATTCCTCATATCCATCCTATAAAATGTAAAAACATACTTCATGGGTAAAATTGTGCTTATTCAAAAACTAAAAAAGAAATATAAACAACATTTGGTACCTTCCCAAGAGTACCTAGTTTATAATCATCATCTTGGGTCTTCCATTTTTTAATATTTAGTTTATAAAATAGTGATTTTTTTAACCTTTCATCCTTCAAAGTATAGCTTCATCCTTTTTCTATTCATAATTAATGGATCTCTATATTATCTGTAAATATTAAAAGCAACATTAATATCCAATTAAACTACCTTGAATGGTCTGAACCATTTATAATTAATTTTTCCAAGAAATAACTTTTGTCAATAATTGAATAAAATGAAAAATTGTCCTAAAAAAATATTCCATTGAATTGTTGAGTTATGAAAAAAATTGAAAATTTCTTTCAAATTCCTTTCATTTTCAATGGATTGTCTTATTATTTCCTCTAATCCATTTAAGTCAAACATTATATTATTTTCATCACCCTTATATCCATTTTAATATACTTTATTACCAAAAAATATTTATGTTCACCCTCCATTTGAAAATGACATGTTTTTC
Organism: Viscum album; assembly: GCA_963277665.1. NCBI lineage: Eukaryota > Viridiplantae > Streptophyta > Magnoliopsida > Santalales > Viscaceae > Viscum > Viscum album. The sequence goes on from OY728148.1 coordinate 803,631,612, forward strand.
TAAAAATAAGACTTTATAGAGACAAACCAATGGGGGTTTTATAAGCAGTTCTATATAATCAAAGAGAATCCTTCAACTTGTATGTCAAGTCTGTAATGCCCCAGTCTGAGAATACTCACTAGTGTCTATACTGATGATTTTTCATGACCTAATACATACCTCTCTATAGGTGATAGTATTCTGACTAGCGGTGATGGCCTAAATCATACATTAGGTAGACTATTCCCTTTAATTAAAGAAAAAAACATGGGAAATAACCAAAAAACATCTATAAAAACATAAAAGTACACATAAAAAATAAAAAAAATTATATAAAAAATTTACCATATATAAATTCATACAATCATACATCAACTAATTTCCCACTGGTCTAATCACATATATAAATAAAAAAAGAAAAAAACACACAATAGGTATTACTATCATCCATGAGCCTCACCTCATCTCATCATCTTCAATACCCATCATGTTACAAAAATCCAACCCATTGTATAGATTTTTCTCAACCTATAAATAAACATAAGGCTTTGTGTGCACTAAAGCACTCATGGAGGATGTGATGAATACATCTCACTAGGATCTTACCAAGTGCCTCTAATATAAAAAATCATATATTTTTGTTAATGATGAAAAAATGGAAAAAATGAATATTAGAATTGGGTCATCATATAATAACCAAGAAACCATGGTACCTAATCATACCTACTTTTTCTTATATTAGAATACACCTTGTTCCACCAACACACACACATTGAGTCATTGTGGGCTAACCGAGCCACTTGACACCTATCCATACCAACTTCACCCTAATCTAGAATCTAATCGCCTCATACCATAGCCACCAAACCAAACCCAAAGACTGAGGGTTGGGTGTTACTAATCCAAAATCACTACACAAAGGTTCATGGTAGGTTCAATTGTTGAATTCCTGGACCATTTTTTATCACTTAAGGGAGTTTTTAAACCATGTCTTGGCCTCTGTGGTAAGGCCCCATATCATATCACAACCATTACCTTATCAATTAATGTAGGGTCCATCATCTTCCCCTAGACTAACCTTCTCAATCAAGGAGTAGCATGTCAACATCTTCTCACTCATGATGAGGGAAATATCTTGAAAAATACATTTTCACACAAGGTGGGGTCTAACATCATGTCACAACCTAACCATTACCTTCCCAATCAAGGTAGGGTTTGGGAAAACCTTCTCACTCAAGGTGATTCCATTGTCTTTATCACAACCTTACCACTCAAGGTAGGGTGAGATATCACATCTTAACTTCTACCTTCTCACTCAAGGTAGGGTTCTTTGAATACCTTATCACTCAAGGTGAGTCCAATACTCGGTATCCTTCATCGTCCATCCTAATATCCATCACATATCTTGTGCACAAGTTCAACACATCCATGAATCAATTAATAGGGAACACACCCATCCCATAATATATCTAACTCATCATAGGGTAATAGTCACTCAAAACCTATCCCCTCACCACAACACACATCTCATCATCCATCTAACTTCATAGGTTAATCCTCTTGAGACCATATTGGTCACACAAGCACAACATGTCAGACCTCTAATAATTCTCTTCTCACCCGTTAGGAAATATAGTAGGGATTATCGAACCTTGAAACACCTTGATATTTTAAAATAAAACTATGCTCAATATCATTTTCAACACACAACATCCAGTTTTAATGAACCTTGATATAGTATTAAAATATTATTATTTAAACATGACTGATATAACCTAACCATTAAAATGTTGGGTATGAATATTATATAATTTGTTATAAAATATATATTAAAATTTCTTAATAAATATAAATTTATTTATAAATTATTAATAAATAATCACTCAACTTTAATAATGATATTTTATTCAGTAAAAAAATATGTTTCCATAAAAAATGATTTTTAATATATTTGAGAGAAAATATTATAATTATTTTTTGAAAATTTTGAAAGTTTTATTTTATAAAATGAAAATATTTTTTTAAATAATCATATATATATTAAATTAGGGTGAAATTTTGGTATTTTTTATAAACTATTGATTTTTTAGTGAATATTGAAAAATACCAATTTTTGGGAAAACTATTAGTTCTTTTTATTAAAATAAGTAATTTAAAAATATTATTATTAATTTCATGTAACTTAAAATTAAAATAATTATTTTCTATTTATATTTCAGACAATTAATTACATTTAAATTATTTTAATGCTATATTTTAATATAATTTTATTTTTAGGATTTAAAAAATATTTTTCTGAAAACTGTTTTAAAGTGATTAATGTTTGTCCATTTTAACTAACTAAAATAACCCCTAAATAGGAATTATTTAAAATATATATATATATATATTATCTATAGATACTAATTTAATTAAATTAATTATAATTATTTTTTATATATTTGTTATAAAATCATTTTATGCTTGAAAAATACATTTCTTGAAAACCTGTTTGTTCGACACGTATGTGGGTTTAATTTTAAATTAAATTATTCCAATAATAGGAATTGAATTTAATAAAATTTATTAAATATTTTTAATTAGAATAATTTATAATATATAATAATCTAAACTTCATTTTTCATCATAATAAATAGTAAAAACAATAAAAAATAGTTATCGTGGTAAAACATTAAAATGGTAAAAGTGAGTAAACTTAGAGGTAAAGAGGATAACATGTTTAAATAATGTTTATTTTTATTTTTATAGGTTATTATAGGCCTTATATATCCTAAAATCCTTTATTTATCAATTTTAGAAGAACTTTTCTTGAGAGTGACTTCCCATTATTGAATAGTTTTGGGTATTTACAAAAATGGAACTCCTCCTCCATTATAAAATGGTACCCCCTCCCCTAATTTATTCACACATATGAATCCTTTTGAATTAAAAAACCTGAAAAATAAATCACTAACATCATTTTACATATTATATAGCTTCTGTTTGTCCCAAAAGACCAACATTGCAGTCCTTAATAAGATATCTAAAGGAGATTTTTCTAAGTGAAGGTAATCGTCTTTACCGAGTTCCTTCTTTGTTAATATTTTTTTTGAACCTTAGATTATGTATTACAAATTAAAATATAATAAAAAATTATATAATATATATTGATATGTTATTATTTTAATAACATAATATTCATTCATCTTCTCTTCAATCAAATGGCAAATTAATCCATCGTTCGTGTGTACAGCGGACTACAGCCTCATGAAATGATGTAATTTGTTTTACAAAATCACCTCTCACAGATATTAATTATGATTAATTTAATTTTTATATATGATGTTAATCAAATATTAATAATTATAGAAAATTTATATATCATATACATTTTTACCTTACCATTCATGGAAAATTGATAACGTAGTTCATGTGTATGACAGACTACCACCTCACAAATAAATGTGATTAAATTTTTTATATTGCATCATATGGATGGTATATGTAAGTGAATTTAATAAATAATATTATATTTATGAAATTATGGTCATTATGGAAATAAGAAATAATATTTACCTTCTTTCCATCATGATCATTGAAAAATGGAAACGTTACACATGCGTACATACGATCTATCGTCTTTATGATTATAATGTAATTAATTTTTCATAGCCATTATTCATGGTTATTTTTAAAATTATTATTTATATATAACAATTATAATTATTTCATGTTTTTTATTCTAGATATTATAGAATAATGACCTATTTCACCATGGTCGACAAACCGATGTTGTTTTAAAATTATGAACTCAATATCCTCAAAACAACCATCATAGACATAACTGATTAAGTAATTAAATACATAATTAAAATAAATGAAGTAAATGGTTTAAGTATAAAGGATTAAATTTTTAAAATTTTATTAATAAAACAAATGTTTGATATAATTTTATCATACAATATATAAAGGGCATACATGAAAAATTTTGGACTCGAGGTAATGGTTTCATCTCAAAACATCCTTCTTTTAGACACATGTTATTTTATGCAACTAATTTATTTGAATTGGTGTATATAATTCCCCTTTACATATTATATCATGAATACTTAATAATTCATTATATTTTAAGTTACTATTCTTTTACTTATTTTATTTTATTTATGATTCAAATGTTACCAATGAAGTTAAGATTTATGTTTCAATATCATTTTAATCGGGATTTCTCATACTTGAATTTACATTATAGAAAATTATTCAATAATTATATAAATAATAACCTTCAATTTTATTCTCATTTTTTTATTCATGAAATTTTCACATAGTAGTACCATTTTTATCTCTTTAGTACTTAAAATGATTGAGAAAATGTTTTTCAAAAAAGATCACTTCATTTCTCTCTTCAATCAAAATACTTTTTAATTAATATCCATATTTTATAAAAATATTATCAAGAATAATTTTAACATTCCCAAAATTATTTACTAATGAAATTTTACCCATGTTTAAATTTTTAAAAATTGGTTTGAAAGGAATCTTCTTGTTATTCTCTAAACAAGACAGTTTTTAAACTTTTTACAACAGTGTGAATGGAATGTTTATTTTAACTTATATGGCATGAAATAAATTAAACAATATCCTAACCACTCAACTATTTAAATATTCCTTTATAATTTTCCATGGTTATTTTTAAAAAAAAATATATAATATTTTTTATATTTTTATATTTTAAAGAAGTGATTTTAAATTGAAAATGGTATTTTTTTTAAGAAGTATTCCATGTAATATTTTAATGAAATTTTAATCAATGAATATAAACTTTGATGTTATGGATTGATTTTAAATTTTTTATATTTTTCTCTCATATATATACCTAGATTATTCTCCCTTAGTTTTATGGGGTAATACATGCCTTATGTGCGTCTCTAAAATGTCTTCATTGTGAAACCTCTTCTGATTGTGATATGAGAAAAGATTATGCAACCCATTTTATTTCCATGGGTAATTATTATATTATGAATCATGTTTGATTTAATTTTTTAGGCACACATGAATCATGAACATGTTATTATGGGTGCACCTAGATAGATCTAGGTGAGACTGATATAGATTATACAATGGGTGTACCCAAATATCCCTCCAATGTATTCTGTAATGTTTTTAGTCTCATGAGACATCAATTATGAGATTAGAGATTAAACCTAATACATTATGGGACTTTTTAGACCATTTTATATTGTCTAGGTAGATTTCATTAACTCAATTTTATGTCATTTTATATGTTTCTATCACATTTCCTATGATTTCATGATCTCATGATACCATTTTATCATTGTAATTATCCCACATTACTACTCTTAATCCATTTGTTTTATGATATCATGGAAAGCCTTTGACTCACATGTTATGTTTTCTTATCATGTTGATTACCTTACTAGGATTTTTATCTCACCCCTTATTCTATGTATTCTTCTGGTTATCCCATGAAGTTTTAGGAGTTCAAAAGTAATTAAGAGATCATTATTGAGAATAAAATAAAGAAGTTTTATTTTATCCTCACTTTGATGTATTATAAACCTAGTCTTTTAAACACACTATGTGTCGTGATCTTTGTGGTTGTAATTCATATATTTGTTTTTTTAAAAATAATTTAATAATATGTGTAAAATTATTGGGTTAATATAGTTGGTATCAAAGAAAACTTTTAGTTAAACTTTAGAATCTAGGATAATAAAACATTAGTGAGAACCCTAGGGATAAGTCTGTGGATAATTCTAATTATATGAATATATCATGGAATTTTGGAGAAGTTTAGAGTCAGTGGTTTCCATGAATTTGAATCCCTAGGAGGATACTACAAGTCGATGTGGCTCTAGTATAGTTATACCTAGGGGTAATAACTCCAAAAAAGGGTGTATTGGGATTTAGCTCAATCGTCACTTGGTGTACAACAATGGGCCTTATTTCACACCTAGTCTTATACTCTTGAGTGATCTATTTTATAAATTCATAGGTTCTTTATGAACCATCATGAAGGACTTGAATTAAAGATAATCATGGATTACCTAGGTTAAACCGAAAGTGTTTTGGGTTTATATGTAAAAGGTTGACCATAATTTTAAATCCATAAATACCCCTCTTAGGGTAATATGTTATGAAATTATAATATGATTAAGAGTATTTTGGGATAAATTTATAGTAATATAACCCTTGAGTTTAGTATGGTTTTTAGTTAAAAAAATTATTTGAGGAATAATTCCTTTATATTTTGTGGACATAAGTTTAAAGGTTATGATAACCTTTAGGGTTTATCTTGTCTTTGATGTTAAGGTAATAATATTAAATTAATATTATTTGATTTTGTTGGGAAAATAAGCTATATAGAAATCCATAGTGGTTACAAATATATTTTAAGATTAATGTTATTTGGATGATGTTCATCATATATTTGGTAATGTTATAGAAATTATATTAATAAGGTTTTATAAAAAGGAAAATGTGTAGGTCAGGAAATAACCCGTCGCATATACCAGGGCCATGGGGCTTGAACCCAAAACTGAAGGGTGAATCACCTACCACTAGCCTACGTGATTTATTGTTTATTATGACATTGTTTTTTAATAAACATTTTTGTGATAAATATTAAGTTGATTTTGGGAAACCTATTAAAGTATCAAATATTTTTTAATTTTTAGTATTTTGAGGAGATTAATAAAATTTTCTGAAATATTTTATTGTGTTAAGATATATATAACCTTTAGGTTTAATTTTAAGAATTATTTGGGAATAATTATATTACGTTTTTGGAGATGTAGCTTTAAGGGTATTAGATAGACTTTGAGGTTAAAACCTTAATTCATGTTGAGTTTATTGAGGTTATTAGGGATATTGGGTTATTTATTTAAAGAATGATCTATGTTAAACCTTTTGTTTTATTGTTGAATTTTTTAGATTAATATATTTATATTAATTAGGTGTATTATCTTACATTGTGTTAACCATTTTGGTTTTAATAATGATAGGATGAATATATTTTTACTCAATTATAGATCTTATGACCCATTAAAAGTTAATTTTAGTGTTTCAAGCATAAAAAAATCATATTAGATATTAATTCCTTATAGTAAGAGGTGAAGTGAAAATTGATTGAAGCATAATGAAAGGATGAAATTATGTTTATGAAATAAAAAGATATCATGTAAGTATATTTTCTATGGTTCTTTATCTCAATAGTAAAAGACTCCATAAACTATAGGAAAATGATCTTGAAACAAAAAAAATTATCTTATTAACTTTATATCCCAAGAATCAATGGTATTTTAATTCATTAAAACTTAATGGTTTTTTAATTTTTAGGTTTCCCTTGATTATTCCCTTTTTTTATCAATGGGATTTATTGTCTGCCATAATTATTTATGATTTTATTATAGTCCATATTTTTACTTCCCACCAATTTTCTCCTAATTGGAAACCTAGTTATGTTATGACCTTTATATTTTCCTTTCTCTCTTTTAAGAGGAACTTTTATTAACCCTTTTTATGATGTGAGTTTTCCACAAAGTAATTTTGGAATGTCAACCCCATAATTACTAAGAATAATTTTAAATTTCGAGGTTGAAATCTATTTAAGGGGTAGTATATAAAATGTCTATATTTTAAAATAACACTATGTTCAATAGTGTATTCAACATGAAACACTGAGTTTAAATAAACCTCAATATAATATTAAAATATTATTATTTAAAATTGACTGATATAACCTAGTGATTAAATTGGTGGGTATGAATAGTATTAAATCATTTATAAAATATATATTAATTTCCTACTCAATATAAATTTATTTAAAATGATTAATAAATAAGAACTCAATTTTAATAAAGATATTTGTTCCTAATAGAAAAAAATTTTACTTCAAAAATGATTTTTGTTTCTTTTACGAGAAAATATTATAATTAATTTTTGGAAGTTTTAGAAATTTTATTTTATAAAAAATATAATTTTTGAAATCATCATATATATATATATATATATGCTTAGGGTAAAATTTTCAGATTTTTCAAAAAATATTGGTGATTTAGTGAATAGTGAAAATGCCGATTTATTGAAAATCTACCGTTTCTTTTTAATAAAATATGTAATTTAAAAGTCTCATTATTATTTTTAAAGTGAATAATGTTTAACTATTTTAACTAAATAAAATATAACCTAATGATGAATTATATAAATAAAATTTTTATATTAAATTTTTATAAATATTAATTAAAATTAATTTAATTATAATTACTTGTCATATAGTTATTATAGTATCATCTTATGCATGAAAACTTCATTTCTTGAAAAACCATTTTTGGACACATATACGGGTAAACTTTTAAATTAAATACTTACAATTATATGAATTAAATTTTATAAAATAGATTCCATGTTTGGAATCAGAATAATTTATATTATATAATATGGTCAACTTAATTTTTTGTCATAATTAATAAAAACACCAAAAAAATAGTTACCATTATAAGGACCCAACCTTAAACCTTACTTAATCTTGAGTTATTATAAGATTACACATTTAGGATCTTTTCAGGTTTAGAGTTTTAGAAAATTAGATCATGAAACTTGCATTACATTCCACATTTAAACAAAGTGGTTACATAAAAGACAGTATTCATTCTTCCCATCAACGAAAACATATTTAAAATAAAACACGGATTATTTCTTGACACATCCTTGACACTATCATCACATCATGTACCTTTCCCTTGACCTGTGAAAAACATTTCAAAAACTTGGGATGAGCATAAAAAGCTCAGTAAGGTTTATAAAAATATGGAAAGGAAACATGAGTTCATATATACATAAGAATGAAATCATACTTTACCCATAAAAAATAGGCACATTAACATACCTCATAAAATCATTAATAAATCATAGAAATCATAAGACATAAAAGGTAACTTGAGGCATTCATAACATTCTTACATAGGGAGTAACCCTCTTGGTTACGTTTGGAATACCCACCGTAGTATATTCCCTAAATATCTTCGGAGAAACCTTAACGTTTCACTCCTTCACGTTACCTAATGCATTGGAGAGCTATATCGGGCTCACCCGCCCTTAGTCTATCACGGAACCACCTGTCTTCATAATAATGCCCAAGAACCTCAACATAATCGTATCACATAAAACATGCATAAAGGAAACATAACATTTCCACCTTTCAATCACAAGATATCAATACAACACATTGATATAAAAACATTATGAAAACAATTTTCAATACCAAAATAAAATAAAAGTAAAACATGTAAATTATTTTTCTTTTTAAAAAAAGGTATCGCTTGTAGAGGAAGCCGAAACTCAAATAATGGTCACGACGGCAGAGAAGTCGTTGTCGCCGCATACGTACGACAAAAAAATTCCCTTTTGTCATTTAGTAAACGCTTCGTATAAAAAATATTCCTTTTCAATAAATGTAAAATTCAAAGGGATTTATACACCTTATAAAAGAAGGTTGTGTATAAAACAAAATATGCCTCAATGAAAGGAGATTGAGACGAAGTCCCTTACAAAGATGGTATCCTTGGTTTAAGGATAAATCAATTACATAATTATGTGTGACAAACTAATACACCAAATATAATTGGATATTAAGTGTAAAATAATCAAAGGCCATTCACACATATTCAAAGGATTACATATTCAATAACTGCATGTTGAACCCAAAGAAATCGAAATTGGGTTAAGAAGTTCCCTTGACAGCCTAACAGCGTCACATCAAAATGAGTTGATGAGAGATAAAAAAAGGGTATATCATCACTTGGACATAAAATTTACATCAATAAGGATATATGAGGACATATCCCAACATAACAATATGTAAATTAAAAGACCCAACAAAATAAGTCTTTTAAAAAGAGGAGGGTGAAAGGTTCCCTTACCGACATGGGTATCTTTCGAAACATACACCTCATGAAAGAAGGACAATACAACACTGATGTAAATACTCATAAAATAAATTATATTACACAATGATTAAAATAATGTGCAGTACATACACCACTCAAAGGAAATTTTGTCAAATGTAGCATAAATATCACGGGAATAAAAGTGAGATGAAAAATCCCTTACGAAAATTCGGCAGCCTAACGACGCCACTCAAAACTTCCAAAATGGATTGATGAGAGGAAATAGGGTCTCTCATAATATGAACATAATAAGTAAAGTAGTAGTAATATAAAATAACATCCCAATCATAATAAATATGAGCTTAAAAGGAATGACATAAAAGAGTGTACTTAAAAAGAAAGAGAGGAGTCGGATCCCTTACCTCAAGTCCAACTTGTCTTGTTCGTTTCTTTATATTCCTGAATAATAAACTTTGGTCAATTAATAATTGCCTAAGTAACTCATTTAGAGATTATTATTCAGTTCATATCACATATTATAATGTTATAATAATTGTTTAATAATGTTAGTTCATATCAGACGTTTTTGTCGATGTTTGGTACATGAGTCAAAAATGAACTTGTTCGAAAAAAGATTGCCCATGTAGTTATAAGTAAATAATTTCAAGAATAGTATTAATGATTAAAATATCATATATATCCAGTAAATATTCATTTTATACTATTCCATATCATTTGTAGATAAAAAACGAAAAGCATCGTTCATGGAGACGGTAGGTCGTACGTACGCATGAACGCTACTTTCATTTTTTTGTCATATTAATGGAATTAAAAAAAAATGTGAGAGATATATATATGTTATAATTCCAGAATGATATCCATAATTTATATGTAATATATTACATATATATCCATTATATATATGTACTTATAATATTACATAACATCTTGAGATAAGAAATGATATGTACCGTTCATGGAGTCGGTAAGCCATACGTACGCATGAACGCTACTTCCATTTCTATTTCATATTTAATGGAATTAAAACAAAATGATACATAATAGTATTTTAATTCTAGTATGGTATCATATATAATATCATTAAATATATCCTTTATACGTACCACATATGGTATTAATGAATCAAATCACTTTGTGGGGGCGGTAGTCCGCACTTTCTTAAATGAAGATATCGCGTTTACCCATAATGGAAACCATAAAGGTACGCCATAAATGAAAAATACAGAAGCTTAAGTAAAACATAAACATATTATATATCATATATAAATATAGTGTCATCTTAATGGCCACCTTTTAAGGTGTTAGAATAATGTTGAACAATCATCGTTTCGGGAGGCAGAAATTCTCCATCCACGGAAACAATATGTTCTTTAACCATTAGATGTAGGTGTGTGTAAGTGTAGCTCGAATACTTATTATAAAAACATCCTATTATATTTAAGATACTCAATTTGTTACAAAATAAATTAATAAAAAGAGTTTAGGGGGTTGGAGAAGCAAAATAAAACAAAAGGACACAAGTGAAGACATTACCTTAAAATCGGGTAACTCCCTTTGGTTTGAGCTCAACGGCTTCCTTTGGAAGACTTCTGCCCAATGTGAGGATTCAAGGAGTAAGAGAGGGAAGTGGAGAGACAAAATGGGTAGGGGTTGTCCGAGAAAAAGGCTTTGGGAGTGTGGGTAAGGAGGTAGAGGTGGGGGCCTTTTATAAGAGGAGAGGAGGGGCACTCTTGTAAAGTTACAAAATGTTACTTTATTTTCAAAAGTGTTTCGGATTTTAAAGGTCCAACATTGATGTATTTCGAGGATAAGGTGATAAGGGTTCGAAATACACTCATCCAATAGTTTTTGGACATGTTTAGGTCTTAGATATTACATTATATTTCCATTTTATATAAATTGTTAAATAATGACGTCATCGTTGCATCATCATGATGTCATAACTAATTTACTTTATTTAATTTCTAAAAATTATAAAAAAAATACTATGATGTAGGAAATCTCTGTATCTTTCCAATTACTATTTATAGTCAAAAATATGACTTGTATAACCCCGTATAAAAATTGTTTTAGTAAAACATCTCATGTTGGTGTCATTTTTACTTTAACATTAAATAAAAAGATATTTATGTCATTTCCCAACCAAAGTGGCTCCATGGGGTCCCCAAGTTGACTCATGGATTTTCTTGGTCGGATATGACACATAAAATGAGGGTAGGACATGTGTCTAGGTCATTTCATTTTATTAAAACATTATTCTTACCATAAACTACACTAATTACCTCTAATCGCGATTAAAAACTTAATAAGTTACTATTCACCAAAAAAATATTTTTATACCATTGAACCACATTTTACTTCTTAATGACAATAATGTATGTCGTATTTTTGAAATTCAAAACACAAAGATGGCAGAATTTCATTTAAACAGAAAAATCAGTTTTTATAAGTACCACTTAGTGGTTTCACTATTCATCAAAAATTGAAGTTTTTCAGAAAAATCCCAAAAATTCACCCTAAGCTATATTTGATATTCCGAATTCAAAAATGAAGTCTATTTTACAAAATTCAAAACATATAAGTCACATTAATTAATTTAATAATTAATTCCCACTGTCAGAGAAAATAGCGTGTTTTTATGAAACAATAAGTATCAAAAGATTGACACTAGTTTAAGTCTGATTTCAAAGTAAAATTAATTCCAATGACTAATATTGGATTTAATGGTACAAATATATTCTAATTTCACTTTAAAACCAATTCAAAAGATAATCTAATCATGTAAATAAATTAGATTAAAAAGAGGGTTTGAATTCAAATACAACATTTTACCTTATTCATTAAAAAAATGAACTTTATCGGAAAGATACCAAAAATTTACACAAAGTAAATTTTCATATCCCAGTTATTAAGAAGAGTTTTATTTGGTCCAATAGAATGTATAAGAGTGAAAAAAAAACTATATTTAATGACGGTTCACCATCAAAAGGCGATAAGTGAACCTTTAGTGAAAACTAGGGCATATACGCCTAAAATTGAATTCTTTCCGTATTTTAAGCCTTTATCTTTTATTGGATAAATGTAAAAACATTTAAAAACATATATAATCATATTTTAGTTATTTCTATCCATTCCCACCAATACAACGGCTACATGTTAACTACCATTTAAAATAATATTATTTTATTCTTAAAGTGCAACGTAAGATTCCCAAGAAACTCGTTGTTGCATGTTGGGTACGCTATCAAGCATAGCATCCACTTTAAAGTCATATTAATATTTTATTAACAAATATGTATAAATATAAAAATGTCATATTCTTTATTTACCTGGGGTGTTACATCCTTCCCCCCTTTTGGGAATTGCATCCTCCCAATTTTTAAAATTGACCTTGGAAACATCCTTGAAAGTCCCACATCGGAACAAGAGTCGGTAAAACAATCACTTTAAAATAAAGGAAGATAAGTAAAGAGGTCACCCGAGTTAACCCATACTATGATTCCATGTAGAAAAACATGGACATGGAAGAAAAAGCAAAGGGTCATGTTCTTGAGGGAGAGTGATAGTAAACATGTCAAGGAGAAAGTTAACCATAAGAAAATCACAAACTTGTGATGGGTTAAACGGTATTCGATTCCCCAGTAGGAAAAGTTAATAGACAACATTTTTTTGTTAAGTTAGTTTTTATTGAGGAATTTATTCATAAGGAAACATAATCACTTATCATGTTGACTTTCAACTTTCACTAGATTCCTTAATCAAACTCATATGTTTTTCCAAAAGACGAGTATTTAGGGAGACTTGTTCGCATTAAGAGTATTGTAATAAACTTCTAGAGAGTCACCTAATCCACAAAAGAGAACTATATAATTCCCATGTCTTTATACTTTAACCAAAACCAAAACCAAAAAGGTTAGTACAAGATCAAATAATCCAGAAAAGGATAACCCTTTTTAAAAAGAAAATCTATTCTTAATCTCCAAAATTTGTCCAACAAAACCCAAACTTCAATGAGGACCATTCTATAATCAATTTGTCCATAAAATTATTCAAAGTAAACCAAACTAAGATTGAAACCCAAATATTTGAAGGATTTAGTCATATAGTCTTCCAAGTTAAATCGTAACATTTATCTCCAAACAACATCAGTTGCTCCTAAAGTCTCGTATTGAAAATTAATTAACCTAATCACATATCCTCAATGATAGGTCAATAAATTTCCATAGATAACGCAAAATCAACTTACTCTTAATTCATAAAATCATATAACTAAAAAGAATCAGTCAAACTAACCAGGGACTTCACGTAGTCCAATGGTAGGTGATAAATACCAGTCGCACTTTGGTTGTGGGTTCGATTCTCGTAGCTTTGTCTGACGCGATGGGTTGTCACATGGTCTGCATGTTGTCCTTTTTCCAAAACTATATAATTCTCAAATCATTCCCCAAAAAGGGATAAAATCATCAAAAATAACCATAACATAATTTAACCTCAATTTTATCTCATGCCTTTCACTTCAATCATAACATATAGTAACCCATAATTACCTCAAAAGTAAGGATCATATAAACCCAAATGGTTCTTTATAACTATGTCTACAAAAGAAAAGATAACTATTCCATGAATAAAATTTGCATATATTAAACATCAGGGTTACACATAATATAAAAAGTCTTCTAATGTAACCCCATCATCAAAAGAGACTTAATACTCTTAAGAATTTCACCATAACTGTTGAAGCCCTTATATGTTGACATCTTACTCATTAAACATTCTTCATGATCCATTAACCATTACTTTCCAACTTATTCCGAAATACCTCTTTCCTACAAACAAAATCATGAATCATATCCTAAGATTCCAAAATAGGAAAACAATAGTCATGAAATAATACATACCTTTGATTGGTCATTTTCAGTTTCTTCATCCTCAATTGGAATGGCATTAGGTATTGGTAAACGAACATTTGTACGCTCTTGGTGATACCATTCACGAAACTTCTTCATAGGACATGTGTTTGCATAATGACCATGTACACCACATTTAAAACATTCAATTGATCCCTCAGAAAGAACTTCTTTCCATTTCCTCGAGTCAATTGGATGCTTCCTTTTTCCATGGAAGGTTCTTGTTTTATGACCTTCATTTCCACATCTATAGCATATTTCTGTCCCTTTGAAACATTTTCATAGGTGTTTCTTTCCACATCTTTGACACATAGGTTTTTGAACACACTTACCTTTATGATTATTACCTGTACTTCCGTAGGGATTTGTTTCTCACATATATGATGCCTTAGAGAAATCACCAAGGTTTAGGTGGTCAATCATGACTCCAGATAGTTGGTTGAGGATAATCACAAGAGTTCTCATTGCAGATCCCATATCATTCAGTTGTTTGCTCAAAAACACTTTCACAGTTTCCTTTACATCCACTGTTACTTTGGTGCCTACTAGATCCAGCCATTTACTAAAACCAAAAAGGTCAGTGTGAGTATATCAACAAAATCATAATGTACTAATGAGGAAGATAAAAACTAAGATATACTTACTCATTCACTTTATCTAAAACTAGGACTCTTTCTGAAATCTTAACCATTATGGTAATGTCACTTATGCTTAAAGAATACCCTAACCTCTAAAGTTATCTAAACCGACCTTTGATACCAACTATAAGGCCCCAGCCTTAAACCTTACTTAATCTTGAGTTATTACAAGATTACACATTGAGGATCTTTTCAGGTTTAGAGTTTTAGAGAATTAGATCATGAAACTTGCATTACATTCTACATTTAAAAAAATTGGTTACATAAAAGACAATATTCATTCTTCCCATCAACGGAAACATATTTAAAATAAAACACGGATTCTTTCTTGACACATCCTTGACACTATCATCACATCATGTACCTTTCCCTTGACCTGTGAAAAACATTTCAAAAACTTGGGATGAGCATAAAAAGCTCAGTAAGGGTTATAAAAATATGGAAAGGAAACATGAGTTCATATATACATAAGAATGAAATCATACATTACCCATAAAACATAGGTACATTAACATACCTCATCAAATCATGAATAAATCATAGAAATCATAAGACATAAAAGGTAACTTGAGGCATTCATAACATTCTTACGTAGGGAGTAACCCTCTTGGTTACGTTTGGAATACCCACCACAGTATATTCCCCAAATCTCTTCGGTGAAACCTTAACGTTTCACTCCTTCACATTACCCAATGCATTGGAGAGCTATATCGGGCTCACCCACCCTTAGTCTATCACGGAACCACCCGTCCTCATAATAATGCCCAAGAACCTCAACATAATCGTATCACATAAAACATGCATAAAGGAAACATAACATTTCCACCTTTCAATCACAAGATATCAGTACAACACATTGATATAAAAACATTATGAAAACAATTTTCAATACCAAAATAAAAGAAAAGTAAAACATGGTATTTATTTTTATTTTAAAAAAAAGGTATGGCTTGTAGAGGAAGCCGAAACTCAAATAATGGTCACAGCGACGGAGAAGTCGTTGTCGCCGCATATGTACGACAAAAACATTCCCTTTTGTCGTTTAGTAAACGATTAGTATAAAAAAGATTCCTTTTGAATAAATGTAAAAGTCAAAGGGGTTTATACATAGTATAAAAGAAGGTTGTGTATAAAACAAAATATGCCGCAATGAAAGGAGATTGAGACGAATTCCCTTACAAAGACGGTATCCTTGGTTTAAGGATAAATCAATTACATAATTATGTGTGAAAAATGAATACACCAAATATAAGTGGATATTAAGTGTAAAAAAATCAAAGGCCATTCACACATATTCAAAGGATGACATATTCAATAACGACATGTTGAACCCAAAGAAATCGAAATTGGGTTAAGAAGTTCCCTTGACAGCCTAACGGCATCACATCAAAATGAGTTGATGAGAGATAAAAAAAGGGTATCTCATCACTTGGACATACAATTTAAATCAATAAGGATATACTAGGACATATCGCAACATAACAATATGTAAATTAAAAGACCCAACAAAATAAGTCTTTTAAAAAGAGGAGGGTGAAAGGTTCCCTTACCGACATGGGTATCTTTCGAAACATACACCTCGTGAAAGAAGGACAATAAAACATTGATGTAAATACTCATAAAAGAAATTATATTACACAATAAGTAAAATAATGGGCATTACATACACCACTCAAAGGAAATTGTGGCAAATGTAGCATAAATCTCCCGGGAATAAATGTGAGATGAAAAATCCCTTATGAAAATTCGGCAGCCTAACGGCGCCACTGAAAACTTCCAAAATGGATTGATGAGAGGAAATAGGGTCTCTCATCATATTAACATAATAATTACAGTAGGATTAATATAAAATAACATCCCAATCATAAGAAATATGATCTTAAAAGGAATGACATAAAAGAGTGTACTTAAAAAGAAAGAGAGGAGTCGGATCCCTTACCTCAAGTCCAACTTGTCTTGTTCGTTTCTTTATATTCCTGAATAATAAACTTTGGTCAATTAATAATTTCCTAAGTACCTCCTTTAGAGATTATTATTCAGTTCATATCACATATTATAATTTTATAATAATTGTTTAATAATGTTAGTTCACATCAGACGTTTTTGTCGATGTTTGGTACATGAGTCAAAAATGAACTTGTTGGAAAAAAGATTTCCCATGTAGTTATAAGTAAATAATTTCCAGAATATTATTATTGATTAAAATATCATATATATCCAGTAAATATTCATTTTATACTATTCCATATCATTTGGAGATAAAAAATTAAAAGCATTGTTCATGGAGACGGTAGGCCGTACGTACGCATGAACGCTACTTTCATTTTTTTGTCATATTAATGGAATTAAAACAAAATGTGAGAGATATATATATATTATAATTCCATAATGATATCCATAATTTAGATGTAATATATTACATATATATCCATTATATATATGTACTTATAATATTACATAACATCTTGAGATAAGAAATGAAATGCACCGTTCATGGAGACGGTAAGCCGTACGTACGCATGAACGCTACTTCCATTTCTATTTCATATTTAATGGAATTAAAACATAATGATACATAATAGTATTTTAATTCCAGTATGGTATCATATATAATATCATTAAATATATCCTTTATACGTACCACATATGGTATTAACGAATCAAATCACTTTGAGGGGGCGGTAGTCCGCACTTCCTTAAATGAAGATATCGTGTTTACCCATAATGGAAACCATAAAGGTACGCCATAAATGAAAAATACAGAAGCTTAAGTAAAACATAAACATATCATATATCATATATAAATATAGTTTCATCTTAATTGCCACCTTTGAAGGTTTTAGAAGAATGTTGAACAATCATCGTTTCGGGAGGCAGAAATTCACCATCCACAGAAACAGTATGTTCTTTAACCATTAGATGTAGGTGTGTGTAAGTTTATCTCGAATACTTCTTATAAAAACATACTAGTATATTTAAGATACTGTATTTGTTACAAAATAAATGAATAAAAAGAGTTTAGGGGGTTGGATAAGCAAAATAAAACAAAAGGACACAAGTGAAGACATTACCTTAAAATCGGGTAACTCCCTTTGGTTTGAGCTCAAAGGCTTCCTTGGGAAGACTTCTGCCCAAAGTGAGGCTTCAAGGAGTAGGATAGAGAAGTGGAGAGACAAAATGGGTAGGGGTTGGATGAGCCAAAGGCTTTGGGAGTGTGGGTAAGGAGGTAGAGGTGGGGGCCTTTTATAAGAGGAGAGGAGGGGCACTCTTGTAAAGTTACAAAATGTTACTTTATTTTCAAAAGAGTTTCGGATTTTAAAGGTCCCACATTGATTTATTTCGAGGATAAGGTGATAAGGGTTTTAAAACCACTCATCCAATAGGGTTTTTACATGTTTAGGTCTTAGATATTACATTATCTTTCCATTTTATTTAAATCGTTAAATAATGAGGTCATCACTGCATCATCATGATGTCATAAATAATTTAATTTATTTAATGTCTAAAAATTATAAAAAAATACTATTATGTAGGAAATCTTTTTATCTTTCCAATTACTATTTATAGTCAAAAATATGACTTGTATAACCCCATATAAAAATTGTTTTAGTAAAATATCTCATGTTTGTGTCATTTTTACTTTAACATTAAATAAAAAGATATTTATGTCATTTCCCAACCAAAGTGGCTCCATGGGATCCCCAAGTTGACCCATGGATTGTCTTGGTCAGCTATGACACATCCAATGAGAGTAGGACATGTTTATAGGTCATTTCATTTTATTAAAACATTATTCTTACCATAAACTACACTAATTACCTCTAATCGCAATTAAAAACTTAATAAGTTACTATTCACCAAAAAATTATTTTTATACCATTGAACCACATTTTACTTCTTAATGACAACCATGTATGTCGGATTTTTGAAATTCAAAACACAAAGATGGCAGAATTTCATTTAAACGGAAAAATCAGTTTTTATAAGTACCACTTAGTGGTTTCACTATTCATCAAAAATTGAAGTTTTTCAGAAAAATCCCAAAAATTCACCCTAAGCTATATTTGATATTCTGAATTCAAAAATGAATTCTATTTTACAAAATTCAAAACATATAAGTCACATTAATTAATTTAATAATTAATTCCCGCTTTCAGAGCAAATAGCGTGTTTTTATGAAACAATAAGTATCAAAAGATTGACACTAGTTTAAGTCTGATTTCAAAGTGAAATTAATTACAACGACCACTATTGGATTTAATGGTAAAAATTTATTCTAATTTACTTTAAAAACAATTCAAAAGATAATCTAATCATGTAAATAAATTAGATTAAAAGGAGGTTTTGAATTAAAATACAAAATTTTACACTATTCATTAAAAAAATGAACTTTATCGGAAAGATACCAAAAATTTACAAAAAGTAAATTTTGATATCCCAATTCTTAAGAAGAGTTTTATTTGGTCCAATAGAATGTATAAGATTGAACAAAACTATATTTAATGACGGTTCTCCATCAAAAGGTGATAAGTGAACCTTAAGTGAAAACTAGGGCATATACGCCTAAAATTGAATTCTTTCTGTATTTTAAGCCTTTATATTTTATTGGATAAATGTAAAAACATTTAAAAACAAATATAATCATATTTTAGTTAGTTCTATCCATTTTCTCCAATACAACGGCTTTATGTTAACTACCATTTAAAATAATATTATTTTATTATTAGAGTGCAACATAAGATTCCCAAAAAACTCGTTGTTGCGTGTTGGGTACACCATCGAGCATAGAGTCCCCTTTAAAGTCATATTAATATTTTATTCACAAATATGGATAAATATGAAAATGTCATATTCTTTATTTACCTGGGGTGTTACAACCATGGTAAAAAATTAAAATGCTAAATGTGAGTAACATTAAAGGTAAAGAAAATAACATGTTTAAAATATTTTTACTTTTAATTTTAGAGGTTTTTATAATCCTTTTATCTCATTTACTGTATTTTTAAATTTTTGAGGCACTTGTCTTGAGAGTTACTTCCCATTATTGAATAATTTTTGGTAGTTACAAAAATTTCACTCCTCAACAATTATAAAAGTGAACCCCCTCCCATCATTTCTCCACACATATCAAGACAATTGGATAAAAAATACCCTTCTAAAATCTCTCCCCAATATACTTAGACACATTTTAAATCTTCTATTATTCCCTAAATTCCAGCCTGCGGGTCCTTAATAAGAGGTCCAAATGAGGTTCTTCTAAGTGAAGGTAATCATCTTCACCGCGATCCTTCTTTTTTATTCTTCTTTTTCCAAATTAAATTATGTCTCAACAATTAAAATATAATAAAAATTTTATATAATATATAATGATATTTTATTATTTTATTGGAATAATATTCATTTATCTCCTCTTCTATCAAATGATAAACAAAACCATCTTCTGTGTGTACAGTGGACTACCACCTCGCGAACTAATGTGATTTGTTTTCCATCATAGCCTATCATGGAAATAAATTATAATGGATTTAATTTTTATATATGATATTTATAAAATATATATAATTATGTAAAATTAATATGTTATATACCTTCTTACCTTACCATCTATAGAAAAATGGTAATGTCATTCGTGTGTAAAACCGACTACCTCCTCATGAAGCGGTCTGATTAATTTTTTATTAACACA
This sequence comes from Viscum album, assembly GCA_963277665.1. Taxonomy (NCBI): domain Eukaryota; kingdom Viridiplantae; phylum Streptophyta; class Magnoliopsida; order Santalales; family Viscaceae; genus Viscum; species Viscum album. The sequence goes on from OY728148.1 coordinate 803,652,727, forward strand.
TCACATGGATGGTATATGTAAGTGAATTTAAAGAAATAATATTATATTTATGATATTATGATCATTATATAAATATAAAATAACACTTACCTTCTTTCCATCGTGATCGTTGAAAAATGGAAAAGTTACACATGCATATGTATGACCTACCATCTCCATGATTGTAACGTAATTCATTTTTCATAACCATAATTCATGGTTATTTTTAAAAGTAAAATTTATTTATAAAAATTATAATTATTTCAAGATTATTATTCATTATATTATGGAATAATAACCCCTTTGACCATGTTCAATAGTCCAATTTTATTTTGAAATTATGAACTAAGGATCCTCTAAACACTTGACATGGACATAACTAATAGAGTAATTAAGTACATTATTAATATAAATGAAGTAAATGGTTTACATATAAGGTATTAAACTTGTAAAAGTTTATTAAGAAAAAAATAATTTATATAGGTTTGTTATTTATGATATATAAGATATACAAAACAAAGTTTGGACTCGAGGTAAGGGTTTCGTCTAAAAACGTCCTTCTTTGAGTCAAATGTTATTTTATGAAAATAATTTCTTTTAAATGATGTATATTTCATCCCTTTACATATTATATCATGAATCATTAATAATTCATGATATTTTATGTTAAAATTAATTTATTTCTTTCATTGTAGTTATAATTTAAAAGTTACCAAAGCGATATGGGTTTATATATCAATATCATTTTAATCAGGATTGTTTATGCCTGAATTTATATTGTAGGAAATTATGTGATAATTTTATAAATAAAACCCTTTAATTTTATTATCCTTTATTTATTCATGAAATTTTCAAGTAATTGTACCATTTTTCTCTCTTTGTTACTTAAGGTGATTGTGAAAAGTTTTTTAAGAAAAGATGACTTCATTTCTCTATTTGGTAAAAAATCCTTTTTTCACTAATATATGAGTTTTCTAAAAATATTTTCAAGAATATTTTTAAAATTAACCAAAATATTTATTAATTAATTTTTTACCCATCTTTGGCATTTTACAAAATGGTTTGAAAGGAATCTTCTTGTCATTTTCTGAATAAGGAACTTTTTAGCCTTTTTAAAACAGTGTGAAAGGAATTTTTCTTTTAAATTATAAAAAATATATAGAATTACCAAAAATCATGACCATTAAAATCTTTTGAGATTGATTTATAATTTTCCATATTTTATTTTAAAGAAAAAAATTCTATGATATTTTGGAATTTTTTAAATTTGGAATAAGTGATTTCAAATTAAAAAGGGTATTTTTCTAAAGAAGTATTCCATTTGATATTTAAAATATATTTTCATCAAAAAAGGCAACGTTTGATAATATGTATTTCTTATAAATTATGTATAAATGTCTTCTACATATATACCTATATTATTATCCCCTGCTTTTAATACATGCCTTATGTTCGTCTCTCAAATTCCTTCATTATGAAATTTCCTTTGATTATGATATGATACAAGATTATGAAACCTATTTTATTTACATTTTTAATTATTATGTTATGCATCATGATTTATTTCCTTTTTTTGGAACACATAAATCATGAGCATGTTATGATGGGTGCACCCAGATACCATTTGGTGAGCCCGATACAGCTTATAAAATGGGTGCGACTAGATGGTTCTCAAATGCATTGGGTAATGTTTTTACTTTCATATGACATCATTTATGGTATTAGGGAGTAATACTAATCCATTATGATATTTTTTCACCATGTGATATTTTCTAGGAAGTTAGTCTTGACTCATTTTTATGTCATGTTATATTTTGATTCCACATTTTCTATGGTGCCTTGGTATTATGATAACATGTTCTTTATGTTATACTCCCATGTGATTACTCTTGAGCCTTTAATTTTATGATATCATGTTATACCTTTTACTATCATACTATGTTTCATTATTATGTTCATTCCATTATTGGGATTTTTATCTAACCCATTTTGTCTATTTATTACCCAGGTAATCCCATGTAGTTTTAGGATCTCTAAAGGATTTAGGATCTCATTATAGAGAATAAAATAAATAAGTTTTATTTTAGCTTTATTTTGATGTATTGTGGACCTTTTCTTCTAAGGACACTAGTCCTTGTGATCATTAGGGTTTTAATTAATAGATATTTTTGTTAAAAATCATGTAATAATATGTGTAAAATGATTAGGTCCCTATAGACTCATCCTAGTGTTTTATCACTATCACTAAGTAAATTCAAGTAATGTATGGGGCATTTTCTCATCCCATACACTCTTACTAACCCCGCCTCAAATGGTACATCTAAAACTCACTAAAAGTTTCATTACAATCCTCACTCAGTACCATATCACATGGAACTCAAAAGATATATCAATCCCAACACTCAGAGTAAATCCATCTCCATAACACCACATCAATCCTATAATGAATTATCCCTCTCATGGAGCATACCAACTCTCAATACACCCTCAAGAGGGTTGTCCTTACTAAGCATGATATGTGTAAGTATCTCACTCATCATCACTATACTCAATCCTCTAATAACTACTTAACTTTACCTATCCAACCCGCCAAGGATATTAGAGTCTTATCTCACATCTTCAGACCTACCTAAGGTCTCTCATCAACGAAACCAGCACTATTTTCCCTTAGTGACATAGTCATTGAGTGATCTCAACCTCCCAGAATTCTAAATAGAAATCAATCCATCCCTAGGAGGATAAATTTCATCCTATATCTTTCTATGGGTTACTCTTGATCCCTATAAATTTACCCAGTTCCATGATAACATGTATAAATATAAATATATACATAAATAAGAATATGGTTTTGTATTAAAGGGAACATATACCTCAAATATAGAGTTATCATCCTTTTGATACTATGTTCATAACCTATCAAGATTGTCCATTCCTCATAAAATATCTCTCCATCACTTGATCTCATATATCATGCCATAACATTAAAATAATTAATTATAAAAATTTATAATTAATTATTCAGTTTAGTCCAAAAATTAATTTTCATTGGAAAACCCACTGAGCACCTTCATGTCCCTGAAACTGCATGAAACCTACTGTGTTTGTCCTTCAAGGATCTCCTCTATATATGATAAGAAAAATCCCCAATGTTTCTAATTGATTCCACTATGATCTTGTGGAATCAGTGCCAAACTCTAGTACAAAATAACACCAAATAAAAGGACTAGTGAATGGGAACCAAAAATAGAGGAAAAGAGGGAATAAATCGCCTAAAATCATTATATAACTTCCAAAAATCAACCCACTCCATGGGATTATTGAATATAGTAAGAGGAAAGTGGTATTCAATCTAATAGACACCTATGGATGACTCTATTAACCTAAATCCTGAAGGGGAAGACTAATAAATGAAAGGTTTACCCCTATTAAAAAATAGGCCTACACGTCAGTCAAGGAAGGACAGTGAGGGCCATGGAAGAATAATACCTCATTTGTACAAATCATAGTGTGGCCCCTATAGGGTATGGAATGACCACACCAGGTAAAGGGTACACGCCCTACATATCATCATCACTACGTTTCCCCTATTGGTCACCATGTGGTTCATCTTAACTAGGAAAGGCCTAAGCCGCTAATGAAATTCCTCCCTCACTTACATTTTGGTTCCTTCACACACCCCACCATGAAACCCCTCATGGTAGGTTGTCATAGTGTGACATACACCCATCGCGACATGAGAAATTCCTATAGCCAAAATCATAAAAGGGTTCACTAAAAAACCACTACATAATTTTACTTGAGTACTTCAAACATCTCCCAATCCTTGGTCCATGTCCAAAAACATCTCTGTAAGATGTTCTAAAACTTATATTTCCGATCAAAATCCCAATTCTCAATACATCCTCTACTTCAGGGCCAAAAAATTAAATTCCCTTATAATTTCACAACCCATAATAATATGATTCATTAAAAACTCCCCACCATAACAATTATCATCCTCAAGAATCCTCAATGTTCTTCTAGCCATCATTCCTGACCTATCAAAGTTTCCAACTCACTATCTAACTCACTATGTTTTGTTCCCAAATTTTGAACATTCTTTTAATGTTCACCTCAATACACAGAAACACTATTCATTGAAAGCCTATCTACCCACTTAGTATTATCTCCAACACCAATATAGAAATCCACCACACCCATATATTAAAAGATATTAAAGCATCTTCAACCAGTTCATCCCTAGGATTATGGTGCTCTCCATCATAATACTCCACTCACAAATACCAATTCCACCTCATGGTGATCCCTTTCATAGGAATATCCCACCATAAACACAATTTTAGTGGTCCATAAATATTTTTGATGTTGTTTCCACCTCATAAAATCTATTTCAAAGTATAACCACTAGTAATTTTTTCACTAATTGGCCTCTCTGAAAATTCTCATCTACACCCACAGATGCACCACCACATCACCTAATCACAATGCATTAATTCTCTAGAGGTGCTAAAAAATCATCCAAGTTCCCATATCAAATTCTAAACCTAAAACTTGATGTAATTAAATGATTGTATCATTAACCACTATACCATCCATTATACACTATCCATGACCACCAACACACCTCTGATTCGACTCACTCTCAGATCACACTAAATTTTAACATGAGTCTTATACAACCATTTGAGCTTCAAATAACAACACATTTGAATCAAAAATAAAGTATTTACCAAGTAATGTGATAAAATCATATCATTTCTACACATTGGTATCTTGGTGTCATCACAACTATCCTCAAACCAGTCTCAAAACATACACGACATAACTAACATGAGGGTCATTCCTCCATGACTGATAAGATGCTCCCCATAAAGGGAGTACCCTTATCATTAACCAACTAAAAAAATAAATGGTCACCACAACCATACTCTATCCATTACCAAATATAATGACTGAATGTGACTATCTAACTCATACCCGAGAACCAACATAGAACACTAATCTCTACCTATTCTTGGATCACCATGAACACCACCCTCAATGATTATAAAAATATATCTATAATCAGGGTTATATCCTCCAACCACCAATGGTGAGATCCTAACTATATTGATTCCCTTATATCACATCTCATGATTAACTCCAAATAGGTTTTTTAATCACACATGTGTCTCTTTTAGTGATCCACACTCACTCATACCTAACAACCCATGTCAAGGAATAACTTGTATCGACCACACCATAGTACCTCAGTCCATCTATGATGTCCCTGTATATTATAAATGAAACACCTATGATTCACCAAAACCTTATGATGACATTACTGCAAGAACCTCATTTATCCCTTGATCCTCTACCCACACACAACCTCCCATAAATCCACAAATCAATAGTAACTGTGTAAAACCAGTGTGCATGCTCCCTCACACATCAATAAAATTTCCAAAAAAACCATTACAACACTCACTCTCCTTTTATAAGTAGAGTGAAACTCCAAAATAAACCTTTTATAGGTTTCTAACCACAATCCATCTCAATATCATCCACACTCAATCGGTTTATGACCTCATATAAACATATCACATAACTAAACTCATGATCCCATAAGTTATGTCATATCAAATCTAGGTGCATGTGCCTAACCCACTTACCACATTACTCTTAGATTTAAATATCGTATCCTTAAAAGAATCATTGATGATTCCCATCCATCCAATATGTGGAATCTCACTCATGATGAGGCTAAACTCATGATCACCCACCATCTAGGAATCATTACAAAACTAGAAGCATTTAACTACACTCTTGTTACACCACTCAAGATTTCACCCAAAATCAATATGATCAGGCATCCAACTGATCCTTCCCTTTTTAAAACCTAACCTCAATATGAAAATAACTTAGAGTTATTTCAATATCAAAATACCAATGAATCCCACATTCATTTCCATCACCCTCTTAGATATCCACATCCTTAAGGTAACTTGTTCCCATCCTCAAATCATACCTTAGGCATATAATTCCTGAATTAACATACCAAGGGTATATATATGTCTATTTCATTAAGGATATATATATACATCCATAGATAATGTTTATACATATTATCTACATGAAATATCATCAAAAAACCAATCATGAGTGGAAATAAAAGTTTATTTGAGAATAATTCCACCAAAAAGTTATATATAAAAACACCATATAAGTTATTATTAACACTTTAAACAACTGAACCTATCATTAGTAAAATAAATCACATATAATCATACATATTTCAGGTCAATAATATATTTCAAGAATAATGAATGTACATAGTTTGATTTCTAATGGTCTAAGAGCCAAAATTATAAATTAATAAACCTATATCATCAAATTAATATCCCAACTACAACAAAAAAATCATGAACATCAATCCTTTGACCCTAGAAACCAGGAATTAACTCCAGAAATGTATTCATGACACACTAATCTAAGGACATAATAATCTCTAACATGTCCCTATTCTCTATCTACCATACCTCAAATAGTAAGATAAATAAAATGACACTCTGATGACACTTTGTGATGCTTCATCATAGGATAACTCACTAGTGTCTAGTCTAGTGAGATTATATGACCTTAGGAACCCTTCCCCATATGAAAAAGGGTATTTACTATAAAAAAGGTCCTAAATCATACATTGGGGATACTATTCCTGAAAATAAAAGTTAAATAACACTGGGGATAATTAAAAAACATCCATAAATAATTTCATAGTATGCATTAATAAAAAAATACCATTCCATAAAAAAAATTTCAGGTGAAATTCATATATCATTACATAAATTGATCTCCCACTAGTCATATCACATATACAAATAAAAAAACAAAATACAAAGAAGGCTCTACTTCCATCCCCAATACTCACCTCATCTCATCACCATTAATACTCATCAAGCAACTCTAACCTGATCTATTGAAAAAATTATACTCAACCATTAAAAAGCAACAAGTTATGCACACAAAATAGTGATACCAAGCAAGGTATGTGAAATACATATCAATACATTTTGGGTCATCATGTTTAGACCTAGATCCCATGATATCTGACTACACCTGCTTTAGACTATATCATATTCCACTTCATACCACTACCATATGTATACATTTTGGGTCATCTTGTACCATAGAATCCACCAAAACACTTGACCATACCTTATTTGTCCTAATCTATAATTTTATTTCCTTAGACCATTAACCCAATCCCATACCCAAAGACTAGGTTAGGGTATCTAAAGCCTTGACCACTACTCAAAAATATAGGGTAGGGTCCTGTATAGAAATTCTGAACTGTCCCTTATCACTCAGTGGAGTTTATCCATCATGTACCAACCTTTACATTATTGATCATGGTAGGTCCCTATTTCAGATCCTGACTGCTAGCTTATCAGTTAATGTAGGGTTCATCATCTTCCCCTAGACCAGCCTTCTCACTTGAGGAGGTCCATACCACTATCTTCTCACTCAATATATGGCCATTATGATGAACACCACCATTTCACTCAAGTTAGGGTCAAGTATCATGTCACAATCTAACCAATACCTTCTCACTAATGGTAGGGTTCAACCATCACCTTATCACTCAAGGTGAGGCCATTATCTTAACCACTACCTTATCACTCAATGTGAGGTTTTATATAATATCCCAATTTCTACCTTATCACTAAAGGAAGGCTTCTTCTAACACTAAATCACTCTAGGGAAGGCTAGGCCTTAGGATCTATCATTGGGAATGCCAAGATCTATCACTTATCATAAGAACACAATCAACAAACTCATGCCTTAAAAACAGGTCATGAATCCCATCCCACAAGATCATCATCTCATCATAGGGTTCCAATCACTCAAGAACTACCCCTTACCATTATGTGTGTCTTTTTATCTATATAGACTCATAGGATAATGTCCTAATGATTATCATGGTCTCAGAAGAACAACATTACAATCCTCTAAACATTCTCATCAAACCTAGTAGGAAATCCACTAGGGTCCTCAAAACCTTCCCATTCTCATCCCACTAGAACCAGGCCATGTAAAACATTATATATAACACTTTTAGGGTGTTTTCTCATATTGTAATCTCTTCCCAACCCAAATTCAAATAGTAGGTACAAAAATAGCTCTAAATCTCATCAATATCCTCACTTGGTCCCATATTAGATCACACTCAAAAGATTTATTAGGATAAAAACTTATAGTAAATCCCTCTCCATCACACCTCATAAATCCCTAAAGGACATATCCCAGAAATATCACTTAAAAACTATCAATCCACCCCCAAGAAAGTTCTCTTTACCAAGTGTGAGTTGTATGGTCAATCCTCTCATCATAACCATACCCAAGCCTCACATTCCATCCCAAATAGCTATAGGGAGCCCACCTAGGCTATCTGAGCCTCATCTTTTATCCTAAGACCTAGTTTCTCATCAACTAATTAGGCACTTTATCCCCATGGATACATATTATTCAAGATATTCCAACCATCTTGAGTGCTAAATAAAACCCATCACTTCTCTAAGAAGATTAATAAAATCCTATCTCATTCCCTAGAGTTCTCTCAGTCCCTGTATTTTTATCTAATTCCATTAAAACATGAAGTAATGTGCACCCATGTGTAAAAAACAATTAGTTTTGTATTAAAGGGTCCACCTACCACAAACATTAAGTAACAATTCCCTTGATGCTCTACTGATCCTCAATCAAGCTCATCTATGCCTTTTCCAATCTCACACCATCACCTATGATCCTATATCATTTTATAATATCAAAATATTTAATTATAATTATAACTACATAGAAATTTAAAAATGAAAATTCCCTTAGGAATGAATATATTCCCAATTTAGTAATGTATTATAATATAGAACACATTCACCATGTAATAAAAATCATCAACATATTATAATTATTATATAAAAAATACATAATATGACCATTAGGAATTATGACAATCAAACAATAAAATATTTCATAATATATCCAAAATAAAGTGACCTTTAAGATTATTATATATTGAGGGTTATAATAACAGATAATTTTTTAAGAAGAAAGAAGAGATGGTCTCAACTAGAAGGATTATCCCTTATGAAGATCATTTATTAGAGCTTCCATGGGAGATAACATCACTAGGGTTTTTAGTTGAACAATCCTAAGATGATATTAAACAATTGATGCTTGAATAGAATCTATTTTGGTTTATATAAGTCACCTCCCAGTCAATATTTATTGAACCACCCCATGAAAGTAATATCATCATGAAACATACTCTTAGGGTATATGATGGTGTAATAAGGGGTTATATATCGGGACCTTAGTAGTATAAAGGTGTAAATTTTTTTATTGTAAATGAAATAATGGTCACTTTGATCTCATATTAATTATTAATTAAAATTTACCTAAATATAAGATTAATATGATAAATATATTTTTAGATATAAAGAAAAAAATTCTATTTTTTGAAAAAATATGATTTCAATTAAAATCCATGTTTATGATAAATTTAAAAATTTTAAATAAATTTATTTCGATTTAATGGTCTCATAAATAACTATTTATTTGAATATAAATCATAACATAATTTCATGAAGTAACAAGTAATTTTTATAAGGGTAATAAATTTTAATATGTCATAAAAACTAGTATATTTAAATTAATAATATTTTTTATTTAAGAATTAAATTTATCACGATTAAATATTATTTTAATAAAATAAATAAAATTTTTGAAATCATAACATCAAAATTAGCTACCTATAATTTTTTTATAATTTTTTGAGATAGTATAATTCTGGGAATAAAAATAAATATGGTATAAATATATGATAAATATTATGAAATCATAATGATGTAAAATTGATGTGATAAATACTATAAATGGATTCATCAACCAAAAATATTACTATTCATTTAAATAAGGCATCTTAAAGTGATAAGATTAATTTTAAAAACATATAAGGAATTTTCCAAAACATAAAGTATATTTTAAAGGTTTTAAAAACAAAAATTTGTAAAAAGAAATCCCTTAAACCTCTAGAATATTATTAATTAAAGATGTTCAGTCCTTATTCTATTAAAATATTAAAAACCACTATCCCTTGAAAAATACCATGGGGAAAAACCATGGTATAATAAATGGTTTTTTATTTTTTCAACAAGATGTTCAAGGCCTATGTTTAGAAATTAATAATGAATTCTTTATCTTTTTCTATAAATAATCACCAATTATCTCATTCATCTTCACTATAAATTCTTTGAGAACAAATTTCTACACATTTTATCTCTCAAGATCCCTCCTAAGGAGTTTTTAAGGTTTTATGGAAACCCTCTCACACTTTATGAAGAAACATCTCTTGGTAAGGTGTTCTCTCCCTCCTCTTTTCCAATCATAAGCTACCTTGATAACATTCCTTTTTATTTGTAATTGACTGTAGTGTCTTATTTTTATAAACATTACTTTACTATCCAAATTAATCTGAAATAATTAGATACTACCTACCTATATCATCAATCCCCTCCATACACTTTTATGTATATTTTTTATGTTTTCAATATTATCTTTTTATTTTCCATACCTTAACTTTTGTGTTGTAAATACCCAATCCCATTGTCATTCATGGATATTCACCTAGATATAAATATCCTTAATTGATTGTGGAATTCTATTTTTGAAACCCAAATTCCTTAACCATGGAATTGAAATTATGAAATAAATTCTTATGTTATATGATCGATGTGGAACACATAAAGTTATACAAATAAAGGGTGTGCAATGATATCTCTCTAATTCATTGGGTATTATTTTCATCTTATGAGATATCATGTATGGTGAATATGTGGTTATCCTAAAACACTCTATTATGATGTCTTGGCAGTGTTCCTTTACTTATACTTATTTTTTCATGTTTTATATTGTTTCTACATTTCTTTTATGTCATGATCTTATAATTCTATATTCTATATGCTATGATTCCATGATATTATTGTCTTTTATGACATCAAGATATACCTTTTATCTATTGTGTATCATAATTACTCTAATTGATCCATTACTGGGATTTATATTTCACCCCTTTTTTATGTTGTCCCCAGGTTATCCTATGCAGTATTAAGAGTTCAAAGGAATCTAGGATCACATTGTATAGATTTTAAATAATGATGTTTTGTTTATGTTGATGTTATATGTATATAATTTTCTAAATACAATAGGCCTCTATATTATCTTGGATTATATTCTATATATATTTATATTAAAAATCAATAAATTAAATGTATTAAAAATATGGGTACTTATAGTTGGTATTAAATCCAAGGACAAATTATTTTGGGGAATTAGAACTAGAAAACATTATATAAAACCATATAGATAACTTTAAGAAAAGTATCTTAATGTTTGTTAAAGTATTAAGTGTGATGTTACATCCCTATAACACATGAACCTCAACCTGGTTGGTGAGGACTCTTAAGTGCATCTAGGCGGCCTGGGATCAAATCCATGTGGAGGTATAATTTCTGGTACTGTAGCAGGTACTATAGCAGTATTGTAACATTACTGTAGTAGGTAATGTAGTGGTAACTGTGCAGTACTGTAGTGAGAACTGTGCAGTACTATAGCAGGTACAGTAGCAGGAACTATAACAAGCATTGTTTGGCACTGCAGCAGTTGGGAATTTTCCCCTGTTTGGGCCTTCGGGCCACCGATTTGGTCCTCGAGTCCTTTAAGGCCTTTGTTCCACCCAAGTATTCAGGCCAGTATGGTCTTCAGGACACCTCAAGGCCTTCAGGAAACCATGAAGTGCAGATGCAAACCAGAAAACCTAAAAGGAACAAGCTCTATAAGGAGAATGAGCAAGGAGCTTTCACCACAACAGAAGCTACACAAACTGCAAGAATGATAGGGTATCGAACCTGCCATTGGGACAAGCCTGTACATGCATGGGATAGCCTAGCCGAATATCCATGTGAAGGTGGAGAGCTGATTTCATGATGAAGATGCTGGGGAGGAGCAGTTCCAAGTATATATTCTGGGTTGTATGTAATGATTGAAGAATACGGGAAATTAATTCTTCTAAGGCCTACGGGCCATGTAATACTTACACCTACGAGCCTTATAAGGGTTCCACCTCACCCCTTGAAAGGTGGATGATCAAAATCACTAAAAAATGAAGTCCTTCAGGCCGTTGGATGGATGGATGTTGTTACATCCCTATCTAGATATTTAAAATTAGATATGTATTTGGCACAAATGTAGTAGGGGTAATCACCCAGAAAAAGAATGGTTGAGTATTACATTGATCTTCACTTGATGCATGATATGTGGGGTTAAGACAACACGCTTGGATAAACAATCCTAGGTGATATGATTTGGATAATTAATATACTTATTTTAAACCATTATGAAGGATTTTAATATGATGTTAGGTTAGAGAACATAATAGGAAATATACTATGGATAACCTATATAGTAACCTAAAAATTTGTAATATATAGTTTGTACGTAATTTATGGGTTATTATTTATAAATTCATAGTTTATATTTTATATTATTATTAGTTTGAATACTATTATCCCTATTTTTTCCTTTATTTTGTCTAATTGATAGAAATAAAAGGAACCACAATATTAACCAATGAAATGGGAGATACGATGATTTCCTTAATGAGATGTCTAAATTAATAGAAGATGGAGTCAATAACTTCATAGAAGTAATTTCAAAACTAAACCAACTAATGAATAAAAACTTGAATCATGTAGAACTCCCTACTTCTACTAATAAAGATAAATTATTATTTTATTATGTTGTGAAACTAAGGCCTCTGACTTTTAGTATAACTTCTCATCCCTTAATCATGGAAAATGTATTAACTCTATTGAGAAGATATTATTTATACTCAAATCCTATATAAAAGAGAAATTCATAATGTTATTTATTTATTAGAGGTAGAATTTGATCATTAGTGGGAAATGATTAAGAATATGAATCCCAAGGAATAAATTGAATCAATAGAGTTGAAGAATTCAATCAAAATATTTTTCAATAAATATTTTCCTCGCACTCTCCATCTTAAAGTAGATAGGGAGTTCCTTAGACTCAAGAAAAATGATTATGAATCAATTAGTTCATATGAATAAAATTCACAAGGATTTTATGGTGAATATTTGGCTTTAAATTAAACTTTAAAGTAAATTTGACTACTTTGTTAGTGGGATAAATCTAAATCTATAAAAAAAATTCATATTCAATAATTTTATAGCAATTATCAAATTGTATGTTGTTCCCTTAAAGTAAAAAAATAGAGATTATATATTCTAAATAGTATCATGGTATTTGAGATAATAAGTTGGTAACGATGTTTAATTATAGGTTAGAAATGGATAAATTACATAGAGTAAATAAAATCCAACTGCCTACTTCTCAAAAGTGTGGTAGGAAGCATCTCGTAAATTTCCTCAAGGGAATAAGGAGATGCTTCTAGTGTGGAAATGAGGGGAATAAATATAATGATTGTTTAAGGGAGATAAATAATCCCACTTATTTGATGTAATAAAATAAGTTTAATATTAATAATCATCTTATGGTCCAATGTTTGAACAATATGTAACATGAATACTATGTAAAATATTTCCCTAAGACACGGGTTTTCCAAGATAACCAATGACAACAACCTCAAAATCCTTTAGAGAAATAAAATTCATATGCTATCAAAACTATTATGGTAGGAATTGAAAATTAAGTGGTTATATTACACTAGTTATTCATTCAATAATAGAGAACATACTACTTGTTTTTGGTTCTACACATTCTTTCATATCATGAAAGTTTAGTATAAATTTTCAAAAATAGGTTGAAAACATGGAGGTTGAGTTATAATTAAAAACGAAAAAAATGGGGAAATTATTACATCTCAAGTGATTAACTCCTCCCTAGTTAATATTTTTTGGATGAATATCCTAAAAAAAACTTGTTCATGCATCATTTAGTGGATTTTAATGCTATATTGGGCATGGATTGGTTGTCCTAAGTCAATATAAAATATTGGAAAAAACAAATCACCTTCAGTATCTTGAATCATCCTTTAATTATATACTGATGTAAGGTGGAGGATGGATCTTCTTTTAATGTTTTATCTCAAGAATTGATATTATTACCCTATAAAGAATTATAAAAAACTTAATTGATTTATACAAAGTAAAGGGCCATCCTTGAGGGAATTCCCATTATGAGAGAGCATGTTGATGTATTCCCTAAGGAGTTACCTGGTCTTCCTCAAGAATGAGTGGTTCAGTTATTAATCAAACTTATACCTAAAACTCTACCAATGTCCAATAATATATATAGAATGACCACTATTTAACTATAAAAACATAAAAAGCAACTACAAGTGAATATGTATATGGGATTTATACACTAAAGTGATTCACAATAGGGTACACTAATGCTCTTTGTTAAGAATAAGTATGGTTTAATGTATCTCAACATTTATTTTTATTAAATCAGTAAGATCGTGATAAAGAAAAAGTATCCTCTGCCTTTTCTTGATGAATTGTTCAATCAGCTACATGGATCCTAGTAATTCTATAAGTGTACCTTCTGTCGGGATATTATCAATTAAAGGTAAAGAAGGAGGAAATTCATAAGACCACCTTTTGAACAATGTATAGATACTATGAGTTCATAGTTATTCCATTTAGACTCAATAATGTTCTAGAAATATTCTTGGACTTGAGTGATAGATTCTTTATAGATTACCTCAAAATATTTTTGGTGGTCTTTATATATTATATTCTTATCTACTCCAAAAGCAAGGTGGAATATGAAGACCACATGAGTATTGTGTTGAATACTTTGAAAAAGGGGAATGTATATGCAAAGTATATAAAATGTGATTTTTGGATGAAACAAGTAACATTATTGGGGAATGTTATCACTAGTAAATGGATATATATGGATCCTTCATTGATAGAGGTGATTAAAGAATGTATTAGCCTAAAATTTATAATTAAGATATATATTTTCCTCATATTAGTTGGGTATTATTAGCAATATATAAGAAACTTATTATGATTTCCAAACATTCTAACCAAGATAACTCATAAGGGAGTGAATTTTTTCTGGACTGATGAATGTGAGGATAGATACTAAGAGTTAAATAAGAGGATAATTACTACACTTATACTCACACTTCCCACTAGTGGGAAGGATTTTTTATCTATAGTGATGAATCCAAGAAAGGCATGGGTTGTGTACTCATGAAAAAATGATAAAGTGATAGACTATGTATCTCAAAATTTGATGATCCATGACCAGAACTTTCCAACACATGATCTGTAATTGGATATAGTAATATTCATAATGAATATTTGGAAGAATTTTCTTTATGGGGAGAATTGTGACATATATATGGATTATAAAATCATGAATCAATGTTCGTTGAATCTCGCCATCAATGTACTACCGTCACACACCTTACCCTTATGACATATCCTTATGTAATAAGGGGTTATGTATCTAGACCTTAATAGTATAAAGGAATTAATTTTATTGTTATAAATGAAATATTGGTTACTTAAATCCCATTTTTATTTCTATTTAAAATGAACATGAAATTTTATAGATATGATAAATATATTTTTTGATATAAACAAAACAAATTTTTTTGGGAAAATATATGATACAATTAAAATGAATTTTATGATAAATTAAAAAAATTTAAATAAATTTTATTTCACTAAAATGGTATTATAAAACACTATTTATTTGAATATAAATGATAATATAATTTTTTGAAGTCCCAAGAAATTTTTATAACGGTAAAAAAGTAAAATATGTCAAAAAACTAGTATCTTTCAATAAATAATAATTATTTTATAAAAATTTATATTTTCATATTTCTAAAATTATTTTGATAAAACAGATTTCATTTTTGAAATTAACATGTATAAATAATCCAAAAGTTATTTTTTTTTATAATTTAATAAGACAACATAATTTTGGGAAAAAATATAGTATAAACATACAATAAGTATTACGACCTCATAATGACTTAAATGTGATGTAAAAAAAACTATAAAGGTATTTATCAATAAATAATATTATTATTCATCAAAATAAGATTTTTTAAATTGATACGATAAATTTTTTAATCCTATAAAGAATCATCCAAAACCTAATGTATATTTTAAAGGTTTTAAATATAATTATTTAATAAGGGAATCCCTTTCACTTCCAAAATATTATTAATTAAATTTGTTTGGTCCTTAAGCTATTAAAATATTAAAAAAAACTCTTTATTATAAAATATAATTTAAAGGCCAATGGTTTTTAGTTTTTTATTAACTATATGTCTTGGGCCTATGTTAGAAATAAATAAATAATTCCTCATGTTTTATTATAAATACCCATCCATTTTCTCATTCCTCTTCACTCCAAATACCTTTATTTGGAAGTTCATCTAATTTTATCACTCAATATACTTACCAAAGAGTTTCTATGGTTATAAGTAGATCTTATCGAGTTTAATAAGTAGCCTTTCAAGGTATGGGTTTTTCTCCCTCCTCTTTTCTATTCATTCAATTCCTTTCCTATAATACTTTTTATTATAAATTTATTATGTTTTATTAATTTTATGAATATTCCTTTATTATATAAATTATTACTAAATAATTATTGACTACCTTCCTCTCTCATTAATACCTTCGCTAAACTTTTATTTTTACATATTATGATGTCAAAATAATCTGTTTATTTTCCATTCCATAACCTTCCTATTGTGAATTCCCAACCTTATTTTCATTCATGGGTATCTACATAGATGTAACCATCATTCATTAATTTGGTACTTACATTTGTGAAACCCATATTACTTAATCATTGTATTAAAATGATAAAATTCATTCTTATGTTATATGATTGAAATTTCACATATAAAGATAGACATATGAAGGGTGTGCCCTGATAGTTATCCATAGAATTTAGTAATTTCTTCATCTCATGAGATACCATGTATGGTGCATGGGTGGTTATCCTAGAACATTATGTTATGATGTTTTGGTAGTGATCCTTGACTTATGATTTTTTTCATTTTTTATGTTATTTCCACATTATTTTCATGTCATAGTCTTATAGTGTCATCTTTTAAATACCATGCTTCCATGATATTATTCCATTTTATATCATCATGATATACCCTTTCTCTCGTATGTATCATTTTTACTCTGATTGATATGTTATTGAATAGATCACCCATTTTTTATGTTGTCCCCAGGTTATCCTATGTAGTATTAGGAGATCAAGGGAGTCTTAGAGTACATTGTGGATATTTGAAATAATGATATATTTTTTATTTTTAAGTTAATGGTATATGAATCTAATTTCCCAAAGACACTAGGCTTATTAATTATCTTGGGTTGTATTATTTTTATATTATTGTTAAAAACAAGAAATAAAATGTATTATAAATATTGGTTATTATAATAACAATTTATAATTAATTATTCAATTTAATCAAAACATTAGTAATCACTGAAAAAATTCGTATGCATTTTCATGTGACCAAAACCACTTGAAACATAGTGTTATCATCTTTACGGGATCTTCTCAGGATATGATAATTAAAATCCCCAACATTCCTACTTGATTAAACTATGATTTGGTGGAATAAGCACCCAAACCTAGCCTAAAATCACACCAAATAAGAGAGATGGATAAAGGGAAACAAAAAAGGATAAATGAGGGAATAAATCAAAAAAAATCATTTTATAAATATATAAAATAACACCTCTTAAAGTTTGAATTGAAAGGAGGAAGGGGATATGGAGATCTGGTAGAATTACCCTCTCTTGATGAGCATCATAACATGGTCGGTAAATAAACAGTCTTCCCCTATTAAAAAATAGACTTACAGGTCACTTATAGCATGACTAAGAGAATAATAACATGATAATTCTTCACCTAGATAGGTCACAGTGCATCCCATGTTGGGTATCTAGGTATAGGGGCCATACCTCTTCCTGTCACTATCATGGAGTGGCCTCGATGGGTCATGGAGTGTTTCACCTCACCAAGGTATGGTCCAGGATTTAATGACCTACCTCCCTCCCTCATGGAATAACACTTATACACACTCCATTATGAAATCCCTCGTAGTAGGTCATTGCAGCCCAACATGCACCCATCATTACACAATGAGCCTCATGTAGCCAAAATCAATAAGGGGGGTCACTCTAACCTCACTCTGATATTCACCTGAGCACCCAAAATATCTTTAAATCATTGATAAACATCTTAAAACATCTTATTTATATGTTTAAACCCTAATATTTTTAATTTTAATCCCAATTCTTAGGATGTATCATACTCTAGAACTAAAATTTCCAATTTTCTCTAAATTTATTAACCAATAACAATGCAAGTCATTACATACTTCTTCCTATAAAACTATCTATCTTGTATAGAATACTATTCAAAGACTTATTTTTCATCTTATATTGTCCACTTATTTTTTGATTAAACACTAATATAGTTTTGTTCTTACATCCACACTTCTCTATTAACATATTGAATTGATAATTTTGGAAATATACCCCATTATACTTGATGATGGCTCTAGGAACTTCATATCTATAAAAGATAATTTCCCTACAAACTTAACCACATAATTACCCAATTATATGGTATGGAAATTGATTCAACCCATTTTAATACATAGTCATATACCACAAAAATATATTTATTCCCATGATATTTTTGGAAAATTTCCTTTAATTATAGACCCCAAACATCAAATATTTCCATTTCCAAAATTCGTAATTAGGTAATCTATTTCCTTCTCCCTACATTGTATATTTTTCTGAAAACTATAACAATTCATGAGAAATTCACATACATATTTAAATAATTTTGGATAATAGAATCCAATATTAATTACCTTGATAGTTGTCTTCATATTTCTATAGTTTCTACTATAAGGAAGTGTGTGTCTATGGGTTAGAATTTATAGATCCTCCTCTTATAAAACCCAACTTCTTATAATAACATAAAATATATATTTGAAAAAAATGATCTTATGAGTGATAATACTTTACATATTCTTAAGATATATTCTTTCATTTCATTTTATCCACTATGTATTTTTTCCAGTAAAACTATATTTAAAAATTTAGAAAACCAAGTCAGTCCTTTTATTATGATTGAAAATATTCTCTCATCTAGAAAATCTATCTTACTAGGATGATAGGGGTCCTATTTTAAGTATTCAAGTATAGATAGATTATTATACACTTTATTCACACTCCCATTCATGTCCTTTATCTCAAGATTTAATTATTATAAGATTATCACCCATCTAATTAACCTGGGATTAGATTCTATTTTTTGACAGTAAAAAATTCAAAGTTGAATAATTTTTATAAATACTTACCTTTATTCCAATTATATATGGCCTAAATTTATCCATAGCATATACATTTTATGAAATTTCTCTCTCTATTGTTAAATAACTGAGTTTTACTCCATTCAGTAACTTTCTTTCATAGTAAACGTCATTTTTTTGTTTCCTTTTTCTACTGAATAACAACCCACATAGAAAATTAACTAGTGTCACATATGATTTCAAATGGTTTATTTCAATCATGTTATGTGATAATAGGTGTTTATATTAACTTTATCTTTAATCCAATGAAATATTCTATTCATTTTTCATCAAACATAAACTTGGACTCATTTTTCAGAAGTGAAAAAAATGTTCTTGAAATTTTTTTAGAACTAATAGATAAATATTATGTAAAACCCATCATATAGAAAGAATATCCTCATTGTTTATTCTAATTTTGTCATAGTATGTAATGAAATTACTTCAATTTTTTCTTGTCTACTTTAATTCCATCTCTAATGATTCTATGGCCAAGAACTATTGCTTCCCTTGACATGAACTAACATTTCTTTCAATTGAGTGAAAATTTGGTCTCTTTATAACTAAGTAAAAAAAATTATTGATTTTCGAATAAATCTTCAAATATCATTCTCATAGATGTAAATCCATCCATAAAACTTAAATAGACTTCTACAACATATCTGAGAAAATATCCATAATAAAAATATTAAAAATGGAAGGTGCTTCACAAATCCCAAATGGAATTCATCTATATATCAATATGTTCTACATACAAAAGAATGTGGTCTTCTATTGGTAAGAAGGATTAAGAGGCACTTGGTTGTATCCTGAATACCCATCCATAAAAGAAAAATGTGAGTTATGTGTAATCATTTAAAGAATATTATCAATGAATGGAAGAATTAAATTTTGTTTTCTTGTGTTCTTGTTATGATTTTTTTGGTCTATACAAACTCTCTAACCTTTCATGGTCCTTTTTGAATTCTTCTCATCCCTTTTATTGGCGATGATGGACATACCACCTTTATTTGGAACCACTGATATAGGAATCAACCAATCAATATCATATTTAGGATAGATTATCTATATATTAATAAATTTATTATCTCATATTTTACTACTTATTTCATATTAGTATTGAGACTTATTTGACACTCAATAGTTGGTTTAACATCACCCTCTTTGATAATTTTGTTCATACAGATATATGGACTAATTCCCTTAATATTCAATAGAGACTAGAAAATTATAGTTTTATGCCTTCTTAATAATTTTAAAAACTTTTCATCCTTTTGTATTAATATCTCCAATTCCAATATATTTGTAAACTATTAATACAATAAACTTGGTATTAGCTCTAAATCCACCAAAATTGGGAATGTTTCATTTCCTTCAAATTCAAAAATAATTTTTAAGCTCATTAGATCCTTTAATTTTTTAGGTATTTTCTTTTAGATCAAAACACTATATTCTTCTATAATTTTAATGGTTTTAAAATATTTTATCCCCTTTTTTTTTAATATGATGTTATTTAAGAATTTGGTATAGGGTATAATCTTAACAAGTTCTTCTAAAAATGGCATATGAACTCTAATAATCTAAAATATTTTAATGAATGGCTTAAAATACTTTTCAATATAATTTTTTAGTTCTATATATATTTCAAGAAATAGTACAGGTGGATCTTAAACCTTGACTTAACTATTGGATAGATTAAGCATCACTCTCCATAGTCTCTTTCCCATATCGTATTATTTTTCATAGATAACTCATCTTTCAGCTTCTCTTTATACTCCCCAATATATTGTTTCTTCTCAAGGAATTCAGATTCCCTCTTTGGTTCAATTTTTTACTTCAAATTGTACAATATTCTCTCCATATCTCCCTTTAAAAGTTTTTCCTCCTATGGTTGTAATTGTCACACAACCATCTCCTGGAATTATCTTAGTTGTTTTATGAAATTTTCCTTTGTCTCTTATTGTATTGTTTTAAAAATTTCCCATTATTAAATTCTTGTTTTTTTATACTATAAATGTTCCATTAAATATATTTAACAATACTTGGGAAATTTGAATTGTTACTCAAAACAAAATAATTTATATTCAATTGATTCCCTTTGATTTTTATAATCTCTTCTAAGATCTTATTTATGTCGGAATATAATATCTTTGATGTAAAATATTTACTCTCATAACATTATTGGTTTTTTTGAGATTAATAATAATATTTATGGTTTCCGTGAAATTCACCATGTACCCCATACTCAAAATTTCCTTCCACCTTCCAATATATATTGGAGTGATTCTTCCATATTTGATTGTAAGTGTTTGAAAAAATATCATTACTCATAGTTTGACTCCCATAACGTCCCATATAACTTGTTTCCTCGACATTATTAGGTGAATCTTATTGAGTTGGTGCATCAAAATACATGTAGTGGATAACACCATGGTAATACATACTATATTAATTACATTATTCTCTTTCTCCCTAGTTCTTGGATACCAGACCATGAATTTTTATTTGTAAATCATTTATATTTTCATTCACGTCATCACTTATTATAACATCATTGATAGTAAATATTATTCCACTTATTTATTTTTGTTGAGAATTCATAGTAATAATATTGTAAGTCTCTTTAGTTCATATATTGTCTTATCACCATAGTGGTAACCTGTTGTAGTATCCACTAATGATTTTCCCATTGCATTTAACCCTTTATAAAATAATTGAAGGGGTGACAAAAATAATGATGGGGGAACTGTATGTATTAATAAGTATATTATCACTAAATTACATGATAATGATGCCAAACATGTTTGATTATTAACTATAAAGTTGAAACTAAATTGAATCCATGAAAGTTTATAGGGTCATAAAACACATTAACTAGAGTTCCCCTGGGTCATATAAATACGGATGGATAATTCAATCCACTAATTAAGTATACACATGTGATTATTTAAATAAAAAAATTTGTTTGTGTATTGAGTATTGACCCAAGTAACAAATATCACAAAAAAATTAGTAGGGGGTGATTAAATTATTTGATCACAAGAGAAAATATTAAAAAGGTTGGGAATCAATTGAGAAAATAGGGGAGCGTTGGGATTGGAATTGGTTCTATATATAATTTATGAATGAATTCATCATCTCTTTCCTATAACACTCATTTATCCTTCCTAATTTCTCTATAAAGTCACAATTTAGATTATTGATGAATTTACAGGTCCCCTTAAGGTTTTCTATATAACCTACATTAATATTATTAATCTCATTATGTCTATGATTAGTGTGTTCATTTTTTCTTAGGAAACTCTCATTATTTAGAGGTATAGTTATCTAATTTAAGTATATAAAATTGGATTTAAACTCTCATTATTTTACCCTATCCCCTATGTTAATATAATATTTTTTCTAGAAATTAAATCATTAAGTACAAAAGAATAATATAGAAACATTTTAATTCATTCAATAATTTTTCAATAATCTAAAAAGGAACCACACCAAAACCCCACTATAAATTTTATCAACATATGATTATTCTAAAACAATAAAAAAATAATAAATAATAATAATATTATATAATGATCATTGGTTTACATTCCTCAAATTTTTTAGTCTCTTTTATCCTCTGAAAAAAAATGTTTAACTCCCTTTTTGATCACTCAATCCCCTATCTATATGATAACTTCATTATACACTTCATCCCACCTTTTGTGATTATTCTATATAGATGGTGAATGTAAAAATGATTCCACATTATAGAAACTTTCATTATCTATATTAAATATCCACTCCCCCCACTAAAGTGGTTTTCCTTCTCATTTTCTAGGATTAGGTTCCATCTATCCATTTGATCAAGGATTACCCAAATTGGTTATAAAGGTTTAAATGAAGTTTATTTTAGACTCCATAGCCCATACATGTTCTAAACATGGAATCTCCATTTATTATCATCACAAAACTATTTACCTACCTTATTTACTTCATCATTATAATTTTATAGTATATTTCTAGTGATTTTGTGTGATACAAACACATTTGGTACACCTTTAATACTTCACAAAGATAAATTTTCATAAATTATGAAATAAGATACCTAAGAATATGTTGGATTAAATGTAGCTATATTGAAGCCTGATATTGTATTTTCTCTTAAATTTAAGCTATAGTATGTTCATGTGGATATTTTAGAGTGTTGGTGCATCCTATATTACTTCCTAAAATTACATTGGGGAAATAACGTATACTTTGGAAGTATTATGGGTCACATTTGTGTTTGTTACAAACCTCCTTTCATGTAATGTATGATGATCTTGAGGAAGGAATACCTCAAACAAATGAAGGAAATTTTCTAAGTAATTACAATGAAACCTTCAACAAAACCCTTTAAATGTTCCCAAGTTGGCCATTCACATGACACTTGCATTACCAAATACCTCATGTAGGTTTCACTTGGGTGAATAACTAGCATGAGATACCCATATTGACCAGGGTCTAAATTTTTCTATAAATAGAAACCTTGGGCTTCTTGTTTTCACCTTTTAGAAGACTAAGAGATGTCTTGAATCTCTGCTCTCCCTAGTCTCTCTCCCAAGCCCTCAAATCCCCCAGGAATATTATTAAAGACCTAAACCAAAGGGAATTGACCAAAAGATAGGGTATTTAAGTAGACCAAAAGCCTAAAAAACCAATAACCTTTTTGTGGAACCACTTCCTACCTATTATAATAACACTAGGGTGAGGGAACCTTACCCAAATATACACTTGTGTTCCCCTCTTATAGTATCATCTTGGGAGACCCCTATAACTAGGGATAAGATTTTCCTAAGTTATGTATCCCATAATATCACTTACCTCTAGTATCACTTGGGTGAAGCCTTTATCATTTCACCCAGTATCACCTAGTTTAATCCTTTATAACTTCTACCTATCATCACTTTCATAAAGCCCTCATCCCTTAACCCTGACATATTTTTGCTGAATATCTCATCCCTTATCCTTGTAATCACTTGGGTGAAGGTCCCATATATTTTCCTTAACATTATTTGGGAGAAGCTTTATCACTTTACTTAGTTATATTTGGGTGAGGTCTTATTTAATCCCTTTACAATTTTCATCCATCATTTTTCTCTCTTATGTTAAAGCATTATGAACACCCCCGCAATATACCAATATTTTAAAAAGGAAAAACAATGTTCAAGATTTGTAGCATCGAGCTTAAATGAAGAACAAAATATTATTATTTAAATGTGACCATTATAATCAAGAAATTAAATTGGTGAGAATTAATAGTAATAACCAAAGTATTAAATATATAACAATCCTACTCATTTCTAATGTATTAATTGTATGAATTTTTATATAAGTAATAGATTTTTAGTAAAGTCATTTTATTTTCCAAAAATAAAATACATTTTCTTCAAAAATGATTTTTATTTCTCTTTATGCGTTAATATTATATCTAATTTCTAGAATATTTATAAAATTTATTTGAAAAAAAATATTAAATGTGTAAAAATTATTTTAGGATGAATTTTTGAGAATTTCTGAAAATATTGATTTTTTAATGAATATTGAAAAATATGTATTTTTATTTTATTTCACTATATTTATAAGGTCAAATTTTGTTTTGGATTAGTTTTAAATTTTAGTTAGTTTATTTTGATTTGATTTTATCCAATTATTTTTTTGGAATGGTTTTTATCCTTGAACTTAGTATAGAAACATTTTATATTTAAGAAAGGTATTTTTCTAAAAAATGTTTTTTTATTCCATTTTTTCAATTTATTTTAAATTAAATTATACAACTTCTGTAATTTGAATTTTGAAAAATTTATTCCATATTTGGAATCATTAGGTCCAAATTTAGTAAATAGATCACTTTTTTTTATTTTTTATCAATATTAATAGTAACCTTAGTAAATTTTGTTACCACGATTAATGGTAAAGAGGGAAATTAAGGGTAAAAATAATATGTTAAGAATTAGAAAATAACCCTAAAACTTTACTAATTCTATTTTATGATAAATTTTAAACCATAATCATACCATACAGGATAAGATATAGGATAAACCTCTGACCATTTATTGAAGAGAAATAAAAGGTACAGCAAGCAAAGAAAAGGATAAGGGAAGAAAGCTTGCCCACATCCAAAAAACAACCCCAACCAGAAAGAGACAACTAAATATCATAAAATTCATACCCATCACCACATCTGTAATTGGGTGCTTCCTCTACAGTAGTCAATTCCCACTCTAAATTCATTTCATATGGCTTCAAAATCTTGGCATACTTCTTTCTAAGTTTTAGTTTCTCCAAATATGGATGCTCCTTATAGGATTTCTTACCCTTTTTAGGATCGTGGACAACCCCACTTTCCTTATTAGAGGAGAACCTAGTAGACACTAGCTTCGGTATATAAGAATAGTATTTCCTTGACCTTCTCTTTGGTGTATCAGACACAACTCCTCCACTTCCTGACATCCACTTCTTTCCACCTTGAACAATATCACTATAGGAAGGTTTAGAAAATCCATTAACATTTTCCTTATCACTATCAGAGACATTTCCCAATTTTTCAATAATATACACAAAGACATAATCTTGACGTCCATCATTAACTCCCAACAAAGCATCCTCTTAGAAATACATATCTCCCCCTCCCATCAGCTGGGAATGCTTGTTTGAATCAATCAAGGATAAACATTGTGGGTGCACCATAATTTCATGAACATCATGTGGATCCTTATTCATTTCATCCTCAACAATCATTATAGACTGAGTTATGGAATAAATCTGTCTACTGACCATATTATTCACTAGAGGTCTATCGTACATATGATATTTCCCCTCATGTTGTAGTCCTTCAAAATGATTATAAGTAGGGATATTGACCTGCATTCTTCCAGCATTATCAACATTATCCCCCAAGTGTATATCCTCTAGTCGCTGACACTAGCCTATGACCCAATGCCCTACCTTCTCTGTATGGGTTCCTTGCACACCATCAGTTGTCTTCAGAGCCATCACTTCAGTGTCTAACATTCTATTTAAGTCATCTGATGTTTGTTCGTAGACCTGAAGCAGCCAAGAATCACCATTTTTGTCCCTCTAAATCCACTAGATCAATCACTCTTTTCACCCCAGGATGAGAAACATTAGCAGAACCAGTGAGAGAATCCAAGCCCACTACATTACCATGAGATGCCTTTTCCACTGGATTGTTTGGTACCTTAAGATAACTTAGTAATCTATTGAATGTATCATTAACCATAGGATTATAAGTTAAATACTTAGATGGATTCAGCCTTACCTGATTGGATTCACTCCCATACTAATTTTCAAGGGAAACATTTCACTCAACAGTAAATAAAAATTCAGAACCATTAGTCTGCCAAGGGTGCTGATTAGAATCAACCCTCTCATATCCCATGGTAGAACAATTAACACCCAAAGTATTTTCATGAGCATCATCCACTCCATTCAATACCATCTCAGTTTGGGGAGTAGATGATCCAAAATCTTTCAGCAAATCACTCCTACGTACAGCCTCTCCATGTTCCAATTTCTTACAAAAGGCACAAAAATCAAACCAAGTTTCAAAAATCATGGGTTGTTTATGCTGAAAATATTCTCCAACTATGATAAAAAAACTCAATTGTTGGATTAGAAAAATCAACTTCAACATAGATTTGATGTGAGAAAGGGTAGAATATAGCTCGAGTTCTTGTATTTGTGAAAAGGTAACAACCTATCACATTTTCTAGCATACTGGGGATTGAACTATTCGGAAACGGCAGGGGAAGTTCAGGAAGCCTTACCAAAACTACCATTGAATACAAATTTAATTTCATATGATGGTCATATGACCATATGAAGAGGAGAAAGTAAAAACCATTACAAGAGTGAGGAGCACTCGAACAAGCCAAGATAAAATCATTCTCTAAAGCAAACATGGTCATGAATCTTTTAGAATCAAGAAGCCCGACTGTCCCATTCTCTTGAAGACCCCATGAATCAAATATGAATTGATAGAACACATCCATTGATGGCCTTCCAAGCTTGAAATGTGCAATCAAAGTCATCTGTAGAAAATAAGAAGCTTCATTGAACTCCTGAATCGAAATCGGAACTTGTGGATGTCCATTGAAAACTTTTGGAACCTTTGGGTTGAGATCTATCCAAGGAAAGGAGGGGATAAAATCCGGGTTTTAGAAAGGGGTAAATGGCTTCAATTGGACATCATCAAAATACACTGAAGGACCCTCCCCCGCCTAGGGGAGGGACTGGAATGTAGGTCATCAACATCTAGGACATGACTGACCAAGCAGAGAGCTTTCTGGTCTCCCCTATAGAAAATTAAATAATAATAATAATAAAGATATTAAATTAATGGGAAAATAAAATAAATGATATTAATATATATATATATATATTTAAATACTTTAGGTGATCTATGAATTTTATAGATTACCTTGACATGTTTATGATATAATAAAATAGTTTTAATTTTAATTTTAATTGTTTTATTTATGTTTTTTATATCAAAATAATGAATAGTATCAAATTTTGACAATGATGATATTATATGGGATTAATATTTTATTAAATTATTTAAAAATCATAAAAATATTAAATAATCACATGGGTATAATATATGGTCAAATATTTCATAAAATATGAACTTATAGGCCATTTGGAAGTTTTTTGATTTAGGATAGCCTTATTATATTTTCGTGTTTTTATAAATTTCAAGAGTGTCCCTCCCCTCTCTTATAAAAGGGAACTTCTTCTCCTCAATAAATAAAACATAAAAACCTTTTTGGTTAGGAAAATACCTACCCTAATCCTTTTTTATAACCCTTACACACTTTCTAGAGGTCTTATTTTAGGCATTACACCAACTTTTTTGGTTTTAAGGTGTTCAGTAAAGGAGATTGTCCAAATAAGGGGTATCATTTTTAATCAATCATTTTTTTTATTTATTCTTTAAAATACCTAAAAATTTCTTCAACCATGATAAAATAAGAAATAAAATATATTATATATACTAATATTTTATTATGTTAGTGTAATTACCTCTATCTATCTCCATTTCCATCAAATGGGGAAAGAATTAATCGTTCATGTGTACAACGGACTACCGCCTCGTGAACCGATATAATTCATTTTCAATAACCGTATCTAAAGACTAGTTATAATGATTTATTTAATGTTATAAATAATATTAATGATATATTTATCATTCTTTATGTATAATATATCAATTAAATTTTTACCTTTCCATGAACATAAAAATGATAATGTCATTCGTGCATACGTGTGGACTACCACCTCCATGAAGCGATGTGATTCATTTTTCATCACCATATCACATCAATGAAATATATAAGTATATTTAAATAATTAGTATTAAATTTATTATATTATTATCATTATATAAATATAAAATAATACTTACCTTCTTTCTATAATGATCATTGAAAAATGGAAACTTTACTCATGCATACGTACAACCAACTGTATCCATAATTCTAATGTAGTTCATTTTTCATAACCATATTTCATGGTTGGATTAAAAATTATAATTAATTTATGAAAGGGGTAATTATATCATTAATATTATTCTTTATATTATGAAATTATAATCTATTTGACCATATTCAACCTACCAAATTCATTCTATAATTATGAACCGAATATCATCAAAGCATCCAACGTAAACTTAAAAAAATTAATTAATTGCTATAACATGGGAATAAGTGAAATAAAAGGAATAATAAAATTTAAAAATGTTTTCAATAAATAAAATGATTAACTTAACTTTATTATTCAAGATTATAAATAATTTATGTGATGATTCAAACTCATGGTAAGGGACTCTTTAACTAGAAACCCTCATTTAAAATATTTTAAAGATTTATTTTGTAAATATTTATATTTTATGTAAATGTTTTTAAAATGATTTTTATGAAATTATTTATATGTAAATGAATTTTTTAAAAAGTTAATTTTAAATTTCTCTCAAAATTTTTCAAAAATGAATCTTTTTAAGGTTTTTTGTAAGGGACTTTCTTTTAAAAAAATTTCTTTTAATATTTATTTTAACCATAGTCAAAAGGAATATTTTTTAAATTATATAGTGTGATCAGATTTTCCAACCTTCATAGAACCTTAATTTGTTTAATCTTCCTTTACAATATTACATGGTTATTTTAAAATATAATTCTTTCCTTTGTATGTGTGTAATATTCTTTTAAAATAAGTTATTTTCCTCAAATAATGTTTTTATGATGCATGCATTCATGTTTTATGATTATGTTATGGTTATTGGGAATTTTTTATGATGATAGGAATTTCAATTATAAACAAAATATAGGTGGTTCTGTGATATCCCTCTAATGCATTGGGTGTGTTTGAAGTTGATTGTGATGGTTATTCCAAGTGTAACTACGATGGTTACATCCAAGTATAACTACAAGGGTGAGGTCAAGTATAATTGTGAGGGTTATTTTTTAGTAGTCATGAGGGTTAC
The DNA here is from genome assembly GCA_963277665.1 of Viscum album. Lineage (NCBI taxonomy): Eukaryota > Viridiplantae > Streptophyta > Magnoliopsida > Santalales > Viscaceae > Viscum > Viscum album. Next base: position 803,682,675 of record OY728148.1, read on the forward strand.
ATAATATGGTATCCATTAGGGTTACATTATAAGTAATCATAATAAGAAAATGATATCCCAAGTTACCAATATGGATTATTATGCTTGCTGTGTTTTTATAGAAATATCATGTTTTCACGAGGTAAGTTATTGAGTTTATGTTCAAAGGAAATTATATGTTACTTATATTTGTAAATAAGTTTTCATGGGTTTCTGATGTATTCAATGAAACCTATATTTATTTTACTTTTCCTATAATATTTCTTATGAAATATTTTATGAAAATATTTGGAATGAAAAGGTGATTTCTTAGGTAAGAAAATTTTTATTTTAATCCCAACATTTCTTTTTAAAAGGAAACATTTGTATAATTATTTATGGTTGAATGGTTTCTTTATTTATTTTATGTCCCTTATTGATATTTTTTCCCATTACAAGTTTTAAAATGATTTTCATATTGTTTAAGGGATGTTAGGGTCAATGATGAGGTTATGAAGAAAATTGGGAATATTTATCAGGAAAATAAAACATATTTTGTTTTAAAAAATTTATATAGTGAAAAAAATGGATACTATATAGAAGTGTACACTTGTAGTGTATGGGTTTAATTTATAAAATTATATCTTAATTATCTAAAACTATAGACCTAAAAGATCTTTGGGAATTAAATCTTGTGAATTATTGTCTAAAGTCACTAGAATATGGTGATTTGAGTGATTTATGGAAATGATTAGTTTATCTTGAAGATTATGTGATTATGGTAATTACATTTTTCTATGTGACTTTAAGAGTCATTGATGTTAGTTACGGATAAATGCTAATATTAATTTGGAAGACTATGTGATCAATTACATTTGATTTTTTGGTTTTAAAATTATTCTATAATATTTTTTAGGAATTTTAAGGATATTTAATTGTTGAATTATCTATGTTGAACTTTGGTTATTATTGTTGAATTTTAGAGATTAAAGTAGTTCTTCATCATATAAAGGTTTTTTATTTTTTGAGAATTATCTTATCTTGTACTAAAAATTTTATTTTTAATTCATTTCTAATGATAGGAGGACAATATTTTTATCTTTTTATGGATTTTTTGATCCATAAAAGTTTATTCTAATGATTCAGGAAAGAAAGATTCATCTTGAATACTCATGATTTAGATAAAAATATTAGTTTGTGGTAGAAATTGATTAAAGGGTGAAATTATCTCTGTCAATTAAGTATATTTAATCATATACGTTGACTATGAAGTAAAGTAATTCCTAAAATATAAGAAAAGGATTTTCAAATAAAAATGTTATCTGTTTAATTTTCTTACAGAGAAATCAATAGCCTTTTAACCTATCACATATTTTCAATTTTGTGGTGGTTAAATTTCTCATGACTACATTATATTTAACTCTTTATCAGTCCTTTTGAGTTATTTTTATATTCTATATCCATGTTTTCTGACGTGGAAACCTAGTATGTGTTATCTCAAGTGACCTCCATACTTACTTTTCTATATTATCAAGTGGAAGTTTATTAATCCTTTTTATGATGTGGGATTTCAAAAAATATATTTTTTAATATTAAAACGCTATTTACCATTTCATGACCCCCTCCCCATAAGGTGTACCCATCCTAGGCTGAAAATGTGAGAAGAGAGATAATGACCCCTAGTCTCGCCTCTAGTAGGCCCCAGGTTGGCGACTAGCACCAAGGGTATAGTAAACACACAAATGGGAGGCATTACCCTCTTAGGAGAACAGATGCGAAAGAGAGAGATAATACGGACACCAACCAACTCCAACTCAGACATAAATATGAAAGAAAAACCCAATTACACATATGTAATGTCATACAAAACTACTACAACTGAATGGAAAAATAGTAAGTACCAAAACAAAGTAAAAACAGAAACAACCAAAAATCCTAAATAGCTCCTGCAACCCCAAGATAATAGTAACCAGCCAGATCACAAACCTACTCTAAGTGACCTGTAAAACAATTTATATAGATAGGGTGAGTATAAAAGTATACTCAGTAAGATCCTCCCTGGAGCCTCTCATGAAAAAGTAAAGAGAACATGTTAAAGCACAATGAACAACAAGTGAAACTAAATCGTTGCCTAAATAGGTATAATAAGTTCTCAGCCTCACCATGGATACTCTCACCAAGTGTCGCATAAAAGAGTATAAAATATAATAAAGAATATCAAGGGTACCCCACTACCACTTCCCACTGGTTTTCCACTTTTCCCCAACGTCGCACCTCGTAAGCATCTCTCTCCAAAAAGGTTTTTCCACAGACACCTAGGCGAAGCACCACAATATGCACCTCATGCAACAAAACCACCACATCCATGTAATCAAAGTAACCAGGTAGTTTCTGGGATCCACCACAACTCGCATAACGTGTATCATACGTCAGGTATTATACCTCAAGACATTACAGCTTGCACACCAAGTAAGGATCCCCAATCCATCACAGCCTATACACATTTCACCTATAGTAGTCCATAAAAAACTATATCCAGAATATATGTATGTGAATAACCAAAATCCATTATATCCATCTACACGCATATATGGAGAAAAATAATTATTGTGCCTACCAGAACAAGTAACTACCAAGAGAATAGAGCAGGGCTAAAGGGGGTAATCAGCTATCCATCCTCCCAGTAAAATGTTTGGGAAAACACCCCCTCAGGGCTCAGAACCCCCAGGGTGTTAGTTTCCATAAATGAAGGGGTGGAGTCGCATATAGAAACACAAAAAGTATATAATATTATATATATTACAACCACACTATGGAAATAACCTAGTCTTAGACTCAACTGCAGCTAACATCTCTCGGACTCCCAGCTTCCACTTCTAAGACTAGATATCCTATAAGCACACAACCATTTAAAGAGCTTGATTACATTCCTTAATTCCCTTTTTATTAGTTGAACTTTATTTTCATTAATTGTTTAAATATTAATTAACTATTAACAATTTCCACATTATATTTTTTTAGTATCACACCCAAAGTCCATTGTACCTTTAAATTACAACCTCCACATTTCCTCCTAGCAAGCTCCAACCCCTTCAGTTCACATCATTTTTTCAATAATTTATTAAAAAAATTATAACTTTCTTATATTCTCAGGCATTATAGAAAAATATTATAAGCTACTAAACACACGAGGGCTCTACATGGTGAGTATATGAACTACCCATCGAGTCTTTACTTCCTATAGCAAGAGCGTAGACCCATCCTCCCCCAAGAAGATAAACACGGAAAGCTTGTAGAATACCCCACATGTATTCAACCCTTTTGAAAGGAGGGTAAGAAAACCAACTACCTTGATCAGTTTTAGAATTAAGTAATATAAACAACCAACAAGAAACATCAAGCATCCAAACATTCACATACAACTCATTCCATCATCTCTGGTGTTCTCCCTGACACCCACTATAACAACCCTTCTCTTTATTACACACTTAGACATGATTTATTACATAAAATATTCACTTGAAACAACATAAAATATCGAGAGGTCTATTGTATTTGGGGATTAGTAACATTACATAATGACTTAAAACATGAAACACAACATCTTTATTGAAAACTTCATTTACATTACCACTATATTCCCTCATACTTAGCATTTCATGGGGTAACCTGAGGACATGCATAAGAAAAGGGTGAGCTATAAAGCCCAGTAAGGGATTGAAAAAGGCATAACATGAATAATAGAGTACATGTTATGAAATAGTAATATAAATGGAGAATAATAGAGACATGAACATAAAGGCATTATATAACATGATTATCGTAACATGGAAAGGTGGCAACAACACTTAACATGGTATTAGCATGAGACAAGGATCATTGCACAAGGAGAATGGTTAAACCCTCATTGAACTTGAATTATCATGAGTAAACCCTCATTGCACTTGACATATCATGATACTAATCTTTACCCAATGCATTGGAGCACTATCAGGGCTCACCCTTCGCAAACATTTTATTTCATGCATAAGTGTGCCACATGGATCATATAACATGGATTCATAAAACATAATCATTTATTCCATGATAAAGGAATGATTAATTCATAAATGAAACTATATAATAAATAAGTAAATGTGCAGAAAGGTGAATACCCTTGATATATAAATGGGCTAGGTATTCACTACACAATGACTTTGTCTTGGAAAATCACGGTGCAATTTCAACAGTATAACGACGTGACATAAGAGTTCATAAAAATGGTTGATGAGAGTGGAAGGGGTGTATCACAATATTTACATGAAATTTAAATTAATGGTTATTATAGATACATGTCCCAACATATGTAATGTAATTTAGATTTGTAATACAAAATAATTTCTTGAATGTAAATGAGGAGAGAGAAATCCCTTACGGAATTCTGGCATGGTAACGGGTAAACTTGGGAGGAATTAATGAGAGATAAATGGGTATCTCATCATTAAAACATAATTATGGAAGTATGGGGAAGGTTTGAAATCATACCCCAACATTGGTAATTGAAAATAAAAGGTCATTACAACATAATGAAATTTGGACAAAATTTAGAATGGAAGAAATCCCTTACTTGGAAGTGTGATCCTGAAGGTTTGGGAGAGGCTTGAGAGAGACTTATTGGGAGCTTGGGGTTCCTTGGGAGGATTCTAGAGAGATGAGGGAATAGGTGGGTCGAACTAAAAAGGCTTTTAGTGAAGAGTAAGTGGGAGATTGGGTGAGTTTATATAAGAAAATAGAGGGAATTCTTTATTATTTAGGTTTGGGACACCACACATTAAACTAATCAAAACCAAAAACCATCCCATGGTTTTTTCCAAAGTGGAGTGGAAAAAATTATTTTATAAGGCCAATGTCCTATATTCTTTAAATTTTAGGCTTTATTATGTGGAGGTGAGTCACACTCTCAAGGAAATCAATTTAAAAAGTTAAAATGTATTATAAGTATTTGAGGGTCCACTAAAGCTTTTTCAAATAAATAAAACAAACCTAAAATCACATTATTTTTATAGGAAAACATATATTGGCCGAAAATAATGTTTATAGTATTTTATTACATCACTATTGGGTCAATATGATATCCTAAAACACATTATATATTTAAATGGTATTTAATTTTTACCCAAAAATTTTAACCATTGGATAATTTCAACATCCTGATTCCAAAAATAATATTAATTTTATATAAATAATTTTAAAAATATGTGAATTTTTAATTTTAAAATAAAAACAAACATTTATAAAAAATTCACGGGTTTTGACAAAAATGGATTCAAACCTTAATAAAAATTTCAATTGTATTCATAAAAATTATATGATCGTTTAAATTTAAAAAAATTTAATTTAGTAATAATATTTCATTAAAATATTATTTAATTCAAAAATCCATTAATTCGTCAAAATATATTTTTTAATTGAATATTAACTAAAAACAATGCTATTTTTTCTTTAAAAACTATTTACAAAGAAAAACTAATAAAATGAATTTATATTCTCTATAAAAATTACATACATAATAATAGTTCGAGGTTCTTATTACATAACCCCTTATAACATCCGCATAAGACTGAAGGGTATGGTGTGCGATGGTGACAGACTCTTGGGGTGGATCAGATAACATCACTCGGGTGGTAATCTCTATGAACTTCCACTTCTCCCGTAGGTGGTTCTACTTGATCTTAACGTGTTGAAGATCAGCTTGGGATTGGTCAAGAGAGAAGCCCAATGATGCCACCTCCTTTCTGAGCTCCAACAAATGGGCTTCGTAAGGAGAAATTCTACTGGATGAGGCCATCACTTCCTTTTTCTGAGTAAATTGGATTTTTTAAAGTCCTATATTTATACTAATCATGTGATCATTGTTCTATGGATATATTAGAAAAGGTAACAGTTCTTAACGGTATTTTAAAATCCAAAAACATAAAACCAAATAAGTTAATTTGTTTTGTATAACCATTTTACATAATAATACATTTAATTGGATCAAGAGGAATTTTCATTAATAAAAGTTTGGGTCGTTACAATCTTCCCCCCTTAAGAAATTTCGCCCTAGAAATTCTTTTTTCCCATAATCAAATAGATGTGGGTAACTCTGCTTCATCACTTCCTCTAATTCCTATGTTTCTTCTTCAAACTTGTGGTTTCTCTACAACACCTTCACAAGGGGAACTGTATTATTTCATAGAACTTTTTACCTACGATCTAAGATCTTCACCAGCTTCTCTTCATAGGAGAGGTCATTCTCCAATGGTACCACTTCTGGATTAAGTACATGTGATGGTTCAGGTATGTACTTCCTAAAGAGTGATACATGGAATACATCATGTACTTGAGATAGGTTCAGTGGGAGTTCTAGTCAATAGGCCACCGCTCTAATGTGATCAAGGATCTCAAAAAGGCAGATGTACCTTAGAATAAGCTTTCCCTTCTTCAAAAATCTTCTAACTCTCTTTTAAAGTGATATGTGGAGGAATACCATGTCACCGACATCAAACTCTAGGTCTCATCAACGATTATAAGCATATCTCTTTTATTGACTCTAAAAACGTTAATGTGCTGTTAGATGGTCTTAAACTTCTCCAAAATTTCTTCGACCATCTCTGGACCTATGAGTTTTTTCTCCCCAACTTCATCCCAACATGTCAGTGTTCTACACCTCTTCCCATACAGGGCTTCATAAGGATCTATTTTGATGCTTGAGTGGAAACTATTGTTGTATGAGAACTCAACAAGAGTGAGAAGTTGATCCCATCCTCCTTTAAAGTCTATTGGTCATGCTCTCAACATGTCCTAAAGTGTTTATATAGTCCACTCAGATTGGCCATCAGTTTGAGGATGATAAGTCATACTGAAGTTCAGCTCAGTATCCAGAGCATGTTGAAGACTCTTCCAAAACATATAGGTGAATCTTGGATATCGATCAGATACAATAGATAGTGGTACTCCATGAATCCTTACCATGTATTTTATGTATATCTATTCCAGCTTATCTACTGAGAAGTCCTCTTGAATTGCAATGAAGTGTGTAGTCTTTTTAAGAATATCCACAACAACCTATATATAATTATTTCCTTTGGATGTCTTTAGAAGTCCAATGAAAAATTCCATGATGATATTCTCCCATTTACATGTTGGTATGGGTAATGTTTGCATCATCACCTTATACTTCTGCCTCTCAGACTTCACTTGCTGGCATACAAGGCAATTTGATGTATACTCGTAAATCTTCTTCTTCATGTTATCCAACGAGTAATGATCTCAGAGATCATGATACATATTTTTTTTCCTTGGTGAATGGAGAAATTTGAACTATGTGCATCATCAAAAATTTCCTTCTTTATCTTCAGATTTGATGGAACACATAGTCTTGACCCAAATCTCACAATTATATATTCATTGACATTGAACTCCAAGGATTTCCCCTTCCTGATAGTTTCCACCTTCTTCTAAATTCCCACATCATCCTTTTGAGCATCCTTTAACCTTTACAAAAGAGATGTTTGAGAAATCATTTGTGAAAGGATTTATTATTTTCCCTTCTTTATGATTCCCATGTCCATTTTTATCAATTCTAAGAATATTGAATCCTTTTCAATTCTCATCAATGATAGAATCACTAGGTCCTTTCTACTTAGAGCATCTGCCACCTTGTTTGCTTTCCCATGGTGGTAATGGATTGTGCAGTAATATTCTTTGATTAGCTCTAACCATCTTTGTTGGCACATATACTTAAGGATTTTATGGTCCTTATACATTTCACACTTCTCCTCGAAGAGGTGATGCCGCCAAAATTTTAAATCAAAGATCACTACAGCCAACTCCATATCATGTGTTGGATAGTTTTTATCATAAAAATTCAATTTCCTTGAAGCATATGAAATTAATTTTTCATTTTTCATCAACACACATACAAATCCCTTCTTCTAGGCATCACTGAATACCACAAAAAGCTCTCCACTTGTGGGTAAAGTGAGCACAGGAGCAGTGATAAGCCATCTTTTCAACTCCTTGAAGCTCTCTTCACATTCATCACTCTAAGAAAACTCTATTCTCTTTCGATTTATCTTGTTAATAGGGTTTTACAATCATGATAAATTTCTCACAAATCAGCAATAATATCTAGCTAACCCCTAGAAGCTACGGATATTCGTCCCCGATGTTTGCCTCAACCATCCCTCAATTGCAGCTGTATTGGAGGGATCCATAGATATCCCATTACTTGTGATAATATGACCCAAGAAAGAGACCTCCTTAAAACATAACTCACACTTGTTGTACTTTGAATATAGCTTCTCCTTTCATAAGGTCTCTAGTATAGTTCTTAGATGCTCCTCATGCTCCTCCTTGGTTTTGGAGTATATTAAAATATCATCTATAAAGACTACCAAAAATTTATCGAGGTAATCTCTAAAGACACTATTCATCAAGTCCATGAAGATTACTGGAGAATTAGGGAGTCCAAAAGGCATTACTATGAATTTATAGTGCTCGAATCTTGTATGAAAAGCAGTATTGGGGATATCATCCTTCTCCACCCTTACTTGGTAATATCCCAACCACAAATCCACCTTGGAGAAGTATTGTGCTCCACGTAGCTGATCAAACAAGTCATCAATTCATGGAATAAGATACTTGTTATTTTATTGTGATTTTGTTGAGATCACGATAATCAATGAAAAGGTGCATTGACCCATCCTTCTTCTTGATGAAGAGGACTAGTACACCCCATGGTGAAGCACTTGGGCATATAAACACTTTATCCAAATTCTCCTATAGTTGTTTCTTCAGCTCCTCAATATCCACAATAGTCATTTTATATGGAGTCTTGGATATTGGAAATGCCCCAGATATAAGGTCAATTGAGAATTAAACATCTCTCATAGGAGTAAGACCAGACAATTCTTTGGGAAACACTTCAGTGAATTCCCTCACAATAGGCATGTCTTCATGTATGGTTACTTCCTTAGACTCAATCATTTGAGCCAAATACGCATGATCATAGGGTAGTAATATCTACACTTGAGATGATGGTGCTAAAAAATATTCATCTTCCTCCTTGAAATTGTATAGAATTTGGGGTCGATTCTCTATATGGAGAGTGATTTCCCTGTTATGGCAATTTATGCAGGCACTATATAAGGAAAGCCAATCCATACTGAGAATTGCATCAAATTCCACCATAGTTAGTATGAAGAGGTTCTTCGGGAAGTTCAATACACAAATTATGACAAGGGAGGATTTATATTCATGGGATTCAATGATTTCCCCATTTGTTTTTCTCACTAACATCTTTACTTCCATGATATTTTGTGGTGTTGGGATTGTTCTACTAAACTTTGGGGATATAAAAGAATGCATAGAACTATGGATGATAACCCTGCCTTTCACTTTTTGAATTTGGTTCTACTCATTTACGTCATCAAAAAATACTTAGGAAAGATATTTTTTTGAATTAGAAACATAAAGGTTAATCCAAATACAAAAAAGGATAACTTATAAATAACTTTCATTTCCTTAACTTATGAGTCTATAGTCTTCAATCTATGTTATCCATGATCTGCTTCCCAACATATATTATTAGGGGAATTTTTTTATTCTCTTAATAATGGTTTTTACTAAGCTTATGAATTTACCAAAGCATATCCCCTGGGAGTTTCATAACCAAGAGTGCAACAAGGCCCATTATCATGTACTATGATACCCCAGGTCAAACCTGAAACTCCTTGTCAGAGTTTTCACTCCTTGGTACATCTATGCTAGATCTGCCTCTACTTATTTGTATCCAGACAGGGATGTACTTACATGATAAACTACTTACTCAATACTCACCAAAATTTAGGTATTCCTTTATTATACTTAGTCTTATCTCTAAGGCTTTCACTAGGGTTTTCTATTCCTAATCCCATAAATAACTAAACTGATCCTCTGATACCAACTATAACAGCCCTGCTCTTTATTACACACTTAGATATGATTTATTACATAAAATATTCACATGAAACAATATATAAGATCGAGAGTTCAAGTGTCTTTGTGTATTAGGAACATTACATAACTACTTAAAACATGAAACACGATATCTTTATTGAAAATTTCCATTACATGACCACTACATTCCCTCGTACTTACAATTTCACAGGGTAACCTGAGTACATGAATTAGAAAAGGGTGAGATATAAATCTCAGTAAGGGAGTAAAAAATTCATAACATGAAGAATAAAGTACAAGTTAGGAAATAGAAATAGAAATAAATAATAAGAGATACATGAACATAAAGGCATGATATAACATGATTATCATAACATGGAAATGTGGCAACAACACTTAAAATGAAATTAGCATGATCCAAGGTTCATTGCACATGGAGAATGAGTAACCCTCATTTCAATTGAATTATCATGATTAAAACCTCATTTCACTTGATTTATCATGATACTAACCTTTACCCAATGCATTGAAGCGCTATCAAGGCGCACCCTTTGTAAACATTTCATTTCATGCATAAGTGTGCCACATGAATCATATAACAGGGATTCATAAAACATCATCATTTATTAAATGATAAAGTAATTTTGAATTGATACATGAAACTAAATAATAAATAAGTAAATTTTCACAAAGTTGAATACACTTGATAGATAAATGGGCACAATATTCACTACACAATGACTTTGGCTTGGAAAATCACGATGCAATTTTGGCAGCATAACAACATGACATAAGAGTTTATAAAAATGGTTGATGAGAGTGTAAGGGATGTATCATCATATTTACATGAAATTTATTGTAATTTGTTATATATATACATGTCTCAACATATTTAATTGAATTTATATTTGTAATACAAAATAATTGCTTGAATGTAAAAGAGGAGAGAGAAAGCCCTTACGGAATGTCAGCATGGTGACGAGTGTACTTTGGAGGCATTAATGAGAGAGAAAGTGTTATATAATCATTAAAAAATAAGTAGGAATGTATTGGGGAGGTGTTGAATCATACCCCAACATTTTTAATTTAAAATAAAAGGGCATAACAACATAATGAAATTTGGACAAAATTGAGAAAGGAAGAAATCCCTTACTTGGAAGTGTGAATGTAAAGGCTTGGGAGAGGCTTTAGAGTGACTTATTGGGAGATTTGGGCACCTTGGGAGGATTATAGAGATAGGAGGGAATATTTTGGTTGAAATATAAAAGCTTTGAGTGAAGAGGAAGTGGGATCTTGGATGGGTTTATGTAGGAAAAGATAGGAAATCCTTTATTATTTAGGTTTGGTACACCACACATTAAACTAATAAAAACCAAAAACCAGACCATGTTTTCTGATAAAGGGGAGTTTAAAACATTATTTTATAAGTCCAATGACCGAACTTCATAAAATATTAGGCTTTATTATGTGGAGGTGAGTCACACTCTCAAGGAAATCACTTTAAAAAGTTAAAATGTTTTATAAGTCTTGGAGGGTCCACTAAAGCTTTGTGAAATAAATCAAAAAAACATAAAATCACATTATTTTAATGGTAAAAAATATATTAGCCAAACATAATTTTTATATTATTTTATTACATCACTATTGGGTCATTATGATTTCATAAAATACATTAAATATTTAAACGGTATTTAATTATTACCCAAAAATTCAACTGCCTTAGAAAATTATGAAAAATTCACCATTGGATAATTTCGACATCCTAATCCCAAAAATAATATTAATTTTATCTAAATAATTTTCTAAATATTTGAATTATTACTTTTAAAATAAAAACTGACATTTATCGAAAATTCATGGGTTTTGACAGAAATGGATTTCAAACCTTAATAAAAATTTCAATTTTTTTTCATAAAAATTATATGATATTTTAAAATTTATAAAAATTAATTTAGTAATAATATTTCATTAAAATATTATTTAATTAAAAAATCTATTAATTCATAAAAATAGATTTCTTAATTTAATATTAACTAAAAAATTCTATTTTTTCATTAAAAAATATTTACAAAGTAACACTAATAAAATGAATTTATATTATCTATAAAAAATGTACATAATCATAGTGCTAGGGTCTTGTTACATAACCCCTTATAAAATCCACATAAGACCAAAGGGTAAGGTGTGAGATGGTGACAAACTCTTGGGGTGGCTCAGATAACATCGCTCGGGTGGTAATCTCTATCAAATTCCACTTCCCTTGTAGGCGGTTCCGCTTGAGCTCAACGTGTTGAAGCTCACCTTGGGATTCATCAAGAGTGAATCCCAATGATGCCACCTCCTTTCTGAACTCTAAAAATGGGCTTTGTATGGGGAAATTCTACTGTATGAGTTCATCACTTCCTTTGTATGAGTAAATTGGATTTCTTAAATCTCTATATTTATAAAAATCATGTGATCATTGTTAAATAGATTTATTAGAAACAGTAACAATTCTTAATGGTATTTTAAAATCCAAAAACATAAAAACAAATAAGTGAATATAATTTATATAACCATTTTACATAATTATACATTTAATTGGATTAAGAGAAATTTTCATTAATAAAAGTTTGGGTCGTTACACCCACATGAATAAACCGATGCATCTCGCCACTCTAGGCATCAACTACTGCCATAAAAAATAGGCCTCCCTAACCCCAAATATCACAACATCCTTCCAGGATCACTTCATAACACAAGCATTAGGAAAACAAACATCATATCAATTCGTCTATTATCCCTTAAACAAGGCATTCAACATTCAAACACAATGAGCTCTCACTGCTCCAAGTATAAGGCTCTTGGCCTTTGCAAGCAAGAGGGTAAATCAGAACCCTATGAGGCATTATATTTTTATCAAAAAATCAGTTCTTTAATCCATCTAGAATTAACGGATTTATTATTTTTAGGTTCCAACTATGGGTAACCTAAACAGAAAACTATCATATCTATCACAAATTGATTAAACATACTAACGACATCAATTTGATTAACATAAGATTACAACAACAACAACAACTAGATTAATTTACATGCCTCTTTATCTTCATCCAAACAGTTATCAATTAATTACAGATTTACATTCTTTACCAATTTACATCAAAAACAAAAATCAAAACAGAGAATGCAAAGATATCACAGTATCTATAAAAACAAGAGGCAATAATATACAATCAATATCAATTCATTTATCCAGTTAAAATATTTATTATGTCAATTCCATTATGATCCAGTTGGATAAAACATGATAACTCTGTAGTTTCATGTAAAATAACAGAGAATCAATGAATCCCCTGCCTCAAAAGGTTTCTGATGCTCTTTGAACAAAATAACAAAACAGATCATGATCACCTCTCTTGGAGTATTGCATCTACCCAAGGATGCAGAGACACCACCGCACTAGCCAACACCCAAGAAAATTCCATTAGGAACATGGAGATAAAATTCAATAAAAGGTAAAGGAGAAACAGAAGGATATAAACCCAAAACAATAGTGATAGATCATACCTTATATCGAATATTGATTAATACTGCTTGGTTGCACCAAAAACAGAGGGTGCACTTGTAGAAAGAAGAAATTCAGGGGGAACCAATCCAAGGAGGAAAGTTTGATCACACGACTCCTACAAGAAAGAAGTAAAGGTTCGGCCTTCTCGCACCAGATAATAATGAGGAATAACAAGGGAGGAAGATATCTCATCCCTTTAGAAGATTTAACGGAGCAGCAGTTTAAGATACTCTGGATTTTACATTAAAATTGAATCGCATTAAACCACACAGTTTGACCAATTAAAGACATCCTGAGCCTTAGAAAATTTAATATATGAGTTATGGTCTTTGAATCGGCCTTAGAGACCTTAAAACTAGGATTTAATTCATTTTTCATCAAAGAAAATGTTAAATCAGTGAAACTGGAAAAATCTAGAAATTTGGTATAGGAAAAAGCATGCTGTTGGAAAAAGCCTGCTGTTGGAAATAGCCTACTGTTGGAAATAGCATGCTGTTGGAAATAGCCTACTATTGGGAATAGCCTGCTGTTGGGAATAACCAACTATTGGGAATAGCTTGTTGTTTTAAATAACCTACTGTTGGAAATATCATGCTGTTGGAAATAACCTGATGTTGGGAATAGCCTACTATTCTGGAAACACTGTTCATGAACTAGAAATTGGGAAAAGTGTTAGGAATAAGTCACCTTGACCTCCCAGAAAACATCAAACATAATATTTTAGCAAATTAAAGGAACAGATAGGTCCAGCCTCTTACATTAGATACCTATCAAAACATTCTCGTCCCCAAGAATTCAAAACCAACCCAGAAGAAAAGAGGGGTCCGAACAACCACCCCGTAAGATACATATCAGGGGAAAACCACCCTAAGTTGTTTGAAAGCTGGGAAAAAACCTCGACATCCAAGAATAATGGAACAATCATTCCATATCCAAAAAATTAAATCATAACATCACATAAAAGACACAAAAAAATGAAAGCATCAAAGAAAACCTCAGCACAAAAAATTAAAATAGCTCTAGGTACTGAACATGCATCTGGGACTCCCACTCCCAAGTACTCTCATTGAAGCCACTATGTCACCACAAGACACGAACCAAGGGAATAGAATTCCCATGAAACACCTTATCCTTGCAGACCTGGATCTCTACCAGCTGCTCCTCGAAGGTCGCATCATCGTCAACATCGATCTCGATCCAATCGATGATGTGTGAGTCATCATGAAGATAAAAACAGATTTGTGATACATATAAAACATCATGTATCTGGATCATATGTGGGGGGAGTGCTACTCGATACACCATGGCTCAAACATGAACCAAAACCTCAAAAGGGCCAACAAACTGGGGAGAAAGCTTACTCCCATGACCAAACCTTCACTACCCACAATGGGGAGTCACCTTCAGAAACATGTGATCCCCAACATCAAACTCCAATGGTCTCCTCCTTTGATAGGCATATGATTTCTGATGATCTTGAGCTATCTTAGTCCTTTCACAATTCACCAAAACCATCTCTATTGTATTCTGCACTAGTTCTGGTTTGACTATTACTGACTCTCTAACCCTAGTCCAACACAACAGAGAACAGAAAGGTCGGCCATACAAGGATTAAAATGGATCCATACCGGTGGTGGAGTGAAAACTATTATTTTAAGCGCACTCCACCAAAGATAAGTGCTTCATCCACATAACTCTAAAATCCAAGACACAAGAGCGTAACATGTATTCAAGAGTCTAGATAGTTTTCTCTGTCTGACCGTCCATCTGTGGATGAAAATCAGTGCCAAGGCATAGTTGAAAACCAAAAGCATGTTGGAGACCTCTCCACACCCTATAGGTAAAATGAGTATCTCGATAGGAAATTATCATCCTCAAGACTCCGTGGAGTCTTACCACCTCCTCTAGATACTACCTTTATAAAACTTCCACTGAGATCGAATCCTTAATTTCTATAAAGTGGGCTGATTTCGTTAAACCGTCCACTACCACCCAAATAGCATCATGTCCTCCTAGAGCTTGAGGTAAACCTGTAACAAAGTCAATTGATATTTCTTCCCACTTCCACTGAGGAATATATAATGGCTGGATAAAACCACTGGGTACATGATGCTCAGCCTTGAACTTCTGGAAGACCAAACATCGAGACACAAACTCCAAAATTTCACGCATCAACCCAGGCCACCATTACTGACTCCTCAAGGATCGGTACATATTTTTTATGCCAGTATGCACTGCTAAAGGTGAACTATGGAACTCTATAAGAACTGTCTCATGCATCTCAAAAGGAAAAAATATCCTTCCATGATACAACACTTGGTGTTGTTCATCCTCAGACCAACCATCAGGGGCCTCACCACAAACAACTCAGCCTCTCCAGACCTCCACCTCTTGATCTCCCAAATAGGACTCTTCCACCTGCTGCACTAGAGGTGAATGCACCATCATCTGAAAAAGACAACATATGCCCCAAAATTCTCCCATATTGAGATGTAATGCTGGCAGTTCTTCCATTACTCTCCAAGAATCACCAGATTCACACACTGCATCACTACGTGACTTTTGTCTCAGCACATCAACTACAACATTCCCCTTTCTAGGAGTATACGATATTTCAAAGTCGTATTCCTGTAAGAACTCCATCCACCAACATTGTCTCAAGTTTAAGTCACACTAGGAGAAAACATAACTCAGGATCTTATGATTGGAGAAAACAAAAAAGTGCTCTCCAATTAGGTAATGTATCCACAACATTAGAGAAAACACCACGGCTGAAAACTCAAGATCATGGGTGGAATAGTTATGTTCATGGGGATTTAACAACCTATATCTATAATAAACAAATGATCTCTGCTGCATCATAACACAACCTAACCCCCAGATGTGAAGCATCGAAGAAAACATCAAACTGAACTCCCTCTGCTGGAAGACAAAGAACTGGATCACTTACTAAATTCTCCTTTAGATACTAGAAATATTCCTGACTCTAATAATAACACATGAATGCCTGATACTTTCTGGTCAATACCATTAGAGGAGTCACAACCCAATAGAAATCGGTTACGAACCTCTTGTAGTAGCCTACAAGACCAAGGAAACTTCACATCTCTGCCACTATCTTGGGGGTTTCCTAAGACACAACTGCTTCTATCTTCGATGGATCCACAACTAATCCTTGCTAGGACACAACATTCCCCAAGAAAATAACTTCTTGTGCCCAAAAATCAAACTTTAACAACTTTCCAAACATATTATGTTGATGAAGAACTCCCAAAACAGCTTGTAGATGCTCTGCATGCTCCTTCTCAGACATAGAGTACATGAGGATTTCATCGATGAAAACCACCACAAACTTATTCAAGAACTCACAGAACATAGTATTCATCAATCCCATGAACAAATCTGTAGCATTCGTCACACCGAACGACAATACAATGAACTCGTAATTCTCATGAAGACAATAGAAAGCAGTCTTTGGGATATCCCCATCCTTCACATGCATTTGATGATATCCTGACCATAAGTCGATCTTTGAGAACCAACTTTCACCCTTCAGTTGATCAAATAAATCATCAATCTATGGAAGAGGATATCAATTCTTCATGACAATTTGTTTAAGCGATGATAATCGATACACAGCCACAAACTTCCATCAGCCTTCTTTATGAAAAAAACTGGTGCACCCCACAGTGACACACTCATCCGAACAAAACCAAAATGTAACAAACCATCAATATGTATATGTAGATCTCATAAGTCATAAGGGTCCATCCTATATGGAGACATAAAGATAGGAGATTCTCATAGTTTTAGCTCTATCCCAAACTTGATCTCTCATCGAGGGGGTAATGCTACAACCTCTTCTAGAAAAACATCAAGGTACTCTTATACAACCCTAGGAAACATGAAATTATGAACCTCTAAAGAACTCAGAATCAGATCATCCATCATGGATGATAAGGAAATAACATGCCTCTAACCCATCCGAGTGTCTCGCTCTCCAAAAAACTCCACTGGCTCTCCATCTGCATCGAAGAACACCACCTTCCTCCTGAATAAATCCATGATATCCTGCACCGAATACAACTAATCCATGCGGATGATGACATCATATAGTTGTATCCGTAAACATAGGAAATGTCCCCAAGAGTGGTGCTTCCCCAGCACTAGCTCACAGTCTCTACATACTTCAAACAAGTTAGCTCGACCTCCAACTGGCATATTCAATTCCTATTTCACTAAAATATTCTCAACCTCAAGTCCCAAAGCATGGACAAGGATAGGTGATATGAAGGATTGTGTTTCTCCTGAATCAAACAAGGCATACACCAAAGAAGAAAACAAGCAAATGGTACCTCGAATGACGTCTGGCTCACCTAGCACTAGAAATGCTAATACATAAAGCTGAATATAACCTCCTCCATAACCTCTCTAACCCTGATGATGACCACCACCATAGTCGTGCTCTACTCTCTGAGGATGAGGAGCATCACAGGGTTGTCCTCTTCCTGCCACATTTGCTCTCTACTGACCCAAAGCTGGTGCAACCTGCTGCTACTGCCTCGGCAGGAACGGCATCAATGGAGGAACCTGGATTGGAACACCTGCTGAATGATGAATGATCTAAAATTTTGGCCACTCTCACTACAAATGACCTTGACCTCCAAAAGAAAAAAAAATCATGATCCATTGGCAAATCCCTAAGAGTTGTTTCCCCCAAAGAAATGATATGCTGAGGGCTGGGACCTACCCCTAGCTAAATGGAAGCTCTTCTGCCCTGAAAACCAGAAACCTCAGACCACATCTCTACTTTTTTAGGAATCATGATGAATCCACTCTTGTGATGATACAGTTCTGGACAATTTCCTCTTGATGACCTCTTCCCTCTCTAGTGCCTCAATATATTTCTTCAGCATAAACGGGGTGACCTGGCACTGGATCTCTAGACACAAAGCCACCAAAAAATCCCTCACCATGGTCTCCTCATCTAGAATTCAGTTGAAAGCATATCATAAAAGGTTTCTAAAATGTATTCCAAAATCTTGCACACTAGAGCTCCCATGTCTAAGGGTAAGAAGTTCCTGGTGACTAGACGCCTTCTCAGTTGAATAAAGAAACTTGATTCTAAACACTACTAGAAAAATGATCTATAGCCACGAATCTATAGCCACAGTTTAAATGATTCATCTCTATAGGTAAGATATATCCACACCCAAATATCTATGTGTGGAAATAGGTCTTCTCAATATTATTTTGATCAGGAATTTCCTCCCCCACCTGAAACCATCTCCCTCCCGTAACTTCTTCCTCCCACATCGTGATTCCTCTTCCCTTGTCGTTCCTCCTCCCTCGTCGTTCTTCCTACCCCATTGTTCCCCCTCCCCTCAGGATTCCTCTTCCACTCCTCCTCCATTACCAATCCTCCTCCCCTTCTCCCCTCATTATTTCTCATCCCCTAGCGATTTCTCCTCACCCTTCAACTCTGACGCAGTCTACAAACCTCCCTGTCGGGCTCTGACGTAGCTCTGACGCCTCCCTGCTGATGTGGCTCCGGCACTTCCAGATCACCTCCCCACTGACACAACCTACCCACCTCCTTTTGGTCACCTCACCTCCCTTCCAATGCTACCCCAAGTCTTCCTCCCCACCTCCTCCTCCGGTGCACCTCTTACGCAGTGATTTGAGGTAGGAATATTCATCTATTACCTTCGTTATTACTCTTATTTTATCCTCTCTAATTTTATGGTTCTCATTAAGGTTTTTGGTTCTGATTCCACTCTAACATGATGTAATCGACTATGAATCTTGGTTATTTACTATGTCTTAGATATTATACATATCGTGATGCAGAACGCATGTCATCACTCATCATTTTGGAGATATTATGAGGCCTAATGGATTTGTATTTAATTTTCAGTTAAATTGATTGGAATTTCCTAGTAATCAAGTGTTTCTTGTTAGGGATTTTTTCCAGATTAATTTCATAGGTATATTTTAGACCTCTTTTAGGAAATTGGTTGTGGTTTCAGAATGTGGAAGCACCTCAATAATATTTTAGGCATTTATTCCTATTTGGTTGTTTTTAAAAAATTAATTGTAAATTTTTATAATTAATTTTTTCTATTTCATAGCATGAGATAGGTTCCGGGGATTCTTTTCAATCATAGGTTCAGGTTTTCATCTTTGTAGTTTTCATTATAAGGTAGGTTGGGTGTTTTATATTTGTTATATTTCCCTAATCAATAGTTTTTTATTAATTTCTTTAGTTATTAAATGACTATTTGTTTTCTGGGATCCCCTTGAGAACCTTTGTGGGTCATCTTTGAGAAGTGAGGGTCTCAGGTGTCTCACAAAGGGGTTTTGTTCATAAACCATCTCTCTTTGTTTTTTATTTAATAGAAAACCTCACATGATCTTAGGCGATGCATAAGGGTTGGAAAGGGGAGAAACATGGATATACTTCTTTCCTTGGGATTTGAGTTTGGACCCATGAGTGGTCTATCCATGGTGTTTTCTATACGGTGTATGGTGTTAGAACCCTCAAGTAGTTAGAGGCATTTTGTGAGATTTTTTGTTTTAGTCTAGGTTAGATGAGTGGTTCCCCTCAAGTTTTTGGATCAAGAACCATCAAAGTGAGTAGTGTATAGAGAGGTTTTCCATAAAGGTTTTGGTTTGAGATTTCATCAAATGGAGGTGTGGTCTGAGACCCAAGTAGAGGTTGTGCGCTTTTTGGACAACTTGCCACAGGTGATTCTAATGGGATTCTTTTGATTTTCATAGGAACATTCCTTGGGTAGTCCAAGGGGTATAGCTTTAGGTGTTTTTACATCTCTCAGAAGGCAGGAAAAACTATTATTTTGGATGTTTCCTGGATGTTTGGACTAATTTCTTTGGGTTTGAGTTGTTCAAGTTTTGGAACTACTTGCTAGAGGTTTAATACAATTAGAACCTTTAAGTTGGGCCGACACCACAGGGTATTTGTTAAGGCTGGGTGTCACTGAGATTAGGTTTGAGATGGGTTTGAGGAAACCTTGAGGACTTTCTTATGGGTGTGGTGTTTCTTGATGATTCCATTGTGGGTGAAGTGATGATCATGGATGGGTTAGTTTTCAAAGTCACCAGATGAGGTTTCCCTATCAAGATTAGATCATGATTTAATAAATGTGATCTAGGTGACCATGGGTGACCCATGTTTTATTAACCCTAAGAGGGTCAGTGCTGATTTAATCATTAGTGTGTTTGGGTGTTACCTCAGATCCTAGAGTTTAGAAATGTGAGCATGTTGTGGCTATTTTTGTAATGTTTTGTTCATCAATTTGATTGAATAGTGTTTTATACCTTATACCAAAGATGTTTGAGGAAGTTCCTTTCTCAGGTACTAGAAATAGGATGATAACTTTGGGATATTACTGGATCTGGATTTGGCCCTGAGATTGATATGATGTTTTCTTTTATTGAATTGCTGGTTGTGTTAGACAAGTCCTATGGAGCTAATGGGTGATCTGAATTAGTGTACCCCCTAGTTTAGAGTTACAAAATTTATATAGGGTCAGTGGGAATGTATTTTTAGAAATCCTTGATAGTGGTCCTGGATGTCGAGCACTCCCATCATGAAATATCCTTCTCCTCCATATATTTAAAGTGTCAAACTTATCCACTTGTGAGAGAAGGATAGAATCACATGATATTCTCGGAAAACAGACTTGATATATTCAACTATAAGTATATGAGGAAAAAACCTTTATAGAAACAATATTTTATAAACAAATTGATCAATGTAGTACATAAATCATTAAGCACGTGATTCTAGTATAAAAATTAATATTGGGGTTTTTCAACATAACCTCAATAACCGATTAAAATTAGGTTATCCAGATTTTGAGATTCCATACAGTTTTTCATTATTAAAAATGTTAATTTATGCTTTTAACCCCTTGAGGGATGGTCTCGCTTTCTTCTTCATGGAAAATATAACTTCAATGATATTTTAGGAAGGATACTTCATTCTTATTATACCCAAATAATATAACAGTGAAATGAAATGTTGTACCAGTACTCAAAATATTTATACCCAAAACTTATACAACAATATGAATATCCCTTGAAACTTGATCTTCCTTTATATTGATGATTTTGTTTATAAAATTATGCTTGTTTTCTAGGAACCCTCCAGCCTTTATTTTTCCATTTCCTTAGGGTTTTTCTATTCTATGGTCATCCATAGGAGGAGACTTTTTACACCATTAATCATCCTAAAAATATTAAAATTATGTTTCATAATCTTTATCATTAAAGTAAATAGATTTAGTATCACATGAGAATTTAGAAAAATATTGTACCTTTTTCATGGGGCTGGTTTTCCTCATAATCCTTGGATGGTTGAGCTTGAATATCCACTAAATTTTCATAGACTTATATCAGATTCATTAAGGTGTTTCCAGATTTAAGATACCTAGATTATGCCCCATGAAGTTCCTTTTATTTAGAAACCAATTTTGTATTAATATATTCTGGTATCCTGTCTTATTATACACATTTCATCATGGACATTTTTATCTCTTCTATGAGATCACTCTCCTTCACATTTACACTTTTTTTCTTCTTTTCCAACAGTTTTACTTTCTTCTAATATATGGAATTATGGTCAAAGTAAGAAATAAAATCATCTCTTAGAATTTATTCTGTATAACCAATCCTTTATTCTTCTTCTTAACTACTTGTAATGTATATTCACCTATTAACATTATAGGTATATATGTATATTAACGGAAAATTATATTTTCTTAGTTCATTGATGTGCTTATGTTTTTTTATTTTCCTGTAGTTATCAGATAATGTTGGGGGGGGGGGGTCTGGTACAGGGGGGTTGATGCAAGGGGGGTTATGGTGTAAGGGGGTGGGGTGTAGGGGGAGGGGTGCAGGGAGACGGGGGAGCAGGTGCAGGGTGTGTGTGGTGGGGGTATGGTGG
Source organism: Viscum album (assembly GCA_963277665.1). Classification (NCBI taxonomy): domain Eukaryota; kingdom Viridiplantae; phylum Streptophyta; class Magnoliopsida; order Santalales; family Viscaceae; genus Viscum; species Viscum album. The sequence continues at coordinate 803,705,111 of OY728148.1, forward strand.
TTGGGGGTGGGGGGGGGGGCTAGTACATGGGGGGTTTAGGGGGAGGGGGAGCTAATGCAGGGGGTGTGTGGTGGGGGGTTGGGGGGTTGGGGGTGTGGGGGATGGTGGTTGGGTGGTTGGGGGGCTAGTGCAGGGGGCGGTGGTGGGCTGGTGGGGGTGGGTGGGATGGGCTGGTGGAAGGGTGGGCTTGTGGGGGTGGTTGGGGGTAGGTGGGTGGGGGTGGGGGTGGGGGGTGGTGGAGGGGGGTGTTGGAATTCATATACAATATTATTTTTGTCACTTGATGCTACTCATGTCCTAGAGTGAGATTGATTCGAAGTGATGGGGTGTTGGTGGGGTTATATTGATTGGATGGTTCATGTAGAGTTAAATTCTATATCTTTAAGGCTTATTTTTATCTTTTATGTAATCACACTGATAGATTGTAGGTGGAAAATTTCAATATTTTATTCTTGTATATGAGTAGTATTTACTCTCTAAGAGTTCATTAATTTTATAATAGGAGAACTATTTTCTATGGTTGTGGTGGTAGATAGATTATAGGATCATTATAATAGTTTATCCAACCACATAATCCTAATAGTACTACATCTTGATTCATGTATGATTCACCCAATTTGTGCATGCTATTTTGCTTATATATTTTTCATATATCTAACCATACTAATTAGTTTTATGGTATCTTTTAATTCTTACCAGGTTCATGTCAGTATTGGAACATCATGTTAAAATAGTGGAGTTGTAAAATTCATGAGTTTAGTTTTCTATACTGGATGGAACCCCTATGGTATGCACTTGGATTTTATTGTTCATTCATTTACTTTAAAAAAATCATCATCACCTGTTCTATTATTACCTTTTTCACTAATAATGTTCCTACCACTTCAATTTTTAGGTTCAAATAATGATGATTCATTAGATCACTGGAATTTTTTTGATGTCTCCCGAGACCCTTTCCTGTGTGTTGCAGCAACCGTCGCTGAAGGAGAAGCGATTCGGGCTGATTTGGTTCACTGTAAATGGTTTAAGGTGATTTTTCCTTCGTTTTTCGATGATTCTTAGTTTATAATTGGGGTTTTGTAATTTTATAACCCTTGGTAATTTTATTAGGGTGTCCCTATGTATATGCAAAGGTGTATATGACCAGAGGATGGATGGAGCAGCTTAGATTTGTCGCTGATAAAAGTGTCAAGTGCTGAGTGTGGCTTGACTCTTTTGAGGTAGGGTCCCTCTCCTAGATTCTTTAATTCAAGAATGTTTTAAATTTAATTTAACTGCCTTCTTAATTATTCTTTTTTATATTAAATTAGAATTCTTGATCAAGTTTTAGTTAATATAATTGTTTCATTTGATAAACAAGTCATGGTTTTGTAATAAAACCCCTCCAACAGAGGTGTGCTGTCTGTGAAAACTCATAGTGGTAGTTTATACTTATATTGTTTACTTGACATTATTTCATTGATTTTTCCATATACTTGATGTCATTTTTATTCATAAAGAACACATCATACATGACCATTTTTGTATCCCTAAAGGGGGTTTCCCTCTTTTTATTAAAATGGTTGTTTGAACCAAAACACCCTTTAAGTGTTGTTAGACTTTTACGATGGAATTTCCCAAGTAGGTAAGAGCTATAATGACCAATTCACCACTAAGTGACCCCCTTTTGATCTTATAAATGGAATTTCCATGTTTTAATGAATCGAATGAGTAAAATAGAACCGAACATGGTTAACTTGGAACATGAGAGGTAGTGCCTAGTGTAGTGAATTATGTAATGGTTATACCTAATTTCTAAAGTTTAATTAGATGGCATGAAATAAATAGTGACTTATTCATGGTGACTTTCACTCTACTTTTCAAATGTCTTAAGAGAAATTGTTAAATGTCAAATTATAACTGAACACCTTTTAAGTGTTTTAATTGCAGATGATGTTTGAAAAATAAAGAGGTTTATTAATGATCATGTTATTTAGTATTGAGATGTACATATCAATCTGAATATTATTTGTTCATTGTTGGTTATGGATTTATGTATCATTTATCATGTACAATTGACACACTGATTACATATATATAAGAAGTCTTTAAATCTCATTTCCCCCATTATTTTCTTATAGGTGGTTTCCTAAGATGAGGTTGGTTCTATCCACAACCATCAATGATAGTGTGTTCAACATCGGATTCCGTTAAGGTTTATTCTGTTTTTATTATTTGTCCCAATGTTAATTAGGGCATTTGTGATTTTTGGGTTACTTATATTTTGTAGGGCATTTTGGATTTTGTTGAGGTGGATTCGAGTCGCTGTTGATGAAGGATTACATGTGTATTCATAGATAGGCATATACATATATAAGTTCCCCCTTTATATATATTCACCCATGGTAGTATGAATATATATATATTGGGTATAGGTGTGCTTATATATAGATATGAAAAATGCATACATGTGTAAGTGTAAAGGGGTATATGCAAGTATAAACATATATCTAAGGACCCCATTGTGCATATTTAGCCATGAAAATATGTACATAGAGGCTAGGTTTCTTTATATATATGTGAAGTTGCATATGCATTCAAGTGGAAAAAAGGAAGATTCGATTTTTCATCGTTAAAAGAAATGCACCTTGTGGTTGAGGTAGGTTCCCTCTGCCTAAACTTTTAATTTGAATTCTATAATTGCATGATTGTTTTAAAAAATTGTTTCCATAATTTCTTTATTGTTTTAAAATATGTTTTTCTAATAACCACTAGATTTATCAATGAATAATATAGGGATTGAATCTGTAAGGATACATAATTCAATTTTGAGAGAAATTGATCAAATCCACTCTAAAAACTGGAACAACTGAAGGTTCTGAGGTGGAAGTTGTATAGGGATGAAACTTTTTTATGAACTCAAACTAGCTTAATACAACACTTTATAAAGTGTGTAGGATTCCATTAATTTCAGTCCGGAAAGACTTAACCTCATAGAGAACATCTTGAGACATGTCTAATTGCACCATTGAAAGATTTTGGAACATGTACCTTTGAGATACAACCACAAAACCAAGATCATTGAACTCAGATATGGTAGTATAAACATTCTTCAAATATCTAACTAGACCATTCACATCCTTAAGATCTTTGAAACTTACTTTAGAAACAACTTTTTGAATATGAGAGAATGATTGGATATTCCTAATAAAATTTGTTTGGGTAGTCATTAACCCAAACAACTTGTCAAAATAAACCTTGGGAATAGAGGACTTGTTAATTTCTCTAATCTCATCATTAGTATATTTTAACTCCTATTTAAGCTCATTATAATCTCCTAAAATATTATCAAACTCATTTAGAATATCAGAGGCAAAATATTACATTTTATAACTTTATGAGATCTTACTAATAGAGGGTGATTTATCAATGAACAATAGGAGGCGGTGATGGTATACGTGGTGTATGAGAATGCTCAAAAATTTCCATAACCACGTCATTAGTTAGATCTCCATCAACAAGTGATCCAAGGATAATTAGATCCATTTAATGATGCTCCACCTCCAGTTTAGCTCTTCCTTCTGCAGTTTAAACACAATTCATAGTCACAATTAGCCTTTCTTCAGGAATAAGAATAGTTGCCTAAATTATTTTCTCTTTATGCTGAACTCCTTCAGGGGGTGCATGGGGTGGGTAGGGGGTGGGTGTGCAGGTGGGGTGTTGGGGGTAGGGGTTAGGGGTGTGTTGAGGGTAGGGGGAGGGGGTGTGCAGGTGGGGAGGCAGGGTGCAGGGGGGAGGGGGTGTGTAGATGGGGGGAAGAGGGTGATCGGGGAAAAGGATGGGGGTTTGAATGGATACATTGGCCATCAAACCATTATTGGGTCATCTAGGCTGATAAACCAACAAATAACCCCTTAACACCATTGCCTTCAGTTTCCCAAACCAATCCTAATATAAACATAAAATCTAAACTACATACCTAGGACTCATACTACATTAATACCATTCTAACATGACCCAAACCATTGGCACCCAACTTGGGCAGGTGATGAGTTGGGTGTTCCACCTTGAGATTTTCTGGAATACATAGGCTATTACAAGGGGGGTTCCAGGAGGGAGGGGCACAGTGAGGAGGGAGGGAAGGGGGGGAGGGTACAGGTGGGGAGGGTGGGGTGTCTAGGAGGGAGGGTGGGGGTGTCTAGTGAGGAGGGGGAGGGGCTTCCATGAGGGAGAGGTTTGTAGGGGGGAAGGTTATGTTGGGTGGGGGTGTCCAGTTTCCAGGAGGGAGGGGTCTACAGTGGGGAGGGGGTTTCCAAGAGGGAGGGGTTTGTATGAGGGGGGGAGGGGTGGGAGGGTGCAAGAGGGGAGGGGGTTGTAGGTGGAGAGGGAGTTGTAGGGGAGGGAGCTGCAGGGGGGAAGGGGTGGGAGGGTGCAGGTGGGGAGGGGTGTCCAGGAGGGAGGGTGGGGTGTCCAAGAGGGAGGGTGGGGGTGTCTAGTGGTGGTTGGTGTCCAGGGGGAGGGGGGAGGGGGAGGGTGTAGGTGGGGAGGGGGTGGCGAGGATGGAGGGTGGGGTTTCCATGAGGGAGTGTGGGGGTGTCCAAGAGGGAGGGGGTTTATGTAGGGTGGGGGTGTCCAGTGTCCAGGAGGGAGCGGGTGTCCAGAAGGGAGGGGTATGCAAGGGGGTGTCCAAGAGGGGGGGGTCTACAGGAGGGGGGTTTCTATGGGGGTGTTCATGGGAGGCTTTGCAGGGGGAGGGGCTGTAGGGGGTGATAGGGTGCAGGATGGAGGTTGGGGTGTCCAGGAGGGGGTGGGGTGTTCATAAGGAAGGGGTCTGCAGGGGGAGGGGTTTCCAGGAGGGAGGGGTCTGTAGGAGGGAGGGTCTACAGGAGGGGGGCGTCCAGGAGGGGGTTGCAGGGGGGTTTTCCAGGGGGAGGGTGTTGTGCAGGGGAGGCTTTGTAGGGGGTGTCTAGGAGGGAGAGGTTTGCAGGAGGGGGGTTGTCCAGTAGGGGGCTTTATGGGGGGGGGGGCTGTCCAGGAGAGGCTTTACAGGGGTAGGGGCTACAGGGGGTGAGTAGGGGGTGTCCAGGAGGGAGGGGTCTGTAGGAGGGGGGTTTGTCCAGGAGGGGGGCTTTGTAGGGGGAGGGGGCTATCTAGGGGAGGCTTTGTAGGAAGGAGGGGCTGAAGGGGTGGAGAGGGGGTTTCCAGTAGGGAGGGGGGTTGTCCAGGGGGGACTTTTCAGGGGGAAGGGGGCTGCAAGGGGGTTGTCCAGGGGAGGCTTTGGGGGGGGGGGGGTTCAATAGGGGTGTCTAGGATGGAGGGGTCTGCAGGAGGGGGGCTGTCGAGAGGAGGCTTTGCAGGGGGGAGGGGGTGTAGGGGGTGGGGAGGGGGTGTCCAAGAGGGATGGGTTTGCAGGAGGGGGGGTTGTCCAGGAGGGGGGCATTACAGGGGGAAGGGGTTTGCAGGGGGGAGAGGGATGTCTAGGAGAGGATTTATAGGGGGGCTGTAGGGGGTTGTTTTTTTAGGGGGAGGGGGTTGTCCAGTGGAGAGGGTAGGGGCTATTTGGGGGGGGGCGGTCCTGAAAGGGGTTTGTCTAGGAAGGAGGGCTTTCTAGGGGGTGGGGGATATTTTTTTTGGGGGGGGGGAGGGGGATTTTCTATGGGAGAGGGTGGGGGCTATTTTTTGGGTGGGGGGAGGTGGGCTATCCAGGAAGGAGGATATCTAGGAAGGGGGAGATATCCAGAGGTGGGGGATATTTTTTGGTGGTGGGAGGGGGGACTATCCAGGGGAGAGGGTGGGGGATATTTTTTTTGGGGGGGGGGGGGCTGTCCAGGAAGGGGGGATGTCCAGGGGGCATTGTAGGGGGAGGGGGGATATATGGGGGGGTTGGATACTTCAAGTGGGGGTGTGCAGGGGGGGATATTTTTTTATGGTTTTTCACACCCTAAATCCATGGTTTCTAACCGTGTATATAGGCATATTACCACAGTTTTTGACCATGGTTTTAGGTCTAATTTCATGGTTAGAAACCGTGGCAATAAAGAGTGTTCATCCTCTGGTATAGCCATGGTTCTAAACCATGGCTATAGTGATATTACCATGGTTTGAACCGTGGTTGTATACCTATAGCCACAGTTCGAACCGTGGATATAGACCTATAGCCACACTGTAGAACCAGGGATATAGTTATAGGCCTATAGCCATGCCAAACATAGCCACAGTTCCTCAATCCATGGCTATTACCTATAGCCATGGTTTGAGGACCTATAGCCATGGTTTTGAACCATGTCTATATCCTGAATTTACAATAGTGAAACTTTTCTCGGAACTCCTTCCATGAGATCGCTGACTCCTAGCAATCTCCGAGGAACAAGAACCACCACTACCTCGCTTCTCTACATAGAATTGTCACAACCAAAGACACCCAATGTTCCTTCTGAGCACGGATCGAACTGAAGCCTATCTCAACCTCTTCAAACCAGTCTTCTATGATAGCATCTAAAATGGAGACCTCGTACTTCTTCAGACTCTGGCGATGAAACTCCTAGAGTGTCCTCCTCCATGTTTCGTCATTTTTAACCTCTACCCTGTGGAGATCTACTGGCACAACCTACTGGACATCTTCTGTGCAAACCTGATGAGGACGTCAACCTAGAGCTGTGCCTATAAAATAACCAATATTTAGAGCTCCAAAACCTAGAATATTGAAGACTTATCATTAATTAATTTTTTTTCTTTAATTCATTTTAGGTTAACCTATCCCAAGGTATATCCATTCAAATACAGGAACAAGAAGAATGATATGTGATCTTTTACTAGGTCTCTAATCTGAAACTATTATCACCACATTTAGTATCCATTGTAAACTTAAAGGTCCATGCATCAGATAACAGGGGGTCCTAAACTCCTATGTATCAACTGGTCTCCAATGTTTACATCACTTGATAAAAATGACTGACACTGTTTCCTTACCAACCCATGAAACCTCACATGTGCCTAACACCAAACTCCATTCTATCCCTCAACCAGGCCTCTCATACCACTCTGTCATGACCCCATCCCCACAATGTGTACCCCTCCTAGTATGAAAATGTGAGAAGAGAGATAATGACCCCCAATTACCGCCACCAGTAGTCCCTGGGTTGGCGACTAGCACCGAGGGTATAGTAAACACACAAATGCGTGGAATTACCCTCTTAAGATAGCATATGAGAAAGAGAGAGATAAGACAGACACCAACCAACTCTAACTCATACAACAATATAAAATAAAAATCCAAGTACACATATGTAATGTCACACAAAACTACTATAACTGAATGTAAAAACTAAAAGTACCAAAACAAAGTAAAAATGGTAGCAACCAAAATGCCTGAACTGCTCCTGCAACCCCAAGCTAGTAGTAACCAGCCTGATCACCAACCTGATCCAAGTGACCTATAAAATAGTTTATATATATAGGTTGAGTATAAGAGTATACTCAGTAAGATCCTCCCCAAATCCTCTCATGCAAAAGTAAAGAGAACATGCTAAAGTAGAGTAAACTACAAGTGAAACTAAATCATCACCTAAAAAGGTATACTAAGTTCCCAGACTCACCATGGATACTCTCACCAAGTATCACATACAATAGTATAAAATATAATAAAGAATATCAAGGGTACCCCGCTAGCACTTCCCCACTAGTTTTTTTATTTTCCCTGATGTCACACATCCTAAGCATCTCTCTCCAAAAAGGATTTCCCGCAGACACCTGGGAGAAGCACCACAACATGCACCTCGTGCAACAAAACCACCATGTCCACATAAGAAAATTAACCATATAGTTTCCAGAAGCCACCACAACTCGCATAACGTGCATCATACATCTGGTATTATACCTCGAGCCATTACAACCCACACACTGAGTAAGGATCCTTAAGGCATCACAATCTATACGTGTTACACCTATAGTAGTCCATAGAAAACTATATACACAATATATGTGTGTGAATAACCAAAATCCATTACATCCCTCTACACACATATACGGGGAAAACTAACTGATGTGCCTACCAGCACAAGTAACTACCAAGAGAAGAGAGTGAGGCTAAAAGGGGTAGTCATCCATCCATCCTCCCACCAGAATGTTGGGGGAAACACCCCCCCCCCCCCCAGGTCTCAGAATCCTTAGGGTGTAAATTTCACTAACTGATGGGGTGGATTAGTATATAGAAACACAAAATTTATAGAATATACTATATCTCAGAACCACACTATGGGCATAAACAAGTATTAGATTCAACTGTAGCTAACGTCTCTCGGACTCTCAACTTCCACTTCTAAGACTAGATATCCTATAAGCACACAACAATTTAAAGATCTTTATTACATTACTTCATTCCCTTTTTATCAGTTTCACTTTAAGTTTATTAATTCCATAAACATTAATTAACTATTAACAATTTCCACATTATATTTCATTTGCATCACACCTAAAGTCCATTGTTCCTTTAAATTGAAACTTTAGCATTGAGTCCTAGAAAGCTCCAACCTCATTGGTTAACATCATTCATGTAATCATTTATTAACAAAATTATTATTTTTCCATATTCCCAATCATTCTAAGATACTAAACACAAGGGGGCTCAACACAGTGAGTATATGAACTACTTGTCAAGTCTTTTCTGCTTATAGCAAGATCATAGAACCATCCTCCCTTAGTAATCTAAACCCAAAAATCATATGGAATACCCCACGCGTCTTCACCCCCTTGGGAAGGATGATAAGAAAACCAGCTGCTTCGATTAGTGGGGAAAGTAAGGAATATAAATGACCAAAAAGAAACATTAAGCATCCAAACATTCATATCCAACCTGTTCCATCATCTCTAGTGTTCTCCCTGACACCCACACGCATAAACTGATGCATCTCACCACTCTAGGCATCAACTACTACCACAAAAAATAGGCCTCAATGCCCCCCATATATCACAACAGTCTTCTAGTCTCACATCACAACACAAGAAGCAGGAAAACAAAATGAGCTCTCATAGCTCCAAGTATAAGGCTCTTGGCCTTTATAAGCAAGAGGGTAACTCTGAACCCTACAAGTAAATAGCTTTTTATCAAACAACCAGTTCTTTAATCCATCTATAATTAACCAATTTATTATTTGTAGGTTCCAACTATGGGTAACCTAAACATAAATCTAGCATAGCTATCACAAAGTGATTAAACATGATTACTGCATCAATTTGATTAATATCAAATTACAACAACAAAAACAACTATATTCATTTACATGCCTTTTTACCTTCATCCAAATAATTATCAATTAATTTTGGGTTTATGTTCATTACCAATTTCTATCAAGAATGAAAAGCTAAAAAAACATAGATATCACACTATTTAGAAAAACAAAAAGCAATAACATACAATAGATATCAACTCATTTATCTGGTTCAAATATTTATTATTTCAATTACATTGTGATCCAGTGGGCTAAAACATGCTAACTCTACAGTTACAGATAAAAGAAAAGAGAAGAAATGAATCTGCTGCCTCAAAAGGTTTCTGATTCTCTTTGAATAAACTAAAAAAACAGATCATGATCACCTATCTTGGAGGACTGCATCCACCCGAGGATGCAGAGACACCACCACACCGGCCAACACCCAAGAAAATTCCATTAATAACATGGAGATAACATTCCATAAAATGGCAAGGAGAAATAGAAGGATATAGACCCAAAACAATGAGGATAGATCATACCTTATATCAAAGATTGATCAATACTTCTTGGTTGCACCAAAAATAGAGGTTGAACTTGCAGTAAGAAGAAATTAAAGGGGAACCAATCCAAGGAGGAAAGTTTGATCGCAAAACTCCTATGGGAAGGAAGGAAAGGTTTGAGCGTCTCACACAAGAGAACAAGGAGGAAGAACAAGGGAGGAAGATATCTCATCCCTTTAGAAGATTTAACAGTGTAGCAGTTTAAGATACACTTGATTTTACATTAAAAGAAGATCACATTAAACCACACGGTTTGACTAATTAAATACATACTGAGCCTTAGGTAAATTAGTATAGGAGTTATGGACTTTAAATCAGCCTTAAATACCTTAAAACAAGTATTTTAATGCGTTTTTTATCAAAGAAAACATTAAATCAGCGAAACTGGAAAAATTTGGAAATTTGGAAAAGGAAAAAAGCCTGCAGTTGGAAAAATACTGCTGTTGGGAAAATCCGGCTGTTGGGAATAGCCTGCTATTGGGAATAGCCTGATATTGAGAATAGCCTGCTATTGAGAATAACTCGTTGTTGAGAATAGCATGCTATTGGGAATAACCTGCTCTTGGGAATAGCATGCTGTTGGGAATAGCCTATTGTTAGGAATAGCCTGCTGTTGGGAATAGCCTACTATTCTAGAAACACTATTCATGAACTAGAAATTTGGCAAAGTGTTGGAAATAAGTCACCTTGACCTCCCAGAACACCTCAAACACCAGATTTCAGTAAAGTAATAAACCATAGAGGTCTGTTTCATTACATACCAAGACTGAGTTCAAATTTTGATGAATAAATTTTCTAAATGAAGGAGAATGTAACATACTGATATTTTAAAAATTAAATACAATGTTCAAGATATGAAACACTAAGCTTAAACGAACAACAAAATATTATTATTTAAATGTGACCATTATAATCAAGCTATTAAATTTCAAAAATTAATAGTATTAACTACATTAATAAATATATAATTTTCTTACTCATTTATAATTTATTAAATTTATTTTTTTAAATAAGTGATAAATTTTTAGTAAAGTCATTTTATTTTCCAAAAATAAAATATGTTTTCTTTAAAAATAATTTTTTTTTACTTTTTATGGGTTAGTATTGTAATTAATTTCCAAAATACTTATATAATAAATTTAAAAAAAAATTGGATTCATCATATCAAAATTATCTTCAGATGATTTTTTTGAGAATTTTCTGAAAATATTAATTTTTCAATGAATATTAAAAAATAGATATTTTTATTTTCTTTCACTGTATTTACAAGGTAAAATTATTTTTTGGATTAGTTTTAAATTTTAAATTGTTAGTTTTTATTTTATTTAATCTAATTATAGTTTTTTTAATGGGTTTATCATTGAAATTAGTATATAAACATTTTAAAAAATGCATTTTTTAGAAAATTTGTTTTTCTTTTTGTTTTTTCAGTTTAATTTAAATTATATTATGAAAATAATTTAATTTGAATTTTTAAAAATGGATTCCTTATTTGAAATCAGTGGGTTAAGATTTATTAAATAGTCTCCTTGTATTATTTTGGTCAATATGAATAGTACCTTAGTAAACTTTGTTACCATAGTTAAGGGTAAATCGGGTAACTAAGGATAAAAATAATATGTTAACGATTAGAAAATGACCCTAACACTTTCCCAATTAAATTCGTTGAGTATTATTCAGCCATAATAATATATAGTTTGAATTTATGACTTTTGTATTCACTTGGTTGACATTAGGACCGTTATAGTATTTTATTTAATGAAAAGTCAAAGATGTCGCACTATTGTATTTAATAAGTATAACATTTTTAATATATTTTTATCCAAAAGATATGTTCAACCATAATTATTATTTTGAAATATAAAATATTTATCTTCATTATGTTATCTTTTTTTAATTTTTAAGGAAGAAATAATTACATTAAAATCTTTCACAACGTTGATGTAGTAATTATTAAATTAATTAAAAAATCAAGTAAATGATATTAAAAATATTAAAATAAATATAATTTGAGTTACTTAAGGTTATCCACGAATTTTATACATGAAATTGACATGTTTTGGATATAATAATATAGTTTTTTCTAATTTTAATTGTTTTCTTGAGGTTGTTAATGTCAAAGTATTGAATAGTATCAAATTTGAAAATAATGATATTTTATGGAATTGATATTTTATTAAATTATTTAAAAATTATAAAAATATTAAAAAATAAAAGGGGTTAATATATGGTCTAAAATATCATAAACTATTAATTTTTTGGCCATTTTTAATTCTTTGTCTCTATAATATCCATATTATATTTTAATATTTTGAAAAAAAATCCAAGAGTGACCCTCCCCTCTCTTATAAAGTGGTGCCTCTTCTTCTCAATCCCTCACACTTCAAAATTATTTTGGTTCATCAAATATCTAACAAAATTCCTTTTTCGAATCCCTCACCACTTTCTAGAGTTCTTATTTTAGGTATAACACCAACCATTTTGGTCTTAAGGTGTTAAGAAAAGAAGATTGTCTGAAGAAGATGTATCTTTTTTTAATCAAGCATTTATATTTTGTTTATTATTCTGCATCCATCAAACCTTCTTAAAACATTAAAAAATAATAAATATATTATTATTCATATATTGATATATTATTATTTTAGTTTAATATCCTATATCCATGGGAAAATAATTAATCATTCATGTGTACGGCGGACTACCACCTCGTGAACCAATGTAATTTTTTTTCCATCACTATCTCTCAAGAATGGTTATAATGATGGAATTAATGTTTATATATTATATCCATGAAATATTTATCATTTTTTAATTATAATATATCACTTAAATTCTTACCTTTCTATTCTCATAAAAAAGATAATGTTATTCGTGCGTACGTGTGCACTACCACCTCTATGAGGTGATGTGATTAATTTTTCATCACCATATCACATGAATGATATATATAAGAATATTTAAAGAATTAGTTTTATATTTATGATATTATGATAATTCTATAAATTTAAAAAAAATACTTACCTTCTTTGTATAATTATTGTTAAAAAAATGGAAACTTTATTCATGTGTACGTACGACCTACCGTCTCCATAATTGTAATGTAGTTCATTTTTCATAACCGTATTTCATGGTTGAATTTAAAATTATAATTAATTTATAAAAGTGATAAATATTTAATTAATATTATTCTATATATGATAAAATTATGATATCTTTGACCACATTCAACCTAAAAAATCCATTCTGAACGTATGAATCAAATATCATCAAAGCATCTGATGTAAACTTAAATAATCTAGTAATTGTTATAACATGGTAATAAGTGAAATAAAAGGAATAATAAACTTGAAAAAGTTTCTCAATCAAGTAAATAATTAACATAAGTTTATTATTCATGAAGATAAAGAATTTATGTGATGATTCAGACTCAAGGTAAGGGACTATTTACTAAAAACCTTATTTTAAATTCTTTAAAGATTTATTTCTAAATACTTATCTTTCAAGTAAAATTTTTTAAAATTATTTTTATTAATGTATTTATATTGAAATGAATGTTTTAAAAATTTTAATTTCCAAATTTCTCACAAATATTTTCAAAATGAAATATTTTTAAGGTTTTATGTAAGCGGATTTCTTTTAAAAGTCCACTTTTAATGTTTCTATTTATAAAAAGTCAAAAGGAATGTTTTTTTAAACTTATATATAATGATAGGATTTTCCTACCTTCATGAATCCTTAATGTTTTAAATATTCCTTTATAAGGTTAAATGTCTATTTTTAAAGATAATTTTTTCCTTTTTATGTGCGTAGTATTATTTTAAAAAAACTGATTTTCCTCAAGGAATGTTTTTATGATGCAAGAATTAATGTTTTATGATTATGTTATGGTTCTTGGGAATTGTTTATGATAATGGTTGGTTATGTTATAAACCAAATATGGATGGATCTATGATATCACTTTAATTTATTGGGTATGTTGGATGTTTACCGTGATGGTTGTTCTGAGTGTAACTATGATGGTTATAAAAAGTGTAACTATGATGGTTACATCCAACTATAACCATAAGGGTTATGTCATGTATAACCATGGGGGTAATTTTATGGTATCTGTGAGGCTGACATTATATGGTAGTCGTAAGGGTTACATCATAATTAAGTATGATAATAAAATGATTCCTCTACTTACCTATATGTTTTATTATGCTTTCTATGTTTTTATAGAAATATCATGTTTCCACATGGTAAGATATTGAGTTTATGTTAAAGGGAAAATATATATTACTTATCTTTATCAAAAAAAAATCATGATTTTTTCATGTTTTCAAAGAAATCTATATGGATTTTATTTTTCCTTTATGATTTCTTATTAAATGTTTTATAAAAATCTTTGAAAAAAAGGTGATTTATTGGGTAAGAAAATTTTTATTTTGAGCCCAAAGTTTACTTTCATAAAGGAAAAAATTATGAGTATTTATGGTCTAATGGTTTATTTATTTATTTTATCTCCCTTAATAATATTTTTTCTCATTCCAAGTTTTAAAATGTTTTTAATATGTTTTAAGGGAGAGTAAGGACAAGTATGAGGTCATGAATAAATTTTTTTAGATTTTTCATGAAAAGAAAACATGTTTTTTTTTAAAAGTTTTATATGGTCAAAAAAGTGGATATTGTATAAAAGTGTACATTTTAATATATGGTTTTACTTGGTAAGTTTTTTTACTGATTGTATAAATCTCTAAACCTAAAAGATATTTTGTAATGGAAGAAAGTGAATTCTAGTCTAAAGTCAGTAGAATATGTAATATTTAAGGTTGGGTCCTTATAAATTTGGCTTCGATGGTAGAGAATTCCTTGATCCAAATTTTCCATATGGACCTCTAATTATCAATACCTCCTCTAAATATATATAATACATGAAATTAGGGTATGAGCACAAGTTTACCCCTATTTATATCCTACATTTCCTTGATAAAAGGTGTCTTCCATGTGTCTCCCTCAATATATAAGTTCCCTAGGGGTTTTTAAATCCCATATCACCTTGATAATGGAGGTACCAATCTTAAGGACATTAGTGAAAATTGTTGAGTCCAAGAGGTGTTGAATTATGGTTGAATAGAAAGAATTTATTCTTGTTATTGTCTTTTGTTATCGATTCAAAAAACACTTGACAATTTTGTGACTTCATTTTGACTTTTCTGGTCAAATTATACCAAATAGAGAAATATAGTTCTAATAGAAATTGGTGATCAGATGTAGATGAACATACTAATGTGAGAGGTTTAAGTCCAATAAACTAAATTGATTGGATGGAATACATGAAAATGTGTCTATCAAGATGATCTGTTTGAGTATATCTAGAAAAAATAAATCAAGTGATGCATTGTTCTCTTCAAAGTAAAAAATTTCATGATTATTAAAAGTTGTTGTTATTCAATATAAGGATATATTTATTAGATAATGTTTTATTTGGTGGAGAAAAATATGAATTTCTTCAAGCATAGTTTTGTGAATGATCAGATATAGGTTTCCAGGAGAATTCATTAGACATAGGATACATATAAAGATCATCAGGTAGAGAAGTTATTGGGGAAGATTCAGATGAAAGGAATTTTAATGAAATTATTAGATGTAGTATTTCAAATGAATTCATTAGACATTGGATTCTAGATAAAGTCAGCTAGATAGATAATATGCATGGAGATATCATAAAAAGTTTTCCAATTAGATATATCAAAAACATAACTTGAAGATCTCCAAGTAGGGGAAACATGTAAGGGTTTCTAGATAAAAAAATAAAAAGGATACTAGATAAAGGGTGACCAGATGAAGAAAAACCCTAGGAAGTTATCAGATAGAGAATTACCAGATAAATAAATTTCTATGAAGATAATTCGAATAAAGTTTTTGAATCTTTAAATAAATTATAAAGTCATCCATTGTGATGAAGATTATTTGGTCATTCAACGCTTCAGTAATCAGAAAGGAAGGATTGTGATTCTATCTAATATTTCATGATGTTTTAAAGAATGTTGACACCTATATTTGAGGAAAGTTTCTATGAATATTATTGGAACCTATCTATTTTGATAGTTGAAGGTTGTTAAAATAATAATGTTTCGAGTGGGAATTTAGAGTTTTAGAGGGAAATTTGAATTTAAATTTCATGCTCCTACCTTTAATGTTGAAGAAATTATTCTTATATAATGGGAATTAGGTGTATCGTGAAGTGATTTATTTAGTTGATAATGTTATTATATTTTTAAATGAAGTGAGGTGTCATCAAAAAACCTTGAGATTATTTTCCTTTTAGTAAAAATAACATATAGATCAACTCAAATGTAGGGTATAAGATATAAGATTCCATAGAGAGTGGTATTAGATGCATAGTTATTTAATAGAGGGTATTGGACATTGGTGTAATGGATATAGTATACTAAACAGATAGCTACCTGATGAAGAAGTGATCAGACATGTATATTTTTATAAAAGTTCACATAGAAGTTCATACTCACTATTGTGCAAGAAATTGAGGAAGAGGAATAAGAACTTAGAGGATGGAAAGTGTGATGAAAATACATATAGAATAGTGTGAACATATTAAATCTTATTGGTAAAGGTTCTTTTTGTTGTTACACACATTTTTTTATCAAATTATCTATATGAGGATCACATGCTCGATCAAAGAACTATAATTCTATAAAAGTGGTGGATATTTCTTACTTATGGTAAACTATAAATGATTTTTATCCATTGTATGTTGGATCTTATATTATTTCCCAACCATTTCAAGGGATTATACTTTTATTGAGTAGTGAAACTTTTATATTCTTGTGTTCATATGGTTGTGCTTGTATGTTTAGTTTTATTGGATTCATTTCTCTATAATTATAGGTGAAGGTTATTTTAAATTAAAAAAATATTAAAAAATTGATCATTAATAAACCTAGCTCTCAGTGATCACATAGATCCTAACTATTCCTTTCAATTGGTATCAGATCAAGGGTTTCATTCATTGACTCTTACTATTTAACATTTATTGAAAAGGAATATTTCACTCCACTCGATGAGGGTGTTCTCTTAACAACTGTAGAACAGAATAATCTATAGAATTATGGTAGATCCATAAATTCTATAATTTCATCTCTCTATGAAGGTGGATTTTTGTGGGTTAAAGAAATTATAATAGCTAAATACATCTGTTGAAATTTGAAGAATATTTTTGAATGAAATAAAAAAGTGAAGAAATAAAAGTTACATATCTAGAGGCTAAAGTATAAATATCTTAAAATTGGAGATGATGATTTTTTTTGATTTCCTTAATCTGTTTAATGAAATTTTTATCACTATAAGATGTTTCAATGAGAAGATATAAGATTCAACTATTATTGAAAAGATTCTTAAAATTATTCCCAATAATTTTGATGTTGAATTATTATCTTTAGAAGATAGAGAACCTAAAAATATTTCTCTAGATGATCTATATAGTATCATCATCAAATATGAAATAGGAAGAGAAAATTCCAACTATGACAAATAAATTGTTGATCAAGAAATATCTCTCAAAGCTATTGGTCAATGAAATTCTAAGAAATTTATTGAAGATGAAATCAGTGACTTTAAAACTGAAGATGAATTAAGTAAAAAAATTAATGAATTTATTTTTTTCGTTTTCCAGGAAAGTGAAAATAGGCATAGGGAAGAACAAAAAAATGTTACCACTCATGTTCTTTAATTGCAGATCCATTGGACATTTCATAGAAAAAAATTCAAGAGTAAATGAAGAAGAAGATAATGATGAAGAAGATAGAATTCCAAGATTATCTCTGAATAAGAAAAAAGATAAATTAAAGTCATATTCAAAAGTATAGAAAAATAATTAATCTAAATATAAAAAGTGAGACATTTTTTCTATATGTGATAAAGATAATGATAATGAAGTGGAAACTAAAAATTTTAAGGAAGATTGTGTAGAGAATTTGATTATTTCTAAACTAAATAATGATTTTTTACCAATGATGAAAGTAGAAAATATAATGAATAAAAATAATAAGAATTATAATAAGAAGAATAATAAACCCATATTTAGTTTATTCTTAAAATATAACTAAAATAATTTATTTCAAAAAAAATTAAACTTGAAAAGGAAAATAACAATATAACAAAAAATGGTCAAATTGCTAACAATAATGAGTCAGATCTTAAATAAAAATAAATATTGATAAAAGATATTTATGATCTTAATAATTTACATGATAAATATAAAAAAATCAACATCAATATTGAAAATAAGATAAAGATGAATGAAAAATAATTTTACCTTGTATAAAAAAATTCTATTGAAGCTGAGAAAAGAATATCAATCATTCAAAACCCAATTTCAAAAGTGGGTGAAAGTTATAATAGGTTTAAACCTCATAAGGATCAAGAAATAAAATCCTCAAAGGTTAAAAACATGGTTAAAAATGTTAAAAATAAGAAGAAATTAAATAGGAATATCTATTTAGATAAAACACATAAAGTCACAAATTTAAAAATTTACAAGGAATCAAAGTTTGAAGTAAAAAACCATTGAAACTAGATAATCAGTTAAGATTGATAATAACTCTAAGATAGATAATAATATGTTAGGGTAATAACAAAATTCTAGCTCACAATAAGTATTCAACATTTATTCTAAAAAAGATGATGGAAAAAAATATAAAGTTCTAAATAGCATTCAGGTTACAAAGGAAAATTTTCTTTCTATGGTCAATGCTGGTACTACAGAGGTTTTGGGTATTTAGTGAAATTTTTTTGGTTCAATCATCTACACTACAGTAAATCCAAGAGGTATTTTAGGAAGTGTTTGAGGGAGATTCAACCCACTAAAATAAGATAAGCTAAAAAATCTAGTTTGAAAAAAGAAAATACATTTCTACCAATAGAAACTATTTTTTAAAGATATAATCAGCCCAGAAATCTTGTTTATGGATGTATTATTATGATTCCATATAAAAAAATATTATATGAAAACTCTCAAAATCCTCATGTGAAAGAGTGAGAATAAAAGGAGGAGGATTTAGTTGTTTAAACCGATCTCAAGGCCATAAAAGGATAAAGGCCTTAGATATTGGACAGTAGGTATTCTTCATATAAGACCAGATATTTGAAGTTTTTGAAAAATGTCAAATACTTAAAATAAGTGACATTGAATTTTGTAACTGATAAGTCACTCAGAATAAAAGGCCTTAAATCTACTATCATTGGAAAAAATATATTGAAATCCATAAGTTCCTTATTCGTTGATAGACTAAAACACAATTTATGGAGTCTTTCATAGCTTTGTGATGAAGGAAACACATTTTTTTAGAAGATGTGGATTTTTTATGAGGCTATAATATGGAAATGTTTTAATAAGAGGACAAATAACCAATGGAATTTTTTTCAATTTGGATATACACAGGGATCATGTTGTCTGAGCATGATGGAAGAAAATTAGTTATGACATAAGAGGCTTGGACATATATCCTATAGGAATATGAGTAAGTTGTAAAAGAGGAAAATTATTCTTGATATTATAAACATGATAATAATAAGAGATTTTTGTTTTTCGATATGTCAGAAAGGGAAGATTTTAAATTTAGTACATAAGAGAGTTGAGATACATACAACTCATCCCTTAGAGATTATACAATTTGACATATATGAGTTCAAGAGAAATTAATCAAAAAATGGAAATAAGTACTTTTTAATTTATTAATTATTTTACTCATATTATATGTATTATGTTTTTAAAAAATAAAACAGTGGCTCTCAAAATATTAAATAGTTTTAGGAGAAGTTTTGAAAATGAATGTGAATATTCCATGAATAATATTTGAAATTATAATGGTGTTTAATACCCAAATGGTAAGTTTAAGGACTATATTTAAAAGAGTTGCATTCATTATGAAATTAGTGAACCACACACACCACAACAGAATGGTATTGCTGAAAGAAAGAATGGAAGTTTGGTTGAGATAACCTGAGCTATATTGATTTAACATGATACCTCCCAGTCCTTTTGGAGACAAGATATTAGAGTAGTAGTTCACATTCAAAAACATTGTTTCAATAGGCTGAACTCTAATATGGCTTCATACAATATGTATTATAAATATAACCCATGTTTGAAATACTTAATGGTGTTCGACTGTCCCTATATAATCAAAGTAAAAGGTGATAATCATGGGAATTTTACTCAAAGAGGTTTCGATGGTATCTTACATGGATACCCACCAAATGGTAGAGGATACATGTGTTATAATAAGAAAAATAGAAATATTATTGATCTGAAAAAAGTTAAAGTGCTAGAATATTCTAATATAATAACTTCACATTCAATTGAAAATATAAGATAAACTGAATATGATGCAATTAAATTTAAACAATATAACAAAATTTATAGAATAATTAATGATATAGAAATTTTATAAGATAAATATGTTGATACATAAATTTATTGTGATGAGGTAAAATTAATTCAATCTCATTATAGACTGAGAAAGTATGTGGAAGTCTAAAATGTCATTAGAGATCAAGGATAATAGGTCTGAACTATAAGTACATTGATAATAATCTCACATACCAATTTGTTTTTATAGGTTGAGCCATGATATGTTGAAGATTCTTTGGAGCATCAATAGTGGATTGATTACATGAATTAAGAGTTGGATCAGATTGATAAAAATAATATATGGGATCTAGTACCTAAACTTGAAGATAAAAATGTTATTAAAATATAGTGTGTTTTTTGAAATAAATTAAATCAAAAAAATGAAGTTATAATAAACAAGTCAAGAATGGTTTTTAAAGGATACTCACAAGTTAAAGTAATTGATTTTGATGAGACCTTTTCTCAGGGAAAAGACTTAAACCATCATAATATTTCATGATATTATTGATCAAAGAAGATATGAAATATTTAAAATGGATATCAATTCTTTTTTTCTCAATGTAAATTTGGAATAAGAATTTTATATTGATCAACTCTGTGTCTTCATGCTTGGTCAAGGTGAAAACTATGTTTTCCAGTTAAAGAAGGATTTGTAGAGGTTGAGACAAGCTTTGATATCTTGGTATTCTAGCTGGATACTTTCCAAAAGAAGTTGAATTTTAGAAATGTAAGAGTTTATAGTAACCTATACATAAATAATATCAATAGGTTTCCATAATTTTAATTATTTATATTGATAATATCATATTTTTAGGGAATAATAAAGAATACCATGAAAAGTTTTTTGCTATAGATGAAAGAGTTATTTGAGATTTCTATTATTGGATAATTAAAGAGCGTTTGGGCTTACAAATCTCTCAAAAGAAAAGGTATATTTTCCTTTAATAAGAGAAGTATGCTAAGAAAATCTTGAAAATACTTACCATATAATATTCAAAGATTATTCCCATAACCATTTCAATGGGAAAAATGATAAAGGAAAGAATGTTGTTCCTAAAGAATTTAGGAATTTGATTAGAAGCATGTTATATCTCATAGATTTAAAGCCAAATTTAATATATGTTGTTACACATTGTTATAAGTATCAAATTTCACCAAAAGAGTCTCATCTTGGGTATGGAAAAATAATTCTTAGATAAATTAAAGGCACAATTGATTTCGGGTTTAAATATGACTACACATGAAATATGGATCTGTTTTGTTACATAGATATAGATTGGGTAGGATGTGTCAATGACAGAAGATCCACATCTGGTAGAGTATTATTTTGGGTAGAATGTGTTAGTTGTAATACAAAGAAATAAATTTCAGTGACTCTTGGTACTATAGAATCTGAGTTTGTATCTTCCACTCAATATACAACATAGTTAATATAGATGGATACACAGTTGGAATATTTTTTGGTTGATGTGAACCTACCCCTTCTTTTGGGATGTGATAATAAATGTGTTATAAATCTCACCAAGAATTCAATAAACATTCCAGATCTAAGAAAACTGAAATTAAATATCACATTATCAAATAAAATATGGAAATAAATAAACTATAGATGGATTTTGTACCCACACAAGATAAATTAAATGATATATTCACTAAACCATTTATGAAGGAAACATTTTGGAAGTTGATGTTGATTATGGGTGTTTAACAACACTCACTTCAAGGATAAGGTTCATAATATATTTAGGGATGGTTTAAAAGTTTAATCTATTATTTCATCATGTGTAAATTATTTTGACAATTTATTGAAGTGGTTACAAGAACTATTTCTTATAGGTAGGAGTCAATTTCTATTAAGAGTATGTGGGAAAGGAAGAAGTTTTGAAATGATTTTAAATCACTGATTTATGGACAACAAGTTATTATTTTTCAATAATTCTTATTTCCTACACCAAGTTTACTCATGCATGATTAAAATTATTAGATAGTGATCCATTTTTTGAGTTTCAGATTTTTGGTATGTTCCTTGGTTGAAAACAAAATAAAAAGGGGGAGATTGTTGAGACCAATAGGTGTTGAAATATGTTCAGACAAAAATAAGGTTTACTTGGTATTTTCTTTTGTTTTCAATTCATAAATCACTTGAAAATGTGGGTAATTAATTATTAAGCTTCTAAAAATGGTATACCTGATAGAGAAAGTTGGGTCTAATAGATATAAGTGATCAGATGGACATGAATATACTAGGGTTAGTGGATGGAGTCTAACAGACTGAAGTAATCAGACAAAAGATAGAAAAAAAATTTTATATTATGATCGATTTCAGCCCATCATGTAAAATGAAATCAGATGATTATTTTATATTCTTAAAATTGACAAAAATCATGATTAATAAAGTTTTATGTGATTAAAGTTGATGATATACTGATTGGATAAAGTGGTATCATACAGAGAGAAATATGATGTTCAACTAACACAAATTTTCATATGATTGAATACAGTTTTCCTAAATAATTCATCAAACAGAGGAAACATGTAAATATTATCAGATAGATATGTTGTTGTAGAATATCTGGATGAAAGGAATTTTGAATAAGTGATCATAAATAGGATTCTGAATGAAGTCATCAGATAGAGGCTTCTAGATAGAGTCCACCAAATGAAGAATATTTGTGGAAGCATTAGAAAAATGTTTCTAAGAAGAGCCATCAGATAGTGTAACATAAATATATTTGAGAAGAGGGAATATTTAAGGGTTTTCAAATAAAATATAAATGCTACTGTATAGATAGATACTAGATAGAGAAAAACATTACAAGGTTACTAGATGAAGCATTACTAGATGGATAAGTTCCTATGAAGATGAATTGAATGATGTTTTTTTAATCTTTAAAAAGTTTGGGTAAATTCATTCACTATGATTATGTTGAGATATTCATTCAAGGCTTCAATAATCATGAAAAAGGATCATGATTCAAGTTGAGATTTGAGGAATTTGTGAAGAACATTGATACTGATATTTTAGGACAGTTTCTATAGAGATTTTTTACTACTATATTTTTGATATTTGAATATGGTCAAATGAAGAATTATTTAAGAATAAATTAAAAGTTTGAGAGGGAATTTAAAATTTTAAGTTCATGTTTCTCTCTTGATTTTCAAATTAAATTTTCCTATATAAAGGGGAGTTAGTGCATTATGAAGTGTTCGATTGATTTTTTGATGTTGTGATATTTATTAAAGAATTGATATGTCAGCCACAAATATTGAGAGGGTTTTACTTTTGGTTAAAGAAACAAATGAAGATGCATCAGATGAAGGGTATTAGATGGAGGATACCAGATAGAGTGGTATCATAGAGATAGGTATTTGATGGATGGTATTAGACATAGTACCAAATGAATTATACCAGATGTAAAGCTACCAGATGGAGAAGTGATCATTTGAATAGGCTCATACGTAAGTTTAGTTAAAATTTATTGCTAATTATTTTAAAAGAAATATATTAAGAAGAATAAGACTGTGGAGGAATTAAATTGTGAATAATGTTTAAGAATATAATGAAAATATATTAAAGATTATTATTGAAGGTTATTTTTGATGTTTTGAGAATTATTTTTTCATATTATTTGTGGGAGGAGAATATAAACTATCAAAGGACTATAGTGTTATGAAATTGATGGATATTACCTACTTTTTGTAAAAAAAAGGTTTATTTTCTAGTTTATGTATGGTATTTTATTATTTCCCAAACATTCCAAGGAATATATTCTTTTATTTATTAGAGAACCTTTTATTTATTAGAGAACCTTGTAAATTCTTGTATTCCTGTGGGTATTCTTGTATGATTTATTTCAATGGATTCATTTATCTCTAAAAAAATGAAGGTTTCTTTAAAATTAGGAAGCCAAAAAATAATTGATCACCAATTCAACTGCTCTCAATGATCATATGAATCATAATTGTTCCTCTTATTAATTCCCCTAGCACATGCAGCAACACATGGTTGACTCGAATTTGAGCACGATCAACCTAGGAACTTGGTGGATGACTACATCCACCCAAGGAGAGAGTCAACAATAATTTTCATAAGACCTACATCCACCATTCTAGTCCCCTGGCTTGAAGTCATCCCCTTTTGTTCTACCTCAAATGTATTTCATCTATACCTTCTACTTTCTAATTGAATCTATATGATAAATGTATAAGGCTTTACATTGGAACTGTTAATTGTGGTCACCCTTAAACCTTCTCTTCTTCATCCATCCCTCCAAGAGCAATCCACTAGTTTTCCTTATTTGATGTCACCCTCCTCCAACCTTTATATTTTTTATCCTATCCTAACCTAAAAATAAGTAAGAAAATGAGAGGATAATGTATCAATCCAGACATGGTACCCAAGAGTTTCCCATTGATTATTTCATCAATCATGAATCATCAAAGAGATTAAAAGAGAAAAATATCCTTGGGTAGCCTTAGTGAATAAGTCTCATTCAAGCCCAGTGTCATGATCCCATGTAATGCGCCTGATCTTCAATTATCTCTTGTTTATCACACCAAGCATGACTCATGTGATCTTAGAAATGTAGTTTTATTATTATATTAGAATCAATTAAATTCCTCATTGGTTCTCCTTCCAAGGTGTAAGCCCCAATAACCACATTATATTCTCAAACAAAATCCCCCATTTGAATAATCCCTGCATGATTCTCTAATGTTTCACCTTTCACAACACATAACTCCCCAAAACATGACATTAAACTATGTTGAAAACACCCCTACAACTTGACATTAAATTGTGTGGAAAATATCCCCACAACATGACATTAAATTATGTATCCAACATCTTAGTTGCATGATGTTAAACTTCATGAAAATGTCCTTACCATATGATATTAATCTAAATAGTACAATATCATCACATGACATTAAATTGTTTCATTTGAACTATGTTAGATTTGATTATCATTTAAATGGGATACGTTGGATGCATCTATGATTTTTAAACCCAACATTTTAAATATTATATCCTCCTATACTTAGCCCATGTTCCTTATAGATCATCCCTATATCAGTCCAAATTCATAATAAAATCATACCCCCCACCACTTTGAGGTCCATATTCCCTCTAGGTCTAATCACATTATTCTCATCAAGGAATATTCCCAATAAGACCTATATTCATGGGTCCATATTCCTTATGAGACCAACACATCCTCATTGAACTATATTATACATATTATCAACTAGAAATGGAAAATCATGCATAATTATTGCACCAACCATTGATAGGAATATTTTACTCATTCATCTTTACTATATGGTGTTAAAATGTATGGATTAGTCCTTGTCACATGACTGTAAAAGGTATGACATTCCCTATTAAGTAGCACCAAACTACATGGGTTATAATTCCATTCCTAATAATATATAGGAATCTCTTTCATGGGACAAATCCTAAAACAATACTCATTCTCCACCTTTCTAGATGGTGATAAACTCTATAGTACACAAATATTTTCATTTAAAATAGAGTGACCTATAGACCATCACTGTTAAGTAATAATAACATGAATATGTAGAACTAATAATATATATATATATATATGGAATCATCAATGGAGAACCTCTAATACATACATATGTCCAAATAAATATAATTCTTCTAATATATAAAAGCATTCACATCGGCATATGTTAATAAATTATCGTTGTTGTTAGGGTAATCCGTCCTTTATTTTAATTTGGGAAATATTCATGAACATGAATTAAATCTATAAGAGAGTTGTAAAGGAGAGCACATGAGCCTCAGCCCAGTTGGTGAGGTATCCTTAAGTCCATCCACAAAACCCAGGTTCAAAACCAAGTAGAGGCATATTTCCGGCACTATAGCAATACCGTAGCGGGTATTGTAGCAGTAATTGTAGTATTACTATAGCAGTACTGTACATTGTACGGGTACTGTAGAAGAACTGTACATTGTACAGGTACTGTAGCGGAACTATACACTGTGCAAGTACTATAATAGGCACTATAGCAGGTATTATTCGGTACTGTAGCAGCTGGAACTATTCACCTTGGGCCACCGATTTGGGCTTTGAGTCCTTGAGGATTTCGGGCCACCTAGGCCTTCAGGTCAGTAGGGCTTTCAGGCCACCTTTAAGGCCCTTGTGCCACCTCAAGGCCCTCGGGCCACATGTAGTTACCCCAAACACACTACAAAAAAGGAGCAACCCCATAAGAGGATTCAGAGCAGGTGCACTTACCAGAGCAGAGCCAAATGGATTTTTCAGAATGAGAGGGTATGGTTATGCCATCGGGACTAGCATGTGCTTGCACGGAAAGCCTAGCCAGACGGCCATGCAAAGTTGGAGAGCTACCATCATGACACAGATGCTGAGGAGGGGCAGTTCCTTGTAGATAGTCTGGTTGAATTCTCTAAGACCTTCGGGTCATGTAATCTCCTAAGCCTACATGCCTTGTAATCTCTAAGCCTACGGGCCTTGTAAGGGTTCCCCCTCATCCCTTGAAAGGGTGTTTATCAAAAATCAATAAAAAATGAACGCCTTCGGGCCATTCAGGGAGAGTTGTAAAGGAGGAAATAATTCCCCCCAGCAAGTTGTAATGTGCTTTAACTCTTATACTCTCAACCAATGTGAGTTATTAATAATCATTTTCAATAAACCCAAATGAACACCTTCCTTTGAAAAGTAGGCCTGATGCTTGTCACATATTTGGGAATTATTGGGTGTTTTCGGTTCCATGAATAAACCTCATTAGAAACCATATGAGATAGAAATAGTGACCCAATGAAAAGATTTTGAATCTATACACATACCCTCACATCCAAGAATTAGGCCACCCCATCATGAATCAAAATTAAAATGGTAAACCTGACATGCATAATTTATTACCAAAAACAATGGCTTACCCCACATGAAATAATTTAAAAAAACTCTTATTTTTTATGATGCATTGATGATTTATTTATTTTTTTGTTTCCTCCTAGGACCTCCACCACTAGAACTCCCTTTAATTCAAATTTAATTATTTAAATGATAGAATTATGCCCAATAACTACATGAGATAGCGCCTCATAGGATCATAGGACTCTATCACCCATCCATCACCTTCAACTATAGTTGAAAAATGCACTAATATGATGGTACCATATAAATGGTACCATTCCAGCATTTTAGGTTTCATAAAAAGGAATTTGTGATATGAATCCTCAACGGTCATCCACACAATGATTGTTTGTAAAGGAATAGGTGGAACTTACCACCACCACGGACTAATTCATGATTCTATCCCTAGAGTATAACAAAAAAATAGGTCCCTTATCTTAGGAAGTATGATCAGGATGTCAAATATGACTTTACACAACTTAAAGAGACACCTAGGGTGATACTTTGAAATAAAATCATTAGAATTATATGACACCTACCCCTCAATAACCAAATAATGATTTCATCTAGGAAAACCCTATTCCAGTCATTCAGACCCAAGAATCTTGGAAAGATCTTCAGGAATGGAGATATTCCATACATAGGTAGAGGTATCTTATCCTCACTTCCATCAAAGAAGCTCACAAATATATCTTGATGACAACCAGAAAATAGGCACACACCCCTACCCATACCCAGAAAGCCTATCATCATACTCTAACATCATCAGGACAAGATTATCGGTATATCCCAACAACAACTAGGGGGAAGGTAGAAATTCTTTCCCACATATCAAGATCATTAGCATATACTAGTGAAACTAGAGGACCAGAGCATGCTCATAACCTTTCTCCCACCGATGAATGGGAATATATACTCATTCCCACTGCAGAAGTTTTCTAACACCTTTTTTAGGAAATGTATGAGTAACCCTATATTTCCACCCACATTTTATAGAGATATCAACATATAATTGAAACTTTAATAAATTTTTTTATCAATATGCTCCAATAACCATTCAGTAATAGGTGAATACTCCCACTACCATTACCAAAGTACTTGTTAAACATATAGAGAGAGCTATTTAGAAGAAGTAACACATACCTACTCCTATTCAAGAGGATCCTTTGTACATATTTACAAATAATTAAAAATATTATTGGGAAAAAAATTGTTCAAACTGATGATTAATGGCCCATCTCAATGACCACTTCATGGAATACACATATTCATAAAAAAAATTAAATAATTTTTAGCATATTCTTGTAGTTTATTCCGAGTAGGAACATATTCATGTTCCAATTCAGTGTGTGGAATTCCATTAGAATATACTAATGGAAACTAATTGACAAAAAAATATTCCCACTCATTTTGGAGAATCCCATTATCCCAATCCATTAGCAACAAGGGAGTTACCAAATGAGGCTCCCAAAAAAGAAATTATTTTTGTGCAACCCATTACCTTAGCCACCCTATAAGTATCCAAAAATAAATATCACCTGGGGAAGCCTAAATATCTGGAGTAATCTCATATCCCTAATATGCTTGATGCTGGAATTTTTGAGGACCTTGAATATATATCAATGGTAACCCAAGATCCTTCTAAATCATTATTATATCAACAATGTAATAGCAGATACGAAGGTCCTCCCCAAATCACTCACCATGGAGGTATCATGATTGATCATGGGAACTGTTATCATGATGAGAACTATAAAAATCCTCTTCATGGTTAGAATATCAATTTTTAAGAAATCCATACACTTACCATTTTTTCACCATGAAGGTACTCACCAAGGTATATGTCATAGGATTCCTCACTATAACTATACATTGATGGTATTCCCCCTCATATTGGTGTTCACCATGAAGGTCCTCCCCATATTGACTTATTACTTAAATAGGAAATTCCTCCCCTTGAAGAAGAAACTTTGAGAAATTCCTCATACCGCGAGGCACTCAAGAGATTGAATTCATCTACACAAATATCCATATCTCAAACAAGTGATATTATTTCTCAATAAGAAGATATCTCAATTCAATAGTAACTCTATAAACCACCCATAGATCACTTATATTCCACCATAATAGAAAATATTCCAGTCATCTCTACTCTCCAAACTAAGTAAATTGGGAAACAATCATTTTGGTTAGGAAAAGTAGATGCATCTCTCACAGAATAGGAGAATAACACCTTAATTATGAGGAAAAAATTATCCAAAGAAAAAAACCAAGTTATGTTCTAGACCATAGACACCTTACATTATAACATTTCAAAAAAAAATTATAGAGGAACATATACAACATCTTCAACTAAACCTATGGATGACTCTTCATTATTTGAAGGATAAATTTAATTATTTCATGGAATATGCAAACCATGTTAATGAAATACAATGATTCTATTGACATATTGATTTATCCACCTTTTTAGTATCATGGAACCTAAGGTTAGAAAAGTAGTGTGATAATCTTCAATATACATACCTTATGCTTAGAGGAATCCAATCCATCTGGATGTTGACGATCCATTTAATATGCATATTAGAGAGTGGGGTGAACATGGAGCATTAAATTTCACCTCACTCATTGATAAACAGATACTACCAAGAGTGACATCAAGTAACATAATTATTTTAAGGACATTCCTTCTATATGATATTTGGTATATTCAACAAAGTTCTGTTATGTCTAGATCTTAGAAAAATCAAACTTAATGAGAGAGATATAGTAAAAAGACTCATCCATCAGTATTATAAAAATTTTGATTATACATAAAATTTTAGAAAGTAAAAACCTTTAATAATGATATTTATCTTAATCACAATCATATCATGCTTAGTGCATGCACTATACCCAACTCATGCTTAGAAAAAATCCCACAAGGTTAAGAGAGTGGTATCAGTATCCATTAACTCAATCATCATGGAGAAACCTAGCCTGTAGATATAGGGGAATTTCTACCACATTTGTTATCCCCAAGTTTATAAAATATATTTTAGGTCCAAGATATTATAACTATAGATCCAAGGATCTTTTTGTGACATTTTTTCCAATCTATAAAATACTGACCTCTATTGGGGAAGAGGTTATTGTGATAAAAATACCCATTTCCTTATAACTATAGATCCAAATCTACCCCATACCATAAGGAAAGGGTAATTTTTATCACAACATCCTCTTCCCCAATAGAATTCTGTCTTTTATAGATTGGTAAAAATGTCACAAGAAGAGACTTTATAGTTTACCCCATTTCATGACTCATATTTCTCCATGGGGACACACATGAAAAGAGTTTCAAGGAACTCTCTCTGAATTACCCTCCATAGAGTAGTCTTAGGGGAGTCATGTAAAGTAAATAAGAAGACATATATGGGATGAAAATCAAAGAACCCCATCAAGAGGATGACCACTCAAAGGAATGGTGATATATACCTTGAAAGATACACTAAAAGAAAAAAGTCTCCTCAACCTTTTGATGATGATATGACATTTTGAGTAAATTCGTAATTATTAAACATTATCATAACTAGCCTTGCATATGATTTGTAGCATGAATCTAGTGCGGGGGGAAAGAATGAGGATATTTTTATTCATAATATAGTATACACCAAAATAGTTGAAGAAGGTGTGCATGATATAAACCAATGGAAAATTAAAAATTTGGGATCTCCCCCAAATTTTCAGCTACTACCACTTTGGTGGTCTTTAAATAAAGAAAATAGAAAGGGTACGACTACATACCACCCATTTACCCAAAAAAATTTAACCCTAAAATTGTTGATAGATTCACTTAGTAAAAGGTAGAGTTAAAGGAGTTAAAAAAACTCAGTGTTGAGTTACACAAGGTAAATATCCCTACTATGTATACATTATAGGAAGAGACTCACATTTCTCTTTTAACAAATCTCCCTTAACAACAAGATATTGCCATTCCTGAAAGAGAATATCCAAGTCATACACTTAATTTAGGATCTAAAAAATTAATTTATCTAGATCCAATGGTTTAATAATATTAGGAATCACCTCCCCTAGGTCAGTATCCAAGACCATGTCAAGCAAGCTTCCCCAAGTCAACCCACACTAGTTATTAGTAGTGAACACAAGCAGTCTCGCCTTTCAAAGATCCAACCATAGTTTTCCTTACTAAAATTTATATCCAACTAGCTATTAAATTAGAGATTATTGAAATTATTGATTCATTGATAGCTAAAATGTAATCCATGGATGGAAAGTGTGCACTAGTGCAAATGAACAGAAAATAAATACCCCTAATTCGTGGACATGAATCATCCTCCATACAACTTTAAAAATCCAAATTTCCAAACTTTCAATGTAACTAGGGAACTAGAAAAAAAATTATGGGAACCCTTAAATATTATGAGGCACCTGAGCTCAAATTATTTTTTAGTACCCTTCACAAACCATAATTTTTCTGGTAAAAAAATGTTCCTTACAGAATAATTTCAGGTTGGGAAGACCTCAGTCGGTTGTTACTATATCAATTTGTCTCTATGTTGAGGAATATAAAAATCATCAACCTCTAAAACTATAAAAAATATAAAAATGATAGAGAATTGGACTTTATCATGATGTGGAAAGTTCTAATCAATTCATTGAACATAAAACTCCCTTAAGAAGAGTTTCCCAGGATCTTCATTGAAAATCTCCATGACTAAGGATAAACACCACTCATCTCAATAAAGTAACTCAAAGGGTTATGTGAGACTTATATAGTCATGTATATGTTGGAAGATTCTATTTTGTAGATCAATCCCAAGCATCAGACAATGCCAACAATTCTAGGAAAGAGGACCAAAAATCTATAAATGAAAATTGTTACACTTAGATTTAGCATAAGTTTCAACAACTAAACCTTCACAATATAACATGTTTCCCCCTCCAAAATGACAACAACAACAACAACACATTCATAGGGATAGGGGAAAAGAGTATATGTTTGTACTATATGAAGAATAGAATAATAAATATTATTATTTTCAAAATTATAAAGTCTCTTGATATTTTATCACAGCCATGGAAAATAATTCGTTAAATATTTTAGAACCCAAGTATCCATATTATGTTATCCATATTAACCACATGAATTATTTTCCTTACCATCGAATGTTGGTACATACCATCCCTTAGTGCTTTATAATTAAGTAATTCCTCCAAAAAATTGTGGATCCACAACAAGTTATGTTTGGGAAAACCAGCAGTGAAAGTGTCTTATGTATCTTTCATCCCACTATAATAATAAAGAGAATGGTAATAAGACCCAAATAAGGAAGAATGAAAATTTAATTATTGGCTGGCCAAAAAAATGATCAAATGAGTGAATTTTATCCTTATGTCACAATTGAACTAGATATTCATGTTCTTAGTTTCTTCTTATATTGTGTGGACATATTTTTTGGAACTAAAATCTTCCAAGACCTGTCCTTCTAAAAGAATGAATAACCAGAATAAAAATAATAAATTATTGGAATATAAATCTTTATTGACGCCCAATTCAGTTCAAACTATAGTGGCCCAAACTTTTTATACATAAATATTATATCATTTAAGATGAATATTCATTACATATCATTATGATCCATGCCAAAACCATAAATTTTTAGTGTCTTTGGAATTTTGTTTACATGAAACACTGGTACATTAAATTTCTACAACATTTCCCTTTAAGTTCTTTGTAACTAGAACCCTTCATAGATATATCATATTTAAAAACTTTCTTCATGATTCAGGGAAAGTAAACATAATAAAGGGTGAGATAAGATTCTCATTAAGGGTAAATATAAGAGATATAATTCAATGATCATAAGTGAGCATAAGATAATCATAATGGTATAATAACATGATCATAAATTACAATAATCATACCTAATATGTCAAATTTATTTAGTCATGAATCATGTAATAAGGTTTTTTCAATCAAATACATAAGACAAAAGAGTGTGGAATAATCCATAATCAATAATGATTCATGATAACATATCATAATAATAAGACATAAGTTTTTTGAACAAGAATAAGTATATAAAATCACTTTGTTGGTCAAGTTTCACTACCAAGACTATCATTGTGGACAAAGTCCTATAATGAAAATTTCTACCTGATCTTTTCCAACATTCACTTAGGAGTAACTTCTACCTTGTTAACTCCATACTCTCTTAGGAGTTTATTAACATTGTTGTAGCTTAGGATTTTATCAACTCATTCATCATTACCTAATGCATTTGAGAGCTATAATGGGTCCACTTGTCATCATGAACTATATTGAGCTTATGATACCCCAGACCTATATTCCTAGATCTGATTCTCATAAACACATAATTTACAAACTTTCTTTGATACCAACTATAAAATCATGGATATAACTGACCTTAATTAAAAAAATGATCATTACATCTCTTACATATATTGTATATTTTCAGGTTTAAAGGTTTAGAGAATTAGGATAAAACATTAACTGATAAATACCATGTTCTTTCTATCAAATGGAAAATTTTTTAATTATATATGACATTATGTAATTCATGACAAGACTTAAGAATATTATAAAAATTATTTCACATTTTTTATCCTTATAAACATGTCACATGTACTAGTTTTCTCCAAAACCTAGGGAAATAGAAACATAAGAAGGGGTGATCTCAAATTCTCATTAAGGGAAACATATAATAGAAGAAATCATGCCATAAATATGGGATAAACATTATGGAAGGAATATGTAAACAATATTAATATATACTCAACTTGAAACTGAAATCATAATATATCCATGAAAATAAATGAAAACATGGATATCAATAATACTAATCCAATACTGATAGAATTCATAATTTTGGACATCAAAAACATGTTTTCAAGGCCTTTTTCCAAGACACTTTACTTAACATAGAGACCTTAGTCAAGACATATTATTTTCAAGGCCTTGTTCCAAGACATTATTGTAAAACCCTAGAATGATAAAGGGTTAAATAACTAAATGATATAAATCATGTCAATAAGGTGCACATTTCTTTTCAATAACCTACCTGATTAGAACTCCACAGTTAAGCATCCTTGTCCTGGAGTAGTGATCAAGATGGTTGACGTCCTGGTAAGATTACTAGGGTGTGTGTGAGTGAGGACACAATACACTAAATTAACAAGTGTTGGAATGTGGGGATAGTTATTAGTCTGATGATTTATCCGGGCATGTGGTTGGGCCCTAGGTAGGGGACCATGTGTTTATAGGGAAACCAGTGGTTCCTAGTGGGCTAGTACCCAAGACCATGTTAAGGAGGGGTGTATGTGCTATCATTAGGGATTAGTTGTTACATTGTCATTAGAGGAGGAACCCAGCCTTAAGTGTGGTGGAACTGCCTAGGTTGAGATGTAGGGGCCACAATGAGGATGTTGTGCTCTAAATGGGGTGAATGTAACACCCCCAGAATGATAAAGGGTTAAATAACTAAATAATATGACTCATGTCAACAAGATGCCCATTTATTTTTGAGAGCCTACCAGATTAGAACTCTATATCTAAGAATACTTGGCTTGGATTAGTGATCGAGATGGGTGATCTCATAGGAAGTTTCCTAGGGTTTGTGTGAGTAAGGAAAAATCACACTAAAAGAACAAGTGTTGGAATGTAGGGACAGTCATTATTCTAATGATTTTTTAAGACATCGCGGGTGGGACCTAGGAAGGGAATCATGTGTCTATAAGGAAACCACTGGTTCCAAGTGGGCTAAGAACTAATGTCCTTATTAAGTTAGGGTGTTTGTGCTATCATCGGGGTCCATTTTTTACATTGGTTTCAGAGGATGAACTCAACCTTAAATGTGGTGGCACTACCTAGGTTGAGATGTAGGGACCACAATGTGGATTTTGTGCTATAAAGGGGAGGTGAATGTAACACCCTGAATGATAAAGGGTTAATTTCCTAAATGATATGATTCATGTCAACAAGTTGCACCTTTATTTTAAAGATCTTTCTTAATTAGAACATCACAGTTAAGTGTGATTGTCCTAGAGTAGTGATCATGATGTTGACATTTTGGGAAGTTTCCAAGGGTATGTGTGACTGAGGA
Organism: Viscum album; assembly: GCA_963277665.1. NCBI lineage: Eukaryota > Viridiplantae > Streptophyta > Magnoliopsida > Santalales > Viscaceae > Viscum > Viscum album. The sequence continues at coordinate 803,740,304 of OY728148.1, forward strand.
AAAAGAAAATTTAAATAACAATGTTGGATTTTCGGGGTAGTCATTATACTAATGATCTATTTGGTCTCATGGGTGGACCTTAGGTGGGGGACCACATGTCTGTAGGGAAAATAGTGGTTTCTGGTGGTCTGAGACCCGACATCCATGTTAAGGTGTGGTGCATGTGCTATCAGTAGGGTCCAGTTGTTACAACTATACTTTTATGGGAATAGGCATACACCAAAACCCAATGTTCATGTTAAGGTGGGGTGTATGTACTATTAGTGGGGTCTAGTTGTTACATTGGTATTAGAGGAGGAACCAAGCCTTAAGTAAGGTATCACTACCTGGGTTGAGATGTAGAGTCCACAATGAGAATGTTTTGATCTAAATTGGGGAGAATGTAACACCCCAGAATGATAAAGGGTTAAATTACAAAATGATATAACTCATGTAAACAAGGAGAACCTTTATTTTTAAAATCCTACCGGATTAAAAATCCATAGTTAAGTGTTCCTGGTATGGAGTAGTGATCAAGATATGTGACCTCCTAGGAAGTTTCCTAGCATGTGTGGGAGAGAGTAAAATCATATTGAAATAACAAGTGTTAGAATATGGGTAAAGTCACTAATTTTATTATCTTCTCGAGCACATAGGTGGGCCTTGGATAGGGGACCACGTGTCTATAGGGAAACTGGTAGTTATTAGTGGTCCAAGACCCAACATCCATATTAAGGAGGGTTTCATGTGCTATCAGTAGGGCCCAGTTGTTACAACTATCCTATTATGGGAAGATTCATACACTAAAACCCAACCTATTTTATCTTATGAGACATGTCAATGAATTGAGGGGGTATATAATGTCAGGACCCTCCTATAACTTGGTTAAGTCCAATTCATTCACCATAAAATAAAATGAATAAACAATTCATAATCAATCCTACCAATAATTATCCATATTGAAATAAAAACATATATAATTTCAATAATTTTACCCAGGTTAACAAAAATGGATAACCTAATCATACCCCATATGGAAGAAGAATTTGGATGGTTAAACACTACATATTAAACTTCAAAATATCATAAATATTAGAATAGTTATATTTGTACTTTTACCCATATCAGTAAAAGGGATAACCTGATCATAACCCATCCGGAGGAAGAATGTGGATTATTAAACAATACGTAGTCAACTTGATAATAATCATTTGTATTATAATAAAAAGATATGGAATTATAATAACATTATCCATGTAAATATAATATCATACTTTCTAGGTGAACATAATCCAATCTGATTTATGTGAAATTTGGTGTCAACACTGTATAGAATAATGATCATAAAACTAAGTCAATACTGGAATGATATGGTCATAATACATCTGGAGAAAGAAAGTGTATGGTTTCAAAAGAACATATCCCAATAAGTTATAAATATTTTTTAAAGTGTTTATGTGGTAGGAATGTATATCCACATAAAATAATGATAGTATACCATATAATATAATAAAATGGTATAATTTACCCAACTTATATGGAATTACTTTAATAGAATGATCATAACTCAATGAACAAAAATTGAGTTTCCAAAAACTCTTACAAATGGGAAAACAACTAAATCAATAACCACTTAAATAAGGGGAATTTATTTGGATAGAGAATCCCATGAAATAAAAATAAATTATAATAAAATTATATATCCATGGGTAGTGAATACACCATACAAATAGAACATGGTGCACAAAATGTATTAAATCACAAAGAATCATAATTGAGACCATAAAAACCCTTTTGGATTGAGTAACACTTCAATCAAAACCTATTGAAAGATAAGGATTGTAATTTAAATTTATATACCATGACTAAAATTTAATTTATTATATGATATCTCAAATATGTAGTATATATAGTACAAAATGAAATTAGGTGCATAATACCAAATAAGTATCAAGGAGATGAATTTGTGACAAAAACCCTTACCTCTTATACAGACTTTGATGAATATAATTTAACCTCATGTAACAAAAAATTAAATATTTAAATTAATTAATTAATAACCTTACTCAAATCTATTTTCATTCATACTCTTCATAAATAATCATTCTCTATATAAATTCTTCTGATCTTCTACATTGGGTGTTTATTATTTTAATCGTTTGTATTAATTTTATAATAGCAGTGTCTAGGTTAATTCTTGTTTTAAAATTTCATCATTAATAGATAATTTAAGATAATATAATATATTTTCAAGATATTTTATAAAGTTATAATTTCATTTCATGTTAGTTTTGTTTATGAGCCACGATGATGAAGTCAATAATGATCATGTTTTGGTGATTCTTAAAGAATGAAATGTTTTTTCTTAATTAATAATTTAAATGTTCATATAATCTTACAAGAACCAAAACAACATTGTTTACATATTTATATCATATTACACCATTAAATATGTTCTCATAGTCATCTAATACGTAAATTCATATTATTTTTTGATTAAGTTGTTAAACCGACCCCAACATGAACATACCCATATTTAATGAATGATTATGAGGTGGTTTTGTTGTAATATCATTATAAAAAACATAATTATATTATATAATAATTCTTAATGTGATATATACAAATTTTAAATAATTATAATAATAATCAATGGATATGAAAATATTACAATGTTTTAATAAAATATTATCCTCTTAGTATTCTCATTTTAAAAGATTAAATTAATGATGATAGTTTATTGTTCGTATCATTAATAGGTACTTATATTTGTCATTATAGAGCCTTATTGATATAATTAAAATAATATTTATCCTTTATTCCCATCCTTATATCCAACATTGTAAGGTAGTGAAGGAAAATGAAACTTGTTACGTCTTGGAGGTGGTAGTCTGCACAATACATGAACAATGGTTTTGTTTTCATTAATGGATAGGTATATGAAAAAATGATAATACCCTTAATATAGTAATATTATAGTATATAAATGATAATTATATCATTATATTAGTATGAATAGAATAAATTTTAAAATAGATAATTTAGAAGAAAAATAAGTAGTTGATCATACTCATATCGGAGACTTGAATTTTCCTTTAAAGTCTCCATGAATTTGAAGGTATCAGGTTAAATATGAGTAAACAAGGGATTATGTTCATGGTATAGAGTTTTAGGGAGATATAAATTGTATATTTTCAAGGATAAATTCAAATTAAAGGTTTCTCTTGAAGTGGTAAAGATGTTGCACTTTTATAAGTGAAGGGAAGGGTATTTTTGGGAGTAATCATTTTTTCATAATGTAAGGTTACTATTCAAGTGGAAAAGGCCAAAAAATGGATAAAAAAAGAAGATATTTATATTATTTTGAGTTGAAACTCTCCTCAAGAACTCCTTTTTAATCTACTTCGAGTGATTTATGGTTTTTTTGTTTTTTGTCTTTTTATTGAAACTTCATATTATATAGGTAATTATTTTTTAAATATTTGCAATTAATATTAATTATAAAGATTAAGAATGACAATTTTACCTAATTTAAAACTTATGATTTAAAATTTTAAAATATTTTTTTAAAATAGAATTTTTAATGGTGTGATAATTTAATTTTAAAATAAATTCACTTAATCATGTAAAATAATTTTAAAAAAATAACATTTTTATGATTTAAATTTATATATAAGGTAAAATTAACTTTGATACTGATAAATTAAATTAATATAAAAGAAATATAGGTTATGAGTCTTCCAATTCAATCCATAATCTAATATCCCTTGAAAAAATACTTGATTCAAAGAAAATACTGAAAACTCTTTCTATATTGAAGCAACATTTTAATTATTTATAAAAATGCTTGTCATAGGTTTTTCTAAGTTAAAATAATATTTTAAAATGAATAATTTCATTCCTTAAATCCATTTTTTATTAAATATAAGTTTTTATAAATTTATATTTCATTCTTATATAACAGTAAATTCATACAATTTACAAGTTTCGTGAAAACTGTATTTTTCAACTAAAAACAAACCTTTTAAGAAAAAGATAAAAAAATTCATAATAAGAAAATTTCTATATGATAAATTCAAAAATAAAGTTTGTTTTTATTAATTTCAAATGAAAAAACTTAAAAATTCAGTTTTTTAATAAAATCATAATATATAATTGAAAAATGTTTTTAATTAGAAAATTAAATTTTCAAATATTAACTATTATTATTCTTATTTCAAATAATTTTCCAACTAAATTGGTTTCAAAAAATTATTAATATAAAAAATAATTTATCTTTAATTTTATGTTTATTTAAATGGAAATGTGTATCATGTAAAATAATTTTTTTTTAGAAAAATACGTTTTAAAAAAAATAAATTGTCTTATTAATCATTTTAAGTGAACAAATTAGTTTTCAATCATATTAAAAGTTACATCCATTTTATATATACATATAATTAAGAAATAAATTACTTATATTAATTACCACTAATTAAATTTCTATGTTTTTTATGGTTATACTTAATTATTTATATTTTATCTAAATTTATTGTGGTTTTATCTATGTTTAGTGTTACATGTAGAGAAATTCATAAAACACATTGAATTATTTTAAGTAAATTATATATTATAATAGTGGGGTGTTACAATCTCCCTCCCCCCCCCCTCAAATAATTTTTTTCCTCAAAATTTCACTCATAATATTAGATTAATTCCTACATAGAACCCATAATTAATCATACAACATTAGATGATCATGGGTTTATTTAAGATATGGAAAGAGATTTGTCTATATGATAAAAATTATTGTAAGTGATTTATAAATAGATATAACCCATTCCTAATATCACATATAATTTTAATAAGGTAAGAATATCTAAATCCATAAGTAATATCTTCCCACAAACTCTTAAAACTGTTTATATAATAGTTTTCCTGCTAGGGTTTTTTATAATTAAATATCTAGTAGTTGGAAAAGACTTACATGATATAGGATACTATAAAATCTCGAGTTAAAAAACATTATATTGTCTATTAGTAGTTGTTTAATAGTATTTTCCTTGTTCACTTGTTTGTTTGTGACTACTTCCCTTGTTGACCTTTTGATTGGGGCATTGAGCCGTATAATTCCCAAATCTATTACAATTTAAGAAGTTAATTTTTATAGATTATCTCTTTTCCTTAGACTTGTGACTTAGATAAACTTCATAAATTTATCTCCCATGAGACTCCATATTTCTATTATTTATTGTGTTTGGTACTTCTACTATATTCAAATTGTTAATAATATTTCATGATAGCTATTTTGGATTAAAAACAAGATTTCCCAATCCATATCTCATTCTGTTGGTTTGTTAGTTATAGTAATCTATGCATTCTTACTCACACCAATAACAACTTCTAGTTTTAACCATTACTAAAAAAAGGGTTGTCATGAGTGTCCAAACCCTATCAATATGGTGGGATTATCATAATCAATAACATAAAAGGTATTCATCCTTAAAACTTGATACCCTTATCATCATGTTATCTGTCAATTCCTTTAGTTTAATCTATATCAATATTAGTTCAACCAATATCATTCTTGGTTCAACCTTGGTTACTTTAAATTGGGTTCTATCATTATTCTTAAACTAATCTTCAAAATATAGATCCCAAATTACCATGAACATTTTTAAAAATATACTAAACTCAAGAATCGTTGAAATATATATGCTCAAAATCCATCGTATCCTTCCTAAAGAAAAATTAATCATTCATACAATCATATAGACAAGTATGTATATATTTTAATTGTATACTCTCAATAACATACATTTCCAAAAAAAAATATGTTAATATTAATGGCATTAAACCACAATGATATTATACATTCCTCCAAAAATTTACTCTATCATTAACCCTTAAATGGTATTAACCACTAGTTCATAAGGTCATACACTAGTTATTATATATCATAATCCCAAAAATGAGATGACAGTCCATAAAAATATCATGAATTAATTATCAATCCCAAGGTTACCAATTATTATCTAACTTAATTCTTAAAAATCAAACCACCCTTTAGTATCTAAACATCAAACATATACTAAGCCAAAAACTTATTTATCCCTCAAACATGTGTTCTTCAATAGTTATCTCCAAAAAATATCACCTTTCTATAAAATCATATCTCAAGGTTATTGAAACCATTTAATATAATATTCCAAACCATTGATGAAAAAATACTTAAGAACAATCCTTATATGTTTCACATAATACTTAATAACACTTATAATATACCAAAATGTCATTGATAAATATCACTTCATTAATTAAAATAGCTAAGTGTATCAAGAATATATTTCTATTTTGATATGAACCTATCTATTTAAGTTAATACTAGGAAACTCACCTTTTTCATCACAACAATAATATAATAATATTCTTAACCTTTTAAGTATTTTACCTTATTAAGTAATATGACATAGTGGTCTCAAGGTATATACCTTTCTATGTTTCATTTTTGTGATCCTATATCAACCAAATAATAAAATCAAAATGGTTATGATAACATTAAAAATATGAATATGAAATCATAAATCCAAATATGCATTCCTTTATGACACCATTTTTTTAAACATAATATTATTTTGTATCAACCAATGAATCATTTGTTCAATCCTTGGTTATAAATGGTCATTTTTCTATTAAGTTCTCTAAACTAATTAGTTAAAATCATTCTTAAATAATTTATAATTTTTTTTAAATATAATTTGATTAACCACAAAATATCCCCTAGAAGCGTATCTCAATATTTTTGATCTTAGGACCACTCACCATGTAGTAGAGTTATGATCGAATCAATCCTTAAATAACCCTTTTTGGGGTGATTACCCCTAGGTGAATCTGTACCACAACCACATCCACTTGATAATATCTAGACTGGGATATTTTTCTTTGAAAAAAATAATCTATACTTTACCAAAACATAAATATTCCATTTTAATGATTATTATATGACCTTAAACTACATGGTACAGTCATCCCCACTACATGATGTTAAATTGTGTGGCACATGTCCTTGTTGTATGACCATAAACTACATGGAACATTCATCCCCACTATATGACGTTAAATTGTATGACATAGTTACTTATCATAGAGCCTTAAATTTCATGGTACAGACATACCTTATGAATTATGGTAAATTATATAGAACATATCCTTTTCATATAACCTTAAAATTCATGACACGGCCATCCCTACCACATGACGTTAAATTATGCATCATAGGTCATTATCATATAACCTTAAACTATATGGAATAATTTTCTCAGACTCATAACATTAAACTATATAGAAATTTTCCAATATATGTGTATTTCAAATATATTACATATCATCTTCACTATAAAATGTTAAAAAGCATGGTATCATCCTAGTCACATGATGTAAAACTACATGACAACATCTTCATCATGAGATGTTAAAGTGCATGGTAACCATCCTCATTGTAAAATATCAAAATTCATCATAAAAGTATTCATCAAATTAAATTAAATTATATGACACCCACCATACCATGGATTCTAAATCTCATGATATGTGTTGAAAACTCATGTCATATTCCTTAGTACAGTGCAAGTTATTCTCCAATTGCCTCTTATTTTTCACATTGAAAATGAATCATGTGAGATTATAGGTCTTGGTTCATCACACCATTTCGTGTAACTAGAATAAACATAACCAATTTTGGGAGGTATAATGATCCACCCTGTAAGTCCATAAACATCTTATAGAGACACCTTATTTATAGCCTAATTTCCCTACATAAGACCCAGATCTATATAATAATCCTTGACACACAATCTTTCTGGGCCCAAAGGATATTAGTGCCCCCTATTCCTTATATATGAGATAGATCTATGTAAGTAATATTTCTCTATAAAAAAATACATACGGTTTTATTCCCAATTAATATAGGATATGTAGTGATGTTGGTATCACTCATCTTATACCCAGCCTCAAATTTCATCAATGATAAATTCCATCACCCCTATGTAAGAGCCTGATTTGAATAGTTAATTATAATAGAAGAAGTATACATGGACTTATTCCTATCCCCATAGGATACATAGTGATTCCCAAAATTTCTAAACTAGGTCCAACCATAGATATAAAAAATTCCACCACCTCCTCTTACTGCATTACCAAATCACCCTTCATTCACAATGATTCGTGTTATTTTTTTTAATACTAATATGAGTTTATTTTATTTCATGTGTGAATAAGATCTTCAAAAAACTAAAAAATTGAAAATAATCCCTCCTACATTTGAACCAGATCTACATGAGGGTTGTCATCATGGGTCCCCTAATTTAAAAACCCATGCTTAGAAAACACCCTTCCCATACATATGAGTCTGATATGTGCATGTGAAATTCTTTGTAAGAACTATGTATGGCTTGATTCCCAATTACTTTGGGATATGTAGTGACACTAGGATCATTTATCTTCATCCCAAACACAAAACAAAAAAAATACCATTTTCCCTACATACAATCCATATATATGTAGGAAATATCACAATCAAGAACTACAAGTGGATTGATTCCTATTCCAAATTAATACATAGTGACTCCAAGATATCTGATCTTAGGTCCAACCAAAAATCCCACCAAAAAAATCACACTCTCTTTTCTTCTATATTTTATCCTAATAAATGCAAGGAGTTCTCATAATAACCACATGTGTCTTGATTCTGAAATACTTTAGGATACGTTGTGATGTTGGGATCCTTTTTCCTAAGCCTAACAGAAAACTCTATCAACTAATATTCCCTCCTCTAATATACATAAGAGTTTATAGTAAAGATTCATTCATGAAACTCAACTGATAAATGATATAAAATAAAATATTCCCCAATCCTTTCCTTGGTGATATATCCATAAAAATATGTTATGATAAAATATATATATTTTTAGATAATTTAATTTGATCCCCTACTGCATAATTTAAATAGTTCAACACATGGTCCACCTAGAAAGACTTTAAACTGCTCAAATGGGATTCCAATATGTGGATCAATCTCCCTGCATGAGTGTTAGATCTATGTAATGGTACTTGACACAAGGTAGTCCCCCAAACAAACATTTGGATAAAATTCACATTTTTATCATTATACCCAAATGTTGGTAGCCTCCTTAAAATATAAGGGCTATAAATTGACTGACTCCTACTATCATAGGATACACAACCAGACCATATGTTCTAGACATAGCCACAAGTCCTCATTAATTTCCACCCATTTAAAGGGAATCATAACAACCTAGTAATGGAACATTCAAGCCCAAAATTCTTATGCCATGTTTTCTGAATGCTTTCTTTTTATTAAACACACTTCATTCTTTAAGAAACTTTTACTTTCATAAACCTCACATTATTATTGATAATGATAACATTAAACTTAAAAGGAAAATTTTTCTTAACTATACATATTATTCCCCTAATATGTCTCTGCAAATGCGACCCTAATATAGTCTATCAACTAGAGTAATATTCATCTTGAAGAATATAATCCTCTAATTTTTATAGTTCTTCACAGCATCATAGAGGAACCCATCTATCAAACATGGTTATTTTCATCCCTTGTGTATCTTCTCCACATCACTATTCCTAAATCAAGAACCTTAAGTTTTGATTTATGACACCATCACTTCCTATTCAAAAGTTGTTGGTATATTCTATGAACATGGGCCCTTTTTGGGGTTGTTATTCTCATTCATTATTTCCACACATCATGTCCATAAATGATGTCCACAAATCCTTGGAGAAATTCTATATTGGCATTGGTACCTCTATTAAAGTTAGGTCAACTTTCCCCTTTTCCACTAAAGGAATTTTATCAACCCATTATGATCTAATAAATATAACTTTAAACTATATAAAATTCCTTTGTGGGGTATCCAATATGTGTATTAGTATTTCTATTCATGTTACGTTTTCACCTCTCCCTTTCCATATACATTTCCCCACATCACATGTGGTCAACATGCATGACCCTAAAACTCACCATTCACGATTAAAGTTTTATAACCTTAAAATATATCTTTTATATTGTCCAATAATTTTGTCCTTAACTATATTCACCTCCTACATGGGATTGTGTGGTATCAGAACAGTGGTGTATCCTTTAGTGTGTTATAACAATTCTTGAATATTTCTTCCTTCTATAAACCTACTTCATTTCACAAGTGTTTCAATCCTTGGGAACCTTTCCTTGGATATCGATAATGAGCACATTCAACTTCAAAGGACACTTCTACTTGACTATGCATACTATGCCTCTAATATTTAAATGTATAAGCACCCTTGATATGGCATTTCAACCAGAGGAATATTCATCCTGAATATGAGAATCTACTAATTCCAGTATGCCCTAACACTAATTCAATGGAACACTTATTTCAAATATGGCCTATGATAATTCCTTATATATGTATCTCTTTTCATAAATATTGATTCAAGAACCTTGGGTTTTTACTTAAATATTCTATAGTCACATTACTCAAGTGGACTTGATACCCTTGATGTTATGAATTTGTGAATCGATCTTATTTTCAACAGTAAGAATATCATATCTCACACTCAAACACTTAATTGGTCCTTGTTATATGAATTTAAACTAAATGATATAATGGTTTGATCCCCAATACCATAAATGGAATTACCCTTCTCCAGTGAAGTCTAGTATAGTATTGTTCTCTCCAATATCATTGAGTTTTTCCTTTCCCTTTTTAGGGTAATTTTACCACACTTAATTTCAAAGCTATATAACCTTAAACTGGATAAACCTTTGATCAAAGATATACAGCCTTAAAATGAAACAATATGTGGTTCACACATCATAAACTTAGAATTTATAAACTTGGGTCAAATTTGTATGAACTTAAACATAAACCATACCAATTCAAATTGCATGAACTAAAACTACATAAGAAAAAAGATACAAAAAACTCATCAATTTTAGAACCCATAAATGGAAACCCAAGGAAAAATTTGATTATTCTCTTGTTGGACATGCACCTTGTGTAATCTAGAAAAAACAAGAATTTTTAGTTGAAAAGGGTAAAAATCTTGTTAGGTTGAAAACCCTCGAGGTTTTACTAAGAAAAATCCAAGTCTTTTCCTGCTAACACTTCACATATGATAATTAGGAAAATGTTAGAGCAAAAAAATAAAATACTTAAAACTGGTTGGTCCATAATATGATTATAGAAGAAGTTAGGCTATGATCGCTAGGCCCCTTAGACTACAAAAAATTTAGAGTGTTAACTTGTCATCTTATCTCCATTTTATCAATCCATAGGATCTATGTGAAATACTAGAAGACATAACTCTGAAGGTTCTAAAACCCTTTTGGAAAAGGAATTTACATTCTAAATTCTAACTTTAGGATCCCTATCACATTAAGTCAACTTATTCATCCAAGTGGACCAACTCCAATGTTATGGTGATTGTAGTTATGAATATACCCAGCCTTGATCCACATACAAGATAAAATCAATAGAATAAAATGCTTGAGAATTGTGTTTATTCTTAATAGATAAGTAGATGTAGGAAAATGGACATTTAAGAACAAAATGAGTTTTTATTCATTTATAAAAATGAGAGGAGGATCTACATATTGGGTCCCTCTCTTCATTGCATTGATATATTATAAAATTTTATCAATATAATTATGGATTTTATGGAACAATACTCGAGACTCATCAAAACTTTTTTGAATCCTGATAATATCTATATCTTTATCCTCATCAGCAAGATGAATATTTTTTTGTGAAAACATCAACATCATATGTTCCCTAGATTTGAACTTCTTAAAGGGATTAGTGGAATTGTACTAAATCCTCCTTGGTTGCATCCAATTTTTATTATATACAAATCTCTTGGATCTCTTTCTTGTTAACTCAACCTTGATATTCTACTAGCTCCTTAGTATGGTTAAATTATTCCCAATAAACTAAAACTCATAGATTGGTATATTTTGTTAGAAATATTTCATTGGTAATACATTGTTTCATAATTTTCTCTTGTTATCATTGTTTAATGACCTCCTTCAAAATATAATGGATCATGTGATAGTCAAAACCACCATATATTAATGTGTTAAACATACTACAGATCTAATAAAGTTGTTAGGAAAGGTCTTCTATGGGTGTCTATTAATAAACTCTATATAAACATCTAAATAAATCTACATGATACATAAAAAGTGATATAGGCATTCATTTATACCTTAAAACCACTAACAGGAAGTGTGAAATACCCTATAATAAATTCACTTAATAAAATTGATTGTTTCACAGCCACAAAGTTGGTAGCTTCCAGAGTGGTTTTATTCCTAGCTTAATCTAACATTAAAATTAGAGTGAGGGCCTATTTTATAGGTTTGGTCATTGAAGATACTATAATTAAGGTGATAAAACAAGGATAAAAGTTAATGATTAAGATAATAGAAAAAGTGAAGGATAATTAATCAAGGGACATATAGATACTTACCAATGAGTGGATTAGCCAATGGGTTTGGGTTTCTCTCTATATTCCTGACTTCATTGGTCCATGAAGTGAGGAATTCTTGAGGGATCATTCTTCTTGAGTATTTTTTTTAGACTACCTCATATAACCCATGAGAGTACACCATTTTATAATCTTGGGTAAGTGATCCCTCCATCATAGGGGCATGAGAAAGCTAAACATCCTAATGATAGATTTCCTTGGAAACATCCTCTATAGATAAAGCAAAAAATATCTAGAATTTTTATCAGCACACCATGTATAAAGAAACTAATTTAGCATGAACAAAAAGACATATATCCTTCCAATTCTTTATTTAAATTTCAAAACTATTTTAGAGAACCAGTTATATTGATGTTTTCAAGATTATATTCAACTTTTAGTTATGAAATAGGTATAGTTTCAATCCTTGTCGCATCTCCATTGATGGAAAAAACACTCAATATTCTTGGATTAGGGTCCAAATTTATCTTTTCTTTAACTCTACCCACTATGGCCCTAATGGGTTCCCTTTTAGAATGTATGGGAGCCACCAAACCCTAAATGGTAAATGTTTTTATGTTTTTAGAGATACAGGTTCTTATTAATTTTTCCTTCTTCCATTTCATAAATCGTCGATTGTTAAGATTTTAGAAAATATGATTGAAGAATGTATAGGGAACACTTCTTAGGAATCATCAGTTATAACCTCCATGTACCCTATCAAATTAGGATTAGCTCCATCCCCTATCATGTTTTAACCATCCATGGAGAATTTTCCTCCCTTTGTGATGTAATACTCACTAAATATATTGGATAAGAATTTTTAAATGGGAAATACCATCATCAACAGACTCATGGATCACATCAAACGACCTTGATTCTTAACCCTGTCCTTTTAATACAACCATAGGAATAGTAACATCTATTTCTATTGGGAGACCCTTCAATGCGTGTGAGGATTCTACAAATGTAATGGGCCCTTTAATGGAAAGAGAAGTTAGAAATTGTTACATAAGATTGAAATCATATACATTCATTATACCTGGAATCTTTTCCCCTTCATCGTTAACTGGGGAATGTGGGGTTATTTATATTGATATATTATCGTCTAAAGGCATAGTCTCTTAAGTAGAGATTATAACTCCATCCATGGAAGCTTCATTAGTAACCAAAGTATTGTACTTAAATAACTTCAGGTAGGATAGAGTGGAAGATTATATAATATATAAACATGGTTATATGAATATGATGAATAGATTAGGGATAGGTTTTAAGAACTAACTATAATGAAATGAAGGTTTTTCAAAATACTTTTCTCTCCGCTGATGTTTGACATCAAATGACAGAAGACTAGTACATAACTTCTCAAACATGTATTAGAGGAGGTAAGTAAGAAAATCCTCCCAGTATCTCTTCTTACATATTCCTCAGGACCATGGATAACTCTCCTACCTCTAGAGGAGATGACCTCTCCACCCTAATGGGGATACTAGTTGTAGTATATCTTAGATATTTCATTGATGGTGATTCTGACTCCACCCTCTATAAATTAAGGTGATGATTTTTTTGGTAATAGTTTTTTATTTAAAATAATAAAAGAATAAGTATTTTGTGATGATACTTACATCCCCAAGTTTAATAAATTTGTCCCATTCACCAATAGAACGATTGAACACCCCTTCACTGGTGTCTCGCTCCATCATTTCTCTTTCCCATTTCATGGTGGGGACATGTATTTTGGTGGTATAGTCGATAATATATAGCTCTTGGATTCACTTTCCTACCTCCATAGGATTGGTTTTATAATTAAAGTTTGAGGGTACATGTATGTCCCTAGGTTAGGGAATATGCATAGTAACCTAGAGAATATATCATAGATACTTAACATCAGAGGACCAATCCTATTAGAATTGATCATCTTTAGGCCATACGTAGCCTGAGGAATCCTCCACCAGTTGTGAAGAGGACCCAACATCCTTTGAATTAACTTTTTTTATAGTCCTTTCTACCTCAGTTGGAGTTTGAAAAATTAAGACATGGGTCTCCTCTTGGTGATAATTTTGGGAGAATATTAATCCAATAGTATATCATAAAGTCTCTCCTATATAGGGTTTTCTAGAAACCCATAATTAGGGTCATTTGGTTGATTCCGAGACTTCATCACCATCACTCTCTGGATGAGCCCGTTTTACTCATTTTTTTTATCCTAGAGTCAAAACAGTAAAAAATAAAGGTATTATTTTCACCAACATTCCTTAAGGATATGAAGAAATAAAAGAGTTGGAATATATTTGGTTTAACCTGATATATGTGCTCAGCGAAGTAAACTTGATCATCATCTAAAAAACTTTGTGTTCCATTATTACCCGATGCTTACTTGCTACATTAGATGATTCTATGATAAAACTCAATTTTATGGAGTATAGTTAGATATTTTAGAAACCTAATTTGTTGCCCAAACCTATAAGTCATGTAATCCACATTGTTAATCTCTACATCTATTCATGTCACTAACACATAGTCTCTCAAGCCATTATACATGACCTTAGCTTGTATTCATTGAGTTTTTTATTGACAATTTTCCTAGTGAGGGGATCACCATATGGGAAAAAATTGACCTCTACATATAGCATAAAATATTTAGAGATAATAAATAATTTAAACATAGGGGTATAATACCCGAGATAAGTTGAATTAAAGGGAAAAACTAGAACCCAAAAATATCATCTTCATTGTGTATTGTATATGCACTAAATCTCACCATTATCTAACCTCACAATACCTGGAATGGACCTAAAATATGAAAAGGGGAATTTCAAATTTAAATATACATCAAGAACTGGTGGATCTTTCTCAAAATAGGTGCTTCAAATCCCATATGATCCCCTTGCATTAACATGGATACCATAACAAATTATCCTGGCCTCACACCACTATTATAATCTCAAACCAGAATAAAATAAGTGCTTATCCATATTTCTAGAAAACTATTTAGTCGGTTCTTCATAGGGGTGTTATTATCTATAATATAACCCCACTCTTCATATTGACCTTATTTTAACATTGGATAATACTTTCCTAGGATACCACTCTTTTCCATTGTGGGAAATCCCATTATATTCTTTCAACTTAGTCATTTTTACTAGGGTCTTAAGAAGATATTCATCCATACTTTAGAATGGATGTCAACTCATGGGTGAGGATTTTTCCCTATGACCTTCAAGGTAATTTTTTATAATTTATGATCTAAGGATTGAATCCATTTATCATCCCCCAATTTGTCCTTAAATTGATGGATTCATTATACATGGCCTCAATTATGGGTTCCCTTGAAACATTATAAACATCCCAAAAACTCACTCCTGCTTCAATATGCATAAAATGGAAAGTGTTGGTTTGAGAGATCCATCTTCTCAAAAAATATAAGACTAATTTAGGGTGTTTGTGTATGTACTCTTGAGAAACCCAAATGGATTCATGAATGAAACCCACCTTAAGATCAGATTTAAATTCAATTATTATATTATGAACCAAGTAAACCCACATTCATTTAGGCTTGAATCCTCCACTTTCATGAAATTCCCATTAATTATTCCAGCATTGTGACTGATCAGTGGTGGAAAGACAAAGAATGGATGAGAATTAATGTGTCTTAATTTTGAAAATGTGAGGTTATATATCTAAAGTAGTCATATTGTGGTTTATTAGGAACATGGAGTGAACTATCCCTTCATTGATATATGTATTACTAGTATAAATATTGGTTTTAGTAATGTTTTTATACTCACTAAACTAGGAGTGTGGAGTGTAGTTATAGTCTCAAAATGAGCATGTCTATTATAATCCCATGCTATGATAGTAGAATAAATTTGCATAAAGATTACTCCATATGGTTCTTCTTCAAGTGAATTGTAAGGTGTGATGGGAAAATGTCACATGCGTGGTAGTACCATGGTCCAATAATTTAAATTATTTCATTTATGTGAGTGGTGACCTCATTATCCAAAATAGGAATCATGCTCTCATCCATCTGATTTTTTCAATTAAATACATGATGGTTCATTAAAAAAAATTATTGATATTGGGATAAAGTTCTCATGTGAAGAAGAACATAGACACATACATTAGGTGAAAGTTTTTATAGGTATAAAATTTTCTCACCCAAGTAGTTTGAACAATACTAATATGAAATTTGGCTAAGTCCAAATTTGTTTTCCAATGCAGTTTTCCCATATAATTCTCATAATTCAGGCAGTTCACCTAAATACTTTACTTATTTTCCTCACGTTAGTCTATCACCTCAGGAGGGACCTAATGTAAGTGATTCACCTAACCTCTACACTTAACATTGATTCACTAAGTATATGTAAAAACAAATAGGTGAGTGAATACATTGAGTTATCAATGATTACTAGGGCACCAAGACATCAATAAATCATCTATTTTGATAAAAGACATAAGAATCTGAGGGAGGGGGTTGTACACCCACAATTTATAAGTGTTGGATAGAGGTTTTCACATGATTTCAACATGGGATATTCACAAGGTCAACTTACATGAATGGTTTGTGCATCCCACTGGTGTGAACTAGCCAATACTTAAGCTAAAAATTCATACTCTTTCATAAATTAATTCACACCAATTTCACTTTTACCTCAAGATTAAATACTCATTATTCCAATCAGATCTAATATTGGGGGGTCATTTATTGGTGTTATCCTTTCATTTAAGGGAATAATATCTTAAGGAATGAATGCCTAAAACTCGTGAAGGGAAATTCATAGGGAAAGGAAATGTAATCTTCCTCAAAATCCTTGAATGTGCCTAATTTGACCATGCATGTGGATCCTATGTGACCAAGTACCACACATGGGTTTCAAATGCATGAATAACTATCACAAGATACCAAATTAACCCAGGGTTCTAAATTTTTCTATAAATAGGACCATTGGGATCCTTACTTGAGTAAGAGATCTCATGAAGATCTGATTTCCCTAGTCTCTCTCCCAATTCATCAAATTCCCCAAGTTTCTTAATAAATCCCTAAATTGAGAAGGATTGACAAAAAGTGATAGTATTTGAGTTCCCTGATGGTATAAAACATCAATACCCTTTATGTGGATCCACTTCCACCCTAGTTTTATAATACTAGGGTGAAGGACCCTTACCCAACTATAAAATTATGTTCCCCTCTTCCAAAGGAATATGTGGAGACCCCCTATAGCTAGGAAGATGCTTCTCCCAAGTTATGAAACCTAGAATATCACTTTTCCCTAGCATCATCTGGGAAAATCTTTTAACACTTCACCCTACTATCACCATGGTAAATCCCTCACCACTTCACTCTAGCATCACTTCGTAAAATACCTCATCCCTTTGACCTAGAAACATTTGGTTGAATCCCTTATCCCTTCACCAAATTATCTCCTGGGTGAAGTTAACATCTAATTTACCTAAAATTACTAGGGTGAATACTTATAAATTACCCTAGTATTATTTGGGTGAGTTATTCTTATAGAAATTTTCAATGACCAACCATCATTTTTTCTGCTTGTACTGAAGCAACATGACCTCCCTGGCTTTAATGGCAGAGCATTTACTCATCCAAATTTTCCATTTGGACCTAAAATTATCAAATACCCCTTTAAATCCACTAAATACATGAAATAATTGTATAAACCAGCATTCCACTCTTTAGACCCTACATTACATTGATTAATGGTGTCTCTCATGTGTCTCTCATGTGTCTCCCTCAAAAAATAAAGTCCCCAGGGGTTTTTAAATCTTTAATATCCTTAATAATGGGGGTACTAATCTTAATAAAGCCAATGAGAATTCCCCTATCACATGAGAAAACAATTTTATAAACCATATCTAATCTCAATCATTCTAGGTGCCACAATTGGCATAATCCATACATCCACCCTTCCAGTCCCATAACTGGAAGTTGTCCTTATTTTTTATGCATAAAATGTGTGGTATCTTCACCTTATTCTTTTAAATCCCACCTTTATAGAGAATTTTAAAACCTCAGAAATGTAACTATTAATTATGACCACCATATAACCTCTTATCCTCCACTCCTAAGTGGAAAAGGGTATCCTTCCTAGATTAATCCCCTATTCTTCATTTTTGGATGTACCCTTCTCCTTCCATCATATTTCTCACCCTATACTATCCTATAATTATGATGTAATATGATATGATAAGTCCTCACTCCATAAATGAGTCCCAAGAAGTTATCATTGATGATTTCATCAATCTTTTATCATTAATGAGTTAAGGAGAGATAAAGAGAATTTGGAGGACTCAGTGTTTATTCCCTTTTCCAAACTACTTTCACACCCCCATGTAATTTTTCTAATCCTCTATTATATTATGTTTCTCACTTTGAGCGAGACTCATATGATCCTAGAGATATGTGTTGATCAAGATATTAGAATCATTTAAATTACTCATTTGATCTCCTTCCTTAGAGTAATCCCCAACAACTAGATTCTTTTCTTAAATGGTATCCCCATATTCATAACCCCTCACAATTCTCTATTGTTTCAACTTTTATAACATATATGTCCTCACAACAAGATGTTACACTATGTGGACAATGTCACCATATCATGGAATTAAACTACATGTCCAACATCCCCACAAAATGAAATTAAAATTCATGGATGATATCCTAGTCACATTATGTTAAAATTTGAAAAACAAATCCCTACTCTATGACATTAAACTAAATGGTACATTCTTGCCACATGACCTTAAACAGTGTCATTCAAACTATGTGGGATTTGATTCCCATTTTGATGGGATACATAGGACACATCTTATAGATTTAAACCCATCATCACAAATCTTCTCTCAACATCTACTAGGCCCATGTTCCCTATAGATCATCCCTACATTAGTCCATATTCCTAATAAAACTGTATCTTCACTCGGAGGGACATATTCCCTCTGGGTTTCACCACATTATTCTCATCGATCCATATTCACGATGGGACCTATCATCATAAGGACATATTAATTATGAGAAAAACTCATCCTCATTGATCCATATTCTCTATAAGGTCAAACACAAAGGATTTCTCATGTGTAATTCCTATACCAACCATTTATAAGTATCTTTCTCCAAGTCACCTTTATCGCATAATGTTAATCAACATGGATTGTTCCATCTCACACAACCTTAAAAGGTATGAAATTACCCTTTAAGTATAACTAAACTGTGTGGGTTCTTATTCCATTCACAAGGATGTTTAATAATCCCCATCACAGTCCTGACCCCAACACCAAAAACATCCACTACTTTCCTAGGTGGATATAAACTCCAGAGAACCCAACTGTGTGGCTTTAAAAAATAGTGACTTATAGACTAGCACTGCTAAGAAATATTGATATAAACATATAGAAACTATTATATATATATATATATGGATTCATATATGTATAACCTATTATATATACATGTGCTTTTATCAATAGAATACCTATGATATGTTCATACATTCACATCAACATTTTTTAATAACTAATTTCTAGTGTCAAGACTGGTTATGTACTAGTATTTGGGAAAGATTCATGAAAATTAATTAAATCTATAATATATTCCTAGATTAGGAAATAATTTCCCCTAATAGGGTGTGATGAGTTTGATCTCCCATATTATCTACTAATATGAGTTCCTAAGCATCATTGGAAAGAAACCACAATGAACACCTACCATTGGAAAGTAGTTCTATAGATTTTTATAGATGTGGGAATCATTGCTTGTTTCTGGTTCCATGAATAAACCTCATTGGAAACCATCCATGATAAGAGTAGTAACCTGATGCAAATATTGTGCATCCATACATATC
The DNA here is from genome assembly GCA_963277665.1 of Viscum album. Taxonomy (NCBI): domain Eukaryota; kingdom Viridiplantae; phylum Streptophyta; class Magnoliopsida; order Santalales; family Viscaceae; genus Viscum; species Viscum album. Next base: position 803,760,664 of record OY728148.1, read on the forward strand.
CCCTCATAACTAAGCATCAGGCCACCACATCCCGAGTCAAAAAAGTGTCGACATAACCTTGGAATTGACATGAGCTGCATTGGATTGGAAATATAATCTCAATATAATGAATTTTCATATTACTAAAAATATAACATCACAACATAGAGGGTATAGCTCTGAGTTTGTATCTTATGTTGACCCTCCATGCTATATTGTATCGTGCGTATATACTATGTTGGATTTTATGAGATAGTGTTTATGGTGATGGTACCTCAATTTTTTTATCTCACACTAATTAGGAGATTTCAAATTCCTAGAAAGTTGACAAAACATCTGATGATGAGCATAAATAGCTTTATGATGGCGAATTTGGGATTGCGTTAGATCACCAACATACTCTCAAGCTATAACATGGGGTTGTTTTGGCCTTACCATATTTTATTAGTTACTATTAAAATTACATGTCACTTATCCCATTTATTATAATGTAGAAACATTATTTTACCATTTATTCTTACACGAGGTACTTCTTTTTTTACGTTTATATAGTGCATTTATTATTTTCATTACTCTTACACAATGTATTCCATACATCGAAACACTCCCAAAAGATAGTGATTCACCTTTAAAACTCATTATTCACATTTAATATTTAATTAATAAAAATATATAAATGTATTTCTATAACTAAGATCTTATTTAAAAACTAATAAATATATAAAACTACCATTTAATATCTAAAAATCAAATAAAAACACATAAAAGACTAAAAACTAAAAATAATGATAGATTTTTAAAAATTAATAGAATAAACTTGAAGGCCCTAAATGGTGAAATGACTTTACTGGACATTATCATGTCATGTTTAATATGAAAATTTCTTAAGGCTGGGAGTGGGACACCCTTTCCTATAGTTGTATGCTAGAATTAGATTATCTATGAAAATAAGGGTAGAGTGAAATCTCTCATTTATGACTAATAATATATCAAGATTTTGAGATAAATAACCCAGATGTTTATAAAAAACATTGGTGAATAAATATACAAAGTTTCACCATATTCATAGCTTAAATCTATAACTATCATCAATAAAAGTAAAAATGATGATATTATTGAAAAATTTTGTGTAATACCTTGATTGTATTGATATGGAAGTGAAATAATATTATGATGAGTTTTATGATAAATCATCTTATCTTTTTTAATGTTAATGAAACTATTAATGTGATCATTTATCAGTTGATATGGTTTACTCTTTTCTTTAATTTTGTGAGATAATATCCATAATATGTATCATACTATTATATATAACCAAGGATATGTTTTTATGGGATGTTCTTGATGATTATTTTCAATTGAAAAAGTCATTCCATTACCTATTATAGTAGATATTCTTGAGATAGTCAAGACATTCCTATATTTGACTATGATGTTTTTATCTCTAATATATGGGTGGAAGGAAGTAGAATAACAATGTATTTATTGTCATGTGATAATTTATAGGATGTATTATGTATGAAATTAAGTTCTCCTTGAGATCTTTTTGGGTTGTATATTTATGATCTTTGGCTAGTATCATGAAGTTATTTAAAGGTTCATTGGATAAACTCATGTTGAGTGGTGTATGAGAATTTATTTACCATCATTTATTATCATTATAGATTAATTAATGCATTGTTTATTTTATAAATCATAACTTAAGTGGTATTGTTTCTCACAATAATATTTTACGTGGTGGAATGAGAAAAATGAATAAATAGATATGTGTATATGGTAAATTATTTTTAATATTATATAATTGACATGAAAAGGACTTATCAAAGTGTATGACCTATCACATGAAATTTCTTTAGAGGTATGATGATATTTACTAGAAACATTTAGTATGAAATACATTTTTGGATTCAATAACTTCTTATATGATTATTTTTTCCTTTTTTGGTTGAAAATCATAAAAGGTATGAAAAACATAAGGTACCAAATTTTTTATTTAAAATGACATAGATTATGCCAAGATTTTTAATCTTGTTTTTATGTTTTTAGATTCATTGGTTCCCATATTTATTTCATTGTTCTCTTAAAATATTTAACTAAGATCCTTGGAATGTTTGTAAATAGAATAAAAAAATTATTTTTTCACGAACAAATACCTTGGTAAACAAATGAAAATATCATGAAAACTAAACATCATATTGAAATTTTTCTAGTATATTGTTTCTTAGGATAACATGTCTCATTTAGGGATGATGTTTGGTATTTCTAGTTTTGATCTCCCTATGGATCCATTTTCAATACATAGATGGACCTATCACCCTTTAAACACATTTCAACAAACATTTTTAGAAGTATGAGAATTAATAGGTCTAAGGAAGCATTGTTGGTTTTACCCTCTCGGTAAAATTATTGAATATTAATCATTAATTTATTATATCTATTTCAATCATTTTAATTTTCAATTATAATATATGGTTAATATAATTGATATGGATTATGTTTCAAATTTTTATTTAAATTTTCCTGATAATATGAGTGGAAACTATATATATTTTTGGACTTATAACCTCCCTCTATAAGAGTGGTGTGACCATTATTACTTTCATTGGGTTTAGTCGTCATTGTCCAACCTTAAATGGGTTATTGTGAGGGTGAGACCTCCAAAATAAATTGGGTGTGGTCAGTTAAATCTAAAATTCATTATAATATGGTGATGTTGATGTAAAGACTGAATTTGGATTGAGGGAGATTCTTTAAAATAAGTTTGAATGATTCAATAGGCACACACATGAATTTTTTGTAGTAAAATAGTGGAATCATTAGGTGTAAATAGTAATGGTGTCTCATGATCTTAAGTACACAGTAGGGGTTTAGGCATCAGTAGACTCCTAATATTTTGAAAATAATTAATCTGTAAAGTGGGTGAGGGGAAGAATTAATCTTGATTTTCTAGCACCATGGGAACCACTAGATCAAAATGATGTGATTTATACCATTCATAGATAAATTACCCATAGGTGAAACTGGTGGATTAGATCATTTGACTAGACTCAGTCTGACCTAGTATTATGAGATAACAGGATATAAGGGAGGCCTATATTTCATTATAATACCATCACATCAGTCGAGTGGGTTGGGTTGCAGCCCAACCTGGTCTTTCTAGACATGCTACTGAGTGCATGTGTTTTACACCACCACCCCAACTTGGTGTAGTGGAAACCATGTATTCCTTTATATTTTTATCTAAATTTAGGAAACTTTTATTGAAAGTAAATTAGATATAAATGAATAAATCATTTTACTCATTTTCCATGTATATATCAATAGTTAGGTCTTTAATTCCATTTGAGGGGTTTTGTATTTTTAAATATTTGAAAACTAAATTTTACTGTGATTTAATATTAGAGAATTTACAATGTGACTTTAACATTTTTCTTGAGTAGAATGAAAATATTTCTTTATATGGTCCATTTGGATCTCCTAATATAACATTTTTTCTAAAAAATTATTTTGGACACAGTTTTACACACATGCAGTCTAATAATAGTTGTGGTTACTATGACACATCAAGTTCTATAAATGGAACTCATGATCATGAGTATGATGATAATGAATCATTTTTATCAATTAATAAAAATAATATTATTATTTGAAAATGTTTTATATGTCAATAAAAAATTTTGAACCTTTAATGGGGTTGATGAGCTACAAATTTCTAATGAGTTCCATGAGCTGAGGATTTCTTGATGAAAAATTTTGAAATTAAAAACATGGTTTTATGTGAAATTTGAATGTTATGATTGAAAAGTTTGTTATTATATATACTAAAATGGTTAGCATGTTAATAAGTTTGTTTCATTCTAGTTTAGTGTTATCAAATGGTTATCAACACAACCATATATGGAAAATGACTTAGAAATGAAACTGGTTCAATGCATCATTTTATTATCCTTCAATTGACTATAGGATATTTATAGGTGAATTATATCACCCTAGATAATGGTGATGGTGGAGAGTTTACCTATTGATCATTTAGACAACCTATTCCACAATACTTATAGATTTAATTCTTTGAAGCTTTGATGTTGATGATGAGATGGTCTTATATATTGTTTAGAGGTAGTTAGAGAAGATTCTATATACTATTTCCCTTGGATAAGAATACAAGAAGGGATTAATTTGAGATCATAGATGATTTTATGTTATTTAAAAAATATCATTATAGTGTACCATAACCTTGATATCTTCACTAAAAAACCATAAATTTGGGATTTTATGTCCAATAGCCATCCTTAGAGTCTAGATTAGTCATGAATGTTGATATTCCTTTATCAGTGCTACACTTAAAACTCTATGATCCTCCATAAAATAATTCATGAAGATTATTATTCCTTTTTTAGAAACTTTATTGAAACTTTTTGATCCAATGTGATGGGGTTTGGTATTCATTCATTGGATTTTCCTAAAACATATCATGATCCCACAGATACATAAAAAAAATAATTATAATAAAGGAAGTTTTCTGATATTAAAGTGAATGGTTGATTTTTTTCATTATTTTGGTGTGTATAACTTCAATAGATTTTTTATTAGGATAGAATTTATTTTTTTATCTTGATTATAGTTTTATTGGGTGATCTAGACTAATGAATGGTAACTATAAAACATTTGGAAATGTGATAAAACTTGGATATGATATCTTTTGAGACCTTTGAGATTAGATACTCTCATAGTTTCTAGTGAAACTAGTTTACCCATTGGTGGTATAGAGATACAAGGTCATGAATATATATTATTATTTCATATTCTTGGATTTCATATGATTTGATTAAAATTTATGTATATTTTCCAAATAATTTTAATAAAATTTACTCACACAAATATATTCTAACACATAAAAAGTCATACATTACATTTAAAAAAATCAGAAAAAAAATAAATTATTTATTCAATAATATAAATGACTATCCTTCACTTATATTATCAATATATCATTCCATAATAATACAAATATTAAAACATTTCATTTTTCTATTTTATTTGATATTTATAATATGAAATAACATTCATTTATTTAGATAAATCTATTATATCATTTAATTAAATAACTTATTAATAAAACAATCACATTTAAAATAAATATTAATTTAAAAATATTTGATAAAAAATATTTTGTTTAATTAATTCAAAATTATCATTTTCTTAAATCTAAGAAAATTATCAAAATACTCTTAAAATTTACATAAACTTCAAAATATGAAATTTCCATGTCTCTAAACTTACCCATTATGATATAGTGACATGGTATTTAGTCATGTTATATGATATATTGATAGTTATTCTTGAAAATATGTTTATTATTTCCAATTATAACTCATTACTAATGCATCATCACTAATTAAAATTAGTCTAAGATGATGAATTTATAACATCATTTATTTATGACAGATGTTAAATAAGGTTTTTACCATTGGTTATTTTATAACTAATGTTAAAAATCACTGTTAGAGGTTTTCAATATTGATTATAAAATAAACAATGTTAAGATTGTGACACCATATACCCATACTCTCAAATCAGGTGCTCATAAACACATAAATTGAATTACTTGATCAAGACTAGCTATAAAATCCTAGGCAAAAACAACCTTAATTAAAAAATCAAACCTATTATTTCATATCTCATATTTGAAGTATATTTTCAAGTTTATAGATTTAGAGAATTAGGAAAAAACATAAAGAAAATATCTCATCTTTATTGTATCAAATAAACAAATTTCCCAATATATATGAATCTAGCTAACTCATGAAATGTATTCAACATATCCCTTAAATTATTTCACAATTTTTATCCATATAAACATGTCACATGTACTAATTATCTCTATAACATGTGGAAATGTAAAACATAAACAGGGTTGATATCAAATGATCAGTAAGGGAAATATATAACTGAAGTAATAAATACATAACCATGACGTAAATATTATGAAAATAATAGGTAATAATCATAAATATACAATCAACTTGAAACTAGGGGAATTATATATCCATGAAAATAAATAAAAAACATGTATATTAATAATATTTATCTCATAATAATGGAATTCAAAATGTCCGATACTAAAAACTAGATGCCAAGGCCTTATGCCAAGAAACATTATTTTTCTTCAAGATTGCAATCAATATATCCTATTTTCAAGGATTTTTTCTAAGATAACATCATATTATAGGAAGATTCATGCACCAAATCACAACCTATTTTGTCTCATAAGTCATGTTGATGCATCAATGGGAAATATAATGTCGGGGACCACCAGTCACTTTCCTTAGTCTAATGAATTCACCATAAGAGAAAATGAATAAATAATACATAATCAACCTTTATAATAATCATTTATATTGGAAAAACCAAATAAGGAATGCCAATAGTTTATCCTCATGTAAATAATGATCTCATTTAGATATTATTAATGTGATATATCATAAATATAAGTAATTATAATAATAATTAATGGATATGAAAATATTATTCAATTTGAATAAAATATTATCCTCTTAGCATGTTTATTTTAAACGATTAAATTAACGATGATTGTTTATTATTTATATAATTAAAAGGTTGTTATATTTTTCATAAAATAACCTTAATGAAATAATAAATGCATATTTATCCTTTAATTATATCCTTATATCAATCTATGTAAGGAATTTAAGGAAAACTAAATGTGTTTTGTTGTGGAGGCGATACTCCGCACAATGCATGAAAAATGATTTTGTTTTTCTTAATGGATGGATAATATGAATAAAAAATTATAAAAACATAAATATATTAACATTAAATTATATAAATTATACTAATACCATTATATTAGTTTAGATAGACTAAATTTGAAATAATATTATTAAAAATAAAAACTAAGTAGTTGATAATACTCACATTAGGGACATGAATTTTCCTTGGAATTATCCATGAATTTGAAGGGCTTATGATAACTATGAGTTACTAGGCTATTGTGTTTATGGGAAATGTTTCTAGGTATATTAATTCAAAATAGTTTTAAGGAGTAATTATACGGTAATGTTTGTCTTGAATTGGTGATTATGTTACCCTTTCATAAGTAAAGGAAATTGTAGTTTTGGGAACACCTCAACATTTTTCAATAATATCATGACATTATTCAAGGTAAAATAGATAAAAAGTGGAAAAATTTGTATTTAGAACATTTATTGGTCAATTAAAATCTCAAACATTAATTTATAGTCACATTTTTTTAATGTATATGGCCTTTTACACTATGGTAAACTCAATTTACCCCTTTTAGGTTTACCATGGTAATTAATTTCTAACCTTATTACTTAATTTTAATGATAAGGATTAATATTGAACCATTTATATAATTTTATTTGCATGATTTAAAATATTAATATAATTTTATAAAATGTAATTTTTAAAGGTGTGAAATATTAATTTTAAAATAAACACACTTAATCACCTAAAATGTTTTTTAGAAAAATAACATTTTTAAGATTTAAATTTATATATAAGATAAAAATATCATGGTTACAAATTTTATTGATATAAATATATTTATAATAAATTTAATAAAAGGTATAAGTCTTCCAAGTTAATCCAAAACTGAACTTCACCTTGAAAATACTTTATTTAAAGAAAAGAGTGAAAGTAGTGTTTATATTAATGTAAATATTTAATTAGTTGTAAAAAATACATTGGTTTTATAAGTTCAAATAAAATTTTAAAATGAATAATTTTATTACTAAAATTAATATTTTATTACTTAAAACGTTTTTAAATCTTCTAGGCTATGCTTACTTAGTAATAAAATTAAGGAAATTATAATTTTCATAAATCCCACATTTTTCGAATAAAATCAACATTTTTAGAAAGTGCTCAAAAATTTATACTAAGTCAATTTTGATATGAGGAAGTCAAAAATGAAGTTAATTTTTATTAATTTAAAATAAAAAAATTATATAAATTCTATTTTTGGATAAAATCCTATTATGAAGATTTGTTTTTATCAGAAAATGACATTTTAAACTATTAACTGATATTATTCTTATTCCATATCATTTACCAAATATATTTATTTTAACCAATTATTAATATAAAAATAATTTATCATTAATAACATGTTTCTTGAAATTAAAATTTGTTTCACATAAAAGATATTTTTTTTAGAAAAATATATCTCTAAACAATAAATAATCTTATTAGTCATTTTTTGTAAACTAATTGAATTTAATTCATTTTAAAAGTATAATTTAATTTACTTATACATATATTTTATAAGTAAATTACTCATATTCATTCCCACTAATTCAATGGGTATGTTTTAATGGTTGTATTAAAACATTTATATTTTATCTAAATATATCATGGTTTCATTTAAGTTCGGTGTTACGTTCAGAGTAAGATATTGAATAAATTAACTTATCTAAAGGTAATAATATATTATAATTTATGGGTGTTACATTACCCCCCCCCCCCCCAGCCCTTAAATAAATTGTGTCCTATCAATGTTTCTTATCAGATCAGAGTGATTCCTATAAGGAACTCATAATTAATTGTATACCGCTAGATGATCATGGGTTCATTTAGGATGTGGAAAGAGATTCGTCTATGTTAAAAAATTATTATAAGTTTTTTATAATGGGAGCTAAACGATTATTAATTTCATAAAGAATTATACTAAAGGGTGTTAATCTATTTCTATAAGTAATAACTTCCCACAAACCCTGAAAATGATTTATATGATAATCATACAACTATGGGTTTTTATAATTCAATATAGAGTGGTAGGTGAAGACTTACATGGCATAGGTTACCATAAAATTTAGAGTGAAAAATCACTATCTTGTCCATTAGTATTAGTTTCATTGCTTTTTCTTTATTTTAATTTTTACTATAGACTACTTCCCTCATTATCCCTTGGATTAGTACTTTAAGTCATGCAATACCGAACTCTCTTGAAATTGAAGCAACATATTTTTGTAGCTTTTCTCTTTCCCATACACTTGTAAGTCATAAAAACTTCATTAAATTATCTTTTGTGAGAATATATATTTCTATTTTTTTGGTTTGTTTGGTACTTTAAATATGTTAACATTTTTAATTATATTTCGTGATAGTTGGTTTGGTATAATTATAAAATTTATCACTCTAGCTCTCATTCTGATGGGTTGTTTGTCGAGGTAATTCCCACATTGTCCCTAAAACCCATGGTTATTTCTAGTTATATCTATTAATAAAACCAAAATTGTCATCATGATTGATTATCATTATAATAAAATTATCATAAATAGCCATAAGAAAATTTAACCTCAATATGTCTCACATTATAACACTATCATGTTAGCATATAGTTCTTACAACTCAACTTTCATCAGACTCGGTTCAACCTATATCACTCTCATATATAATTCTTGGTTCAAACTTGGTTATTTTGAGTTGGGTTATATCAGAATTATTAACCCAATCCTTAAAATATTGATCTCAAATTACCATGAACATTCTTAAAATTTTCTAAACACAATAATCATAGAAATCTATTCACTCAAAATCCAACTTAACCTTACTTGAGAAACATTAGTCATTCCTATAATCAAATACCCAAGTATGTATATATCCAAATAATATACTCTTAATAAAAGACCTTTCCCAAAACCATTTTATTCTTCAATACATTAAACCACAGTTATATTATATATTCCTCTAAAAATTAACTCCATCTTTAACCCTAAAATGGTATTAACCACTAGTTCATAATGTCACACACTAGTCACTATATATCTATTGGTCAGAGTGTAAAACTCAATAGTGGGAATTGAGTTTCCAATAAATATTTTTATTTAAAAATATTTAAAATTAAATCCCCAATTTATTGAAAATACCTATTTAATTAAAAAATTATAATTATTTAATTTTATCTTTGAAAACATTTCTTAGAAGTTTGATCAAAACTAACTTAAAATAGGTTTAAAAAACTTTTAACTTTTGAAACATATTTACATGTTTAAATCACCATATATAAAACACAAATTGAAGTTATCTATCAAAGTAATGTTTTGATATTATAGTTTTAAAAATAAATTAATATTTATTTTAAATCTAAGAAAACAAAATAGGAAAAAACACAATAGAATAAATACAAGGGGTTTGGTGTCAAGTTGAGACCTAGTCCTCTCCAATTAAAAAACACATGATGCCAATTATTTTATTAAGAAATAAAATGATCTAAAATATGGATTGTGTTTTATAAAAGTAATAGTTCACAAGGATATTTAGGCTACACATATCCTCTTCCATAGTTATACATTGAAGAAATAAATGAATAACAACTTCACATAGGTATCCCGAGCTACAAAACCTCTTCCACAATTCTTCATGGGAGTATAGATGAAAATAAATAAAAGAGTTTCTAGTACTCTCTAATATATTACATGAGTACATATTTATAGATAAACATATTATAACAAAACACAAACTGAAAAATAATCTATAATATAAAGATAAAAGAGTAGAAAGTGAGAATATTTTATGCTTACAAGTCTTATTATCATAGGTTGTTCAGGTGTCCTTATATTTATCTTTAGAAGTTCTCAACTAAGTTTTCATATAATTTTTAGGAAAAAAGTGTGTCTTAGAATGTTTTTAATGATTCCTCTAAGTATTATAAAGTATCTAAGGCACACACATTCATTCCACTGTTATTCTTTTTGTGTAACTCTATATTTTTTCCACAGGTAGTTCTTCTTCTTAAAGAGAACCTCATCTCAAAGTAACTATTGAATAACATTCTTTACAGCCTTAATTGCACTGTCTCTACAATTAATGATCTTAAATGTAGATTTTTAGTATTATAAAAATAATCCAATGTTTAAGTTAGACTTTTTCAGTTTTCTTTACTTAAATCATGGTTTCTTTGGCTCATAGTTGGTTCATATGGTCAGTTAGTATGGTAAGGTGATTCTCTCTTTTGTTCACTTGACCTCTTTTTGTTTTGGGTACATTACTTCACACGGTAGGCATAATCATTCATGATTAAAGTTCTTTTCTTCTCATGGTCACTTTATTTGAACACACGGTAGGTGCATTAATTTATGTTGTAGGTTCATTTTTTTATGAGGAAGCTTCATTTGTTTATGTATTATCAATATTTGTTAAAGAAATAGCCTCATTTCTTCATGTATCCACTATAATAACTCATGAGATCAATACAAAACTTGGAAAATTTATTCTTACCTATCACATAGTAGGTTTTTGTTCCTTTGGTAGGTTGATCTTCAATATATGGTAGGTTCAGTACACATGCAATCACCTAAAGAACAATGCATGACCAGTTCATCACTTGGAGAGAATATTTTCGTCTGATGCATGTTCATGTGGTAGGTTTCACATGTTAACTTGAAATTCACAGTCATTTCAAATTCTTTACATAGTAAGTGCATTATACATGAAATATGTTGTCATATGAGGTTCAAGAATTACCCAATTTTGTCATTTTTTTAGAATACAGTTGACTATCATAAAACATGAAATTCATTATAAACATAATAAAGATTATTTAGGAACATTAAAATAAGTTTTTTCTTGACTAATCTAACAATCTTCCCCATTTTTTTGATTACAAATACAGATATATAAAATGAAATGAATTGAAACATAAAAATCATATTTTTTTTCAAATATCACATATTTATAAGAATTAAAACATTATATAAGTCTCCATTGGAACATAAATATATTAATATCTTAAATTTATGTCACAATTATCCCCATTTTGAGATTACCATAAAGTGAATAAAAGGTTAAAAATTGAAAAGGAAGAAGAATAAAATACAAAAATAATTGATAATAGATGGAATATAAAGATGAATAGTGATATTGCATTAAGATCAAAAATTATTAAAAAGGATTATAAGGGGTTTCCCAATTAGAAGACAATAAAAAATTATTGATGGATAAGGTTGGAGTAATCGTAGGGTTTGAGGTAAAGGGTATGGAAGGAGGATCTAGCATGGTTATACTAGTTGTATAGAGGTAAGGTATCATCAACTTTAAAAATTCCTTGAATTCCCTGGATCCATGTTCTATTTCTTGAAAGAAATCCTCTTTATTTTCCATAATGGCCTCTAGAATAAGAGTGAGGATTTATAGCTTTTCCACTTGTGATTTGAAGGCTTTGGTCAAAGGATAAATCCTCAAATTAACAACCTAAGATCAAAACATATCTTTGAGGTCTAAATTTGAAAATATTTTACCAAGGTAGTATTTAATGGAATTTTTTTAATTTCTCTATATTTTCCATCATGTTAAACATTTTTTATTACTAAAATTAGTGTATTAGTATAATGTGTTTGAAATCCTTCAAACACTTCCTCCCTTGTTTGTTAAAACTCATCAAGAACAACTTTCAACTCATCTCTGATGAGTTATCTGATTTTTACTTCATCAAAATAAGGAACAAAAGGAGAAAGAGATAGATTATTAGAAGTAGAATATTTAAATAATTAATTAAAATACCTTTGTTTTAGTTACAATAATAAATAAGAAAGTTTTTCCTACAAATAACCTATTTGTGATTTCAAATCCTCAATCTAATTCTTTATTTGATCCATATTGAGATGAAATCTAGTCTAAATATGATAAATGAATACTGTTACAACCATGGTGATATATTCTTTCTTAATAGTATCCATATAACTAGAAAAACCAATAAATAGTTCTTTCATAACTCCAATAAGATCTGATTTTAAATCATCTAAATCATCTTTTGTAACATGAGAAGTGGAAGGAATAGAAGGAGTAACCATGGGAATTGAAAGAGATGAATCATAATCTAGTTTTCTACCATCATCCTTAATGTCAACAGATCAAGGTCCCATAGACTGAACTTCATCTACATCACCACCTTATTCTTCAATAAGTGTAGTTTCACTTATTTTTATATACTCTTAAACTATATTGGTTGGATTATGAAAAAATAAATCTTTAAAATTTTTATAATGAAGGTCTAAGAGAGAACTCAATTTTATTATGAGAATATATCTCATTAATAAATTATCCTTCTATAGTTATCTAAGTATAAGGGATGGTATTTACTCCATCATAAAGAGGACTTCCCCCATTATAATCATCATCACCATAAGACTTTGAATAATCTAATCCAATCACAAAAGATCATGGGGACTTCTAACCTATCGCATGTGCAACTAATATTATTGATCTAGGAGTGTTTCCTATAAGATAAGATCTATCTAATATATATGTATCTTTATCATATTCACCTGTCTCATCCCATTCAGGCTCATCTCAAATCCACTGATAGACACCTCAGTGTCAACAAGGTCCTTATATTACATCTCTTCTTAATGAGATGGTAAAGGTAGAGGTGAGTCAAGTAGTCCAAAATACATAACAGGTGAGAGACTCCTATCATCCTCATAGGCCACCCTGGCTTCCTCATCAACATAAACTAACTCATCCTCTTCTTCCTCGTCATCCTTAACTTCTTATTCTTATTCTTCTTCAGCGTAATAGTTACTTCATCGTCATCAGAGTACTCAACAAATTCATCTGGATCAAAACCTAGATCCATCAGAGCCATTGGTCTAACATGATATCTTATATGGTCAACATTCTAATATAATTTTTCAAGGTCTTCTAACCATTCACTTTTCCATGGATTCCCATCCACTCTCAAATTCTTAAAAAAATTGAGTTGATAAAAGATCATATGAAATAGTTACTTCTTCCACCACCTAAGTAAGTAAAACTTTATAGGAAAACTTAGATTATATGTGTTTTTGGGTAAGGTAGAGAACTAAAATTTGAAGAATTTTTTCATAGTTCATATATATAGCTCATCACATATCTGCATAAATTGATATGATATAACACCCCAAAAATTTTCTGGTATGTTTCTCTTAAATGATTTCAATTAGTTAGATAGTCTATATTGCATGAAGCATTAAGTCTATGGGAAACAACCCTGGGTTATTTATAGTGGGAAGTCATAACCAAGCCATTTTCAACTTCTGTATATTGAATTTCAAAAAATGGTCATCTACTATTGTGATTAGTAAGTTATTTAAAGTCTGATAGAACCAACTTGTTTTTTTTTATGAATTCTAACATACCCTTATGAATATTAATATGAATAGTAATATGACCCTTATAAACAGTAAACCATATTATTATTTTATTTTCATAATTTTATAAGGTATTGATATGTTGATTAATTTTTCAAGGTGTTAAAAAATGAGTTATAGATTTAAAATTTTTATTTTTTAATAAAATGTGATTTTATTTAAAAAGTAAATTAAAAATATTTAGAAAATTATTTTCAAAAACTAGAGTTCATTTTTGAATTTTACATGTTGAAAAATGTTTAGAGTGAATTTTTTTATTTTTCTAATATACTTGAATTTTTCATGCATAGTAAAAATACAGTTTTGTGTTTTCGATATGTTTAATGACATCATAATGATGTAATAATTAATATAAAATTCTGGTAGAATTTTGTTTAGTAAAATATGACATGAGGTGTCCCAAGTGGCTAATACCATGGTAAAATACCATGGTTAATTGCATGGTTTTACAACTTTGAAATTAATAAAAAAAACCTCTCATTTACTATAAATACCCATTCATTACTTTATTTTATTTCATTCCAAACTCATTATCATTGAGTATATAGTATTTTTACCTTCTTAGGATTCCTCCCAAGATGTCCTAAATCCCCCAAAGTCCTAACCTTCATTTTTTTGGAGTTACTCTACAAGGTAATGGAATCTACCACCCTTCTCTTTTTAAAGATTTCATTTTATGTTATTATCTTTTATTTTAAATTGTATTATGTTGGGATATGTCATTACATATCCCCCTTTCTGTATATATTATGTAAGAATGATGAGAGACCCATTTTCTCTCATAAAAATATTTTATGAATTTTTAACTGACGTCGTTAGGCTGTTGAATTTTCATGAGGGATTTCTCAACTTTTCTTTTAATTTCAAGTTCCTTTATTTTATTTTTCTTTCCTCATATCCCCTCATAAAATTGCTATGATAATTACACTAACTTAAATGAATTGGAATTTTTTTATTCTAATGGAATATTTTATCATCATCTTTTTCCCTCCTCTTATACTAAAAATGAAAACACCGTCCGAGATGTGTTAATTTATCATATTCAAGGATGATTGGTTCTCAGTTTTTATTACATTCTTCAATTCTTGTCATGAAAAAACTTTTATGTTTGAACCAGATCATAATATATTTATTTTATCTTATTTAATGTTCTTAAATCCTTAAAAAATAATAATATAAAATAAAAACACAAAACAAGTTAATTGTGCACAAAACCACCAAGTTAATCCAAGCATTTATCATTAACTTTTATTTAATGTGGAATCCTCATGGTATGTAACCCAAAATCATTATAAGATAATTTATATCTCTGTAATGTCATTAATAATATATATTAGCAATTATGGATGCTTTAAAACTTTTCAAATGAACTTCTATTCATGAATACAAGTAAACCGATCATGAAAACCATGGAAGAAAATGTTTCCAAAACAATACAATTGAACCTCTTAAACCCATTAAAAAGGCCATCAATGAACCTAATATGGTTATAATAATTGAATTAAATGTAGAGGAGGTCATTTAATTATTAATTTATGAATGTAAATTTGATTATTCATGTCATTAAGATCAATATAAGAACACATTTGGGTATAAGGTAAGGGGTTTCTTATCTCATTTTTAATCATATTGGATTTCCATTGTTCATCACTTATTTATTGAATGTGGTGTATTGTGTAATTAAATTTGATATATTTTGTAATTATTCTATTTATATTCATGGTATTGGGTTATTTATTTGTCGTTTATTAATTTTTTTTATACGGCTCGATTGATTACAACATGGTAAGGGACTTTGTATCAATTTCCATTTCATTGTAATTTACTTGGTATTGTGCACCTAATATATCTTATGTGGTGTATCCATTTCCCATTTTAGATAATTTTTCATTTTAAATTTTAAATATATTATATATCCATATTCTAGTTTCATAGATATGATTATTGTCTTAAGTCATATACCCTTTTACATACGGTGTTTATTTGAAATGTTGTTTTAACTATGAAAATATTGATGAATCAGTATCCTCTACTCTATATGGATATTGAGAAGTCATATTGTAATTGTATTAAATCTATTCATATAGAATTATTTGTACTTTTAGTGATTGGAGAGGCTCTCTATATCCCCTCGATGCATCGACAGGTATCATGAGACAAATTAGTTTGCGAAAAACCCTTCGAGTTTGTTTCAAAAAAGAAGACGAGTTTCAACCCGCATACTTAAATTGTTTCAATGGTATAGTGGTATAATGTGCCAGATACATGATTTCCAGTTAATAATCATATCTATTTATTTATTTTTATTTATTAATATCCATTAGGTTTTCACTATGACAAAATTTATGGATGCAGTTTCATTCTCAATTTATTAATGGCATGTGTTTTTCATTTATTCACCATGCCATATTGACTATGACAATTTGTTTATGATTTTGTTATTATGTATTCATGATTACACTATTTATAACCCTTACTGAGCATTTAATCTCACCCCTTTCATTTTTTTACCTTCAACAGGTTATGAGGAAGAGACCATTTATTGAGTTCTCATGGATTCAGTTTGTTAGTTTTTGTTATGTATTGTATTTTGTTACATTTAACAATGTAATATGAGTTACATGTATGTATCTAGTTTCTTCAAGACTACTAAACGAATATTTACTTTAGTATTTCATTCCTTTTAATCATGACAATGTAATAATTAATGCACCGTCTCTGGGATTTTGGGGTCAGGGTGTTATAGTTTGTATCATATGAAGTTTAGTAGAAAACTGGGAAAGATATTCATGGCATTAAGATGCAATGAAAATGAAAAGGTAGTGATGGTAATATATTATCTCAAGGTAGACACTAACAAATGTCGGTCCTTGATCTAGAATATCATGGAGGAAGAATAAATAGAAGATATGGAATGGATTACTTTTAAGGAAATATTCTTCAACAAATATTTCCCCCATGAACAATGAACTAAAATGAAGAGGAAATTCCTTATCCTAAAACAAAGGTAAGAAGAGAGTGTTGCAGAGTATGAGGAAACCTTTACAAGATTATCCAGGTATTCTATAGATTACATTCATGATTTGAAAGGAAATATTGATCATTTATTTAAAGGTTTTAAGTCAAGTCTTCGAAGGGAACTGACTTCTCAAACATTTTCATCATATGATGAAATTGTATTAAGTGCCATCAAAACAAAGAAGGAATTTTCTAGATCAAATTTTTTCAAGGAAAATCAAGATAAGAAGAGTAATTCTAAAAACTATGGAAAATATAAAGAGCCAATTAAGAAGAAGGTAATTAAGTAATTTCCATTATGCAAGAACTATGGAAAGAATAATCCTAGGAAATTCTTAAAAGGAATGGTAGTTTGTTATAAGTGTGGAGAAAAGGGTCATCGATCTAGTGAATGAAAAGGGAAGATACAGGTTAATGATGTTATATGATACAATTTTAGAGATATGGGACACTATGAAAATGAGTTTCCTAAGATACAAGAAAATTTTCCTTAGAAAAGGCCACAAGATCAAGGGAAATCTTATGCGATTACAACCACAGAGATTGAAGTTCTTAATGATGTGGTGGCAGGTACTTTAATTTTTTCCTCAAACTTAGCTAATGATTTATTTGATTATGGATCATCGCATTCATTTATATCATCCCAGTTTTCCATGAAAATTATAAATTTACAAGTTTATTTAATAAAGGAGTTTTTAGTAAAAACTCTTAGGGGATGTATCATTGCAACAAAGATGTATCAATCAGTCTCCATCATAAAACATAAACGTGATTTAGTTTCTAACCTTATCATCATACCAATTATTGAATTTGATATAATTCTTAGTATGAATTTTATATCAAATTATGATGTGAAGATCTATTGCAAGAAGAAGGAAGTTACACTTTTTGATAATGGTGTAGAATTTATTATCTTTAGTGAAAAAACTTCTCCATCTAATTCTTATCTAGATTCTCCCCCAATAGCTCTACTAAATGAAATTCTTAGAGAGGAAGAGAACACAATATCTATGGGTGAGGAAAGAAATATTCAAATTGAAGACGTACCTATTATGCAAGAATACATTGATGTATTAATAGAGGATTTACATAGACATCCTCCAAAGTTGGAAGTTGAGTTCTCTGTTGATTTAATTCCTAGTTAAAGACCATTATCAAAGACTCCCTATAGAATAGACACTATGGAGTTAGTGGATCTAAATAAAAAACAAGAGGAATTGAGTGACAAAGGATTTATTCAACCTAGTGTTTCTCCATGGGGATACCCTATCCTCTTTGTCAAGAAGAAATATGGATCCATGAGGCTATGCATTGATTATAAGGAAATAAATGCTATTAAAATAAAGAACAAGTATCATCTGCCATGAATTTATGATGTATTTCATCAACTTCATTGAGCCCAATATTTTTCGAATATTGAACTTCAATCTGGATATCATCAGCTGTGTTTAATGAAGGAAGATATTCCAAATACAGCATTTTGAACTAGGTATGGGCATTACGAGTTTACAATAATTCCTTTTGAACTAACTAATACACCCTATATTTTCATGGATCTAATGAATATAGTTTTCAAGTAATATCTTGATTAATTTTTTTTGGTATTTATTGATGATATCCTTGTATGCTCCAAAATCTACAAAGACCATGATAATCACTTGTGTATTATTCTAAAAACTCTTAGAATAAATGAGTTATATGGGAAGTTTAGCATGTGTCAATTCAAGATTAAATCGGTTTCTTTTCTTGGACTTATTGTATCTATGGATGGAATTTTAGTTTATCTTATGAATACAAAGGAATTTCAAGAATGGCATATGCCAACGAACATAACTGAGGTATGTAGTTTTATTGGTTTAGCAGGTTACTATCAGCGTTTCATTCATAATTTCGCCCAACTGGATAATCTGTTAACCAAGATCACACACAAAGGGGTTAAGTTTGTATGGACTAAATAATGTACAAAATTCTTTGAATAATTGAAAAGAAGATTGGTCAATGCACCAATTTTTACTCTTACAACTGTAAATGATAGATTTTTGTTATACAGTGATGCATCAAAGAATGGACTAGGTTTCGTCCTTATGAAAAATGATAAATGTATTGCTTATGCATCAACAAAGTTGAAGACTCGTGAGAAAAATTATCTTACTCATGATATTGAGTTAGCAGCCATAATATTTTCTCTGAAGATATGGAAACATTATCTGTATGGTGAAATATGTGAGATATATATGGATCACAGGAGTTTGAAATAAGTTTTTACACACAAAAAAACTCAACATAAGGCAAAGGGGATGGATCGAGTTACTCAAATATTATGATTGTTCAATACACTACCACTGAGGAAATGAAAATAAGGTAGCAGATGCATTAAGCAGGAAAGATCATGGATTTCTGACCCAAATAAGGATTGAGAGAGATCCTATATTCATGGATCTACTAAAGATAGATATGGGAATCATTAAGGATAGGTAAATATCTTTCCTCTTTAAAATGATAGATAAACCATCTTTACTAGAGAAGATAAAAAATCTCTCAATCTAATGATGAAAATCTAAAAAGGAAAATTAATGTTTATAAGGATGGAAGGTTGGAAGACTTCATGTATGAGGATGGAGTTTTGAAATTTGGGAAGAGGTTATGTGTTCCATTAGTACCTGAGCTAAAAAGGGAACTATTAGATGATGCTCATAGCTCAAATTTCTCAATACACCCTGGTAGCACTAAGATGTATAGAGATCTGAAGGAAAATTTTTGGTGGGATAAAATTAAGTGAGAAATTTATAACTATGTGTCAAGGAGTCTAGTTCTTTAACAAGTGAAGGTTGAGAGACAACATCCTAGAGGGGTCAGGCAACCTCTACCTATTTCTATATGGAAGTGGGATGAAATTACAATGGATTTTCTCACAGGATTACCGAGGACACCTAGAAGGAATGATTCAATATGCATAATTGTTGATCTTCTCACAAAATCAGTGCATTTCCTTTCTATAATAGAGGATTTACCACTTGAGTACCTCGCAAGACTTTATATTAATGAAGTTGTAATACTTCATGGTGAACCTCTATCGATTGTGTCTAATCGAGATCCCTTATTTACATCAAAATTCTAGAAAAGTATTCAGATGGATTTGGATACTGAGGTTCATATGAGTACTACTTATCACCCCCAAACCGAAGGACAGTCTAAAAGGACTATTCAAACACTGGAAGACATGTTGAGATCATTCTCTCTTGACTTTCAAGGTATGTGGGATCGATACTTGCCTTTTGTGGAATTTTCCTACAATAATAGTTTCTATTTTAGCATTCAAATGGTGCCATATGAATCATTATATGGTAATATGTGTCAAACTCTAACTTTTTGTGATGATGTTGGTGAGTGGAAACTTATAGGCCTAGAAATTATCTAAGAGACAACTGTAAAAGTAAATAAAATTCAGGCCCATATTAAATCATCCCAAAGTAGAAAAAAATAGTTATGCTGACAACCGGAGAAAGGATTTGGAAATTTCAAGAAGGAGATCATGTCTTTATAAAAGTATCTTTGTGGAAGGGTGTCCTGAGGTTTGGTAAGAAAGGGAAACTGAGCCCAAGGTACATCAGACCTTTTGAAATTCTAGAAATAATTGGAGCTATAACTTACTGTTTTGGAATGCCACCAAGTCTCTCTATAGTTCATAATGTGTTCCATGTATCTTTTTTAAATAAATACATCCCAGACCCAATTCATGTACTCACCTATGAAGAAATAGAGTTGGAACTTTATTTCTCATACTGTAAAGAGCCTATCGAGATTCTTGACATAAGGGAGCATGTATTGAGAAATCAGACAACTCAACTAGTAAAGGTTCTTTAGAGAAATCATAAAATAAAGTAAGTAACATGAGAACCTGAGGATTCTATGAATAATAACCACCCACATCTTTTTAAGGGGCTTTATACATGAAACATTTTGAGGATGAAATATATAAAAGTGAGAATAATATAACACTCCAAAAATTTTATGGTATGTTTCTCTTAAATGATTTCAATTCATTAGATAGTCTATATTTCATAAAGAACTAAGTTTCTATGAAATAACACTTGGTTATTTATAGGAGGAAGTCATAACATAGCCATTTTCCACATCTGGGTTTTGAATTTCAATAAACGGTCATCTACAGTTGTGATTAGTAAGTTATTTGGAGTCTGATAGAACCAACTTGTTTTTTTATGAATAGTAACATTCCATTATGAATAGTAATATGAACATTAAACCATATTATTATTTTATTTTCTTAAGGTTATAAGGTAATGAGATGTTGATTAATTTTTCAATGTGTTAAAAATGAGTTATAGATTGAAAATTTTTATTTTTGAATAAATTATGATTTTATTTAAAAATAAAAATAAAAATATTTAGAAAATTATTTTCAAAAAATGGAGTTAGTTCGAATGGCCCGAAGGCCTTATTTTTTATTTTATTATAGATAATCCCCCTTTTAAGGTTTGAAGGGGAACCCGTACAAGACCCATATTCCCAAGGCATAAGGCCCGACATGACCCGTAATACAAGACCTGAAGGCCTAGAGGCATATTATGCCCAATACATGACCCGTAGGCCCAGCCCACTAGAACTGCCCCTCCCCAGCTTCTGCATCATTGATTGCCTTTAGCTCCCCACCTGCATTGCTGATCGGCTAGCATTTCCCCATACAAAGCTGCACGGTTCCTGGTCTCGATGGCGGTTTCCATACCCTCTCATTCTTCCAATCCAGTTAGCTCTGCTTTTGATAACTGCTACTGGTGCTCTGATCCTCATCTGGGGCCTGCTCTGTGTGAACTGGGCTACTTCATGGTCTTCAATGGCCCAAAGGCCCTGTGGCCCGAAGGCCTTTGATGGCCCAAAGGCCCTGAGATCTGTAGGCACAAACTGGTGGCCCAAAAGCCCAAATCAGGTGAATAGTTTGGCTACTACAATACCAAACAGTGCCTACTACAGTACTACTACAGTGCCTGGTACAGTACTGCTACAGTACTACTACAGTACCTGTTATAATACTCGGAAATTCACCTCCACCCAGTTTTGAATTCTACACATCAAAAAATGGTTAGGGTGAATTTTTGGGATTTTTCTAATATACTTAAATTTTTGTGAATAGTAAAAATACAGTTTTGAGTTTTTGGTATGTTTAATGACATCATAATGATGTAATAATTAATATAAAATGCATTTCAAATTTTTTAAAATAAAATATGAAATGAGGTTTACCGAGTGGATAATACCATGGGCAAGCCCATGGTTTTTTAAATACCACTAATGAGGTGCCCTTGGAAATTAATAAAAGAATCCCTCTCATTTACTATAAATAACCACTCATTCCTTCATTTTCTTTCATTAAAAACTCATTATCCTAGAAGATATGGTATTTTTACCTCCCTATTAGTCCTCCTAAGGTGTACTCAATCCCCCAAGGTCCCAACATGCAAGTTTTGGGAGTTACTCAACAAGGTAAGGGAATCTACCACCCTTATCTTTTTAAAGCTTTCATTTTATGTTATTCTCTTTTATTTTCAACTGGATTATGTAGGGATATATCATTACATATACCTATTTCTGTACATATTATTTAAAAATTATTAGAGACCCATTTTCTCTCATTAAAATATTTTATGAATTTTTAAGTGACGTTGTTAGGCTGCTGAATTTTCGTGAGTGATTTCTCAACTTTTATTTCATTTCAAGTTCCTTTCTTTTCCTTTTATTTCCTAATATCCCCTTATCCAAATTCTATGATAATTCAAATACCTTAAATTAACTAGAATCTTATTATTATAATGGACTATTTCATCATCATATTTTCCCCCTCCTCTTATACTAAAAATGAAAACACCATCCAAAATGTGTTAATTTATCATATTCAGGGACGACGAGTTCTCAATTTTTATTACCTTCTTCAATTATGGTCATTAAAAAAAATTTATGGTTGAACTAGATCATAATATATGTATTTTATCTTATGTAATATTCTGAAATCCTTACACTCATAATATAAAATAATAATACAAAACAAGTTCATTGTGCAAAAAACCGCCAAGTTAATCCAAGTATTAATCATTAACTTTTATCTAATGGGTCATCCTCATGGTATTTAACCCAAAATCATTATAATATAATTTATATATATGTAATTTCACTAATAATATATATTAACAATTCTTTGTGTTTTACCACATTTCAAATGAACTTCCATTCATGAATACAAGTAAACTGATCATGAAAACCAAGGAAGAAAATGCTTCCAAAACAATAAAATTGAACCTCTTAAACCCATTAAAAGGCCATAAATGAACCTAATAAGGTTATAATAAATAAATTTAATGTATATTAAGTCCTTTAATTATTAATTAATGAAGCTAAATTTTATTTTTCAGGTCATTAAGATCAATAGAAGAACACATTTGGGCATAAGGTAAGGGGTTTCTTGTCTCACTTTTAATTCTGTGAGATTTCCATTGTTCGCCACTTATTTCTTGAATGTGGTGTATTATGCACTTATATTTGATATATATTATCATGATTCTCTTTATATTCATGGTATTTAGTGATTCTTTTAGTGGTTATTAATTTTTGGTCATACGAATCGATTGATTACAACGTGGTAAGGGACTTTGTCTCAATTTACATGGCATTGTCATTTACTTGGTATTGTGCACCTAATCTTTCTTATGTGGTGTATATAATACCCACTTTAGATCATTTTTAATTTTAAATTACAAATATATTATATATCCATATTCTGGTTTCATGTATACGATTATTTTCTTAAGTCGTATACCCTTTTACATACGGTGTTTATTTGGAATTTTGTTTTAACTATGGAAATATTGATGAATTTGTATCCACTAATCCATAAAAATATTGAGAATTCATATTTTACTTGTATTAAATCTATTTATAAAGAATTATTTGGACTTTAAGTGGAGTTTTGGTCCCTCTATATCCCCTCAATGCATCGACAGGTCTCATGAGACAAATTAGTTGGCGACAAAACCTTCGAGTTCGTTTCCAAAAATCAGACAGGTTACTACCCACAGACTTAAACCATTTTGATGGTATAGTGGTATCATGTTCCAGATACATGACATTGAATTAATAAGAATACATCCTTATTCATTTTCAGTTATTACTTTCCATGATGTTTTCACCATGAAAAAAATATATGGATGTAGTTTCATTCTCAGTTTATTAATAGTGTGTGTTTTACATTTATTCACCATGCTATATTGACTATGCCAATTTGTTTTTGATTCAGTTATTTTTTATTCATGATTCCACTATTTTTAACCCTTACTGAGCATTTAATCTCACCATTTTCATTTGTTTACCTTCAATAGGTTATGATAAGAATACCATTTATTGAGTTCTCGTGGATGTAGTTTATTAGTTTTTGTTATGTAATGTATTTTGTTACCTTTATCAATGTAATATGAGTTATATGTATGTATCTAATTTCTTTGAGACTACTAAACTGATCATTCCTTCAGAATTTCATTCCTTTTAATCATGCAAATGTAATAAGTAATGCATAGGATCCAGGCTTCTGGGGTCAAGGTGTTACATAAGAAGTCCATTTTTCATTAAAAATAGGAAGAACATATCATAGTTACTCTAGATAAAAAAAATATACTTTTCTAGGATAGATTATGTATTGAATGAATTTATCCATTAATCGATACTCTCCAATGATCTTGATAGCATTTGGTCTCTTGGGTGTTTCATTTCAAGTCATCTCTTCCAAATCACTTTGAAAATAAAAATGGGTATGTTTGTTTGGATAAGAACTTTGATAATCATTAAATTCACCATTTTGTGGAACACTTTTCCCCTTTTCCTAATGCTTTGAAGAAAAATCTATAACTTACCCATTTATCATCATAAAAATGGATTCTCTTTTCTTTCCAAGGATAAATTCCAAATGCATATAAAACTCATTAACAAGCTTCAGGTAAAATGTCTTACTATTATCATTAAACCAATCATCCCATACTTGACTCCAAATATTTTTTCAAACTATATATATACTCAAATATAGCCATTAATCATTAAATTCTTTCTCTGTACATACAATTCTATCAACTAAATTTGGGTTGCATAGATTAACTACAACACTCGTGTTTCCTTTATCCCATTTCAATTTATTTTATGGTGGTTCTTTGGAAGGAGTTTAATCATCAATATTACACTTAGAAATTTTCATTATATCACTTTGGATCTAATTCCCAAGGTTTGGGTTTGAGAGAGAATGGTTTTATGAAATATGGTTTTCAAAAAGGTAAATATGTGAAAAGAAGGAAAGGATTTTTTAGGGAAAAGTATGTACGTCAATTTGGATTCTCATTAAAAAAAATTTTCAATCATTTAGGGGATAAAATAATAATAAATGTAAATAAAATACCTCTAAAATTACTCAAAAAAATCCTAAGTACAAAATAGACATGGTAGGTATGCTAAACATGTGCTCATGGTAATTAGGCATAGTAGGTATACTGACCATGGATTCACAGTAGGTATACTGATAATATGAGTAAGTGTTCATGGTAATTCTAGTATCCCCAAGACCAATCAGTCATAGTTACTTTAATGATCATATGAACAAATACTCATGGTCACTCAACTGACCATTTGAAATAAACTTTACAGTTTCTTTAAGAAAAAATATCAAGAAATAAGGGTTTAAATAAATACAAATTTTAACACTAAATTTAAATAATTAGACATAGTTTATCATGACTAATTCGTGTATAATATAATATTTTCTCTCAATATTCAAAGTACTTGTAAATATATCATCAAAGATGATGTTTAGTATCAATGAATTCAATAGTAATATCTCATTCATAGAAATGATCTCTCAAAAATTGAAACTTGTATCAATATGTTTTTTCCTTTAATGAGATACAAGGTTTCTAAAAATATTTATTTCACTTGTATTATCACAATTAATAGGGAAATTTTGAAATTGATATCCATAGTCTATAAATGTGTGTTTCATCTATAGAATCTATGCACAAAAACATCTTGTAACTTATACTATACTTTCGTAGTAGATAATGAAATAGAGATCTTCTTTATTTTATACCAGGACACTAAATACATTCCTAAAAATTGACATGTTATATAAGTTATTTTTCTATCTAAATTACAACCAAAAAAATATGTATCTTAATAACTCACTAAATTAAATGAATATCCTCTAGAATAAAGCAATCCAAATTTTTTTAATTCTTTAGGTATTTAAAAAAACTGTTAACAGCATTTAAATGAGATTATTTTATATTTGATTGAAAATGTACACACATTCACACACTAATCATAATATCTATTCAGATATAATTTAAGTATATTAAACATCCAATCGTACCTTTATAATTATTTTGATCAACTAGTTTACTAGAATCATTATGATTCAGTTTACATATTATACTCATGGGAGTTCCAATACCTTTAGTAATATCCATACCAAAATATTTTAAAATATCCTTAGTATAATTTCTAAGATTTAAAACGATTATTTCCATATTTTTGAAAAATCAATAAATTAAGGAAGAACTTTAATTCACCCATAAAACTCATTTAAAATTTATTTTTTATTATTTGGGAAAATTCAGTACATAAGGAATTTTTGGATGATCCAAAAATAATTTCATAAACATAGATTACTAATACTAAAACATATTTGTAAATTCTTGTAATACATATACTAGGATCATCTATTCCTTTTGAAAAGCCTTTTAAAATAAAAAATTAGCTGAGCTAGCCATACCAAGATCTATGAGATTATTTTGAATCATACAAAGATTTGGTTAATTTAAAAACATGATTTGGAAAATGAGGGATTTGAAATATAGGGATTTGTTTTAAAAAATATCCTTAATTATATTACCATTTATAAAGGCACTATTAACATCCATTTGATATAATTTTAAATTCAAATGTGTTGTATAGGTAAGAAAAATTATGATAACAAGTCTTGCTACTGGTGAAAATTTTTTCTCATAGTCAATACTTTCCTCTTGACTATATCCTTGGGAAAATAGTCTTGATTTATTATTAATTATAGTTTTTTACTCATCCATCGTGTTCCTAAATAGTCACTTGGTGCCAACAGTTCCTTAGGTCATTTGACTAGTTCCTAGACTATGTTTCTCTTAAACTAATTCAACTCTTCTTTCATTTCCATTAGCCATAATCCATAATCTATTTCTTTGGTGATGTCATTAGGTTAAAGATCTGACAATAAGACTTGATGTTCAAAATAGTTTCTAATAGAATCTATTATCTTAGTTCCTCTATCTTGATCTCCAACAACTACATCTAAGAGATGGTCTCTATGAGTCTTAATGGTTCTAGGAATTGAATGTATAGTTACTTTATATTATTCTACAAGTTTAGTTCCAAAACTTTACTCCAAATTGGGTGAATTTTATACAATAGGTCCCACAAAATTATCATTAGTTTTGGAATTGATATTTAAATGTGAAATATCATTCTCAAGGTTTTATAAAGGGGTATTAGGCTCATATGGTTCTGTTTTATCAAATTTTACATATACAAATTATTAAAAAAAATTGGGTATTTTATTGAATTATTTGTATGAATTACTATATATTGATTATGACAGTAAAATCTCCTCATCACTTCTGGATGAAAACTTATCTAAATTCTCCTTTTTGTTGAGTATAAAGACCTTTTAGCCAAAAAATCTAAAGTAATTAACTTTTGGATGTTTTCTATTACATAACTCATATATGTTTTTCTTTAAAATTGGTCTAATATGTACTCTATTGATAATATAGAAATCTATATTTATATCATCTACCCAAAAAATAAATAGGTAGGTCATACTAATTTAGCATAGTCGTAAAAATCTCTTGAAGAGTTATATTCCTTATTTCTATAACACCATTCTTATATAGAGTCATAAGGGTATAAAAGTTGTGTGTGTATCCATGTTGTGAGCATAATTATTCAAAATCTTGATTTTTGAACACATGGCCAAGATCACTTCTTAAGGTATTAATGGTAAGTCCTCAAAGCTTTCCTTCATATTTTTCATACTTGAAAAAATATGAACAAGCTACCCTTTTGTGAGGTAGAAATAATTCCCAGGTGTATTTAAAAAATTCATCTGTTATGATATAAGTATAGTGATTCCCATTTAAGCTATAAACTATAGATGGTCTAAATAATTCCATTTGAACCAACTCTATGGGTTTAGAAGTTCAACCCTCTTTCTTTGGTTTGAAATAGATCTTGTGTTGTTTCCCCTTTTGGCATGGGTTATAGACTTTTTCTTCTAGGAATTATATTTTAGGAGGAAGCTTAATTAATCATTTCATAGTTAGCTTCCTAAGTGAGTGAGGGTTTTATTTCCCTATTCTTATATTCCATATCCAAAACTCTTTATAAAAATAACTTAAATAATAAATATTATGGGAAAATAAATAATTTAAATCATCGATATAAACATTGTCATTGAGTAAGGTGGTAAAGACTAAAGAATGTTTTGGATCATAAATTTT
This sequence comes from Viscum album, assembly GCA_963277665.1. NCBI lineage: Eukaryota > Viridiplantae > Streptophyta > Magnoliopsida > Santalales > Viscaceae > Viscum > Viscum album. The sequence goes on from OY728148.1 coordinate 803,789,405, forward strand.
TGCAATAAATGATTTTAAAATTAAAATGCTAACCATCATCGCATAAAAATGAGATTCTAAGCAGGTTATTTTTTTTAAAAATATAAATAAAACATTCGAAATCAAAACATTACTAGAATTACTGATTTGACCAAGTTCAATTATTTTTTCCTTGTGCATGGTCACTGAAGGTAACATGTCAACCATATACTTTGATAAGGTTATTAAAGATCTATTAATCATCATTCATGTGTCTAGAATATCTACTATCTGAATACCACAAATGATTACTAGTACTCTTAAAGTAGTTTTCCTATAGAAAAATTAAACCAGAATTGATTTTGGTACCCATATTTTCTTGGGTCCAGAAATGTTAGTGATAAAATATTTAGGAATTTATAGGTTTTTATGGGTTTACCATAAATAGATTTTAAACTTTTAGAAATTAAAATTTTGTTGGTATATAAGAATAATAATTATTTCTATATATGGTAGAACTTACACTAGTAACAAGCTTTTTCTTATAAATTCTCTAATGTCTAGGTTGGTAACCAATCTTAGTGGTAAATTTGGGTGTGGTTTTTTACCAAGAATTATAGTCAATGTTTCTCTTCTATTTTTAAATCATTCAAAATACTTTTTAAGTTTCTCATTGGACATTTTTAGTTCATTTTTTTCCTTTAATAATTGAGTATTCCTTTCTTTTTTTATAACAAGTTCAAATTTAAAATAGACATTTAAAGCATGGTGCTTACTTAAACTTTTGTATTTATCTTTAAGTTCATTGAATGTCTCTTGAAGAATGTTATATTACTCAAATAAATTCATATTTATTGTTTTTTTATCATTATTTTTAGTTTCAAAAAGATTTGAAAAATGAACAGAAGATACAGGAATAGTGTTTTGTGTAAGAACCTGGTTCTTATTCTTGAGGTACGGGTTTATTCTTTTCATTTTTCCTTAATTTTTTTTTATAAAATAAGGAAACTAGGGGAAAATCCCAAATTTTTTGGGTACACGCCATATACTTTTCCACACGTCGTGTACTTTGGTCGTGCAGGATGAGTACACAGGGCGTGTAGGCCTGTCGATGATGAAGGGTGTAAAAACTGACTACACGCCGTGTACTTGGTATTTACATGTTGTGTTATCAGTCGGTAGGTGAACAGTAAGATGGATGGAGTATCCTCCAGTGAAGTGAAAGTACATGTTGTGTATTCATAAATACACTTCGTGTACTCATTTCGACAGATGAATAGTGCGGTGGTGAAAAGTAGCCACCAGAGGAACAGTTAAAAAATGGAAAGTACATGTCGTGTACATGATAGTACTCACAGTGTAGTTTTTTTTTCACTTAAAACGGGTAGTAGCCTCTTCATTTGGAAGAGTAGGCAGTGGACACGTTTGGAGCACCGGGAGAGAGGGTCAGACCTTGGAAGAGTTCCTGACCGAGTATCGGGACTCTGATTCCTTCGCTGACGGTCTCGATTGAACCGCGTGGGTGAGTTATTCACTCTTCTTGAACCCTTACTTCTAATTATTTCCCAAGGGGAAGTTATTTGAGTTTGAATAGGTTATCTTTCTTCTCATATCTATGCCGTTCTCGGGTGTTTCGGGAGGTGTCTTTCGAATATATCGATCAGTGGAGATCAAGGTAGGTAGTCTGATATTTAATTCCAACTGCTAAGTGTTTTTTATACCATTGTGCTATGATCCCATGGTTGGGGTGTCATATGGTAGAGGCCTTGATTAATTAAGATATATATAATTTCATAGATAATCTGATAGTAATTATAAACTGTTGTCTGGGATCATTTATTGGATCCAGGGCCACCCCGTGGGTGTGTTTCCCTTATTTAGCCGTTTGGCCAAGATACCCGAGGGTATGCTGAGATTTAGCATGCTTTGAGTTTACTTGAGAGAAAATGTATATATAATTTCTTGCTTATGTGTTGGGCTCGGCCCGATTACTTGATTATCCTAAGGGCAGTGTTTTTTTATCCTGAGGGCAGATCTTTTCTGATGCCTGAGGTAAAGTGCTTGTTTAGCCTGAGGGAAATGTTTTTTATTCCTGTGGGCAGTAGCTTCCGTGCCTGAGGGCAATATCTCGTACGCCTGAGGGCAATATTAGTTATTTTTATGGGCAATCACCTGAGGGTTTAGATTATGATTACCTAAGGGTAAGGATTGCATGTCTGAGGACTTAGTTTATTTAGTATATTCACTGTGGTGATTTTACATGTTATACCTTCCAAGATAAAGCACAGGCTGGGTATTGTTTTGCCTTCTACTTGTTAGATAGCCTGTTGTAGTTTTTTTGCGGCACTGTTTAGGAGATTGTCGGCTGAGGCTGAGTCTCAGAAACTTATAATTCAATTATATTGAATTGATAAATAATAATTAAATGGAAATGGAACTGGTAGGAGTAGATGCTTTTGAGTACTTTCTAGTTTACTGCATTTTCATTATTGCACACTGATATTGCAAAAATTCACTGACAGTTGGGCACAGGCCTTTTGTGGTTGCCTACTAGGATTTATTTCTCATACCCTGTTTGGGTCATGTCTTGGGATCAAACAGATTATATTGTTGCAGGTGTAGATAAGTTAAAGAGTCCCTATATAGGTACCTGATTGTTGTAGAGAAGTAGGAGAGCATGGGACAAAGCTTAGGCTCGCGATGCTGCTGAGTTCCTGCTGCGCTATTTTGTTTTGATTTACTATATTTTTCCCTTGTGTTGTATTGTTCATATTGCAATGTATCCTATTTTGTCCGCTTCGGTAGACTTAGGGACATATTTCATCATCATATATATATATATATGACTGTTGGTTATTTCCTTACTTCAATATTGTTCTCTATTTCAGCATTGGTATTATTTACTGCTTCCTCTATTGTATGTTTTTATATATCTCCACTGCACTACACTTTGACAAATGAGGGCATAGTTTCCCCTCTATCAGACCTGGGCCCTCGCTGCTAGTCAGCAGCCTCTGGAATTTGGGGAAATGCATTTGAGGTCATGTGACCAACCGGGTTCAGGGCACCCGTTGAGTGGCACCTGGATCTAGGACGTTACAAAGTGGTATCAGAGGACTTTTCTTTTCTCTAAGTTATTACATTATTTGGCGACAACAGTAAGAGATATAATTTTAAGGGATTCGGTAATAATTGTTCCTAGGATTAGCTACCCCATGTACAGGTAAAGGCTGGATTGCCTCAAGTTAAATTGTGATTTTCGTTTTATGATTATTACAGTTGATTTGATTTTCACCATTGGGTGACACACTTTTGGTGTGTTGTTTATATGTTTATATTGGGTTCTATTTAGTTTCAACCCGATGAGATGAGGGTATTCCATCTCATGAATCATTTAGGAACATGTTAGAATCACATTCCATGCATAGTTTCCATTCCATGTAGGTGCATTAGAAATTGCATGTTGTTGTGATAGATGTCATTCTATAAAATTCATGCTATTGTGATAGATTCCTTGATAAAATACCTGCTATTTGATAGGGTATTGTTATGTAAGGTTCTGTAAATGAACGCTAAACTTTGGTGTTTGAGGGGTATGGGCCCTCATCAACCAGAATTTGGTGGATCATCGACTTTTTTACCTTGTTTTAACACGTATAAGATTCCAAGCTTTGGTTTTCGGGGATTATAGGCCCTCACGGATCGGAATTTGGAACTTAGGTGTTGGTTTCAATGTTTTTCTAGGTTCTGGAGTAGTTTCTAAAGATTACTGTCTGGAAAAACCCAGAATAAACACCGTGTAGTTCTGACTACATGCCGTGTACTCTTCTGTTCAGGAAGAAAAGAAAAAAAATTAAGTACATGTCGTGTACCCTAAGTACACACCATGTAGTCTCGAACTGTGTCATAGGCCATGTGGGCAGAGACACGGGATGGGGAAGTTCTAGAGGGAACACACCGTGTACCGGTTTTACACACCGTGCATGTTGAACCTATGTCCGCTCGTGTAACTAACAACATGGATGGAGGAAATCTTCGTTTATACACGTTGTGTCCATGCCGAACACTCCGTGTAGCGTAACCTGGGAATCCTTCCGTGTAACTAAAAACACAGGTTTGTGAAATCATTTCTTGTACATGTCGTGTCCATATGGAACACGTCATGTAGTGTGAACTGGGAATCCGACCATGTAACTAACAACATGGGTTGGCAATGCTCGTCTAGTACACGTCGCGTACCTAAGGGACACGCCATGTAGTCTTGACTGAAGATAGACCGTGTAGTCTTGACTAGATAGAGACCTTGTGGACTTGATCATGTGGCTGGGGAGACAGGGTGGTATACACGCCGTGTGCGGGTGTAACATGTCGTTTAGTGTCAATAATGTAGATATATGTGTCACTAACAACACGGGCAGTTGTAATTTAAGTCGTACACCCGTGTCTTTTTGGAACACGCCGTGTAGTTTAAGTTGCGTACTCATCCATGTCGCGGACAACACCGGCCGGTGAAGCTCGTCTAGTACACGTCGTGTAGACCTTATACATGTTGTGTAGTCTCTTTCAAGAGAGAGTCGTGTGGCTAAGCCATGTATAAGGACTCGGGCATGGGATGGAAATTCAAGTACACACCATGTCTATGGACAAAACGCCGTGTGTTTGGGGTGTTACACGACCAGTTCTGGCAGAGTACACGCCCATGTGAAAGACTTGTGAGAACACACCGTGTAGTTATTATACACTCCATGTAGTCTTGTTTTGTAAAACATGAATGTTTTCTTTCTCCTATTCCCATTTTACACTCCTTGTTTTCAGTCCTTGATGGTCTTGGTTTATGGCGTGTTTGACCTTGTAGAGTCATACCACTGAGATGACCATGAGTTGTTCACCAAGAGAGCGGCAACGATTATACTCCAGAGACTGTAGGCCATGGGCTACCGATGGATCCTCCAGCAGAGCTAGATACAGTGCCAGCCGTTATACCGGATGCAGGCGTGGATGCGTAGTTCCGTGAAGGCTTCATGTGGTTTATGCAGACCTTTCAGGGAGCACCGCTGGCTGCCACATCTATGGCAGAGCTGACATGTATATTCTAGCAGCAGCATCCACCTACATTTTCAGGGGATGGCAGACCACAGGCTACGGAGTATTGGCTGGGATCTATGTAGACGATCTTCGAGCATCTGTAGACGCCTCTAGGGAGGAGGGTCAAGATCACTACATACATTCTACGTGATTCCACCAAGAGGTGGTGGGATGTTACCACCCAGATTGAGCATCACCGAGACATGGCATGGGAAGATTTTCAGGCTGTCTTCTATGACTTTTTCTTTCCGGAGACGCTGAGGGCAGATCGAGCTTGAGAGTTCATGAATCTACAGCAGGGTGCCATGTCGATGATGGATTAATCTTCCCACTTCACCAAACTACAGTGTTTTTCACCTTTCCTAGTGGGTGATGAGACGTTGAGGGATCGACGCTTTGAGGATGGTCTTCGATATGACATCCGAGTTCTGGTGAACATTTTCAGGTTGCCTATAGTGCATGCTATTGTGAAATAAGCAGTGATTACTGAGCGGAACATATGGGAAGCTAGTGGTGCAGGCCAGGGAGGTTCGGCACCAGTTTCTAGTACTATTTCTACCAGTAAGAGGTAGAGGCAGATGGATTTCTCTCATGGTGGTAGTACTAGCCAGAATAACTCTTCTGGTGGTCAGGTGAGGTGATTCCAGTGCGGTAAAGAGGGGCACAAGAGACCTCAGTGTCCACGTGACCTAGTGGAGTGCCGAGATTGTGGAAAGATGGGTCATCTGCAACACTTTTGTAGGGAGTTTCCACCAGTGGCTAGTGAGAGGGGTTCTATGCAGACTTCACGTACGGGAGTAGGGCTAGCAGCTTCTTACCTTTTAGATAATTGGGATACGTTGGGATATTCAGGTCGAGGTGGTGGTCATGGATGTGGTAACCAGACACCAATATCTTAGAGACAACAGGGCGGGTCAGCTCAGGGGTGCCAGGATGTGTCGCAGGGCCGCGGCACTGGACAGGCATATGCAGTACAACATACCCAACAGAAGCAGGATCCCGGACCTTCCACTATTATAGGTACTATTCTGGTAGCTTTTCTCTTCATTACTTTTCGATACTGGTGCTACGCATAGCTTTATATCTGTGCCCGTTGTGGAGATCCTTGGGCTCTATGTTTCTTCTTCTTCTAATATCATGACTCTAGACACTCCGTTGGGGATTATAACGACTGGTGTGCATCATTTCAGGGAGTTCCCCCTAGAGGTTGGTGGGTGTCACTTTCTATGGGACCTCTATGTCTTAGAGATGATGAGTTATGATGTCATTCTCATGATGGAATGGTTGGTACCCTTTCAATCCATTGTGGATTTCTATTGTCATAGGGTGAGTTTCACATCACCAGAGGGTGGAGAGTTTCTATAAAAGGGTGAATGGAATGTCCAGGAGAGCCGAGCTGGACTCGAGCATCGTGGGCGAGGTGGTGTGACAGCCCAGATTGCAAGTTTATATCTGGATGACCAGGGAACTAGTCATAAGGATTTCTCTCCAGTAGTTTACCATTTCAGGGATGTCTTCCCAGATGGATTTTTAGGTCTAACTTTGGAGCGAGAGGTGGATTTCTCTATTGAGCTAGTGCCAGGAGCAGCACCAGTGTTTATTCCTCCTTATAGGATGGCTACACCATAGTTGCAGGAGCTCAAGAGGTAGTTGGAGGAGTTGCAGGCAAAGGGTTTCATCTGACCCAGTACTTCTCCTTAGGGTTCGCCTATCCTGTTTTCAAAGAAGGCATACGGTACCCTCAGACTCTGTGTGGATAATCAGAAGATGAACTAGTTGAAGGTAAATAACCAATATCCCTTGCCAAGGATTGATGATATTTTTTATCAAATTCGAGGAGAACAAGTGTTCTCAAATATTTACTTGAGATCCGGATATCATCAGTTGCGTATTAGACCATCATACATACCACTTATAGATTTTCGAAGCAGATATGGTCTATACGAGTAATTGGTCATGCCGTTCAGACTCATGAATGTACCAGCAGTTTTCATGGATCTGATGAATCGTGTGTTCCATTCGTATCTGTATTATTTTGTGGTAGTCTTTATGGACTATATCTTGGTGTACTCTCACACTCGACACGACCATTCTATCCATCTTGATATTGTACTGAGTACACTGAGAGAGCATCAGTTATATGCTAATCTCTCAAAGTGCCACTTTTGGATGGACCAGATACACTTCCTGGGTCATATTATCTCTGTGGAAGAAGTTGTGGTAGACCCAAAGAAAGTGAGAGCAGTAGTTTCATGGGAGCATCCTAAGAACGTGTTTGAAATACGGAGTTTCTTGGGGATAGCTGGTTACTACAGGCGCTTTATACAGGACTTCTCCCACTTAGCAGTGTCTTTGACGGGTTTGACTAAGAAGGGTGTGAAGTTAATTTGGTCATAAGCTTGCGAGACAACCTTTCAGGAGATGAAGGGAAGATTGACATCAACACCAGTCCTGATACTTCCAGAGCAAGGGAAGAGCTATACATTTTACTGTGATGCATCAGGTATCGTGTTGCGAGCAGTTTGGATGTAGGGAAATCAAGTAGTTGTGTATGGGTCTCAGAAATTGAGGCCACATGAGAGGAATTACCCGACGCATGATCTCGAGTTGGCCACAGTTGTTCATGAGTTATGTTGTTGGATACATTATCTCTTGGGATAACATTTTGTGGTGTTCATGGACCACAAAAGTCTCAAATATATCTTTACCCAACGTGACCTGAATCTGAGGCAGTGAAGGTGGGTTGAATACCTTCAGTCCTTCAACTTTGACCTTGCCTATACACCTGGTGAGGGTAACGCAGTTGCTGATGCACTGAGTAGGAGGACTCAGTTACAGGTAATGCAGGAGGCCAGAAGTGAGTGGAAGATCATGGATTTGTTCTCTGAGATGCATTTGGAGGTGCATGATAGTCAGGGGTGAGCCTATCTTTCATCCTTATTTGTTACTTCTACCCTCCAGGATAGAGTGAGGATGAGACAGCTATTAGATTCAGAAGTTCTAGTACTACGGGAGTTGGTGTCAAGTGAGGAACCTCCTCCCGGTTGAATGATAGGTGATTATGAGGTACTACATGTCTATGGATGAGTGTGGGTTCTAGGGGATATATGTGAGGAGTTGATGCAGGAGTTTCATGATTCATATTGGGCAGTGCATCCCGGAGTTACCAAAATGTACCGTGACTTGAGATGTCAATATTGGTGGTCGAGTATGAAAAGAGAAGTAGCTGGTTTTGTTGTGAGATGTTCCACCTATCAGCAGGTGAAGGCGGAGCATCAGAGGCCAACTAGACTGTTACATCAGTTACCCATTTCGGAGTAGAAATGGGATGATTTCGCGATGGACTTCATGACTGGGTTGCAGAGGTCGCCTCGAGGCAACGATGTCATGTGGGTTGTTGTGGACAGACTTACGAAGGTAGCTCACTTTTTGCCGATCAAGGAGACCTTCAGTGTTGACGAGCTCAGGAAGTTGTATATCCGAGAGGTGGTATTTCTTCATGGGGTTCCTCGTTCTATCATTTCATATAGGGACACCCGCTTTATGTCTTGTTTCTGGCAGAGTTTTCAGAGGTCACGAGGTATACAGGTGCTTCTGAGTATAGCTTACTACCCTCAGACCGATAGTCAGTTAGAGCATACGATATAGGTGATATAGTACATACTTCGTGCATGCGTCCTAGAATTTGGGGGCTCTTGGGAGAAGCACATACCCCTGGTCGAGTTTGCCTATAATAATAGTTTTCAGGCAACTATTGAGATGTAACCTTATGAGGATTTATATGTTAGGCCATTCTGATCACCCTTGTGCTAGTTAGAGGCAGGTGAGGCAACTTTACTGGGACTACGTCTCATGTAGGAGACTTCAGAGCAGGTCCAGTTGATACAGAAGCGGATGGTTACTGCACAGTCTTGTCAAAAATCTTATGTTGATCATTGCAGATGACCCTTGGAGTTTGTGGTTGGGGATCATGTTTTCTTACGTGTTTCAATGAGGTTTGGACACAGGCGGATCAGGAAACAGGGTGAACTTTCACTGAGGTATGTGGGGCCATTTGAGATTATGGAGAGAGTCATGCTAGTTGTCTATCAGTTGCAGTTACCAAAGAGGTATCAGGCCATGCACAACGTCTTCCATGTATCTCAACTGCACCATTATCACACAGACCCATATCACGTCTTTCAGCCTGAGGAGGTTGAACTTTAGGCCAATTCATCTTTTGAGGATCATCCGATTCGTATTGTTGATAGGAGCATAAAGGTTCTCTGAGGCTGGTTAGTTCCTATTGTACAGGTGATATGGCAGCATGGCCAAGTGCAGGACGAAACCTAGGATCGAGAGACCGACGTATGTGCTCGGTGCCCAAATTTGTTCTGAGCTTTATCTTCACCACCCTTGGGAGGGAAATTTGGGGACAAATTTCTTTAAGGGGGGAAGTTTATAAGAACCCGGTTCTTATTCTTGAGGTACGGGTTTCTTCTTTTCCTTTTTCCTTAAGTATTTTTGAGAAAATAAGGAAACTGGGGGAAATCCCAAATTTTGTGGTTACACACCATGTACTTTTCCACACGTCGTGTACTGTGGCCATGTGGGATGCGTACATAGGGCGTGTAGGTCTACCGGCGATGAAGGGTGTAAAAACTAATTACACACCATGTACTTGGTATTTACACGCCGTGTAATCAGTCAGCAAGTGAACAGTAAGGCAGTGGGAGTAGCCACCAGCAGAGTGACAGTACATGTCGTGTATTCAGAAATACACGCATTGTACTCATGTCAACAGATGAACAGTGTGGCGGTGAAAAGTATCCTCCAGAGGAGCAGTTAAAAAATGGAAAGTACACGCTGTGTACTTAAGAGTACATGTCATGTAGTTTGTTTTTTTTCGCTTAAAACAGGCAGTAGCCTCCTCATTCGATAGAGGAGGAAGTGTACGCATTTGGAGCACCGAGAGAGAGGTTTGGACATTGGAAGATTTCCCAACCGAGTATCGGGACTCCGATTCCTTCACCGATGGTCTCGATTAAACCACATGGGTGAGTTATTCACTCTTCTTGAACCCTTACTTCCAATTATTTCCCAAGTAGAAGTTATTTGAGCTTGAATGGGTTATCTTTCTTCCCAGATCTATGCCATTCTCAACTGTTTCAGGAGGTGTCATTCGCATATATCGATTAGTGGAGATCAAGGTAGGTGGTCTGATGTTTAATTCCAAATGCTAAGTGTTTTTGTGTACCATTATGCTATGCACCCATGTTTGGGGTGTTGTAAGGCTAAGGCCTTGATTAATTAAGATATCTATAATTGAAAGATAATCTGATGGTAATTATAAACTGATTTTTTGGATCATTTATTGGATCCAAGGCCACCTCGTGGGTGTGTTTCCCTTGTTTATCCATTGTCCAGGATACCTGAGGGTATGTCGAGATTTAGCATGATTTGAGTTTTATTGAGAGAAAATGTATATATAATTTCTTGCTTATGTGTTGGGATTGACTCGGTTACTTTCTTAGCTTTAGGGAAGTGTTTTGTTTAGCCTAAGGGTAGAGATTTTCTTATGCCTGAGGGAAAGTTCTTGTTTAGCCTGAGGGAAATGTTTCTTATGCTTGTGGGCAGTATCTTTCGTGCCTGAGGGAAATATCTCGTACGCCTGAGGGCAATATTCGTTATGCCTGTGGGAAATCACCTGAGGGTTTCAATTCTGATTACCTGAGGGTAAGGATTGCATATCTGAGGACTTTTTTTATTTATTATATTCATTGTGGTTATTTTACATGTTATACCTGCCAAGCTAAACAACATTCTTGGTATTGTTTTACCTTGTACTTGTTAGATAGCCTGTTGTAGTTTTTGTTGCAGCACTGTTTAAGAGATTATCGGCTGAGGCTGAGTCTCAGAAACTTATAATTCAATTATATTGAATTGATAAATAATAATTAAATGTAAATTTAATTGGCAGGATTAGATTATTTTGAGTACTTCCTAGTTTACTACATTTTCATTATTACACACTACTATTGCACAAATTAACCGATAGTTGGGCACGGGCCTTTGATGGTTGCCTACTAGGATTTATTTCTCACACCCTGTTTGGGTCATGTCTTGGGCCCAAACAGATTATATTGTTGCAGTTGTAGATAAGGGAAAGAGTACCTATAAAGGAACATGATTGTTTTAGAGATGTAGGAGAGCATGGGACCAAGATTAGGCTTGCGATGCTGTTGAGTTCTTGTTGTTCTGTTTTGTTTTGCTTTGCTTTATTTTTCCCTTGTGCTGTATTGTTCAGATTGCAGTGTATCTTGTTTTGGTTGCTTCCATAGACTTAGGTACATATTGCATCATATATATATATATATATATATATGACTTTGGGTTATTTCTGTTTTGTTTTGCTTTGATGTATTTGTATCTTGTATTGTATTGTTCAGATTGCAGTGTATCCTATTTTGGATGCTTCTGTAGACTTAGGGACATATTGCATCATCATATATATATATGACTGTTGGTTATTTCCTTACTTCAGTACTGTTCTCCATTTTAGCATTGTTATTATCTACTGCTTCCACTATTGTATGTTTTTATATATCTCTGATGCACTACACTTTGAGAAATGAGGGAATAGTTTTCCCACTATCAGACATGGGCCCTCGCTTCTAGTCGGCAACCTCTGGAGTTTGGATAAATGCACTTGAGGTCATGTGACCAACAGTGTTTGGGGAACCCATTTAGTGGCACCCAGATCTGGGATGTTATATTTAGTACCTTGGATGTGTTTGACATGAAAAAAAAGTTAGATTTTTCATTTTTATCTTATCTGCTCAAGAAAGAGGCACTTGAACCACCTTCATGGGTGATCCATATAGATTTCATATCCTTGTTCAGACTTTTTATTTTTTCTCGCATCTTTTCTTATACTTTAGTTTAGGATATTTAGCCTTGATGTGTCCTTTTCTTTTTTACTCATAACCAGTTGCTTCAGTTGATTTATTTTCCTTTTTGCAATTTTTTTCGTTCATACTTTCCTCTATAATTTTTCCTTTATGAATTTATATTCTAATAAAATTTCTTAAATCACTTTACAAGGTGGCCCATTTCCTCATCACTATCCAAAGGTGACTCATCATCACTCAAACTACCATCTTTGATCTTTTATTTTATTTTTAAGTCTGATTTCCTAAAGGTTGATGACTTCCCCTTTAGTTTATCTTCTTCTAATTTATTTTCATTTAGTTTCTCCTCTTACATAATTTTATTTTCAATAAGTTACTTTACATGAATTTTACTTATATCACAAGATTCTATGATGGAAAGAGAAGTTCCTCTCCACCTATAAGGTAGACATCTCAGAAGTTTTATCACTTGATCTTTATCCTCTATTGTCATCCCAAGTGCATGAATCACATTCATAATCTCATTGAACCTAAGATATATAAAAGAAATGTTTTCATCATGCTTCATCTTGAATGTATCAAATTTTATATTATAAGTATTTAATTTCATCTCTATAATATTAGAATTTCATTCATGAGAAATGACAAGTGTGTCCCATATCTCAAAAGTAGTAGAACAAGAAGATATTCTTCTAAATTTTTCTTCTCCTAATGAACATTATATTTAATTCATAGCTTTATAGTTACATTCATAAGAGGCATTAGTGTCATTTGTCCATTTATCTCTAGCAGCATTGGGTTTTTCATATTTGTCCTCGATGATGGTCCAGATATCAAATCCCATGCACTGTATATGGATTTTTATCCTGATCTTCTATTGATCATAATTAGTCCCATTAATATAAGAAAGATAGTTAGTATAAGTTCCTTATTTTATATTATTATCCAAAAATACAAAAATTTAGAAATATCATAAATTTTGAGATTTTTGGTAAAATTATTCATAATAAAAAATTAATTTGAGGTTCCTTTAATACCAAATCTTGGTCTAAGTGGACTTCTAAATAGGTGTGGGTAAATTGAGTTTAAAATAAAAAATTCTTTTTAAAAAGTTTCAAAATTAAATCCCCAATTTATTTAAAATTTATAGATAACTAAAACTGTATAATTATATAATTTTATCTTTCAATGGGTTTCTTAAAAGTTCAATCACAACTTAGTTAAAAAATGTTTAAAACTATTTTAACTTTTGAAACATATTTACTTATATCAAACACCATCTATAAAACAAAAAATATATTTAACTATTAAATTAATTTTTTTATATTATAGTTTTAAAAATAGATATAGGATTATTTTAAAATAGAGAAAACAATATAAGAAAAACACATAATGGAATAAATACAAGAGGTCCAGTCTCAAGAGGAGACCAAGTCCTCTCCACTTAGAAATCACCCAATTCCAGGTAGGTTATTAACAAATAAACTGACCCATATCCAAGATCATGTTTTAAAAAAGAAACAATGTAGAAGTATATCTAGGATACATAGATCCTCTTCCACAGTTCTATGTGGGATAAATAAATTAATAACAAAATCGTGTAGGCAATCTATGTTACATATCCTCTTCTATAGTTCTTCATGGTAGTAAAGATGAAAATAAATAAAATATATTTTCTAGCACTCTCCAATACAATACCAGAGTATGTTTTTATAGATAAAAATGTATAATAAAACACATCTCAAAAAACAAGGTAGAACAAAAAGTGAGAATATTTGATGCAGCTTAGTCTGATTAGCTTCAGTTGTTTAAGAGTCCTTGAATTTGTCTTTAGAAGGGATTAACTGAGTTTACACAGAAAATTTGGGGCAAAAAAGAGTCTTATAATTTTCTAAACAAGTTCTATATATATCATAAAGTATTCAAGGCACATTTTTTCATTCCTCTGTTATTATTTTTGTGTAACTATATATTTTTTCAATAAGAGGTTCTTCTTCTTAAAGATAACTCCATCTCAAAGTATCCATTAGGGATAATTAATTATATACTTAATTTCATATTCTTGTTAATTAATGCTCTAAAATATATTCATTGAGTATTTTAAAAATACTATGCTTGTTAAGTTAAACACAATCGATTGTATCTACTTAAATAATGGTTTTGTTGGCTCATTATTTTTTCATACGGCCAATTGGCATGGTGAGTTGATTTTATCTTGTGGTTACTTTATCTCTTCATGTTGTAGGTAAATTAATTTACATGTTAAAATAAATAATTCATGTGCTAAGTTCCTTTCTCCACACATTCACTTTGTTTGAACTCATAGAAAGTACATTTCTTCATGTGGTGGGTTTGTTTGTTCATGTGGTAGTTTTATTTGTTCATGTGGTAGCTTCGTTTGTTTATAAATTCACTAAAACAACACATACAGTTAATAAAAAACATGTAAAAATCTACTTACTTGTCATACTATAGGTTGTTTGTTCATGTAGAAGGTTGATCTTCAATGTGTTGTAGGTTCAGTATGCATACAGTTACTTGAAGTACAACACTTTTTCAATTCATGACTTGGAAAAAAATTCTCATCTAATACATGGTTAGTTGAATATAATTGTGTTTAGTTGGAGTACAATGTGTGGTAGGTTCCACATGGTAACTTAACTTTCATGGTCAATTCAAATTCTTCACATGGTAAGTACATTACACGTGTGGTAGGTTGTCATGCTAGGTTTGAGACTTAGCCAATTTTATCATTTTGTCCAAAAAATATTTGACTAACATAAAACATTTAATTTATTAAAAACATAATAAAAATTATTTAGGATCATTAAAATAAGGAGTTATGGACTAATCCAACAATATTATAATCCCAAAATTGTGATGAACTTCCCCAAAAATATTAGGAATCAATTCTTGATACCAAGGTTAAAATTACTATCTAAATTACTTGTTCAAAATAAAATCATACTTTGTTATCTCAACATCATTTTAATATTAAACTTAAGAGTTATCCATACCTCAATCATGTGTTCTCCAATAGTTATCCCCAAAAATATAATATTTTCATAAAATCACTTTTCAAGGTTATTAATACCGTTTAATATGTATCATCATATTATTGATATAAAATTATTGAATAATAATACTTTGATGCTTCACATAATCCTTATAACTTTTAGAATATACTATAATATCATTGATAAATATCACTCACTAATAAAAATAGTTAAGAGTTTTAAGATTATATCAATCTCACTACCTTATTTAAGATTAGAAAACTCACCTTTTCCATCATAATAGGAATATACTAAAATTCATAACCATTTATGTATGCTCCCTTATTTGATTATAAGATATAGTGGTTTCTAGGAACATAACCTTTTCAACTTAATTTTCATGATATTTTTTTCAAACAAAAACTAAAAAATGGATATAATAATAAAAAAATAAGAATATGAAAACATCAATATGAATATTTCTTCCCTTATGAATCTTTTTTTATTAACATATGAAACTTTTAGATCAACCTATGAATCACTTTTTCAATTCTTGGTTATCCATGGTCATTTTTTATTAGGTTATCTAACCTAATTGTTTAACACTAATCTTAAATCCTTAATAATTGTTCATAAAGAGAATGTGAATATCCAAATCATATCCCCTTGGAGTGTCTCATTGGTTGTGTGGTCAAAGGCCCACTCATCATGAATTAGAGTGATGATTGATTTAATGCTCAACCAAACCTTTTTGGGGTGATTTCCCCTAGTTTCGTTTATTCCACCATCTAATCCACTTCTTAGTATCTATACAAGGATGTATTTCTAAGAAATCCCAAATAATCTCTATTTTATTAAAAAATCAAGATGTTATCCAGTACTTAGACTTATTCCATGGGTTTTAACTAGTATTATCACTACCGGAAATAGTATATTTCCCAATGGTTCAGAACCATTGGGATAGGCTGCAGAACTATTGGTATATCTTATACCAATGGTTCTACCAACTTTAGGGAAGTAAGTCGTTGGGAAAAAGTTTTCCCAACAGTTTATGTAAAATATTTGGGATAGGTTAGTTACAGTAACCTATACTAACGGTTTGGTTGAACCATTGGTATAAGTTTTTCCAATGGTTCACCAAAACGTTGGTAAAACCTCTTCTAGGAACCTTTTACAACGGTTTACAAACTATTGGGAAAGGGTTTTTTCCAAGGGTTCTCATAGAACCGTTGGAAAAAACAACCTACAAAGTTTATGCCAATGGTTTGAAACCATTGGCATAGGCTTTGCTGTGCAAATTGTACAGCAGCCTGCAATTTGAACATCAGGGTCTGCAATCACATTCCTGCATGCTGTAATTCTATCCATTGTGATGTAATTCTCCATTCCATATCCTTTCAAATTATTTAACATATAATTCATACACATTTAACATTGCACCCTGGAACTATACGCATCCATAATTAAATCATAATTCATAACGTAATTATAAACATACATAATTTATTTAGAATTAAATTTAAAACTTAGATGACAATTATATGTCGAATCCAGAATTCAATTCATAATTGAATACATTCATAATTTAATTATCACTTATCAATAAAATACATAAAAAACTGAATAAGTATTTATATGTGTTATGCACAATTAAGAATACATACAAGTGTTTTTTACTAAAAATGATGTCCATTTTAAACATTATAAATACACTTAGAGTGATACCAGCCACAACGTGTCTTGGATTGAGGTTGGGTTAACTCATACATGTCACATATGACCCATGGATTGTTGTCCTAAAGTATCAACATATTCCGAAAGCGTTTGGTCGGTCACAAAAGAGAGACACTTTGAGTGGTGTCGGCCACACCACACCTCGGATTGAGGCAGGGTTGACTTATACATGTCACACAAGACCCATGGATCGTTTTCCTAAAGTTTCAACAGAATCCAAATGCGTTTTGTCAGTTTTTCGTATGCCAGCTATACTTTTCACTTAAAATGTTGTCCATTTCAAATAAAATTGAGACTCATCGAGTTGTTCCTGCCACACCGTGCCTCGGATATAGTCGTAGTTTACTCGTACACGTCACCTATGACTCGTGGATCGTTTTACTAAAGTTTCAACGGAATCCAAATGCATTTGGTCAGTTTTTCGTATGTCAGTTGTTGGTTTCACTTAATATGATGTCCATTTTAAACAAAAGAGAGACACTTTGAGTGGTATCAACAACACCGCCCCTCATATTAAGGAGGGGTTGACTCGGACACGGCATAAATGAGCCATGGATCGTTTTCTGAAATTTTCAATAGAATCTGAATGTGTTTGGTCAGTTTTCTGTATGTCAGTTGTTGTTTTCCCTTAAAATGATGTCCATTTTAAACAAAAGAGAGACACTTTGAGTGGTTTCGGTCACACCGTACCTCATATTGAGGCGGGGTTGACTCTTACATGTCACATATGACCCATGGATCATTTTCCTAAAGTTTCAACAGAATCTGAATGCGTTTGGTCGGTTTTCCGTATGTCAGTTGTTGTCTTCACTTAAAATGATGTCCTTTTGAAACAAAAGTGAGACACTTTGAGTGGTGCCGGCCACACCAGGCCTTAGATTGATGCGATATTGACTCGTACACGTCAAATATTACCCATGGAGCGTTTTCCTAGAGCATCAATACATTCCGAATGCGCTTGGTCAGTTTTCCGTATGTCAGTTGTTCTTTTCACTTAAAATCCCATCGATTTTAAATAAAAGAGACGCAATTAGGGTGATACCAGCCACATCGTGCCTCAGATTTATTCTGGGTTGACTCATACATGTCACAAATGTCCCATGGATCATTGTACTAAAGTTTCAATGGAATCCGAATGTGTTTGGTCAGTTTTCCGAATGTTAGTTGTTGTTTTCACTTAAAATGATGTCCTTTTGAAACAAAAGAGAGACATTTTGAGTGGTTTTGGCCACACTGGGCCTCTTATTAAAGCGGGGTTGACTCTTACACATCACATATGACCCATGGATCGTTTTCCTACATCATCAACACATTCTGAATGCATTTGGTCGGTTTTCCGTATGTCAGTTGTTCTTTTCACTTAAAATCCCATCCATTTTAAACAAAAGAGTCACAATTAGGGTGCTATTGGCCACACCATGCCTTGTATTGATGCGGGGTTGACAAGTACATGTCACAAATGTACCATGGATCGTTTTCCTAAAGTTTCAACAGAAACCGAATATGTTTGTTTGGATTTTTGTATACCAGTTGTTTTTACTAAAAATGATGTCCATTTTAAACAAAATACATACACTTGGAGTGATACCATCCACAACGTTCCTCGAATTGAGGCGGAGTTGACTCGTACACGTTACATATGACCCATGGATCATTTTCCTAAAGTATCAACATATTCTGAAAGCATTTGGTCGGTTTTCTGTATGCCAGTTATTGTTTTCACTTAAAATGTTGTTCATTTCAAAAAAATGAGACACTTTGAGTGGTGCTGGCCACACCATGCGTCGGATTTAGGCGGGGTTCACTCATACATGTCACATATGACCCATGTATCGTTTTTCTAAAGTATCAACACAATTAGAATCTGTTTGGTCAGTTTTCTGTATGTACTTAAAATGTTGTCCATTTTAAACAAAATAGAGACACTAAGAGTGATCCCGGCCACACCGTGCCTCGGATTGAGGCGGGGTTAACTCGTACATGTCACATATGACCCATGGATCGATTTCCTAGAGCATCAAAACATTTTGAATGCATTTGGTCAGTTTTTCGTATGTCAGTTGTTGTTTTCACTTAAAATGATGTCCATTTTAAACAAAAGAAAGACAATATGAATGGTGTCAGCCACACCATGCCTCTTTTTGAGGCAGGATTGACTTTTACATGTCACATATTACCAATGGATCATTTTGCTAAAGTATCAACGCAATCAGAATCCGTTTGGTCGGTTTTCCATATGCTAGTTGTTATTTTCAATTAAAATGAAGTCCATTTTAAACAAAAGAGACACTTTGAGTGGTGTTAGACACACCACACCTTGTATTGAGGCGAGGTTGACTCGTACACGTCACATATTCCCCATGGATCGTTCTCCTAAAGTTTCAACAGAAACTGAATGTGTTTGGTCTTTTTCCGTATGTACTTAAAATGTTCTCCATTTTAAACAAAAGAGAGACACTTAGAGTGATCTCGGCCACACTGTAACTCAGATTGAGCCCGGGTTGGCTCGTACATGTAACATATGACCCATGGATCTTTGTGATAAATTATAAACATATTCTGAATTCATTTGGTTAGTTTTCCATATTCCAGTTGTTCTTTTCACTTATAATCCTGTCCATTTTAAACAAAAGAGACACTGTTAGAGTGGTACTGGCCACACCGCGGCTCAGATTTAGATGGGGTTGACTCTTACACGTCTCAAATGACCCATGGATCATTTTCCTAAAGTATCAACACAATCCGAATGCGTTTGTTCGATTTTCCATATGCCAGTTGATGTTTTCACTTAAAATTATGTCCTTTTGAAACAAAAGAGAGATACTTTGAGTGGTGCTGGCCACACCGCGCCTCATATTGAGGCGAGATTTATTCTTACATGTCACATATGACCCATAGATCGTTCTTCTAAAGTATCAACACAATCATAATCTGTTTGGTCAGTTTTCCGTATGTACTTAACATGTTTTCCATTTTAAACAAAAGAGAGACACTAAGAGTGATCCTGGACACACCGTGCCTCGTATTGAGGCAAGTTTGACTCATACACATCACATATGACCCATGGATCAATTTCCTAAATCATCAACACATTTCGAATGCGTTTGGTCAGTTTTTCATATGTCAGTTGTTGTTTTCACTTAAAATGATGTCCATTTTAAACAAAAGAGACACACTATGAATGGTGTCGGCCACACCACACCTCATTTTGAGGTGGGGTTGACTCTTACACATCACATATGACCCATGGATCGTTGTGCTAAAGTATCAACATAATCAGAATCTGTTTGGTCAGTTTTCCATATGCTAGTTGTTGTTTTCACTTAAAATGAAGTCCATTTTAAAAAAACGAGACACTTTGAGTGGTGTCGGCCACACCGCGCCTCGTATTGAGGTGAGGTTGACTCGTACACGTCACATATGACCCATAGATTGTTCTCCTAAAGTTTCAATGAAAACCGAATGCGTTTGTTCAGTTTTCCGTATGTACTTAAAATGTTTTCCATTTTAAACAAAAGAGAAACACTTAGAGTGATCCCGAACACACCGCAACTCGGACTAAGCCTATCTTATCTCGTACAGGTCACATATGACTCATGGATCATTGTGATAAATTATTAATAGATTCCTAATGCGTTTGGTCGGTTTTTCGTTTGTCAGTTGTTCTTTTCACTTATAATCCTGTCCATTTTAAACAAAAGAGACACAGTTAGAGTGGTACCAGCCACACCACGCCTCGGATTTAGACGGGGATGACTCTTATACGTCTCAAATGACTCATGGATCATTTTCCTAAATTATCAACATAATCCGAATGCGTTTGGTCGGTTTTCCATATGCTAGTTGATGTTTTCACTTAAAAAGATGTCCTTTTGAAACAAAAGACAGACACTTTGAGTGGTGTCAGCCACACCGCACCTCAGATTGAGGCGGGGTTGATTCGTACACATCACATATGACCCATGGATTGTTGTTCTAAAATATCAACACGATCATAATTCGTTCGTTCAGTTTTCCGTATGTACTTAAAATGTTGTCCATTTTAAACAAAAGAGAGACACTAAGAGTGATACCGGCCACACCGTGCCTCGGATTGAGGTAGGGTTGACTCTCACACATCACATATGACCCATGGGTCAACTTCCTAAATCATCAACACATTTCGAATTCGTTTGGTCAGTTTGTCGTATGTCAGTTGTTGTTTTCACTTAAAATGATGTACATCTTAAAAAAAGACACTTTGAATGGTGTCGGTCACACCGTGCCTTGTTTTGAGGCGGGGTTGACTCGTACACATCACATATGACCCATGGATCATTTTTCTAAATTATCAACACAATCAGAATCCATTTGGTCATTTTTTCGTATGCTAGATGTTGTTTTAACTTAAAATTAAGTCCATTTTAAACAAAAGAGACACATTGAGTGGTTTTGGCCACACTACACCTCGTATTGAGGTGAGGTTGACTCATACACGTCACATATGACCCATGGATCGTTCTCCTAAAGTTTCAACAGAAACCGAATGTGTTTGGTTGGTTTTCTATATGTACTTAAAATGTTGTCCATTTTAAACAAAAGAGAGACACTTAGAGTGATCCCGGCCACACCATAACTTGGATTGAGCCCGGGTTGGCTCGTACACGTCACACATGACCCATGGATCATTTTGATAAATTATCAACAGATTCTGAATGCGTTTGGTTAGTTTTTCATATTCCAGTTTTTCTTTTCACTTATAATCCTTCCCATTTTAAACAAAAGAGACACGATTAGAGTGGTACCAGCCACACCGCACCTCAGATTTAGACGAGGTTGACTCATACACATCTCAAGTTACCCATGAATCATTTTCCTAAAGTACCAATGCAATCCGGATGCGTTTGGTCTATTTTCCATATTCTAGTTGATGTTTTCACTTAAAATGATGTCCTTTTGAAACAAAAGAGAGACAATTTGAGTGGTGTCAGCCACACCGCGCCTCATATTGAGGCGGGGTTGATTCTTACACATCACATACGACCCATGGATCATTGTGCTAAAGTATCAACACAATCATAATCCGTTTGGTCCGTTTTCTATATGTACTTAAAATGTTGTCCATTTTAAACAAATGAGAAACACTAAGAGTGATCTTGGCCACACCGTGACTTGGATTGAGGCAGGGTTCACTTTTACATGTCACATATGACCCATGGATTGATGTCCTAAATCATCAACACATTTCGAATGCATTTGGTCAGTTTTTCATATGTTAGTTATTGTCTTAACTTAAAATGATGTCCATTCTAAACAAAAGAGAGACACTATGAATGGTGTCGGCCACACCGCGCCTTGTTTTGAGGCGGGGTTGACTCGTACACGTCACATATGACCCATGGATCATTGTTCTAAAGTATCAACATAATCAGAATCCGTTTGGTCGGTTTTTCGTATGCTAGTTGTTGTTTTCACTTAAAATGAAGTCCATTTTAAACAAAAGAGACACTTTGAGTGGTTTCGGCCACACCACACCTCATATTGAGGTGATGTTGACTCGTACACACACATATGACCCATGGATCGTTCTCCTAAAGTTTCAATGGAAACTAAATGTGTTTGGTCGGTTTTACGTATGAACTTAAAATGTTGTCCATTTTAAACAAAAGAAAGACACTTAGAGTGATATCGGCCACACCGCAACTCGGATTGAGCCCGGGTTGGCTCGTACACGTCACATATGACACATGGATCGTTTTGATAAATTATCAACCAATTCTGAATGCGTTTGGTCTGTTTTCCGTATGCCAGTTGTTCTTTTCACTTATAATCCTGTCTATTTTAAACAAAAGAAACACAGTTAGAGTGGTACCAGCCACACCATGCCTCATATTTAGACAGGGTTGACTCATACACATATCAAATTACCCATGGATCATTTTCCTAAAGTATCAACACAATCCGAATGCGTTTGGTCGTTTTTCCGTATGCCAGTTGATGTTTTCACTTAAAATGATGTCCTTTTGAAACAAAAGAGAGACACTTAGAGTGGTGCTGGCCACACCGTGCCTCAGATTGAGGTGGGGTTGATTCTTACACATCAAATATGACCCATGGATCATTTTTCTAAAGTATTAACACAATCATAATCTGTTTGGTCAGTTTTTCGTATGCACTTAAAATGTTGTCCATTTTAAACAAAAGAGAGACACTGAGAGTGATCCCAGCAACACCATTCCTCATATTGAGGCGGGGTTTACTCGTACACTTCACATATGACCCATGGATCGATTTACTAAAGTATCAACACATTTCGAATGCGTTTTGTCAGTTTTTTGTATGTCAGTTGTTTTTTTCACTTAAAATGATGTCCATTTTAAACAAAAGAGAGACACTATGAATGGTGTCGGCCACACTGTGCCTTTTTTTGAGGCGGGTTTTACTCATACACTTCACATATGACCCATAGATTTTTTTACTAAAGTATCAACACAATCGGAATTCGTTTGGTCGGTTTTTCGTATGCTAGTTGTTGTTTTCACTTAAAATGAAGTCCATTTTAAACAAAAGATACACTTTGAGTGGTGTCAGCCACATCGCGCCTCAGATTGAGGCAAGGTTGACTCATACACGTCACATATGACCCATGGATTGTTGTGATAAATTATCAATAGATTCTGAATGCGTTTGGTCAGTTTTCCGTATGCCATTTGTTCTTTTCACTTATAATCCTGTCCATTTTAAACAAAAGCGACACAGTTAGAGTGGTACCGGCCACACTACGCCTCATATTTAGATGGGGTTGACTCATACACATCTCAAATGACCCATGGATAATTTTACTAAAGTATCAACACAATACGAATGCGTTTGGTCGGTTTTTCGTATGCCAGTTGATGTTTTCACTTAAAATGATGTCCTTTTGAAACAAAAGAGAGACACTTAGAGTAGTGTCGGTCACACCGCACCTCAGATTGAGGTGAAATTGACTCGTACACATCACATATGACCCATGGATCGTTTTCCTAAATCATCAACACATTTTGAATGTGTTTGGTCAGTTTTTCGTATGTCAGTTGTTGTTTTCACTTAAAATGATGTCTATTTTAAACAAAAGAGAGACACTATGAATGGTGTTGGCCACACCATGCCTCGGATTGAGGTAGGGTTGACTCGTAAATTTCACATATGACTCATGGATCGTTTCTCTAAAGGTTCAACAAAATACAAATGCGTTTGGTCAGTTTTCCTTATGTCATTTTTGTTTTCACTTAAAATGATGTCCTTTTGAAACAAAAGAGACACTTTTAGTGGTGTCGGCCATACTGGGTCTCAGATTGAGGCAAGGTTGACTCTTAAACATCACATATGACACATGGATCATTTTCTTAAAGAAACAACACATTCCAAATGCGTTTGGTCAGTTTTCCATGTGTCAGTTGTTGTTTTCACTTAAAATTAAGTCCATATTAAACAAAAGAGAGACACTTTGAGTGGTGCTGGCCACACTATGCCTCGGATTGAGGCGGGGTTGACTCGTACACGTCACATATGACCCATGGATCATTGTAATAAAGTATCAACACAATCAAAATCTGTTTGGTCGGTTTTCCTTATGTACTTAAAATGTTGTCCATTTTAAACATAAGAGACACTTTGGGTGGTGCCGGCCACACTACAACTCAGATTGAGGCGCTATTTACTCGTACACATCACATATGACCCATGGATCGTTGTCCTAAAGTTTAAACAGAATCCGAATGTGTTTGGTTGGTTTTCCGTATGTCAGTTTTTGTTTTCACTTAACATGAAGTCCATTTTAAACTAAAGAGAGACACTTTGAGTGGTGCCAGCTACACCGGGTCTCAGATTGAGGCGGGGGGCGAGGTTGAGTCGTACACATCACATATGACTCGTGGATCATTGTACTAAAGAAACAACACATTCTGAATGCGTTTGGTTAGTTTTCCGTATGTCATTTGTTGTTTTCACTTAAAATTAAGTCCATTTTAAACAAAAGAGAGACACTTTGAGTGGTGTCGGCCACACTGCGCCTCGGATTGAGGAGGGGTTGACTCATACACATCACATATGACCCATGGATCATTGTGCTAAAGTGTCAACACAATCACAATACGTTTTGTTGGTTTTCCATATGCTAGTTGTTATTTTCACTTAAAATGTTATCCATTTCAAATAAACCTGAGACACTTTGAGTGGTTTCGGCCACACCGAGCCTCAGATTGAGGCGGGGTTGACTCGTACATGTCACAAATGAGTAATAAAAACCATCCTGGTAGCCCTCACCTAGAAACCAAATCATACATCCTGGAATTTCAAGTCCAAATTCCCTGAGCATGACAAGTCCATCCATGAGTCCTTAACATGTAACTCATGTCGTATCCTAACAATTGACAAGTAAACCAAATCAAACAAGCCAAAATTCACATAACACATAGAATGTACAACAAGACTTTGTATTCAAATTAAAGTATATCATCACATGAATTTGATGAGAATGATCTAATAAGATTACCAAGACATTCATATAATTCAAGACATACAAAAGTGAAATAATCCTAAATAACATTGCATGATCAGAGAAATAAAAAAAGGCATGTGAAATCAAGGAGGGTGGGGGGCTATCTGGGGGGTGTCCGGGGGGTTGTCCGGGGACCAAGGAGGAGGGTGGGGGGATGTGTGGGGGGCTGTCCGGGGGCTGTCCGGGGGGCTGTCTGGGGTCCAAGGAGGAGGGTGGGGGCTGTCCGGGGGGCTGTCCGGGGGCTGTCTGGGGGCTATCCGGGGGGCTGTCTGGGGACCAAGGAGGATGGTGGGGGGATGTCCGGGGGGCTATCTGGGAGGGGCTGTCTAGGGGGATGTCCAGGGGGGTTGTTCGGGGGGTTGTTCGGGGTCCAAGAAGAAGGGGGCAGTCCAAGGAGTTCCAAAACACACAAAACTCTATAAGCATGATTAAGATACACCGCAACCACTAAAAGACAACAACATCCATGAAAACAGACAATATATAAAAATAACTCAACTCCAATATTATACTACGGGTCTAGATAAAATCAACAACTAGAATATATTAAACATAAAATCTCAGTAATATTAGTCAAAAATGTAACAGATCAATTTGTCTCACATCACCATCACCATCATCACCATCATCATCACACTTGTGCTCATCCCCATCATCATCCTCGCCCTCCTCAGCGCCCTCCTCCTCTCCCTCTCCCTCCTCCTCGCCCTCACCATCTGCCTCTCCCTCCTCCTCTCCCTCCTCTTCTGCATCAGACTCCTCACCATCATCATCGTCAGGCTGGACATCGTCTTGACCACCACTAGAAATTCCACCTGGTGCACTATATATAGAACATATCGATGACATATATTCATAAAAAGTTGGGCTGGCCTCTGGTGGAAGTGTTGGACTTAGAACTTTAATAAATTTCATAAATGCATTGTTTTCCCTAGAAGACTATTCTACCGTCTCTGTGGACCTTTTCTCAGCCTGTTCTACCTGTGCCCTAACTTGCTATAGCTTGGTGGCACTACAACTCATACCTGAGGAGGGCCAATACCCCGTCAAGTCTATCCTAGGTCGGCAGCGTACTCTGTCAGGATGCTCCTCACCCAACACCTGATGTAAGTGATCTGTTGGCCCAAAATTGTCTGGTTCTTGGGCATCGAGGGCCTCTAAAGTAGCCTATTACAAATATAAATATATTATTAAGTTAAAAAATAGATATTAAAATATAAAATCAATAGATTAAAACTTACAATCTGCTGTTGAGTCGCTTCGTTGATGACACTTCCATCGTTTTTCTGTCTACTCGAGCAAAATAGTTTTTCTCTAGGCACATGTCCTTCAATATTATGTATTTGCCTATAAAATGACATTGAAAACTAAAGTTATATGAAAACTTTAGAAAATGATTAAATAATTGAGGAAACAAAAGAAAGTTTAATTCGTAAAGAAAACTTATAAACAATTGTCATACCTGCTTCCTCTCATGATCTGGCATAGTAGTACGTCCTAGTGTGTGGAGGTATTTTTTTGAATCAATGTTTTTTTTATTTTTTCTAGATGATTCCTAAATAAAATTGAATAATGAAAAGGATGATATTAATGAAAAACATGAAAGTTATTATTTAAATACCTCAAATGTAATTAATACCTTAAACTGGGTAGTCATCCAATGAGTAATCATCTGAAGATACTGCTCTATAGGACAATCATTCACGACTGGTACTGCCTCTAACTCAATTACAACTCTATAACGCCATCCAATATAAAACTCATGCTTGTAGTCTCTCCAAATCTCACCTAAATCCTTTAGACGTTCCTGTCGTGCACCCTCACCATCGGAAAAATTAAATCGAAGCTGACATCAAAATATTAATTCATATAAATACAAAAATAATTCATGGTATTAAATACAACATATTTTTTTACCCATATCTCTGCCCAAACTCTATCCTTGACCTCATGTGGCAAATGTCTCCACAATAGTGGGCTGACGGGAATGATGTCGGAGTATTTGGCAAGCATCGCCAAAAAAATCTGACATTGCTACCCTGTTTTCTCAACCATTTGGTTGTCTTCATTATAATCCACTATAACCTGGGTGCAGTGGTTCCACACCGAACGCATGCGTGTACGCCCCGACCCCCGCCTCCTGTCAGTAGATGTATATTTCATGAAATAAAAATAAATATTTTATCAAAACATGTTATAATGAAAATAAATATTGCTATAAAAATTTGTTAGGGTTCTATAAATATACTTGCGCCAGTCTGATCACTGAGCACCACTGGATCCACATAAACTGATGGCACACCCTATGGTGGAACAAGAGTCGAAGACGATGGAATATAGATGCTCGGAGAGACAGATGTAGAAGGAAAAGAAGATGGGATAGTTGTATGATCGGATTTTGATTGGGGAGTGGGAATCATCATGGGATATAAAAATGATGGGCCAGAAGATGAAAAAGGTGGCGAAAACATGGGAGGCCTAAATATCCCATGTGTCCTTAACGACACACCAGGATCAGAATGTGGGAAGGATGACATGTCAGTGGGAGGGGCAGGGTCTAGTCGGGTACACGAATATGCTTGTCCACCTCTGGTATGAACTCTCCTCGTACCACCGGCCTGAGTACTGGGACCAGTACTAGGCTCCTCTTCGAATAACTGTCGACGTATAGGTGGATCCTACAAAAATGTTTACAAAAAAATTAATCACAGGACATTATATATTATTTAAATATATATATTTGAAATAAAGTACTCATTGTAGGCACTAATGGTGTAACTCTCATCTCCGCTATTCGACGATTGTTCTCCATCATTTTTTTTCCTTCGTCACTCTTCAATTGGCTGCATATCCTACTTTTGAAAACAAATATGTAATTAATTATAAAAAGGAAACTAATGTGTAACCCAAAAAACTAAATATATGAGGGAATAGGGGGATTAATTGGTAATTTAGCTATCAATTGTTTTAGAAGATATTGAATGGATTTAATAAATCATACAAGTTGTAATGTTCACCAAGTTAGAAATATTGTTTGACTAGGTTTGAATACAGTTTAATTCCAAATTAGAAAATGCAATTCAAATAAAACTGCAACCAAGAAACATTGAAAATTCATATAATGTTCAAGTCATCTAAAACATATTTTTGATCAATACTAAATCAATTTGAATATTACCAACCTTAACAACCCAACTCAAGGTAAACTAAAATAATTGAGAACATGGATGAATGATTCTATATATTTTCAACCACAACTTTAGGTTCACAATCAACTATGACAATTGAGTTATTGGAGTCATCAAAATAAATAAATGGATTGGTTCCAATGGCACTAGGGATAGTTTTAATTCCATCATCACCATCATCAAAAATATTTTTTGGAATTACTTCAAGTATGACACCAAATTCAGGTCGAAGTTGGTCTTTTACATAAAAAACTTTTTTAGCCATTGATTCCAATACATATGGTTCTTCTGTAACAAGAGTGTGAATCATATTAATTACTCGAAATCCACAATCATCAATAAATGTCCATGTCTCGTCATCGAATCAAACCAATGGCATTTAATCATTGTGACTCGTCCATGAGAGTAATAATCCAATATTATTATTTTCTCAATGACTCCATAATAACCCACATTTTCAAATCGTGGTCTACTATCTTATGCACTGGTATAACAATTTGTTTTGGTAGTAACAATAACACCGTCATGTTGTGTTCTCATGTTCTTTTCTTGTTCAGTGACTATAAATTTGTACCCATAGATAAAAATTGATTTACAGTCACGGACCATGGTATTAGGACCAAAAGCCAAAGCTCTTATTTCCTCAAAGACAGAGTCAGCAGACAAACTCAATACCTGCAATATAAATGACTATTAAACTTAATTAAATATTGATATAATTATTTTAACCATTAATATTTTTACCTTCAATTTTAACCAAGCAGAAAATTCTTTGCTATGAAAAGTCTCTCTCCTTCTCAAAGATAAAGAACGATGCTTCCTATTTATCATTGTTTTATGTTCCCTATAGATAAAAAATATGAATAGTTTAATAGATATAAATGTAAGATATAAATATTCAATTTAGTTACCTGATATAGTCAACGAACAAATCATAGTTGAATAAAATTGTGCGATGTGACATCTCCCGCTCTTCATGGCTTAATGTCTTCAATGTATATGATCCATGAATTCCTCTTGTTTGAGTAAGTGATGGAAAACTGGGTTCAATTTTCTCATATTGTTCTTCTTCATTTCTCATTGGTATGTTCATTCTTGTAGTAAGATCAGACAAATACATTGACCAGAAATCCATACATTCTTGAGCCAAGTAACCGTTCACGATAGAACCTTCAGGATGATTCCTGTTTCGTACATAAGACTTTAATGTTTACATATTTCTTTTAGTTGGATACATCCAATGAAAAGAAATAGGTCCTTAGAGAAGTATTTCAGTGGGAATGTGGACAGTCAGATTTAACATGAATGTGAAAAATTATGGAGGAAATATTTTCTCCAACTCACACAATATTAATGGGGCATCTGTCAACATTTTTTGAAAGAAAGACTTGGAGAAATTCTTAGCACAAAGATATCTAAACAAATGGTACAACTGAATAACAGTCACCCATATATTATTGTAAAAAAAGATGACGGATTGATATTGTAAGAAACTCATGCAGTAGAATGTGATAATCATGAGTCTTCAAAGATTTTAGATTCAACTCTCTTCTGTTTACCCATTTAGATATGTTTCTTGAATAGCCTTCAGGAACTCTAATAGTCTCTAATACTTCTAGAAATTGTTTTTTTTCGTAGGTGTCATCACATAAGAAGCACATGGAAGTTGCCATTTATTTTCACTGATACACACAGGATGAAATTCTAGTCTGATGCCCCAATCCACCAAGTCATGCCGAGATCGTAAATCATATTTTGTCTTCCCCTTGATATTAGGATAACCGAAAGCAACATTTAACATATATTATTTTCAATATGCATTACGTCTAAGCAATGAAGTAACAAATTGGTTGACAAATAAGGCAAATAAAAAAAGATACTCCTCTTCCTTCAATTGTAACAGGTTTCAGTGGAAACATTCTTTCTATTTCTAGATTTCATTTAAACCTTCCCAAATGAAAAACTGAAATCTTTCAATTCATTAAGCACATCAGTTCCAGACATATGCTGAGGTGGATCGTCGGTCTCTATGGTATTATCAAATCTTCGATGATTCATTCTATATGGATGATCATTTGGAAAGAATCGTCGATGTCCCATAAAAATGAAACTACAATGATGTTTCAGTCTTCTAGATCATGTATTCTTCATACAAATTGGGCATGATAGTTTTCCCTTCGTGCTCCATCCAGACATCATTG
Source organism: Viscum album (assembly GCA_963277665.1). NCBI lineage: Eukaryota > Viridiplantae > Streptophyta > Magnoliopsida > Santalales > Viscaceae > Viscum > Viscum album. The sequence goes on from OY728148.1 coordinate 803,819,978, forward strand.
CATAATCCGTAAAATCATTGATCATCCACATAAGCGTAGCACGCATCTAAAATATATCTTTCTAACATGCATCATATGTGCACACACCCACATCCCAAAGAAGTTTCAACTCTTTTATTAAAGGTTTCATATATACATCAATATCAATGCTGGGATTATAAGGACCAGATATGAGTATACTCATGAAAGTGAAAGGTTTTTTCATACACAACCATGTGGGAAGATTATAAATGTGTATAAAAATTGTTCATGTGCTGTGTGAAGTAAGCATCTGCCCAAACGGATTAAAATCGTCGCATGAAAGACCCAGCCTCACATTATGCACATCAGCTGCAAAATCAGGATGTTGAGCATCAAATCTCTGACATGCAAATCCATCTACAGGATGAACCAACTCATCATTAGTCTTCTTTCTCTCTGTATCATGCCATCTCATTTTTATTGATACGTCATCAGACATAAAAGTATTCTGGAGTCTGGGGATCAATGGAAAGTTCCACATTACTTTCTGTGGAACGTGAGATGGTGTTCTATCAGATTTTGACTTCCAGCGGGATGTGCCACATTTTATACAATCATTTCGTTCAGTGGTTTCCTCCTAGAATAAACTTCAATCTTTCGGGCAAGCATGAATTTTGTTTCTTGAAAATCCAAGTTCCTCAACTAACTTCCATGCCATATAGCGGTTTGAGGGAATATCTGAATCATCTAGAAGTAAATCCTTCAATAGGGTAAGAATGTAATCGATTGCTGTATTAGAAATCTCATACATAGTTTTCCCATGAAACAATCAGATTAAAAATTACAGCTTTTTCATTTTATTTCATTGTTGATATACTGGAGTCGTGGTTGCATCATTCAATTTTTTCACCCTATCAATATCATCACTTTCACTAGATGCATAAGCTGTCCTCATATCAAAGTCTTCTTAAGTCAAAATCCTTTATTTTTCATGATGATGAATAAATGGAAACCAATCATCTAACAAATTCTCCATTCCAGTCCTTTCATTTCGATCATCACCAATTTGAGATTTCATTTTCTCCCCATTGTGATACCACAAAAAGTAGTTTTCTTGAAAACCATTTTTGGTTATGTGGTAGCTGACTTCTTCACGGCTCAACCAAGGTCTACCAACACAATTGGAACATGGGAAGTGTATGCGACCACTATCTGAAGCATTGTGAAATGAAAAATCTATAAAGCTCTTCAAATTGTTTTGAAAGTTACATGAGATCTGATCGGTTTCATACATCCAACTTCTATCCATTCTGTAAAAAGAATTTATATAAGTCATTTTTTCATAAACAATTCAATAGGATTGAACTTTAATAGAAAATATATTTAATTAAATGATAAAGGAATAAGTTTCTAGTCGATGTAGTTAACTATTAAAATAATGTAAAGAACAAGTACTCATAAATTAAATTAAAATTTATTTATATTCATTTTCATTAGGTCTATAAGAGGCACATGCCTCAGGTCCCATTATGTGTTATAGGCATCCCAAATCATTCACTCATGTTCAATAACTCATTATTGGAACCTTTATGGCCATACCTTTCATTACCCAATTACTTCCCCAAGTCAAGTGCACCCCATGGGTGAATAAATTTTAGGATTCTACACTAATAGGTTGTTCATGGCTTGTAAAAAGATTTAATTTCATTAAGTATAGACAAAAACATTTATTTTTAAATTTGAGATTAATAATAATGTATGTCAAAGATAAAAACATTACTGAATTAAACTTGTGACTTATCTAACATTTTTATGGATGTCTACACATGCCAGCATGCCTAGTGAAAAGCACCCCACCCTCATAAAAGTGAGTATTGTCCAAGAAGGACACATAATATACAATGTACAATGAGAACCATATTTAATTGACCCTAAAGTTATATTAGTACAGTCATCTTGGGGGAAATGGAATATATGATTTTGGTTAACTGATGAATCCAAAAGCTCGTATTCCATATGTTGGACACTATCTAAGGTAAGAAATCATGTGAGGATGGGTTTACATCATTCAATTTCTTACATGCTAGTGAGAATGAAGGCTTGAATTAATGACTTGAGTTCACTGATTAAATGAGGGTAGAGGTTGCATGGGATGTGTAAACAGAATGATTAAATAAGGGTAGAGGTTGCATACACTATGTATGGTGGGGGAGTCTCAGCCGATTTAGAAACTAAAATAAATTTCCATCATAGGTATCAATAAGAAACATCAGCATCAAAAGAAACTCCAGATAAAAAAGGACTAAAAACATCAAACACTTTTTATGTTATCCCACCAAAAAATGATCACGAATGTCCCTATACATTTTTATACTTCCAGGATTTATAGAGAGTTTATAGTTATGAGCTTCATCCATCTGCACACCCTCCCCACCTCACTTAGACAGCCCTACCCCCACCCCACTTGGAAAACCTAGCCCCCTCCCCCCAACTTGGACAGACCTACCCCCACCACACTTGGAAAACCCACCCCCCCCCCCCCCACCTCACCTGGACACCCCTACCCCCCACACCCCACTTGGAAAACCCATCCCCCCCCCACCCCACCTAGATACCCCTACCCCCCACACCCCACTTGGAAAACCCAGTCCCCCCCCACCCCACCAGGACACCCCTACCCCCCACACCCCACTTGGAAAACCCACCCCCCCCCCCCAACCTCACCTGGACAGCCCTACCGTCACCCCACTTAGACACCATGTCAACCGTTATACACGCCATGTGAACCCTTATACCATATCGTCATTATTACAACCATTAATAACAACTTATTAAACAACATAACTTGTCAAAGATGATCAAATTGAACATAAATCATTAATAATATTGGATATATCAAGTAAAATTAATTCATACTATCTTACATCCTAAATGACCACCCACAACCATGATTAATGACCACAAAACTCCCCTTTCGGCCGAATGAAAAGTGAAAACAAAAACACATAGTTACAGAAAACAACTTCATTTGTGTGAATAATAATAATCCCATGGTCCTCATGATATTTGAACCACGTAGTCATGATTTTCGAGATGAACTTGTATCCATGAAACCATATGAGAAACGCGATTCAATATATGTGTTTTTCTAATTTTCCCAATCATTTTGAGGAACCCCAAATCAGTGAAAATGATCATTGTGTTTTACAAAGGTGATTGAATAACTCATGTATGATGTTGAAGGAAGAATGATTAATGGTTATATTAGGAAAACTAATATTCACTAATATTGCGAATTTGACATTCTGTAAATTAGTTTCATGAAGAAGGAAGAAGTGCTAATTAGGGACCACATACTATTTTGAAAAGTTCAAGAAGATACTCCAAATGTTCTATTGTGCAAAGGATAAGTGAACAGTGTGTCATTTTATATATATATAGATTTTGATAGAAACATGATACATACTTGTTATGTAATACACATAGTGTACAAAAATTAAGATGAACAAGATCTTCATGTTTGACATGATCTTAATGAAAGGAGTTATTTTCATGAAATACTATGAATAAATATTACAAACAATTTCTTATGAGTTCATATACATGAAGATGTAATATTTGAAGCATTGAGATTAAAAAAACTATGAATCTTTAAAATTAGAACACAATAAAGAGACATTATTCCCTTATAAATGTATATGTGAAATGAAAGCATTAATTGGACAATGTGTACACCGATGTAGTGATTTGAGTACACAATTCGTGGAGTACATAAAATTTTACAAAAAACCCTAAAATTTGGGAATAACGATATCCTTGATAATATAATGATATCCTTGAGAATAGGTGGAAGGATATCCTTGAGAAAAGGTGGAAGGAGTCTAACTTGGCAGTTGATCTGATGGAAGAGGTGCACCTGCTGGGGCTTCTCAAGGGCTTGTGCGAGTTGGAATCGCTTCTGGGAGAGCCACGCAATGCTTCAAGAATTGTGGGGAGGGGTCTACCTGACTTAGGCGAATTTGGGGCATCTTTTTTCCAACGGTTATTAAAAACCATTGGGAAAACTCCATCTTTCCCAACGGTTTCATGAAACCATTGGGAAAACTCATTTTTTCACCATCTTTCCCAACAGTTTCATCAAACCGTTGGGAAAAGTCATTTTTTACCCATCTTTCCCAACGGTTTTATCAAACCGTTGGGGAAAATCAATTTTTACAGATCTTTACCAACAGTTTATGCAAACTATTGGTAAAGATCACCTATACCAACGGTTCTCTTAAACCGTTGGTATACAAGTGTTGGGAAAAGTATGATTTCCAGTAGTGTATCTAAACATATCCTCAAATAACATGTTCATTATTAGATTAACATAAAATTATATACTATTAAAAATGGTTATCTATACCTTTGAAATTATTATTAACCCTAACTTATCAACCATTAAATTATCCTCAACAAATATACTAATCTCCAGAATTATCTAAATCTTTCCTTCGATACCAATGGTGATTCCATAGACCTATACTCTCAAATATAGTTCATATAAACACATAAATTTCATTAATTTTAGTGAACCACAGTTTTTATACATAAATATTACATCTTAATAAACAAGTATTCATTTCATAGCATAACAATCCATGCTAGAATTGTTTAGTTATACTTCCTTTGGAAACTTGGATGCATAAACAAATGGTTTATAAGTAAACCACATCATCTCCCACTAATTTCTTCATAACTAGAACCCTTATTTGGTGTATCATACATAATACCTTTCTTCATAACCTAGGTAAATAAAATATAAGAAACGTTGAGCCCAAATGATCAATAAGGGTAAACAATAGAGATATCAACATAACATGAGTATAAGGGTATGAGAACATGGGAATAACATTTTAAAATCATACCCTACATGTCATAGATCATAAATGTGAGTCATGGAATAAATATTGGAATTTGATTATACACAAATCAAAAAGGAATAAAAGAAAACGAGCCATGATAACATAACATTGGCATAAGAAATAGATTTTTAGTATACACATAAGCACATAAAATCATTTTCTTAGTAGTCAAGAATCGTTTCCAAGAGTATAATAATGGATTGAGTTCACTTCCAAAACCATTGCAGTAGTCAAGGTTCACTCCCAAGACTATCATAGTGGATTTGGTTCACTCCCCAAACCATCGTTGTAGTAATGGTTAACTCCCATGAATATCATAGTGGGAAAATCCCTTACTAAATTGGGTTCACTCCCCATTTTAGTCATGTTTAACTCATGAGATCTTAATCATTGCCCAATTAATTAGAGTGAGATATAGGTCTCACCTGTCACATAATAAAAATCACACGTACATGTTCCAAAGATTAAAAAACATTCATTATATCAGAACCCATGAAAGGAAATGGACTTCATAACACAATTATCAAATGAGAACCCATGAAAGGAAATGGGATTCATAAAAATATAATCATATTATAACCTATGGGAGAGAAATGGGTTTAATAAATATCTTTTCATCATAAACATAAATCATATATATAAATAATAAATGTGGTTTCATTGGATAATATCCCAAATATGTCATAATTAACATCAAATGATGTCATCTTAGATGGAAAATGATTTCAAAATATCACTTGGAACATTTTTGGAGGAAAATAACCTTTTTAAAACTAAAATATCACAAATAATTTTGAAAATAATTTTATTTTAAAATAAACTATGAATCATATAAATTAGTCTTTAAAACATTTATTGTTCATGATGGTGGAAAATTTCATTCATATCATACATGTTTAAACAAAGATTCCTTTCATGTTTTTATAAAAAAATAAAAACAAGCCTTATTTGGAAAATGATATGAAGATTCATTTTCAAAAAATTAAAAAAATTCATAAAAGTGTAAAAATTACTTTAAACAATCATAGAGTAACATTAAAACATTCTTTAATTTTTTTTTAAACATGGATATGGAAGAAAAATAGTTTTCTACCGAAGATAGAAATAAAGTTAGTTTAAAAAAACATTATTTTGGAATGTTGAGTACATAAAGAGAGTAAAATTAGTGGAAAATATGTATTCTCAAGAAAAAAACAAATTAGAATAAAATTCATGAAGTTATTGAGAAATAGATCATAATATTTCAACATATAAATCATAATTATAAACAATCCAAATAAACAATGAGATGGCAACATCAAAACCTTACCAGTATGGTAACTTTTGAATCATAATCACCATGAAATAAAAAAAATAGATGGATTTTTATATAAAATTATTTCATGATAATAAAACAAAAAATTAATTCATGGTATTTATATACACGACACAAAAGAAACAAGTGGTGTATAAGGCATGTGTCCCACATAAATAAAAGTGAGATGAAAATACCTTACCTTAAGTATCAACTTGCATCATACACATTCAAAATTACTATATAATAAATATATGTTTATTATAAATCTATTAAAGAACCATAATTATATATATCATACCATATATGATTTACTTATGACCTTTTATTACCCATTTATTAGCAATTCCTTATTAAGATCTTGTTTTGGGTGATAACTGCTTTGTTTTTCATGTATGTTTTGGTTTGGTATTTTGGGTAATTTTAATTTTAACGTGGTTAAATAATCTAAATAATTTTATACATGATATAAATATCATATATTTTCATTATATATTTATTTATAGTCATCCAATAAAGTTAAATATATAAAATGAATTACATCGTTCATGGAGACGATAGGTCATACGTATGCATGAATGTTGTTTCAATTTTCTCAATGAATGAAACAAAAGAAATTTAAACAATATATCACCTTTATAGAGTCATTATTATTTCATATATATCACATATATTCATTAAATTATTCTTATTATCTTCCATGTAAATCAAAAGTGAAAAATGAATCACATTGCTTCACGAGGCGGTATTCCGTTTTACACACAAGCGACGTTATCGTATTCCCACGGAATGGAAATTAATAAGTTATATGTAATATAATAATTAAAAAAGTATAATAATATCATAAATATCATATATAAATGTTTAATTCTTCATTATTTCCAACCTTAAGGGGTGGTGATGGAAAACGAATTACATCAGTTCGCAAGGCGATAGTCCTCAACCGTACACAAGATTGATAGTTTTGTTTCCCATATTATGGAAGAGTATATGAGTATAGGTTATTTAATTAAAATAATAAAATATAATTATATGTTATATAATTATATAATTATATTTTAACTATTATTACATGAATTAAGGTGGTAATAGAAGAAGTAAAAAAGAAAGACACTATTGATGACAATTACCTCCGGTCAAAACAACCTCCTTTGGATATCTTATTAAGGATCCTAGGAATGGTATTTTGGAAAGACCAGTAGATCCATAATGTGTATAAGTATGTGGGGGAGTTATTTTTTTAGTTTTTTGTTAAAAAAAGGCTTAAGAGGTGTGAATAAGTGAGTATATGAAGTTTCCTTTTAAAATTGAGGAGTGATGTTTTTGTAAATACCCAAAATTATTCAATAATGGGAAGTCACTCTCATCCTGAGGGCCTCAAAAATTTATAAATAATTTATTTTAGGTATTATATGGTCTAAAAACATATCAAAAACAAAAAAACATGTTTTAATAACATTATTACGTATCCTTTAAGGTTTTATTAATTTTATCATTTTAGTTTTCACCATGGAAACTTGTATCTTTTAATTTACCTATGTAATTTATACTTTAAGAATAAAATTAAAATGATACTTATTAGATATTTCAGACCCAATTATTCTAAATAGTAAATCAAATTTATTAAATAAAAAAATTTCGTGTGTGAAAAATTAATTTTAAAAGAAGCATTTGTAACACACAAAACCTCATTTTAACCTAAATCACGATAATTAATTTTTATTATATTTATTAATATTTATAAAAAAATAATTTTAAATTATTATATAATATAAATTATTTTCATTCCAAATATGGAATCCATTTTACCAAATTCAAATCAAGAAATTTGAAAATGTTAATTTAAGATTAATCTCACAGATGCGACGAAAATGCATTTTTCTGATGAGAAAATTTTCAAAAGTATAGAAAATTTTAATATAAAAATTAAATATAAAATTTATTACAATGAACTGGATTGGATTAATTATAATATAATTGAACTATTTTAAATTTTAATAAAATTTTAAAATATAATTTAACTTTAAAATATTTTAAATGAAAAGAAAGCTTTGAATAAAAATTAGTATTTTTCACTATTCATCAAAAAATTAATCTTTTTAAAAAATTCTCAAAAATTAACTCTAATATAATTTTTATAGGATTATTTAAAAAATTAAATTAATATTTTCAAATAAATTTTCTAAAATTTTCAAAAATTTGTTTTAAAATAAGTGTGCAGAAAGCAAAGAAACTGCTTTTTAGAAAAAATACATTTTTTAAACATAAAATTGAAATTATTCTTATCTCATGCCTAGAAAAAAATTAGATGAATGACAAAGAAAATTATTGAATATATTATATATAAATATCTTTAAAATAATTCACCAATAGTGACTAATTTAATTTATTTAGATTAAAATACTTTATGTGCAAAAAAACTATTTTTCAAAAAAACTTTTCTTTTACTTTCAAATGATTTTCATTTTCATTTGTAATCAATTAATAACAAATGAATTTATTTTCTTAATATGTAATACATAAAATTTTTCATAATTTATCTAGTCATATTTTACCTACTAATTTAATATCTATGTAATATGGTCATATTTAAATAATAATAATAATAGTGTATTGTGGTTCATTAAAACTCGGTGTTGTGTGTAACACAAGATATTGAATAAATTAAATATAATTGGAAAAAATATTTCATAAAAACTCAAGGTGTTACATTATACCCAACTTAAAATTAATTTAACCATTTAAATTTATAACTTTGATACAAACAAATGAATATATTTCTGCATCATCATATCCTCACATTCTCATGTAGCTTCCTCAAGTTGGTGGATTCACCATAAAACTTTGACTAAGTGAGTGGTATTGTTTTATAGAACTTTCTATATATGATCTAGAATCTCCATAGGTTTTCCCTCATAATAAATATCTATATCTAGTGATTAAACATATGATTTTAGTTCATTTGAAGAATTAGGTATGTACTTACTCATGATAGATATATGGAACACATCATAAATTTTAGAGAGGTGTGGTGGAAGCACCAAATGATAAGAAATTTTCCCTACTCAATCAAGAATATCAAAAGGGACAATATACCTAAGGATAAAATTTCCATTATTAATTAATCTCATAACCTTCTTCCATAGAGAAATTCATAGATAAACCTTCTCACCAACTTCAAATTCTAGATCATGTCTATGATTATCAACATAACTTTTCTATTGACTTTGTGCCACCCTTATGTGTTGCTAAATAGATTTAACCTTATCTTCCATTTATTATATATCTCAGGTCCCAGTGTATTTATTTCTCTAAATTTTACCCATCATGTTATATTTCTACACTTATTTCCATATTGGGCTTCATAAGGATCCATTTGAATGATCAAGTGAAATATATTGTTCTATGAAAAATAAAATAGAAGAAGGTGTTGATCCCAAACACCTTTTAAATATAGAGAATAAGATCTCAACATATCCCCTAGGTTTTGAATTATTCTCTCAGACTGGCCATCTTTCTAAGGATAATACAAGCGATGAAACATAGCTTCATATCCAAGGTCTGCTAAATACTTCTCTAAAACTTTATGATAAACCTTGGATCCTAATTGGATATAATAAAATACGGTACTCCATTCAACCTTACCACTTCATTTTTTTATAACCTATAAAGCTAATATAGAGATAAATACTCTCTAATAGTTATAAAGTGTGATGACTTTGTATGGTGATTGACTACAACCCATACAAAAATACACACTTTAGATTTTTTTGGGAGTCCAATAACAAAATCCATGGTGAAGTTTTCCCATTTTCATTCTGGTATGAATAGATAATGAAGAACTATGAACCTCTTATAACCATATTCTTTGGTGCATGTTTAATTCATTCTGTGTGAATATATTCTTTAAAAAAATTATCAGTATTTATATTACACTTTTTTCCATAAATATAATTCCTTAATTTCATTAATGAAAAAATTACTACTGGTAACTCAAAATCATGATTTGGGTAATTTTTCTCGTTAACCTTAAATTATCATGAGGCATAAGATATAACCATGTAATTATACATGAGAACTCATCGCATACCCTTCTTGGATGTATCAATATAGATTACAAACCCTTATCCACTATAGGATAATATAATCATAGGCATGTTGACTAATATTCTCTTTAGTTTATTGAAATTTCCCTCACATTCATCTTTCCAGAGGTACTCGGCTCCCTTCTAATTTAACTTGGTGAGTGGATTAAATAGTCATGAGAAATTATCCGTAAACTATCGATAATATCCAGTTAAACCAAGAAAACTGTGGATCTCAATCACATTGGTAGGTTTGTTCCAATGTTCAATAGCCTCTTTATTTGATGGATCCACTGATACACCCTCTCTTGATATTATATGACCCCAAAAATGAAACCCGTTGTAGCCAAAATTCACACTTTTTAAAATTTTCATACGGTTTCTTCTTCCTTAGGGTCTTTAGTAAAATTCTAAATTTATCTCCATGCTCTTCCTTTCTCTTTGAATAAATGATAATATCATCTATAAAGACTACCACAAATTGATCAAGGTAATCTCTAAAGACTCTATTCATTAAATACATGAAGATATTGAGGTAATTCATAAGAATGAATGGAATTACTATATACTCATAGTGTCCATACCTTTTATGGAATTATTTATTGGTTATATCCTCCTTCTTGACCATCAATTTATGATATCTAGAATGAGGTCGATCTTTGAAAATTATACAACTCCATGCACTTGATCAAAGTCATAAATACATGATAGAGGATACTTGTTCTTAATTTAAATCTATTTTATCTCCAGATAATAAATATAGAGTAGCATCGATCCATATTTATTCTTAACAAAAAGAACAAGTGTTCCCTAAGGTGACACACTTGGTCAAATAAATCCCTTATCAATATTATCTTGAATTTTCTTCTTTAATTATTTCAACTCAATTGGGGTCATTCTATAAGGAGTATTTGAAATATGTGGGGAACCAGGTATGAGTTCTATTGAAAACTCAACTTCATGATTCAACTGAAGACTAGGAAAATATTTTAAAAAGACATAAAAAAACTCCCAAACAATAGGAATATCATTTATTTTGATTTTCTCCCCAACCATCTCGGATAAACTCCCATTTTGAATAGGAACCAAACCCCATACAATGGATTTGATTTCCATTGGAAGTTCTTATTTATCATCACATTGATATAATATCATAGATTTGTTTGGGATATCAAATGTGACTTTCCTTCCTCGATAATTGATGTGGGATTTATGTAGAAAAATAAAATTCATGTCTAATATAACATCATATTTAACCATGGGTGGAATACCAATATTTTTGGGAATCACATTTACACAAACATTGACCATAGAAGATTCATAAACTTGAGATGCAATCATCATACCATTAGGGGTTTTCACTACTAATTCAACATCTAATCATTGAGGATAGGAATTAAAATTATTATATAATTTTCATGATATAAAGGAATTCACATGACTAAGATCAAATAGGTTACTTCAATATTTAATAATACCTTCTACCACCTCATGTTAACCATTCTATCTCCAATCCCTTGATAAAACCAAAATAGTTAGCCTAACCATTGTGAATATTTGATGAGAGTGATCAATCATGAATAGTAAGTTATAATATTTCTAAATCATGACACATTCTTCTCAATATATGAAACCTTTGGCATAAAATAGTTCATTCATGGTCATTATTCAAATCCTTCATGATGGTTCATAAAGAGTTTGTGAATTTTCAAAACATATATCTTTGTAGTTTCAAACCAGGTGTGTAACAAGGGTCATTGTAGCACATCATATGATGATCAATTCCATCTCAATGTTCCCCTTTTGAAGTTATTAACCATAGATAAAAATGTTCTAGATCCACATCCACTTTTAGTATCCAGATAGAGATGTAATTTCTTAAAAATCACTCACTTTATCCTTCACCAAAATTCCAGGATATTTTCTTATACTTAGATTTATCCTTGTTCTAATCACTAAATTTTTATCATCTTAGTTTATAAAGGTTAATTAAAACTTGATTTTATACCAACTATAGTGACCCATACTTCTCATAAATAAATATAACATATTAATTAATGAATATTCATTACATAACATAAGGATCCATGTCAGAATCATTTAGTTTTAATGCCTTTGTAATATCGGATACATAAACAGTTGGTTCATAAGTGAACTAAATAATCTCCCACTAAGTTATTTATAACTATAACCTTTATTAGAAATATCATACATAATACCTTTTTTTGTATCTTGGGGAAAGGAAACATAATAAAGAGTGATCTTAGATGCTCATTAAGGGTAAACAAGGGATATATCAACATAACATGAGAAAAAGGGTAAGAGAACATGAGAATAATATCTGAAAACCATACCTTGTATATCATTGATCATAAATGTGAGTCATGGAATTAATCTTGGAAGTTCATAAGACATAAATCATAAAGTGATCAAATAACATGATCCAAGAGAATATAACATTATAAAAAAAATGATTTTTGGCATACACATAAGAATATAAAATCATTTCCTTGGTAGTAAAGACTCATTTCCATGACTATCATAATGGATTGGGTTTGCTTATCAAGACATTATAGTATTCAAGATTCACTCCCAAGACTATCATGGTGTATTGTGTTTACTCCCCACACCATCATAGTGGTCATGGTTCACTCCCATGATTATCATAGTGGATAAATGCCCTTACTAAACTAGGTTCACTCCCCATTCCAGTCCTATTTATCTCATGAGATCTCAATCCTTACCCAATGCATTGGTGGGAGATATAAGTCCTACCTTTACATAATAAAAACTGGACATATGTGTTCTATAAGATCATAAATCATTCATCATATCAAAACCTATGAAAAGAAATGGGATTAATAACACATTTATCATATCAATACCCATGAAAAGAAATGGGTTTCATAAAAATTTCACCATAGAATAACCCATGGGAAATAAGTAGGTTTCATAAAAATATTATCATCATAAAAATAAACAATCTAGAGAAAGAATAAAGTTGGTATAATTGGATCATATCCTCAGTAAGTATTAAGTAACATCAAAGGATATCATCTTATATAGAAAATGATTTTGAAATATCACTTGGAAAATTTCATGAGGAAAATAACTTTTTTACTTTTAAATTCTCTTTTTTAAAACTAAAATTTCACAAAAAAATTGTGAAAATAGTTTTCTTTGAATAAAAAATTTAAAAATTATATTGGAAGCTTAAAAACATTGAGTGTTCATGATGCTAGGAAATTCTTTTTATGATTTACATGTTAAAACAATGATTCCTTTCACATTTTCATTAAAAGAAAAATGGGCCTTATTTGGAAAATGGAATGAAGATTCCTTTAAAAAAATTGTAAAAAGTTATTCAAGGGTAAAAATAAATTTAAAAAATCATATAAGGATATTAAAAAATTCTTGAAAACCTAGATATCAAAAAAAAGGTTTGAAGAGAGAAATAAATTTGGTTTTCTTTAAAAATATTCTTTTGAAATTTTGAGTACATAAAGAGGGTAAAATGAATGGAAAACATGTATTCTCAATAAATAACTATTGGATAATAAAATTCATGATTTTATTGATAAATATATCATAATATTTCATCATCAAAATAATAATCATAAACAACCCTGATAAAAAATGAGATTGTAACATCAAACCCTTACCACTTTGATAAATTTTGAATCATAATCCCCATGAAAGAAAGAAAATTAGATGGATATATATATCCTATAAGTTTATTAGAATAAGAAAAAAAAAGGAATTCATGGGTATTATATATACCACAAAAAAGAAATAAGTGGTGTATAAATCATGTGCCCCATAGAAATAAAAGTGAGACAAAAATTACTTACATTAAGTTTTGAATTCCTTCATAAACTTTTGAGTCTCATGTATAATAAATACTAGGTTATTAAACATCTATTCTAGAACCATAATTATATATATCATACCATATATGATTTATCTAAATATCTTAATTTTACTTAAGGTACATAACATTTTAATTTTAGTTTAAATATTTTTCTTGTACCTAATATAAATGCCTAGTGAGGATATGGAGGAAATGAGGATGTTTGGGGCTTGTTCGAAGACTGAAACCCCAACTAGTGGAAGAAAAATCTAGACCATATGGTTCCTATAAATCATGCATCTCAATCCTCGTAGTTTTAAGAAACCATGTGGGGTGTTTCAGTGCACAACGTAGGGCCGCATGATTTTCCCTAACCGTGTGAACTAGGCCGCATGCTCGTGCGAATTGTCTCAGACATGTTATAAAGGAGTTTTAAATGGGTTATGTATGGTTATTAAAACTATGTTCCTATCCCTTTTGAGGGGTATCTTGATGCGGTTCATGGTGCACAGTTGGTGTATGGTTTTTCAAAGCATGCATCCAAACTATGTGCCACTTTAAAATTGGGTGAAAAAACTATTTTACCCCTCTTCCCTTATAAACTTAAACTTCATTTTATTTTCTTCCTCTAGTAGAAATCAACCCTCGATTTATTCACATTAGGATCTCTCCTCAATCCTATAATGGGATTTGGTATTGTTCCTCTATCCGAACTCTGATTCAACTTTCGTTTATCACGTTGGATCACTATCGGTAAGCTCTATAATACTTTGGCTCCTTTCACCATTCTTATTCCTACTAATGGAGTTATTTTGGTGTGATATCATATTCCATATTCTCAGGTCATTATTATGTTTTATTGTTTTCTTCCAACCTGGAACAAACTGAAGTTCAATACTAGATGAGGGTTCTACTATAGTCATAAGGTAGGTATTCTAGTAATTATCCCTCAATTCTTGTTTCTTTATACTATGCGTTGTGATGTCGCATTCCAGATTCTCCATGAGTTTCCTTAAAATACACTTAAACCATGTTTAATTCAACATTCATGATAAAATAAACATATAATACCTTTATTCATGTTGGTATAGGTCCTCATCATCAGTTTCCACCCCTTGAGGTGTGACATGGAATTTACCATGGTATTATAAATGCTTAAGAGACCAAACCATATTCTATATTGTCTGGTTGTGACTCCAAATTATGATGACTATAATTAATATAGTGTGAAGTGAGTGGTAAAACCACATTATGTGCTTAAACCTAACAATGGTTACGCATTTATTTAAGAGTAATGTTGAGAAATAATGAACTATCTAATTGACTCTTCCTAAAGACTTTACTGCTTACTATTGTTACGATGTACAAGAATGGAAACCCTATACTATGATGTATGGGCATGGTGACCCTACACTATGATGTATGGGCATGGTTTCCCTATAATGTGATACTTGGTCATGGTGTCCCTACACTATGATGCATGGGCATGGCATCCCTATACTATGATACTCGGGCATGGAGTCCTTATACTGTGATACTTGGGCATGGAATCCCTATATCGTGATACTTGGGAATTGTGCCCCTATACAGTGATACTTGTTAATGGAATCCCTATATTGTGATAATTAGGCATGGCATCCCTATATTGTGATACTTTTTCATGGTGTTCCTATACTATGATACTTGGTCATGGAGACCCTTGTGACTTGTGATCCTTGAGCATATCATCCCCTAATACTTAATGAGACTCTAGTAACTAGAAATGGATGCCTAAGTTACATCTTGGGTCTTAGATAGCACTATGTATGTGTATATATGGATATCAATGTCTATAAATTTATAGTTAATATATATACATACATTCATATATAGTTATATGTATATGATCATGATGACATTTGTTCAGATATTTTCCCATTATGGGTCGAAGCAGGCAGTGTCAGCCTGGTGTCCTTAGGAACTAGATCCAACCCTTTACAGTTTTCAATACTGCTTATCATTATTGTATTTTCACACTAATAATATTATATTCACTGACTCGATACTTATAGACATTGTTGGTGGTGGCCTATTGAGTTTATATCACACCCTATTTGAGATATTAATGTTACTTGGGTAGATTATGTGGATGCAGGTAGGTATAGGGAAAAGTTCCTAGTTTTTTATGCTTGATTCTATTATAACATGGGATCAAGGAAGTACATGACTAAGATATGGGTTGCGATGCTATTGAGAGATAGTCTTTTTGGTTTTTTTGGTAATTTGTATATACCTATATTTATGTGAGCCTGATTCCATGTTTACCAACTCCATTTTTTATAAAGACATGATGTTCCATCATTTTGTGTATGGTATTGGATATTGTTGTTATTGATTTTTTATTACATCTGGATGTTTTACCTTATACTTACAATTGATATTATAATTCCGTTATTTATCTATTTATTCCACTGATTTTATACTATAATCATGAGGGTATAGTCTCTCCATTATACCACCTTGGACTCTCAATACTAGTCGGTAGCCTCTGGTATATGGGGAGGCATGCTTGAGTCCATGTAACCAATCAACATAAGGCACTACTCAATGGATTCTAGGTCGAGATATTACAAATTAGTTTTAAAGGGTTATTTTATTTGCCTTAATATTTTGGTATGGTATAAATAATACTAGTATGTATCTAAATTGGATAATGAGACTATTCATGGGATTAGTTAACACATGTATAGAGAAAAACCCAATTTCTAGAGATAGGAATTGATGTTTTTGATTCCTCTTATTAAAATTGATTTTATTCCACTGTAGGTTGATTCACATGATGTATAATATTTATTATTATGATTGAGGATTTCATTTTACCCTTGGCCCAGTATAGAAAGGAATTGTTGATTCAGGAATCATTATAGGCACATAGATATTTACATGTCATGCATTGTGTCATGCCATATAGGTGCATATCATTTCTTGTAGTTCTTATGATTAATATGAGTGCTTGACTACTATGAATATAATTATGCTAATGTTTATTTTAGGGGAATGAGAAACATAATTGATTAGATAAAGAGCCTATATCAACTAATAGTGTTTTCCTACATTGTTTTATGTTGGCACCTTAGGTAGTCAATTATGGCACATTGATCCAGGGATCATTGGTCGCATAGTTTGTAATGTGTTTATGGT
This sequence comes from Viscum album, assembly GCA_963277665.1. Lineage (NCBI taxonomy): Eukaryota > Viridiplantae > Streptophyta > Magnoliopsida > Santalales > Viscaceae > Viscum > Viscum album. The sequence goes on from OY728148.1 coordinate 803,837,252, forward strand.
TGTGATTAAATAGATTCCATAGTTCAATTTATAAAGTGTATGGTCCTTTATAAATTGGAAATTTTAATCTATATAATTCAACCATTTAAGAATATTTTTTTGTATAAATAAATAAAAAATTAAAATAAATTTAAATTCTAAAATGAAATGGTCATCATTAAATGGGGATGCCAATTTTAATTTAAAGGGTTATTCCTCTATAACTTTCAATTTACACTCTGAATACTGGGAATTATGAATTATAGTAGAAAACTTTACCCTAAATTGATCATAGTAGTAGAAATTAGGCAGTATATCTTATATTCATGTATCTGTATATTTCCTAGACCTAGATTTACGAGAAGGAAAAGGGGTGTGACTTTTATATAGAAAGTATTTGTACCTATGTTTTTATACACCAATAGATTATTCTGTTATAAAATTTTTATCTTATGAGTGTGCTTGAAATTTTTGGAGTTATGCACCATGAAATCCTTGAGTCATATTTCAACAGAGTTGTGATGATTATGCTCCAAAGGTGGTGTTCCTTGGGCCACCAGTGATAACTTCAGTAGTGTCTCCTTTGGAACCTACTATTATACCTGATAAGGGTGTGTATTCCTAGTTCCATGAGGGTTTTCTTTGACTTATATAAAATTTTTAGGGAGATTTGTTGATTTACCCTTCTATGGTAGTGCTGAAATGAGGGTTTTAGAAGTATCATCCACCCATGTTTTTAGGGGATAGTGGTCCTCATGTTGTAGAGTCATGGATGGAGTCCATGCTGACTATTTTTGATCACCTAGAGGAACCTCTTGAGAGGAGGATGAAACTTGCCACATATATGTTTTGAGATTCCTCCAAGTGATGGTTGTATGTTATTTCCTAGGAAGTTCGACATCGGGGTATACCCTAGGCTAGTTTTCAGATAGTATTATATGACTATTTATTTCCTCAAATGTTGAGAGTGGACCGAGATCAAGAGTTCCTGCATCTACAGTAGGGTACTATGTCCATGATGGACTATTCTTATCAATTCATAGAGCACCAGGGCTTTTCACCAAATCTTTTTTGTGACGTGTTGGTGATAATGAGGCATTTTGGGGATGGGATATTAAATTCCATCTGGTCTCAGGTAAACATCCTTCAGTTTAACACCATTTTGGAAATAATAAACTAGACCCTCATCATCGAGTGAATGTTAAGGGAAGCTAACAATGTGGACCATAGAATTTTAGAACTAAGAAAGGTAAGTTATTCAACTAAGGGTCGGAAATGAATCTTTGAGACTACATGTAGGAGCAGTAGTAGCTAGATAACACCCACTGATAGTTACATGGTTTGTCACCAATGTGGGAAGTTAGGGCACAAGAGGCCCCAGTGTCCTAGAGACCCTATTGAGTGTCTAGGATATAGAATATTAGGGAATCTTCAGTGTTTTTTAGGACCTTTCCATATTTACCTAGTGAGATAGGATCCATGTCATCTCTACCTTCAGCAGTATGATCAATAGCTCCATGTCATGATGTAAGATGGTCTACCACTGGCTGTTCAGAAAGGGGAGGAGGTTGTGAAGAAGTTATTCATGCTTCAGATACATGGCATCAGAAGATAATACTTACTCAAGGTAGTCAGGTTGTAGCATAATTCCATGGATCAAGCCCGACTTATTTAGTTCAACCATACTGGAGGAGCAAGGTTTTGGGCCATCTACTCTTTGAGGTACTATTCTATTATCCTCTACTATCATGTATACCTTATTTGATGTGGGTGATTTAAATTACATTATCTTTGTGGCTATTATGAAAACACTTGGATTGGATATTGAGTACTACTGTAGTGTAATGACACTTGATAAACTGTTGGGAATTTGATCAAAAAGTGTACACTAGTGCAAGGAATTCCCCCTTGAGGTAGGAAACCATATTTTCTTATAGGGAATCTTCATCCTTGAGATAAAGGGATTTGATTTCATTCTTGGGATAGACCGGATGGTCCCATGTCATGCCTATGTGAATTGTTATCTCTGTAGCGTATCGTTTACATCATCAGACGGTGGTAGTTACCTTCACAAGGGTGAATAGGATGTCTAGGAAAGTAGATCTGGACCATTGCATCTTGGTCTAGGTAGATTGACTGCCCATATTTCTATAATTTATATGGATAACCAAAGTTTACATAAGGATGATTTCTCTCCTTTAGCAGACTATTTTAGGGATGTCTTTCCTGATGACTTCTCTGAATTACCTCCTAAGAGAGAGGTAGAATTTACTATCAATCTAGTTCCTAGAGCTGCATCAGTATCCATTGATTCTTATATAGTGGATACTATTTAGTTTTGGGATCTTAAGAGGCAGCTGTAGGATTTGGAAGCTAAGGATTTTATATGGTCCAGTACTTCCCCCTAGGGTTTACCATTCCTATTCACCATGAAGGCGGATATAACCCTTAATAATTATGTGGATTATTGGAAGGTGTATTATCTTACTATAAGGAACTTGTTTCCCTTGCCTCATATAGATGACCTCTTTGACCAGCTTATAGTATAATGGGTTTTCTTAAATATCAATTTTAGGTTAGGCTATCACCATGTGCATGTTTACCTTGAAAAATACCTAATATAGTGTTCTGTAGCAAGTATGGTCTTTATGAGTATTTGGTTATGTCGTTTGGTATCACAAACACACTGACCATTTTCATGGATTTAATGAATAGGGTTTTCTGCCCCTAATTGGATTCCTTCATCATGGTTTTTTTGGATTTCATATTGGGGTATTCTCATACTCAAAATGACCATGTGAAACATATTGTGATCATTTTGAATACATTGATAGAGAACCATCTATATGCTAATCTCACTAAATTCCACTTTTGGATCAATGGGGTGAACTTACTGGGTTATATTATCTCATAGGAAGTATTTTTAGTTGACCCAGATAATGTGAGAGCTATAGTTTCCTGGGATAATCCTAATAATTTCTTTGACATATGGAGTTTCTTGGGGATAGTTGGTTATTAAGGGCACCTCATACAAGACTTCTCATTCTTAGAATCACCTATTATGGTCTTGACCAAGAAGGGTGTGAAGTTTATATGATTAGAAGACTATGAGATAGCCTTTCAGAAGATAAAACTGATATTGACTTCAGCACCGATCCTGATTCTACTAGAGCTCGGAAGAATATATATAGGCTATCGTGATTCATCAAGTATCGGGCTAGGGGAAGTTCTAATTTAGGAAGATCGATTTGTTTTATACAGGTTATAGAAGTGGACAAATCATGAGTGGAATTACCCAATGCATGATCTTTATTTGGAGGTTTTATTTCATGCATTACGTTTTTAGATACATTATTTTCTTGGAGATAATTTTTTGGTGTTTGGAGACCACAAACACCTCAAGTATATTTTCACGCAGTGTGACTTGAACCTTAGGCATATAGGGTGGTACGAATACATGAAATCATATTATTTTTATCTTTCCTATACACTTGGGAAGGAAAATTTTATAGTTTATTCTATGAGTTGAAGGACTCAAACACAGGTAGTTCGAGAGGCCGGTGATGAGTTCTAGCTTATGGCCCTGTTTTTTGAGATGCACATAGTGGATCAGGATCTTCATGGAGATTCTGTGATTTCATTTATATAAGTGACCTATTCAATTCTGGAGAGAGTGAAGATGAGGTAGTTATCAAATCCCAATGGATTATTCCTAAGGGAGAGTGTTTCAGATGAGGATCTTCTACTAGGTTTGACCGTTGATGATAATGAGATCTTATTCATTCACTGATGCATCTGGGTTTCTATAGAAATCTAGGAGGAGTTAATGAGAGAGTCACATGATTCTATTATGGTAGTGCATCCTGGTCTTATAAAGATGTATCATGATCTATGCCGCCAATATTGGTGTCCTTGTATTAAAAGGGAGTCAGTTGGTTTTATTACTCAGTATTCCACCTATCTGTGGGTGAAGGTAAAAAACTAACAGCCAGTAGAGATTCAATAACCATTTCACATTCCTGAGTGGAAGTGGGATGATTTCACCATGGATTTTGTGACTGGATTACTGAGATCCCCTGGAGGTAGTGATGTATTATGGTTGATCATCAACAGGCTCATGAAAGTTGCTAAATTATTACTTAACATAGAGACTTTATTATTGGATGAGATTGGGAGACTGTATATCCATGATATTATACATTTATATGGGGTTCCTAGTTCTATTGTTTTTTATAGGTATTATCATTTCATGTTGAGGTTATACTAAGGATTATAGAAGTATTTGGGTATACAGATACTTTTGAGCATAGCCTTTCACCCTCAGATTGATGGTCATTCAGAAAAGATGATACATACTCAAGGACATGATTAGATAATGTGTCATTTATTTTGAAGGATATAAGGAGAAATATATACCTCATGTTTATTTCTCTTACAATAACATCTTTTAGGTAAAAATATAGATGGATCACTATGAGGCATTGTATGGTAGGCCATGTCTTCCACCTTTGTACTGTTTAGAGGTGAGTGAGGCAGTCTTACTTATACCTTTTCTCGTTCAGTATACTTTAGAGTAGGTTCATTTGATCATGAACCAAATGGATACATCTCAGTCTTAGAAGAATTCATATATTAATCAGCATCATCAACCACTAGAGTTTGAGGTTGGGGATCAGGTATTCTTACGTGTTTTGATGAGACTGGGGCATTGACTATTTAGATGGTAGGGAAATATTTCACCTCATTTTGTTATACCATTTAAGGTTGTGGAGATATTTGGTCTGGTATCTTATCGGTTGTTGTTACTTCATAGGTACCAGACTATGCATGATGTCTTCCATGTTTCATAGCTTCACCGGTATTATTCAAATTTGTCCCATATCTTCCATCCTTGTGAGGTTGAGTTATAAGTGGATATTTCATTTAAAGAGCATAATATCCATATTGTGGATCAAAGCATAAAGGATCTCTGAGGAAGGTCTATTCCTCTGGTATAGATTCTATGGAAGTGAAGCCACATGTAGAACGATACCTAGGAGTGAGATACTAATGTGTGTTCTCAGTGGATAGAGTTATTCTCATATGATTTTCTACAAACCATGGAAGAGAAACTCATGGATGTGTTGTTTTAATGGGGGATACTCTAAATACCTGAATTTTACTTGAGGTATGAAACCTTTTAATTTTATATTAAATATTTTTCTTGGACCTAATATAAATGAATAGTGAGGTTATGGAGGAAACGAGTGTGCCTGAGTCTTATTAGAAGGACAAAACCCTAACCGGTGGAAGAAATATTTGGCCCACATGATTATTAGAAACCATGAAGTCCGGTATACACAGTTTGATGAAACCATGTGGGTTGTTTTAGTGCACAGTATAGGGCCCCATGGTTTTCCCTAATCATTAAAACTAGGCTGTATGGCTATGTGAATTATCTCAAACATGTGACATATGATTTTATCAAGGGTTTCACATGGTTAGTCAACCCATACTCTTATCCCGTGTGATGGGTCTCTTGAGGTAGATCATAGTGAATGGTTGGCACACGGTTTGGACAACCATGCAGCCCAACTATGAACCAATTTAAATTTGGTTGAAAAGACTATTTTACCTTCCCCTTATAAAATTAAATATTTATTTCTTTTCTTCCTCCAGTGGAAATAAACCCTCCATTTCTTCATGTTAGGATCTCTCTTCAAGACTATCCTAGGATTTGGTGTTATTCTTCCATCCAGAATTCAATTCAACTTTTTTATATCACTTTGGATCACTATTGGTAAGTTATCTAATCCTTTATCTCCTTTAGTGGTTCCTCTTACTACTAACGGATTTATTTTGGTGCAAGATCATATTCCCTATTATCAGGGATTTCATCAATTTTTTTCATTTTATTTGGTCTCGACCAAACAAAAGGCTGATACTGGATGAGGCTTCTACCATAGGCATAAGGTAGGTGATATAGTAATTATCCCTCAAGTATTGTTTCTTTATACTATGTATTGTGATGTTTCATGATAGATTCTCCATGTTTGCCTTAAAATAAACAATAACTATGTTTAATTAAATATCATTGATAGAAACAACCTAGTATCCCTTTATTCATGTTGGGATAGGTCCCCAACATCAGTTTCCATGCCTTGAGGTGTTCCATGGAATTTTCTGTGGTATTATAAATGCTTAAGTGACCAAACCATCATCTATATGGTCTTAGTGTGAATCCAAATTATGATGAATATAATGAATTGAGTAGAAATTTGGTGGTATAACCACGTCACATGATTAAATGGAACAATGTTTACACCCTTGTTTAAGAGGAATGTTAAGGAAGTATGAACTATCTAATTGACTCTTCTTAAATCCTTTACTGCTTATTACTGTTATGATGTATGGTCATTAAGACCCTATACTATGATGTGTAGGCATGGTGGCTATACACTATAATGTACGGGCATGGTGTCCCTATACAGTGATGCTTGTAAATAGCATACCTACACTATGATGTGTGGATATGATGTCCCTATACTGTGATACTCGGGAATGGTGTCCCTATACTATGATACTTGGGCATGGAATCCCTGTATTGTGATACTCGAGCATGGAATACCTATACTATGATACTCAAGAATGGTGTCCCTATAATGTTATACTCAGTAATAATGTCCCTATACATTGATAATTGGGCATGGCATCCCAATATTGTGATACTTGTGCATGGTAACCCTTATGACTTATGATCCTCAGGCATGGCATCCCCTACTACTTTATAAGACTCTAGTGACTAGACATGGACACCCAAGTTACGTCTCAGGTCCTGGATAGCACTATGTATGTGTGTATATGGTTATAAATGTCTCTAAATATATAGTACATATATATACATACATTCACATTCACTTATACGTATATGACCATGATGAAATTTTCTCAGAGGTTTTCTCGACATGGGCTGAAGTAGGTAGTGTCATCCTTGTGTTCTCATGAACCAGATTCAACCCTTTATAGTTTTAAATATTTCTTTAAATTATTATATCTACACATTGGTCATATTATATGCACTGACTAGATGCTTATAGACACTATTGATAGTGGTCTACTGAGTTTATCCCACACCCTATCTGGGTCATCGATGGTACCCAAGTAGATTATGTGGATGCGGGTAGGGAAAGGGGAAAGCGCCCAGTTTTTTTATGCTTGTTTGATTATAGAATGGGAGTAGGGAAGCACAGGACCAATCTATGGCTCTTGATACTATCCAAAGATAGTATTTTTTCTCTTTTTTTCTTTTGATATACCTTTATGTATGTGATCCTACTGCCATGTTTACTAATTCCATTTTGTATAGAGACATGAAATTACATCATTTTGTGTATGGTAATGGATATTTTTTTGTTGATTTTTATTATATTTTCAAGTTTTACCTTCAACAAATAGTTATATTATTCATTTTTTATTTATATATTTGTTCCACTATTGTGTTACTCTGATCTTGAGGGTATAATCACCCCATTGTACCACCTTGGACCCTCACTGCTAATCGGCAACCTTTGGGGTATGGGGAGGTGTTCTTAAGTCCATGTGACCAACCGGTATGGGGAACTGATTATTTTTTTATTTCATGTCATTACAATTTACAGATGACCTTTAATTACCTATTTATTAATAATTCCTTGTTAAAATCATGTTTCTGGTAACAACTGCTTGGATTTTCATAAATTTTTTGGTTTGGTATTTTTTTCCTTTTATTTTGAACCAGGTTATATCTTCCCTATAATTTTAAACATGATATAAATATTATATATATTCATTATATATTTATTTATAGTCATCTAATAAATTTAGAGATAGAAAATGAATTACAACGTTCATGAAGAAGGTAGGCCATACGTATGCATAAATGTTGTTTCTATTTTCTCAATGGATAAAAAGAAATAAAGTTAAATAATATATCACCTTTACATAGTAATTATAATTTCATATATATCACATATTTTCATTAAATTTATCCTTATTACCTTAAATATAAATAGTAAGTGAAAAATGAATCACATCTCTTCTCGAGGCGGTTGTCCTCCATACACACAAGCAACGTTTTCAAATTCCCACAAAATGGAAAGTAAGAAGATATATGTGATGATATAATTATAGAATAATAATAATATCATAAATATAAGATATAAACATTTAATACACCATTATATCTATCTGCGATATGTGATGATGGAAAATGAATTACATCGGTTCGCAAGGTGGTAGTTCATCATACACACAATTGATGGTTTCATTTCTTGTTTGATGGAAGAGGATTTGGGTATAGGTTATGAAATAAACATAATAAAATCTAATTATATGTTATATATTGGTGTTATTATTTTGAAAATATTATGAAATGAAATAATTTGGAAAGAGAAGAAGTAAAAAAGGAAAGATCTTATTGAAGACAATTACATTCGCTTAGAACAACCTATTTTGATATCTTAATAAGGACCATATGATTGGTATTTTGGGAATAAAGATAGATCTATATTGTGTATAAGGTTGTTGGGGATATATTTTATTAGTTTTTTTAGAAAAATTTTATAAGAGGTGTGAATAAGTGAGGGGAGGAAGTTCCATTTTATAATTGAGGAGTGTCATTTTTATAAATACCCAAAAATATTGAATAAATAGAATTCACTCTTACAAAAAGTGCCTAAAAAATTTATAAATAATGTATTTTATGGATTATATGTTCTACCCAAACCTCCATAAAAATGTTTTGAACATGTTATTCCTTGTCCTTTAAGTTTATTTAATTTTAACATTTTAGTTTTCATCACGGTAACTTATATCCTTTCATTTACAAAGGTAATTTACCCTTTAAGAATAAAATAAAAATGATCCATATTATGTAATTTTTTACCAATAATTATTAATATTAAATAAAATTTATTAAATAAAAAACCTATGTGTGTGTAAAATTAATTTTAATGCAAGCGCATATGACATCAAAACCATGTTTTAACCTTAATCACCATAGTTAATTTTTATAGTCTTTATTGATATTTATGACCAAAAATTAATTTAAATTTATTATAAAATATAAATTTTTATTATTATAAATATTTAATTAATTTAAATAAATTCATATCACATAAGTGTCAAAATTTAATTTAATATTAATCCCGCAGACATGATGAAAAAATGGTTTTCTAATGAGAAAATTTTCAAAAGTATAGAAAGTTTTCATATTAATATTCAATATGAAATTGATTCCAATGGAATAAATTGGATTAAATATAATATAATTTTACTAATTTTATGTTTAAAACCATTTTAAAATATAATTTAACTTTGTAAATATATTAAATGAAAAGGCGGTTTTGAATAAAAATTAGTATTTTCACTATTCATTAAAAAATTAATCATTTTAGAAAAGTCTCAGAAATTTAATCTAAGATAATTTTGACATTATTATTTAAAAAATGAACTTAATTTTTTCAAATAATTTTCTCAAATAATTTTTTTATATTTTTTAAAAAAATAAAATAAGTGTAAAGAAATCAACGAAACCATTTTTTAGAATAATTACATTTAAACATAAAATTGAATTAATTATTATCCCATGATTAGAAAAAAAAATAGGTGAATGATAAAATAATTAATATATAATATAAAAATTTAATTAAAATCATTCACCAATATAAACTAATTTAATTTATTTAGATAAAAATATTTCATACTCATAAAAACAGTTTTTCAGGGAAAAACATGTCTTTTACTTTCAAATGATTTTATTTTTAATTTATAATAAATTGATAACAAATGAATTTATTTTATTAATATGTTAACCATATACTTTTCATAATTTAGTTAAACATATTCATACCTGACAATTTAACATCTAGGTTATATGGTCAGTTTTAAATAATAATATTAATAGTATATTATGGTTCGCTAAACCCCAATGTTACATGTAACGCAAGATATCAAAGAAATTAAATTTAATAAAAAAACTATTCCATAAAAACTCATAGTGTTACATTACATTATTGATACCAACTATAAAATTCTGGATAAAACCAACCTTAATTACAAAATCAAAATGATTATTGCATCTCTTAAATCTGAAGGATCTTTTCAGGTTTAGATATTTAAAAAACTAGGACACAACATAAACCTAAAATCCTAGGTTCTTTATATCAAATGGAATAATTTAAATTATATTTGAAAATAAGTAATTAATGAAAATTCTTCAACATCTCCCACAAATTATTTCACACTTAATATCCTTCTACACATGTCATGTGTACTAATTTTCTCCATAACTTAAGGAAATGGAAAACATAATAAGGGGTGTGCTCAAACACCCAATAAGGGAAACATATAACTAAATATATCATAGCATAAACATGACATAAATATTATGTAAGTAATAGGTAAACAACATAATCCACAATCAACTTGAAATAGGGATTATGCTATATACATGAAAATAAATGAAAACATGGATATCAATAATACCGATCTCAAACTAATGGATTGTATAATTTTGAACATCAAAAACCTATTTTTAAGGCCTTATTACAAGAAACTTTTCTTTTCATCAAAACTATAGTCAAGACATCCTTATATGAAGGATTTTTTTCCAATAGAATATTTTGGGAAGAGGCATACACCAAAACCCAACTTGTTTTGTCTCATGTGATCGATTGACTTATCAAGGGGTTATATAATATTGATCACCACTCATCACTTTTTTAAGTCCAATATATTCATAATAAGAAAAAATAAATAAAAAATACATAATCAACCTTTACAATAATAATTTTATTGAAAAAAATATATGTAATGACAATACCTTTCCCTGTGTTAATTATAAGGACTCGACCTTAAACATTACATAATCATGAATTATGTCAAGAATTCACATTGAGGATCTTTTCAGGTTTATAGTTTTAGATAATTGGGCCATAAATATTACATATGAACTTGAATATTACATGTAGACACTACTACCCAGTATCCATTTTTCATAAAATAAAAACTCTTGAAAAAAAAGAGACATGTCTAGTTCCATGTTTTAGACAGCATGAATTTTCCTTGATCTCATCCTTGACCCTATTCATATTTATGTCCTCTGAAAGACATTTCAAAACTTGGGATGAGTATAAAAATCTTAGTAAGGGTTATAAAATAATGAAAATAAACATTATCCCATCAATAAATACAAATTAATGAAACCATACTTTTAAATCATAACATACCTCATGAAATCATAAGACTTATGAATAACATACAGAAATCATAAATCATAAAGGTAACTTATGGAATTCATAAAATACTTACATTTTAGTTATCATAGCTATATAGGGAGTCATATTTTGAATACACATCACAGTATATTCCTTAAATCTCTTAGGAGAAACATTAAGGTTTAACTCCGTCACGTTACCCAATGCATTGGAGAGCTATCTCGGGCTCACATTCCCTAGGTTTATCACGGAACCATCCGTATATGTAAACAATGCCCAATAACAATAACATAATCATAACAAATAACAAAATAATAAAGGAAAGATAACATTTCCACATTCGAATCACAATATATCAATTCAAGATATTGAAATAAACAATGTTTTATCAAACCATTTTCAAAACCATTTAAAACATTTAATAATGTGATTTTTGAATCAAAGTGTCTCATACCACTTTGAAGATTTTAAGGTAATTAAAATTTTAAATCATTAGTTTCTTGATAAATAAATACTAAAAACCATTTTGAAAACATTGACATTCATGGGAAAGATTTAGAAGAATAAATATTTAAAACAATATTTTAGTTAAAGAGCTCTTAACCAAATGAGATATGCTTGAATAAAAATAATTGTGGAATAACATTTAATAAAAACTTTATAATATCATTATAATAAAGGTATTCATGATATAATATTCCAAAGGATAGTATATGCACCATATAAAAGTGAATGTGTGCATAACAACAATGAAGTCTCAATGGAATATAAATTGAGATGAAATCCCTTATAAAAACGGTATCCTTAGATTAAGGATAAATCAATTACATAATAATGTGTGACAAATATAAATACACCCAATATTATTGGATATTTAGTGTAAATAAATCATAGGAAATTCACACATGTTCTTTTTAATACAAAACCAATGACTTGGATGTATAACTCAATGAATGGAAATTGAGTAAAAACTACTCTTATCAAGTTCATATCGATGAATTCAGAATTTATCAATAGAGTTATTATGTGTATCAAAAGTATATCCAAATAAAGTTGAGTGGAAATTTTAACATAAATAAATAAATAGTGATTCCACACATAATCATAGCATGATATAATTAAGAATTAGAAGATTAACCCAAGGAATGAAAATTGGGTTAAAAGGTTACCTTGTCGATTTGGTAACTTACAAAACATACAACCCATGAAAGAAGTATCATAAAATGAAGATGTAAATATCTGTAAATTGAAGTATATTACACAATGAATATAATCATGGTCACTACATACACCACACAAAAGAAAATAGTGGCAAATATAGAATGAATCTCAAGGGAATAAAAAGTGAGATTAAAATCCCTTACCACGTTGTAATCAATCGAGTCGTATGACCAAAATTTAATAACCAATAAATGATTCAATGAATAAAATAAAAATAAATAGTATCATGATAATATATATCAAATTAAAATACACAATATACCACATGCAATAAATTAGTGGCGATCAATGGAAATAGTATGTTCTTTACCCATTAGATGGAGGTGTGTGTAAGTGTAGTTTGAATACTTCTCCTAAAAACATCATAGTATATTGAATATACTTGTTTTATTATAAAAGAAAGGAATTAAAAGAGTTTAGGGGTTGGATAACTAAAATAAAAGAAAATAATTTAAGAGAAACTGTTACCTTTAATTCGGGTAACTCCCCTTGATTTGAACCAAAAGGACTTCTTGAAGTGCCTTATACCTAAGGTAAGGATTCTATGAGGAAGATTGGGATATTTAGAGATTATTTGGGTAGATTTTGGACTAGCCAAGGGGATTTAGAGGTTTGAGTAATGGGTTATAAGTAAGGGTTTTTTATAAGGGGGTGGGGGGGTTCTTTAGGAAAGTGTGAAAATATTATTTTATTATATAATGATTTTTGATTTCTAAAGGTCCAAAACTTATTAAAGTAGAAGTTAAGATGACTCATGATCTAAATAAATTCATAAAATAAGAACTTTATAGGTTTTGTATGTTATTTTAATATTTATAATCTTATTTATTTAAATCATTTATTAATGAGGTAAATACTGCATCATTTTTGTGTCATATATAATTTTATTTATTGGATGTCTAAAAATTATAAAAAAATATCATGATGTAAGAAATATTTTTATATTTCCAATGAATATTTATAGTTGAAAATATAACTTATATAACCCCATGTAAAAATTAATTTACTAAAAGATATTTGTTTGTGTCATTTTTGTCTTTACTTAAAATTAATTAATCTAAAGTGTCATTATCACTCCCAAGTGGCTCCATGGGGTCCAAAAATAGACCCAAGGATAACCATGGTCGGTCATGACTCATACAATAAGGTTAGGATAATTGTTAAGGTGATTTTGTATTATTATAATATTCTTTTTACCTTGAATTATCTTATTTACCTTTAACTACGATAAATAAAAGTCAAAAGTTTCTATTCACCAAAAAATTATTTTCATCTTATTGAACCACATTTTACTTAATAATAACAACCATATATTTTGGATTTTTTGAAATTAAATTTATAGAAGCGGTAAAATTTCATTTAAATGAAAAGGTCAGTTTGTTTAACTACTACTTAGTGGTTTCACTATTCATCAAAAATTGAAGTTTTTCAGAAAAATACCAAAAATTCAGCCTAATATATATTTGATATTCAGAATTCAAAATTTTTGTCTATTTTAAAAAATTCAAAACATAGAAGTTTCATTAATTAATTTAAAATTAATTCCCGTTGTCAAAATAAATAGTGTTTTTTTAAGAAACAATATTTATCAAAAGATTGACACTTGTTTATGCCCAATTTCAAAGTAAAATTTCTTGAAATGACCATCATTGAATTAAATGGTAAAAATAAAATATAATTACACTTTAAAACCATTTAAAAATATAATCTAACCATAGAAATAAGTTAGATTAAAAGGATGTTTTGAATTAAAATATAGTATTTTTCACTATTCATTAAAAAATGAATTTTATCATAAAAATGCCAAAAATTTACCCAAAGTAAATTTTTATGTCCTGATTCTAAATAAGAATCTTATTTTGTCAAATAGAACATATAAAAGTGACCAAAACTATATTTAAAGAGGGTTTTCCATTAAAAGGCGGTAAATCGACCTTTTAAAGAATATTAGAGTATTTATGCTTAAAATTAGATTCTTTCTTATTTTTAGCCTCTAAATTTATTGAATAAATGTAAAAAAAATTAACAAACATGTATAATAATTTTTTAGTTAGTTCTGTTCATTCCCTCCATTAAAATGGATAGGAATTAATAACTATTTAAAATAATATTATATTATTAGTTTTCAGTATGACCCAACATTGTGTACAATGTAAGATTTCAAAGAAACTCGTTGTTGTGTTTCGGGTATGCCATAGAACATAGCATCCTTTTTTAAAATAAAATTAATATTTAATTCAAAAATATTAATAAATATGAAAACTTCATATTCTTTATTTACCTGGGATGTTACATCCTTCCCCCTTTTGGGAATTTCGTCCTCACAATTTTAAAATTGGGCTCAAAAACTTCATTGAAAGTCCCACATCGGAAAAAGAGTCAATAAAACTATCACTTTAAAATAAAGAAAGAGATGTAAAAAGGCCACCCAAGATAACCCATACTAGGATTCCATATAGAAAAACATGGATATAAAAGAGAAAACAAATTGTCAAGTTCTGATGGAGAGTGATAGAAAACATGATTAGGAGAAAGTTAACCACCAGAAAATCACAAACTTATGATGTGTTAAACGGTCTTTTGATTACCCAGTAGGAAACGTAAACCAACAATGTTTTTGTTTTACATTCCTTTTCATAATTTTGAGGAATTCATTTACTACATAGAATAAGAACATAAGGAAATATACTTACCATCAAGTAGAGTTTCATCCTTTAATAAGTTTCTACCAAACACTAATATTTTCTCCAAATAATGAGCATTCAAAAAGACTTGGTCACATAAAAAGCACAATAATCATATTCTAGAGAATCACATAATGCACAAAATAATAACTATATATTTCCCTTGTCTTTAGACATCAACTAAAACCAAAATGGTTAGAATGAGATCATATAATCCCCAAAAAGGATAATCCTTTACAAAAATAAATACTACTATTAATCTCCAAAATTCAACAAAAAGTACCAAAGTTCCAGAAAGACCTTTCAATACACAATTTTCCTTAAAATTATTCAAAATAATCCAAACTAAGATTGAAACCCAAAACTCAGAAGGATTTAATCACATATAATTCCATAGAAAATCTTAACATTTAACTCCAAAAACATAAACTACTCTTAAAGTCTCATACTGAAGCATAATTAACCAAATCACATATTCTCTATGATAGGTTAATCATTTACATAAATAACCCAAATCACTATAAGTCCATAATAAAAAAAGATATTCTTCAAAAATAAAATTTCAACCATTACTCAACAAATGTAATCCCATAGTATTTTATTTTTCTTAAGCATACAGTGTTCCCGAAAGAGAGAATGTCTTCCAAAATCACATTTATCACTGATCACTAAATCATTTTCTTATGCTAAGTATATCCATTTAATAAAACATAAGATCCCAAATCAACTTATTATTGATTAATAAAATCATTTAACTAAAAAGAATAAGTCATACTAACCAGGGACTTCACATAGTCTAGTGGTAGGAAATAAATACCAATATCACTTTGGTTGTGGGTTTGATTCCCTCACCTTTGTCCGATGCAATGAGTTCACACATGGTTTGTGTGTTATCCTTTTTATAAAACTCAAAAATAACCCTAACATATTTTAAACTCAATGGTTTCCTTATACCTATCATTTTCATCCCAATTCATTATGATCTCAACATTTTAATTCTTAAATTCTTATGTATATTTTCATTTTTTTATTTCACCACCATATGATAAAATAAAATGATCCCCAAAATAAAGAACATCATACCTTGATCATGGTGTCCATTTGGTTTCATCGTCATCTTGTTCACGTAGGTATAAGGTCCATGCATTGCAAAAATTATTTAGAGATCCTTCAAAATCATTTTCTTCCTTCATCCAAATACACCTTGTACAACATGGGTCATATGGTTGTTCACAGAAAAACAATTTTGGAAAATATTCATGTATGAAATATAATTTCAAAACATCTGATAAAACATGATTTCTATAAAATAGTCAGACCAAATTTGAGTTGAAAATTTCAATTAATGGTCCTTTTAAAATACCATAGGTATGTGCTGAGAGATTATATTGTAAAAGAAAATATAAATAGGTTGTGTAAGGGTCTCCTTCTTCAGAACCTTTTTCAAAATCATAATATTCTTCAAAATCTTGTGATAAAATAAAATATTTGAAAATTCCTTGATAATATTTACCTTTCTTGAAAATATGATAATATTGTGAAAATATGATTTGTTTAAATACAACCCATTATCCATAATGATAACGAGTTATAGTGGAGGTGTTTTATATCTCAAACAACTTCTTGCAAGTGGGTTGTATTCTAAAAAAAGTTTCACAATCATCCGAACATGACTTTGCAATAATTATTGCAAGAAAGTCATCAAGAAGAGATAGGAATGTCATTTGAGATCCTCCTCCTTCCATTTGTAACTAACTTTCCTTGATCTGAAGAAGTTATAAAACAAGGATTTAATTAAATAATATACATAGGGACTAACCATGTGTCTAAAGAAAACTCATAATCCCTAAAGTTGTCTAAACCAACCTCTAATACCAACTATAAGGACTCGGCCTTAAACATTACATAATCTTGAATTATTTCAAGAATTCACATTGAGGATCTTTTCAGGTTTAGAGTTTTCGAGAATTAGGCCACAACTATTACATAACAACTTGAATATTACATGTAGACACTACTACCCAGTATCCATTTTTCATTAAATAAAAACTCTTGAAAAAAAAGAGACATGTCTATTTCCATGTTTTAGACAATATGACTTTTACTTGATCTCACCCTTGACCCTTTTCATCTTTATGTCCTATGAAAAACATTTCAAAACTTGGGATGAGCATAAAAAGCTTAGTAAGGGTTATAAAATAATGAAAAGAAACATTATCCCATCAATAAATAGAAATCAATAAAACCATATTTTTCAATCATAACATACATCATGAAATCATAAGATTTAGGAATAACATACAGAAATCATAAATCATAAAGGTCAATTATAACATTCATAACATACTTATATTGTATCTATCATAGCTACATAGGGAATCACATTTGGAATACCCATCACAGTATATTCCCTAAATCTCTTAGGAGAAACATTAACGTTTACCTCTGTCACGTTACCCAATTCATTGGACAGCTATCTCAGGCTCACCCACCATAGGTTTATCACAGAACCACCCATATACATAAACAATACCCAATAACAATAACATAATCATAACAAATAACAAAATAATAAAGAAAAGATAATATTTCCACATTCCAATCACAATATATCAATTCAAGATATTGAAATAAACAATGCTTTATCAAACCATTTTCAAAACCATTTAAAACATTAAATAAAGAGATTTTTTAATCAAAGTGCCTCATATCACTTTGAATATTTTAAAGGAATTGAAATTTTAATCATTAATGTCCATATAAATAAATACTAAAACCATTTTGAAAACATGGACATTAATGAGAAATATTTAGAAGCATAAATCTTTAAAACAATATTTTAGTTGAAGAGATCTTAACCAAATGAGATATGCTTGAATAAAAATAATCAAGGAATAAAATTTAATCAAAACTTTATAATATCATGAGAATAAAGGTATTAATGAAATAATATTCCAAAGGACATTATATACACCATATAAAAGTGAATTTGTGCATAACAACAATGAAGTCTCAATGGAATGTAAATTGAGATGAAATCCCTTATAAAAATTGTATTCTTGGAATAAGGATAGATCAATTACATAATAATGTGTGAAAAATATAAATACACTCAATATTATTAGATATTAGGTGTAAATAAATCATAGGAAATTCACACATGTTCTTTTTAAGACAAATCCAACGACTCGGATGTTTAACTCAATGAATGTAAATTGAGTTAAAATTACTCTTATCAAGTTCATATCGATGACTTAAGAATTTATAAATGGAGTGATTATGTGTATAAAAATTATATCCACACAAAGGGGAGTGTAAATTACAACATAAATAAATAAATAGTTATTCCACACATAATCATATCATGACATAATTAAGAATTAGAAGATTAACCCAAGGAATTGAAATTGGGTTAAAAGGTTCTCTAGCCGATTTGGTAACTTACGAATCATATAACCCATGAAAGAAGGATCATAAAATGAAGATGAAAATACCCATAAATTGAAGTATATTACACAATTAATACAATCATGGGAATTACATACACCACACAAAAGTAAATAGTGTCAAATATTCCATGAACCTCATGGGAATAAAAAGTGAGATGAAAATCCCTTACCACGTTGTAATCAATCAAGTCGTATGACCAAAAGTTAATAAAAAACAAATGATTCACGGAATAACATGAATATAAATAGGATAATGATTATATATATCAAATTTCAGTACACAATACACCACATTCAATAAATTGGTGGTGATCAATGGAAATCTCATGGAATTAAAACTGAGATAAGAAACCCCTTACCTTGTGTCCGACTTGACTTGTGTGTTCCTTGTTCTTCCTAAATAATAAACTTAAGTTAATTTATACTTGATTAAGAACCCTTTTTCATGTTTATTATTTCTTTTATATTACTTATTACCATGTTATAATCCTTATGTAATCATTTATGTTAATAATGGTTGTTTTTTCGATATTTGGTACTTGAGTCAAAAATGAACACCATATAATTAAAAATTTTCCATGTGGTCAAGAGTACATTATCTCCAAAACAATATTCATGATTTGGATATCGTATATATCATATATATCCAGTATATATATGTATTTATAATAGTACATAACATTTGGAGATAATAAAGGAAATGCACCGTTCATGAAGACGGTAAGCCGTACGTACGCATGAACACTACTTTCATTTCTATTTCATATTTTAATTGAATGAAAACACAATTATAAATAGTTATATTATAATTCTAGTATAATATCATATATAATTTCAATAAATCCATCCTTTATACATCCCACTTATGGTATGAATGGGTCATATCACTTTGAGGGGGCGGTAGTCCGCACTTCCTCAAATGAAATTATCGCATTTACTCATAACGGAAACCATAAAGGTATGATATAAATTAAAAATACAGAAGAATAAAGAAAACATAAACATAATATATATCATATATAAATACAGTGTCATCATAATGGCCACCATAAGAGGTGGTAGGAGATAATTGAACAGTCATCGTTTCGTGAGGTCTTAGTTTTCCACCCACAGAAATAGTATGTTCTTTACCCATTAGATGAAGGTGTGTGTAAGTGTAGTTTGAATACTTATCATAAAAATATCCTAGTATATTTAGGATATTTATTTTGTTATAAAATAAAGTAATTAAAATATTTTAGGGGTTGTATAATTAAAATAAAATAAAATAATTTAAGAGAAAATGTTACCTTTAATTCGGGTAACTCCCTTTGGTTTGAACAAAAAGGACTTCTTGAAGTGCATTATACCAAAGGTAAGGCTTCTAGGAGGAAGATATGGATCTTTAGAGAATATTTGGGCAGGTTTTGGACAAGACAATAGGCTTTAGAGGTGTGAGGAATGGGTTATAATTGAGGGCTTTTTATAAGGGGGAGGAGGGGTTCCTTAGGAAAGTGTGAAAATATTATTTTATTATATAATGATTTTTGGTTTATAAAGGTCCAAAACTCATTAAGGTCAAATATAAGATGACTCATGGTCGAAATAAATTCATCCAATAAGAATTGGACAGATTTTGGATGTTATTTTAATATTTATAATCTTATTTATTTAAATCATTTATTAATGAGGTAAATATTGCATCATTTTTGTGTCAAAAATAATTTTATTTATTTGATGTCTAAAAATTATAAAAAAAATACCATTATTTAAGAAATATTTTTAACTTTACAATGAATATTTATAGTCTAAAATATAACTTATATAAACCCATGTAAAAATTAATTTACTAAAAGATATTTGTTTGTGTCATTTTTGTCTTTACTTTAAATTAATTAATCTAAAGTGTCATTATCACTCCCAAGTGGCTCCATGGGGTCCCAAAATCGACCCAAGGATGTTCATGGTCGTCCATGACTCATAAAATAATGTTAGGACAAGTGTTAAGGTAATTTTGTATTATTATAATATTCGTTTTATCTTGAAATACTTTATTTACCTTTAACCACGATAAATAAAAGTCAAAAGTTACTATTCACCAAAAAATTATTTTCATCTTATTGAAACACATTTTAATTACTAATAAAAATAATTTATGTCGGATTTTCTAAGTTCAATTCACAAAAATGGTAAATTTTCATTTAAGTGAAAAAGATAGTTTTCTTAACTACTATTTAGTGGTTTCACTATTCATTAAAAATTGAAGTTTTTCAGAAAAATACCAAAAATTCAGCGTAATATATATTTGATATTACAAATTAAAAAATTATATCTATTTTAAAAAATTCAAAGCATATAATTTTCATTAATTAACTTGAAATTAATTCTCGTTGTCAAAATAAATAGCGTGTTTTTAAGAAACAATATCTATCAAAAGATTGACTCTTGTTAATGCTCAATTTCAAAGTGAAATTTCTTACAATGAACATCATTAGATTAAATGGTAAAAATATAATCTAATTACACTTTAAAACCATTTAAAAATATAATCGAATCATATAAATAAGTTAGATTAGAAGGCAGTTCTGAATTAAAATACAGTATTTTTCACTATTCATTAAAAAATGAATTTTAGCAAAAAAATACAAAAAATTTACCCAAAGTAAATTTTTATGTCCCAGTTATAAAGAAGAATTTTATTTTGTCAAATAGAATATATATAAGTGACCAAAAATAGATTTAAAGGGGGTTCTCCATCAAAAGGTGGTAAATCGACCTTTTAAAGAATATTAGAGTATTTGTGCTTAAAATCAGATTATTTATTATTTTAAGCCTCTAAAATTTATTGGATAAATGTAAAAACATTTAAAGAACATGTATAATCATTTTTTTAGTTATTTCTGTTCATTCCCACCATTACAACGGCTAGGCATTAATAACCATTTAAAATAATATTATATTATTATTATTTAGTATGACCCAATGTTGTGTGCAACGTGAGATTTCAAAGAAACTCGTTGTTGTGTATCAGGTATGTCATCGGACATATCATCCCCTTTAAAGTAAAATTAATATTTAATTCAAAAATATTAATAAATATGAAAACTTCATATTCTTTATTTACCTGGGATGTTACATTAATAAAAGGGATAACCTGATCATAATCCATTCATTAGAAGATGGTGGATGGATAAACAATACATAGTCAACTTGACAATAATAATCTTCATTGTAATTATAATAATTTTTCCCATTTTAATAAAACATCATACTTTCTAGGTGAACATCATCAAATGTGAGTTATGTAAAATTCAATGTGCATGTCGTATAGAGAAATGGATATACGGATAATACAATAATAGACTAGCTTGATCATAAGTCATTAGGATAAATAAAGTGGATGGTTTCAATAGAATATATACCTAAAAGGGAGAAATATTTGTTAAATGGTTTATGTGGTAGGAATTTATTTCCAAAAAAACAATGATAGAATACCACATAATACAATCAAAAGGTAAAATGTACCCAACTTATATGATATAATGATCATAACTCAATGAATGAAAATTGAGTTTCAAAAAATCCTCACTACTATAAAAATAACTAAATCACTATCCAATTGAATAAGGAAATGTGATTTGGATATTGAATCCCATTAAATACAAGTAAAATAACATTTATGATTAATTAATTCAATAAAACACCATACAAAGTGAACATGGTGTATAAAATGTATTATGTCTTAATGAATGAGAGTTGAGATCAAGAAAACCCTTATGACTTATAAACTTTCAAATAAAAACCCCTTGAAATATATGTCTTTAAATTTAAATTAAAATGACATGATTAAAATATAATTCATGATAATATATCTCAAATTGTAAATATCTATACCACACTCATAAATACAATACTTGTCTCAATAAAGGGATATTAAGATGAAAATTCTTACCTATTGTGCTAATTTCCATTAATGTACTTTAACCACCTATATCAAAAACATGGATATATTAATAACTTAATTCAAAACCTTAATAATATCTATTTTCTTTCATACTTTTTATAAATAGTCATTCTCTACATGAATTCTTCTGATTTTCCTCATCATGTGTTTATAGTTTTGATTGTTTGTACTTATTTCATAATAGTGGCATTTGTGTTTATTATTCTTTAAAAATTCATCATTACTAGATCATATAAGATGATGGAATAAATGTTCAAATATTTTTATAAATTTCTAATTTCATTTCATGTTAGTTTTGGTTATGAACCATGATGATGAAATCGAGAATGATCATGTTTCGATGATTCTTAATGAATGGATGGTGTTTTATTAATTAATGGATTAAATGTTGATATAAACTTACCAAAACCAATAAAAAACCTCAATTACATATTTATATAATATTAAATTGGTAAATATGTTCTCATAGTCATCAATCACATAAATTCGTAGTATTGTTCGATTAGGTAGATAAATTGACCCAAACATGAACATACTCTGATTTAATGAATGATTATTAGGTGGTTTATTTATAATATCATTATAATAGAAGCATAATGATATTATTATTTTTCTTATTAGTGATATATATCATAATTATAAGGAAGTATAACAAGGAGTAATTTATATAAAAATATGACACGATTTGAATAAAATATTATCCTCTTAGCACGCTTGTTTTAAACGATTACATTAAGGATGATCATTTGTTGTTTATATTAAGAAAAGGTTATTATAATTTTTATACCATAAGTTTAATGATATCATAAAAATCGCATTTATACTTTAATAAATTTTCATGACTCGTCCCTTGGGGCCCATTCCATGACATACCCCAAGCCCGCCTCCCAAAGGCCAAGGGTTGGCGACTAGCGCCGAAGGCGTCAACCTGGAAGTGGAAGGAATTTGACTGAGTACCCATACACACGCACACACAACCACATATCAAATATAGAAAAGTAAACAAGCATTCTACTAAACAATCACTGAGTAAAGGTATAAACTATAGGTCAAATGGGCCAAAATACAATCCCAAAAATAGATAAACTGAAAGCAGGAAAGTATAAGGAGAACTCTAAAAGTCGTCCGCTGGAAACCCAACCTGATGGGTAAGTATAGACTAGATACTGGAAGCTATATAAGTATGTCCCACCTACCCGGTCTCACTAGGAACCACTGATTCCTGGTCCACCAAGTCCTCCATCAAGGCGGCAGTCGTCTTCACTAGACACAACATGTGTGGGTGAAGCCCGTGTAGGGGTGAGTAACAAAATACTCAGTAGGGACCCCAAAATAACAAGGAAATACCACAAAGAAATCCATAGACAAATGATGAAGCATGATCACGAAGCATGATCATGAAACAATATATCTCACACCAGGTATATTCTAGAGTAGGAAAGTAAAACCATTGGTCACATCGTCGAACACCATGGGCTGCTAGAGACCTCCTCCTCAATGAGTATAGTGGTCCTACCTGGTCACATAGAAGCCACTTCCCACTAACCTAGGACTATTGTGGTACTCATCCCTGATGAGTACCATGGGTATGTTGGGTCACACAGAATCTGTTCCCCACCATTGGCATGCTGGGTCACACAGAATCCACCTCCCACCTATATCCATATTGATGTAATCCTCCTGTCAAGTATTGTGGGTATGTACATAGGTGGGAAGAAACTTCTGGGTGACCTGGAATTCTCATGGTGGGGAGAGGCTTCTATGTGACTTAGCATACCCATGGTACTCATTAGTAATGAGTACCACAGTAGTCTTAGGTTAGTGGGACGCAGCTCCTGTGTGACCTGTTAGGCCCACTGAACTCATTGAGGAGTTCTTTAGTAGCCCATGGTATTCAACGATGTGACTAATGGTTCTACTTTCCTACTCTAAAATATACCTAGTGTGAGCTGTCTTGATTCATGATCATGATTCTTGATCATGCTTTGTGATTTTTCTAGGGATTTCTTTGTGGTATTTCCTTGTTATTTTGGGGTTACTACTGAGTATTTTGTTACTCACCATTGTACGGGCTTCACCTGCACATGTTGTTTCTAGTGCAGATGACCACCGCCTTAACGGAGGACTTGGTTTCCTAGGACCCGGTGGTTCCTAGTGAGACCAGGAAAGCGGGGCATACTTCTACGGCTTCCATCAGTTACTCTGTACTTACCCATCAGGTGGGGTTTCCAGTAGACGGCTTTCATAATTCTCCTTGTACTTTCCTGCTTTCAGTTTATCTATTTTTTGGTTTGTATTATGGCCCATTTTACCTATAGTTTGTAATTTTACTCAGTGATTTTTTAGTGGCATTATTGTTTACTTTTCCAACTTTGGGACGGGTTTATGTCTCTGTGCATATAGGTACTCAAGAAAATACCTCACACTTTCATTTTGACACCTTAGGAACTAATCTCTAACCCCTGGCCTTTGGGAGGCGATCTTGGGGTATGCCTTGGAATGGACCCTGGGGGACAGGTCATGAAATAAATTTTGGAATTCTAGATATTTCTAGATTCAATTATCTAACTAATATGACTTCTATTTAGTACTTGGGAGTTTTCTAATTGATAATTTGATAAAATCCCATCATCAACTGGAGGATTTTATACCTACCAATATGCTATAGTGGGTCTTTTTATTTGAGTTTGTGAATAATTATAAGGGCTTCTAGTGCCTTGAACTTATGGGAATTCTTAATTCCATGATTTATTATAGGTATTTATGTGCTGTTTCTCAAAATCATCCCACATGGATGGGAATTTTTAGTAATCATTACATTCCCCCTTCAAGGAAGCTTCTTATTTGGAATATATAGAACAATGAGATACCCATTGATGATAGATTAAAGGTTAAGGGTATCAGAATACTTAAATATGTGTTATGTTTTGTAAAAGTGATGAATTTTTTCAAAATATTTTCCTTTTCTATGATCATATCAAGTTCATATGGATGCATCTATCATCATTATTTCACTATGATCTTATGTTCCATAATGGATTTGCAAACCTTATGGACTAATTCCTCAGGAAAAAGTTGAGTGAACAACTTAAAAATCTCTTATCTATTACTATTTCCTCATGCATCTTCCATATTTGGAATGTCATAAATTGGTTCAAGTTCAAAGTAAGGTTTTAGGGTTCTCTTACTATCATCTTTTTAATCTTGAATGATATTAGTGTTGTATCTGAGCTTCATATTGGCATCATGCACAAATCATTGGAAGAACTTGTCTCTATAAGGACGCATAGGGTCTACAACATTCCTAGGAGGACAATCCAAGCTGAGTACATCAGTTGAACCACCCATTGTCCCTCAATGATCAAATTCAATATAGATGGTGAATCTATGGGTGCACCTAGATCATTAGGGTGTGGAGTTATCTTCAGAATCTCTAGAGGATTTACTAAGGGATCTTTCATGATATTTCTTGGCAATTACATTTCCTTTGAAGCTTAACTATAAGATATTATTTATGACATAAAATATACTAATCAGTTTTCCTAAAATAGAAAATGGTTTGAATGTTACTCTTTACTAGTTGTTAATAGTTTAAAAAGAAATGAAAAATTGGTGTCATGGATTTTATACAAGTACTAGATAGAGTGAATTAGTTACCTTGTATGTATACATTATGTGGTATCTCTCATCTACAAGGAGTGGAATATAATAGAATATTCTCTTTAAAATATAAACATGGAAGATTGGTTCTCTCTTTGGTATTTTAAACTGTATTATTTTTTTCTCATATGCATGTTTCAAATGTTTGTGGTGGCGTCTGTACTTTCCTTTAGCTCTAAATCGTATTTCCTTCTCATGCAATTTTTATTTTAATTTATTGGTTTGGGTTTTCTGATCCAATACCTATGTCATCATTTATTTATGTTAATATTATTAATATTAGTATTGGTTTTAAAAATATCAATATTAGTATTAGTGTTAATATTACTAATATTAGTTTTGATATTATTAATATTGTTAATAGTAGTATTGAATTTTTTATTATTTGTGTCAATATTATTAATAGTACTAGTATTAATTACATATATTATATTAATATATATATATATATATATTATTATGTGTCATATAAAGGAATATAAATATATATTTAATCTTTTATAATTTATATTTCATCATAAAATATTTATGTATCCATGATAGTACAACACACACATAAACACAAATATATATAAATATATATAAGCATATAATACATTATTAATTTATAATATAATTTAAAAATTAGAAGATTTATATATAGTATAAAATATAAAACATTTCATTGATATATTTTTCTTCTTTTTGTTATTATTATTACTATTATTATCATTATTTTAATTATATTTAAATAAAATTGTATCATTTTGTATCGTTTTTTATAAAAGTAATTTTTTTACAATTTCAAAAAAGAATAAAATATATTATTTACTTAATAGTTATTATAGGTGATAATGGATCATATTTTTATTATCGCATGGTGAACAAGTGAAAAATATGAGGAAGGGGTTGATGATTTTTTTGAATTTTTAAAATAAAATGTTCCAAAGAGTGACTTATTTTATTATCCATGTATTAAGTGATTAAATATGAGAAAGCTGCAAAATTGAGATCTAAAATATTATTTAATTTTCAATTATTTTTATTTTATTTATATTCCTTGGATCCATCAAGGTAAAATGTTGGGTAATTGAACATCTAATTATGATAAATATTTTCAAAATAATAATTTCCATGAAATTAAAGAAATGATTTGTGACGTTGAAGTGGAAGAAATTAAGAAAATATAAATGATTGAGCACCTATATGGTGATGTTTAAAAAACACATTATATATATTGTTCCAAATTTATGGTTTTATCAATAATGTTGATATTGTTTAACTTGAAATCCAAGAACGTATAAAGTGAATAGTTTTATAGAATTGTTAGAACTGTTTAAAGTCATACTTCCAAAATATAATGGTCTTCCAGATTTAAATTATAATGAAAAGAAAATTATGTATGATAGGATTGGGGTGAAATAAGATACATTCATTCCCTAATTACTATGTGTTTTATAAAAAGGAATAAAAAGGTTGGTCAGAGTATCCTAAATATGGGACATCATGGTATTATTTGAAATAAAGATCACAGGTTGATTTATCTATTATGCCAAGTACCAATACTCTTGCTAAGGAAATTTGGTATCTTCCTATAATTCCTTAATTGAAACATTTATTTTCAAATTTAAATGATGTAAAAAGGTTATGATGGCATATAGATAATCAAATATCTTATAAAAAAGTATGTCATTTGGCTAATTTCCCATGATGTATGAAAATTGATCAAAAATTTCCTATATTGAAATTTAAGTTTGAAATATCATACTTGGGATGTGAATAGATTTAATGAATACATATTAGAACCTCAATATAAAACATAGGTCATGGAATGTTTTCATGGTAATATAAAACTTTTCTTTGGAAATTTTTATGAATTATAAATATATCTTATTGAGTTTAATGATTTTTTGAACAAAATAATTTGGAAACAATATTAATGTTTACTTGGCACCATTAACTGATGATTTTAAACTATTATGAAAATAAGGTATGAATATATTCTATTCTTATATAAAGGAATATTTTAAATTGTATTCAGTGATTATGTTCACTATAAATTAATTCCCTTCATATGGAAATTTGTTTGGATATAGTGTTAAGGAGAACAAAGATTGTATAATTTGAGAAGAATGGACTTTATGTTATAAACTACAATATATGATAAAAATAGTGCACATCATTCATTGAAGGTGTTTGTACATGGATCACTTTTATTAAAGACAAAAAACATTCAACAGCTTATAAGAATTTGATGTTACCCTGAATCCTTTGTCAACTAATAAACATTTTGAGACAGTGAAAAAACATTGATGTCACATTTGGAAAGACACAAAGATCTAGTAATTATAGAAATATATGGAAGAAATAGTTAATATTTTTTGAGCTTCTATATTTTATATATCATGTGTTCAAACATAATATTTATGTTATGTGCATTGAGAAAAATAGTTCTTATAGTTTGACTGGAACATTTTTAGATATTAAAGGTAAAAATAAGGATGGTTTGAATATAACATTAGAATTATTATCAATAGGGATACAATTAGAGTTAGTTACCACTCATAAGGGAAACAACACATACTAGCCTCTATATTGTCATACACTATCTGAGAGGGAAAAATTAGTTTTTATCAGTTCCTACATTGTATCAAGGTGCCTTAGTGTTTTTCTTCAAATGCCAAAAAAATA
Source organism: Viscum album (assembly GCA_963277665.1). Classification (NCBI taxonomy): domain Eukaryota; kingdom Viridiplantae; phylum Streptophyta; class Magnoliopsida; order Santalales; family Viscaceae; genus Viscum; species Viscum album. The sequence goes on from OY728148.1 coordinate 803,866,092, forward strand.
ATTAAAATATTTGAAGTTAAGAGACATGAAATCTTGAGATTGTTATGTTATTATAAAAAAACCGCTACCAGTTTCATGATATAGAATATTACCCATATATGTCAGAATGAATATCATAATGCTATTTTATTTTTTAAATTACATTTATAGAAAAGTTATTGATTTGAATTCATTAAAAAAATTATATAACAATGCAGTCGCTATAATTTTTGAACTTGAAATGTAATTCCCACCAAATTTTTTGATATCATGGTACATTTAATGGTTCATTTGGTGTGATAAATAAAGTTATTTTGAACCATATACTTACTTTAGATGTATCCTTTTACAAGATATATAAATATATTGTAGGGGTATGTTAAGAATCCTCAACAACCAAAATCCACCATTATTAAACAATATATTTTTGAGAAGTTAGAAGATTTTTTTACAGACTACTTTTCTGATGTTGAGCATGTTGGTGTTCCTAAATATCACCATAATTGAGTTAATTTTGGGGGAAAAGGGATCTCTGGATTAAAAATAAAGTCACTAATATGTGAGAATATAATAAAAGAACATTTATATATATTGAAAAACATATATGAGGTTTATTCATATAAAACATCACATATTAATGTTTTTAAAAAATGTTATCTGAAGAATAAAGATATATGGGTATTGAATGAATATAAAAAATTGTTCTGTGGTTTAATGTGACCATGACTCGTGAATCAAATGCATTAAAAATAGTGATATGGTCAGTGGGTGACCCATATTTAAATGTGATAATATGGTTTGGGTATAACATTAATGGTTATACAATTTATAATATAGACCAATAAAATAAAAGTTCAATTTAGAATAGCGGTGTATTAGTCTTAATTAAATAAATTCATGCATATAATGGTGTTATTAAAGATATATGGAAGATTGATTACATGAAATTTTGAATTCCTGTATTCAAGTTTAAATAGTGTGTTGGTAAAAATAGTGTAAAACATGATGAATTTGGAATGATACTAGTAGATTTGAATATATTGGGATACAAATATTCCCTTTTATCATATTAACACATGAAAAAAATTATATGTACTTTATCCATAAACTAATTATTGATCTATCATTATTCAAGGTAAAAAAGAATATTTTTCTGATAAAAATGATGAGGAGGAGGAGGAGGAATTATGTGTGATCCCTATATCAATGAAAATAATATCATAGGATACTAATGATGATGGTCTAAAAAAGGTTCATTCTCTATAGATGGATAATGAAGAGGGAATATGAGAAAGCAATCCATCAATAATCTCCTAATATTACAGGTACTACATATTTATTTCCTATTTAACTTTTTAAATTTTGAAATTTTTGAAAATATATATTTTAAATTATATTCTTTATTTGATTAAATTATTTTAACAAATATAATAAAAAATTAATAATGGAAAATTCATTAAATATAAACATTAATTTTATTTTTATATTTTTATCATATGTAATGTTATTTATGTTTTTTTCTTCTGCCTTTATTATTTAATGTCTCATAAATGTTGTCAAAATTTATCTCATTATTTTAGTTAACTACTTTGAAAAATATGCTAAAAAATATGTTTTGTTTGGTTTTTTGTGCACCATTTTCCCATTTTTATACACTTTTATATGTCAAAAGTTAGATTTTTATCATCTTATACTAAATTTTTGTTAATTTTATTTGCAAGAAAATTTCTGATCAAACTATTGATTCATATTGATCTTATGGTTAGGAGCCTATACATTCTATTTTTTAGAAGCCTCATTATTCTTCCATAGATTATCCTCTTTCTTTGATTGAGTAAGATAAGAATTATAGGATTGGTAATAATGGTAGCACATGATTTTATAAATTATCACTAGATAAAATAAAGGAGTAGATGATAATTATTATGTTTGGTGGTAATTTTAACCTAATGAGTCCAAATTTGAAAAAATTTAGTAGTTTTGTGGCTATAAAAACTCAATAAAAATAATCATTTTAATTTTTAATTGGAGAAGTGTTGACCTAAAAACTTGACATAAACTATGGAATAACACTTTGGTAACTCAATTATATTTATTTTATTTATCTTTATATTCTTTTAGTAATTTAGATATTGAATTTTTTTTTCACTTACTTTTAGATAACATATGATATACATGATACTAAAGAAATTAGGAGCTAATAATTATATTTTTCTATAATGATATAGAGGGATTTTAAGTCAAAATTAACTCAATATTTCATTATGGGGGAATGAAAAAATGAAAATCCAACTTAACTATATGGTTTTTTATTTGAAGATACATGGAAGAAGTTTATTGAATGCAGAAAATACAAATCATTTTTAGTAAGTTCAATGTCATCGATGTAAATTGAATTTTGGTATAATTATAAAAAAAAACTTATTAATTTTTTTCCATTATTAAATTATAGACACTTAGGATATATCATTAAGAGATCCAACAAAACAATGTATACCCTCATAATTTATCTCATATAGGTTCTACATTACTGTAAGAAAAAATGATTCTTAAGAAGTTTAAAAATTCTATATGAGTTATATTGATCTACAAAGATTTTCCATCCTCCCCAATACTCACCATGTAAAATGGAAAAGGGACTAGATGATTAAAAGGTGAAAATACCTTATTAAAGAGTCAAAGTATATAGATGATATGATATTAAGATACAATTTAAGTTATTTATCAGCTTTATATATTTCATTACTCTAATAAAATTTTGAAATATTATTTGTAGGATTCCCTTCATGGGTAGAGAAGATAGGGGACCTCCATATTCGAGGATAGGAAGGATATTTTGTTGATTGCATGAAGAAAGTAAGAACACCTGAGTCAAGTGTGAGGATATGATATAGGTGTATCTATTGGAAAATTTTTTGGTCATCCTAGTACTTATTTAAGGGAAGAAGAATTGAAGTAAAAGGTATATTCTTTAGAATCATGAGTTTGGTATTTGGGAATGATAATGGATTATATGATTAAATCATCAGTGAAGTCAATGTTATCCAAAATACAAGGATAGTTTCAGCTAACATATCACACTCTTCCAATTCCTCCTCTATAGTTTCCAATATACTAGGAGTTATATGTGGAGGATTACTAACATCATATTATATCATATGGGATCATACATTATATTGGTAATACCTTACATTATCAACAAATAGAGAGAAATAAATTAATAGTAATGGTATAGGTTATTATAGATGCATCAGTAAGAGTGGCATTCCCTATTGATAAGGTGGATATAGTTGAATAGAGTATCATAAATTTATTACTTTGGATATCTATAATTGTACATAAATAGACAATTGTGGTATGCATAGACAATATATTTTATTTAAATATGTTTTTAAATTTATTTTAATATTTTCATGTAAATATATATATATATATATATATATATATATATTATACATCTTTGTTTAGCAATACTAAAAATTTAAATACATGTTATATAGAAAAAAATAACAAATTCGTGTCCCTTAAAAAATGACTTATTATATATCCAAAGGACTTGATAAATTATCATTATATGGATTTACATTGGAGAAATCCAAAATTGATGTAATTATAGGTTATACCAATGGTTTATAACCTTTGGTATGAGCTATTGAATAATTGGTATAACTTATAACAATAGTTCTAAAAACCATTGGGAATTTCATAGTTGGTATCAGGATATAATAATAGTTTAAAGAAACTATTGGTATATCCAAATACCAACAATTAACTCAAATGGTTGGTATATTTCTATAACAATGGTTTTATAAACCATTGGTATAAGTTTTTTATGTGGATATTAAATTCTAGCATATATGTCATATCCTATACCACTCTGAATATAAAGATAATTAAAAAAAATAAAAGTAATAAATAATCAATTCATTTGTTTCAGATATAATTTTTAAAACAAGACAAATAATATATAGTTTACATTAAAATAATTAATAACTTTGAATTGAAATTATTAGATATACAATGAGTTTAATTCAAAATATTCTAGACTCCATAATAAAAGTGACATAAAAATAATATCATAAGTGCAACTGATCAATATACTACTCCAAATAATCATCTTCATGATCATTGCTAATGTGTTGGTTATCATTTCCATAACCATCGTCGTGATCATCATCACTAGTATCATTTTATTCAGCAACATCATCACCATCACCACGAATCTTCTTAACCACTACTAAGACCATCATTTAAATCACTCAGAACATAATAAGAGTGCATATTTGATATTCATGTATCAAAAACCATAGTAATATCCACTGAAAGTGATGGACACAAATCCATCATAGATTTCATAAACTTCTCTGTAACCTTTTGGGTTCTCTCACTCTCTTTCATTTCCATTATTTTCCTTTATTGATTATGTATGGGAATATTATAACTAAGTAATAGAAGAGGTGTTTGAATTACTTAAAGTAGGATAATACTTATTGGAAATTATAGTCTTATTGGGTCAACAAAGGACCATCCTACGGTGATAATCACCTAATACCTTTAGAAAATAATCATTTTTTCTGAAGTTGTCACCTTATTTCTCATCAAGAGCCTCTAGAGAATGTTGTTGAAACTATAAATGAGGTATTTATTTATGAAATAGTTATTTAAATTTTAAAGCATTATAATAATACTTACAATCATTTATTATATCTTATAATTAATATCACTCCTATATTTATTCTTTATACTTGAGAAAATATTGTTTTTCTTGAGTTACACACCCATTGATGTTCAATAGTTCCCACTGCAAATCAAAATGTATGTAAGAAAAAAATATTCAATAATATTTTATTGCTGAATAAAACTCAATCATATTCAACTATATCTATAACTTGATGTTCCTTATTCTTTTCAACTAAACTTCAAAATAAACCTAATTAAACTATGTTATATATGAAAAATATTGGGTTTCTCTCGTGTTCTCACATATTCATCTATCCCAAAGTGTTCAAAAACTTCATAACACCCTTGTAATATTGTTTTTTATTAATAATTATAAAAATTATAGTTAAATAATATAAATTAAATCATTAATAAGAATTATAAAAATTTTCAAACAAAAACTATTAAATTTGAATAATACCTAAAACTCATCACTCTTTAAATGATAAATCACCTCCCGGTAATGTGTAAATGGATAATCATTGAGCTACAATATTCCCTTTAACTCTATGATAGGTATACTAGTATAGCCTACATATAACACATACTTATATAATCTCTAAATTTCTTCTAATTCCATTAACCATGCATCCCTAGTATCTTGACCATCGAAAAAGTTAAAGAGAAACTACAAGAAAATATTAATTTATATAAATAAAATAATAATGTTCATTTTAATTTAATAAATTTTATTACCCATATCTTGGCCCATGAATCATTCTTGATTTGATCACCTATGTGTCTCCAAGATATTGGTTACATGATAATTATATCACTATATTTTATAATAATTTTCATAAAATGTATACATTATTTACCATGATTACCAATTAAGTAGTTATCTTCATTGTACTCTACCATTACTTGTGTATGGTGGTTCTATAAATCACACAAGTGAGTACACCTATGCCACCTATTAGTATATCCCGCTAAAAAATATAATTAAAACACATTAAAATTGAAATAAAATTATTGTGATAGAATTTAATGCAATTGTAAACATATAAATAATCTAGGAAATTTAGTGGGATATAATGGATTCATAAGAAATTATAGATTAGTAGCCTATAAAGGATATTTAGTATCCAAATGTATGCTCAACATGATCAAAAAATGATGGAGAATAAGTTATAGGAGCATGATAAAAAACCTTATAGAGATATGAGAAGTGGTAAATTGAGGTAGTATAAAAGTGGGTGTAAAATGATAGAAAGGGTAAAGATCTATCATGGGTTATGGAAAAGGTATCTAAGAAGTTGAGCCTATATGAATTGATGGAGAAATCATAAGTCTTCTGAACATCCTCGGTGTGTCAGTTTGAACAATGGGATGAGAAATTGTGGTAAATGGTATATGAAATGGTGGTTCTAGGTGTGATCGAGTATAGTGGATTCTTCGAGTAACTCTAGTACTACCCCCCCCCCCCACTTGATTGGATATACTACTCACCACTGTCAATAGTATGACTAGAGAACAATTGTCTTCTAAATATTTGTTCCTGAAATAAATTTAAAAATGATTAATAAAATTATATTTTATGTTTTTTAAATGATATATATTAGAAATTATATGCTCATTATGGGCACTAGAGGACACAGTTCCTTGTCTTGTATTCCTATATCATTATCAGACAATCTATTCCTGTGAATTTCTTCAATGTTTTTCATATTAATTATAGGATAATAAAAATTATATTTTATTATAAATCCACTGCTAATGGGAAATAAAAATTAGAAAAAATATGTGGAAAAAAATAATTAAGCCATGCTAATTGGAAATATAAACAATAAATATGAGGTAACATAATGAAAATAATCCATGATAATTGGGAAGGAAAACAAGGCATAAAATATGATATAACATAATAAAGGCATGAAAATAATAATTTTATACATTTCATAAGAAGTTTCATAACCTAATTAAGATATAAAATTTTTGAAGTACTGTTTAACAAATTTATAGTTCATTTTAATACTATATTCTTACTAAAAAATATATCAAAACATAGATATATATTATTTAAAAAAAATAAAATTTTAGTTTGATTTTAATTGTATTATAATTATTATAAAGGTTTAAATAATAGTATTTGTCTTAATTTTAATTTTTATATCACTTAAATATCATGTTAAGTGATAGGATTTAGTATTGTATCAACATATAATGTGAAATACCAAAAATGTTTTACATTGTTGTATTTTCTTCTTCATATTTGAGATTGTATTACCATATGTTTTATAATACATCAGGAGTTATAGATATATAAATTTAGTGATTCTTATCATGTTTTAAAGAAAAAAATCTAAAATCATTAACATAAACCATAACTTGTTCTTATCATTTAAATATTAAAAAATTAACCCAAACGCACTGTAACTCTTAGGGTAAAAATAGTTGTTTTCCATATTGGTTTACTTCATGTTTTTATGATATATGTAGTTATGAATTCTAGAATTTAGAAATTAATGTTGAATTAGAAATAAAAAAAATTATAAAAATCATTAAACTACACACAAACCAACTTTTATTATTTAAATGTTTAGAATTTGTCCTGAACTCACTAAAACACTTGGGTAAAAATTTCAATTTTTAAGATTGGTTAACTTTAGGTTATTGAATATATCAGTAGTTAAATATATTATAATTTAGTGATTATATTCATGTTGGAAAGATAATTAAAATTATATAAAAATCATTCAAATACACCCAAACTTGGTTTTACAATTTAAATAATAAAAAAATTATCTAAACTCGCTATAATTGTTGGGTCAATATTGAAATTTTCAAGATTAGTTTACTTAAGGTTATTGATAATATTTATAGTTATAACTATTAGAATTAAGTTATTATTAGCACAATGGAAAGATAAAAAGTATTTAAAAATAATTCAAGTACACAAAAAACTTTTACTTTATAGATATTAAAACTTTGACCCAAGATCACTGTAACAATTGGATGAGCACTTTAGTTTTAAATATTAAATTACTTCAGGTATTTTATAATATATTTTGTTAAAAATGTCAAAAATTAGTGATTATTATCTTGATAAAAATATAAAAAATATGTATATTAAAATCATTAAAATACACCAAAACCTAGTTTAACCATTTAGAAATTAATAATTTGACCATAAGTTACTGAATCACAAGATAGGAAAGATAATGGGGGTTGAGACCACATATTGTTTCTTCCATAAATTACCCACCACTATATTAGTTTCATAGTCAAATCTAAAAATTAAATTATTTGATTCATAATATGAAAAAAAAATCAAGACCAATAGGGTAAATTATGTTGTCAATTTTATCCCCACCATCATTGAAAATATGTCTTCAGTTCACATTAATAATGACACTGAATTCAGGTTTTAGAATATCTTTCACAAAAAAAACTCATTTCACTATTAATATGAAAATATATGTATCATTGGCTGCTAGTAATTGATTCATGTAAATAAATATAAATTCATAGTCATCAATAAATGTTCCTTTTCATGTCATTAAGTCAAACCACATACATTTCATCACAGTGACTCAACCATGAGAGTAATAATCAAATATTATTTTCTTCTCAAGAAATAAATAATAAGAAACATTTTCATATCACTCCATCTATTTAATGCACTGGAATAATATTCTATTATTTTAGTTAATATAACAACATATTTTTTTGTTATCATATTCATTGCTTGACTATTTATAACTAATTTATTTCCATTGACCACTAGTGATTTTCATTCATGAATTACATTATTGGGACCAAAATCCAATGTGTTGATTTTTATAGAGAAAAAATAAACTAGTAAAATAAATTCCAAAAATAAATAATAATATAAAAATTAATAATTAATATTTATTATTTATTTTAACAAATTAATGGTCGTACCTTCGATTTCAACCTACCAGAAAACTCTTTACTGTATGAAGTCTCCCTCATTCTCAAAATTAACAAATGAATAATTCTATTTATAATTTGGTTTATGTTACCTATATAATAATATATTAAAATTTTAATATATATTTAATATTATTTGGGATGAGATAACATATGCGTGTTCAAATTACATACTTGATGCAGTCATCGAACAAATCATATTTAAACAATATCATGCAATATGTTACCTCCTGCTCTTCAAGGATCAATTTAACCAATGTATATGATCTAGGAATTCCTATTATTTGGGAGAAGTTATAGAAAATTCTAGTTAATTTTATCATACTACTAATCTCTATTTATCATTGTCTAGCTACATCTCATGCTCACGTTAACCAAATATATTGAAGATAAATCCATAAATTTTTAAGCTAAATAATCTTTCACAATGGAACCTTTGAGAAAATTTTTGTTCTTAACATAATAATTCATTGTGTATATATTTCTTTTAGTTGTATACATTAAATAAAAATAAATAGGTCCCATGAGAAGAATTTTAATTATAAGGTGGATAGTTAGATGCAGTATACAAGTGAAAAAATGAGGGAATATTTACTCTAACTCTCACATGAGAACCTCTGCCAGAATTTTTTTTTAAAACAATATTTAAAAACAAATAGTAAAAAGATATATGTAAAAGTTTAATAATTGAATCACTATAAACCTTATATTTTTATATAGTAATTTATATATTCTAATTGGAATAAATTCATGAATAAGGATGTAATAATCGTGAGTTTTTAGATATTTTTGTTTCACCTATCTTATGTTGACCCATTTTGATATGTTTCTTGAATAACCATCTTGAACCTTGAAATTTTTAGAAATTTTACAAAAAAAATCTAAATTTTTAATGACATATAAATCATAAGAAACTTTCAAGTTATTATGAATGATAAAATAAGGATGAATTTTTGGTCTGATATACCACTACACCAAGTTACGCTGAAATTGTAAATCATCTTGGGTATTCCCCTTAATGTTAAGAATGATTAGAAGAAAATTTTCTCATATATTTTTCTCAATGTGCATTATTCCTAAACCATAATGTAATAAATTGGTTAACTAATAAGGAAAATAAAATAAGATACTTTTATTCCACCAACTGTAATTAGATTTAGTGGAACAAATCTTCCTATTTTTAGATTTCAACTTACCTTTCCCAAATGAAAAACTTATATCTTGTAATTCATTAAGTAAATTATTTTCAAACATACATTGAGGTAGCTTCTTGGTCTCAATAATATTGTTAAACCTTCATTGATCTTCATATATGGATGATTCATTAGAAAAAATCACTAAAGTCCTATGAAACAAAACAATGATGATATTTAATACTTATAGATCATGTATTCTTTATACAAATAGGAGAATATGTATTACCCTTTGTGCTCCATCCAGACATCATTCCTTAAGTAGTAAAATAATTTATCATCCATATAAGTATAGAAATCATCTGAATTTTTTCTTTCTAAGAAGAATCATATGTGCAAACACCAAGATTCCAAATATGATTCAACTATTTCGTTAAAGGTTAAAAGTACATGTCTATATAATTTATAGGATAATAAGGTCTAGATATGAGTATAATTATAAAATTAAATTTTTTTTCATACATGTCCATAGATAAAGGTTATAAATGTGAATGAAAACTTTCTACTTGTTGTGTAAAGTAAGCAACTAGCCAAATAGATAAAATTGTCACATGATAGACCAAAAATGAAATTATATAACTTTTCTTAAAATTAAGGATATTTTGTGTCAAATTTATATCATTATAATCCATCCATAGGATGAAATAACTCATTATTATCCTTAATTTCCTCATTATCATTCCATCTTTTATTTGATGATATTTCATCTTATATGAAAAAAAATTGGAGCCTGAGAATTAATAGAAAGCACCACATTACTCTCTGTGTAACATGGGATATTTTTCCATATAAATTTAGAATATTTCAAGATATACCACATTTTTACATTCATTTAGGCACATGGATTCCTCCCAAAATAAGTTTTACACTTTCAGGAAAGCATGAATTTTATTATTTAAAAATCCAAGCTGACCAATTAAATTCCATGATACATGATGATTTATGGTAATATCTTCATCATTGGGAATTAATTCCTTAAAAAGGTAATAATATAATAAATTAAAGTATTATAAATTTCATACATGGTTTTTCCATGATACAGAGACATTAAAATTTTCATCTTTGTCATTTTATGACTTACCTGATATACATGAGTCCTTGTATCATCCATTAATTTTTTACTCTCTCAACATCATTATTTTTATTTGTTGAATAATGTGTACTCATATAATTTTCTTCATTAATTTTCATAATTTCATTCTTATGATAATGAATAAAAAACTAATCAAATATCAAATTCTTTATTCCACACCTTTCATTTTAACTATGAACAATCTAGGCATTCTTTTTCTTTCATTTTGATACCAGGCATAATAGTTAGTTTAAAAAGTAAATTGTGTTATATGGTAACTCACTTATTCCTAACCTAACCAATGTATTAAAATACCATTATAATAAAGAATAAAATAATACATATATCTAAATTACTATTGAATAAAAAATCTAAAAAATCTAACATATTTTGAAACATAGTTGAGATGTGATCTATATCATACATACAAATTCTATCAACTCTGATACAAAAAAAAATATTTTTTATAAAAATAAACATAGTAGACTACAATAAGAAAATTCATGATAATAATAAATATTTTAAATATTAATTAAGACAAAAAAAATTAATTCCACAATTAAATACTTATATAGATCTAGGTTACAACACATATTATATATTTCAATTTATGCATTAGAGACACTCCCAAGTCATTGGATTATTGGACCAAATATAATATAAATATATGGGCTCTAATTTTACGAGGGTAAAGGGAATAGTGTATACCATAATTATGAAGAATAAAATATTACACAGAGGTTTGAGACCAACTAATGTGACATATCTTTAATGATATTTTCCTCAAATATGTTTTTATCATGGAAACCATTTACTAAAGAATAATATTATTTCCAAAAAAACATGAAAATTCATATCTTTGACACTATATTCACAATCATAAATATAGGTCCTTCTTTAACTTTAAAAAAACATTAACTATTTGAGTAAAATTAATAAAAACCTTGTAAAAAATATTGACATTGAACTTAACACTTATTGATATTAATTGAAAACAAATCAATGTTTAAAACACCCCATTAATAATTCTTGAAATTTGGAACAAACATCCAATAACATTGATATTAATCAAAAAAATCTTGATAACGACTCATAAAAATGATATTAATAAACAACCCATAATAATTCATGATATTAATAAACACCTAAAACATTAATATTAATCAAAAAAATATATTTATATTTAGAAAAAAACTATCAAAACCATGAAAATAATTGTTTATAACACCATCATAAATAATTTATAGGAACAACATAAATTATTTCATAATAAAATGAAATTTCATAAAGAAATTTGTGTGTAATATCATTTTAAACATTGGAGTAGTCCATTTTTAATAAAAACATGCAATTTATCACATTAACAAAAAATTAATATCAAGATATTATTATCACTATTTCATCATCAATAATAAAAACAATTTAATTTTAAAATAAAAATTAAATTAAATTAATGTATGTAGTCGTGGTTATGTAGAACAATAGAGGTACGTAGAACCACCTACCAGAAATGATGAATCTAATGACACCCAATTTTTATCTACCAATAGAAATAATAAAGTTACTTAGATGATGTTTACAAACCCCAAAAACCTATAAGATTCATGCGATATAAAACCCTCTCCCACCATTTCAAGCTAGGGATTGGAAATTTTAACATAATATAATAAAAGAAGAGATAATGTGAATTCGAACATCATACCTTGATGATTCACCAAACAATTAATGAAAAATGATCAACAATACTTGAATGATGAGATGAATCAAAGGGGAATGAGAAACTTGTCATAAGGAAGTGAGAATCAAGCTTAAGAAATGGGGGATATCACTGGTTTCCTCATGGTATCTTATACCAATAGTTCTTTAAATCTATTGGTATAATTCTATTGGTATCGACCAAAATTATAGTAGTGTTATGAGCTTTTTAGGAATTATAACATTTTTTTATAACATTATTTGATAATATTTATGAAGAGATATGTATTGAAATTGATAAATACATATATATTAGGATTAAAAGTGATGAAATTAATCTCCATGTAAGTCAATTATTAAATTTATTTCAAGTTTATCAATTTATTATAATAGTAAAAATTTTATTATTTTCAATTAGGTATCCTCATATGTTACGCATTGAATAAGACATGAAATAAGTGTATGGATTCATAGACCTAGAATTTATTTCTCCGGTAGCTAGTGCTTTGCCAAATAGTAAAATAATTGAATATATTACTACAAGATTTCAAAATAAAGTAATTAAGTATTCGTGGCTGATTCCTTATCTTGAGATTCATGAAAACATATTTCATTACAATTTACTATTTCATTCAACTCTTTATCATCTAACTAATGACATTAGATTTTTTTTTGTATGTCATAAATTTTTGGATATTGTGTGTTTTCTATCTATAAGAAAACTTTTCTTATTGGTTATTCTATATACATAGTGACATTCAGGAAAAATTAAAAAATTATTATTAGAGTAGTAACTATTATTAATTTAATTATTATAATTTATTATAACTATTTATTTTATTTTATACTTTTTTATAATTTTCAAACATGTTTTGGAAGAACTGTCACTAGTTATCAATATAAAGGAAAGAAAAAACAAATATTTTTATAGACTACATGTGTGTAAGTAGTTTACTTTAGTTATAAATTTTAATTTTATTTTTTAGTTTATTTTTTGTAGATGCAGTATCATCATCAGCATGGAGGTTTTGAATGTGGTTATCATGTTTTAAGATTTATGTTTGAAATAATTACAGGTCGAACAATTTCAGCTTTTAAAAAGTCTTTTTTTAGATAAAATTTCCTTTCATTTATTGTGACATAAAATTGAGATTAATGGTTAAATAGTTTCAATGTATTTTTTAGATTTCTTATTATGCTTGTTCATATATTAAAATTGATATGAAAGTGCACTATGGTATGATTATTTCACATGTTTAATTAATGTTTAGTTCATTTTTATATGTTAGTTTTTAGATTTAGTGTTTTACGTATGATATTGTAATATTATTATCGTTATAACAAGTTTTGATATATAAGGAGAAAATATTTATCTTTTTAGTTCATTTGTATATGTATGTTTCTACTACTATGTAGTTTTTTACTGCATTTTTTTGTCCCATGGGTTTTGGCATTGTATTTTTTAAAATAAAAATGATTAAAAAAATTATTTTTTACATAATTTATTTCAATAACTAATGTAAAACACATTATAATTATCCCTTTAATGTTAGTTATATAGAAAAAAATATGGAAACATTCTATATTGGTTATTTTAGATGGGTCTTCAGTGTTAGTTATAGTGATAACCAAAATTGAAAATTATTTACAACGTTGATTATATAAAATGAGGTAAAAAATATATTTATGATGTCACAAGCAATGATGACGCTTTATAACCAGCATTAAAAATAAAAAAAAATAGACATGAAAAACACCTTTATACACTAGTGAATGATCATTGATGTTTTTTATTACTATTATCTTAAATTTTTTATACAATATTGTGATTTCTTCATCGACATGTAAACTTCTCTTATGTAAAACCCTAGTTGGTATTTATAATCTTGAAATTTATTCTTTGATATAAATAAAAAGGACACTAAGAATATTTGAACATTTGGTGGCTTATAGATCAATAATAGATCAAAGCCTATCCTAGAAAAAATTAAATAAAACTTGTAGCATTTTTATTAGTTTCCAGAGACACTTTATATCTAGGAATAAAATGAATTTAGTAAATTTTGTTTTATGTAAAAAAAATATTATATTATAGAAATGTAATTTTATTTCTGAATAATCATATTAAAGTGTAATATATTTATTATTATTAAACTTCACGATAATGGTTTTCATGTTAAGTTTGAGAATGATTCGTGTAAAAAAATTATTCAAAATTATCTTCCACTATATCAATTTACTTTTTTTAATTTTAACAATTACTTTTTTTATTTTTTCATCATGAATGTAGTGTGATTTTTTTTCTATTGAAGGTTAAATTACATTATTATTTTTATTTTATAATAAAAAAATAATTTATAAATATAAAACATGGTATACATTCACAAAATAAATAAATAATATAGAATTTTTTTAATAAATTTAAAAATAACAGTGGATCATTTGATCAACAATATTTTTTTTATTTTTTTATTTATAGTAATAAAATTTATAGTTTTATGAGATGTGTGGGTAACATACATCACCATTACTAAACCATGAGCGTTTCCTTTCTATGATATATCTCACTCTAAAGATTCAATACATCACACACATTGAATACCATCATTTATACTACATCATTAAGGACACCTATATGTTTTATCACACAAAACCTTATTATTGAATATAATTATTAAAGAAGAAGAAGAACTATGAAAACCCATACTAATAAGATTACTATCAGCCAAATACCCTTATACTAGTAGCCTCTCGTCACACAACTTTGCAGGTGAATTCATATCTACATTGTATCACCCAAATAGCTACCTTGGGAAACACTTCACTAGTTACCCAACTATCTAACATGCCAATAGATGAAGAATGTCATACATCATTCCATGAATAATCACATGGAAGAAATGTGTTGAATAATTCCTATAGATGAATCCATAAATGTATATTTTAATACACATAGGGATGGAAGAATATTTATTCTAATTACAACCAAAACTGATATTCTATAATCATATTTTTTTTGTTATCATTTTAATAAAAAAATACATCAATCATTTTTATTCTTTTTAAATTACACACTACTACAAAAACAAATTTTATTAGCATATAATTATTATAAATTTTATTTAAAATGTTTATACTTTTAATTATTTAAATATTAGTTATTTTTTTCAAAAAATTGATCATAATAATTAAATATTTATTAATAATTTATTAAAAACGTTAATATATGTTTAAATTATTCTCACTTTCAAAAAAAGTGATAATAAAAAATGTATTTTTTACTAATATTTATTTTAAATATATTTTTTTATTTTTTATTTTGTTAATGCATCCCCAATAAAAATACTAACCCTGTTGAGAAACCAATTCACCTTTCTCTCCACCGTTTTCACCTCAAAAAAACTCCCTGGGATCTTCAATCATCCTCATCCCTGATTCTATCGTGCACCACCTCTAATTTAAGACTTATTCCCAATACTTTCAACTTTTTTTCATGGAAAATTAGTGTAGAAAAAGGCAATAAAAATAAAAAAAAACACCTCCAATATTTTTAATTTAATGTGAGGTAACCCATAACCCTTTGTTTTCTTCTATTTTACTCCATCTTGGATGAATTTATAGGCCATAGATTTGATTTTTACTAATAGTAGATCTCATCATCAAACTTATCATGAATAAATACATCTATTTATGAGTTACATCTATCCATTTCCCTTTCCTCCCTAGATGTGAAATGTGGTTTAAATCTACTATAAAATTTAAGAAATTTCATTTGGAAAGATAGGGTAGACACTAATGGGTTGATCTAGGTCTACTTAAATTTATGATTAAACCATGTTAAAGATTTAAAAAGTTTTTTTATTGATTAATATTTTTTTATTTTCTTGTGACTTCTATATTATTATTTTTAATTTTTGGATATTGATTTTTCTTAATTTCTTCTCATGATCTTTTTTTCCTATATTCATGTTAGGTTGAGGAAAATATCAGTATCAAAACCCATCTAAAATGGTGATAATATGAACCTTGATCAATTAATTTAATCTATACTGTGTTGTTACTATTATTTTATAGAGAGTCTTGTTATTATGGAATATAATTAAATTTTGAAGAAGTCTAACGAATCATATACACTCAAAATCATTGAATCGCTTTTTTACTACCAATATAGAATTTGATGTTTGTGGTAGGGGTATTGTTCAGCCCACTTTGTGTGAGTTTTATTTTTTGTTAAGGAATTATTGTCAAGGAATTTAAATATGTTTATGAATAATAATCAACTTGTATATTGAATGAAGATGGTGATGATAAAGTATTGATTATGGATTATAAGGAGTCCTTGTGTATTGAAGCAATCAAAGTTCTATCCATATGTGTTGGATGGAATTTGATGATAATAGAAATGAGAAGGAAGTGACTATGTGACCATGGTAGATGCACAGTAGGACAATTGACCACATGAATAATGGAAAATTAGAGAAGACCAAAAAAAACGTGCAGGGAAAGCTACCACAATCTATTGACTACAAGAGTAGAAGATATGGATTTAAATATGATGAAGCATAGTTGATTTTTCTTATAAGGTTAAAATATCATGTTATTAGTTATCATGATTCTTTTAATAAGTTTTTTGATTAATTTTAAAATAAGGAAGAAGGTTGAAAGGGGGAGAATATGAATTTTGGCATATGGTTGAAGGAGTGTAGAACTCTGTACGTGAATTTTCACATCCACCTATGAGATTTCCTACATAGAAAAATCTATAAAGACGAATGTACTATTTAATATATTAATATCCATATAATTAAATCTCCACATATCCATATTTGGATACATAACTAGTCACATAGGTTTAATTGGATACATGTTAGACCACATAGGAAAATGGCATGTGTATGAGAATTTGGATACATGATGAGCCACACGAGTGAAAAATTCACATATATGAATTAAATACAGATGAGAATTGAAAACATTGGAGAATGCTCATGCAAATCATGAACTATGAAAATTTCCCACATATGTTAATTACATCATGTAAAAGAAGTGGTGTTTTATGCAGTATGAATAGGAAATGGAAGAAAGGTGTCACGAACCAAGTTGGGGTGACATTTGACCCGACACTCGACCCGGCCCATGACATGGCCCAAAGGGTGTTCCCAATCCCCAATGTCCAAAAACTAGTGTATTGGTATCAATAATACACTTTTGGGAATGATTTCACCCATGATATATGACCATGAACAATTCTAAAAAAGGAAACATCACACCAAGATCAATATCCATAACCAGAAGAAATACAAAAAATTAAAGTTAAACATTTTACAACTTAAACCAAAAACTAAAATAAAAAAATATGGAGGGAAAACAACTAAACAACCTGACCTCCATACAATAAGAGGGTCAAAGCCCTTATTCCACCTCCACCAACACCTGTAAGAAGAGGTACACTAGAAATCAGATCCACTTTCACAACCATGAAACATCTTTTCTTTACCTGGGTCAAACATAACAAGATCTACATACGCCCAAATGTTTAAGTAGGGTTTGATCCAAGGAAAAATAAGATATCACCCAAAATAAGGATTCCATTACGAAACATTATGAGATAAATTACCATGATAGTTTTACAAAAAAAAGGTTTGAAACACTTTTAAAAAAATTGAGGAAAATATTTTCAAGAAAAGTATGATTTGAAATTTAAAATGAAAACAAGGTCCGCCATATGTAGATTGTAAGAACCACATTAAAATATCACCATAGGTAATACCTAAAGAAACTATAACTAATGGGACCCTAGGAACCTCATATCTCGGTGAAACATGGTATAACAACCATAACCCATAGCATCCTCATGCGCGATCCACAAGAGAGGAATCTATACAAAGTTCTAGTGGTCTCCAATAATAATCATAGTTTAGTTAGTGTTGTAGCTTCAATATTTCTAAAAGGAATTAGGTCTCAGCCCCGCCGATCCGACTAGCATATTAGTCCTAGTCTTCCCACCTAGATACCTAAGATTCCCTTAATACTCAATTTCATTTCTTAGGTCACATAAACCATATATTTCACATTAACACCCATAAAACTATGAAATCACACAAAAAATCACCATTTTACATAATCCACCTATTTTAAAATCCATACGCACAAAAAATCCATTTAGAAACACACTTCTTACCATTTACACAATTTATAGAACAAAATTAGAAATCAAAAATGAAGCATAACCAATTTATTTCTGTAAAACCATCTTTCAATGTCACGAACCAACCTGGGTCGACCCTGAAACGGTCACCCGGGCCGATCCGCGACATGGCTCGAGAGGCATTCTCGATCCTCCCAGACTGTCAACAAGCTTCAGGTAATCAACAGAGATCGTGGGAACAATTTCACCTCATACAAATAAATGAAACATCAGAAGTAATATAGAGTAGTGCAGAATAAATAAACCAGGTAAAGTGACTAAACAAGAACAAAAGAAAATAAAACTAACCAAACTCGACGTCCGAACTAACTTCGTGTGACCCCACGGGTCACTCTCTAACTCAAAAATCAAACATCACCCAAGGAGAGCATGCTCAAGCTGTAGCCTGCACAAGCACTAAAAACAGAGAAGAACTATAGGTTTGAGTATTAAAACTCCATAGGCTAGCTCGATGTCTATTCCCAATGCACTACCATTAAAATTAAGAAACATCAATTCTCAGTTTGAACTACAATGTATTAAAATATGCATTTCTATAATTTTTATTTGAAATAAAATTAAAAAACATTGCCCTTAGTCATTTGAAAAACCAGAACAAAAGGGTTTGGAACACATTTTATTTTGAAAACATTATCATGGGAGTTGGAAAACCAAAATTTCACTTTTCATGAAAAACACCACACAAGGGTACCAAGGCAGATACAGTAAGGGCAATGTAAATAGGTGTGCTAGTATCCTCGTAATAGTTCAATAGCTAAAAGTAACACTAAACATAGGCGAACCTGAGATATCGAGAATAATCCATATGACACTAATACCTACGACCCCATCTACAGTAGCATGCCATATACGATGAAATCTAACGCTCCAAAATGCTCGGCCATCCTTTCTCAGGCAGGATGAGGGAAAATCCCATAGTAATAAACCCAAACATATCTGCCTATTATGGGCCACTGGTTAGTACCATAACCTACTAGTGTAGTACTCGTCTCAGAAAATTCCCTCAATATGTCAGGTTCGCATGTCGCAAGTATATATATATATATAAAAAGGTGAGTCAACAGTTTTCGTCGATCATCAAATAACAACCTATACTTAAATAAAAAATAATAATTCAAATTTATAAGGAATGTCTAAACACATCATTTATCACACATAAATATTGATAAAACTCTTTTTAATATATTTAGATTACACACTCAAAACCCCGACCATTTTTAATAAAATTCCAAAACATGCTAAAACACAATACACACTTTTGTAAAACCCAAACCACTTGGAAAACCACAAAAAGAACTGAAAACATTTTTATTCACGCTGCTGATACATTTATAAACTCCAAAAATTCATTTTTTTACAACACACTTAACTTCAAAAGGCCAAATGGGTATTTTATAAAGAAAACATGGCATGAATTGTTGAATAAAAATTTTCAATTTAAAACCCAACGAATTATGAACCCCAATCTGCATGTCATACTTTTATTTAAATCATTGAACCTTGTTTTTAACTTTACAAACCATGTGTGTAAACATCCGGTATTCACAACTCGACACACGCAAAACCCATTCATCAAATGAAAACTATTTTTTTAAAATGGAACGCACCCCAGAAATACCCTCTTTTATAATTCACACTACCAAAATAATGTAATAAATGCTGAAAATTTTATAAAACACAAATCCAGAGGCATAACAAAGTTATACTTAAAACACACTCAATTTTACACAAAAATGCTACTTTAAAGTTAACTGCACAATAAGACCATATTCAACAAGACTTCAAACATATACCGTATACTAAACGACTATCAAAAAGGTTGCACAAAATATTTAATACGTATAATAAGTGCAAAAAACATAGAATTAAATTTTCTTAAATTAAAAATGGAAAGTGCAAGGGAATTCCTACCTCAAGACCAAGGCGCAACGACGGTGCAAGCTCGGAAACAAAGCGCGGTGACGACACTCGCACAAAAATGCCCTGCTAAACCTTCCAAAATAAAAATTAACCAACCAAATAACCCACAAAAAACAAAACCCCTATCAAAAAAAAAGGAAATGAAATATAGAAGGTGCTATCGGGGTGCGACGAAGGTGCTGGTCGGAGTCAATTGGTGGGTGGAGACTCGCCGGAAGGGGGCGTTGGCTAGAGGAGGACCGTGCAGCTGGAGGTGGGTCGGCCGAGGGGAAAAGTGTCATTGGTGAAGAGGAGGTCTGAGGGGCTGCTGCAAGAAGCAGGAGGCCAAGGGGGTGTTGGGGTGTCATGCCAGCTAGCAAGGGCCATACTGGAGGGGGTTGTGGGTGAGGGATGCCGGATCAGGGGTTCACACTTCCTGGTGAAGCAGGGTCGAGTGGGGTCATGCGCTGGCTGGGTGTGGCAGATAGAGGAAACCCAACAACACAAGGAGAGGGATCCGGCTTGGGGTTTCATGCCAAAGGTGTGCCGCATGCAAGGGGAGAGGAGGGGGAGTCCGTCGTTGAGACTCGCTAGAAGCAGGAGAATGGAACCGGGGTTGCGCAACGGGGAAGGTTGGGATTCGTCGGTAGGTTGCAGCGGCGCTGGAGGGATGGAGGGATAACAGACGGTGTTATGCAGGGCAGAGGTGGCCGACGGAGCTGAGTGGGCGAGCCGGACGAGGGGTGAAGGGAGTTGTTGCGATAGATGAGGGGGACGCACCACCTGCAGGGGAGAGGCAGCGGCTGGGTAAGTTGCGGAAGAAGGGGGGGTGGCGGCGTGAAGGGAGAGGGAGTGTAGGGGGAGAGCCGCATGAAAGGGAGAAAAAAAAATAACCTCATGAATTAGGGTTAGGTGAAAAAAAAGAAAATAAAGCAAAATAAATAGATAATAATAATAATAATACTAAAAATAATAATAATAATAATAAAATCATGATGATAAAAATAAAAATAATAAAAGTATTCATATTATCTCAATATTAATAAAATTATTAACACAATAATTAATGTGCGTTATAATTAAAAAAATATATTTATTTTAATTCTTCAGGGATATGAGGTCGCGCAGTTGCCAGGGCGAATCCATGCTGCTTCCAAACTCGCGCTCCGCTCGCACGCCCAACGAAGTCAACACCAGAAAGGCATACTTTAATATAACCCAAGGAAACTAATTCTGGGATGAACCCAAACACCAACAAAAATATTTAAGGCCAAATAAATAATAAAATAAAATAGATGCATAGGTCAGGGTGTGACAATTCTTCCCACCATAAAGCTTTCCGCCCCCGGAAAGCCACAACACAATCCATCTGATCGATCAACACCTAAGGGTTCCATATAAACACGATCCAACCTCTCGACACATGGAAATTCCATCAACCACCAATGAGGCTTAACCCTATTGCCCGAAACAAATTACCGATAGTGGGGAGGCCTGAACAGACTCCCCACCATAAGAACTCAACTAACATCCGATAACGACTTAATAGATAACTCAAAGAGATGGTGGTTCTCCCCACAATAAAGAACCATCCTACTAATGACCAAACGGAAATCCAACTTAGACCTGCACCGGGCCTTACTCATTCTAGGGAGAGCACAACAAGGACATTTAAACCACTCACTCCTGTCCGAATAGGATAAGAATTTAATCGAATACTCCGTACGGACCAAAAACCCTAACCCCGTGGGTGGGGAGGGAGGACCCATTGACTGGATCAATGAAACTATGGCATACCACTACTCACGGCTCACCACTTCTAGATGGACACAAACCAAATCCGTAACTGATTCATATCGGTGGTCCATGCAAGGCCACTAATCGGCGACCGACATCCCAAAAATGCACCATTACTGACATTGCATAAGGGATAAGTCTATCACACCATTTTTGTGATGAGAGAGAGTTTAAAATGATATTGAAACCACAACAGAAACGCAAAAATTGTCTCACCACGACGATAGAGGCACGACCTTAACCAGACTCCTTAAGATTCCTTGGGGTTCCTGACTACGCGACGGCTTCACTCTGAGGCCTTTTGGATGAAGCTCTAATGGATGAAGCATCTCCTGCCTTGCAGTCAGGTTCTAATAATCCCAATAATAAACATACATCTTTTGATCTGACAAATGAAATGACAAGATTTTAAAAATGAAAAACATACTGGCATTGAAAACCAGAGTTCATCAAAAGACCCACAACATTCCCATACATTTCAAAACCCACAACACCATCAGTACACCTGCAATGATAAGAAATCCCTTAAATTGAAAGGAAACATACATAAGAAACTTTAAACAAAAACCCAACAACACATCACTTCTGAGAACTTCCTCTGCGATGCTTCCTAGAAATGCCCCGACAGAATCATCGTAAATGACCCAGGCATCCACATGCCTTGCAGGGTTTCGGAGAACTTGGGTACGAAGGCTTCTTGTGACCCAGATTTACACACTGATAACACACAAGGATCTCTCACTCCGAAGAGGTTGATGAAAGATCTTGAGGCCTCTTGATTCCATGACCTGCTCCATCCAATTTCATTTTATTACTCATCTCCTTTCCAGAATCTTCATCAATTCTCATAGGGATCGAAGGAGGGAGAACTAATTTGAGCACTCCATCCATCACAGCTTCGACATGAAAATCTTGTCTCGCCAAATCTACAAAAGAAGTTAGGTTTAACTCTAACACCTTCGACTGTAGATCAGGGTGTAGACCCGCCTCGAAGCGTCGAGCCTTCATGGGGTCATTCGTGGCATACCCTGAATCATAAGGGACCATCTCTACAAAGCGCTGGAAATATTCCAACAATGATTTGTCGCTCTGCTGCAGACAACACATATCCATCCCCTTTCTCACCCTTTCTTCCTCAGAGAAATACTGATGAATGAACAAGGCCTTGAAAAACTCCCAAGTAAGATCTTGACAGGGCTTGTTCTGATCCAATGACTTCCACCACATCCACAGTGAACCTTCAAGCATGAAGGTTGCAAACTTGACCTTCAACAACTCGGGCAACTCAATGGGTTTAAAGTCCCTTTCAATATTCTGCATCCACTCCTCCGCTACGGAAGGGTCTACTTGTCCATAGAAGAGAGGTGGATCTAGCTTCGGAAACTCAAGCATAAAATCCTTAGGTTGATCAATCGTACTACGATCACCCATCGAAGCTTCAAGGGGATAACCGCTGGACAAGAAAAGTTAAGAACCCAATCAAGGCCAACTTAATAAATAAAATCCTCAAAAACAAACATTGTATAGGTTAAAATCTCTAAACACAAGAAAGCAAGTTATCATAACATCAAAACTTTTCTCTTTGAAAACATCTTTAATTTAAAACAAGATTGGTGGGTTAAACCCCTACCATTGGTATTCTTTAGAGTCTCACTCACATGAATGTATCCATGCCACCCCAAGCATCCATCCACCATACCAAAAATCTGTTCACATTTATAACATACCACTATGCATGTGATAACCCATATGAACACCAATTCCAAAACAAAGAAACTTCATTTTCCAAAAAAAATCATTTATACCACTTCTTTTAAAACAATCCACAAATTAAACATGTCATTTAAAACAACCATTTTTTTCTAAACCCTTTTTTTCAAATTAGAACCACTCTCAGGAGTCATCGGAGACCCAAAACATCTCAAACAGGGAACCAATTTCGGTGGGTGACTTGACCATATGGTTGGCGGCCATATGTCAATCACCTCACCGACACGGAGAGTCTTTTTGGACCATGCCCCTAGCTCCACATGGCTTGCTAGGCTGTGCGGATTAGGAGGACTATTATCCCAACTCCCTTTTTTGTATCCCAATTGCAAAACATTTCCATAAAAACCCAAAGAAACTAATTAAACTAGACTTCCCATGGAAACCCAAGTATTAGAACGAGCAAGAGTTTGTGATGCTCTTCCCGCTCCTACCCCTCGAGTCCTGAAAATCCTACTCCATCTACCTTGACATCCCAAATAACAATGGGCACTCTAAAAAGTGAGTTCTTCTAAGATCTGACCTCCTCTGATACCATTTTGTCACGAACCAACCCGGGTCGACCCTGAACCGGTCACCCGAGCCGATCCGCGACATGGCCCGAGAGGCATTCCCGATCCTCCTGGGCTGGCGACAAGCGTCAGGGAATCAATAGAAATTATAAAGACCCATACTTTACAAACATTGTTATTACTTCAGAGTTGAAGCATACTTATTACAACATATAACAAAACCATGAAAGGATGTATAGTTATAGTTTCTTTAGAAACTGGGAAACATAAACAACTGGTTCATAAATCATCTACGTTGTCTCCCATTTATTTCATCATATCTCGAGTCCCTTTTTGGAACATCCTACTTAATATCCTTCTTCCTGGCCTGGGGAAAAGAAAACATACAAAAGGGTGATCTTAAATGCTCAGTAAGGGTAAACAAAATAAATATCAAACATATCATATTCATAAGAACATAACATTTTGAAAATCTTATCCTGCAAAAGAGAACATAACATGGGATAAATCATAGAAGTGAAATGTAATCCCAATAATCATAACTTAAAACATGAAGCTTTGTGGCATACACACATAATCATAGAAAATCATTTCTTATTAGTCAAGACTCATTTCCAAGACTATCTTAGCGGACAAATTCTATTTCTGAACCGAGTTCACTCCTCGTTTCAGTCCTGTTTCACTGAACCGGTTTAACCTTCTGTTCCAGCCATGTCTATCTCGTGAGATATAAATCTTTACCCAATGCATTGGAGGGAGATATAGTTCCCACCCATCTCATAATGAAACCATTCTTATGTGTTCCACAAAATCATAAATCATACATCATAGCATAACCCATGTAATAAAAATGGGAATCTTAAACATCATGCCATCATAACATAATTCATATAAGATAAAAGGACATCATAAAAATAATTCCATCATAACATAATCAAATAAATGTAAAAATAGGGATAGAAACAGAACCCTCTATTATCTTAGATGGGAAATAATTTTGATAAAACACTTGAACTCCATTCTTGAGGAAAATATCCTTTCTACTTCAAAAAAATTTTCCTTTCTTAAAATGTCATATAATATTAAACTAAAATAAATTGATTAAAAATAAACTTGAAAACATGTAAAGGAAGATTCATGGAAATAATTTTCTAAAAATTCATTCATTCTGTATAAGTTAAAAAAATATTCTTCTCGTACTTTGGCTGGAAAAGTCAAAAAGTACCTCGTTCTAAAAAACGACAAAAGATTCCTTTCATATCTTTTACTAAAAACTCACCAATGGGTAAAATATGATTTAAAAAATTGTAGGTGGATGGACATAATATTACATATTGAGAAAACATGGATGTGGATGATAAATATTCCCCAGTAAATTCTGAAGTATAAACAATCTCGGTTAAAAATGAGATTGTGAGATTTTCCCTTACCTTAGGTCTGATATGCTTCGTATGAATCCTAACCTCCTGTAATATGGTTTAAATAATGTCAATTGAATTATTAAAGAATCATATTCATTGTTATGATATCATATATGGTCATATTTGTATCTTCTTAGTAGTAATATTTCATTTCTACTTTTTATTCGGGTGTTTATTGCTTTATGTTCTTATGCGTGTTTTGTCGAATAAATTCTTATTACTCTTTATAGGATATAGATATATCATTTAAAGAATGGTATTAGTGTAATATATATCATATTAATTCATTCAATTCATTCAATTCATTTATATAATCATTATTAAATGAAGATCATATAGAACGAGTCGCATCACATCGTGGAGACGGTAGGTCGTACGTACGCATGAGCGATGATATCGTTCCCATGATCGTGGAATTGTATTGAAGTGTATCTATAATATTTCAGAATCAATACCACTTTAAAATAATCATATATAGTTATTTATTTTCACCATTATACCCATCCAAGTAAGGTGGTGGTGGAAAACATATTACACCACGGCGTGGAGACGGTATTCCGTACGTACGCACGCGCGGTGATTTTGTTTACCGTAGGATGGATAAGAGGTAAAATAGGGTTGTTTAATATTTATAACAATATATCAGTATATGAGGGATACTGATGTTATTACTTCATAATGAAACAACTAAAGAAGAGGGAGTAGAAGAATAATGGAACTTGAAGAAAACAGTAGAAGGTATTACCTCTTTCTCGAAGTGCCTCCTTTAAACTTTCTCTTAAGGCACTAGAGTTGGTCTTTTGAGAATACCAGTACCTATAGTAGGTTTCTAAGGAATTGGGTAATTGAAATGGGTAGGGGTTTTCCGAGATCGAAGGCTCAAATTGGTGTGAGGAGGAGAGGGAGGAGGTTCCCTTTTATAAGGGAGGAGAGGGGAACCTTTGGAAATATAAGAAATATTAGTTTATATTAAATCCCAACCCCACATAAAAACATCCAAAATGACTCATATCCGAATATTAGATGATATAGGGTTGTAATCTCATCAACCAATAAAATTTAGACATGTTAGGAATTTATTTTAAACATTATCAACTTGATTTATCCTTATTTATCAATTTAATTTTATTTGTGGTAATAATATTCTAAATTTTAAATTATTATAAATAATTACATATGTCTTGTGAATTTTCCATAATTTGACACTTTATGAAATTTTAGACCATATAAATTTTAATTTATAATTTTTAAATATTTTTGGGATTTTTAAACAATTTTATAATATGTTATTTTTATAAAATAACAATAGTGTCAATTTTGAAACTATTCATTTATTTGAATTTAAATAAAATATATACAGAAGATATGTTCAAACTAAAAGCTTTAATAGATTCATATAATGTCATATGTATCTATAAAATTAGTGTATGACATTAAATAATTCATATAATATTTATTTTAATATTTTTAAAACCATTTATTTGATATTTTAATTAATAAAATAATTTCAAAATCACTATTGTGTCATAATTAATGATAAATATTTAATCCCTAAAAATTCTAAATAAATTCAAATTATGTATATAATTTTATTATATTTCTGGAGACTATTTATATCCGAAGCTTCATTAAGTTTATCACTAAATTAAATGTATTATACCTATAAGATTTAAGCGAGTGACATATTGTCACTTTCCTTGGTTTTAATAATAATTATATTATTTCATGGTCAAAAGTCCCTGAAATAAATATATTCCGGTCCTTAGGTGATATGGGTCGAATTTTATTCATCCAATAGGATTTTGGCAGGTGTTAGTGTAATTTTATAATCTTATATTTACCCTTAATTACCCGATTTACCTTTAACTATGGTAAATAAAATTTACCGTAGTTACTATTCATAATGTCCAAAAATAAAAAGTATCCTATTAATATAATTTTGACCCACTGATTCCAAATATCGAATCCATTTTTTAAAATTCAAAACACATAAGTTCCAGTAATTAATTTAAAATTAATCCCGTTGTTAAGAAAACGGGTTTTAGAAGTTAAAACATTGCCAAAGATTGAAATGTTTTTACCTATGAATTCAATGTGAAATTAATGTTAATGACATAAATTATATTAAATTGTAAAAATATATTATATTTATACTTTAAAACCATTCAATATTATAATTTAACCATATAAATTATCTCAATGAAAAAAGTTGTTTTTAATTAAAAATTAGCGTATTTTTATTATTCATCAAAATATGAAAGTTATCAGAAAAGTATCAAAAATTTATCCAAAGTAAATATTTATATCCTGATTCCAAAGAAGAATTTTATTTTTTCAAATTGAACTTATAAACATGTCAAAAACTAGATTTAATGTGGGTGCACCATCAAAAGGTGGCAAAACTGTATTTTTTGAAAAATACTTATTTTACCCGAAAAATTTATTTTGTTCTCTTACCATGTTCTAGAAAATGTGTAAAATGAATAATAATGTTATAAAATTCAAAATGTAGTTAATACTATTCATAACGGCTAGTCCATAATAATATATCGTTGTTTAGTGAAACTCGGTATTGCGTACTACACACGCTATCGAGGAAGGTCGTGATTGTGTGTAATGCAAGACAAGTCAGTATTGTGTGTTGTGAAAGATTCCTTTGGTGTTGCGTATAACATAATACATAAAAAAATTCATAAAATCTCAGGGTGTTACATTCTACCCCCCTTAAAATGAATTTCTCCCTCGAAATTCATCACTTCATTACAAACAGATGAGGATACCTCTCCCTCATCATATCCTCAAGTTCCCATGTAGCTTCTTCTAATTGGTGGTTCCTCCATAAAACTTTAACCAAGCGAGTGGTATTGTTCCGTAGGAATTTTTTGCTATGATCCAGAATCTCTATCGGCTATTCTTCATAAGAAAGATCTTGCTCCAGCGGTACAACTTCTGAGATGAGTACATGTGAAGGATCGGGTATGTACTTTCTCAGGAGAGATACATGGAACACATCGTGAAATTGAGAGAGATTCGGTGGAAGTGCCAATCGGTAAGCTACCTTCTCAACACGATCCAGTATTTCTAAAGGACCGATATATCTAGGACTCAACTTTCCCTTCTTTCCAAATCTCATTACCCTCTTCCAGGGAGATATTCGTAAGAACACTTTATCACCCACTTCAAACTCTAGGTCTTTTCTTCGGTTATCTGCATAGCTTTTTTGTCGACTTTGAGCTGCTCATATGTGTTGTTGAATAGATCAGACCTTTTCTTCCATCTCATCAACAAGATCAGGTCCTAATAGCTTTCTTTCCCCAACTTCATCCCAACAAGTTTGAGTTCTGCATTTCTTTCCATAGAGGGCTTCATAAGGAGTCATCTGAATCCTAGAGTGAAAGCTATTATTATAGGAAAATTCCACCAAAGGTAGGTGTTGATCCCAACCACCTTTGAAATCCATATAGCAAGCTCTCAACATGTCTTCTAGAGTTTGAATTGTCCTCTTAGACTGACTGTTTGTCTGAGGATGGTAAGCAGTGCTGAAACTCAACACTGTATCTAGAGCATGCTAAAGACTTCGCCAGAATTTTGAGGTAAGCCTCAGATCCCGATCAGATATAATGGAAAGTGGCACTCCATGAAATCTTACCACTTCCTTTACATATGTCCTGGAAATTTGATCAAGAGAAAAATTTTCTCTAATAGTAATGAAGTGTGCCGACTTCGTAAGACGATAAACTATAACCTAGATAGCATTGTTGCCTTTGGATGTTTTAGGAAGTCCAGTGAAAAAGTCCATAGTGATGTTTTCCCATTTCCATTCTGGTATGGGTAATGGTTGTAACATTACCTTAGAATTTTGTCTCTCAGCTTTAACTTGCTGACAACCCAAGAATCGAGAGACATATTCAGCAACATCTCTTTTCATGTCATCCCACCAGAAGTACTCTTTCAAGTCCCTATACATCTTCGTGATTCCAGGATGAATAGATAATGAAGAACTATGAGCCTCATCCAGTATCTCCTTCTTTAATTCTGGGATGGGAGGAACACAAACCCGATTCCTGAACCTTATTATCCCATTACAATCAAGGTTGAATTTAGGAACATTTCTCACCTTCTTTTGTAACTCTACATCTTCTTTCTGTGCCTCTTTAATCTTCACGTGTATAGATGGTTGAACATTCATTTGAGAAAGATAAGATTTTTCCCCTTCCATTATAATTCCAAGATCCATCCTTTGTAAATCCATAAATATTGGATCTTTTGTGATCCTCATCATGGATAATCTAGCATGGTCTTGTCGACTTAATGCGTTTGTCACCTTGTTTGTTTTCCCAGGGTGATAATGAATTGAGCAGTCATAATCCTTAATCAGCTCCAACCATATTCTTTGACACATATTCAGCTCCTTTTGTGTGAAAATATACTTTAAACTTTTATGATCAGTATAAATATCACACCTTTCACCATAAAGATAATGCCTCCAAATATTTAATGCAAATATTACTGTAGCTAACTCCAAATTATGAGTTGGGTAATTTTTCTCATGGATTTTCAACTGTCATGAGGCATAAGCTATCACCATATCATTTTACATGAGAACAAACCCCATTCCCTTCTTGGATGCATCACTGTAGATCACAAACCATTATCCACTGCAAGGTAGTGTGAGCACAGGTGCACTGGATAACCTTCTTTTCAACTCCTTGAAATTCTCTTCACATTCCTCCGTCCAAACAAACTTAACTCCTTTCCGAGTCAACTTGGTGAGTGGGTTAGATAACCTTGAAAAATCTTTTACAAAACATCGGTAATATCCATCCAAACCAAGAAAACTTCAGATCTCAGTTACTATTGTTGGTCTCGACCATCTTTCGATAACCTCTGTTTTTGCTGTATCCACAGATATCTTCTCTTTTGAGATTATGTGACCCAAAAATGCAACTTTTTGAAGCCAAAATTTACACTTGGTAAATTTGGCATAAAGATTCTCCTTTCTTAGGGTCTTTAATACAATTCTCAAGTGATCTTTATGTTCTTCCTTAATCTTTAAATATACAAGAATATCATCTATAAAGACTACCACAAACTGATCAAGATAGTCTCTAAAGAATCTATTCATCAGATCCATGAAGATAACAGGGGAATTAGTAAGACCAAATGGAATCACTATAAATTCATAGTGTCCATACCTTGTACAGAAAGTCGTCATTGGTATATCCTCCCTTTTGACCCTTAATTGATGATACCCTTAATGAAGATAAATCTTGTAAAAGTATTGAGCTCCGCGTAGTTGGTCAAATAGGTCATCAATGCATGGGAGAGGATATTTGTTCTTGATAGTGATCTTGTTAAGTTCTCGATAATCAATGCAGAGTCTCATTGATCCATATTTCTTCTTAACAAATAGAACAGGTGCTCCCCAAGGTGACGCACTAGGGCGTATGAATCCTTTATCAAGATTCTCTTGGAGTTTCTTCTTCAATTCCTGCAACTCAATTGGGACCATTATATAAGGTGTCTTTGAAATAGGCAGAGCACCCGGTACGAAATCTATTAAAAACTCAACTTCACGATTTTGTGGAAGACCTGACAATTTCTCCAAAAAGACATCATCAAACTCCCGTACAATGGGCATATGATTAATCATGAGTTTATCTCCAACCATTTGAGATAAATAACCTTAATTTAGTGGAATCAAGACCCATAAGATGGAAGAAATTTTCACTGGAAGGTTATGTTCATCCTTGCATTGATAGACGATCATAGATTGATCTGGAATATAAAATGTGACTTTCCTTCTTTGGAAATTGATATGAGCTCCATATAAATAAATCCAATCCTTGCCAAGAATCACATCAAATTCCACTATAGGAAGGATCACAAGATTTTCAGGAAGCACTTTCCCACAAACTTTAGTCAGAGAAGAATTGTAAACTTTTGATGAAACTGTTGTGCCATTAGGAGTTGTCACAGCCAAATCAACATCTAATTGTTGAGGTAATATGGTAATACCCTTAGAAAGTTCTTCAGAAATAAAAGAGTGGGTGGATCCAGAATCAAATAAAACATTTTCTACTTTAGAGTGGATGGTAAGTGTACCTCTCACCACTTCGTTGTCGTACTCCACATCGCCGATAGTAATTGCATGTGACTTTCCTTTGTCTTTGGCCTAAAGAGTTTATTGACATCGATCATCATCAACAACCCTTGGATTTGGGAATTGATTGGAATAATGTACCATCTCCTTGCACTTGAAACATTGAAGTGTAGGAGGTGCATTCTGTGTATCCCTTTCTTTCTTCGCATCATTAGACATCTTCTTCCCATTATTTCGATATTCAACTGCCCGATGACCTTATTTTCCACACTTAAAACATTTTCTTGTCCCTTTAAGACAATTCCCTCCATGTTTCTTTCCACAATTTGAGCATAAAGGAAAACTCATCTTCTTTTCAGTGTGGTCTTTATATTTTCCTTTGAATTCCATTTTCCTCTTCTTATCAAACCCATATGACTGATGGGTTACTCCAATCTTCATCTCAACCTTGAGCACATCGAACAATTTCCTTGTAGCTATTGAAGTCCCTTATGGCTAACTCCCTTCGAAGACTTGGTTTTAAGACACTAAAGAATCGATCGATTTTACTCTCAGGTTGGATAATAATTCCAAAAGCGTACCTTGCAAGTCTTGTAAAATTAGCTTCGTAGGTACCAACCGATTCATCATCCTTTTGCTTCAGTTCAAGAAACATATTCTCCATCTTTGTTCAAAGAATACGAGGGAAGTACTTATTGAAAAATAAGTTCTTGAACTCGTCCAATTCCATGGACTCAATTTCATCTCTTTGCCTCGTATTCTTGATAAGATTCCACCATTGATTAGTATCACCTTCCAAACAATACACTGCTAAGATGACTTTGTCATGTTCAGAACATTGTAGAACTGAAAATAACTTTTTAGTGGTACTAATCCATTGTTCAGCTACTAATGGATTAGAAGACATGCTGAATGAAGGTGGACGCTGCCTCATGAAGGATTCAACAAAATTTTCTCCTTCCTTTGCTCGTTTGGAAGTCATGCATGGTTCATAGCTTGAGAAAGTTCTGTAAGCATGGATACAAGATTTTTCATTCCATCTCCCATAACATTTGGTTGCTCAGGGGGACAATCATTGCATTTCCCATCGCATTTAGCATTAACACGGTACCTTCGGGTTCTAGCCATTGACTAAAACCAAGAAGCATAGTGTGAGAAACACTAATCATAATAGGAAAACCACATAATCAAGAATAAAATTTCACACTTAAGGTCTTATCATAGGTTGTTCATGGTCATTTCTAAAACACTAAGATTTTGACCTATGCTTAGACATAACCTTAGGGTTCTTACTAAGGATTTCACATCCTAGTTTCCAAAGGTTGACTATACCTTTCCTATGATACCAACTATAAAGACCCATACTTTACATACATTGTTGAAGTGCATTGTGTTGCATTTGTTGTCAATGAGACATGAAGTTGTCTTGGAATGAATGGATGTCAGGGAGTCAAGATGTGAATGTCAAAGGATGTGATGGTGATGGTGATGAAGGAGAATGGCCATGGTACTTAGAGGAATGTCACTTAGGAGATTCACTAAGTGGCATTGGAGAATATGGTTGAAACATTCTCCATGGAAATCTGACGCTTGTTGAGCTGATCTTTAAAGTTCCAAGAACTTGTATCAACTGGATACAAAGTCACAACATTGATTGACGACCATGCATTGTCTTCTCAATGCATGAGGAGTTGAAGAGTTCCATCCACAACTACTAAGTGGATGATGTGCACTAATGAAATCCATGTACTAACTCTTAGTGCATGTGAATTGGAAGTGATCCAACTTGATCTGTAATTGGATCAATGAAGAACATTGAAGAATTCTTTGATTCAGGAGTTCGGTTGAAGATTATGAAGGAACCTTTTGAATTCCGTATCCTAAGTGAAGATCATGGGAGGAGGATTAAAGAATTCTTAAGAAGTAGAGAAGGAAAGAAATGGCTTAAGGGAGAAGTGGCATTTGGCTTATACTCATGGGTTACTTTGTTTTTGACAAAGTATTTGTACTTGCCTTTGCCAAAAAATTGGGCCACCAAGGAGGCCAGCCGAGGGTCATCACCCAAGGCACATGTGGGACTCAAGGTCACCACGCCCATGGGGAACCCTCAGGCCAAGGCAGCATCCCTTGAGGCAGGGGCGCACCCAAGACAACCGCATGGGCGCCTGGGGCACGCCCGGAGGAGCGCAGGGGGCCGTGTGTAAGCCCCCGAGGGCACGCGGTGGTGAAGCCCACGCACCCAGGATGCATAGTGGGCGCAAGGAGCGCGCCCGCAGGAGCATGAGTGGGCGCAGAGCGCGCCCGCAGAAGAGAACACGGTGCGGGGCGGCACCGTGGAGGGGGAAGTGCAACTGAGCGTTGAGCGGGGAGCGCTTAGTTAATAAGCTGCGGAAAAACCGCGCCCCGTTTCGATGTGGGACGCGGAAAATTTCCCGGGATTGAATCTGAGCCGCTCGATTGATCGCGCGCTTGATCTGCGCCGCACATCTGATCCGCGGCGTCCCGATCTGATCTAGGTCGTCCAAAGTCGTTTGATCGGCTGATCCAACGGCCCAGCGACTGTCTTCTTCCCCGAGCTCGCACAAGGCCATCCGACGACCGCCGACGAACCAGAGGCCTCCGAGCACCAGTTTTCGAGCTCCCGGCCATCATTGTTCGATCCAAAACCTCCATTGAGATCGTCTGGCCTCCACGAACACAATCATGCAATAAAAAAGGCATGCATGCAACAGATGGAGAATTTCGGTCGAGGCCGAGGCAAACGAAGTTGCCGAGGCCTTGAGGGTTCGTGCCTTTGCATGGGATAAAAGAGACGAAGTCCGTGCATGCGTTCTAAGTCGCATGCACGTGGAGAAAATTAAGGAAAGAACCCGCGTTGGACAGAGGAGTAAATTCAAGATTCGTAAAGATTTTTAAAGAACCGAAATCTTCGGTGATTCAAGATTTATTGCACGCGGATAATCTGAGGCATCTCTGCCTATAAAAGGAGAGGCCGAGACCTCATTGAAGTTGCTGATACGCTGAAGTTTTGAAGTCCCGTGAGAGCCTCTGTGCCTCACGAAGTTTGGAGCTCCGCGCAACCCACTTGCGCGACGAAGCAGCCCGAAGCCACCCTTGGCTTCGTGAGTTCCTTTTGCGCATCCCTTGCGCAAAAGAAGTGAAGGGGAGACCCCTGCGCGCTAATCCTTGCGCGGCAGGAAGAACCCAGGGCCGCGACACTCTGCGCGCTCACGGTTGAAGCCCGAGGTGCTTTGCACCCGAGGTCTTGCACGCCCCTGTGCTCATGCACCTTGCGCGACTGCCCCTTGCAAGAACTTGCGCCAGTGTTGAGGAAGATTGGCCGCACCCCTTGCGCGCCTACATTTGAGACAGGGAGTTCGGGTTGTGTTTTACACACAGTGTGTGTGTGCAAAATTTGAAGAACCACCGTGAGCAGTGTGTGTGCAAAGAGGAAGACCCGAGGACATTGTGCCTTGGGTGTGTGTGAAACAAGAAGACCACACCCTACGGGTTGTGGGTGCTTGGCAAGGAAGGAGGCCGAGGCCTTGCCCGTGTGTGTGCATAAGGAGGAACACCACACTTTGTGTGTGTGTTCAATTCAAGTGAAGGCCAAGACTTGCATGCCTTGTGTGCAAAGTGAAGGAGAAAGGCCGTAGCCTTGTGCAACCAAAGAAGACCCGGGCCTTAGTGCCTTGTGTGCGCCAAGAGAAGACCACAACAAAGAAGAACACATTCAAGTGTGTATGCAAAGTGAAGAATATGTGTGTGCTTAACAAGTGAAGGCCGAAGCCTAGGTGTGTGCACAAGAAGGGAAGAAGGCCATAGGCATTTGTGTGTGCAAAAGAACTAAAAGGCCGAACCTAGTGTGTGCACTAAAAGTGTAAACACCTAGAAGTAAAATAAGGAGTGACTCACACTAAAGTATAACACACTCTAAGTGTGTAAACAAATTGGTTAAAGTGTGTGAAGGAGAAAGAAGGTGTGTGTGCTATATTTGATTACACCCTTTGTGGGTTTATTGCACCAAGAGAAAGAAGGAGTGCATGCATGCATGCATGCACGTGCACACGTGAAAAGTGCTAAATCAGTGGTGTGCATTTGAGGAGTCCAAGACCAGGAGGTTCTTGAAGAATTGAGAAGACCATGCTATCAGTGCATGAAGATGAAGAGCTGCCATGCACTCAGTGCATGATGTTGAAGTGATGTGAGACTGGACCAGACTGAAGTTAAAGATATCAGTTGTCTGAGTATTCAGTAGTTGGAGAGAGGCCAGGTCATCCTTAGAAGAAGGAGATAAATCCTGAGCAAGACGAGAAGACCTGTTCACCACAAGTGATCAGAAGAAGAGCAAGGCCAGCAGTCTTTATCCCAGACTGCTGAGGATACTTGAAGAAGAAGCTTAAAGTGAAGAAGAGCTACTCGTGTGACTCGAGGAGCCAGGAGAAGACCCTGTGGGACTAAGGGAGAAGAAGTCTTCAGTGGGATTCTGGAGCAGGCCAGTGGGACTCTGGTAACACTGTGGGACGCAGTATAAAGACCCTCCTGTGGGACTCAGGAGAGATACAGTGGGACTCTGTATCGACCATTGTAATACTAACCGATTATAATGGGAGAATCCATGCTGAGAGAGCATGGCAAGGATGTAGGCCTTTGGTGTCGAACCTTGTAAATCCTTGTGTCCTGTGCCTTTTCATTACTGCATTATCCGGGAAAGGTTGAGAGATACAAGAAGAGTGGATCGAGGCTTTAACCAGCCATAGAGGTTTAATTGATTAAGAATCAATTAGTAAAAAGTTTTAAAGGATCACTGATTCACCCCCTCCCCCTCTCAGTGATTCACACTGATCTGGGCACTTCAATTGGTATCAGAGGGAGGTTACCTCTAAAAGATCCAAGGGAGTCTTTATGAAGTGCAGATTTGAGGAAATGAGCAACCAGCCTCAAATGGAGATATCTGCCAAGA
Organism: Viscum album; assembly: GCA_963277665.1. Taxonomy (NCBI): domain Eukaryota; kingdom Viridiplantae; phylum Streptophyta; class Magnoliopsida; order Santalales; family Viscaceae; genus Viscum; species Viscum album. Next base: position 803,903,314 of record OY728148.1, read on the forward strand.
CTCAGAAAAATAGAAAGAAGAAACAGGCCAAGAAGATGAAGAAAGCCTGTCCTAGCTGTGATGAAGTCGAAACAATGAATGATCTTCAGAGTGCACTCAAATATCTTCAGAAGACAGTTCCCATGGAAGTGGAAAAGTGTATAGCTACAGGCATCCATGATCTTCATGAAGAAAAATCACAGTTAGAAGAAGAAGCCAATGCAATGGAAGATCAACTGGCTAAAAGGGTTGGCATAACCAACACTCTCAGAAAGCTGGTAAATGCTAAAGATGAAACAGTATCCCTTTGCAATGAAAGATATGAAGACACTGCTGAAGAATTGCAAAGAAGCCTTTCTGAGAAAGACATCTTTATGATAATAGTCAAAGATGTTGTCCATGCACTGGAAAAGAGGCACAAAGTGTCAATGAATGTCAGAGATGCTCAACTCGAAGACAAAGTCAAATTGGTGATGGAGCTTGACAATTCATTGCATGAAATGAAGCAGATGCATGAAGACCAGATAAAACAGCTGGAAGAGAAATGGGAAGGAAAGCTAAGAGCTGTTGAGGATGAGAAGAACTCCCTCAATATGAAATGCTTAGAACTGGAGGTGATATTGAAAAATCAGCAATCACCTAAAGCTGAATCCTCCCAGTCAGCTGAAAGAAGACATGTTGCTACTCAAGCATGCCTTGAGCAGGATGATTCTAAGAGAAAGACATCCTCCAGTAAAAGTGCAACATCTTCTAGAAAGAAGGTACCATCCATACCATCTTGTACTCATGCTTCTAAAAGTGTTTCTACTAAAAGTGCAGGATGGAAGAATGAATCCAAACAAGTATGGATGAAGACAGTAAAGAAAGAGAGCTCTCCTGAAACAGCACAACAGGTCAAGAAAAGTACCCTACAATCAGAAGGACTGAAAAGGTCAAGATTCGTGGGACAATGCTGGTGTTGTAACAAGTATGGGCACTGTGCAAAGGATTGTTGGTACAATCCACTGAATGCCAAAGCACAGAGGAAGCCCATGCCAAGGGGGAGCAAGCCAGAGGAAAAGAAGCAACATCCACAGGTCCAGAGACATCTGTTTACTGCAAATAGATTTGGATTACTTGACAACATCTGGGATGGTTGCAAAAGTGGTCAAAGAGTTGATACATATCAATCTCCGAATGTATCCGAAGCTGGAATGAAGAGAAGATCACTGAACCTGGCTAAGAAAGATTCCTTGGGAAGCAAGCAGAAGAAAGTGGAAGATGCTCCCAAGAAGATGTTGAAAAAGGAAGAGAAGTCCTTGGATTCTAAATCCAAGAAGGGTGAGTCATCCAGAAGGACCACCAAGAAGAAGTGCTTCTACTGTGGAAGGAATGGTCATACCATGGATCTTTGTAAAGAAGCCATGAAATTCAATAGAAGCCAACTGGACTCAAATAGACAATCAATCCAGAAGAAGCAGAAGGGATTGATTGAAAATAAGTTGCCTAAGAAAGGTAGCTTAACAGCATCAAAAGAACCATGTGTAATTTCCAGAACTGAGGCCACACTTCCAAATGACTTGTTAGTCATATGGCCAAATCAGTTGCAACTTGCCAAAGATCTACAAAGAGCTGAAGATGAAGTTCTGGCAATTGCTAAAGCAAAAGGGAAGAATAAGGTTTCACATGAAGATTTTTTGAGAACCACACCAGCACAATCATCAATGAAGATCAAATGTGCAAGTGTGAAGACTGGTGAAAATGGGACATCTCGGTTGAGAGAATCTTCTCAACCTTGTTGTTCACATTGATGAACCAAGGAGGTTCCATCTTATTCCCTTATACTCTTGGTATATACATGTGCTAACATTGCAGGGAATTGAAGATGATGATCATTCTCAACTGGAGGATGGATTGGATTGAATGGAGTGCACCCCTTGAGGGGGAGCCAATCTGAAGAAGATGGGATTCTGAGATTAATACCATCTTGAGAAAAGTGAAGGTATTCCAATCATACTTTCATCCCTTGTTTCTTAATTGAGTTTATCTTGTCAATTAAGGGGGAGTATGGATTGAAGACAAATGGATGAAAGGGGGAGCTTTATCATTGGACTGAACTTTCTAATGAGTTTTGTGAAGTATGTGCAGGATTTAGCAATTCATTGTTATATCTGAAAATTTTTCAAACCCCTAAGCATGATCTCACATGTGTAGAGAATTATGGACAGCATTGATTACCTTGGTTATATCACTCTTGTTTTCTACACCGGGCTAGCCCAAGTAGACTTAGAGCTGATTTACTAAAGGTTCATTGCTCAAGTGAACATGTGACATCATCCCTCTCTCAGTGTTTGTCAAGAAAATACTTTTCAAAGGGAGGAAGAGATTTTTGAAAGAGAACCACACCACACCTTTTCATTTGATTGCCAATAAGGGGGAGAAATATTGGCACACATATTGACCCATTCATATGTGCTGAAGGAGTGTATTGACAACAAATACAAAGGGGGAGATTGAAGTGCATTGTGTTGCATTTGTTGTCAATGAGACATGAAGTTGTCTTGGAATGAATGGATGTCAGGGAGTCAAGATGTGAATGTCAAAGGATGTGATGGTGATGGTGATGAAGGAGAATGGCCATGGTACTTAGAGGAATGTCACTTAGGAGATTCACTAAGTGGCATTGGAGAATATGGTTGAAACATTCTCCATGGAAATCTGACGCTTGTTGAGCTGATCTTTAAAGTTCCAAGAACTTGTATCAACTGGATACAAAGTCACAACATTGATTGACGACCATGCATTGTCTTCTCAATGCATGAGGAGTTGAAGAGTTCCATCCACAACTACTAAGTGGATGATGTGCACTAATGAAATCCATGTACTAACTCTTAGTGCATGTGAATTGGAAGTGATCCAACTTGATCTGTAATTGGATCAATGAAGAACATTGAAGAATTCTTTGATTCAGGAGTTCGGTTGAAGATTATGAAGGAACCTTTTGAATTCCGTATCCTAAGTGAAGATCATGGGAGGAGGATTAAAGAATTCTTAAGAAGTAGAGAAGGAAAGAAATGGCTTAAGGGAGAAGTGGCATTTGGCTTATACTCATGGGTTACTTTGTTTTTCACAAAGTATTTGTACTTGCCTTTGCCAAAAAATTGGGCCACCAAGGAGGCCAGCCGAGGGTCATCACCCAAGGCACATGTGGGACTCAAGGTCACCACGCCCATGGGGAACCCTCAGGCCAAGGCAGCATCCCTTGAGGCAGGGGCGCACCCAAGACAACCGCATGGGCGCCTGGGGCACGCCCGGAGGAGCGCAGGGGGCCGTGTGTAAGCCCCCGAGGGCACGCGGTGGTGAAGCCCGCGCACCCAGGATGCATAGTGGGCGCAAGGAGCGCGCCCGCAGGAGCATGAGTGGGCGCAGAGCGCGCCCGCAGAAGAGAACACGGTGCGGGGCGGCACCGTGGAGGGGGAAGTGCAACTGAGCGTTGAGCGGGGAGCGCTTAGTTAATAAGCTGCGGAAAAACCGCGCCCCGTTTCGATGTGGGACGCGGAAAATTTCCCGGGATTGAATCTGAGCCGCTCGATTGATCGCGCGCTTGATCTGCGCCGCACATCTGATCCGCGGCGTCCCGATCTGATCCAGGCCGTCCAAAGTCGTTTGATCGGCTGATCCAACGGCCCAGCGACTGTCTTCTTCCCCGAGCTCGCACAAGGCCATCCGACGACCGCCGACGAACCAGAGGCCTCCGAGCACCAGTTTTCGAGCTCCCGGCCATCATTGTTCGATCCAAAACCTCCATTGAGATCGTCTGGCCTCCACGAACACGATCATGCAATAAAAAAGGCATGCATGCAACAGATGGAGAATTTCGGTCGAGGCCGAGGCAAACGAAGTTGCCGAGGCCTTGAGGGTTCGTGCCTTTGCATGGGATAAAAGAGACGAAGTCCGTGCATGCGTTCTAAGTCGCATGCACGTGGAGAAAATTAAGGAAAGAACCCGCGTTGGACAGAGGAGTAAATTCAAGATTCGTAAAGATTTTTAAAGAACCGAAATCTTCGGTGATTCAAGATTTATTGCACGCGGATAATCTGAGGCATCTCTGCCTATAAAAGGAGAGGCCGAGACCTCATTGAAGTTGCTGATACGCTGAAGTTTTGAAGTCCCGTGAGAGCCTCTGTGCCTCACGAAGTTTGGAGCTCCGCGCAACCCACTTGCGCGACGAAGCAGCCCGAAGCCACCCTTGGCTTCGTGAGTTCCTTTTGCGCATCCCTTGCGCAAAAGAAGTGAAGGGGAGACCCCTGCGCGCTAATCCTTGCGCGGCAGGAAGAACCCAGGGCCGCGACACTCTGCGCGCTCACGGTTGAAGCCCGAGGTGCTTTGCACCCGAGGTCTTGCACGCCCCTGTGCTCATGCACCTTGCGCGACTGCCCCTTGCAAGAACTTGCGCCAGTGTTGAGGAAGATTGGCCGCACCCCTTGCGCGCCTACATTTGAGACAGGGAGTTCGGGTTGTGTTTTACACACAGTGTGTGTGTGCAAAATTTGAAGAACCACCGTGAGCAGTGTGTGTGCAAAGAGGAAGACCCGAGGACATTGTTCCTTGGGTGTGTGTGAAACAAGAAGACCACACCCTACGGGTTGTGGGTGCTTGGCAAGGAAGGAGGCCGAGGCCTTGCCCGTGTGTGTGCATAAGGAGGAACACCACACTTTGTGTGTGTGTGCAATTCAAGTGAAGGCCAAGACTTGCATGCCTTGTGTGCAAAGTGAAGGAGAAAGGCCGTAGCCTTGTGCAACCAAAGAAGACCCGGGCCTTAGTGCCTTGTGTGCGCCAAGAGAAGACCACAACAAAGAAGAACACATTCAAGTGTGTATGCAAAGTGAAGAATATGTGTGTGCTTAACAAGTGAAGGCCGAAGCCTAGGTGTGTGCACAAGAAGGGAAGAAGGCCATAGGCATTTGTGTGTGCAAAAGAACTAAAAGGCCGAACCTAGTGTGTGCACTAAAAGTGTAAACACCTAGAAGTAAAATAAGGAGTGACTCACACTAAAGTATAACACACTCTAAGTGTGTAAACAAATTGGTTAAAGTGTGTGAAGGAGAAAGAAGGTGTGTGTGCTATATTTGATTACACCCTTTGTGGGTTTATTGCACCAAGAGAAAGAAGGAGTGCATGCATGCATGCATGCACGTGCACACGTGAAAAGTGCTAAATCAGTGGTGTGCATTTGAGGAGTCCAAGACCAGGAGGTTCTTGAAGAATTGAGAAGACCATGCTATCAGTGCATGAAGATGAAGAGCTGCCATGCACTCAGTGCATGATGTTGAAGTGATGTGAGACTGGACCAGACTGAAGTTAAAGATATCAGTTGTCTGAGTATTCAGTAGTTGGAGAGAGGCCAGGTCATCCTTAGAAGAAGGAGATAAATCCTGAGCAAGACGAGAAGACCTGTTCACCACAAGTGATCAGAAGAAGAGCAAGGCCAGTAGTCTTTATCCCAGACTGCTGAGGATACTTGAAGAAGAAGCTTAAAGTGAAGAAGAGCTACTCGTGTGACTCGAGGAGCCAGGAGAAGACCCTGTGGGACTCAGGGAGAAGAAGTCTTCAGTGGGATTCTGGAGCAGGCCAGTGGGACTCTGGTAACACTGTGGGACGCAGTATAAAGACCCTCCTGTGGGACTCAGGAGAGATACAGTGGGACTCTGTATCGACCATTGTAATACTAACCGATTATAATGGGAGAATCCATGCTGAGAGAGCATGGCAAGGATGTAGGCCTTTGGTGCCGAACCTTGTAAATCCTTGTGTCCTGTGCCTTTTCATTACTGCATTATCCGGGAAAGGTTGAGAGATACAAGAAGAGTGGATCGAGGCTTTAACCAGCCATAGAGGTTTAATTGATTAAGAATCAATTAGTAAAAAGTTTTAAAGGATCACTGATTCACCCCCTCCCCCTCTCAGTGATTCACACTGATCTGGGCACTTCAATTGTTATTACTTTAGAGTTGAAGCATACTTATTACAACATATAACAAAACCATTAAAGGACCGTATATGTATAGTGTCATTAGAAACTGGGAAACATAAACAATTGGTTCATAAATCATCTACGTTGTCTCCCATTTATTTCATCATATCTAGAGTCCCTTTTTTGAATATCCTACTTAATATCCTTCTTCCTGACCTGGGGAAAAGAAAACATACAAAAGGGTGAGCTCAAATTCTCAGTAAGGGTAAACAAAAGAAATATCAAACATATCATATTCATAAGAACATAACATTTTAAAAATCTTATCCTGCAAAAGAGATCATAACATGAGATAAATCATAGAAGTGAAATGTAATCCCAATAATCATAACTTAAAACATGAATCTTTGTGGCATACACACATAATCATAGAAAATCATTTATTAGTAGTCAAGACTCATTTCCAAGACTATCTTAGCAGATAAAGTTCATTTCTGAACCAAGTTCACTCCTCATTTCAGTCCTGTTTCACTGAAACAGTTTAACCTGCCATTCTATCCATGTCTATCTCATGAGATATAAATCTTTAACCAATGCATTAGAGGAAGATATAGGTCCCACCCATCTCATAATGAAACCATTCTTATGTGTGCCACAAAATCATAAATCATACATCATAGAATAACTCATGTAATAAAAATGGGAATCTTAAACATCATGTCATCATAACATAATCCATATAAGATAAAAGGACATCATAAAAATAATTCCATCATAACATAATAAAATAAATGTAAAAATAGGGATAGAAACAGAACCCTATATTATCTTAGATGGAAAATAATTTTGATAAAACACTTGAACTCCATTCTTGAGGAAAATATCCTTTTTACTTCAAAAAAAATTCCTTTCATAAAATGTCATATAATATTAAACTAAAAGAAGTTGATTAAAAATAAACTTGAAAACTTGTAAAGGAAGATTCATGGAAATAATTTTCTAAAAATTCATTCATTTTGTATAAGTTAAAAAAACATTTTTCTCGTGCTTTGGCCAGAAAAGTCAAAAAGTACCTCGTTCTAAAAAACGACAAAAGATTCCTTTCATATCTTTTACTAAAAACTCACAAATGGGTAAAATATGATTTAAACAATTGTAGGTGGATGGAAATAATATTAAATATTGAGGAAACATGGATTTGGATGATAAATATTCCCCAGTAAATTCTGAAATATAAACTATCTCAGATAAAAATGAGATTGTGAGATTTTCCCTTACCTTAGGTCCGATATGCTTCGTATGAATCTGAAACTCCTATAATATGGTTTAAATAATGTCAATTGACTTATTACAGAATCATGTTAATTTTTATGATATCATATATGTTCATATTTGTATCTTCTTAGTAGTAATATTTCATTGTTACTTGTTATTCAGGTGTTTATTGCTTTATGTTCTTATGCGTGTTTTGTCGAATAAATTCATATTACTTTTTATAGGATATAGATATATCATTTAAAAAATGTTATTATTGTAATATATATCATATTAATTCATTAAATTCATTTATATAATCATTATTCAATGAAGATCATATAGAACGAGTCGCATCACATCGTGGAGACGGTAGGTCGTACGTACGCACGAGCGATGATATTGTTCCCATGATCATGGAATTGTATTGAAGTGTATGTATAATATTTCAAAATCAATAACACTTTAAAATAATCATATATAGTTATTTATTTGCACCATTATACCCATCCAAGTAAGGTGGTGGTGGAAAACATATTACACCACGGCGTGGAGTCGGTATTTCGTACGTACGCACGCGCGGTGATTTTGTTTACCGTAGGATGGATAAGAGGTGAAATAGGGTTGTTTCATATTTATAATAACATATAAGTATATGAGGTATACTTATTTTATTACTTCATAATGAAACAACAAAAGAAGAGGGAGTAGAAGAATAATGGAACTTGAAAAAAACGGTAGAAGGTATTACCTCTTTCTCGAAGTGCCTCCTTTAAACTTTCTCTTAGGGCACTAGAGTTGGTATTTTGAGAATACCAGTACCTCTAGTAGGTTTCTAAGGAAGTGGGTAAGTGAAATGGATAGGGTTTATCCGATCTTGAAGTCTCAAATTGGTGTGAGGAGGAGAGGGAGGAGGTGCCCTTTTATAAGGGAGGAGAGGGGCACCTTTGGAAATATAAGAAATATTAGTTTATATTAAATCCCAACCCCACGTAAAAACTTCCAAAATGACTCATATCCAAATATTAGATGAGATAGGGTTTTAATATCATCAAACAATAAAATTTAGACATGTTAGGAATTTATTTTAAACATTATCAACTTGATTTATCCTTATTTATCAATTTAATTTTATTTGTGGTAATAATATTCCAAATTTTAAATTATTATAAATAATTACATATGTCTTGTGAATTTTCCATAATTTGACACTTTATGACATTGTCGACCATATAAATTTTAATTAATAATTTTTAAATATTTTTTTGATTGTTAAACAATTTTATATTATGTTATTTCTATAAAATAACAATAGTGTCAATTTTGACACTATTCATTTATTTGAATTTAAATAAAATATATAAAGAAGATATGTTCAAACTAAAAGCTTTAATAGATTCATAAAATGTAATATGTATCTATAAAACTAGTGGAGAACATTAAATAGTTCATATAATATTTATTTTAATATTTTTAAAACCATTTATTTTATATTTTAATTAATAAAATAATTTCAACATCACTATTGTGTCATAATTAATGATACTTATTTAATCCCTAAAAATTATAAATAAATTTATATGATGTAGATAATTTTATTATATTTATGGATACTATTTATATCCAATGTTTCATGAATTTTATCACTAAATTAAAATTATTATACTTATAATATTTAAGAGAGTGACATATTGTCACTTTCCTTGGTTTTAATAATAATTATATTATTTCATGGTCAAAAGTCCATGAAATAAATATAGTCCGTACCTTAGGTGATATTGGTCGACTTTTATTCATACAATAGTATTTTGGAAGGTGTTAGGGTAATTTTATAATCTTATATTTGCCCTTAATTACCCGATTTACCTTTAACTATGGTAAATAAAATTTACCGTAGTTACTATTCATAATGCCCAAAAATAAAAAGTAACCTATTAACATAATTTGGACCCACTGATTCCAAATATGGAATCCATTTTTTAAAATTCAAAACACATAAGTTGCAGTAATTAATTTAAAATTAATCTCGTTGTTAAGAAAACGGGTTTTAGAAGTTAAAACATTGCCAAAGATTGAAATGTTTTTACCTATGAATTCAATGTGAAATTAATTCTAATGACATAAATTATATTAAATGGTAAAAATATATTCTATTTATACTTTAAAACCATTCAATATTATAATTTAACCATATAAATTATCTCAATGAAAAAAGTTGTTTTTAATTAAAAATTAGCGTATTTTTACTATTCATCAAAATATGAAAGTTATCAGAAAAGTATGAAAAATTTATCCAAAGTAAATTTTTATATCCTGATTCCAAAGAAGAATTTTATTTTTTCAAATTGAACTTATAAACATGTCAAAAACTAGATTTAATGTGGGTGCGCCATCAAAAGGCGGCAAAACTGTATTTTTTGAAAAATATTTCTTTTACCCGAAAAAATTATTTTGTTCTCTTACCATGTTCTAGAAAATGTATAAGATGAATAATAATGTTATAAAAATAAAAAAGTAGTTAATACTATTCATAACGGCTAGTTCATAATAATATATCGTTGTTTAGTGAAACCCGGTATTGTGTACTACACACGCTATCGAGGAAGGTCGTGATTGTGTGTAATGCAAGCCAAGTTAGTATTGTGTGTTGTGAAAGATTCCTTTGGTGTTGTGTATAACATAAGACATAAAAAAATATTTCATAAAATCTCAGTTTGTTACAGAAATTGTGGGAATGATTTCGCCCGATACAAATAAATAAAACATTAGAAGTAATACAGAGTAGCGTAGAATAAATAAACCAGGTAAAGTGACTAAACAAGAATGAATGAAAATAAAACTAACCAAACTCGACGTCCGGACTAACTCCATGTGACCCCGCGGGTCACTCTCCGACTCAACGATCAAACATCGCCCAAGGAGAGCGCACTCAATATGTAGCCTATACAAACACTAAAAACAAAAAAGAACTATATGCGTGAGTATTAAAACTCAGTAGGCTATCTCAATATCTATTCCCAATGCACTACCATTAAAATTAAGAAGCATAAAATCTAAGTTTGAACTACAATGTATTAAAATATGCATTTCTATAATTTTTATTTGAAATCAAAGTACAAAACATTTCCCTTAGACATTTGAAAAACCAGAACAAAAGGGGTTGGAGCACATTTTCTTTTGAAAACATTATCATGGGAGTTGGAAAACCAAAATGTCACTTTTCATGAAAAACACCACACAAGGGTACCAAGGTAGATACATTAAGGGAAATGTAAATAGGTGTGCCAATATCCTTGTAATAGTTCAATAGATAAAAGTAACACTAGACATAGGCGAACCTGAGAGATCGAGAATAATCTAGACGACACTAATACCTACGACCCCATCTACAATAGCATGCCACATATGATGAAATCTAACGCTCCAAAATGATCGGTCATCCTTTCTTAGGAAGGCTAAGGGAAAATCCCATAATAATAAACCCAAACATATCTTCCTACTATGGGCCACTGGTCAGTACCATAACCTACCAGTGCAGTACTCATCTCAGACAATTCCCTCAATATGTCAGGTTCGCATGTCGCAAGTATATATATATATATATATATAAAGGTGATTCAACAGTTGTCATCAATCATCAAATCAAAAACTATACTTAAATAAAAAATAATAATTAGCATTTCCAAGGAATGTCTAAACACATCATTTATCACGCCTAAACATTGATAAAACTTTTTTTAATATATTTAGATTACACACTCAAGACCCGACCATTTTTAATAAAATTCCAAAACATGCTAAAACACAATACACACTTTTGTAAAAGAAAAACCACTTTTAAAACCACAAAAACAACCTAAAACATTGTTCTATACGCTTCTGATACATTTATAAACTCCAGAAATTCATTTTTTACATCACACTTTACTCTGAAAATCCAAATGGGCATTTTATAAAGAAAACAGGGCATGCATTGTTGAATAAAACAATTTCAATTTAACACTCAATGAATTATGAACCCCAATATGCATTTCATACTTTTATTTAAATCATTGAACCTTGTTTTTAACTTTATAAACCATGTGTGTAAACATCCAGTATTCACAACTCGACACACGCACAACCCATTCATCAAATGAAAACTTTTTTTTGAAATGAAATGCACCCCAGAAATACCCTCTTTTATAATTAGCACTACCAAAATAATCTAATAAATGTTGAACAATTTATAAAACAACAATCCAGAGGCATAACAAAGTTATACCTAAAACACACTCAATTTTACACAAAAATGCTACTTTAAAGTTAACTACACAATAATACCATATTCAACAAGACTTTAAACATATACCGCATAATAAATGACTATCAAAAAGGTTGAAAAAAATATTTAATGCATATACTAAGTGTGAAAAACATATAATTAAAGTTTCTTAAATTAAAAATGTCAAGTGCAAGGGAATTCCTACCTTGAGAATAAGGCACGACGATGGCGCAAGCTTGGAAACAAAGTGCGGCGACGATGCTCGCACGAAAACGCCCCGCTAAACCTACCAAAATAACCATTAACCAACCAACTAACCCACAACAAACAACACCCCTATCACAAATAAGGGAAATGAAATAGATAAGGTGTTATCGGGGTGCGACGAAGGTGCTGGTCGGAGTCAATTGGTGGGTGGAGACTTTCCAGAAGGGGGCGCTGGCCAGAGGAGGACAGCACGGCTGGAGGTGGGTGGGCCGACGGGAAAAGTGTCACTGGTGAAAAGGAGGTCTGAGGGGCTGCTGCAAGAAGCAGGAGGCCAAGGGGGTCTTGGGGAATCGCGCCAGCTAGCAAGGACCATGCTGGAGGGGGTTGTGGGCGAGGGATGCCGGAGTAGGGGGTCACGCTTCCTGGTGGAGAAGGGATGAGTGGGGTCCTGCGCTGGATGGGTGTGACAGACAGAGAAAACCCAACAGCACAAGGTGGGGGGTCCGGCTTGGGGTTGTTATGCCAAAGGTGCGCCTCATGCAAGGGGAGAGGAGGGGAGGCCACCGTTGAGACCCAATGGAAGCAGGATAATGGAACTGGGGTCGCACAATGGGGAAGGCTGGGCTTCTCCGGTAGGTTGCAGCGGCGCTGGAGGGATGGAGGGATAACGGACGGTGTTATGTGGGGTAGAGGTGTCCGACATAGCTGAGTGGGAAAGTCGGATGAGGGGTGAAGGGCGCTGCTATGATGAATGATGGGGACACACCACCTGCAGGGGAGAGGCAGTGGCTGGGTAAGTTTCGGAAGAAGGGGGGTGGTGGCGGGAAGGGAGAAGGAGTGTAGAGGGAGAGCCACGTGAAAGGGAGAAAAAAAAGAACTGCATGAATTAGGGTTTGGTGAAAACAAAATAAAATAATGAAAATAAATAGATAATATTAATATTAATATTAATATTAATAAAAATAATAAAATCATGATGATAAAAATAAAAATAATAAAAGTATTCATATTATCTCAATATTAATAAAATTATTAACACAATAATTAATGTGTGTTATAATTACAAAAATATATTTATTTTTATTCTCTGAGGACATGCAGTCGCGCAATTGCTAGGGCGAAGCCACGCTGATTCCAAACTCGCACTCCGCTCGCACGCCCGACGACGTCAACACCAGAAAGGCATACTTTAATATAACCCAAAGAAATTAATTCAGGGATGAACCCGAACACCAACAAAAATATTTAAGGCCAAATAAATAATAAAATAAAATAGATTCGTAGGTCGGGGTGTGACATTCAACCCATGTGCACCATAAGAATTTCTAAAATACATTTCTAACCACTCAAAAAATCCATAGAACACATTCAAGAGCAAAGAAAGGATACCAAAATTATTTAATAATGCTAAATAATGGAATCACCTACCTCAATCTTGGAAAATTCTAGAATCCAGTGGAAAAACACAACCTTACATCAAGAGAAACCTATAAAGGGAAGATAAAACCATAAAAACCAAGATTAAACCCAAAGAACCTTGATTCAACCCATTTTAGTTCAACCAATCTGCTGTAGAGAGAATAACCCAAGAAGGAAGAAAGAAGGACCCAAGAAGGAGGAATAAATCAAGGAAAGAAAGGCTTACTTGATGATTCTTGAAGATCCCACACAAAAAACACCCAATATTCGAGGATCTAAGGGAGACAAGAGGATGGGAGGAGGCACATAGGGCTACAAATCCTAAATGGGGAATAAATATGGTGGATTTGGGTTGAAATTGAGTGAGGTTAGAAAGGAAAATTCCATATTTTTAATGACCTGGATAGATGGAATGGTTAGGTCGCACGGTTTTCCAAACTGTGAAGAAACCATGTAGTCTCCTATGTCCAAGAGGAAACCAGATGCACAGTTTTTTTTTGGAGGGCGCATAGTCGTGTGACAGGCTATGCATCCTAGACAGTGCCATTATCCAAGGTGCATGGTTTCTTCTGGGCTAGCGTATGGTTTCTCTTAACTGTGCACCAACCATGCACCACCTGTTTTTGGGTCTAAAAACTCCATTTTCACTAAAAAAATCTAAAGAAATATATGGGAACAAGATAGGACTAAAATAAACTAGAAAAATAAGTCAAAATAAAATCAATTATGAGACAATTCTCCCCACCATGAAAATTTTTATCCCTCAGAAATTTATCCCATAGTATAATTAGAGAAAAAAATGGATATTACTCCTTAACCTAATATTTACTCTCCCATGTATCATGTTCATCATTACCATGCTGCTAAACAACTTAGACCAACATTATGGAATTTTCTTGAAGCACTTTCTCTTGGTAATCCACAATCGATACCGGCTACTCAAACACAGACAAATCTAGATCTAGCTCTAACTATTCCCAATTCAGCACATGAGACAAATCTAGATTATACTTATTTAACTAAGGGAAATAGAAAACATCATGAATTTACATAAACCGGGACGTAAACTCTAATTGGTATGCCACCTTACCAACTCTCTCAGTAATCTAAAATGGTCTAATGTGCCTCAGTGTTATCTTCCCTTGCTTACTTAAATGATGGTGACCTAAACGAGGGTCCAATTTCAGAAACACCTGATCGCATATAGAAAATTCTAAATCTCAGTGCCTTTGGTCGAAATAATACTTGTGGTAAATCTTTTTCATCAAAAAATGTTTCCTAATTAACTTAACTTCATAAAAAAATTTCTACACCAAGATTGGTCCCAACAACGAGGTTCCACCCACCTCTTCCCAACATAAAAGATACTGACACGGCTGACCATAGAGTTCCAAAAAGTTATCCATTCATATTAAGTATTGGTAACTATTTTTATATGAAAACTTTACCAACCCTAAATTGTTACACCAACACTACTAGAAAACAAGGATATAGCCACGAACCTATAGCCATGGTTTTATAAGTCTGTGGCTATAGCTTAGTTTATAGCCAAAACTTCTATTAAAATTGTGGCTAAATCATTGTTTATAGTCACGCTTAATAAATTCCATATCTAAGTTTTTTTTTACCATCCATTGGGCTCCTCCACGATTCCTCTCCCCAGACCCCTCGCGACCCAGCTTATCCCCGTGACTGCGGCCCTCTCTTCTCCGCACGACCTCTTCTCTCGGCCGCCCTCCTCCACCCTCACGACTTATCCTCTCTTGGTAGTGACCTGTCCTTTCGACGGTGACGTATCCTCTCGGTGGTGACATATCCCCTCGGTGGTGACCCTTCTTCCCCGATGGCCTTGGCGACCTCTCCTCTCTCTGATCCTCATCCCCCAACATTTCCCGGATGGCCTTCGCGACACTGCCCCATCTTCATCCCCCTCGCGACGCTGCCCATCATTGCCACCGAACGAGGCAACTCAGTCTATTTCTTGGTAACATCTCACCTCTCGTATCTCAAAGTTGATCGAATTTATCTGAATTACATACACATATTTCTCTCTACTGGAATTCTTCAAACTAGAAATTAATTCCAATAGGAAAAGGATATTTTCATATCTTATTGAAATCACAAGAGGATCTATAGTGATTTTGGAGTACTGAAAACCTCAATCTTAAACTTGGTTTACTCATAATTTCTAATCGGGACTCTAACTTCAATCCGCACACACATAGGAATACATTGGCCAAAGTATGGGTCAAACTATATGGTCTTAATTGGTTCTTTTGGCACCCAAAAATTCTAAATTATATTGTCTCTTCCATAGGAACTCCCCTCAAAATTGATCATAGAACATTAAATGTCGACTTATGTCTCTTTTCTAGAGTTATGGTGGAAATTAAACATGATTCAAAGCTGCCCACCACAATTAATTTCAATTCAAATGACTACAAAACTGAAATTAGAATTGAATATTAGAGGAAACCTCCCTTTTGTGAACATTGTAGGATCATTGGTCATACAATTTTCAACATTAGAGTAATTAGAAAACAAGTAACACAAACAGTTGAAAATGATTGGAAGGAAATTATGATAAATAAAAAGGATAAATACCCTATGATAGATATACATGTACCCCCATCAAAGAAATCTAAAACTTGGGTGAAATAGTCAAACAGAGTGATACACATAGGGGATAACTCAAGTACTAACTAGGTTGATATGGCTGAATAAGAAGAAAACTCCATTAAAGATAAAGGAATCTTAGAAGAAATTGAAATTTTGGTGTTAGACACTATTAGGATATCCAATAAGGATGAATCTAATACATGATCAGCCGAAAAATTTCAGAATCTAACCAAAATTCTGAACATAGCCCAAGTAAAAAATTGAAGTGAAATGAATGCAATGCATTCACTACACCCCCTCATAACTATGTGTGCACTAGATCATTTTCTGTTTAATCTATGGATGATCACTCCTCATATTTAAGTACTTGAAAAATTGAGGATCCCTCCCTATTAAATGCCATTATTTCATTAGGGACAAAGATTTAGACCAACAGTAAAACAAATGTACCTGATAATTTCTCTAAAACTATAGATTCAACTAGCCATTCTATAGATTTTGGGAATCTATTGTCTATCCCAAAATCTGTTCAGGATATCACACATACTAGTAGTATGATTGCAACTGTTTCCATGGATTTTGAAACTGTTAAATCAATGAAGGTAAGTACACCCTCGGTACAGGTGACTAAAATGCAGGATCTCATTGGATCCATTAAGAAGATTCAGCCCATAGAGGATATCGAGGTGGAGAATAAAAGGATCCAGTTACAACCTCTTCTTCTACTTTATTCTCTTTTTATAGTTCACAACCTTCTAATAGTGTTGATGTCATTAGTTCTCTGATGCTTTGTAATTTGAATCCTACAGACCCAACCATTAAAACATCATTAACTCATGCTTCTATGAGATCTTTTAATCACTTCTATATCATATATAATAATAATACTAATCTTGAAATGAAGTTGGTAACCAAAAATTTAGAGAAGGTTTTAGCTCCTTCTCCCCTTGCGCACTCTAAATCTATTACCAGTTATGTAGAATCAGGGAGTCAAATGAGTATTTTTAAGGTTGTTTCAACTGAGACACATACCCTAACTTCTAAAAATATTAAAAATGATGTATAACCTATAAAAACTACTTGAACCTCCCCAGTACAGGACCCTAAAAATATGTAGGCATGTAATATTTCCTTTCCATTAAATCCATACCATCCAACAGATCTGGATACTGCCTAACAACAGACAGTGGATACTTAAATGTTTTCAGGTACTTATATTTCTACATCTATAATTAATGATGATTTCTCTATGAAATATGGAAACTTGAATTCTAATCATAATATCATTTCTTTATCGACTTGTTCTAAGAATTATATAGACTCACCTATGAATGATCCAATTAAGAAACCTACAAAGAAGATTCTAGTCACATCTAGGAATGAACAAGAACATGCCACTAAAAATAACCTAGAGGTTAGAAGGACTACTAGAAAAAAAAAGTCTCTAGAATAAAGAGAAAATGGTGTTCTGACTCTAAATTCAGGTTTAAATGATGATCCCCTTTTGGAATTGTCAGGGTATCTCTAACTATGACATGTTCATTGTTTTAAAAATAATGGTTAACAACCATCATCCTATGTTATTTTCTATCGTTAAACCTAAAATTTTATTTTCCTCTATATAATCACATTTATGCCAACATAATTATGTTTTTACTGGTGTAATAAATAATACACTCAATGCTGATTCTTTATATATTTTTTTACACTCTTATTTACACAATGTTAGTGTTTTCAATATCTCTGTCCAGATATTTACTTGCAACTTTAACATTTATGGCACACATAATTTCTGCTCCTTTGTCAATTCTAAAAATAGATACCAAGAAAGAAGAACTATTTGTAATGATCTCTCATCCCTAGGCACTAACATAACTACCTCTGGTTTCTAATTGGCGACTTTAATTCCATTCTTAACTCAAGAAAGAAAATTGGACCTTCTCATGCTTCAATTTAAATGAAATAATTTAAAGCCTCAATTGAAGACACTAATATCATTGAAATTAATCTCACTGCTGTAAAATACACTTGGTATAGAAGAAATTACAACAAAATGGTTTCCTCAAAATTGAATAGAGACTTCATGAATGTCCCTGATATAGATTTATGGGACACTATCTCCAGCACCACTCTTCACAAGCTGGATTTTGATCATCATACAATCTTGGTCAATGTCTCCTCTAATGTCATGAAACCCTAATTGCCTTTTGTATTTAACAATGTGTGGTTCTCTGATGATGATTTCACCCATATCATCTAGAACTATTGGTCTTCAATGTCTCATAACAATGATTCCTTTGCCTGAAACCTCAAATTGAAACATCTCAATTAGACTCTAAAAACTTGGTGCAGCTCTAAAGCCAAACAAGTTAACAATGACATCATGATTCTTGAGAAAGTCCTCAATGATCTGAAAAACAAAAACACCAGCTCTGACCTCATCACTGATCCTACTCAAGAAATAAACACTATATTTAAACTCAACTCTTTGCTCACGTTCAAAGAAAATATGAGAAAACAATCATTTAAAGTTAAATAGTTAAACAAAAGTGATGGAAATACCAAATTCTATAACTCTCTTCAAAGAACTAGGAAGCCTTGTAGGCCATTAACCTTTTTAAAGGATAGGAACAAACTGCTTGAAAATGAGGGGTAGGGGTGCAAGGGGAAGGGGGGCTATCTAGGAGTGGGGTGAAGGGTTCTAGGGGAGCAGTGTGCAGGGGGTAGGGAGGGGGGCAAGGGGTGTGGGGGTGAAAGGGTAGGGAGGCTGTCCAGTGGGGTCAAGGGGCTGCCTTGGAGGGAAGGGGGGTCCGAGGGGGGTCCAAGAGGGAGGGGAGGATGGGTTCCCATCAGATAATTCTATAAAAAACATAATAGGTCATTGTTCAAACATCTAGGTTTTAATGTGGGTGTTGGAGGTACACCGAAATAATCTTATGTGGTTATAGAAAGGTGTGACCATTCATGATTTTTTATAATTTGAAACATTTATGAATTCCCTTAACCATAATATTTGTTATAATTTTTTTATTGACATGTTATTGATGGTTACTTATTATCTTATGAAACAATACATATAATTTTAAGTCATTTTCTTGATTATTTATTTAATTTATGTTTATATGCCTCTGAATGGATAAATACTAGATGTACAATGTTGATCAGATCACTGATGAATTTTAGGAGTTACAACATTTCTTGGACTTTTCATTCACTAATGATTTAGATGGCGGATTGATTCGATGCCAGTGTTTTGATTATGTTGGAAGACCATGGCTAACTCGTGAGGAAGTGAGTTATCATATCACTAAAAAATGTTTCCAAAAAAATTATCATGTGTGGTATCACAATGGAGAAAAAGCGCAAGTGGTGAATGACATCAATTCAGCGAAAATTATTGGTATGAAAAATATGATTTCTGGTCGGTTTCCTTTTGTTTCTAAATCCATCTTCTCATGTAGACCAGTGCAAGAGTAAATGAATACTGAAACACAATTTTCATCTATTAATCAGGATGATGATGTTGGGAGTGTTAGAAAGCTTATGGAAGATGCAAATACTCCAATATATCAGGCATGTGGATAAATGAGAAAACTTGAGTTTTTAATGCGATTATATCATGGAAAAGCAATATATGGATTTTGTAATACTTCAGTCGACTATATCCTTATATTTATTAAGTATTTACTGCCTGATGATGTATGTATTCCAGAAAATAATTACATGGCATCAAAGTTGGTTGAAAAATTTGGATTTTCATCTATTAAGATTCATTATTGTCCCAAATATTGTTTTTTGTTCTAGAAGGAAAATGAAGAGTTAAGTCAGTACAAACAGTGTGGCACATCAAGGTGGAAGACTAATAAAGACAGAACGCAATCTCGCATACTAGAGAAAGTGATGTGGAACTTCCCTTTAATTCCCTGGCTTCAAAAAAAAATTATGTCAGAAAAATGGAAAAGAATGTGAGATGGCATGAAGATGAAAGAAATAAAGATAATGATGAAATAGTTCATCCTACAGACGGGTTGGCTTGGAAGAAATTTGATAGGTTACATCCTGATTTTGCATCTAACCCATGAAATGTTAGATTGGGATTATCCTATGATGGTTTCAACCCATTTTTCCAAATTCATACTGCACATAGTACTTGGCCTGTTTTCATTCACATTTATAACTTTCCTTCATGGATGTGTATGAAGAATACGTTTACTATCATGAGTATATTGATATCTGGACCCAGTGATCCTGGAGATGATATTTATATATACTTGAAGCCATTAATATAGGATTTAAAGGAGCTTTCGATTGTTGGTGTACAGGCATACGATGCATTCAGGAAGGAGTACTTTATGTTTCGTGCAGCTTTATTATGGACAATAAATGATTTACCTTCCTAAGGAATGATGTATAGTTGGAGTACTAAAGGGAAATTATCCTGTCCTATTTGTATGAAAAATACACATTTCCTAAGATTAAAGTTTCGACGAAATTTCAGCTTCATAGGGCATCGATGATTTCTACCGATGGATCATCCATACAGGAAAAATCAAAGACAGTTAGATAATGTCGTCGAGACAGATGAGACACCTCAATGAATGCTAGGGAATGATATTGTTAAAGAACTTGAGGATTTGAATTATGTTCTTGGAAAAAGTCAATCAAATATCATAAAGAGAAAACATGTTAATTTGAATTCCAATAACAATTGGAGAAATAAAATCATATTCTTTGAGTTGTCATATTGTTCATAAAATTTATTGCGTCATTGTTTGGATGTAATGCATATCGAGAAAAACATTTGATGGTAAAGGAAAAACAAAATATGATTTGAGGTCTCGTCGTGATTTGATGGATTGGGGTATAAGAGTAAAACTTCATCCTGAGTTAATTGGTCAAAATAAGTGGAAATTCCCTATTGCCTGTTATTCGATGACAAATGTGTAGAAGAAACAATTTCTTCAGGTCTTGGAATGTTTGAAGGTTTCAGATGGTTATTCAAGTAATATTTCTAAAAGGGTGAATACACAAGATGTGAAACTAAAATCTCTTAAAATCCATGATTACCATGTCTTGTTACATGAGTTGATTCCTATTTCCATTCTACATTTACTTTCACATAATGTTAAAGTTTATGTGATTAAGTTATGTCATTTTTATCGAGACCTTTGTTCCAAAAGACTGAGCAGAAGTGTTGTTCAGAAATTGCAGAGATATGCACTGATTATTCTTTGCGACTTGGAGAAATTTTTCCCACCGTCATTTTTCACATGTATGTTACATCTGACTGTGCATCTTCCCATGGAAGTTCTTTTTGGTGGTCCTGTTTTGAGTCGGTGGATGTATCCTACAAAAATAATGATGTTTACATTGAAATCTTATGTGAGAAATAAATATCACCCCGAAGGCTCTATTGTGAAATGTTATTTAGCACAAGAATGCATGGATTTCTGTTCATCGTACTTGGATAACGTCACCACAAGGTCTAATCAACTTATAATAACTGAAGATGAGCAATATGATCCCATTGAGCCTACATTTTCTTCACTTCCCTAAATAGGGGGGATATCTGGATCGTACTCATTATGTACTTTAAGCAGGGAAGAGTGGTAAATGGCTCATCGTACAGTATTATTCAACTGTGGTGTGCTTGATGATTATATCAAGTAAGTAAACTAATAAATATGCATTTTTTTCACTATGTTATTTCTTCATATCTTCTGACATTTTTAAGATTTCATATTTGTAGATAAAATTTAGAAATTATAAAAAAGAGACATCGCTCTCTATCTATTAAGAGGAAGGAACTACTACACAGCAAAGAATTTGCTGCTTGGTTAAAGTCAAAGGTAATAGATTTTTTTTCTTCTTATAACATAATCACATGTCTCTGTTTAATATTAAATGTTGTTATCTTTTAGGTTTTAACTCTACCAATGAATGAAGTATCAGATGAAGTAAGAGCATTATCCTTTGGTCCAAACGAAGTGGTACGTGATTGTAAAGCAATGGTTGTCAATGGATTTAAATTTTCTATAAATATCTATGCAAAAAAATGACAAAACAGCACGATGGTGTGATAATAAGTGCCACAACAGATTTTTATGCGAGTGCATCAGATAGACAACCTCGGTCAGAAAATATATCATATTATGTTGTTGTTGAAAGAATCATTTTATTAGATTATTATGCACATGGTCGTGTCGTAATGATGAAATGTAAGTGGTTTTATTCAATGACACGACAAGGAATGCATATTGATACCTGTGGATTTAGAGTGATTGATATGAATCACCAACTTCACACTGATGAACCTTATATTCTTGTGCCATAGGCTAGACAGGTGTTTTATGTAACTGACCTGTTACAACAACAATTTGGTGTTATTATTGATGTCATTCCCAGGCATATTTTTGACTAAGACATGGATGAAAATGATGTTGTGGATGAACCTGTAGTTATTTATTCGAATGTTTCATTTGATGACACAAATGACTCAATTTATAGAATAGATTGTGAACTAGAAATTGTCACAGACCACACAGAACGTTGATACATTTGTAAGTATTTACCTGACATTATCGTAATATTGTATGTGTTTTTTTAAACTTCCATACATGATATCAAATTAACTAGTATATTTTATCAATATAAATATCACATTGAAAATGTATCTCATTGTTTTATGATACAATTGTATTATTTAATATTTTGTATTATTTCTATTTATTTGAAAATATTATTTTAAATTTCCAGGTCAAAATGTCTGAATATGATGATATTAGAATAAATATAAGAATATGAAGAAATGAACAACATATGTCTCATCTGGCCAACACTGTAAGTGAAATTTATGTTTGAATATTATGGTCTTTCATATTATTTATCTTGTTATCGTTCGTTTAATTTTATCATCTATGTTATTTTAGGCTACTTTGTCAAGGAGACAGTTAGATTATACTACTGAGGTTGATAGTATGGAGAGGGATATTGATTCCACAGTTCAGCCTACTACTATGCCGCTTGAGTCACCAGAAGGTCATCCTCCCATTATTCCACCTCCATATTATCCATACCCACATTTTCCATATCCCTTTCTACCTGCACCCACATCGGATGGTAATTCTCAGACTCCCATCCCTCCTTATTTTCCATTCCCACCATCCATTGTACAGGGCACTGCGCCCCCATATATCCCACCACCATATCCATATCCATATCCACCCCCATCTGTACAGGGTTATCCATCTACTTTATAGAGTAATCCTACTGTAGATATCCCACCTACCACAGAGGATACTCCCCCTCTAGACGCTGCACTTCAGGGGTCAACAGATCCCCCATCTATTGTTATGTGTTTAAACATTACTGTTAGTGATTAATGATAAATTATTATATATTATTATCCTTTTTTAACTTTTTTCATGATTAGCTCCAGTATCCACCAGACGACGAGGCCGCACAAAAATGCGAGAGGTTTGGAATCGACACATGAAAATCATGGTTGAATACAATGAGGACAAATCTATAATTAAAAAAATGGTACAGAATGTAAAAGATTTATGGGAACACTTGTTGAACACAACAATATCATTCCGGTTCAACCAATAAGTTGGAGGGAAGTTAGAGAACAAATAAAGTACAATGAATGGACAGAGATCTGGGTAAGTAATATTAATTACCTTTTATATATATTAATTTATAATATTTTCTTAACAAATATTTTGTCCATTATAGCTTCGATATAATTTTCTCGATGGAAAAAATTCCAAGTCTGCAAGGTTAATAGATTTAGGTGAAATGTGGTGAGCGTAAAAGTATGACTTATATCTTGGTTGGAAACAGAGAGTTGGAATAGATCTTGAAGAAGTACCAGTGATTCATGATTTCCCAACATCATAATACAAAGAGATGATCGACTATTGGAAGAGTTAAGAGTTTAAGGTATTTGTTAAATTTATATATATATTCATTTATTTATTTAAAAATGAGTTTTATTTATGTTAATGAAATTATATAATTATTTTTTTATAGGAGAAATCATATAGAAATAAAATAAATAAGAGTGGAATGAAACATGTTTATACTCGTGGACACACTTCACTCCCAGATCTTGAGAAAACACAGGTAATTTAATATTTAAAATATTTACCTTTATTTACTATAATTTTTTTGACTTCCAATTTTGATTTATTTCTTTGTTTTTTCTAGAAAAAATAATTGAATATCGAGGTTCGCATTCCTCGCTCGACTTTTTTTGTATAATCATAAAAAAGAAAGATGGTATTGTGCCAAATACTGACACCGAGAAGGCGATTGTAAGTATATTTGAATTTCTTTTATTTTGCCTGAATTTAATTCCTTATATTATTTTATCATTTTAATTTATGTTATATATCAATCAACAGAATTATTTGGAGACATTGGTAGAAAAAAATCCTGACAATTTGGGCCCGAACGATCATCTACATCAGGTATTAGGAGGTGAGCATCAAGTCAGAGTGCGTTGTCGACCTGGGAAGAATATTGTACCATCTCAATACTGGTTTATTGACAACGTTTATTCAAGTACCAGTTCTGGTTTGGTCACAGTGGAATAGATTAATTCTGTAATCAAAGAAGTAACTCAAAAAGCAGAAAAGGTGATATTTGAAAATATGAAGAAATTTATGTCTGCCATTTCTTCTACACTTTCACCAGAAGAAACTTCATCGGTTGACTCATGTTTGATTTTGATGAGTTCTGCAGGTGAAGCTGGAGCTGTAGCTTGAGCCGGAGCTGTAGCCGGATCCGGAGCTGGAGCTGAAGCTGTAGCCGGAGCCGGTCCCAATGTCGGTGCCGGTACCGATGTTGATGTCAATGATGATGCTGGTGGAATGAGAGGTGCTGATGGTGTTTCTATAAGAGGCGTGGATGAGGGTTGTCATGAATCTGATGATACTGATATTGAGACTCACTATTGATGTGAATTGTATTTTTGGATTGTTAATATGTGTAATTTTATTATGCAATGAGGTTTTATTATTTTAATATTGAATTGTATTGTGGTGTTTCTGACTATTTCTGCATATTTTTTATATAGTAGTTAAGTTTTACTATTATTATATTGAATTGTATCCTCCTTTGACGTGACCATCATACCTCCTCGATGATGCTTCTCTAAGGCACCCCCTCTGTCTCCTCTGGAACACCTTCGACGGTATGTAGTCCAATTTTCCATTTTTTTCTTGAGGAGGCCCCTCTATTAGTTTCACAGATCATATTGTGAGTTTGGTGAATTGTATTGGTGTGCAGGATAGGGATTCATGCTATGTAGAGAACCAACAAGAAAACATAGTCGATGCAATTGATTTGCTCCCACGACTTGCAATCGGGATTGACGTGAATATAAAATTCAGGAGGTAATGGTTATTTTATACCATTTTTTGTATGACATTAGTAACCATTTGTTGTGTTTTTATTGGTGTTTCATGGAAATCCCATGATAAATTGTTTTTTTGGGTTCTAAATACTCAATTCCATTACAAGGGGGCAGGGGCGGGGGGTGTGCAAGGGGGCGGGGGGGCAGGGGGTGTGTAGGGGGGTGTGCAAGGGGGCAGGGGGAGGGAGAGGGGGGTGTGCAAGGGGGTAGTGGGGGTCGGGGGGTGTGAAAGGGGGAAGGGGCTGTGCAGGCACTGCATCTGAGTGTCATTCAGTTTTTTTATGACTACCTGGTTTTATTCAATACATAATTTTTATAGTTTCATTCATGCAGATAATGCATAGTTGACTTACTGATTAGTGTTTTTCCCTCCACTCCATGAATTATTATATTTTCCCATCATGATTTCTATCAGGTCTTTCTACGGTACCAACTACAATTTTTAACTTCCATATACTCCATGCCCTACTTCGACATCTCCGACTCACGATTTTCATCGGGACTTGCTACGACACCCACTAGATTTTTACTACTGCTCCAAACCCTCCTCTAACATGTGAAATAGCCATATATTTCTTGTAAATTGATTTTCGTCTGATCTGCTACTCCATGCCCTCCATAACGGTTTCAACTTATCCACCGTTGCCAAAGGTATGGTTTTACCACACCATTTTTTACATCATGACAAGTTTTCTTTTTACTCAACTGCATCCTCAAATATGCAATTCAACCCGAGACTCACATTTTCATAATATGATGCAATTTCATGTTTGGTTGTTTAATGTTTTCAATGTATGGTGAAATATCCAGTTTAGGTTATGTTGATTCATCTTCCAACATCAATGGCATTGAAAAGGGTAAAATTGCGATATAATCTTATTTTCAAAATTAAAATTAATATGTATACTCTTTTAATTAATGAACACATGATATTATTATCATTTCATTAATGTGATTTATTCTTTCAGGTCAAGCATCATTACAAATAGTATTGACAACGGCATTGTAATGTGCCTTACAAAAGGGTTGGGTGGGGAGAATTTTATAAAAGGTGTGTAGTTCGACTATTTATCAATTATCAATTACTATTTATTGTAATTTTATCCATTTAAATCATTAGAATTTTCAAAAATTATTTTAGATTAATTTAATGCTTTATATTTTCCAATTCCATTTTAATTTATTTCATTTATGAAATCTATAATTTTCAGGTTTAATTATCCAGTTTAGGTGATTCTGTTTCATCTTCCAACATCAATGGCATTGAAAAGGGTGAAATTGCTATATCATCTTATTTTCTAGATTAAAATTAACATGTACACTCTTGTAATTAATGATCACATGGTATAGTTATCATTTCATTAATGTGATTTATGCTTTCAGGACAAGCATCATTGGAAATAGTATTGACAACGCTATTGCAATGTGCCTTACAAAATGGTTGGGTGGGGAGAATTGTATAAAAGGTATGTAGTTAGACTATTTCTCAATTATCAATTAATATTTATTGTAATATTATCCATCACAATCATTTCTTTAATTATTTCCCTTTGATATTATATTCAAGAAACACATCAAGATGTGCCTAGAAATCTGAAATCTGTACCTATTTTCACTACATCTTCAGGTTAGGTCACTTCTTTTGTTTGTACATTTATTACATTGGGTCTGAACTATTATATTAATTGATTTCAAACAATATAAATCATGATAGGCTATAAGAGTTCATTTTATGTCAGGAACATGAAGCAAATAACATCGAGCAATATTATACTATTTTCCTAAAAAAAACTTAAATGATGCTTGCATGTTAGGGGGCTTCAACACCATATATGTGTATAGAGATTGATTGTCCAGAACATGTACATATTAATACATTTTTATAGATATTGTTGAATTTTTTTGTACATATATTGAACTTTATTCCAGAAATTTACATAATATCTATGTACAGATTAATATAGTAGGGATGTTGGAAATTAAATGCATCTATTTTTAGATAAGATATGGTTCCAAATTTCACAACCAATATAATAATTCACTGTCACTATGGTAGTAGTGTGGATGGAACTCTATTAAAAAGGCATCACTATAGTTAGGGGTATCCCTGTATTTTATAGTGTTTTCCTTCAAGAGGTGGATTCATTTGAGGAGTAGGAGATGTTGTAAGATTAAGAAGACCTCTAGATGGATAATGTTTCAATCGAATCCCACCACCAGCTATAGGTAGTCTATTCCAAACTCATGGTGCCATTTTTGGGGACCATATGATGATGCATACAAGGGATGGACATGATTAGGTACTGCTTGAGATAGTTTTAGGTATGATATGGGTATTCTGTATATTCTATATGTGTTTAACCAGCAATAATGTGTTCCTACCTCTCTCCATGCAGGGATCTGGAAATTTTGAAGCAGATTGTAGTTACAACTACTCTTGTAGTCAAAGACACTGCCATTCAGTACATATTTTATTCCTATATAGCTGTAATTATC
This sequence comes from Viscum album, assembly GCA_963277665.1. NCBI lineage: Eukaryota > Viridiplantae > Streptophyta > Magnoliopsida > Santalales > Viscaceae > Viscum > Viscum album. Next base: position 803,930,926 of record OY728148.1, read on the forward strand.
CAAATCAATTTTTACATCAAATTGCATAGGATCTGAGATAAATCTATTGCTAATTAGTGAATTTGCTAATTAGATTCCTTCTCATCCCATATTTAACACAGGTTTGGAAACACCCAATATGGGATAGATGCTATGATAGCTATAGTGAAGATTCAAAGATCATTGGTGACTAATATTATAACAGGTTTACATGGAGAAATTCCCTCTAATTACCCCATAAACTGCACTTATTTGGATTTACTACATGCACATTGTGCACTAATTTGTTAAACAGGTTGTAACTTTTTAACAAAATTTATTTTGGTGGTTTGTTTTAAAAATTACTATATCGATCCTTAAATAATCATCTTTTACATATGTACTAAAATAATTTGTAACTTCTTAGCACTTTATTGTGGAATGTCGGAAAATCTTTCTTGATAATTGAGTTATTCATGTTGGCCTGCAGATACACTCTGTAGAGGGAGGTTCGATGGAAACCTTTGGAGGGGTATTCATTAAAAATATGAATGATGAATTTTTTATAAGAACAGTCCACTAAAAGGTATGCAAATTTTTTCTTTATTTAATATACATCATAATGTTGGGTTTCATGCATGGTGTTCTTAGAATTTTGGGATTATAATTGTTTCCTATAAGATAAATAAGGGTATTTTGATCATTTCAACCCCCTTAGTGGTATTAGACCTATGTTGTGTGCTTGGTTCACAATATCATGTTCTAAAATGAAGAAATTGTAGGAATCGTTCATGATGTTGAAAAATAGAGCACCATGTTTTATAAGAGATATGGTGCATATTGTTAAATATGACTAGAAGATGCAGTAGTTGGTATTATGACATTATAATTGGTGATTAATGATTATTACATGGTCTAACCACATAACACATAAGATTAACCTAATGTTAATGTCACACAAGTCATGTTCACTGAAGATAATTATACATAGTGACTTTTCATAAGCTGACATTTCTATCTCACCTTATATAGGCCCACACATATATAATTATAGGTAGTGTCTAAAATAATTTGTAATTTTTTTAACACTTTATTGCAATAGTTTGTACCACACATTTATGTTTTCAATATATTCAGTATAATCAATATTCATGCAGGGTTTTGATCCTGCTTACAAGGTGACATGATAGAGTAACACTCGATTTTGGAGAAATACAACGTCATGGAAGACTGGAGCAAGGGTATATTTTCAAGCAGTGATTCATTTTATTTTTTCAGTTAATAGTTTATTTTACTTGTATTAAATATGATATGTTCCCATGTATATATATATAAATGCATACGCAGGTGAGTGGAGACTGGTATATGCATATAAGCATATGTGCAAGGATTCCCTTGCACATGCTCATGGCCATGTGGGTGTGTGCATAGGGGTTAGGTGTCCTTGCATGTGTGTGAAGGTTTGTATACCCAGTGGGGGAGCAGAAAATTTTAGTTAGAAAGCTCCAAGATCTAAAGTGGACGGTTTGGTTCCAACCTGAGGTAGGATACCTCTTTTAGCCTCTTTAATTCAAGAATGCTTTAAATTGAATTTAGCTTCTTTCTTAATTTTGCTTAATTATATTGAATTAAATATCTTGAATAAGTGTTCTTTAATATAATTGTTTCATTTGATAAATAAAGTCATGTTTTTATAAATAATGTCATGTTTTTATAATAAAGCAATGCCATGATTTTATAATATAACCCCTCCAATAGAGGTGAACTGTCTTCTAAACCAAAGAGCAGTGATAGTTATTTGTATCATGTTTAGATTTGGTTTGAGTCTTTTATATGCCTCTTGTTGGTGTTTGTTTTGTAGCTAGTTAGTTTTTGTTTTCTTTGAATAATATAAATTGGTTTATTATACTCGTTTAACTCAAATGACATTTCCCGAGTAGGCATATGCCTTGACCATGAAACTTTCCTTTTCACGCTTTGAATATTATAAATAAAATTTCCATGTTTAGGAAAATTGAATGAATTTGTAAATGGTTTGTGTAGGGTGTATGATTCTTTTCTGTTGTTTTCATTCCCTTTAGATGTTACATCATTATTCTTCTCACTACAACCTTCTCTGGCGATCCCTTGTTATAGAATATTAAATAGTTGATATGTTCTATCATCTACCGGCGGGGCGACGGCTGGAATGTTTCCCCGCCTCGTCCCGCTCCCTTCACTCCTGGCAGGAAGATGTTGCCCCACGGATGACGCTGGACCAGGACAACACGCTACGGTCACGCCGCAGTAATGTCGTGATTTGGCTCTGCTCCAGCATGACACCTTGAGGCAGTTCGTAGTGATAGTATTCCATGAGTCTTGTGATCAATGTTGAGACTGACTAATCACAAAATATGTCGGTGGGGAGATGAACAGAATGTTGCCACACCTCCTCCCACTCCCTTCGCTTCTGGCCAGAAGATGCTACCCTGCGGATGTCTCTGGACAGGGCCAAAACGCCGCGGTCACACCGCTGTCACACTGCGGTAATGTCGTGATTTGGCCCTGCTCCAGGATGACACCTCACGGAGGTTTGTAGTGATAGTATTCCATGAGTCTTGTGATCAATGTTGAGACTGACTAATCACAATTTCTGCCGGTGGGGTGACGACCAGAATGTTACCCCGCCTCCTCCCGCTCCATTTCCTTCTGGCCAAAAGATGCTGCCCTGCAGATGTCACTGGACCGGGCCAACACTCCGTGGTCACGCCGCGGTCACGCTGTTGTCACGCCACGGTCACGCCGCATTCACGCCGCGGTCACGCCGTGGTCATGTCGTGGTAATGCCGTGATTTGGCCCTGCTCCAGGACGACACCCCGCGGCGGTTCATAGTGATAGTATTCCATGAGTCTTGTGATCAATGTGTAGACTTACTAATCACAATTTCTGCCAGCAAGGTGACGACCGGAATGTTGCCCCACCTCCTCCTGCTCCCTTCGCTTCTGGCTGGAAGATGCTGCCCTACGGATGTCATTGGACCAGGCCAACACGCCGCGGTCACGCCGTGATTTAGCCCTACTCCAGGATGACACCCTACGGTAGTTCACAGTGATAGTATTCCATGAGTCTTGTGATCAATGTTGAGACTAACTAATCACAATTTCTACCAGCATTCCAGCCCCCTTCCACCTTCATTCGAGCCCGCACCATCCCCCAGCCACCTGCAATCCAGCCCGCACCATCCACCACACTAGCCACCACCCCCAGCCTCCTGCAAAACACTCATGCTAGCCCTCTTCCACCTGAAAAACAGCCCCATCCCTCACCATCCCCCAACCTCCTACATCCCAGCCCGCACAAGCCCCTTCCACATGACCAGCAACCCCCAGCCACCTGCAATCCATCCCACACTAGCCCCCTGCCACGTATTCCAGCTCACACCATCCCCATGCCATCCCCCTGGCACCTGCCTTCCCGCCTGCACCAGCCACTCCAGCCCGCACCAGCCACCGCACCAGCCCCCAGCCTCCTATATTCCAGGATGCACAAGAAAAACTCCATGCAAATCACAAAAAGTAAAGGCAAAAGCGGATCCCCTTGTCTGATCCCTCTTTCCCCTGAAAAGTATCCATGTAAATAGTAGCAACTTTGACCACTATAGCAGTGTGGACTTTGGAGTCCACTTTTCTGTTCTTTTGACTTCTAGCCGGCATCCACTAGAGTATTATATACATATATTAAAGGATTCATAAGATATAAAATGTCTATAATAATATTTCCTCATCTCTTCATACTACTAAGGAAATCTTCTCCTCCATGAATAGCTTGAGTAGAGTTGTCATCACTTTCAACTGGTCAACATATTCCTTGAAAACCCATTCTACAGAATCTACCTCAATTAATCCTGATGATATGAATGCACATAACCTATAACAACATGGAGATACTATTTTACTATAGACTAGATCGAATCAGCATCAAATAAAGTCGAGGGAGGTGGAGCACTAGATGTAGATGCAACAGTAGGAGGTTCATGATAACTCAAAATTCCACTAAAATATAAAAGAAGACTTTCTATGAAATATTATAAATATAATATAGATACAAAATCTGAAGGCACTGGGGAAACAACTCTATCAACACTAGGTAAAGTAGCCTCTACAGGTTATGATTTGGTAGGTACATCTAAGGGAAAATCTTGAAGCTCACCTGCTCGGTCAGTCTGCTTAACTAAGGATCCCTTAGGATATGTGCAAGGGATGTGTAGGGGGGTTGCTGTTTAGAAGGGGGGATGTACAGGGGGGTCCAGTAGGGGGGCTATCCAGGGGGGTCCAGCGGGGGGGACTGCTGTCCAGGGGGGCTGGGGCTGCTGTCCAAGGGGGTCCAGCAGGGGGGTGGGGGAATTTATATTAAAAAACAAACAAGTTGATCCTTCATGAAAAGGCGGGTAATTATAACCTCCCATCAATGAAACTCATCCTCAAGTTGATCTTATGAAGGTTAAAATTCATTGTTAGTGAATATTTCTAGCTGCTAAACTCATATATCATCTTCCCTTTCCTAGGTCTCTTCTTGTACTCGACTATGCTGTTATAGCACCTGTACTAGGGGAACTGATTTAACTTGGAGTGTCTTCATGATCTAATCAACAATATGAATAAGATACTCCTCTAATAAAGCATCTACATCCTACTAATCCTCATCAGGACAAAATACATGTGTTGTATCTAGAGAGTATTAGTTCATCCAAGACACTTGAAGTACATCATGCTTTGACTGGTACTTTTGAGGGAGTACTAACTTGCAGTCCACTAGTCTGGTCTATTTCAGAACATAAAAGGGTAAAAATAACCTCAGTAAGAGATTATCCTACCTCTTAATATTTCTATAACCATATTAATTTCACAACTTTCTTTTTTAAGCTAATATGTGGAGCTGTAAGACGTGAGAAATATAGGATGAGGCGTCGTTAATAACCGAATTTCACAAAGAAACACATGATTTCAAATAAATTGTTGGAATATTCCCATAAAACTATAACCATTACATTTCCTATGCCTACTAAGACTCCTAACTCAGATATGATATTACCTAGGATGTGTACTTTGTTGATCTAAAAGTTTCATTCTCTGATCTTAGCATAGAGATGATGCTCTCTAGGTGTATTCAGCATGATATCAAGATGGGTTTCATGGTCATGTCTCAAGTCTGAATACAATAATATTTCATCAATAAATACTAACATGAATGAATCTATATATGGGTGTAAAAATCAGTTCTTAAGATCTATAAAAATTGTAGGTGCATTTGTCAGTCCAAACAGAAAGAAAAAGCACTTTTGTAGACCAAACACGATCTTGAAAACTGTGTGAGGTATCTATAAAGTCCTGAAACAAACATGATGATAGCCTGACCTTAAATATATCTTTGAAAATACTCTATATATTCATAGTTGATCAAATATGTCATCTATTCTATATAGTGGAAACCAATTATTTAATGTGAGCTGGTTCAATTGGTAGTAATCCATGAAAATTCTGAGCATTCCATTTGTATTCTTATAAAAAAAGAACTAGTGAAACCCCATAGTATGTACTGGGGCATATGAAGCCTTTATCCTCTAGGTCCTCAAATATCTTCTTGAGATCTATAAGCTTCATAGGTGCCATAATATAAAGAGTAATGGTTATTGGTACTGCTCCTGGAATAATTTTGATATTGTATTCTACCTCCCATACTATTGGTAGACCATAGATTTTGTTAGGATATTATTCAGTGAATTTTCCCACTACTAGTTGAAAACAAAGGTTTATAACCCCTGTTACTCAAGGAAAATGCTAGTGATATGATCTATCACACTACCCATCCTTTATAGCTCATACCTATCTTGAGTCACACAGACATCCCATTATAACTTATTCACATACTTACTTCCCTATGGGGATTTAATCATTACCCTCCAATGACAGCAGTTAATATGGGATCAATAGGGAAATAGTCAATCAATCCTATTGATTACATCAAAACCCATCATATCGAGGATTAAATGATTCCAAATAGAAAGGTATCCACCTATCACAAGAGAAAAATCCTTAAAATATAAAACACCCTCTAATCTGATAGCTAATAGGGTATCAAGCATCATAACACCATGAAATTTATTAATCTAAGGGACCAGACAATCCATGATTTCCTCAGATATAAAATAATGAGACACACATCTTCCAAATATATAAAACACTAATGTGGATGCTTCTAGAAATTTACCATGAATAGTAGAAGGTCCGACAACCTACTCCTCTACCATAGTCAAGACTACATGTAATTTGTTTGTACCATGGCCTTCAGTCACTTCCTAAGTACCCTGAGCAATCCTACTGTACAAGCACTGAGAACCATAATTCTAATTTCTTCTTCCTCGACTTCCACCTCGGTCTTATTTTCTAGTGGTATTATAGTTTACTGCCTTTCATGATACTACTTTCCTCGCTCCTACACATGGAGGTGGTATAGATCCCCTCTAGGTCTAAACTGATGGGAATTTTTTGAAAAAATTATAAATATGTCCCATCCTTACATAGCCTCTACAATCCACTGGTTTGTGCAAGAATTAAGGGTTATTATGTCCTAGCTTTCTGCACTTGAGACTCATGTAAGTGCAGTTATGTGTTTTTTTTATATTTGGATTTGTTTAATTCTTATTATGTAAATAGCTTTCATGTATAATTTAATTTGGAGGGGATTGGCAGGGGCAGGGAGAAACTGGTAAGGGGAGGGGAATCTGGGGGCTGGCAGGGGCAGGTGGGGGGAAGGACTGGCAGGGGGAGGGGAATCTGTCCAGGGTCTGGGGGGAATCTATCTAGGGGGAGGGGAATATGTCCAGAGGGATCTCTCCATGGTCTTGGGGGCAGGGGGGAAACTGGAAGGGGGTGAAAGTGGGGGCTGATAGGGGCAGGGTGGGGGTGGGGGCAGGACTAGCAGGGGGAGGGGAATCTATCCAGGGTCTGGGGGGGAATCTGTCCAGGGGGAGGGGAATCTGTCCAGGGGGATCTCTCCATGGTCTTGGGGGCAGGGGGAAACTGGAAGGGGGTGAAAGTGGGGGATGGCAGGGGTAGGGTGGGGGTAGGACTTGCAGGGGGAGGGGAATCTGTCTAGGGTTTGGGGGGAATTTGTCCAGGGGGAGGTGAATCTGTCCAGGGTCTTGGGGGTGTCCAGGTTCTGGGGGGTGTCCAGGGTCTGTCCAGGGGGGATGTCTAGGGTATGGGGGGGTCTGTCCTAGGGGGTCTATCCAGGGTCTATCTGGGGGGTTTTTCCAAGGGGTATGGGGGGTGTCCAGGTTTTCGGGGGGTAGGACTGGCAGGGGGAGGGAGGAACTAGCAGGGGGAGGGGGGGAACTAGCTGGGGGGAGGGGGTAACTAGCAGGGGGTGCAATGGGTGGGGTGTCCAGGTTCTGGGGGGGTCCAGGGTCTGGGGGGTGTCCAGATTCTGGGGGGGTCCAAGGTCTATCTAGGAGGGTGGGAGGGGGGTCTGTCCAGGGGAGTGGGCGGGTCTGGGGGTGTCTAGGTTCTGGGGGGGTGGGGGCAGGACTGGTAGGGGGAGGGGAATCTATCCAGGGTCTGGGGAAAATCTATCCAGGGGGAGGGGAATCTATCCAGGGGGATATCTCTAGGGTCTTGGGGTAGGGGAAAACTAGCAGGGGGCTGCAAGTGAGGACTGACAGGGGCAGGGTGGGGGGGGGGGTCAAGACTGGCAGGGGAGGGGAATATTTCTAGGGTCTGGGGGGGAATCTGTCTAGGGGGATCTTTCCAGGGTCTTGGGGGTGTCCAGTTTCTGGGGGAGTGTCCAGGGTCTGTCCAGGGGGGTGTCCAGGGTCTGGGGGGGTCTGTCCTGGGGGGGGTCTATCCAGGGTCTATCTGGGGGTGTCTGTCCAGGGGGTCTGGGGGTGTCTAGGTTTGGGGGGGGGGGGCAGGACTGGCAAGGGGGAGGGGGGAACTGGTAGGAGGGGGGGGGGGGAAACTAGCAGGGGGCGGGACTGGCAGGGGAGAGGGGGTAACTATAAGGGGTGCAAGGGGTGGGGTTTCCAGATTATGGGGGGTATCCAGGGGGATCTGTCTAGGGTCTGGGGGTGTCCAGGTTCTGGGGGGGTCCAGGGTCTGTCCAGGAGGGGGACTTTGCAGGGGGAGGGGGTTGTCCAGGGGAGGGTGGGTTTATGTAGGGTGGGGGTGTCTAGGAGGGAGGGGGCTATAGGGGGTGGGCTACTGCAGGGGGGGATGTGTAGGGGGGTTGGTGGCTATTTTTATATGGTTTTTCACACCCTATAGTCACAGTTTTTAAACATAGGTATAGGTCTACTACCACGGTTTTTTACCGTGGCTATAGGTTTAATGCCACGGTTTCTAACCGTAGCAATAAATTATGTCCCTCCTCTATTATAGACATGGTTATAAACCATGGCTATAGTGATATTACCATGGTTTGAACCATGGCTGTATACCTATAGCCACGGTTTGAACCGTGGATCGAGACCTATAGTCACGGTTCCAAATCGTGGCTATAGGTCTAGGCCTATAGCCATGCCAAACTTAGCCACGGTTTCTCAAACCGTGTCTATTACCTATAGCCATAGTTTAAGGACCTATATCCATAGTTCTAAACCGTGGCTATATCCTGAATTTCCAGTAGTGCAAGATCCTTTTAAATCCAACACACATCCCTGGAGCATATCTTCCAAAATATGATTCACTTACTCCATCTTACCATCTGTTTGAGGATGGTATGTCGTACTCAACTTGACCTCTAACCTCATTTCCTTGTAAAGGCCTTCCCAAAAATTACAAGTTAAAATGGGGGTCCCTGTCTAAAACAATAGATAACAGCACACCATGAAGCCTCCCTATTTCCTGAACATACAACTGTCCCAATTCATCCACTTTGGTTGAATATTTGATCAGAATTAAATGGGTTGATTTGTTCAGACATTAAATAACTACTCAAATCACATTCTATCCCTGGTTTTTATGAGTTAAGACAATATTAAAATCCATGGTGAACTCATCCCACTTCTGGGTAGGAATGGGCAATGGATGAAGCAAACTAGAGGGCCTATGGTACTTTACTTTAACCTACTGACACATATAACACCTAGATAAAAAGTAAACTATATCTTGTCTCACATATAGCCTCCATAAATAATGATTCACATAATAAAACATATTGGTGGTACAGGGATAAATGACCTAATGAGACTGTTTGGTATCCTGTATCACCGCCTTCAATGGCAATGATGACACCACAAAATGATCTTTAAAGAACAAAACTCCCTTAGGAGATAAAACCACTCACTAGGAACTTCCCCATAATTTAATAACTATAGAGAACACTAAAAAATGTCATCACTGTGATTCTCTTTCCAAATCAACTCCATAATGGAAGGTTTCTGCTGAACACTAGCCAAGAACTCACCTCCACTATGCTCCTGCATCTAAGTGAAAAGGACTGTCAAAGTATACTCATTTAGAGACCTGGTTTTTTTCTTGTAAGACTTTGAAATATTTCTATATATATTTATAGAGCTAGGAACTAAGACGGAATGTGATTCCAAGTCTTTTAGTTCCAAGAATTAATTTTATAAAAATATTAAATATATTTTATATTGTGTGTGTAGTTATTAAAGAAAATAGGATAACTCTTAAAAAGAAGCTTATATTGGAAATATGATAAAATGGTTGAGTCTAGAATGGATTTTTTACCCTAGGAGTGACCTAAAATAGGTCGGTGTGGGGTTCTCATACATCTCACTCATTGGAAGTACATTTAGTGAATTAATTAACCATTTAATTAATTCATTAATTCATTCATTTTAACCTAAACAGAAATTCTATAAGAATACTACCATAGATATATCACCAGGGTTAGTCTCATAATATTAGGATCTATTGATATCTTATCTTTCCACCTTCATTTGGTGAATCAAATCATATGGTAATGAAATTTTGGATCAGAGAAAATTGGGAGGCAGCAAACGCAACAACTTCCTTTGATTGTTCACGAGTGCATTCTTCGATGAAGAATGATATAATCTCTAGGTAGGACACTCTAATTTGTGGTTTACACCCCTTTTTGATTAAATTTATTTATTTTATCAATATCTTCTATTGATATGCACCAATATTTACCAGATTAATTTTTGTAATTCATTTTTTTCTAACCTTGGATGCCCCGTTCTTAATAATTTTTCAATAACAGTTAGAAATGATTGTTTAAACATTTTTTCTTGTTTCCCCCCCTCAATTTCTTAATTTCCATCACCGATAGGACCCTGTAATCCTAGTTCAACATTTTTGGGTTGTATCGAGCCTGATTAGACCCCCAAAATTGCAATGGTTTCATGAATGAGGGACAGATCAGTGAAGTAGGGGTAGATCTGGGATGTTTGTGGGTTGTGGATTATTTTTTCAATGAATCAGTGATAAAATCATAAACACGTGAAGATAAAGAGGCATGAGGGGTGTGTGATGAAACCCTCAATGAATAATAAAATCTAATTACTGACTAATAATGACCAAAAATGATGAATGGTGCCTAGATCCACTAATATTGGGAAGATTTGAGCTGAGATCTATGATATAATGGACTGATTCAATGAAAATATCATAGATTCGATAATCTTTGAAAAAAATAACTACACACCATGAATAAGTATGAACACACAGCGTGTAACCCCTTAGTTGTGGTGGATAGGGTTTTGGGATTTTATAAGAATGGTACAATGTGTAGTTTACCTACACGCTATGTACCACCTTCTCCATGTGTCTGATCCATGTGATAGAACACACAGCTAGAAACATTCCATGTGTTGAGTACACATACATGGCTAGAGCACACAGGCAGCACCCTGTATGAAGCAACACATTATGTACCAAAGTACACAAACAATGGGTAAAGTACATGGTTGTGTACTGAAGTACACAAACATGGTTAGAAGGACATGGCCTAGTCTTGAATATCTTGGACACGTCGTATATTCCACCTACATGTCGTGTACATATAAATGGGTTGGGATCCATGTGTTGGAAAAGGACATGGGAAGGTAGTGAAGTGGGACCACATGTCATTAGGATCCCCTCACATGTCGTGTACTTCTTGGTTCCTTTTGAGGAAACTTCAAGGTTTTGTATCTCCTTCATTTGGATTCAAATTTTGGCCCGCGAGTATCCCATCCTAAGTTTTTTCTCATGTAGAACATGATGGTTCCATCCATTGTGAATTTCAAGATATGATATGAAATTTTACAAGAACGGCGCTTACTGAGGTGATACTCGATGATGGTACTGATCAGGAGGGATCACTAGAGGCTTCTTATAGATTAGAACCCCCACCGCCATTAGTATGGGAATGAGTCTTATACAACTACCTTCCTATAGGATTCCCTTGTAGAATAGGGTGTACATCCTCATCTTCTGAGTGGAACCCCCTATCACATCAGATCGTAGGTACTCAACTTCTAAGTGGAACCCCTTATCAGATAAGGCACAGGTCCTTGATGATCGGAGTGTAACACCCCAATCACACTAGGGTGTGGGTCCTTGAGTTCTAATTGGAACCCCCTATTAGATAGTTCATGGGTCCTTTATGACTAGAGTGGAACCCCCTATCACACCAGGGTGCGGGTCCTCAACTTCCAAGTGGAACCCCCTTATCAGATAGGATGTGGGTCTTCTATGCCTTGATTGGAACCCCCCCCCATCACATCAAGGTGTGGGTACTTGACCTATCGATTGGAACCCCCCATCAGTATGGGCACAAGTACTCTACCTATCAGGTGGAACCCCCTATCAGATAGGGTGTAGGTCCTCGTGACACCAGAGTATAACCCCCCTGATGCACTAGGGCGTAGTTACTATATGTATACTTACATAGTGGAACCCCCTGATGCTCTAGGGAACAGGTCCTCTACTTTGATTTTGTTCCCCTTGATTTTGCGGCACAATGATGAGTCATGACTTGACTTTCATAGTTACTTCTGGGAAGATGCGTGAGATGTTGTTCATCATGATGGACTTTTAGAACTATTGGAAAGTCTTCTTCCTAGGATGAGCTATGAGATAGATATCTCATTACTCTCTTGTTTGGACCTATTTTGATTGAGAATATATATATATATATATATATATATATTCATCTGTATCCATAACTTTGGATTTGGTTACTCTCCCTCCTTGGGTTGCAAATATGTGATGGGTATTCCATGTGTTTTCTATGTTTATATTCTCATGGTTGGATGATTATACTCTCCTTCTATAGGTAGAAAAGACTCAATGTGTGGTTCATCTACACACTATGTTAAGCCCCTTGTGTTTGGACAAGGCTACTCTTTATTGGTTTGGGTTGAGTTATTCTCTTTCATTGTATCTTGCATCATGTGTACTATCTACTGTCTTTCATTCTTATTGAATCTCTTACTAATCCCCCTTAAAAAAATTCATCCTACTAGTTATGTATATACTCACCCTTACAAGGGATCAACTCGTATGTGACATGTCTTATATAGATTATGGTTAGGTCGGTGGTGACTTCAAAGGAGCTTAGAGATATCGGGTTTTATGGACCACGTACGGTGGTCGTAGCTTAGAGATCAATAGATGGACTCTCTTAGTAGTTTAATTTTCCATTATTTTCAATTTGGGACATATTTCTAGTTGGGAATGTATTTTTTCCATTTAATTTTCAGTTTTCACTGTCATACTCTTGTACACCCTAGAGGTTTTGCATGCTTAGTTTAATTTTTAGCTATTTCATATTTTCATTATTATTACTATGCACTTATGCATTGAGATGTTCAGGTGTGTGTGTGTATAGGTACTTAGAAAAGGGCCTCCCATTTAGGATATGTCTTTTGGCATTTTTATCCATCCCTTGGCCTATGGAGGTAGGCTTGGGGTAGTTGCAGATCAAGCCCTGACTTGGGTCGGGTCATAATAGATTGGTATCAGAGTAGTTTATTCCTTGGGATGTTTTTTGGAGTAGTCCCCTTACAATTATTTGGTTGGGATTTAGGGAAATAGTATCAAATTATTTTGAGTGTGTCTCTCAGGCCATGGAATCTAGCGATGGTGTGGGCGGCCGACGTATCAATTCACCAGGACCTTGACTACCTACTTGTCACTCAGCATACCAAGACATTGGTTGTAAGGATCAATGGTACATGAATTATATAGGATTGAGTCTTTAACTGTTATTATTGAGTAATATCCCCATTTTTGTTTTATATATATGTGTTTGTGTGTGTGTGTGTAATCATCTGATTATGGTATGTCTTGATAAATCTCACGATGCCTCTGTGACAATAGTCATTTAGGACACCAATTATGGATCATGACAATGATCCAATGAGTGATGAGGCCTCAGTTTAGGGTCCATCTCACGAGCTTCTTCCTCCAAGTGGGTAGGCAGCAACAACTCCACTTATTAAGAAGTATATTATCCCAATAGAGTAGGTTGAGTATGTGCACAAGTTTAGAATGCATTGTGAGTTCCAACGCTAGAGGCCATTGAGGTTCTGTAGCGATCCAGATCCACATGTAGTAAAGGAATGGCTAGAGTTGGTGGTCTGTATATTTAGGATTATTTGGAACTTAAAGGATCATATGGTTTCACTGGAATCTATCCTTTTCCATAAATTAGTCAGTCGTTGGTGGAGTCTTGTTTCAAAAATGCATGATGAGTTGACACTCTCATGGAATGACTTCCAATAGTTGTTCTGTGAGGAGTAATACCTATCCTTTTTTATGATAAATTTGGATCCATGAGCTTTTTGAGATGTAGCATAGAGGTATGATAGTGGCAGAGTATGCAATGGGGTTCACAGACCTTACATAGTACTCCCTTTACATGATCCTGGATGGTTACTTTTGAGCATGGAAGTTTGAGAAGGGAATCCACTGAGAGATCTGTGTTAGATTGGTTCCCTTGTGCATCCCCACCTATGTCAGGGTGTTAGATTGGGAACTAGTGACAGAGATATTTATTTAAGAAGGAATCCAAACATCTGGATATGGAAGTGGGCATCATAGATCTATTTTATCTACAACATCTAGTAAACTCCAGGTGCCAGGATCTTGAGGCAGGAGACCTCCCCATGATCAGACTCAAGAACGTGGTCAGGGGTAGCACATAGCATCAAAGAAGTCCTGATAGGGTTGATGATATTCTTATTATGGGTGAGTTCACATTTCATGAGACTGCCTAACCAGTCATGTCGAGTAGCATAGGCAAATGGTTGATGGACCTCCATGGCAGAGGCAGTGCCATGATCAGGGGTCTCTCCAGAGAGGGTAGGGAGGTCCCCAAGGAGGCAAAGATGGTAGAGGATAGGTAGGAGGTAATAATAGTGGATGACACTATGAGATCCTTCCACCACCACCATCAGGAAGCCCACATCAGGTTTAGGGAGCTGACGATCGGGGTTGTGGATAGATGTAGGCTCTGGAGGCTTATGACCTCGCAGCACACAAGATTATTAGAGTTACAATTTGTGTTTATTATAATCTTGGTTCAGTATTAGTAGACACATGTTCTATTAATTCCTTTATCTCTATACTTCTAGTTTGAGAGATAGATCTCCCAATTAAGATTCTATCCCAGCAGCTTCATCTTGAGGTTCCTACATGGAATGCTTTTTCAGTATCTTTTACCTACCGACAATGCAAGCAATATATTGGTGAAGATAGGTTCACATGGGACCTTTTTTGTCACAATGAAACCCAATGAGATCATCATGGGTTTGGATTGGTTTTCTATAGTCTGAGCCCAGATTTATTGTTACCACACACAAGTGAGATACCTTTGCACTGATGAGATGAGATTCTCCTTTTATTGTGAGATAGATCTTATGGTGGGATGAGAGGGCTCTGTGAGTAGAAGGTTTCAGAGCATCACCCATCATTTAATGAGTATATACCTTGGTGCATTAGGATCTTCAAGAATATTTATTCCTTAATTCATGGAGGATTATATGGAAATCTTCCCCATGGGAATTTTGGGACTACCTTCAAGGCAGGAGATGGAGTTTTTTATAGACTTGTATCACGATACCACTTTGATATCTTCTGAATCATATCTTATGGACCCTACTGAGATCTGGGAGATATAGTTGCAGTTGGGGTACCTTTGAGATAAGGTTTTCATCAGACCTAGTGTGTCCCCCTAGATAGCTTCAGTGTTTTTTGTCAAAAAGGAGGATAAGAGCTTGTGGTTTTCTGTAGATTATCATTGCATGAACTAGACCATGATAAAGAACAAGTATCCCTTTTCAAGTATTGACAACCTCTTTGACCATTTGTGAGGAATGAGATGGTTCTTGAAGATATATATTTGGTTTGGATACCACTAGTTGAGGTTTTACAAGTTTAATATTCCAAATATGGCATTCTGGTGTCGCTACAGACACTATGAGTTCTTAGTGATTCCCTTTGGTGTGACGAATGCTCCTGTCATGTTTATGGATTTAATGAACCAGGTTTTCTAGACATACTTAGACCATTTTATGATTGTATTTATAAAAAACATACTCATATACTCTACATCAGATGAGGGTCATGCATAGCACTTGATGATGGTCCTAGATTTTCTTTGAGAGCACCAGCTTTATGAAAATATCTCGAAGTTCCAATTCTGGATTCATGAGGTTCACTTTCTAGGGCATTTAATTTATGACCATGGTTTATCCATGGAACCAGTAAATATTTATGTAGTTATTTCCTAGGATCCACCTGAGATCATGTCATGGTTGAGGAGTTTTATTGGCTTGGAGGGGTACTATAGGGGTTTTTCGGTAGAATTCTCCAGAATTACAGCCCCTTTGACCGCTCTGATGTGGAAATGGAAATCGTTTACCTAGACTGAGTAGTGCCAGTGGGACTTAGATGAGTTGAGGCTGAGGCTGATGATTTATCCTATGTTTATAATACCAGAGGAAGACATGGAGTACGTGATGTATTTCTATGCCTCAAGAGTTGGGCTTGGCTGCGTATTGATGCAGTGACATGAAGTTATCACATACGGGTCGAGGTAGTTGAGACCCCATGATTAGAATTATGTGAATCAAGAAATAAAGATATAAATATTAGTCTTCACCCAAAGTATGTGGAGGAACTACCTTCTATGAGAGCACTTTTTGGTTTACTCAGACCATCAGAGTCTCAGGTACATCTTCACACAGAGAGACTTGAACCTAAGACAGTGGCATTGGTTTGAGTTTCTATAGGACTATGACTTTGAGATAGTATATACTCTAGGGAAGGGAAACATATTAGTATATTCCATTTATAGGAAGTCTCAGGATCTCTTAGTGCAAGATGCTTTGAAGTATCTGGCCTCCTTTCAACTGACCTTGGTGGAGCAGAAGGGTATAGTTTTTCTGCAGTCGATTGTGTTGACTCCTTTGCTTCTAAAGTGTGTGAGGGAGTCCCAGTTGGGATACATTATATTTAAGATCGTACATGACCATATATCCATGGGGTCTCACCAGATGGATATTCTAAAGTAGGTAATCATGTAATATTTTTTTAGGCATGTATGGTGGTTCCAAACATGATGAGGGAGGAGGTGATGCATGAGTTCTACATTTCTTCCCTAGATGTATATCTTGGTCTGGGAAGATGTACAGAGACCTTTAGTGGTAGTTTTTGTGGACCAAAATAAGAAGGATCATAGATGATTTCATCTTTTTGTGCCTCACCTATCATCAGGTGAAGGATGAGCACCAAGTTCTGGTAGGTTTTTTGTATCCCCTTGAGATCCCAGAGTGGAAATGGGACAAAATATATATGGATATGATAGGTATTACATGCATAGTGTAGGGATATGATTACATCTGGGTGATAGTTGATTTATTCAAGAATTCAACACAATTTCTTTCTATTAGGGAGGAGAGTTTAGTGGAGGGTTTGGGTCAGTTGTATGTACGGGAGATCATTCGCCTTCATGGAGTTCCCTTGATGATTGTATCCAATTATGATGTGTAGTTTACATCATGATTATAGAGAGTCCTATAGAAGGAATTAGGGACCCAAATGAGGATGATTATATCCTTTCACCCCTAGAATGATGGGTAGACCAAGCACACTATCTAGTTGTTGGAGGATATACTAAGGGCTTTCATGTTAGACTTCATTCGAAGCTGGGAGGATCACTTTCCCTTGGTAGAGTTTATGTACAGAAACAACTAACACTCTACCATCAGCATGACACTTTTTGATTCCTTGTACAAGAGACATTGTAGGTCACCCTTGTGCTGGATAGAGATCAATGATACATCTCTTGTAGACCTAGAGTTGGTGTAGGTGATAATATACAAGGTCAAGGTCATCTGTGAGTGGATGAGGATGGCCTATAGAAAGCAAAAATCTTACACAAATTATTGTCATAGACCCTCAGAGCTTGAGAAGGGATACCATGTTTTCCTTAGAGTCTCCCCATAGTGAGGATTATGGAGGTTTTCCCAAGGAGGTAAGTTATCCCCAAGGTTCATTAGGTCGTTCAAGATCATACAAAAGGTTGGTGAGGTTTCTTACCACCTCACCCTACCCCCATAGCTGGAGTGGGTGCATGATGTCTTCCATGTGTCATAGTTGGGGAGATACGTGCATGACCCCATGCACGTCATCAATCAGGAAAAGATGGACATTGATGATGGATCCACCTTTATGGAGAAACCATTGGTGATTGAGGATTGATAGGAAAGGGCCCTATGTGGATGGAAAATCCCCTTGGTCCATGTGTTGTGGTAGAATGGGAACATGTAAGAGAGTTCTTGGGAGTGGGATTTCCAAGTGTGGGATCAGTATTCCAAGTTTTTTGTTTAGTTTTTATTTTCATGGATGAAAATATTAAAGGAGGTAATGATGTAGAGACCTGGTTTTTTTCTTGTAAGACTTTGAAATATTTCTATATATTTATAGAGCTAGGAACTGAGACGACGTGATATTCAGAGGCCTGATGTTCCTGAAATTAATTTTTATAAAAATATTAAATATATTTTATATTAATAATGTAGTCCTTAAAGAAAATGATATAACTCTTAAATGAAAGCTTGAATCAGAAATCTGAGACCATGATTGAGTCTAGAACATGTTTTTTACACTAGGAACAACCTAAAATAGGTCAGTTTAGGTAATTCTAACATCTCTCTCATTATAGGTATGTTTAGTGAATTAATTAATTATTTAATTCATTCATTCATTAATTTTAACCTAAATATAAATTCTTTAGGAATACTTCCATGGTGATATCCCCATAATTAGCCTCATAATCGCAGGATCTGCTGAGATTTTATCCTTTCTCCTTCTATTGGAAAATCAAATCAGATGATGAAAAAACATCGAATCAGAGAAGATTGGGACAAAACTAACGCAATAGCTTCCTTCGATCATTAGAGAGTGCATTATTCGATGAAAAATATTCCAATATTCATATAGGACTTGTCAATTTTTGGTTTACACCCCTTTTGATTAAATTTATTGATCAGATCGATCTCTTCTATTGATCTACTACCATTTCAACCTTGGAATTCTCCTACGTACAAGATTAATTTGTGTAACTCATTTATTTATAACCACATATTCCTCATTCTTGATTGTTGGCCAAGAACACTTGGAAATGATTGTTTAAACAATTATTTTTATGATTTCCCCCTTTATTTTTTCATGTTTATCACCTATTAGAACTTGAAATCCTAGTTTGACATTATAGGGTGGTACCGAGTCTGATCAAACCCTCTAAATCACAATGGTTTCACGAACAAGGGACAGATCAACAAATAAGGGGTAGATATAATATTTTTTCAGGTCATGGATTATCATTTCAATGAATCTATGATCAAATAATAAACACCCAAAGAGACCAAGGTGTGTGGATGTGCGATGAAACCCACTACAAAGAAAGGAATCTGATTTCTAATGAACAATGGTTGGAAATTATGAACGCCACCTATATCCACTAATATCAAGTGGATTCAAGGTGAGATCTGAGGCAGAATAGACTAATTAAATATAAGGATCATGGATCTGGGAATCTATGAAAACATAACTACATGTCATGTATAAGTATGAACACATGGAGTGTAGTCCCTTGGTTTTGAAGGCTAGGGTTTTGGGATTTTATTAGGAAATAATGTTGTGTAGTTTCCCTACACACCGTGTACCACCTTCTCTGTGTGGCTGAGCTATGTGATGGAGAAAACATCCAGGAACATGCCATGTGCTGATTACATTAACATGGATAGAGCACATAGGAGGCACCCCATCTGAAGTAACACATCTTGTACTGAAGTACATGAACATGGGGTAAAGTATAAGGTTGTGTAATGAAGTATACGGACACGACCAGAAGGACATGGCCCGGTCCCAGATAGCTTGGATGTGACATGTAGTATACCTACATGGTGTGTACATCTACATGGGTTGGGATCTATGTGGTGGATTGGGAAACGGGTAGGCGGTGATGTGGGACCACATTCCATATGGGTCCCCTCACACATTGTGTATTGCTTGGTTCCTTTTGAGGAAACTTAAAGGTTCTATATATCCTTCATTTGGACTTTGATTTTGGCCCATGATTAGCCTATCCTAATTGTTTTTCTATGTAACACATGATGGTTCCCTTCATTGTGGATTTCAAGATATGATATAAAATGTTTTGGGCATGATGATTACAAAGGTGATGCCCAACGACGACAGTGATCTGGAGGGATCATTAGATGCTTCTTATAGATTGGAATCCCTCATCAATATGAATGTGGGTCCTCTACAGTTGCCTTCCAATTGGAACCCCCTATCAGATAGGGTGCGAGTCCTTAATGACCATAGTGGAACCCGCTGTCACATCAGGGTGTGGGTCCTCGACTTTTGAGTGGAACCCATATTGGATAGGGAACAGGTTCTCAATGACCAGAGTGGAACCCCCTATCACACCAGTTCATGGGTCCTCGACTTCTTAGGGGAACCCCACTATTAGATAGGGAGTGGTTCCTTGATGACCAGATTGGAACCCCCTATCACACCAGGGTGCGGGAACTCGAATTCTGAGTGGAACCCCCTTATCATATAGGGTGTGGTTCTTCTATGACTAGATTGGAACTCCCCTATCACACCAAGGCATGGGTCCTCAACCTATAGAGTGGAACCCCCCATCATTATGGGCATAGGTCCTATACCTACTGAGTAGAGCCCCCCTATTGGATAGGACATAGGTTCTTGTGACGCCAGAGTGGAACCCCCCTGACACACTAGGGCATAGGTCCTCTACTTTGAGTTTGTACCCCTTGATTGTGTGACACAATGACAAGGCATGGCTTGACTTGCACAGTTACTTTTGGGTAGACGCGTGAGATGATGGGCATTATTGATGGAATTTTAGAATGGTTGGTGTCTATTCTTCTTGGACTGAGTTGTGAGATGGATATCCCCTTATTATCTTGTTTTGGATTCTTTTTAATGAGAATATATATATTCATTTGTATCCATACCTTTTTATTTTTTACTCTACCTCCATGGGTTGCAAAGACATGCAGGGTATGCCACATGATTTACGTGTTCATATTCTCATGATTGGATGAGTCTAGTATCCTACTATAAGTGGAAAAGACTCAATGTATAGTTCATATACACATCATGTTGAGCCCCTTGTGTTTGGACAATTTTAGTCTCTCTTTTTTTGGGTTGAGTTATTCTCTTTCACTATATCTTGCATCCTATGTACTATCTACTATCTTTATTTCCTATTTTATTTCTTACTACTCCCCCTTTATATTTAGGGGCATCCTATTGGGTATTTATATACTCACCCTTGCATGGTATTTACCCACACGTGTCATGTCTTATGCAGGTGATGGTTATATCAGTGGTGAATTTAGAGGATCTTAGGGATACTGGGTGCTATTGACCGCGTACGATGGTCGAACTTAGAGATTAGGAGACGGAATATCTCAGTAGTTTTCTTTTCTAGTTTTTTAAATTTGGGACATATTTCTGGTTGGTGTGTATTTTTTCCCTTTACTTTTCAGTTTTCACTATCTTAGCCGTGTATACCCTAGAGGTTTTTCATGCTTAGTTTAATTTCTATCTACTGTATCTTTTATTATTATTCCTATGTACTTCTATATTTATATGTTTGGGTGTCTGCATATAGGTACTTAATAAAATTACTCCCATTCAGGATATGCATTTTGAAACTTTTCCCCACCTCCTATCCTATAGAGGTGTGCTTGGGGTAGTTGTGGCTCAAGCCCCAAATTCGGTCGGGTCATGAAAACTCATCACTAGACTCTTTCAAGGCTTATACCTCCACTTTCCTACTCAAAGAATCTACTACCACATTATATTTTCCTAGGGTATAATGGATATCAAAATCAAACCCTTTAAGGTACTCAACCTAATGACGCTTCATTAGATTAAGATCTTTTTGGGAGAATACATAGGTCAAGCTCTTATGATCATAATATACCACAAACTTCTCCCAAAAAAGATAATGACACCAAATCTTAAAGGCGTTCATCACTACTTCTAATTCTAGGTCATGGTTTGGGTAATTATTTTCATGTGGTTAGAGTTTTCAAGAACCATACGTCACCACATGGTCACCTTGAATCAACACACACCCAAGACCCATACCTTATGCATCACAATAGACCACATATCTCTTTATGGATTAGGGAAAAATCAAAACAGGGGTTATGGTCAACTACCGCTTAAGATCCTCAAAGGATTAATGACACTCTAGGATCCACTTGAACATTACCTTTTTTCAGGTAAGAATAGTCATTGATGAAAAAAGCTGAGATAAATCCCAAAAAAACACCTATAATACCCTGACAGGTCCAAAAATCTTCTGATCTCAAAAACATTCATCAGCTATTCCCATGAAATCACAACACCAATCTTCTCTGGGTCCACTAAAACCCCACAATACAATATCACGTGACCAAGAAACTTTACCTCCCTAATACAAAAGGTACACTTGAAGATATTTTCATAGAGGCAATGATTCCAAAGGGTGCCTAGTATAATCATCAAGTGATGATCATTCTCCTCCTCAATCCTAAAATATAATAGGATTTCATCCACAAATACCATGACAAAAAAAGTAAAGATATTGGTGTAAAACCCAGTTCATGCACTCCATAAATACTACTAGATCATTTTTCAACCCAAAAGGCATGACCAGATACTCAAAGTGGTCCAAATTGCTTCAGAGTGTTGTTTTCAAAACATCCACCTCTCTAACTCTGACCTGGTGATACCTAGAATAAAAGTTGATCTTGGATAACCAACTCTCTCCCTTAATTTTATAAAAAAGGTCATCAATATAGGACAAAGGGTATTTATTCTTGATCATCGCCTTATTTAGCTTTCTATAATCAATTCATAGCCAAAGAGATCCATCGGCCATTTTCACAAATAAAACTGGGGTGTCTCAATGTGTGATGCTTAGGAAAATGAATCCTTTGGATTCTAAATCATCCAATTGTATATTTAATTCCCTTAACTTAGTGGGGTCATATTTTATGAGGTAATAGATATCATTTGTGTTCCTAGTGATAAATCAATGGTGAACTCCACATCCCACTCTGGAGGTAAACCTAAGAAGTCATCTAGAAACACCTCTGGGAACTCATCCACCATAGGGGAAAATCCACCCTCAAATACTCTATCACCATCCTCCAACATGATTGATGATATTTAAAAAGAAATACTACCAAAATTTGGAAGTATAGGTCTATCATGTCCTGACCGAGGATCCCATTCACATTGAAAAACCTAGGTGCTCCCATCGAGTGCCACAAAACTCACTCACTATCAATAATAATCTATGTTCACTTGGAAACACACCATCCAATCCATACCAAAGATTGTATCAAAGAGGTACATTTTCAAAACTAGAAAATACCATTCCAGTTCGACCCTTAACATGGTGAGTGCATAAGATGGACACCTGAAACCATGATCTCACTTCTTACCAAGTGGTGTCACAAGATCCATCACATACGACATAAACTAAGTGGAAATTTTCAAAAAATCCACAAAACTGACAAAGATAAAAGAAAAAAAGGCTCCTATTTCAAATAAAGCAACAACTATAGATAATACAATAATAACAGTACCTCAAACTGTTACAGGTCCTGCATCATATTCATCTGGTACCTAACCTAGATCATAAAGATACCTCATCTCTGAAAAATCCTAATAATGACCACTGACCTACAGATCTTCCTTAAGCTAACTCTATATAGAAAAAGATTCATCCCTACTGCCATGACAATAAAATCTAGAACCCGCTGTCCTAGATGGCTCTGACAGGGATGACATTCCTTTGAAGACTATTGAAACTGCACCATTGAGGTATGGACGTGTGGCACTGAAAAACCACTACAATATCCCCATATTTCCACACTAATGGTAAGGTTTAGTGGAGATGAATATGCAGACCTCGCATTCCCCTCCTTCCCACACTGATGGAATAAAGATGACCCGGCATTAGAATCCACAGATGAAGAAAGTCATAGAGGATGTATTGAATTACAACCACTCTTCTTCACCTACTCATACCTCTTCCTATTCTTCTCAAATGAACTTCCACTGCTCTGGACCACTACTAACACTGATCCAAAGAAACCATACTATCCACTACAATCAATCTCCACCATCAAAGAATGGTCAACCACCTCAGAATAAGTATTCAACTTAAACAAGAAGACCTAGGATTAGATATCCATCCACAACCCCATTACGAACCATTGATCCTTCACCTTCTCATTAGAAACTACCTCAGGTGTGAATCAGACTAACTTAGTGAAATGGTTGGCATACTCTAACATGGTTTGATCCCCTTGATTGAGATCCAGAAGCTTTTGAGTATTAGTGAAGGCCAAGTTCTTAAGGTAATACTACTTATTGAATATAGCCTTTAAATCCTAGAAACCCATATACTCATGCTTCCCATCTTGAACCACTAAGTCCCACCCCCTTTCAACTGTGACATTACAACAATAATGGCCCACATTTTACCTTCATCGCCTCAGGAGTATCAAGGAACCCAAACATCCTCTCAATCTTCTCAATCCAATCCTCTGATTCCTAGGGATCCATACTACCCTAGAAGTTAGGAGGATTTTGCTTGAAGAACTCCTAACTTTGTTCTTTCCAGGACCTAGTTTGGCTTCCTCAACATGAGAAGGACTAGGGTTAGCTCCCTGACCCAAATATTGGATAGCCTGAACCACGAATTATACTAGTATCTTATCAAATGGTGAGGGAGAACTCTCTCCAACCTCTTCCCGTGGTTTCATGGGAATTCACTAGGGAGGCATCTTTCTACATCAAGCAACAACCACAAAGAAAAACCATCAATACACGATTCTGAAAAATTTTAGCAGTAATAAAAAATTACAAACACTTCCATAAATAAAAAAAACCATATCCATCGCAATAACAAGCTAAACCACTTCACCCCCCCCCCCCCACCTCGTGTCCATGCACAGTCTATAGCCTATACGTCTTACCTGGAGGAGAATTCCAACCAAATCCCAACATCCAATGGAAACTCAAGGCCCATTACGAGGTGTGTTAGAGAAACACCCCACTTGAAACCAAGACCCAAAGCCCCAACAATCCTAGATTTGTTCTATCCAGACTTTCCCAAATATCATGACTTAAAGAAAGGGAGATACCTTCTCTAATAACATTTTTACACAAACCAAGATGGGGTTCTATCTGACCCGACACCCGACCCATCCCATGACATGTCCTGAAGGTCATTCTCAATCCCCATGGGCTGGAAACTAGTGCCTAGGTATCAAAAATACACTTTTGGGAATGATTTCACCCATGATAAATTTCCATGAACAATTATCAAAAAGGAAACATCACACCATGATCAATATCCATAACCAAAGGTGATAAAAAATTTAAAGTTAAAAATTTTACAACTTAAACCAAAAACCAAAATACCAAAATTGGGAGAGAAACAAACTAAAAGACTCTACCTTTATGCACCAAGAGGGTCAAAACCCTCATACCACCACCACCAACACCTCCAAAAAGAGGTACACTAGCAACCAAATCCATCATCACCACTATGAAACATATTTTCTTTACCTAGGTCAAATATAACAAGATCTACATACAATTTAAGTTCTATGTAGGGTGTGATCCAAATCTCAGTAGGATATCACCCAAAATAATGATTCCATGCCATAACATTACAAGACAAATCACCATGCTAGTTTTATAAAAAAAGTTTTGAAATTCTTTTAGAAAAAAATTTTAAGGCGAATATTTTCAAGAAAAGTGTGATTTGAAATTTAAAATGAAAACAAGTTCCACCATATGTTGATGGTATGCACTACATCATAAGATCACCATGGGTAATCCCTAAAGGCTCTAGTACTAGTGGGACCCTAGGAACCTTGTATCTCGGTGAAACACTGTATAGTAACCATAACCCACAAATTCCTCATGCAAGAGACACTAGATAATAATATATCCAAATTTATAGTGGTAAATGATCATCATCATAGTTTAGTTAGTGTTGTACCATCAATCTTATTAGAAGGAACTGGGCATCAGCCCTTCCAATCCGACTAGCGTACTAGTCCTAGTCTGCCCACCTAGATACTAGGGATTCCCTTTCACTAATGAAAATCGGGTCTTTAACAGTGCTAGTAAAAGGTATTTATCATAACTATATAAGCACTAATAATGTAAGTGATGTTAAAGGGTTGGATTTAACAATGATCTTAAAAAGAGATCATAAAGGCCCCTTTTAACATCGCTAAAAAAATCGATGATAAAGGGGGACTTTATCAGTGATTTTTTAGCCCTGTTAAAGGCCCCCTTTGTTGGTGTTTTTTTATCTCTCCAAAATACCACCTTTAATAGAGCTAAAAAAGTGCTAATAAAATCCCCACTAATAAAGGGTATAAATTTTTTTTCACGCCCCCTATCAGCGCTCCCCCCCACCCCTTTATCAGTGCTTCCCCCACACCCCACCGATTTATCAGAACTTTAGATAATACCACCTATATCGTGCACCCCTACCTACACTATATTATTTTGTTTTATATTTTCTAATATATCTATATATTAATATATATTTTGTTATATTTTTTATCCATATATATATATATGTTTATATATATAGTTGTTTTTTTTAATGCATATTTATTTATATATATTTTTTTAAAATGGATATTAACTCTAAAAACCCTTAAAACACAAAAAATGTCAAGAAACTCTGAAAACCCTAAACCCCTAAAAACCATGAAACAACCATAAATTTTGATCCAAGATTCCATTTCAGCTAAAAAAATAGTAAAATCAAATATTATGAAATTATATTTGATATGATATATGGTACAAGTCGAACGAACACCCGTATCAAAAGTTATAGCCATTTGAATTTTAAGAAACCGGGGTCGGTGAAAAAAAACTCATTTTTGGAGGATTTTTGAGACTTTAATGGGTGGAAAAATTAGATAAATCTCTTTTAAATCATTATAATACCATCTATGTCATAGAGATCATTGTAGGATTTTATTTGATATGTGGTAGAGTCTAAACGGACACCCGGATCAAAAGTTATGGTCATTTGAAGTTCAAGTTACATTTTTAACTTATTTTAGATCTTTTTTTATTTTTTTTATTTTTTTTTTTCTTAAAATTGATATTAAATGACTAATACTTGGTAATAATAATCATATTATTAATTAAAAATATTTTTTTAATAATTATATAAGTTATTTTCACTAAATATCTTATACATTAAGTGTAAATGGAAATTTACCTTATCTAAAACATATTTTAAAAAAATATATATTATATTTATATCAATATAATATATTTATATATTTATATATTAATATATTATTTTTAATGAAATATATAAATTTTTTTGAAGTATACTTTTATCAGAACTTATAAAAAATCACTGATAATGGGGGGTGTTTTATCAATGCTTCTAAAAAGGTACTGATACCCCCCCCCATCAGTTATTTTTTACAAGTACTGATAAAAGACCCCATTTATTAGCACTTAACAAACACCGATAAAGGCCCCCCTTTAAAAGTTCTTTTTTTAGTGCTGTTAAAGACCCCATTTAACATCGCTAAAAAGCTTTTTTAAAGACCCCATTTAACAGCGCTTTTTTAGCACTGGAAAAGGGGGTCTTTAACATCATTTTTATCTAGTGTTGTTAAAGTCCTAGTGTTGGATAAATCCAGTTTTTAGTAGTTTTTGTGTTCAATTTCATTTCTTATGTCACATAAACCATCTTTTTTACATTCACACCCATCCAACCATAAAATCACACATAAAAACCACCATTTTACATCATCTACATCTTTCAAAACACATACTCACACCAAATCCATTTGGAAACACACTTTGCACCATTTACACAATTTATAGAACACATTTAGAAAGCAAAACAAATAATAACACATGAATAATAACCAATTTATATTTTAAAACCATCTCTCAACCCATGCACACCATAATCCTTTATAAAACACATTTTTTCACCACTCACACAATCCATAGAACACATTCAAGAAGTAAAGAAAGCATATCAAAATCATCTAATAATGCTAAAGCATGGAATAACCTACCTAAAGATCAGGTGAAAAACCATAAATTCACCTCGAGAGGATACTATAAAGGAAATATCAAACCATAAACACTAATATTAAACCCAAATAACCATTAATTAACAATTATATGGAGAGAGAAGAACCCGAGAAGGAAGAAATAAGAACCCAAGAATGAGGAAGAAATCAAGGAAATAAAGTCTTACTTGGTGATTATTGAAGATCACACACCAAAAACACCAAAGTTTTGAGGATTTAAGGGAGCCAAGAGGAAGGGAGGAGGTTCCTAGGGATGTAAATATCAAATAGGGGAGAAAGATGGTGGATTTGGGTTAAAATTAGGGGAGGGTGGAAAGGTAAATTCTACATTTTTAATGACCTGGATAGACTGCACAGTTAGGCCGCTCGGTTTCCCAAACCTTGTGGAAACCATGCAGTATCCTTTTTACAAAAGGATACTAGGTGCACGGTCTTCATAGGGAGGTTGCACGACCAAGTGATAGGTTTTGCGGCTTGAACAACCCCATTGTCCAGGGCATAAGGTTCCTTCTGGAATGGCGCATGATTTCCCCTAACTATGCACCAATCATGCACCACCTTCCATTAGGTCTAAAAACTCCATTTTTCACTAAAAAATACTAATAAATCTATGGTACCAAGATAAGACCAAAATAAACTACAAAAATACCTCAAAATAAAATCAACGATGTGACAAAAGGTTCATGGTGAAGCTTTGTGTCATGATGAGAATAATTCATAAAATTCCAGGTGAATAGTTATTAAATAAAAATACATATCATGATAATATATATCATGATTTAGGATAAATTTAAGAATAATTTTATGTGTTATACAGAAAATTATCATACATTAATTTGAGGAGGAATTCACATAGATGCGAAGTTGATAATGAATGGTATTTCATGATCAAGATTGCTTATATATTCATGTATGGAAATAATAATAGAGGATAAGATAAGAGTGTTTTTTAGTTATATTAAATATGAATAATAAAAATAATAATTTTTAGAGTTAACTATGATTTTCATAAGAATAAGGAGGTTTTTCAGTTTAGTTTTCATAAAAATAATGGGAGGAGGAAGTAGCACTCAAACTTAGTTCCATGAAAAGTGTTTTTACTATTATTAATAAAAAGGAAGAAGTGTTTCTTTCATGCTTCTATAAAAGCAATATAGTAAGGATAAGACCCATAAAGCACACCAACAATCATCATAAGGTTTAGAAGAATCTTGTGGGAAAATAAGAACCAAATCTCTATCAAATATATTATATTGAAACACATGTTTCAATTATATACCATTCCTATTTATAACTCACTTATTATTTCTTGTGGGTCATGTGGGTGTGGATTGTATCCTGATTTCACCAAGGAAAGTAATTTATTATTGAAAGGTGAAACTTGTAAATCTATTTTCTACTTTGGGTGTGCTAAAAAATTAAAGATAGGTAAGAGAATGAGATAATTAATATCTTAACTGGTTAAATAGGTAAAGGTATAAAAGGAATAAAATTTGAAAAAAAAAACTACGCCAACACTAATTCACCCCCTCTCAATGTTGAGTATATCCCAAGTGGTCCTAAAAATTGGTATCATATTATGTTTATCTCAATTTAATTTTATACTTTGATGTTTTTCTCTTTTGAAGAATTGAGTTTTTATCCTATATTAATAATTAAGTGTCATTTTGGTTAAGATTATTTTATCACATATTAGAATTCAATATCTGCCAAGACCATGATTAATAGGGGAAAGAAAGAAAAGAATAAGTTGAAGAAGATTCCCCAATAAAGTGAAGAAGAATGAAATTTAGATTATCTATACTATGATATCAAGGAATATAGATAAATCTTGGAAAGTGAATAACATATGGCTCGAAATACCACCAAGGAATAAGAAAAAACCCATACCTCATAAGGATAAAATATGTCAAGTGATCTTGAGGTGTTTGAAAAATCATGCTTAAACTGCCCCCAAGAGGAACCGATAATTTATGTTGATAATATTATATCTTTATGCTCTCATGATATATTAATTTTTTATTTAAATAATTTTTACATTGTTTTCATGAGGAATTATTTTATTTAGTCTTAAGAATTTTTTAAAGAAAAAATGAAGAAATCACCCTACTCGAAGGTGATTCAATGAATATATAAAAGGATGTCAAGATATATTTTTAACTTCTATAAATATCCCTAAAAATTTCAAATAAAAGTAATAAAATTATATCGATCCTGAAGAAAGGTGGTCCAAGTTTTATAAGGAGTGGCTCAATGCAATATGAGAGAAGGATGAGCCCACTAAATAATTTGAGAAAAAGTTTCATAATCTTGAATAAGGTCTTGTTATCAAGAATGTTCAAATAGATGTCAAGGATAAGAGAATAAATGAGATTGACACATTATTTCAAGAAAGACAGAAATTTTATAATGAGGGTGTTGAAAGAATTAAAAAGGAATGTGGAGAAAAATTGAAATCAGTTGAAGATTAAAAATACATTCCTAATATAAAGTGTCTAATTATTTATATTAAATTGGTAAAAGTAAAGAATATCAAAGATGAGTCTTTAAAAAAATATGGTGGAAGAATTGTTTCTACCACATAATGTTTCTTGGAGGATTATACAGATAAAAGACCTCCATCATATGGAACTAAGATCATTACATCACCTAATGATCATTCTAAAGTAGCCTTGATGGAAAAGGTACCATCAATATCTATTTTCAATGATTTATCTAAATAATTTTTCATGATTATTTTAATATTAAAAACAAAATATTCACATTTATGGATGAATAAAAATGAAGTAAAACATACCATAATGTACATGGAGGATATAATGAGTATGAAAGTAATTTCCCCATATATAACCCAACCAGTAATAAAAGAATTCAAAAAATAGCTTGATCAAAAATCTACACAACAAGTATTCAAAGTGAAAATATAAGGATTTATAGAGTCCTTTTGGTGTTGTAACATATTCAAGAATTGTGTATTGGATTATTGGTAAAATCCTATAAATGCTAAATCATAAAGGAAGTCCATTTCAATGGTGTAACACCCTGACCTGAATCACTAGGCCTGGGATGGAGTGCTACAAAACCTCATGAATGCCTCCCTATATTCAAGAGGTTTTCAACTACC
Organism: Viscum album; assembly: GCA_963277665.1. Taxonomy (NCBI): domain Eukaryota; kingdom Viridiplantae; phylum Streptophyta; class Magnoliopsida; order Santalales; family Viscaceae; genus Viscum; species Viscum album. Next base: position 803,961,667 of record OY728148.1, read on the forward strand.
AGTAAGATCTAAGAGGAACATCATGGATAGACTATGCCCTTGGTATCAGATAATTAAATTATAAAATGGAAGTGATAATGATAGAAATTAAAAATAAATAAATAAATAAATAATCATTAGAATAACAGTATACACATAAAATAACAGCCCATACAATAGAAGAATGACCTATTGGTCATAAAAACCAAACAAAAGAAAGGATCCCCATAGTTGGTGGAACAATGTATGAGATAAAATTAATTAATCCAAACAGAAGTAGACATCTAAAATCAAAGCCCATCTAGTAATTCACAGCACCATCCTGCTCAACAACCCACCATAGATACTTTTCTCTTCACTAGATCCCTGTTCATAAAATATACAAGTGCATAAAGATTCCCAATTAGGTTGTGAGTATAAGACCCAATAGGATAAAGCAAATGGTCCTTAACATAAGTGCATAAGATATACTAGTGTATTATATGAAAATAAAAAAAATATAGATAAACATAAAATATGTCACACAATAATAATATATATGTTGAATCCTTAAATACCAGCTCTACCTACTTAGGCTCCATTCCATAAGTAAATTCCACCATACATGTTCGAAACATCCCCCTATAAGGAGATATCCCAAAAACACATTTGACACATCCCGCTGGAAGGGATGTCCCATGTACATGTCGACCAATGTATGACACATCCTTATTGAGGGTATTTCATATGTATTAACCTATATGATCAAATATATAAGTAATAGTAATAACATGTAAAAAATATATAAATAATATGATTTATCAAACATCACATCATATAAAACAAGAGTTATAGCCACCACAAATTCACATGAAAGGAAACATCAAACATGGCTCCCATGGGGCTACACATGGACACCTAATGTGATAAAACATCACACATAGGTCTCACATGATATACAAACACTAAAAAAAATGTCAAGAACACATATAAACAAACTCTAATGTCAAGTACCACCTACATTAGGTTCAATGATGGTTCTATGACAAGGGTCTCTATCCAAGCCCAATTGCACCACTTTGAATCATAAAACCATTCCCAAATCATCATAATTTAGATAAGTAGGATCAAAGGTAAGTATAACCCAAACCTAAAAGGTTGTAAATGATCACAAATGCTTGAGAAGATTCACTTCCAAAAAAAAAAGGTCCAAATGATTAAAAAATGACAAAACTCAAAATCTTGGTGTTGATTCTATCAATAATCAACAATTACCTTATTATATGGAATCAGAGTATATAGATATAATAATATAATTCTAGAACAATTATTTTTATTAAGTATAGATGACTATATCTAATAGAAACCTGAATAATGGATGTTTTAGATCACATTCCTTTGTTATTGATCATCAACACCCTTGGATTTTTCTAAATTGAACTTGGAATGGAAGGAATTCACCAAATATTTTTGGAGTCTCTAGGTTCAATAGTACTATAAATAGGAGTAATAATGGGTCATAATGGATCATTAATTGACATTAAATGGAATTTTTAGATAATTAAAACATATTCACATGGTTTTTCCGCACGGTTTGACAAATTGTGTGCCAATCATATGAGGCATACTCCCTCTTATAGACACCAACATGGTTTAGTCGCACCGTTTTTTAAACCATATTCTAACTGTGATTTTGTCCAATGAATCATGTTACATGGTTTTTTAGGGGAGGCGGGATGGTTTGATAAAATTCCCACCTTAACTATTCACCACTGTATATTCTTCTTCCACTTGTCACATGCTTTTTTGGAGGATCAACATGGTTTGGGAAAACCATGCACCTAAAAAAAGGCCTCTATAAATCTCCAAAACCAACTCAAAACCCATGGAACTCAACCCAAACTATTAATAGTTCAAAAAAAACATAAATAAAGGTTGAAATTAATCTTTAACTCACCTTAAAATATCTGGGGCCATTATAATATCCCCTTATAAATACTTATCATCCTTTATAAGCATCTTTAGGCATCTTGCTCGAAAAACTCAGACCAATGAGCCTGAATGTTTGACTCCCACTCCCACATCTCTTATTCAATCCACCTGTGATACCATTGAAATTTAAAATGGGGTACAATGTTCCCTCATATTACCTTCTCACTTTGGTCAACAATATAAATGGGATTCTCCATAAAAGATTCATCTGGTTATAGATCAACATCCTTACAGTTTATTAGATATGCAAGATCAAGATCATACCACCAAATTTGAGACACAAGGAACACATTATGCATACCTTGATACCATAGAGGAAGATACAAATGATGTCCCACTATCCCAATGTGTTTTATAATCTCAAACAACCCAAAGTACGTCAGTGCCAACTTCCCTTTCTTTTTCAAATGTCTATAACCTAGTTGAGGGTGCACCCGCAAGAAAACTATATTACCCATGATGAACTCCAAAGTTCATCTCCTCCTATATAAATATGATCAATATATAATTTAATTCATAACCATCCACTTCTTAATCAATTTAACCCGCTCCATGCACCATACTAGGCCTAACAACTGGAGATTCACATTCCTCATGCCAACACAGCATTGAACAAAATATTCATCAATAGAGACCCTAAAATAGATCCATATTAATTGAATACTAGAATTTTTTATTGTAAGAAAACTATATCAGAGAAAATTGATCATCCCATTCTCCTCAAAAATCCATATCACATTCCCAAAGCATATCCTCTAAGGACTAGATTATTCTTTTTGACTGCATATCAGTCTGAGGATGAAAAGTCATACTCAAATTCAAATGAGTCCCTATAACCTTTATAATCCTTGAAAAAACTATGATTTAAACTAACATATCTATCAAATTCCATGCTGGAAGTTACTACATGCAGCTGCATGATCTCCCAAACATAGAGCTTTCCTAGCTCATCCACTGAGTTAGTCTCCTGGATTGGTAAGAAGTGATCCACCTAGGTCAACCAATCCACTACCACCCACATAAAATTTCTACCTCTCTAGGTACTAGGAAACCATTTCAAAATTACATGGTCACCTAATCCCACTTTCACATAGGAAATGGTAGTGGCTAGATCTACCCTCCTGATTTATGATGTTTTGTATGTATCCTCTAACAATTCAAACATTGGGATACAAATACTGTAATGTATATTTTCATGTTAGTCCACTAGAATTTTTGTTTAATATTATGATACATTTTGGTTGATTCTGTGTGTATTGGACACTATGAAGTATGAGAGTCTCTCATGAGTTCTTTCCACATAGGAGAAGGAACCATCACTCTTCCATAAACCAAAAACACACCACATCTATCAATGGTGCATCTTGGAATGAAACCATATTCTATCAACCTATCATGTATCATGATACAATATAGATTAGAACATGGGATATACTTAACCCATTCTATAAATGAGGACATTATTTCTAATGGTGTACAATTCACTACCCCTAGAGCCTCAATTACACCCACCTGGTAGTCAGAAAGTAAAGCCATTAGATTCCATCTTACCTCCAACATCCACTCTCTATCTTCCTGTGTCTTCTTGATATGTGAATTAGAAACAAAATTCCATTTACCAATATAAAACACCATCATAATGTTTATCATCTGTAATTATTCTACCTAATGACTATATTTTAGATTCAGGTCTAGCTAGGATAAAATATACTACAGACTCTTATGGATTGTGTATATGATAAATCTATCATCAAGGAGGTAGTATCACAAACATTTGAATGCATGAACCAAAAATTCTAACCCTAATTCATGGGTAAGGTAGTTTTACTCATGGGGTAATATCTGAAGAGACTCATAAGAAACTACCTTATCATTCTATATCAGAACAACTCTCAAGTCAACAGTAGATGCATCGTAATACAAAGCATAACCAACTCTAGGCTTAGGAAGAATTAGGATCAAAGATTTATTCAACATATTTTTCAACAATAATAAGTCCTCTTAACAATATTTCATCCATTCAAACTTGAATCCAATTTTGTTGAGCACGATTATAGGTGATTCCAGGTAAGAAAATTATTTAATGAAACTCCTTTAATACCTAACCAACCAAATAAAACTCTAAATATCTAATATTTTTCTCAGTCATGACCAAGACATAACTGCCTCTACCCTATTTGGATCAAAATATATTCCATTCTTAGAAACCGTGTACCCAATAAATTATAACTCTTGGATCCAAAAGTGACACTTTGATAGCTTAGTATAAAGACGATGTGCTCAAAGAATACTAAACATGATCTCAAGGGGTCCAGTATGAAATTCCAATGTATTAGAATATATTAGGATGTAATCAATGACCACAATGGTTATGATTAAAATTATGGTTGAAATATCATGTTCATGAGATCCATGAACACTTTCAGGGTATTGTTTAGTCTAAAAGGAATAATAATATACTTATACAACCCATATCTTCTCCTAAATTATATCTTCAGTATGTATTCCCCACTGGCCCAAAGATGATAGTATCCAGATAAAAAAAATCTTTTAAAACCATTGGTCTCTCCTTAATTGATCAAACAAGTCATCAATCATTAGAAATGGGTGCTTATTTTTCGTAGTGATATAATTTAACTTATGATAGTCTACACAATTATGAATACTATCATTATACTTCTTAAAAAACAACATCAGAGAACCCCAAGGGTAAGTACTCAGTTTAATGAACCCTTTAGATTTTGGATCTTCTAGTTGTACCTTGAGATATTTTAGTTCATATGGTGTCACTTGATATAGTGGAATTGATATAGGTCACACATCAGGCATGATCTCGATCTTAAACTCAACTCCCCTATGTGAAGGTAACCCTAAGAAGATATCCATAAAAAAATCTTGGAACTGACACACCACAGAATTAAGGGAGGATGGATTCACTATTTGATCCACTAAAAGAATCATGCCATACACTTATACTAAGAATAATTATATCCAATAAGTATCTAGTCCCTATATACCTGCCTTAACATACCATTCACTGGTCAATGCAAACTTATCCCTATTTGATGATGTAAAGTTCACTCATCTCTAATAATAATCAATGTGTACATGGTAGTTGGTCAACCAGTTCATGCCAAGAATCACATCAAAACTTGACATATTCATAATTTTGAATCTCTACATATGCTCAAATCTAGTAATCACCATTGGAAATTCTATATAGATATGAATTTTAACCACTTTATTTCCCATGTGTGAATCAATGGATAACAACTCATAAGAGTACTTAAATCATAAGTATGTTCCAATAACTACTTGAGAAGATATGAATGAATAGGATGTGTTTGTATCAAACAAGGAAATAGAGAGTGTATAAGGGATCATGATCATACCTCAAACTATTTAAGGTCCCTCTAATCTGTCATCCAGATCTTAATCATTCATATATACCTTGTCTACAACCACTCCATGACACCAAAGAGGCTCATGATTCAATTGATTCATTAAACCTTATGAGGTTTGTATTTACTAAAAATTCCCTCCACCTAAATCATGGCCTGATGTTACTACGTGCATCTATAAATACTTGTTAGATAACTAATTCATATGATCTGTCTTACCACACCAATGAAAATTATATAGATAAATAGAATAGTCCTTGAGAAAGTTCCCTTTTCATCCATAGTTATAGTACCCAGTAGATTCATTTCCTATAGAGGGATTCGAAGAACCTCTACTCTGATCTAATAGTCAACCACTGATCTGAAATATATCCTTTTACTACCTTTTATTACCCCTATAAAAATAAACTAGAACTAAACTGGATAAGTCACATGTCAATCCATTGGAATATGGAAGAAGACTTGTAGCAATGTCCTCCTTGATTCCCTTATCTATCATCATATCCTTACAAATAACTATAGCATAGTTCATCATATCAGATTTCCTAGCTGGTGTTTCAACTCTATAATATTATTGATGTCAAACTTCCTAGATTTATACACCTTGTTCCTAGCTATAAGGGGAGTAAAGTTAATCAAATTGGTGAAATGTGATTAATAAGAAGACATTGACATTGTCCCTTACTGGATATCTATAAACTCCTAAGAATGGTCCAAATTTAGTGCATCAGGGAATAAATAGTCAAATAATAGGTCCTTTAATGTCACCCATGTCATCCCTTCACATCTAATATCCTGAAAAATAACATCCCACCATCATATAGAAGTACTTTTAAGTAAAAGGGTTGTAAGCTTTACCTTTTGATCCTTTGGGATCTTAACTATGTCAAGGATCCTCTTAATGAATTGTATCTAGTCCTATGAATCCTGAGGATCTCTAGTGACCTATAATTTCATGGGATAATGAATTTATAAGTCATGAGATTATTCAACCATCTTTATATCACCCTTGTGGGTTCCTCCATCTTAAACAATGACTTTCCGGAAGAGTTATCGATAGATTGATTCTAAAGTTTGAGCTATTGTAAAAAACTATGAGAGTATTCTCAGCTAAATCATCCTACACAATAGGTGGTGAAACTAGCTACAAAATACATCTATGAGGTATATTTTTCTGAAATTCCAGATCAACATTAGAGAAATACAATTTCTAAACCAAGAAGGTTGGTAATAGATCACAGGCACAGACAAGGGTTGTAACGACCCGACCCACCGAGGCATATCTGGCCAGTGGAAGACTAGTCCCCCACAACCCCAAGCCCACCTCCATGGGTCAGGCCTAAAGAGAGGCTCTAAGAAGGAATAATTAAAATGAGAGGCCTTTGCCTAAAGTTCCTATACACATGCACCTAACCGTATCCATGAAAAATTACAAAGGAATAATAATAAAAGATGGTAACATCTATAGTAAAAACCATGCATGTAATTACCTCTAAGTAATAAAAAAAGAGTGTGAAATTATAATCATAAATTTAAATGTGAAAATACATGCCTAACCAGAAAATATGTCCCAACCTAATAATAAATAGAATAAAAAAAGCTAAGAGAGATTGAATCCTGGTCTCCCAGATCGCCCACCATACATGGTCTATACACCCGGGTATTCTATGATTCACCAAAATCACCGCTTATCTTTTATTCATCAACATAAGACTCGAAATATGTGGGAAAATCCCATGTAGGTGTGAGTATATACATACCCCGTAGGATGCCCCAAAAACTAGAGGGGAATAATATATATATACAATAGAATTAGTCATCTCAACCCAAAAAAAGAGGGGAATGAAACCCAACAACATATATATATGCTCATAAAAGAAACCCAAATGAGAGAGAAATGGGATCTTCATCTCACATCCTATCCCATGATGACGAGTCTTCCTACATCTCTAATAGTCCATCATTGATGCCCAGTATCTTATGTGTCTATCTAAAGATGTCATGAGGAGTAACCAGACCTCACCACTACTCCACAGCCTGAGGGGGTGCAATATACAATAGAAAGAGGCCCCACACCCTATTATGATAGGTGGATTCCACTTAGAATAAGGATAGAGGACCCACACCCTAGTACGATAGAGGGATGCCACTCAAAGTATGGATTATTCACACCCTAGCATGATTGGGGGTTCCACTATGTAGGTATTGGTAGAGGACTCAAGCCCTTGTGCATCAGGGGGTTCCACTTAATGGACAAAGGACCCATTCCCTAGTAATATAGGGGGGTTCCACTCAGTAATTATAAATATAGGACATGGTCCCTAGTACGGTAGGGGTATTCCACTCTATACATGGAGGATCTGCACTTAAATTCCATAGAGGGGTTCCACTCAGTGGGTAGAGGAACCAAACCATAGTGTTATAATGGGGTTCCACTCAAAACAATGCAAGGAGTATGGGGGACCCATTCCCTAATTCAACAGGAGGTTTCTAACCTCAACCTCTCTCTAATGATCTTTCTTAATCACTATCCTCATCAAGAATCTCCGAAATAAGTTTCATGCTTAGATCATTCCATGTCATATTTAGAAATCCACTACAAAGGCTATCATCATGTTCTATGTGAAAAACTACTCAGGATAGGCTACTCTTGGTCCAAAATCCATGTCCAGATGAAGAGGATATGGAAGGTGGAAGTTTCTCAAAAGGGGGTACACAACATGTATGGGGTCTACACGGTGTGTGGTCCCACTCTACTACCTGGTCGTGTTCTCATATAGAAATGGATATCAGGCTATGTTATTGTACACAATGTGTAAGGGGCTCACATGGCATGTCTCAACCACTCAGGGCCAACCCATGTGCTCCTATCCATGACCCTGCTCATTAGGTTGTGCCATGTACCTGGTCATGTACCTAGTTGTGCCTGAGTATTGGCACATTCATCTATACTCCTAGAGTGCACGACATGTACTCTCGCACGGGGTCCTGGGAATTTTCTAGCGAGCACATGGCTAAGCCATCCAAGGAGTGTCACATGTAATGTGGTCCCAGCTACATGATGTTTGATCCTTATATTCCTCAAAACCCTAGCTATTATATCTAGGTGGGGTTACATGGTGTGTGTTTCTATACTACACATTGTGTAGTCTAGTTTTCCATAGAAACCCAAGTTCCTAACATGAATTCTATATCCACCAATTTTGTTGCCAATTTTGATCGATTCCACCTTGATTATTACTAGGGAGTGTGGATCTAGGGTCATTCACACCTAATCCATTTTTAGTGTCCAGATTTTGGACACCCATATGCCCGAGGGGGCTCTCCCATCACTGCCACTCGCTCTTGTTGCCTCTCCATATCCTAGATCCACAGAAGCATCACATGTATCCCAAAAATCATTCCAATTCATATTTATGGCATCATCCTAATCATCATTTGTTAATATATCATGAATCTAATAGTTCAATCGCACTCGAACCCGCCCCAACAATGTTGAAATGTAACCCCATAGGCCAATGATGAAGAATGAAAATAACGGTGAGGATAAATGAACCAGAACAAAGTAATCATTAATTTACCAATCATTCTTGGTCAATGATTGTGTAACATGGATGTTTGGGGGAGATATCATGGCATATCAAAAATATAAATTGATTTAAACAATTTAAATTTATGGAACGAACTCATGTGTAGATCAAAATATCACAGATCAATGAATAGCAGATAAAATCCATGATCAAACTTTTAATAAAAGTATAAAACCAAAATTAAAGATACCTACCTTGATTATGTATTGATCATTGGGGAATAATGCATTATATAGCAACAAGAAAGACCCGCTGCATTCACTACCCATCATTCCACCTTGATTTGATCATCATTCATCGTTCAATGTCGATCCACCAATGAAGAAAACTCTCCTCCCCCTCTCAGATCTTGAAAGGTTTATGTGCATAACCCTTGTTAAATCATCATAATAGGGTAATTATAAAGTAATTTTAGGTTAATGTTATTAAATTAATCAATTAAATTAATTAATTAATTAATGCACTTAATATGCTCACTAATGATTGGAACATCTGAACATCCAACACCAACTAATTTTATGTCACACCTAGAGTAAATACCACATTTCGGATTGAAATTTTTCCTTATATTTCTGATCCAAGACTCAGTTTGGGAGATAACACATTATTTCTAAAAAAATACATGTGTGTGATATTAATATATTTAATTTTTTTATAATATCAATTTTGGGCTCATCGGGCATCAGAATCTAACACCACCTCAGCATATGGCTCATAAAATATTCCATAATATATTTCAAATACATAAAATTAAAAAAATGTTCACTGCATTATTTCCCCATTCAAGTATTTTCATCCTTGAAAATAAAAAAAAAACTAGAAAAAACAGTGGGGATACTGAGCTTGTATCTAGCTCTCCCACTCCTAAGAGCTCTCATACATGATCTCATGTTGCCACAACACATGAACCAAAAGAATGGTCCATCCTTGCAGGATCCCCTATTTTCAATCCTCGATCACCACTGGGTACTCTGTGAAGGTGGATCCATCCTTGATGTCTAGCTCACCCCAGTTAGTGACATGTGTAGGATCATGCACATATCTCTTCAACTGTGACACATGGAAGATGTCATGCATCCGCTCTAACTATGGGAGTAAGTCAAGGTGGTAAGCAATCACGTCAACCCTTTTTAAGATCTAAAATGACTTAATTAACCTCATGGATAACTTTCCTCCTTGGATTAATCTCCACAATACTCATCATGGGGAGACTCTCAGGAAAACATGGTCTTCTTAATCAAACTCCAAGGTCCTATGATGTCGATTTTCATAAGATTTATTTTAGCTCTAGGATATTTTTCATCCACTTTTGGGTCACCTGTACCTTCACCATTTTTGAATACACCATATTAATTCCAACTAGATATGCCTCACCAATAACAATCTAGCACAAGGGTAACCTTCATGGTCTCTCTTATAAGGCCCTAAAAGGTTCCATGATGATCATAGAGTGATATATGTTATAATAAGAAAACTCTACCAATGTAAAGTGATCCTAACAACTCTAGAAAAAGTATAACACACAATCCCTCAAGATATCATCCAACACCTAGATAGTGTGCTCAATTTTCCCATGTGTTTACGGGTGAAATGCTATACTCATCTATAACTGGATCTCGAATGAATCCTACAAAATTCTCCACAACCATGATGTAAATTGTATATCATGATTAGAGATAATCATTAAGGGAACCCCATGGAGTTGAACTACCTCTCACATGTATAACTATCCCAGACTCTCCACTTAAATCTGCTCCCTAATGGAAAGTAAGTGTGTCGACTTCATAAGTTAGTCAACTATCACCAAAATTGTATCATGTTCTCTCACTATTTGTGGAAGCTCTGTCACAAATTCCATGGATATATCATCCCATTTCCACTCATGGATCTCAAGAGGTTCTATAAAACCTACCAAAATTTGTTTCTCATCCTTGACCTTCTAACATGTGATATATATATAGAAAATCTCAGTGTCACTCTACCTCATGTCAGCCCACCAAAACGGTCACTAATGGTCTATGTACATCTTCTCTACACTAGGATGTATAGTCAAAAAATAAGTGTGAAATTCCCTCATCGCCTCCTCTCACATCGTGACTAAAACCACCATATTTCCCTAAAAAAGGATGATGTGTTCCCTTCCTTCAGAAAATCCATCTGGTGAGTTTTCTGAAGATATCTAGTCATAGAGAACCTCACATTTAATGTATCCCAACTAATTATCCCTCACACACTATAGAAGAATAGGACTCAACATCATCAACTGAAGACAATTTGTACCCCTCTCCTCCACCAAGGTTAGCTGTAAAGAAACCAAGTGCTCAGATTCCTCCTCCACCAACTAAGAATTTGACTTCCTACTAAGGGAATCTTCCACTATGTTGCCCTTACCAAGATTATAGACTATCTAGAATTCATAGTCTTATAGGAACTCCAACCAGTGACTTTGGATAATGCATAGATCTCTATACATAAATATATACATGTGACTCTGATGGTTTTAGTAAATAACAAAGTGATCTCCTAGAAGATAGTACCTCCACATCCTTAGAGTGAATACTACCATTGCTAACTCGAGACCATGATTCATGTAGTTATGCTCATGGGGTCTCAACTACCTCAACCCATATACAATCACCACCTACCTATACATCAACACACATCTAAGACTAGCTTCAGAGGTATCAAAATATATTATATACTCCATTCCATCCTCTAGTAGTCTCAACATAGGAGAACTATTCATCCTCATCCTTAACTACTCAAAGGATCTATGACATTTTTTGGTCTAGGAAAATGACTTCCCTTTCTATGTCAGGGTGGTCAAAGGGGCTGAAATCCTAGAAAAGTCTATCATGAACCTCTTGTAGTACCCCTCAAATCCTAGAAAACTCCACACCTCCAACACGCTATTGGGTGGATCCCAAGAAAGTGTTGCATCAATCTTTATCAGGTCTACAACTAATCCATGATCAAAAATAACATACCTTATAAAGTGAGCCTTTCAGATCCATAGATTTTACTTCAAGATATTACTATAAATTTGGTGCTCCTAGAGAAAGTCAAGGACCATCCTCAAGTTCTTTTCATTCTCATCATATAATGCAGAGTATATGGGAATTTAATCAATGAATAAAACTAAAAATTGGTCCAAGTATAGTTGAAATATCTAGTTCATCAAAGTCATAAACACAATGGGGGAATTTGTCACATTGAAAGTCATCACTGGTAACTCATAGTGTTCATGGTGACACCAAAATGCCAGCTTCATAATATCATCCCTGTGAACCCTTAACTGGTGGTAGTTGGACCTCAGATTGATATTTTAGAACCATCTCTAACCACAAAATTGATCGAAAAGGTCATAAATCCTTGAAAAGGGATACTTGTTCTTTACCATGGCCTGGTTCAGGTGACGATAATCAACAAAAATCCATAAGAGCTCATCCTCTTTTTTTAGGAACAAAATCATAGATTCCCAAGGGGACACACTAGGCATGATTATCTCTAAGGTCATATAATTGTACTCTTAGCTCACAAAGCTAAGAATGGGTCATCTGATATGCCACAAAAGATATAGGTATGGTCCCAGGGTTCAAGTTAATGTAAAACTTCATATCTCTCATTAAAGGTAATCCTAGAACATCCTTAGGGAAGACATCCATACAGTTCTCTACTACTAAAGAAATCCATATTCTTGAAGATCCTGATGCACCAAGGGCTAAACTCTCCAACTGATGGGTGATGGATGCATCCTTCTGATCATAAGTCCCACTTGATCAGCCATGAGATCTCTCTCACCCACAAAGAAGAACCTATTCCCATCCTTTTGTAGGAATTTAATCTATTTGTGATGATAGTCAATCTATGATTGAACCTTGTAAAACTAGTCCATACCCAAGATGAAATCATAATGTTTAATCATGATGATCAATAGGTAACATGAGAAACTCTCTCCACCAAGAGATATCTCACACTACCAAAAGATAAGTGATATCGAATAATATCACCTAGTCAGAACTTATAGCAAAAGCTGTTATGATAATATATTAATAGGGAGGTCTAGTTCTCACATAAGGGATTCATAAATGAAGTAATGGATCTTAAATGTGTCTACAAGTACTGGATAAAGTGTAAAATAAACATATATCATACCTCATATCATCTCATGAGATTCTAGGTCATAATCCTTCAAGGCTTGTAGCTGTCCACAAGCTCAACCGCTAGCTCCCTGAGCCTAGAATTGGATTCCTGGTGGTGGTAGTGGAAGTATCTCATAACATCACCCTCCACCAGTAGGTCCTCCTCCTGGATCCCCACTTATTCCTCTATTATCTCTTCCTCCATGGGTTTTTTCCTACCCATGCTTAAGAGAATCCTGATCACAACACTTCCTCTAACATGGTGGTCCATCTACTACTTACCTACCCTACTTGGAATATCAGGTTAGGAGATCACATTCCATGTGACCATGCCCATCCCATGCATAGCATTTCCCCTCTATGGGCTAACTTGGTCCTCTATGTGAGCCTTGTGTCATATTTCCAAGTGACTGAGACCATCCATGAGGAGGTATCCTACACTGAGATCCTACTGAACGATGCCTACTAGATACTAAAAATGACTCAACCCCATGATGCTAACTATCAGCTCTAGCTACATAGAATCGCTCAAATAAGAATCTCTCTATCACCAGTGCCCACTCTAGCACTCCAGTTTTGGTGGGATTGTATAGGGGTACCACACTAGTATGGATGTCTCTTCATACACTTTGTATGAACTTTCACTACCATAATTAATCATCTCAAACCATATCAAGGGAATATTGTGTAAGGTCAGTGAACCTCATATCATACTCAACAAATGACATACTACCCTATTGTAGATACATAAGATCCTAAATCTGAACTGAGAACAAGCATGATTGGTGGTACTCCTCTTGAAATAGTTATTTGAAGTCAGAGCATGAGAGTGTTGACTCATCATGCATCTATATAACTAGACAACACCAGTGCCCTGTTACTCCATGGAAAATATTGGCTACCAGTATAACCATATATTGGTTGATATATTCATGATATTGAAGACTTGAATCACTTAATAAAGTCATTCCTCCATTGTTTGGGTATCTAGATCACCACAGAAACTCAATGGCCTCTAGCTCTAGAACTCACATAGTACGCTAATCCTGTGCACATCCTAATCCTACCTTACTGGTATAATCTATTTATCGATGGGTGTGGTTGCTACTACCAACCCACTTGGAAGAAATATCTCATGATATAGCCCTTGAATGGAGGCATCATCACTCATCATATCATTATCATGGTCCTGAATCAGTAACCTAGTTGGTTGTCTTTGCAGAGGCATCATAAAATTAATAAAGACATACCACAGTCAAATGCGCATATATATATATATAGGGGGGGTCATCTCAAGTAGGACATTCAAAAGACTCAATACTATATAATGCATGTATTAAAGTTCCCTACAACCAATATTACTATATTTTGAGCTGACAAGAAGGTATTCAGAGTCCAAGTGTATGGATACATCATCTACCACAACAAATCTGGGTTCCCTAGCTTGAAAGACGCACTCAATACACTTTGGAACTTTTCTCTAATTTCCTAACCAAACCTTATAGGGGGAATCCAAACAACATCCCAAGATCGAACCTCCTTTGATACCACTCTATAACGACTTGACCCACCAAGGACTTCCTGGATGGATAAAGACCAATCCACCACAACCCTAAGCCTAGATCCATAGGCTAGTGGCTGGAGACAAGCATTGAGAAAGCATAACTAAAATGGGAGGCCTTTTCCTAAAATACTTGTATGAACACACCCAACCATATCCATGAAGAAGTGTGGATAAATAATAATAAAAGTTAGTAAAATATAGAGGAAAAATCATGCATATATTGTCTAATATAAAATATAAAAGAGTACAACAATGTAATATGAAATGTAAAGGGAAAAATACATGCCCAACAAGAAAATTTTTCCCAACCTCACAACAACTAGAATAAATTAAAGCTGAGAGAGCCTGAATCCTGATCTCTAAGATCGACCACCATATGCAATATATGCACCTGATTATCCTATTATACACCAAAATCACCATTGATATGTCTTCCATCAAAATAACACATGACACGTGAGGGAAAATATCATATAGGGGTGATTATATACATACCTGATAGAACGCCTCGAAAACCAGTGGGAGTCAATAAAGAGATATGATAGAGGTGGTTATCTCAACCCAAAGTAAGAAGGAAATGAAACCCAACAACATATATATATATATATATATATTCTCATAAAATAAATATAGACAAGAGAGAAATGGGATCTCCATATCACATCCCATCCCAAGATAATGAGTCTACCTACAACTCCAAAGGTCTATCATCGATGCCCAACATCTTGTGTGCCAATATGAAGAGTCGTGAGGAGGACCCACACCACACCACTACTCCACAACTTGAGGGATCATAATATATAATATAAATAGGACCCACACCCTAGTAAAATAGGTATATGCCACTCAGAAGAAGGATATAGGACCCTCACCCTGGTATGATAGGGGATGCCACTAAAAGTATAAAGGATCCACATAGTAGCATGATAGGGGTTGTCACTCAATAGTTATCGATAGAGGACTCGTTCCCTTGTGAATCTGAGCGGTTATCCTCAATGGATAGAGGACCCTCACCCTAGTACCATAGGAGGTGTCACTCAGTATGTATAAATAAAGGAATTTTTCCCTAGTATGGTTGGGGGATGCCACTCTATACATGGAGGACCCACACCCTAGTGCCATAGGGTGGTTCCACTCAGTGGGTAGAAGACCCACACCCTAGTTCCATAGGGTGGTGCTATTCAAACCAGTGTAAGGAGTATAGGGGACACACGCCCTGATGTAACGGGGGTTTTCAACCCCAACCTCTCTCTGATGATCCTTCCTAATCACTGTCATCGTCAAGCTTCGACTGAATAAGAATCATTCTCAAAAAATTACAAGTTATATCATGAAATCTATTATGAAGGCTAATATCTCATTATACATGGAAAACTTCTTAGTATAGGCTACTCGTAGTTAAAAAATCGAGTCTAAATAAAGGGGATATGAAAGGTGGAATTTTATCAAAAATGGGGTATATGATGTGTGGTCCCACTCCACTACCTGGACATGTTCTCCTCTGGACATGTCTCAAGGGCCATTTCTCCATACATGGTGTGTAATATTCCCACATAGAATATCCCGGCCACTTGGGTCCTACTTTTGTGCTCTTGGTCATGCATGTGTTCATAAAGCAATGATGTGTACTTGGTCATGTACCTAGTCAAGTCGGGGTACCATAACATGCTTGTGTACTCCTAGAGTACATAGTGTATCCTCCCATATGGGGTCCTAGGTGTGTGCAATATTGGACATGACTCAGCCACCTAGGGAGGGTCACATGGTGTGTAGGCCCAACCACATGGTGTGTGATCCTTATCTTCCCCAAAACCCTATCCGTCGAAGTTGTGTGGTGCTATACGGTGTGTGTTCCTAGACTACACACTATTTCATTTGGTTTTCCATAGAAACCCAAGTTCTTTATGTGAATTATAGATCTGATGCTTCTTCCACTAATTCCACCTAATTCCACCTTGAATCTCACCAGGGAGTGTGGATATAGGGACATTCACCATTAGTCCATTTTTTGGTGTCCGTATTTCAACAACCCGTTTGCCCAAGGGGTACTCCCATCATCATTGCTCACTCCTATTTCCAATTTGGATCCCAGATCCATGGATACATCACCCACATCCTGAAAATCATCATAATTCATCCAAAAATCATCATATCATTCATCATTCACCAATCCATCTCAAATCTAGGGATTTTACCATTCACAAACCCACCCCGAAAATGTGGAACTATGATCCCATAGGCCAACGATGAAGAACATGAAGAATAGTGGGGAAAATTTTAAAAGAACGAAGTAATACTTCATTAGACAATCATTCTTGGAAAAAAATTCATAACGGGGATGTCTAGGGGAGATATCATGGCATATCAAAACTATAAATTGATTTTAAACAATTTAAATTTATATAACAAGCTCATGAAAAGATTAAAATATCACAGATAAAATCCATGATAAAAATTTTAATGAAGGTCAGAAAATACAATTAATGATCCCTAACTCAAATATGGATCAATAATTGGTGAAGAATGCATTATCTGGTGATAAGGAAGACCCTCTACATTCTCTACCCATCATTCCACCTCGATCTGATCATCGTTCGTCAGTTAATGTTGATCCTCTAATGAAGAACGCTCTCCTCCTCCTCTCGGATCTTGCAAGGGTTATGCAACTAACCCTTGAAAATCATCATAATAAGGTGTGTTTACAAATTATTTTTATGTTAATGGTGTTAAATTAATTAATTAAATAACCCACTTAATGTACCCACCAACGGGTGCCTCATCTGAACATCCGACACTGATCAACTTTAGGTTTCACCTAGGGTAAACCCCACATTTTGGATTCAATCATGGTCTAATATTTCTAATTTGATACTTCATTTAGTATATAACCCATTATTTCTAAAAAATTATGTGCTCATGATATTAATATATTTAATATTTTTATAATATCAATTTGGGGTTCACCAGGCCTTGGAGTCTCATGTTGTCTTAGCACCTGGCTCCAAAAACATTCCTTGATATATTTCAAAGTCTTACAAGGAAAAAACAATGTCACTACAAGGGTTTACAATAAAGATCGATCTAATAGGATACCCACAAAACAAGGAATAAACCCCTAAGCACTGCCCATGGCCCAAGACAAGCCTCCAGTACCTACATGTTAGTCACAACCATATATAAAATCCCAAGAATAGAATACTCGAGATCAAATAAAAGAATGCA
This sequence comes from Viscum album, assembly GCA_963277665.1. Lineage (NCBI taxonomy): Eukaryota > Viridiplantae > Streptophyta > Magnoliopsida > Santalales > Viscaceae > Viscum > Viscum album. The sequence goes on from OY728148.1 coordinate 803,979,536, forward strand.
ATAAATAATTCACTAAAATCACATATCATAATTTCAACATGTATTTAATTTTTTAGGCTCTAACTAATATAAGTAACATGTATATAGAATGTGATTCTACGTGACTAGACATGATGCATGAACTTACACCAAATCCCAAAAATCAAATTGTAATATTATAATCATCACTCAAGGTGAATTAGATCAAAGGTAACATCAAATCACAAGAAAATCAATTCCTATTTTATGGAAACTTGGAGATCCACTATAAAATGTTGGTCATGAACTAACATAGTTCCCCTACCTAAGTCTCATCTGTCTTATCTCTTATCTATCTTATCTCAAATAAAGGTAAATAAAGGAAACGACTTAGTAAACTTGGTGCTCTAATACAATTTTATAACACCTTGTCCCGAATCATCGAATCTGGGACAATGTGTCACATGACCCCATACACATCTCCCCGTATGCTAGAGGTTTCTGAATAGTGGTGAGGGACAAGAGGAAAACCATGGGGAGACTATAACATCAGTTTCAGATAATCAAAGTATACAATGAAATTGATAACAATGTTAATTAAAAATAAAGAACAAACAAAAAATCATTAGAGTAACAATATACATATAAAATACCAAGCCATGCAATAGTAGTATGAAATGTCAGTCACATAGCCCAAAAAAAGGATCCCCATAGGTAGTGTACCAATTTATGACATAAAAGTAACTAAGAAAAATAATAATATGTATCCAAGCTTTATATCCTTCCAGTAATGTTTAACACCATCCTGCTCAATAGCCCACTATAGGGCCTTTTCCCTTCATCTGATCCCTTATCATAAAATCTATAATCACATCAAGATTCCTGAGTATGGTGTGAGTAAAAGAACTGTTAGGATGCCACCAACAGTCCTTAACACACTTTTGAAATATATACTAGTTCATGCCATGAAAATAAACAAATGCAGATAAATAGAAATTATAACATAGAATCACAGCATATACGTTGGGTCCTTAAAGATCGACTCTAATTGCTTCGACTCTATGCTAGAAGAAAAGTAAACCAACTATGTTTAATACAACCCCCTTTTAGAATATATCCTAAAAACATTTTTGACACATCCCACTATATGTTATTCCCATGTACATGTCAACTAATGTATGATACATTCTTATCGGGGTGATAGTCCATATGGACCAACCTACACGCTCAACTATAGAAGAAAGAGGAAAAACACGTGAAATATATATATAAAATATTAAGTATCAAAAATTATGTCATATCAAAAAATATTCATAGTTACCACAAGTCCACATACAAGAAAACATCAAACATGGGTCCTACGGGGCTACACACGCACACCACATGTGATCAATCATCAAATATAGGTCTCTAAAGCTACACAATCATGCCAAAAAAATATTCCAAGAACTCATATAAACATGAACTAATGATAAGGACTACATAAATTAAGTAAAATTATAGTTCAATGATAATGGTTGCTATCCAAGTCCAATTTAACCATTATAAATTCTAGACCTATTCTAAAATCATCTTAATTTAAAAAACTAGTATCAAGGGTGAGGAGAATCCATACCCAAATGGTAGTACAAGATCAAACATACTTGAGAATATATTTTTCTGGTAATGGTTTAGGTTCAAATGATGTGCATATGCTAAAACTCTGAATTCATGTGTTGATTATATCAATGATAAATAATTATGTTGTTAGACAGCATTAGAATCCAAAGATCTAGCAATGACATGTCAAATATATGATTATTCTTAATGAAATAAGGGTATATAGAAGAGAATACCAATGAAAAGATGTTTTTATATGATATACATTAATTCCTGAACATCAACACCCTTGGATTAGTCAGAATTGAGCTTATAAGGGAAGGAATTCTATAAAGAAGGGTTGTGAAGTCTCTAGGTTCAAGATAGATATTAGTAAGAGGAATAAAGTGTCAAAATGGATCATTAATGGACATTAAAATGGTTTTTTTATAATTAAAACATATTAATGTGGTTTGGTCACATTGTTTGATAAATTATGTGCTAAATGTACAAGGTATACTGCCTCCTCTAGGAACCTACATGGTTTGGTCACATGGATTTTCAAACTGAATGCCAATCATACTTTTAACCACTGGATCATGTTTCGCAGTTTTTCAGGAAAGGTCACATGGTATTCTAAACCAAGAACCTTAAAAATTCACCACCCTAGGTGCTTGTTCTACTATCCACACACTTTTTTAGAGGATCGTCATTTTTTGGGAAAACCATTCTCAAATTGTGGACCTAAATAAAGGCCTCCAAAACTCTCTAAAACCAACCCAAAACCCCCATTACTTAACCCAAATCAATTCATAGTTAAAAAACATGAATAAAGTTGGAAATTAATCTATAAGGAACCTGAAAATACCTTAGGACATTATAAAGGGAGGGAAAGTCAAAGAATAATCAATATCAAAAAATGATGAGGAATCTATTTTTATCAAAAATATTTTATATACATAAATATTTTAGTGATGATTTCAATGAGAGTGGTCACAATAGTGGTCCATTATTAGATCAGTATATATCAAATGTAAGTAAACAAAAAAGACTACAGTATAAGAATGAAGTTGCATCAATGGAAATAAAGTATAAGGGAGTTTTAAATCTAAATTCTCCCAAGAAATTTACAAATAAGGCCAATAGTTCATCCTTGGGTAATAAACTCAAGAATTTGAAGAATAGTGATTCATATAAAATTACTAATGGGATGAAAGGAACTCATGAGAATCCATCTAGATATTCTAAACAAACTACTAATATACCCAAAGATATCTTTGTAATTTTTCCAGTATATTTGGATATAGCAAGAAAGTTAGAAGAAGTATAAGAAACAGATTTTTCTGAAATAGAATAAGATAATTCATATGGAAAACTATAATTTCATGAGAGGTTTTAAACAAATTAAAACCCTTATGTTAAATAAGTTCTATATGGAAGATGTAAGGAAGTTGGTCCCAATGATAAAGTATGTTTAACCATTCTTATCCCCTTAAAATAATTAAGAATGAATTATCCATGAAGTTTTTTATAAAGAAAATTTCTCCATACAAAGTGGAAGAGGATGCCAGAAGATCTATACTACTTAAAACCTAATCATATCTAAAGACCAAATGTGGAAACAAAAAGAGTGGAGCAATATGGTTGAGAAAATTATCCCAACCTTATTGTTCACATTAAAGAACAAATAGATCCACCTTATCCAGTTACATTTTTTATAATATTTTTTTCTTATAATATAGGTAATTAAAGGTGAAGTATGATTTTAGGGGGAGAATATGAGAAAAAATGGAAAATATATCAATACTGAACAACTATAAATAATTCATCATCCAAGATTGATTCCTCAATTGGTATTATGGAAAATCTTATTAAAGGATAATCATTGATGAATCTAAAGAAGTGTTTATTGTAAAAAATTTATTGTAAAGTGGAGAATATACCATCTTAGTTTAATATTATAATTAGTATTCTATACAATGTCCACTGAATAAGATCATTCGTGATGATGGTGTGGAGGTTTTTAAATCTGGATAGCCATATAAAGAATTTAATTTTGGTGTTTTATCAACATGTAAATCCTGAATAATATCTATTGAAGAGATTCATCATTGTAAAGTTCATGAAGAGTGTCTCCTTGAGGGGAAGATAAGTGGAGAAGGATGAATAAGATGTTGAAATTATCATTCCATGAAAATATGATTATTTTAAAATGTGTTTAAAGTGGTGTCATTAACAAGGTATGATTTCCTTACCTCTTGTCCTTGGTAACTAAAATAAAAAATATTAATACAAAGGGAATAAATTGTTTTAAAATCAATGGTACTGAAATTTGTTTTTGAAAAATATTCTAAGTTATTTTCTATAACTTCAATTATACTTTGTACTTGAAATTTTTTGACCTATTTATTGATTTGAGTAATGGATTTTCAAGTTGATATATTATATAAAATATTTTTTTCAGATTTTTTATTAGCCTATAAAATAGTTTGGAAATTTTTAAGAAAGTTATATAGTTATCATTTCATTTGGTATCAAATTAAATTGAAAATTAATAGCCTTTTGTCTAAATAAAATCCTCTTATTTTATATACAGAGCATGGCTCACATAGACTTAGAGAGATATGATTGGTAACACATTTATTAAGAATGAATCAATACCATTTTCCTTAGTAATTTTTATTTCTTATCAATAATTGTGAGGGGAAGTGAAATGAATGACTAATGAGAATGGGGTAGAGTAGGAATGAAGACAACACATGTTGACACATTATTTAGAAGGTGTTACCAAAAAATACAAAGGGTGGATTTTTTAGAACACTTTGTGTGTTATATATTTGTTTTAAAGGAATAATTTTCAAGTAATGTTAATATTTTGATGAAGAATAGGCATCTTGGATTTTGAATGAAGATGGTTATGACAAGTATTAATAGTGGATGATAAGGAATACAAGTGTATTAAGGCATAAAAAGTTTCATCCATATGTGTTGAATGAAATATAATGACAATGGAAATTATAAGGAATTGATTGTTTGTTCATGGGAGATGCATGGTAGGATAATCTAATACATGAATAATGGTATGGTAGTTTGAGGAGCGATAGTGATCAGATCAACAGCAAGTGTAGGGAAAGCTACCACAAGTCATTGACCACATGAGTAGAACCTGTGGATTTAAATCTGATGATGCAAAGTGAAGTGTTATTGTAATGTTCAAATATCATAATATTTGTTATCATGATTCTTAAAATAAGTTTTTTGATGAATTTTGAAATAATTAATAAGGACTAAAAGGGGAGATAATGAAGTTTGGTAGCCGTTTAAAGGAGTGTAAAACCACGTACATGAATCTATATATCCATGTATGTGTTTTCCTTTATAGGCCTATCTATGTAGCCAAATTAAATTTTGTATATATCAATATAAATGAAATTATATCTCCATGTATATATATTTATATATATAACTGGTAACATAGTTGTATTTGGATACATGTTGGACCAAGTAGGCAAATGGTCCACATAGAAGAATTTGGATGCGTGATGGGCCATATAGGAGAATGGTTCATGTATATGAAATAGCTATGAATGGTAATTGGAAACATAAATAAATGTTCATAAGAAGCGCGTCATATGCTAATTTTCTAGGTATGTGAATTGCATTGTGTATATGAAGAGGTGTTTTATTTAGTATGAAGAGGAAATAGAAGAAAGGATCTTAGTGAAGATTTGTTCTGTTATGGGAATAATTAATAATATTCTAGGTAAATATGTATTAAAAGAAAATATATATCATGATAATGTCTATCATGATTCTGACTAAAGTAAATAATAATTTCATGTGTTTTGTGGAAAAATCTCGTACATGAATTTGAGGAGGAATTCAGAGAGACACAAAGTTGTAAAATAAAGAGATATCGTGATAATGCCTGATTGTATATCCATATATAGTTTCAATGTTGAAAAATTATAATGGAAAGAAGTCCCTTATGGGTTTAGTGATGATAATAATTTTTTAGGTGAAAAGGGAAAAAAATAACTATGAGATATCTATCATGAATCAAGTGATCCACGAGTGTAATAAATGCATATTTAATATGCTGACATGGATAAAACTTAAATATGGAGATTTTATAGAGTGATGAGTATATAATATTTCCATATATCATAGAAATAAAATAATAAGTAATATTAAAGTCTTTAGTGAATGTTTAAATAATATAAAATATTGGAAAAAATAAAGAAAGACTGATTAATGTGGATCTAGATAAAATTTCTTACCAAAAATACAGGATGATTTGAATTACCATAAATATTATTAATTAAAACCATGAATTCATGTGATATTATGAATATAAAAGAAATATAATAGTGTGGTAACTAACATTGCATGTTTTATTGTATATATATATATATATATTGTAGGTCAATGATGAAAATATATAGAACAAGAGAGAGAAGTGTGACATTATGATTCGAGATAGAATATTCTAGTACCAAGTAGAAGGAGAATCTACTTTGTTATAATCATACTCATATACATGTTGTGATTCAAATCCAATAATAAGAGAACTATTGTAAATCATATTCACTGAATAATAAAAATATAAGAAAAGGGGGAAGAAAAGAAAATAATAAAAGTGAGTGTTGTGCATATCTATTTACACAGAAAGAAGAAAAAAAAGAGGGAATAAGATAATAATGCTATCTTGTTTTGTTTCATAGGAATAAAAATAAGAATAATTGTATGAGTTTTCCATGAAGTTAAAAATAAAAAATAGGTTGTGCATTTCAGTTTTCATAGAAAGAATAAAATGAATAAATAGCACTCATACTTGTTGTCATGAAAAGTGTGTGAAATATTGTTTATACTAAAGAATAAGTGTTTCTTTCATGTTGTTATATAAGTAAGAGAGAAAGGGGAGACCAAATAATCACACTAATAATCATCATAAGGTATAGGAGGCACTTGTGTGCAAAGAATCACTAAAGCATTATTAAAGAGACTCTAGTGCAACATGGGTTTCAAGGATATACTCTACCTATTTGTAACTCACTGATTATTTCTAGTGGGTCATGTGGTCATGGATTGTTTCTTGATTACACCAAGGACTATCCTTTATTTTTGAAAGATAAACCTTGTAAATATGATGTCCACTTTGTGTGAGTGCTAACAAAGTAGAGGTAAGAGAAAGATAGAATCAAGATCTTGACTAGTCAAAGAGGTAAAGGGAAAAAAATATTAAAATTAGAATAAAACTACACATATTCTAATTCACCCCCCCACCACCACCACCTCAGTGTTTAATATATCACAAGTGGTACTAATAGGTATTAATTTTGATTCAACATGCATTTACTATTTAATATTGTAAGGATAGAATCATTTATTGGGATTTTTTTTACACCTCTTTAAGTCACTCAATTTTTTTTATATAGGCTGGGGCCAAGGCCCCTTTTTATTAAGAAAGAAATACATCTTTTTAAATGGGTTGATAGGTAACCTTACATGACCTGAAGTCCCAAGTGGACAATAGGCCCAATTAAATATGGCCCAAATGATAAACATACTAAAAGAATAAACATGGCCCAAATTCCCTGAGTGAGCAGTCTGTATCATGTCATGTCATCAGTCAAAAATCACGTTTCCCCTATCAGTAATCATCACACCATGAACTTAGTATAAAAGTTACATCAACCCCCTAATATTAATTGTTACATCATGATTGGATCAACGCATTGTGGTAGGTAACCCCACTATATATGGTGTGGTATGAGGTATATATGATAGGTGTCAGCACACCCATCTCTCTTTTGAGTTTTCCACCAAGTGATACTGAAATGACCCTTGCTTGCATTACCTTCCTATTACTTTGCATCCTCAGACTCATCCCATATGTAGATAGTCATGTGGAATGGAACCCATACATCCCATATCAGTAGACCAAGGGGATGGAAGGTTGGATGATAAGCATCATCACACCAACCATAATATGATTAATAACAAAAAATAACTTTATTTTAGAGAATTTTTTATATCATAGTGTAGCTGTAAATTTTATCTTCATAGACTGCATGGGACTATCAGATATTATTTTTCTATCATTATTCATTAAGTTAAAGTGTTCAAATTTTATTATCATTTTCCAAATAATCTAAACTAACCATAAATTTATTTGAATAATTTTCATATAGATTTATTTCACTATGTCATAAAATTAATCCTTGCCTCAGTTTTGTATTAATTTTTTTCTTTTTCATTCCTTGCTTTATAAATTTTATTTCTTCTTCTACTATTTCAATAATTTATTTTTTAATTTTATCTGTTTAAATAATATTGTTTTATTGTTATATTTTATGAGTAATTAATTTGAATTACTAATAAATGGACCCATTTTTTATTTCTATACTACAGAAACTTGGATAAAATCATAAAGCATTGTAATTTAATTTTTTAAACTTTTTATTTTAATCCTTTCTTATACTCAAAAATTCATAGAAAGTTTCATTTTGGTATGATCCAATATACCATATAAAATGCCTCATCCCATGTAATAGAAATTTTTACTAGGGTATTTCAATTATCTATGAAAATTTATTAATCTTTTAGATTAGTATTACAATGTGATTTGATATCTCTATCACATAATTTAGCATTTTATTTTTGAATCCTCAAAATAAAGTGTTGTTTCCTTCTAGCCATATTTCCTACTTCAATGTATTGTTAGTTTTTTATTATATGTTGTTTTATATATGATGTATAGATTATGGTTTGAACTTACTACTACATGGGTTTCTAAAAAATAGATTTCCTAATATAATGACACTAGTCTATAAACACATTAATATGATAGATAGTAAAGCTCATATACTTGTTAGGTTATCTAATATAACATTAAAAATATGTATCCATCATTGAAAGGGTATCCAAAAACTTTGTATGTTGTATTCATTTTTGTTTATTAATGTTAAAAATTAAAGACATTCACTAGATTGAATATTATTAGTATAAATATTTTAGAATCATTATTTTCCTTTTTGTATAGTATTCTTCATAAGTTTGAGGCTTTTAATATCCTTAATTCATCGATTCATCTAATTAAATTTCCAATATAGAATTTTTTTTATTAAAGGGAATTAATTTTTGTTTTTAAATTTCATTTAATCTTTATTTTTTGGGTATAGCAAGGGTTTCATGACCTCAATTAGAGAAAACAAGGGAGATTAATAAAACCATGAATTAGTCCATCTAATTTTTTGTTAACTCAAATTTTATCATTCTATATTACTAAAAACTGATTTTTTTTCTCTTATTGAGGCTTGTGGTGTTTAAGAATGTTTTTATTTATGTACTCCTATGATTACCTCATTTTTTTATAGTGTGGTGTTGATTTCCTTTATTGAGGTTATTATGTTCATTTATATTTATCACCTCATTGACTATTTATATATTTTTTCTGGTTCCATCTAAAGAATATTTTATTTATATGTTCATTATGTTTATTTATATTCAAATATTATTTTTATAAAAACATGAAACATGAAATTTATTTATTCTTTAGGTTCAAGGAGCATATCAGTATAAGGGGATGTTAGTGATGTATTGTATGCAACTATGTTCTTGTGTTTTTATTTTCTATTTTTTGAGTATGAATTCTCAAGTTCCTACCTGATGAATATTTTATCCAGATAAGGTCCTAGAATATTTATGATCTTGATTCCATCCTTACTAAAGTATATTTTTTCCTCTATTGTCTTCATAAAAATAATTATTTTGATTTCATGCATCTAGTAATTCATTTAGGGAAATAAGGGGTTTTATTATTGCATACACCACACATTAACCACTATATTCTCCATCTATTTCCCCTTATACTTCAATTCCCTTAGTGTCTATGCTTTATCTACTCTCAAGTTGATTTACCTACTAATGGATAATGTATTCACTTGCTTAGTGGCCTCTAGAATTTCATCAATGTTCAATATCTATTTTTACTTATTCAATGGTGTAATCTTATCAATTTTAAACTTAGTTGGATCAATATAGTAATATAATTAAACAAAAAATAAACATGAATCATTAGATGGTGATTCTAAATGATAATCTCCCATGTATATATTACCTTATTACCTAATTCACATGCATTTTACTAACAAATATCCTGAAAATGTGTGTTTTAAGTCCTAAAACAACTTATCCTTGAGGTGGAGGTGTGTCACCACATATATTATTAGATTTAGTGTGATAGATTTATTTACCTTGTTCATCCTTGTATATTTTATCATCACACCTTGAAAATGAATTCTACCTACTGATTTCTTCTCATTCCCTCTATCCTCTGACAAAAACTTGTAAAAACATGTCAAGAAACAAAGCACCATGTGCTTGGTTGGTTTTGAGTTATCACCTATGGATGAGCTCTTGAGGTGTGATTTGGTATTGTCACTTCAGTCGGTCTCTCATCTCAAGTAATGTGATATTTAGTATGTCACGGTTCTTTGATGACATCATTACAATGGTTTTAAATTCATCTCTTACATTTATGTTATAGTCTCACACAACCTGATAAACTACATGGTTCTCTTCTTTATACCACCAAGTAATCCTATATACCTATGTTTCCCATGAAAACTATAGTCATTGGGATTTTTTATGTCCATTACATGTTTTATTATTAATATTGGGATTTAATCTTTGGCTTCCTAATTTAATTTTCATTCCAAAAATTATTTGTTTACTTAATTTAGGATATAGTTACTATGTATTAGTAGTTTGATAGAGTACAAATTCATTAAGAAAATCCCTTTTCTCATGAGGTATGTTATGTTGGACTAGAAGAAATATGTTTTTATCAGTGTGTAATTATATTATCTACTATCATCCAGTAGTTCTAATTATAGATAACATTCATTGGTTACTTTTGTTGTGTATTAATGTCTTGTTGAAAACCCTATGAGGGGGTGAATTAGGGTGTAATGAAATTTATTTTTCTTTAAACCAAATCATTTCTTATCTTCATGATGGAAATGAAACCTTGAACCTATTTTTGTTAGAACTACAAAAATGAAAAAAAAAGCACATAGACACATGATTTTACTTATTTTACTTGGCATGTGTTATATAAAAGGTTCATATATAAATTTTGGGTTGATATTTCAATAAATCACTATTTCACTGGTATGTGGTTACAAATTTAGAAATAGCTCACAACTCATCCAAGGTTATTAACCTCTACCTCTCGCACGTACGCTGCTTTCAAGAGGAATACAAAGATGTAGTTAAATCATAGTTTGATCATTCAAATATAACAAATAAGGTTTCAATACCAAATAGAAAGGGTGTTATCTACGATGCACTATTCTTTAACCTCTATATCTTTATTTCTATGTGTAACACAATCTGTTTTCTATCATGATTTTCAATGAAATTAAACCTCACACGCTTCATTTTTTTTTAAAAAATGTGGGTACTTACCCCAGGTGAAAGCCTCTTAAATTAAAAGAATACAAAGGTTTACAAGAGTCGAAAAGATGTAATTTTACAAATTACCTTTGAAAATCAGGCATGATCTTATCGGGAAGATGATCAGAGAAAATAAAACCATTCATGCCAATGCATTTGTTTTCAAGACCATCCATGAGACAATTAGCTTCTCAAAAATAATGCATGATAAAGAAGCTCATTCTTGAGAGGGACTCCATATAGTTAATCCATTGGGCAGTGAGTTTTCATGATAAGTGAAGTTATCTATTACTTACTACTTGAACTAGGGTATTAGAGTCACATTCAAACCATACCATGTTCCAACTTCTTTTCTTGGACATATTAACTGCATTAATCAAATAAAAAATCTCCACTTATAAGTTTGTAGCAATACCACTATATCCAAGAAGACATCCCATAAGGCCATCCTTATAGTCCCTAAATACTACCACATATCCAATAGGTCCTAGATTTCCTTTGGAATCCTCATCTATATTACACTTAATCCAGTCCATAAATGGGGAATCCCAAAAAATCCTCAAGCATGCCTTGTTTATGTGGATATCATGTTAGAATGCCAAGTTGTCTCAGTACCATCGGGTCATGAACCGAGTTGCTACATCAGTACTACAATATGGTACTTGTGTCTCTTACTGTTTTTATGATTTGAAGATGAGAATATTGAATATTTAAGGCTATTTTGTCATGTTTTATAGTATTATGACTTCTCCAAATCAAGTGAATCATTTCAGAACAAGCAACCTGAAATAGATATAAAAGTTGTATTGAAATAATAACATTATTACAGTCCTGTAAGTGTACCAAGATGGAATCAGACCAGAGAATCTTGACCTAAAAAAACCTTACACGCTTCAATTAAAAAATCCATATATTCAATGATATTCTCCTACCGATATTCTATTCTTCCTGATATTTAATGGTATTCTCCTGCCAATCCTCGATTCATCTTATTATTCAATGATCTCCAGTGTCACTATGTGTGTAATTATATCTTCTCTTTCTCTTATGATACTATTCTATATTATCTCTAGTGGAATTTAATTTCAAATTCAAATTTCAAAACTTTAATTAACTTCTAGTTTAAATCCAACCCTTGTAATAATTTCCATTGATCTCTATCATTGAAATTTGAAAGTGTTGTTATAATTAGTTTGAATAACTTCCAAACATCCATAGGGCTACAACATAATCATCTTTTCTCAAATTTTATAGAAAAATAGAATCATGGTATGACTGAATAATTCATAGTGTGATAGGTAAGTTTATCATATAGCTTCCTCCAACTACCAAATAGGTCATGGTGTGGCATCATCCTTTGTGGTACAAACCATGGTTTCTCTTGACAGATTCTTTCACGGCTCTTCCATTATGATGTTAAGGACCTCATTCATCCAAATCCACTATATTTCACCCAATCTCCCTTTATAGAGTGAACTAGTTTCCACAGTGAGTGAATCAACTTTCCAAAATCTCATGAATTTTATTGGGTCTTTATTGTGGTGTAATAGTGTTTCCACAACATGAACTTAAAAATTCTAAAACCACTAATATCTTCTCATTCATCCTTCATGGCATGAACACTCCTTTCATTGAATGAGAACCTATTATCTAGAAACAATAAAAACTATTTGTGAAACCTTTAGTACATAGATGATTAGGTTATGACATGAAGCATAAATCACTAAAATCTACCACTAAAGGACTAAACCCTATGAACTTATGTGATCAACCTTACACAAACATCCTTCACATCATGAGACTTGTGTCACAACATGAACTATCCATTATATGAAACTTCCAAATTAAACTCTAGATTCTTAAAGATCCTTAATAATCCTTTCAAATAACTTATAATTGAATAAAAATCCAACCAATACAACTCAATGGTTACAACATTCTCCCCCTTTGTATTTTTTTAAAATCTTTACAAAATAGAAACTATCAATTAATCTTTTTGACCAAACTAAAGCTTTTATTTTTAAAATTTATAACCTTTTGGTAATTTATATTTCTCTGGGGAATAATACTTATGAACTAATCATCCTGAATGTTATACTTTTATTATTAAGTCCCTTGGATCTTTATATCCTTTATCTTTATCTCTCCCTTTTGACACCTAGGCATTACCCCTTGGCTCTTTCCCTCTACCACTTTGATAATAAAATTACAAGGTACAACTATTCCAATTTGGATCTAGGTCTTTCAATTTTAAATCTTCCACTTCTCCAAGTCTAAGAAAATATAACTAAAATAGTTCTCTAAACCTATGTGATTCAAGGATCATTTTATAAAACAATAGAATTAATTGAGTACTTTAATGTTGTCCAAAAAGAAATAAATTTGGCCAAATATCTAATCTTCTTTCAAAGTCCTCATGGATAGTATCTCTCCTATGTCTTATTGCACTCAATGAAGATAAATTCTTCCAAAAAAATATAGTACTCAAATATAAAAAAATATACAATGATTATAAGGATGATTCAAACCTCCTTAGTTTGAGGAGATTCATTGAACTCCAAGGTTCAACCTATGCCTTTTGAATACATGAGCTACCAAGGGTTTTGTGAAGATATCTACAACCTTATTTTGAGTTCCAACAAATTAAATCCAAACAACATTATTTTCTACCCTCTCTTATATAAAATGGTAATTAATATCAGTATTCTATGTGCAAGAGTGATAAATTAGATTTTTAGTCAACTCAATAGCACTTTTATAACATAATGAATCATCATTGACTATTGAAAAACTTCACTGATTCCTTACAACTATTTATTCATCTCAAAAAGTTATATACAAGATTGTTAACATAAATATACTATAATTATTATATAATAAAAGAAACACGATCTTGTTTCTTAAATATCCAATCAATATAATTACTTCCATTATAAAATCTCCACCACTTATGGATTTTCAATCCACAATATCACTTTCCCAATCAGTGTTTGAATATACCATTAAATCCAGATATCATCTAGACTTGAATACCAAACCATAATTTAGAGTTCCCTAAATATATCTCATAATTATTTTTACTACTAGAAGGTTCTTGTTCTTAGAAAAACTTTGGAAATGTGCTTCCAAGCATGTAGCAAAAATATAGTCGGCCTAGTTTTAGTAATATATTGTAAACTTATAATGATTATTCCATATAAATTTGATTCCACCCCTCATTATCCTCATGTTTAACATGTTTTGTTCCAACTTTTATCAAAGTTGAAACAGGATTGAATGCTTCCATTCTAAATTTATTTAACACTTCTATTGCATACTTTACCTATGAGATATATAAAATACCTTCCTTTTGATTTATTTTCATCACAATAAAGTATTTAAATTATCCAATCAATGACATATCAAAATATGAATTCATTAATTGATAAAATTTATCAACTGAATTATGCTCATTGACTCCAAAAATAATGTCATATACATACACCAATACTATAGATTTCTCATATTATGAAATTTTCATAGAGGTTTTGATCAACCCCTAATTTATTGAAATCCATATTCCTTTGGAAAGTATCTAGTTGTGCACACCAAGAACATGGTGCTTTCTTTAGTCAATATAAATCCTTTCTCAACCTAAAAACTTTTGAATCATCATTTTCAATAACAAATACAGCAAGTTTCTTAGTAAAAACCTCTTTAGTATAGTCTCTCTTTAAGAATGTTGTATTCATGTAAATTTTAAATACTCAATAGTTTCTTTGAATATATGATACTATGAAAAGCCTAATAAACTCCATTATTGAAATCAGTTCAAATGTCTCTTAAATATCAATATTTTCGACCTAAGAATATCCCTTAAGAACTAGCCCTTATTTATCTGGGATTACTTTTCCATTATCATTCATCATGTTCTTGAAGACCCAATTTATACCAATCATATTATGATTTTTTAGTATATTCACAAACTTCCTTATCTTATTTTTATCAATATGATATAGTTATTTGTTCATAGATTTCATCTAGGACTTATCCTTTATTGGTTCTTCAAAATAAGTGGGTTTAATATCAGATAATAAAGCAGTGTGTTCCATTTTAGTCATCATACAAGCATGTGTTGGAGTATATTTTTCTCCAATGATATTTCCTAGATAAACTTGAACACTTTTCCTTCTTGACTAAGTCACGGGTTGACTCATTTCTTCACTTTTTTATTCAATTGATTCAATTTTAGAATCATAATCATTCTGAATATTTTGAGATACTCCCAAATATATATCCATATATTCACCTTCTTAAAATGATACTTTAGAAAAAAAATTATAGAATCTTATTTGGATTTATTCTCAACAACATTTACATCACTTCTCTCAAAATAAATTTTTTTCTTTTATTGAAACATTTATAATCTTTACTAATTGTTGAGTATCCTAAAAATATTCCTTCATATTTTGTTTCTATATAATTTCCCAAATTTCCTTCTTTGTTTCAGATGAAAAACTTTATTAAAAATACTCTTAGATGATTCAAGGAGGTTTTCCTTATGTGCCAAAATTTTTATGATGGTTTCTATACTTCATGACTAAATATTACTCCATTCTGAGTATAAACATCCATTTCAACCATTTCTTTCAAGTAGTGACATAAAGTGACACTATCTATCAACAATTTATTTTACATATTATTGACCATTTGATTTCTTGTTTCCATAATAATATTATATTGGGGAGTCCTCACTGAAGATAATCCATCTTTAATTCCATTTTTTCAAGGTAATTTTAAACCTTATATGATGTGTACATTGTTTCATTATTAGATATAATAATTTGTAGGGTTATCCCATATTAATTTGCTTCTGATCTTTGAAACTTCTTAATGTAATTCATCATTTTCATCATTGATCACATAAACACAACACACTCCATTATTCTATAATCATCAATAAATAAAATAAAATTTCTTTCACCATAGGTTTCATTCTGACCAATTGGACCACACACATTAGTGTAAACTGCATTAATAAAACCTAATTCTCTCTTATTATTTAGAGGATATGGATTACCAACTATATTTCCTCACATACAAGAATCATAAGTCATTTATGTATCTCAATTTATGTTAGGAATATCAACTGTAGTGCTAAAATTTGACAAGTTTTTTATAATTTATTAACTTATGTGTTCTATACTCTAGGGATAAAATCTATTTTCTTATACTGTAGTTTTAAGAAAATTATTTTCTCAGCTATATACCTAATAAATATTTCCATTTGTATTCCAACCTTTTATAAAATAATTATCAAAATTTCCTTTTATTTTTTTCCCTTTTGGATGAATGTGACTTCCAAACTTGAGTCACAAATCCAACTAATGATAAATAAATTATGATAAAGTCTATCAACATAAAGAACATAGGTATTATTCAAATAATCATCAGTGAGTCGATTCTTGACACTTACATTAATATTTTAAGCTTTATAATTTCTGAGGCACACTATTCTATTGAATCTTCCCTTTATATTCTTTAATATATTCATATTTTATGTTATATAAAACAAACACCCATTGTCCAAAATCCTAGTATTTTTATTATTTGATGATTTCAAGGAAATTTCATCCAAATTTTCCTTATCAGTCTTTGTTATTTTATTCCAATAAATTCTTGAATGAGTTAATAATTTTATTGGTATCTTCTCATTATTTTCAATAAAATCAATTAAATTAAACTCTTATTCTTCGAGAGGAAAATATTTTTTCTTTAAATAAAATAAATTATATTAATTTATATCTTCACTCCTTTGATACCCCTAAGATAATCTGCCTCTTATATTTCTATAATAAACTTATGTAACATCCTAATATTTTAAAAGAACATTATATTTGATAGTCTATATGACATGCAACATCGAGCTTAAATAACCCGTGAAATATATTATTTAAACATGACTATTATAACCTAGCTATTAAATTGGTGGGTGTAAATATGATCAAATATATTATGAAATATATATGAAATACCTAATAAATATAAATTTAATAATAAATTCATATTAAATAATAACCCAATTTTTAGTTAAGTCAATTTTTTCTTCAAAAATATGTTTTCTTCAAAAATGGTTTTTACTGCTTTTTTGTGAGAAAATAATATAATTAATTTTTCCCACTTTTGAAAAAATTATTTGAAAAAATGAACTTTATTTTTTAATTTAGTATATAGAAATTATATTAGGGTGAATTTTTGGAATTTTTATGAAAATTCTATTTTTTCAATGAATAGTGAAAATTACTACTTTTTATTGAAAACTATTTTTAAATGAATAATGTATTTCCATTGTTATTAATTAAAATAATATTAAATAATTAATTATTTAAATTAAATTTATATATTATATATAAAATTATATTAATTTAAATTTGTATAATGATTATCACTAGTTATATAGTTAATGTAAGATCATCTTATGCTAAAAAATGCATTCCTTGAAAAATTATTTTTTAACACGTTTTGTGGGTTTATTTTTCAATTAAATTATGCCACTTATATAAATTGAACTTGATAAAATGTATTATATATTTTTCATTAGAATAATTTATATTAGTTAATAAGTTAAAATTAATTTTTGGTCATAATGAATAGTAAAAATAGTAAAAATATATTACCATGGTTAAGGGTAAAATAAGTTTACTAGGGGTTAAACTAAAGAGATAATGGTTATAATGACCTAAAAACTTTTCTAATTTTTATTTTATGTCAATATTTAGATTTTATCTCATCTAATTTTTATATATTTCCCATTTTGAATCCATATCTCTATGATTATGACCTCATAATAATTTAAGTAAAGAAAAAGGACAAATGTCACTCTTATACTTTTAAAAATATATTATGTGTACATATTGGGATAAAAAAGAGGTATGTTTGGTTATAAATATTAATTTTAAGGATAAATAATTCTTATTTATCATGGTAATTTATTTCTAATTTTTAGTGATAAAATAATTGCCTTAAATTCTTATGCAATGCTAATGCGATTATTATTTAATTAAAAATAAAATAAAAAAATGATTTTAAAAATAATAAAAGTAATGTAATTTGAATAAATTTTTATGTCCAAAAATTTTTTTAGATAATTATAATATTTTAGGGAATTTTTAAATATATATATTATAATCCCATCTTTGTATTTATTCTTTTGAAGTCAAATTAAATTAATTGTGTCAGAATTAACATTAATGATATTTTATAATAAATAATGTTTTATTAAATGATTTAAAATTACTAAAAATATAATATTTATCCAATTAAATGGTATATGGTTTATAATATCAACCATGTCCCAATTATGGGACGTTTTTACTTTTATAGGAACTTTCTTGATGCCTAAAGAGTAAAAACTTTAATACTGCAATAATTTTCAAAAAAGTTTAAAATGGATTAAAACAAAATGTTAAAGGTAAAAAACTATTCTAAACTTATCAAAATTTTATTTTATGATATTATTTAGAACCATAATCATACTATATTAAAAAATCATCATTTTGGAACCATTTTTTCATGATAAATAATTTATATCAATTTAATACTTTATGAAATTTCAAAAGTTCTCATCCCCTCACTTTTAAAAGGGAACCCCCTCTCCTATCCTCTAAACACTTAAATAACATTTTAATTTAGCTAATACATAATCAAATTCATTAATTACTTCCTTAACACATTATATAGGTGTTGTTTTGGCTATAAAACCCTCCGAGTAATTTTTTTGGTGTAGACCTAAATAGATTGTTATAAGAAGATGTATCATTCTTAATCGAGCATTCTGGTTTTATTTCTTCTTCCACATCCTTAAAATATTATTAAACCATGATAATATAATAATATAATTATACACTATATACTGATATATTATTATTCTAATTTCATACTCTATATCTCTCTCCTCTTTTATCAAATGGGAAATGAAATTGTCGTTCGTGTGTACGGCCGACTACCGTCTTACGAACCGATGTAATTTTTTTTTTATAACCTACTATTAAAGATGGTTTTAATGATATATTTAATGTATATATATTATATCCATGAAATATTTATCATTCTTAAAAGATAATATATCATTTAATTTCTTATTTTTTTCATTCATTTAAAACCGATAATGTCGTTCAGGCGTACGTGTGGATTACCACCTCTATGAAGTGATGTGATTAATTTTTCATAATCACATCACATGAATGCTTTATATAATTGTTTTTAAAGAAATAATATGATATTTATGTTATAATTATAATTATGTAAAGTTGCAATAATACTTATACTCTTTCCAAAATAATTTTTGAAAAATGGGAACATTACTCATGCATGTGTACAGCTTACCCTCTCCATGATTATAACATAGATAATTTTTCATAACCATATATCATGGTTGGTATTAAAATTATAATTGATTTATAAAATTTATGATTATTACATGATTATTATTCTTGATATGATGGAACAATTACCACTTTTACCATATTTAAACTACCGAAATTATTTTGGACATATAAATTGAATATCGTTAAAACGTCTTTCATGAACTTAGTTGATTAAGTAATTAAATATAACATAATAATAAATAAAAAAAGTATAATAAACTTGAAAAATGTTCTTAATAAATTAAATAGTTAAAATGATTTTATTATTTTGGAAGATAAATAATGTATGTGATGATTTGAACCTGAGGTAAGTGATTCCGTCTCAATTTCCTTTTATTGAGGCAATTTTATTATTAGGAGCCTAGTTTCTTTTATATGGTGTATATACTACACATTTTACATTTTATATCATGAATATTTCATACTTCATGGTATTTTAAATTTCAATTTAATTTGTTTTATCCAAGGTGATTTTGTATAAATATTGCCAAGTGGTAAGTGTTTCGTAACTCTACTTTATTTTATTGGGTTATATTACTTCTTGGTTGATTATATTGTGTCAAGATTATGTGTGAAATGTGATTTGTATTATTTATGTTGTATTTACAAATTTTTTTGTGTTTATTTAAATTTTTTAGACATAATAACTTCATTTATTAATTCTTACTTTAACATTATGATCATTCTAAGGGTTCTTCATCTCAAATTGTCTTTTATGGGACATATGTTATATTATGAACCTATATTATTTTAAGAGGTGTATATACTAACCCTTTTATAATTTATACCATAAATATATTTATATTCCTGGTATTTAATTTTAATTTGATATTATTTCTTTCATGTGGGCTATGATTCAACAATTACCAAATCAGTGAGGGTTTATTTCACAATCTGATCATTATTCGGGATTATTTACATTTAAGTCTCTACTAGGGTAATTATATGATCTTTCTATCTTAAACCTGTTATATTTTTTTATCCTCTATTTATTTTCTAAAATTATAATTTTTTTATTCATTTTCCACTTTTATGTACATAAAATATCAAAAAAAACTAACTTTATTCCCTCTTTAGTCTAGAATCTTTTATTCCATGTCTATGTTTTCTAAAAAAATCAAGAATGTTTTTAATATTATATAATGATTTATTATAGAAATTTTTCCCATGTTTTAATTTTAGAAAATTGGTATAAAAGGAATCTTATTATCATTTTCTGAACATGGTTCTTTTTTACTTTATACCAAAAAAGTGAAAGGAATCTTTTTTAACGTACTTAGCAAGAATAGAATTTCCCACTATCATGGTCGCTCATTTATTTGAAGATTACTTTATATGTTTTCATGATTCTTTTCAAAGAAATTGTTTTTCATGATATTATGGTAAAAATGGTATTTTCCTCAATAATGATTTAATGATATTTTCATCATATTTCTATTTATAAATGAAAAAAACCCTTTATTTTACTTAAGATCTTCCAAGGATATGATGTAATGATTCCATCCTAATTATTTATTTGGATGGTTTATGATCAGTTTTATTGGGGAGAAATATTAAAAATGTGTATTCTATTTTTTCAATATGAATGTTTATGTTGATTATGTATTGAATTTTTGTTCTCCCCTTTCATATAATGAATGTATTGGACTTATTAAGTGATAGGTGAGACCCATTATATCCCCTAGATGCATAGTAAAGTCTCATGAGACAAACTATTTTGGGTATTTGGCCAAGTAATTTCCCATTTATGTATGATGTCTTCGAATGAGTCATCGATGGTAAGTTTATTTTGTCTGGAATTATGAATTTCATCATTATGATATTTTTAATTGATGTCCAAGTGATTATTTGATTAGTTATGATTTATATGGATAAGCTTCAAGATTATGTTATTTGAATAGTTATTGATTAAATGTAATTTTTTCTATTATATACCTTTCTATATTGATTATTCCTTATTTACACATGATAGATTATATTATACATACCCCTTACTGAGCATCTAAGCTCACCCCTTTCTTATGTTTCCTTTTCTTAGGATTCCAAGAAGTGTATTATGATTGATATTTCAGGATACGATAAATGGAATAATTGTATTCTCAAATAAAATAATATGTTGTATTTTATGTTTTCAAATGTAATGTGAGATTCAAGTATGTGTCTAGTTTACCAATATTACTAAACTATTTGATCCTTTGGGATGTGATTGCTTTTATCTTGTGATAATATAATAAAGAAACCACTAGATCTAGACTATTGGGTTTTGGGTCCTTATAGTTGGTATCATATCAAGTTTAGTTAAAACCTTGGGAACTATATATAGAAAAACATAGATTAAGGAACATAACTCAATGATATACTTTGAAGAAATTCCCCAAAGTCACTAAGTTTATGATTAATATAATGATATTTTAAGATTTTTAAGAAACATAATGGGTTAATAAGTCTAATTTTGATTATAATTTTAAAGTCACATATACCCCTTATGAGGTTTTATGTGATGGATGTACATTTAATACACTTATTGAGTTTTAATAGATGTTTTTGGTATATGTAACCCTTAAGTATAACTTGGGTTTTAGTGAGATGTTTATTTGAGGAATAATGATTTTATATTTTTTGGAAATAATATTAAAGGTATTTATAAACTTTATGGTTAATATTATCATTGATATTAAGGTAATAATAATCAATTAAGATAATTTTATTTTGTGAAAAAATAAGTCATATAGAAAAAATTTGTTGTTAAAAGGTGGTTTGATGACTAATGTTATTTTAAGGATGTTCTTCACACTTTTTAGGATGTTATAGTAATTATTTTAATATATTTTTATAGAAATGAAAACCCATGTGTCGGGCGATAACTCATCAAAACCATCAAGAACACGGGACTTGAACCCAAAAAAACAATGGGCGATAAGGGTGAAATTCCTACCACTACAATACATTATGTCCTGGTTAGTATGGAATTGTTTTTACTTAAAAAATTTGATGGGTAAATATTAATTTGATTTTGGAAAAATATTATAAGATCAAATATTTTTGATTTTGAAGTTATTAATGATATTTCAAGAGACATTTTATTAGGTTAAAGTATATATAACCTTTAGGTTCAACATAAAGGATTATTTGGGAAGAATGAAATTGTTTTTTGGAGATGTAAGATAAATATTTTTAATGATGAATACTTATTTAAGGGATTGTGTTTAACTTTGGGTGTTAATATTTAGGTTTTAGAGATTAATGTATTATATTGGATAACTTGGGCTGACCATTTTGGTTTTGATAAATATTTAAAAGTAGAAAAAAAGTCTTTTCACTCTTTTATGGATCTTATGATTTGTTAAAATTTGATGTTAGTGCTTCATCAATAAAAAAATCCATCTTGTATATTCGTTTATTGGAGTAAGGAATGAATTGTAAATTGATTAAAGCACAACCAAATGATGAAATTATGCATATGAAATAAAATATAGCAAGTAAGTATATTTTTCAATGTTCTATATCTTAATAGTAAAAGAATTCTTAAAATCTAGGAAAATAATCTTGAAAAAAAATCTAGTACCTTTATTTCTAATGAATCGATGGTCTTTTTCACATATCGTGAGTTTATGTTTTTCCGGTCCTTAACCTTCTCGTAATCATTCACTTTCTTATGGTTAGTGATTAATGTCACTTTCCATCATTATTTGGGTATTATGATTTTCTTCAAAGTCCATATTATCACTTCCACCTAATTTTTTTCTATATGGAAACCTAGTTATGTGTTATTATATATGACCTTTGAACTTACCTTTCTCTCTTATCAAGAGGAATTTTTATTAACCCTTTGTATGATGTGGGATTTCTAGAAAGGTATTTACAGAGGGAAAACCTTTGATTACCGAGATCAAGTTAAAATTGTGAGGGTAAAATTTATTGAAGGTAGGGAGAATGTAACACCCTGATATTTTAAAAGAAGAACATTATGTTCGATATCATATACTACACACAACACTGAGCTTAAATAACCCATAAAATATATTATTTAAATATGGTCATTATAACTTATTCGTTAAATTAGCGGGTATGAATAATATTAACTAAGTTATGAAATATATATGAAAATCTACTCAATATACATGTATTGATAAATTATTTTCAATGAATCTCCCAATTTTCAGTAAAGATAATTTATTCTTCAAAAATATGTTTTCTTCAAAAATGATTTTAACTGTTTTTTGTGAACAAATAATATAATTAATTTTTTCCACTTTTGGAAAATGTATTTGATAAAATAAAATTAATTTTTTAATTCATAATATGAAAATTATCTTAGGGTGAATTTTTGGGATTTTTTTTGAAAAGTTTGATTTTTCTATGAATAGTTAAAAATACTACTTTTTATTAAAATTTGTTTTCAAATGCATAATGTATTTCTATTTTAATTAATTAAAATAATCATTAATAATGAATAATTTAAATAAATTTATATAATATATGTATTAATATATAAATTTAAATCCATATTATGATCCTCACTAGTTATATTGTTAATGTAAGGTCATCTTATGCTTGAAAAATGCATTCCTTGAAACCCCATTTTTTAATAAGTTTTTCTGGTTTATTTTTAAATTAAAGTTTTTTGATTATCTAAATTGAATTTGATAAAATGGATTCTATATTTTTAATAATAATAATTAATATTAGTTAATAAATTCAACTTAATTTTTTGTCATAAGGAATAGTAAAAATAATATAAATCTATTACCACAGTTAGGGGTAAAACAGGTTTATTGGGGGTTAAATTAAAGAGATAAGGGTTATAATAACCTAAAAACTTGTCTAATTTCTATTTTATGGTCATATTTAGAGCCTATATCATATAGTTTCTATAAAGTTTCCATTTTTGAGCCATATGGCCAATATTATGAACTTTATAATAATTTATGTAAAGAAAAAGGATAAATGTCACTCTCTTACTTTTAAAAATATATTATGTGTTCACAAAAGGATAAAAATGAGGTATGTTTAGTTATAAATATTAATTTTAAGGATAAATAATTTTTATTTATCATGGTAATTTATTTATAATTTTTAGTTATTAAATAATTACCTTA
Source organism: Viscum album (assembly GCA_963277665.1). NCBI lineage: Eukaryota > Viridiplantae > Streptophyta > Magnoliopsida > Santalales > Viscaceae > Viscum > Viscum album. The sequence continues at coordinate 804,004,038 of OY728148.1, forward strand.
AATGTTTACACAATGTCGATGCAGTAATTATTTAATTAAAAGGAAAATAAAATAAATGATTTTAAAAAAATTAAAAGTGATATAATTTGAATAAATTTTTGTGTTAAAATTTTTTAAAATAATTATAACATTTTAGGTAAGTGTTAAAGGTATAGATTCTAATTCCTTGTTTTATTTATGTTTTAAAGTCAAATTAAATGGATAGTGTTAAAATTGACATTAATGATATTTTATAATAAATAATATTTTATTACATGATTTAAAATTCCTAAAAATATTATACTCAGAAACATAAATATTGTATTATTTACAATATCAACCATGGTACAATTATGGGTTGTTTTTTTTTATAGTAACTTTATTGACCCCTAAAGTGTAAAAACATTAATACCGTAGTAATTGTCAAAAAAGTTTAAAGTGGGTTAATGCAAAGACATAGGGGTAAAAAATTAAAATAAAATTGTCAAAATTTTATTGTATGATATTATTTCAACTCATAATCATCCTATATTATAAATTTATAATTTTTGAGCCATTTTTATTGATAAATAATTTATATCAATTTAATACTTTAAGAAGTTCCAAAGTGCCCCTCCCCTCACTTATAAAAGGGAACCTCCTCTTCTATACACACTTCAAGAGGTATTTGTTTCAGCCAATACCTACCCAAATCTATTCATTAATTATCTCCCCAAGTCCTGAAGTCCTTTATTTGGTTTGAAAACCCTCCTAGTGGGGCTATTGGTGTAAACATAAAGAGGTTGTTTGAAGAAGAGGTATCGTTCTTAACCGAGCATTTTGGTTTTATTTCTTATTCCACATCCTTAAAATATTATTAAACCATTGTAATATAATAACATTATTATATTATATGTATTTATATGTTATTATGTTAATTTCATACCCTATATCCATCTTCTCTTCTATCAAATGGGAAATGAAATTGTTAATTTGTACGGTGGACTACCGAATCATGAACTGATGTAATTCATTTTCTATCACCTCCTCTTATGGATGGTTGTAATTATGGATTTAATATGTATATATTATATTCATAACATATTTATCATTTTTAAAATATAATATATTTTTTATTTTCTTACATTTCCATTCATTTAAAAATGATAACGCCGTTTGTGAGTACGTGTGGATTACCACATCCACGAAGCGATGTGATTCGTTTTTCATAACCACATCACATTACTTATATATATGAGTGTGTTAAAATAAATAATATTATATTTATGTTATATCTTAATTATTTAAAGATAAAATAATTCTTATATTTTTTCCTAATTATAGTTGAAAAATGGAAATGTTACTCATGTGTACGTACGACTTACCGTCTCCATGATTGTAACATGGTTTTTTTATAACTGTATTTCATGGATGGTTTTAAAAGTATAATTTATATATTAAAATTATAATTATTTAATTATTTTTATTGTTTATATTATGGAATAATTACCACTTTAATCATATTCAAACTACCAAATTCATTTTTGTACATATGAATCGAATATCATCAAAACGTCTGACATGAACTTAATTGATTAAGTAATTAAATATAACATAGTGATAAATAAAATAAAAGTAATATTAAACTTAAAAAAATTTCTTAAGTAAATAATTAACATAATTTTATTATTCAGTAATATAAATAATGTATGTGACAAGTCGGGCCTAAGGTAAGGGATTCTGTCTTGATTTTCTTTCATTAAGGCATATTTTATTGTTATGCGCCTAATTTATTTTATATGGTGTATATACTTCCCATTTTACATGTTATATAATGAATAATTTATAATTAATGGTATTTTAAATTTTAATATAATTTATTTCATCCAAGGGGTTTTTACTTGAATGTTACCAAGTGGTAAGTGTTTCATAACTCAACTTTCTTTCATTGGGTTATATCACTTCTTCTTTGATTATATTATGTAAAGATTATGTGTGAAATAGAATTTGTTTTATTTATGTTTTATTTATTTATTGGATTTAAATTTGTTAAAAATAATAACTTCATTGATTAATTCTCACTTCAACGTTATGATCATTATAAGTTTTCTTCATCTCAAATTGTCTTATTTGGGACATATGTTATATTATACACCTATATTCTTTTATGGGGTGTATCTAATACCCCTTTGATAATTTATATCATTAATATGTTTATATTCATGGTATTTAATGTTCATTTTAAGTTATTTCTTTCATGGGGATTATGACTCGAAATTTACCAAAATGGTAAGGTTTTATTTCACAATCTCATCATTATTCGGGATTGTTTATGTTTAAGTATCCACTATGGTAATTATATTACATTTATACATTATACATAATATTATTTCTTATCATATGTTTATTTTTAAAAATTATAATTTTTCCATTCATTTTCCTCTTTTATGTATATAAAATATCAAAAAAAACGTTTTTAAGAAAAACCGACTTTATTTCTTCTTTAATTAAGAATCATTTATTCCAAACAAATGTTTTATAAAATTAGTTTAAATAATGTTTTAATATTATAAAATGATTTATTTAAATAAATTTTTACCGATGTTTTACTTTTACAAAAATTTTAAAATGAATTTACTTTTTGTTTTCCAAACAAGATATTTTTTGACATTTTACTGAAAATGTGAAAGGAAACTTTTTTAACGTACTCAGCATGAATGGAACTTCCCATCATCAGAACTACTCATTAATTTAAATATTCCTTTACATTTTTTCATGATTCTTTTCAAAGAAAATGTTTTCCTAATATTTTGGAAATTTTTAGTTTTTAAAAGTTCTTTTTTAAAGTGAAAACAACATTTTCCTATAAAATTATTTTAATGATATTTTTATGGTATTTCTATTCGTAAATGATAAAAACCCTTTATTTTAATTATTATACACTAGGGATATTTTTTAATGATTACATCCTTATTATTGATTTGTATGGTTTATGATTAGTTTTATTAGGGGACATATTAACATTTTTATACTAGTTTTTCAATACAAATGTTTATATTGATTATGTATTGAATTATTATTATCTAATTTTATATGATGAATGCATTAGACTTAGTAAGTTGAATGAGAGGCCCAATATATCCCCTTTATGAATCAATAGGTCTCATGAGACAAACTAGTTTGGGTATTTGGTTGAGTTCTTATCCATTTATATAATATGTCTTGTCATAAGGCCTTGATGGTAAATTTATGATGTCTATCATTATACATTACATCGATATGGGATTAGTTATTCATTTCCATATAATTATTTTATTAGTTATGGTATCCATGGATAATATTAAAGCCAATGTGATTATTTTAATAGTTATGATATCCATGGATAATTATCAAGTTCATGTGATTATTTATATGGAATTATTTGATCATCATTTATTATTTCCATATTATTATTCATGCTCAAGTTATTGATTAAATGGAATATGTTTTCAGTTATCTAAACCTCCATATTGATTATGCATTATTTACTCATGATAGCCTCTACTATATATAAACCTTATTAAGCATATAATCTAACCCATTTATTAGGTTTACTTTACCTAGGATTATAGGAAATGTATTATGATTGATATATAAAGATATGCTAAAGGGAATAATGGTATTATCAATGAAAATAATATGTTGTATTTTAAATTTTTAAATGTAATGTGAGATTCAATCATGTATCTAGTTAATCAAGAATACTAAACTATTCAGTCCTTTTGGATGTGATCTCTTGTATCTATTTCTAGTATAATAAATAAACCACCAGCTCTGGGCTACTATAGTCGAGGTCTTTACAACTTCTTTATTCCCATGATTTTAATAATTAAAAGAGTAATTGTATAAATAATTTATGCTCTAATTTGAATAATATGTTCAAATAATCCTTTTCTTACTTCTAGTGGATTCTCCTCTTATATATCTTTAATCTTCACTATAATAATACATAATATGGAAAAGAAAACAACAAAATTGATATTTTATTAATAGAAAAATCATGTTTCTATCACTTATCCACATATCTCTGATTTTTGAAATACTCCTTAACTATAGATTAGTTATTAATGGTTGAGAATATTTTCCCTTCATCTATTTTACTTTTATCTTAAATTTTTAGACTTTTTTTAATGTTTCACCCTCATAACCAAGATCGATTTTACCCATACTACTTATTATTTGATCATTCATTATTTGTTAAAAAGTTATCATGCCCCGATCTACCCTTTATTTTAAAACTTCATCTTAAAGTTTCCTAAACTGAAGTTTCATCTTCAAGTCATTTTTCATTATTTATTGTTCAAGATTCTTTATCGAAGAAATTAATTCTTCTTAAATTGTTTCAATATTTTTTACTTTTCCATTAATGGGTATACTAAGATCGTAAATAGTCTTAGTTTATTCCCCAATATTCACCTTGTAATTCATAGCTTCTTCATATTTCACAAGACTCTTCTCAAAATATTCAAAAAAAAAATTCAAGATGATCAACTTCCACTTTAAGTTCATTAACATAACATAAATACTCCTTTAAAAAGTTTCTATTTTTTATCATTATTTATTAATAAATCAAGCTCTTCAATAACCCCTTCCAATTCTACTTTACAGTCTATAACTCCCTTTAGTTGATAATTATCCTCAACTTCATTTTTAAAATTATCCATATAAGATATCAAGTAATCTTCAATGTATGAGATAAATTTAGTCACTATGCCTTCTGGGGAACCTTCCTCCATATCCTCTTCTTCTATTTTAACAAGCACTTCCCTCTAAAACTTCTTGCCACATGAATCTCAAAAATTGAAATTCCTTCTAAAAGGAAAATTCTTAGTTTATTTTGATAAGAATTCAAACTAACCATCCTATTTATCATACCTATTTGGATATTTACCAACAATATGTGCAATATTATCATAATAAAAACATGATAAAGTTAACTTACCTTCAAATATGTGTATCCCCTTTTAATATTTCTTATAATGAGCGATAGTAAAACAATACTTACATCATATTCAATGTAAAAATTTTGTAACTCCTACTTCTCAGTGGATTTGAAAGCTATTTATTTAGATGAATGTTCTGAAGAGCTCTCTGGATCCACCCATATCTCATATACAACTAACTTGTTATGTAAATCATTAACAAATAAATCTACTATATTCATTTCTTCAAGTGCTGACACTTTGGGGTCATACATAGATGGTAATATTTATATAATATTCTTCAAGATATATGAATCTTTATCTCATGACCAAGACCATTAATGGAACTAATGACTTTAGTAAGTGGTTAATTAAACCATTCACATTTTCACTAGAATTCATTTTCAAATCATCAAACATGTTATGAAAGACTTATAATTTTTCTTCTTTCACTTTTATATCACCTTCGTAGATATTATAAAGTTTATACTAAACTTTTTTTGTGGGAGAATTCATCACCTTTATGTATATTTTATTTTAAATTTCTCACAATAAGGAATTTTGAGCATTGAAATCCACATTAAACAACTTCTTATTAGATTTCCTCATTGATATTCCAGTAGGATCACTTACTTATATCCCATGAACTGCCACAAAGTGAACATCTCATCCAAGATATCATAAATGATATTTCATTATATTTGTTAATATATTATAATTACACCCATTGAATAATTTTTATTCTTAATATTCTCCATGACATCAATTTTCTTCCAATATATTAAATATTTAATAGGATTTGATATCACTTTTTTGTATCCTAAGGTCTTATTGAACACTCTAAAAGGGTGGTAAATTAGGGTGTAATGAAATTTATTTTTCTTTAAACCAAATAAGATACTGTATTTTCATTTTAAAATACACCTTGAACCTATTTTTTTAGCACACTCCATATGCACAAACAATAAAGATCATGGACACATTATTATACTTGGTTCGCCCAAAACATGCTACATCCAAGGAGAATATATCAACATTATATTGATATACTAATAAACCACTACATAACTAGTATGTGATTATGAATTTAGGAATATATCAATACTAATCCAAGTTCTACGACCTATTCATCTCTTTTATGCACTTCTTTCAAGAGGGATACAATGATATAGTCAACACACAGGTCGATCTTTCAAATATGAAAAATAAAGTTTCAAAACCAAATAAAAATATTTTTCTCTATGATTTTGTGTTTTCTAACCTTTATATATTCAATTATATTCATGAAAAAAATATTTTTATGATTCTAATCATCAATCTAATTCAATCTCACACTCTTCAATTCAAAAATCAAGATATTCAATGATTTTTCCTATCAATCCTATATTATTACTAATATTCAATGATATTATCCTATAAATAATCTACTATTAATAATATTAAATGATATTTAGTGTCTCTATATGTGTTATTCTCTCTTATCTCTTCTCTCTTCCCCTATGCAACTTTTTTATATTATCTCGAGAAGAATTTTAATTTCAAATTCTAATTTCTAAAATTCAATTGACTTCCAGTTAAAATACAGCTCTTAGATTGATTCCCAATTGATCTCTATCATTGAAATTTGAAAGGTTGGTTATTAAATATTTAAATAATTACCAAACTTTCATAATAATACCATGTAATCAACATTGTCTGAATTCTATAGAAAACAAGAATCATGACATGACTTGATGCTTCATAGAATGAGAGGTTAGTTTATATTATAACTTCTTCTAACTATAAAATAAGTCACAATGTGGCATCAACCTTTATGATTAAAACCATTTATTATCTTGATATGTTGCGATGTGGCCTAGCTTCCATAGTATAATCATCATATTTCTAGAATATCAAGAGTTTTCTCAAGACTTATTTACAATATGGTAATGTTTTCATGATGTGAGCATTAAAAAAACATAAACAATAATATATTCTCATTTATCCTTCATTGTGTGATCACTTATTTCATATCATGATCACCTATTCTCTAGAAACATTAAAAATTTATTTGAGCACCCTTCATGGTGTGCCTGATAGGATTGTGGTGTAACATCCCAACCTGAACCACCAGGTCTGATCCAAAAGGTCACTTGAGATCATGTGTTTCTCCCCATATTCAAGAGTCCATCGACTAGCAGTGAGGGTCTAAGTCCATAAATGGGAAGACTATACCCTCAATATCATGTCATAGGATTGATAATCAATAATAAACAATATAATAAATAATCATGGTAAACATGCGGAAAGTTTAGGATGGAATATATGAAAAGTAAATTAAAGAATCTCCCAAAATTGGAAAGTTTTTAGAAGGTAAATAAATAACATAAGTAAACAAATGATAAATTTAAAGTCCCGCTCATGTCCTTCCAGCCCAACACTAGCTCCACACTCCTCAGCTCAGCAGTCTCGCACAGGTCCCTTGCCCTTCACTAGATCCATCATGAAATCTGCAAGCGCACCAAAATATCCGAGTATGGTGTGATTACAAGACTCATTAGGACACCAACAATGCATCCTTAACCTTGTGTTATCAAGTATAAAAGTGTATTCCATAATAATAATAAATGTATAACAATCATAAAAACACACTATCCAAAACTGAGAGGTCGTGCACTAGCCAATACACCACAAACCCCCAGTTGTACCTACTTCAACTCTATACCAAAAATTTACTATATGTTGATAATTATCCATACCATCCACAATTCATCGAGAACCTACCTAGAATCCACAAGGCATCAGGAAATACTCAGAATCTATAAGGCGCCGAGTATCTATAACCTAGCTGAAATCCATAAGGCATCGGGTAATACTTGAAATCCACAAGGCATCAAGTGTTGACCATCTACTTGAAATACACAAGTCATAAAGTACATACTAGGTTACAAGGTTATCATGTTGTGTCATTGACATCATCGCACACCATGTGAGCACCCCGCAAGGATTAATCATACCATGATGGTCACCTGTCAAGTATACACATACCAATCCTCCAAAGGAAGAAAAGATAGGTCACAGCATGATAACAACCATAGCACACATCATGATAAATATAGAATAATCATATACATCAACATATTAATCAAACATAATCATAAAATATAGCTATCACATCAATCTCATGGAATCAAGCCATACCATATCATGGTCCACACACACACACACATGTGATCACAAGTCAAGAATGAAAATCAATAAATCCACACATAAATCATAACATGGCCATATGCATGTAATGATATCCCATGAAGGTAAAGAACTTACTACCTCAAAAGTCATCGACATCAAAGGCAAGGATAAACCACTCAGTGTGGTTCGATAGCTAGAGTGGAAACCTCAATAGTCAAGAACACCACTATGTGGCCTTATTATCATGAACGTTGACACGTCAATGCTTGAGGATCTTCAAGGGTTATTAGAACCAAAAGTAGTTATTTTATTTCAAAAAGAAATAAAATATCACATGTGATATTACTTTCTCTCTCCTAAATAATTTCTGAATTATCATTCATTACTATAAATTTAAGCTATATACACGGACCTATAGCCATATTTTTATAGGTTTGTGGCTATAGCTTGTTTATAGCCACGGTTTAATTTTTAATCCATGGCTACACAATTTCGTCCCCCTTCTTTTTTCGATTCCCGTCGGGCTCCTCCTCCATACCTGATATGTGTCCCCCTTTTTTTTCGATTCTAGTCAGGCTCCTCCTCCATCCTCAATACGCGACCCTCTCACCACAACTCCCTCCTCCGTCGATGGCCTCTCCTCCTCCCCGATGGCCTCTCTCACCGCGCCCTCCTCTCTTCCCTCACGTCTTTCCTCTCTCTCCCTCACTACTGTCCTCTATCACTCGTCCTCGCCGGCTTCGGTTCCTCCATCCCTCATCACGGTTCCTTCATTCACAGTGCGGATTCTCCAATCGCGGCTCGGATTCTCTATTCGAGTTTGATCCATCCCTCAAGCAGTACTCCCTTCCTCCATACCATTCTTTGGGTGTTCCTCCTCCATTTGGTGCATCGGTATAAGGGTTCCTCCATACCCTTCTTCAGGTATTCCTCCTCCATACGGTGTGTTGGCCCAACTAATTTGTATTGTTGAGGAATTGGGGGTTCCACCTAGGTCATTGGACTCACCCAAACTCATATACATGACCTGTGTTTCAATATAAATGATGAGGCCTTATTGTTTTCTCTTAGGGTACAAGTATTTATTGGAGATGTAAATGTAGTAAATGTCTAGTAAGTTGTAGAGGAGAAGGATTTATTAGGCTGTATTATATTAGTTGGTCCATATTCTAATTTTATTTTAGTTATCATTTAGCATGTATTGATGATCTTTCCATTTTATTTATATATGATTCTATGTTTTTCTGATATTTCTTCTGAGCTATATTAATCTTCTACAATATATATATTTATTTATTTCTAGTCTAGAATGTGGGGGATTAATTGGCTCTCTATTTTATTTCTAAAAGTTTTTGTGATGTCTATTATATTGACGGGTGATTCCAAATTTTCAGTAGATTTTTCCATGACCCTCAGGCCTTATATTAGAGGCAACAATGTCTCGATGAATATTCGAGGACCTCACCACTAGTTAGAAGAATTTTGTGTATGGTTAGGTGAACTTGAGGTCATGTAGGATCCATGTGTGGGTTCATTTTGGGTGGTCCATATTAGGGTGTAACACACACACACAGTCACATAGGAATCCCATAGATATCATCCACATATCCTTGATAATACAATAATGATATGTACTTTACATACTGAATAATCCCAAAGAATACTACAAACCTTTATTAACCCAAATATTGTTTTTAAATAGATAAGGGTATCCCATGCCTCTCCCAAACCATATCTTATAAGTAATGACTAATGTTGTTATGGGTTGTGAAATCCTAATGAAATTTTAATTTTTATTCTAGAAGTAGGGGATTCTCCGTGAATTGGGATTAAAATTTGAAATATCAGAATTGGGATTAAAATTGGAAATATCATAATTGGTATGGACCTTCCATGATTGGTTGGTCACCATAATATTTTTAATAGGTTATATGATGATATTATAGACAATTCTTCCATTATTTGTCTTATGTTAGGAGTATAATAGGATTAGTCCCCACTAGAATTTAAATCGTGACCAAACTTATGCGATGAGCATAAGGGGACTAGTCCCCACTAGACCTAAAATCATGAGTAGAATTTTGTGATGAGCATAAGAGGACCCTACCTTTCCATATATGAAAAGTATAAGATTTATCATGTGATAAGAATAGAATGATTCACCTTTATTAATTCATCATAATCCCATCCTTCCTCATGCGATGAGCATGTAAAAACTTAGGTGATGAGCATGGAATTCCTTAGGTGATGAGCCTATAGTTCATTAGGTGATGAGCCTAAAATACCACAGGTGACTAGCCTATGATGACTTTGGTGATGAATCTGGGATTATATAGGTGGTGAGAATAGTATTCCTTATATTATGAGCCTAAGATGTCTATATGGATTGACAGAAGAAGATATAACAGCCTTCCTACCCAGATCATAACTGAAGATCCATCCTTTACTTATATGTGGCAAGCATAAGATTCCCTCACTTCCAAAAATGAGAAAGATATTTATGGGATTGTCTAAATATACAATGTAATTGAAATTCTAGTCAACTTTGATCATTAGGTTGTCACCTTGATAAGGAAGAAAGTGACATTATTAGATGATGCCCACATGGAGATGGAATCAAGAACAAGATTCATGGGCATGTGTTAATTATATAAGAGAAATATGGACTGGGAGGGGGGACTAGCAGGGGGTGTCCAGGAGGGTCTGCAGGGGGGCTGGCAGGGGGGGCTGGCAGGGGGGACTGGAAACACTTCCTTCTTTTGTTCATTTCTTTGTGACATAATCAGTGGTGGCGGTTTACATCACTTCAAAGCTTCAGGATAATTCTTCAAGCCTCATATAATATTTTCATACTAACACCTTTGTTTTGGAACTTTATATTCCTTCTCAACAAGCTTGGGAACTTCTAACTCCCTTCTAAGCTGTCTAGCTCCCAATTGTCTCATCAATATGCTTGGGTAATCCAACTAACTTGAAAGCCATTTATCATCTGCATATTGGAATTAAATAACTTGTCTTCCTCATTGACAACAACTATGACACAAACACAATGTGGATTTAACAATCTTTCACTTTGTGTTTATTTTCAATACCAATCTAGCAATTGGTATGTCAAGATGTTCTTTAATTTTCTTATCTCCTCTTTTTCTCATTGACTTATCTCATTTTATTTTCTACCCTTATTGACAATAAATACAAAGTTCATGAAAGAGGATGGTATCTGTAGACGTCGAAAAGTGATTAAGTGTTGAAGAATGTTTCTAAACGACAAAGCGAAGTCATATTCGGACCCGGAGACCTGGTCCGGGGGGGCGGAGGTGTTGCGCGAAAAAAAACGGTGAAGTGCGTGAAAAAATGTGTCCCACGTGGAAAGTTCCGGGATTCGCAAAGAGTCCTCGGCGCAGGTGTGAAATAATTTCATGCTCGCGCCCCTTGCGGATGAAATTTCGCGCTGCTGCCATCAGCACGCAAATATTTCGCGTCGCCGCCTCCGTCACGTAATTATTTCGCGTAGTCCTGTTTTTTTCACCCCCGAGCACCTATAAATAGAAGGTGACCCCCTTCCATTTTGGGGGCTGAATAATTTGAACCGGCTCTCGTGCGTGAAATCGGCTTTCCGTGTGCACGAAGATGGCTTTCAGGTACGGTTCTTTTCACGCCTAGTCGCCCCGGGGTCTGCCTTCACGCGAGATCCCCTTCGGTTTAGACTGAATTCCAATCCCTTTGGGGTCCGTCCCTTGCATGAAATCTCTTCCTTTGCGCACAGGCTGGCCAATTCCACGCAATCTCCTTCCATTGTGCACAATCCCCTTTTTTGCATGCAATCCCCTTCCATTGCGCGCAAGCCCCTTCCTTTGCGCGCAATCCCTTCGCGTTACGCAGAAGAGCCTCGGCTTCAGATTCCGTGCCAAATCTTCCTAATTTCGTGCCAACCTAGGGTTTTTCGTGCAGGGGCCCCTTATTTCACGTGCAAGCCTCAAAGGTTGTGCGCAATTCCCCAGTACCCCTCTCTTCGGTGCTCCCCGGGCGTACCCTCGTGCGAGTGCTCGATGCCCTTATTATGGGTTCCATTCACAGATGTCTTGTGCACCCCGGGCATCCACATCATACATGGTTTTCCCGTATGACCTTCTAGGCTCGTGTGAAGTAACTTTAAAGTCCCCTGGACGATACCACCCGTTGCGTTGCTTTGCCTCATGCTTCTTCTCATAGGCACTCTAATGGCTATTGATTCTTCTCATAGCCACACTAACATGGACCCCTCAGTGGTTCGTTCTATGACACCCCCAAACATGGCGTAACCAATGACTTCCCTTCCACAAGGAGTAGAGGGTATCGATTATGTAAGTCCTAAGGGTGTGGAGTGAACCCACCTCATCCGAGATGCAGGACGTTACACTTCCAAGCACCACTGTCCTCATCACTTGACGTTAAACTGTGGTCTCTCCTCATGCCTTGCATGTGGGGCACCCCCGCCTCGTACATTCTTCACATCCACTCAGCTCCATGGGGATGGTATCACCCCTCATAGGGTATGATATCCTCCTTATTGGAGTGGCGTTTGTCTGCAAAGACAAGGCAGCCACCTTGGTATAAGCCCCAGTTTTTGAGGAAGCACCTCTTCTCCTCCTCTCTTCCTAGGTGCCAAGTCCCTCTCCCACTGCACTTTTTCGCCCTTGGGCCTCCATCCTGGAGTAAGTACCGGCTTCCTGGGCCGCCTCAGCGCGTAATCCCCTCTCCACTTCTCACGGACGCACCTTTTGCAACGTGATCGTCGGGTCTTTGCTATCTCTTGTTTCTCACACCGAGCATGAATCATGTGGTCTTAGAGCAAGCACTGACCCTGGCAACACCTTGGGTCGCCTCAGAGTGTAAACCCCATACCCGTCCCTCATGGCGTTAAACAGTATTCTCGAACTACAGGGACTTTGATCTATGTCAAGTCATGGTACATAGGAAGCCTCCACGAGGTTCAAGCCCCACCACCTTGGGTTGCCTCAGAGTGTAAGCCCCAATCCATCCTGAACTATGGGGACTTTGATCCATGTCAAGTCATGGTATATAGGAAGCCTCCACGAGGTTCAAGACCCACCACCATGGGACTCCTCAGAGTGTAAGCCCCAATCCATTCCGAACTACGGGGACTTTGATCCATGTCAAGGCATGGTATGTAGGAAGCCTCCATGAGGTTCAATCCCCACCACCTTGGGCCACCTTAGAGTGTAAGCCCCAATCCATCATGAACTACGGGGACTTTGATCCATGTCAAGGCATTGTACGTAGGAAGACTCCATGAGGTTTAAGCCCCACCACCCGGTCGTTCCGACCCCTTTCACATCGGTTTGTCACCACCATGGGCTGCCTCAGAGTGTAAGCCCCATACCCATCCCGCATGACGTTAAACTTTATTCTCCACCTGAACTACTTGGTCTTTGATTCCCCGCCACGGGGATACGTAGGAAGCCTCCATGAGGTTTAATCCCATCATTCATGTCTCATCCTGACCTTTCCCTCAAGCCTATGTGTCTCGGGAAGCTCATGCCCTAACCCGGAGGTTAAACTTATTCTGGGTCCCATCCATGCATCCATTCTCATAGGACACCTCCTCAGGTGTCCCATCATATCATCAAACTACGCGAAATTTGATTCCCTACCATGGGGATACGTAGGAAGTCTCATCGAGTCTCAATCCCAAAGCCATCGTCCATCCCGATTCTTACCTGGGCCGCCACATACCGATGGGATCATGCCACTTCATTCCCCATTCCCCTCAACAGAATTCGGGAAGTCTCCCACATGCTGGCCCCAATATCGGTGTTCCCTCTAGGGGGTTACTCAATATGATCCACTCTAACCAGTGTTCTAATCAGTCTGATTCGTCTCCGCTAGACGTTAAACTTGCGACATGCCCTGTGTTATAAATGGGAAGCTGAGGAAAACCTCAGATACATGCCTATGTAATATGTTTCCCCGTGTTCGATGTGGGATTCCTTGGGTTTTCACACCCTTGAGAAGCCCTATAATAAGGTACAGAAGACATACATGCTAATCCCCCAGCGTCCAGACACGCCAGTGATGCCCAACGTGACTACTCTCCTAACTAAAGGTTTCTTCCCTGACCAGACCCCTTGGAAGGTCCTGACATAAGCGGCGTAATTAACTGGTGTCTATGAAGATATGGCATCGAGAACAATTTCACAACTACGTCTTAAATCTATGAGTGAGACCTGAACTAGGTGATGAGATCTGAGGAGGAATCCACGGAAGGAAGAACCGACATCCCATCATCCCGTTTAGATCAAGGAGTAGATGTCCCTGAATAAGGAATGGATGTCGCCCGCCTTTGGAAAGTGGGAATGTAGGGTAACAGCTGCGCATCCTCTATGTAACAAATGCGTGCGCGCGCCATGGCGAAAGTTTCGGAAACAGAAATGATGTACCCGACATGAAAGTCTTCTCCTCAGCATGGAGGCTAGTAGCTATTGAGGAATCAGTGGTTTAGCATGTCATCTGACCCCATCATCCGGTACCAGGTCCCACCAAGCAGGCCTGACGTGAAACTTTCCATAAGTAGGGATAGTCAGGACATTGAGCATTCCATTCTGCGACGTTGTCAGCGTGGATCCCTCTTACCGGCCATAGAAGACGGAATGGATATGGGGTACTGGTTATTGATTTCTTTTCCTAGCAGCATTAATGAGTTCATCTCCCTGCTTTCAGGAATCAAGTTGTTGCATCCGGATCTCGATCACCTGCCCACCAGCGCAGGGGCAGGGGCAATATCGACACGGCTACCCCACGTAGTTCTGCCTTTTCCATGATGGCCTCGACCACCACAATTGCTGGGTGCCCACGTCCCCTATCCTCATCGTAAATTATCCAGCGAATGGTAATTAATGACCTTGTACGCAGGTACGAGGAGGAGGAGATCATCCCCACCTGGGATATGGCCTGCCTAGATCTAGAGGCAGTTATGCCTCACCATCAACGCCGCCCCCGAGGGCCGCGCAGGGAGTTGCTACTCTCCACCCCAACATTCAATCATTTCGGGAACTTGTCCCCGGAGGGCCTTGACAGCTCCCTTCCCTATGCTGACGAGGTAGGGGATGTTTGGGTCATGCCGATCGGAGTCCCGCTCCACAGGATTCCAGCGAGGGCCCCCACCAGGCCGCGTCAACGCTGCTGCCCAGTTCCCCGATCCAAGGAGCAGGTAAGCCACTCGCCTGCATCACTGGCTCCAGTTCATCTGACTCGGTTCCAGCGTCGGGCGCAAAGGGAATAGGACGCTCGCCATGGGGCATCAACGTCAGTGACTATTATGGACCGAGCCACTGCTGACTCGTACCTACAACTCCCTACATATGTTGAGCAGGGACAGTTTCACACCCGACCTGGATCGAGGCCCCAACCGCCTCACGGGCAAGCTGGGTCAACTCTCTCGGTCGTCGGTGCAGGTGATGGTCGCCGTGGACCGATCCGCAGTAATGTCGCCCCATGTAGAGGCCCAATACGCACCGCCACTATGGAAGGTGCAGGTCCTCCCTACTTCCAACCTCGGCTTGGAGGTATGCCTCGTGCCACCTTCAACCTAAGAGAGGGTCTCCCCCGTGACAGCAACACTTCATATGGGGGTCTCTCCCGCGCTCACTACACTGGGTACGGGGTCACTACCCATGTCGAAGACTACCGGTATAGAGACACATGCCTGGTCACCCACCAACACGGAGGTCCTCCCTGGGTCCCTTTCGACATTTGTCTCGGTGCTTCTCGCACCCCGGCTTCCTCGGGTGGAAACCCTCTCTGCCCTAGCACTAGTGCGGCCAGATGACCCCATGCCAGGAATCAGCCTTGTCCAGAGGAGCCACCCAGGGGCAGGAAGGCGGTTCGTCTCCACCGTAGGATGAATTATGGGGAAGGCTGGATGGAAATCAGACCAGTCTTCTTCTCAGACTCTGAGGTGGAGTACAATTTAGCACAGGAGCCCTCCCCTCAGTCCTCCGAGTCAAGGGCTGGGGCAGAAACGAGGCGCATCAACCTCATACTCCCAAAATCCAAGATCTGTAGGATCCCTGTCTCCCTCCTAAGGTATATCCAGGAGGATGAGAACCTGGAATGTTCCCAGGTACCGGCCACGCAGTCTCTACCATCATCTCCGAAAGCGCCCTCTGCCTTAGCTAGAGACTACGGAGAGCTATTTTGGGGGTCAATGGAAGAAGATTCGTGGCATAACCCACCCTCGGAAGACACTGTTGTTGTATCAGGAGATCTGGTCTCTGGTCCATCCTACCATGATATGGAGGCCAGGTCACTACAATCCTCAGAGGACAGCCCAAGGTTCGGTGGCCAATTGTCCTGCTCACCATATTCTCCACCGGCCAGCCCGTCGTCCCAGCGGTCTGCCTCAGTGTCATTGCCAGTTCCTCAGCCACCCCAGTTGATGAGTGGGGCAATCAAGGGTCAGACCCTGAATCTGAGTCAAGGAGCTTCTGGACCATCCTCGCAACAGACCACTTTCCTGAGGATTTTTGGCCGATCGTGGGACCAAATTTTTGTATGTCGGAATCGCTCACCCTGGAGGAGTTTGAATGCTTCCATCGGACCCTCCGGGAGACTCACTTCCGTCTTCACCACCAGTGAGTGGATTATTTGAAGATACGAGTTCACTTTGAAGACATTGGCGAACAATACCGTCTGGTTGACCTGGTTGCACTCCCTATGGCCCAGCACCCTGAGTCACCTGGCCACCACAGGGCCCTCCAACAGAAATGGGTTCAGAGTTTCCAATTACTATTCAAGGTTATTAAGGAAGCTACCCCCCACATGCAAGTCTGTGGCTGGGGATAGTACGCTGCCCTCCTCTTCAGTGAAATTCTCCAGCAACCCGACTCGCTAGGTGATGATGAGGACATGCCCATGAGAAGAGTTGTGGTCAACATGACCGACCTGTCGGGAGGGGAAAACGAGCTGGAACTTCTTGATGGGAACATCCTCCATGAGTATGTGCCATAACTAGACCCATCAGGGAGGATTACTCATCAGCAGAGGAACATCCTAGGTCTCCATGCGCCCACCGAGGTGCTGGTTCTAAGCCAGAACCCCAGCAAGGTAAAAGAGAACGTCGGAGATGTCAAGCACTCCGACCCATCTGTTTCAGTACAGAAGACGGAAGAGGACCCCGAGAAGGCCGCGTTGTTCCAGCAGCTTGCTGAGTAGAAAAATTTGGTCAATTAAATCCTGGATAAACGTGTGGCAGAGCGACGACCTGACTACGGTGATCCTAGGATGGGGAAGCAGGGACTGGAACAGTTTCCCCTTGATGAGTAGCCCCCAGGACACCCTGATCATGTTACTCCCACTGATAGGGAGGAAGCTGGAGCTCATGGAAAGAGGGCACGGTATGTCTCGCCAAACCCTCCTGAATGGCGCGGTAATCCAAGGAATCTGGCCCGGGTTCCCCCAACTGCCCCGTAGGTCGCTCCACCAGCCGCTCCACGAGCCGCTGAACTTGCCTACCGCATTGAAGAGCCCGGCAATGCACTCGTGGTTAGGGATCCCCGTTAAGATAGGTACCCCCGTCCGGATGATCCAATGGTGGCACTCATTGACTATTTGGAATCATTGGAAACGTGGCAGGTGGTAATCCCACCAGATGTCAAGCCATACCCGGTATGGGTGGATGAGATGTCGGCACCTCTGGGTTTTGGGAATCCCACCTTCTCTCCATTTAACAGGATCGATGACCCAATGAAGCACCTGGCCCACTTCAACTCGAGGTTTGGGCCTATTCTAGGGACTCCAGCGCAGAAGGAGGCCACCAAGATCCGCTGTTTTGTTCAGACTCTGGAGGGGCCAGCATTTGTCTGGTACAACCAGCTCCCTGTCGGATCTGTGGCCAGCTGGGAAGACCTTCGCAGGAAGTTCCTCTACCAGTTTAGCTCTACCACTCGGAAGACCAGTATCACAGACCTCTTCAAGTGTAAGAAAAGTTCTGATGATTGAGTCACAGACTTCATCTCCCAGTGGAAGGGGCTCACATACACCCTTGACATTCCGCTGACTCAGGAGAAATTGCTGACAATGTGTGTGGGAAATGTCAAGATGGAACTGGTTCCTTCTCTGATCACTCAAAACTATTCTAGAGGGTTCCGAGACTTCTCAGATAAGGCCCAGCGCTTGGAGGAATCCCTAAAACAGGCCAGCCAGACATGGTCGTTTCCCCCTGTAATCCCAGCGAGGAGGGATGACAGAGTCGAGCCCGCCGTGGTGGCTCAAATAGAAGCCCCTAGGAAACTAGAATTTCTACCATTAGCACCGGCCCCGCAGCCTCGCATAGGCCCTCCACCTCGGGCACAGCTTCCGGTTCAGCAGCGTCCTCAGAATCAGTAAGCACCCCTGCGTTACGCACCGCCACTGCCTAGGTGGTATAATCGAGTTCCGCCTCCTTGGCAGGCTCCTCTGGCCCCTCGTCAGGGCCAGGCTCCTAGAGCACCCTTTCCAGAAAGAAGACATCAGACCTAGACCAATCATACTTGTTTATTAAATTATTCAAAGGGGAGACAAAATAAAGGTGAGCCTAAGGAGGTCGGAAGAAGTGAATTCCATGGTAATCCCCTTTAACTTAGTTCACCCCCTCGGGTTTCAGAGAGTATACATCATGAATGAAAATTGGATCCGGACTAGTGACATCAATGGATGCTAGGTAGTCTGCCACATGGTTCCCCTCGCGCCATGAGTGTAACACTTTGATGTTGTTGAAAATTCCACTACACTTCCTTGTAATGTAGGTGATGGACCAGGGGACTTGGTAAAGGCCTTGCAAAGCTTCATGGAGGATCTTAGAATCAGTTTCAACCTCTTCGATGGGAATGTTCTTCTGAATGCACAAAATTATGCCCTGGAACATTACATTTGCCTCAGCCTGAAGAGAGGATCCATGTCCTAGTCAAATGGATAATTCCAAATAAACCGAGCCATGGGAGTCACGGACAACCCCACCTCCACAAATAACCCCTGCACTGCACGACCTGTCTGTGTTGAGTTTGAGGCCCCTTGAGGGGGGATTCCATCTTACCCATTGGCCTTGAGTATTGCTGGTAAAAGATTGAGGATGGAAGGAACTCCCTTGAAGGCACTCAAGAGCGGGGGCTTATTGCCAGTTTTTGGAGAGCCTTACCATGTCGAGAAGGATATTTTTAGTTCTGATGACAAGGACTCTTCCAGAAGAGATGATTCCCTCATGCTTCGCCTTATTCCTGACCTACCAAATGCTCCAACATCCTGCATGCAGAATCATGGTACGTGCCAGCTTCTCCGAACCCCTGTTTCCAACGCCCAGGAACCACTGATCCATGAAGTTGAGGTCCTCTGCATTCTAATATTGAAAGGACGTAAACTCCCTGAAGGCACCCCAGACTGCAGACGCCCAGTCGCTCTGGAAAAAGAGATGGTATGTACTCTCCTATTTGTTGTTTCTACAGCATGAACAACGTGACACCATCAGAATCCCGCACCGCTAGATATTTTCATCTATTAGGATTGCTTTGTTTCTAATCCTCCAAGAGAGGAAATTGTATTTTGCAGGTATGACTTTGTTCCACAGGGAATTGTACGCCTTCCTGAGTACAGAAAGCTAGAGGAGGCGAATCTCACTGACCACCCCGATTACTGCCATTATCACCGGATCCTGGGGCACACCCTCAGGAAATGCTATGTGTTCAAGTACTGGCTCCAAGACCATATTGAAAATAACATATTCAGGTTGGGCCCGGCCCCAGCGCAAGTGGTGGGTGTCTTTGTAAGGCCAGATAGCAGTAGCGATGGCGAGGATGAGTGGCAGCAGGTTTTTAACCGTGGGTATCAGAAGTATAGTGACTGAATGGCCCGAAAAACGGTGGCCCATTCCCACGGCATCATTCGAGCACGCCTGAATCAGGAAGAGCCTTCAGAAGCTGTAGCCACCACTTCTGCCTCATCTTCTCAGTCGGCCTCTTCTCAGAAGAGCAGGCATCGGCGACGCAAGAAAAAGCAACGCGCCCCGCCAATGTCATCGTCATCATGCACTCTCGGTGACTTTATTACCCCTGAGATGGGAATCCCTCCCAGGATCCACCTATTGATGGATGATTCTTCGAGTGGCAGTCAAGGGTACGCTTCGGTTAACACCATTGAGTTGGTAAATCCCTATATGACTCTCGACGACGGGGATTGCCAGGCGAACCTCCCTAATGTCCCCAGCCGACCTCAACTTCAGAGGAGCCGTGGCTATATGGGTCATTGAGGTGCATTAGTTAGAACCTCCAGCCAGGCCGTGCATGCCACTGAGACCAGACAGCAGGCCCAGCACAAAACTCAGCACGCGCAGCCTCTTCATCCAGTGTCGACAGGCCCGCCTTTGCCACCGTTTGTGCTGATGGATTAGGAAGAACCACTTCAGCCATGCCACGACCAGTTTTAGCCCACTACAAGACGATCTCAGCCATCCATTCCTCATCCGACAGCTACTCTCTAGGCCTCGACTAGTGAGCAGCATAATATACCTAGCACCGGTCAGTCGTCAGTCCGGCTAGTAGGGCCCGCCATGCCTCCAATCGCAGAGTAGCCTCCTACAAGCAGATGTTCACGCCTGGCATGGAAATACGATGTTATCAAGCATCTTTCTGGAATCCCAGTGAGGCTTTTCATTCTTTAATCCTTCTCCTATCACCAGATATGCGCGAGGTGCTCGTCGAGGCTTTAAGAAGCCCCCTTCAGTTTGAGACGGAGGTATCAGCTGTAGAAGCATTTCATGCTGAAGAAGTTGAGAGTACCGAATGTCAAGCCATCATTTAATTCTATAGAGAGGATTAAGGCTCTCCCGTACAGGGGCACATCCACCTGTTATACATCACCATACAATTTAACGGTGAGGAGGTTCGTCGCTGTCTCATTGACACCGGCTCCAGGATCAACCTTATCCCGACACGGACACTGCAGAAGCTAGGATTATCTGAAGATGACTTGACTCTCTCTGGTTTACAAATCCAGGGATATGACAGGATAGAATAGACCCCAGTCAGTAAGATCCATTTGAAGACCCAGTTTGGTGGCCTAGTTTCCAGCACCGAGTTCATGGTCATCTCCTAGGACACCGCGTATAACGCATTGATGGGCAGACTGTGGCTCCAGCTACATGCGGCAGTCCCCTCATCATATCACCAATGCCTCAAGTACTCCCTAAATGACTGAGTAGGCATGCTCCAAGGTGATGCATCTCCTTTTTCCTCTTGTGAAGCCCGTTATCTGGATGCTGACTATTACAAGAGCAAGGATAAACAAGTCCAGGCAAGTGAAGTTGAGCCCGTCACGGTCATGACTGACCCATGGGCAGGCCTGAATGATTCATATGTCTTCCAGATCCATCAATTAGAGGCCATGACCCCCTGATATGGGGAAATGTTTTGTCATTTCTGGTACGAGAGGGAACCATGCTCCCAGATCTAGGTAGCGTCTGAAGATCACTTCGTATTCTTATACGAATCAGGCCTCAGTGATCCCGGAGCCTCCCACTCCCATCAGGTATCGGGGTGTCTGGCTCATGGAAATGGAAGTACGTCATACTTGTCTGTTTCTCCAGGCTGGAATAAGCTGGCTCCGGCTGACGCACCACCACTGCTTTAATATTATCAAGCGTGGCCCCTTAGGCCAGAGACCATATGGGATTGGGTTGACAGATTTCATTGCTATGGTCTCGGCAGCGCCAGAATTCCCCGATGCAATGACCACTGCCACTCAAGCCGGTACCAACCTCCCATCGGGGTCTGGTAGCTCAGAAGCAACTTCCCCCACGGAAGATCCCTCCATAAGTGGAGAAGAGGATCTAGAGGATTCTCCCCCTACCTATGAAGAAGGCGTTTCCACCATGATCGATGAGTTGGTACAGGTGAACCTCGGTAGTGAGGAAGATCCGAGACCCACATTGATCAGTGCCGCCATGTCCCTCGAGGATCAGCAGTGGTACGTAGGCTTCCTTAAACAGCATCGTGATGTGTTCTCCTGGAGTTACAACGAGATTTCAGGACTAGATCCTCAGGTAGCCATCCACCGCCTTAGTCTCCCGGCAAATCATCGTGGGTTCAAGCAGCCTCCCATAAAGATGCACCCTTCTCACGGTGTCGTGGTCAAGGCCGAAGTTGACAAGCTCATCAAATCCAACTTCGTCAAGGAGGTCCAGTACCCCAAGTGGCTATCCAACATCGTTCCAGTCAGGAAAAAGAACAGACAGATCAGAGTCTGCATCGACTTCCGCAATCTCAACTGCCACTGTCTGAAGGATGATTTTCCCCTTCCAGTGACAGAGCTGTTGATCAATTCTACAGCTGGGTTCCAAGCCCTCTCCTTCATGGATGGTTACTCTGGATATAATCATATCCGAATGGACCCCGAGGATGAAGATTCCACCGCCTTCAGGGAACCCCGAGGTACTTTCTGTTACCAGGTTATTCCCTTTGGCCTGAAGAATGCAAGTGCCACCTATCAGTGGGCCATGCACCGCATATTCAATCCAATCCTCAGGACGCTGGTGGAATACTATGTGGATGATATGGTGGTCAAAACCCACCAGCACTAGGACCATCACAAGGACCTTGAGAAAGTGTTCGGTTTCCTCTGTTCCCACCATTTGAAGATGAACCCGTTGAAGTGTGTCTTCGGGGTCACCTCCGGGAAGTTTCTTGGATTTGTTTTCAGATACCAAGGCATCGAGATCAACCTAGAAAAGATTAGGTCCATCTACCAGATGACTCCCCCAAGCAATATTCAGGAGCTTTGAGTTTTATAAGGCCAATTATCCTACATACGTCGATTCATTGCGAATATGGCTGGAAAGTGTAAGCCATTTTCTCAACTTATGAAGAAAGGCACCGCTTATGAGTGGGACGAGGAGTGCCAGAACGCCTTTGAGGAAATCAAGCAATATTTTCTCCATCCTCCGGTCTTGATGCCACCCGTCTTCGGAAAGCCGCTGATCCTCTACGTCACCACCCTGTAACGGTCCCTTGGCACCCTTCTCGCCCAGAAGAACAATGAGGGGACAGAGAACAACCTCTACTATCTCAGCTGCATGCTCCTCGATACAGATACCAGATACTCCCCCATCAAGAAGAGCTTCCTTGCACTCATATTTACCATACAAAAATTGAAACATTACCTGCAGCACCATGAGGTAAAACTGGTCTCTCGAGTTGACCCGTTGAAGTACATTCTGAGTCGTCTCATGTTGACTGGTCATCTAGAACGATGAGAGGTAATCTTCTAGTAGTTCGACATCAGGTTTTTTCCCCAGAAGGCCATCAAGGGACAGGCATTGGCAGACTTCCTAGCTACCCATCCAACCTCTGCAGACCAGTCCCTGGACCTGGATTTTCTAGATTAGTCAATCCTTGTGGTAGATCTTTCCATCCCATGTTGGCAGATTCACTTCGACAGTGCCTCCCGAAGCCCCATCGGTAGGAGGTTCAATGATCCTAGGCTCAGTAGAGTGGGTCTAGGTATCATTTTCATTACCCCATCACAAGTCGTTCTGCCATACTCATTTCTATTGTCAGAAGGCTGCACCAACAATGAGGAAGAGTAGCAGGCCCTCATTACTGGCCTCGAGTTGGCCCTTGAGATCAACGTGCCCCATTTTCATGTGAAAGGGGACTCTGAGCTAGTCATCAAACAAGTCAATGGTGGTTATGTTGTCAGGAAGCCAGAGTTCGTACCATTTTTGGAATGCACTCTCCAGCTAATGGCCCAGTTCCCTTCTCGGCCAGAGGTTACCCATACACCTCAGTCATAGAACGGTCGAGCGAATACTTTGGCCATCTTGGCTGCATCACTTACAGAACCCGAGCAGGATGATCTGATTATACACGTGGCACATCGGAGATTCATTGCTCCCATCACACCAGAAGATGACGATGGCATGTGGGTAAGCCATCTTACCGCTCGAGCCGCTACGTTAGGAACCTCAGGTTCTTCAGATGCAGTGATTGAAGCGACTCCCAACTGGAGAGCTCCTTTTGTCGAGTATCTCCAAAATGGTTGCCTCCCGTCTGATCGGGCTGAGTGTGAGCAGATTCTATGATGTGCGCCATAGTTTACCCTCCAGAGTGGTCCCAGCCTTAAGTCAATCCTCTATAAGAGCGGGTTTGATGGTGTTCTCCTCAGTTTCATTTAGGATGTTGAGATTCCATAGGTCATGCAAGAGGTTCATGCCGGGTCCTCTGGTGCCCATCAGGCTGGGCCAAAACTATTTCACCAGATTCGTAGATTAGGGTATTTTTGGACCTCCATGATCCACGAATGCATCGAGTTCGCCAAGAGGTGCCATGCGTGCCAAGTTTATGCTAAATTTGTGCATCGGCCGTCAGAGCCTCTCCACACTACCAAGTACTCTTGGCCCTTTGTAGTCTGGGGATTAGATGTCGTAGGACCATATCCACCGGCAACGACTCACCAATGTCGGATCATTCTGACCGCTACGGATTTATTTTCCAAGTGGGCAAAGGCAGTTCTGATCAAGGAGGTCAAGTCCCATTCTATCATGAACTTTGTGAGTTCTAATATCATCCAAAGGTTTGGGGTTCCTCACGCTATTCTCACCGATAACGACACCAACTTTCGAGCGGCTGAGTTGAAAAATTTGTACGCCAAGTACAACATCCGCTCCAACCATACCTCCTTCTATCACGCACAGGAAAATGGGAAGATCGAGGCATTCAATAAAACCCTCTCTAACATTCAATAGAAAATGGTTGTTTAGAACAAGAAGATTTGGCCAGATAAACTCCCCAACTCCCTCTGGGCTTATCGGACAACGACTCGTAATTCCACCCAGGTGACCCCATATTCTCTGGTGTATGGAACTGAGGACGTCCTTCCCATTGATATTCAGTTTCCCTCATTGCACACAATGGTCTATGACCAGCAAGCACCAGATAGAGTGGCTGAAATCTTCCTAGATGAATTGGAAGCACTTGAAGAGAATAGGATTTGTGCCCTACACAATCTAGAAAGTCATCAGAGCATGATGGATCGATCTTTCAATAAGAAGGTTTGCCTCTGCTCCTTCCTACAGAGTAACTTGGTACTATTCCTCAGAGCGCCAATAGTCCCTAGTAGGGAACCACCCAAGCTGGAGCCCAAATGGGAGGGACCTTACATAGTCCACAGGGTTTACCCCAATGGAGAATAATACTTGGTGACCATTGATGGTGAGCATATAAATCCTCCCACCAATTCCAAGTTCATCAAGAAATACTTTGCCTAAGACATCGGGTCCTGCATGACCTTAAACTGCATCTGGTCATGCATGATCTTAAACTATTCAGTCTGGCATGACCTTAAACTACATCTAGTCATGCATGAACTTAAACTGCACGTCAGTCCAGCATGATGTTAAACTGCACTTTTCAAGAACTACATGTGTCTTGATTCACATCCTTATGGGATATATATGACCTCCTGAACATTTAGATTTCAGGTCCAGCCCCATCTCTTAGATATCTTCTGATCACCTAGGCCCCCTGGCCTATTCCTTTCCATGAGAGGGATATATAGGTGTGGTATGGGGTTATGCCCTCCTTCGTGTTGGGTTTTTGGCACCGTTCCCCCCTTCTCCTAGGAGTTCGCCACCTCTTGGTGGCTCTCAAGTTGAGTCCCTCGACCCTTTATAGTGGTTCGCCAATGTGTTAATAGTACTCTGGTCTAGGACTAGGAGTGTCAGATTCAACTTAGATAAGTTCCATCCACTTTTCAAGCTTCGTGTTCCCCTTCATTTGGGCCCCCATTATCATTCACACCCGAAGGGACCCCCAAACGACATGGATACTAGGCTTAAGGGCTCTCCTACCATTATGGTCCAATGCCCCTGAGGGTTTCAGACAAAAAATTGATACAAATCCCGCATTGCGAACATGGTCAGCGGTCAATGCGCATTTGTTTGTCCTCAGGATAACGCGAAAGGATGCTATGTTGTGAACATGGTCAGCAGTAATCCTTCGTCTCCATGCCAGACCTTGAATGTTGGTCACGCGATTCACATTATGCTCCACCCCATTATGTTGAGGTGGAATTTCGACACTCTTGGCACTATCCCTCAGTGCACCTTCGCACGTTAGGGTAGAAAAGCTGCAATACGGCATCCTTTGGGGCTCCCACGGTCCGAGATCTAAGACCCTAAACTAAGATCTTCTCTAAGAGCTATGTGCGGCTCAATTATCATCCTCATGGGATTCATAGGATCTCCCAGAAATTGCATTTCCGGGTCCAGCTCGACTGGGAGATAGCTTCTGTTGCCCCTTATCCTCTGACCCTTGTTGGCCTCTTGGCCTGAGGCTCCTTTCTTGGAATTGCGCACGGTGGTGATGTGGACCTTGTCCTCATTCACGTCAGGTATTCCCTATCGCGTCATGCGTATTCCTCCATGTCCAACCCATATGACTTTAAATTGTGTTGTATGGTTCTATTACATGACCCTAAAATGTGATAATATCGTCCCGGACACACGACAAAAAATGGCACTACATTGTGATGGCCTCATCATAGGGGACATCACGTTGGGTATCATTCATTTACCATACCATTTTTCAATGCCTGTATACGGCTTGATCCTTGTGGTGATGCCAGGAATTTCTACCCTAGGCCTGTCGCTTCACAAAAAAAACCATTCACCTTAAAGGACAAACAAGATACATCAAATACCGCTTCTTTTGGTGTGAGGGATATACCCACACACCCCTTTCATCCTTTACACTGGTACTTTACCGTGATACACTTCAGAACTACGTACGGCTTGATTCTCATTCTTATGGGATACATAGGAACACCCGGGTACTACCCCACGGGCCCAGGCTAACTTTCGTGTTCGGTCCCTTGACCTAAACACTTCCCCAAGGAACACATGGTAATCTGGACCTTTTCCTCATGCACGTTGGGTTTCATAATCACCTTACCATGTGTCTCCTTCCTTCCTTACTGATCCCTGGTCTGAGTTCTAAGACCTTAAACTAAGACCCTTTTCAGAACTACGTGTGGATTGATTCCCATCCTTATGGGATACATAGGAATGCCTAGACATTTCATCTTAGGTCCAGACCAGGGGTCACCAATCCCATCCCTCCTCACTGTTGGCCCCTTGGCCTGACCGCTTTTGAGAGTTGTGTAACTGCATCATTTTCCCCGAACAAGTTCGGGATGCCCCATAATGACGTTGGGAAGCGACGGTTCCCTCGCCAGAGAGGTCCTGTCTAAAAGTAGGGGTGACCCATGATCAGATTAATGCGTCCGCCTAATGTGCCTCCACCATGGTGGCGTAATTTAAAGAGTGTTGGATCTTGTTCAAACAAACCACCACTTCACTTTCCACGCTTTATGTGCCCCTTTATTCAGACCCTCGCCCTCTTCCATGTTTGAAGGGATCCCCTGACAGTATGGATGCTCGACCTATGGTCCACCTTCTGTCCTGGGCGAATGTTCCGAAAAACTGCTCATGTTTGAAGGGACCTCCTAGAAGTATGGATGCTCGACCTATGGTCTGCCTGCTGTCTTGGTCCAACGTTCTAGAAGACTGATGGATGATATTTGAGTTAGGTCCCGTGTTGCGAACATGGTTAGCGGTCGACCCTCATTTGTTTTTTCCATTTCAAGTTAATGCAATAAAGATGTTGTGTTTCGAACATGGTCAGCAGTTGTCCTTTATTGCCATGCCCTCCCATAGTGTACCAAATTTGGGTAACGTGATTCACATTTTTCATCCCCCTATGTTCGGACTAATTTCAATGCCCCTAGCATTGCCTCGCTCGTACGCTAGAGCACGTTGAGAAGATGATACATCGATTGGTTTGAGGTCCTCTTACTTTGATTGGGCCTCCCTCTTCTCCTCAGGAATCCGGATTTGAATTTCGAATGCCTGAAGCTTGGTTGATGCTCTCACGATCAAACGAAGTGATAGTACGAGCATCCTTTGTTTCTCACATCGGGTACATCCATGTGCCTGGTTTCTCTGGAAGGATGTCCATTTTTGGTGATGTTGTATCGAGGAAGATCATTCTCATGGGTCACCCATGACCGCGGTGTATCCACCTCAAATCCTGATAGAGGGACCTCCTCCAGAATGTTGAAGTCCCACAGCGGCAGATTATTAGACAGGGCATAATCCTTTTGGGCGGGGGTTAGCATATTGAAGAGGGTATGGTTATTGGAGACAACCCTTTTTGCACCATAAACCTCTGGGTTTGCAACCATTTTAGCCCTACGAGCAGCATCTTCTCCCTTATCAATCTGGTTTGCGGCCATCTTCTTTCGACCAAGTGTTTCGGTAGTTGGCATGAAATTCGGGAGGCTATCGTGTAAAATCAGCGGGCGTCGAAAAATTTCAGACTACGACATGGAAAAAACCCGAGTTTTCACATAAAATGATGCCTGATCTCGGTGGAATTACATGCAACTGGAGCGGTTTTTCACGCAGGACCAGAGAAAATTTTGTGCACGAGAGCTCGAAGCTTATCACGCGAGAAAAGTCATACAAAGCATGGGACCCACGGCTTCTTTTATAGGCTAAGCATGGGTTTCACGCCCGTGCGAAAAGCGAATTCTACACCTAGATGAGTTTTGCACACCACTTCAGATTTTTATGCGCGTGGACCCCACGAATCCCTACATTTCGGAATTTCCCTCAGAATCCAACCGTTGTGACACTTCACCGATCCAATTCTGAGGGGGGGGCATTTGTAGATGTCGAAAAGTAATTAAGTGTTGAAGAATGTTTTGAAACGACAAAGCGAAGTCATATTCGGACCTGGAGACCCGGTCAGGGGGGGCCGGAGGTGTTGCGCAAAAAAAATGGTGAAGTGCGCGAAAAAATGTGTCCTGCATGGAAAGTTCCGGGATTCGCGAAGATTCCTCAGCGCATGCATGAAATAATTTCACGCTCGTGCCCCGCGCGGATGACATTTCACGCCGCCGCCATCGGCGTACAAATATTTCATTCTTCCGCCTCCGTCGCGCAATTATTTCACACAGTCCTATTTTTCGCGCCCCTAGGCTCCTATAAATAGAAGGTGACCCCCTTCCATTTCGGGGGCTAAAGAATTTGAACCGGCTCTCATGCGTGAAATCATCTTTCTGTGCGTGCAAAGATGGCATTCAGGTCCGGTTCTTTTCACGCCCAGTCACCCCGAGGTCTGCCTTCGCACGAGATCCCCTTCAGTTTAGACTGAATTCTGATCCCTTCGGGGTCCACCCCTTGCACACAATTCCTTCCTTTGCACGTAGTTCGTCCAATTGCGCGCAATCTCCTTCCATTGTGCGCGAGCCCCTTTTTTTGCATGCAATCCCCTTCCATTGTACACACTCCCCTTTCTTTGCACGCAATCCCTTCATGTTGCGTGCAAGAGCCTCGGCTTCAGATTCTACGCCAAATCTTCCCGATTCCGCGCCAACCTGGGATTTTTCGCACAGGGCCCCCTTATTTCGCGTGAAAGCCTCAAAGGTTGCACGCAATTCCCCCGGACCCCTCTCTTCGGTGCTCCCTGGGCGTACCCTCACGCGATTTCCCGATGCCCTTCTTATGAGTGCCATTTGCAGGTGTCTTGTGCACTCCGGGAATCAACGTCATACATGGTTTTCTCGTACGAACTTTTAGGCTCGTGCAAAGTAACTTTAAAGTCCCTTGGATGATACCGCCCATTGCGTTGCTTTTCCTCATGCTTCTTAGCATAGGCACGCTAATGGCTATTGCTTCTTCGCATAGTCATGCTAACGTGGACCCCTCGGCGGTTCGTTCTATGACACCCCCCAACACGGTGTTGCCGATGCCTTCCCTTCCACAAGGAGCAGAGGGTATCGGTTATGTAAGTCCTAAGGGTGTGGAGTGAACTCACCTCATCCGAGCTGCAGGACGTTAAATTGTCAAGAACCACCATCCTCAGCACATGACATTAAATTGTGGTCTCACCCCATGACTCACATGTGGGGCACCCCCACCTCGGACATTCTCCATGCCCACTTGTCTCCACGGGGATGGGATCACCCCTCACAGGGGATGATATCCTTCTTATTGGAGTGGCATTTTTCCGCAAAGACAAGGTACCCACCTTGGTATAAGCCCCGGTTTTTGAGGAATCACCTCTGCTCCTCCTCTCATCCTGGGTGCTAAGTCCCTCTCCCACTGTGCTTTGTCGCCCTTGGGCCTCCATCCTGGAGTAAGTCCCGGCTTCCTGGGCCGCCTTAGTGTGTAATCCCCTCTCCACTTCTCACGGACGCACCTTTTGCGACGTGATCTTCGGGTCTTTGTTGTATCTTGTTTCTCACATCGAGCATGACTCATGTGGGCTTAGAGAAAGCACTGACCGTGGAAACACCTTGGTCCGCCTCAGAGTGTAAGCCACATACCCGTCCCACATGACATTAAACTATATTCCCAAACTACGGGCACTTTGATCCATGTCAAGGCATGGTATGTAGGAAGCCTCCATGAAGTTCAAGCCCCACCACCTTGGGTTGCCTCAGAGTGTAAGCCCCAATCCATCCCAAACTACGGGGACTTTGATCCATGTCAAGGCATGGTACATAGCAAGCCTCCACGAGGCTCAAGCCCCACCACCATGGGCCTCCTCAAAGTGTAATTCCCAATCCATTCCAAACTATTGGGAATTTGATCCATGTCAAGGCATGGTACGTAGTAAGCCTCCACGAGGTTCAAGCCCCACCACCTTGGGCCGCCTTAGAGTGTAATACCCAATCCATCCAGAACTATGGGGAATTTGATCCATGTCAAGGCATAGTACGTAGGAATCCTCCACGAGGTTCAAGCCCCACCACTCGGTTGTTCCAATCCCTTTCACATCGGTTCGTCACCAACATGGGCTGCCTCAGAGTGTAAGCCCCATACCTGTCCTGCATGACATTAATATTTATTCACCACCTGGAACTATGTGGTCTTTGATTCCCCACCACGGGGATACGTGGGAAGCCTCCATGAGGTTCAATCCCATCATTCATGTATCATCTTGACCTTTCCCTCGAGCCTATGTGTCTCGGGAATCTCATGCCCTAACCCAGAGGTTCAACTTCTTCCAGGTCCCATCCATGCGTCCATTCTCATGGGCCACCTCCTTAGGCGTCCCATCATATCATAAAACTACGTGAACTTTGATTCTCTACCACAGGGATACGTAGGAAGTATCTTTGAGGCTCAAGCCCAAAGTCATCGTCCATCCTGATTCTTACCCGAGCTGCCACATCCTGGTGG
This sequence comes from Viscum album, assembly GCA_963277665.1. Classification (NCBI taxonomy): domain Eukaryota; kingdom Viridiplantae; phylum Streptophyta; class Magnoliopsida; order Santalales; family Viscaceae; genus Viscum; species Viscum album. Next base: position 804,035,400 of record OY728148.1, read on the forward strand.
GATCATGCCACTTCATTCCCCATTCCCCTCAACAGCATTCAGGAAGTCGCCCACGTGCTGGCTCCAATATTGGTGTTCCCTCTAGGGGGTTCCTCAATCTGATCCACTCTAACTAGTGTTCCAATCATTCCGATCCATCTCTGTTGGATGTTAAACTTGCAGCATACCCTGTGTTATACATGGGAAGCTGAGGAAAACCTCAAATACATGCCTATGGCATATGTTTCCCGACATTCGATGTGGGATTCCTCGGGTTTCCACACCCTTGAGAATCCCTATAATAAGGGACAGAAGATAGACATGCCAATCCCCCAGTGTCCAGAAATGCCAGTGATGCCCAACGTGACTACTCTCCTAACCGAAGGTTACTTCCCTGACCGGACCCCTTGGAAAGTCCTGATAGAAGCGACGTAATTAACTAGTGTCCATGAAGATATGGAATCGGGAAGAATTTCATGAACTACGTCTTAAATCTATGAGGGAGACCCGTACTAGGTGACGAGCTTCGAGGAGGAATCCACAGAAGGAAGAACCGACATCCCATCATCCTGTTTCGATCAAGGAGCAGACGTCCCTGAATAAGGAACAAATGTCGCCCGCCTTTGGAAAGATGGAATGTGGGATAATAGCTTCACGTCCTCTACGTGATGGATGAATACGCGTGCACCGGTGAAAGTGTCAGAACCATTATCACTTCATTCTTAAATAATCTGTCGTGATTCATTTTATTTAAAGTCTATGTGATCCATGTTTGGTGTAGAAAATATGAGGGTTTGATTTAGAAAACAAATTTTTTCCATTAATAAAATGAACATGATACCAACTGATTCTAATTCCCATGACTCATTTAGGGGCTGTTCAGATGTCCTCAAGTTGAAGACAAATGATTCCAATTGATATCTTAATTATTTTTTGGAATTACAACCTGAGATCTTGCACTCATATCAATGCACATGTTTAAGACATTCAAGTACATGTAGTAGGTTTTAGAAATCAGCCTTGAGATCTCAAATTTCCTCAAATTCTTGTCATTGATTAATTTAATTTATCCCCCCATACTTTATTCGGTCATTAACAGGGATGAGAGAAATGCATACCTCATCAATGACTTTTTCAATCAATTTCCAGAAATTTTAGATTTTCATGGAATAAATAAGTCTGGAAGCTTCTCAAGTGTCTTCTCCACTCATCTCCCCATCGAGGATACACACTATCTTCACTCCATCAAGGCAGATCTTTCCTTCTGATGTTCTTTGGAATACCATTTGATAAATCATACCAAGATGGTGACTTTTTTCAGATCTGGAATAGTTATTCCAGCTTACTTCCCTTCATTTTCTCTCCTCTTGAGAACTAGTTTCACCTTCAATTCCCTGAATTTTATGGCACACTAATAAAACAAAAATAATTATGGAATAAGGTGGATGTCCTTTCTCATCAATGTGAGCTGTTGGGTTGAGAAAATTTTCTCAACCAGTTTTTCCTTTCCAATTTAGCTCCAAGACTGGATGGACTCTTCATGCATGCACTTCTAGATTTTCAAGCAGCCTTGGGAAGCATGGATTTCTTTCTTCCCTCGTGTGAGATTTTCTTTTTAACATGATGATAGTGCACAGGCTGCTCCAGGACCATGGAAGGTTTATTCCTGGCTTGGGAAGAGGTCAGGCGGTAGGGGCAGGGGGCTGGGGGGTGTGCAAGGGGGCAGTGGGGGCTGGGGGGTGTGCAAGGGGGCATGGGTTGTTCATACACCATTGGTATTGAAAGTGATTTCACATATGTTAATATTGTAAGTGAATTTTAATAATTTTCATTGTTTCCTTTCATTATCGCATGCATGCACTTGCATCTATTTGTGTTTTAAACTTTTTCTGTGTTTTATATGTCCAGGTTTAAGTTGAATCAATTATTGGGGTGAGCGAGGACAGTAAATGTGCACAAATTGTCAAGGTTTAAAATCAACTAGGTTTCCATTTGTTTATGCTTATTGAATTTTCAACTTGTATACTGAATAATTTTAGTCATTTTTTTCACCTGTTCTTTTCAGGTATTTGAGGATTCCTATATGTCACAATTAAGCATCATAATCCTTGATGACATTGAGAGGTAATTACTATAAATTTCAACACAATACTACTTTTGGTCCTTTCGTTCGATAACCACTGTGCTGTTCTTTTTAGTACAGGATTTTGGAGTACATTGCCATTGGACCTCGTTTTTTCAATATTATTTCTCAAATACTGATGGTCCTTTTGAAATGTCTTCCTCTTCAGGCATTCTTATCATCCCTTTTATTAGTATAACTCATTCTGAATATATCTTTATGAGGTTTTATTTGTCTCAATGTCTTCACAAGAACTGGATTTCTTGTGTGTATGATTTCGCATGATAGGTTGTGTCTGTGGATAGGGATGCATGCTATGCAGAGAACTAGCAACAAAACATAGCCCATGCTTATGAATGTGATAATATATATAAGGGTCCTCTTGTGAATGGCTTGACACCTTTGAGGTAGAGTCCCTCTCCCAACCTCTTTAATTCAAGAATTTTTTAAATTGCATTTAGCTGCCTTCTTGATTCCTGCTTGTTTATATTAAATTGCAATTCTTGATCAAGTGTTAGTTAAAATAATTGTTTCGTTTTATAAATAAGTCATGGTTTTGCAATAAAACCCCTCCAATGGAGGTGCGCTGTCTATGAAAACTCACAATGATAGTTTATTCTTATATAGCTTGTTTGACATTATTGCATTTATGTTTTCCATTTTAATCCTTACTCCTCTCATTTGAGACACCACGGGAATCTCCAAAGATTTTTTTGACTCACATGGGGGTGTTCAGGCTATGGGGGGCTGGTGCAGGCTAGGGGGTGGTGCAGGGGGGTTGGTGTAGGCTAAGGGGCTGGGGGTGCAGGGGGTGCAGGGGGGATGTGTAGGCTAGGGGGTTGGGTGGAGGGGGGAAGGGGGCAGGGGGTAGGGGTAGGGGGCAGGGGGCAGGGTGGAGGGGGTAGGGGGTAGGGGGCAGGGGGCAGGGTGGAGGGTGGCAGGAGGCAGGGGGTAGGGGGCAGGGGGCAGGGGGATAGGGGGCAGGGGGGAAGGGGCAGGGTGGAGGGGGCTACACCAATCCAAAATTAGTTTTAAGATTTTGAGATTTGGGGTTTAACCTCTAGCCTTATTGATTTTTAGATTCTAGGATTTATATTCTAGGATTTTTAGTTTTTTAAGTTATGGTTTCGAGTTTAGGGTTTTAAGTTTTAGAGTTTTAGTGTTTGGGGTTTTAAGATTTATGGTTTTAGGGTTTATATGAATTTTGAATCCATGAAATTCATTTCTATCAAAATAGGTTTAGCTCACTTGCATCCTATGAAACAGGTGCAGGAGTGACATTAAATGACCAAACAACCTTTTTCATTAGCATGCCCACCTACCTTTTTTATGTTTTGGTTATTTTGTTTTATTTTCCATAATATTTCTTTATATACCAAAATCATTTTTTAAACCTCACTTATTTTCCATTTTTTGCCACTTTGCCATGCCACACCTCTTTCCCTTCCATTGAAATCACTTCTAATATTCTGAATGAAGCATTAGTTTTGATATATTAATATCTAATGTTCTAAAAACCTTTATAGCATGTTTTTCGGTATCTTACTGATCGAACACCTAGATCAATTCTTGATCCTCGGGAAACCTCAGTTGTTTGGAACTTCTAGTACGTAGGTACATCTCAAAATGGTTTTGGATGCTCATTTAAACATGCAACTTGACTCATCACCCCCCCCCCCCACCCCCCAAATTTTGTTCTGTTTTTTCATTTTTCAAATAAAATTATGAATTTGGAAGGATTCAAGCAAGGGATGTTTTGAAACATCTCTAGACAGGCCCAATCTCTAATGCATCAATTGACGTTTTCTGGGGAAACCGGTGTATTGAGGTGCGGCCATTGGATGTTACGAAGGTAATTAGACTTAATCAAACATGTTATTTAGTTGTTTAATGGTTTATTTTAACTGCTTGCATTGGTGATCCACCACTTAAAATCATAAGCTTTCACTTAATGTGAGACTCAATTTCTCTCCCAGTGCACTTCAAGTTAAACCTATAAATGTTTTATTTAATTATGCTAAATTGAAATAAAAAACACTGTTGTTTTTCATGACTAAATGTGCCTTATCATTTCACTTTGCAATATTCATTTTTTTTTCTTTTGAATGTATGTTAAGTAGGGTGCAACGATTGATCGCATATTGGGAGAAATAGTTCACAGTAACTCAATGAACTCACTGATTGACTACATCTTGTGCATTGGGAATTTCCTTGAGAAGGTATAACTTTCCCTTTATCACAGCTATAATTAGTTATGAACCTGCAAATAAAGTCAACTATAATTAGTCATGGCAGTGATTATGCACATATGGGGCTATGTGTGCCCATGTATATATATATATATAAATGCATACGTAGGTGAGTGGAGACTGGTATATACATATAAGCATATGTGCAAGGATCCCCTTGCACATGCTCATAGCCATGTAGGTGTGTGCATAGGGGCTAGGTGTCCTTGCATGTGTGTGAAGGTGCGTATACCCAGTGGGGGAGCAACAACTTTTAGTTAGAAATTTTCAAGAACCGAAGTGGACGGTTTGGTTCCACCTTGAGGTAGGATCCCTCTTTTAGCCTTTTTAAGTCAAGAATGCTTTAAATTGAATTTAGCTTCTTTCTTAATTCTGCTTAATTATATTGAATTGCATATCTTGAATAAGTGTTATTTAATATAATTGTTTCATTTGATAAATAAAGTCATGTTTTTATAAATAAATTCATGTTTTTATAATGAAGCAATGCCATGATTTTATAATAAAACCCCTCCAACGGAGGTGTGCTGTCTTCTAAACCAAAGAGTAGTGATAGTTATTTGTATCATGTTTAGATTTGGTTTGAGTCTTTCATATACCTCTGGTTGGTGTTTGTTTTGTGGCTAGTTATTTTTTGTTTTCTTTGAATAATATAAATTGGCTTATCATACTTGTTTAACTCAAATGACATTGCCCGAGTAGGCATATGCCTTGACCATGACACTTTCCTTTTCACGCTTTGAATATTATAAATAAAATTTACATGTTTAGGAAAAGTGAATGAATTTGTAAATGGTTTGTGTAGGGTGTATGATTCTTTTCCGTCGTTTTGTTACCCTTTAGACATTGTGTCATTATGTCGCTCGCTACAACCTTCTCTTGAGATCCCTTGTTATAGCATATTAAATAGTTGATCAGTTCTATCATCTGCCGGCGGGGCGACGGTCAGAATGTTTCCCCACCTCCTCCTGCTCCCTTCGCTCCTGGTTGGAAGATTCTTCCCCACGGATGTCGCTGGACCGGGCCGACACGCCGCGATCATGCCGTGGTCACACACGCTGCGGTCACGCCGTGGTCACGCCGCGGTCACGCCGCGGTCACGCCGCGGTCACGCCGCGGTCACGCCGCGGTCACGCCGCGGTCACGCCGCAGTCACGCCGCGGTCACGCCGCAGTCATGCCGAGGTAATGCTGTGATTTGGCCCTGCTCCAGGACGACACCCCATGACGGTTCATAGTGATAGTATTCTATGAGTCTTGTGATCAATGTTGAGACTGACTAATCACAATTTCTGTCGGCGGGCCGATGACTGGAATGTTGCCCCGCCTCCTCCTGCTCCCTTCGCTCCTGGCCGAAAGATGATTCCCCACAGATGTCAATGGACCAGGACAACACGCCACGGTCATGTCGTGGTCACGCCATGGTCATGCCGCGGTCATGTCATGATTTGTACCTACTCTAAGACGACACCTCGCGGCAGTTCATAGTGATAGTATTCCATGAGTCTTATGGTCAATGTTGAGACTAACTAATCACAATTTCTGCCAGTGGGACAACGGCTGGAATGTTTCCCCACCTCCTCCCACTCCATTTGCTCATGGCTGGAAGATGCTGCCCCGCAGATGTCACTGGACTAGGAAAACATGCCGCGGTCATTCCACGGTCATGTCGTGGTCACGCCGCGGTCACGCCGTGGTCACGCCGCAGTCACGCCGTGGTAATTCCGTGATTTGGACCTGCTCCAGGACGACACCCCATGGTGGTTCGCAGTGATAGTATTCCATGAGTCTTGTGATCAATATTGAGACTAACTAATCACAATTTCTTCCGGCGAGGCGATGACCGGAATGTTTTCATGCCTCCTCCCGCTCCCTTCACTCCTGGCCGAAAGATGTTGCCCCACGGATGTCGCTGGACCAGGCCAACACGTCGCGGTCACACTGCGGTAATGCCGCGATTTGGCCCTGCTCTAGGACGACACCCCGTGGCGGTTCGCAGTGGTAGTATTCCATGAGTCTTGTGATCAATGTTGAGACTGACTAATCACAATTTCTGCTAACGGGGTGACGGCCAGAATTTTGCCCAACCTCCTCCCGCTCCCTTTGCTCCTGGCCAGAAGATGTTGCCCCGTGGATGTCACTGGACCGGGACAACACGCCGCGATCATGCCGCGGTCACGCCACGGTCACGCCGCGGTCACGCCGCGGTCACGCCGCAGTCACGCCGCGGTAATGTCGTGATTTGGCCCTACTCCAGCCACATCCAGCCCACACCATCCCCCTTCCACCTTCATTTCAGCCCGCTGCCACCAGCATTCCAGCCAGCAATATCCCCCCTTGCAGCTTCGAATCAGCCTGCACCATCCCCCCAGCACCTGTAACCAGCCCCCTTCCACCTGCATTCAAGCCCGCACCAACCCCCAGCTGCCTGCAATCCAGCCCGCACCAGCCACCACACCAGCCACCACCCCCCAACCTCCTATAAAACACTCATGCCAACCCTATGCCACCTGAAAAACAGCCCCGTCCACCAGTTTCAGCCCTCACCAGCCCTCGGCCTCCTACATCCCAGCCCGCACCAGCCCCTGCCACATGCCCAACAGCTCCCATCCACCTGCAATCCAGCCCAGACCAGTCCCCTGCCACCTATTACAACCCGCACCAGCCCCCTGCCATCCCCCTGCTGCCAGCCACTCCAGCCCGCACTAGCCACCGCACCAGCCTCCAGCCTCTTTTATTCTAGGATGCACGAGAAAAACTCCATGAAAATCAAAAAAAGGAAAGGTGAAAGATGATCCCCTTGACTTATCTCTCTTTCCCCCAAAAAGTAGCCATGTAAATTTCCATTAATGTTCACCGAGAATATTGGGGTAGAGACGCATCTTTTAACCCAAGATGAGAACCTATCCGGAAAGCCGAGCAGATACAAAGCATCCCATAAGAAGTATCACCTGACCGAATCAAAATCCTTGAATAAATTGATCTTGAAGCCACACCTAGGAACCCCAGAATCAAGATGGTATCCCCACAATAATTCCTGGGTAACAAGATTATTAGGATGAATTGGTTTTGGTACTGAAGGTTGATGATATTTTTATCCAGCTTTAGATTTATGAGTCTCTTAAGGTTATTTTTGTAACCATCCTACTAGAGGGTCCGAGTTATAAGTGGTGGAAGTCTATTATTTATACTAAGTCATACAAAGACTATTATTGGAAAAGTTTCAAGGAATTGTTCATTTAGAATTCTTTCATAATTAAGTGAAGGTATTGATGGCTATAGAATTTTCTAGGAGGGGTTGTCCAAGTGGGGTGTCCAAGGGATTTCCGGGGGGTGTCGGGGGGGGTATGCAGGGCAAGGGGAGGGTGCAGGTGGGGTGTCCAAGGGCTGTCTGAGGGGGCGTGTCGGGGGGTCTGCAGGGCAGGGGGTGCAGGTGGGGTGTCTAGGAAGGGTTGTCTAGGGGGGTGTCCAAGGGTTGTCTGGGGGGGTCTGTAGGGCAGGGGGCAGGGTGCAGGTGGGGTGTATAGGGGGGCTATCCAGGGGGGTGTCCAAGGTCTGTCCGGGGGGCTGATTTGAAGAGATAAACCCACAAGCAATGGGACCTAACCTCATAGAAATAATTTTGATAATTATTTTTGGAAAGGTATTCCCAATCGCAATAGGTCTGAAATCCTTTACATACACAAAATTTTCCTTCTTTGGGATCAGGGCAATAAAATTGGAGTTGATTCTATAGGGAATTGAGGCATGGTTAAAGAACTCCCTCATAGCGTTAAGGAGCTCATCACAAACTATGTCCCAGTAGAACATAAAGAATTAATTTTTGAACCCATCAGGACAAGCCACACTCTCAAGATTTAGAGAAAAAAGGGCACTCTTAACCTCCTTCTCATCAAGGGATGCAACAAGGGAGATTGTTGGATTGGTGTAGCCCGATCCGGTTAGAACATGTACCTTTGATATACAATCATAACACCAAGATCATTGAACTCAGACTTGGTAGTATAAACATCCTTTAAATATCTAACTAGACCATTAATGTAATGACCCTCTTATCCTTATTGGTTTGAGAATACAAAAAGTCATTACCTGGCCTTAAGAGACATCCCCAAGGCTCCAAAGGCTGGCAATAAATGCCGAAGGGTTTCAAAACAAGTGGGGGACTATTTACCCTTTTAGAACATACCACAGAACCAAAAACCATAACCAAACTAATCAACTAAAAGATGCATGATAAAAGCTAAGACAAATCAACCATTTTTTTTATCATAAACCAACCAAGAGTACCACAGTGGAAACCAACACTAAATCAGAGTAAACAGTGGAAATACAAACTAAAATACTACAAGACGAGAACCCAACTCCATGCTCCACAAGATCCAAGCTCCAACATCACGAACCAGCCCAAGTATCACGAAGTAGTGCTATAAACATGTGACACTTTACCTTTGCCAACATCCCAGTATATGACATCTACAAAAGCACCAATGTGCCAAAGCAGGGGGTGAGTAATGAAACTCAGTAGGTTTTCCCCGATGACTTACCAACCCATGCCTCTAGGATAAAACATGTTAGCACATTTATATAAAACAATTTATATAAAACAATTCCAAAATAGTTTTCAATATAACAAGTTCCATGTCAAAACCATTTTCCAACAAAAACCATCTTTCTCAAGAAAAGCAACCAAGCAAAGTTTCCAATCAAATTCCCATTTCCATTTTGGCACATTCATTCCATTTCACAAATCCACACAACCAACCATGCATGAAACCTGGACCTCCCTATACTCACGAGTGGTGAGTTATCCTTCCACTAATTCTTCACTTAGTGGACTACCTTGATGGGGGTACTTCACACCCTTATACGTCCCAACCATTTGATGGGGGTACTTCTCGCCCTTATCCATCCCAGCCTTTTGATGGTGGTACTTCTCACCCTTATCCATCCCAATGCATATGAACACACACCACAACCCATGAAAATCCATTCCAAAACCAAGTGTGTTCAAAACCTTTCAATAAAGCATCAAACCTTTTATTGAAAACCATTTCTTTCAAGTAGCAAAACCATAACCAGTTTAAAATCACCATTTTAAATTCACTTCAACAAACACTTTCCAAAAACACAAAATTTCCATCACCTATTACTTAAAATGGGTTTCAACCATTCTTTCACAGCAGATAAACAAACTATTTCAATCAAGGAAAACAATTTGAAACTAATCCTTCAAGTTCTAAGAAAGAGGAATCGGGATTGAAGCCACCTACCTCAACAAATTAGGTGAAACCAACCAACGGACGAAGAACACCAAAAAAACTGAGTCAACTACTCCCTGAAACCTCCTTAGATTCCTTCCCCTAGTACCAAAAAAACCAAAACCTGAATTAAAATTAATCCACTACCTTAGATATACCCACCTTGGGCATAGATCTAAGGATCCATCAAGAGGGAAGAAGGAGATCTAAGAAAACTCAAGAAAACGAGACTTACCTAGATCAATTAGCCTCTAAACGCCAAGGAAAACCTCCGGATCACTTCCAAAACACCTGTTAAGTGTTCTCCCACCTTCGCCAGAGAGAAATCCCGAGTTAAGGTTGTCTAGGAGCAAAAAAAAGTGGGTTTAATGATAAAATAGATTATATCCTTAAAAATAGGATATAAGTTGACCCCACGCACGGTTAGTCTGCACGGCTAGGAAAATCATGTGCTAACCATGTGGTAGTCACTACTTAGAAGGGGCGGTCCGCAAGGCCTCCTCAAACGGTTTTCCCAAACCGTGCGCACACTGTGCGGTCTCCTCTGTCCAAAGTGACCACCACCTGCACGGCTTCCGCACGGTTTGGGCAACCCATGTGAAGCCCGTGCGTCACCACTTTTCTCCCTTTAACACTTTAAAAGTCTCAAAACTTTCCCAACCATTTCTCATATGCTTCATGTACTTAAAATTCATAAAACAAAGGTTACTTACTAGAAACTGGGGGTACTAAAATTAACATCCTTAAGCTCTTTGAAATTTACTTCAGAAACAAATTTTTGAATAGGAGGGAATGATTGGAGATTCCTAATCAAATTTGTTTGGGTAGTCGTTAACCCAACCAACTTGTCAAAATCAACCATGGGAATATAGGACTTCTTAAGTTCTATAATATTATCATTAGTATATTTTAACTCCTATTTTATCTCATTATAATCTCCTAAAATATTATCTAACTCATTTAGAATATCAGAGGCAAAAGATTACATTTTATAACTTTATGAGATCTTACTAATAGTGGATGATTTATCATGCACAATAATAGGTAGTGATGGGATAGTAGAGAACCCTGGAGTTGGGCCAAGTGATAGAAATCACATCCCTAGAGCAAGGGGGAGGGTGTAGATGGGGTGCAGGGGGGTGTAGGGGGGGTCTTCAGGGGCAGGGGGAGGGGGAGGGGGTGTAGGGGAAGGGGGGAGGGTGAAGGGGGATCTGCAGGGGTAGGGGGAGGGTGCAAGGGGAAGGGGGAGGGTAAAAAGGGTAGGGTGAGGGTGCATGGGGTGTGTGGGGGGGTGTAGAGACCCAGTTTTTTCCCTGTAAGACTTTGGAATATTTCTACATATAATTCTAGAGCTAAGCGCGAAGACGGCATGCGATTCTGAGGCCCGGTGTGCCCAGAATAAATTTTATAAAAATGTTAAGTGTTTTTATACTATGCACATGGTGGGGTTTTGTTTCCTCCTAAATGGTAGATCAGATCAGAAATATGAGGGCACGGTTGTGTCCGGAGCATGTCGTTTACCCTATACGGGGTGTAAAAGTTGCAGGCGCGGGCATGCTGTGAGAAATGTCACCCAGGGAAAAAAATCATCATTTTAATAATGACTTAGTGATTTTTATCACTGGAGTTCTTTTCAAATAACTTTCAAAAGAAGCCTCGGAATGGAAATCTGAGACTTCTATGGAGTTCGAAATGGGGCTTTTTTCCTAGGCGCGATATAAAATGTGAGGGCGCGGTGAATTCGGATTCTGCACTAAGTGGAATCCCTATAAATAGATTTAAGTGTTTAGGGTTAAGGAAAAACCCTAATTCACACACTATCTCTCTCTATAAAATCCAAGCTCTCTCTCTCTCTCTAGCCATTCTTCATCATTCTTCATCGGATCAAGGAGCGACCACCGCCGGAACTTCGGCGGATCAAAGTGGGATCGCAGCGGGCGTATCGCCAACGACAAATGAGAAATTCGAGGTAGGATTCTTGTTAAATTCTTCACCTTCGTCAATTTCTAGATTTTTGTCATTTTTTTTGTTTTAATTCGACAATTTTAGAATTGGGGAGATGGCCTAATGAACACGGCCATCGTCTGAGCCCCGTTTTTTATTATCGTTCTTGGGCGTTCTTCGCCCAAATTTTAGGATGCACCAATTCTTATGGGATCGATGATCGGGGGGCAGGCACTGTGAAGGTCTCACCCAGAGGATTATGAATCCTCCTTCGGATTTGGAATCGGGCCACCGGAGTGGTGGCGGCGACCGTCGAAAGCCCTGGCTCCGGCAAGGGTGGTGGCCGAAGTTCGGGCGTCAGGCAGCGGGTGCGGCCGGGGGGGTTCGGACGAGTTGTCAGCGTTGGGTGTCGCCGGTGCGGCCGGAGTAGCTCTGGGAGGAGCCGAGGCGGCACGGCCGAGGCTTTGGAGGTGTCGGCGTCGGGTGTCTCCGGAGCAGAGCGCGGAGGACCAGGCGGAGCCGGCTGTCGCGGCGGCGGCGTGGCGTAGCGGGGAGTCGAGGCGGCGGCGGCATCGGGTGAAGGTGCGGCGGAGGGGAGGCGTCGGGCGGCGCAGGCCACGGCGAAGCGTGGAGGTGTGCTGCGGGAGGTGGAGGCACCAAGGGCGCCAGCCCATCACAATCGAAGGGGAACCCGAGGCGGTCAGCGCCTCGGGTGTGCGGCGTGGACAAGGACCCGCCGAACGCGGGTCCTGCCGATGCGGTAAAGACCGGCCAAAAGGTCGGTCTGTTGGGGAGAACCGGACCCAAGGGGTCTGGTGCAGCTGGAGTGGGTCGCAGCCAGCGGGCCGCGGCGGTTCGGTCCAGACCCGCGGCTGGGCTGCGGGCCGGTGGTTCGGACCGGGCCGGCCGGGGTGAACCGGCCCGGTTGGGCCCCCTTACGTTCGGGGGGCCGTAATTTCTAAACGGTGTGTCTGTTTGACGTACTGTCTATGCCTACAGGTCCATGTTAGCGAGACGGACTTTTTGAAGTATGTTTTGGGGTTTTTGTGTTCTACACCCGAAGACGGGTGCCCCGAAATGCTTTACTTTAATAATATTAGTTTATTATTAATGTTGCGATGGGCGTGATTCGCGAGCCGGGCATCCGTTTGATGCACCGTCAGAGGCGTTGTGGCCCTGGAGTTGATACGGTCCTTCCAAAGTTGGTTTGGAACCCTTTTGGATTGGTTTAGATGCCCAGTGGAATGAAATGCTTAATGTGAATAATTAATTAATTATTTAAATTAATTAGTTATTCTTGCGTCGGACCTAACTTCTGTTTGGGATATCTGATTGACGCGCCGTCAACGGCAGCGTGACCCCAGTCCTCATGCGGACATTTTGAGATGCTTTTCGAAGCGTTCAGGTTAAAGACAAGGTGCAGGCCCCACAGGGCCTAGTTCGCATGTTTTACGGTGAAACGTCGTTTTTCACCCGACATCTGTTTGTGGTGTTTGAGTACTCGTTTCTGAGTGATTTTTCGAGGGGATTTCAACGGTGCAATCTGACCGCCTAAATTCAGGCCCGAGGCATGGGCCCTATGAGGTCACTTTCAGTCGCGTGGTGCGTTTTTACGATTTATGCTACATAAGTCTGTTCAGGGAAAATGAATAGCCTATCCCGCACGGTTATCTGCAAGGAACGCATTGGTACGATCTGCGTGACGTGTTTTGGGGTCGAGGTGTGGGCCCCATAGGGTCCCATTTGTATAACGCGGGGAGTTGCATCTTCTGCATCTGAAGTCTGTCCTAGGCATCATCAACGGCGTTATGACCCTGGCATCGAGGCAGGGATGACCAGGGTGGTTTCAGGCATTGAAGCCGGAGTTGAGTCGTGGGCCCCACGGGCTGTCTGTTAAGCTGTGTGCAGCGTACTGTGCCTTTTTCATCAGACATCTGTTTGGGGAATATTAATAGTCGTTTCGGCGTGTTTTTCTGAGAGCATCACGATGGCGCAGTTCGCCCAACCTCTTCCCAGACTGAGGTGTGGGCCCTGCGAGACGTCGTATGGGCATAAAGCGGTGTTGAATAACTTTTCCATCGAGAGCCCGTTTCCAGCGAGTAAGTATTCTATCTCACGTGTTTTTTCACAAGGATTACAATGGTGTAACCATTTTGGGAATGTGGAGCCTCTTTTGAGATCTCATTAAATGTGGAAACATGAAAGGGTATTAGTCGGAGGTTTCTTTGACGCACTCCGAACCTACGCAAGGTAGCGGTGTTAGTGACACCCAGTGATGGCATGGGCAGTGCGGAGTTATCGGACCAGTTCCGGGTTTACCCCCCCCCCCCTAGCGGGGCTGGGTAGTGGGTTACCCGTTGACCTTAGGGTTTACCCTCTAGTGGGGCTGGGCAGTGGGTTACCCATTGACCTTAGGGTTTACCCTCCAGCGGGGCTAGGCAGTGGGTTAACCATTGACCTTAGGGTTTACCCACCAGCGGGGCTGGGCAGTGAGTTACTCGTTGACCTTAGGGTTTACCCTCCAGCGGGGCTGAGCAGTGGGTTACCTGATGACCTCTTGTGGTTTACCCTCCAGCTAGGCTGGGCAGTGGGTTAACTGTTGATTTTAGGGTTTACCCTCAGGGTGGGTCGGGCAATGGGTTAACTGTTGATTTCAGGGTTTACCCTCCGGGTGGGTCGGGCAGTGGGTTACCCGTTGACCTTAGGGTCTACCCTCCAGCTGGTCTAGGCAGTGGGTTACCCGATGACTTCTTTCAGACTCAGCTCTTTTGATGAGGCTAGTCAGTGGCTTTTCTTAATGATTACCAGAGCATGACCCTTGGTTGCACGGTTCAGTGATGAGGCAGCTTGGGCGTGTGGGACTGTTGGGCATCATTGATGGATATCCTTCGAACTGTTGGTGACTTTTCTTGGGCTGATCTTGGAGATCGAGATCCCCCTACACACTCATTCAGGTTTTTTGTTGAGAATATATATATATATACATCCTACCACTCCTTGGGTTCAGTTACTCTTATTCTAGGAGGGACGAAGACTTGCGGGGTATGCCACGTGATTTCCGTGTCTATCTCCTCTTGGTTGGATGAGCCTACTTCCTTTATATTGTCGGGTTGATCTGCACTCTCTCTTTTGTAATCTTACACTGCTCTTTGTTCTATCTACTGATCACTGTTTTAGTACCTCCTTTGTTGCTCCCTCGAGCTTTTGGGGCATCCTACTAAGTATCTTTATACTCACCCCTACTTGGGCTCTGCCCGCACTTGGTGTGCCCTTGCAGACGACGGACAGGTCGATCAGGACTACGGAGGAGCGTAGAGGACATAGGATCTTGGGCTGAGTTCAGTAGACGTAGGAGGATTTCTGGGTGTGAGAATCACAAGTGGTTTACTTTCGTTTTACCTTTTTCTGGGTTGTGGCACCTTTCTGGTTGGTCGCATGTTTTTCCCCTTTTACTGTTCAGTTTACTTGTCAGTACTTTTAAGCACTTTACTTGTACTGATTAGATGTCGATGCATGTATGTTGGTTTCCCTTTTGTAGCAGTGTTGTATCTTGCTTTCCTTTCTCTGCACTTTTACATTGATTTGGTTGCGTGTGTGTGCACAGTTTCTTAGGCAAAGGCCCTCCCCTAATTTGTTGTGCCTTTGGCGCTAGTCGCTAGCCCCTGTCCTATGGAGGCGGGCTTGGAGTAGTTGTGACTCGAGCCCCAGTACAGGTCGGGTCGTGACAGGGGGTGCATGGGGTGTGCGGGGGGGGTAGTTTTAATCCCACCTATTAGACTATATTGTCACATCTTCTTTTATCACATAGTCAAACAAAGTCATATTTTATATATTTGAATACTTTTAGGAAAGACTTATGCACAACATTTCATATGACATTATAAGTCATATTATTATCAATATTGTACAACATAACCACTATTTCCATATCATTTTGAGTGCTTCTCAGGACATCACTCCCAATGAAATGCCCTTATTCTTGACACCGTAGCATCGAGTAGTTAATCATCAGGAAAAACAAACATCACCATGGCCACATCATTATTTAGTTATCCACCTCCTAAACAGATATTCCCATCTTTCACAACTCTAATATGTCCACCAAAACGCCTGTAGAGGGCTTTCAGTTTCTCACAATTTTGGTATAATGTTTTCTCCTAATGTTTGAGGGTGTTTATATGAAGATCATATATTAAAAGACTTGGTATCATTTCACAATTTATTTTCAATGACTTGAATAAAACCCTATGATGCATACGTGAAAGTTGTAGATTATTGTAAATATGCACCAAAGTATACGACATGATGTAGTAAAAGCCATCATCTTGTGGTTTGTGTTATCTAGTGATTCATGATACCACACCCAGGATTGATTCATGATACCACACCTTGGCCACTATGACTCCCTACACTTGATGTCTCTATGTGTTAACTAGGATACCATCATTCATGCTTTAGTGTCATTTCAAAATTCCACCTACAAGGGGTGGTGCAAGGGGTATTGGGGGGGGGGGGGGGGGCTCTGCAGTGGGGTCATGCAGGTGTACAGGGGGGGTGCAGGGGGGCTATGCAGTGGGGTGGGGGTGTTTAGCAGGGGTGGTGCAAGGGGTGTCCAGCAGGGGGGGTTGTCCGAGGGGGGGTCTGTCCAGGGGGTTTCCAGGAGGGGGGGGTCTATCTGGGGGTGGAGGGGGTCTGTCCAGGGGGTAGAGGGGGGATGCTGTCCGGGGGGTGCATGGGGGTTGTTTGGGGGGGGAGGGGAGTCTTTTCAGGGGGGTTTCTAGGAGGGGGGTCTCTCCGGGGGTGGAGGGGGTATGTCTAGTGGGTAGAGGGGGGGTGTGTGGGGTGTGCATGGGGGGTAGTGTTAATCCCACCTATTAGACTATATTGTCACATCTTCTTTGATCACATAGTCAAACAAAGTCATATTTTAGATATTTGAATACTTTTAGGAAAGAATTATGCACAAAATTTTCATATGACATTATAAGTCATATGATTATCAATGTTTTACAACATAACCACTATTTCCATATCATTTCGAGTGCTTCTCAGGACTTCACTCCCAATGAAATACCCTTCTTCTTGACACCGTAGCATCGATTAGTTAATAATCAGGAAAATAAACCATCTCCATGGCCACATAATTATTTATTCATCCACCTCCTAAACAGATATTCTCATCTTTAACAACTCTAATATGTCCACCAAAATGCTTGTAGAGGGCTTCCGGATTCTCACAATTTTGGTATAATGTTTTATCCTAATGTTTGAGGGTGTTTATATGAAGATCATATCCAAAAGACTTGGTATCATTTCACAATGATTTTAAATGATTTGAATAAAACCTATGATGCATACGTGAAAGTTGTATATTATAATAAATATGCACCAAAGTATACGGCATGATGTAGTAAAATACATCATCTTGTGGTTTGTGTTATCTGGTGATTCATGATACCACACCTAGGCTTGATTCATGATACCACACCTAGGCCACTATGACTCCCTACACCTGAGGTCTCCATGTGTAAACCAGGATACCATCATTCCTGCTTTAGTTCCATTCAAAAATTCCACCTGTAAGGGGTGGTGCAAGGGGTATTGGGGGGCTGTGCAGGTGTGGGGGTGCAAGGGTGAATGTGCAACGGGGTGGGGGTGTCCAGCAGTGGTGGTGAAAGGGGTGTCCAGCAGGGGGGGCTGTCCGGGGGGGGGTCTATACAGGGGGGTTTCCAGGAGGGGGGGTCTCTCCGGGGGGAGGTCTGTTCAGGGGGGTAGAGGGGGGTATGTCCAGGGGGGGTAGAGGGGTGCCTGCTGTCCAGGGGGTGCATGGGGTGTGCGGGGGGGGAGTGTTAATCCCACCTATGAGACTATATTGTCACATCTTCTTTGATATCATAGTCAAAAAAAGTCTTATTTTATAAATTTGAATACTTTTAGGAAAGACTTATGCAAAACATTTTCATATGACATTATAAGTCATATGATTATCAATGTTGTACAACATAACCACTATTTATATATCATTTGGAGTGCTTATCAAGACTTCACTACCAATGAAGTACCCTTCTTCTTGACACCGTAGAATCGAGTAGTTCATCATTAAGCAAAACAACCATCTCCATGGCCACATCATTATTTAGTCATCCACCTCCTAAACAGATATTCGCATCTTTCACAACTCTAATATGTCCACCAAAACACCCGTAGAGGGCTTTCAGTTTCTCACAATTTTGGTACAATGTTTTCTCCTAATTTTTGAGGGTGTTTATATGAAGATCATATCCAAAAGACTTGGTATCATTTCACAATTATTTTCAATGATTCAAATAAAAACTATGATGCATACGTGAAAGTTGTATATTATTATAAATATGAAACAAAGTATACGAAATGATTTAGTAAAATCCATCATCTTGTGGTTTGTGTTATCTGTTGATTCATGATATCACACCTATACTTGATTCATGATACCACACCTAGGCCACTATGACTCCCTACACCTGATGTCTCCATGTGTTAACCAGGATACCATCATTCCTACTTTAGTGCCATTCCAAAATTCCACCTGCAAGGGGTGGTGCAAGGGGTATTGTGGGGGGGTTGTGCAGTGGGGTTGTGCAGGTGTGTAGGGGTGGTGCATGGTGGGTTGCAAGGGGGGTTGTGCAGCAGGGTGGGGGGTGTCTAGTAGGGGTGGTGCAAGGGGTGTCCAGCAGGAGGGACTGTACAAGGGGGGGTCTGTCCAGGGGGGTTTCCAGGAGGGGGGGTCTGTCTGGGGGGGAGTTCTGTCCAGGGGGTAGAGGGGGGCCTCCTGTCCGGGGGGGGTGCATGGGGTGTGAGGGGGGGGGGGTAGTGTTAATCCCACCTATGAGACTATATTGTCACATATTCTTTGATCACATAGTCAAACAAAGTCATATTTTATATATTTGAATACTTTTAGGAAAGACTTATGCACAACATTTTCATATGACATTATAAGTCATATGATTATCAATGTTGTAAAACATAACCAATATTTCCATATCATTTCGAGTGCTTCTCAGGACTTCACTCCCAATGAAATACCCTTCTTCTTGACACCGTAGCATCGTGTATTTCATCATCAGACAAAACAACCATCTCCATGGCCACATCATTATTTAGTCATCCACCTCCTAAAAAGATATTCTCATCTTTCACAACTCTAATATGTCCACCAAAACACCCATATAGGGCTTCCAGTTTCTCACAATTTTGTTACAATGTTTTCTCCTATTGTTTGAGGGTGTTTATATAAAGACCACATCTAAAAGACTTGGTATCATTTCACAATGATTTTCAATGATTTGAATAAAACCTATGATGCCTACGTGAAAGTTGTATATTATTGTAAATATGAACCAAAGTATACGACACGATGTAGTAAAATCCATCATCTTGTGGTTTGTGTTATCTGGTGATTCATGATACCACACCTAGGGTTGATTCATGATACCACACCTAGGCCACTATGACTCCCTACACCTAAGATCTCCATGTGTTAACCAGGATACCATCATTCCTACTTTAGTGCCATTCCAAAATTCCACCTGCAAGGGGTGGTGTAAGGGGTATTGGGGGGGAGGGGGCTGTGCAGTGGGGTTGTGCAGGTGTGCAGGGGGGTGCAGGGTGGGGTGTAAGGGGGACTATGTTACAGGGTGGGGCTGTCCAGTAGGGGTGGTGCAGGGGGTGTCCAGCAGGGGGGCTGTTTGGGGGGGGGGTCTGTCCAGGGGGGTTTCCAGGAGGGGGGGTCTGTCCGGGGGGGGGGGTCTATCCTGGGGGTGGAGGGGGGGTCTGTCCTGGGGGTGGAGGGGGGGATGATGTCTGTGGGGGTGCATGGGGTGTGCGGGGGGGGGGGGGGGGGTATTAATCCCACCTATTAGACTATATTATCACATTTTCTTTGATCACATAGTCAAATAAAGTCATATTTTAGATATTTGAATACTTTTAGGAAAGAATTATGCACAAAATTTTCATATGAAATTATAAGTCATATGATTATCAATGTTGTACAACATAACCACTATTTCCATATCACTTTGAGTGCTTCTCAGAACTTCACTCCCAATTAAATACCCTTCTTCTTGACACCGTAGCATCGAGTATTTAATCATCAGGCAAAACAACCATCTCCATGGACACATCAATATTTAGTCATCCACCTCCAAAACAGATATTCTCATCTTTCACAACTCTAATATGTCCACCAAAACACCCGTAGAGGGCTTCCAGTTTCTCACAATTTTGGTACAATGTTTTCTCCTAATGTTTGAGGGTGTTTATATGAAGATCATATCCAAAAGACTTGGTATCATTTCACAATTATTTTAAATTATTTTAATAAGACCTGTGATGCATACATGAAAGTTGTATATTATTTTAAATATGCACCAAAGTATACGACATGATGTAGAAAAATCCATCATCTTGTGGTTTGTGTTATCTCGTGATTCATGATGCCACACCTAGGCTTGATTCATGATACCACACCTAGGCCACTATGACTCCCTACACCTAAGGTCTCCATGTGTTAACCAGGATACCATCATTCTTACTTTAGTTCCATTCCAAAATTCTACCTGCAAGGGGTGGTGCAAGGGGTATTGGGGGGGCGCTGTGCAGTGGGGTTGTGCAGGTGTGCATGGGGGGTGTAGGGGGGCTGTGCAGAGGGGTGTGGGGGTGTCCAGAAGGGGTGGTGCAAGGGGTTTCCAGCAAGGGGGGATGTCCGGGGGGGGTCTGTCCAGGGTGGTTTCCAGGAGGGGGGTTTGTCGGAGGGGGTGGAGGGGGTCTGTCTAGGGGGTAGAGGGGGGGCTGCTGTCTGGGGGGGTGCATGGGGTGTGCGTGGGGGGTAGTGTTAATCCCACATATTAGACTATATTGTCACATCTTCTTTGATCACATAGTCAAACAAAGTCATATTTTAGATATTTGAATACTTTTAGGAAAGAATTATGCAAAACATTTTCATATGACATTATAAGTCATATGATTATCAATGTTGTACAACATAACCACTATTTCCATATCATTACGAGTGCTTCTCAGGACTTCACTCCCAATGAAATACCCTTCTTCTTGACATCGTAGCATCGAGTAGTTAATCATCAGGCAAAAAAACCATCTCTGTGTCCACATCATTATTTAGTCATCCACCTCCTAAACAGATATTCTCATCTTTCACAACTCTAATATGTCCACCAAAATGCCCGTAGAGGGCTTCTATTTTATCACAATTTTGTACAATGTTTTCTCCTAATGTTTGAGGGTGTTTATATGAAGATCATATCCAAAAGACTTGGTATCGTTTCACAATGATTTTCAATGATTTTAATAAAACCTATGATGCATACGTGAAAGTTGTATATTATTGTGAATATGCACCAAAGTATATGAAATGATTTATTAAAAGCCATCATCTTGTGGTTTGTGTTATCTGGTGATTCATGATACCACACCTAGGCTTGATTCATGATACCACACCTAGGCCACTATGAATCCCTATACCTGAGGTCTCTATGTGTTAACCAAGATACCATCATTCCAAATTTTGTGCCATTCCAAAATTCCACCTGCAAGGAGTGGTGCAAGGGGTTTGGGGGGGGGGGGGTTGTGCAGTGGGGTTATGGAGATGTACAGGGGGTGCAGGTTTGGGTACACGAGGGGTTGTGCAGCGGGGTGGGGGTGTCCAGTAGGGGTGGTGCAAGGGGTGTCCATCAGGGGGGCTGTCCGGGGGGTCTGTCCAGGGGGGTTTCCTGGAGGGGGGGTCTGTCTGGGGGGGGGTCTGTCCAGAGGGGGTATGTCCAGGGAGTCTGTCTGGGGGGGGTAGAGGGGGGGATTGATGTCCGGGGGGTGCATGGGGTGTGCGGGGGGGGGGGGGGGGTAGTGATAATCTCACCGATTAGACTATATTGTCACATCTTCTTTGATCAAATAGTCAAACAAAGTCATATTTTAGATATTTGAATACTTTTAGGAAAGACTTATGCACAACATTTTTATATGACATTATAAGTCATATGATTATCAATGTTGTACAACATAACCACTATTTCCATATCACTTCGAGTGCTTCTTAGGACTTCACTCCCAATGAAATACCCTTCTTCTTGACATCGTAGCATCGAGTAGTTAATCATCAGGAAAAACAACCATCTCCATGGCCACATCATTATTTAGTCATCCACCTCCTAAACAGATATTCCCATCTTTCACAACTCTAATATGTCCACAAAAACGCCTGTAGAGGGATTCCAGTTTCTCACAATTTTGGTATAATGTTTTCTCCTAATGTTTGAGGGTGTTTATATGAAGACCATATCCAAAAGACTTGATATCATTTCACAATTATTTTCAATGATTTGAATAAAACCTATGATGATACGTGAAAGTTTTAGATTATTGTAAATATTCCCCAAAGCATACGACATGATGTAGTAAAAGCCATCATCTTGTGGTTTGTGTTATCTGGGGATTCATGATACCACACCTAAGCTTGATTCATGATACCACACCTAGGCCACTATGACTCACTACACCTGAGGTCTCTATGTGTTAACCAGGATACAATCATTCCTTCTTTAGTGCCATTCCAAAATTCCACCTGTAGGGGGTGGTGCAAGGGGTATTGGGGGGGCTGTGCAGTGGGGCTGTGCAGGTGTGCAAGGGGGGTGGAGGGTGGGGTACAAGGGGGGCTGTGCAGCGGGGTGGGGGGTGTCCAGCAGGGGTGGTGCAAGGGGTGCCAGCAGGGGGGGCTGTCCGGGGGGGTCTGTCTAGGGGGGTGGAGGGGGTCTGACCAGGGGGGTAGAGGGGGAGCTTGTAACACCCTGATATTTTATGAGAAATATTATTTTTAATTTATTTGATGTCTTGTGTTGTACGCTTCACCAAGATTTTCTTGCACTATATGCAACACCGTATTAGCTTGTAGTATACGCAACACTATTCTTGGCTTGTGTTACACGCAAGAGCAACCTTCCTCGATAGCTTGCATTGTATGCAATACTGAGTTTCACTAAACAACGATATGTTATTAAAATATTATATAAACTAGCTGTTATGAATAGTAATATCGACCTTTTGAAATTTTATAAATTTTAACTTTCAAAATGGACTTCATTTTTGGATTCAGAATATCAAAATTAGCGTAGGGTGAATTTTTGGTATTTTTCTGAAAACTTTCAATTTTTGATGAATAGTGAAAACACCGAGTTATTGGTTAAAACCGACTTTTTATTTAAATAATCATTTATTTTATTTAAATTTATTTTAGGTCAAAATAGATACATAATACCTATATAAGTTCAATGTAATTCATTGGATTCAATTTATAATAATTTTTGATATATAAAAATTTTATTGAACTTTTTACCGTCTTTTACCCACCTCCTAGGAGCATTTGCAAATTTACATAAAACTTAATTTTACCGCTTCTGTGAGTTGAATTTAAAAAATATGAGAGACATGCTTGATATGAGTAAGTAAAATGTGGTTAAATGGGATGAAAATAATTTTTGGTGAATATTAACTTTTAACTTTTATTTACCACGGTTAAAAGTAAATAGGGTAATTAAGGGTCAAAATGATATTATTATTACCCTAACACATGTCCTAATTATATTGGATAAGTGTAATTCGACCAAAAAAACCTTAGTAATAAAATATTACCCCTAGGTCCACTTGTATTAGATTAGTACATTTATTATTATTTTATTTAGAGAATAGTTAAAATAGTTAAAATCAAAGTTTAATAACTAAAAAAAATTTAATATAGGGTTATACATAAGAAAAATTCGACTATAAATATTCATTAAAAATATAAAAAGATTTCATAAATAATGGTATTTTATTTATATTTTTTATACATTAAATAATTTAATTTGTTTATGACACAATGATGATGCAGTAATTACCTTATTAATGAAATATTAACATAATTGATATTATAAAAACCCAAATAAATGTAATTTGAGACTTTTTATGAATGAAACTAATTTTATAGGTTAATATAACATATTAGGGTTGGTTAGATGAATTTTTTTTTAAGTAATAATTTTTTTATGAATTTAGAAAAAAACAAAATACCAAATAGTGTCAAAATTGACATAAAAGAATTTTTAAAACAAATATTATATTATTAATTGATATAATGGTCCTATAAATTTTAAGATTAGGCCAAAAGACTTATATAATAATATATATTACATTAATGAATCAATTGGGGTTATATTGGTAGTTTATAGTAAGTTTATTAACCATATAGTGTAAGAATACAAGAAGACACGGTAAAAGTTAAATTATTTAACTTAGAGTTAAATCTAAATGATAAGGTTAAAATGGTAAACTAAACTTATCTAAAACCTATTGGTTGAGAGGATTTAGACCCATACCTACCCTAGAATCTAAATAAGTCACTTTGGCGCCATTATAAACTGAATATGAATTTATTATAAAATAATATTTTAAGTTTTTCCTAAGGTTCCCCTCACCTCTCTTATAAAAGGGCACCTCCTCCCTCTCCTCCTCACACTACTTTGAACCTTAAATCTTGGAAAAACCCTGAAAATTTATCTTATACACTTTCCTAGAAACATACTAGAGGTCCTTGTATTCTTAAAAGACCAAATTTAGTGCCCTAAGAGGAGGTTTAGAAGAGGCGCGTCGAAGAAGAGGTAATATCCTTTACCGATCCTTTCAAATTTATTTCTTCTTCTACTTCTTCTTCATTATTTTTTTAATAATAAATTAATAACATAAGTATCAATAATATACTAATATGTTATTATAAATATGAAACAACCCTATTTCACCTTCTATCCATCCTATGGAAAATGAAATCACTGTGCGTGCGTACGTACGGAATATCGTCTCCACGCCGTGGTGTAATCTGTTGTTCCACCACCACCTTACTTGGATCGGTATAATGGTGGAAATAATAAATATATATGATTATTATAACATGATACTAACTCTAATATATTATATAATCCACTCCAATACCATTCAACAATTATGGGAATGATATCATCGCTCGTGTGTACGTGCGGATTACCGTCTCCACGACGGGATGAGATTCATTCTCCATGTTAACCATTCCAGAATGATTATAAAGTATATATATAATAAATAATGATAAAATTTATTAAATAATAATGCTACTGGATTTATTTATATATATATGTGTGTACTCTACGTACTTCCATTCAATTTAATAAGGAAATGAAAACAGCGTTCATGCGTACGTACGGTCTACCGTCTCCATGAACGGTGTATTTCATTTATCTATATACTATAAACATATATATATCCTGAATATATATGATATATAAATCATGTTTTACATTCTGGAAGTATTTATATCATGATATAAGTAATAATAAAATCAAGAACAACAAGTCCAAACACATACGATAACTGATACGATTTTACCCAAACCACTGCTTTAACGTGGAATTGTCAAATGCACGAGTAATATAAAGTCATAAGTGAATCATATATGATATCATAAATATTATTATGGTTATGTTACAAGTTAATAATATGTTTAAACCCACTATACAGAAGTCTCAGACACATATGGAAGAAATTTTACATAAGGTAAGGGATAATTATTCCAATCTCGTTCTTATCCGAGATTGTTTATTCGTAAGTATTTACTGGGGTTATGTTTATCATCCATGTCCATGTTTTATAAAAATGTTTTCATAAATTTTTTACTATTATTCCATGCATGTTTAAAGTAATTTTTACCATTTTTTACTTCTACCACATGGTATAGAAGTAATCTTTCTTTTGTTTTACCAAACGAGGGACTTTTTTACTTTTCCAACAAAAGTACAAGAAGAATGTTTTTTTAACTTATACAGCATGAACAGATTTTTACGGTTTCATAACGACTTATTTCCATGAA
This sequence comes from Viscum album, assembly GCA_963277665.1. Classification (NCBI taxonomy): domain Eukaryota; kingdom Viridiplantae; phylum Streptophyta; class Magnoliopsida; order Santalales; family Viscaceae; genus Viscum; species Viscum album. Next base: position 804,060,878 of record OY728148.1, read on the forward strand.
TCTTCATTTACACAATTTCATGATTATTTTCAAAAAAAATCCTTTTCTTTTAAAATTTCATGGCATTTTGAGAAAAGAAGATGATTTTGAAGAAGAAAGGATATTTTCATCAAGAATTCATTTCAAGTGTTTTATCAAAAATATTTTCCATATAAGGTGACATTATTTAATATGTTTATGTTTCAAGTATAATGAATATATGATTTATATGGTTTCATTTTTCTTATGATTAAATGATGTCCATTTATTCTATATGGATTATGTTATGATGGGATGATGTTTATGAAACCCATTTTATTCTTTGGGTTATGGTGAATGATTTATATTTATTTTGTGGAACACATAATAATGATTTCATTATGAGATGGGTGGGACCTATATCTCCCTCAAATGCATTGGGTAATGATTTATATCTCATTATATAGACATGGCTAGAATGGAAATTGAATTCGGTTCAGTAATACAGGGCTGGAACGACAAGTAAACCTGGTTCAGTAATGGACTTTGTCCACTATGATGGTCTTGGCAGCAATGCCTTGGCTACTATGGAAATCATATCATGTGATTAATGGATGCCATAATTACATGTTTTATTCCCATGCTATTTTATCATGATTAATGTTCCTTTATGATCTATGTCGTGCGTACTGTCATGTTTTATGTCATTGCTCAAGATTTTTATGTTTAAACATTATGTTCTTGTTTTTAAGTTCAAATTTATATGGTTTGTTTTATTTTCTCCATGCTTACCCTTAATGATCATTTGAGTTCACCCTTTTTATGTTTTCTTTTCCCTAGGATTTAAAGAAAGTTTTTAGGTAAGAAAACAAAAGGGGAAGATCTTTATGGGAGATATTGAAGATCTTTCACCATGATTAGAAGATTATGTTCCAAGTTTTCAAAGACACTAAACTAATATGGTCCTTGGGCGTTTTTTTGTTATGTATTAAGTATTCCGAAAAAGTAATTTAATGTCCATGTACGTCAATCTTTGGGTCTCTACTGTTGATATCAGAGGAAAGGTTTAGTTAACCTTTGGAAACTAGGATGCGAAAACTTTAGTGAAATTCCTAGAGATATTTCTAAGGTATGTCTAGGGATGTCTCTAAGGTTAATTATAAGTATAGGTTATAGTCCTAGAATTACAGAAACGATCTTAGAATTAAACCTAAGATGTTAGATATTGAAGTTACTCCCCCTTTATTATGTTTTTTTTTCTAGCATGATTTTTGCCTCTCACACTATTCTTTTTGAGTTTTAAAAAATGGCTGGAAACAGAAAGATTCACGATAATGGAGGATATGATGGACAAGAAGATTCACGATAATGGAGGATATGATGGACAATGGAATGATATTCTTTATGAGCAACCAAATGAAACGGGATTTGGAAGTCTAAACATCATTATTATTCTTAATCAACAATCTCAAAATATGATCAATAATCTCAACTTTGGTAAGTTTCTTGACTCAGCTAATAAGAGAAATATGGAGTTTCATGATGATCATAGAGGAAAGAAAGTTCAATTTCCCCCATGTAAATCATGTGGGAAGAGGCATCAAGGAGAATGTTTCAAAGGAACTGGAAGATGTTTTGGGTGTGGAAAAGGAGGACACAAAGCCAGTGATTGCAAAGGAAAAGGTTTAGTTAGCACCATGGAAAAGGGTAATGGTATTGCTAAGACATCAACAACGGTTAAATGTTTTAAATGTGGAATGTTCGGGCATTATGCAAACCAATGCCCTAAGGGAAAATCTCATAAAGAGAATCAGCATGGTCGTATGAATAGTATTTATGTTGATGATGATGAAGAGACTAAAAATGATATATGAGATGAAATAAGTGTTGAGGAATAAAATGATGAAGCTCGGTCAATGGTTTAAGAATGTAGTGGAATGATTGTATGTTTATCAAGAGTTATGTTGTCTAGGTAATTTATTGGTAATATGGAATAAAGAAACATTTAAGGATTTTTACACTATTTTTATTCCTAAAGTATTTGAAAGTATGTGTTGAATGGTACCGGTAACCATGAAAGGTTATTTAGGTATTTTTGGAAAGTAGATGATATGCACATAATGAAGGGATAAAGAGATAATGAGATGTTTGATAGTATTAAGGAACTCATGACTGATATAAGGACAATGTGATATCATAGTTTGAGAATACAGAAATTTTGGGATTTGGGTATATGGAAAGAGTTAAATTTTGATGGAATTCATGTTTTCACAAAGATTATATGGTTATTCATGTTTCAAGAGAATAGATAATTAAGGTATTGACATGTCTGGAATGTGACCAACAAGATATATTTTGTGATATATGGGGGATAAATGATGGTATTTACATGCTTGATAGATGACCTCTCTAGTAATCTTTTTCATTATACTATGAGATTGGAAAGAAGTATTTTGGATAAGCCTAAATATTGGAATGGATTAAGTTGGACATAAGACAATATTGTTTTAAGCTAGAACCTTTTTTTCGATATTATTTCTGGAATGTTATAATAGTATGTTTTAGAAAAAGGAAAACCCATAGGATGGGTGACAACCCGTCACGTTGGACAAGGTTGTGGGAATCAAACCCACAACCGAAGTGTAATAGGCCTTTATCGCCTACCATTGGCCTACAGGAAGTCCCTGGTTTGTAGAAATTAGTTTTATTTTATTAAGTGGTATGATAGATGAAGTATAAGTCCATTTTTGGAACCATGTATGATTAATCGCACCATAGATGGACTTATGTATATAACTATTGCTAACCTTATGTTTGAGACAGATGGAATGACCTATCATTCTATCGCATGATCCGCTAACACTTCATAGAAGACAAATTCAACTTCATTTCTTTAAGAGATGAAGTGGAAATTGTTCAAGGCACAAACAATAGTGAGATTGTACCAAAATCAAGTAATTATTTCATTTAATTCAAAAAATCTTCAACATTAGGGAAATGATCTTGAAAACCAAAAATGTTGTCTTATTTCCCTCATATCTGATGAATCAGATGGTACCTTAGATCATAAAAAATTTATGGCTTTGTGATTTTTGGATTTTTCATAGTCATGTTCTCTACCACTCTCCATCAGAACTTGATGGTTAGATTTCTCTTCCATATCCATATTTTCACCTGTGTTCTCCTATGTGGAAACCCAGTGATTAGTTAATTTGGGTAACCGTTGCGTTTCATACTTTAGTTTTTAAAGATAAGTTTTGGTATTCCTTTTTACGATGTGGGTTTATATTAAAGAAACTTTTAAGTAGTAAACCATTTATAACCCCGATGAATTTCGAGGGCGAAATTCATTTTAAGGGGGGTAGAATGTAACACCCTGAGATTTTATGAGAAATATTATTTTTAATTTCTTTGATGTCTTGTGTTGTATGCTACACCAAGATTATCTTGCACTATATTCAACACCTTATTAGCTTGTATTATACACAACACTATTCTTGTATTGTGTTACATGCAAGAGCAACCTTCCTCAATAGCTTGCATTGTACGCAATACTAAGTTTCACTAAACAATGATATGTTATTAAAATATTATATAAACTAGCCGTTATGAATAGTAATACACAACTTTTGAAATTTTATAAATTTTATCTTTCAAAATGGACTTCATTTTTGGATTCGTAATATCGAAATTATCCTAGGGTGAATTTTTGGTATTTTTCTGCAAACTTTCAATTTTTGATGAATAGTGAAAACACTAAGTTATTGGTTAAAACAGAATTTTTATTTAAATAATCATTTATTTTATTTAAATTTATTTTACGTCAAAATAGATACATAATACCTATATAAGTTCAATTTAATTCATTGGAGTCATTTTATAATAATTTTAGATATATAAAAATTTTATTGAACTTTTTACCGTCTTTTACCCACCTCTTAGGAGCATTTGCAAATTTACATAAAACTTAATTTTACCGCTTTTGTGAGTTTAATTTCAAAACTCTGAGAGACATGGTTTATATCAGTAAGTAAAATGTGGTTAAATGAGATGAAAATAATTTTTGGTGAATAGTAACTTTTAACTTTTATTTACCACAGTTAAAAGTAAATAGGGTAATTAAGGGTAAAAATGATATTATTATTACCCTAAAACATGTACTAATTTTATTGGATAAGCGTAATTAAACCAACAACAACCTTAGGAATAAAATATTACCCTTAGGTCCACTTTTATTAGATTAGGAAATTTATTATTATTTTATTTAAGGAAGAGTTAAAATAGTTAAAATCAAAGTTTAATAACTAAACAATTTTTAATATAGGGTTATACATAAGATAAATTCCACTATAAATATTCATTAAAAATATAAAGATATTTCCTACATAATGGTATTTTATTTATATTTTTTATACATTAAATAATTTAATTTTTTTATGACATAATGATGATGCAGTAATTACCTTATTAATGAAATATTAATAATTGATATTATAAAAACCCAAATAAATGTAATTTGAGAATTTTCATGAATTACACTAATTTTATAGGTTAATATAACATATTATGGTTGGTTATATGATTTTTTTTTTTGAAGTCATAATGTTGTTATAAATTTATAAAAAAAATACCAAATAGTGTCAAAATTGACATAAAAGAGTTTTTAAAACAAATATTATATTATTAATTGATATAATGGTCCTAGAAATATAATGTTAGGCCAAAAGACTTATATAATAATATATATTACATTAATGAACCAATTGGGGTTCGATTGTCAGTTTATAGTAAGTTTATTAACCATATAGTGTAAGAATACAAGAAGACATGGTAAAAGTTAAATTATTTAACTTAGAGTTAAATCTAAATTATAATGTTAAAATGGTAACCTAAACTTGTCTAAAACCTATTTTTTGAGAGGATTTAGACCCATCCCAACCCTATCATAGAAATAAGTCACTTTGGGGCCATTATAAACCAAATATGAATTTATTATAAAATAATATTTTAAGTTTTTCCTAAGGTGCCTCTCACCTCTCTTATAAAAGGGCACCTCCTCCCTCTCCTCCTCACACCACTTTGATCCTTAAATATTGTAAAACCCTACCCATTTCTCTTCTCCACTCTCCTAGAAACATACTATAGGTACTGGTCTTCTTCAAATACCAACTTTAGTGCCCTGAGAGGAGGTTTAGAAGAGGCGCGTCGAAGAAGAGGTAATATCCTTTACTGATCCTTTTAAATTTATTTATTCTTATAATTATTATTCATTATTTGTTTCATCATAAATTAATAACATAAGTATCAATAATATACTGATATGTTATTATAAATATGAAACAACCCTATTTCACCTTCTATCCATCCTACGGAAAACGAAATCACCACGCGTGCGTACGTACAGAATACCGTCTCCACGCCGTGGTGTAATCTGTTGTTCCACCACCACCTTACTTGGATGGGTGTAATGGTGGAAATAATAACTATATATGATTATTATAAAATTATAATAATTCTGAGATAGTATATAATCCACTCCAATACCATTCAACAATTATGGGAACGATATCGTCGCTCGTGCGTACATGCTGATTACCGTCTCCACGATGGGATGAGATTCATTCTCCATGTTAACCATTCCAGAATGATTATAAAGTATATATATAATAAATAATGATAAAATTTATGAAATAATAATTCTACTGGATTTATTTATATATATATATGTACTCTACTTACTTCCATTCAATTTAATAAGAAAATAAAAACAGCGTTCATGCGTACGTACGGTCTACCGTCTCCATGAACGGTGTATTTCATTTATCTATCTATTATAAACATATATATATCCTGAATATATATGATATATAAATCATATTTTACATTATTTAATTAATTATATCATGATATAAGTAATAATAAAATCAATAACAACAAGTCCAAACACATATGACAACTGATACGATTTTACCCAAACCACTACTTTAACGTGGAATTGTCAAATGCACGGGTAATATAAAGTCATAAGTGCATCATATATAATATAATAAATATTATTATGGTTATGTTACAAGTTAATAATATGTTTAAACCCACTATACAGGAGTCTCGGACACATACAGAAGAAATTGGACATAAGGTAAGGGATAATTATTCCAATCTGATTCTTATCCGAGATTGTTTATTCGTAAGTATTTACTGGGGTTATGTTTATCATACATGTCCATGTTTTCTAAAAATGTTCTCATAAAATGTTTACTATTCTTCCTTGTATTTTTAAATTCATTTTTACCCTTTTTGACTTCTACCACATGGTATGGAAGGAATCTTTCTTTTGTTTTACCCTACGAGTGACTTTTTGACTTTTCCGAAAAAAGTACAAGAAGAATGTTTTTTTAACTTATACGGCATTAATGGATTTTTACGATTTCATAACAACTTATTTCCATGAATCTTAATTTACACGATTTCATGATTATTTTCAACAAAATCCTTTTCTTTTAAAATTTCATGGCATTTTTAGAAAAGAAAATGATTTTGAAGAAGAAAGGATATTTTCATCAAGATTTAATTTTAAGTGTTTTATCAAAACTATTTTCCATATAAGGTGAAATTATTTAATTTTTTTATGTTTCAAGTATAATGAATCTATGATTTATATGGTTTCATTTTTCTTATGATGAAATGATGTCCATTTATTCTATATGGATTATGTTATAATGGATGATGTTTATGAAACCCATTTTATTCTTTGGGTTATGATGAATGATTTATGTTTATTTTGTATCACACATAATAATGATTTCATTATGAGATGGGTGGGACATATATCTCCCTCCAATTAATTGGGTAATTATTTATATCTCATGAGATAGACATGGCTGGAACGTCAAGTGAATCTGGTTCAGTAATACAGGGCTGGAACGGCAAGTAAACCCGGTTCAGTAATGGACTTTGTCCATTATGATGGTATTGGAAGAAATGACTTGGCTACTATAGAAATAATGTCATGTGATTAATGTATTCCACAATTACATGTTTTATTCCCATGCTATTTTATCATGATTAATGTTTCTTTATGATCTATGCCTTACGTACTGCCGTGTTTTATGTCATTGCTCAAGATTTTGATGCTTAAACATTATGATATTGTTTTTAAGTTAAAATGTATATGGTTTGTTTTATTTTCTCCATGTTTACCCTTACTGATCATTTGAGCTCACCCATTTTATGTTTTATTTTCCCCGGGATTAAAGAAAGGTTTTAGGTAAGAAAACAAAAGGGTAAGATCTTTATGGGAGATGTTAAAGATCTTTTACCATGATTAGAAGATTATGTTCCAAGTTTCCAAAGACACTAAACTAATACGGTACTTGGGCGTTTTTTTGTTATGTGTTAAGTATTCCGAAAAAGTAATGTAATGTCCATGTACGTCAAGATTTGGGTCTCTATAGGGCTATTGTTCGGGGGGTGCATGGGGTGTGTGGGGGGGATTGTTAATCCCACCTATGAGACTATATTGTCACATATTCTTTGATCACATAGTCAGAAAAAGTCATATTTTAGATAGTTGAATACTTTTGGGAAAGACTTATTCACAACATTTTCATATGACATTATAAGTCATATGATTATCAATGTTGTACAACATAACAACTATTTCCATATCATTTCGAGTGCTTCTCAGGACTTCACTCCCAATGAAATACCCTTCTTCTTGACACCGTAGCATCGATTAGTTAATCATCAGGAAAAACAACCATCTCTATGGCCAAATCATTATTTATTCATCCACCTCCTAAACAGATATTCTCATCTTTCACAACTCTAATATGTCCACCAAAACGCCTGTAGAGGGCTTCCAGTTTCTCACAATTTTGGTACAATGTTTTCTTCTAATGTTTGAGGGTGTTTATATGAATATCATATCCAAAAGACTTGGTATCATTTCACAGTGATTTTCAATGATTTAAATAAAACCTATGATTCATACGTGAAATTTGTAGATTATTGTAAATATGCACCAAAGTATATGACATGATGTAGTAAAATCCATCATCTTGTGGTTTGTGTTATCTGATGATTCATGATACCACGCCTAGGATTGATTCATGATACCACACCTAGGCCACTATAACTCCCTACACCTGAGGTCTCCATGTGTTAACCAGGATACCTTCATTCCTGCTTTAGTGCCATTCCAAAATTCCACCTACAAGGGCTGGTGCAAGGGGTATTGGGGAGGGGGGCTGTGCAGTGGGGATGTGTAGGTGTGCAGGGGGGTGCAGGGTGGGTGCAAGGGGGGTTGTGAAGTGGGGTGGGGGATGTAGAGGCCCAAAGCTTGACATACATGGACATTACATTACATTTTCGGAATACTTAACATATAACAAAAACAAACACTCAAGGACTGTAATGGTTTAGTATATTTGGAAACTTAGAATATAAACTTCTAATCATGTTGAAAGATCTTCAATATCTCCCATAATGATCTTCCACTTTTTGTTTCCTTACCTAAAACCTTTATTTTAATCCTGGGGGAAAATAAAACATAAAAAGGGTGAGCTCAAATGCTCAGTAATGGTAAGCATGGATAAAATAAAACATACCGTATACATTTGAACTTAAAAACATGAACATAATGTTCAAACATCAAAATCTTGAGCAACGACATAAAACATGGAAGTACATAAGGCATAGATCATAATGGAACATAAATCATGATAAAATAGCATGGGAATAAAACATGTATTTGTGGAAAACCATTAAGCACATGATATGATTTCCATAGTAGCCAAGGCATTGCTGCCAAGACCATCTTAGTGGACAAAGTCCCTTTCTGAATCGAGTTTACTCCTCGTTCCAGTCCTGTAATACTGAACTGGATTAACTTACCATTCCAACAATGTCTATCTCATGAGATATAAATCTTTACCCAATGCATTGGAGGGATATATAGGTCCCACCCATCTCATATTGAAATCATTCTTATGTATGCCACAAAACAATCATAAATCATAACCCAAAGAATAAATTGGGTTTCATAAACATCATTCCATCATAACATAATCCATATAAAACAAATGGATATCATTTAATCATAAGAAAATTGAAACCATATAAATTATAGAGACATTATACTTGAAACATACACATATGAAATAATGTCATCTTAGATGGAAAATGGTTTTGATAAAGCACTTGAAATGAATTCTTGAGGAAAATATCATTTCTTCTTGAAAATCATTTTCTTTTCACAAAATGCCATTCAATTTTCAAATAAATGGATTTTGTTGAAAATAGTCATGAAATCTAGTAGAGTAAGCTTCATGAAAAAAATTCATTATGAAACCGTAAAAATCCGTTCATGCCTTATAAGTTAAAAAAACATTCTTCTCGTAATGTTGCTGGAAAAGTCAAAAAGTACCTCGTATGGTAAACAAAAAAAATATTCCTTACATACCATGTAGTAAAAGTAAAAAATGGGTAAAAAGGACTTTAAACATACATGAAAACATTTTTATAAAACTTGGACATGGATGATAAATATGGCCCCAGTAAATACTTACGTATAAGCAGTCTCGGATAGAAAACAATTGAGATTGCAACATTATCCCTTACCTTAGTTCCGATATGCTTCGTACGTAACCGAAACTCCGGTATAATGATTTAAATAATTTCATTAACTTATTATAGAATCATATTAATTGTTATGATATCATATATGGTTCACTTATGACTTTATATTACCCGTTCTTTTGTAAATCCATGTTAAAGCAGCGTTTTAGGTAAAATCGTTTCATTTATCGTACGTGTTTCGACTTTTTGTTCTTGATATTATTACTTATATCCTGATTTCCTTAATTTCAGAATATAAAACATGATTTATATATAATAAATATTCATCATATACATATATATGATATATTGATAAATGGAATCAAATACACCGTTCATGGAGACGGTAGGTCGTACGTACGCATGAACGCTGTTTTCGTTTCCTTATTGAATTGAATGGAATTAAATAGATGAAATATATATATACATAAATCCAGTAGCATTATTATGTCATATATTTCATTATTATTCATTATATATACTTTATAATCATTCATTAATGGTTAACATGAAGAATGAATCTCATCGTGTTCGTGGAGACGGTAGTCCGTACGTACGCACGAGCGATGATATCATTCCCATGATCGTGGAATTGTATTTAAGTGTATGTATACTATTTCAGAATCAATATCACTTTATAATAATCACATATAGTTATTATTTACACCATTATACCCATCCAAGTAAGGTGGTGGTGGAAAAACAGATTACACCATGGCGTGGAGATGGTATTCTGTACATACGCACGCGCGGTGATTTCGTTTTCTGTAGGATGGATAGAAGGTGAAATGGGTTTGTTTCATATTTATAATAACATATCAGTATATTAGGGATACTTATGTTATTACTTCATAATTAAACCACTAAAGAAGAGTAAGTAGAAGAAGAAATAAACTTGAAAGAATCGGTAGAAGGTATTACCTCTTCCTCGAAGTGCCTCCTTTGAACTTCCTCTTAGGGAACTAGAGTTGGTATTTTGAGAAGACCAGTACCTCTATAAGGTTTATAGTGAAGTGGGTAAGTGAAATGGGCAGGGTTTGGCCGAGCTTCAAGGCTAAAAATGGTGTGAGGAGGAGAGGGAGGAGGTTCCCTTTTATAAGGGAGGAGAGGGGCACCTTTGGAAATATAAGAAATATTAATTTATAATAAATTCAAACCCCACATAAAAACTTCCAAAATGAATCAAATTCGGATATTAGGTAAGATAGGGTTGTAATACCATCAACAAATCAAATTTAGACATGTTTTTATTTTATTTTAAACCTTATCATTTTGATTTATCCTTATTTAATCTATTTAATTTTATTTGTGGTAATAATATTCTAAATTTTAAATTATTATAAATACTTACTTATGTGTTGTTAATTTTCCATAATTAGATACATTATTACTTTTTATAACATATAATTTTCAATTTGTAATTTTTAAATATTTTTGTGATTTTTAAACAATTTAATAATATGTTATTTTTATAAAATATCAATAGTGTCAATTATGACACTATTCAATTATTTGAATTTAAATAAAATCCAAAAAAAAGATATATTCAATACAAAATATTTAATAGATTACTAACATATCATATTCATCTATAAAATTTTTGGAGAACATTAAATAGTTCATATAATATTTATTTTAATATTTTTAAAACCATTTATGTGATATTTCTCTTAATAAAATAATTACTACAACATTTTTGTATAATTATTTAATATAATTATTTATTACATAAAAATTAAAAATAAAATATTATGATGAAGATAAATCTTATATATTTCATAATAATACTTTTAGTCGGATTTATCTTCTAAAACACCTAACTTTTAAAATGTTATATTTATTAAATTATGAAGGTGACAACTTTGACATCATTTAAAATAAAATAATATAAGTGTCATAATCACTTTTATAAGACTCCAAACGATCATATATTTGGTAATTGGATGTTTATGGTGTATATATACACTATAAATAAGTTTTGGTCAGGTTTGTGAGCCTTTTAATGAGTATTATTATTTCAATAAAAACTATATTACTTATTTTTCACTAAATAAATAATTTTTGCATCATTAATGTATAAGCTATTAAGGTAATTAAATATCTCTTAAAAATTATCAATAAATTACCATGATAAATAAAAACATTTTATATTTCAAATTAGTATCTATAACCTAATTTATATTCTGTATAAACTTATATTAAAAATGCTTTAATTATTAAAGTTGAGTGAGACATATTTCACTTTCCTTTAAATAAAATAAACTAAAGGTCTTAATCACCTCCAAGTGGGTTCCAATGGATTCCATTTCGACCCAAATATGACTTATGACGAAATATAAGCAACCAATTATATTAAAAAAAGTGTTAGGATAATTTTATAATATTATATTTACCATTAATTACCTGATTTACCTTTTACTATGGTAAATAAAATTTACCGTAGTTACTATTCATAATGCCCAAAAATAAAAAGTAGCCTATTAACATAATTTGGATCCAATTATTCCAAATATGGAATCCATTTTTCTAAATTCAATACACAAAATTTTCAGAAATTAATTTAAAATTAATCTCGTTGTTAAGAAAACGAGTTTTAAAAGTTAAAACATTGCAAAAGATTGAAATGATTTTACCTATAAATTCAATGTAAAATCATACATTATATTAAATGGTAAAAATATATTCTATTTATAATTTAAAACCATTCAATATTATAATTTAACCATATAAATTATTACGATGAAAAAAGTTGTTTTTAATTAAAATATAGCGTGTTTTTACTATTCATTAAAATATGAAAGTTATCAGAAAAATATCAAAACTTTATCCAATGTAAATTTTTATATCCTGATTAAAAAGAAGAAGTTTATTTTGTAAAATTTAACTTATAAACTTTTCAAAAATTATATTTAAAATGGGTGCACCATCAAAAGGCGTCAAAACTGCATTTTTTTAAAAATACTTATTTTACCCGAAAAAATTATTTTGTTCTCATACCATGTTCTAGAAAATGTGTAAGATGAATAATAATGTTATAAAATTAAAAATTTAGTTAATACTATTCATAACATCTAGTTTATAATAATATTATAACCATATATCATTGTTTAGTGAAACCTGGTATTGCGTATAACACACGCTATCAAGTAAGGTTGCGATTGCGTGTAATGCAAGCCAAGTCAGGGTTGCGTGTAGTGAAAGAATCATTTGTTGTTGCATATAACAAAATCCAACCATATTTAATTTATACATTTAATATATATATATATATACACTCGTAGAATAACTATTATCAAACAAACTTGAAATTGTGTGTAACACGATCCAAGATTAGTGTTGCGTATACTGCAAGCTAATACGGTGTTGCGTATAGCGCAAGATAATCTTGGTGTAGCATACAACAGAATATATGAAAGAAATTAAAATAATATATCTTATAAAATCTCAGGTTGTTATAGGGGTTTTCCAGCAGGGGTGGTTCAAGGGGTGTCCAGTAGGGGGGGCTATCCGGGGGGGTCTGTCTAGGGGGTGGAGGGGGTCCGTCCAGGGGGGGTAGAGGGGGGGCGGCTATCCGGGGGGTGCATGGGGTGTGCGGGGGGGGGGGGGGGGGGGTAGTGTTAATCCCACCTATTAGACTATATTGTCACATATTCTTTGATCACAGTCAAACAAAGTCATATTTTAGATATTTGAATACTTTTAGGAAAGACTTATGCACAACATTTTCATATGACTTTATAAGTCAAATGATTATCAATGTTGTACAACATAACCACTATTTACATATCATTTCGAGTTCTTCTTAGGACTTCACTCCCAATGAAATACCCTTCTTCTTGACACCATAGCATTGAGTAGTTATTCATCAGTCAAAACAACCATCTCCATGGACACATCATTATTTAGTCATCGACCTCCTAAACAGATATTCTCATCTTTCACAACTCTAATATATCCACCAAAATGCCCATAGAGGGCTTCCAGTTTCTCAAAATTTTGGTACAATGTTTTCTCCTAATGTTTGAGGGTGTTTATATGAAGATCATATCCAAAATACTTGGTATCATTTCACAATGATTTTCAATGATTTGAATAAAACCTATGATGCATACGTGAAAGTTGTATATTATTGTAAATATGCACCAAAGTATACGACATGATGTAGTAAAATCCATCATCTTGTGGTTTGTGTTATCAGGTGATTCATGATACCACACCTAGGCTTGATTCATGATACTACACCTAGGACACTATGACTCCCTACACCTGAGGTCTCCATGTGTTAACCAGGATACCATCATTCCTGCTTTAGTGCCATTCCAAAATTCCACCTACAAGGGGTGGTGTAGGGGGTATTGGGGGGGCTATGAAGTGGGGCTGTGTAGGTGTGCAGGGGGGTGCAGGGGAGTTGTGCAGCGGGGTGGGAGGGTGTCCAGAAGGGGTGGTGCAAGGGGTGTCCAGTAGGGGGGGTTGTCCAGGGGGGAGGGTCTGTCCAGGGGGGTTTCCAGGAGGGGGTCTGTTTGAGGGGGGTAGAGGGGGGCTGTTGTCCGGGGGGTGCATGGGGTGTGCGGGGGGGGGGGGGGGTAGTGTTAATCCCACCTATTAGAATATATTTTCATGTATTCTTTGATCACATAGTCAAACAAAGTCATATTTTAGATATTTGAATACTTTTAGGAAAGACTTATGCACAACATTTTTATATGACATTATAAGTCATATGATTATCAATGTTGTACAACATAACCACTATTTCCATATCATTTCGAGTGCTTCTCAGGACTTCACTCCCAATGAAATACCCCTCTTTTTGACACCGTAGAATCAAGTAGTTAATCATCAGGAAAAACAACCATCTCCATGGCCACATAATTATTTAGTCATCCACCTCCTAAACAGATATTCTCATCTTTCACAACTCTAATATGTCCACCAAAACGCCCGTAGAGGGCTTCTAGTTTCTCAAAATTTTGGTACAATGTTTTCTCCTAATTTTTGAGGGTGTTTATATTAAGATCATATCCAAAAGACTTGGTATCATTTCACAATTATTTTCAATGATTTGAATAAAACCTATGATGCATACTTGAAAGTTGTATATTATTATAAATATGCACCAAAGTATACAACATGATGCAGTAAAAGCCATCATCTTGTGGTTTATGTTATCTGGTGATTCTTGATACCACACCTAGGCTTGATTCATGATACCAAACCTAGGGCACTATTACTCCCTACACCTGAGGTCTCCATCTGTTAACTAGGATACCATCATTCCTGCTTTAGTGCCATTCAAAAATTCTACCTGCAAGGGGTGGTGCAAGGCGTATTGGGGGGGTTGTGCAGTAGGGTTGTGCAGGTGTGTAGGGGGTGCAGGGTGGGGTGCAAGGGGGGTTGTGCAGCAGGGTGGGGGGTGTCCAGCAGGGGTGGTGTAAGGGGTGTCCAGCAGGGGTGGGTCTGTCCTGGGGGGTTTCCAGGAGGGGGGGTCTCTCCGGGGGGGTCTGTCCAGGGGGGTGGAGGGGGGGTCTATCCAGGGGGGTAGAGGGGGGGCTACTGTCTTGGGGGTGCATGGGGTGTACGGGGTGGGGGGTAGTGTTAATCCCACCTATGAGACTATATTTTCACATATTATTTGATCACATAGTCAAACAAAGTCATATTTTAGATATTTGAATACTTTTAGGAAAGACTTATGCACAACATTTTTATATGACATTATAAGTCATATGATTATCAATGCTGTACAACATAACCACTATTTCCATATCATTTTTAGTGCTTCTTAGGACTTCACTCCCAATGACATACCCTTCTTCTTGACACCGTAGCATCGAGTAGTTCATCATCGGGAAAAACAACCATCTCTATGGCCACATCATTATTTAGTCATCCACCTCCTAAACAAATATTCTCATCTTTCACAACTCTAATATGTCCACTAAAACACCCGTAGAGGGCTTCCAGTTTCTCACAATTTTGGAACAGTGTTTTCTCCTAATGTTTGAGGGTGTTTATATGAAGATCATATCCAAAAGACTTGATATCATTTCACAATGATTTTAAATGATTTGAATAAAACCTATTATGTATACGTGAAAGTTGTAAATTATTGTAAATATGCACCAAAGTATACGACATGATGTAGTAAAATCCATCATCTTGTGGTTTGTGTTATCCGGTGATTCATGATACCACACCTAGGCTTGATTCATGATACCACACCTAGGCCACTATGACTCCCTACACCTAAGGTCTCCATGTGTTAACCAGGATACCATCGTTCCTGCTTTAGTGCCATTCTAAAATTCCACCTGCAAGGGGTGGTGCAAGGGGTATTTGGGGGGCTGTGTAGTGGAGCTTTGCAGGGGGGTGCAGGGTGGGGTGCAAGGGGGGTTGTGCAGCGGGGTGGGGGTGTCCAGCAGGGGTGGTGCAAGGGGTGTCCAGCAGGGGGGGATGTCCAGGGGGGTAGTGTTAATCCCACCTATTAGACTATATTGTCACATCTTCTTTGATCACATAGTCAAAAAAAAGTCATATTTTAGATATTTGAATACTTTTAGGAATTACTTATGCACAAAATGTTCATATGAAATTATAAGGCATATGATTATCAATGTTGTACAACATAACTACTATTTCCATATCATTTCGAGTGCTTCTCAGAACTTCACTCCTAATGAAATACCCTTCTTCTTGACACCGTAACATTGAGTAGTTAATCATCAGGCAAAACAACCATCTCTATGGAAACATAATTATTTATTCATCCACCTCCTAAACATATATTCTCATCTTTCACAACTCTAATATGTCCACCAAAATGCCCATAGAGGACTTCCAGTTTCTCACAATTTTGGTACAATGTTTTCTCCTAATGTTAGAGGGTGTTTATATAAAGATCATATCCAAAAGACTTGATATCATTTCACAATGATTTTGAATGATTTTAATAAAACCTATGATGCATACGTGAAAGTTGTAGATTATTGTAAATATACACCAAAGTATTCTACCTGATGTAGTAAAATCCATAATCTTGTGGTTTGTGTTATCTGGTGATTCATGATACCACACCTAGGCTTGATTCATGATACCAAACCTAGGCCACTATGAATCCCTAAACCTGAGGTCTCCATGTGTTAATGAGGATACCCTCATTCCTTCTTTAGTGGCATTCCAAAATTCCACCTCCAAGAGGTGGTGCAAGGGGTATTGGGGGGGTGCAGTGGGGCTGTGCAGGTGTGTAGGGGGGGTGCAGGGTGGGGTGCAAGGGGGGTTGTGCAGTGGGGTGGGGGTGTCTAGTAGGGGTGGTACAAGGGGTGTCCAGTATGGGGGGCTGTCCAAGGGGGTCTGTCCAGGGGGTTTCCAGGAGGGGGGTCTGTCCGGGGGGGTCTGTCCGGAGGGTGGAGGGGGGTCTGTCCAGGGGGTAGAGGGGGGGATGTTGTTTGGGGGGGCTGTTCAAGAGGTCTGTCCACGAGGGGGGTGTCCAGGAGGGGGAGGTGTCCAACAGGGGTGGTGCAAGGGTTGTCCAGCAGGGGGGGTTGTTGTCTTGTCCAGGGGGGTTTCCAGGGGGGGGGGGCTGCTGTTCGGGTGGGGTTGTCCAGGGGGTTTCCAGGAGGGAGGGGTCTGTCTAGGGGGTGTAAAGGGGGTTGCTGTCTGGGGGGCTGTTGTCCGGGTGTGGTTGTCCAGGGGGTTTTCCATGAGGGAGGGGGGTTTCCAGCAGGGGGGGTGTCCAGTAGGGGTGGTGCAAGGGTTGTCCAGCAGGGGGGGTGCTGTCCGGATGGGGTTGTCCTGGGGGGTCTGTCCAGGGGGTGGAGGGGGGTTGTCTGGGTGGGGTTGTCCAGGGGGTTTCTAGGAGGGAGGGGGTGTCCAGGAGGGGGGTCTGTCTGGGGGGTCCAATGGGGGTTGTTGTCCGGGGGGGTCCAGCGGGGGCTACTGTCTGGGGGGCTGTTGTCCGGGTGGGGTTGTCCGGGGGAGGGGTCTGTCTAGGAGGGAGGGGTGTCTAAGAGGGGGAGTCTGTCCAGGGGGGGTTTCTAGCAGGGGTGGTGCATGGGGTGTCCAGCAGGGGGGGTTTTTGTCCGGGTGGGGTTATCCTGGGGTGGTCTATCCAGGGGGGTTTCCAGGTGGGAGGGGGTCCAGGAGGGGGGGGGGGTCTGTCCAGGGGGGTGAGTGGGGTATGTCCAAGGTGGGAAGGGGGGTTGCAGGGGTAGGGGTGCATGGGGGGATTTAAGGTGCAGGTGGGGTGCAAGGGGGAGAGTGGGGGGGTTTGCAGAGGGTGGTGGGGAGGATGCAAGGGGCCAGCATCGGCTGAACGGTGATGGGTTTTTTTTACGAAATCTGTAGGCCTATAGCCACAGTTTTAAACCATAGCTATAGGTCTACAACCACGGTTCCTAACCATGGCTCTATGTCTATAGCCACGGTTGCAACCATGGCTATAGGAGATGAGTGATTTTAGCCTATGCCATGGGTTGAAAACTGTGGTATTAGGGTTGTTTCCACGGTTGGAACCATGGCTATAGGGCTATAGCCATGGTTTGAACCGTGGTTATAGGTTTTACCCTATATCCACGCCAATACCAACCACCATTGTGGGAACCGTGGCTATAACATATAGCCACAGTTTTTTGGCCTATAGCCACGGTTTAAAACCGTGGCTATAGCCTGATTTTGTATTAGTGGTTCTATGTCAGCATATTCACTCACAATATTCTCCTCAAGAATAAGTATATTTTGATTATTTCTCATAAATTATTCCTTTGTCATTATCTCTTTATAATTTATTATAAATTATCCTTTTATAATTATCTCTTGATAATTTCTCATAAATTATCCTTTTATAATTATCTCTTGATAATTTCTCATAAATTATCCTTTTATAATTATATTTTTATAATTTATCATAAATTATCCTTTTATAATTATCTTTTTATAATTTCTCATAAATGATACTTTTATAATAATTTTTGATAATTTATTATAATTTATACATTTATAATTATCTTTTGATAATTTATCATAAATTATCATTTTTTTATAAATAAATTTTGATTTTTTATAAATTATCCTTTTATGATTATCCCTTAATAATTTATTATAAATTTTCCTTTTATAATTATCTCTTGATATTCTCATAAATTATCCTTTTATAATTATCTTTTTATACTTTATCATAAATTATCCTTTTATAATTATCTTTTGATAATTTATCATAAATTATCCTTTAATAATTATCTTTTGATAATTTATTATAAATTATACTTTTATAATTATCTCTTGATAATTTCTCATAAATTATCCTTTTCTAATTATCTTATGATAATTTATCATAAATTGTCCTTTTCTAATTATCTTTTGAAAATTCCACATAAATTATCTATTTATAATTATCTTATGAAAATTTCTCATAAATTATAATTTTATAATTATACCTTGATAATTTCTTATAAATTATTCTTTATAATAATATTTTGATAATTTCTTATAAATTATCCTTCATAATAATCTTTTGATAATTTTTTTTAATAACCCATTCTTTGATAAACTCGTAATTATCATTTGATAATTTTTAATAATTATCCTTAATAATCTTGCAATTATCATTTGATAATTTTATTAATTATCCTTTGGCAATATCGTAATTATCATTTTATAATTTTTTGTAATTTGTACGTATCATATTTTTCATGTATTATTTTTAGATATTATATGGATTGATTCTGAGACCAGGTGTTAAGACGACATGCGATTCCAAGACCCGGTGTGCCCAAAACAATTTTTGGAAAAATATTAAACTTTTTAATAGCATGCGTGCATGATTTTCCTAAAAAAATGGAATAACTCCTAAATGGGTACCCATATTTGAAATATGATGGCACCATTGAACTCAGAACACGAGTTTTACCCTAGGCGTGGATTAAGTTTTGTCGGTGCAGGTCTTCTGTGGAAAAACTCAAAAAGGACGTAATCATCATTAAATAATTTAAATAAAAATTATTTTAAGTGATAAAGTAGCTTTTTTTCTTTTTATTAAACTTTTTTTAGGAATCTAGGGTTATCACCATAACTTGGGAATTCCTCTAAGACATGGAGAAAGAATCCTCTTGAATAAACAACGACGGATCGGAGAATGGATCGTGGATCGTCATGTCAATGAAGTTGGAGGATCTCATCAATGATGACAAAACAACCTTTCCTCTTCAATGAGCGATCCAAACTCCAGGTAGGGTGGTTGTTTCATTGTTTATTTCCCCCATTCTTAATTTCCATGATGAACACGGGTCAATCCACAAACATATTGATCCACCACTTGGTCATTTTCGTGGGATGGGTTATTGAAGCAAGATTATTGGGAGATTAGTTTATACTCTTAATTTATCCTTATAATGAGAAAAAATCAAGGCCGACACAAAAAAAATGACAAGGATAATTCTTTGAGCATTCTCGGTGTTTTTATCTCCCTCGTTCTTGGCGTTCTTCAATGTTTGATCCTTGTGACTGTGGATCGACTTGTCGGAAGGCTCCAAACATGATCAGACCCCCAAATTAGAGGCCAGAAAAAATAGAGGTTGGATCAGTGTAGATCAGGACCCAAAGATCACAGAGGTGATTTCATTTCAGAGTTTCGAGCACCGAAGGAATAATAGAGGCTCGCAGAAGTAGCGGGGCGGCGAGCGGCGTGCGGCACGCGATGGAGCTGGTAGAATCGGAGGTCGTGGGACGTAGCGCGGCACCGCATGGTATGCAACAATAGTTGTCATGGGTGATCGTGTGAGTAGACTGACCTAGCAACAGGTTGGTTTGGGTGAACAGTCTGGGCCGGCGTGGCAGGTCGGG
The DNA here is from genome assembly GCA_963277665.1 of Viscum album. Taxonomy (NCBI): domain Eukaryota; kingdom Viridiplantae; phylum Streptophyta; class Magnoliopsida; order Santalales; family Viscaceae; genus Viscum; species Viscum album. The sequence goes on from OY728148.1 coordinate 804,081,290, forward strand.
CCGGTGAGGTGGGTTGGGCCCAACCTAAGCGGGTCGGGCCCAGTGGACCAGGTTGGACCCCGCGGGTCAGGGCGGACCCGAGTCAGACCCAGGCAGCCGAACTGGGCCACAGTCGACTGAGCTTTTGAGTGGCTGCAACATCTAGGGTGCAGTCAACCACTGTGGAAGCTTGAGCTATCACGGGGGGTGGTCGATCGCAACGGTCAGTCCACAACTCAATGAACCCCCTTCTAAAATTTTCAAACAACCATAACTTTCAAACCGAACATCTGTTTGATGATCCATATGTGGCATTGGGGCCCTTACGATGAGACGGTCATTTTGAGATATCCTAAGTTGGTTTTTTGGGAGTTTTCATATGACCTAATGGATTGAGGAGTGAGTTCTCCCAAAACGAGAACACTTTGAGTAAACATTTATATGATTGGCTGTGACCTAGAGACTATGTGTCTTATGGAGATTGTGTGTCTTATGGAGGTTGTGTGTCTTATGAAGACTATTTGTCTTATAGAGACTATGTGTATTATGGAAACTATGTGTCTTTTTGAGACTACATGTCTTATTGGATTGATTATATTTGGATGTTCTTGATATATTTGTTGTAGAAATATATCTGTGTGGAGGTGACTATGAATTCCTTTGTGGTATTCCTTTGTGGTGTTCCTTGGTGGTATTCCTTCATGGTATCTCCTTTGTGGCATTCCTTTGTGCTATTCCTTTATGGTATTCCTTAGTGGTATTACTTATTGGTATCTCCTTTGTGGTATTCCTTCATGGTATTTTCTTTGTGGTATTTCTTCATGATATTTCCTTTGTGGTATGTCCTTTGTGGTATTCCTTTGTGGTTTCAGTGTATCCTACTAAGTATTGTTTTACTCACCCCTACACGGGCTTTCCCCGTACATGTAATGTCTTGTGTAGATGATTGAATCTTCAATGGAGTTCCAGGTAGACTAGGATCAGGCGATGCCTTGTGAGAATAGACAGGTCGAGGTGTGTTCTGACAGCTTTTCCGACGATAGTCTCAGTAACTCTTACTTTACAGGTTGAACTTGTGGTTGTAGAATCTTTTCTTTTGGTGGGATTGTTTTGGCCCTGTTTACTTTCTAGTACTCTTTCTGTTGTACTCTAGTTGCGGGATATAGTGGTTTTCATGAATTTTTTACTTAGTGCTTTTACATTTCAGCATTTGTGGCTTGGAGATGCGTGTGTGTGTACAGGTACTTAGGAAAATGTCTCCCATTTGTGGGATATGCCTACTCGATTCTAGTCACCATACCCTAGCTTATTAGAGGCAGGCTTGGGGTAGTCATAGCATAGGCCCCTTTGGGACTGGTTGTGACATAATTATCATTTGATAATTATCTTTTGATAAATTTATAATATTTATCTTCTAATATTTTTTATAAATTATTCACTGATAATTTGGCATAATTGTATTTTGATAAAACATCATATTTATTTTTTGATAATTTCCACCAAATTATCCTTTAATAATTTCTCTGAATTATCGTTGATGATCATGTAGATTATCCATTAATAATTTTAGCTTTTATCATTTTAATAATTATGTATTGATAATTTAAAGTAATTATCGTTTGATAAATATTTACAATTATACATGATAATTTCTTTCCAAAAAAATCATTTTGACAATTTATATAAATTGTCCTTCAATAATCTAGTTTTATTATCATTTTTAAAAAATTCATGGGATTATCCAATGATAATTCAATTTTTATCAACCATTATTATTTTATATTATTTTATTATATCTTTTTATTTTATTATTTCATTTAATCTATAATTCATAAATAATGGAAAAGAAAATTAAAATAATAAAGGATGAAAAAACTGGAATTATCAAGGGATAATCTCATGACTTTTTACAAAGGTATAATAACATCAGATTATTGGAGGATAATTTATATAAATTATCAAAATGATTTTTTTGCCAAAAAATTATCATGGATAATTGTAAAGAATTATTAAATGATAATTACTTTGAATTATAAATACATAATTATTAAAAGTATAAAACCTGAAATTATCATGGGATAATCTACATGATCAAAAATGATAATTCTTATAAATTACCAAAGGATAATTTGGTGTAAAATATCAAAAAAATAATTATGATGTTTTATTAAAATATAATTATGCCAAATTATCGGTGAATAATTTATAAAAATTATAAAAAGGTAAATATTATGAGTTTATCAAAAAGATAATCATCAAATGATATTTATAATGAATTATCAAATTATAATTGTGATATTGTCAATGGATTGATAAAATTATCAAATGATAATTTTAGGATTATCGAGGATAATTATTAAAAATTATCAAATGATAATCGCGAGTTTATCAAAGGATGGTTTTTAAAAAAAATATCAAAAGATAATTATGAAGGATAATTTATAAGAAATTATCAAAAGATAGTTACAAAAGATAATTTATAATAAATTATCAAGTTATAATTATAAAAGGATAATTTATGAGAAATTATCAAAAGATAATTATAAAGGGATAATTTATGAGAAGTTTTCAAAAGATAATTATAAAATAATAAATTATGATAAATTATCAAAATATAATTATAAAATGATAATTTATGAGAAATTATAAAGAGATAATTATAAAAGGATAATTTATAATAAATTATCAAAATATAATTATAAAAGTATAATTTATGAGAAATTATCAAAAGATAATTATAAAAGTATAATTCATAATAAGTTATCAAAATATAATTATAAAGGGATAATTTATGAGAAATTATCAAGAGATGATTATAAAAGGATAATTTATAATAAATTATTAAGGGATAATTATAAAGGGGTATTTATGAAAAATTATCAAAAGTTAATTATAAAAAAGGATAATTTATGATAAACTGTCAAAATATAATTATAAAAGGATAATTTATGATAAATTGTAAAAAGATAATTATAAAATGATAATTTATAAGAAATTATCAAAAGATAATTATAAAAGGATAATTTATGATAAATTATCAAAAGATAATTATAAAGGGATGATTTATAAGAAATTATCAATAGATAATTATAAAAGGATAATTTATAATAAATTATCAAGATATAATTATAAAAAGATAATTTATGAGAAATTATCAAAAATATACTTATTCTTGAGGAGAATATTATGAGTGCATGTGATCTCCTAGAACGGTAATTAAAAAAATATCTAGGAGATAGAAAGTATTATCGCATGTGATATTTTATTTCTTATTGAAATAAAATAACTGGTTTTGGTTCTAGTAACCCTTTAAGATCCTCAAGCATTGACGTGTCAATTTTCATGATAATAAGGCAGCAAAGAGGTGTTCTTGACTGTCGATGTTTCCACTCCAGCTATCAAACCACATCGGGTGGTTTATCCTTGCCTTTGATGTCGAAGACTTTTGAGGTAGGAAGTTCCTTACCTTATTGGTATCTCATTACATGTGTATGGACATGTTATGATTAATGTGTATCTTGATTGATATTCATGCTTGACTTATGATTGCATGTTGGTGTGTGTATGTCCCATGATATGGTATGGCCTGATTCCATGAGATTGATGTGATAGCTAGATTCCATGATGATGTTTGATTCACATGTTGATATATATGATGATGTATACTCCTCATGATGTGTGCTATGGTTGTTATCATGCTATGACCTGTCATGTTTTCCTTTAGAGGATTGGTATGTGTATACTTGATAGGTGGTCATCATGGTATGATTACTCCTTGTGGGGTGTGCACTTGGTGTGCGACGATGATGTAGGTGCAACATGATAACCTTGTAACCTAGAATCTACTTGATGCCTTGTGGATTTCAAGTATATGGTCGACACTTAGATTCCTTATGGATTCTAAGTGTTACCCAATGCCTTGTGGATTGTAGTTAGGTTACAGATACTTGATGCCTTATGGATTCCGAGTATTACCTGATGCCTTATGGATTCCAGGTAGGTTGTTTTCACCTGATGCCTTATGGATTCTAAGTGACTCTCCAACAACCTTATGGCTGGTATGGATACTTATCAACATAAATCATGTTTTCGGCATGGAGCCGAAGTAGGTAAAACTTGGGGTTTGTGGCGGCTTGGTTAGCGCACAACCGCTCAGTTTTGGATAGTGCATTTCTATGATTGTTAGGAATTTATTATTATTATGGAATACACTTTTATACTTAAGAAAACCAGGTTAATGATGTATTAGTGGTGTCCTAATAAGTCTTATACTCACACCCTATTTAAGAATTTTGGTGCGCTTATATATTTCATGAGGGATTCGGCAAAGGGCAAGGGCCCTATGGTGAACTATTGAGCTAAGGAGTGTGGAGATGGTGGTGGGCTATGATGGACACCGGCAGGACTTGTAGTTATTATTTGTTTACTTATATGATTTATTTACCCTATACAAACTTTCCACTTTTGGGAGCTAATTTTATTTACTTGTCATATATTCCATCCTTGCCTTTTTCCATGTTTAATCTGATTATTTATTATATTTGTTATTGATAATTATTGATCTTATGAAATGATAATGAGGGTATAGTCTTCCCATTGATGGACTCATACCCTTGCTGCTAATTGATAGCCTCTTTCATATGAGGAGGCACACATGAGGTCACATGACCTTCCATCTTAGAATTAGTGGTTCGGCTCAAGATGTTACAAAATGGTATCAAAGCATCAAGATTCACTAACTTGGTCTTCTCTTTACCTTAGGATGGGATAGGATAGATAGAAGATGTCATGACCCATCCTCGGGGCCCGTGTCGTGACTACCCCAAGCCCGCCTTCCATAGGCCAGGGGCTGGAGACTAGCACCAAAGGCGTAAATCCCAATAAAAGGGAAGTCATTGCCTTTATAATAGTAACAAACACAATAGAGTACGCAAGCTGAAGTAAGCACAAAGTAATACTGAAAACAAAGTATGTGCTGAAAGGTAAATGGGTCAGAATACAAACCCAACTGAAAAGTACAGTACAACTAAAAGTCTATTACAACATCAGAAAAGTAAAACAGCAATCGCTAAGTCATACTCTAGGAATCCCACCTAAAGGGTGGGTACATATGGTCTCCTCGGTACCTCAGGTCCGTCTATCCGCTCCGTGTACGTCCTGCCAAGTGGTCCACCTCTGGGTACCATCCAGCTCCACAAGTCTCTACTACGATCAGTGTTGTCTGTCGTCTGCATCCAACACAATGTAGTGTGGGCATAGCCCGTGCAGGGGTGAGTATAACAATACTCAGTAGGGACCCTGAGACCCCCAAAGGTCTCCCAGAATCCACGAAGGATAAACCATAAAGAAAAGATACAATCATGAAGTAACAACCAACTCTACTTAGGTATATGACCATACATATACCTAAGTCATCAATCCCAGTTCGGATCCAACTCTCGAGCCCAAGAACAACCCAGTCCATACTGGAAAGAATTCAATCACATAGATGGTAATGATTTAAAGTCAAGACTCAGCTCACACAGGTATATATCTTTCGTATAGAGGTAGAGATGATCATATGCAGTCACTGATTCATTATATCTGCCAAACCCATGGAGGATTCTAGTACAGTTGTCATTGCTGCCGAACCCACGGAGTATTCCAGTACAGTTTTCATCGTTGCCAAACCCACGGAGGATTCTAGTACAGTTGTCGTCCCTGCCGAACCCACGGAGGATTCTAGTACAATTGTTGTCACTACCGAACCCATAGAGGATTCTAGTACAATTTTCGTCACTGCCGAACCCACGGAGGATTCAAGTACAGTTGAAATCACTGTAGAACCCATGGAGGATTCTAGTACAGTTGTCGTCGTCATCGAACCCATAGAGGATTCCAGTACGGTAGTCATTGTAGTCGCAGCCAACTCTAGGGTTTCCACACACAACACGCTCGATTCCGGGAGGGTCTGTTCCTCGAGCCAAGGGGTTGATACATCAACTGTCACGAAGTCCAGAGTTAATGTATCCCGAAGTTTTGTCTCGTCAAAAGGAACCCAATGCGATAGACAGCGCGTCAATCGGACGCCCGGTCTGAAAGATATTGGCTTTTCTGTTCCAGGGGCCTGGTTGGAAATATGCTCATTCCAAACCCGGCAATTTTCCAAAGTTTTCCAAAACTCACTTAGAGTATCGTGTAAGGACCGCCCCATCGTAAGGGTCACAGTTCCGTAGACGGCGCATTGATCGGGCGCACGGTCTTAAAGATATTCACGTTTAAGTGATAATGGGCATGGCTTGTTAAGCCCAGTGGATTGATGGGTCAGGTCAACCCAGCTTTGGCAAGTCCGACCAGGCAGAGGGTCAGACCGGCCTGATGAATTGTGTGGCCCGGCCCGAGGGGTGCGGCCCGGCCCGGCGCGGCGCGGCCCGGCCGCGGATCGTCCGGCTGGCCTTCATCGCAATCAAAAGAGACTACGGAGGGTCGTCGGGCTGTGTGCGTTTGGCCCGCACCCTCCGCGTTAGGTGGTAGCAGTTAGCCGAAAATAAACAATGATTTCCAATGAAGAACGAGGTATAAGATAAACACTTCAAAATGAACAAACCCCTACCTCAATTTCAAGAGCGGAAACACAGAAAGAGAATTTGTAGACGACATCGGGGTGCGTCCAAGGAGAAAGTAGCGTCTCCTCACTTGTTGCGGTGAAGAGAAAGGAAGGCATGTCGTCGTTCTTCAAGAAATCGGCGTTCTTCGTCGAAGAGGACTTCGTTCTTCATGGAATAAGGAAACTCTCTTCAAATTCTCAAGAGCTCTCCCAAAGTTTTCCAACACAACAAAAGCTCAAACTAAAATAATAGCTCATGCTATTATTTTTATTCACACAAAAAAAGATTTAAAATTCAAAACCTTAATTAATTAATTGGATAATCCCATTTAATTAATTAAAAGGTTGGCATCTTAATTGGGAGGAATATGGTGAGGCTTATCATATTAAATGAGGAGAGTTGTCAAAGAATTAATGAAGGGAAGTTCAAGGGAGTTGGGAGGAGTTATGGGGAGATGTAGGGTTGGGGAATCGTGTAGGCCCCACCTCACAAATATCCTCCCATGGGAGGTTATGTGGGTGTGTGCCCCACCACTAACTCCCCTTGGGAGAAAATAACCACCCAACATAGATAAAATTTTGTTCCACAATTTTATTCTTTTTATTCGTTTTATTCTAAAACCCCAAATATTAACTCTCAACCCGTATAAAATGAAACTGCAGTAAAGGTCCCCTTAAGCGAATACTGGCGCTGTGAGTTCATCGGTGTCCTCATATTTCAATTCCGAGCAGCGGTTCAAAAGATAGAAAAACCCACACGTACGTTTACTGAACATACCTAAACAAAACTTCAGAAATTGATTCTGGGAACACCGGGCCTCGGAATCAAGTGTCATCAGAAGCCACAGACTCGTAAAATTACAAATAATTAAGAAAAAAAATTTCCTTGAAAATTCTTGGTCTTTACAGAAGATAAAATTCTTGGGACTCAGGTAGGGTAACTATGACATTGTATAGATAACATTGTATAGTGGACCTTCGAGTTTCTATAAATGGGAAATTATAATTTTCTATTATCATTAATTAAACTCACCTTGGGTGATTTACATGATTTTGATATGTGATTTATGGTATTTCAGGTGCATTCATACATCATGACTAGGAACGTAGGTTCACATGCCATATATATATACTTGTTGTTGTGATTCATGGTATTTCAATAATTAAATTCCTTATTTTGGGCTATCTATTTAGGATAGTTTCTTTTATGTGATATATCTATGTTTTCATGTTGTGTGATATATATTTATTGGCTTTAATTAGTTTAACTGAGCATGTTGTCATGTTAGAGTATATATATGATGATTGTGACTAACGTACAGGGATAGATACCAAAGTTAGTGTTCAGAGGGGTATACCTTGGGTTAAGTGTATACTCCTATAAGAACCCAGTGTGATCTCATAGAATTATTAGGGTTTATCTTAACAAATCTATTTCTTTTCTAAAGTTTTCATCTACATTATAGAATATTTCACCTTATCATAGTTTATGGAACTACTTGGGAAGTAAGTTGAAATACTTCTGAAAGGGAGGAGGTTGCAACATTACCATTGGACGTATAGGAGAATGCGGTTGAGCTTTCTACCTCACCTACTATGTGGTATAGGTAGCAGGGCCTCTTTAATCAAAATCCTTTCTCTTATTGAATGCCCTAATAATGGGAGTTCATAACTATGGTCAAATATTCCATGATTTTCAAACCCATCATTATTCATCCTTCCAAATCACTGGAGGCCCTCTAGATGATGAAGAATGGGTTGAAACTATTTTTTTGGGAATCTTTCACCTAATAGAGTCTCTAAAGGAACAAAAAGTTAAGATGGGATTGGGATCATGTTAGGAGAATAGCCATTTTGATACCTCGTATCGTATAGTTCCAACCAAGATGAAGGATCTCATAGTTCAGCGGTACAACTTAGATAGGAATGGATTCATAAGTCTAAGTACTTCACCATGGGTTTCACGTATGTTGTTCTTCAAGAAGGAAGATGGTAGTCTTTGAATATGTTTCAATTATTGGAAGTTGAACCATGTGAAGGTGAAGAACCGATATATGTTACCCAAGATCGATAATCTTTTCGATCAACTATGGGGGATCCCAATGGTTCTCCAAGATTAATAATTAATTGGGTTATCACCAACTGTAAGTTAGATATGAGTACATTATAAAGATGGCATTTTGGATAAGTTATGGATTGTATGAGTACTTAGTGATTTTATAAGGGATAAAGAATGCACTGGCTGTGTTCACAACCCTTTTGAACAATACCTTCCACCCATACCTATACTCATTCGTCATAGTATTCATCAACAATATCTTTATCTACTTACTGACACTAGAGAAACATGCTCAGTACCTGGTGATAGTCCTAAGTATGTTTCGAGAACACTGGATTTACACAAAGATGTTGAAGTGTGACTTTTGGGTTTGAGAGGTGAAGTTTCTAGGACATGTGGTGTATGAAACTAAAATATATTTAGAACCAGAGATATTTGAGTTATTCATGTCCTAGAAACCTCTCTAGAACATGTTTGATATTAGGAGATTTCTAGGTTTAACAGGATATCACCAACGGTTTATCTAAGACTTCTCCCGACTATTTGTACCCATGAAAACACTGACAATGAAGAGATTAAAGTTTTAGTGGTTGGACCAATGTGAAGAGGTGTTCCTTGAGCTAAATATAAGGTTGAAAATAACTCTAGTACTAACACTCCATAGACCTGGTATTGGTTATACAGTGTATTGTGATGCATAAGGCATTGGTTTGGGAGTGGTGCTGATGAAAATATTGAAGTTAGTAGTATATGGGTCTCGTCAAATACAACCCTATAAGAGGAACTACCCTACAAATGACTTGGATCTGGAAGACATGGTTCACACTCTAAGATATTGGATACACTATCTCTTCAGTGAGAGATTTATTATTTACACAGACCACGATATATTTTGATATATCTTCGCACAAAGGGACCTGAGCTTGAGATAGATTCACTGGGTTGAGTATCTACAGACGTTCGTTTTTTAGATGTTTTATGCATTGGGTAAAAGGTAAAGTCATTGCATTTTCTCTTATCCGTAAGACACAAGTTGATTATGAGATTGTTAGTAGGCCTTTAGAGGAGTAGTGATGATTAGTGATCTTATTAAATGATTTGAGAAAAAATGCCTCAAAGGAATAGTGTTATATGGATTATTCCTATTTAGTGTTCACATCCTCACTTGTGAACTAGGTAAATACTATATAAGAGTTATACCCAGAGTTTGTTAAGATGGCGGAACAACTGGTTGGCGGTGATCTGTTAGTTGGATGCTCGATGGACAATGATGATGTGATCTTGGTATATGGGAGAGTAGTAGTTCATGATTACATCAAAGAGGATATGATGAGGTATTACCATACCTCTAGATGGATAGTGTGTCCTAGTGTGACCAAGATGTATCATGACTTCATCCGGTAGTTCTGGTGGCCATGGATGAAGAGATACATTACTAGTTTTTTCTTTTGATGACTTACCTGTCAAAGGGTGAAGGACAAGCACCAACTCCCTAGTGGGTTGTTTCATCCACTCCCAATGCCTATATTTAAGTGAGAAGATGTTGTGATGAACTTTGTGATGGGATTACCTAGGACCCTGAGGAGTCATAACACAGTCTGAGTGATTTTTGATCAGCTAACAAAGCCTGCTCACTTCTTACCAATCAGAGAGACTCAATCAATAGAGAAGTTGGGAAAGATCAATGTCTAAGAGATCATATGTCTGCATGGAATTACCTTGATAATTGTTTCATATAGAGATTCATGTTTTACATATCACTTTTGGCAGGGCTTACAAAAATCCATAGGGAATTAATTGAGATTGGTCACGGTATACCATCCTTAATTCGACGTATATTCTAAGTAGACTATACACATATTTGAAGATATGCTTCAATATTTCATTCTAGACTTTGGTGTAGTGCGAGATTATTACCTAGCCTTGATTGATTTTTCATTAAATAATGGTTATTAGGATTCAATTCGGATGGAACCTTATGAGGCACTCCACAATAGACCATGTCGATCATCACTTGTTGGCATGAGGAAGGTGAGGTAGTGGTTGTGGGATTGGTTTTGTTTAGGAGTACATTGATAGAGTTCATCTAATTGAGAAGAGGTTGATCACCACTCATGATAGAAAAATATTATATGTCAACCTTAGGATGAGAACTTTAGAGTTCATTGTGGGTGATCAGGTCTTCTTGAGAGTGACTCCCCAGTTAAGCTACCAACATCTAAGGAAGAAAGGAAAGCTAGAACCACATTTTGTTGGACCCTTTGAGATCACTGAGTGGATAAGGGTGGTGGTGTACCATCTGGACCCCCCTTCTCACTATCGAGGTATGTACGATGTGTTCTATGTTTCATAACTTCGGAGGTACATACCTAACCTTGTGCATGTTATTGATTATGAGGACGTTGAAATATATATAGATGCATCTTTTGAGGAGCATCTAGTAAAATTCATAGACCAAAGTGAGAAGGTGTTCTGATGAAAGACGGTACCACTAGTATGGATTTAGTAGCATCATGAACAGATCCAGGAGGAGACCTGGAAGCACGAATCTGATATTTGAGCTCAGTGGTATGGGTTGTTTATACATGACCACTAGAGATACTTCTCACTGATAGTGGGGAATAATTATAATATCCTGATTTTTTTAAGGATAAAAAAATCCCTCTTTATTAATAATTTATAGGTATTTTTATATGAAAATGTATTTTTTAAGGATAACAAAATCCCTCTTTATTGAAATATTCTATGAAATATTTTTAAAATTAGTGTGAGATTCTAAGGCCCGTAGAGCTTTGACATAGACAAATTAAAAATATTAAATATATTTTCTCATGTCCTCGTGATTTATCTAAAATAATTAAGTATCTCTAAAATGGTGTATCATATGAGAAATGTGATACTTTTTTTGGGTTCGGGCATGGGATTTACCCTTGGTGGGGTATAACATTTATACGCATTGGATGTTTGGTAAGATCGCACATGAGGTTAAGTTATTTAATATTTTTATAATATTATCATTATTAATTTAAATATTAAAAAAAATTAAAACATGTTTTATTCCCAAAATGATGAAACCTCCATTATACAGCATGATTGATTTCTAAAACTTCTGAATCATCATTGTTTTGATCTATTTCAATTGAAACGGCTAAATGAGGAGAAATTAATGAATCCATGATGAATCTTTAGTTGAATCATGGATTAAAATAGATGTTTTAATTCAGGGTTTTAAATGTTGCGATTTTGGGTTCTAAATAGTCGAATCATTTTTTCTTTATTGTTGGTTGACCCCATTAAGTCTGAGTGATCCTGAAAGCCTTCTTGCACATAATCAGGTGTCTGGTGATCAGATAACCTTAAGAAAACATCCTTCATGGCAAGATACTTTCATTATAGTGTGAATCATCCATTATTTTTAACTTCCATATTCAACTCCAGATTCTCAAATCTCTTTCATAAGCCTTTTAAATAACTTCTAATTAGTAACCAATACATCTAAATGGTTGTAACAACATGTTTCTTGAGGTCTTCTTATATGTACTTGTAATAATATTGTAATATACTGTGAAAACTACATTTATAAAACAGTTTCATTGAAAATTATATTTTTAAATTAATATTTATTTGTTATTAAGTCTAGTATATGTGTTTCACCAGAAATTTATACAAGGTTCAACCTTTAGTTTTCAGTACATTTATTATAATTGTGGGGTAAATGTAAAAACTATCAAGTTATAATGATACACAGGCTTGGTAACTATCATTTCACTTTGATTTTTTGTTTATATAAAATATCATGATAATAAGTTATTATTTTTAATATTTTTATGTTGAATTTGTTTTGTAGAATATGGTTATACATGGAATGAATTGAATTTCAACTGATAAAAGAATACATTGTAATGTCACAATACTCTTTCATTTCCATTATAGGTTAAAAATAGAATATAAAAGTGAACATTACTTCTTTTGAGGGTAAATTTCACTCATATTCATGATTATGTTTGAATTATGATGTGAATGACAATTTATTATTTTCATTTAAAATTTATTTCATTATTTGATGTTTTTCTCTATCATAAAAACCAACCATTTTTTAGAAATTAATTTTTTTAGAATTGTGTTTTCTAATGTTATTTTCTTCATGTGAAGATTGTATCATAGTGTAAAAAAATTTCTTCTTTCCTATGTTTATCATATTTATTATCTATCGAACATGAAATGTTCACAACTCCAATGAAATAGCTACCATGGAATTATTTTTAGTTCTAAGATTCATTCCTTAGAGTTGTTGCAAGCCACAATTCCATAAGACACACTGACTTCAAAATTATCCTTAGTTAGAAGCCTTGATGAGGAATGAACAAGAATTTGGTCACGTATATGGTGAGACGCGTTTATATTTCATTTTATGTTCTTTCATATTAAATTTCTTGAAATACATCATCCATTTGATTCCATATGATTAAAATATTTTGTGAAAACTTTTCTTATCATTTGATAATTTTTTATTAGTGATTTAAAAGTTGGTAATTTCACAATTGATATTTATTAATAATTGAGAACTTAATGAAGTAATTTTAGTGATTAAAAAGTTATTGTTGTTGTCTTTTAAAATCCTAATATGGAAGTGAATTTACATTGAATTGAGGAATCCCATCAGTGTTATTTAATTGGTTAATTTTCATTTGTATTGGTTTTCTACTTATTTTTCATAAAGTTCTTATAGATCCATTTTGTGTCTTTATTTCATACAGTATAAGTGAGAAGAAATCCAGTTTAAAAATTTATCTACTAAAGGTCCACCAATTTATGAGGTAACTACATAATTCATGTGTATTTATATCATTATACTAATTATATAGGTTTCATTTTAAAATTTCAAAATTTCAAGTAGCTATATAATTTATTAGCAAATATCCACCACCATATATGTCACTATAAATATGCAATATAGATTCATTCTATGAAATTTAAATGATAGTGGAAAAGATAAATTAAGTTGAATTTTGATATGAAAGTGGCCAACTCATGATATTAGTGTGACTTTGTTTTCTGATATAATCTAAGGGAGATTTCTTATTTTCCTTTTTTTTAAAAAATTCTGGGTGTGGGTTTTTTTATTGTATAATTTATTTCTATATGATCTTTTAAATGTTTTATTCTATAGAATATTTGGCATTTTATGTGGATTTTTAATGTTGGTTTGTAAATCAAGATATGTTTATTTTTTTTCTTGATGTATTGATGATATATAATGAGACCAATGAGAATGTTATAGGTGCATGCTCTGAACTGACCTTTGATCTATTTGATTAAATATTTCCAAATTATTCCCTATTACTTCCATATGGTTTTTGGATTATTACTTGGATTACAAAAAAACAAATTTGAAGTATGATTTTATTGTTTTTTAGTATCTCTTTACTTATTACTTGTAGTGTTATACAAAATTGAGATAAATTTGAGTTAATTATCATAGTTTGAATTTATTTTTCTCTTTGGAGTGTTAAATAGAATTGATATTTATTCAACACTATTAATGTTGTTAATTATGTAGGGTAATTATTTTCCAAGTATGCCAGTATCAAGAGGAGTGGTTGAATTGAAGTTTTTACAAACTAAAAAAAATCCCTATTAAAAAGGGTAAATTTTGGCAGATACAAATTCTGAACTACTTAGAGTACAAAGTAAATGCATTGGAAAAAAAATCTATCTGGAAGATATAACATAATTGAATAAAGTAAAGTAAATAGAACAAGTAAATAAAAAATAACTTAAAATGATGAGGTTTATGATAATAATCCATAAAACCATAAACAAATTTATTAAAGTATATTCATGTTTATATACCTAAAACTTTTTGATTTTGATCCAAAGTGGTAGGAGGATCAATACCCAAATCTAAAGGAACCATGTTCTGAAGTGGGACTTCTTTGATAAAAAAGACTACAGGAAACAAGTCTTATCCCCATACTTGTTCAATAGAGTCAGTAGAACAAGTCCCATCCCTGAATTTCTTTGATAAAAATATTGGAAACACCAAGTTTCTATCCCCATAAATTCTTAGATCAACAAGGATCAGAAGATAAAGATCTTATCCCCTGACTTCTTCGATCAACAATTAGAAGAACAAGTTCTTATCCCTAAAACTTATTCAATCATGTGGGATCAAAAGAAAATAATTACAATAGGAAACTATGTTATTTTACAATAAAAATTCACATCAAAGGAAGCATTTAGATCAAACAGAAGACTAAAACTATCCAAATATCTCTTTCATCATACAATTGAATAACTCTCAAAATTTAATCAATCAGCACATAATAATCTTGAACCATATTTTGGAACTCAAGACCTCAGTCTCCTATATATAGGAGATGAGTGTAATAGATTTATAATGAAATCTTTTGGTACTTCAAACCCATATATAACTTCCAAAAAACTTAGAATCTTAAATGTTATCTTTCATTTACATATAGGTTTAGGTGACTTCAATAGATGTTCTAGATTGTGAATGTTCAGAATCAGCTCATCTAAAACATGTGGTTCAAAAGATATAAAATCATATACATTTAAAAACAAACTACAAGTAAGCATAACTAAAATATAGAGTGTATTTTTTATTCATCAAAACAAAGGATTTGAAAGATGTTTCATTTAGGAAAATGAATCAATAATCTCCTGATTTTTTATAATGAAAAAACATGATAAAAATGAAATTTTAAAATGGAAATAGTAAAATAAAAATACTTGTTCTTATAAAAAATGTCAAATTTTCACTGAGAATATGACAGGTTCCAAAAAAAATTCTCTATCACTGAAATTGTATCCTTATAATATTATACCTTTCTCCCCCTTTGTAATTCATTAAAATTATACCCCTTTGAACCACATATTTTACTTTAATTTCTCCTCATCATACTAATTTGTCCCCATTTGGTATTATAAAAAATAAAATATGGAGATGAGAAAATAATAATAATCATGGTGAATAAAACCATAGGCATGTGTATGATCCAAATTAAATAAAAATCTTGGTTATATAAGAATAAAATATTTAAAAAGTACTACATAATAATAACATCAAGTGTTATTTCAAATAATATTGGGCTATAGAAGAATAAAACTTGAATTCTATTGAGTATATTAGGATAAATTAAATCCATGTACGATAAACTTGAGGAGTTTCTTAAATATGTTAAAGTAATCTAGAAAATATGTAAGACAAAAATCATATGAAGTTATGTAATAAACTTAGACTATTTCATAAGATAAACATTTAATAAATAGATTTACTTCCAGAAAGAATCTATTGGTATGATTAAGAAGTAGCATACTTTATAAAAGAGTAGTTTTTTTAAGACATAATAAATGAATCTTTAACTTTTGCTTAAAAATATGTAGGAATATATATTTTACTTACATTAATAGTTGGCATAATTATATATAAATAAATTTCATCTCTATTTCTTTATGGGTTTTTCAATGTCAAGATAATTACTAACAAAAAACATAAGATGGAAATTTATCATTGATCATACCCATATTCTATTTTAAATATTCAAATCTTTCATAATGCAATGGTTTAATGAATATGTCAACAAGATTATTTTCAATTCTGATAAACTCGAGATTAATATCTCCTTTTGTGTGTGATTCAAAAGGAATTTATGTATTATGTCAATGTGTTCTTCACATGAGTGATGTGATGGATTATTAGAAAAATAAATAAAATTAGTAATATCACACAGAATTAGAGTTTGAATTAAACTCATTTAAAATTCAGTGAGTGTGTATTGCATCCATGACAATTTGGTGCAACAACTTTCAACTACTATATATTCAACTTCAATGGTAGAAAGTGTTATCACTTTTTTCTTCTTTTTAGACCAAGGTTCCAATGCTTCTCTTAAGAAATGATAAATTCTAGAAGTAATTTTCCAATCCATTATAAAAACTTAGAAATCTACATCCTAATAACTCTTAAGAATAAACTCGGATCTGGAAGAATAAAATAGACCATGTTCTAAAGTTTCTTTAAGGTAATGAAAGATTTATTTGATTGTATTAAGATGGAATTATTTTAGATTATCTTGGAATCTCAAACATAATAAAATAAAGTACATAATGTATGGATAACTTGTAGTCATGTAAAGTAAATTTCTAATTATACCTCTATAAAGTTTTTGATCTATCGGTTTCCCATATTCATCATGATTTAATTTATATGAGGTACCTTATATAGTATTGATACTAATAAAATTATCAAAACAAAAATTTTTAAGTAAATCTATGATGTACTTATATTGAGTTAAGATAATTATTTCTGGTTTATAAGATTTTTGTAAGCCTAGAAATAAATTATGTTTACCCATCATACTCATCTCAAATTCACTTTGCATAAGTTATGAGAACCTATCTGTAAGTGTTTTTTGAGTTGATTCAAAAATTATGCCATCGATGTAGATTTTTATGATTATGGTGTCATTAAAAACATTATTGATAAAAGAGTGGGATATAGCATTCCTTTTTAAAAAAATTGAAGTAAAAATCTAGATAATCTATCATACTAGGATCTTATGGCTTGTTTAAGTCTATAAAGTGCCTTGGTAAGTTTATAAACATGTTATAAAAGAAATTTATCTTAAAAAATATGTGGTCTTTCAACATAAACTTCATATTAAACATATATTTTAAATAAGGTACTATTTATATCTATTTTAAATAGAGTAAAATTTATATGAGAAGTGAAGGCTAATAGATTTCAAGATTCAAGTTTAGATATCAAAATAAATATTTCTACATAATCTATGACCTCTTTTTAATTATTACTTTTAATAGTAAGTCTAAAGTTATTCTAAACTATGGTTCCATTTTATTCATGCTTTTTTAGAAGTCTCGTTTAACTTATATAAAGGGATGATTTTTAAGGTGATAAAAAACATCCAAACCTTATTTTGTTTGAATTGATTAATCTCTTATTGTAAAGTAATTATCCAACTATCACTACCCAAGGCATCATAAAGTGTTTTAGGTTCAAATTGAGATAAGAATATAATATTCTCGCATTAATTTTATATGTAATTTATGGTTCTAACTAGTTTTCCTACATCCCCAATAATATTATAACTAGGATGATTCATTAACAAACACTAATGGAAAAAATTGTTATAGGCATGGGCCTATAACCATGGTCAGGATTGACCATAGTTATAGGTAACCTATTTCCATGGGAAATTAGTGGTAGTGGTAATAGGTCACCCATATCCATGGTTATCCATTAACCATGGATATATCTTTACCCTCACCAGTGCAGGTAAAAAAATTACCTGAGAATGGTGTAGGAAAGAGACTATAGCCACAGTCGACCTCTAACCATGGCTATAAAGTGAATGGGATGAGGCAATAGCCATAGTTAGAGGAGACCATGGATATACAATGTAGGTTTCATGGATTATATCCAATTTATTAACTATGATTATAACTATAGGTTGTAGGGAAAGTCTAAATCCATGATCAACCCTAACCGTAGATATAGGTATGGCCATTACCCCACGTACTGAGGAAGCCTTATAATTATGGAAATAAAAAAAAATCAAAATTATTACACATATATATATATATATAATGAGTATTATATAATAGTGGTAAAGGATGATCTAAATAATCCCTAAGACCAAGGATCGAAACACCCCGATGACAATTTTTTTCTAGAAAATGTTATAGCCATGGGTAGGGTCCCGTGGCTATAAGTGAGATGTATCATGTTCCATATTTTACCTAATTTCATATACTTACATATGATAATAAAAAGAGAATAAAATAATCAATATCCTGATAGTTCTAAGAGTTAAAGGGATAAAAATTTATAAAAGGTGAAAAATTTCCCATCACTGATTCACCCCCTCTCAGCGTTGAGTATATCTCGAAGTGGTCCTCTCAGTAGTAAGCATCATCATACAGTAAGGTGGGATACCCTGAATGATAGGCTCAATATGTAAAATATGTGAAACCTGAAATATCAAAAAATGAATAAGTAATTAATAAATGAATGAATTTAAGTATTGTACATAATAATAATTTAACTATATTATTAATAATCATGTATGTCATCTGGTTGAAGATTGTCCAACATAATTCTGTAAATGTGGAAATCATGTTTGGAAGTATCTGAATATCGATGTGTTTGATTCCACTTATAGATAACATTTTTATATTTATATTTAATAATAGAAATTTATATATTTGATTTTCACATAAGAATAAAGTAAAAACATACCATTGTCAATGCGGGGGCTCCCATAAAATATCGACAGGTAATGGCACGCAGGCATGTGAAGATAAGCAATGGATGTGCTTCTATATCCATATCTGGATAAGAATAATGTATCCTATAATCTAAATTTTATCAATGTGACATGCGTTGCATAATTCTCTATATGTGTATTCAATGCATGAAAACCCCCCGGATATATCACCATGTCTGATCCAAATCCCCCGATAACAGTAAATACATTAATCAGAAAAATGTAGTCAAATGATCAATGAAGACCATGCCTCTAATAAGTCTTAGAATGTATGCATGTGAAAATATCAGCATGGTGACCTTGTCAGCATCGTCAGCTAAATGGGTGAAGTGATCATTTATCCATGGCATGCCTAATTGACTCCCAACAAAGGACATGTCATCATCCTGAACTTCAATACCCATCAGTCTTTAAACTAGATCAAACCAATCCACACCAACTCATCCCATCACAACTACATCGTCAATGGGGTGGCCCAATATAATGGACACATGCTCAAGAATAATAGTCATATCAACCTCTTAAAAATGAAATGTATGTGTTTCTAACCTCCATCTCTCTATTAGGGCAGCAATGAGCTGATGATCGATGAATGTGAAGCCACACATTTCTACACCATAAAAACCAGCACAGTGAAGGTGGGGGTGATGATAGGAGGTATCACAACATTATGGAAATGATGAGACCTCTGTATACTCAAAGAAAGAAATGAATTTCCTTTTATTACTAGCCATGAAACATGTCACTGTAACAAAATAGAGTACTAGCAGCAGATATTTTTTATTTTGGAAGCAGTTTAAACCACCGCCAAATGATTCCACGATGGTTTTTTAAAACTACTACTAAAGTTGGCATCGACATCCAACTTGATTCGGTTTCACCCATTTAGCGACGGTTTTCATGAAGTGTCGCAAAACGTTTTTTAGCAGCAGTTTTTTTTAGTAGTGGTTTTTCCTCTCAAAACTATCGAGGATTTCATGGTGGTTTGAACTGCTGCTAAAAAAATTATTACCATATATAGTATCAGTTTAAACCATCACTATATATTACTGTTAAAAAAATAAAAGTTGTTGAAATTTTATCCCTAGAAAACCAAATAGAATGATATTCAAACATAATAAAAAAATTAAGATAAAAGAGTGCATATTTTAAAACAAAACATGATATATTCCATAAAAATCACATAAATCCTCAATATAAACTACATATATTAAATTATAAACAATAACATAATGATAAAATCATAGTCAAAATCAAAATCAATCAACTACTAACCAAACCAATATTATAAAATTGATAAATTCTTAATCCAATGTGATAATTAAAATAAAAATGAAGACCAAAATTTGAAATTTTCAACCAAACTAGCTTTTAAATCAATGAAATATAGGGAAGTTATATAAATCCATTTTTGGTTAGGATAATAAACATCTAAAAATTAAACACCATGTGTCAAAGTCTATGGAATAAAATCAAACATAATTTGGTAAAAAAAATCATCAAGGAAATTATCTCAACTCATATGAAATTTTAATTAAAAGGAGTAAAATTAAATTGAAGTCATTTAATCATAAATAATATCAATCATAATTAGTCTATAATATTAATAAGATTCATTAAAAATTATTGGTAAGGTAAAACATGACAAAATCATACCCCCTAAAAAATGTTTATTATATTCATACGGTCTTCATCCCATATAACCTGCCCCTATGACTCGCTAGTTCATCTTCCAACTACATTAAAAGACAAAATTATAACCAAGAGGAAGTATAAATCAAACCTTGACCTATAATTACACCTTCCCAACATCTTCTGGAAACTCAAGATTCAAAATAAAAGGTATTGTCCAGATACTTATTCATACCTACCCACTATATCTTAATGATCATATATTTTTCTAACTTGACTCCCTTAATAAAAAAATAGATAATAATGATTTGATAACATTTTTTCATGAACCAACCAATGATATATTTACCCGATAGCCGATCCAACTCATGGGATGTTCTGACGGTCATCCTTGATCCTCACAGTCTAGGAAATAGTGTTTAGGCATCTAATATAAACTCTTGGGAATGGTTTTTCCCAAGTTGATATAAATAAATTAGTAGTGGAAACATTTTGATAATCTAGTAGGGTGTGTCCATCTATCATATTTCCATGAAAGACCAAATAAGTAGTTTTAAATAAAAAAAGGAAACCAAATAAGTCATAACACAAAAATATATAACTATCTCATTTTCCATAACATAAAATATGTATAAAAATACTAAATAAAGTTACCAAAATATAATAAAAAATAATTTTCTAACTTACACAAAGAAAAAAATAAATAATAGAAACACAAATAATGGACCATAGATCTCTATGTGACCCAAGGTCACCATCCAATATCATCATTGAAGCCACTTCAAGAGAAACAAAATAGAAAAAATTTAAAAAAGGATCGCTAAAAAAACAAAACCTGGAGAGCCTAAGAATGATGAGTATAAGGTAAACTTTATAAGAAAACATATCAAATCAACCAGGCATATATATTTCATGTAATGTAAGATAAATACATATATCCCTTGCCTCAAACAACAACATGATTTCTCAATCACCATATCATTGTGTTAGTTTGTCATGAGTTTAGTTACACATCACCACCATCAAATTCAAATTCAAACACCATCACTACCTGAAAAACTAAGATCAATATTGTCTCTTTCACCATCTCCATTTCCTGCTACCAATACTTGTATGATAATTTTCTTGAAAATTAAATAGTTTTGTATATTTAAATTTAAGTTTAAAACCAATAAATGTTTGTGTACTAAACGGTTATGAAGTTGTGTGATTTACGTTCTCACTCAAACCATCCATCAATGAAATATCATTGTGGACACATCCATTCTTCTTTTGATATAATTCAATCGATGATTTCTACATAGCAATGACCTTTTCATCCTATATCTATATATGAGACCCTTTTTGCTAGAATGTGCTCCCCTATTTATGAATTGTACTTTGAATTGTAATAAAATCCCTTTGAGAATCTATAGGATGGGGGTAACTATAACCAGGAGGCTGCTACAATCCCTAGTGACCTACCAAATACCTCAGATGGTAATGGTCATGAACCCATATCATGCATGCGATCGGGATGATCCTTTCCAAGGACTTGACCAATTAGATCATCCTGGGAGACCGAGAAGGACTTCATGGGATTTTAATCCCATATTTCTTTTATTTTTTTATAAATCAAATATCATTCATATTTAAATAATACACATTAGCAAATTGAAAACTGACAATAAGTTATTACAATGAAAAAAGAATCTATACCCCAAATTCTTTGGTAGGATCATTCACATAACTCCCATCAGATTTTGTATAAACATCCGAACAAAGTTTTGTTCGGAAGACTTGGTGCCCTAAATTATTTGAATACATTAAACAAAGATAAATCAACAATTTAATATATGAAATAGATAATTTTATCTTATAAATATTTAAACTAATGAAAATATTACCATAGTCAATATGTTTCTTAAAAAACTCTTTGAACTGGTAGTGTGGTGGATGATTTTTTTAGCTTGACTTGATGCATTTTTCCTTAAAACATCCTGAAATAAATAACATGTAATTTAATATTAATGTATGAAATGTCATCTCTTTGTCATATGCATGTATATATGTAAAATGAGATTAATATAATAATATATTTTCCAATACCATGTGCTTCTCATGGCGATGGCTATCAACAAACATCTTCCACCGCTCTCTAGGTACCCCTTCAGGTACCTTATCATACTATTGTTGAGTGGTCAATAATGTATCATTGAATTCATTCTATAATATCCATTTAAAAAATTTCCATTTCTTACCCAAAATTTTTAACATCCACTTGTGTGCGATAAGATCAACAATGGTAAAGTGGAATAACATCTGTAAACAGATATTCATTTTTAAAATATTATAATTTAATTACATAATGGAATTAAATTGAGCCATAATGTATGAAAATTACCTTTATCTAGGAATAAAATACTTCATTATTCCAAGATTGAGTCATATGGCTCCAATTAGAATATGTAATTGAAAGGGTAATCAGATCAGCTTCTAAATGACCTATAATCTGGCCAAATAATCTTGAAACACCATTTACGGGGACCCTATAACAATCAAAGGGACAACTATCTTCAATCCATTCAGATTCCAGACATCTGAACTGTTAATATTTGTCTCGGTAGTAACATTGTTTCCATATTTTATGAAAAGTTATTAGTATAAAAAGGTGAAATAACTTTATTCACATTAAATGTGTACCTATAACTGTCACATTTCAATATTCTCATGAAGAAATGGGAGTGGCCACCTGTTACCTCATTGTAGAGTCATTATGTGTTGAACCTGCTGAATCAGGATGCAATGTGTCAGATGCTGATGGGATAGAGAAGGAGGGTGTGCTGGATGCTGGAAAAGGGGAGGAGGGTTTCTAGATGTTGATGGGGGCATACAGAGTGTGTTCTAGATGCTATAGGGATGGAGCCTGATGGATCATTAGGTGTTTGTGTGGTTGAGGGAACGTCAACTGGGAGTCGACTGAGATCAGTGAAATTCTTCTTCCTTGAAATTCCTATCATTTCAACAAGTAAAAATAACTTCAAAATGTATATTTAAAAAAATCATGGAGAAAAATAAATTTATAAATGATAATGAATACACAATGTTGACAAATATAATATATATAGGTATGATAATGAATGACTACACATACAAACAAATATAACATTTAATTTTTTAAAATTAAATAACTCATGCATAAAAATCAATTTAAATATGATAAAAAATCCACAATACTGGAAATTAATAACATTTAACATAGGCGGTTAATAAGTTAATGGATGATTGCACATACAATCATTTTTTCCTTCAATCATGTTATTATCTTGCTCCATTATTACTTCATCTACTTCATCCACCCTTACAAGACTAATATTTTCAATATCATGATGGATAGATAATTCTTTTTCTTGTTATTGATGGCATTCAATATCAGAGATCAAATCTTCTAATTCACCACCCATATCATACAAGTCTCTTTGTTTTATGTGAAAAACTACACTCCACTCTTTATCCATGAAATCTACCACATAATATATCATTTTCTCTTGCGATGAGAAGATATAAGGATCATGTAATTCACAATCACTGATATTAATCAAGCAAGATAAGTTCATATAAGTAAATTACAAGGAATCTTTTTTAATTCCCTTGGTAATATCAACCCACTTGAATTTGAATAAAACAACTAAAAAATTATCGTGGTAGTTTAATTTGATAATATTAGTCAACTTTCCATAGTATCCCAATTCAAAAACTATAAATATACTACTATTATGTGTTTTTAAAATCTCTTCCCAATAGAATATATGAAATTTTAATTCATTCACATTATAAGCGTCGAACTTTCTAGCATGTTTTAGAAGACCTCGAGCCAAAAACTTCAAATCTTTTGAAAAATCATCTTGATTATTAGTATTCTTGATCTGCAAAAGACTCAAGGATCATATATTCAGGAAACATGCCACACAAAAATTACAATATCATGGACATCAACTTATTTTTAATTTTGTATAGGCATTTGATATGGTACAACTTCAATGGAAAAGAAAGTTTTGAATATTTCAGACATCCACCATACAACTCTTGATTTCCATTATCAACTAAATCATGAAACTCATTTGTATGCTCAATGAAGTTCTCTCTTACATTATTCTCTACAACATCAAGAGGAGGATCCAATGATATGTTACAATCTTGATCTGGTTGTTTTATAGTCCCAAAAACATAATTTTTCAAGTTACTATATGTAGCACCCTCAACTGGTTATTCTGATATGTTTTGATGATGATATTGTTGTCTTGCAATGACTAAAACATTGTTTATAAGATTTTTTCATTTCATTTTCCATTGTCAGAGAATTTGGAAGCTCCTTTTGTTGAATGACATTAGTGCTCAAATTTTTTGTAACGTTTGATTCTCCATTCCAAATCCAACATAAATATTGAGTAGGAAATTGTTTTAATATCAAGTGTTCATAAACTTCATGTCTCTTCAACCATCTTCTAAATTTATATTTAGGGAATGAACATCTTATTGTCCCATCAACGGGTTGATTGGAAATTAAAAAATCTAAAAACCTCTTCAAACCCCTGAGGTGTGTTACTTGGTAATGTGATCCATCTTTTATCCATATAGCATAAAGTTACTACACTTCATTAAATAAAATTAAAACACATAAAATATTATTCCATTTAAAAAATAATTACTAATTTATTAAAAATCAATACTATAAAAATACTTTATGCTTTTTAATTTGATTGTGTTTTTGAATAACATCATTTTTCTTAGATTTTAATTCGAATTTATATAATTCATCACAAAATTACAGCTTGTATATAAGTATGTTTAATAAATAGAAAATGTAAAATGGACGTGATAGTATGATGTTAAAAAATTATCAAATAAATTGATAACCTTACAAAGGGGGATGAAAAAGCATTGTGCCAACAAGGGATGAAGGCTAATAAGGGGGAAAGGATGGTAAGGGAGACCATAATGTTGAGGATGAGGTATCAGGAGTAGAGATGAGGGAGAGGTGTCTCTATAATGAGGGCTTGGAGGAGAGGGATCAGTGGATAGGCATAAAGGGGGAAAAGGGAAAGGGGGGCAGTGAGGGCGACAAGGGATCAGGGAGGGCACTGTGAGGGCTCGAAGGATCAATAAATAGTGGCTCAGGGAGGAGTGACAAGGGATCGGGGATGGATTGTGGAGCAGTTGTGGTGAGGGCATGGGGAGAGGTCGTGAGGGCTTGTTCTAGAGTGGTGTTAAGAGGGAAAGGTGTGGTGAAGAGCTTGTCAGGGAGGGGAGGTGATGGGGAAAGGGGATCAGTGAGGGTGATCAGGGTACGTCATGAGGATCGGGGAGCGGTGAGGGGGAAAGAGGGGCTCAGTCAGCGTCAAGGGGGGTCAACAAGGGGGGACGGGGGGGATTTTTTGATGGTAAGGGGGATTGGGGAGTGGTGGGGTGGTGGTGGAAAGGGGGTCAGGGAGCAATAGGGCAGTGACTATAAGGGGAATCAGGGAGCGTCGGTGAGGGGGGCAAGGGGCTCAGTTGGTGGCAAAGGGGATCGAGGATCAATGGGACGACAAGGGGAAAGGGAGGTAGTGAGGGATCAGGCTCAGGGGAGGGGGGTTTAAGGATATTTTGGGGTGTTTTTTAAGAAATTAAAAATATTGAGCAGTGGTTTTTTAAAAACCACCACCAAATCTTTTCAATTTTTTTAGTAGAGGTTTTTTAAACTGTCGTTAAATGTTGAATTTAGTGTAGTGTGTGTGTGTCCTAGAATGTGAGTAATGGAGGTCCCTCCATATCTATATATGATATAATTATTGATTTTTATATTTAATTCAATAACATTTGTAAAATATTTTTAAAAAAAAATACAAGAAGAAAAATGAGGTAGATAATTAGAATTTATAACTAAGCATTGTGATTAAAAATGAGGTAAATAAATGGAAGTGTCTGATGTTGTTGGTTTAGTTCATCAATTTCTTGTTTTCATGATCTCCAATAATGTTTAATTTATTTCTAAATAATTATATTTATATCGACCATGATTAAAATCCCACATAGTTCAAGCATCTTCATGATATATTCAACTGATTGTATGATTTCAAGGATAAATTTGAAGACAATTCGTTTAGAGGTTGAACATTATGTTATTCATTTCCACTATATGTTTAATTACTTAATATTTTAAAGATCACAAAATTAGTTTTTATTGAAAATAGAAATGAAACAATCCAAAGATAAAATAAGTAGGAAACGAAACAAGCCAGAAATAAAAGGATTCATAAATGAAAATGCCTGAATACAAAAAAAAATGTACACAATCATGATAAAATACATAAACTCGATCAAATATTTTTTGAAGTGGATCCCCTTACTACTGCTTGGGGACATATTTTATGAGTATTCCCTTATATGTGACAAATGATTAATTGTAGTCTCACTCCCCATTATTGAGGCCAGTCAATCTCATTTATGATATGAGTAGAATTTGGTTGTCCCTGAGGGTGCAACTTGATAATATTAGGCACCACAGTCATCTGATGAGTAGGCAAGGTAAAATTATGAAATATCACAAAATTAATTATAATTAAAACTAGAAATATAACAATACATAAATGAAAAAAAATCCATAAATGAAAAAGTTAGAATACGAAACTTGATAATATCTGGGGCCATAGTTGGTTGATTAGCTAGCAAGGTAATAGTATGAAAATCACCAATAGGAATCCAAGGTGCACTATAATAGTCAATTAGAAAGCTCACGTGATACACTGGGTCAACATATGGTTCCCATGATATGTTAATTAATACACAATCTACAATGGCATGTCCATATGGATATCTCTATGTCTGAAAATAACCACAATCATAACACCTACTTTCAAATATGACCACTAGCACTCTACCAATGTTTTCTGTGAGCGGGTCATGGAACTTTGTTACCCGAAAGAGGCTCCCAAACCATTAAAAGGTTCAAACCTGAAATTATGATGCATCTTACAATATCTTATCAATAAATCTTTGAAAATTTTAACCAAAATGCATTCCATGTTACATCCTCTGATAGGCTTGTTTAGATTGTTCAACAAAAATATCCACACATATATAAAATTTCTCCTATACTAACCCTATGATCAGTAGTTTACACACAGCCTGGAATATAACATTTAAAAACTCCACAATATTAGAGGTCATATGGTCATATCTCAGGTCACCATCATATATTAATGACCATTTGTCCTTTAAAATATGAATCATATAATCATATACATCTTGATTCGCACTTAAAATTTCTTCAAGTCGTTGATCAAACTTTTCTTATTGGGGATTGTATACTAAAACTAGAAAAGAATAGTGTATTTAAAAGGATATTAATTTTTTTTATAAATATAAGTTTAAGAAAACATACCCAATTTTATGATCGCTTTCTTTATTATATCATCTCTAAAATGATTATGCACATTACTAGCAATATGTCTAATATATTATCGATGATAATCATTTTATTCTCACTGTGAAACTCTATTGCTATTAACATCCTCTATAATTTCTCAATGGTGATCAGATATCAGACACACTCCCTAACTTTGTGTAACATGAATGCATATACAGGCTAAAAACTAAATCCATGATTCAAAATTCTCTTTTTCAACAATGGTATATAAAAGTGGTAGAGGAGCACGATTACCATCCTATGTGGAAGAAATAATTAAAACACATGTATACTTTCCATAAAGAAAAGTTCCATCAACTTGATTAAATTGTTTACAATAAGGAAAAGCAGCGATACATGGTCTAAATACCCAAAATAACCTATAGACCTTTACCATTGTTTGATCAACTCGGTGATATGGGGAAACACACTCAACTATGTATAAATGATAAATAACATGATTATTGAGAGAGAAAAATCCATTATCCATGACAACACTGCATATGATTCATCTCAATCACCATAAACTTTCATAATTGTGTTTTTGTTTTGTATTTCATTCTTTGTCGTAGGATATCCCACATTTTAACAATTGTTGTATTCATTGTTAGACAAGGGAAATAGGAACGTATTGATGCACTTGTATCATCTCTATAATAACAGTCGATATAAACTCTACATTAAGTGAAAATTGATCCTACAACAAGCTTGGATGTACATAAGTATGTGGGTCTCACAACTTGATTATCTTACAATATGTAAAAAATTATCATATATTGTCTGCATTTGAAATTTATATTTTGGACCGTATTTTTCATGCAAAATGAGGTATTTTTCCTTCTTAGACTCATCAACCACAAATGAAAAATGCCTCTCTGTGGTGTTACTTTAGCACGTTTTTCAATGCACTTTTACTTTTCAACTCATGTCCAGTATATATGGCGTTACCAATTGATATAGACATGTTACCTATAATTCTAGGGAATTTTGTAGTGGGTGTAATGACATCCCAATAAAAAATAACATTGTAAAAAATAGACCCAAAGTTACCCTAAAACCCGACACCCAACCTGATCCTTTACATACCTGAAGGGTGTTCCCAATCTCCACGGGCTGGCGACAAGCACCCAGGAATCGAATGACAAAAATGAGGGAATGATTTTTCCCAAACTGAATGACCACACGACATATCTATAGAGTGAAGAAGAAACATCAGAAGACTAAAATATATATATTCCATAAATGTAAGGAAAACAGTGGAAACAAAATAAATGTAACAATAGCTTAAAACTCCAAAAGACAATTCCAACTAAAAGGGACTCAAAACCAACATTTACTCCAATGATGGCATGGATGAAATCCAATCATCTCACCATCAGCTACCCATTCCAAATAACACAAACCTCACTACCTCATTGTGACACCTTTCCTTTCCCTACACTGGAAGATAAACAAAGGTCTATGCACCACTGAAGTAGTGTGTAGGGTGTGAGATAACAGGCTTGGTAGGATCCCACTTAGGTGTTCCATAGAAAGTCTCTGTATAACAATTCCTATATGCTTATTTAAAATTTAAAACATGAAATGATAAGCAGTAAAGCAGATTTATAGAAAACATGGTAAACATTCCCTTTTCTACAACTCTAAACAAAAGTAGGTATATCAGTTTCAAAGAACATTTTTAATATCATTTTTCACAAGATAAACATGCATATCAAGGCTAACTAAAAAAGCCAAGCAATAAAAAATATAAGCATAGGTATCACAAACCAAGGAATACTATAGGTCTAGGCAGCAAACTACTTGTACCATAAGAATAAAGTGCACAAATATGATCCTAGAATAACAAGCCTAGGAAGTAGAGGAATACCCCATGAGTAAACCCCCCAAAATTTCAATATCGGTCCCCTAGAAACAATAGTCCTAGGAAATAGAGGAAATCCCCAAGACAAACCTCTTTGATAATCAAAAAGAAATGGATGATGGCCTCAAGTGAAACCTTCCACCTAAGTACCTAAGGTAACCCATGTTCTCAATTTCACAAACCAATTTCAATACTTTAAAACCATTCAAAACCATTTCACAATCCATTTCTCAAAAGTCAGAGAAACCCATTTTTCTTTCAAAACCCTTTTTCAACGCACACAAACAATCATGCCAATTTCATAAATCAGTTTTTATAAGGTAATAGAAATCAGGATCATTATCATAGGCTAGAGACAGAACCACCTACCTCAAAGTTCGGGTCGCACACGCCCACCACGGGATCCTAAAACCAACAAAACTCAAGAATGCCAATGAAGGCCCTAGAATCACATCCTCACATCTTATTATTGATCCAAATCTAAACTCAAGAGGTTGGTGGAAGAGGGGAAACCTACATACCTCGAAGAAGAACGCCCATCGCACCACAACTAGCCAAGTAATGGCCTTCAGAACAAGATCTCACAATGGATCTAGAAGAAAACAACAAGAAACATCCATATCAGGTCAGTGGATCTGATAACGCAAGGCTAGGGCGCCATCATGATCAATCACAAGAAAGAATCGGAGAGAAAACTAACTTTGAGAGATGCACCATACTCACAATGGATATTGATTGCCGATCAGATTGACCTAGAAGGGAAGGCACCTCTGAAAATCACCTAGGAACAGTCTAGGGTCGAGAGAAACAAAAATTCGATGAGAGGAACAAAGCAAAACAGCCAATTGTGTTTTTTAAAACTGGACACAGACTGGGTCATGATGTGTACCCCTTGGTCACGACGTGTATTCCATGTTGGATAAGTTACACCAAAAAACTCATCGCCTCGGGTTAAAAATCAGAAATTTAGACCCTTCATGATGTGTACTTCAGTTACACGATGTGTACCAACTCATGGCATGATCTCCCCATTCACGACCTGAAACCAGCTCCAAGTACACAGTGTGTACCTGTTCTGTAGTCTTCAAACCCAAAAAAATCACATAATGGATTTTTAAAACCATAAGGAAACTTAAAAAAAGGGGAAACATACCCGATCAAGGTAACGGGATGATAAAAAATCCCCACCATAAAGACTTTTTGTCCCAGGGAAGTTGTGTGGAATATGTATAATCTAGAAAGAGATGAGGCCACTGCTCCCTCGTCAAAAAATCGCATTCCCAAGTATAATGAGAATCTGATCCTTGTTTCCATTGAAATCTGACCAATGGAATCGACTTCCCACACGATACTTTCATCTGAGATTCAACGATCTCAAATGATTTCTCTAAAAAAGAAACATCTGGTTCTAGCTCAATTTTTTCCCAACTTAGAACATGAGAGGGGTTAGGGTGATACTTCCAGAGTTGAGATATGTGTAAAACATCATGAATTTTTGTCAAATGAACTAGCAGTTCTAACCTATAGGAAAGTTTCCCAAGTCGTTCAGTGATCTCAAATGGTTCGACATATCTTGAAGCCAACTTTCCCTATTTTCCAAGTCGACGATGACCCAACTGAGGATAAACTTTCAAGAAAATCCATTAACCAATAGAAAACACCAAAAGGACAATGATGTCGATCTGTGTATGATTTCTGTCAACTCTGGACTGTAAACAGACGTTTTCACTCCTCCTGAATCTTTTTCGATGTCTCCTGAACCAGACTTGGTCCAACCAAAGCTACTTTTCCCACCTCTACCCAAAAAAGAGGTGATCTACATGGGTGACCATAAAATGATTTTAAGGGGGGCATTCTAATCGATGACTGATAATTTTTGTTGTAAACAAACTCAACTAGTCCCAGATGGCTATCCCACAATCCAATGAAATTCAAGACACAGGCACGAAGCATATCCTCTAGTATTTAAATTACATGCTTCGTCTGGTCATTTGACTGTGGATGGTAAGTTGTGATCAACTTGACCTGAGTCCCCATTTTCTCTTGAAGACTCCTACAGAACCTTGAGGTAAACTTAGTATCTCTATCTAAAATAATGTAATAAATACTCTCATGTAACCTCATGATCTCCTACACATACAACTTTCCCAGATCTTCAACTTTAGTGGTGTCTTTGATCGGAATGAAATGAGCAGACTTCATCAACTGATCAACAACCACCCAGATATAATTTTTCCATTATGAAATCCATGTAAACCCAACAAAAAAATCCATATACACCTTATCCCACTTCCAAACTGACACCTAGAGAGGCTGAAGAAAACTATAGGGCTTCAAGTGCTCTGCCTTTATCCGTTGGTAGGTGTAATAGTGGGACACATAATCTGCAATGTCACACTTCATACCCATTCAACAAAACCATCTTATCATGTCATAATACATATTTTTAGTGCCTGGATGAACAACCCATGAAGATCTATGACAATAAAACAGAACTAAACTTCTAACAGATGTGAGGATGACAACTCACCTTTTGAAGTGAAGTATGCCATCTGAAGAAAGAGACCAACCAAGAATTGTCTCCCCATCATAAAGGTTTTCCTAAATCTTTTGAAACTCATAATCATATTGCTAACTTTGCAAGACAGAATCCAGGAGAGATGATGATAATTGAACACTAGATATAACCATCCCTGAAACATTATCCTGATCATCTAAGTGCAACTAAGTGAAAAGCCCCATAAGATTCCACTCTTCCTTCGATTCCAGAACAGCTTGTGACGGTACCTTCCTACTTAGAGCGTTTGCAACAACATTCCATTTTACCAGGGTGTAAGAAATATCAAATTCAAACATCTGAAGGTATTTTATCCATCACCTATGTCTAAGATTAAAGTCCTTCTGGGAAAAGATATAGCTCATACTCTTATGACCAGAGAAGACTGTGAACTTCTCCCCAAAGAGATAGTGTTGCCAACACTTAAGCACATGCATCACCACATCAAGCTCTAAATCATGAGTGGGGTAGTTCTTCTCATGTGGTCAGGGATGACGAGAGTCATAAGTTACCACATTATCATCATGTATAAGCACGCATCCCAAACTAGCACCTGATGCATCACAGAACACCACATACCCCTTACCGAGCTCAGGTAAGATCAGAACAGGTGTCGATGTTAGAAGTCATTCTAGTTCATAAAAAGAAGACTGCCACTTTAAATTCCATGATAATTTCACTACCTTCTTGTTAAGAGCAGTCAAAGGTGATGCTATCTTAGAGAAATCCTTAACGAACCGTCAATAGTATCCAACAAGCCCAAGGAAGCTTCGAATTTTAAAGACATTTTGTGGTTCCTTCCATGATAAAACAACTTATACCTTCTCTGGATCAACTGATAATCCATGATAATAAATTTTTTTCCCCAAGAACTTCACTTCTCGAATCTAGAAACAACATTGTGAAATATTTCCATATAGATGGTGATTTCTCAGAATCTCCAGAACTAAACTCAGATGGTTCTAATGCTCACACTCGGACTTTGAATAAACCAGAATATCATCCATGAACACTACCACAAAAGTTTCAAGATATTGGTGGAATATCTAATTTATCAAGTCTATAAAAATTTTAGGAGTATTAGTCATACCGAAAGGCATCACATGATATTCATAATGGTCATACCTGCTCTTGAAGGCTATATTTGGTATATCAAACTCCCGAACTCTGAGCTGATGATAACCCGACCAAAGATCGATCTTAGAAAACCAATTTGATCCCTTCAAATGATCAAACAAATCATCCACACAAGGAAAAGGATATTTTTTATTAACCATTAGCCAGTTTAACTTATGATAGTCTACACATAACCGAAGTGAACCATTTTATTTCTTGGAAAATAGCATAGGGGATGCCCAAGGTGAAACACTAGGGCGAATGAAACCTTTCTTTAACTGGTCGTCCAACTGAAACTTGAGCTCTTTCAACTCCATTGGTGTCATGCAATAAGAAGACATCAATATCAATTGTGTACCTAGCAGCAGGTCAATCGTGAACTCTACATCTCTCTTTGGAGGAAGACCGAAAAAGTCATTTGGGAAAACATCAGGAAAGTCTCATACCAAAAAAGGAAGATCCTAAATAGAAGAAACATCATCAGACTCAAACTCAATAGCAATCAACAAACTCCTAAGATCTAGGTGGGATGGTCTTGCACGACCTGACCCCAGGTCCCACTCTCCCTGAAACACACGATAGCTCCCATCAGCAAAAATAAACAAAACACACCAATGATAAAAATCAACCTCAGCTCGATGAGCGACAAGCCAATCCATATCGATGATGACATCAAGCATATCCAGATCAAGAATGAGAAAATACCAGACCAACTCCATGTTGGATATCGTGAATGAACAAAAAGGACACCAGAACCCCTGTTCTTTCCTCTTGCCGATAGGTGTCACCAACTCTATTCTAAAGGGAATAAGTTTTGTTAGAAGTTTAAACATATCAACAAAACGTGCATATATAAATGAGTGGGGGAACCAGTATCAAACAAAGTAGTAGCTACTAAAGCTGCAGTAAGGAGCGTACCTCTCACTGTTGTCGGACCTGTATCAACTTCCATTGGACACTCATCTACTGCGTATAAATGTTTCACTCCTAAGGCATGTGGTTGGAGACCTATAGTCTTTGAAGCTTCTGACTGCACTGCGGTAACCTTTGGAGTTGAAGAACCTTGACCATAATGAGGAGTATTAATATCCTGACAGAAAAATTACAAGTGACCAACAGGTCCATAGTTGTTGGACGTCTTCACGGGCATAGGACAAGAACGTCTGGTGTGACCCCCCTTAACATATTGGTAGCAAGTCAAAGGAACACTATCAGCTGCAACGGATGGTGCAGAGAAGTCTCTCTACTGAGACCCACCTCCACCACTCCTATGATGGTATTTCCACTTCTTATTCTTCCCATGCACGCCACTAAAGCTATCACTAGTTGGAAGAGAAGAGGTGGTAAAGTTGACCTTGTCTGTCATGTTCATCTCTGTCATCATTGCTCTGTCCACTGTCTCCGCATAGGTAGAAAGATTCAACATGAACACATGTGATCTAATATTTGGTTGTAAACCCTTCAAGAACTTTTTTACCTTCATATGATCATTATTTACTACATCCGGAGAAAAAAACAATCTTAGCAAACTGATTGGTGTATGCCGACACCAAATGCTCTCCCTGCTGCAATGACAGGAAATCCAAAGATTTCTGCCAACATTAGAGACTCTGGACAAAATTGCTAAAAGAATTGGGTTTTGAAACCCTTCCAATCTAAGCCCACGTTTCTGTCTTCCTGGACTATAGAGTCCCACCAATGCTTGTCAGAACCCTCGAGTCTGAACATTGTGCACTTCACCCTAATATTCTCAAGTGTATCCAGAAATTCGAAGATTTGATCGATCTTGTCCAGCCAATCCTCTACCTCTTAAGGTTTAGATGTCCCTTTAAAGGTTTGTGTTTTCTCATGCAAGAACTCATGTGATTGATCTATTTCTCCTCCATCTCCTAGTTGTACCTCAGCTACTGCATTCTGAACTCGTGGAACATCTTGATCAACAACACGAACTACTTGTACGATCGTCTCAATGAGATTCTAATTCATAGGTGGATTTACTTGAGGAGAATCAGTTACACCTTCCTGAGAAACCTGTGGAAGACGTCTCAGAGTCATACTGTTGCATACCGAAACATAAGAACGATCAGACACAGAACAAATCTCAGTTCAAACTAGAAAACCCATAAGCAGAAAATGAGATTTTTAAAAGAAAAAACCAACACTAGAGACACATATCCCAACATCCCATGGTAACTTGAGTCTCGTTAAGATAAGAGATGTCCAGGCACTTATTGAAACATACCTCCCAAGTCCTGACAGTCCTATCTCCAGTATAACTGACATCCCAAGAAAAGATTCTTGAGGAAATACCTTCTCTGATACCAAACTGTAACGAACCAACCCGGGTTACCCTGAAACCTAACCTGATCCATCACATACCTGAAGGGCATTTCCGATCCTCACGGGTTGACGACAAGCACCCAGACATCAAACGACAAAACTGAGGGAATGATTTCACCCAACCTGAATGACCACATGACATATATAGAGAGCGAAGAAGAAACAGTGGAAGACTAAAAAATATATATGCCATAACTATAAGGAAAATAACAGAAACAAAATAACTGTAATAGTAGCTAAAAACTCCAAAAGACAAGTCCAACTTCAAGGGACTCAAAACCAACAACTACTCCAATGATGGTATGGACGAACTCTAACCATCTCATCATCAGCTAACCATCCCAAATGACACGAACATCACCACCTCACTACGGTGACTTGCCTTTCCCTGCACTGGAAGATAAACAACGGTCTACGCACCACCGAAACAGTGCATAGGGTGTGAGCTAACAGGATCAGTAGGATCTCACCTAGGCGTTCCATAGAAAGTATCTGTAAAAAAAATTGTGCTTATTTAAAATTTAAAACATGGCATGATAAGTAGTAAAGCAGTTTTATATAAAACATGGTAAACATTCCCTTTTCCATGGTTCTAAACAAAAGTAGGTATATCAGTTTTAAAACAAATTTTCTATACCATTTTCTAAAAGCATAAACATGCATATCAAGGCTAACTCATAAATCTAAACAATACAAAATAGAAGCACAGGTATCACACACTAAGGAATACTATAGGTCTAGGAAGCAGACTACTCGTACCATAAGAATCAAGTGCACAAATATGATCCTAGAACAATGGGCCTAGGAAGTAGAGGAATACCCCATGAGTAAACCCCGCAAAATGTCAATATCGTTCCCCTAGAAACAATAGGCCTAGGAAACAGAGGAAAGCCTCAAGACAACCCTCCTTGATAATCACGAAGCAATGGACAATGGCCTCAAGCTAAACCTTACACCTAAGTACCCAAGGTAACTCATGTTGTCAATTTCACAAACCAGTTTTAATGCTTTAAAAACCATTCAAAACCATTTCACAATCCATTTATCAAAAGTCAGGGAAAACCATTTTTCTTTCAAAACCCTTTTTTAACACACACAAACAATCATGTCAATTTCATAAATCAATTTTTATAAGGAAATAACAATCAGGCTCATTATAATAGGCTAGAGATGGAACCACCTACCTCAAAGTTCGGGTCTCACATGCCTGCCACAGGATCTTGAAACTAATGAAACTCAAGAACACCAATGAAGGCCCTAGAATCACATCCTCACATCTTAGGATTGATCCAAATCAAAACTCAAGAGGTCGGTGGAAGATGGGAAACCCACATACCTCGAAGAAGAATGCCCACTGCACCACAAATAGCCAAGGAACGACCTTCAAAACAAGATCTCACAACTAATCTAGAAGAAAATAACAAGAAACATCCATCTCAGGTCAACGGATCCGATAACACAAGGCTAGGGAACCATTGTGATCAATCGCAAGAAATAATCAGAGAGAACACTTACTCGAAGAGATGCACCGTACTCACAACGGAGATCAAGTGTCGATCAGATCGATCTAGAAGGGAAGCCACCTCTGAAAATCACTTAGGAGAAATCTAGGGTTGAGAGCAATAAAAATTCGATGAGAGAAACAAAGAAAAATAGCCGATCGTGCATTTTAAAACTGGATGCATACCGGGTCACGATGTGTACCCCTTGGTCACAACGTTTAGTCCATGTTGGATAAGTTACGCCAAAAAACATGTCACCTCGGGTTAAAAATCCAATATTTAGACCCTTCGCAATGTGTAATTCAGGTACACGACGTGTACCAGCTCACGACATGATCTCCCCATTCACGACCTAAAACCATCTCCAAGTACACGGTGTGTACCTATTTTGTAGTCTATAGTAATCCCAAAAAAAACAGATAAAGGATTTTTAAAACCAGAAGGAAACTTAGAAAAATGGGAAACATACTCAATCAAGGTAACGAGATGTTATAAACATGCTCGTGACATTCACTTGAATAAGGAAGTCAATAATGTAGGATGATTATTACTAACTGGTTGTTGCCTATCTATTAAAGGAACCTCAGATGGTTTATTCTCCACATTATCCTCACCTACATCATCTCCTATTTCATCATCAGATACTTCCTCATCAAATAGAGCCTCATTCATTAAATCAGGAGTATCGATGGGAATACCCCCTATAGTTCTTTACATATTCTAACCATCTTCTCCATAATTTGTTTCTGTTGTTAGAGTCATACGAGCAGACAATGAATGAGAATGGTGTGAATTCCTGATTTCAACAGATTTCCCATAACATGGTTTTGTAGTAGTAGGTTGCACCTCGTCAATAACAGAAATAGAAACACATAATTCTAATAAACTATTACTATATTGTTGCCTAAACAATGATGATTCCTCCACCCAATCCTCATCACTGAAGAAATGATACTCAATGCGCCATAAACATTCAATATATTGAAGATATTGATATGTAATTGAAGTAGTTACTTGATCAACCCTCGATTTTAAGCAACTATGAATCTTCTTATAAACTTTATCCAATGTCACGCATCCATGGATATTTTTCACTCTTGCAGGTGACAAACTATAACTAAAACCATGATCGGTATAAATTACCTCGCCATTATAGTATATTGATGCAAACATGATTACCTACATTTTTTTATTCAAACGTTATATACTATATCATCAAATGTTTAATGTGTTTTAATTGGTTATGATTAAATAACTATGACTTGATCTTGAGACTTTTTATATGGATTTGGTTTATCATTATTTAATAAACCAACTAAAAACCTTGGGGGGATCCTAGAGCATATATTGTCTCTAATTTCAGCAACCATCAGTCTCCTTTTAATCCTCGTGTAAAAATCTAACATCAAACAACAATGTCTCTTGTCGAACGCCCTTTTATTACAATGTTAATCACATTAAAGTGAGGGGGTCTTAGGGTTTGGGATACATAATGTTTTTACGCAGACACATACGTCCTTGCATACTCAGAGAGAGGGATGAAACACAGGTCATCAATGAGGAAAATAAAATGCAATTATTACAGTTTATATAATAACATACAAAAAACAAAACTTGCAATTCCAATCATACATTGGTCGGTCATCTCAAAATAAATCAATTATTACAAATTAAATAACCGCATACAAAAAAACATGAAATGAAATTTCAGTCATGCATTGGTCATCTCAAGACCATTCGTCATACATTAACATGTTTTTTTGGATACTTATTATCACACCCCGACTGACGCTTCTTTTAATTTAATTATTTTGGGCCTTTCTTTTGGGTTGCGGTTTGATTTGGTTCTATTTTAAAAGGGATTTGTGATCTTATATGGGTGTGCATCCATATGTGCGACCATGTGTAGCGCCCAATCGTAATTAGAGGATGTTTTATTATTAAATGTTTTATTATTTGGGTGCGCGACCTTGCGCACATCCATGCACGCTGCTCGACCTCAATAATAATAATGATATTATTATTATTTTTCTTTCGCAGTTTTTTTTTGATTTGGTCGTTAATATTAAATTAATGTTACTATTATAAAATAATTGACTTACTATTTATATTATCGTTATTTTTGTGATTTGTGTATAGGTTAATCTAAGTTGTTTTTAAGTTTCATTTCATTATTTATTTCATTATTTATTTATTATTATTTTTTTCTCCCATTAATTTTTTTTCTCTTTATTTTTATCTCCTTTATTTTTTTTCACTCCCTCTTCCTCACCCACTCTCTCTCTCTCTCCCGTCGCTTCCCCCTTCCCTAAACCCCACAGAACGCGTGCCTCCTGCGCACCCTCCCTCCTCTGGCCGCTCTCTCTGCCGACGTCGCTCTTCCCTTCGGTCGGTGCTCCATCCATTGACCTCCCCCCCTTTCCGGTCGGCGACCAGCGACCCGCACCACCTCCTCCCTCTCCCAGACAGTTGTGCGCCTCCCGAACCTGCACTGCCTTCTGAACCGAGTAGGTTTTTCCGGCGTGGCGCACCTCCGGTATTCTTCCCCCTTTCCCGGTTGGCCATCCGCACCTTCGTCGCAGGTGTGTTTTCCTTTGAGGGGTTGATTTCTTCCTTTGGGAATTTTCGGGTTATGGTTTGGGGTGGAGTTTGATTTGTTTATGGTCTAATTAATTTGATAATTTTATTTTAGGGTTTAATCACATTGTTTGAGGTGCGATAGGTGTGTGGTGGTTTTTTTCGCACCTTGATTGCAAAGCTTACATCGAGGTTGGTGGTTTGCCGTATATAATTGTTACTTGATGAATTAATTTTCTTATTTAATTAATTTTGTTTGATATTTGATTAGCTTTCTTGGTGCGGATGTAGTTTTACTTGATGTTTAATATGATTTTGAAGTGTTTAATAACGTGTTTATGTGAGATGAATGTTTTGATTTTATGAAAACTTTTGTTGATCCATTTTTAGTGTTTTTATAAACTTTGTTGTTGTTTTATTATGCCGCGCAAGGGCTGTGAATTATGTTTTGACATGTAGGTGGTGTGCGTTTGGCCTCAAAAGGGGTTTTTGGGTGGTCTTTTGCGTTCAAAGTCTTGGGATATTGTTTGGAGTTGCTTCAAAATATTTTTAAGTGGTTTATTTAATCTTATAAAGTGTGTGCACCATGTGTAAGAAAATGTTTTAGTGTGTGTTTAATTTTAAAGAGGGGAGTTGGAGTATGTTATTTTTTTGTTAAGCTTTGTTATATATCTTGGAAAAGTTTTATTAATTACATAAATGATTTATTAAGTTGGGAGTTATGTGAATTGGCCTTGTGACATGTTTTCCATGAAAGGTGTATTTTTTTCACGTGTTGCTCTTAATTCATATTATTTTATATGAAGTGAAATTGTTTTAGTTGTGTTTGAATTCTTGGGTAGTTATTGGTTTCCCTTGCATCATTGTAGGGTGTTTTGCTCATCACGGTGTGGGTTTTGGTTGTCAGTGACAAAGACCTGTAGGTATATGCATGGGTAAGCATGTATATATGTATATCCTCCTTGCGCATATTCCCTCATGGTGCGGGGAATATGTACTTGGGTTAAAGGGTATATATATATATATGAAAATGTATATGTGTATAGGTGAAGCAGTTTTAGATTTTCATCTTCAAGAGAAACTGCTTTTAATTAGAAAGCGTCAAGAGCCGAGTGAACGGCTTGGTTCCACTTTGAGGTAGGTCCCCCACTGCATTCACCTTTAAATTTAGATTTTATTAATTGCTTGATGTTTTTATTAATTTTAATAAATGGGTAATGATATAAAATAATTAATTTTTAAATGATTTTTTGGTGTAAAAAGAGCCATTTATTTTATACACGGCACTTGAAACATTTTCTTGATGAGCGGACACCCACTAGTGAAAGAATGCCCGTTTGGCCTTTAAACATAATTTGTGGAATTTTAAATATAGTTCTGGTTTATTGATAAATGATTTATTTTGAAGCGCGAACAAGTGTTTTGGTTCACTTGAGAAATGAGGATTTTCCTTAAAACTGGTGAAGGCCCATTTGGCACTTTAATAAAATAAATTATTTTGGAAAACTCTATTTGGGGTGACTCAGATGTGATCTTTGGTGTACGTTGAATAAATTATTTGTGTGTGATGTTTGTACTGCTTGATTGACTTTTTTGACCCACCCCTTTCCTGTTTATTATATGTGTTGACATGGGAACCTGGCATAGTAAGTGAATCTTCTGAGAAGGATTGTTGCACTAGTTTAGATTATGCACTGTCTAGTGACCTCTAGTACGGATGACACTCTGCTAGGGGATTGGGCCCCTCGGTTAGGCCATGTAGAGAAACACTGGGCATTAGGGTGTTATGACGTCATCGAGAGTAGGCATGCCTTCAGGATGAGTCACATGTATAGTACGTTCTGGATTGTTCACGAGCTTCTAGGTTCGACCCATGTTTTCTTTGGTGTTTATTTGTACGTGGCGGACGGTTGAGAGGTCTAGTTTGGTTGTTGGCCCCTATATGCCACTTCTTTTTTCATTTCCCTTAGTGTGTGTTGTGTGTTGTGTGGTTTTTCTTTTGACTAACAACTAAAAAATTTAGATTTCTAAATTGTTTGCAAAAATGTTTTAAAAAGAAATGCACATGTTCCTTTCAAACATTAAACTTGTTTTTAAATTAAAAAGGGAAATGGAACATTACTTGTTTTAGAAATGAAAGTGTGTGTGTGGAAACCCATATTTTATATAATTTAGTTCAAACCTGGAATTAGTAAATTCTTTATTTAAAGTTAGTGCATTGAGAATAGTTTGTTGGGCACACCTACAGAGTTTTAATACTCATGCCTATAGTGTTTTCTTGTTTTAGTTTTGTTTCAGGTTTGACTTGAACTTGCTCGTTGTGGGTGAGAGTTGGTTGTGGACTGGTGAGCGACTCTCAGAGTCGCGAGGGGTTGTGGTCGTGGTCAGGTTAGTTGGTGGTGTTTGATTGTTCTTTCTTTTCGTGTTGTTTATTTACTTCACGATATTCTTCTTTTCTGCTGCTTTATTTATTTTCACTGGGAGAAATTGTTCTCAATTATCCTCTATTGATGCCCTGGCGCTTGTTGTTAGCCCGGGAAGATTGGGAATGCCTCTCAGGCCATGTCACGGACCAGCTCGGGTGACCGGTTCAAGGTCGACCCGGGTTGGTTCGTGACAAAATGGTATCAGAGCTGGTTTGTTCTTGTTATTTGGGGTGTCAGGTAGATCAGAGATAAGATTGTCGGTACTCTAGTGGTAGGTGCGGGAAGAACGTCGTGAACTCTTTCTTGCACTGATCCCCGAGTAACCAGGGGTAGTCTAGGATTTAAGTTTTTGGTTTTGCTCTGTGTGGATGGGGGATGACAATAGGAGTAAACCGATACTGCGCGCGGTCTCACATGGAGTAGTGACCCATGTGATGCCCGAGAGTGTGGTTCGACATTCCTAGTGGTTGGTTCTTGCCTAGGGCATGGTATGCTAAACCATGTAGCCAGATTAGACACGACCACTAGTCCTCTGTCTAGGTGCTTTAATGTTTGCGATGTCTTTCCTCTGTTTTGGGATTGTGGTGAAATTGTTTTCCTTTAAAAAGGGAAGAGGACTTTGGTGTTTCTATTATTTTATTTTGGTGTGTGGTTGACATGATTTTTGGGGTGCGTTTCTTTTGAACCTTTGGCATTGATTTGTCGAAGTTGAATTTCTAAAAACAAAGATGTCTTGGGTCATTTGAAATTGAAGTGGGTTGTTTAATAAATAGAAAACATTTTGGAAATTTGTCTTGAGTTTTTGAAATAGTTTTGGAAAAAGGTATTTTCGGAATATTGGGAATGTTTTGTTTTGAAAGAGGAAGAGCCTTATTTCATCCAGTGGTAT
Source organism: Viscum album (assembly GCA_963277665.1). Taxonomy (NCBI): domain Eukaryota; kingdom Viridiplantae; phylum Streptophyta; class Magnoliopsida; order Santalales; family Viscaceae; genus Viscum; species Viscum album. Next base: position 804,124,553 of record OY728148.1, read on the forward strand.
TCCCATGGGTGCTCGCATGTGCATGTGGAAACGATTAATGGATAGTTGGTGGGTCATGTGGATGGGTGCGTGAGTGGCACACAAATTATTATCTGAGAGGCATATAGGAATATCAGTGGTGAGTGATTGATTTTTAAAGCTAATTATTGTTTCCTGAAAGGTAGGGTTTTCTCTAAATTGGGTTTTTGTGCTTAAATGGTTTTGGAAATTAGAAAATGGTTTTGAGTTCAGAGTGAAAGCGATGAGTTCAAAAGAGTTGTTGGGTTCTAATGTACTATGTTTGGTTCCTCAAGCAAGTGTTTTTCTTTAAGAATGAATTGATGTTTTAAATTGAAATTGTTTGATTTGTGTTCGGTATATGGATGTTTTCTTTGTGATGTGTTTGAATTTTTGGAAGGTTGTTTTGTGTTCCTTGTTTGGGATATGCCCCCTAGAAATGTCCCATGGGTTTCCAGCAGGTCTCTCAGTTCTTGGCTCATCCCAGACTCCCAGTGGAGTGGCAGAGTTGGGTTCTGCTCGATTATGTCGACTGTTTGTAGACATCGAGGTCGATTGAATATCGTTGAGTGCTTTGGGAAAGTTGGAAGTGTCTTCAGTTTTGGAGGGACTCTGAAAGTTGTGTGGTGTAAGTTGTATCGAGTACGCTCGGCGGAGTGACACTAAACCAGTAAACGGTGATCGCTCCATTCTTGTTGTGAATAAGGATGTCTTGAGCGATCCTTAAGACTAACCTCATCCCACAATTGTACCTAAGGATGTGAAGGTTCCTCATCCGATGAGGAGTGTGAATCGAAGGGGCATGTTCTTGGAGCACTCCTTCCATCAATTTGTGTTGCGTGTCGGACAGACCGCTCAATCTCCTATCTCTAGTGTGGTCAGTTGGACACTCTAAGTCGTTTGCTGCAATTCTCAGTTGGTATGTTGACGACGTTGTCGTTTGGGACACGAGGAGAAGTATGCAGGTTGCTTTTTCAATGGAGGAAGTCCCAATCAGATGTGGTCAGCCTATGACTGTGAGGCGGTAGATGATTTAGACATCAGGACCCCAACCATAGGTCTCGGGGTGAAGCTTGCACGCAGTCAAAAACTCGTCGGATGTGGGATGGGCTTGATCTGATTTAAGTCTACAGTGACGGGATGAGGACAGCTTAAATTTCCCTATTGTGGTATTACCTCTAAAGTCTTCATCTTTGTTGTGAAGGGCCTAAAGGACTTGTCTCCTTATCATGGTCTTCATTTTTGGTAGTCCCTCTTGGCCCTTAAAGAGGTTCAGAGAACCCGTATTCTTGTAAAGCCAGCGGACGTGCTCTGCGAACCTTCTTGTGGTTAGTTATGGATCAAAATTATACTCGTTTTAGAGATGCTTTTGTCTTGTGGGATTAACGCGCGCCTGTCCAGTTTTCCTTTAGGTTAGAGGTTTCTGCTATCAAAACCATCTCATGTGGTGGATTTTTGGCCAGTGTAGAAATCATCCGTGCAGGTTGGCCATGTTAGAGGGTTCGTGATGAAGGGTTCATTCAGTATTGCTCAAAGTAAATTGGGAATGCCTGCGCGGGTCCCGTGGTGTTAGGCATATTCTAAAATGCTGGGGAGACCCATTGCAGGTCTCATCGATGTCTCCTCTTATGTTGGTTGGTTAAACTTAGGGAGCACGGATGTTTAATCCAATGTTAGAGGCTTGTCTGGGTTTGTGAGTCGTCTTGGATTGGAGAACCAATGTTTGATAAGAATCCTAATATGGTGGGGAGACCACCATCATGAGAAATTGTGGAAAAAACTATGTTTCCAAAGTAAGCTTGGCGGGGTAACCCCATACTACGGCTCTGCCCAACTATGGTCATGGTAACTAGTTAAGCTTGGGTAGTGGGTCGTTGGACGATTGTCCTTGGAGATCTTGAGCGGCCCTGATAATCCATAAGTTAGGGGTCGGGGTGTTCCATGTTGTAGTTGTATTTGGAGGTGAATTCCTTACCATTAGTTATTTTCTTAGTGATTCTGGTCTTGAGATATTTGGAGTTTCAGGTCATGGGTGTTTTGAATACCCGATCTTCGCGTGATTGAGTTTTGTTTTAGGCATCTTCACGGTCTTGCTTGGAATCTTTGTTTGGTTAAGTCTTTTGGGAATTTCTGGGGACATAAAGTGTCATGGTGGGGAGAATTGTCACACCCCGACTGACGCTTCTTTTAATTTAATTATTTTGGGTCTTTCTTTTGGGTTGCGGTTTGATTTGGTTCTATTTTAAAAGGGATTTGTGATCTTATACAGGTGTGCGTTCATACGCACGACCGTGTGTAGCGCCCAATCGTAATTAGAGGTTGTTTTGTTATTTGGGCGCGCGACCTTGCGCACATCCATGCACGCTGCCCTGCCTCAATAATAATAATGACATTATTATTATTTTCTTTCATAGTTATTTTTTTTTGATTTGGTCGTTAATATTAAATTAATGTTACTATTATAAAATAATTAACTTGCTATTTAGATTACCGTTATTTTTGTGATTTGAGTATAGGTTAATCTAAGTTGTTTTTAAGTTTCATTTCATTATTTATTTCATTATTTATTTATTACTATTATTTTCTCTTTATTTTTCTCTCCTTTTTTTCACTCCCTCTTCCTCACCTGCGCTCTCTCTCTCCTGTATAGCGCGCGCACCTCCTGCACACCCTCCCTCCTCCGGCCTCTCTCCCTACCGATGTCGCTCTTCCCTTCAGCCGGTGCTCCATCCAGCGACCCCCCCACCCTTCCGGCCGGCGACCAGCGACCCGTGCCACCTCCTCCCTCTCCCGGATAGCTGCGTGCCTCCCGAACCCTCGCTGCCTCCTGAATCGAGCGGGTTTTTCCGGCATGGCGCACCTCCGGTATTCTTCCCCCTTGCCTGGTTGGCCATCTGCACCTTCGTCGCAGGTGTGTTTTCCTTCGAGGGGTTGATTTCTTCCTTTGGGAATTTCCGGGTTATGGTTTGGGGTGGAGTTTGATTTGTTTATGGTCTAATTGATTTGATAATTTTATTTTAGGTTTTAATCACGTTGTTTGAGGTGCGATAGGTGTGCGGTGGTTTTTTTTCGCACCTTGGTTGCAAAGCTTACATCGAGATTGGTGGTTCGCCGCATATAATTGTTACTTGAAAAATTAATTTTCTTATTTAATTAATTTTGTTTGATATTTGATTAGCTTTCTTGGTGCGGATGTAGTCTTACTTGATGTTTAATATGCTTTTGAAGTGTTTAGTAACGTGTTTATGTGAGATGAATGTTTTGATTTTATGAAAACTTTTGTTGAGCCATTTGTAGTGTTTTTATAAACTTTTTTGTTGTTTTATTATGTCGCGCAAGGGCTGCGAATTATGCTTTGACATGTAGGTGGTGTGCGTTTGGCCTCAAAATGGGTTTTTGGGTGGTCTTTTGCGTTCAAAGTCTTGGGATATTGTTTGGAGTTGCTTCAAAATATTTTTAAGTGGTTTATTTAATCTTATAAAGTGTGTGCACCATGTGTAGGAAAATGTTTTAGTGTGTGTTTAATTTTAAATAGGGGAGTTGGGGTATGTTTTTTTTGTGAAGCTTTGTTATATATCTTGGAAAAGTTTTATTAATTACGTAAATGATTTATTAAGTTGAGAGTGATGTGAATTGGCCTTTGACATGTTTTCCATGAAAGGTGTATTTTTTTCATGTGTTGATCTTGATTCATATTATTTTATGGGAAGTGAAATTGTTTTAGTTGTGTTTGAAGTCTTGGGTAGTTATTGGTTTCCCTTGCATCGTTGTAGGGTGTTTTGCTCATCGCGGTGTGGGTTTTGGTCATCAGTGACAAAGACATATAGGTATATGCATGGGTAAGCATGTATATATGTATATCCTCCTTGCACATATTCCCTCATGGCGCGGGGAATATGTACTTGGGTTAAAGGGTGTATATATATATATGTGAAAATGTATATGCGTATAAGTGAAGCGATTTCAGATTTTCATCTTCAAGAGCAACTGCTTTTGGTTAGAAAGCGTCAAGAGCCGAGTGGACGGGTTGGTTCCACCTTGAGGTAGGTCCCCCACTGCATTCACCTTTAAATTTAGATTTTATTAATTGCTTGATGTTTTTATTAATTTTAATAAACGAGAAATGATATAAAATAATTAATTTATAAACATTTTCTTGATGAGCGGACACCCAGTAGTGAAAGAATGCATGTTTGACCTTTAAACATAATTCGTGAAATTTTAAATGTGATTCTGGTTTATTGATAAATGATTTATTTTGAAGCGTGAACAAGTGTTTTGGTTCACTTGAGAAATGAGGATTTTTCTTAAAACTGGTGAAGGCCCGTTTGGCACTTTAATAAAATAAATTATTCTGGAAAACTCTATTCAGGGTGACTCAGATGTGATGTTTGGTGTACGTTGACTGAATTATTAGTGTGTGATGTTTGTGCTGCTTGATTGACTTCGTTGACCCACCCCTTTCCTGTTTATTATATGTGTTGACATGAGAACCTAACGTAGTAAGTGAATCTTCTGAGAACGATTGTTGCACTAGTTTAGATTACGCACTGGCTGGTGGCCTCTAGTACGGATGACACTCTGCTAGGGGATTGGACCCCTCGGTTAGGCCATGTAGGGCAACACCGGGCGTTAGGGCGTTATGACGTCATCGAGAGTAGACATTCCTTCAGGATGAGTCACATGTATAGTACGTTCTGGATTGTTCGCGAGCTCATAGGTTCGACCCATGTTTTCTTTGGTGTTTATTTCTACGTGGCGGACGATTGAGAGGTCTAGTTCGGTTGTTGGCTCATATGCGCCACTTCTTTTTTCATTGCCCTTAGCGTGTGTTGTGTGTTGTGTGTGGTTTTACTTTTGACTAACAACTAAAAAATTTGGATTTCTAAATTGTTCGCAAAAATGTTTTAAAAAGCAATGCACTTGTTCCTTTCAAACATTAAAATTATTTTTAAATTAAAAAGGGCAATGAGTCGTTACTTGTTTTATAAATGAAAGTGTGTGTGTGGAAACCCATATTTTATATAATTTAGTTCAAATCTGGAATTAGTAAATTCTTCATTTAAAGGCAGTGCATTGAGAATAGTTTGTTGGGAACACCTACTGAGTTTTAATACTCACGCCTATAATGTTTTTCTGTTTTAGTTTTGTTGCAGGTTTGACTCGAACTTGCTCGCTATGGGTGAGAGTTGGTTGTGGACTGGTGATCGACTCTCGGAGTTGTGAGGGGTTGTGGTCGTCGTCAGGTTAGTCAGTGGTGTTTGATCGTTCTTTCTTTTTGTGTTGTTTATTTACTTCACGATATTCTGCTTTTCTGTTGCTTTATTTATTTTCACTGGGAGAAATTGTTCCCAATTACCCTCTATTGATGCCCCAGTGCTTGTTGCCAGCCCGGGAGGATCGGGAACGCCTCTCGGGCCATGTCGCGGACCGGCTCGGGTGACCGGTTCAAGGTCGACCCGGGTTGGTTCGTGACACTTATTATGTTCTACATATTATAACGTTATCTGCAACTATATCTAATAAATAACATATACACGTCTATTTATATTCAGACATTCACGAAGATTTGTCACTCTTACATATGAAATACTATAGTTAAAACCTCGATCGATATAAACAACCTCACTGTTGAAGTATGTTACGCTAACATGATTACCTGCAATTTTTTTATTCAAACGTTTTATAGTACATCATGAAATGTTTAGCATGTTTTGGATTACATAGCATTTCTACATAGACACTCAGGTCCTTACATACTTAGAAAGAGGTGTGGCACAGAAGTCGTCAATAAGGAAAATAAAATACAATTATTACAAATCATACAATCGCATACAAAAAAAATACGACATGCAATTTCGATCGTACATTGACCGGTAATCTCAAGATCAGTCATCACACAATGCTCTTAACATGTTTTATGCGATACTTATTGTGGTCTACATATTATAACTTTACCTGAAACTATATATAATAAATAATAAATATCTACATGTATAAACATCTATTTATAATACCCGTTTTAAAACACACACACACGCACACACATATGTATGTATTTTTGTATTTAATGATGTCTTTTAAATATGCCTAAAATTATTTTTCAAACATTATATTGAAATAATATAACATATATTATCTCATTAGCGATATACATCTTTTCAGTTAATTTATGATATACGTGTTTGTATGTAATGGTTATTACTAATATATTTTTTAAAAATAATCAACCATAATAATTTTATTTATCCATGCATCAAATAATATATTGTGCATTTATTTAATTTTCAATCTACTATATATATACACACACATTTAAATATATTCAACTGAATTTATTAACATTTTAAAATATAATTATGTATATTTTTGTAAACAACTATGGTTTCCTAAATAAAAATATTATTAATTTATACATAACTACTCAAAATATTATTAATAGTAAATTCTGTTAAATTTAATTAATAAAAGTAATATAATTCACACTTAAATAATCATTAAAATATTGTAAACTTATGTTACTTTGAATATAATAAAATTAGGTAAGTATATATACATTTTTTGAACCAATGAAACTTTTCAAAATTTAAATAGTTATATTTTAAACATTATTACTTGGAATAATAATTATTTATAATTAAATAATTATCAGTGGTAGTAAAATTTGTTAGTTCAGTCAAGAAAAATAATATTATTTATATACATATAATGAATAATAAATTAAATATTTAAATAAATTTAAATATGATACACAATACAACACACACATATAATTATACTCAAATAAAGTTAATGATATTTTTTACAATTAATTATTATTATAAAATATTTAGGCAGATTCCCTTTATTTATCTATATGTATAGAATATACATTTTAAATTTATTTTACTTCTAATATACCATTTAATATAGTATATACATACAGGTATATTCAAATCCAATTATTCGCGATTTAAACTACAAGTATATACATTTTTTAAACAATAATATTTTTCTAGATATAAATTATATTATTTTATACAATTTAAATTTTGCAAACACCATATTTAAAAGTGCTAAATCATTCAATATAAATTAAACCATACAATGGACATTAATTCACAAAAAAAATAAATAATACAAAAAACATTAATTCATATATTCATACAACCATACATTTTAAATAAATAAATCACACATGGAAGCGTGAAGTGGATGGGGAATTTTAGACCATGGGGTCTTTTTATTTTTATTTTTAATTTAAAGGGTCAGTTTGTTTTTTATTTTGAAAAATGGGTGTGTCTAACGCTAATTCATTTGGCGCTTGACACTTTTACCCAAGAGCGCCAATTCATTTGGCGCTCTTGGGATTTTCTTTCCAAATCCCATGCAACCCCTCCCCAATCCCTTTATATATATATATATATATATATATATATATATATATATCTTATTTATTATAATTATAATTATAATAAATATATTTATAATAAATATAATAACTAAAATAAATACAATAAATTTATAACAATGTTTAATATAATTATAACAATTATATAATTATATAATTACAATAATTAAATAAATATAAATATAATAAATATATAAATATAATAATTTTATATTTATAATAAATATATAATTATAAACATAATAATTATATAATTACAATAATTATAATAATTATATAATTGTAAATACAATAATTATATAATTATAATAAATATACAATTATAATTACAATAATTATAGAATTATAAATATAATTGTTATAATTATTAAAAATCATATAATTGTTATAATTATAATAAATATATAATTAGTGTAATTACATAATTATAATAAATATTATAATATATAATTATAATAAATGTATATTTATATTAATATTTATAATAAATATTATAATACTTATTATAATAAATATACATTTATTTATTATAATAATTCTACATTTATTTTATACATTTATTATAATAAATATGTACAATAAATGTATAATAAATATTATAATACATTTATTTTTTAATTATAATATAGTAAATGTAATATGTAATTATTTATCTTTATTATATAATTATCATATCTATATTTATTATATTTATAATTATATAATTATATTATAAATAAATGTAATATGTAATATAATATAATAAATGTAATATGATACATTTATTTTTTAATTATATTAAATGTATATTTATAATCATATAAATGTATAATAAATATAAGAAATATAAATGTATAATTACATATTACATTTATAAATGTATATTACATTTATAAATAATTACATATTTATTATAATAAATAAATGTATATTAATAAATATTATTAATGAAAATTAATAAATGAATATTTATTAATAAAAATTATAATAAATAAATGTATTTTTATAATTACATTTGTAAATGTATATTTATAATAAATGTATATTTATAAATAAATATTATTAATAAATATTATTAATGAATATTAATAAATGTATATTTATTAATGAATATTATAATAAGTAAATGTATATTTATAATTACATTTATAAATGTATATTTATTATAATAAATAAATGTACATTACATTTATAAATAATTACATATTTATTATAATAAATAAATGTATATTACATTTATAATAAATGTATATTTATATAAATAAATGTATATTACATCTATAATAAATGTATATTTATATATATAAATGTATATTATATTTATAAGTAATTACATATTTATTATAATTAATGTATATTATATTTATAAATAAATAGTCATTTATTCAGCTAATAAATGTATATTACATTTATTATAATAAATGTATATCACATATTTATTATAATAAATGTATATTACATATATATAAATGTATATTTATTACATATTTATTATAATAAATAATTACATTTATAAATGTATATTACATTTATAATAAATATCTAATAAATGTATATTTATATAAATGTATATTTATTATAATAAATAAATGTATATTACATTTTTAAATAATTACATATTTATTATAATAAATAAATGTATATTTATAATTATATAATTATAGTTTATAATTATTCATAGATATGATAATTATACAATAAAGATAAATAATTACATATTACATTTATTATATTATAATTAAAAAATAAATGTATTATAATGTTTATTATACATTTATTATACATATTTATTATAATAAATGTATAAAATAAATGTAGATTTATTATAATAAATAAATGTATATTTATTATAAATATTAATATAAATCTATATTTATTATAATTAAATATTATAATATTTATTATAATAAATATACATTTATAATAAATGTATTATAAATATTTATTATAATAGATATTATAAATGTATATTTATTATAATAATATTCATTATACATTTATTAGATATTTATTATTATAAATATTATAATATTTAATTATAACAAGTATTTATTATAAATATAAATGTATTATAAATATTTATTATACATTTATTGTGTATTTATTATAATAGTATTTATTAATATTTATTAGATATTTATTATAAATATTTATTATAAATAAATAATTTTATTTTATTTTTTGTATTTATTATAAAAAATATATAATTATGCATTTATTGTATTTTTTAATATTTATTATAATAAATAAAATTATATATATATGGGATTTGGGGTTGGTGTGAGGTCAAAGCGCCACTTCAAGTGGCGCTGAACAAACCCATTTCTCTAATTTAAAAAAACCCTACCCCATTAAACTAAAAAATAAAAAAAAAACCCAACGACCTAAATTACCCAAGTGGAGGTGTGAACGGCGTACCTCACCTTCAACCCTTTTTTTAAAATGATTCCACCCATATCCGTTTTTGTTTTTTTAAGATCATAAAACCCATTAAAAAAAACTCATAAATATGATATGAACGACTTTATCTTGATAAATTAATAACAAATAACATTATTTTGAAAATTTACTCGCGAGCTCGAGCCCCGGCCAGAGACGGTCGGGCGGGTATGGGGGCAAAAGGCCTGCGACGGAGGGAGAAGAACTACAGAGCGGCACACGGCGGCAACGCTCGTCTGCCACCTCCCCCAGACCCATCAGCCGTCGACGCTTTGCCTTCCAAGCTTCGACAGCTCCTCGCTCTTACCTCATCTTCTTCCCGCCAAGGTTCCTGCTCCCTCCCTCTCCGCGTTTTTTTGTATCTGCATTGCCTGTTATTTTACAGTGCGCAGTTGATGCCCTCAGCATCGAAAGGAGACTCCGAGACCGCAGGAAAGAGGGAAAAAGGCGCTGGATCTTCCAATAGAAAGGTGAGAAACACCCATCTCGCTTCACCAGTGAACTATTTATAGTTTTGTTTACCCTGCGTTCGATTGCCAAGCCGTACATTTCGTTGATTTTTAAATTAATCTGGAATCCCACGATCCCTGATTCGTGATTTTGTTTGTGCAATGCTCTTCCCGGACAAATTCACCCCACTGCTGGGACTCCTTTTACCTGCAGATTCTGCACTGGTTTTGGGGCTATCTCGGGTTTTTGGGTTTATGTGAATTAAGCTAGAATCGAAGCATTACGATCAGTGACCTGATAATGAGGCTGTTTTCAGATACAGTTGGCCGTTTGTGTTTGTTTTTTTACAGACGGTTCTTCCAGCGGCTGGTTCCACGTCAACCCACGCTGGGGTTGAAGATGGAGGTGGGCATATAATGGCGCCCCAGCACAGCAATGACAGTGATGTTTCATTGCACAATGATTCACTTAAGAACAAAAATAAGAAAAGGAAAAGGAAGAAATCAAATGATCTTCAGCTGGAGGCAGCACTGGAAGAATTGGGTGCTGCTGGTTCGAAGAAGCGGGAGCGTAGGAAGAAGTAAGCATTCTGATTTCCTGCTATTTTTTTTTTACCTTTCTCTCACCTTCAGATTATTTTCTCAAATGTTTGATAAAACAAGTTATCAATCAAAGAAAAGCACGTTGTGACCGGTTTTCTCTTGAGTTTCCACATGATTCTATATCCCCCTTGTGGACTTGGACTAGCCTCAATTCTATTGGTGATTTATGCTTCTTTTGACAGAACTTATTGAAAATTGCTTTTAGCACTTATTACTTGAAATAAGTGGTGTTTGTCGTGTTCTTGAAATAACACTTATGTTTAAATTTCAGAAGAAAACCACTTAAATAAGCGGGGCATAAAAATACCTTTTTCAATATGCATTTTGGAGATACCAATGCAGAAGCACTCGCTTGAGTGAGAAGTGCTATAGATAGTTTTCATTGAGTGCTTTCTAACGGCGCCTTCGTCTGATAGATGTTTCAGCTACCGTGTCTGTTTTGTTATGTATGATGGCTGTTCATTTGTTTTCCTTTTGGGGCTTGAAGGTCACTTGTTATAATATGCTTAAAGGCAGTCTAAGAGGGTGCCCGGTCACCTGAGCTTGTTGCGCACTTTTCTGTTTTTTTGGGATTATTTTTTACCCTTTCACGCTCAAGTTTTTGTTTGATGTTTTTGAAATAGTGTCTTAGTTTTAAGATGCCATTTAAACCTTGAGAATTCTATCCAATGTTGGCATCCTGCTGGCCAGTGAGATTTGTTCCAATACCAAGGTAAGAAATTCTGTGATTGTAGAATTTTATTTTCAACCTAAATTATTGATCCATGTTTGTCGATGTCCTTGTTTTGTTAGACCTCAATTGATCTTAATTTCTTGTTTTTTCCTTCTCATGGCATGCAACTTATGAAGGTTTTAGGAAACAATATTCTAGTGGAGCATTTTGAAATGGTTAATGTTGAACAAACAAGAAACAAAAAACATATAGCTGCATTTGGTTTAGGAAAGCATTCTTCTTCTTTTTCATTGCCACGGATGGCATCACGAAAATCACAATTGTTAGGATGTGGGGCTGCGGATTGTTCTGTGAGTGGGATTGATTGCTGTTTGCGTGGTGTGGCGGTGGGGCATTCTGGTTGGGCTCTTGGACTCTTCTCTCTTCTCTCTTCTACTGTTTTTCAGTTCCTCTTCTGTATGCTGTAATCTCTACTACTGTTGAGCAGAATAGTAATATACAGCCTGATTTGTTAGGACTGTGGGGCCTGCCCATGCTTGTGCTGACGGGTGTGGGCTGGCTTTGAGTGGCTAGGGCTGGTTGTACGTGAGCAGTAGGCTGGTAAGGCTGCCGTCTGGGTTGTATTCTAAGGACGGGTAGAAATGGATAGCCTAGGGGTAGTGTTCTCATTTTCTTGATTAGTTGTTGGGAGGTTTGTTAGGAGTGGTTAGAGTATCAAATAAGGGGCTACAGTAGGGAGAGGGACACATTATTCATTCTGGAGATTTCAGCTTGGCAGCAGGGGGGTCGACCTTGGGAGGTCCGACTTGGGCTGCATTGAGTGGTCTTCTTCGGTAGCTCTTTCTTCCTTCTCCTTCTTTTCTTCTCCCTCCTTCCAACTGTAGTTCTGTCTCATTTCTTTTGCAAATACCGAATATATTGCTGTTTGTTCCCTTCCTGCCACTGAAATTCTGCTGGAAGACTCACCGTTAGGTTTGTTACCTAACAATTGACAACTCCGCTGGGGATCCAACAGTGAGCGCTGTCTTCATCGCAACCGAGAGACATGATCACTGCTGGTGTGCGCAAGCCAAGGGAGCAATCACACTGGAACACGTGCTGTGAGGACGATCAGAGCAAGCCGATCGTTGTGAGGTAGTCATTGTGCAGGTACGAGGTGCCGTACGCTGGAAGAAAAAAAAAGAAAAAGGAAAAAAAGTTATAGAGGTTATTTTCTCTCTTCCTTTTGTGGAATCGGTAGTGGGACGTGTGTGCTACTGGAAGACGCCCAAGCTGTGAGGACTAAAAGTTGTTGATCAATCGTTGAAAGGGGCCTGCAGCAGGAGGTTTCTGTTGGAGTTGGCTGTCCGAAATGGCGCCAAGAGTTGCACTGCCAGATTTTTCAGTAGAGGATCCTCTTGGATGGATCAAGAAAGCAGAAACTTCTTGATCAATTGGATGACAAAAGATATGAAAATACATTGGGCTCAGCTTTGCATGGTGAAAACCACACTCTTTTGGTTCTTGTCTTGGCTGAGGAAAAATTTGGGCTCGAATTGGGAGCAGCTGAAGTCGGCGCTTACAGAGGAGTATGGTTACAACAAGGAGCAACATGTTCCAGCTGCACTAGAGCTAGGCGAGGTAGCAGTGCATCCAACGCCTGCTCAAGTGACGCAAGGGTTTCTAACACAAGATATGTGTACACAGCCTACTTTAGAGGTGATCAATCCGTTTGTTTTGTGCAACGAGGACGGGAATGAGTCTGGTACACAATCTGACGAACGAAGTGATGGGGAGGTGGATCACATTGCAATGGAGGAATTAACTGTCAGCTTGAGGTGTTTCCAGCTTGTTCTGGAGGGGGGCAACAGTGTAGAACTTGAGGAGCAGTTGGACTCCAATTTTGTTTGGCCGAAAGAAGTCCAAAGTGAGATTATATCTACTGTGAGTGCTTATGACCTGGCTGGAGGTATGAGTAATAGTCTGGGCTGCTAGATGTTGGGGGAGCTATCGGAGCTGCAGCAGAAGATTCCGAAGTTGAGGCTGTAGATCTCTTGCAAGATGTCATGCAGGAAAGCTCAAACAATGAATATTGCAGAATGGCGAGTGTTGTGGGCCATACTGGCGTTGCGGCTGAACATTCTTTGGAGTTGTTGGATGTTCTGCATCAGGTAGGATTGAACCGGAAAGAGTTGTACCGGAGGAAGTGTGGGCGGATTGTTTTTGTAACTGGGGTTGACACTGATTCTGCTCCAGCTCTGCTTGGGTCTGCTACTGGACTTGCTGTACGTTACCGAGGGGCAGAGAATCTTGTGTACAAAGTTAATATAGATGGCGTTTTGAGGGAAGCTTTGAAGGAGGAGTTCTACTTGGGTGTCGAGGCAGGAACAAATGTGCAGGTAGAAGTTAGTAAGTCTGGTTTGGATGAACAAATAATGGTTAAACCAGAGTTTGTAGAGCCAAACAAGTTACTGTTTTCATTGAAGTTGTTTAGTGTCTGGCGGAATGATGCATTAGTCAGGGCAAAACAGTTATATTGGTGTTTGTTGACGGTTTCAAGGATGGTGGCTCCTGCTGGGATTCGGTACTGTTGGGATTCAGGGGGAGGTCATTTTAATTTTCTTTCTGCACCTCAGCATTCCCGACGAAGTGCTGGGCAGATTGTACTATTGGTTGGTGACTTTTATGCTGTTGGAAGATATAGATATGATGATTTTGGCTTCACATGGGGTTGTTTTCTTGATCTAAGTGCTGCATTTCAGCCATGGGGATTTGTGGCCGGGAAGCATGAAAATTAATACAAGCCAGAAATGCGTGAAAATGTTCCATTTCAATCATGTTTTCATAGTTTCCCTACTTCCCACCTTGCATAAAAAAACAGCAGTTCCCTATGGGTTGGGCTCCATGGGGAGCTTGGATGGGAGGATAGAGTGATGACACCATCGCTGGATATTTTTAAGCATGTCCCTATGTACAACAATATTGAACTAGAATCAATGAACCAATTACAAAGTTACTGCAGGAGGGAAACTGTTTATGAAGGGAAGTTTCCTGAGGAGAACTTCACACCGGATCATTTTGAGTCTGGCTTCCTCCTTTTGGAAAATAGAGGTCCAAAAACAAATGAAATATCTAGGAGCAGTAAACCAGTTATAAACAGATGGAGGGGGAGAACAAGATGTTTTTCATCTGATTCATCTAGCAGCAAGGTTCAAGTTGAAGGTAATGTTGCAAATGTTCGCGCAACACACGTGCTTCATAGTCACTTTGATGAACACATGCCGCTGTTTGAGGAAGAACTTTTGACCAGGAACTCTTTTCTGAATGGGTTACAGAGGGCTGACTTATATTGCCAGCAGTTTATTCTCGATGTTGGTTTTTGTGTGTGGATAGTTTCTGTCGCTGCTGAACATTTACAGGAGGAACCAGTTCACTCTAAAGACGTGGAAATTGCGGTTGGGGTATTTATCGGTGCGGCAACAGAAATTTTCAAAGTTGAGACTACGACACAAGATTGTAAGAAAGGTGTTTTTCGAGGCTGCTGGTTGGAGATACCCTATTCCAATCTCACTGGAAAACAGGTGTGTGCAATCTTTCAAGAGGCAGTTTCTTCAGCAAATTGGGTTACAGTTTTCACCTTGAGCACAGGGTGGTTTTTTCAGCACGGGGGAAATTGTTAGGACTGTGGGGTCTGACGATGCTTGTGCTGATGGGTGTGGGCTGGCTGTGAGTGGTTGGGGCTGGTTGTACGTGAGTAGTAGGCTGGTAAGGCTGCTGTGTGTGGGTATGAGTTGTATTGTAAGGGCAGGTAGAAATGGATAGCCTAGGGGTAGTGCTGTCATTTTCTTGATTAGTTGTTGACAGGTTTTTTAGGAGTGGTTAGAGTATTAAATAAGGGGCAACAGGAGGGAGAGGGGCACATTATTCATTCTGGAGATTTATGTTTGGCAGCAGGAGGGTCGACCTTGGGCGGTTCGACTTGGGCTGCGGGGAGTGGGTCTTCTTCAGCAGCTCCTTTTTCCTTTTTCTTTTCTTCTCCCTCCTTCCAACTGTAGTTCTGTCTCATTTCTTTTGCAAATACCGAATATATTGCTGTTTGTTCCCTTCCTGCCACTTAAATTCTGCTGCAAGACTTACCGTTAGGTTTCCTAACATGATTGTTCTACGTTCTTCCCTCATTTCTCCTGCGCCACCTATTGTTATGTTGGATACCTAACAACAATGGAAAACATGCTTAGTTGTAGAAAATGAAAACGAAATTTTGGAAAATAACTACCCTAGATTTAGAAAGAAAAAAAAGCTGTTTTCATTATTTTTCAATCTAAAAAGATTTCATAAACTACAAACCTTAAAATCTTGTACAGAAATTCTAAACCCGAAAATGATAAATCTTAAAAATATCAAACCTAAAACCCTAAATCTTGAAAACCTAAGCACTTTCATTTGTTTTTGTTTTATTTTCAATTATGACATGTTTGCTTTCATTTTTCTAACTAAACATGGAACCACGTTTTTTGAAACTGTTTTCGTTTTAAAAAATAAAAGCTAAATCATTGCCCACCAATTTAAAAAAAAAACAATGCACTGATTTTTTTTATTTTTTTACTTTCAATCATCAACAACCAGAAAAAAAAACGAAAACTAAAACAAAATTGAAGCGATAAATTTCAAGACTTAAAACTCAAACTTTAAAAGCAAAACCCCATAAATTTTAAAAATTTAAACCTTAAAGTTACATTTCCTAAATTCAAAAACACAAGCTTTCTAAACCCAAAACCCTTAATTTGATTTTTAAACACTAAACCTCAGAGTTAAACTCAAACCACAAGTTTTATCACTTAAAACCTTAAAACATAAAATCTAATCGTCAACTTTCAAAAGCTTTATATCATAAATCCTAATGCATAATATGTAATCTGTTAGAGTTTTGATACTAGAAAACTATGCCTTCTGAGTGAGGCCGATGCCCTTTATTTATAGAGCATGATTAAGAGATCCAAAACTCAAGATAAGCAAGAGATTCAAAATTCAAACTCACAGGATAAAGGGATAAAATTGGCATAATCTATCATAATGAACCTTGACACACTTACAAACCAAACACACTGTGAGTCCCGACCTGGATGCCACCGGTGTTGTCAAAGGCGCGCGACATAATAAGGCGCAAAGGCCGCTTGGGGATGTGGTGCGAGGCGCGGCGCGGGGCGCAATTAAGGCGCATGCACACATAATTAAATATATACAGTTTTCAACAATATTTTAAATTAAAAAAAACTTAAATTTAATCAAAATAATACAAATTAAAATACATATTGATAAATTTTCACCAAATTATAATCCAATAATCAATCCAGCGGATCCCCGTATTGCTTCGGTCATCTTCCCCAACTCCATGGCTTCGTCGCTATGCTCGTTGAATTGTTGGTGCTCCGGAGTATCGTTCATACTCATCCGCACTTTTGCTTTTGCTTGTGCGCGAAGTAAGCCCCAGCGGCGCAAGAACGTAGTTTTTTGTTCATGGAACTTCATCAATAGAAGAACGTTACGTAGTCAAGGATCCACTAAATCTTTATATGCTTTGCCTGCAACTAATACCCCTTCTTTAGATGGGTACTTCGATTCTTACTTGTTCGCAACTTTATTATTCCTCGGGTATGGTTTACGTTGTCAGTCTCAGGAAATTTCTCATCCCACGATTTCCCTACTTTGTTACCCTCGATTTCGGCAGCCATGTGCGCCTTTACCGCGCCTTTTGATGCAGTGCCTCTTGGGTTGGCGCGTGAGGCGCAGTGAGGTCGCCGCGCCTTTGACAACAAGGGATGCCACTGAACGGTGCCCCAACCTGGTGGGCCACATGGCCGCAAGCGCGCCTCCCCATACGCCAGAGGCTGCCGACTAGTAGCGAGGGTTTGAGGTGGTACATGAGGGAGACTATACCCTCTGCCCGGGTATCATCGGCGGCCCAGATAGGGTGTGCGATGATAAACTCTGCAGGCCACCACCAACGATGTCTATAAATATCCAATCAGTGCATATAATATGGCAGTGTGCAGGTAATGATGGAAAACAATACTAAAAGCTCTAAAGGGTTGGCTTTGGTTCCTGAAGGACACTAGACTGACACTACCTGCTTCGGCCTAAGCTGGAAAATCTCTGAAAAAGTAACCATATGTATACACATATGTGGACTGTATACGTAGTGACGTCTACGACCATATATATGGCTACTACTGCTATTAGCCTGGACCTGAGGCATAACTCAGGCGTCCATAAGCTGTAGCATGAGTCTCACGAGTATCAAGGGACGCAATGCCCGATATCACAAAAATATAGGATGCCGTGCCTAGTATCACGGTAATAGGGTCGCCATGCCCGATATCATATCAAGAAGGGTCATCATGCCCGTATATCACAGTAAGGGTCGCCATGCCCAGTATCACGTCATTAGGGTCGCCATGCCCGTATCTCATATTTCATAAGGGTCGCCATGCCCGAGTATAACTATATAGGGATGCCATGCCCTATCACAATATAGGTACGCCATGCCTGAATCACAATATAGGGACGCCGTGCGCGTATCACAATGTAGGGACGCCATGCCCGTGTCACAATATTGGGTCGCCATGCCTGAATCACAATATAGGGACGCCATGTTCGAATCACAATAGAGGGATGCCATGCCCGAATCATAGTAGAGGGACGCCGTGCCCGTATCACAATATAGGGTCGCAATGCCTGTAACATATAACACGAGGGTCGTCGTGCCCAAATTATAGCAGAAGGGTCACCATGCCCAATTATATCAATTATCAACAGTCAAGGCTTTAATTAGAGAGCCAGCAGTTAATTCAGAACTCATTTACATTCAATAATAACAAGGGCGTAACCATTATTCAATTTAGTTAGGTGACGTGGTCGTACCACTCACCTCCATTCATTTTATTTTTAACTGATAAGTGCGTTAGCCATGCAATACCACAACAATTATCCATTTCATTTATGATATCGACATTTAGAAGTAAGACCAAACACATTGATAGGTGTTTCGACTATATAACCAAGAATGCCAATTAGGCACATGAAAGGGCACACCCAAAAGGGGTGGCACACTTTGAGGTTGATGACCTCAAACGTGTCTTGGGTTCTAATAAGGTCATTAGGTTCCAAACAAGACAACTAAATTAAGAAAAATCCATTTTAGGGGCAACGCACGTTGAAACCGGCGTGCGGCACATGACACATATTATAAAACATAACGACTTTAAGGTATAAATACTAGACCACCTACCTTATGCCTGTAGAGGAACACTCGCCCACTATTGACTTTTGATTTGGTCCATATTAGAAGAAAACGATAAAACACATGAATGCCTTGAAAATAGGGCATATGAGCCTGCACCTAAATAACTCCGTCGAGAGAAAGACAAACGATGAAAGACGCAAGATGAATGAAGATCTTACCGACACACATCCAACAAGACGAACAAAGATCGATTTGGAATCCAGATGGAGAAGTTATCGTCAAACCTAGCTTGAAGGGCTTGAGGAACTCAAATGGGGAGAAAGGAGGGTCTCCTGTTGCTGGAATGAAGAAAAGAAAGGTAGGGGTAAGTGTTAATAGAATTTATGGTCAAATTGTAATTTTGCTCAAAATTACTGGGTCGCACGGTTGGCCAAACCGTGCGCCAACTGTGCTCGGTTTACTGTCAAAGGAGGGGCCCCACATAGAGAAAATGTGCGCTAACCGTGTCATTAACCTCTGCTAAAAACTGCAGGCATTTGGTACAGGCGTGCGACCCTCGGCGCACGATTAGGGCAAACCATGCGCCCTATTCTGCTCACTGAAATGCCTTGCACGGTTAGAAGAAACCGTACTTGGTGCGCTGCACGGTTTTTACTAACCGTGCGGCTTAGTGCTTTCTTCCACCAATCGGGGTTCCGGTCTCCGAACAAGCCTCAAACACCCCCGTTTCCTCCTTAGCCTCAGCAGACATCCATATTAGGTCAAAACCAAAGATTTAAATCGGAAATTAAAGGATCCATACATCATAGAAAAATCGGGTTCTTACAATCTTCCTCCTTTAAAGGGACTCATTCCCGAGTTGTCCTTCCAAGGGTGGTAAAATGCTGTCTGAGAACAACTTTGGCCACTAAGCACGTACGTCGGCCTTTCGCTCCCAAGTCTCATCCTGGACCCAGCCGTGCTGCCACAACACCCGTACTAAAGGGATAGACCGTCCTTAGAGAGCCTTCACGCTCCAATTAACGATGCGTATGAGATACTCCTCAAAAGAAGCATCGACATCCAAAACAACATCCTCGGGATCAAAAGTATGAGATGAGTCGGCGTGGTAACGACGAAACTGTGAAACGTGGAAGACGTTGTGCATGACATGGTATCTCTGAGGTAATAACAACCGATAAGTTACCGGCCCGAGCCTCTATAAGATCTCAAACGACTTGATATAACGAGGCGACAATTTCCCTTGCCTCCTTATCCGTCTATATGCCAAGTTTGGGTGATACCCGCAAGAAAATACGACCCCCAACCTCGAACTCCAGAGGTCGTCTACGATGATCGACATAAGATTTCTGCCTACTGAGCGGTAGACATCTGCTTCCTGATAAGCTGAACCTGCTCCGAAGTCTCCTGAACGAGATGATGACCCAGTAGCGCTGCCTCTCCTACCTCTAACCAGCACAAAGGCGAACGACATGACCTATTGTATAGGGCCTTATAAGGAGCCATCTGAATCGTCGCCTGTTGTTGTAGGCAAACTCAACCAGGGGTATATGCCTTCCCAAGAGCCCCTGAAATCAAAGACACATACCCGGAGCATGTCCTTCAGCACCTCTATATAGTCCATTCTGACCGACCATCGGTCCGAGGGTGAAAAGTTGTGCTTAAGAGCACCTGTGTACCCATAACTCTTTGTAACCCCTGCCAGAACATAAACGTGAAACGAGCGTCTCTATTTGAAACGATAGTACGAGGGACCCCGTGCTACTGTATAATCTCACGGACATACAGTCTTTCTTGCTCATGTACCGAGAAAGTCTCCCAGATAGGAAATAGTTGAGCTATTTTCGTCAAATGATTCATGACTACCCAAACTGCATCGCTACCTCGAGGCGACCTCGGTAAGCTGACTACAAAATCCATCGCAAGATCCTCCCATTTCCATTCTGGGACCGGCAACGGCTGTAGTAAGCCAACGGATCTCTAGTGTTCCGCCTTCACCTGATGACAGGTGGAACACCTAGTGATAAAACCCGTTATCTGACGTTTCATCCCTGACCAACGCATATCACGATACATCTTGGAGATACCTGGGTGTACTACCCACTGAGAAGCATGCGACTCTTGCATCAACTGCTCCCTCATGTCTGTAGGGACCCAGATACGCCCATGTATATGCAGGATGTCGTCACCATCGATAGACCCATTGGGAGGCGGGTCCTCACCTTAGATACTCTATCGTAGGACCAAGCCTTTAGGATCAGAAAACCGCCTCATCTTCACTCTCTCAAGAAGTGAAGAGGTCACTGATAGCGATGCAAGTACAAACTGTCCATGACGGTCGCCTCATCTTCACTCTCTCAAGAAGTGAAGAGGTCACTGATAGCGATGCAAGTACAAACTGTCCATGACGGTCCTGAACCTCTATGTGCATCTCAGAAAACAAAGCCATAAGTTGCCATTCGCTGCTGTCCACCCGAACCATCTGAGTATGAGTCCTCCTGCTCAGAGCATTAGCAATAGCATTGCCCTTCCTGGGCGTATAAGCAAGCTCGAAGTTGAAAGATTGAAGGTATTCAACCCACCTTCGCTGCCTGAGATTCAGGTCTCGCTCCGTGAAAATATACCTGAGGCTTTTGTGGTCCGTAAACACCACAAAACGCTCTCTCAACAAGTAATGCCTCGAACAACGCAAGTTGGGAATAACAACTGCTAACTCGAGATCGTGCGTCGGGTAATTCCGCTCATGAGGCCTTAGCTGCCGTGACCCGTACGCAACGACTCGATCTTCCTGCATCAAAACCGCTCCTAGCTCGAAACCTGATGCATCACAATACATTTTATAGCTTCTGCCCGACTTTGGCAGAATCAGGATTGGCGCTGAAGTCAGTCTCCCTTTCAGTTCCTGAAAGGCTGTCTCGCAGGCTTTTGATCATATAAACTTCATACCCTTTTTAATCAAGCCCGTAAGAGGTGTTGCTAAGCGTGAGAAGTCCTGTATGAAATGCCTGTAATAACCAGCTAGCCCTAATAAACTCCGTATGTCAGAGATGTTCTTGGGCCGCTCCCAGGTAACCACAACACTCACCTTCTCAGAGTCAACTGATACTTCTGCCTCTGAGATAATATGACCTAAGAAGTGAACATTGTTTATCCAGAAGTGACATTTACTAAGCTTAGCATACAACCGATGCTCTCTCAGTGTTTTCAAAACGATCTCAAGATGTGTGGTATGATCACTTCGAGTATTAGAATACACTAAGATGTTATCTACAAAGACTACCACGAAAGAATCCAGATAGGGGTGGAAAACCTTATTTATCAAAGCCATGAAAACGATAGGTGCGTTCGTAAGTCCGAATGGCATAACCAAATATTCATAACATCGTATTGACTACGAAAAGTTGTACGTGGGATATCTGAAGGTCTGACTCGAACCTGATAATAGCCCGATCGTAGGTTGATCTTCGGAAACACTATCGCTCCTCTGAGCTGATCGAAGAGATAATCAATACGAGGTAAGGGATACCGGTTTTTCACTGTAAGTTGATTTAACTTCCGGTAATCCATGCAAAGTCTGAGGGTTTCATTCGCCTTCTTGACGAAAAAGACCTGTGAATCCGAAGGAGAAGTACTGGGCCATATAAAACCTTTGGTCCCTAAATCCTCTAGTTGTCTCTTGAGCTCCTGCAACTCAGTAATAGCCATCCTGTAAGGAGGAATGAATACTGGTGCAACTCTAGGCACTAACTCGATAGTAAACTCTACCTCTTTCTCAAGAGGTAGTCCAGAAAAGTCGTCAGGGAAAGCATCCCTAAATCGATCGACTACATGAGAGAATTCAACCTGATGTAATCCCTGATCATCCATAAAAAGACTAGCAATCTAGGCAGACACCCCACCTAGCCCAAGGTGCTCGGGTCCAGCTCTACCTGCAGCTTTACCTGCCTGGACATCCCACTCGCCCTTGTGAGTATAAGTACCGCCCTCTGGTGATGTAAACGACACCCTCCGGCGATAACAATCCACATAGGCATGATAGGGAATCAACCGGTCCATCTCGAGAATGACATCGAAGCCCGTCATCTCGAGGATGAAGAGGTCCCATAAGAAAAGGTCCGCTTACCTCAAGAGGACAATCCCTACATTGGCGTACACCCTCTGGCCGTAAACCCAATGGGGTGTCAATTGTCATAACGCCACATGAGTAGAATATCAAGCCCAAGGCTTTCCACAATCGATAAAGAGATGGAGTGTGATGCACCTGTATCAAATAAATATGGCTTGATCCACATCTCGGTACTGCAACTTGACTACTCGGAGCGGGTCCGCTGTAACGACTATAGCTTTTTCACATAATATTACATGATTTTAAACATAATTAACTATCAAATTACAAGTCGAGGATCGTAAAGTCTAGTGTCTTTGGAAGACTAGGTACATAAAACTGAAAACATGAGACTAAATAAAACATTTTTTTATTTATCATCCATTATGAGCTCCTAACTTCCTTTGAGCGCTTACATCTGCATATGACAACTTGGGGGAAATACATGAACAAAAGGGATGAGTTAAAAAGCATTGTAAGGAAATGAACATAAGAATAAAGCTTAGCACATGGGTTAGAAGACACAACATAATGATATAAAAAGGTATGAAACATGATTAAATATAAGGAATCATAACATGAGATCATATAATGTGGCAGCAACATAAAAAACGACTTTAGCACGAGTCAAGACTCGTTGCACATAGAGGAGCACGAGTCAAGACTAACCACCAAGACCATTGCACATAGAGCACGAGTCAAAGCCAACCACCAAGACCGTTGCACATAATGTCTCATGAGACTAAACATTACCTAATGCATTGGAGCGCTATCTGGGCGCATCCATCATAACATGTTCATGAATATGTTTGTCACATAAAGAATCATACATAAACAATCAAACATAAATATAAAGGTTATCCATGGAAAAAATTGAGTATCATAATCATGTCAAAACATAATAAATGGACGTATCATAAAAGTGTTCATGGAAGAAAGGAATTAAATCATACATGAACATAAAGAAAAATAAACATAGATCTTGATTAGTTATGTCAAACTGAAGTGACAACATGTAAAAAGAGTATTTAAGAAACTTTAGAATTAAAACATTTTAACGCGGTTTAAGGAAAATATTAAAGAACATTTAAAGTAGAAAAGAGAATAATCTTTTATATAAAACCAGAAGTGAACTATGGAAGTTTTTGTTGGATTGGTGTTGCCCGATCCGGTTGGGCCGACTGCTTGTGGCCCGCAACTGTCGCAATGCTGACCACTGTAGCGGAGCTGACCGACCGACACCGACAGACACTGTAGCGGTGCGGATTTCGGGGTCAACTTCACTGTAGCGCTTTTGACTTCCAGCCGGCAGACACTGTAGCGCTTTTGACAAAGTTGGCCGCCGATCACTGTTGCAACGCGGACTTACTATTTCGGAACAGTGGACCGTCTTCTTCATATGTAGCCCATTTCGGGCTAGGGTTTACTACTGAAAAAACCCTCTGTAATTTGTGCTCCCGAATAGTGAAATATTCTGCCTCTCCAGTGGACGTAGGGATTTTTCCCGAACCACGTAAATCGCTGTGTCCTTTGCTTTCTTTCTTTCGTTTTTCTTGTTTCTGTCGTTGTGTCTCCCGGCGTTTTCGCAACAGTTTTCATAATAAAATGAGTGATTTTAGAAAAATAATGGTGGTTTAAAACATATTATAAAGTGCACTTGAAATTGGGTAAGAATTCGGGAAGTTCTTTTAAATCGGGCTTTCTTATTGGGAAGAATTGAGTAGGGAACCTTTTAAAAACATATATATCTCCGAAAAAGAAAGATGAATGGATCTTGATACATGATTTTGGAACATATACACAACATTTGGAAGATGTACATAAAAATAAGAGAATTTCATTTGGGTAAAAAGAGAGCGTAATCTGAAGGAATAATGGAGGTTCGGGTAAAATCCCTTACCTCATGTCCGAAACGATTATGCACTTGATCTTAATATCCTGAATAATCAAATTAAATCCATTAATTAATTAATTCAAAACCTTTTATACATGTATTTGATTTAGTTTAATTTTATTAAGTTCATTTATGTCCCTTTTGATGGGTTATGAGATTCTATTTCATCGTTCGGGGGCGTTAGTTTCCTTGGTTATCATGATCGGTTTACTTGTATATGTGTATGAAAAATCATGTAGAATGAGGATAGTTGTCCAGAACTGAACTTATATGATATTAATGAACTTATAGAATATTAAAATACCATTTTGTTTTCAAAAGTGAGGATGATTAATTAGATAAATCATTAATGATAATCGTTTAGATTAATTTAGTGTTTTTTTGATCATCACAAACCAGTTTTGTTATATTTTTAAATATCACGTATATCTACTGGTTTTAGAACATTAAATATATTGCAATACATATAATATAATCTGGTTCAACCATAAAAATGGTTTTATGACTGAAAATTCATTTTTTTTGATTTTTGAAACACATTTTGGTTAAGTGAAAACCCACCATACAAATCACTTTGAGGCTAAGTGAGAACCAACATATCATCACAAGGAACCATTAACGGGCTGGGCAAAGAACCCTGTCCAGGACCAAACTTGTCCAAAAAAAGCACCACAAAAACATGCGAGACCATCACTTTGTGGCTAAGTGAGAACCAAACTTAAGATCCCCCATGATCAAAAACGTCATCATCAGATCCGCCAACACGATCCCAATTTGCCAAAAAAACCTTGGAACCAACCCAAAGTGGGGGCGTGCGCGAAGGGCAAGGCCAAAAGAGCAGTGGAGAATCATCAAATGAAGTTATCAAACTCTGGAAGGTGTAATTGAAAGATGAAAACACGTTGTCCACAAAGGTGGTAAATCGACACCTCATGGACGATGTTTTCATTCTCAAAGTAAAAGAGAGAGGAGAAGAGTTTTGATGAAGAATTATTCCATCAACATGATAAAATTCCAGTATATGTAAGATACTGGAGTTTTCATGCCACTTGGGCAAGGGGAAGTGGGGAGAAGATAAGAAAAGAAAAGAATTTGAAAAGAAATTGAAAGAAAACGGAAGATGATTTTACCTCTTGATTCCTTCTTGTTGAGAACCTCCTTAGGGGATTGGTTTTGGTCTTTTGTTAAGACTAAAAGCTCCTGGATGCGGGAGAGGGGTTTGGGAGGAGATTTGAGTAGAATTTGGACAAAGCTCAAAGTTTTAGAGGTGTGAGGAGAAGAGCTGGTGAGAGGTGATATTTATAGTGGGGGAGAAGAGTGTTTTCTCATTATTTAATCCATTAGTTTATTATTTTGCTTAAGACAAGTAATAATGTTGATTCTTGAGACTAAATACAGTAATTATATCATTTGAGTTCGAACCAAAGGTTCTTACATCAGTCATGACTCAAGGAATAGTGTATTTAACTTATAATGTATATATATCGTAAATTACCGTATTTCACTATTCACAAAAAATTCAAGTATTTCAGAAAAATCCAAAAAATCCACTCTAACCATTTTTTGACGTCTAAAATTCAAAAATGAACTCTATTTTATGAAAATAATTTTTAAATATGAAAAATTTAATTTTTAATTAAAATCATCATTTACTTGGAAAATACAAATTTTAAAATTAAAACTGCTTTTCTAACACTTTCAAAACTTAATTAAGGTCTCATAAAATTATTTGTAATCATAAGACAACGAAATATTAATTTATGAATACATTTTATGAAAATAAATTTTCTTTTAAATTATTAAATTAGTCATAATATTGTAATTAAATATTTATGACTTACAAAAATACGAACACTTAATAATTTTTTTAAAATATTTATTTACTTATACTATGATATAAATATATCATATTGCCACTTATAAGATTGATAAATTTTATTTATACTATCATTGGTGAGGTTATTATTCAATTGGTTGGTTTACTATTCATAAGGGCCACATTACTATTTCAAAGGTCAAGTTACTATTTCATCGGTATATGTTCCTTAACTTCTAAAAATACCTTTTATTTCATTCATTTACCATTTATAAAGTTTGTATTGTGTTCAAAATGTGATTTCATGTGATTATACTATATTACATAATTATAAGAAGAGAATTTCATTGATAAAAGTTTTGGGTTGTTACATCCGCTCTGCTAGCGTTGCTTATCTGAAGCCTGGCTACCTCGATCACGACCTACTCCTCTGCTTGTATGACCAGTAGTACTCCAGCTACCTGCGTGACGAGGTGCTCCTGATCCTGCTCCTGATCCTGCTCCTGAAGGTGGAGTTGATATGGATCTTCTCCCATTAGGCACAAATGAGGTCTCGGAAAAACGCTGAAGATGCCCCAATTTGCCGCAGCCTCGACACTTGATAGGGTCTCTGGGACACTAAGGCTTCTTATGCCCAGACTTTCCACACTGGTGACAAACCACATAACTGTCAGTGGGTGTCACCCAACTGCCGCTGTGTTAGGTACCGGGATGGGCAGCGGAAGCCGATGGGCCGGAAAATTAAAATTTTTCGCATCACCGGAGCAACGTTACGATGTCGACTTCAGTGAGCTATCCCGATACGGTCCGAGGACCACGCGTGGATTTGACAGAGCACAAAATATAAAATGAACAAGTATCTTGTTCGGATCTGACGTGCGCAAGTGTGTCGCAGGTTGCCGGCGACCGTTGCTCGAAGACTTTGACGTTGAAGTCCTCTAGATCGTCCACACACGCCTTTCGAATCTGCACGCGCGTCGTTCGTTGGAATCCGGGTGCTAGCGCAGTACACCAACGATCTCTTCGACGCAATAGTGATCACCGCAAGGCAAGAAACTTCGATCCAAGAAAGATGATCTTGAAGTTATTCCTTGCTTGAGAGGATCTCTCTCTAGAATCCAGGAGGAGAGAGAGGCTCTCAAATTTGACACATGAATAGTTTCCTGGAGAGAGCCTCTCTCTTACTTATATAGGGGATATCTAAAATACCCGGTATGGGTTCCCGACCCCCGTGTAATAGATATTCTCTGTATAAGTATTATAAATATTTATTTATGTCAAATAAAATTATGCCATAAATAATATTTATAATTTTATCACTAACTGCAATATATATTAAATATATATTGCGTGATAAACTTGAGTCTATAACTCGATTCACTTCTCCAGAAAATATTAAACGAATCCTGGATATTTAAATCCGTTCGAATAATGTTTAACTTTGTATTTACTTAATAACTTGTAAATGCATGTTATAAATAAATTCAACAAATTATTCCAAGCTTGAATAATTAAAGAATTTATTTATTCCTTGGTGATCTATAGAACTTGGATAGTACTCGGACCCTTTAGTGGGACCCGCCAAGTTTTTATATTCCTATTCCCAGAATAGAGCAGATTCTCAAAGCGCTATTGTGTGTGACCCTCTAGGCCCTTATCTCAATAGCAGTGAATAATATCCACCGACCAAGAGCGGGGTCTAGAAACCCATCAATGTCCCTATAGAGACAAGGTAAAGTCAAAGCAATGACTACCTTCCTACGAACATGGTCTGTGTAAAACGGGACGGGCAGCGGAAGCTGATGGGCCGGGAAATTAAAATTTTTCGCATCACTGGAGCAACGTTACGACGTCGACTCCGGTGAGCTATCCCGGTACGGTCCGAGGACCACGCGTGGATTTGACAGAGCACAAAATATAAAACGAACAAGTACCTTGTTCGGATCTGACATGCGCAAGTGTGTCACAGGTTGCCGGCGACCGTTGCTCGAAGACTCTGACGTCGAAGTTCTCTAGATCGTCCACACACGCCTTTCGAATCTGCACGCGCGTCGTTCGTTGGAATCCGGGTGCTAGCGCGGTACACCAATGATCTCTTCGACGCAACAATGATCACCGTAAGGCAAGAAATTTCGATCCAAGAAGGATGATCTTGAAGTTCTTCTTTGCTTGAGAGGATCTCTCTCTAGAATCCAGGAGGAGAGAGAGGCTCTCAAATTTGACACATGAATAGTTTCCTGGAGAGAGCCTCTCTCTTACTCATATAAGGAATATCTAAAATACCCGGTATGGGTTCCCGACCCCCGTGTAATAGGTATTCTCTGATACCACTGTTAGGTACCGGGACGGGCAACGGAAGCTGATGGGCTGGGAAATTAAAATTTTTCGCATCATCGGAGCAACGTTACGTCGTCGACTTCGGTGAGCTATCCCAGTAAGGTCCGAGGACCACGCGTGGATTTGACAGAGCACAAAATATAAAACGACCAAGTACCTTGTTCGGATCTGACGTGCGCAAGTGTGTGGCAGGTTGCCGGCAACCGTTGCTCGAAGACTTCGACGTCGAAGTCCTCTAAATCGTCCACACACGCCTTTCGAATCTGCACGCGCGTCGTTCGTTGGAATCCGGATTCTAGCGCGGTACACCAACGATCTCTTCGACACAACAGTGATCACCGCAAGGCAAGAAACTTCGATCCAAGAAGGATGATCTTGAAGTTCTTCTTTGCTTCAGAGGATCTCTCTCTAGAATCTAGGAGGAGAGAGAGACTCTCAAAT
This sequence comes from Viscum album, assembly GCA_963277665.1. Classification (NCBI taxonomy): domain Eukaryota; kingdom Viridiplantae; phylum Streptophyta; class Magnoliopsida; order Santalales; family Viscaceae; genus Viscum; species Viscum album. Next base: position 804,153,898 of record OY728148.1, read on the forward strand.
TTGACACATGAATAGTTTCCTGGAGAGAGCCTCTCTCTTATTTATATAGGGGATATCTAAAATACCCAGTATGGGTTTCCGACCCTCGTGTAATAGATATTCTCTGTATAAGTATTATAAATATTTATTTATGTCAAATAAAATTATGCCATAAATAGCATTTATAATTTTATCACTAACTGCAATATATATTAAATATATATTGCGTGATAAACTTGAGTCTATAACTCGACTCACTTCTCCTGAAAATATTAAATGAACCCTGGATATTTAAATCCGTTCGAATAATATTTTATCTTTGTATTTACTTAATAACTTGTAAATACATGTTATAAATAAATTCTAACAAATTATTCCAAGCTTGAATGATTAAAGAATTTATTTATTCCTTGGTGATCCACAGAACATGGATAATACTCAGACCCTTTAGCGGGGCCCACCAAGTTTTTATATTCTTATTCCCAGAATAGGGCAGATTCTCAAAGCGGGGCAGATTCTCAATAACAGTGAATAATATCCACCGACCAAGAGTGGGGTCTGACAAGGTCTGACAACCCATCGAGACCCCTATAGAGACAAGGTAAAGTCAAAACAACGACTACCTTCCTACGAACATGGTCTGTGTAATATAATATCTTTGTCATCGATATCTTAATAAAATAGAATGTACACTAGTGTCATCATCCTTTATCTTGCTTTATTTTTTTTGTTGATTTGTTCGGACGATCTTACCTTCCACTACCATGGCCATGAATTTAATGAAGGTGCAACCATCCTAATCTACCAGGCCCGAGATATCTATTCCTGAACTTGGAAGCGACAAATCCTATATTGATCATTCAATCAATGCCATGTCACCAATGACATACCCAACACAAACTATCTCGCCACAACTTTATCGCTTTGGTTTTCGCCTTGCATCAAAGTATGCAATTAAATGACATTCATTGATAATGATCTCAAGTATGGAGACCATTACACATGTCCGTAGATAGGAACGACCAATGACACCTGAAACATGTGGTGTTCCTATTATGCGGGTCTGTCCTCATGATTTCAACTACTAGAGATCATTAAGTGCGAACTTCACGAGAAGAAGTCTCAATGCTTATGAGCTCCCAACACCTGATGGTCACACATCATCTGTGTCCTTTCAGAATGATGTAACTAGACCATATGACATTACTTTAAGATTATTGTCACGACATCTCGGGGTTCTCATTATAGCTTGGGATCTGCTATAACCTTTTGATATGACATGTAATCTAAGGACATTGTCATAAACAAAGTGGATGCAGAAGTATCTACACTATTATGGCAAGATAAACACATGTATATAAAACAAACTGCATACATGTAGTGGTAATCAAAGTATAATTCAAAGTGGGTCTAGGGCACCCACTTTCAACACTCCAACTTGCACTAGAGCCAACTGCTAATAGGTTTCAATCTACTAGCTCTCACATGAGAATCATGCTTCTGTTGAGAAATGACTTTAGTCAGGGGGTCTGCCACGTTGTCCTCTGTGGCTACTCTGCTAACTGTCACTTCTGTTGAGAAACCAAAATCTCTTATGGCCTCATCGAAACGAACATTCCATGATCGTGATGCCTACTTCAACCCATAAATGGATCTCTGCAACTTGCACACTTTATTGACATTCTTTGACTTGACAAACCCTTCGGGTTGATGAGTCATATAGACGTCTTCAACCAGCTTCCCATTTAGAAAAGCAGTTTTGACATCTATTTGCCAAATTTCATAATCATGAAAGGGTGCTATTGCAAGCAATATTCTGATGGATTTAATTATTGCTACTTGTGAGAAGGTTTCATCATAGTCAATGCCTTGACGTTGCCTGAAACCCTTTGCAATCAGTCTTGCTTTAAAGGTATTAACCTCACCATCCATGTCCAGCTTTTTCTTGAATACCCATTTGCATCCAATAGGTTTTATATCAGACGGAGGGTCTACCAAAATCCAAACTTGATTTTGGTACATGGACTCCATCTCATAATTTATGGCATCTTGCCATTTAGCAGCTTCTTTGCCTTCTACTGCTTTCTTGTAGGTTAGAGGTTCATCATCCTCAAGGAATAATGTGTCACCTGACTCGGTGACAAGAAAACCATAACGCTCTGGTTCTCTAACCTCTCGCGTAGACCTACGTAGTATCTGTGTCTCAGGAACAACTTCTTCTTCCTTTTGCTCTTGTGGAGATTGTTCCTCTACCAACTCTTGTGCATCTGGAGCATTAACTTCATCGAAGTAAATCTTGCTCCCACTATTTCCAATAGAAATGTGTTCCCTTTTTAAAAATATGGCGTATCTTGCCACAATAACTTTTCTATCTAAAGGGTTATATAAGTAATATCCTCTAGTTTCCTTAGGATAACCTATAAAGATGCACTTAGTGCTTCTAGATGCTAATTTGTCACTTGATAAAGTCTTGACAAATGCCTCACACCCCCATACACGTATGTGTGTCAGACTGAGTTTCTTTCCATACCATAACTCATGTGGAATCCCATCTGCAGCTTTAGTTGGTACTCGGTTAAGGGTATATGCTGCTGTCTGCAAAGCGTATCCCCAAAAGGATAATGAAAAAGTTGCCTGACTCATCGTTGATCTGACCATGGTCCTATTTTTCCTTTCACTAACACCATTCCATTGTGGTGTATAAGGAGTGAGTTGGGATACTATCCCACACTCCTTCAAGTGATAAATGAAAGCTTGGTTAAGATATATTCTCCGCCTCGGTCTGAGCGGAGTGCTTTTATCTTTTTACCAAGTTGGTTTTCTACTTCATTTTGGTATTCCTTAAAAAACCGAAAGGAATCAGACTTATACCGCATTAAGTAGATATAGCCATACCTACTATAGTCATCGGTAAAAGTAATGAAGTATGAAAAACCACCCCTTGCCTTTACTGGAAATGGACCACATACATCAGTATGTATTAATTCCAGTATTGCATTGGCTCTTTCTCCATTTCCAGAGAAAGGTGCTTTGGTCATCTTTCCTTGTAAACAAGCTTGACATACATTCAAGGGTTCTAACTGTATCAAGTCTAAATACCCTTCTTGATGCAATCTTCGTAATCGCTTCTCGTTTACATGACCAAGCCTGAAGTGCCATAGGCGGGTGATATATGAGTCATGTTGGTTGTTTTTGTCATTGATTGCCATTACGGGGTTCTCGAGTTCCAGCATATGTAAACCATTGTTAAGATGTGCTATACCATAACATATTTTATCCCTATAAAAGAGAGAACATTTGTTTCCAAACTTGAAATAAAAACCCATAGTGTCTAAACTCGACACAGAGATAATGTTTCTGGTTACTGATGGTACATAATAGCAATTGTTTAAAACTAGAGTCAAACCACTTGGCAAGGTTAAGTGATAGTCTCCCACTGCCAAGGCTACCAGATTTGCACCATTTGCAGCTCGGAGATCCACTTCACCTTTTGCAATCTTTTTGAACCTACTTGGTTCCTGTATATGAATACAAATGTGTGAGCCACATGCCTTATCCAATACCCAACTTGTAGATAAAGGTAGATTGTATTTAATGACAAAAATACCTGAAGTAGAAGCATCGGTTTGCTTCTTCTTCCCAGCTCTACAATTCTTCTTCCAGTGGCCTTTCTTACTACATCCAAAGCAGACAGCGTCCTACTCATTATTTTGCCTCTAAATCTTTAGGTTCTTTGCAGGATGATGCATTGATGTCTTTGGTATTTTTCATATCCTTGTCGTCTTGGCGAACTAAAGCCAAAAGGTTCGGGAGCGACTTTGTCATATCATTTATGTTATAATTGACAATAAAAGTCGAGAAGCTTGACGGTAAAGAGGCAAGAATGTGATCCAGTGCCAGTTCTTGGTTCAATTTGAACCCAAGGGCTTCAAACATCTCAATATACCCAATCATCTTGAGTAGGTGAGGACCGACTTGATGCCCTTCTGCTAGCCTGCACTTATAAAGGGCATTTGAGATCTCATACCTTTCCCGCCTGGCCTTCTCCTGATATAATTCTTGGAGATGTGAAAGCATCTTGTAGGCGTCCTCATCCTCATGCATTTTTTGCAGGGCTGGACATGGATGACAACATGATGCATTGCACATCAAGCGCATCGTCTATATTGCTTTCTCCATTTATATTTTTCCGCCTTGCTTGCTCTCTAAGGAGGCTCAGCAGGAACTGGGGATTCCAGCACATATAACTTCCTTTCTTGGCGTAGTACTATGCGCAAACGCCTGTACCACTCTTGGAAGTTATTGCTGGTCAGAATATTTTCTTTATCCAGAATCGATCGCAGTGATAAAGTACTTGTGGTGTTGGTGATTGCCACCTTAAATCTACATCAGATAAACATTTAGCAGTTAGTACTTTGTCTTGATTACCTTTTGACATTTATGATTAATAAATTATATCATTTTAATGTCTCCCACTATTTTAGCGAACCTTAATAGCCCTCACTATTAGATTCAGAATACTCTGTCGCTTGAGTATTCTAGTGGTAAGGATCCTCGAAACCTCCCTCATAGTTTACAAGTTATGGCTACGCCACTACTCGGAGGGTTTCAAGGTAGGCGCTAGACTGGCCAACCACTTGACTTGTGGTTCTTTGTGTTGTTGAGTAAAGTCCCAGCTTTTGGAATCCGAACTTGATTCCCTCAACATCTTGCCTCTAAAGTGATAGCAAGTTAGCTATGACTAATCATTGACTACTCACTTTAGTTAAGTCGACCCAGTTCTCTCATGAAAACGCCCCGGTAATAAGAGGCACGCTCAACTATGACTGATGAGCTCCCCAAACACCCGGTTTTGTTTAGATGTGAGAAATGGAAGGCATTTGAACTTTATATATCTTTGAGGGATTTTATTATTTATTGACAAATAATTTTTTTTTCTATCTATATGTTCAAACTAGATTGTCGCGCTCAATAATGAACACGCAATAGAAATATATTCGTCACTTCTTTATGCATTTTTTATCTTATTTACTATTCTATGTGATCAAGCAATAATCATGCACTAACATAAAATAATAAACAATGCATAAAGGTAAATCATGCAATCCGATTGGTCTTGAGCATTCTATAAAGATCGATCCATAACGGATCAATCTTAACCTAGAGGGATCCATACCTGAGTCGTCACCTAACTCACGTCGCAGCCATCCCCAGTGCAATGCGCTCGGCTCCTGTCTGGTTTACCGCCTCGACTTGGCGGAGTCTGCGTCTTGGATCATCATCGATTAATTACAAATATACTCGCACGCAGGCGAGGGGGTCTAGGGGTACAAAATACAGCTCGTGCATTGGACACGCAGACCCTTATACATATTTGAATTAAAAGACGATTCACAGACAACTCAAGCCTTGCCCCAACCGTGCACAAACTACCGGAATCACCCCTCAATGCTCGCACAGTTTCTCCTGAATACGTAAGAGAAAGTCGCACAGTTTCCCTCACCGTGCACCTTCTATTGAACTAGAAAAACCTTACGGAAAGGCATATTGCACGATTTTCATATGTAAGGAAATCTGCATGGTCCTCAAGAGGCTTTGGAGTGGCTAGAGAAAGGCCAAATTGGCCGATACATACACAATACATAATAAATAAGAAAACCCAAAAATACCAAACCAAAGATCTCCTCGTGACCCACGGTCATGCTCCAATAACACCACCACAACCTGCTCCATGAGCGACCTGAGAGGAGTCTATAAGAAGGTACTTCTCGAGAACTTGAACCCGAACCTGCAAAAGCCACCGAGTCTACAGACACTGAGTGGTATAAGTAGGGTGTGAGTAAAATTGCTCAGTAGATCACCACTAAGAAAAGAGTCCACACATTTCATTTTTAAGACATTCCATAAATGCTAGTTTGAAATACAACATGAGTAATGTTTTTGAGATTTTAGAAAACAAATTCATAACCATGCATCAAATCCTTTTTAAATCCCGAAAAGTGCTTTAAATGAAACATTAGATTCTTTCACTTAAAACCTCATTTGGAATCTTCCCTTTCAGAACCTTTTTTAAACCACCCTTGGAAACACTATAGGAAATAACCCAAAAATAACCAAATAAAGCGACAAATATATGTAAGTAAAGGTGAACTGGCAAGATGCAGAGATAAGTAAAACAAATATCAAAAGAAACTATGTAGTAGCGTTAAGCATCAACAAGTACCACTAGGATGAGAAACACATTTTAAACTTCCCATAAGAGGGGATAAAGCCAAGTATCACATATCATGATAAAGTAATTGTTGTTCTGTACAAGTCCCCACCTCAATGAGAGGTGGGGAGATTCTTTTATAGATAAATAAAAGAATTTCAAGTTGGAATAATCCGATGTGGGACTCAAAAATACCCTTTACCCGAAAATACAATTAACCGGGTTCAACACTCCCCCTCAAGCTAGTACATGATAGCTTGGAACAAGAGTCCCACAAAGAGAAAGAAGACACCAAACAGACCATACACACTCCCCCTCAAGCTGGGGTCACTGATGCTGTGGATGCCCAGATTGGTATTGAGAGAGTCCAGTCGAGCTCCCGGGAGGCCTTTGGTGAAGATGTCGGCAAGCCGATCTGCCGTCAATATGTGGCTGAAACTGACATGCTGTTGCTTGAGGTGATGATGAAGAAAGTGACAGTCTACCTTGATATGCTTCGTGCGTTCATGGAAGACTTGATTGGAAGCAATCTTCGTGATTGCCTGAGTATCACACCAAATATGAGCAGATGTCTGTGGCGGGAAACCAATATCATAGAGATGACAAAGCCAAATAATCTCAGTAGTGACCACGGCCATCGCACGATATTCTGATTCAGCACTGGATCGAGAGACGACAGTCGGTTTCTTGCTGCGCCATGAGATTAAGTTACCTGCCAGAAAAATGACAAAGCTAGATGTAGATTTTCGAGTAGCTAAGCAGCCAACATAGTCAGCATCATAGAAGGCCTCAATATTTAGATGATCGTGATGTGAATACCGAAGACCACGGGCTGAGTCTTTCTTAATGTATTTGGCAATGCTAAGAACAACATCCCACTGAGATTTTGTTGGATGTTCCATGAATTGGCTAACCTTGCTGACAGCGCATGCAATGTCTCGACGAGTCATGGTGAGATAATTGAGTTTTCCCACAAGACGACGATACCTCTCTGAGTGAGAATATGGTTCTGTGTTGTTATAAAGAGACCGTTCCCTGGACTCAAGAGGAGTGTCAACGACAGTTGCCCGAGTCAAACCAGCATCCTACAAGATATCTAAAACATATTTCCATTGGCAAAGAAAGATGATGTCTGGAGAACGGGAGACTTCAATGCCAAGGAAGTATGTCAAATGATCCAGATCTTTGGTTTAAAAGTGGCGTTGAAGATGCCCCTTTAGATGGATGATTTCATTTGAGTCGCTCCCAATTATAATGACACCATCAACATAGACAGCCGGCAGGATATAGCCGGAGGACATAATGCGGCAGAAAACAATGTGGTCTTTCATACTCTAAGATATGCCAAATGTAGTGACGACTGTGCAGAATCTTCCAAACCATGCACGAGGCGACTGTTTGAGTCTATAAAGAGAGCGACGAAGTCGACAAACATAAGAATCGACTTTTGTGGCACGAAACCTAGGAGATTGTTGCAAATATTCCTCTTCAAAAAAACCATATAGAAAAACATTTTTGACATTAAGTTGATGAATGAGTCAATGATGATGAGTGACAAGAGAGATAGATAATTGGACAGATGCCATCTTCGCAACCGGAGAGAAAGTATCAAAATAATCAACACCATATGTCTGAGCAACACCTTTTTCCACAAGTCTGGCTTTAAGGCGATGAAGAGTGCCATATGTGGGCTTATTGGTGTGTCTATCAAATAGCCTCCCCGACGTACTCTTCCTCGCTTCATCGGGTGGTACTCCCCATAGATTGAGCATATCATAACTAGAAGATACCAGTCATTACATGAACATGACTAGCATAGCAACCAGCTCTCTTTCTCTCACTTAGATACCGAGGGTTCCCTTGAAGTTAGCTATCGGAGGTGAGGCAACATTTTATAACACATCAATAACATCAATTACACATCGATAACATATTTCAAAGCATCACCCACCTCCATACACCCTTTTTATAAACCGCCCCCTTTTTCATTTACATAAACATGAAAAAACAATCATATTCAACTCTTAAGATCCAGAGTTCGTATGAAACATGATTTCAGGGGGTTTAACCCGAGGGTGGAGCTCATTGTATGAAAACTCTTTTATACAAGGTGCTAAACGACGAGCCTTTGGTTTTTTGAAAGTTTAAAACACCATTTTAATTGCTGATTCTTTTAGAAAGAGCCTCTCACATTTTAGCAAACACATAGTATGTATAACTTAACATTACAAAGATATACGAATAGGAGTTTATGAAAACCTCTTTCTACTAGCCGTGAAATCATAAACCCTGACAAACAATTATATATATAGATTCATGAAGGATCACAAAACAAGGATAATTTTAAGAACAAATTTCGAAAACTCAAGCATCACATGATTTGTCAAGAAGATGAAATTGTATGGAAACATGTAACGTCCCGACCCGGATGCCATGCAACGGGCCTCGAGCCGGTCGGTCACATGCTCTCAAGTGCGCCTCTCCGTACGCTAGAGGGTGCCGACTAGCAGCGAGGGTCTGGTAAGTCATTCGTGAGGAGACTATACCCTCTTTTATCAGAGTAAAGCACCAGCAGAAGCAAACAACAATAAACAAGTGCGGAAGCATATAAATCACCAGAACAATACCAATGTCACAAGATAGTCAAAACAGGAAATACCATACTCAACTGAAAGGGAAAACATATTGTAACAATGCAAATACCAAGTGTCCACAATGCAACTAGAAGTAAAGACGCAACGACTCCATAGCGGGTCCCGAACCACGTCCGGTTCTCTCACCCATGCTCCTTTTTCAAACAACAACCTATCCCAGGGCCTTGCCCTTATCTTGTCCTGCAACAACAAAGTCTGCTCGGGTGCCGATCAGGTGGCCCGAGTAGGGTGTGAGTAGGACTCAGTAGACCACCACCAACGGTGTCTAAAACAAGTCCAGTCAAAAGACAATGTATGCAATTCTATAAAGCAATAAGTACAATGCATAATTAAACAGTTATCATATTGTCATTTATTCTTTGTTTAAACACATTAAACTCGGGTTTGATTCATGTCTCTCATTCATTTCATAATTCATTATTGTCATTCATTTGGTGTTGAACGCCATGTAAAACACCCCCAAATCTCATTCGGTGTAGGTCGCTATGCCCAACACCCCAATTCTCATCTAGTGTAGATCGCCACGTCTACCACCTCACTTCACAAGCGCTTGGATAACTATTGGGGTGGAACGCTCCCATCTGGTGTAGATCGCCATGTCTACCACCTCACTTCACAAGCGCTTGGATAACTATTGGGGTGGAACGCTATGTCTAAGCCCCAACTTCTCCATTGGTTTAGAACGTCATGTCTAGCACCCACATTTTCAATCATTTACATATTTATTAATTCATAAAGAATTATTCACATCAATACCTTACTAATCCAACGATTAGTTAAATACATCAAAACCCATTAGTTAACCCATGTTTAACTAAGTGCACAACCCATTAATTAATTCATCAATTAATTAATCAATCAACATTAATCTCATTCCATAATTAATTCTCCACAATTAATTCTCCAAATCAAATCTCAATTTATCATAATTAATTCTACAATTAATTATCTTAATGAAACAACAAGACACATAATTTATCCACCATTAATTATCTCACATAGCCAATCCTTATCTCATAATTAATTTTCCCTGATTAATTATCTCGAACTCAACCAAATTCAATATCTCAATTACAATATCTCAACCCATAAACAATTTCCCCAAATGATACATCTATTTGGACATCCCCTTAGCCTCATGGTCGAATCATTTATTTAATCATTAAGGCGTCAACAAGTCAATTTCACATTCCTAATTACTCCAATTTTGGAAATCAATTATTAAGGAAAGCTAGCAAATCAATAATCTCACATACACATATCAAATCCACGACTATGGGAGTTCGATTTAGACCACCTACCCCGGTTTGTTGATGGATGTTTGCCCAGCGGAAATCCTCAAAATCCGAGCAACACAACGATGTCGATCAAAATCCGGATCTAAATTCCTAAACCCAAAATTAAGATCAAAGGCATCAAGATCTTGCAAATCTAGATCTAGATCCACAATCCTAGATCTAGATCTCAACACATAGGTTTAGATCCATGGAAACAGTGGAAATCTTCCATGAAAAGATCAAAGAACGATAGAGGAAAGAACAAAAGATGCATTGAGATGAAATCCACTTACCGGGAAGAGAGCGGATCTTCAATCCGGGCTTTCGATCTTGAAGAACGGTGTTCAAATCGCCTTGGAATCCGTTGGGAAAGCTCTGGGATTGCCTAGAATTCGTCAAGCTCGAGCCTAGGTCGAAATAGAGGGGTTTCGAGGGTTCAGGTGATTTAAAAACTAATTTTCGTAGAAAACTGTTTCGCGCGCACAGTTTCACTTGGCTGGGGCGCACAATTAAAGGAAACCGTGCACAAACCGTGCGGACCTCACTGTCCAGGTTCGCACAATTACTTGGGTTTGGGCGCATGGTTTGTCAAACCGTGCGCAAACCGTGTACAACTCTCTGTTTATAGATTTTTCTTGAAACTTCACCCAAACACACCTCAAACCACAATTCCAAATCAAAGGTACTTCAAAACAACTAAAAGTACATGAAAAATGTGCCCGAAATGACTCTAGAAAAGACCGAGATCTTACAAAACACTTACCCAGGTCTTTTGCGGTTGGCACGAAACCTTTAAATATTAGGAGAAGAGGATCAAAGAAGAAATTCGCACCCCCTAAACGACAAGAATCACACAGTTTAGACAAACCCTCGACATAAGGTTCAGGTACCATGGCTCTATGGATCGAGAAAGAGGAGAAATAGAAGAGGAAGAAGAGAAATAAAGACCTAACCTTGAAGAATCCACTTGAAATGGAAGAGGAGCTCAAAATCCGAAAGAGAGCAAGGGGAAATCGTATAGGGCTCTCCCTCTTGCCGAGATGCACGAATGAGAGGAGAAGGAAGCTTGAAGAGGCTTTAATTCGAAGAGGGTAGAAGGGGAATTTCATAATTTTAAGAATTTGGGCAAGTCGCACGGTTTGACCGCATGGTTTATCAAGTCGTGCACCAACCGTGCGCCACCCACTAGACGACCAGAGAGTTGCTGGACGATTTAGCCGTACGGTTTATCAAATTGCTCGCTAACCGTGCACATGCTTCTGGAATCAGTCCTCAATGCTTGCACAGTTTCTCCTGAATACGTAAGAGTAAGTTGCATGGTTTCCTTTAACTGTATTGTATGCTAACTGTGCGTTTTTCACCGAACTAGAAAATCCTTACGTAAGGGTATAATGCACGATTTCCTCTTGATATGTAAGGGAATCTGCCCGGTTTACCCTAACCATGTGCTAACTGTGTACAATCATTTTATACGTAAAAGTAAGACGCATGGTTACTGCTTGATATGTTAGGATTTCTGCACAGTTTTCCCCAATTGTGCACTAATCGTGCAATTGAGAAAAACTCTTAAAAATTCAAAAAAAAGAAAGAAAAGAAACCAGACCCGAATTTCACAAACTCCAACAAATTCAATAATGAAACAAAATAATACAAAAAAATTATATTGGGGTGCGACAAGTAGTCCTTTATCTGCATCTTCTAGAAACCAAAATCCCTGTATCAAACGTGATAGTGTTGACTTACCTTCTTTCAACGCCGTAACCACTTATGAGGAATTTTGACGTCACAATCACTTACCGAAAATCTCCTCTACTCCAAGATCAGGCTCAGAGCTCTGATACCAATTGTCGTGCCCGACACTTGGATCACTCTTCGAACTTCAATTTGAAGAATAAAGACCGGATATCCGAAGACTCACAATAATGGATTATCCAAGCGAGATCACTTACCAGCTCTGTATCGATCAAAACAAATCACCGAAAAGTAACAAACAAACAATAGGAGTAACAACGACAATAAACCAAAAAAAAAACAAGAAAAGAAAAGTGTAGAATGATAAAAAGAGGTAGACTCCGAATCCCCAAGATTTACTCTAATGGAGGCCTTGAGGTTCTTTTATAACAAATAATAAAGACCACATCGAACCATAAGTCCGATGTGGGATGCAGATTCCAACACTCCCCCTCAAGCAAGGTGTACCTAGCTTGGACACAAAAAGAAAAGAGATCAAAACAACGACAATACAAAGCAAAACGTTGCAAACACCCCCCTCAAGCTGGACATACCCAGCTTGATTACAAAACAAGACGAAATAAAAAGGAACAATCGACGATCGTAGCTCCCCCTCAAGACCGCGACTCCCCCTTAGGATGATGGATGAAAGAAGATGTCGCAGGCGCAACAGAGGAACCACACAGACCGGGCCGGTTGACGGAGCGCCAAGAAAGCCGCACTAGCGGGGCTGGTCGATGATACGCCGGGAAAGCCGCACTAGCACCAGGAAAGCCACACTTGTGGGGCCGACGACGGGAGGCGGTGATTCCGCAGAGTTGTTGCAGGATCTGGCGGCGCCAAAGAGCCCAAATCCAAGGCGGTCGAGGTGCTGCACCACGATGGAGGAAGCGTGAGGACGTGCCGACGGACAGGAGAGACAACGCTCTAGATCTGGAAGGAGCGCGCATAAATGGTTTCGCCTGGAAAGGGAGGCGGTTGCCAGGAGAGTAGCGCAGGAGGAGGGAGCAGCGGTTGGGGAGGCGCACACGTAGCAGGAGGCGAGGCAGCTGGAGGTGGATGGGAGGGAGAGCCTCAGATGGGGTGGGTGCCACTGGAGGGCCGTGCGCGAGCGAAACGCGGGAGGCAGGCGCCACTGGAGAGCCGCGTGCGGGAGAGGTGCCGCTGGGGAGAAGCATGGCGGGAAGAGGTCCCACGACCAGGAGGATCGCCGACAGGGGAGAACCGCCGCGGGAGGAGGATCCACGGGCGAGAGGTGCGTCGGGCGACGTTGGAGGTGCACCGGGCAGGAGGCGCCGCGATGTGAGGCGGGTTGGGAACGACGACGGGAGGGAGGCCAGCGAGATAGTGACAGGCCGAGCGTACCAGGGAGGGGGCCGAACGGAAGGAATCGCGCGCAAGAAGGAGCGCCGAGGAGGGCGGGCGACACAGGAGACCGCGTCGGAGGCGGTGGTTGAGAGCACCGAGGGAGAAAGCGGAGCGGAGGATTCCGCTTGAAGGGAGGCGGGTCGGAACGCGCTGCGGGAGGGCGAGACTGGGAAGCCGCATCAGAAGGGTGTCGTCGGGAGGGAGCCCGGAGGGAGCCGTGCGGAAGGAATCACGCGCAGGAAGGAGGGAGGGGCGACGACAGACCTAGCTGGCCATGGAGGCCGCCGCCCCCATGGAGGGAAAAAAACGGGAAATCTAGACTAGAGAAAATAAAATAGGAGGGGTAGGGCTCAGGATTAGTTTCTCTTTGATACCATGTAGAATGATAAAAAGAGGTAGACTCTGAATCCCCAAGATTTACTCTAAAGTAGACCTTGAAGTTCTTTTATAACAAATAATAATGACCACATCGGACCAAGTCCGATGTGGGATGAAGACTCCAACAAAAAGAAAAGAAACTGCTTTTGTACGTCCGATGTGGGATGAAGACTCCAACAAAAAGAAAAGAAACTGCTCTTGTATGGATGACGGCGGGTATCCATTAAACAATTTTTTTTTCAAAATTTCTTTCATTCCTTCTAAAGCTATTTATAGCAAAGAACATTTGGACTATGATGCAAAATATTTATTTTCAAAAAACAAAATGATGCAGAGTATTTAAAATATGTAAACACACATAATATTTAGAAAATAAAGCACAGATAATGCAATATATATGCACATATATCACAGAACATTTGCTACAATACATAACACAAAATATTTCAACCCACATAACATTTAAGCTATTATACAGGACATTTAAAACATCTAAAAACATAGAATATTTAGGAAATAAAACGCAAAACATGAAATAATATACACAAAATACTCATCTTATAAATAATATTATAAATTATATGCACATAGAACATTCATATATGCACACAAAACATTTACGCATGTACATAAAATATTTGTATGTAAACATATATGTACACAAAAATTCACATATTATAAATAATATGGTCACAAAACATTCAAATATGCACAAAATATTCACGGCATATATGCACACAAAACATTCACATATTATCAATAACATGCACACCGAACATTCAAATATGTACATAATATTCACGTGTACAAAACGTTCTCATATTGTTGGAGTATGGGTAACTTCCAGCCCCACTTACTTTGTAACTTCCAGCCCCACTTCTTTTGTAACCTCCCTTGTAACTTCCTCTTACATTTTTTTATAAATACAGGCCCTGTCCTTACCTTGAGGGTAAGAGGGATCTCTAATTACATGGTATCAGAGGGATTTTTATCCCGAACCCTCCCTCCTCTGCGGATTCCCGGCAACCTCCCGGCCCCGCCTCTATACCCTAGCCATTCCTGGTGGCCCTCCCTCCTGGCGGCTCACCCTCCTGGCGAACCCTCCCTCCAGGCAGCGCTAAACCGGCCAGCGGCTCCAATCCCGCGACCCCTACTGCATCGCGGCCCCTACTGCATCGCGGCGCCCTCCCGGCGGGCCTCCCTCAGGCGCGACACCCCGCCCAGCGCCCTTCCCCGGTGGCGCGGCTCCCGACCCCGGCGTCCGCCGTCCTCCCGCGGTGCGCCCTCGTCCCAGCGGGCCTTCGCCCAACGCCCGCGCCGATCCGTCGCGCTCACCCCTTTGTCGCGCTCGCCCGCTGCTTTCCGGCGTCTAGACCTGACGACCTCGGCGCGACTCTTCTCCAGCGGATCTCCTCCAGGTTCGCCTTCCCTCCCGGCGCGTCTCCTCCCGTCGCGCCCCGCGACACCTCCCCGTCGCGCCTCCCGCGACGCCTCCCAGCCGCGACTCCCGTCGCTTCCCAACTCTCCCGGCTCTTCCCGGCTGCGACGACTCCAGACGAGGCGCCCTCCTACAGGCGCGGCTCCCTTCGACCCAGCGAGCGCGCCTCCAGCGCGGATAATCCCTCCGCCAGACATCCGACCCTCTGGTGCTCCCCTCTCCACGCCGCGAACCGCCAGCCTCCTCCTCCAGATCCCGCCGCAGCATCCGCAGCATCCGCACAGCAGCACCCTCGACCAGTGGCGCCTCCGCCCAGCGGCGTAGTTGCCCCGGCGCTCTCCCTCCAGCCCCAACGGCTCCATCAGCACATACCAGGCTCTTCCCGGTCTTTCCAGCGCCCCACGTGCACCGCTCCCCGGCAAGGCTCCCTGCTTCCGGCTCATCCCTCCACTGCATCTTCGGTATCACCGCTCCGCTTCCATGGCAGACTCTTCCCCACTGCCGCCGCTGATCACCGCTTCTACCCGCCTTGTGGATGACCGATTGGACTCCACAAATTTCTCCATCTGGCGGAAGACTGTTGTGATGTCCCTCACCGGCATGGACCTCGATCATCATCTTGAGAATCCTCCCCCAGCCACGGCTGATCCCAAATATCGTTCCTGGAAACTTGCTGACAGCAAGATCTTCGCTCTACTGGTCAATTCCATGGAACGATCGGTCAAAGATGTCACCCGCACCGCCAATACCGTCAAGGAGCTCTGGGACTCCTTGAATATCATGTACTCCGAAACTAATAACCTCGCTCGGGTGTCCGATATCCTTCAGCGACTGTCCAATGTTCGCCAGCAGACCCAATCCTTTACAACCTACTTCCTGGAATGGAAAGGGCTGCGTGATGAATTGCAGGAGTTGTGGCCCATTCCACAAACACCGGCCGAAGCTCAGACCCAGCGGGACCAGCTCTGTCTCTTCACTCTTCTCAACGGCCTCGCTCCAGAATTTGCCACCACGGCAACCGAATTGCTCGCTAGCTCGTCGACGCTGGAGATCCCACAGGTGTATCACCGACTCAGCAAGGCCCAGCGGGCTCTTCCTCCTCCCGCCCCCGTTATCGACCACTCAGCTCTCGTCGGTCACGGCGGTGGCCGTTCATCTGGTCCTCGTGGACGTGGTCGTGTGGACAGTCGACCACGTCCCCTCTGTCAACACTGTGGCAAGGTTGGCCACACGATCGACCGATGTTGGGTCCTGCATGGACGTCCATCTCAGCGCCCGCGGCAGGGACAGACGGCGGTCCAGGAAGCACCATCGGCAGTTGCAACTCTTCCTCACTCTCTGGACCTTTCGATGGCCGACATCCGGCTGACTCATGATCCTCGGGAATCTGCCGAACCCGGCCCATCAGTAGCTTCTATAGCCCATTCTGCTCACTCCACTACCTTTGTCGGCCGTCGCTCCCCTGCTTGGATGTTGGACTCAGGAGCCTCCGACCACCTCACCGGTGATGCTGGTATGTTGACCTCTTACTGCCCTTACACCGGTCCCTCAGCCATCACGGTCGCTGATGGCTCCACTATCCCGATTGTGGGCTTCGGCACCTGCTCTCTGACTCCAACGATTCACCTACCCTTTGTGGCACATGTACCCCGCAGTCCATTTAATCTTCTTTCCATCAGTAAGCTGACAAAAGAATCTAACTGCGCTGCCATATTTTCCTCCTCTGGTGTTGTTTTTCAGGAGCAGACAACGAACCGGGAACTTGGTAGAGGCCGACTTCAGGACGGGGTCTACCTGTTTGATGCAACAACACCCATCGCTTGCTCATCTACCTCTTCTCCAGCTTTGGATCTTCATTCCCGGTTGGGACATCCGCCGGCATCCACCATTCATCAACTTTTTCCAGAGTTTCGTCGGAATATTTCATTTCATTGTGAGTCTTGTACCTTTGCAAAACATCATCGATCTACATACCTCCCTCGGGTGGATACACGGGCCTCAAACCCTTTTGATCTCGTTCATTCAGATGTTTGGGGTCCTTGTACCATTTCGAGTCATTTGGGCTACAAGTACTATATCTCTTTCATCGATGATTATTCGCGAATGACTTGGCTTTACCTCCTTCGAGAACGCTCCGACGTGTTTTCCACCTTCCAAACATTTTATGCTGAGATTCAGAATCAATTTTCCCTCTCGGTCAAATGTCTCCGCTCCGACAATGGGCGTGAGTATCTCTCCAATTCCTTTCGGCAGTTTTTCCAGACGAAAGGCATCCTTCATCAGACCTCCTGCCCTGATACACCCCAGCAGAATGGCGTGGCCGAGCGGAAACACAGACATATTCTGGAGACTGCTCGTGCCCTCCTCTTTCACCGACAGGTGCCTCTGCAGTTTTGGGGCGATGCCATTCTCACCGCCACCTACCTGATAAACCGTCTTCCTTCCACTATCCTTCGAGGGGAAACTCTTTTTCGGACTTTGTTCTCCTCTCTCCCTCTTCACTCCCTTCCCATTCGCGTGTTTGGGTGCCTCTGTTACGTTCGCGACACACGTCCAGGTCTTTCCAAACTCGCTCCCAAATCCCTCCGCTGCATCTTTTTAGACTATTCCCGCACTCAACGCGGCTATCGCTGTTTTTCCCCCGACCTACGGCGGTATGTCATCTCGGCCGACGTTGCCTTTGTTGAAAGTTCTCCATTCCTCCTTCCTTCTCCTCATCCTGACCCTGCCATCGATGATTGTCTTCCTCTCATCCTCCATCCTCCACCGTCGTCAACCCCTGTTGACACACATTTTGGTCAGGTCTACTCCCGGCGTCCTTCGACTGTATTCCCCGTCCTGGCCAATGACACTGATGCTCCCGCTTCGTCCGCTGCTCCTGCTCCGCCACCCGAGGACTTGCCCATTGCCCTTCGGAAAGGTACTCGCTCCTGCCAGAGTACTCCTCTATTTGTATTTTCATACAGGGGTTTGTCCGCTCTGGAGACAGTCTCTGTACCTCGCACGGTTGGTGAAGCCAAATCTCACCCCGGGTGGCTAGCTGCAATGCGGGATGAATTGCAGGCTCTAGAGGATAACCATACTTGGGATCTTGTACCTCTTCCGGCAGGTAAACAGGCCGTGGGCAGCAAGTGGATTTACACCGTCAGGCTCAATCCCGATGGCACTCTCCGCCGCCTCAAAGCCCGTCTTGTTGCCAAAGGCTTTGCACAGACGTACGGTGTTGACTACTTTGATACCTTCTCACCGGTTGCCAAGATGGCCTCTGTCCAATTATTCATCTCTCTTGCCGCCCATCATCAGTGGCCTCTTCATCAGTTGGATGTCAAGAATGCCTTCCTCCATGGCTTCCTTGAGGAAGAAATTTATCTGCAGTAGCCCCCCGGATTTTGTGCCTTCGGCGCTGAATCTCGAGTCTGCCGTCTCCGCCGCTCTCTTTACGGCCTCAAGCAGTCTCCCCGTGCTTGGTTCGGCCGCTTTAGCACGGTCATTGGCGATTTTGGGCTTTCTCGCAGTATGAAGGATCACACTGTCTTCTACCGGACGAGTGCACGTGGCTGCATCTTATTGGTCGTATATGTGGATGACATCGTCATCACCGGCAACGACTCTGTGGGTATTACCCACCTCAAGGCCCATCTACACCACCACTTCAACACGAAGGATCTTGGTCCTCTCACCTACTTTCTCGGCATCGAGGTTTCCTATTCCTCGGACACCATCTCCCTCTGCCAACGGAAGTATGCATTGGATATATTACAGGATGCTGGGCTGACTCAGGCCACTGCGGTCGATACTCCTCTCGAGCCTGGGGAGCGGTCTCTTTATACCTCCTCAGCACTATACCCACATCCCGAGCGGTACCGTCGGTTGGTGGGCCAACTCAATTATCTCACCATGACTCGACCCGACATCTCCTGTGCGGTTGCCAAGGTCAGTCAATTTATGGAGCATCCAACCACCTCTCAATGGGATGCGGTCATCCGCATCGCCAAATACATCAAGAGAGATCCTGCCCGTGGTCTTCATTACTCCCAGCATCCTCATCAGAATATTGAGGCCTTCTGTGATGCTGATTATGCTGGCTGCCTTGCTACTCGGAAATCTACATCTGGGTTTTCCATATTCTTAGCAGGCAATCTCATTTCTTGGCGAAGCAAGAAACAGACGGTCGTCTCTCGCTCCAGTGCCGAGTCTGAGTACCGTGCCATGGCCACCGTCACTACCGAGATCCTATGGCTTCAACACCTCCTCCATGAGTTTGGCTTTCCTCAGCAGACTTCTGCTCACATATGGTGTGACAATCAGGCCGCCACTAAAATTGCTTCGAATCCCGTTTACCATGAACGCACGAAGCATATAGAGGTGGACTGTCACTTTTTTCGCCACCACCTGGAGAACAAACATGTCAGCTTTAGCCACATTTCCACGGCGGACCAGCTTGCTGACATCTTCACCAAAGGCCTCCCCGGTGCTCGCCTCGCCTCTCTTAGTTCCAAGCTGGGGATCCACAGCATCTGCCGCCCAGCTTGAGGGGGAGTTACGGTCTTCTTTTTTTTATGTGTCCAAGCTAGGTACACCTAGCTTGAGGGGGAGTGTTGGAGTATGGGTAAGAGGGATCTCTAATTACACATATTATAAATAATATGCATGCAAATCATTTAAATGTGCACAAAACATTCATTAATGTACCCAGAACATTCTCATGTTTATAATATTTACATATTTGAATCCACGCAACATTCAAATATACATAAAGCATTCACATATGACCCACAAATATATTTATATGTAAAAATATTTGAATATTTGAATATTTATATAATCCACTTATGTAAAGCACATTTGAATGTTTTATATATTCAAATGTTTTGTGAACATAAATGTGAATTTGAATGTAATCCATTTGAATGTTCATTGATTATATATAATTCGTTTATATATTTTGTACAAAGTGGATTATAATCGACAAATATATAAATGTGAATAATATACACAAAACATTCAAATATTTTGTTTATATGTTATTTATATATGTTATATTTAAATGTGTTATATTTATTTGTGTTTTGTACATATAAATATATTTATAATGCACATAACATATGTTGTTTATATATGTGAATTATAAACAAATAATCCACATATGTTTTGTGTTTCGCATCTGACAGAACATATGTTCTGTGATGTAATATTTGCACACCTATGTTCAGTGTTGATGTCGGTTGCAATGATTGATGAAGAGATATGAAAATGCTAATATAATGACAACTAATAACTATAAAGATTTTGAAGAGTCTGAAGAAGATTAAAGATTTGGATGCTCGGCAATTCATGTGTTATATCTATAGAACATTTTTATGTATGTTTATGTCTCAATATATTTTGTGTTCGAGCGTAGGACATTCATAGTTTACAAAATATTCTTCAATCACCGCAGAACAGTCTTGGCAGAACATCGTTGAAGCACCATATAACCTTTTTACTCAGTTCAATCACGAAACATTTAGTAGGCCAATTCAATCACCACAAATGTTCGGTTCCTCAAAAATTATTTTGTGCATTTGCAAATATTCTGTACTACTCTCTTGCACAATTTCCGTCCCACTAAATATATGTTTTGGTCTCAAGTATAATGTTATGTGTCATGTCATTTCAAAGCAATTGTTCTGTGCAATTAAAACATTATGTATCTCTGCTTCTTCAACAAATAACTTGTGCAAAAATGACTATTCTATGAAGAGATATGTTCTGTTCACTAACCTTGGATAAATTTTCTACGTAGAAAATGTTTTATATGTTCGGTCAACACATTATTTATGTTTTATCCAAATATTTTGTGAATGAATATGTTCAGTGTTGGTCGGTAAGATGCAGTCGTAACTTAGAATACATCCATACATGTTCTGTGTTTTTACAGTTGCCCATAATTCTTAACTTAGCAATTGTTCTGTCCCTTACGATGAATGTTTTGTGACTGTATCTTCATGTTTTGTGGCAATTTATTCATGTTTTGTCCTCTAGGAAATTGTTCTGCGCATTGAAATATGTTATGTGTTTTTCATTTTGAAAAATCTTCAACTCAACACATGATGTTCGACACAAAACACGTGTTTTGGATACTTCACCAACCAGTTTTCAAATGTTCAGTGTTATATATATCAAATGTTTTTGTGATATGTATATCAAATGCCCTGTGATATTTATCAATTGTTCTGAAAACATATATATTAAATGTTATGTGATATATATTAAATATACATGTTTTGTGAACATATATCAATTTTTTAGTTTTTGTTTTAATTGTTTGGTGATATATATCTATGTAAATGTTTTGTTCTGCTCGCTTGAAAATATTCTGCGGATATAATTTTATGTGCCACAAACATATGCTTTTGCGTATTCCAAAAAATGTTTTGTTCAATTTCTTTGCCAAATTTTATGTCACAAAAATGTTTTGTCCCTCCGAAACTATTTCGTACCTTTGCAAATACTATGTGTTATTCTCTTACACATTTCCTTTCTCACATAACATAAATTCTGCTCTGAAATAAAATGTTGTGTTTATTTATATCATTTATATAAATGTTCTATGTTTGTTGTGTTGCTATCAAATGTTATGTGTGTGTGCATAAATGTTCTGTGTTGGATTTATAAATTAATTTGCTGTGTTTTTATAAATAATAATAGAATTATAAAACATATATATATTTAATTTGAGATTTGTTGAATAAATTTTAGAATTTTGAATTTATAATCAGATATTTAAAATAGCTAGGGTAGTTTAATGAATATTTCAAAGTATAATTTTTTGCGTTTTAAAAGAAAACAGATTTCGGACTTGGTAAAATTAAATGAATTCGGATTTGGATACTCCAAATTTCGCTGATACCCGACCTGTCCTTGGATTTTAGAAGATGAGAATTGGAAATGGAGGCATGAAATATTTTTAACAACCTAGTGCACCTTCCTTTTTGTGTGTACTCATGCCCAAAATCATATCCAACTATTTGATTTGAAAAGTGTCTTAAAGAAATAGAAAACGGTGATGTTTTCACCCCGAATCTTTAATGATTTTGCATAAAACACCAGGCTGGGTTTGGTTTTAAAAAATATGTTAAAAGGCATTTTGGAGCGTAGGAAGAATGAGTTAACTGTAAGCGTTTTTCATTTGGTTTTGCTATCTGTTGCCAATCTTTTTATGCTATATAGGTATTTAGAAGCAAAGAAGAAGAAGGGAAAGAAGACATACGGTGGTTCCGATTTCCCCGGGTGCGAGGAGATCAAATTTGGTGAAGTTGTTGCAGCTCCACCAAAGCTGCGGGCCATCCCTAAGGTATCAAACCAGCCTGAAAATTATCTTCTCCTGTAATTGAAGGTTTAGTTGCCATTTTTAGTCCAACTTTCTGTGGAATTGTCTCCGGAATTTCTGTATTTTGTTCCCAAACCAGTGCCAATTCTTCTTGTTAGCTTCCTGTCATGACTCGAACCATGGCTCTTTTTTGTGCTCTCCCAGGCACCAAAGATGGTTGGCGGTGCCTCACGGGAGAGGCTCCGGCTCCAAGCTGTTGCAGCCTACAGAGATCGGAAAGGGTGGGCGTCGAGGCCCGGGATCAAGCTTCCTCCTCCATTAGTGGTCGCTGCACCTTCTTCATGAAAAAATTGAATGATAGAGGGGGGTTGCAAGGAACAAGCACAGGTTGGTCTACAAGGGCTATTCTCAAGTAGAAAACGTTGATTTTTTGGTGACATTTTCTCTTATTTCTAGATTTGAGACTAAGAATTTCCCTACAAAGATTATTAAATGGATGTAAAATCCACATTCTTAAATGGAGAAATGGAAAAGAGCTTTTATTGAGCACAATGGTTTTATCCTTCGTAAGGATTAAACATCACTACTAGAAATAAGGGCTTTAGCGGCCGCCCTTTGGCAGCCGCTAAAGCCCTCTAGCGTCCGCCAAACAGCGGACGTTTTTGGCCTGTCGTTGAAGCCTTTAAAGATCAACCTAAAAAAAATGCGATTTTCGGTCCGTGATGCAGTAGGTAACACGGATGTGGTCCACCAGCTTGGCTCACCGGCCATGGTGGATGCACGGCGGCCGGGGAGGGTTCGGGTCGGTTAGGGGGAGTCGTTTTGTGGTAGGGTGATGTCGGGGGGAGACCATAGGGTCACTGGAGGTGCACTGATGTGTTCGGGATGGCTGCAGGTTAGGCAGGGGTGGGGCGGTGCGGCGACGGGCGACGAAGCGGTGGTGTTGCAGGTCTCATTGAAGAAGATGGGGGAAAAATTCCGCTGATTTTTTTACTTCAGTATTAGTAGCTGCCATTTGGCGGCCGCTAACACATGCAACCAAAAGGCGGGAAAAATCCTGCCGAATTTTATTTCAGTATTAGCAGCCGCCAAATGGCGGCCGCTAATACCCCTTTTAGCGACCGCCAAATGACGACCGCTAAAACTGACGCGCGCAACTGCCCAAAATTCTAGTAGTGCATGTGTGTCTAAGCTAAAAAAGGCTCTGTGAATTTCGAAAAACACTTAGAACATGGAATTTCATGTTGGGTATATATTTAAGGGAAAAATTGACAACAATCTTTTTATGAAAGAAATTGGTAAATGTACTTTTATTTTAATTACTTGTATTGATAACATAATTTTTATAGAAGACAATGAGTATATTTGTGAAGAGTTTTATAATCAAATGAATATAAAATCTGAAATGCACATGTTTGGTGAGTTTTGTTACTTTTTGTGAGTACAAGTTGTGAAAAAAACAGAATGTAATATTTTTGTCTCATGAGAAATATATTAAAAAGATTATGAAGAGGTTTATAATGGAGCATTTCAAAAAAGTTTCAACACCTATGATGGTATGAAATTAAAAAAAATGATAAAGGTAAGAGTGTAAATCTATAAAAACATACTTGGAAGTAAATAAAGGGTTTCAACAGTTATGGAAGAGAAAAATATATTGTTCTTTATGGATAAATTAATACATATTGGAATGGAAATGTAGATGACATAAAATCCACTTCTGGTGGATAATGTTTTTTGGGTAATTAATGCGTTCAATCCATGAATATGTTGGATTGGTGTTGCCCGATCCGGTTGGGTCGAATGCTTGTGACCCGCAACTGTAGCAATGCTGACCACTGTAACGGAGCTGACCGACCGACACCGACAGACACTGTAGCGGTGTGGACTTCGGGGTCAACTTTACTGTAGCGCTGTTGATAAAGCCAGCCGCCGTTCACTGTAGCGACGCGGACCACTTTTTCGAACAGTGATCGTCTTCTCCATTATTTTATAGCTCATTTTCGGGCTAGGGTTTTCACTGAAAAAACCCTCTGTAATTTGTGCTCCCGAATAGTGAAATATTCTGCCTCTCGTGGACGTAGAGATTATTTCCGAACCACGTAAATCGCCGTATCCTTTGCTTTCTTTTGTTTTTCCTCATTTTTGTTGTTGTCTCCCAGTGATTCCGCAACAACTGGTATCAGAGGGTGAGTTCAGAATTCTTCAACGATGGCTCTGGGTGAAGGTAAAGTGAAGATCGATCGCTTCGATGGAACTGATTTCATTTTCTGGAGGATGCAGATCGAGGATTATCTTTATCAGAAAAAGATGCACTTGCCACTTCTGGGTGTGAAGCCAGCGGACATGGAGAAGTCGGAGTGGGAGCTACTGGATCGACAGGTTCTGGGTGTTGTGCGCCTGGCGTTGGCAAAAAACGTGGCGTTCAACATCAGAGAGAAGAAGACGACGGTGGACCTGATGAAAGCCCTCACAAACATGTACGAGAAGCCTTCTGCGGCAAACAAGGTGCATTTGATACGACGATTGTTCAACCTGAAAATGGTTGAAGGGAGACCTGTTGCAGATCATATCAACAAATTCAATACCATCATAAGTCAGCTGTCATCGATGGACATTGATCTTGGTGATGAGGTATGTGCTCTAGTTTTACTATCTTCATTACCAGAGAGTTGGGAACCAACTGTAACAGCTGTGAGCAACATTTCGGGGAATACGAAGATGACTCTGAAAGATATACGGGACCTAATCCTTAGTGAGGATGTTCGAAGAAGAGAATCAGGCAGATTCTCTGGTTTTGCTTTGAACGTTGAAGGAGGAGGAAGATACCCACAACGGGACAATCACAGAGGACGATCGAAGTCAAGAGGAAAGAGCAGAGACAAGACAAAGAGGCCTGGTCCTACATGCTGGACATGCGGGAAGAAAGGACATGTCAAGAAGGAGTGCAGAGATAACCAGAAGGGACCTGAAACGAGTGGAGCAAACACTGCAGATGAATGAACTGATGACGTGTTGCTGCTGAGCGTGGACAACCCGATGGAGTCTTGGATCTTAGACTTTGGGGCGTCTTTCCATTCTACATCAGAGAAGGGCTTCCTGAACAATTTTGTTTCTGGAAATTTTGGCAAGGTGCATCTTGCTGATGACGAGCCCTTGCAGATTGTGGGTAAAGGAGATGCACGGATCAAGACCAACCGTGGGAGTTTGCTGGTTCTGGAAAACGTGAGGTATATCCCTGGCTTGAGAAGAAATCTTATTTCTATTGGACAACTTGATGATGTAGGGTTGAGTACCACTTTCACTGGTGGTGCATGGAAGATCACCCGAGGAGCTATGGTCATTGCTCGGGGAGCAAAGAATGACACCCTGTACAACATGACAGAAACTTGCATGGACATGGCTGCATCACTAGAAGCTGTCAGAGGTTCTCAACTGTGGCACTACAGACTCGACCACATGAGTGAAAAGGGGATAAAGGTGCTGGCAACAAAAGGGTTGCTATCAGAGTTGAAGTCGGTGGAAGTAGACTTATGTGAAGATTGCATCTTTGGAAAGCAGAAGAATGTGTCCTTTGCAAAAGGAGGCAGAACACTGAACACTGGAAAGCTGGACCTGGTGCATACAGATGTTTGGGGGCCTGCACCAGTACCATCCCTCGGAGGGTCACAATATTATGTGACATTCATTGATGACTCAACAAGGAAGGTATGAGTTTATTTTTTGAAGAATAAATCTGATGTGTTCAAGATGTTTCAGAAGTGGAAAGTCATGGTGGAGAATGAGTCAGGAGCAAAGCTGAAATGTTTGAGGTCTGACAACGGTGGAGAGTATGACAGTCAGGAGTTCAGAGAATTTTGTTCTGATAATGGAATTCGGTGGGAGAAGACAATCCCAGGAACACCACAACAGAATGGTGTGGCAGAGAGGATGAATAAGACTCTGAATGAACGTGCCAGGAGCATGAGGCTGCACTCAGGGTTGCCCAAAACCTTCTGGGCTGATGCAGTGAACATGACAGCGTATCTGATCAATAGGAGTCCATCTGTGCCAATGGGAGAACGCCTACCCGAGGAGCTCTGGTCTGGTAAGGAGGTAAAACTGAAGGTTCTTTGGAACAAATATGAGGACCTGAGAATGCACCCCAATGAGTTTGTAGATGCATTCTTTGACCAGGTGAATATTGTTGTGGAAGACATGCATGGTCTCAGATAAATTCTTGAAGATGTAAAGATTGTTAAATGCATCTTGAGAAGACTTCCACCTCTGTTCAATTTCAAAGTCTTTGTACTGACCTGGTACCGATGACAATTTCCATACACTCTCAAACTTCTAAATCCGGATAACAAAGGTCTGGTGAAAGCTCTTTGCTTTGAACCTCATCTGGAGCTGTCACGACCCGACCCTACCCGGCCTCGAGCCGCAACTACCCCAAGCCCGCTTCCATAGGCCAGGGGCCGGCGACAAGCGCTGAAAGCTAAACAACTTGGGGAGGCCTTTGCCTAAGTACCTGTACACACACACACAACCCACTCAATGCAATAATGTAGGGTAAAAGATAAAGTAAAGTATCAACTACTATAAACAAACCACAAAGGTGCATCGACTTCTAAACAGCACAAAGAAAGTGCTGAAGGTAAACTGAAAAGAAAAGGACAAAACACGCGCCCAACCAGTAAAGTGCCACAACCCGGCAACAGGTAAATAAAAATGAAACAGCTGGGAGAGTCCCACACCTGGAACCCGACTACGACCACCGTACGCGGTCCAAGCTCCCAAACTCCTAAGCTCCTCTGTAGTCACGAGTAACCTGTCCGTCGTCTGCAAGGGCACACCAAGTGCGGGCAAAGCCCAAGCATGGGTGAGTATAAAAATACTCAGTAGGATACCCCGAAGGCTCGAGGGAGCAACAAAGGAGGTACCGAACAGTGAGCAGTAAATCGATCAGGGAATAACAAAGGAGTACAACAGAGAGTGCAGTAAAGAGTACAACTCAACCCAACAAGTGAAAGGAAGTAGACTCGTCCAAACACAAGGAGTTAGAAACAGTGAGAAGATGAACTTCTCGTCGAGTCTTCGCTACCTATAGTAGGAGAGTAGACTCGTCCGACCACAAGAAGTTAGACACAGAAGGCACGTGGCATACCCAACGCGTCTTTGCCTCCCCTGGAAGGAGAGTAACCAAAACCCAAGAAGTGGGTACTAGAACAAGCTATATACATATCCGTATACTCAACAAGAAACCCGAACAAGATCGTAAGGGGATCTCCATCTCATAGCTCAGCCCAAGAAAGCGAGTAGCCAACAGTTCCAGAAGTAAACAACATCGATGCCCAGCATCCTGCACGTCTGCCCCGGACTGAAAGCCAAGGGGCTTAAATCACCGCACCCTGACACTATCCGATTTGGGCGACACTGACTCACCCGCACAGTTTTAGGTCGCGTCACAAGGACGCGTCTTAGTGGGGAAAGTGCCCATCGTACTTTAGAGTTCTGGGGAAAGTCAAACCACACCTCGTCACTGTCACATAGTCGAGAGGTCTTCTCAAAGTCAAAGATGTCACATCAGTGACCCGTACAACCAAGGGTCCCGCTCCGGTAGTCACGGTGAAAAGACACCGACTAGCCTCATAAGAAGGGCTGAGTCTGAAATGCCAACGAGTGACCCACTGCCCAGCCCTGCTAGGGGGTAAATCATAATAAGATATTGGGTGACCCACTGCCCAACCCTGCTGGAGGGTAAACCCTAATACATCATCGGGCGACCCACTGCCCAGCCCTGCTGGAGGGTAGACCTGGAATAAATCGACAAACAACCCACTGCCCAGCCCTGCTGGAGGGTAGATCCGGAACAAGTTGACAGGTGACCCACTGCCCAGCCCTGCTGGAGGGTAGACCTGGAAGAAGTCGACGGGTGACCCACTGCCCAGCCCTGTTGGAGGGTAAACCCGGAACAAGTCGACAGACGACCCACTACCCAGCCCTGCTGGAGGGTAGACCTAGAACAAGACGACGGACGACCCACTGCCCAGCCCTGCTGGAGGGTAGACCCTCAAGAGTCGTCGGGTGACCCACTGCCCAGTCTCTGCTGGAGGGTAAACCCTGAGAGGTCGTCGGGTAACCCACTGCCTAGCCCCGCTGGAGGGTAAACCCGAAGAAATCGATGATCAGCCCACACGACTAAAGGAACAGGGAAACCCAAACAACTCTGCCGATCAAACCGTCGAAAACAGAACCAGGGGAAACCACTCAACCCTGTTGGTCTAAACCATCGTGAACAGGACCAGGGGGAAACCCACTCAACCCTGCTGGTTGAAACCCTCAAGAATAGGGGGACCCTCTCCGTCACGAGAGGTCAAAGGTACGTAAAGTAAAACACGACACGTACATGGGGCCCGCACGACGTGTGACCCTAACCCATCTCCAAACCAAGCACAAACGTTCTTAGGTACAAACTATAACCAGTACCTCCAGCATTCTCGTATACTCCCATAGTATATCACATCTCTAGTCCAAAGACTATCGAACGCATGGCACCCGAAGTCAACGCGAAGGGCGAAACTGTAACTTTGCCAACTTGCTTCCTTCAAGGCCCTATCACGACCAACCATATCTCTTCGAACATCAACTTCACTCACACGGGGGTGAACGCGATCACACGCCAATGGTTCGCTTCCAAACACAGCAAGAAGAACCGCCACCAGAGCACCTTTCATGCTTCCACATTTAATGAGATCTCTGATGAGACTCCGCACATCCAAACGGATCACATCGTTGTAATCCTTGCGGAAAAACACGCGAGATCGACTATTTACTCGCCTCCAACAGACATCCGATGGAAAAGTTACCCAACACCGCTTTACGCCCGAACGACGTCTCGTGGGCCCGCGTCTCGGTCCTGCAAACAGTCGGGCACATCACGTCATTGCGATCCCCTCAGAAAAACATGTCAAATTGACTGCTCGCTTGCTTGGAACAAATACCCGGTGAAGAAGATGCATTTCGCCGCACCACACACGAGCGGTGCTATGTAGGACCCACATCACTATCCCGAAGCACTACAAACGGATGACACCATTGCGATCCTCTCGGAAAAGCACACAAGATCGATTGTTCGCTTGTCCTAAACGGATACCCGGTGAAGTAGTTGAAATTCACCGTCAACGCCCAAAACGAGCCCCGTGGGGTCCACACCTCGATCTCGGTTTAAGTGCTCGAAATCAGTCTTGAAATGTCCGCCTCAACATCAGGGTCGCGATGCCACTGACGGCGCGTCAATCAGATGTCGAATGTAGACGTACAGTCCGATACAAGATTCCCTCAAATAATAATAATTATATTATTATTATTATACTTGGGCGTTCCGGGTAACCGAGCCACAAGCCCGAATTAAGTATCCAAGATTGGACTCGAAATGACTGTCTCAGGGTCATGGACACGCTGCCATAGACTGCATGTTAATTGGACGCTCCATGTAGAAGTTACGTCTGAATCAACGTTTGAAAATAATAATAAAATTATTATTTTTAGGGCGTTTTAATGACCCGCTCCACAAGTCAGCGAAAGGTACCCAACATTGGTCTTAAAAAGACCGTATCAAAGATAGAGTTACACTGCCGCTGACGGCACATGCATTGGGCGCCACACGAGGAAGTTACGCCCAATTAAATGTTTTAATAATTATAACATTATTATAATTATTAAAAAATCTCTCTTTTTTTTATTTTTTTATTTTCTATCCTATCATCTTCCTCCCCAAGCTCACGCCCTCCCTGTAAACCCTATCACGCAGGCTCAACGACGCCGCACTGCCCTCGCCTGGGCTCACCTGGAGCCGCCGCCGCACACCGGTCCGCCGCCGCCCCTGGTCCGCTTCAGAACCGGCCTCGCCTGAGCTGCCGCCTGGGAGCCTGTGAGCCGCCGCACACCGTCGCTCGGACCACCGCTCGACCATAGGCTGGCCGCCGCGAGCCGCTACCCGCCTTCACCGTGCTTCTGTTGTGCGGATCTGTGGTTAAAAACCCTCGATTTCATCTTAATTCAATTACCAAGACGTGTTGGCAGAAATTTGCTTGTTAACAATCTGTTGGGTTTGGATATTGTTGCACCATCGTCCGAAAGATAAATCGATGACGATTGCAAGTAGTATGGAGGAAGAAAAAGTTCGAAAACACAAATTTGAATCGATTGCTGACTATGTTCGTTTGGGTTCGTCGAGACTCAAGAAAGGGAGGAAGTGAGTTAAATATTTATCATACAATTTCCATTTCAAGATAAACAATAACAAAATTTATTCATAGTTGGGAATAAGAAATCCACAAATAAAAGACCTACCTGCAGGGCGTAGCCCGAAGCTTCACCGCACGATCTGCGCCTTGCCGCCGCCGCTCCCATCTTGATCGGAGGAGGAGGAGGAGGAGGATGGTGGGAGGAGTTCTTGGGAGAGGAAGATGTTGAGGAAGAGAGGAGGTTTGGCCGGGGGGAGGAAATGAGGGGAAAGGGAGAAGGACTTAAGTAAAAAAAATGAATAACTTTACCTTTAATTAATTAAAACTCGACCCAATTTAAAACCGCGTCTGAAACCCCAAACGTAGTGAAAGTTAGGTCGCGCCTAGGGTAAACACCACCTCCCGAGTACAATGGTGGTCTCAGAATTTTAACCCGAGCCTCCATTCGAAAGATATAAAATCTAACGCCTGAGACCACTTAATTACGAAAACGCCCCTGGTGGCGTTTTCCACAGAAGGCCCACGCCCGTGAAAGTTATGCCCCTTCTAGGGTAAACGACGCGCTCCGGACTCAACGGTGCCCTCCATATTCCAATCCGAGGTACTTTTAAGAGATACTTGAGTTTAACCATTAAATGAATAAAATAATTATTTAATTTATCCATTTCACGTTTCGATAGCGAGCGAGGGGTCCAAACGCCCCGCGACGACATGTTTTATGTCATTCCTAGGGTAAACACCCCATTTTGGACCCATTCATACCCTCATATTTCTGATCTGAATCACCGTTTAGGAGTTATTCCATTTATTTGGCGTGCCCAGTGTGAACGCACTGAAAATTTAATTCCGGCCACACCGGGGCTCGAAATCGCACGCCGTCTAAAGGCGCTGCTCTGGAATAATATCAAGAAAATTCCGAAGTCTTTTATGGAAAAAACCAGGTTCTTACATCATTCCCTCCTTCAAGCTTTTCGTCCCCGAAAAGCAAAACCAGGGAACAACTCAGGGTACTAAGTCCACACCTGGCTCTCCCGCACCCAGAAGAACTTTTGCACAGTCCCACGTCATGACACACAGACCGAAAGATTTGATCTGTTCATGCGAGGTCTGCCCTTGCCGATGACGTGCATAGGAGCACGCACACATCTCCTCAGGTAAGCCATGCGGGAGACGTCGTGCACCCACTCCCGACCTTAGTATTAGGGCAAGGCGGCAGGGAACCTCACCATCCCTTTGCACGGTCTCAAATGGCCCAAAGGCCCTTGGGGGTAGCTCACCTCCCCGACCGAACCCCTACGTCGCACGCCGCGACTGGAATCACCGTTTGGACCTAGGACAAAGCCCGATGATTCCCTCCTTCAGAATATCCATATGGTGAAACACCCAAGGGTATCTGATCACGTAAGATTTCACAGTCGATGTCCCATAAACAAGACTCTCTTACACGCTCGAAGAGCGAAGGAGTCGACACCATAGACTAAAGAAAAAGGTCACACGCCTTCTAACTTTCCGACACAGGGTTACACCGACGCCCCACGTCCCCATGGTAACACCTCAAGCAAGGAGCAGGGAGAAAAAAAGCACTTCATACACAAAGTCTAACAGTTCTGCTGCAAAAGTAGAAGAGCCGTAGAGCGTACCTCTTATCACCTCATGCTCTGCAGGATCGTAGACATCCAAAGCTCGCGGCTGTCCATGGTCCCAATTGTCAGCTCCCGGAGCCTGATGTGGACCACCTAGTGGTGATGGGAAGACCTCGTAGTGTCGTCACTACGGGAAAAAACGCTTATTGCGACAGGGTAGTTGCGACGAGCTTTATTCCCGTCGCAAAAACTCCGATGAAAAGAGTATTTGCGACAGGAATATATTCCCGTCGCAAATGGTCAGTTATTTGCGACAGAAATACAGGACCCGTTGCAATTGCAATGGCGCGGGTTGCGCGCCAAAACGCGGGAAGCCTATTTGCGACAGGTAGCCTTCTACCCGTCGCAAGCACCCGGCGGTGGTAAATAGTATTTGCGACGGGACAATTGTCCCGTCGCAAAAAATTATTCACCAGGTGTTATTTGCGACGGGTCCCGTCACCAATACCGGCCGCGGTAAAGCCTATTTGCGACGGTCGCCTTCGACCCGTCGCAACTACCCGGCGGTGGTAAATACTATTTGCGATGGGTCCCGTCGCCAATACCGGCCGCGGTAAAGCCTATTTGCGACGGTCGCCTTCGACCAGTCGCAACTACCCGGCGGTGGTAAATACTATTTGCGACGGGTAAATTGTCCCGTCGCAACAAATTATTCACTAGGTGGTATTGGCGACCGGACCCGTCGCCAATACCGGCGGCGGTAAATAGGAATTTGCAATGGGGATATCCGCCCGTCGCTAATGGTGTGTCAGCAAGCTTGCGACGGGCCCGTCGCAAAAACCCTTTTACCCGCCGCCCGTAATTAATGCGGGCGAAGGTATTTGCAATGGGGCCCGTCGCCAATATCGGCGGTGGTAAATAGGAATTTGTGACGGGGATATCCGCCCGTCGCTAATGCTGTGTCGGCAGGCAGCTATTTGCGACGGGCCCGTCGCAAAAAACCTTTTAACCGTCGCCCGTAATAAATGCGGGCGAAGGTATTTGCGATGGTATCCCGTCGCAAATACGACCGTCACAACTAATCTAACCTATATATACACCCCACCCGTTTTTTTCCATAACATTCAGATCTCTCTTCCCCTCTCTCTCTAACTTTCAGTTTTGTGTAGAATTTTTTTTTGTTTTAATTTTTTCTTTCGAGAAGCAGAGAGGAGTTAGAAGACGCAGATTACGTCAAAATATCCAAGGTATTTATATTTTTTTTATTTTTAAATTATTTTTAATTGTTAAATTATTTTTAATTGTTAATTTTAATTTTTAATTGTTAATTTTAATTTTTTTAATAGAATGTTTAGTAGCTATATAGTATAATTAGATTAAGTGGTTGTACCAAATAATCCTTGCCTGGATACGAACAAGTAGATGCGGCTCTGACACAGATGAACCTAGGAGTGAAAACTCTGACAAGGTGTTTTGAGCTTGACTCGGGGTAACCTGGTACACGACAACGGGCCTTGCTGTACTCTTGGTTCGACACTCCTGGATGATGTTTTGGTAATAATTAGAAATAAATATATAATTATCATATAATTAGGAAATAATTAGATTTAATTAAAATAATTATCATATAATTAGGAAATAATTAGATTTAATTGATTAGAAATAATTAGGAAACAATGAAAATAATTAGGAAACAATTAGAAATAATTAGGAAACAATTAGATTTAATTAGGAAACAATTAGATTTAATTAGGAAACAATTATAATAATTAGGAAACAATTATAATAATTAGGAAACAATTATAATAATTTAGAAACAATTAGATTTAATTAGGAAACAATTATAATAATTAGGAAACAATTATAATAATTAGGAAACAATTATAATAATTAGGAAACAATTAATAATAATTAGGAAAGACTTAAAAATAATTAGGAAAGACTTAAAAATAATTAGGAAAAACCTTTTACGGCATGCTTGAAGAAATTATTGAACTGTGTTATTTAGGACAGAATTATGTAACAATGTTTAAATGTCGATGGCTGGATACCGAGAGAGGCTTGCGTATTCATCCGACTCATGGAATTGTTGATATTAAACATAAAAGTCTTCTTGCAGTAAATGAACCATTTTTATTGGCTCATCAGACACATCAAATTTATTATGCAAAATACTGTGCTACTGCAAAAGAGTTGGATGATTGGTGGAGTATAATAAAAGTTATCTTGAGAAAATCAGTTTACTCAAACTGAATGTGGTTCCACTGAAGTGCAAAGAAATGAAAAATTTCAGGACACTCCTCAAAACACATCTTTTTCACAAAGAGACACGAATATCGAGGATGACACCCCACATTTAAGGGTCGATGATGACGATGTTGTCAATGATGTTACAACTGAATTTGAAATGACAAGAGATGATGAAAGTGAAACTAATATGGAAATTGATGATGTTGATGAGGAATATGGAGACATTGACATTGACAACTATGAAGATGATGATGAAGATGAACATTGAGACAATAAAATGCTGGTTAGAATCATAAAAAATATATATCTATACATAATAGTTATTTTCAACTATTTGCTAATAACAATCATTTCATGTTTCAGATGGACTCGGAAACGTATCGTCAGTTGCTGGAGGCTGATCTACCTATGGATGATGAGGTTTTTGAGTCATCTGACCCTCAGGCTGTTGGCACTACAGGGAGCACTCAGAGGGGGCGTGGTCTTGCCAGACTGATGATTCCAGATCCTATCCCGGAGCGACGTCCACCTCTTGGATTCGATGCGCACACACGGTGGTATGGTAACCTGTGTATTTTAGTTATCTTTCATTATAATTTATTAATATTATAATTGTTTGATTATTTGTTCTTTTTCCACAGTTTTATGCATATAGCTATTGGACAGGAGAGCGCTATCTTGCGCAATTATTTTTCTCAGCCCTGGCTCACATGAGATCAGATTCCCACTGATGTGCATGCCGTCATGTTCGATCATTGGCTGGTACGTAATTAAATATTATTTATTTTGAAATTTAATTCATTAATAACTTTATATTAGGGTTTATGGTATCCCGTCGACGAGAGCATGCGTGCCAGTATCCACGCGGTATGTGTGGTGTCTATGCGTGACCGTTTCTGTCAGTTTTTGCATAATTTGAGAAAGACGACTGTGAAGAAAGCCGGAGTGACAGAATTTGATGAGTCCTGTAGAGTCCACCGACCAGACTACATTTCATCTCACGTTTGGGATGGATTATGTACACACTGGTTGGGTGGTGAGTTTCAGAGAAGATCTGCATTGGGTCGACAGAATCGGGGGAGACAAGAGGTGACGCATCGAGCCGGTAGTCGTACATTCAGTGCGCATAGAGAGCGTCTGGTAAGTACTTTTTTTTAATATTTTATACAAATTTAAATATAAACAGTTTATTTTATATTCATATAGGAAGCCGAGCAGCCCGATATTTCGGCGTACGACGTTTATCGGAGGATGTACACTGACCCAGCTACTGGAGAGATTAGAGGTGACCGCCAGCATCAGATTGTGGTCAGTATTATTTTCTTTTCAGTTTGCAAATTAAATGCTTATAATCTTTTCATTATTTTAATTTCTAATTGAAACTTAAGGATTCATATGAGGCCGCAGCCTCTCAGACACAGGCTGAGAGTCAAGACGAGACGGGTGATCAGACTAGTGCCCACCATTTTGATGAGACGACATGGATGCAGACGACCCAGTATGACTTCGAAAAGGGCCGAGTAGTTGGTATCAGCTCTCATTTGACTCCTGCAGCTTATTATGGTACTGCTGTGATGTCGGCGTCCAGCTCGAGAGGAGCTCGTGGAGAGACATCATCTTCTGCCTCACAGTATCAGGAGCAACTGCGTGCTCAGAGTCAGCTTATAGAGGATTTGCGTCAGGGGCAGGAGCAGATGCGTCAGCAGCACGATAATGAGATGCGTCGATGGCAGGAGTAGATGCGTCAGCAGTAGAATGAGGAGAGACATCGATATGAGGAGCAACATCAGGAGCAGATGGAGTATATGCGTCGTCTGACTCATAGTTTAGGGATGAAGTTTCCTCCACCACCTCCTCCAGGTCCTCCAGATTATCCACCCCCCAGTGATTTTTTTAGATGTAATAAACATTTGAGTTCGTAGTTTATTGTCATATTAACTATTTATAATTCCTCTTTCATATTGGTACGAATATTGCATAATTTAATTTGTTTTTATTTTTTTTAATATTTTATTACTTATTAGTATTATTTTTAATGTCTACTTATTTTAGTAATATTACTTTTAAAATTTTATATTTATTGTTAATATTGAGAAGTTTATAATTTTATAATTTTATTAATATTAATAATATTAATATTATTTTTTCATAAATATGTATGTTTATTTTAATAATAATAATAATATATTAATTTTTTATATTAATAATATTAGTACTATTATTATTATTTTTTGATATTAATATTTCATAATATATAATATAATATTATTTATATTCATATTATTATTATTTTTTGATATTAATATTTCATAATTATATTATATATATTTTTTATTATTAATATTATAATAATATAATTTATTTATATTATTAATATTAATATTATTATTATATACAAAATTTAATAATAATAATAATATATTAATTTTTTATATTATTAATATTAGTATTATTATATTATATTATATTATTTATATTCATATTATTATTATTTTATATTAATATTTCATAATTATATTTTATATATTATTTTATTTATATTATAATAATATATTTTTTTATATTAATTAATATTATTATTATTTTTATATAATATTATACGATTTGTATTAATTATTTTATTTTTTTTTTATTTTTTTTTAGTATTTGCGACGGGATTTCCCGTCGTAAATAGTTTTTTACTGTAACATTTGCGACGGGTCAGAAACCCGTCGCAACTAATATATCTGCGACGGCCCGTCGCAAATACATTTTTTATATATAAACGAAAACCCATTTGCGACGGGGAAAAAATACCGTCGCAAATACTCTTTTTGCGACGAGATCGCCGCAAAAACATCTATTTGCGACGGGATCCCGTCGCAAATCGCCCGTCGCAAATATTCAGTTTTCCTGTAGTGCGTCCCCCACTTCCAACTCCTCTCGCTCCTCTGCAAGCACCACCTCTCTGGGGACCAGTCCGAGTAAAAACGTGCACGGTCCGCGAACCTAGTCGCGTACTCGGTCACCGTCATCCCTCCCTGCTAAAACTGCAGGAGCTCCTGAATCTGAACAGAGCGTAAACCAGAGGGGTAAAAATCCTCATGAAACAGTAGCTGAAAGTTGTCCCACGAGAGTGACGACTCATCGAGTATCTGAGTAACCAAACTCCACCAACACCCTGCTACTCCGTGGAAAAGGATGGCAACCAAAGTTACCATCTGATCTGTCGGCGTCCGCGCAAGCCTAAAGAGGCGAACCACTGTCTCGAGCAAAACCTCTGCTGCCTGAGGGTCTGGCTCACCACTGAACCTCAGTGGTCTCTGCCGTTGGAACTCACGGAGCGCGCCCAACCCGCGATCAAGCTTCGTCTGCTCTACTGGAGCTGTCTGCTGCTAATCAGGTGGGGGTGCTGCTACCGGCCCACCTGGAGAAAGGGTCTCGCATGATGGGTCCTGGACTGAGGCCTCATCGCTCACAGGGTCGTCGTCACGAACCAAAGCTGTTATCCTGACTGGCTGTCTTCGCGGAGGCATCCTGAATGTTATCAAGGAGTACCACGATCAGATGAGCATATATGTATATGACAATAACAACAATGGGGAGCTGACTCAAGAAGGACAGTCAAAGACTCAATCTTATGTGATGCACAAACCAATTTTCCCTGCAACAGGTGTCTCAGCATGCCGAGTTGACAATCGGGTTATCAGGGTCCTAGTGAATGGATACGTCGGCTGCTGCACCGTTACTGGACTCCCTGGCCTGAGAGCTGCTCTCGAGACACGTTGACACTGTTACGCTAGATCCCAATCAATTCCTTTTTAGGGACGCCCGCACAACGTCCCAAGGAACGAACCAGCTCTGATATCACTTTGTCATGACCCGACCCTACCCGGCCTCGAGCCGCAACTACTCCAAGCCCGCCTCCATAGGCCAGGGGCTGGCGACAAGCGCCGAAGGCTAAACAACTCGGGGAGGCCTTTGCCTAAGTAACTGTATACACACACGCAACCCACTCAATGCAATAGTGCAGAGTAAAAGAGAAAGTAAAGTACCAACTACTATAAACAAACCACAAAGGTACATCGACCTCTAAATAGTACAAAGAAAGTGCTGAAGGTAAACTAAAAAGAAAAGGGCAAAACACGCGTCCAACCAGTAAAGTGCCACAACCCGACAACAGGTAAACAAAAGTGAAACAGCTGGGAGAGTCCCACACCTGGAACCCGACTACGACCACCGTACGCGGTCCAAGCTCCCGAACTCCTAAGCTCCTTTGTAGTCACGAGCAACCTGTCCATCGTCTGCAAGGGCACACCAAGTGCGGGCAAAACCCAAGCAGGGGTGAGTATAAAAATACTCAGTAGGATACCCCAAAGGCTCGAGGGAGCAACAAAGGAGGTACCGAAGAGTGACCAGTAAATCGATCAGGGAATATCAAAGGAGTACCACAAAGAGTGCAGTAAAGAGTACAACTCAACCCAACAAGTGAAAGGAAGTAGACTCGTCCAAACACAAGGAGTTAGAAATGGTGAGAAGATGAACTTCTCGTCGAGTCTTCGCTACCTATAGCAGGAGAGTAAACTCGTCCGACCACGAGAAGTTAGACACGGAAGACACCTGGCATACCCTGCGCGTCTTCGCCTCCCCTGGAAGGAGAGTAACCAAAACCCAAGAAGTGGGTACTGGAACAAGGTATATACATATCCGTATGCTCAACAAGAAACCCGAACAAGATCGTAAGGGGATCTCCATCTCATAGCTCAGCCCAAGAAAGTGAGTAGCCAACAGTCCCAGAAGTAAACAACATCGATGCCCAGCATCCTGCACGTCTGCCCCGGACTGCAAGCCAAGGGGCTCAAATCACCGCACCCTAACACTATCCGCTTTGGGCGGCACTGACTCACCCGCACTGTTTTAGGTCGCGTCACAAGGACGCGTCTTGGTGGGGAAAGCACCCCTCATACTTGAGAGTTCTGGGAAAAGTCAAACCACACCTCGTCACTGTCACACAGTCGAGAGATCTTCTCAAAGTCAAAGCTGTCACATCAGTGACCCGTACAACCAAGGGTCCCGCTCTGATAGTCACGGGGAAAAGACACTGACTAGCCTCATAAGAAGGGTTGAGTCTGAAATGCCAATGGGTGCCCCACTACCCAGCCCTGCTAGGGGGTAAATCATAATAAGATATCAGGTGACCCACTGCCCAGCCCTGCTGGAGGGTAGACCTGAAATAAGTCGACATGCGACCCACTGCCCAGCCCTGCTGGAGGGTAGACCCCGAACAAGTCGACAGGCGACCCACTGCCCAGCCCTGCTGGAGGGTAGACCTGAAAGAAGTCGACGGGTGACCCACTGCCCAGCCCTGCTGGAGGGTAAACCCGGAACAAGTCGACAGGCGACCCACTGCCCAGGCCTGCTGGAGGGTAGACCTGGAACAAGACGACGGACGACCCACTGCCCAGCCCTGCTGGAGGGTAGACCCTCAAGAGTCGGTAGGTGAGCCACCTCCCAGTCTCTGCTGGAGGGTAAACCCTGAGAGGTCGTCGGGTAACCCACTGCCCATCCCCGCTGGAGGGTAAACCCGAAGAAGTTGATGAGCAGCCCACACGGCTAAAGGAATAGGGAAACCCAAACAACTCCGCCGATCAAACCGTCGAAAATAGAACCCGGGGAAACCACTCAACCCTGCTGGTCTAAACCATCGTGAACAAGACTAGGGGGAAACCCAATCAACCCTGCTGGTCGAAACCCTCGATAACAGGGGGACCCTCTTCGTCACGAGTGGTCA
This sequence comes from Viscum album, assembly GCA_963277665.1. Taxonomy (NCBI): domain Eukaryota; kingdom Viridiplantae; phylum Streptophyta; class Magnoliopsida; order Santalales; family Viscaceae; genus Viscum; species Viscum album. Next base: position 804,194,077 of record OY728148.1, read on the forward strand.
AAGGTACGTAAAGTAAAACACGACACGTACATGGGGCCCGCACGATGTGTGGACCTAACCCATCTCCAAACCAAGCACAAACGTTCTCAGGTACAAACTATAACCAGTACCTCCAACATCCTCTTATACTCCCAGAGTATATCACATCTCTAGTCCAAAGGCTATCGAACGCATGACACCCGAAGTCAACGCGAAGGGAGAAAATGTAACTTCGCCAACTTGCTTCCTTCACAGCCCTATCACGGCCAACCATATCTCTTCGAACATCAACTTCACTCACACGAGGGTGAACGCGATCACACGCCAAGGGTTCGCTTCCAAACACAGCAAGAAGAATCGCCACCAGAGCACCTTTCATGCTTCCACATTTAATGAGATCTCTGATGAGACTCCGCACATCCAAACGGATCACACCGTTGTAATCCTCACAGAAAAACACGCGAGATCAACTATTTACTCGCCTCCAACAGACATCAGACGGAAAAGTTACCCAACGCCACTTTACGCCCGAACGACGTCTCGTGGGCCCGTGTCTCGGTCCTGAAAACAGTCGGGAGCATCACACCATTGCGATCCCCTCGGAAAAACATGTCAAATTGACTGCTCGCTCGCTTGGAACAGATACCCGGTGAAGAAGATGCATTTCGCCGCACCGCACACGAGCGGTGCTATGTAGGACCCACATCACGATCCCGAAGCGCTACAAACGGATCACACCATTGCGATCATCTCGGAAAAGAACACAAGATCGACTGTTCGCTTGTCCTAAACGGATACCCGGTGAAGTAGCTGAAATTCACCATCACCGCCCAAAACGGGCTCCGTGGGGTCCACACCCCGATCTCAGTTTAAGTGCTCAAAATCAGTCTTGAAATGTCCGCCTCGACTTCAGGGTCGCGATGCCGCTGACGGCGCGCCAATCGGATGTCGAATGCAGATGTACGGTCCGATACAAGATTCCCTCAAATAATAATAATTATATTATTATTATTATACTTGGGTGTTCCGAGTAACCGAGCCACGATCCTGAATTAAGTATCCAAGATTGAACTCGAAATGACCGTCTCAAGGTCATGGACACACTGCCATAGACGATACGTTAATTAGAGGCTCCATGTAGAAGTTACGTCCGAATTAGCGTTTGAAAATAATAATAAAATTATTATTTTTAGGGCGTTTTAATGACCCGCTCCACAAGTCAGCGAAAGGTACACAACATTGGTCTTAAAAAGACCGTATCGAAGATAGAGTTACACTGCCGCTGACGGCACATGCATTGGGCGCCACACGGGGAAGTTACGCCCAATTAAATGTTTTAATAATTATAACATTATTATAATTATTAAAAAATATTTTTTTTTAATTTTCTATCCTATCATCTTCCTCCCCAAGCTAACACCCTCCCTGTAAACCCTATCACGTAGGCTCAACGACGCCGCACTGCCCTCGCCTGGGCTCACCCGGAGCCGCCGCCGCACACCGGTCCGCCACTGCCCCTGGTCCGCTTCAGAACCGGCCTCGCCTGAGGTGCCGCCTGGGAGCCTGTGAGCCGCCGCGAGCCGCCGCACACCGTCGCTCGGACCACCGCTCGACCCTAGGCTGGCCGCCGTGAGCCGCTACCGCCTTCATCGTGCTTCTGTTGTGCGGATCTGTGGTTAAAAACCCTCGATTTCATCTTGATTCAATTACCAAGACGTGTTGGCAGAAATTTGCTTGTCAACAATCTGTTGGGTTTGGATATTGTTGCACCATCATCCGAAAGATAAATCGATGACGATTGCAAGTAGTATGGAGGAAGAAAAAGTACGAAAACACAAATTTGAATCGATTACTGACTATGTTCGTTTGGGTTCGTCGTGACTCAAGGAAGGGAGGAAGTGAGTTAAATATTTATCATACAATTTCCATTTCAAGATAAACAATAACAAAATTTATTCATAGTTTGGAATAAGAAATCCACAAATAAAAGACCTACCTGCAAGGCGTAGCCCGAAGCTTCACTACACGATCCGCGCCTTGCCACTGCCGCTCCCATCTTGATCAGAGGAGGAGGAGGAGGAGGAGGATGGTGGGAGGAGTTCTTGGGAGAGGAAGATGTTGAGGAAGAGAGGAGGTTTGGCCGGGGGGAGGAAATGAGGGGAAAGGGAGAATGACATAAGTAAAAAAAGAATAAGTTTACCTTTTATTAATTAAAACTCAACCCAATTTAAAACCGCGTCTGAAACCCCAAACGCAGTGAAAGTTAGGTCGCACCTAGGGTAAACACCACCTCCCGAGCACAAGGGTGGTCTCATAATTTTAACCCAAGCCGCCGTTCGAAAGATATAAAATCTAACGCCTGAGACCACTTAATTACGAAAATGCCCCTGGTGGTATTTTCCACAGAAGGCCCACGCCCGTGAAAGTTATGCCCCTCCTAGGGTAAACGACGCGCTCTGGACTCAACAGTGCCCTCGGTATTCCAATCCGAGGTACCGTTTAAGAGATACTTGTATTTAACCATTAAATGAATAACATAATTATTTAATTTATTCATTTCACGTTCCAATAGCGAGTGAGGGGTCCAAACGCCATGGGACGACATGTTTTATGTCGTTCTTAGGGTAAACACCCCATTTTGGACCCATGAATACCCTCCGATTTCTGATCTGAATCACTGTTTAGGAGTTATTCCATTTATTTGGCGTGCCCAGTGTGAACACATTGAAAATTTAATTCCGGCCACACCGAGGCTCGAAATCGCACACCGTCTGAAGGCGCTGCTCTGAAATAATATCAAGAAAATTCCAAAGTCTTTTATGGAAAAAACTAGGTTCTTACCAGAGCAGCCCCTTGATGTAAACTAGTTGCAAAAACCCTTCAACCGTGGATCACAGGGGCCACAAAGCAAACATACCACCCCAAAAACCCATTCCACACAGTCAAACAAATTCATCACCATTGCGCAAAAGAAAACCATCATCGACGAACAACCTTCACAGACACAAAAAAACCAGATCCTCCTTCAACATCAGGGGAAACCTTCACGCCTAGCCTGTCTTTTCTTTCAACCTGGTCGCCAGAACCATTGCCGGAAGAAAGCCCCGTCGTAATATATCCCTCCGATGTCGCATCCATAGAAGAAACTCAAATAGGCGGACACTCCAAGGTGCATGAAGCCGATCCAACGCCTCCCAGGGCTGGAAGACCCAACAACCACATCGAGGGAGCATCACCGATGAGGGGATCCGAGCTGATCTGATCCAGAAGCATCGCTCTGGGCATGAAACCAGGCAGATCTGAACCATGGAAGAACCCTCACCAAAGGCCGAAACGAGAAAACCATGGGAATCCGAAGAGAGGGAAACTAAGGCGGGGCGGGTTCACACTGACGAAGACAACTCCACGAAACCGCCAACAAACCATCCAACATCACAACGAAACCACCGAACACCAAATCCTCCTTGATCCATGGAACTGTTGAACGCCAAGACAGAAAAGAACTCTCGATCCTCCCCCCTCCGAGCCACTCTAGAGCCGACACTGAGCCACACCGGAAATGGTGAAGCTGGAAGCCACGTCTGAGCCGACACCGAGCCACACCGACGTCGAGCTAAGATCTAGAGGAAGCCAGAGTCAACACCGAGCCACTCCAAAAAAGAAGAAGCCAGAAGCCACGTCAGAGCCTTTGCTGAGCCATGCCGACACCAATCGAGATCCAGGGGAAGCCGATGCCGAGCCACACCGAGCCACGCCGGAGGAGGGGAGGAGGTGACTCCAGAGAAGAAACCCTAGACCTGCGATAAGAGGGATAATTGCCACTTAGAGGCTCCTTTTGGGGGTAGTGCCCTGCAAGCACCCACTATGAGCTTGAAAATTGATTTGGGTACAAATCAGAATCAGAAGGTTCAGAGAATCCAAGAAACAACCGGTCCTACAATAATGTTCAATAATACACCTCGTATCATGTGTTATTGGTGTGGAAATATGAGACATTCTCAAAATGTATGTTCTATAGACAAAAGTTACTAAAGAGAACAAGAGAAACCAAGGCGACCACATAGAGTTCAATATTCCAAAAATGATTTTAATGGTCACTATTTTTGGTGTGAATGATTCAGACACATGATCAGATATTTCTCATCAACAATGTAGAGGAGTGTGCCGATGCAGGCCCAAAGTGGTCATATAAGGCAGCTTAAGGAATCATTGAATGAGATGAAAATACAAAATCAATTTGCATCACTGCAAGATGAAGTTGGTCTATCATACTCTGAAGAAGATCAATAGTATTAGTCCACAATAGGTATGAATTCAATGAATTAGATCAAAAATAAAAGATATGAGAAGGCAGTGGTTACATAGATTACTCTTAAAGCATCAAATCATGTTGGTGTATGGATCTTTGATAGTGGATGCACATCCTATATGATGAGAGATAAGGATCTTGTTACAGACATCAAATATGACAAGGGTTTTTTCAAATTTGGAAATGATGAAGGCCTAGAGATTATTAGCTCGAGAAAAACCAAATTTGGGGGAAAATATATGAGACATGCTGATGTCTTGGTTTGTGTGACTCAGGTCATGCTATAATATTTACTAAGAAGTTGTGTATCGTCAAGGGAAAAGATAGTACAATTTTTTTTATGGGGGAGGCACATGAAGGGGAATTTCTACCTTATGAATTGAGAAGAAGATATGCTATTTGTATCCAAAGAAGAAGAAAACACGCTGTGGCATAAACAACTTGTGTAACATCTTGACCCAGGATCCACTTAATCAGTGCCCCGAGCTGGTGGGTCACATGGCCTCAAGCGCGACTCTCCAAACACCAGAGGCTGTCGACTAGCAGCGAGAGTGGTACAATGAGGAGACTATACCCTCATATCAGAGTGATACAATATATATAATAAATGAACAGGCAATAAAAGAAGCATATATATTCAACAACACAATGGAAACAGACACTATAATGACAAGACCAGTAACTATCTGTAGAGGAAACATGATATAACAGAATAAAACAATGGAAATAAATATGATAAACTAAACGTGGAATAGTAAATAACCACACAACTGTAATGATATCAAAATCCAAGAGGCCAAGTCATATACATGACAATGTCATGGAATGCTGATGTACAACAAGGGAAAATCGGGGACAAACATATACAACATGCTATACAAAAATACAAAAAAGATAAAAGACTGCTCTACTAGCATTATATGCACATGATTGATCCTCCACTCCCATGATCCATACTATAAGTAAAAATAATCAAGCATCTATAGCAGGGCACTTGCCCTTATCCATACTTGCAGACAAGTAATCTACTCAGGTACCAAAGGCGACCTGAGTAGGGTGTGAGATAAAAGCCTAGTAGGCCACCACCAATGCTGTTTAAAAATAATCTAGTCCGTGTACATAGAAACAATAATGTGTAGGTATACTAATAATAAATAATGTTGAATAAATAAATAATAGCTGACTCAGGTTCCTACAAGACATCTGGCTGACTCTACCTGCTTCAGCATAGGTCGGTCTAAGAGTCTGATAAGTAACCATCTATATAGTAATAATATATATAGTATAGTTATATACTGTATCCACCTATATGCACTAAGTACATGATGATGTAAGTAGGCATATACTTGGATACTATGTGCTAGCTGGACTTGGGGCGTAACTCAAGCGTCCATAATTATTCTAACAAGCTATAGGCTCCAACCAAGGGCACATGCCATGAATATCATAATGAATGTGAGACTTCTTGCTTATCACTCGAGATAGGTGGGGTGTGTCTTCATGCCCAACACCCTAAACGAAGAAACATGGTTTGTTATGCCCATTGCCCAAGAGAAGTAAAATGGTGAGAGACGTCATGCTCAACACCTGATGTAAGGGAGATTGAATCGTCATGCTCAACAAGTCCCTTAACTATTGTTCCATAGACAATATCAATGGAGAAATCATGATAATAATAATAACTTGAGGAATCAGCTCATAAGCATCATAATCATTAAGCCCAATGTATAAATGGGTGTCATAGTTCACATAATCCATATATAAAAGCAGTCATCAATTGGTGTGGCCTTTAAACCCATTATCATCCATCTTAATCAAACCATTTAATTAATTTAAGCAAGACAAACCATCTTGAAGCTAATCCTTCAATTATAAGGCCAGACAATTTTCATTTCATGACAAGCCAAGCACTTAGGAGGTGCTTGGTCAATTAAACAAGTATTTAAGAGAGGGTAAATCCATTTGCAAGAAAAGATGAACACTCAGGCGGTGTTCAGACCATTAAACCGTTACATAATTGAGGGAAAAGTATTTAGCACACCCAAAGGGGTAGCATTGAATGAGGTCAACATCCTCTAATCACTTAGAAAGGGTCCATGAGAGTATAACAACATGCTTCAATTAATTTAAAATGAAAGAACACATTTTAAGGTGACACACAATGGTGTCTAGTGTGCGGCACAACAGAGAGACAATGAAAACAACTCAACTTTGAAGGAAAATAACTAGACCACCTACCTTAAGGCCATAGATGACTCCTCATCTAATATCGACTTTAGATTTGAATTAGATTGGAAGAAAAATGAAGAATGGTCTAACACCTTGAAAATAGGGAAAAAGATCTTGTACCCAAATTGCACAAGATATATGAAGAGAAACTGATATAGGAAGTAAGAGGATTCAAGTGCTTACCAACACAAATCCAACGCTTCTGATAACACTTGATTTGGAGTTTGGATGAAGGAGATACCTTGATTTCTAGGTTAGATGGAGGGAGAGATAATGAGAGGAGAAGAAGACTTCATCTGCTGGAAATGAATAGTGAAAAGAGAGGGTTGTGGTATTAAAATCATTAAGGGGAAAAAGGGAATTTCATCCTTCATGAAAGGGTCGCATGGTTTGGCTATATGGTTAGCCAAACTGTTCACTACACCACAACCTAAGGAGGGACCTCGCACAGGATAGGAGCACAGTTTGTCTAACTGTGCACAGTTCGTGTGAAAACCCACTATAAAAAACCTCTGAAATCATGTACGAGCATGTGCCTAGACTCACAAAGTTGCAAAAAAAAAACCGTGCGACACCCTACTCCCTTTTGAAACACTTCTCACAGTTGGGAGAGACCGTGTGAGCTATTCCGTATGTTTTCTTCCAACTATGTGGCCTGGTTTATTTCTCCAAAATCTGAGGTTTTGGGCTTCGAACAAGCCCTATACACCCTTGTGACCTTTTTGAATCCATTAGGTAACATTATAAGGGAATCACTAAAGAATTTAAACCGAAAAAATGATCCGTACCTTTGAGAAAAGTTGGGTCGTTACAACCTCCTGTCCTTAAAGAAACTCATCCCTGAGTTGGCCTTCTAAGGGTAAAGAGGTATCATCTGAGAATTCTGGACACTGAGCTCATATATCAGCTTCTTTCTCCCAGGACTCATCCTGCACTTGGCCGTGCTGCCATAGCACCCGTACCAAAGGAACTGACCTGCCTCAAAGTGTCTTCATGCTCCGATCTACAATACGCACTGGATACTCCTCAAAGGAGGCATCCATATCTAACTCAACCTCATTAGGTTGAAAGAAATGTGACGAGTCTGGATGATATCATTGAAGCTGAGATACATAAAAGACATCATGCATAGACCGATATCTCTCTAGAAGTGCTATATGGAAATCTACTGGCCCGATTTGTTTTAGAACCTCGAATGGTCTAACCAGAAGATGAATCATCATTTGAGATACTTTCCCTTAGGACTAAGCCTTCAAGATCATAAAATTGACTCATCCTCACCCATTCTAGAAGGGTAGAGGTCTGTGCTAAGGCTGAGAGGATAGTCTACCCATGATCCTCCTGAACCTCCACATGCATCTCTGAAAACAGAGCCATGAGCTTCCATTCACCACTGGCCTTCTGAACAGCCTATGTCTGAGTCTTTCAACTCAGAGCATCAGCCACAAAATTACATTTCCCAAGCGTGTAAGAAAGTTCAAAATCGAAGGATTGCAGGTATTCAACCCATCTATGCTGCCTGAGATTCAGATCATGTTGCGTAAAAATTTACTTGAGGCTTTTTTGATACATGATTTCCAAAAAATGCTCTCCAATTAAATAGTTTCTCCAACAATGTAGTGCATAAACTACAATATCTAGATCGAGGTCATGCATCGGGTAATTTTGCTTGTGAGGCCTCAAATGACGAGAACCATATGCTATAACTTGCTTGTCCTGCATCATAAAATCTCCCAACCCGATACCTGATGCATCACAATAAATAGTATAACTCCTACCTAGCTCAAGAAGAATCAGGATCAACACTGAAGTCAATCTTCCCTTCAACTCCTGAAAGGATGCTTCACAAGCTTCTAACCATATGAATTTCACACCCTTTTTAGTCAAGCCCGTAAGAGGCACTACTAGGTGTGATAAATCCCAAATGAAGCATTTGTAATACCTAGATCACCATAAGAAACTCTATATATCAAAGTTGTTCTTGGGATTATCATAGGAAATTACAGCTCTCACTTTCTCTAGGTCTATTGAAACTCATAACAACGAGATAATATGACCTAGGAAGTGGAATTTGTCGATCTAGAAGTGGCATTTGATGTGCTTAACATAAATCTGATACTCTCTCAGTGTATTCAACATGATCTCAAGATGGTTGACATGGTCATGTCAAGAACATGAATACACTAATATTTCATACACAAAGACTACCATGAATGAATACAAATATGAGTGAAAAAATCGATTCATTTGATCCATGAAAACTGTAGGTGCATTCGTGAGGCCGAACAACACAACCTGATACTCATAAAGTCCATACCTACTCTGGAAAGCCGTGTGAGGTATGTTTAAAGACCTAACACACACCTGGTGATAGCCCAAACTCAAATCAATATTTGAAAACACTCTCGCTCTTCAAAGCTAATCAAAGAGGTTGTCTATTCAAGGTAGTGTATACCAATTCTTTACTGTAAACTGATTTAACTGACGATAATCTACACAAAGCCTAAGGTTATCATCCACCTTCTTGGAAAAAAAGATCAGTGAACCCCAAGGCGAAGTGTTGGGGCATATAAAGCCTTTAGCACCCAGATCCTCCAATTGTTTCTTGAGCTCCAAAATTTCCATAGGTTCCATCCTGTAAGGAGGAATAATCACTGGTGAAACTCCTCACACTAGATCAATAGAAAATTCTACCTCTCACGCTATAGGTATCCCAAAAAAATCGTTGGGAAAGAAATCCCTGAAAATATCCACTACAAGAGGGAAAATAATGGGTCGTAACCCCTGATCATCCAAGAAAAAACTAGAAACCTGGGGTGTCACTCTACCCAGACTCTGATGCTCCGGTCCTGATCGAGTCACTTGGATATCACATTCTCTCTTGTGAACATGCCTACCACCCTTTGGTGATGTAAACGTCACCCTCTGATGATAGTAGTCAATATGGGATCTATAGGGTACTAACCAATCCATCCCGATGAATACATCAAACCATATCATGTTGAGGATAAAAAGATTCCATACAATAAGTTATCCATGTATCCCAATGGGACAATCCTTACAACGACAAACACTCTCTGATCGGATGCTTAACGGGGTATCAAGCGTCATCATACCACAAAAGTGTTCTATCTCGAGGCCTAGACTCTCCATGATTACCTCAGATATAAAAGTGTGAGATGTTCCTGTTTCAAATAAATTAGACACTAAAGTAGAGGCTACTAGAATAGTACCTCGAACTATAGAAGGTTCGACACTCTTCTCCTCCAACACAGGATGTACTACATGTAACTGGCCTATACCGCGGCCCCGAGTCCCAACCTGACTGCCCTGAGCAAGTCCACTCTACTGGCACTAAGAATCATGAGTCTAACTACCTCTACCTCGACTACCACCTCTGCCTGAGTGGCCAATGGTATTCTAGCTACTTTCCCGCAGAGATACCACTAGCCCCACTCCAGAACGTGGAGTAGGTGTAGATCCTTGATCGCTAGGCACTAATGGAAAAGTCCTACAGAAGCACTGGATACACTTCATCTAGACATAACCTCTGTATTCCATTGGATCCCATAAACATTGAGGTTTTATATGTTTTGGATTCCCGAACTGGTGATAGATAAGGAAGCTATTCGTGAGACCTGTCTGACTGCTACTTCCCCTATGAGAAGCCTCAAAACGTCGCTTTCTCCCACTAGAAGAAACACTAGCCAGTTTGGGTGCCGAACTGCCCTAGTTCCCACCATCGACTTCCCTCAGGTTCCTCTTAGTAATGAGGGCTTGGTTGTCTATCTCAGAAATAGTATTAATATTGAAAACATTGTCCTGCGATCATATGGAGAATACCAACCCATCCTTAAATCGCCTCACGATCATAAGATCATCACTGAATAGAGTTGGTACGAACCAATGAAACTTAGTAAAGAAAGAAGAATACTCCATGACAGACATAGATCCCTACTGTAGGTTCATGAATGCTGGGCAAAAATCCCTCAAGGTATCATTGAAGCATTTTTGAGGTGATTGTGTTTGTTGACAAAGTGGGCCTCTGTATTGTATTTGTTGACAAAACAGACCGCGATGTACAAATTTATTGACAAAGGGGGTTTCCATGGTGAGTTATCGAGTTCAAGGGATGTTGTCAAAAATCCATGATTGATTGAAGAACCTTGATAAAGGAATGGATGATCTGGAGGCAGTACAAAAAGAGCAGATATAAGGTGGCACCATATTTTAGTGTTTGCCAAATTTTTGGGCCTCAAAATCAACAAATAGAAAAAAATGTTTTTGGTAAAGGGACTTGTGCGCCGGTGTCTTGGAAGCTTGGAAACTTGCGTGCCATATGTTTTTCAAGATCAAAACATCAAAATATGGAAAAGGAAAGAGGGGCGCCCAAGTTTTGGTTTGGGTGCGTAAGTGACTAGGGCGACAGAGACTAGGGCAGCTGGACTTGTGCACCGAGAAGAGACTTGTGTGCCGGTGCTCAGGGTACCTAAAATGCCTATAAATAGAGGGATACCCCTCCTCATTTTAGAGAGAGTTCAACATTGAGAGAAAATTAGAGCTCCAGTCGCACAGGTGGTTCGGTCGCGCAAGTGGTGGTTTGGTCACGCAAGTATAAAGATACTCAGAAGTTGCGCGCCAATTGATAGTTGCGCGCCAATATTGATTTGGGTGTAAAAGGGTTTGAGTCGCCCAAGTTTGGAGTTGGCGAAGGGAGCGTCGCGCAAGTGGTTTGGTGACACTTGCGCGCTGGACTTGAAGAAGAATGCCAGTTGATAGTTGTGCACTAATATTGGTTTGGGTGTAAAATGGTGTGAGTCGCCCAAGTTCTGGGTTGAAGAAGGGTGTGTTGTGCAAGTGGTTTGGTGAGACCTGAGCACCAGGCATTAGAGAAGCACGCCAATCACTCTAGGGCTGTGCGAAAGTTGGAATATTGCCCGATACCTCTGGTGTAAAGTATGATTCATTTGCGGGTGAAAGGTGGACATCAACATAACATCTGCATATAGAGAAAGATGCATTAATTTGTGATAATGAAGGGACCTACAACTCTTTAAACTCTGAGTGGATTGTTTCCAGAGTAGTGAGCAAAGGAAGAAGAAGAAGGTGATCCTCTCCACCGGCAGTGAGCCAGAGAGAGAGAAATGGGGAGTGACCCTAGGGAAAGAAGTGAGCTGACCCTAAACTTTGTAAGGGCAGTGAGCCTGGGCATAGAAGTGATCTAGCTCGAACATTGTAAATTGGTAGTGAGCTTTTAGTGGATTTGGTACAGTGACACATCACCGTTGTATGCTCATTGGACGTAGCCCAGTGAGGGTGAACCAAGTAATTTTTTTGTGTCTGCTCGCTTGTTTCCCTACATTGCATCCAAAGCATCACTATCAGATAAACAAGGAAAGAACAAGATAAACGTTAACAACATCAAAGCAAACAAAGTGACCCTTATAATATAGAGGTCAAGATCCAAGTGGGACAGAAAGAATTTTGAAATAGAATATCCATACCCTGATTCATCCCCCTCTCAGGGTATATAGACCCCTTTTGGTCCTAACAATTGGTATCAGAGGGAAGGTTTCTTTTATCAGATTTGTTTGCTCTGACTTGGGTTAGTCGATTTGTGTGGATAAAGATTCAGTATGCTCTTATCATGGTGTGCCATGGAAAATGGTAGAACTTCAAAGAAGAAGCAAAAGTCTTGTGAAATTACCCTACGCGGAAGTGTCAACAGAAAGAGTGTGATTCAGTTAAAGCAATCATGTAGTGAACATAATAATGGTTTGAATGAATCATACAGTGAAAATAGTTACTCATTCAATGATGCTGATGGAATGAGTGAAGAACCTAATATTCCAAGTGATGCTGGAACCACTGATGATGAAGAAACTCCAAGAAGTCGAAAAGTGGAAGTTGTTCACAAGGAAAAGGAATTAGATCAAAAATTGGATGAAGAGATGAAATCTAAAGAATCCGGATCCAAGAAATGGAAATTGAGGTTAACAAGCTAAGAGGATTAAATAAAAGGCTTATTGACATGGCCATTGATATGAGGGAGAAGAATGATTCTCAAGCTGAAGAACTGCAAAAGATATCTTCAAATAGAGAAAAACACAAAGCTAATGACAAGGGAGAGAATTAGAAGTCAGATGAAATTCAGAATCTGAAATCCAGAAGTGATGCTCTTGTTACACAACTATCTAAACTTGTTAAGGAGAATCATAGGTTGCAACAAGAGAATGCATGTTGTTATGATTCTGTTGCTTAGGAAGAATTGAAAGTAAATGAGCAAAGTGACATTGTGGATAAGCTGACATGTGAATTGGAAGATGAGATGAGTAGAGGGAAGCTTCTCAAGAGAGAACTTGATACCCAACTTGAATCAAGGGATATAAAGATTCAAAAGTTGGAAGAAGAAAATAGAAACTTTACTAAATATGATAATAAGAAGAAGTGTCATGAGAAATCAAAAAGAAGAGTTTCTCATAGGAAAGCATTCATCAGATGCTATTACTGTGGAAGAATGGGACACACCATGAGTATGTGTCAGGAAGCTCAGGAGCTCAATGTTAGAGGAAGAACTCAATCCGTATCAACATCTAGATAGAGAAATGATGAAATGAAGTATTCCTTCAATGGAAAATGTTTTATATGTTCTAATTATGGGCATTTGGAAAGACATTGTAGTAAGAAGAAATAAGGAAAGGAAAATGGGCTCAAAAGGAGATTCTTGACTCCCATGATGCATAATGATAAATTCTATACTGGGAGACAAAGTGGTAAACTGAAGAATAGGCTTAGAGCCTCAGGGGAGTCACAAGGAGCTAAACGAATGATGTATCAATTGCCTCCTCTTCCATACTCACAACAGCTCTCTTGGAGAGAATGTGAACAAACCTGGAAGATTAAGGGGAGATCTACTCCAGTTATGAAAAAGAAGAATGTTAAATCAGTGGAAAAATCAACACTAACAATAAAAGGTGGCATGATTCAAACAACTGATAAAAGAAAAATTAACAAAGAATGCATTGAGAAATTCACATGTCGTGTGCCATAGAGAAAAGTGGATGAAAGAGGAATATCCTTGAAATGGTGGAAGAAGAAAGGGAAGATGACCATCATAGAGATTCCTACCCAGAGAAGGAATCAAGGGAAGTGACATATTGGTGGAACATCAAAGACATAAATGTGTACCAGTGGGCTTAAACCACAAATTGTGAAAGATTCCCAGCTTGGAGAATCTATATATCAGAAAAGACTCAGCATGTGATTAATGAATGCTTAGTCATATGGCCAGAGCATTTGAAGTTGGCTAGGAAGCTAGAAGAAGTAAGGAAGGAGTTTGATGCTCTGCAAGAAAGAATCAAAGGGTTGACCCATCAGGATCAACCAAAATAATCACCCTGAGGATTCCAGAAGACCCCCTCTCCCTATGTATATAAATGTTGTTAACTGATGATTCAAATGTTTTAGGTTATAGGGAGATACGATCCAAGGGGAAGTGACATCTAAAGATGCAAAGTGGAGAGGTGATACGCTATAGAGTTTCAATTGATTCAAATCAGGCACCAGACTTATAAAAGAAAAGGAGCAACTGAGCACAATATAAAGTGACTATGTTATTAACTTTACCTCTTGTTTCCTACACTGAGTTCCAACTCAGTAGGCTTAGAGATTTTGTTGATGGCTCAATGCCAAGTACCAGATGAGAATAAATGATGTAGGAGGAGAAGAATGATTAGGGGTCTAAACAGTGGGCCTAACCACATAAAGTGTTGCATAACATAGGGGGAGCATACAATATCATAATCACATGTCAGATCCATCAATGCAATAATTGGATGACCCAGATTAAGTGTTTTATATCGAGAGACTATCGAGAGAAGACATATTGCGAGTGAAGCAGCAACATTCATGTATTTCATAATTATCTATTTTTTCTAACATTATGGTATCATCTTACTGTTTTCAGGATACCAAGAAGCTGTGAGAGAATATCAATAGTGTTTCCACAAGAATCTGAGAAAAGTTGTTGAAAGAAATGATGTCACTGAACAATGACACAGTGAAATGTTTTCTGTTGAAAGTGATGAAGTAGTAAGAGACTCAGGTGGAGTAGAAGTGAAAATTCTAATTTATAAGTAGACACTGATAATGACCATGAGGAAGGAAAATCCATATCAACATGAAAGTCGAAGAGCTGATCTGAAATTAACATGAAAGATAGAATTGGTAATCAGATAGTTCCAGTGTAGACATGGAATATGTGGACTCTATAGCAAGCATTGTACTTATCACAGGTAGAGCCTAATTGTTTTAGTGAAGCGGTTGAAGATGAAAATTGGGTTCAGGCTATGAATACAAAGCTTAACCAAATTGAGAAGAATTTGAAGCGGGAGATTATTTTGAGGCCAAAAGATAAGAATGTCATCAGTACTAAATGAGTATATCGCAACAAGATGAATGAAGATGACACAATGATTTGAAAAAAGCACGACTATTGTGAAAAGGACACTTCTAGATGCATTTCAAGTCAACATTTTTGATTGGGGTTCATGAAGAAGAATTAGATATTGGGAAACCAGAAGAGAATGGTATTCAATGTTAGACCAGTTTTTGAAGAACCTCAGTTTTTGACATGGAGGAATTGATTGCAATCTATACACCAACAATGATTGTGATCAAAGGATGTTGGTGCTAGTATATTTCGAAGACATGATCTTCGAAGGATCTGATGAAGCATAGTGCAAGTAGTTTTTTGAATTGTGAAAAGGAGGTGTTGAGAAGGATTTGGAATGGAGAATTCCAAGGAGATGAAGACTCTGGTTTCTACCTGGATGAAATTTTTGAAAGATGATGATGGAAAGGTAGTTAATATCATAGAATACAAGTATATTATTGGGCGTTTACTTACCTGACATCCATAATACCTGATATTGTATTCGCCACTTTCCAAGCAGCAAGATATCAAAGTAATCCCAAGGAAATCCACATGCTTTCAGTGAAAAGAATACTTCGGTATATCAAGAGCATGGTGGATTTCGGCTTGATGTATAATGAAAAATCTCAGATAGAGTTATTGGGATATACTGATGTAGATTGGGCCAATTTAGCGGATGACATGAAATCAATGTCAGGAGGTGCTTTCTATCTTGACAGATTGTGTATTTCTTGGCTAAGCAAGAAGTAATATTGCATTTCATTGAGCACCGCAGAAGCTGAGTATATTGCATCCACTCAGGCATGCACTCAGTTATTGTGGATGAAGCAGCAACTTGATGATATAGGAGTTGAAGCGAAGTCTCTGATCGAAATCCAGTGTGATAACTCAAGTGCTATAAATCTCAGAAAAAATCCCATCCATCATTTCAGGACAAAGCACATTGAGATAAAGTATCATTTTATCAAGGAGAAGGCTGAGCATGGAATTGTGAAGTTGGAGTATGTGCCTACTGAACTCCAAGTTGCAGACATTTTGACAAAGTCCTTACCTAAGGAAGCTTTTGAGAGGCATTGATTGGCTCTAGGAGTCCAATTGACTTCCCGCACTTGAAAAAGTGTGACTGTGGGGTCCCCCTCTCCCCTAGGTATGGTGTGTTTTCCTTACTATACTAATATGTGCTCTCTACTCTATTGCAGACCACAAAGGAGTGACCTTTGGGTTTATTGATAAAGGGGGAGAAAGTGTGACTCCTAAAGGGGGATAAACTATGGCTAGAAAAGGGACACGGGGAGAAGCTGACAGGTGGTGCAGCGAGATAGGGAGAGTTGAAAGATGAAGAGTATTTGAAGCTGTAAGCAGACATGGGGAGTTTTGAACCTAACGATGCTAGAAGTGATCGATCAAAGAATAGATATCACGACATCTGAGGATCGTGATAAAAGCAAAAGAGTGGCGTTGAAATGGTGTTAGAATATTTCTAGCATTGAGTGAATCCTTGATCGCTATCAGAATCGCAAGAGGCGAATGGTGGATGATGGAAGGATCTTTAGTGAGGTATCAAAGTGCAGAGAATTTTTATGAAAAGAGTTTTCAACAAACCCAAAGGGGGAGATTGTTGGGAAAAAATCCCTCAAGGTATCATTAAAGCATTTTGAAGTGATTGTGTTTGTTGAAAAAGTGGGCCTCCGTATTGTGTTTGTTGACAAAGCAGATCACGATGTACAAATTTATTAACAAAGGGTGTTTCCATGGTGAGTTCTCGAGTTCAAGGGATGTTGTCTATAATACATTATTGATTGAAGAACCTCGGTAAAGGAATGGACGATCTGGAGGCGGTACAAAAAGAGAAGATACAAGGTGGTGCCGTTTTCCAGTGTTTTCCAAATTTTTGGGCCTCAAAATCAACAAATGGAGAAAAGTGTTTTTGGAAAAGGGACTTGCGTTCCGGTGTCTTGGAAGCTTGGAAATTTGTGCACCATATGTTTTTCAAGACCAGAACATCAAAATATGAAAAAGGAAAGAGGGGCACCCAAGTTTTGGTTTGGGCGTACAAGTGACTAGGGCGACAGAGACTAGGGTGGTGGGACTTGCGCGCCGAGAGGAGACTTGCGCGCCAGCGCTCAGGGTACCTAAAATGCCTATAAATAGAGGGATACCCCTCCTCATTTTAGAGAGAGTTCAACATTGAGATAAAATTAGATCTCCAGTCGTGCAGATGGTTTAGTCGCGCAAGTGGTGGTTTGGTCACACAAGTATAAAGATACTCAAAGGTTGTGCTCCAATTGATAGTTGCACACCAATATTGATTTGGGTGTAAAAGGGTTTGAGTTTCCCAAGTTCAGAGTTGGCGAAGGGAGTGTCACGCAAGTGGTTTGGTGACACTTGCGCGCCAGACTTGAAGAAGAGCGCAAGTTGATAGTTGCGCGCCAATATTGGTTTGGGCGTAAAAGGGTGTGAGTCGCCCAAGTTTTGGGTTGAAGAAGGGTGTGTCGCGCAAGTGGTTTGGTGAGACTTGCACGCCAGGCATTAGAGAAGCGCCCCAATCACTCTAGGGTTGTGCGAAATTTGGAAGATTTTATGATACCTCCGGTGCAAAGTGTGATTCATCTGTGGGTGAAAGGTGGATGTCAACAGAGCATCTACATATAGAGAAAGATGCATTCATTTATGATAATAAAGTGACCTACAAGTCTTTAAACTGTGAGTGGATCCTTTCCAGAGCAGTGAGAAAAGGAAGAGGAAGAAGGTAATCCTCTCCACCGACAATGAGCCAAAGAGAGAGAAAAGTGGAGTGACCCTAGGGAAAGCAGTTATCTAACCCTAAACTTTGTAAAGGCAGTGAGCCTGGGCATAGAAGTGATCTAGCCCGAACATTGTAAATTGGAAGTGAGCTTTTAGTGGATTTGGTATAGCAGCACATCGCCATTGTATGCTCCTTAAACGTAGCCCAGTGAGGGTGAACCAAGTAAAAATCTTTGTGTCTGCATGCTTGTTTCCCTGCATTGCATCCAAAGCATCACTATCAGATAAACAAAGAAAGAACAAGATAAACATTAACAACATCAAAGCAAACAAAGTGACCCTTATAATATAGAGGTCAAGATTCAAGTGGGGCAGGAAGAATTTTGAAATAGAACATCCATACTCTGATTCACTCCCCCTCTCAGGGTATATATGCCCCTTTTGGTCCTAACAATTAACTCTATTGCCCAGTTTTTCCTCAGAGTTTGTGGAAATAAGTAATAGTAAAATATCATTCAGAAGTCCATCCAGATCATATCTCGATGTCAATCTTTCTGGGTAATAACATCTCACCATCGCTGGGCAGAATCACATAGCATATAAGTAGCAAGTTTGACCCTCCACTCTGGAGGTGTATCTAGATGATCAAAGATAGAAAGTGTGGCCTCCAACCATGAATCAGCAACATGTGGTCTTCTATCCCTCAAAAAGGTGGGATGCTGCTGCTACTGGAACTCCCAAGTCAACTCTTCCATAGTCAGGGTAGGTCGAGAAACACCTTGCATAGATTGAAACATATGGAAGAAAACCTCTCGAAACTAGGCATGAGTGACCATATCAGTAACAATAGGCGGTGCCATAGGTGGCACTATAGGAGGGATCATTGGAAGATCAGGGCCCACCACCTCAGGTGAATGGTCATCACCGCCTTCCAAGCGTATGAATCAAGGCTATCGTGGTGGCATGATTCTACAATGAAAAACACATTCCTTATAAGAGAACTTAGCAGTTGAAAGAAATATAGTTTGATAACCAAGATAGGTATAAACCTTCCTAGAGGAAAGATCACACCTCTCTGCCTGCTCCAAAAGCCAGATCTAGGTGGTAGAAAAGACCATAACAGGCTATAAGAACCTTAAGTGACACCCCAACTACCCATTACTATGGATGAGTTTGGGTATAGGTCTCATATCACATAACAGGGGTTCCAGTATATGGAGTTTCAATTGAAAGGTATAGAGAAAAAAAACCCTTTACTTTATAATTGGAATCCCATTCATTGGTAACCATTTTACTTGTAATGATTTAATTCATCTGAGTTTGTATCCTTTACACACACACACACACATATTAGTCTAGAACCAGTAGGTCCAGAACCCATGATATGGAATAACTGGCTAATTAAGGTGTTATCACCAATCTATGAGGGAAAACACCATTTAGATTGATGTAGGCACTTTAATTAACCCAATTATATCCTTCCTGAAAGAAATGTTAGCACATTTCAATATATAGTAATTAGGCACTAACCATATGCAACAAGTAAATTCAACCATAAAGTAAATGTGACATGAAAAAATGCATGATATATTAGTCCTATTGAGCCTATAATGATGCATGAAATGACTGTAGGTTCCGGGCGCAGCGAAAGCGCGTTGGTGGGTTTGCCCAACTTTAATTTCAGCATTAATAACGATCAATCTAAGATCCGTCACGATGTAAAATGCCAGATCTTCGGAATAGAACGAAGAACGAAAAACAAAAGAGGGAGTCCCGAAACCATAGAGATAAGATCATCATATGTTGGTTATAATTAATTTAATTAATTGACAAGAATTACCTTGATGGAATTCTTTCTTTGTTGATGTCTCTGGTCACGATCCGGTGTGATCCATCGTTGCGTTGTAGAATCCAAGTGTAAGATTCATCTAGCGGTGATCCACACGTGCTCCACGTATCTCTGGACGTCGCCGAAGGGATCTCTGGGTGCTAGCGTGGAAGAACCTTCGCTTGCGATGTCCGCCTTCGATCGCCTTGATCCAGTGGTGGTGGATCTCTCTCAGTCTTGAGAGCGTTCTTGGAGGAAAGAGTTATTTCGGCCTTGAGAGAACTCTCCAGAACTGTTGTGCACAACGATTGGGGAAAAGTGTTGGGGTTTTGAGGATATTTATAATTGGGTTTGAGGTTATATAGTTATGAAAATAAATAAACGTGTTACACGTTTTATTTATTTCATTAACTCTTATTGAAAACCCCCCATGTCGAATGATTAATTCCTTGACATGTGCCCACGCTGATTATAATAAATATCATTTAATAAAACGATATTATTTCCTTAAAATCCTAACTGAAAAAACTACACACCGTGTAATCATTAATACATGGCGTGTACTCGTTTTCCATAAAACTACACGGCGTGTATATTCAATATACACGACGTGTACTTTTATTTTCCATTTTTCTTTATTTTCTGCACCACATTTATTAGTCCTTGAGTAGTGACTATTTATTTCTTAAATAAATGTAACTGCATTACTCGCTAATAAATATATATTATTCCACCCACAATATATTCTCTCGAATAACTAGTGTCGAAATAAATGCGATCAGACATCCTTAAATAATTATTAAACCACAGTCAGGAATAATCTTTATTTAACTTGTTAAATTAATATTTAACCGAGATACATGGACACACTTAGTGTGTGACCCTCTAGGCCTCTTTCTCATTGGCATTAGGAGGGATTGCCTAAAGTCCAAGATTACTGTCTAGCAACGGGTCAAGGCACCCAAGAGAAAGAAGTTGACGCTGCATTGACGCGTCACCTCATACGAATGCTTACCGTGTAATATAATCCCATTGTCACGATATCTCGAATCAAGCGGGTTGCATGTTAGTGCCATCAACCCATGTGCTCAATTATTCTTTCTTTGACTTTCTAGAATTGAACTCACCCATACCTTACCTTGGACATGGATTTATTTTGGCTATATCAATTCCATCAAAGGGCCTGAGATATCTACTTCTGTTATGGAACAAAAGGGACAAATCCTTTCTCACATTATCTATTAATGCAGTATTATTCGTGACACACCCAACGTATCCTACCTCGCTGCGAACATTGTGTCGTCACAGATTTCGTCAATACATTTAAGTGTGCGAGTTGTAATAGACATTAATAATAATCTTAAAGTCTAAGGACCAATACACATATCCATAGATATGAACATTCAATGACACTATAAAATGTGGATTTCCTACTGGTGGGTCTCGTTCTCATAATATCCTCCTGGATTTTACTAAGGGCACACATCATGAGAAGGTGCCTCAAAGTTTTATGAGTCCTCAACCCTAATGGCCTGTATTATTTGTGTCCCTCAAATAACATCATCCGACCATAGAACATATATTCAAGAATAGTGTTATGGAAATTCTGGGTTCTCATCATAGCAGGGATCCACTATGACCCTTTAATGAAACAACTATTCTTAGGACATTATCACATGCATTGTCACAAAGAAGAATAATCAAGATGTGATAAGGATTTTATTAATGAATAAAGTACAAAGTAGTTGGTTCTAGGTCACTAACTCCAACAGACTCCCACTTGGACTAGAGCCGACTGCTAACAACCTTTAACCCGCTAGCTCTCACATGATATTCATTCTTCTGCTGAGAAAGACCTTTAGTCATGGGGTCCACCACGTTCTCTTCTGTGGACACTCTGCTCACCACAACTTCACCCCTTTTATAGAAATCCCTCAAGAGGTGATACTTTCGGAGTATGTGCTTTATCCATTGATGTGACCATGGTTCTTTCGCAAGAGCCACCGCTGCAGTATTATCACAATACAACGTGATAGGATCTTTACTGCTAGGCACCACATCAAGCTCCTGGACAAAGTTCCGAATCCATATGGCTTCCTTGGCTGCATCAGAACCACTATATATTCGGACTCCATTGTAGAATCAGCGACAACTGGCTACTTTGAACTCTTCCAGCTCATAGCTCCTCCATTGAGACAGAAAACATATCCAGATTGCGACTTCAGATTGTTCTGATCTGTCTGAAAACCAACATTAACATACCCTCTGATAACAAGCTCATCGTCTCCTCCATACACCAGGAACATATCCTTAGTTCTTCTCATATACTTAAGGATAATGTTAACAATATTCCAATGCTGTTCTCCTGGATCTACTTGATATATGTCTACCATGCTCAGTGCATAGGCAACATCAAGCCTGGTACATAACATGGAATACATGATGAATCCCATAGATGAAGTGTAAGGGATCTTACTCATTCTATCTTTCTCCTGTTGTGTCTGGGGACACATTTTCTTAGAAATTTGTAAGCCATGTGACACTGGAACCAATCCCCTCTTGGATTGTTCCATACTAAATCTCTTTAGTATCTGGTCAATGTATGTACCCTGAATTAGTCCAAGCAGCCTCTTGAATCTATCACGAATGATCTTAATTCCTAGAATGTAGGCTACTTCACCCAAGTCCTTCATAGAGAAACACTTATTGAACCAGTCCTTAACTGACTGTAAGACTGGTATATCGTTTCCAATAAGAAAAATGTCGTCAACATATACTACTAGGATAACGATTGCATTCCCATTAAACCGCTTATAAACACATGGCTCACATTCATTCTTAATGAAACCAAATTCCTTTATGGATTCATCAAATCGAATGTTCCATGACCTGGATGCTTGCTTTAATAAACCCGTTTGGATTCACTTGTTGTCACAAACCCTTCTGGTTGTGTCATATAGACATCTTCCTAAAGGTTCCCGTTAAGGAATGCCGTTTTGACAACCATATGCCATATCTCGTAGTCATGGTAAGCTGGTATGGAAAGTATGATTCTTATGGATTTAAACATGGTAACTGGCGAGAAGGTTTCATTATAGTCAATTCCTTGACGCTGTCTGAATCCTTTAGCCACTAGCCTTGCTTTATAGGTTCTAACTTGACCTTCCATGTCCAGTTTTCTCTTGAATACCCATTTTCATCCAATAGGATTTACATCAACTGGCTCATTGACCAGAACCCAGACTTGGTTCTGATACATGGAATCCATCTCAGAATTCATAGCTTCTAGCTATCTTGCATCTTCTGAGCTTTCTACTGCTTCCTTGTAGGAGAGAGGTTCATTATTGTCCAACAATAATGATTCACCATCCTCGGTGACTAGGAAATCAAATCTCTATGGTTCCCTTACCTCTCTTGAGCTCCTACGCAGTACTTGTGTTTTTGGAACCTCTTCCACGGGGACCTGTGGAACTTGTTCCTGTACCAAATCCTGTGTATCTTGAGCATCAACTTCATCAAAGTCAATCTTTCTCCCACTATCCTTCTTGAGGATGTGCTCCCTCTCAAGAAATACAGATTTTCTGGTGACGATCACTTTCTTGTATGAAGGGTTATATAGGTAATATCCTTTCCTTTCCTTGGGATATCCTATAAAGATACACCTCGTGCCCCGGGGTGCTAGTTTGTTGCCTGAGAATGCCTTAACAAACACCTCGCATCCCCATACACGTGTGTGCGACAAAGTGGGTTTCCTTCCATTCCATAACTCGAATGGAATTCCATTTGCCGCCTTAGTTGGTACTCAGTTTAATGTGTATGCTGCAGTTTGTAATGCATATCCCCAAAAGGATAATGGAAGATCGACATGACTCATCATCAACCTCACCATGTCTAACAAGGTGCGGTTCTTCCTTTCACTAACACTATTCCACTGTGTTGTATAAGGAGGAGTGAGCTGAGATAGAATCCTAGTCTCCTATAGAAGATTGATGAACTCTTGGTTCAGATATTCTCCACCTCGATCCAATCGAAGTTTCTTTATCTTCTTACGAAGCTGATTCTCTACTTCATTCTTGAATTCCTTAAATTTCTCTAAGGCTTCTGGCTTATACCTCATTAAGTAGACATAGCCATATCTACTCAAATCACCAGTAAAAGTAATGATGTAAGAATATCCACCTCTAGATTCTACTGGAAATGGTCCACACATATCCGTGTGCACCAATCCTAGAATCTCTGTGGCCCTTTCACCTTGTCCACCGAAGGGCGGCTTGGTTATTTTTCCTTATAAACAAGCGTGACATCTATCAAGTGGTTTTAGCTCAGTAGAGTCTAAATAACCATCTTGGCAGAGCTTTGTCAAGTGCTTCTTGTTTACATGACCAAGACGGTGATGCCACAACTGGGTGATGTATGAGTCATGTGAGTTTGTTTCGTTATCGATTACCAACACTTGGTTTTCATAATTTAATACATACAAACCATTATTTAAATGTGCCATACCATAACATACGTTGTTCTTATAAAAGAGAACCCTTATTTCCAAACTTGAAGACAAATACATTTATATCCAAACAAGATAAAAAAATTATGTTCTTGGTAACGCTAGGAACATAATAACAGTTATGTAAAACCAAAATCATCACAGTTAGCAATGAGTGGTGGTAATTGCCAATAGCCAATGCAGCCAGCCTTGCGCCATTGGCATCTCAAAGATCCACCTCTCATATGTTAATATTTATAAATCTATTTGGTTTCTACATTTGAATACATATGTGAGCCCCACAAGCTGTATCTAATACCCAATGAGTATAAATAGAAAGATTACACTCGATAACAAATGCACCTTTAGCATCCCCATGCTTCTGGGTGCAGTTCCTCTTCCAGTGGCCTTTCTTTCCACATGCAAAACACACCGCCTCCCGTTCCTTGATCTGCCTCTGGATCTTCCCCTTCTTGGAAGGATGACACTTGGGGGCTTCAGACCATTTATAAGTCTTTGGCCCCTTTTCCTTGTCCTTCCTTTTCTTATTCACCATAAGGACTGCGGGTTTGTCATGCCCCATGTCCTTATCTACCTGGAAAATCAAGGTCAGAAGTTCCGATAGACTTTTCTCATTATTTCTCATGTTGTAGTTGACAATAAAGCTTGAGAAGGTCATGAGCAGTGATGATAGGATGAGATCTGTACGCAACTCATCCGGGAATTTAATCCCTAAGATGTCCATGAATTCGATGTAGCCAATAAGCTTGACTACATGAGACCCAGCTGGCGGAGACTCTCCAAGCTTAGTTGTAAACAAAGCATTGGAGATCTCATATCTCTCTTGTCTCACCTTCTCTTGGTAGAGATCCTTAAGGTGAGACATCATGCTATACGCGCCCATGTTTTCATGTTTCTTCAAAGATCATTATACATGGATGATAGCATGAAACATTGGACATCTGTGACATCATCTATATGTTTCATACAAAGAGATAGTTCCTCATCATTGGCCTAGTTTCCATGCACAACTGAAATAAGCTCTTCCAGTACATACAATTTCCTCTCGTGGTGAAGGATGACGCGTAAACACCTCTACCACTCTTGGAAATTGGTGCTGGTGAGAATGTTTTCTTTCTCGAGTATGATTTGCAATGATATGTTTGAAGTCATTTTTCTTTCCATTTCTATAAATTAAAATGAGCAAAGGTTTAGTACTTTATTATAAAAACTGATACAAATAAATAAATTAATACTTATTAGTCTCCCACTATTTTATCGAAATCCAATAGCCCTCACCATTGACTTCAGAATATTCTATTGCCTGAATATTCTAGTGGAAAGGATCCATATTTCCCTTCACATTACCCCAACTAGGGTTGGTCAAGCAACTTGAAAGGTTTTAGGTAGGCGTTCCAAATGCCAACTACATTAACTCACAACTCCTTGATCCACTGAGTGGACTCCCCAATCCTGAAATCCTTTTTTTTTTGGATTTCCTCAACCTTTGCCTCTTGGTCACACCAAGTCCTGCTGTGGTAGTCAACCCTTGATGCGAAGCAAGTCAAGTCAAACCAAAAACTTGAATTAGAATTCCATGATAATTGAAAGCACCCCAACTGGGGTTGGTCAAGCACTTTGAATTATGGTTTGATTCTAACCAAGATTATGAAAGGCTATACCGACTTAATATTTCTTTGAGGGATTTTATCCTTATACGTAAATTTCCATTTTATTATCTTTGATTATATGCTTATTAATATTAAGTGGGATATACTTAAGTGATTAACCATGTTTAAGATAATATTTATGCATAAGTCAGTCTTTATTTTAGTTCTATATTGCATGCTTGTTTAATTCATTAATTGTGTGATCGTGACAACACACCCACAATAAATAAACCATACAACTGACAGAAATAAAATAAATGGTATGATCATGAGCTTGTTCTATTGGTTAGTTTATATAGCGGTTGATAAACTAACCCAAGACCTAGGGGAGAAACACTTTGAACCTTTCGGGTTCGTGTTTACAACTTTCTACCTATCCACCTTTGTATCTCCTTGGATTGGTTTCACCTTGGCTCCTGACTTGAGCCGCCTCCACTAGATTGGGAGATCCATCCATTACATATGCATTTATCTTACACAGAGGTGTGGGGTAAAAAAGGGGTTTTTACATAAAAGAATCCTTGGGCACGCAGGACCTACATATTAATGAGGAGAAGGCTCGTAGGCCAACAAATTTAATTTAAATAAATAAATTAAAAGAAACCATTCACATACAAAGGTCTTGGTCTATCTCATGATCGACATGCAACGATATTTACGCATAAATAAAACTAGAATTCAATTCTTTAATCGTTTTTGTTTAAGATAAATCGCATTTGAATCAATTAATTGTCTTTAATTAATCAATCCTTTTATCTTAAACCCTTTTTTGAATTTCCTTGAGATTCTCATCCATCATAATTTTAAACAAATAAATTCATTTAAAATTATCTTTGTACGTAACTTGTACCTTGGAGGCAACCCGGTGAATTTCCGTTCATTACGCAGATGTTAAATTAAACACATATATATAAAACACCTATCACGTGTTGTGTCTCAGCTTTATGCCTACACTATGGTACATGTCTCAAGGGTTTGTATAATATAATAATAAATTTTAATAAATCTGTGTAATTTGGGTGAGTACACAACGTGTAGTTCTGACTACACGACGTGTACTTTTCTTCACCGTCCATCTGAAGTACACGCCTGAGGACATGACGTGTTGATGTAATTCGGAAATTTTTGGAGTACACGACATGTTCAGTTGGACACACACTGTGTAGTATCCGTGTTACACGGTTTCTAGCCGGGCAATCCATGTAGGGGGTACATGGTCCAATACCATCCCAAAGGGACTACACACCGTGTTCAGTAGACCACACAGTGTGTAATCCGGAAACCGTGTGCCACCTGTTCCTGGTCAACACACGGTGTCATAAATGACTTAGATAGGATCCAATACACGACCTGATTTGAGGGAACAGTCCAATATATTGAACCTAGACTACACGACGTGTACTTATGAATACACATCGTGCATTCTGGTGTTGTACGGCCAGGAACATTTGGCACCTCCGGATGAGTTCCTCTATTTTATTTTAATCAAAATTAAAAGAAAAATTTGTTTCTGTAAGGTGAACGAGAAACGAGAGGGGAGGAATAGATCTCGAGATTCAGATTTTAAAGAACGATTAACTTGAATTGAAACAACTAAATTATTAAATACTTAAATCACCAACGAAAAACTAAATAATTATAATCAATGATATAACCTCCATCTGATACCACTTGTAGGTTCCGGGCACAGTGGAAGCACATTGGTGGGTTTTCCCTACTTTAATTTTAGCGTTAACAATGATCAATCCGAGATCCGTCACGATGTAAAATTCCTGATATTCAGAATAGAACGAAGAACGAAAAACAAAAGAGGGAGTCCTAAAACCATAGAGATAGGATCATCATATGTTGGTTATAATTAATTTAATTAATTGACAAGAATTACCTTGATGGAATTCTTTCTTCGTTGATGTCTCCGGTCACGATCCGGTGTGATCCGTCATTGCGTTGTAGAATCAAAGTGTAGGATTCCTCTAACAGTGATCCACACGTGCTCCACATATCTCTGGACGTCGCCGAAGGGATCTCTAGGTGCTAGCGCAGAAGAAACTTTTCTTGTGATGTCCGCCTTCGATCGCCTTGATCCGATGGTGGTGGATCTCTCTCAGTCTTGAGAGCGTTCTTGGAGGAAAGAGTTCTTTCAGCCTTGAGAAAACTCTCCAGAATTGTTGTGCACAATGATTGGGGAAAAGTGTTAGGAATGTGAGGATATTTATAATTGGGTTTGAGGTTATATAGGTATGACAATAAATAAACGCGTTACGTGTTTTATTTATTTCATTAAATCTTATTGAAAACCCCCCATGTCGAATGATTAATTCCTTGACATGTTCCCATGCTGATTATAATAAATATCATTTAATAAAATGATATTATTTCCTCAAAATCCCGACTGGAAAAACTACACACCATGTAATCATTAATACACAGCATGTACTCATTTTCCATAAAACTACATGGCATGTATATTCAATATACACGACGTGTACTTTTATTTTCCATTTTTCTTTATTTCCTCCACCACATTTATTAGTCCTTGAGTAATGACTATTTATTTCTTAAATAAATGTAACTGCATTACTCGCTAATAAATTTATATTATTCCGTCCACAATATATTCTCTCGAATAACTAGTGTCGAAATAAATGCGATCAGACATCCTTAAATAATTATTAAACCACAGTCAGGAATAATCTTTATTTAACTTGTTAAATTAATATTTAACTGAGATAGATGGACACACTTAGTGTGTAACCCTCTAGGCCTCTTTCTCATTGGCATTAGGCGGACTTGCCTAAAGTCCAAGATTACTGTCTAGCAACGGGTCAAGGCACCTAAGAGAAAGAAGTTGACGCCTCATTGACGCGTCACCTCATATGAACGCTTACCATGTAATATAATCCCTTTGTCACGATATCTCGAATCAAGCGAGTTGCATGCTAGTGCCATCAACCCATGTGCTCGATTATTCTTTCTTTGACTTTCCAGAATTAAACCCGCCCATACCTTACCATGACCATGGATTTATTTAGTCTATATCAATTCCATCAAAGGGCCTAAGATATCTACTTCCATTACAGAACATAAGGGAAAAATCCTTTCTCGCATTATCTATTAATGCAGTATTACTCGTGACGCACCCAATGTATCCTACCTCACTGCGAACAATGTGTCGTCATAGTTTTCATCAATACATCTAAGTGCGCGAGTTGTAATACCCATTAATAATAATATTAAAGTCTAAGGACCAATACATACGTCCGCATATAGGAACATCCAATGACACTATGAAATGTGGATTTCCTACTGGCGGGTCTTGTTCTCATAATATCCTCCTGGATATTACCAAGGGCGCACACCATGAGAAGGTGCCTCAAAGTTTTATGAGTCCTCACCCCTAATGACCTGTATTATTTGTGTCCCTCAAATAACATCATCTGACCATAGAACATATATTCAAGAACAGTGTTATGGCAATTCCGGGTTCTCATCATAGAAGAGATCCGCTATGACGCTTTAATGCAACAGCTATCCTTAGGACATTATCACATGCATTGTCACACAGAAGAATAATCAAGATGTGATAAGGCTTTTATTAATGAATAAAGTACAAAGTAGTTGGTTCTAGGCCACCAACTCCAACAATGACGTGCCCGCATTTTATTGGGTATAGAAAAATAAATCTAATTAGAATAACACCAATAATAAAAACATCATAAGACATGTGCATCACCCTATGGTGAATTCGTATCAATTATAATAAGCATAAACAATAACAGTAATAACCCATCCCAGGTAATTTGGGTTTCCCCTGTTCGTGGGTTAGCTATGTCTAGGAACATGGTCAATTCCAAATTCCATTATCTTCTAGTCTCCTTTCTAATTCCAAAATAGTAAGACAATAGGAAAAGAACCTATGATACCACTTTGTAATGTCTTGACTCGGGATACACTTAATCGGTGCCCCAAGCCAGTGGGTCACATGACCTCAAGCGTACCTCCCCGAATGCCAGAGCTTGCCGACTAGCAGTGAGGGTGTAAGAGTAGTACAATGGGGAGACTATACCCTCATATCAGAGTGGAACAACAAATACAATAAATGAATAGATAATAGAGGAAGCATATATATTCAATATCACAGCGGAAACATACACTATAATGACATGACAAGTAATCTGCCGTAGTGGAAACATGATATAAAAAAATAGTACAACAAAAAAAAAATGATAAAATAACCACGATAGTGTAAATGTCACAAACCAAGCCGGAATGTCATCCAACTCGACACTTGACCTGGTCCGAGACATGGCCCAAAGGGCGTTCTCGATCCCTATGGGTTGACAACCAGTGCCAGACATCAAAATAATCCATTGAGAATGATTTATCCCAAAGAAAAATAGGATCAAATGAACCAAAAATACCTCACAACAATAAACCAATAATAACTGAATATCAATAAATATACAAAACTGATCTAGGTATAATATTTGCTGAACAAAACAAAATTGAATACAAAACTAAAACTTGACCATGCCAACAAAATCTCCATGTGACCTCTTGGTCACCACCATCCACAAACCAACCCGCTCCAAGAGAAATCAAACCAGAAACCTGCACCTAGAAAATAGCTTGGGTCTACTGATGTCGAGTGGAACAAGTAGGGTGTGAGCTTAAACAACTCAGTACGTAATCACCACAAATTCCATGCATTTAGTTTCCCTAAATAGTCCACAAACACTAGTTTGAAATACAAATAGAAAATAAGATTTTAAAACATTACCTGCAAGTAAACATAGCTTTCTACATTTTTCCTTTTTTTAAAACAACACACACATATTTTCTTTCAAAAACAGTTTCACTTTCCACAACCCATTTCAAAACCAAAACCCAAATATAAATAAAAACTAGATCAAGAAGGGGTTGTGCAAAAAGTAAAGGAAACGAATCCAACTACCATAAAATAGCAAGGTTAAAATCCAAACAAGCAACGGAAATAAATAGAACATATAGATAGTAACTGATGAGCATTTCTTGAACATATCTAGAGGCAATCTGTGGACGTAGTCAGTTCGGACTCACCTACTGACATATAGTGCAACTCCATAATCAATAACTAATTGTTCTTTCTAAACTAGCCAATCCAGTGGCACATCCCACCAAACCCCATCAAGTCTCGGGGGGTATCAACCTATCTAATCGGGGTTGATAAACAACCATCACTCGACCCTCTAGATGACTCCCAGGAATCCCATGATAATAATAATAATACTACTTGAAAAAACATGGTATAACAACCATAACCAACCATGTCCTCATGAACGATCCATTAGAGGGGATCCCATCCAAAGTTCCAATGGAATCAATAACACAATGTTCCCATGCACGATCCACTAAAGAGGAGTCAATACAAAGTTTTAGTGGCATCAAAATACAAGCCAAGCATCACAACTCACATGAAAAACCATTTATTTCATAAGTTCTTATCATTCCATAACATCATTTGAGTTTCAAAAACCACTTCCTCAATCATTATTAAATAACAACTGGGCCTTTAACATTTTCCAATCAAAAACATTTAAAAATCCATTTCCATAACATTTTTAAAGTCAACATAAAAACACCACCACATCCACATGCATAATGCCAAACAACCCCTTAATATTCAAATCCAAAACCCTTTCCAAACCAAGTGGAAAATATGCATCAACACGAAAAGTTCCAAACATAAATTCACACCATTTAGTTACAAAAAAACCTCAAAGTTACAAATAGTCCTTTATACAATTTAGTTACAAAAAAACACCTCAAAGTGACAAATGGGCCTTTACACCATTTAGTTACTGAAACACACCTCAAAGTGCCAAATGGGCCAAGCCTTAGAGGACACATTTGAAAGCACATTTAAATTTATTCAAAGCACCGCGACACTATTTCGAAGTCAATGAACTATTTTGAAAAAAATAGTACCTTTAAAGTAACATTTGAGATGATGAATAGGGAAAATAAAAGAAAGGGGAAAATAGAAGAAAATCCTTTGAAAGATTGTGGTTCAAGGAAAACATCATTCTCAAGGGCCATTTTAATTTTTTGGTTCATACCTTTGTGCACCCCATGCACATATAGATGTGAAAACATTCAAAGAAACTATTCAAGTATATAAGAAAACACCTAAAAACCATTTTAAAGTGTTGGGGTGCAGCGGAGGTGCGTGGTACCTCAAACACACAAAAACAGGAGCAAACGGAGCAACACAAGAATTTTTAACGTGGTTTGGTCGTATGACCTACACCCACGGGAGAAGGGGGCGTCACTATATTTCTGTCTTCTTCGAATCTCATCGAAGGATTACACAAGGATTACAACCACTACACAAGGGATTCAATCCCGTTATGAAGGGAATCAACAACAAGGCTATCCAAGGGTTGGTTCAACAACCCTTGAAATCTTCCACGATCACTTGTTGTACGTCAACGAAGTCAGCTGCCAACCGAAGCAACCTTCACCAGGTTTGTTGTCGTCCAAGGAAATCTGTCGCTGATAGGATCTCCTCCGCTAAAAATGCCACCCCATATTGGGAGTGGCCCCCACAAATCTCCCCCTCACGACCAATTTGGGGTAGAAGTTTGACCTACAGTCTCCTTACAGGTGTTGAAAACTTCATCAGCAAATTGAACACACTTCTTCACGCCAGATGACATAGCACTTTCACCATATTCACTCGAGCTCGGGCTGACTGCGGTCCCCACCAAATGATACAACCCTTGACACTCCTTCCCAGTAAACATCACTGCATCCCCACGTGAGACTTCCAACACTCCACCTGATATGGAAATCATGAACCCTTTTGCATCGAGCCTACTTAATGATATCAAGTTCTGCCTCATCCTCGGAACGAATTTTACGTCAGCCAATTTACGAATTGCTCCATCGGGTGTCTTCAATTTCACCGTCCCGACTCCTCGAACCTCGCATGTTGACCCATCACCAAGTCTCACCGAGTCTCGCACCTGCTGAAAAGTATCAAATGTACCTCTCATTGTACATATGTGTGCTGAGCTCCCCGAATCTAGAACCCATCCGTCTTCCTTTGGATTTTGAGCTCACTCGTTCTTCCTCTTTAGAAATTGGCATTCTCGCTTCATGTGACCGTATCTTTTGCCGTAATGACACCACACTTCTTCTTGATCAACTCTCTCATCTGAGTGCATGATTCCCGTTGTCACGCAGATTTCATCATCTGCATATAATCCTGTGATGTTCACATCTCCCTCTTCAACTTTCTTCTTCCCAACAACGTACCGTTTGTGCTCTCCACAATCACTTTTATAGTGACCCTTCTTCTCGCACCAGAAACACGTGATTTCACTCGGATCACGTCCCCTGGATTTTGGCCGCCATTCTTTACCTCCTGACTGTCGATGTCGGCTCATCCCACTCTGATCATCTCGCATCGCCATTATTTGCTCGCCTGAATGCGTCGAAGGTCTTTGGAATGCCTCCGAATCTTGAAGTGACGCCATCACATCGTCCAAATTCAATGTCTCCTTCCCCACAAGCAATGCAGTCACAAGCCCATCAAATGAGCTTGGTAGCGATGATAAAAGCAAAAGCGCTTTATCTTCCTCTCCAACCTTCACACCGAGCCCCAATAACTAAGTCAAGATCTTGTTGAATTCATTGGTGTGATCCAACAAATTCGCTCCCTCATCCATGCGCAACTGGTACAATTTCTTCTTCAGGAACAACTTGTTGGTGAGCGACTTCGCCATATATCGCTGCTCCAACTTCTTTCAGATCTCTTTCGGTGATGTCTTGTCCTGCACCAAGTACTTTACCTCATTCACCATACATAGCAGAATTGTATTGACGACCCGCATCTCGAGTTCTTCCCAATCATCAACACTAGTTGTCTCGGGCTTTTCTCCGATCAACAGTCTGATCATGCCCTGTTGCACTAAAATATCCTTCACCGTGCTTTGCCACAAGCCGAAATTATTTCATCCATCGAACTTCTCGATATCAAATCTCGGTAGTGCTCCGCCACCCGTCATCGTCGTCGTCGCAAAACGCGATCACCACTGTCGATGTCGCACCTCTTAATCACTACCTGATAGAGTGCTAATTTTGAAAAACTAACCATACAGATGCGTCCGGAACGGTCGAAATAGTCGGAATCGACTCCTGGATCACCAAAATTGGACACCAATTGACCGAGATATGGTCAAAATACGTTCAACGGTCCAGATCGCTCGCTGACGTGGCGCTGACGCGTCGATGACGTGACACGCCGGAGTTCCCGCCAGAATCTCGCCGGAATTGTCGCCGGTGGCGTGAACAGTGCCGTCTTCTCTGGCACAGGGGTACTGTTCACCCGCGAGTTTGACCAAACTTTGACCGAGCTTACCAGGCTCGTTTCAACTCCGTTTTTATCGCCGTTTATGCCGTTGGAATCGTCTCGCCGTCCTCTTCACGGATCTGGCCTCGGAAAAATTTTCCAACCATTTTCAATTTTCTGGCCACCGGAAAAATCGTCGTCGCCTCGGCGTCTCACCTCCGTTCGCTCCGACTCGCCTTTGATACCACTTGTTGGGGCACAGCGGAGGTGCGTGGTACCTTAAACACACAAAAACAGGAGAAAACGGAGCAACACAAGAATTTTTAACGTGGTTCGGTCGTATGACCTACATCCATGGGAGAAGGGGGCGTCACAATATTTCTGTCTTCTCCGAATCTCGTCGGAGGATTACACAAGGATTATAGCCACTACACAAGGGATTCAATCCCGTTATAAAGGGAATCAACAACAAGGCTGTCCAAGGGTTGGTTCAACAAACCTTGAAATCTTCCACGATCACTTGTTGTACGTCAACAAAGTCAGCTGCCAACCGAAGCAACCTGCACCAGGTTTGTTACCGTCCAAGGAAATCTGTTGCCGATAGGATCTCCTCCGCTGAAAATTCCACCCCATTTTGGGAGTGTCCCCCACATAAAGAAACACCACTTTCTTTACCACCAAACACAACAAGTCACACATGTACACCAATCATAAAAGTCACCACAAATCACACAAAAGGATCATATAATGATCAAACCAAGCCCAAAAAACATGAGAAAATACAAACACACCCTCAAAATACAAAAATTCATTTAAAAGGACCAATTGGAATTTCATCAAACACTTGGCGTGCACATATATATAGGAATGCTTAAGAAATCCCTTTGAAAACCAATCCTCACCAATTTTCCATCATGAAAACACAAAAAAATTGTAATAACATATCAAAAGCAATATTATAACATTTGAAAGAATTAAAGGAAGGTTCAAGCATCAATGGAATGTGCCAAAAAAGAAATGGATGGAAACACCTACCTCAACGATGTGCAAACACAACAAGACTCCTAGAGAAGGAAGAACAAGGCCAAATGAACAAAACACACACCCTAGCATCAAGGAAATCAACCCAAACCATCCAACCCCCATTCTAGGTTTCATCCAAGATGGATGCAAGCCAATAGAAACTAAGAAAACATGAGAGGGAGAAGAGAAGAAGAGGAAAAGGAAATATTTGATGAATAAATCATGAAGAATCACTAACCTTTGGTGAGAAATCACCCAAAAAGTGGTCTAAGATGAAGGAGAATAAAGGGGGTTCCCTCTGGTCTATACCCAACTTAAAGGGGGTCAAGTTGAAGGTCTAATAACCTTAATCATGCTTTTAAAATAAAATTTATTTAGGGTTTAATGGGCTGTATAGTTTTGCTACATGGTTTTGTAAACTGTGCACAAACTGTATAGATGCTACTGGAAACATTTTTAAAACTTTCATTTTTAAGTTTCTTGGTTTGGGAAACCCATTCTCAAACCGTGTGACCTGAAAAATTTCCCCAAACCCCTCAAATGACACCCCAAACACCAAGAGAGTCCACCCAAAGATCCTTGAATGATTTAAACACAATATAGTGACACCATGGGTGTCACAAACTACCCACCATGCCATTTTCTCCCAATACCTTTCTCAATAACCATGAATAGGGCAAAAAATAAACTGAAATAACCAAAACCCCAAAGAATCTTGGAAGATACTCAACCTGAACTTTAACCAAAAGATAAAACATCATGAAATAAATAGAAATAAAAGAAAACAATGATTGGGGTGTGAAAATTATCCCTACCACAAACACTTTCTTCCCCAAGAAAGTCACCCAACCAGATGATAAATAGAACTCAGTCCTAAAACTGAATAAATCTGAACAAAACTATGAACCTTAGGGTGAACTCTCACTTCACAAGTTACACCCGACCATTTCTAGAGGAACCCACAACACAATGAACAATAGGAGAAAATTAGAGGGTTCTCCCCACTACAAGAACTCGACCAACACCAAAAATATTAAAACCCAAACACGGTGGCATTGACATGGAGAATCTCACCATAAGGAAAACTGAGAACTCCCAACCTAAACCAAAAACCCCCAACACAAGGGGAAAATCCATGGAAGGAATTCGAACCAAACCACAAGCAAAACCACAATCTATTGCTTCCACTAGATCCAAGCATCTCCCAAACAAACACAATAAAAAACTAGAAACCATCCCAAAAAGGGATAAGCACAAATAAGAGAGAACCACCCCCACCATGATTCTTACAACAATAGGGAATTTTACAAATCAAAGAAAACTATAACAAGAAATTCAACCACCTCCACTCAAATGTTAGAGACAAAAGTTAGTCCAAGGTTCTCCACACCCCTGACCATTCCTGAATGCATGAAGAGATTCACTCTGAGGATTATGAATAGAGCTTTGATGTTTGAAACATCTAATTCCCCACATCCATGAATTAACATCTTCCGATAAAGACTTCTTCCTTGGGAAACACTTCTTACAAAATTTCTCTAGGTGACCCAAGTGGCCACAACAACGACAAGTCTTTGTAGGATTGTGACAAAACTGATTTGAGTGCCCAAAAAGACCGCACTGAAAACATACAAGTGAATTGTCTGACGAACTAGAAGTCAAAACCAATGATAGGGGTTATTTAAAAATAGGTTCCTCTGGTATAAACCTCCCGTCGGATGGGGAACCTTCACAAGAAACAAGAGACACAGGATTTCTAACTGCTTGCGATCTGGAAACTAATTCAGTTAAGAGCACCTCATCCACCAACTTCCCAAACTAGAATTCACCGTATGAGAGAACTTTCTCCTTGATCTCTGGGAAAATACCCCACATGAAAGTAATAGCTTTCAACATATCCTCCAATGCTATCTCTAAAGAGAAACAAACCAACTCCTTGAAATTATCAACATAAGCCTTCACTGACTGCTGGCCTTATTGAATACTCAAGATCTCTTCCACTTTATTTGTCTTCACCTCCTCAGGTACGAACCATTGGATTAAAGTGGTCTTAAACACTTCCCATGTAATCCAAACTTGCATCAATGATGGAGAAATCACCTTCCATTGATTTAAAGATAGACCCTCAAACAAACCTAGAACAACACACACTCTCACAACTTTAGGAGTTCCCAATGATATGAAGACACACTCAACTTCCTCATTCCATTCCACCACCTCTAACAAATCTCAATCACCATGAAATATGGGAAACAAATGAGAAGAACCAGAAACTAGACAAGACCCACTAGAAATTTCATGGACCTTTCTGGGCAACATATTCTAAACAACACAAAGAATACAAAAACAAAACCAACATCAACCTGAAACAAAATCGATAAAAAAAACTCAATCCAAAACAACAGGATCATAAGACAAACACTACAAGAACAACAAAAAATTCTCTTTCTAAAAACCACCATTTCATTTCAATTTCAAAACCACCTTCTTCCAAGGCCACTTTCCAATGCCAAAAGCCACTTTTCACAAACAAACCCACTTCTCAAAGAAAAACCAATTTCTAAAATCATTTTGAAAAAACCAAGTCAAACCTTTGATTTTAAAAACCCACCCATGACATCCTATGAACCATCACATATGTGTTCACCCCACTTCCACTAAGACCATCCATGCATACATGCCAACATGGACTTTCTATGCACACCCACACATACTTGAACATTGATAAGGAATACCAAGTGTAACACACACAATTTTATCACCAAAACAAAAGAATTTACCAAATTCTCAACCCCAATAACTTTCTCTTTTAAAAAACATTTTTCAATCCAAAACCACTTGAAAGAAATTATTTCAATCTCAAAAACCAATTTCATTTTCAAATCCCTATCACACCAACCAAAACCAAAATGAGACACAACTCACACCAAAATACTAGAATGAGGAACTAGTGGTCATGCCTAACCTGGAAACATGGTTAGTGTTCCATTCCCTAAGTAAGCATCAATAACTAGGAGGACCTTGAACCATGAACTCAGACTCCACATGGGCCACTACTCTATGTGAGATCATGACATGACACTGACTCTCCTCCATTTTCATTGCTCATCCACACATCTAAAAACAAAACAAAGGACTAAAATCCCATAATACCCCTAGAAACTCGAGGATTAGAATGAGAAAGGGTTCATAACTTCCTTTCTGTACCTACCTCTCGAGTCTTGACAATCCTAATCTCCAATCTACCTGACACCTCAAATAAAAAGGTTCTGCTCTAATACTATTTTGTCACGAACAAATCTGGGATGTCATCCAACCCGAAACCCAACCCGACACCCAACCCGGTCTGAGACATGACCTGAAGGGTGTTCCTGATCCCCACGAGATGGAAACTAGTTCCAGGTATCAAAATAATCCATTGGGAATGATTTATCCTAAAGAAAACCAGAATCAAATGAACCAAAAATAGATCACAACAATAAACCAATAATAATTGAATATCAATAAATATACAAAACTGATCCAGGTAACAAAAATGCTGAATAAAAAAAATTAAATACAAAACTAAAACTAGACCATGCCAACAAGATCTCCATGTGACCTCTTGGTCACCACCATCCAAAAAGAAACCTACTCCAAGAGTAATCAAACCAGAAACCTACACTTGTAAAATAGCTCAAGCCTACTGATGCAGAGTGGCACAAGTAAGGTGTGATCTTAAACATCATAGTAGACAATCACCATAGATTCCATGCATTTCCTTTCCTGAAATAGTCCAAAAACACTAGTTTTAAATACAAACATAAAATAATATTTTAAAACATTACCCGTAAGTAAACATAGCTTTCCGCAATTTTCCTTTTTAAAACAACACACTCAAATTTTCTTTCAAAAACGATTTCACTTTCCACAACCCATTTCAAATCCAAAACCCAAATATAAATCCAAAATAGAAAATTAAGAAGGTATTGTGAAAAAAGTAAAGGAAACGAAGCCAAATGGCATAAACTAGTAAGGATAAAATCCAAACAAGTAGCAAAAATAAACAAAACATACAAATAGTAACTCATGAGAATTTCCTGAACATCTCTAGAGGCAATCCTTGGACATACTCAGTTCGGACTCACTTGCTGGAATATGTTTCAGCTCCATAGTCAATAACCAACTGAATTCTCTAAACTAGCCAATATAGTGGCACATCCCACCTAGACCCATCAAGTATAGGGGGTACAAACCCGTTTAATTAGGGTTGACAAGAAACTATTACTCGACCCTCTAGACAACTCATAAGAATACCATGATAATAATAATAATACTACTTGAAAAAACATGATATAAAAACCATAACCAACTGCGTCCTCATGTACGAGCCATTAGAGGGGATCCCATACCAAGTTCCAATGGACTCAATACCACAACTTTCCTATGCATAAACTACTAGAAAGGAGTCAATCCAAAGTTCTAGTGGTCTCAAAATATAAGCCAAGCATCATAACTCACATGAAAACCATTTCTTTCACAAGTTCCTATCAACATCATTTGAATTTCAAAAACCACTTCCTGAATAATTATTAAATACCAATCGGGCCTTTAACATTTTACAACAAAACACATTTAAAAATCCATTTCCATACCATTTTTAAAGTCAACATAAAAACACCACCATATCCATATGCACAATTCCAAATAACCCCTTAAGATTCAAATCCAAACAATTTCCAAACTAAGTAGAAAACATGAATCAACATGAAAAGTGAAAAATGGGACTTTACACCATTTAGTTACCAAAACAAACCTCAAAGTTCCAAATGGGACTTTACACCATTTAGTTACCAAAACACATATCAAAGTGCCAAATGGGCCTTTACACCACTGAGTTACCAAAACACACCTCAAAGTGCCAAACAAGACAATCCTTAGAGGAAACATTTGAAAGCACATTTAAATTTATTCAAAGAAGCAAGTCACCATTTAGAAGTATATGAACTATTTTGAAAACAATAATATCTTGAAAGAACCATTTTAGATGAGGAATAATGAAAAGAAAAGAAAGGGGAAAATGAGAGAGTAGCCTTTGAAAGATCACAGTTCAAGGAAAACATCATTCTCAAGGGACATTTTCATTTGTTGGACCATCCCTTTGTGCATCCCATGCACATATGGATGTGAAAAAATCCAATTAAATTATTCAATTTTATAATAAAACACCTTAAAAACATTTTAAAGAAACACCATTTTCTTTACCACCAAACACAACAAGTCACACACGTGCACCAATCATAAAAGTCACCAAGACTCACACACAAGGCTCATATCACAATCAACCCAATACACCAAAACATAACCAATGACAAAAACAACCTCAACATTCCCAAATTCATTTAAAAAGACCAATTGGCATTTCATCGAACACTCGGCGTGCACATATATATAAGCATATTTAAGAAATCCCTTTGAAAACCAATTCGCACTGATTTTCCATCATGAAAACACAAAAAAAATTTGTACTAACATATCATAAGAAATATTATAAAATTTGAAAGAATTAAAGGAAGGTTTAAGCATCAAAAAAATGTTTTAGAAATGAAATGGATGGAAACACCTACCTTAATGATATGCGAACACAACAAAACTTTTGGAGATGGAAGAACAAGTCCAAAGGAACAAACCACACACCCTAGCATCAATTAAATAAAAACAAATCATCCAAACATCATCCTAGGGTTTGGAAAAGATGTATTCAATCCAATAGAAACCAATAAACCATGAGAGGTATAAGATAAGAAGAGGTAATGGAAATATTTTACGAAGAAATCATGAAGAATCACTAACCTTTGGTGAGAAATCTCCCAAAAAGTTTCCCAAGATGAAGGATAACGAGGGGGGGATCCTATGATCAATACCCAACTAATAGAGGGTAAAATGGGAGGTGGAATCACTTAAATAGGGTTTTTAAAATAAAATTTATTTAGGGTTTAATGGGATGCATAGATTTACTGCACGATTTTGTAAACTGCACAAAAACTGTGCGAATGCTACTGGAAACATTTTTCAAACTTGTAGATTTAAGTTGTACGGTTTGTAAAACCTGTGCTCAAAACATGTGACCTAAAAAATTTCCCAAAAACTATTAAATGACATCCCAAACACTAGGAGAGTCCACACAAAGATCCTTGAATGATTTAAACATAATGTAGTGACACCGTGGGTGTCAAAAACTCTCCACCACACCAATTTCTTCTAATACCTTTCTCAATAACCATGAAAAGAGACAAAAAGAAACAGAAACCACCAAAACCCCAAAGAATATTAGAAGATACTCAACCTGAACCTCATCCAAAAGATCAAACATCAAGAAATAAATAAAAATAAAAGAAACTGGTGGTTGAGGTGTGATGGTAAATAACCATAAAAATGTAATGATATCAAAATCCAAGAGACTAAGTCATATAAATGATAATTTCATGGCATGATTATGTAAAAAAAGGGGAAACATGGGACAAACATACAAAACATTATATAAAAAAATACAAAAAGGAAAAAAGACTACTCCACTAGCATCACAAGCATATGCTCAGTCCTTTTCTCCCATGATCCATACTATAAGTAAAAAGAGTCAAGCGTATATAGTAGGGGGCTTGCCCTTATCCATACCTTCACACAAGTAATCTACTTGGGTACCAAAGATAGCCCGAGTAGGGTGTGAGATAAAATCCCAGTAGGCCACCACCAACGATGTCTAGAAATAATCCAGTCTGTGTACATGGAAACAATAGTGTGTAAGTATAAGAATAATAAACAATGCTGAATAAATAAATAATAGCCGGCTCAAGTTCCTATAAGACACCTGGCTGACTCTACCCACTTTGACATAGGTTGGTGTAAGAGTCCGATCAATAACCATATATATAATAATAATATATAAATAGTATAGTTATATACCATATCCACCTATATTCACTAAGTATGTGAGGATGTAATTAGTCATATACCTAGATACTAGGTGCTAGTTGGACCTGGGGAATAAGTCAAGCATCCATAACTAGTCTAATGAGTTATAGGCTCTAACAAAGAGTTGATTCCCCAAATATCATAATGAATGTGAGACATCATGTTCATCACTCGAGATAGGTGGGGTGAGTTGTCATGCCCAACACCCTAAACTAAGGAACATGGATCATCATGCCCATTTCCCAAGAGAAGTAAAATGATGAGAGACATCATGCTCAACACCCGATGTAAAGGAGAGTGAATCATCTTGCTTAACAAGTCCCTTAATCATCATTCCACAACCAATATCAATGTCATAATCATGATAATAATAATAACTTGAGTAATCACCTAATAAACATCACAATCATCAATCCCAATGTATAAATTGGGTATCACAGTTCACAAATCCATATATAAAATCATGCATCAATTAGTGTGACTATTCCACCCATTATCATCCATCTTAATTAAATAATTTAATTAATTTAATAAATAAAAACCATCTTGAAGATAATCCTTCAATTATAAGGCAATGAAATTTTCATTTCATGAAAATCCAAGCACTTAGGAGGTGTTTGGTCAACAAAAAAGTATTTCAAAGTGGGAAAATCCATTTTCAAGAAAAGATAAATTCTTAGGTAGTGTTTGGATCGTTAAAAAATTACATAACTGAGGGGAAAGTATTTATCACACCCAAAGGGGTAGCATTGAATGTGGACAACATCCTCTAATCACCTAGAAAGGGTTCATGGGAGTATAACAACATGATTCAATTAATTTAAAATGAAAGAACACATTTTAAGGCAATGCGATGCAATGGACAACGTGAAAAACAACAGAGGCTATGGAAACAACTCAACTTTGAAGGAAAATAGCTAAACCACCTACCTTAAGGTTGTAGATGAATCCTCATCCAATATCAACTTCAGATTTGAAGTATATTGGAAGAAAAATTAAGAATGGTCTAATACCTTGAAAATAGGGAAAATGAGATTGCACCTTAATAGATCAATATATATGAAGATAAACTGAGATAAGAAGCAAGAGGATTTGAGTTCTTACTAATTCGGATCCAATGATTTTGACAACACTTGATTTGGAGTTCAGATGAAAGAGATACCTTGATCCCTAGGTTATATGAAGGGAGAGCTCACGTGAGGAGAAGAAGACTTCATCTGATGGAAATAAAGAGAGAAAAGTGGGGGGTGAGGTATTAAACTCATTAAGAAAAAAAGGGAATTTCACCCTTTAAGGTAGGGTCTCACAGTTTGGCTGCCCGGTTGGCCAAACCATGTTTCAACTGTGTTCCACACCACTCCCTAAGGGGGGACCCTGCATAGGATAGGTGAATGGTTTGTCTAAACGTGCACAATCCATGAAAAACCCACTATTAAAAACCTCTACAATCACGTACGAGCATGCACCTGGGCTCACATGACTGCAAACAAACAGTGTGCTCCCTAATCCCTTCTGAAATGCCTCGTACGATTAGGAGAGACCATGCAGGCTAGGGGTCACAGTTTCTGCTAACCATGAGGCTCGGTCTGTTTCTCCAAAATATGGGGATACATGCTCCGAATAATCCCCATACACCCTTTTGACCTTCATGAATCAATTAGTTAACATTATAAGGGACTCACTAAATAATTTAAACCAAAAAACAATGATCCATACCTTTGAGAAAAGTTGAATCGTTACAACTTGGCCATCTGTGCCAACCTTTTCTGGAAGATCTGGTGAAATGTGATGCTTTTAGATCTCCCCAAGCTATCATATGATCATACTCACACATGCGATGCATTTCAACAAGGTAATATTATCAGAATGACATACAAGGGAAAAAAACAAAATTCAACCAAATTGATTGAATTAGTGCATTTAGATTTGTGTGGGCCTATATCACCAAGAGGAATTGATGGAAAGTGGTTTTATGTTATTTTCATTGATTATTTCAACAAGATGGAATGCATATTTTTCATTTCCCACAAGCCTAATGTGTTCAGTTTCATTATACATTATCAGAGGGAAACTGAAAGGATGATTGGATATAATATTTTGAAGTTTTGAACTAATAATTGTATGAAATTCACAAACAAACAAGTAGAGGATTATCTCGAGAAACACGGTATATGGAACCAAGTCTCTGTAGTGAGAACTCCTAAAAAAATGAAGTGGTTGAGAGGAGAAATTGGATCATAAACAACATGGCCATAATAATTCTTATTGAAAAGTAACTACTAGAGAAATTTTGGAAGGTAACAGTCTTGAGATTGGTCTATATGTCTAATAAGGATTTTTTGTGTTTGAAAGAAGAAAATACTCCTTACGAGCTATGGTATGGAAAGAATCCAACATTGAAATACTTTTGTATCTTTGATAGTAAGTGTTTTATTCTCAATAAGGATAAATGTTAAATGTTTTATTCTTATAGAGATGAGGGTATATTCCTTGGACACTCAGGAAAAAGAAAAGCATATTAA
Organism: Viscum album; assembly: GCA_963277665.1. NCBI lineage: Eukaryota > Viridiplantae > Streptophyta > Magnoliopsida > Santalales > Viscaceae > Viscum > Viscum album. The sequence goes on from OY728148.1 coordinate 804,238,585, forward strand.
TGCTTCAACAAGATTCAAGAAAAATTGGTTGAAAGTAATGATGTCATTGTAGAAGAAAATGAATAGAATCTTAAAAAATACAGTGAACTATTTATTGATGATAGTGATAAGGAGGAAAGAAACCCAGGGGGAGTAGAAGTGAAAAATTCTGATTTAGAATAAGATACTGATAATTAGAAGTATGAAGTCAAATTTGTATCTGAATAGAAGTCGAAGAGTTGAGAAAAATCAAGGTGTTTTTGAAGGTGGTGCAATTTCCCAATGTTTTCCATATTTTAGGGCCTCAAAATCAGGAGTTGTTTTTATTTCAAAGGAAGAATTATGGCATAACATTTTTTTGGTGGACCACATATAATCTAAAGGATTTTGTGGTGGATTTTTGGAAAAGGAAACCTGAACACATAGGATCTTTACTATGCGAACCACATAGAAAATTTGTGGAACCTTAAATAAAAAATCAAAAAAGGTATTTTAACTACATGGAAGAAATTCTATGAGAACTGCTAAGGGTGCTTATCGTTTGTGGACAAATGAGGTGAATTAAGTCACCTATAAATGTGGTCATTGTTTTTAGGTGAAGGTGATGAGTTTGAGATCTCTAAAAAGGGTGTTTTTTTTCACACTAAGGCGATGTTTTATAGGCCACTACAAGGGGAATCATATACTATGTGAACCACATAGTAAGTGCAGTTCGTGGTGAAGGCCAATCCACAAATGAGTTAATTGTAATTGTGATTAGCTGGTTTTTTGGGAATCTTTGCCTATATAAAGGAACTTGAATCACTTAATTAAGAAGATAAAATTTCATTAGAGATAATTATCATTGATATAATTTGGCTATGTCCAAAAGTATTTCATGGATCAGTTCATCTCGTGAAGGAGGCAATCCATAAAGAAAGCTTTGTTCATGGAAGATTATTTAGGAACACAATAGTTCAAAAAGGATAAGGGGTTTATGAGACATCATTCATCCATGAGGTAAAGGTATATCAAAAATCAATTGTGCTATGCGGTGCAAGGGTTTTCATGATGGGTTTAAATTAGTTCATAGAGGACAAAAATAGTATATGAAAGGTTTCTCCATAAGTAAATCACCATGCAGTGAAGTGTATTTCATATATTAGGTGAAAATAGAGCTTCATGGAACACTAATGTGTGAAAACTATTCTGAGGTGTTTCAGATCAATGAAAGAATCTTTTAAAGGAGCAGTGCACACACTTCAGTTGAGAGAACTGTGAGATTTCAAATTATGATTGGTTATAAATCAGGAGTGACAATGAGTCTACTTAAAACTTTGTAAACAATATCGTGCTTTAGCATATTTGGTACATATGCAAATTACCTATGTATTCTCCTTGGACGTAGCCTAGTGCGAGTGAACCAAGTAAAATTGTTGTGTCTCATGCATGATTTCATTTCTACTCATACATTGTTATGGGAAAGGGAGAGAAGGTTGTTTTGTTTAACAAAAAAACAAGATCCAAATGGGAAGTTGTTTTATTCTGTCATACCCTGATCCACCCCCTCTTAGGGTATTTAACCTAGTTGGGATTACAACTAAGGATCAAAAAATAAGGATAATTTTGAGAATGGATTTATAAAACTCAAGCATCATATAGGGTTTGTCAAGAATATGGAATCACATGGAAACATCTACCTAGGTCTTGCATGGTTGGAACAAAACCCTCAAATATGAGGAGGAGGGGATCGAATAATAAATACACACACCTTATAAAATAATAATCATAAGGTTTAGACAAAACCTAAACCTAGGGTTTTACTACCATGGATCTATGGATTAAGAAAGAGGATAAATAGAATAGGAAGAAGAGAAATGATGACTAACCTTGAAGAATACACTTGAAATCAAAGAGGAGGAGATAAACATCTGAAATAGAGTTTTTAGAAATCACCTAGGGATCTCCCTCTGGATGAGATGCGCAATTGAGAGGAAAAGGAAGCTCAAAGAGGCTTTAATTTTCAATGAGGGAAGAAGGGGAATTTCAAAATTTTAAGAATATGGGAAAGTCGCACGATTTGATTACATGGTTTACCAAACTGTGTACAAGCCACTGAATAACTAGGGAGTTGTTGTAGATTTTTCTACACAGTTTACCAAACCACATGCTAACCATGAAAAAGCTATTGGAATTATCCCTCAATGCTCATGAAGTTTCTCCTAAATACATAAGAGTAAGACACACAGTTTCCTTTAACCATGCGCTAACCATGCACTTTCCACTAAACTAAAAAAACCTTACATAAGGGTATAATGCATGACTTTCCCTTAATATGTAAGTAAATTTACATGGTTTAACCTAACCATGTTCTAACCGTGCATGGTCATTTTATATGTAAAATTAGGTTGCATGGTTACTAATTGATACATAAGCATTTCTACATAGTTTTCTTCAAATGTGTGCTAACTGTGTAGTTGAGAAAAACACTTAAAGATTCAAAAAAAAAAAAAAATAAGATCCGATTTTCACCAACCCCAAAAAATTTAATAATGAAACAAAATAATATATAAAAATTATATCGAGGTGTGACAAGTTATCCTTCATTCGCTTCTTCTAGAAACCAAAATATGTTCCATCAAACCTATAAGTCTTTGACTTACCTTATTTCAATACCATACCCACTCATGAGGACTTTAGATTTCACAAAAAACTACTTATTAGAAATCTAATCTACTCCAAGATCAGGATCAAAGCTCTAATACCAATTTTCATGCCTGCCATATGGATCACTCTTCAAACTTCAATTTGCAGAACAAATACGGGATATCTAAAGAAATGAAATAATGAATTATCTAATAGAGAACTCACACATTATTAAACAAAATTTTTCCAAAATTTATTTCATCCTTTTAATGATATTTATAACAAAGAAAATTTAGACTATGATACAGAATATTTATTTTCAAAAAAATGATGCAATATTTTTTTTAAAAATACACAATATTAAGTAAATAAAGTACAAATAATGCAATAAATATGCACATATATCACATAACACTTGTTACAATACATAACGGGGCAAAATATTTCAACCCATATAGAATTTAATTTATTATATAGAATATTTAAAACATGTAAAAGCATGGAATATATAGGAAATAAAATGAAAAACATGAAATAATATACACAAAATACTCACATATCATAAATAATATTATAAATATTATTCACATAGAACATTCATTCATGAAAAAAAACATTCACATATGTACATAAAATATTTATATGTTCACATATATGTACACAAAATATTCACATATTATAAGTAATATGCCCATAAAACATTCAAACATGCACAAAATATTTAAGTATGTACATAAAACATTTATATGTTCACATATGTGCACAAAACATTCATATATTATCAATAACATGCACACCAAACATTCAAATATGTTCATAATATTCACATATGTTCACAAAATGTAATATTTTTATAAATAAAATGCATACAAATCATTTAAATGTTTACATAATATTAATTAATGTACACATAAAATTCTCATGTTAATAATATTTACATATTGGATTCCGTATAACATTCACATATACATAAGTATTTACATATGATGCACAAATATATTTATATGCAAAAATATTTAAATATCTGAATATTTATATAATCCACATATGTAAAGAACATTTTAATGTTTTATATATTCAAATGTTTTGTGAACATAAATATGATTTTGAATGTAATCCATTTGAATATTCAGTGATTGTATATAATCTGTTTATATGTTTTGTACATATGTGGATTATAATGGAAAATATATAAATGTGAATAATATACACAAAACATTAAAATATTTTGTTTATATGTTATTTATATATGTTATATTTAAATGTTTTACATATTTATTTTTGTTTTGTACATATAAATATTTTTATAGTGTACATAACATTTATATGTTATTTATATATTTTTTATGAATTATATGTCAATTATAAAAAAATAATCCATATATTTTTTTCATTTTTCATCCAACATAATATATGTTCTGTGATGTAATATTTACACACCTATGTTCAATGTTGATGTCAGTTGTAATGATTGATAAAGAAATATGAAAATTTTAACATAATGACAACTAACAAATATAAATATTTGGAAGTTTTTAGAGAAGATTAAATATTTGGATGCTAAAAAATTCATGTGTTTTATCCATAAAGTATGTTTTTGTATGTTTAAATTTCAATATGTTATGTGTTTGAGCATAAAAAATTCATATTTTACAAAATATTCTTTAATGATCATAAAAAATTCTTCACAAAACATCCTTTGAGAACCATATACCATTTTTACTCAGTTCAATCACAAAACATTTAGTAGGATAATTCAATCACCACAAATGTTCGATTCCTCAATTTTTTTTACAATTGAAAATATTCTATACTACTCACTTTCAAAATTTCTATCCCACAAAATATATGTTTTGGTCTCAGGTATACTGTTATGCATCATTTCATTTCAAATTAATTTTTCTATGTAATTAAAACATTATTTATCTCTTCTTCTTCAACAAATAACTTGCAAAAAAATGACTATTCTATGAAGAGATATGTTCTGTTCACTAACCTTGGATGATTTTCTATGAAGAAAATGTTTTATGTTCTCTATGTCCTATTAACACATTATTTATGTTCTATCTAAATATTTTTTGAATGAATATGTTTAGTGTTTCTTAATAAGACTCAGTAATTGGAACTTCCTTGGATACTATGGTAAATAGTTTCCTTAAAATAGATTTAATGGTAGATTTTCCTATTTTTAAATGATAATAAAATTCTAAAATATATTTATATAATTTTTATTTTCTTTATATTAGACTTTTAAATGTATTATATATCTAAATACAATTAAATTAATTATTATAAATTAATTTATTATATTTTTTTAAATTATAATAAAATTATAAAACATACATATTTAATTTGAGATTTATTTAATAAAATTTACAATTTTTAATTTATAAATAGATATTTAAACTAACTATGGTAGTTTAATGAATACTTCAAAGAATAATTTTTTGTGTTTTAAAAGAAAACAAATTGTAACTTTGTAAAATTAAATGAATGTAGATTTTGATACTAAAATTATACTGATACCCAGCCCGCCCTTATATTTTAGAAAAGTAGAATCAGAAATGAAGACATTTAATATTTGTAAGAACCTAGTGCACATTTATTTTTTTGTGCAATCATGCCCAAAATCATATCCAGCTATCTGATTTAAAAATTATATTAATGAAATAGAAAACTATGATGTTTTCAACACCAATATTTAATGATTTTATATAAAAATCCAAGCTAGGTTTGGTGATAAAAAATATTATAAAAGTCATTTTGAAGAGTAGGAAAAAGAATGCGAGTTAACTATAAGAATTTTTCATTTGTTTTTTCTATATATTTCTATTTGTTTTATGATGTATAAGTATTTATAAGCAAAGGCGAAGAAGGGGAAGAAGGAATATCATGGTTTATATTTCCATGGTGTGAGGAGATCAAAATTGGTGTAGTTGTAGCTCCACTAAGGCTGTACACCCCCCCTAAGGTTTCAAATAAGCGTAACAATTATCCTCTCCAGTAACTAAAGGTTTTATTCACCATTTTTGGTTCAAATTTATATGGAATTTTCACTAGAAATTTCTATATTTTGGTCCCAAACCAGTGCCCATTCATCTTGTTAGCTTCTTATCATGACTATAACCATGTATCTTACTTGTTCTCTCCCAAGAACCAAAGATGGTTCGAGGTGGCACATCATAGGAGATGCTCCAACTCAAAGCTATTAAATCTTATAGAGACCAGAAAGGGCAGGTGATGAGGCTTGAGTGCAAGCTTCCTCCTCCATTAACAGTCACTATGCCTTCTTAATAATTTTTGAACTCATGTTCATCTTATAGAATATGGAAGAACAATAGTGTTATAGTCTTCCATTTTAATGGAACCTTTGAGTTTGTTTGGATTTGTGTTCATGAAGGATTTATAGTCAAATTTCTATCAACTCAGGATGATCTTGAACAACAACAAATCCCAAAGTGCTTATTTTAAATCTAGGAAACTAAACATGAAAATAATTCTCCCTCTGATATTTTCTTGTAATTTTATTTGTTTTTACAACAACTTCTCTTTATTTTAGATTTATACTTCATATTAATCATTATATAATGCCTATGTGGGATATTAAATGTTTGTTTCGGGTGCAGCATAAGCGCTGATTGGTGGGTGTTATATTAAAATTTCTTTTAATATTTAGTTTCTTGAAACCCCAAGTAAGGATATTTCATTTCAAATTTATAAGTAATTTATTTAGATCTAAAGAAAATAAATACCTTGTCTTAGGATCCTTTCTTCAATGATATTGTTGATCTTATAAAAGACCCTTTTTGGATTTCCTTCATTGCGATGTGAGGATCTAGGGGTAGAATCCATCTAGTGGTGATCCACATGTGCTCCTTTGATCTCCGAGCAATGCTAGTTAACTTATAAATGCTAGCACAATGAATCAATTGTCTTGCATCATTCTTGTTGATTGCTTATCCTTTGATATTGAAGTAATATCTCTTACATTTTTCATTCTTGAGAGGAATAGTGAAATAGTAAGAATTTGAGAGAGAGAGAGAAGTCCGTTGTGTGCAACGATTCTTTATTCTCAAATTTTTGATTAACCATACACAATAAACATAACCATCTATTTATAGAGTTAGAGATTAAGTTAAAGTATTATTTAATTTTGTACTGAACCTTAAATAATACAATGACCATTATAAAACCCCATGACACAAAATAATTACAATAACAATATTATTTTATGGCATGCACTAACTTGCTGAGTGATGAATATTATTTACCGTCTTACAAATAAATATTCATCGTCGGATGCAATTATGGACTGTTAAAACTCCTCAAAATTTATTAAATACATGAATAAAATGATTTTACCCACTTAAATAAATATTTTATTCAGAAATAAACAAATAAATATTTATTAAATATTTAATAAATAAAATAAATATTTTATTCACAAACCAGTGAATACATATTTATTATATAGATTCACACAATCAAATAAATTATTTATTAATAAATAAATTATTATTCTATACCTTATAAATATTAGCGATCAATAAAACTTGAATAAAATTATTCTTCGGTCTTTAGAATAATATTTATTAAAATAATTAAATTCAAATAGAATTTAATCGAGATCAACAAAAATACTTAGTGTGTGATCATCTAGAAATCTTTCTCATTGGCATTAGGTTGACTTTCCTAAAGTCTAATATTATTATCTATTAATGGATCAAGACACCCAAGAGAAATAAATTAATGTTGCAATGATGAAAACCACATACAAACACTCACTTTGTAATATAATTCCTTTGTCTCAATATCTCATGAAGCAGGTTGCACATCTGTGTCATCAACCTATTTTCTCAATACATATTTCTTTGACTATCTGAAATAAACATCATTACACCATGGCCATGGAATTTATGAAAAATTTGTATTTTAATCAATGGGACAAGATATCAACTTTCATAAAGATAGAAGGGACAAATCCTTCCTTGAGTCATTCATAACGCACTCAACATACCCTACCTCACCCCGAGTATATGTCATCATAATTTTCATAAAAAATATAAGTACGTGATTCATAACACACATTAATGATAATATGAAAGTATAAGGACCATTAAAAATGATAACAGATATGGAATATTTGATGACACTAAAACATGTAGAATTCCTACTACTAGTTTCATAGTGTTTTCCATATTTTTGGGCCTTAAAATAGGGAGTTATTTTTTTTCAAAGGAAGAGTTCCTGCATAACATTTTTTTTGTGGACCACATAACATCAAAAAGATTTTATAGTGGATTTTCAGTAAAGGAAACTAGACCACATAGGATATTTTCTATGAGAACCACATAGAAAATTTACAGAACTAAAAATAAAAAATCAGCAAAGTCATTTCAACCGCATGGCATAAATGATATGAAAAACAATAAGGATGCTTATCATTTGCATAAAAGGTGGTGAATTAAGGAACCTATAAAGGAGGTATTTATTTTTGGGAGAAGTTGATGAGTTTGAGAACACTTCAAAGGGTGTTTTTTGTGTGGAAGAAGGTGGTGTTTCGGAGGCCGCTATAAGGGGAATCAGGTGCTATGAAAACCGCATAGCAAGTGTAGTTCATAGTGAATTCCAATACATAAAGGAGTTAATTGTAATTGTGATTAGAAGGGGTTTTTGAGTATATTTTATTATATAAATAACCCCTGATCACTTGATTAATAAGTGTGAATTTAATTAGAGATAATTATTTCTAGGACAATTCATCTAAGTCTAAAAGTAGTTCACGGAGAAGTTCAACTCTATAAGGAGGTAGTCCACAAATAAATATCAGTTCACATATGGTGATTGCGCAACACAATAGTCTGAAAAGGAGAATGGTTTTGTGAGATGTAATTTATCAATGAGGTAAATGCATCTCATGAATTAATTGCGCTACACGGTGTATGAGTTTTCGTAAAGGGTTTAAATCATCTCATAGAGGAACAAAAATAGTACGTGAAAGGTCTATCCCTAAGGAAACCACTATGAGGTGAAGTGTATTTAATTTATTGGGTGAAAAAAAGCTTCATGGAACACTCATGCGTGAAACTATTCTGAGGTGTTTCAAAACAAAAAAATAATCTTCTGAAGGAATAGTGCATACACTTCAGTTGAGAGATCTTTGAGATTTCAAATTGTGATTGGTTGTAAACCAGAAAGGATGGTGAGTCCTCTTCGAAATTTATAAACAACAGTGTGATTTAGGGGATTTTTTACATCGAAACATTATATGTGTATTATCCTTGGATGTATCCCAATGTGGGTGAACCAAGTAAAATTACCATGTCTCATTCATGCTTTCATTTCTTCTCATAAATTGCTACAAGAAAGGGAGAGAAGGGTGTTTTTTTAACGAAGAAACAAGATCTGAAGGGGTAGTTGTTTTAATATATCATACCCTAATTTACCCCCCTCTTAGGGTATTTAATATAGCATCATGACTTTTTATCACATAAACTTTCATTACATTTTACAAAACCGAGGATCTTTATGGTTTAGTGTCTTGGAAATCAGGAACTTAAAACATGAAAACATAAAAAATTCTTCTTAAACACTTGAAAGAATTCTCCTCATGTTCATCCTAGGTTCATTATTGCATCTCATAACCTGGGGACATACATCAAAAGAAAGGGTGAGCAGAAGGCCCAGTAAGGGAAACAAGAGAAACATTTAACATGTGAACTTGAGATACATCAACTATGTCATGAAAAAGAACTTTAAGGCATGAGAAATAATCATGTGGAATATCATAATAAAAATAACATTTTTTTATAACTTGAAGATGTGGCTACAACATTTAACATAGAAAATCATGAACATATCACCAAGGTCCATCCCCAAGGTGTCATTTGAAAATTACCAAGGTTATTCACCAAGATATCGTGAAAATTGTAATCTCTAGTGGTTACATCATTACCTAATGCATTGAAGCGCTATCAGGGCGCACCCTTAAATTTGCCTTTGTTATCATGTGAGCCACATATATCATCATCAAACAATTCATAAATAACCCATATAGCATAAAATAAATGGGTTTCATTTCATAATCATAACGTTTTAAAAACTGCTTTAAAGACATGATCTTTACGTCACTTTAAACCCACAGAAGGGGAGAGCGGGTTTCATGTATGTAAATCCAAGAATTTAAAATAGAATATTTTGGTATATATGTGAATACCCCTATAGAAATAATAGCTTTGAGTATTCACTTTATAACATAAAATAATTTTGAGAAAATAGAGAGGCATTTTGAGATGAAAATTCTGCAGCATAACGGCTATGTTTCGGGGTTTTAGAAAACATTGAAAAGAGAGGGGACATGGGTCAAACATTCATAAATGACCCATAAAACAGTAGAGGGACAGAATAAGAAGGATACATGAACATGATAATGAAATTTCAAGGACATACCATTTGAAATGAAAAACATGGAAGGAAGACAAAAATTAGATTTCTCTTATGAAAATTCGGCAGCCTAACGGCGTCACTTAAAACTTCTAAAAATGGATTGACGAGATCAAATAGGGTCTCTAATAATATGAACATAAATGATCAGTATGATAGATATAGATATCATACCCCAACATAATGAAAAGGAACTTGAAATACTTGACCAGAAAATATAACTTGAAAAAGAGAAGGGTTAACGAATCCCTTAAAAATTCGGCAGCCTAACGACGTCACTTAAACTTCAACAAAAATGAATTGAGAGATCAAATATGGTCTCTCATCATATGAACATAAAAGTTCAGTATGATATATTTAGAGATCATACCCCAACATAATTAAAAAGGAACTTGAAAGACTTGACATGAAAGTAGAACTTTGAAAAGAATGAGAAGGGTGAAAGAATCCCCTTAAATATTCGGCAGCCTAATGGCGCCACTTAAACATTCTTAAAACAAATTGATGAGAGAAAGATGGGGTATCTCATCATATGAAAATGAAAAGGGAATTAATATGAATATATAATAACATCCTCCAACATAATAACATGGAGTATAAAAGAAATGACATAAAAGAGATTACTTGAAAAGAAGAGAGAGGTCAGATCCCTTACCTTAAAACGTAACTCTTAAAACTCAATGGTTGAGACCTTGAGGGCTTGGGGGCACCTTGGGAGGACTCCTTGGGAGGTAATGAGACCAGAAATTTGTTGGGGGAGAGTGGGGAGTCGAGTGGATGAGAGGATGGCTTGGTATTTATAGGGAAAGTGAGGGGACAAGGCATTAATGGCCAAGGGACACCTCATTAGTGGTTTTGGAAAAACCATGGGCTTGCCCATGGTATTTTCCCATGGTATTGGCCACTTGGGACACCTCATACCTTATCTTACTATTCATAAGTCGACCATATTGATTACATACTTAATACATCATTTAATGATGTCATTAAACACCCGTAACTTAAAAACTGTATTTTCACTATTTATCGAAAATTCAACTTTCTCAGAATAATCCCAAAATTTCACCTTAACCAAATATCAATGCTCTGATTTCAAAAATGAAATCCATTTTATAAAAATAATTTTCTAAATATTTTTAATTAATTTTTTAATTAAAAAACACTATTCATCAAAAATTCATTTTTTTCAGAAAAATCCCCAAAAATTACCTTAACATAATATCGATGCTCTGAGTTCAAAAATGAAGTCCATTTTATAAAAATAATTTTCTAAATATTTTTAATTAAATTTTTAATTAAAAAACACTATTCATCTGAAAAAACTAATACTTGAATAATAATTTATGAAACCATTATTTAATAATTTTATTGAATCACATTACTTAATCAAAGTGCCTAGCTTATTTTAATACTTTCTTTAAGTGAGATTACTAATCCATTTGGTCACATTACTAATCCTAAACATAAAATCACTATTCATAATTTACTATTCATCAAAAATTAAGTTAATCTTATTAGACTCTAATTTTTGTACTGAACATAATTGTAGAAGATCATTTTTTGAAAATCATTACACATTTTTAATTATTTAAGGTTTACCTAATTTTTTTTAAAAAATTCATCAAAATTATGCATACTATATTTATCCGGACATTTGAAAATTCATAAACTTCATCATAAGAAGAAATCAAAATTTTTATTTAAAACAAAGGATTACACAAGGCAGTTACGGTCTCCTTACATAGCCCCTTATCACACCAGCATAGGACCTAAGTGTGAGGTGTGCTAAGGTGAGAGAATCCGAGGGAGGCTCGACCAACATCACACGAGTAGTAATTTCTATCAGTTTGAACTTCTCGCGAAGGCGATCCCGTTCTAGCTTCATACGATGAAGTTCAGCTTGGGTTTGGTCCAGAGCAAAGCCTAGTGGTGCTACCTACTTCCCAAGTTCTGTTAGATGGGCTTCGATCGGTCCAAGACTACTGGGTGAGGCCATCGAATCTTCTTTCTATATTAATTAACCTTGATTACTTGTATTTAGAGACAATAATCGAAACATTTAGTTTACAGCGGTCATATTGACCAATGGTCATATAACAGTCAAAACCCAACGGTCTCATTTTAATTATACTCATGTTATCAAATGAAACATTTTTGTTGAGTATAAAAATAAAATAAAATAAAAAACACACAAAATTAGGAAACAAGATTTATTCAAAATTTCGGGTTGTTACAATCTTCCCCCCTTAAGAAATTGCATCCTCGCAATTTTTAAAATTGGGTTTTGAAATTTTATTGAAATCCCCACATCAGAAAAGGAGCCAGTAAAACTATTACTTTAAAAGAAAGAAAGGGAAGTACAAAGTTCACCCGAGTTAACCCATACTAGGATCCCATGTAGGAAAACATGGACATGGAGGAAAAAATCAAGGGTCATGTTATAAGGGAGAGTGATAGAAAACATGATTAGGAGAAAGTTAACCATAAGAAAATCCCAAACTTACGATGTGTGTAAACGGTCTTTGATTACCTAGTAGGAAACGTAAACCAACAATGTTTTTGTTTTACGTTCCTTTTCATAATTTTGAGGAATTCATTTACTATATAGAACAAAAACATAAGAAAATATACCTACCTTAAAGTAGAGTTTCATCCTTTAATAAGTTTCTACCAAAACTAATCTTTTCTCCAAACGATGAGAATTCAAAACTACTTGGTCTCATCAAAACACCAGAATAATCTTCTAGAGAATCATGTATTCCACAAAAGAAAAACTATCTATCTTTAAACATTTATCCCAAAAACATAAAGGGTAAGATAAAACTACTCTTCAAAAAGAAATATTCCCATAGGAAGGGAAACTACTTTTAAATCTTCAAAGTTCCATGGTACTACCCAAAGTTCATCATAGACCATTCCATAAATAACGGTCCTTAAAATTCCTCAAAATAAACCAAACTAAGATTGAAACCCAAATACAAGAAGGATTTGATAACATAGTCTTCCAAAATAAACTTCATTGTTCATCTCCAAACAACATCAACCACTCCTAACATCTTATAACAAAAGTAGCTAACCTAAACATATTTTACTCAATATAGGTTAATCATTCCCATAAGTAACCTAAATTTCTATAAGTCCACCTTAAATTCATCGATTCTTCAAAATATAAGTCAACCTTACTCCTCAATGAAAATACCGTAGTAATCTATTTACCTCGATCATATAGGGTCCCCAAAATAGTGAATGTCTTCCAAAATAATAATCATCTTTTAATCCCCTAATCATCTCTGTCATATTAATACGGTAATCGTCACATTTTCTATCACATTGGTTGTTGGGACATGTTCTTCCATTTCCCACCATTAACTAAGAAGAGAAAGCATAATTAGGGGCTTAAGTACTTAGCCAATAATCATGAAAAAGAGCTGAAAGCATATAAGGATAACTTGTAGAAGAAAATTATACCCTAACTTGTGATCCCCTAGGTTCCCATCTAGGTTATCCATGATCATATATTCTTATGTGAATCTTTATTTTATTTCATCTTTGTTCCTTTAACAATGGTTCATACTAAGCTTATGAATTTACCAAAGCATATCCTCCGGGAGTGTCGTAACCAAGAGTGTATCAAGGCCTGTTGTCGTGTACCAGTTCCCGTTCGAGTCTAGCTCAAAGCAGTGTTTTTGGGTTTTACCCCTATGTACATCTGTGCCAGAGCCACCTCTACCTGCTCGTATCCAGACAGGGATGTATTTGCTTGGAAACCCCTTACTCAATACTCACCAAAATACCAGGAAGATTTCCTATATTTAAACTTTTCTACAGGGTTCTTCCTAGAGTTTTCATATCCTAATTTCCACAAATAACTAAACCTCCCTTTGATACCAACTATAGTATCCCGCCTTTTTATCACATAAACTTTCATTACATTTTACAAAACCGAGGATCTTTAAGGTTTAGTGTCTTGAAAACCAGGAACTTAAAACATGAAAACATGAAACATTCTTCTTAAACACTTGAAAGGATTATCCTCATGTTCATCCTAGGTTCATTACTGCATCTCATAACCTGGGGACATACATCAAAAGAAAGGGTGAGCAGAAGACCCAGTAAGGGAAACAAGAGAAACATTTAACATGTGAACTTGAGATACATCAACTATGTCATGAAAAAGAAATCTAAGGCATGAGAAATAATCATGTGGAATATCATAATAAAAATAACATTTTTTTATAACTTGAAGATGTGGCTAAAAAATTTAACATAGACAATCATGAACATATCACCAAGGTCCATCCTCAAGGTTTCATTTGAAAATTACCAAGGTTATTCACCAAGATATCGTGAAAATTGTAATCTCTAGTGGTTACATCATTACCCAATGAATTGGAGCGCTATCAGGGTGCACCCTTAAATTTTCATTTGTTATCATTTGAGCCACATATATCATCATCAAAAATTTCATAAATAACCCATATAGCATAAAATAAATGGGTTTCATTTCATAATCATAACGTTTTAAAAACTGCTTTAAAGACATGATATTTACGTCACTTTAAACCCACGGAAGGGGAGAGCAGGTTTCATGTATGTAAATCCCAGAATTTAAAATAGAACATTTTGGTATATATGTGAATACCCCTGTAGAAATAAGAGCTTTGAGTATTCACTTTATAACATAAAATAATTTTGAGAAAAGAGAGAGGCATTTTGAGATGAAAATTCTGCAGCATAACGGCTATGTTTCGGGGTTTTAGAAAACATTGAAAAGAGAGGGGACATGGGTCAAACATTCATAAATGACCCATAAAACAGTAGAGGGACAGAATAAGAAGGATACGTGAACATGGTAATGAAATTTCAAGGACATACCATTTGAAATGAAAAACATGGAAGGAAGACAAAAATTAGATTTCTCTTATGAAAATTCGGCAGCCTAACAGCGTCACTTAAAACTTCTAAAAATGGATTGATGAGATCAAATAGAGTCTATAATAATATGAACATAAATGATCAATATGATAGATATATATATCATACCCCAACATAATGAAAAGGAACTTGAAAGACTTGACCAGAAAATATAACTTGAAAAAGAGAAGGGTGAACGAATCCCTTAAAAATTCGGCAGCCTAACGACGTCACTTAAACTTCAACAAAAATGAATTGATGAGATCAAATAGGGTCTCTCATCATATGAACATAAAATTTCAGTATGATAGATTTAGATATCATACCCCAACATAATTAAAAAGGAACATGGAAGACTTGACATGAAAGTAGAACTTTGAAAAGAATGAGAAGGGTGAAAGAATCCCCTTAAAAATTCGGTAGCCTAACGGCGCCACTTCAACATTATTAAAACGAATTGATGAGAGAAAGATGGGGTCTCTCATCATATGAACATGAAAAGGGAAGTAATATGAATATGTAAAAACATCCTCCAACATAAGAACATGGAGTATAAAAGAAATGACATAAAAGAGATTACTTGAAAAGAAGAGAGAGGTCGGATCCCTTACCTTAAAACGTAACTCTTAAAACTCAATGGTTGGGACCTTGAGGGCTTGGGGGAACCTTGGGAGGACTCCTTAGGAGGTAATGAGACCAGAAATTCGTTGGGGGAGAGTGGGGAGTCGAATGGATGAGAGGATGACTTGGTATTTATAGGGAAAGTGAGGGGACAAGGCATTAATGGCCAAGGGACACCTCATTAGTGGTTTTGGAAAAACCATGGGCTTGCCCATGGTATTTTCCCATGGTATTGGAAACTTGGGACACCTCATACCTTATCTTACTATTAATAAGTCGACCATATTGATTACATACTTAATACATCATTTAATGATGCCATTAAACACCCGTAACTTAAAAACTGTATTTTCACGATTCATCAAAAATTCAACTTTCTCAGAATAATCCCAAAATTTCACCTTAACCAAATATCAATGCTCTGATTTAAAAAATGAAATCCATTTTATAAAAATAATTTTCTAAATATTTTTAATTAAATTTTTAATTAAAAAACACTATTAATCGAAAATTCATTTTTTTCAGAAAAATCCCCAAAAATTACCTTAACATAATATAGATGCTCTGAGTTCAAAAATGAAGTCCATTTTATAAAAATAATTTTCTAAATATTTTTAATTAAATTTTTAATTAAAAAACACTATTCATCCGAAAAAACTAATACTTGAATAATAATTTATGAAACCGTTATTTAACCATTTTATTGAATCACATTACTTAATCAAAGTGACTAGCTTATTTTAATACTTTCTTTAAGTGAGATCACTAATCCATTTGGTCACATTACTAATCCTAAGCATAAAATCACTATTCATAATTTACTATTCATCAAAAATTAAGTTGATCTTATTAGACTCTAAATTTTGTACTGAACATAATTGTAGAAGATCATTTTTTGAAAATCATTACACATTTTTAATTATTTAAGGTTTACCTAAACATTTTTAAAAAATTCATCAAAATTATGCATACTATATTTATCCGGACATTTGAAAATTCATAAACTTCATCATAAGAATAAATCAAAATTTTTATTTAAAATAAAGGATTACACAAGGCAGTTACGGTCTCCTTACATAGCCCCTTATCACACCAGCATAGGACCTAAGTGTGAGGTGTGCTAGGGTGAGAGAATCCGAGGGAGGCTCGACCAACATCGCACGAGTAGTAATTTCTATCAGTTTGAACTTCTCGCGAAGGCCATCCCGTTCTAGCTTCATACGATGAAGTTCAGCTTGGGTTTGGTCCAGAGCAAAGCCCAGTGGTGTTACCTCCTTCCCAAGTTCTGTTAGATGGGCTTCGATCGGTCCAAGACTACTGGGTGAGGCCATCGAATCTTCTTTCTATATTAATTAACCATGATTACTTGTATTTAGAGACAATAATCAAAACGTTTAGTTTACAGCGGTCATATTGACCAATGGTCATATAACAGTCAAAACCCAACGGTCTCATTACTCATGTTATCAAATGAAACATTTTTGTTGAGTATAAAAATAAAATAAAATAAAACAACACACAAAATTAGGAAACAAGATTTATTCAAAATTTAGGGTTGTTACATTTAAACTAGTTGGTCTTACAACCAAGGATCACAAAACAAGGATAATTTTAAGGAGAACATATTTAGAAAACTCAAGCATTACATGGTTTGTCAAGAATATGGAATTTCATAGAAACATATACCTAGGTCTTGTTTGGTTGGCATGAAACCTTTAAATATGAAGAGAGGAGGAACAAAGAATAAATAATCACACCCTAGAAAACAAGAATCATAAGGTTTAGATAAACCCTCAACCTATGGTTGAACTACCATTGCTCTATGGATTGAGAAAGAGGATAAATAGAATAGGAAGAAGAAAAATGATGACTAACATTGAATAATCCACTTGAAATTGAAGAGGAGGAGCTCAAAATCTAAAAGAGAGTTTTTGGAAATCACCTAGGGCACTCCCTCTGATCGAGATGTACAACTGATAGGAAAAGGAATCTCAAAGAGGATTTAATTTGATGAGATCACAATGGTAATTTCAAAATTTTAAGAATCTGGGTAGTTTACATGGTTTGATCGCATGGTTTACCAAACTGTGCACAAGCCACTGAACAACCAGGGAGTTGGCATATGATTTGGCCACATAGGTCACCAAAAAGTGTTCTAACCATGTAAAAGATACTAAAATTATCCTTCAAAACTCGCACAATTTATTCTAAATATATAATAGTAATTCACACACTTTCCTTTAACCATGCGATAATTGTGCGCTTTCCACTGAACAAGGAAAACCTTACATAAGGGTATAATGCAAAAATTTCCCTTTACATGTAAGGAAATTTTAATGTCTTACCCTAACCATGTGCTAACCATGCATGGTCAATTTATATGTAAAATTAGGTTGTATGATTACTACTTGATACATAAGGATATATATATAGTTTTATTTAAAAGTGTTCTAACCGTGAAGTTGAGAAAAACTCTAAAAATTAAAAAAAAAATAGATTTTAATTTTACAAACCCCAAAAAATTCAATAGTGAAACAAAATAATACATAAAAATTATATTGGGGTGTGACAAGTAGTCCTTTATCCACATCTTCTGGAAACCAAAATATATTCTATCAAACCTAGCAATCTTTGACTTACCTTCTTTCAATGTCATAGAAACTCATGAGGAATTCATACATCACAACAAATAATTTATGAGATCAATATCAAATATATGATACCAATTGTCATGCACAACACACAGATCACTCTTCAAACTTCAATTTACTAAACAAATACCAAATATCTAAAGACACATAATAACGAATTATCTGAGAGAGAATGCACCCATTATTAATTTTTTTTCCAAAATTTATTTCATCATTTTAAAGTTATTTATAACAGAGAACATTTAGACTATGATGCAGAATATTTATTTTTAGAAAAATGATACAGAATATTTAAAAAATGTAAAAACACATAATATTAAGAAAATAAAGCACAAATAATGCAAAATATATGGACATATATCACATAAAACTTGTTACAATACATAAAAAAAATAAAATATTTCAACCAAAATAACATTTAAGAAATAAAAAATGATATTTAAAACATTTTAAAAATTGGAATATTTAGGAAATAAAATTCAAAACATGAAATAATATACAAAAAATACTTATATGTTATAAATAATATTATAAATAATATGCACATATAATATTCATATATGCACAAAAAAGATTCACATATGTACATAATGTGGAAAACTAGGTAATATAAGTCTTTTTAACATTTATTAATGAATTATATAATAATTAAAATAGACACTATGTTCCATAGAGCACATAATATGCCATATCAAGCTTAAATAAACAACTTAATATTATTATTTAATATGGCAGTTATCACATAGCCATTAGAATGGTGGGTATGAATATGATTAATTGAATTATAAAAATATGGTTCAAATGTGTATATATAATTAATTATTTGTTGACCAATTAATTATAAATGAAGATAAAACCCTTTTTAAAATAAAAGAAAATGTTTTTCTAATAAACTATTTAAATGTGTACAAATGTGTTTTATACCAACAAATAAATAAATCAATATTGTTAGATTATATTGATGAAAAATATATATAATATATTCAATTTAATGTTTAAAATTAATTTTATATGTTTTCTAGACAATATATAAGAACAAATTCAATTTTACACATAAAAGAAATATTTTTCAAAAAAGGCAGTTTTGCCGCATTTTGATGGCACACTTATTTTAAATATAGTTTTTAACACTTTTATAAATTATATTTTAAAAAATAAAATTCTTCATTAGAAGAGGAATATCAAAATTTACTTTGGTTTTATTTTTGGTATTTTTCTGATAAGTTTCATATTTTGATGAATAGTGAAAAAAATAATGCCTGAAAGCCCGAAGGTCATACATATTTTTATTATTTTTGGATAATCATTTTTAAAGTTTTAGGGGGAACCTTTACATGGACTATAGGTCTAAGAGGCTATTTAGCATCTTACATGACCCTGAGGGCCCTAAAGATTAGACACCACAAGAGCAGACCCGCCTAGAATGTTTTTTTCAAACTCCCAAACTTTGCAAGAATGTAAATCTAAGAATGACCCATGTAGAGTGCACGGTGCCTGGTCCCAATGGAAAATTACATACCCTCTCATTCTTCTCAATACAGAAGACTTGTGAAGCTAGAAGTATCAACCTAATCTTCATATGGATCTTTTTCATTGGTGGAGATCTCAATTTTTTCCCTTCCATTCAATGAGGGGTCCCTGCCATCACCCGCACGCCTTGGGTGGCATTGCTTCTTAAGACAGGATGCCTACCATCGTCCACCTATACTGCCACCAAGTGTCCATATCCTCTTTTCCGCTGGCCATCGTCACCCATGATCCATCCCGCCACTTCCATGTCTGGCCTGAAGACCCTTCTGCCGCCACCACATCACACTGTGACCAATGAGTTCCACCTCCTCTATCACATTCAACCATGATCCCACCCTACCTCCATCGTTCCGCAATCCACCCCCCACCGCGGACTATTGACACTGCACCTCTCCCATTGAGTCGACCAATCCACTATAGAAATAAATCCCTCTACCCCAATTATTGGGGTACCACTAGGATTGGATCCTAGGCTTCATGCAGTATTACAAGGTGCCTTTTCCACTAGGCCAGACACCAACTCCAAGGGAAAAAAATAATTCATTTCAATTGAAAACAATATTTTCTTAAAATTTATTTATAGTAATAAATTATATATTTTAATGGTTTTAAAGTATAATTAGATAATATTTTTATCATTTAATCCAATATAGTTCATTAGAATTAATTTTACATTGAAATTGAATATAAAAACTTTGTAAAATTTTGAACGTTTCTACTTTAAAAACCTGTTTTCTTATTCCATCAATGGGATTATTTTTTAATTAATTTCTATAATTTATGTGTTTAGAATTTTGAAAAATGGATTCCATATTTGGAATTATAATTTCAAAATTTAGTAAATAGGAACAGTTTAGATTTTGGACATTATGAATAGTAACATTAGTAATATTTTTATTACTAAAGTTAAAGGTAAATCAGACAATTAAAGGTAAAAATAATATTATAAATATTATACAATCACCCTAAAACTTGTTATAATTTAATTGGATGATTTTTTTTCAAATAAAAGCATCATTTGACTGATATTATAACTATTGGAAGCCACTTGTGTGTGAGTATGACATTTATATTATTATATTTAAAGAAAATTCAATTTTGTCACACTTTTGTTTTTAACAAGTAAAATATTTTTAATACGGGGTTATATAAGGGATATGTTTGAATATAAATAGTCTATATAAATATAATTTTTTTATCTAAATCATGGTAATTTATTTACAATTCACAGTGATAAAATAATTACCTAAAATGGTGACAAAATGATGATGTAGTAATTGTTTAATTAATGGAAGAATCAAATAAATGATATTAAAAATACTAAAATAAATATAATTTTAAATAATTAGTGTTATCCATGAATTGTTTTGAAGAATTTGATATATTAATGATATATTTAAATATTTGGTTCAAATTTATCTTGTTTGTATGATATTTTTAAAAATTCAAGTAATGAATAGTGTGAAAATTGACATTATTGATATTTTAAAATAAATAATATTTTATTAAATGATATAAAATTTCAAAAAAATATCTAATTAAACCAAATAATTGGAATAAGTCCTAAAATTTCATAAAGGAATTATTTATTGGTTTTTTTTCATTTTATGGTAATTATATTAACCCTCAAAGTGTAAATTATATGATATTAAGGTAAGAATTAAAAGGGTAAAATAAGGGTTAAAATAAAAAGATAAAGATTAATAAATAATCAAAACTAGATATGGGTATAATGAATTTGTAGTTATGCTATTTGGGTTAACTAATGCACATGCTGTACTCATGGATCTTATGAATAGAATATTTCATGAGTTCTTGGATAAGTTTTTGGTTGTGTTTATTAATGAAATTTTGGTATTTTCAAAATTTAAAGAGGAACATGAAAGAAATATAAGGGTTGTTTTGAAAACCTTAAAAGAAAATAAAATGTATGTGAAATTCAGAAAGTATGAATTTCGGTTACAAAAAATTTCTTTCCATGGTCACATGGTTTATAAATATGGAATAACTATTGATCCTTCTAAAATGAAAGTTGTTAAAGAATTTCCAAGACCCACAAATATAACCAAGATTCATAGATTTCTTGGTTTAGTAGGATATTACTGGAAGTTTGTTGAAAATTTTCACAGTTATCTAGACCACTGACTAATTTAACTCAAAAAGGTGTTAAGTTTATCTATAAAAAATATTGTGATGATTGTTTTCAAGAATTGAAAAGAAGATTAGTGAATTCTACAGTCTTGAACCTGCCTTCCAGAAGTGGTGAATTTGTCATCTATAGTGATCCTTCATTGAAATTACTTGGTTGTGTCCTAATGAAAAATGATCAGGTAATTGGTTATGCTTTATTTCAATTGAAACCACATGAGTTAAATTACACTACACATGATTTGGAATTTTCTTTTGTTGTTTTTGCATTAAAAATTTGGAGGTATCACTTGTATGGAGTAAAATGTGAAATATATACCGACCATAAAAGTTTGAAGTATATATTAACACAGAAATAATTAAACATAATACATAGATGATGGATGAAACTGATCAAGTATTATGATTTCATGATTATTTACCATCCTGGAAAAGAAAACAAAGTGGATGATGGTTTGATTCAGTAAATTAATGCTAAATTAACTATGATACATTTGGAATGTGACCCTTTGGTTAATGATTTGATGAATTTTGGATTGGAAGTTTTTAGTGTAGTAAATTCCATTGTTTTGTTTTAGGTTTTAGTGAAATCATCTCTATTAAACAGAATTAAGCAAGCACAGAAGGTGGATCATGAGTTACACAAAAAGTTTGAATTAGTTCAAAAGGGTGAGTTTATATGATTTAACATTGATAAAGATTGTGTTTTGATATTTTGGAAGAGATAATGTGTGAATTGTGATTCATAGTTGAAGAAATAGTTGTTATGTGAATCTTAGAGTTATCCGTTTTCAATTCATCCTCGAATTACTAAGATGTACAGAGACCTTTAGGAGTATTACTGGTGAGATGGAATGAAAAGAGATATTTTTGACTTTACTTTGAAGTGTTTGACTTTCCAGTTATTTAAAGAAGAAATACAGTTACTGAAAGGGATTCTTCAGCCTTTTCTGGTGCTAGAGTGGAAATGGGAAAACATATCTATGGACTTCATAGTGGGACTACCAAAGACTTCTCTAGGTAACAATTTGTTATGGGTTATTGTTGATCAACTGACTAAATCTATACATTTTTTTCCTAGTTGAGACACTCTATATCTACATCAACTTTCTCGATTGTATCTAGCCATGTTACATGGATTTTATCTCTCCATTGTATCTGATCATAATATTAGGTTCACTTCTAACTTTTGGAAAGGCCTTAAAAAGTCATTGGGTGCTGAATTAAATTTTAGCACAACTTTTCATCCTAAATCAAATGGGAAGTTAGAAGGAAAAATTCATACGTTGAAGGATATGCTATTTTCTTTCTAAATGGATTACCAGGGAAGTTGGGATCAACATATTTATTTGGTTGAGTTTTATTATAATAAAAATTTTGTTTCTAGTATACAGATGGAACCATTTGAAATATTTTATGGAAAGCGGTGTTGAACTTCAGTATTTTAAAATGAAATAGGTGAAATGAAGTTGATGAGACTAGAATTGGTAAAGGAAATGGTGGAGAAAGTTTAGTTTATTCAGTGACACATGAGAACAACTCAGAGAAGGTAAAAAAATTACGTGAATAACTGGATGGCAGATCTTTCTTTTGAGGTAGGTGATCATGTCTTTCTCAAAGTTTCTTCATGGAAAAGTGTGATACATTTTAGTAAGAATAGGAAGCTGAGTCCATAGTTCATTAGACCCTATGAAATTTTGGA
Source organism: Viscum album (assembly GCA_963277665.1). Taxonomy (NCBI): domain Eukaryota; kingdom Viridiplantae; phylum Streptophyta; class Magnoliopsida; order Santalales; family Viscaceae; genus Viscum; species Viscum album. The sequence goes on from OY728148.1 coordinate 804,262,198, forward strand.
TAAAGTTGGATCAATTTCTTAGTGAGTGGATTTTACTCCAAGTTTATCCTAGGTACACAATGTTTTTATTGTTTTAATGTTAAGAAAGTATATTTTGGATCCATATCATGTTTTGAGTCTAGAATTTGTTTAGTTGGAAGATAATATCTCTTATGAGGGGAAACCAATTTAGGTTCTTGACTGTAGAGAGAATGTTTTGTGGAATAAGGTGATTCATTAGGTTAAGTTTTTTTTAGATAAACCATATGGTTGAAGAGGAAACATGATAATATGAAAGTGCTATGAGGGAAAAGTATCCATACTTATTTAATAAGTGAATAAAATTGTGAGAATTTTTTTTCCAAAAATAGGGAAGAATGTGAAAACCTAGGTAATATAAGTCCTTTTCACATTTATTAGTTAGTTAAATAATAATTAAAAGAGGCACTATGTCCGATAGCATACACAATATGCTACATCAAGCTTAAACGAACAACTAAATATTATTATTTAATATGTTAGTTATCACATATTAATTAAAATGACGGGTATGAACATGATTAACTGAATTATGAAAATATGGTTTACACATGTATATATAATTAATTCTTTGTGGACCAATTAATTATAAATGAAGATAAAACATTTTTTAAAATAAAAGGAAATGTTTTTCTGAAAAACTATTTAATTGTGCACAAATTTGTTTTATACCAATAAATAAATACATCACTCTTGTTGAATTATATTAATAATATATATATATATATATATATATAATATTAAATTTAATGTTTAAAATTAATTTTATATGTTTTCTAGATAATATATAAGAAAAAATCTAATTTTATTCATAAATGAAGTATTTTTCAAAAAAGGTAGTTTTTTCGCCTTTGTAACAACCTGGGTACTTATAAAAAAATATATTTTTCATTTTGGAATTAAATAGTTAAATTAGTTATAAAATTATATTGAAATAAGTGATATTTATATAAATTGAGGAATCTATTCTAATATAATAATAACCTCATCTATGAAAAACTTGGGGCTGAAGATTCTTTTTATTATGAAATCAATGATCTCTTTTTATCTAGGTAGAGGGAAACTCATTACATATCCCACAAGCCCAAGGTAAAGTGGCCCATGAACTTGGCCTGAAGGCCCAGTGCAATTTCATGTCTGCATCATCCTGTTTATGTCACCTCCTTCCTGCATCATGCCTGCATCACCACCAGCATCATAAATCCCCCAAGGGGATTTTGAGGATTTGAACCTTGGTATTTTGGATGTAGGATTATGGGGTTTACCACTTAGGTGTCACCTGTTTCTAACCTCATCTATTATATTATACATAAAATTTATTTATCTCATAAGTTAAAATATGATATATTTATATCATTGAATAATTAAATAATTGTTTTAAAAATGATAAATTAAGTATTGGTATTTTTGTGACACATAAATTTTTATTTACAATTTTATAATCAATATAATTAATTAAAAGAAAATTTATTTTCATAAAATAGATTCATAAATTTATATTTTTTTGTCTACTAATTATAAGATAATTTTATGATACCTTAGTTAAATTTTCAAACGGTCAAAAAATCAGTTATAATTTAAAACTAATATTTTTTTGAATAAATGATGATTTTAATTAAAAATTAAATTTCACATATTTATAAATTTATTTTTCATAAAATAGAGTTCTTTTTTGAATTCTATAAGTTGAAAAATGGCTGGGGTTAATTTTTTGGATTTTTCTAAAATAGTTGAATTTTTAGTGAATAGTGAAATATGGTAATTTATGATATATATACAGTATAAGTTAATAACACTATTACTTGAGTCATCATTGATGTAATAACCATATTCTCGAACTACCCTTCATTATTTTAATATATTTAGTGATAATTCTCTAACTATTCATAGTCTTGATCCAAAATAACAAACTAATGAATAAAATAATAAAAAACACCCCTCTCGGTCGTAATGGACTAAAGGCCTTCATTTTTTTTATTTTTTTATAATAAACCTTTCAATGGGTTTTGTGAGACCTTTAAAAGTCCCTAAGTCTTAGAGACAATTACATGACCCGTAGGTCTTAGAGAAAAACACCCCTCTCATCCACTATAAATACCACCCCTCACCGCCTCTTCTTCTCACACCTTAAAGCCTTGTAGATTGCTTAATTTCTAATAAATTCCCTTCCCAATATTATTACCCACATCCAAGACCTATTGGTCTCACAAAAAGTCTAAAACCAAGGCCTTTAAAGCTGTTCTCAAGGATGAGAATTCAAGAGGTAAAATCCTCTTTCATTTCATTTTATTTTATTTTCAATTTTTTTATTTTCTTATACTCTATTCACCTCCCCTTATCCAAGTGCAATGAAAACTCTAGGATATTATATATACTGTAATTTTATCATGTTTATGGAAAAATTAATTATCAAACTTCTTCTTCTCTCCCTTTTATTCTAAAAATGGGAACATCATCCGTGATGTGCCAATTTACTACCATCATGGATAATACATTTTCATTTTATTTTACCAAATTCAAGCCTGGTAAGAAAACCATTATTATGGTTAAATAATATTTTATTATATATATATTAATTTATTTAATGTTATATAACTCATATATAAACATTATGTTAAATAAAATGATATAATTTTTTTACGGTCGTAAAAACCGCCAAAATAAATTAAATCATTTTCATTAATGTTTTATTTAACAATTCATCCTCATATTAGAAAAAATGATATATGGCATCATTTAAAATTATGGAAAAATATTAACACTATTTAATTTTACTTATGAAGTTTTTATTCCATTCAAAAAGAAAATCCATAATGAACCAACCACGGAAACCATGAAATAAATGCACATAAAATAATGAAAATAACAAAATATTATTAATAAATGGGTGGAAAGATGTTATAATAATTCCATATAAGTAATTTTAAATATTAATATGGTTATTTAATATATTAATAACACTATTTAAACCAATATAAATGAGTTTTGAACATGTTTTAAGTAAGAAAAATCCGAGGTAAGAGAATTCTTAACCCAATTTACATTCTTTGGGTTAACCTTCTACTTCATTGATTATGTGGTACTAAGATTATTTGTGAAATGAATTTTGATTATATTATGTTTTATTATGTGTATTTATAGTGTATACACATATTCCATTCTTTTTTTCAATTCTCACTTCAATTATATTATATATTTTAAGGGATATTTATTTAAAAATCCTCTTTAAATTTCTTTTTTTACAAAATTCAAAAGGATTGTTTTTATGAAAGTATTATTATTTTATGATTACGGTTCTTGGGAATTTTTTATGATTAATTGTTTTACCTATATCTCCCTTTAATTCATTGGGTATTTTTATGTTGGAGGTCGACCATATGGTTACTCCTAGTGTAACTATGATGGTTACACCATAAGGTAACCGTAAGGGTTTCATTGTAAGGTAGCCATGAGGGTTACATTATAAGGTAGCCGTGAGGTTTAAAAATTACATGATATCTTAAAGGGTTACAATCATAAGTAATTAATTCCCCAAGTTACATATATGGTTTTATTTATGTTTTTTATTTTTTATGGGAATCTCATGTTTTCACAATGTAACTATATGATACTTATTGGGTGAGAAGTATGTCTTTGTGAAAATGATTTCATATTTTTATAATTATTCATGAAATAATGGTTTCTGTCCTTATTTTTATGTCACTTAATAAAATTTTTGTTCTCATCCCAAGTTTTAAAATGTTTTTATAGGGTTTAAGGATGGGTAAGAGAAAAGGAGAAGCCAAGATGAATGTTGTGAAGACTTTTTATAAAAAAATTCATGTTTTTATTAAAACATTTTGTATTATGGAAGAAATGGATACTATTTTTGTAGTACCCATTTTGTATACTTGTCGGTTAATATGTAAGAATTATACCCTAATTTTCTAAAAATACAAACCTAAAATATCTTTGGGAATGTAAAGAAGTGAAATCTAAAGGAATTTATTATATTATGTAATGTTTAATGTTAGGTCCTTATAGTTGGTATTAAAGAATGATTTAGATAACTTTAGGGGTTAGGATGACGTTAATAGAATACTATAAATGATTTTTACCTTATTTTTATGTTGAAATTATATATAATTTGAATATTACCATGTTGCTTCATCTAATATATGTCTTTTCAGAATGGTTTTCTGTAGAAAAAAACAAGGAAACTAAAGTAAGAAGGCACCGAGAGGCTAATATCTTTCTGAATCCACAACCTAGAATGGTGGTGATTGGAATAGAGTAGTTTTTAATAGTGATGGATAAGTTTAAATAGGCTATAAATGGTAGTGTAATTCATGTAAGAGAACAACTAGAATTACCACAAAGGTACATGACAATAGTGGAACATTTTATGAGGCAATACCCACTTGATTTTAGTGGATCTTCTGACTCAGTGGTGGATGAAGGGTGGATTAAATCCCTTGAAAATATATTCAATGTTATGTGGTGTTCAGATAATCAAAATGTTAGTATTTAAATTTATCATTTTGAAGGTTAAGATGACCAGTGGTGGTCAATGGTAAAGAATATTAGGGATAACAATGAGATTGATTCCTTGGAATGAGATGAATTTAAGAATCTTTTCCTAAAAAAATATTTTCCCAAGGTGTTTTTACTTAGGATGTAAAATCAATTCCTTTAATTGAAACAAAAGAAAGAGGATTTAGTGGTCTTTTATGAAGAAAACTTCACCCGCTTGGAAATGTACGCTCCAAATCTTATTCGGGATCTTGATAGCTTAATCAATCATTTTTACTTTGGATTGAAGCCAAGATATCAAAGGGAATTAGCTTCCTGTGAATTCAAAAATTATGAGAAACTTGTACAATGTTCTAAGAGGGTTGAAATGGATTTTGTTCATGATCACATGCACTTTGAAAACAATCAGAAGAAAATTCCCAGATAGTAAGAAATGGGTAAGAGAAAATCAAAGAAATATAAAGGCAAGAGAGTCTAATTTTTAGTTTTTGAAAAGTGCAGTAAAAAGAACCCAGGGAATTCCTTAACAAAACTAGGAAGTGTTTTCGATATGGTAAGTTTGGACATATATCCTAATATTTTAATGAAAATGATCTTAATATTAATTCTGATAAGAAAACTATAAAGTGTTTTAAATGTGGTGATATGGGTTATTATGTGAATACCTACCCAAAGAAAGTTATAAATGATGGAAAGTAACCAAATTATAAGTAGAAAGGTGCAGTGAGATCCTTTGCAACTATGTCAGCAGATGTTGGACCATCCAATTAAGTGGTATCATTTACTTTATTTGTTTAATCAGATTTTTCTAATGTTTTGTTTGATATGGGTTCTACACATTCCTTTATTTTTAAGATTTTTTTTGCTAAATTAAAAATTTCACCTCAAGAAATGAGACTGTAACTCACAGTTAAAACACTAGGGGGAAATATTATAGAAAAAAGGAATTATAATAATCTTCCTGTTATTGTTTGTGGGAATACATTACTTGCAAACCTTGTTATTTTTCCCTTAGTATAGTTTGATGTTATTCTAGATATGGATTGGATTTTTGTTTATTAAACTAAGATTGATTGTACATATAAAGAATTTGTTTTTTGGAAAGAGTTTCAGTTTGTATACAAGAATGAATCCATACAATTTATAACATATCAGGAAGCTGACAAACTATTAAAATATGGAAATGAAAGTTACCTTTCTCATATTTTAGAAAACATGGTAACTGTTCATATTAATGATGTTCTATTTGTAAATGAATACCTGTATGTTTTTTTGATGAGTTTTCCAGTGTTATACCTGATCAGGAATTTGAATTTACTATTAAATTGATTCCTGATGCTAATCCAATTTCAAAACCCCCTTATCGAATGGCTCAAGTGGAACTTCTTGAATTGGAATTTTTTTTGTAGGAGTTTCTTAATAAAGGCTTAATTCATCCTACCACTTCACTATAGGGTGATCCTATCTTGTTCGTTAAAAATAAAGATGGTTCCATGAGACTTTTCATTGATTATAGAGATTCCAATAACATTACTGTTAAGAACAATTATTCTTTTCCTCATATCAATGACTTGTTTGATCAGATCCAGAGATCTTAGTATTTTTCCAAGATTGAATTGAGATCTGGGTACCATACACTAAAGGTGATGGAGGATGAAATTACAAAAACAATATTCTATACTAGATATAGAAATTATGAGTTTGTTGTTATGCCCTTTGGTTTGAAAAATTATTCTGGTGCATTCATGGATCTTATGAATATAATATTTCATGATTATTTGGATAAGTTTGTTTTTTGTTTTTATTGAAGATATTTTGGTGTTTTATAAAAGTTACGGAGATCATGAAAAACATTTAAGGATTTTCTTACAAACTCTTATAGAAAAGAAGTTATATGGGAAATTTAGAAAATTTGTTTTTTGTTTGCAACATATTTCTTTTCTTGGGAACATTGTAAATAATGATGGAATAATAGTTGATCCAGAAAAAAAATTAGTTGATGAGTGGGAAATACCTACAAATGCTACATAGATTCATAGTTTTCTTGGATTAGTAGGTTTAAAAACTTTCAACGGTTATCTAGACTGCTGACTAAATTAACATGAAAAGGGGTTAAATTTATTTAGAAAGAATAATGTGATGTTTTTTTATAAAGTTAAAATAATATTAGTGAATGCTTCAATTTTGGACCATCTTTCCAGAAATAATGAGTTTTTCATTTACAATGATGCTTTATTGAAGGGACTTGGTTCTGATGTAGAATGATTAGGTAATTTCTTATTATTTAAAACAACTAAAACATAATGAATTAAATTATACCACACATTATTTAGAATTAGTATATGTGGTTTTTACTTTGAAAATTTAGAGGCATCATTTATATGGATCCAAATGTGAAATATATAATGACCATAAAAGTATGAAGTATATATTCACTCAAAAGGAATTGAGCATGAGTCAGAGATAATGGATTGAACTAATAGAAGATTATTATTTCATAGTCAATTACCATCCTAGAAAATCAAACAAAGTGGTGGATTCCTTGAGTCAAAAACATCTTGATACATTAACTATGTTACATTTAGAACAAGACCCCATGATTAATGATTTGATGAATTTTGGATTGGAAGTTGTTGGTGCAGAAAATTCCTCTATTTTGTTTTAGGTTTCAGTGTTGTCATCTCTATCAAACAAAATTAAGAAAACAAAAAAAGTAGATGATGAGTTATAAAAAAGGTAGAATTGGTGAAAAAGGGTATGTTTCTAGAATTTAATGTTGATAAAGATTTTTTTGAGATTTGGGAAGATATTTGTGTGCCTTGTGATTCACAATTGAAGAAAGAGTTCTTAAGTGAAGCTCATAGTTCTATGTTTTCATTTCATCATGGCAGCACAAAGATATACAAATACCTTAAAAAGTATTACTATTGGGATGGAATGAGAAGAGATATTGTAGATTTTACAATGAAATGTTTGACTTGTCAATAGGTTAAAGTAGAGTGATAACTACCAAAGGGTATGATTCAACCTTTTCCAGTGATATAGTGGAAATATAAAAATATATCCATGGACTTCATGGTGGGACTACCAAAGAATTCCTGAGGTAACAATGTGATTTGGGTTATTGTTGACCGACTGACTAAATCTACACATTTCCTTCCTATTTGAGATAACATGCATTTGAATAAGATTTATTGACTATACCTCAAAGATATTGTTAGGTTTCATGGATTTCATCAATCCATTGTATCTAACCAAGATCCCAAGTTCACTTTTAACTATTTTAAAGGCCTTTAGAAGTCATTGGGAACTGAGTTAAATTTCAGAATAACCATTCATCCTAAAATATGTGGATAGTTGGAATGAACAATTCATACATTGGAGTATATTCTTTAATATTGTTCAATGGAATACTAGGTAAGCTGGGAACAATATCTTTCTTTAGTTGAGTTTTCTTATAATAATAATTTTCATTATTGTATAAAAATGGAACCTTTTGAGGCATTATATGGAAAGAAATTTCAAACTAAAACATTTTGGGATAAATTTAGGGAAAGGAAGTTTATGGGACCATAATTATTAGAGTAAGTGTCTGAGAAAGTGATGATGATCCAACAACACATGGGGACAACTCATATTAGGTAGAAAAATTATGTAGATAATAGAAGGAAAGAATTTTCTTTTGAGGTAGGTGATCACATTTTCCTTAAAGTATCTCCTTGTAAAAGTGTGATGTATTTTTGTAAGAATTGGAATCTATGTACACGGTTCATTGGACTGTTTTTAAATCCTAGAGAAAGTTGGACCAGTTTCCTACCAAGTAGATTTTCCTTTGAGTGTATCTCTAGTAGGTAATTTTTTTCATGTATTGATGTTAAGAAAGTATGTGGAAGATCCATATCATGTTTTGAGCCCATAAGTAGTTCAACTAGAAGATAACCTTTCTTATGATGGAAATCCTATTCATATTCTTGATCATAGAGATCAAGTATTGCAGAATAAGTTAATTCAACAGGTTAAGGTTTCATGGAGAAACCACATGGTTGAAGAAGAAGCATCAGAATCTAAAAATTATATGTGGGAAAGGTATTCTCACTTGTTTATTAAGTGAATGAAAATTGTGAGGATGCAATTTCTAGAAGTTGGGGAGAATATAACAACCTAGGTACTTATAAAATATATTTTTTTCATTCTGGAATTAAATAGTTAAATTCATTATAAATTTATATTGAAATAAGTGATATTTATTGAAATTAAGGAATATATACTAATAGAATATTAACCTAATATATTATATTATGCATAAAATTCATGTATCTTATAAGTAAAATATGATATATTTATTTCATTTAATAAGAAAATAATTTTTTTTGAAAAGGATAAATTAAGTGTTGGTATTTCTGTGACACATAAATTTTTATTTAAAATTTTATAATCAATATAATGAATTAAAATAAAATTCATTTTCATATAATATATTCATAAATTGATATATATTTTTTCTAATGATTATAACATAATTTTATAATATGTTAATTAATTTTTCAAAGTGACATAAAATCAGTTATAAATTTAAAACTGGTATTTTTTTGAATAAATGATGATTTTAATTAAAAATTAAATTTATCATATTTATAAAATTATTTTTATAAAATTTAGTTTATTTTTTAATTATACACATCAAAAAATAGTTGGAGTAATTTTTTTTAATTTTTATGAAATAGTTGAATTTTTGGTAAACAATGAAACACAATAATTTACAATATATATAAAGTATAAGTTAAATACATTATTACTTGAGTCATCAATGATGTAATCACAATAGTATAAAACTAACCTTAATTATTTTAGTATATTTAGTGAAAATTCTAAAACTATTCATAGTCTTGATCCAAAATAATAAACTAATTAATAAAATAATAAAAAAACACCCCTCTCCTCCACCATCAATACCACCCATCACCACCTCTTCTCCTCAAACCTCAAAGAATTGTAGATTGATTAATTTTTTCCCAATTAAATAACCGATACTCTTACCCATGTACAAGACCTTATGGTCTTACCAAAAGGCCAAAACCAAGGGCCTCAAGGAGGTTCTCAAGGAGGAGAATTCAAGAGGTAAAATTATATTTCATTTTCTTTTATTTTCCCTTCAATTTTTTTTCTTATACTCTATTCACCTACCATTATCCAAGTGGAATTAAAACTCCATTATATTATATATAATTTAATGTTATCATGTTTATGGAAAAATTATTCATAAAACTTATTCTCCTCTCCCTTTTATTATAAAAATGAGAACATCGTCCATGATGTGTTGATTTACCGCCATCATGGATGATACATTTTCATTTTATTTTACAGCCTTCAAGACTGGTCATAAAACCATTATTATAGTTAAATTATATTTTATTATATATATTATAAGTTATTTAATGTTTTGGAACTAATATATAAACATTATGTTAAATAAAATGATATATGTTCATAACAGTTGTAAAAGCGGCCAAAATAAAATAAATTATTTTAATTAACGTTTTATCTAATGATTCATCCTTATATTAGAAAAAAATGATATATGGTTTGATTTAAAATTATGGAAACATATTAACACCATTTAATTACACTTATATAGTTTCTATTCCATTTAAAAAGAAAATCCATAATGAACCAACCATGGAAACCATGAAATAAATGCACCCGAAACAATGAAAATAAAAAATATTATTAATAAATGGGTGCAAAGATGTTATAAAAATATCATATAAGTGATTATAATTATGAATATTATTATTTAATATATTAATAACAGTTTTTAAAATATCATACATTATGTTTTAACATGTTTTAAGTAAGATGAACCTGAGGTAAGAGAATTCTGAACCTAATTTCCATTCTTTGGGTTCACCTTCTACCTCATTGATTATGTGGTACTAAGATTATTTGTAAAACTAATTTTGATTATATTATGTTTTATTATGTTTATTTATAGTGTATACACATATTATATTCTTTTTTATAAATTATCACTTTAATTATATAATATTTTTAAGGGACTTTTCTTTTAAAACCCTCTTTTAAATTTCAATTTTTACAAAATTCAAAAGGAATGTTTTTATGCAAGTAATCTTATTTTATGATTATGGTTCTTGGGAATTTTTTATGATGAAGTGTGGGGCCTATATATCCCTCCAATTAATTTGGTATGTTTATGTTGGAGGTCAAACATATTACTCCAAGTGTAACTGCAATGGTTACACCATAATATTGCCGTGAGGGTTACATTATAAGGTAACTGTAAGAGTTACATTGTAAGGTATCCATGAGGTTTACAAATCAAATGGTATACATGAGGGTTAAAATATTATTTAAATAATTCCCCAAGTTACATATATGGTTTTATTTTTATTTTCTATGTTTTATGAAAATATCATGTTTTACAAAGTAACTATATGATACTTATTAGGTGAGAAGTATGTTTGTGAAAATGATTTCATATGTTTATAAGTATTCATGGAATAATGGTTTATCTCCTTCTTTTTATGTCCCTTAATGAAATTTTTGTGCTCATCCCAAGTTTTAAATTTTTTTTCATAGGTTTTATGGATGGTTAAGAGAAAAATAGAATCCAAGATGAATGTTGTGAAGACTTTTCATAAAAAAATTTCATGTTTTTATTAAAACTTTTGTATTATGAAAGAAATGTATACTATATTTGTAGTACCCACTTTTTATTATTACGAGTTAATATTTAATAATTATTTCCTAATTTTATAAAACTCTAAACCAAAAATATCTTTTTGAATGTAATGAAGTGAATTTTAAAGTAATTTACTAGATTATTTAATGTTTAAGGTCAGATCCTTATAGTATTTTGATGACACAGTTATTTTAAATATAGTTTTTGGAACTTTTATAAATTATATTTGAAAAATAAACTTATTATTTTAAATATTAATATGAAAATTTACTTTGGTTACATTTTTTGTATTTTTTTGATAAGTTTCATTTTTTAATGAATAGTAAAAAAATAATGCATTTTAATTAAAAACAGTTTTTTCATAAAATTTATTTAGAGTGTTAAATTATATATTTGAATGGTTTTAAAGTATAATTTAATCATTTTTTATCATTTAATCCAATTTAATTCATTAGAATCAATTTCACATTGAAATTGGATATAAATTTTTTGAACTTTTGAATGTTTTTACTTTAAAAACCCTTTTTCTCATTCTGTTAGTGAGATTAATTTTTAATTAATTTTCTGTATTTTTTGTGTTTTTAATTTTGAAAAATGTAATCAAAATTCTGAATTATAAGTTCAATTTTTTTAAATAGGTACATTTTATTTTTTGGACATTATGAAAATTAACTTTAGTAATTTTTTTATTAGCACAATTAAAGGTAAATCAGATAATTAAAGGTAGAAATAATATTATAAATAATATAAAATCAACATAAAATTTGTACTAATTTGATTGGATTATTTTTTGGACCAAAATAATCATTTTTATGTGATTATAACCTTTGGAATACACTTGTGTGTGATTATGACATTTATATTATTATATTTAAAGAAAAGTCAATTTTATCACACTTTTGTTTTTAACAAGTAATTTTTTTTAATACGGGGTAATATAAGGGATATGTTAAACTTTAAATAGTTCATAGAAATATTACATGTTTATATACATAATGGTAATTTATTTATAAATTTCAGTGATAAAATAATTACAAAAAATGACGACACAATGATGATGCATTAATTGTTTAATTAACAGAAGAATCAAATAAATGATATTAAAAATATTAAAATAAATATAATTATATATAATTAATTTCATCAAAAAATTTTATGAATTACTTTGACATATTAGTGATGTGTTTAAGGAGTTTTCTTGAATTTATCTTGTTGTTATGATATTCTTAAAAACGTCAAGTAACGAATAGTGTCCAAATTGACATTATTGATATTTTAAAATAAATAATATTTTATTAAATGATATAAAATTTCAAAATAATATGTACCTTGTAAAAATAATTGGGATAAGTCCTAAAATTTCATCAATGACTCATTTATTGTTTTTTTTAATTATGGTAATTATATTAAACCTCAAAGTGTAAATTTCATGACATCACAGTAAGAATTAAAACAGTAAAATAAGGGTTAAAATAAAAATATAAGGATTAAAAATTAATATTTTTTTATAATTTTTGTGTATGAATTTATTTATACTCATAATCATCCTATATTCTAAATAAGTCAATTTGGAATGAAAAATTAGTTTATATTAATTTAATATTTTGATGAATTCCAAGAGTACTCCTCCCCTCTCCTATAAAAGGGAACCCATTCTCCTCTTTTATTAACACATCAAAACCTATTTGGTTTAGAAAAAATATACCCAAATACCTTCCTATAATCCCTATACATTTTATGGAGCTCTTATTTTAGGTATAATACTCACCTTAGAGGTGTTAAGGTGTTAATCAAAAGAGGTCATCTGAAGAAGAGGTATCATTTTTAATTAAGCGTTTCTATTTTATTTCTTCTTCCACTTCATTAAAATATTCTTCCAACATGATTAAATAAAAACTAAAATATACTAAATATAATGATATTTTATTATGTTAATATCATCACCTAAATCCATCTCCATTTCCATCAAATGGGAAAATAATTAATCGTTCGTGCGTACAACGAACTACCACCTCACGAACCGATATAATTCATTTTCAATCACCATCTCTCAAGACTAGTTATAATAATTGAATTAATGTTTATAAATTATATTAATAAAATAATTATCATTATGAAATAATAATATATCATGTACATTTTTACCTTTCCATGCACATAAAAATGATTACGTCATTCGTGCTTAAATGTGAACTATCACCTCCACGAAGTGATGTGATTTGTTTTTTATCACCACAACATATGGATGATATATATAAGTATATTTAAAGTATCAATATAATATTTATGATATTATTATAATTCTATAAATATAAAATAATAATTTCCTTCTTTCCATAATGATCAATAAAAAATGGAAACATTGCTCATGTGTATATACGACATACCATCTCCATAATTATAAAGTTATTCATTTTTCACAAAAATACATAAATGATTTGATTTAAAAGTATAAATTATGTATAAAATAAATTATTATTTCATTAATATTATTTATAGATGATGGAATAATGCCACTTTGACTATTGACATCATACCAAATTCATTTTGGACTCACGTACCGAATGTCGACAAAATGTCCGATATGAACTTGAATAATTAAGTAATATTTATAACATAATAATAAGTGATATAAAAGGAATAATAAACTTTAAAAATCTTATAAATAAATTAAATAATTAATATAAGTTTATTATTCTGGAAGATAAATATTGTACGTGATGAGTTAGACCCAGGGTAAGGGACTTTCTTTTAAAAACCCTCATTAAAAGTTCATTTTTACCAAAGTCAAAGGGAATATTTTTTAACTTATATGAAAGGAGAAGTTTCTTCTGATTTTATGATGGTTTATTACATTAATTTTTTATTTATATATTTTCATATTTTTTCTCAAATAAAATGGTTTCATTTTTATGTGTGCGATTTTAATATTTAAAATTTATTTTTACATAAAAAGTGTATTTTTATATATGAATATGTTTTTATTATGCGTTTAAAATAATTTTCAAGGGTTTTATTCATGATATGTTCCTTGTACATTATTTATAATTGGTATATCCCATTATATCTCAAGATATGATGGGTTAATCCCCATTATATCTCAATATATGACAGTTTGAGCCCCATTATAGCTCAAGATATGATGGGTTGATCCGCATTATAGCTTAAGATATGATGAGTGATATCCATTATAGCTCTCCAATTCATTTGGTACTCTGAAGATATAAGTAGAACATAAGGTTATTCTATTTTTAAGGGTGAATGTAAGAGTGATATGGTAATGATTTACCATGTAACCTGTATAATTTTTCAATGCATGTTAATGAGTTTTTAAGAAAAGGGTTTTAATGGTTTTCATGTTTTCACTGGACTAATGATTTCTTTCTGTATGTCCCCTACTGAGCTTTTTGTTCTCATACCATGTTTTAAAATGTTTTTCATAGGGTATAATAATGGGTAAGAGAAAGAAGGAATTCAAGTTGTATGTTATGAATAATTGTTATAAAAAAGAATCTATTTTTAATTTTAAAATTTTTATATTTCAAAAAAATGGATACTATTTAAGTAGTATACACTTGAATGATTATGGGATGTTATGTGTGAATGATGAACTAATTCTGTAAAACTATAAACCTAAAAATATCCTTAATGTAAAATAGATTAAATTCTTTACTAAAAATAACGATTTTTTAATGTTTAAGGTTGAAGCCTTATACATGAAATATTTATATGTTCACATATATATACACAAAAAATCCACATATTTTAAGTAATATTCCCATAAAACATTCAAAAATGAAAAAAATATTCATGTATGTATATAAAACAGTAATATGTTAACATATATGCACAAAAACATTTACATATTATCAATAACATGCACACCAAACATTCAAATATGTTCATAATATTCACATATGTACACAAAAAATTCTCATATTATAAATAATATGAATGAAAATATTTAAATGTGTATAGAACATTCATTAATATACAAATAACATTCTCATGTTAATAATATTATGAAGCATCCAAAAATATATTTATATGTAAAAATATTTAAATATTTGAATACGTATATAATCCACATATGTAAAGAACACTTTAGTGTTTTATATATTCAAATGTTCCATGAACATAAATGTAAATTTGAATATAATACATTTAAATATTCTGTGATTGTATATAATTCATTTATATGTTTTGTACATATGTGGATTATAAAGTACAAATATATAAATTGGAATAATAAACACAAAAAATTAAAATATTTTATTTATGTGTTATTTATATATGTTATATTTAAATGTTTTACATATTTATTTGTTTTTTGTACATAAAAATTTGTTTATAGTGTAGATAAAATTTATATGTCATTTATATTTGTTTTATGAATTATATGTGAATTATAAAAAAATAATCCACACATGTTTTGTGTTTCACATCTGACAAAACATATGCTATGTGATGTAATATTTACACACCTATGTTTAGTGTTGATGTCAGTTTCAATGGGTGATGAAGAAATATGAAAATTATAACATAATTAATACTAAAAACTATAAATATTTGGAAGAGTTAATAGACGAATACATATTTAGATTCTCGACAATTCATGTGTTTTAACTATAAAACATGTTTTTATATGTTTAAGTCTCAATATATTTTGTGTTTGAGCATAGAACATTCTTATTTTACAAAATATTCTTCAATAACCATAGAACAGTCTTCATAGAACATCCTTCAAGCATTATATAACATTTTTTACTCCGTTTAATCCCAAAACATTTAGTAGGTTAATTTAATCACCACAAATATTCGATTCCTCAAAAATTGTTTGGTACATTTTAAAATATTCTATATTACTCTCTTGCACAATTTCTATCCCACAAAATATATGTTTAGGTATCAGGTATACTGTTACGTGTCATGTCATTTAAAAGAAATTATTTGACACCATTAAAAATTTATTTATCTCTTCTTATTCAACAAATAACTTGTGTAAAATGACTATTCTATGAAGTGATATATTCTATTCACTAACCTTGAATAATTTTTTCTACATAGAAAATGTGTTATATTCTCTATGTCATGTTAAAAAATTATTTGTGGTTTATCCAAATATTTTGTGAATGAAAGTGTTCAGTGTTTCTCAATAAGAATAAATAATTGGGACTTCCTTGGATACCATGGTAAATAGTTTCCTTAAAATGGATTTAATAGTAGATTTTCCTATTTTTAAATGATAATAAAATTCTAAAATATATTTATATAATTTGGATTCACTTTATATTATATTTTTAAATATATTATAAATCTAAATCTAAATTAAATTAATTATTATAAATTAATTTACTATATTTTTATAAATTATAATAAAATTATAAAATATTGATATTTAATTTGAGATTTTCTGAATAAATTTTACAATTTATAATTTATAATAAGATATTTAAACTAACTAGGGTAGTTTAATGAACATTTAAATGATTTTTTTGGTCTTCTAAATGAAAATATATTAATACTTTGTACAATTAAATTAATTTGGATTTGCTGAAACTTATTTTTTATTAAGATAAACACTTTTGTGGAAAAAGTGTGAAACCGTAAAGTTCAACATACACTAAAAATAAAACAAAGCAGACAAACCAGAATAGACTAATCAAGCAAAGATAACAACTGCCAACCCCAATGCAGCACCACTCATTGATCCCATGCAAGCATGGTCCCTCCCGAGGGCAAAGCCCTACCTCTAATACAACCAAGTCCCAAATGGCCTGCAAAGAAGAAAGGGGTGTACTCCAGCCCATCAGAACCGATCTGGCCCTCCGACATTCCCACCCACATCCACAGAAATGGTAGATTCATTGACAAACAGTTTAATTCTTCCAGAACCCATATCCCTAAATAACTTCCAAGATAAAATGGATACCTGGTATTGTGGATCCTCCCTTAATAGATCTTCAAGTGAGGAAGTCATCTTGTTCCATACCTGGATATACTCCTCCAGTTTGATCACCCCCTTGTTGAAGCCGCTAACCAGAATCATATCTTGTTTGTCAACCCATTTATATTGCTCATCATTGAGATTCACGTCAAGGATCCGCCCCATCAACCTGGCTGCATCCTCCTCCGAAGAATTGAGAAATAGAACCTTCTCTTTCACCTCCTCATCCGAGGACAGTATCAAGTCCAAGGATGTGTCAGACATGCCAGATGGAATTAGTTGGCAGCCGACACCGTTGTCCAGCTCCCCAGCCACTGCCCCTTTTTGCTGACTGAGTCCTCATAGAAGGTGGAAGAGAGGAGTAGTCTCTCTTACCCATCCTCCTCCTGACACGCCTATTGCTATCCCTAATTTGTTCTCCTTCAGAGTATCCTTTACTGAGCTCCAAAGAATCTTCATAAGGCTCCTCTTCCTCCTCTATCTCAGCAAGGCTGGAAAATCTGTTGCTCAAGTTGACCGGGGTTCGAGTTGAAGAAGCTGCTCCCCCAACCTGTATGGCCTGACTCAAGTCCCCAAGTTCCCCAACAATGGTAAGGACAGGAATTTCCAAGGTGCCATCTTGCATAACACCAGTTTCGTCATACCCTATCCCCTATCCCCCGCACCAGCCTCCATGGAGCAACTAGCAACATGATTGTGTGGCATCTCAAGACCCCTACCCATAAACTGGAACGCAGCATCATGGTTCAATACTTTGGAGTGTCCAGTATCCTTCCTGCACCTCTCAGAAACAAAAGAAGAAACAGTTACAGCATCCTCAAAAACAGGAACCTTCTCTTTACCCTTATCCACACCAGCCTCCTCCTGAGACACCCCCGACCCTGTTGAGACATCGACCTCACTTGACTTAGGGAGGTCCGAATCGGAGTGAGGCCGGCCTGCAAGGGTGGCCTGGGCACCACCATGTCCAGCATCCGTAGAGATTGCACCACCCCTCGGGGATACATCAGTGGGCACATCTGTGATCACAGAGGGTCGACCACCTGCAGGCTTTCTTCTACAACCATGTTCACCATGTCCTTGTCTGCGACAATAAGAGCAGAAGTCAGTCCAGGACTCATACACAATAGGCTGTGCATACCTATAATCCTCCTCAACAACAATACATACTAGTTCTGGTGGAACTCTTGAAATATCCATTTCAACACAAATCCTTGCCGACATGGGATGCGACAGGGATGCAGTTCTACGATCACTACACACAAATCGGCCTATGGAATTACCTATTGATCTCAGCAGCCCAAGATTCTGAAACGGGAGAGGAAGACCAGGCAACTGAATCCAAATCGCCGTAAGGGGAGAGTCACGGTTCATGTGGACATCAAATGACCAGCGAAGCAAGTGGAAAGGAAGGCCGGAGAAAGTTTCCCTCTTTCTCGACCAAGCCCTTCCCAGGTCGTCTTCATCAGCAAACAAAATAAGAAATTGACGAGGACCCATAATACCTACCTGCGCACGATGTTGCAGGACCCAATCCTCATTGACGACCTTGGAAAAGTGTTCCACCAGAGGTCGTCGCCGTGAAAAACACACAATCAGAGCCGAGGAAAGTAGTGTTGACGCATCAGTGAATTCTCTAACCGAAACCGGAACAATCGGCTGACCTGAGATGCAGCCAGGAACTTTCGGAGAAACCTGGATTTCAGGAACAAAAAACCCCACATCCGACGAGTAACGCAAGGAATCAGAATCTCCAAAAATCATAACATCAGGAGTGAGAGCAGAAGGCTGGGACCCCTCCCCTCCCATGGGAGGAGGGGCCGCGTCGGGCAGTATCGCCTTAGGGTTAGCTGGGATCGGTATCCCACCATCTGTTCCTTCTGGCCCAATTAATTTGGATTTAGATACTCCTAATTTCATTGATACCCAGCCTGACATTGGATTTTAGAAAATTGGAATAAAAAATGAAGACATGAAATATTTTTAAGAACCTAGTTCACCTTTCTTTTTGTGTGAAATCATGACCAAAATAATATCCAACTATCTATTTTGAAAATTATCTTAAAGAAATAGAAAACTGTGATGTTTTCACCCCAAATATTTAATGATTTTACATAAAAATACAGGTTGGGTTTGGTGATAAAAAATATGTTAAAATAAATTTTCAAGAGTAGGAAAAAGAATGCGAGTTAAGAGTAATATTTTTTCATTTAGTTTTGTTATTATTTCCATTATTTTTTATGATGTATATATATATTTAGAAGTAAAGGAGAAGAAGGGGAATAAGGTATATGGTGGTTCAGATTTCCCCAGTGCAAGGAGATCAAATTTGTTGAAGTTTTTGTAGATCTAATAAAGCCATGCACCATCCCTAAGATATCAAACAAGCATGAAAATTATGCGCTCTAGTAACTGAAGGTTCTAGTCACCATTTTTTGGTTTAAATTTATATGTAATTTTCACAATAGATTTCTATATTTTTATCCCAAACCAATGCACATTCATCTTGTTAACTTCTTATAATGACTCGAACCATGGATCTTCCTTGTGATCTCATAGGAACCAAAGATGGTTTGAGGATGTGAATCATAGGAGAGGCTCCGACTCCAAGATATTATAAACTACAAATATCGGAAAGGGTGGGTGTTGAGGCTCGGGTGTAAGCTTCCTCCTCCATTAGAAGTCATTGCACCTTCTTAATAATTTTGGAACTCCTGTTCATTAGGTGGAATATAGAAGAACAACAGTGTTATGGTCTTACATTTTAATATAACCTTTGATTTTTCCTCGGATTTGTGTTAATGAAGGATTTATAGTCAAATTTCTATCAACTGAGGATGATATCAAACAATAATAAATCCCAAAATTTTTATTTTAAAGCCAAGAAACCAAACAAGATAATAATTATCATTCTGACATTTTCTTGTAAGTTCATTTCTATTTTAAAATAGTTATTCTTAATTTTAGATTTATACTTCATATTAATCATTATATAATCCCTATTTGGGATATAAAATTCTGGTTTCAATTGTAGTGAAAGCGCCAATTGGTGGGTGTCATATTAAAATTTCTTTTAATATTTTGTTGCCTGAAGCCTCGAGTGATGATCTTTCAAGTTAAATTTATAATTAATTTATTATTTGAATAAAATAAATACCTTATCTTAGGATCTTTTATTCAATGAAATTGTCAATCTTCTGAAGGACCCTTTTTGTATTTTCTTCATTGCGATGTGAGGATCCAAAGTTAATATCCCTCTAGCAGTGATTCACACATGCTCCTTTTATCTCTAAGAAACACCAATTGACTTCTAGGTGATAGCATGACAAATCAATTGTCTTGCATCATTCATGTTGATCGATCATCCTTAGATGTTGAAGGAACATCTCTTATGTTTCTCATTCTTTAGAGGAGGATAAAAAGAGGATGAATTTGTGTGTGAGAGAGAGAGAGAAGTCTATTGTGCAAAATAATTATCTATTCTTAATTTTTTGATTAACCTTACACAATAGGCATAACCATCTAATTACAGAGTTAGGGTTGAAGTTAAAATATTATTTAATTACATACCAAACCTTAAATAATATAATGACCATTACAAAACCCCATTCCATAAAATAATTATAATAATAATATTAGTTTATGGTGTGCACTAACTTACATATTGATGAATATTATTTACCATCAGATGTGGTCTTGGTTCGTTCAAACTCCCCAAAATTTATTGAATACACAAATAAAATTATTTTATTCACTTAAATAAATATTTTATTCACAAACCAAAAAATAAATATTTATTAAATATTCAATAAATAAAATAAATATTTTATTCACAAACCAAAGAATATATATTTATTATATATATTCACACAACGAAATTATTTATTTATTATTAAATAAATAATTATTACTATTGTGTGAATATTAGAAATCAATAAAACTTGAATAGAATTATTCCTCAGTCTTGAGAATTATATTTATTCCAATAATTAAATTAAAATAGAATTTAATCGAGATCAACAGAAAAACTTAGTGTGTGACCATCTAGGATTCTTTCTCATTAACATTAGGAAGTCATGCCTAAAGTATAGGATTACTATCTAACAATGGGTTAAGGAACCAAAGATAAAGAACTTAATGTCACAACAAACACAGCCACATATGAATAATCATTGTGTAATATAATACATTTGTCTCAATATCTCATCCAACAGGTTTCACATCTGTGTCATCAACCTATTTTCTCGATACATATTTCTTTAAATATATGAAATAAAAGTCGTTATACCATGACCATGGAATTTATGAGAAATTTATATTTCAACCAAATTTCCAAGATATAAACTTCCATAAATATGGCAGTGAAAAATCCTTCCTCGACTTATCCATTAATAACATGTTATTAATGACACACCCAACTTACCCTACCTCACTATGAACATATGTCATCATTGTTTTCATCAAAAAATATAAGTGTGTGATTCATGAAACACATTAATAATAATATTAAAGTATACGTACCATTAAAAATTCTCATAGATATGGAATATCCAATGACACCAAAACATGTAGAATTCCTACCCCCAGTTTCCTAGTTTTTTTTTTCATATTTTTGGGTCTCAAAATAGAGAGTTGTTATTATTTCAATGGAAGAATTATCATATAATTGTTTTGGTGGACCACATAACATCTAAATTAGTTTGAAATATATTTTTAGAAAATTAAACTTGACCAAATATGAGATTTTCTATTTTAATCGTAAAGTAATTTTTCCAATCCACAAAGAAAAAAATCAGCAAATGCATTTCAACTGCATGGCATAAATGCTATCTGAACAGCTAAGTGTTCTTGTCATTTTTAGAAAAAGGTGGTGAATTAAGAAACCCATAAAAGAGGTAATAATTTTAAAATAAAGGTGGTGAGTTTGAGATCACCACAAAGGAAATTTTTTATGAACAAAGGCAGTGTTTTGGAGGCTTCTGCAAGGGGAATCATGTGCTATGTGAACCACATATTAAGTTCAGTTCACAGTGAAGGCTAATATGTAAAGGAGTTAATTGTAATTTTGATTAAATGGTTTTATAAGTATATTTGCCTATATAAAGTAACCCTAATCATTTTATTAATAAAAGTGAATTTCATTATAGATAAATATCACAAGGAGAATTTTTCTAAGTCCAAAAGCAGTCTGAGGAGCAGTTCAGATCACAAAGATAGTAGTATGTAAAGAAATATCAGTTTGTAAAAGGTTATTGTAGAATAGAATAGTCTGAAAAGGAGAAGGGGTTCATGAGACATCATTCATACATGAAGTAAATGCGTCACTCAAATCACTTTCACTAAGTGGTGTAATATTTTTTACGAAGGGTTTAAACTAGCTCATAGAGGAAAAAAATAGTACATGAAAGGTCTCTCTGCAAGGAAACCACCACGTGGTGAAGTGTATATCATATATTGGGTGAAAATATAGATTCATGGAAAACTCATGTGTGAAAATATTTTGAGGTGTTTTTAGATCAACATAAGAATCTTCTAAAGGAGTAGTAAAACACTTCAGTTGAGAGAGCAATGAGCTTTCAAATTTTGATTGGTTGTAAACCAGGAGGGACAGTGAGTCTAATCCAAAATTTAAAAAAAAATTGAAATTTAGTATATTTGGTACATAGGAACATTGTCTTTGTATGCTCCTTGGATGTATCCTAGTATGGGTGAACTAAGTAAAATTATTGTGTCTCACACATGATTTCATTTCTTCTCATACATTACTATAGGAAAGGAAGATAAGAGTGTTTTGTTTAATGATGAAACTAGATCTGAAGGGGTAGTTGTTTTAATCCTTTATACCTTGATTTACACCCCTCTTAGGGTATTTAACCTATTTTGGATTAAAACTAAGGATCATAAAAGAAGGATAATTATAAGGATAACAAATTTAGAAAACTCAAGCACCACATGGTTTTCCAAGAACATGGAATCACATGGAAACATCTACCTAGGTCTTTCATGGTGGGAAATAAACCTTCAAATATGAGGATAAGAGGAACAAAGAAGAAACACACACACCCTAGAGAACAATAATTACAATGGTTAGACAAAACCCCAAACTAGGGTTTGACTACTACGACTCTATAGATTTAGAAAGAGGAATAATAAAAGATAAATAATACAAATGATGATTAACCATGTAGAATCCACTTGAAATAGAATAGGAGGAGCTCAAAATCTGAAAGAGATTTTTTGGAAATAATATAGGTATATACCTATAGATGAGACACAAATTAGAGGAAAAGGAATCTCAAAGAGGCTTTAATTTGATGAGGGAAAAAGAGAAATTTCAAAATTTTAATAACTTGGGTAAGTTTCATAGTTTGATCACATGGTTTACCAAACTGTGCGTAAGCCACTAAAAAACTAGGGAGATACCATAAGATTTGGAAAAATAGTTTACCAAAATATGTGATAATCATTCATAAGCTATTAGAATTATCCCTCAATGCTTTCACAGTTTATTCTAAATACATAATATTAAGACGCATAGTTTTCTTTAACTGTGCGCTTTCCATTGAAATTAAAAAACCTTACATAAGTGTATAATGCATAGATTTACCTTGATATGTATGAAAATTTTCATGGTTTACCCTAACCATGTTCTAACTATTTATATGTAAAATTAGGCCACATGGTTACTTCTTTATACATAAGGATTTCTACAGAGTTTTATTCAATAGTGCGCTAACCGTATAGCTGAGAAAAACTCTTAAAAATTAAAAAAAACCAGATGCTAATTTCAGGAACCCCAAAAAATTCTATAATGAAACAAAATAATACATAAAAATTATACCAAGGTGTGATAAGTATTCCTTTATCCTCATCTTCTAGAAAAAAATACATTCCATCAAACCTAGGAGTATTTGACTTGCCTTCTTTCAACATCATAGCCACTCCGGAGGACTTCAAATATCACAAAAAAATCACTTATCATAAATATATTCTACTCAAAGACTAGGATCAAATCTCTAATACCAATTTTCATGCCCAATACATGGATCACTCTTTGAACTTCAATTTAAAGAATAAAGATTGGATATCCGAAGACACACAATAACAAATTATCCAAGAGAGAACACACACATTATTAAATAAATTTTTCCAAAGTTTATTTAATTCTTTTAGAGCTATTTATAACAAAGAATATTTATAGTATGATTAAGAATATTTATTTTAAAAAAATGATGCAAAATATTTAAAAAATTAAAAAACACATAATATTATGAAAATAAATTACAATTAATGAAATAGATATGCACATATATCATATAACACTTGTTATAATACATAACGACATAAAATATTTAAATACACATAACATTTAATCTAGTATAAAAGATATTTAAAACATGTAAAAATATGGAATATTAACGAAATAAAACACAAAAAATAAAATAATATATAAAAAATACTTACATGTTATAAATAATTTTATAGATAATATGTACATATGATATTCATGCATGTATACAAAACATTCACATATTTACATAAATTATTTATATGTTCATATATATGGACACAAAAGATTCACATATTATAAGTAATATGCCCATATAAAATTCAAAAATGCACAAAATATTCACATATATGCAAAAAAACATTCACATATTATCAATAACATGCACACCAAACATTCAACTATGTTCATAATATTCACATATGTGCACAAAATGTTATCATATTATAAATAATATGCATGTAAATAATTTAAATGTGCATAGAACATTTATTAATGTATACAGAACATTATCATGTTAATAATATATACATATTTGAATCCACATAACATTAAAATATACATAAATCATTCACATATGATCCAAAAATATATTTATATGTAAAAATATTTAGATATATGAATAATTATATAATCCACATATATAAATAAAATTTTAATGTTTTATATATTCAAATGTTTCGTGAACTTAAATTTGAATTTTAATGTAATCCATTTGAATGTTAAATGATTATATATAATCCATTTATATGATTTTTACATATGTGGATTATAATGGAAAAATATATAAATGTGAATAATATACACAAAACATTGAAATATTTTATTTATATATGTTATATTTAAATATTTTAGATATCAATTTGTATTTTGTATATATAAATATGTTTATAGTGCACATAACATTCATATGTAATTTATATTTGTTTTATGAATTATATGTGAATTATAAATAAATAATCCACATATGTTTTGTGTTTCACATATGATAGAACATATGTAATGTGATATAATATTAACACACCTATGTTCAGTGTTGATGTCAGTTGTAATGACTAATGGAGAAATATAAAAATGATTATATAATAAAAAATAACAACTATAAATATTTGGAAGACTTTAGAGAATATTAAATATTTGGATGCTCCATAATTGATGTGTTTTTTCTTCTTAACAATTATTTTGTAATTTTTTCATGCATCCAATTGTTGTAATTATGATCAAGATATTTCAGGGATAGGAAAATTAATATTCCGATCATCGTATTGATCGAGGGATCACGAGGATAGTGAGACAGAGAATGTGATCCATTAGATCAAGGGATTCCATAGCTAGGAAGACAGAGATGATCTTTATATTGAGGGATTTTCTTATTGAGTAAAGACAAAATTTATTGTAATTATAAAACAAGGGATACCTTTAGCCAAGGTTAGTAGCTACTTTACTCTTAAGGATAAAAGAGTTGTATTCTTTTAATAATAGCTGTAAGTTATTATAAAATTACATTACTATTTTTATTGTTTGTTTATTTACAATTAACTATTATACTATATTTATATAAAATAAAATGAAACATTGTATTCACCTTTCTTTATTGTTTGTTTTATCGTAATTACTCTGATTATGATTCTTTTACTCCGATTAATCAGATCTGTAGTGACTAGGATTTTTTATTGTTTAAATTTTATTGACTCTAATTATGATTATATAAATATGATATATCAAAATCAATCCTAATTATGATTCTTTGTTAATCAGACTGAGGTCCAATTCTGAATTAGATAGTTTTACTTAAAGAGGTTTGTGATTTTTTTAGTTTAAACTCTTTTAAACTAATGTTTTTAAAACTACAATTCACCCACCCTCTTTTAATATATACATTAAAAACATATTATATAAATCCTAATATCAATATAATTCATATTGATATCCAATAATTGGTAAAAGATATGGATTCCACTACTCATATATTTACTGATATTTTGTTTATTTACTATTGAAAGTTTTTTAATGTTTTGTTATAATTTTTTTATACACTAATGTGTATTGTGTAAAAAGAATATTTTTTTTTAAATATGGTAGGAATGAATTTTGGATCCATAGACAATAAAAATCCTAACATAACTCCTATTTTTGATAGTATTGACTGTGAGTACTAGAGAGACAGGGTGAAGACTTTTGTTATCAACACCAGAGTTGATAACTTTTTCATGTTAACTAGAGATTACAAAATTCATGATAAGGAAGTTACCACTTTCACACATCAAGAAAAACATGAATATAAACTGAGCTAAAAATTTAGAAATACTTTGTTATACTCCATGATAAGAAGTATTTATATCCAAATATTATCTTGTGAAACTACTAATAGTATTTGGAAAAAGCTTGAAGTAATTCATTTTGTAACTTAAAAGGATATAGAAACCAGAAGAGCTATGTTAAGAGGTGGCTATCAGGAATTTGATTTATTACCATGTGAATATGTTTCAAATATTCATAATAGGTTTATGACTATTATAAATAGTCTACAAGAAATTAGAGAGAAAGGTTTGTATGATGAAATTATTTTTGGAAAAATTATTCCTATCATGCCCAATGAGTGGGAGTCTAAAAGGATTACTGTTGATGAGACTAAAAATCTAAATAATATTACTATTGACAATATTATTGGAACCCTTATGCAATAAGAGTGAATATTAAAAAGATATGATGATAAAAATAAGAATAATAATATAGGTGTTTCTTTTTCTTCCAATACTATTCCAACCAAATCTCAAACTCCTGAAAAAGTTATTAAGTATTAAAGAAATAATAAAGTCATTATTCAATCCAATTCTAGTGTTTTTGAACAGTTTGAGAATGAGTTAGAGAATCTTTCATGAAGGATTAACAAGATAGTTAGAAATAAGGATTTCTAATATAAATACAATAATGGTCATAAGGATAGAAATGAAAAGAAAGATTAAGTAACCTGTTCTGAATACAAGAAATCTAGAAAGATCATGCTAGATTTTTCTAAGTTAAATAGGAAAGATAAGAAAGATATAAATTTAGAAAAAAATGGAAAGAAATATTAAAAATACAAGGGAAAGAAATTTATGAAATCTGTTGACACATGGAGCACCAGTGGAGGTGATTCTAGTGAAAATTATTTAGATAATGAAAGTTCCAGACATAGGAACATAGGGCCTTTTTCCAATGTACCTCAAGTAAATCACTATTTCATGGATAAGGTAAGAACTGCTGAGAACCTTACTAATATTTCTATGAGTGAAAACTATAAGTATGAGAAGGATTATATATCCTCAGATGAATAATATTCATCAGCTAGTGAATATAATACTTTAAATTCTTTTTAAGAAGTTCCACTCTTTTCTAAATTTTTCAAAAATGAAAATTATAAAATTTTAAAAAAACTTGATAATACTAAGGAAAAGCTTGTCAAGGATGATTAAAGAATAAATTTTTAAAAAAATTAAATATCATATATTTATAAAGATCTTGATAAAGATAATTTTGATATAGATACCATTTTTAAATATTTAGATAAAGTAGTTTCTAAGAAAAATTATTTACAAACTAGTTTTGATAAACTTAATTCCATGACTATCACTAGTGAGGATAAGAATTTAGTTGTAAAAATAAAATATAAAATTTTTTCTCTGAATAAACTTTTTTCAAATTTTACTTCTAGTAGAGAAAACTTTGAAAAAATGTATAAAAAATTCATCCTTATGGGAATATTTATGGAATGGGGTTTTTTTTTATAAAAAAAAATATTTTTAATAACAATTTATTTTTTCATAAAAGTGATCCGTTTTTCACCAAGTTTCAAAGTGTTGGCCATTGGAAAAATAATTTTTCTTTAAATAAAGTTCAATACCTAGGTTTCTATAAGGCATATTTTTATAAACAAATGTGAATTCTAAATTTTTTTTATAACATTACCAGACCCCAGGAGATTTGGGTGATGAAAGTATAATGTTTTTATTTTTAGGAAAACAAAGAAAGTTCCAAAAACATGAATATATGGTACATGGATAGTGTATATTCCATAAATATGACTAGTGACAAATATTTTTTTTGAAAATATTATCAAGATAAAATGTGGAAAAGTTACTTTCAAAGATAATGATCATGGAGAGATTATCACAATTAGTAACATTGTTATTCTTTGTAATTATTTAATTTAAAATGTTTTGCTTGTTAAAGGTCTTAAAAAAAACCTTATAAGCACAATAAAATTACGTGATTAATGTTACCTTGTGAAATTTAGGAATGATAAGTGTTTATTACATATTTCCAAGGATGAATTTATTATTTTTGTCAATCGGCATGAAAATGTTTACACAATTAACTTAGAAAAACATAAGATCCAAGAATTACCTTTCCTAAGTGATTTGGAAGACCAATATTTGTTATTTCATATATTTTTAGGAAACATAACCTTATAAACTTATCCATGTTTACAAATAAAATAATTTTTAAATATATATTGAAACCTAGGTTTGATTATTTAAAAGTTGGTGACCCTTGTCAAACATAAGTCAAATTTTAGATATATTAGTGAAGTATCAACTTTTGATGTTTTTTCATTTTGTTCACATGGATTTATTTGGTCCTATAAAAACTGGGAGTATTGGGGGAAAATACCATGTATATTTATAGGTTGATGATTACACTAGATATACTTGGATTTATTTTATCATAAATAAATTTGAAGTTTTTTTATTTTAAAAATTTTGTATCCAAAGGAAAAAATGAGAAAAACCTTCCCTTGATATCTATTTATAGTGATCATGGTGGAGAATTTGTAAATTCTTATTTTGAAACTTTTTGTAGTAATAAAGTTATAAAACACAACTTTTCAGCACCTAGAAATCCTCAACAAAATGGTGTTGTTGAAAGAAGAAATATAAATATTTAAGAAAGAACAAGAAATATGTTGAGTGAATAATAAATTACTATTTTTTTTGGGATGAAGTGGTTAATAATTCATGTTATACTATAAATCTAGTTTTAATTATTCCATTTCTTAATAAAACTCTTTATGAGTTGTGGATAGAAAGAAAACCAAAAGTTTATTACTTTAAAGTTTTTGGTTGCAAAGTATTCATATTGAATAAAAAAGATAACTTACACAAATTTGTACCCAAATATGATAAAGGAATATTTTTAGGTTATTCCACTACTTCTAAGTCATATAGAGTTTTTAATAAAAATTCTTATAATTTTGAGGAAACAGTACATGTTAAGTTTGATGAAACCAAACCTTTTATTTTTAAACAACCATAACCTACATCAAAGGATGTTATTTCAAAAAATTATTTTCAACCTTTTTTATAAACTTCTCATAAGGATTCAACTCAAGAAATTATTTCTGAAGTTATTCATCAAGAAGTTTTTTTACTTTATGTTGAAGAATAACCTTTTCAAAACCCAAGAAGCCAATTGTTTCTTAGGAATCATCCTAGTGATACTATCATTGGTGATGTAGATCAACTAGTTTGGACTAGAAGTTCCTTAAGGAATAAAATAGAACATCTTAATTTCCATTCCTAATTAGAACCTAAGAATACTGATGAGGCTTTAGGTGATGAGGATTGGATTAAGACTATGCAAGATGATCTAAATGAGTTTGAAAGGAACAAATTCTGGACCTTGGTTGAACAACCTAAATAAACTTCTATAATTGGAGTAAAATAGATTTTTAGAAATAAATTTGATGAAAATGTAATTATTGATAGAAATAAATCTAGACCTATTATTAGGGGTTATAACAAAAAATAAGGCATAGAATATAAAAAACCTATAAAACAGTAGATAAACTTGAATCTATTCATATTATATTATCCTTTACAACATTATCTACTTTTTTTTTCAAATGGATGTGAAGTGTGATTTTCTTAATGGATATGTTCATGAGAAAGTTTATGTTGAACAACCCCCCGATTTTGAAAATAAAAACATACTGAATACATTTTTAAACTCACCAAAGCTTTATATGGGCTTAAAAAATCCCCTAGATCCTGATATGATAGGTTAACATGTTTTTTATTATAAAATAACTTTATTAAGGGAGCTGAAGATCCAATAGTTTTTATAAAAGAAGTAGATAAAAATATTATGATTTTCCAAATATATGTTGATGACATTATATTTAGATAAATTTAATAATATTTAATAGATTTCTTTGTGGAACTTATAAAATTTGAGTTTGATATGAGTATGATGGATGAGTTAACATATTTTTTTTGGTTTTCAAATCTCACACAAACCAGAAGGAACTTTTATATCTAAACATAATTATATAAAAAATATTCTTAAAAAATTTTGATATGAAAATACTAAAAGTATTAGTACTCCTACTAGTACCTCAAATACACTTGACCTTGATGAGGCTGGGGAACCAGCTAATCAAAATAATTTTAGATGTATGATAGGAAGTTTACTTTACTTAACTTATAGTCGTCCAAATTTAATTTTTTTATACTTATGTGCAAGATACCTAGAAAATCCGAATTAATCCCATTTAAAATCAGTGAAACAAATGTTACATTTTCTAAAGGGAACTATGGATTTAGGAATTTTCCATTCTTTTGAAAATGTTTTTAAACTAAAAAGTTTTTGAGATGATGAATTTGGTGGTTCTAGAATGGATAGAAAAAATAATTCTAGAAAATGTAATTTCTTAGGAGATTAATTAGTTTCTTGGTCATGTAAGAAACAACACTCAGTATCAATTTCCACTACTGAAGATGAATATGTAGCAACAGGTAGATGCTGTGCTCAAGTGTTGTGGATTCAACACACAATAACAGACTATGACTTTAGTTTTACTAAAACTAAAATACAATGTGATAATACTAGTACCATTTACCTAAGTAAAAACCTAGCACATAAATCACATGATAAACACATAGATATAAGACACCACTTTCTTAAGGATCACACACTTAAATAAGATATCATTTTATAATTTATTAGAATGAAAGAACAAGTTGATGATATTTTTACAAAACCACTTCATTCTAATAGATTTGAATACATTAAACAGAAGCTAGGAATAATAAATATAAAATGATCTTTCATATATACCTATTTTATACCCATATTCTTATATAAAGATACTCCTTTTCACAGGAGGAGTATATATGTTTTTTGTTTTTTAAAAACTTTTCAAGTTCAAAATTTTTAGTTTTTCTAAAATCACTTTCATATTCAGTTTTTCGGACTCAGAAAATGTTATAAAATTTTCCAAACTCAAAATTTTTGTTATTAAGTTTTCATATTTGAAAAAAATTATAATATTTTCTTCTATTTGAAACCATTACAATTAGTTTTTCTAATAAAAGATTCATAATTAATTTTCTCTAAAAAATATTATATTTATTCTTCTGTTAAAAACTTTTGTATTCAATGTTTTATAATCAAAACTATTATATTTATTAAAAAATAAGAAGAAAAAGTCATCCATACCGATGGATATCTTAAATCCAAAAGGTACTTCTTCTTTTTTACTTTTCACACTATTTCATTACAATATGTTTTATTCTTATTATTGTTACTATTAGTTTTATAATTTTTTTCTTAAATAATTTTGTTAACTTTTTTTAATTGTATTCAAGTAAAATAATATATTTTAAAATCTAAAGAGTTCAAAAATAATTAAAATCTTTTTTAGATGATTTTCAACTATTAGATTAGAACTGTTTGAATCTCAAATATTGATTTTGTTTTGGAACTTAAATCATCACCTAAGTGCCTATAAAATAGAGGGACCCCCATTTACTATATTGATTGATCACATATTTTTTATATGAGTTGCTGCTGCCCTTAAGTATTCTAGTAAAAAAGATTTCTTACTTCAATTTATCTAGTCTTAGTCTCAATACGATAGATTCTAAGGAGGATTATAATGATTGGTTTATTTTTAGATAAAGGTTAGTATAAAGAGAGTTTGATGAAAAATACAATTATTCTCTAATAAAGATTATTATGTTTCAAATATGGGAATATATTTGTGTACAGAATTAAAAAAAACAGAATTCGAAAAAAGGTTTTGATATATTCTATCCTAATATTGTTAGAAGATTTTATGATTATATTAAATTTTTCATAAAAGAAGGAATTGAAAAATTATCTTTTGTTATAAATGAAAATAGATACAAGTTTTCTTATAGAAAATATGTGAATTTGGTTGTAATATCCTTAGAAAGGTATTATTTTTTCCTTCACACAAAATTCTAGATGATCTCGGTACCTTTAATATAAATAAAGTATAAGATTATTTGTTTAATAATTATAAAAAAGTTTATAAGGTTATACATCTAACACTGAATAATCATGTAATTTCTCTCTAGATGTAAGGGTTTCTTATTCCAAGTAAAGGAGATTGATATACACTCAAAGTTTTTAATGTTTTTGTATTGGATTATTTAGTGAACACGAGGAAGATAAATCTTATCAGATTCATCCTTCTTACTATCAACAACATGAAGACCGAATCCATCAAGTCAAATATCATCATGTTTTTGGATGTGATAAGATAATTAATTTTTTAATGCATGATATTTTTTAAGCTATTGAATAAATAAATTATAAAAAAGGTGAAAAATTTATACATCAATGATGATACAATAATGAGAATTAGGTTTATTTTTGATTCATAATCTAAAATGTTTACTGAGAAACATGG
The DNA here is from genome assembly GCA_963277665.1 of Viscum album. Classification (NCBI taxonomy): domain Eukaryota; kingdom Viridiplantae; phylum Streptophyta; class Magnoliopsida; order Santalales; family Viscaceae; genus Viscum; species Viscum album. The sequence continues at coordinate 804,295,361 of OY728148.1, forward strand.
TGTTGATGCATCAGAACTAAAACCTTCACAGAAAGATGAGCAGGGTGAGAAAAATAAGAAAAGGAAGGTTGAGTCTTCCCCACATAAGATAGTGAATTAACAAAAGAAAGTCCCAGATAAAGTCCAAGATGAGTGGATGATGAAGAAGGTTAAGAGGAAACCAAGAGACCCAATTATCAGAATTGACCTAACAGAGGTCAAGGATTTAAGGATTGATGCTGCTAATACATTACATGAAGAAGAAAAGAAAAATAAGTAGTAGAAGAAGTAGTTTGAAGTTTATTTATGTGATAATTTGTTAAAAGGAGTGGAAATGTTCGTAGGTAATGTAGTTCTGGTATAACCCACCACTTTGAAAATCAACTAAATTTGGAAGGAGGATTAGTTTTTCATGAAACAGAAGTAGTTCATGATGTTTTTCCTTCAGTGGCTTATAAAGAAAAGTGTAAATATATTAATGAAGAATTGATACCTATTGTTTAAGAAAATCCATCGGAACTGCTACTAGATGGAAAATCAAACTAAAAAATAGAGGAACAACTCCAGGATGAGTTTGAAAAAGGAATTGAAGAATAAGTTGAAGGTATTTATAAAATAAGTCATAAAGAAAGAGAATGAAAATTTGAATAAGAAGGAAGTGGATATGAATAAATATAAGAGATTGTTAAAGAAGAAGAGAAAGGAGATGAGAATAAGGAATCTTATAGAGATGAAGAAAATAGAGAGAATAAAGATGATAAGGATGAAAATGAAGAAAAAGATGAATATATTAAAGAAATTCAATCTGATAAGTTTTCATTTATATCATCAGAGTCATCATCATCGAAATTTCCTTCAAAATCTGATCAAAAAAAATATATGAAAGCTTTTAAAAGGAATAATCATCAGAGTAAGAAGCTCAATCATCATCTAAAAAAGATCAGGGAGAATCGACTTTAAAGGCATATGATGATAGAGATAACACTGATGATAAGGATATAATAGAATTATCTTAAAATAAAGAAGTTATTGAAAATGTTTATAAGAAAGTATATAAAGGAAATGTAAAAGAATATGAAATTGGAACTATCTATGTGAAACTCCCTAAAATTGAGAGAGAAGAATTAGATTTAGTGAATATGATATATGTTCAAGGATTTAGCTATATTATTCAATCTTTAAATAGAATCGAAGGCATAATTTCATATTTTCCAAGACTTGAATCCATAATAGAAATGATTAATGAGAATCTTGATCACAAATTGGGAACATTAAAGACATTAATAGAAATATTCATTCATAATGAGGTAGATTTGAAATTTTTATAAGAATTTTCTCAAGCACATAATAAGGTATGAAAAAAGGTTGTAAAGTGGTCTCATCAGATTGATATTGATATATAGTTATATGATGAAAATTTTGAAGATGTGAATAATTCATTCAGAGATTCATCTGAATCATTTAATTAGTTTAAACAAGATATCATAGAGAGAGTAAATATTGTGGAATGTTTTAAAGGTTCTTATGTTGATCAAACTCAAGAAATAAAAACTCTAAATGGGAATATATGATATTTATAGTTGGATTTTTCTAGACTAAAATCCCATATAGAGGAAGTTAATGTTTTAAATAATTAAAATAAATAATTTTTAGAGAAACTTTGGATTCAAGAAGAAAAGGTCCAGACTCAAGATGAAAGGTTAGAAAATCTAGAAGAAGATTGAAAAATATTTCAAGAAAATGAAAACCATTGTGAAATATTTAATAAATAAATATTAAAATTTTCTTTTCGAACTCCTTTTTTACTTTATATTATTTTATTATTAATAAATTATCCTTTTCATCCAAATATGATCATTTTTCTGAATGTTTTCTAATTCTGATTAGTTGAATATTCTTTTATTTTTCTTATGGATGATTAGTCAGTTCATCATATTGTTTTTTATTTTGTTTCCCTCACTAAAATTTTAGGAAACACAAGACTTTTCCCCATTATTTTTGAAAATAACAAAGGGAGAGAAATATTATTTTGGTGGATAAATATTCTTTTAAGGAAGAAGTATTATTATTCGAGGAGAAAGTATTTACAAAGGGGGAGTTATCTTAATAAGATATTGTTGTAAGAAATGGGATAAATATTTTATAAATAAGAAGTTTTTATTAAGGTAAAGATATTTCCTTAAAGGGGAGAATATGATCCTTATGGGGAGATTTTATCGTAAGGGTAAATTAATCATATTCAACATTTCTCTCTCCATCATATTCAAATAAATTATAAACTCAGGGGGAGTTAAGGTTTGATGCTAAAATCTAAATACAAAGTACCTAAAATAAATGGATTATAAGTTTTTAAAAGTTCTTTTACATTTGAGTCTTGTGTTTTGTGCTTTCCAAAAAGAGGGATATTTTGAGTAATAAATTCTATTTCTCACTTTTCTATTTTTTTAAAAAATCACAAACTATTTCTTAAAATGTATTTACTAACTTTTCTTACTCAAAGTGTTTTAGAATGTTTTTTATAAAACATATTATTTTACCATACTTATAATAAGTTCTAATGAATTATGAAAATAAACTTATATTTCTTCATTATGATTATTGTAATGAGTATGGGACCGATGAACATAAGACTCACCCTTATCAGATCAGATGTTTGATTTTTTTTTCATAAATTTTATAATGAAAATGTCTTACCAATCAGACTGACATCGATACCAATGAAAATTGGAATAACACTCATGAATATTATCATAATGAAATTTGCAAGGAAGTCCATCAGACTAACTTAAATTTTATCATCATATTTGAAAGACTTTTTTCTATTGTAAGGAATAATTTTACACTATGATGGTGTAATAAAATATGAGATCAGACATTATATTATTCCAGAGAGGTATGAGCTATCAAATTACAGGTTTCCAAGTTGTTGTGATAAAATCAGAGAAAATATGACCATTGGGAAGGAAATATAACCATTTTGGATTTACCTATAAATACCCAGTCATTCAAAGAGTTATAAGTTGGCATAATTTCTAGTTGATCTCTTTCAATCTCATTTTTTTATAAATCTTACAAAGCATGGACAACTTATCCCTAGTCTCTTGTAATTAATTAGAGAGAGTCTTTTTAATGAAACCTTTTAAGGTTTTCTCCTTAAGAACTTTTTTGTAATTTCTTTGTGCTTCCAATTTTTGTGATTATGATCAAGGGATTCCATGGGTAGGAAGGCAGAGAATCCGATCATCGTATTGATTGAGGGATCATGGGGATAATGAGACTTATAATCTAATCCATCAGATTAAGGATTTCCATGGCTAGGAAGACATATTTGATATTTATATCAAGGTATTTCCTTGCTAATGAAAGACATACTTTCTTGTAAGTAGAAAATAAGGGATAAATTTAGCCAAGGTTAGTGGCTACCTTAATCTTAAGGATAAAAGAAGTGTATTATTTTAATAATAGCTGTAAGTCAATCTCAAATTACATTGCTATTGTATTTATTATTTATTTACAAGTAACTATTCTAACGAATTTATACAAAATAAAGTGAAACATCATATTCACCTTTATTTACTATTTGTTTTATCATAATTACTCTGATTGCTATTCTTTTAGTATGATTAATCAGACTCATAGGGACTCCAATATTTTACTGTTTAAATTGTATTGAATTTAATTATGATTCTATAACTCTAATATATCAAAATCAATCCTTATTATGATTATCTATTAATTGGATTAAGGGATAATTCTGAATTTGATAGTTTTACTTAAAGAGGTTTGTGAATTTGTTTAGTTTAAAATCTTTTAAAATATTTAAAAAAAAAATAAAATTCACCCCTCTATTAATAGAGCCATTAAGAACATATTATTTCAATCCTAATATCAATATAATTCATATTAATATCCAAAAATAAATTATTTATTAATAAACAAATAATTATTTACTACCTTGTGAATATTAGAAATCAATATAACTTGAATAAAATTATTCTCCAATATTGATAATAATATTTATTCCAATAATTAAATTCAAATATAATTTAATAGAGATCAACAGAAACACTTAGTGTGTTTCCATCTAGTATTATTTCTTATTAGAATTAGGAAGGCTTACCTAAATTCCAATATTACTGTCTATTAATGGGTCAAGGCAACCAAGAGAAAGAATTTAATGTCACAATGATAACTACCACATACAAATACTCATTGTGTAATATATTTCCTTTAGCTCAATATCTCATCAAGTAGGTTTCACATCTATGTTATCAATCTATTTTATCGATACATCTTTCTTTGACTATCTAAAATAAACATCATTACACCATGGCCATAGAATTTATGCGAAATTTATATGTTAATCAAAGGGAAAATATATCAACTTCTATAAAGATGAAATTGAAAAATCCTTCCTCTAATTATCCATTAATAACATGTCATTCATGACGCACCCAACATACCCTACCTCACTATGAACATATGTCTTCATAGTTGTCATCCAAAAAATCTAAGTCTATGAGTCATGAAATGCGATAATGATAATCTTAAAGTCTAAGGTCCATTACACATGCTCAAAGATATGGAATATATGATGACACCAAAACATGTATAATTCATACTAATGGGTATATTCTTATAACCTCCCATATTTTAGATCCCCAAGTGTGAAATTCATGAGATAAAGTCTCATCCACTTATGAGTACTTCCACCAGACAGTCAATATACCATGTCACCCATCATAGTTTGGTATCTGAATATAGAACTATATTTTAAGAATATCATCATGGAACTTCAAGGATCTCATCACAATGGGGAACTGCTATGAACTTATCAATGTGAAAAATACCCTAATACATTATCATATCAATGTTATGTAGAAGAAAAATAAATATATGATATATTTAAATTAATATTTACTTATTTGAATATACATGTAATCTAAAGTACAAGGTAGTTGGATCTAAGGAACCAACTCTAATAAAATCCCACTTGCAATAGATCCAACTTCCAATAACCAATTAATTCTCACATGTAAAAGCATGATTCCTATAAGTATGGATACAACTACTAGGCCTATCATGTTTCCATGGATAGGGTTGGAAAATCCACATGTATTTATGAAAAATCTATTTATGGTAACATTACTATCTTTATAAAATTCCCCAAGTAGTGATATAACATAGTATCCACCTCTTGTTCCCATGTTAGAATCATAATATCCTAACTAAATACATATTCGAAGCTTATCACAAAATAATAAATCTATTTCTTTTAGTATAAACCAAAATTAGAATATAATGTTGCTAAATTGTTTCTTAAGATCCATCAGAAGCCACAACATACTCAGATTTTATGGATATGGAAACAAATAGTTGTAATACATTTTTATTGCATATTACTACATAATTTTTAGTGATACTAGATAAAATTGAAGTAAATCAATACAAGTGTTCAATTCCCTTTATCACTATTATTATCACTTCTTCAGACACCAAGAAATCATCCATTTTTAATTTTTAATACATTGTTAGATAGTTCTAATTTTAAGTGTATAAAATTATGTTGGATTTGTTTAATATTAACCTATTATTCATTATGAATTAGTAATATCAAATTTTATTACATATCATGGAACATGAGATGAATTCCTAGAACTTATTCTTGTGAAATTATTTTAATCTTCATAATTTCTTCCTATGTTCATGCATGTTCTACTGGAAGGATTATATGCCAACAATAATTCAGGCTTGAATTGTTTCAACTTATATTTTTCCAATACTTAATTAATATATGTACTATTAATAAATTGAGGAAAAACATGGATCTATCTTGTAGATCTTGTTCCCTAGAACATGGTTGCTACTTTAAGTCATACTTGGAGAAATTCTCATTCCTTTGTATTAACAAATTGGTAAGACACACCATTTATTTTTCATATGTTATCAACATACATATATTGAAAACTTATAACGCTCCCACTAACTAGATAGATAAACATGTCACTCATTCATTTCCAAATGAAAATTCTATAATCACTATGCATTATTTATTTATAAATGAATTTATGTAATATTCATATCTTATTGGAATTTATTGATGTCACCAAACATTTTAGTTATGACTAGTATACAGATACCATAGGGTATCCTTTTGGTTTCATCATATAGACATCTTCTATTAGGATTCCTCTAAATGAGGTGTCATTGAAAATAAATAGCCTAATATGATGATCATAGAAGTATGTTTTGACAATTATAATTAATAAATAATTTTAGTCATGATTATAGGTAAATAAGTTTTATCATAGAATAGACTTTTTATAATCAATAATGATTTATTGGTACTATCTTGTACCATAAATGTCCAATTTCTTTTGAATACTCATCATTAGTATCAAGTCTTAGAAACATTCAAAATATAGAGTCCTAAATCTTGATACATGGAGTCCATTACTTGAATTTATATATACTTTTTAACATTATAAAATCACTATTTACTTATTATTTTTAGGAATAATTATTTTAAAAGAATAATACAAGTATCACCCACCGTAGTGAACATGAAATACCTCTTTTTTTATGAATTCATATGAAATATGCATCTATAGAAGAAATCATCCCACTAAGATCAGTGGAGTCCAATATTCCTATCCCAACTCATGTGCATCCAGAGCCTGAACCCCATAATTTAAGTCCAATCCCACTATATTTAAAGAGATATGATTAATTTATGAAAATATATTAAATCTTGACTAGATGTTAATATCTTTACTGGATTTAGGATCATTAAATCAGATGCACCTTAGTGTTCAGATGTTCGTTTATAGGTAAGGAAAACTTTTAATAAAATGGTTTTCAACAAACGGGTTTAAACAAACACTTTTGGAAGTTTTCTAATTTATTCTTATCATATAAAATTTGGAATGATATCCATTAGACAATATAGTTGACATATGGTTAGTTTTTTCACTTATATTTATAAAATATTTCTTGAAAAGGGATAATGGAATATTTTCAATATATATAAGACTCGTCATTGATCTTCCTTTTACTAACACCATAACATTAATGTATATAAGGAAATGTGAGTTGGGGATAAACTTTACTCCATATATATGATCAATGATTACTTGGATAAGATATACTCCAACAATCCAAATTAGATATTCCTTTTACCAAGTGCAATCATTTTCTTTACTAATCATTTCTAAAATTTCACATGAAGTATATGAAGTTTCCTTTATATTTATAATAGTTCACATGATAATGTTAAATTAAATATAATAGTTTTATTATATATTTTTATTTAAAAGGTTTATTTATATAAAAAATGATAATTAGTTTGTCTATATATCAAGTATCTTAGCTCAATTGAGAAAAACTTTAATGAAAATAAGAAAGTCCAATACTTTTAGTTTTATTTGAAAAAGAATTATACTTCCATAATTAGGTAAGAGTGTTATATTTTATATTCATCATTCATTGCAATGGATATTTTTAATTTAAGAGTTACCGAACCATTAGTTTAGTATTAAAGTACCATAAAAAAATTTATTCCAAAAAGAAATAATTTCTCATTGTGAATAACCGGAAACTTGGATAAATTTTTTGGTAACACTTATTAAAAAATCGAATCAATCCATTTAGAAATGAGAAATAGTGAGACCATCTTGCCTAATATAGGAATCAACCCTTTTAATATCCTTTTGAGCTCACTCTATAACCTTTTTATTCTTGTTCTTTTCCTATATTCAAATAAATATATAGTGTAAGAATAATTGTATTTAATATATAAGTGGTGAATATATACTTTGATGAATATACTTGACATAAATTAAACTAATTTCTTCTTCAATTAATTTCTATTTATGTTCTAGTGTCCAAGATTTACACATAAGAAGAAAATAGCCTCCTATTCATTCTTCTTCCCTTGAATCATTTGTCTCATTAAGGGACACTATAAAGAATATTTTTACTTTATATTATCCATTGTATTTTTAACATTGTATTTAAAAATTTTCACCATAAGGGGAAGAGAAACAAGTTTTAACAAGTTTTTATCGGCTAGTGAATTATGAAAAAAAGTTTCATGAGTGAATTATCCATTTCATTTATCTAGGTTTGGAAAAATAAGGATAATCTTGGTGGTATGGATAATAAGATAAGATTAATGGATAATTTATTATAAAAGTGGAAACCCAATTTGTCTAACTAATCAATATACCCCAGAATTTTGAAAGCATGATCAATAGATAGATTTCCTTCTTCTAATTTACACTAATATAGTTCTTTGAAAATATTATTTATTTCATGCCTTTACTTATTTTTTCAATAGAAAGAAGATAAGATATTATGGTGTAAGCATCCTTGTACCTATATTGTATCATCAAATATTTAGATATAGTAGATATAATAATACAATGAACATAGATAGAATCATTAACATATTTTTGGTAGGCATCCTTATCACCTTCTCTCACCTAATGGGGTGGAGAAATAGGAATAAGGGATTCCAACACGTAATACATTTTTTTTGCTAATATTGCATCGCATAAATGATTGTACCATATTTGGAAATTTTTATTTGTAAGGACATACCCTAACTTAAGGAATGATTGCACTAATTTTGTGAATTTTCTTTCCATTTTTCTACAATAATTAAAAAAGATGATTAGTACTTCACTTGATTACAAATTATGTGAGATATAATAATAATATTCATTTTATTAAGTCTCCCACTATTTTATCAAGTCCTAATAGACCTCACCATTCAACATGGAATGTCTAGTTTCTAGGAAATTCTAGTTTCAAGGATCCATATGTCCCTTCTCATAACCCCAATGAGGGTTAGTCAAGCTACTTAAAAGGTATTTAGGTAGGAAGGTCTTTTCAAACTACAGGCTTCCAGCTCCTTGATCCATTGAGTGGACTCCCTAATCCTAAAATCCCTAATTACATTTTCTAAAACCCTTCCTCTAAGTTAAATCCAATCTAATGAGGTATAATTATCTTAATTTAATATAGTTAATTCAACCCAAAAACATCATAATGACTCTATATTAAAAGTAAGTGTCCCAATGAGGTTTGGTCAAACACTTAGTTTTAAGGCTTCCATTCCCAATAAAGCAATGGAAGGCTAAGTTTGAATTAATTTATAATGCTTAAATTTTATCTTGTTTTATCATTTACATATCTTTTTAATATTAAGTGGATTTTACTTAATTAATTAACTATATTGGATAAAATATTTATTCATAATACATTTATTTAAATTACTTATTTTCACATTAATTGATGTATTTATGTGATAGTTATCTTGCATCCATATAATAAATAATTCATAAATAGGAAATAAATAAATAATAAATGACCAGATCTTGAGCTTATATAATAGTTGATTTATTGAGAGGATAATAAATCAACCTATGACATAGGTGAAAAACTATTATTTCTGTTCTTGGAATGAGTTATATCATTCCTCTTATCCACCTATGTATTATCTAGATTGACATTATTATGGTTATTTCTCAAACCTCCTCCATGTTCCTTTGGATACTCCATTAATTACAAGTATTTATTACTCACACAGAGGTGAGGGGAACCAAAGGATTAGTTAAAGGGGGATTAAATAAATATCATTGGACATACATGTCCTACATAATAATGGAGGGAGAGATTAATCACAAGCCATAATTTAATTTAATATTAAATAATTGAAAACCCATGAAATAAATTAAATTAAAATATCCAACATATACATAGGTCTCGGTCATGCTCAGGAATGGTCATACATGCAACATATATAGAAAATTAAACCAGTTAACATTCATTTAAATTTATTATATATTATTAATATAAACACGATTACATTAATTAATTAATTAATAAAATAATTAATTAATTATCTTTCATCTTAATAACCATCTAAATTCATTTGGAGATACCTTTTATTAATGGAATACAAGGGAAATAAATGGCAGAACCAATAATTTCTGATTTATTACAATAAATTATTTGATCATTTAAAATTCTTTAAAACCCTTATTAAATTTTCAAATGCTTAAAGTGACAATCAAAGAAATAAGGTTTTAATGCTATAATTTCCAATTTAATTTAATTTAATTCTATCATTAATTGGGAGATCACACAGTGTGTACTTATGAGCTACATTCCATATATCTCAGTTTCCATGTATCTAGGTTACATGCTTGGGGATTCGACGTGTTAACTTGGTCGAACTATATAGTGTGTACAAGCCAGCTATGCACCGTGCATCCTATTTCCATGTTCCTAGGATAAATGAATGGGCTTAGGTATGTATCTTTTATGGACTACACGGTGTGTACAAGCTAGATACATGTTGTGTGGTCTGAATTCCACGTGACTGCACAATCCACCGAATAACTTAGCATGTTCATCGGTCACGACTACACAATGTGTACAAACCATCCACACACTATGTATCTCTCATTTTGTGTGTCCACATAACTCAATAAATAGATTTTTATGTATTTTAGATGTGTGAAATGATGAAATAAACACTGTGTAGACTGCATACACATTGTGTATATAATAAATGCTTTGGCCTATTAGTCCCATGTAGTTTGGACATGTATAATGACCACACAGATTGCATGAATTCCATCACTAACCTATGTAGACTGCACATCGTGTACTGCAACTACACATCATGTAATCTGACATGCCATGTTCTAGGTTGGCCTAGTCTACATGAAAAGTGAAATAAATTTACTGAGTGTAATTAACTGCATGATGTGTCATGTATCCCACAACACATCCAGGTTTAGCGAACATGGGTACATGACGTGTACCACGGATACACATCGTGTAACCTTGTTTTATTGTATTTTTGGTACTTTATTATGGAATCTATAATTGATATTAATCTATCCATAGACTTTTAAGAAAAAGTAACACTTAACAAACATGAATAATTTGTCGATAATATGTTAATTAAAATCATATTTAAATAACAAATAATATGAAATGAACATTCAACCACTATTGCGCATAGATAAAAAATCATACAAATAATTATAAGTTTAAAATGTGACCACTCTGATACCAATTTTTGGTTCTGGGTGTAGTGGAAGCACTGGTTGGTGGGTGTTATATTAAAAATTATTTTAATATTTAGTTGTCTGAAACCTCAAGTGAGGATCGCTCATGTCAAATTTATAATTAATTTATTTAGATATGAAGAAAATAAATACCTTGAATCAGGATCCTTTCTTTGATGATGATGTTGATCTTTTGAAAGAACCTTTTTGGATTTCCTTCATTACAATGTGAGAATCCAAGGACAGAATCCCTCTAGAGGTGATCTACATGTTATCCTTTAATCTCTAAAAAATTCCAATTGACTTTTGGATTCTATTGTGGTGAATCAATTTTCTTGCATCATTAGTGTTGATAGCTTATCCTTTAATCTTGAAAGAATATCTCATGTGTTTCTTATTCTTGAGAGTAAGAGAGAAAGAGGAGGAATTCAAGAGAGAGAGAGAGAGAGATAATTTCATTGTACGTAAAGATTCTACATTCTCAAATTTTTGATTAACCCTACCCAATAGACATAACCATCTAATTATAGAGTTGGGGTTTAGGTTAAAATATTATTTAATTTCATAACAACCCTTATATAATATAATGACCATTATAAAACCCCATGTCATATAATAATAATAATAATAATAATATTATTTTATGGTGTGAGGTAACTTGTGCAGTGATGAATATTATTTATTTGATTGCAAATAAATATTCATCACCAGACATGGTCTTGGTCTCTTTGAACTCCTAGGAATTTATTGAATACCAAAATAAAATTATTTTATTCACTTAGATAAATATTTTATTCACAAACCAAAAAATAAATATTTAATAAATAAAATAGATATTTTATTCACAAACCAACAAATAAATATTTATTATATATATTTATACAATCAAATGAATTATTTATTAATAAATAAATAATTATTTATTACCTTGAGAATATCAGCGATCAATAAAACTTGAATAAAATTATTCCTCGATCTTGAGAATAATATTTATTCGAATAATTAAATTCAAATAGAATTTAATCGGGATCAACCGAAACACTTAGTGTATAACCCTATAGGATTCTTTCTCATTGGAATTAGGTAGGATTTCCTAAAGTCCAAAATTACTATCTAGCAATGGGTCAAGGCACCCAAGAGAAAGAACTTAATTTCACAATGATGAAAACCACATATGAATGCTCACTGTGTAATATAATCCTTTCATCTCAATATCTCATCAAGTAGGTTTCACATATATGTAATCAACCTATTTTCTCCATATGTATTTCTTTGACTATCTGAAATAAAAATTGTTACACCATGACCATGAAATTTATGAGCAAATTATATTTCAATCAAAGGGTTGAGATATCAACTTTCATAAATATGGAATGGAAAAATCCTTCCTCAACTTATCCATTGATAATATATCATCCGTGGTGCACCCAATGTACAATACCTCACAGTGAACATATGTTGTTATGTATTTCATTAGAAAATCTAAGTATGTGAGTCATGACATGAATTAATGATAATCTTAAAGTCTAAGGACCATAAAACATGCTTGCAGATAGAATATATGATGAAACCAAAATATACATAATTCCTACTAGCGAGTCTGTTCTTATAACCTCCCATATTGGAGATTACCAAGTATAAACTTCATGATATGAAGTCTCATCTCCTTATGAGTACTCACACCTGATAGTCAATATACCATGTTCTCTATTATAGTATGTTATCTGACTGTAGAACTATATTTTAAGAATATCATCATGTAAATTCAAGGTTCTAATCATAGAGGGTAATTACTATGAACTTATCAATTCAACATATACCCTAGTACATTATCACATTAATGTTATATAGATGAAAAAAAATATGTGATAAGATATTTAAATTAATATTCACTTGTTTTAATATACATGTAATCTAAATTATAAAGTAGTTGTCTCTAGGGAACTAACTCCAACATGAAATGGTTTCTATGAAAACTGATGGTGATATTTCACTCAACATTATATGGGATAGTGGACCTTATCAAAACCATAAATCTAATTGTTAAATTCCTTTGTGTCCAAGCTCCGACATCATTCTCCTATGGTATTTATATAAATATTCCTTAAAATTTCTTGAATCGTCATGAGTTTTGGTTGCAAAATACTAAGTACTTTCATGAATATGAAACATCATTCATGTTAAAAGGGATCTAAGTTTCCAATTTTTTAGAAGAAACTATCAAATAACTTGCTTCAAATTTCCCATGGACCTTGGTTTATATGTTTAATTCAGGTAATAAAAAAATTTAATTGATTGGTTTTTCTAACCTCTATATTGGTTTTGATAGAGTTTTAAAACTCTAAAAATTGGTATATTATAAAAGGGGTATAAAGGTAACTAGAGGGAAGTGATACGCCCTGGATAACCACGTGGGAAAACTAGGGGGGTTGTGATGCTATTATATGGGGAGGGATAATGTGAGAGAAAGGGATACAAGAAGATAATATTCATGTGGGATGTTTAGTTAGTTCGATCGTGAGCCTTGAGATTCATTCATGAGGCTTGGGTAATGGATAAATAGTTACTCTCGAAACATCTTCTCTTTTCTACTCTTATTCTTATACTTCTACCTCCCCCTATATTGTAATGCATTAATCTTTTTCTCTATCCTTGGTATGACCTATCATTCTTCATCATCTTGCACAATGGATGTACATCCTGCTAGTTTTTCACTCGAAGGGGGTTCACCCAAATGAATTTCCTTTAAAGGAGGCGTTGGTGCATTATGTATCATGGGGTAATGATAAAATAATTTATTAACTAAGTTAAATATAGTTATAATGTTAACCTAGGTTGTCTCTTAAAGAGGAGTGCACACAAAGGAGGAGTAGCCACTCTTTTAAATTAGTTAAATAAAAGAGGTTTTTTTGATGCGTGCTTTTGATTTTGAAAATAAAGGGAGCAATTAAAACTAGGGTTTTTTTTTACAATTGATGAAATGGTGATTAGGTTAGAGTTGAATTAACCTACTGCAATACTATCATAGTTTCTAAGGCTATCCATTATTCTCCTACTAAGTTTGATAAGAGAGATATGTTGGGAAAGTGTGAATCCTACTTTAGTTGAATGAAGTTAGTCAATCAGAAGGAGTCATTCCATAAGATCATCAATTTTTTGAAGTGCTGACAACGGTTGTTTTTTGCTTCATCATTTCAGAAGGAGGTTTCCCAAAGGTGGTGCTTTGGAATGGAATTATTCTAATGAGTTCAATGCAATATGTTCTTATTATGGAAGTTTGTATGGGAATTTATAGAAGGCATAGGATGTTTAGTGTGATGCTTTGGAGGTTTCTAGTTTACAAATGGAAGCAATCACCTTGAAGATTTCTATAGGAGATCGAAAGTGGAAACAATGGAATTGATGACCTCTTATTTTTCTTGGAGGTCAGTAAAACCAGATGAACCTAAGTTACTCTCTCTATATTGAGAGTGGGGACACCTTTTATTTTATTATGTAACAATAAATAGTAAAATTATTATTACTTGTTTCTAGTAATCTAGAGTAACACGTTAGTCACTAAGTTGTAATGTTTTTTTTATGGATAAATGAAAGACTTCAAAATCTGTCTCATAGATGTAGGAATTTCAGTCCAAATCAAGTAAAATTGAATTGTTTTTTTATTTCTTACATTTACTTTCATCGTATAAATGTGTAATGTTCTGGATTTTCTATTTATTTTTTAAAATATATTATATGAACTTATTTTGAGATCAGGCATTGAGACGATGTGAAATTCTGAGGCCTGGTGTGCCCAGAATAAATATTTGAAATAAATTAAAATATTACATAACCCATATGCATGAATTACATAAAAAAGTATAATAAATTCCAAATAATTTCCCGAATTAGAAATTTGAGGGCACCGTTGAGTTCAGAACAATGAATTTACCCTAGGCGTGACCTAATATTGGTCGGTGTGGGTATATTGTGGAAAAGTTATCACAGGCACAAAAATGAATAAAATAAATGAATAAAGTTTATTTTATTTTAAATGTTGACGCATCGATCAGTTAAACTTTAAATAATACCCTTTTTTAGAAATCCAGGGTTAGCCTCATAACCCTAGAATTCCATAGATATATTAGAGAAAGAACCTATGGAGAACCCCTCCAACGAACAATAATGAAATCTCAGATCCAAGATCAAGGCACATCAATCTTGTTAGATCTCACCAATAATGACGACACAGTGACCGATCTTTATCAGAATACGATCCAAATTCAGGTAGGATGTGTTATTTCAGTTATTCTTTACCTTTCTTGAAATCCTACAATGAATGTGAACCAATCCACGAATAGATTAATCCACAGATAAATCATAATTGGAGGATGGGTTATTTTCGGGATTTATTAGGATTTGATTATATATAATTGTTTTGACTCATTTACTATTCTAATATTGAAAAACCAATATTGAAACGAATATCAATCAAGGTTTTTTCCTCTCGATTGTTGTGTTTTTCTCCTCTGATTTCTTGTGTTCTTGGTCCACATTCTTCATTATTCCCTCGACATTGAACAATCAATCACTGCACCTTTGATTCTTGGTGAAACGATATGAAACTAGAGATCCAACATCCGGACAACTTGGTGGAGGTGCGATGGTGGATCGAACGATGGTGGGGGTGAATCTGTATTATTTAGAAACAATGAATAACACCTATTATCATGTTTTCTAAGATGTTTGAAGGCCCAAATTCCATCGATTCAGTGTTAAAGTGACCGAAAAACCTTCGATCTAGAGTTTTGATGAAAACTGATCACCGAAGAGAGATATGAGAGATAGATTAGCATGATCAGAGGAAGAATATGGATTTTAGGAAAAACTGATACACACGACATGTAGTCCTAGATAGATGGAATGCATTCATTAGTGGATGACTCAATGTGTACATGGAAAGTACACAGACATGAGGTGGAGTACATGGGTTGCCTATACGATGTGTACTCCCCCACACAGCATGACCTGGACAAAGTACACGGGCTACCCCATGTACTGGTACATGGTAAGGCATACACGAGTTGACGCCATGTACTAGAACATGACCATAGTACATGGGCGGACCCTGAATGGAAGGGCATAAAATGTGACTCCTTCTACATGCCATGTAACCCCCTTTTCTACATGACATGTTTTAAAGACACGATTTATTGTACACGGTTAGTACTAAGGGTTAAGGGCGATGACGTGTGAACCTACTACACATAGTGCACCCCTTCTTACATGGATTTAGCCAATTGTCCTCTGCATCTTGGACTAGTTTCATTAGGGTTCGTTCCCTTTATCATTTCCTTGAAGGTAGGTGTGAATCATTTACTACTTATGAAACTATGATCCCTTCAGTAGGACTTACTGGATAGAGTTTTTGGAATCTCCTGAGAGACCTGAATTTGGATCCTCTATTCATTCTTTGTGTCCTAGGTGGAGTTCTCAGTATTGAAGTGAACAACATTACATGAGCACCGATCCACTACTTATAAGGTTAATCCAGATTGAGTTGTCATTATCACCCCATGGACCTGGATGTGATCCTCATCTGTTGTATCTTATCTCTCTCTTCAGATATTTTAGAATATCTCTCTCATGGTGAGACCTGAAAAGAAATACCTCTCGGACGAACATCATCAGTGCTATTGGACTCGGGAGTGTGTTATCCTAGATGAGTGCTTCGTGGAATATTCAAGTTGAATTCCTAAGGATGATATGCAGTGGTTGTGACTTACCTCTAGACTATGTGTATTGGTTGAGTATATCTGGATATTCTTGTTATATGTGTTATAAACATATACCTGTGTAGAGCTAACTTCCCTTTTATTTGTTATATTGATTTGTGGTTTCTAGGTGTGCTACCAAATATTGTTATACTCACCCATGTATGGGATTTACCCACACGTTTCATGTCTTGTGTAGAAGATCAACCCTTTGAAGGTGTCCTAGGCAGACCGGGACCAAATGGTGCTTTGTGAGACCAGACAGACTGAGGTGTGTTCCCGTGACTTCATACAACAGTACTATTACATTTTTCATACAGGTTGGATTTGTGGTTACAGACTCTTTTTGGTGGGGTTGTATTCTGAACCTTTTTTACTTTACTTTTATTTCATTCGTACTCTGGTTGTGGGATATATTAGTATGCATGCATTGTTTACTTAGTGATTTTTTACATTTTAGCATTTTCTGGGATTGGAGATGTGTGTGTGCATACAAGTACATGGGCAATACCTCACATGTTAGTGATATTCCTAATCAGTGCTAGTCACCATCCCATGACCTATTGGAGGTGGGCATGGGGAGTCTCAACATGGACCCCACTGAGACGGATCATGATAGAGTGGTATCATAGGTCGTCGGTTCTACTTTAGGACCGAGATTATGTGATATTGGTTTGAGGAAATGGTGTTAAGTGTTTCAAGTTCAGATTTTAATCTAGGGACTCTAGTGTTAGTGCAGAGGCCAACATATCCATAAATCAGGACTTTGATAACCTACTTTTTGACTTAGTACATGAAAACACTAGTTGTAGGGAAAATAATGTTACATGCATCATAGAGGAATGGGTTATGGTTTCCATGTCCTTCTTGAGTTAGCTCTCCAGATATATTCATTAACCACGGTACATCTTGTTTTCTTATAGGATGCATCCACAATGCATATAAGATAGGATTAAGTATCTTGATCATTAGGATGACCCTCTCAGTGAAAAGGCTTCAATACAATGACCAGTTCCCCAGATGTCACCTCCAAGTGGTGCACCAACCATACCGCCTCCTTTAGAGTAGCACATGGTACCCACAGTACTAGCGGATGAGGAGCGCAGGATGATCACATTTCATGAGTTTCAGCAACAGTGACCCCCCATGTTTCAAGGTGATCCCAACCCATAGGTGGGTAAGGACTAGATTGAGGTGGTGACCTGAGTTTTCCACCTAGCCAAGACACCCACAGATTAGATGGTGGTCTGGGTGGAGAACCTTCTATACAGATCAGCGGGACGATGGTGGAGTTTGGATGTCTAGACTCACAAAGAGGTGACTCTTTCATGGACAGAGTTTGATTTCATCTTTAAAGAGGATTTTTCACTAGTTACACTAATGGATGTGTGTATTTTAGAGCTTCTACAGCTCCAATAGAGAAATATGTTAGTGGATGATTATTCATTGAGGTTCATCAACCATTCTAGGTAATTGATAGATATGGTTAGAGATCATTACTTCAAGGCTTGGACCTTTGAGCGAGGCCTACATAGATACATTCAATCCAAAATTATCCCTCTATTAATTCCAACATATGCTATGGTTCTTGAGTGGGATTTGGAAGTTGAAAGCTTCTTGTCTGAGCAGATACAACCGGTGATAGTCAGTAGTGGGAAAGCAAGAGAAGATACCTCCGTAGCAGGGAGCTAACATTAGTCATAGGGACATAGACATGGGAGAAATTTCAAGAGGTGGTCCTAGGATAGAGGATACATAGTTCATGGATCACAGGGTGGGTCCAGTCATCCTAGAGAGAGGCGGTGCAATTCATGTGATAGTAGGGGAAATTTCACTTGAGATTGTTTGACCCACCATACTAATGACAAGGAGACTTTGGATGGACCATCGAGTTAGAGATGGTGATAGGAGTAGGTAGATCCACATGGCGATCGATGTGGTAGAGGAGTTGGGAGAGTAGCAGGAGGTGGATGAAGTTTCGACTTATTACCACCACCACCCCTAGGTGGTCCACACCAGGCTCAAGGAGCTGGAGGATAGGGGTGGGGACAACTATATATGGTCGATGCATATGACCTAGGGGATCTAGTAATGATTTTAGGTATGATATGTATATTTTATAACTTAGTTTCTATACTGATAGACACATGTTCTAGTCATTCCTTTCTCACCACATACCTTATATGATACCTAGAGATTCTGATTGAACCATTGACTCAAACCTTATGCTTGAAGACACCTACCAGGGGAGACTCAATGCTCACACACCTATTCCAGTGGTGTGAAATGACCCTTGGAGGTGAGAGTTTTGGTTGGAACCTCTTAGTGGTTGCGTTGAGGCCTCATGACATCATTGTTGATATGGATTGGTTATCTACCGTCCATGCCTAGATTGATTGTTTTAGGCGAAGGGTGTGGTGTGTCTGTAGTGATGGAATGAGGTTTACCTTTTTTGGTGAAAATTAAATCTAGGAAGAATAGGATGGAATTATGCACAGGAGGGTGTAGTTGATTACTCATCAGTTGGATAGCCCGACCCTTAGTGCAGTAGATGTTATGAGCTTCCAGTTTCTAGTAGTGATGGTGGAGTATGAGGATGTCTTTCCTGAAGATGTTCCAGGATTACCTCACCACCAAGAGATATACTTGTGCATTGATTTACACCTAGATATGACACCAATATATACACCAGAATATCAAATGGATCCCATAGAGCTTCACGAGCTGAGGGTGCATTTGGATGAATTGTAGAGGAAGGGCTTCGTGAGACCTAGTGTTTCACCCTGGGCAGCCCCCATTTTGTTTCCCAAAAAGGAAGATGGGAGCTTGAGGTTGTGTGTAGACTATCAGTTCTTGAACCAGGTGACCTTGAAGAGAAAGTATCCACTCCCAAGGATTGATGACCTATTTGATTAGTTGAAAGGGGAATGATGGTTCTCGAAGGTTGACCTCATATCAGGCTATAACTAGCTGCGAGTACGGAATGAGGATATATCGAAGATGAACTTAAAATGTTGTTATGGTCACTATGAGTACTTGGTTATTCCATTTGTCACGATGAACACCCAAACAATGTTAATGTGACTCATGAACCAGATATTCCAGTCTTACTTAGATCAGTTCATGGTAGTCTTCATCAATAATATCCTTATGTACTCTACATCTAAGGAGGAACATGTGGGACCCTTAAGGATGGTTCTAGATATAATCTGAGAGAACCATCATTATAGGAATTTCTTTAAATGTCATTTATAGATTCAGGTGGTCTACTTTTTAGGACACATTATCTCAGAAGATAGAGTGTTAGTGGACCCGGACAAGGTTGAGGCAGTGTTAGCATGGGAGACGCCTAAAAATGTGATAGAGGTGGGAGCTTAATTGGGATAAAAATCTATTATTGAAGAGTCATACCTAATTTATCTAGGATATCAGCACCTATGATATCTTTTCATCAAAAGGGTAAGACTTTTGTGTGGATAGAGAAGTTCCAGTAGGATTTTCAGTAGCTAAGGTAGAGTTTGAGGAGCGATCTGATCATGATATTACCAAAGGAGGGTGTCAGTTATATAGTGTTATGTGATGCATCAAGAATTGGTCTTGGTTGTTTCTTAATAAATAGGTGAGTGGTGATTGCCTATGGTTTGCACTAGTTGAGACCAAATGAGCATAACTACATGGCCTATGATCATGAGTTAGCAGCGGTAGTATTCGTGTTGAAAATGTGGCAACACTACCTGATGTGTAAGGACCCGACCCCATTTGCCCAGAGCCGATGCCTTATTTGATTATGTTGGCATACATACAAGGAATATGAATCTCAAAAGACTGAGTAGTTTAGTATTATTGGACACAAGTTACATACATAAGTTTATCATTACAACATGAAAGGAAACAAAAACACTATTTTATTCCACTAGAAACATCACATATCCTAGATTATGCTTGCAAGTCATTCATAAATTACTTCTTCATGTCCTGAGAAAATGAAACATAAGAAAGGGGTGAGCTCAAATGCTCAGTAAGAGTAAGCAATCCATCGGAAGATAATATAAACATTATACATGGTGAATAATTGAAAACATATGCCTTTAATAATAAATATGAACACATTATGGCAGGAAAATGAGATGAGTAAATAATGCCATAATAAAACATAATCATGGGCATTCTACTAGTTGAATAACCACATGAAATTTAAATTACTAGCTTCATAATGAGGTAAGTGCATATTATGGACATTCTGAATTATTTTTTCAAGGCTTCATCCAAGACATCTAGTGATTAAGGCCTCAACCAAAATCCATATCACATTGGGAAAGGCCTCGACCAATTCCACGTCTATTTGTCTCATGAGACCTACTGATGCATCGAGGGGCTATAGTGGTCCCCACCAATCACATAATAAGTCCAATTAATTCCTCATATGAGAGGGGATAAACATAAAAAACATATACATTCATATTGAAACTATCATATGAAATGTAACTATCTTTCCCCAATCATTAAACATAAAACACTAAACATTCGGAATAATATGGTGAATGATTTTAGGATAGATTATCCACAATAGATTTAATCATAAACCATTAAATCAAATATGGTAGATGACTTCATAAATTATTAAACCCAATAATACCATGGAATAAACAGGAGTGTTGAATTAGATGAAAACACTCTTATAAAATCATTAAGCAATTCTGGAGATAAATACTCTTTTATTTTGAAAAGAAGAGTTCTTTTGGAAAAATATTTGTATAAAACCATAAGTGAATTAAGATAGTGTTTTCATAATAAAACGAGTGATTTTATAAAGAAAATGGTTTCCAAAAACAATTATAGAGTGCCCTTGTAAATAAGTAAGAATTTGAGAAATTCCCTTGAATTGGGCTTGTATTTTTGAAACTATTTTGAAATTTCCTTTTAAAATGTGTAACTATAAATAAAATAAGGAAGGATTATGGTTTGTAAACATATATATGATACTCAAACAGAATATATGAGGAGTAAATAACAATACATAAGAATTTCATTGAGGTATTTAGACAATGAAAGTATCCCGAATGAAAATGGATGTTCGGGTGAAAAAACCCTTACCTTAACTCCAAACGTGTTCTGCTCTTGTACTTAAGATCCTGGAATTTGAAATTATACTTGTTAATAAATTATTTCATAACCTATTATAAATAAATTTTGTTTACCATAATTCTTGTTAGTTCATTTATGTCTTTATTGATAAGTTATTGTATTGAATTTCGTCGTTCTGGAGTGTTCGTTTCCTTTATTTTCATATTCGGTTCACTTGTTTTTAATTAAATAAGTTCATGTGGAATGGTTATAAATCTCCAGTATTGGAATTATATATTATTAATGAACATAAATAATTGATAATGGTCATTTCTATCATTTGGTTACATGTAATGAGGATGAATCATTAGATGACAACCACTTCGATTATTAGGCGGTATTTGGAATATTATGAACTAGTTTGGTCATATAACTTAATTATATATAAATATTATGGTTACTGAATATTAAATAGGTTATAAAACATATATTATAGTCTGGTTAAACCATTAATATGGTTTCATGACCAGTAATGAATAAGAATTTGAAGAAATAAACTTCATCATCCACGAATGTTATAAATCAGAACCTCATGGACGTCAATTTTGTTTATAAAAATAAAAGGGAGGGAATAAGAATATTTATGATGGTTCTTCCATTAACATGATATAAATCTAGTATATAGATGTTACTAGAGTTATCATGGTCATTCGGACAGAGGAGGTGAGGAGAGGATAACAAAAGTAGATAAATTGAAATAAAACCAAATGAGAAAGAAGGGTGCTTTACCTCTTGAAATAACCTCCTTGAGAAACTCCTTAAGGGAAGGGGTTTTGATATTTTAGAAAGACTAAGAGCTTAATGGTAGTGGGGAGTGACTAGGGAAGGGTAATTGGCCAGAAATTTCATGAGATTCAAGTCTTAGAGGAGTGAAGAGAAGAGGTAGTGGTGGGGGGTTTTTATAGTGGAGGAGAGGAGTAATTTTTGAATATTTAATTCATTATTTTATTATTTCCCTCAAGATAACCAATAGTATTGTTTCATGTGACCCATAATAGTAATAATGACATGTGAGTTCAAACCAAGTGGGCTTACATAATCTTTGCATCACCTATGATGCAGTAAATCAAGTATTTAACATTTATCGCATTTTATCATATTTTACTATTCATCAAAAAATTCAATAATTTCAGAAAAATCCCAAAAATTCTCCCCTACCATTTTTCGAAGTGTAGAATTCAAAAGTGAAGTCCATTTTTGAAAAATAATTTTCTGAATATTATTAATTTAACTTTTAAATGAAATAAAACTTAATTCTAAAATTAACAGTTCTAATTCTAGTTCTAATTCTACAACTACTTCTTTATCACAATGAAAAATTAACCAATATGTTATTATCTTCTATCCTTAAGAAAATAAAATAATAATAAAATTTACTATTCAATAGGGTCATATTACTATTCATATTAATATTCATAAGGGTATGTTACTATTCACTAAAAATCAAGTTTGTTCTATCGAACTCCAACTGACTTACTGAACACAACTCTAGATGACCATTTTTCAAAATTCAAAACATATAAGAGAAAAAGTTGTGTTTAATAGTTAGATTATAAAATTGAATTATATATTTATTTTCAAAACCTTGGGGTGTTACATTATCCCCTCCTTACAAAAATTTCATCCTCGAAATTCACAGAATATTACCAAAAAATATTCAGGTATGTCTTTAACATAAGCTCCTCAGGCTCCCATGTTGCTTCCTCGATCTTATGGTTCCTCCATAGAACCTTCACCAGACGATTCGTCCGATTTCTCAATACTTGTTCTCTAGTATCAAGAATCTTGATAGGATCTTCACAGTAAGATAGATCGGGCTCAAGTTCCACTTCTTTATAAGTGATTACATGTGTTGGGTCTGGCATGTACTTGCTTAACATTGACATGTGGAACACATTGTGAACCTTGGAGAGACTTGGAGGCATTGCCAAACGGTAAGCTACGACTCCAATTCGGTCCAGAATTTCAAAAGGTCCGATATACCTGGGACTTGACTTTCCCTTCTTACCGAATCGTATAATACCCTTCCATGGAGATACCTTTAAGAAAACGTGATCACCTTCTTGAAACTCCATATCCTTCCTTCGGTTATCTAAATAGCTCTTTTGCCTACTTTGAGCTATTTTGATATGGTTCTGGATAATCTTCACCTTTTCCATTGTTTCTTCAACAGGTTCTGGGCCCATGATCTTTCTTTCCACAACATCATCCCAGCAAGTTGGTGTATAACATCGCCTCCCATATAATGCTTCATAGGGTGCCATCTGTATACTTGAATGGAAGCTATTGTTGTAGGAAAATTCTACGAGAGGTAAATACTGATCCCACATGCCTTGAAAATAAAGTGAACAAGACCTCAACATGTCTTCCAATGTTTGAATTGTCCGTTCTGATTGTCCATCACTTTGTGGGTGGTAGGCAGTGCTCAAATGAAGATCAATATCTAGGGACTTCTGAAGACTTTTCCATAATCTTGATGTAAAACATGGATCACGATCAGAAACAATCGATAGTGGTACTCCATGAAGTCTCATAACTTCATTAACATATAGTCTTTCTAGACGTTCAAGTGGTAGATCTTCTCTTATAGCAAGAAAATGTGTTGGCTTGGTAAGATGATAAAAAATGACCCATATTGCATCATTCCTTCTAGGAGTATTTGGTAGTCCCATGACAAAGTCCATCATGATATTAACCCATTTCCACTCAGGTATGGGAAGAGGTTTCAATACTCCTCCAGACTGTTGCCTTCTAGCTTTCAATTGTTGACAAACCATACATCTTGACACAAAATCAGCAATCTCCCTCTTCATGTTGTACCACCAGAAATGTTCCTTCAAATATCTATACATCTTAGTGCTACCAGGGTGTAAAGAGAAATTGGAATTATGAGCATCATCCAACAATTCCCTTTTTATACCAGGTATATCGGGAACAAAAATTCTCTTCCAAAATTTCAAAATTCCATCTTCATATACAAATTCACTCAATCTCCCATCATTCACAGCTTTAATATTCTTTTGAAACTCCCCATCATCAGCTTGAGAATTTTTTATCCTTTCTAGTAAAGATGGTTTGGCAACCATTTGAAAAATCATTGATGTTTCACCTTCCATGGTTATTCCCTTATTTATCTTTACTAGATCCATGAAAATAGGATCCCTTTCAAATATCATCTTGTTCAAAACTCCATGATCCTTTCTGCACAAAGCATCTTCCACCTTATTTTCCTTCCCCAGGTGGTAGTGTATTGTGCAATCATAATTCGTGAGGAGTTCAAGCCATATCCTTTTCCTCATGTTGAGTTCTTTCTGTGAGAAAATATACTTCAAACTCTTATGATCAGTATAAATCTCACATTTTTCACCATATAAATAATGTCTCCATATATTCAAAGAAAAGATTACAGCAACTAACTCAGGATCATGAGTAGGATAGTTTTTCTCATGAATTTTTAGTTGTCGTGATCCATAAGTAATAACCCTATCATTTTGCATAAGGAAACAACCAAGTCATTTCTTTGAAGCATCACTATAAATAAAAAACCCATCATTCCCCGATGGTAGAGTCAATATAGGATCATTGACTAATCTTCTCTTCAGTTATTCAAAACATTTTTCACAATATTTTGTCCAAACAAATTTAACCCCTTTACGTGTGAGCTTTGTTAGCGGGTTATCCAGTCAGGCAAAATTCTGTACGAAAAGAGGATAATAACCTGCTAAGCTAATAAAACAGCATACCTCAGTTATGTTTGTTGGCATGGGCTAATCTTGGATTGACTTTTTCTTTGCAGGATAAACTAGGATTCCATCCTTAGAGACAATATGACCAAGAAAAAAATCTCCTAAAGGAAAAATTCACACTTGCTAAACTTCCCATATAATTTATGTCTTCTAAGAGTCTTCAGGATAATGCGTAAGTAATTTTCTTGATCTTCACAGCTTTTGAAGTATACCAAGATATCATCAATAAATACAACTAAAAAATCATAAAGATATTCCTTGAAAACTCTGTTCATTAGATCCATAAAGACAGAGGGTGCATTATTCAATCCAAAAGGCATCACTGTAAACTCGTAATGCCCGTACCTGGGTTGAAATGCTGTTTTTAGAATGTCTTCCTTCTTCACACACAACTGATGATATCCAGATCGAAGGTCAATATTTGAAAAGTATTGATCTCCATTCAGTTGGTCAAATAAATCATCAATGCGAGGTATGTGATAGTTATTCTTTATTGTAATAGCATTGATTTCCCTGTAATCAATGCAAAGCCTCATGGATCCATCTTTCTTCTTGACAAAGAGGAGAGGGGATCCCCATGGAGAAACACTATGTTGAATAAATCCTTTTTCACTCAAATCCTCTAGTTGTGTCTTTAGCTCCACTAATTCTACAGTGGCCATTCTATAAGTGGTCTTCGATATGGGCCTTGAACCAGGAATTAAATCAATGGAAAATTCAATTTCTCGTTCTGGAGGATGTCCAGGTAGATATTATGGAAACACATCAACATATTCTCTCATAATAGGTACATCCTATATTTGAACATTCATTTCCTCACCCACAGTTATTTCATTCTCTTCCACCCCAATAATTGAATTTAGTTGAGCTACTGGGGGAGGATCTAGATAAGAATCAAGTGGTGACAATTCTCCTCTAAAGATAAGGTGTTGTTTATCATCATCATCAAAAATCATAACCTCTTTCTTCTTACATTAAATTTTTGCATCATGGTCTGAAATCCAATTCATACCGAGGATTATATCAAATTCAATCATGGGTATGACAATGAGATCAGTAGATAAAGAACATTTGTATTCCCTAATGGGAACTGATTGATAGAACTTTTTAGTAATGATACTTCCCCTAGGAGTTTTAACTGACAACTCCCTTGTTAAATGAAATTGGAAATATCTAATTTTCTTAGCAAAATGGGAAGATATGAAACAATGCGACGATCCAAAATCAATTAAAGAATTGGATAAACTCGAGGAAATAATTAAAGTACCTTCCACCACATCATTAGGAACTTCAACCTCTGCAGTTGTGATTGCATAAGCTTGTCCCTGATCCCTTTCCCTTTTCTGTTGCATATTTCCTTGACGTTTTGGACAATCATTAGAATAGTGTCCCATCTCTCGAAAACTATAGCATTGAACATCATTGGCTTCCTTCTTACCTTTGGAATCTCCAACAATATGGCCTTTATGACCAAATTTGTAGCATACTTATTTTCCTTTTAAGAATGCACTAGGATGTTTCCTTCTATAATTGTCACATGGTAGAAATTCAACTCTTCCCTTCTTCCACATTTCCTTATTTTCTTTCCGAGTTTTTTTAGAATCCCTCTTATTTTCTTGCTTTACCTTAAAGTCATAAGACTTAGAGAATTCTTTTTCTGTCTTGATGGCACATGAAACTATATCCTCATATGATGAAAAACTTTGGGAGACCAGTGCCTGCCGGAGGAATGGATTTAGGCCATCAAAGAATTGATAAATTTTTCTCCTTGGATTTTGTATATAGTCTACAACATGTCTTGATAATTTTGTGAAGTTAGCTTCATACCGTGGAACATTATCATCTTCCTTATGCCTCAGATTCAAGAATTGTCTCTCCATATCTACTCTCTGCTCATGAGGGAAATATTTTTCAAAGAATATTTCCTTAAAATCACTCTATTCCATGTCTTCTATCTCTTCCTACTCCTTTGTGTTTTGGATTAATGACCACCACTGATCCGCATCTCCTGATAGACGATATACTGCCATGACAACCTCCTCTTTTTCATTACATCCCAAAGTGAGAAATATCTTCTCAAGGGAACATATCCACTGATCTACTAAAAACGGATTTGTAGTCCCATTGAATGATGGAAGTTGTTGTCGCATAAAGCGATCTAGAATGGCTCCTCCACGTGGGGCATCTGGATGCTCCACATAGGTAAGGTTATTATTCATAACCTGAGTAAGTTGTCCCAGTATATTTATGAGTTACTCAGCACCAGTCACAGCACCAGAGCCAACATCATTGTCTTGCGTCGAAGGAAAATCCCTACAGGGGACACGTGCATTAATACAATTTCCATTCCATCCACTAGGTGCCATATCTAGATAATGGCATACACTATATTAAGTTATGAATCATAACGTATAATCTTAACTTAGAAATACTCAAAAAAATTGAGATCCTACACATGGCTAATACCATATTCACAAAAATGATTTCTTTGAGGAATATTTACATTAAACTCCTTCATAATGGCTTGTAAAGAAAATGTGAATTATCCTAAGCATATCCCCCAGGAGTGTCATAACCAAGAGTGAAGAAAGGCCTGTTTTCGTGCACCAGTTCCCATTCGAGTCTATCTCAAAGTGGTTTTTTTGGGTTTTACCCCTAGATACATTTGTTCCAGAGCCGCCTCTACCTGCTCGTATCTAGACAGAGATGTATTGCTTGAAATATCCACATAATCTATTACTTACCAAAATAACAGGACGTTATTGTATGTATATCCTCATAGACTAACTTAGGGACTCTTCCCTAATTCTACATTGTCTAAATCTAGTTTCCAAGTATTCTACTGAACTTCCTATGATACCAACTGTAAGGACCCGACCCCAGTTTCCCAGAGCCGGTGCCTTATTTGATTACGTTGGCATACATACAAGGAATACGAATCTCAGAATACTGAGTAGTTTATTATTATTGGAAACAAGTTACATACATAATTTTATCACTATAACATGAAGGGAAACAAAAACACTATTTTATTCCACTAGAAACATCACGTCTCCTAGATTATGATTGCAAGTCATTCATAAATTACTTATTCATCTCCTGAGAAAATGAAACATAAGAAAGGGGTAAGCTCAAATGCTCAGTGAGAGTAAGAAATAAAATGGAATATCATATAAACATTAGACATGGTGAATAATTGAAAACACATTCCTTTAATAATAAATATGAACACATTATGGCAGGAAAATGAGTTGAGTAAATAATGCCATAATAAAACATAATCATGGGTATTATACTAGTCGAATAACCACATGAACTTTCAATTACTATAATAATAATGAGGGAAGTGCATATTCCAAAAATTCGGAATCATTTTTTCATGGCCTTGGCCATGACATCTAGTGATTAAGGCCTCGGCCAAAATCCATATCACATTGGGAAAGGCCTCAGCCAATTCCACGTCTATTTGTCTCATTAGACCTACCGATGCATAAAGGGGATATAGTGGGCCCCACCCATCACATAATAAGTCCAATTAATTCCTCATATGAGTGAGTATAAACATAAACAACATATACATTCATATTGAAACTATCATATGAAATGTAACTATCTTTCCCCAATCATTAAACATAAAACACTAACCATTCAGAATAATATGGTGAATGATTTTAGGATAGATTATCCACAATAGAGTTAGTAATAAACCATTAAATCAAATATAGTAGATCACTTCATAAATAATTAAACCCAATAATACCATGGAATCAACAAGAGTGTTGAATTAGATGAAAATACTCTTATAAAATCATTAAGCAATTCTAGAGATAAATACTCTTTTATTTTGAAAAGAAGAGTTATTTTGGAAAAATATTTGTATAAAACTAGAAGTGAAGTAAGATAGTATTTTTATAATAAAAATAGTGATTTTATAAAGAAAATGGTTACCAAAAAAATATTATAGAGTGCCCTTGTAAATAGGTAAAAATTTGATAAATTCCATTGAATTGGGCTTGTATTTTTGAAACAATTTTGAAAGTTCCTTTTAAAACGTGTGACTATCAATAAAATAAGGAACGATTATTGTTTTTAATCATATATATGATACTCACACAGAATATATGAGGAGTAAATAACAATACATAAGAATTTAATTGAGGTATTTAGACAATGAAAGTATCCCGAATGAAAATGGATGTTCGGGTGGAAAAACCCTTACCTTAACTCCAAACATGTTACGCTCTTGTAATTAATCTCCTAGAATATGAAATTATACTTGTTAATAACTTATTTCAGAACATATTAGACATGTATTTATTTTACCATAATTCTGGTTAGTTCAATAATGTCTTTATTGATAAGTTATTGTATTGAATTTCGTCGTTCTATAGTGTTCGTTTCCTTTATTTTCATATTCGGTTCACTTGTTTTTAAGTAAAGAAGTTCATGCGGAATGGTTATAAATATCCAGGATTGGAATTATATATTATTAATGAACATAAATAATTGATAATGGTCATTTATATCATTTTTTTACATGGAATTAGGATGAATCATTAGATGACAACCACTTCGATTATTAGGCAGTATTTGGAATATTATGAACTAGTTTGGTCATATAACTTAATTATATGTACATATTATGGTTCCTTAATATTAATTATGTTATAAAAAATATATTATAGTCTGGTTCAACCATGAATATGGTTTCATGACCAGTAATTAAGAAGAATTTGAAGAACGAATCTTCATTGTCTATGAAGGTTATAAATCGGAACCTCATGGACGTCGATTTAGTTTATAAAAATAAAAGGGAGGGAATAAGAATATTTATGATGGTTATTCCATTAACATGATATAAATCCATTATATATATTTTACTAGATTTATCATGTTCATTTCTATAGAGGATGTGAGGAGAGTATAACAAAATTAGATAAATTGAAATAAAACCAAATGAGAAACAAGGGTGCTTTACCTCTTGAAATAACCTCCTTGAGAAACTCCTTAAGGGAAGGGGTTTTGGTATTTTGGAAAGACTAAGAGATTCCTGGTAGTGGGGAGTGACTAGGGAAGGGTAATTTTGTAGAACTTTGAGGATATTCAAGGCTTAGAGGAGTGAAGAGAAGAGGTAGTGGTGGGGGGTTTTTATAGTGGAGGAGAGGAGTAATTTTTGAATATTTAATTCATTATTTTATTATTTCCCTCAAGACAACCAATAGTATTGTTTCATGTGACCCCTAATAGTAATAATGGAATGTGAGTTCATAACAAGTGGGCTTACATCATCCTTTCATCACCCATTATGCAGTAAATCAAGTATTTAGCATTTATCCTATTTTATCATATTTTACTATTCATAAAAAATTCAAGAATTTCAGAAAAATCCTAAAAATTCACCCCTACCATTTTTCGATGTGTAGAATTCAAAAGTGAAGTTAATTTTTGAAAAATAATTTTCTAAATATTATTAATTTAACTGTTAAATAAAATCATACTTAATTCTAAAATTAACAATTCTAATTCTACAACTACTTCTTTATCACAATGAAAAATTAACCAAGATATTATTATCTTCTATACTTAAGAAAATAAAATAATAATAAAATGTACTATTCATTAGTGTCATATTACTATTCATATTACCATTCATAAGGGTATGTTACTATTCACTAAAAATCAAGTTTGTTCTATCAGACTCCAAATGACTTACTGAACACAACTCTAGATGGCCATTTTTCGAAATTCAAAACATAGAAGAGACAAAGTTGTGTTTAATAGTAAAATTATAAAATTTCATTCTATATGTATTTTCAAAACCTTGGGGTGTTACATTCTCCCCTCCTTACAAAAATTTCATCCTCAAAATTCACAGAATATTATTTAAAAAGATTCAGGTATGTCTTTAACACAAGCTCCTCGGGCTCCCATGTTGCTTCCTCCATCTTATGGTTCCTCCATAGAACCTTCACTAGACGAGTCGTCCGATTTCTAAATAATTGTTCTCTAGTATCAAGAATCTTTATAGGCTCTTCATAGTAAGATAGATCAGGATCAAGTTCTACTTATTCATAAGTGAGTACATGTGTTGGGTCTGGCATGTACTTTCTTAACATTGACACATGGAACACATTGTGAACCTTGGAGAGACTTGGTGGAATTTCCAAACAGTAAGCTATAGCTCCAATTTGGTCTAGAATTTCAAAAGGTCCGATATACCTGGGAATTAAATTTCCCTTCTTACCGAATCATATAATACCCTTCCATGGAGATACCTTTAAGAAAATGTGATCACCTTCTTGAAACTCCAAATCCTTCATTCGGTTATCTGCATAGATATTTTGCCTACTTTGAGCTATTTTGATATGGTTCTAGATAATCTTCACCTTTTCCATTGTTTCTTCAACAATTTCGGGCCCCACGAGCTTTCTTTCACCAACATCATCCCAGCATGTTGGTGTACGACATCGCCTCCCATATAATGCTTCATAGGGTGCCATCTGTATACTTGAATGGAAGCTATTGTAGTAGGAAAATTCTAAAAGAGGTAAATACTGACCCCACATGCCTTGAAAATCAAGTGAACAAGACCTCAACATGTCTTCTAATGTTTGAATTATCCATTCTGATTGTCCATCAGTTTGTGGGTGGTAGGCAGTGCTCAAATGAAGATCAGTATCTCGGGCCTTCTGAAGAATTTTCCAAAATCTTGATGTAAAACGTGGATCACGATCAGAAACAATCGATAGGGTTACTCCATGAAGTCTAAAAACTTCATTAACATATAGTCTTGCTAGACATTCAAGTGGTAGATCTTATCTTATAGAAAGAAAATGTGCTGACTTGGTAAGACGATCAACAATGACCCATATTGAATCATTCCTTCTAGGAGTCTTTGGTAGTCCCATGACAAATCCCATCGTGATATTATCCCATTTCCACCCAGTTATGGGAATAGGTTGCAATACTCCTCCAGGATGTTGCCTTCCAGCTTTCACTTGTTGAAAAAGCATACATCTTTACACAAAATCAGAAATCTCCCTCTTCATATTGTCCCACCAGAAATGTTCCTTCAAATACATATACATCTTAGTGCTACCAGGGTGTATAGGGAAATTGGAACTATGAGCATCATCTAAAAATTCTCTTTTTAGATCTGGTATATCGGGAACACAAAGTCTCTTACCAAATTTCAAAATTCCATCTTCATATATGAAGTCACTCAATCTCCCATCATTCACAGATTTAATCTTCTTTTGAAACTCCCCATCATCAGCTTGATAATTTTTTTATCCTTTCTAGTAAAGATGGTTTGGAAACCATTTGAAAAATCATTGATGTTTCACCTTCCATGGTTATTCCCTTATTTACCTTTACTAGATCCAGGAAAATAGGATCCCTTTCAAATATCATGTTGTTCAAAACTCCATGATCCTTTTGGCACAAAGCATCTGCCACCTTATTTTCCTTCACCGGGTGGTAGTGTATTGTGAAATCATAATCCTTAAGGAGTTCAAGCCATATCCTTTTCCTCATGTTGAGTTCTTTCTGTGAGAAAATATACTTCAAACTCTTGTGATCAATATAAATCTCACATTTTCACCATAGAGATAATGTCTCCATATCTTCAAAGCAAAGATTACAACAGCTAACTCAAGATCATGAGTAGGATAGTTTTGCTCATGAATTTTTAGTTGTCGTGATGCATAAGCAATAACCCTATCATTTTTCATAAGGAAACAACCAAGTCCTTTCTTTGAAGCATCACTATAAATAACAAACCCATCATTCCCCAATTGTAGAGTCAATATAGGATCACTGAATAATATTATCTTCAGTTCTTCGAAACATTTTTCACAATCTTTTGTCCAAAAAAATTTAACCCCTTTACGTGTGAGCTTTGTTAGCGGGTTATCTAGTCAGGCAAAATTCTGTATGAAAAGATGATAATAACCTGCTAAGCCAATAAAACTGCATACCTCAGTTATGTTTGTTGGCATGGGATAATCTTGGATTTCCTTTTTCTTTGTAGGATAAACTAGGATTCCATCCTTAGAGACAATACGGCCAAGAAAAGAAATCTCCTAAAGGAAAAATTCACACTTGCTAAACTTCCCATATAATTCATGTCTTCTAAGAGTCTTCAGGATAATGCGTAAGTGATTTTCATGATCTTCACAGATTTTGGAGTATACCAAGATATCATCAATAAATACAACTACAAAATCATCAAGATATTCCTTGAAAACTCTGTTCATTAGATCCATGAAGATAGAGGGTACATTAGTCAATCCAAAAGACATCACTGTAAACTCATAATGCCCGTACCTGGTTCGAAATGTTGTTTTTAGAATGTCTTCCTTATTCACACACAACTGATGATATCCAGATCGAAGGTCAATCTTTGAAAAGTATTGATCTCCATGCAGTTGGTCAAATAAATCATCAATGCGAGGTATGGGATAGTTATTCTTTATTGTAATAGTATTGATTTCCCTATAATCAATGCAAAGCCTCATGGATCCATCTTTCTTCTTGACAAAGTGGACAGGGGATCCCCATGGAGAAACACTAGGTTGAATAAATCCTTTTCACTAAAATCCTCTATTTGTGTCTTTAGCTCCACTAATTCCACAGTGGCCATTCTATAAGTGGTCTTCAATATGGGCCTTGAACCAGGAATTAAATCAATGGAAAACTCAATTTCTCATTCTGGAGGATATCCAGGTAGATCTTCTGGAAACACATCAACATATTCTCTCACAATAGGTACATCCTATATTTGAACATTCATTTCCTCACCCATAGTTATTTCATTCTCTTCGTCCCCAATAATTGAATTTAGTTGAGCTACTGGGGGTGGATCTAGATAATAATCAAGTAGTGACGATTCTCCTCTAAAGATAAGGTGTTCTTTATCATCGTCATCAAAAATCATAACCTCCTTCTTCTTACATTAAATTTTTGCATCATGGTCTGAAATCCAATTCATACCATGGATTATATCAAATTAAATCATGGGTA
The DNA here is from genome assembly GCA_963277665.1 of Viscum album. NCBI lineage: Eukaryota > Viridiplantae > Streptophyta > Magnoliopsida > Santalales > Viscaceae > Viscum > Viscum album. The sequence continues at coordinate 804,330,071 of OY728148.1, forward strand.
TGAAAATGAGATCAGTAGATAAAGAACATTTGTATGCCCTAATGGGAACTGATTGATAGAACTTTGTAGTAATGATACTTCCCCTAGGATTTTTAACTGACAACTCCCTTGTTAAATGAAATTGGAAATATATAATTTTCTTAGCAAAATGGGAAGATATGAAACAATGCGATGATCCAAAATCAATTAAAGCATTGGATAAACTCGAGGAAACAATTAAAGTACCTACCTCCACGTCATTAGGAACTTCAACCTCTGCAGTTGTGATTGCATAAGCTTGTCCCTGATCCATTTCCCTTTTCTGTTTCACATTTCCTTGACGTTTTGGAAAATCATTAGAATAGTGTCCCATCTCTCGACAACTATAGCATTGAACATAATTGGATTCCTTCTTCCCTTTGGAATCACCAACAAGATGTCCTTTATGACCACATTTGTAGCATACTTATTTTCCTTTTAAGCATGCACCGGGATGTTTCCTTCCACAATTTTCACATGGTAGAAATTCAACTCTTCCCTTCTTCCACATTTCCTTATTTTCTTTCCGAGTGTTTTCAGAATCCCTCTTATTTTCTTGCTTTCCCTTAAATTCATAAGACTTAGAGAATTCTTTTTCTCTCTTGATGGAACATGAAACTATATCCTCATATGATGAAAAACTTTGGGAGACCAGTACCCGCAGGAGGAATGGCTTTAGGCCATCAAAGAATCGATCAATTTTTCTCCTTGGATTTTGTATATAGTCTAAAACATGTCTTTCTAATCTTGTGAAGTTAGATTTGTACCTTGGAACATTCTCATCTTCCTTATGCCTCAGATTCAAGAATTGTCTCTCCATATCTACTCTCTGCTCATGAGGGAAATATTTTTCAAAGAAGATTTCCTTAAAATCCCTCTATTCCATCTCTTCTATCTCTTCCTACTCCTTTGTGTTTTGGATTAATGACCACCACTGATCCACATCTCCTGATAGACGATATACTGCCATGACAACCTCCTCACTTTCATTACATCCCAAAGTGAGAAGTATCTTCTCAAGGGAACATATCCACTGATATACTAAAAACAGATTTGTAGTCCCATTGAATGATGGAGGCTGTTGTCACATAAAGAGATCTAGAATGGATCCTCCACGTGGGGCATCTGGATGCTTCATATAGGTAAGGTTATTATTCATAACCTGAGTAAGTTGTCCCAGTATAGTTATGAGTTAATCAACACCAGTCACAACACCATAGCCAACATCATTGTCTTGCGTTGGAGGAAAATCCCTACAGGGGACATGTGCATTCATGCGATTTCCATTCCATCCACTAGGCGCCATATCTAGATAATGGCATACACTATATTAAGTTATGAATCATAATGTATAATCTTAACTTAGAAATACTCAAAAAAATTGAGATCCTACGCATGGCTAATACCATATTCACAAAAATGATTTCTTTGAGGAATATTTACATTAAAATCCTTCATAATGGCTTGTAAAGAAAATGTGAATTATCCTAAGCATATCCCCCAGGAGTGTCGTAACGAAGAGTGCAGCAAGGCCCGTTGTCGTGCACCAGTTCTCATTCGAGTCTATCTCAAAGTGGTTTCTTCGGGTTTTACCCCTAGATACTTCTGTTCCAGAGCCACCTCTACCTGCTCGTATCTAGACAGGGATGTATTGCTTGAAATATCCACATAATCTATTACTTACCAAAATACCAGGACATTATTATATGTATATCCTCATAGACTAACTTAGGGACTCTTTCCTAATTCTATATTTTCTAAATCTAGTTTCCAAGTATTCTACTGAACTTCCTCTGATACCAACTGTAAGGACCCGACCCCAGTTTCCCAGAGCCGGTGCCTTATTTGATTACGTTGGCATACATACAAGGAATACAAATCTCAAAAGACTAAGTAGTTTAGTATTATTAGAAACAAGTTACATACATAATTTTATCACTATAACATGAAGGGAAACAAAAACACTATTTTATTCCACTAGAAACATCACGTCTCCTAGATTATGCTTGAAATTCATTCATAAATTACTTATTCATCTCCTGAGAAAATGAAACATAAGAAAGGGGTAATATCAAATGCTCATTAAGAGTAAGAAATAAAATGGAAGATAATATAAACATTAGACATGGTGAATAATTGAAAACACATGCCTTTAATAATAAATATGAACACATTATGGCAGGAAAATGAGTTGAGTAAATAATGCCATAATAAAACATAATCACGGGTATTATACTAGTCGAATAACAACATGATGCATAAGCAATAACCCTATCATTTTTCATAAGGAAACAACCAAGTCCTTTCTTTGAAGCATCACTATAAATAACAAACCCATCATTCCCTGATAGTAGAGTCAATATAGGATCATTAACTAATCTTCTCTTCAGTTCTTTGAAACATTTTTCACAATCTTTTGTCCAAACAAATTTAACCCCTTTACGTGTGAGCTTCATTAGCGGGTTAGCCAGTCAGGCAAAATTCTGTACGAAAAGCCGATAATAACCTGCTAAGACAATAAAACTGCGTACCTCAATTATGTTTGTTGGCATGGGATAATCTTGGATTGCCTTTTTCTTTGTAGGATAAACTAGGATTCCGTCCTTAGAGACAATATGGCCAATAAAATAAATCTCCTGAAGGAAAAATTCACACTTACTAAACTTCCCATATAATTCATGTCTTCTAAGAGTCTTCAGGATAATGCATAAGTGATTTTCATGATCTTCACAGATTTTGGAGTATACCAAGATATCATCAATAAATACAACTACAAAATTATCAAGATATTCCTTGAAAACTCTGTTCATTAGATCCATGAAGACAGAGGGTGCATTAGTCAATCCAAAAGGCATCACTGTAAACTCATAATGCCCGTACCTGGTTCGAAATGCTGTTTTTGGAATGTCTTCCTTCTTCACACACAACTGATGATATCCAGTTTGAAGGTCAATATTTGAAAAGTATTGATCTCCATGCAGTTGATCAAATAAATCATCAATGCGAGGTATGGGATAGTTATTCTTTATTGTAATAGCATTGATTTCCCTGTAATCAATGAAAAGCCTCATGGATCCATATTTCTTCTTGACAAAGAGGACATGGGATCCCCATTGAGAAACACTAGGTCGAATAAATCCTTTTTTCACTCAAATCCTCTAGTTGTTTATTTAGCTCCACTAATTCCACAATTTCCATTCTATAATGGGTCTTCGATATGGGCCTTGAACTAGGAATTAAATCAGTGGAAAACTAAATTTATAATTCTGGAGGATGTCCAGGTAGATATTCTGGAAACATATCAACATATTCTCTCACAATAGGTACATACTCTATTTGAAAATTCCTTTCCTCACCCACAATTATTTCATTCTCTTCCTCCCCAATAATTGAATTTAGTTAAGCTACTGGGGGTGGATCTAGATAAGAATCAGGTGGTGATGATTCTTCTCTAAAGATAAGGTGTTCTTTATCATCATCATAAAAAATCGTAACCTCCTTCTTCTTACAATAAATTTTTGCATCATGGTCCGAAAGACAATCCATACCGAGTATTATATCAAATTCAATCATGGGTATGACAATGAGATCAGTAGATAAAGAACATTTGTATGCCCTAATGGGAACTGATTCATAGAACTTTGTAGCAATGATACTTCCCCTAGGAGTTTTAACTGATAACTCCCTTGTTAAATCAAATTAGAAATATCAAATTTTCTTAGAAAACTGGGAAAATATGAAACAATGCGACGATCCAGAATCAAATAAAGCATTGGCTAAACTCGAGGAAACAATTAAAGTACCTTCCACCACGTCATTAGGAACTTCAACCTCTGCAGTTGTGATTGCATCAGCTTGTCCCTGATTCCTTGCCCTTTTTTGTTGCATATTTCCTTGACGTTTTGGAAAATCATTAGCATAGTGTCTCATCTCTTAACAACTATAGCATTGAACATCATTGGATTCCTTCTTCCCTTTGCAATCACCAGCAAGATGTCCTTTCTGACCAAATTTTTAGCATACTCATTTTCCTTTTAAGCATGCACCAGGGTGTTTCTTTCCACAATTTTCACATGGTGGAAATTCAACTCTTCCCTTATTCCCTGTTTCCTTATTTCCTTTCCCAGGGTTTTCAGTAGCCCTTTTATTTTCTTGCTTTCCCTTAAAGTCATAAGTCTTAGAGAATTATTTTTCTGTCTTGATGGCACATGAAACTATATCCTCATATGATGAAAAACATTGGGAGACCAGTGCCCGCCGGAGGAATGGATTTAGGCCATCAAAGAATCAATCAATTTTTCTCCTTGGATTTCGTATGTAGTCTACAACATGTCTTTCTAATCTTGTGAGGTTAGATTCATACCTTGCAACATTATCATCTTCCTTCTGCCTCAGATTCAAGAATTGTCTCTCCATATATACTCGCTGCTCACGAGGGAAATATTTTTATAAGAATATTTCCTTAAAATCCATCTATTCCATCTCTTCTATCTCTTCCTCCTCCTTTGTGTTTTGGATTAATGACCACCACTAATCCGCATCCCCTGATAGACGATATACTGCCATGAAAACCTTCTCTCTTTCATTACATCCTAAAGCGAGAAATATCTTCTCAAGGGAACATATCCACTACTCTGCTACAAATGGGTTTTCAGTCCCGTTGAATGATAGAGGCTATTGTCGCATAAAGCAATCTAGCATGGCTCCTCCACGTGGTGGATCCGGATGCTCCATACGAGTAAGGTTATTATTCATAACCAGAGTAAGTTGTCCCAGTATAGTTATGAGTTGCTTAGCACCAGTCACAGCACAAGAGCCAACATCATTGTCTTGCGTTAAAGGAAAATCCCTACAGGGGACACGTGCATTCATGAAATTTCCATTCCTTCCACTAGGTGCCATATCTAGATAATGGCATACACTATACTAGGTTATGAATCATAATGTATAATCTTAACTTAGAAATACTTAAAAAATTGAGATCCTATTCATGGCTAATACCATATTCACAAAAATAATTTCTTTGAGGAATATTTACATTAAACTCCTTCATAATGGATTGTAAATAAAATGTGAATTATCCTAAGCATATCCCCCGGTAGTGTCGTAACCAAGAGTGTAGCAAGGCCCGTTGTCATGCACTAGTTCCCATTCGAGTCTATCTCAAAGTGCTGTTTTCGATTTTTACCCCTAGATACATCTATGCCAGAGCTGTCTCTACCTGCTCGTATCCAGACAAGGATGTATTTCTTGAAAGATCCACATAATCTATTCCTTACCAAAATACTAGGACATTATTGTATGTATATCCTCAAAGACTAACTTAGGGACTATTCCCTAATTCTATATTTTCTAAATCTAGTTTCCAAGTATTCTACTAAACTTCCTCTGATACCAACTGTAAGGACCCGACCCAAGATGCCCAGAGCCGGTGCCTTATTTGATTACGTTGGCATACATACAAGGAATAACAATATCGAAAGACCGAGTAGTTTATTATTATTGGAAACAAGTTACATACATAAGTTTATCATTACTACATGAAGGGAAACAAAAACACTATTTTCTTCCACTAGAAACATCACGTCTCCTAGATTATGCTTGAAAGTCATTCATAAATTACTTCTTCATATCCTGATAAAATGAAACATAAGAAAGGGGTGAGATCAAATGCTCAGTAAGAGTAATCAATATAGTGGAAGATAATATAAACATTATACATGGTCAATAATTGAAAACACATGCCTTTAATAATAAATATGAACACATTATGCCAGGAAAATGAGATGAGTAAATAATGCCATAATAAAACATAATCATGGGTATTCTACTAGTCGAATAACCACATGAACTTTCAATTACTAGCTCCATAATGAGAGAAGTTCATATTCCGGATATTCTGAATCATTTTGTCATGGCCTCGGCCAAGACATCTAGTGATTAAGTCCTCGACAAAAATCCACATCACATTGGGAAAGGCCTCGGCCAATTCCACATCTATTTGTCTCATGAGACCTACTGATGCATCGAGGGGCTATAGAGGGCCCCACCCATCACATAATAAGTCCAATGAATTCCTCATATGAGTGGGGATAAACATAAACCACATATACATTCATATTGAAACTATCATATGAAATGTAACTATCTTTCCCGAATCATTAAACATAAAACACTAACCATTGAGAATAATATGATGAATGATTTTAGGATAGATTATCCACAATAGATTTAGTCATAAACCATTAAATCAAATATGGTAGATGACTTCATAAACGATTAAACCCAATAATACCATGGAATCAACAAGATTGTTGAATTAGATGAAAACACTCTTATAAAATCATTAAGCAATTCTGGAGATAAATACTCTTTTATTTTGAAAAGAAGAGTTATTTTAAAAAAATATTTGTATAAAACCATAAGTGAAGTAGGATAGTATTTTCATAATAAAATGAGTGATTTTATAAAGAAAATTGTTTCCAAAAACAGATTATAGAGTGCCCTTGTAAATAGGTAAGAATTTGAGAAATTCCCTTGAATTGGGCTTGTATTTTTTAAACAATTTTGAAAGTTCCTTTTAAAATGTGCAACTATCCATAAAATAAGGAACTATTCTGGTTTTTAAACATATATATGATTCTCACACAGAATATATGAGGAGTATATAACAATAAATAAGATTTTTATTGAGGTATTTAGACAATGAAAGTATCTCGAATGGAAATAGAAGTTCGGGTGAAAAAACCCTTACCTTAACTCCAAACGTGTTCCGCTCTTGTACTTAAGATCCTGGAATATGAAATTATACTTTTTAATAACTTATTTCAGAACCTATTATACATGTATTTAGTTTACCATAATTCTGGTTAGTTCATTTATGTCTTTATTGATAAGTTATTGTATTGAATTTCGTCGTTCTGGGGTGTTTGTTTCCTTTATTTTCATATTCGGTTCACTTGTTTTTAAGTAAGGAAGTTCATGTGGAATGGTTATAAATCTCCAGGATTGAAATTATATATTATTAATGAAAATAAATAATTGATAGTGGTCATTTATATCATTTGGTTACATGGAATGAGGATGAATCATTAGATGACAACCACTTTGATTATTAGGTTGTATTTGGAATATTATGAACTAGTTTGGTCATATAACTTAATTATATGTACATATTATGGTTCCTGAATATTAATTAGGTTATAAAACATATATTATAGTCTGGTTCAACCATGAATATGGTTTCATGACTATTAATGAAGAATAATTTGAAGAACAAAACTTCATCGTCCACGAAGGTTATAAATCGGAACCTCATGGACGTCGATTTCGTTTATAAAAATAAAAAGGATGGAATAAGAATATTTATGACGGTTCTTCCATTCACATGATAGAAATCCATTATATAGATTTTACTGGAGTTATCATTGTAATTTGGACAGAGGAGGTGAGGATAGGATAACAAAATTAGATAAATTGAAATAAAACCAAATGAGAATGAAGGGTGCTTTACCTCTTGAAATAACCTCCTTGAGAAACTCCTTAAGGGAATGGGTTTTGGTCTTTTAGATAGACTAAGAGATTCCTGGTCATGGGGAGTGACTAGGGAAGGGTAATTGGGAAGAAATTTGAGGAGATTCAATTCTTATAGGAGTGAAGAGAAGAGGTAGTGGTGGGGGGTTTTTATAGTGGAGGAGATGAGTAATTTTTAAATATTTAATTCATTATTTTATTATTTCCCTCAAGACAACCAATATTATTGTTTCATGTGACCCCTAATAGTAATAATGGAATGTGAGTTCGAACCAATTGGGCTTACATCAACCTTGCATCACCTATGATGCAGTAAATCATGTATTTAGCATTTATCGTATTTTATCATATTTTACTATTCTTAAAAAATTCAAGAATTTCAGAAAAATCACAAAAATTCACCCATACTATTTTTCGACGTGTAGAATTCAAAAGTGAAGTCTATTTTTGAAAAATAATTTTCTAAATAGTATTAATTTAACTTTTAAATAAAATCATACTTAATTCTGAAATTAACAGTTCTAATTCTACAACCACTTCTTTATCACAATGAAAAATTAACCAAGATGTTATTATCTTCTAGCCTTAAGAAAATAAAATAAAAATAAAATTTACTATTCATTAGGGTCATATTACTATTCATATTACTATTGATAAGGTTATGTTAATATTCACTAAAAATCAAGTTTGTTCTATCGGACTCCAAATGACTTACTGAACACAACTCTAGATGAACACTTTTCGAAATTCAAAACATAGAGGAGACAAAGTTGTGTTTAATGGTTAGATTATAAAATTTCATTCTATATTTATTTTCAAAACCTTGGGGTGTTACATGATGGGTGAGTGGTTTATCGTCTACTCCAATCACAAGAGTCTCAAGTATATCTTCTCTCAGAAGGATCTAAACTCGAGATAGAGGAAATGGCTAGAGTTTCTCCAGGACTTTGACTTTGAGATTGTCTATACTCTTAGGAAGGGGAACGTGGTGGCAGATGCACTCAGTATAATATCTAGTTCACAGTTGTTGAATGAGATATATGAGAATTTGGCCTCATTTCAATTATCCTTTGTGGATGGATATGGAGAAGCTTACCTCCATTCGATGGTTGTTACCCCTACAATCTTATAGTGAGTCTAATAGGCACAACTTGGAGATACCAAATTCATGACCCTATATGCTTAGATATCCATAGGGAATTATATTGATAGATATTAAAGTGGCAGAGTGCATGTCATTCTTTTAATAGGATGTATAGTAGTACCAGTGGAACTGCAGGAGGAGGTTCTGAGGAAGTTTCATACATATCCTTTGGAAGTACTTCTAGGTGTGGAGAAATTTTAGTAGGACCTCTGACATCAGTTTTGGTGGCCAAGGATAAAGAAGAGAGTGGAAGATTTTTTTTATCGATGCATTACTTGTCAGTAAGTGAAGGATGAGCACCAGGTTCCAGTAGGTTAAGCTCAACCCCGTGAGGTGAAAAAATGGAAGTGGGATGGGATATAAATGGACTTCATGATGGGTTTACCGTGTACATCCAGAGGACATGATTCCATCTGGTTGATCATTGACCAACTCACCAAGTTGTCCCACTTCCTAGATATATGAGAACAGAGTTCAATAGAGAGTTTGGGATGCATCTACATGCATAATATAGTTCAAATCCATAGAGTTCCATCTATGATTGTTTTAGATCATGATTTTATCTTTACATCCTGATTGTGTAAGGGATTATAGGAGGCATTTGGGACCTAGTTATACTTGATCACAACGTTTCATGCAGAAATGGACAACCAGAAAGAGTAGAGCATTCAAGTTCTGTAGGAAATGCTGTGAGATTGCATGTAAGACTTTGACTATAATTAGGAGGATCACCTACCACTGGTGGAGTTTGCATATAATAACAACTACCATTCCACCATTGGTATGTCACCATTCGAGTCTTTGTATGAGTGAACCTACATATCACCACATTGCTGGACTAACATAGGAGAGTCAGTACTCTTGGGCTCAGAGTTGGTACAAGCTACTACTGAGAAGGTGCAAACCATCTAGGAGTGGATGAGGATTGAATAGAGCTGTCAAAAGTCTTATGCTGATAAGAGAAGGAGGCATTTGGAGTTTGAGGAAGGAGACCATGTGTTCCTATGGGTTTTAAATCATTGTGGATTATGAATATTTAGATAGGGTAGAAATATATATCTCAAATTATTTGGACCTTTTCAGATACTGCATAGATTTTGTGAGGTGGAGTACCACCTATCTCTACATCTGTAGTTGAATAGGTACACAACTTCTTCCATGTGTCCCAACTGATAAGGTAAGTGCATGAACTATCACACATCATTGACTGGGGTGAGTTGGATATCGAGGATGAAGTGAATTTTGTTGAGTTCTCAGTAGAGATATAGGATTGGTAAGATAGGGTCTTTCATGGGTGATTAATTCCTTTAGTGAATTTATGGTGGTAGCATGAGAATCTCTAAGAGAGAACTAGGGAGCAAGAGGCTCAGATTCATGCTCAGTACCCTCATCTTTTAGAGCAGCCTTTATTTTGGATTTATAGGGACGTAAAGCCCCAAGGTGGGGAGAATATAATGTCCCAGATTTTCTGTGTATTTTTTTAAATATTATATGGATTGATTTCAAGACCAGACACTGAGATGACATGAAATTTCTAGGCTTGGTGTTCTTGGAATAAATGTTTAAACTAAATTAAAATATTAAATAAAATTCACATACGATTGTCCTGAAAAATTGGAATAAATTCTAAATGGGTGCTTGAATCAAAAATATGAGGGCATTGTTGAGTTCAGAATAGCAGCTTTACCCTAGGTGCGACCTAACATTGTTCGGTGTGGGACTCTTGTAGAAATGTTTCCATGGGTGCAAAAATGAATAAAATAAATGAATAAATTTTATTTTATTTAAAATATTGACACAATAACTAGTTAAAATTTAAATAAGACCATTTTTCAGAAATCTAGGGTTAGGCTCATAACCCTGTAAATCCGTAGAGATGTCGGAGAAAGAACCTCTAGAGAATCCTTCCTATGGATGATGAAGAAATATTAGATCAAAGATCGACGTGCACTAATATTGTTAGATCTCACAAAAAATGACGACAAGATGGCCAATCTTTATCAGTGAGCGATCCAAATCTAGGTAGGATTCATTATTTTGATTATTCTTTCCTATTCTTGAAATCCTACAATGAACACAGATTAATCCACGAATAGATTATCCTACAGATCGAGTAATTGAGGGATGTGTTATTTGCAGGATTTATCAAGATTTTATTATAGAGAATTGTTTTGATTCATTTACCGTTATAATGGTGAAAAACCAATATCAATATAAACATCGATTGAGTTTCATCCCTCTTGATTTTTGGGCTTTTATCCCTTTATTTATTGCATTCTTGGTACACTTTCTTAATTCTTCCCCCAACATTGAACAATTGATCATTATGCCTTTGATTCTTGGCGCAACGATCCAAAACTGGATATCCGACAGCAAGACAACTCGGTGGAGGTCCAACAATGGGTTTAGTGGTGAATTGAACATTGGTGGTTGTCGAATCTGTGTTCTTTGACAATAATGAAGAATGAATATGATCACGTTTTCCAAGCCATTTGAAGGACTGAATCTGGCAATTCAGTGTTAGAGTGACTAGATAACCTTCGATCTAGAGTTTTGAGGTGAACCGAGCACTAGAGTGAGATTCAGGAGATGGATTGGCATAAGTAGAGGAAGAACATAGGTTTTTGGAAAACCTGATACAAACAATGTGTAGTCCCAACTACATAGAATGTGTTCATCAGTGGAAGACTCGGCGTGTACATGGTAAGTACACAGAAATGGGGTGGAGTACACAGGTTGCTTACACAACGTGTACTCCCCCACACTGCATGGCCTGGACTGAGTACATAGTCTACCCCATGTACTAGTACATGGGATGACGTCATGTATTGGTACATAACTAGAGTACACGAGAAGACCCTGGATGGAATGACAAGACATGTGACTCCCTCTACAAGCCGTGTACCCCCCCTTCTTCCACACGACATGTTTTAAAGACACGGTCTATTGTACAAGATAAGTACCTGGGGTCAACGGACATGGCGTGTAACCCTACTACACACCGTGTACCACTTTCTATATGGCTTGAGCCACTTGTCATCTACATCTTTGACAAGTTTCATTAGGCTTCGTTCCATTTCTCATTTCCCAAAGGTAGGTGCAAATCATTTCCTACTCATAGGACTATGATCCATTTAGAGAAACTTTTTAGATAGGGTTGTTAGAATCCCCTGAGAGGCTCAGAGTAGGATCCTCTATTAATTATTCATTCCCTAGGTGGATTTCTCAGTATCAATGTGACCAGAACGATGTGATCACCGATACTCTACTTGGAATTTTAATCTAGATTGAGTTTTCTGTATCACCCCATGGCCATAACTGTGATCCTCATATGTTGTATCATATATATCTCTTTAGATCTTTTAGCATATCTCTTGCATGGTGAGACCCGACGAGCAGTACCTCCTGAATGGACGTCATCAGTGCTATCAGACTCAGGAGTGTGTTCTCCCTAATGAGTGCTTCATGGAATCTTAGATTCAAATTCCTAGGGATGGTATGCAGTGGTTGTGACTTACCTCTAGACTGCATGTTTTAGTTGAGTATATCTGAATATTCTTGTTAGATGTGCTGCAGACATATACTTATGTAGAGATGAGTGTTCTTTTCTTTGTTATATTGCTTTGTAGTTTTGGGGTGTCCTACTAAGTATTGTTATACTCACCCATGCATGAGATTTTCTGGAATGTGTCATGTCTTGTGCAAATGATCAACCCTTTGATAGAGTCCTAGGAGGACTAGGACCATACAAGGATTTTTCAGACTAGATAGACTGAGGTGTGTTCTTGTGGCTTCGGACAGAAGTCCTGGTACCTTTTTCTTACAGGATACACTTGTGGTTACAATATCTTTTTGGTGAGCTTGTATTCTGTCCCTGTTTACTTTACTTTACTTTCCATCATACTCTAGTTGCGGGATATAGTGGTATTCATGTATTGTTTACTTAGTGATTTTTTACATTTCAGAATTTTGTGGACTTGGAGATGTGTGTGCATTCATATAGGTACATATGAAATGCTTCATATGTTAGTGATATGCCTACTCAGTTCTAGTCACCATCCCCTAGCCTATTGGTGGAAGTCTTGGGGAGTCACAATAGGATCCCCACTTGGATGAATCATGACAAAATGTTTTGTTATCCACTAGAGTGAACATGACTAATGTTGAATGAATTAGTGGTGGTGATTTGGATGATCTTTGTTTCTTCTAAGTTCCAAAAAATTAATATCAAAGAGTTCCATATGGAATTTTTTTCATTAGGTGATTCTGAAATGAATGATTTCAATTAGTTATCTAAAGAAAAATGTAGTGGAATTATTAAAAATTGGTATTAGATAATTGGTTCTTAGAAGTATTAATAGTTCGAATTAGTTTAGGTAACATTATTTTCCCAGAAGTTTTTTAATTTTACTAGGATTCATTGTTTTTAGAAGGATGATGTTGCAAGAAGGAAAAGTCTTGATTGAAAAATTAAATGGAATATATTTTAGTTTCTATAAAATGTAGATATAATAATATCACATTTAAAAATATCTTGATCTTTTATTAAAGAGTGTCAAACTAGAATCAATGTAAAAAAGGTGAATTAGAAAAATGGATTGGAAGGAACTTGGTTTTATATGAACATATTTACTCTAGAACATGGATTTGAAAATTTGGGAGAAGAAAAATACAAAAAAATTGATGATAAACTTGCAGATATGTATGATAAACCTACAATATTGAATAAGGTGTGCTTGATGCATCTGTTATTCATCATGAGGTCATCATAAGGAATATCTGCATTGGATCTATTGAATTATTTCAACTTAATTTAGAGCCATTTGGAGTTTGTGAAGGTTATATTCACATATGTTATTTGGATGATTTTTTTTATTATCATCTCTACTAGATTATTGAGAATCCATGATTTTTTTTTTGTAAATAGTTCAAGAAAAATGAATGAATTGGTGTTCACTGATGTTTGAAATGTGATTCTCAATGAGGAGATCCAAATAAATGAAAGTGAAACATATTTTGGTGATGTATAAAATATGTAAGGAAGGGGATTCTCACCTCATTAGAATATTTAAAAGTATTTGGAGTGAAAATCAAGGGATAATAGTAGTGAAAATTCTTCTAAAAGTGATACTTTTTACTAGCATTATGGAAAGAGAGGTCACCTCAAGAAAAATTGTCATGATAAGAAGAAATTTTCTAGAAGGACTTTATCTAGAGAGATGAGTGTATTAATAGAGAGTAGTTTAAATAAACTTGAAAATATTTATACACAAATGGAATCACATATCATAGATTCTGAATCTTCATTCTATTCCACATGTGAAATAGTGTGCATATCAAATTATGTATCCAAAATTTTTGGTAGAGTGCATCTTCCTGATGATAAAGGTCTTAACATTGTCGGAAAGAGAGAAGTAAAATTTAAATTAAATAATAAGAGTTTTATTATACTAAAGAAACTATAACATGTTTTAAGTCTTTAGAAGAAACTGATTTCCATGGTTTAGATGGATAAAACAGGTTTTAGAATAAGCTTTGCATAAGGAGTATAAAGGATTACTCGAGGTTCCCTTTTCATAGCTAGAGGTGTAAAAGTACGGTCATTTTATCTAACTATAAGGGTAGTGGGAGATAAAACTTCCAGAATGAATTCTTCTAGAAGTTCATAACCTTGGCATAACTAGTTTTGGAATCTTAATGGGAAGGATATGAATATTCTAGTAGATAGAGGCATATTGAAGCTGGATTATTCAGACTTTATAATATGTGAGAGTTATATACTTGCTAAGAAAAAAAATGTTTCTTTCAGTCTTTCTATAATAATACCAAAATTATGTAAGATAGAACTAGGTCATACATATTTTTGGGGACCTGCCCCAGTTTATTTTGATAGAAAATATAGGTACTTTATTACATTCATTTATGATTCCAAAAGAAAAGTATGAGTATACTTTATGAAACATAAAAGTTAGGTGTTTAGAATATTTTTCCAATAGATGATTATGGTGGAAAGAGAAAACAAAATAAAGTTTAAATATATGAGGTTAGACAATGGTATTGAGTTTATCAGAAGGAGTTTTTAGAATTACTACAAGAAAAGAGGAATCTGACATGAGAAAACTATTCTTAGAAAATTTAAGAAAAATGGTGTATTTGAGAGAATGAATCAGAGATTAATGGAAAGAATGAGAATTATTATTCTATATTCTAAAATTTCTAAGGAGTTTTGGGAAGAATCATTAGAAACAAAAACTTACTTAATCAACTGAAGTCCATTGACACCAATTGGACAATGGTTTCCAAAAGAAATTTGGTATGTGAAAGTTCCAGAAGTTTCACATCTTAGATTTTTCATAAGTTTATCCTATATAAATATTGATGATAAATAAAAATAAAATCTTGAATTTAAATCTCAAGCATGCTTCTTCACAATCTATGGAGATGAATATTTTGGTTTTCAACATTGGGATGATGAAAATAAGAAAATTTTTGGAAGTCATAATATGATCTTCAATGAGAAAATCTTGTGGAAATATCATAATTTTAATTAGAATAATATTGAGGATAAAAATTTAACTTTAATTCAAGTTTATCTAAATGGTAGTACTGAAATAAAACATGTCTTGAAAAGTTCAAATGGATCTGAATCTATCGTAAGGTCTCATATTTTGGAATAAATTTTAGAGTGTAGTTTATAAAGTTCAAAAGTTTAGTCAGTGGAAGGTATATAAAAAAGATTAGGAACTAGGGAAGGTTTATCTATACTTTTTAAAGATGAAGATCCAAAAGTTATGGATTTAAATGAACCTAAAACATAGGTTAATTTATGAATAAATTCAATGATCAGATGGCCGATATAGAAGAATAAAGTTAATATAAGTTTATTAATTTTAATGGATGTAAGAGAATCAAATATTCCAAAATTAGTGTCCAATTTAGGTGATTTCATATTTTAGGAGTTAGCGAGACATGAAGAGTTAGATTCACTAGAAGTGAATAACACCTGGGAGCTAACAGAACTACCACTTGGGAATAAACCATTTAAGAATAAGTGGGTATTTTAATTAAAACAAGAGGATGATGGAAGGAAAATATATAAAGAAAGTATAGTTATAAAAATATTTCAGTAGAAGGAAGGTATTGAATTTTATGAGATATTCTATTTGGTATTAAAACATACTACCATTCAAACTATGTTAATATTGGTTGCTTTTGAGAATTTTCACCTCAAAAAAATGGATTCGAAGAAATATTTTCCTCATTGGGTTTTAAAGGAATAAATTTATATGAAGCAACCAGTTGGTTTCATAGAAAATTAGAATTAAGGCTTGGTGTGAAAACTAAAAAGAAGTATTTATGGTTTGAAAAAATAACCAAGGTGTTGGAATTGAAAGTTTGAATCCTTTATAGAAGATAAAGTTTTCATAAAAAGAAACTTTTATCATTGATATTAGTTGAAAGAGTTCAATGGAAATGATTTAATTACCTTACTTTTGTATATGGATGATATGATGTTGGTAGGTTTGAATATTTAGTTGATTAAGAAGTTGAAAGAGGAACCATCAAGAAAGTTTAACATGAAATATCTTGGTGATGCTAAGAAGATCTTGGGAATGATGGTTGATCATGATAGGAAAATTGAAATCTTGGTTTTATCACATAGGGATTGAATCTAGAAGATTATTGAGAGTTTCAGAATGAGTGGATGTAAACCAGTTTCAACCTATAACATCCCAACCCTCCTCATTGGCTTGGGTCAAGGAAGAATTTATACTTGGACTTAAGCGACATCCCCAAGGTGCCAAAGGCTGGAAATAAATACCAAGGTATTCAAAACAGTTGGGGGACAACTTACCCTTTGAAAATAAAAAAACCAAACCAAAAAAACCATAAAAAATAACCACTAAATGATGAATGATAATAATTTATATAACTCAAAGTAAAACAACTGAATATAAAACCCAACTAAAATCAGAGTACCACAGTGGAAGACAAAAACTATCAAAGTACATAGCAGAAGACAAAACCAAAAAAACCCAAAGACTCTAAATACATAGCTTCATAACTCCAAATATGCTCTATGATCCAACTCCACAATAAAACCCAAGTATCACAAAGCACCACTAAAGAACTATGATAATTTACCTCTTCTCATATCCTGATAAATGAAATCTTCAAAAGCACTAAAGTGCCAAAGCAGGGGTGAGTAATGAAACTCATTAGGTTTTCCCCAAATGACTTCCCTACTCATTTCACTTGAATATAACATGTTTGAAAATTTATATAAATCAATTTATATAAATAAATTAAAACATTTTTTATCAAATCCAAGTAGTTTAACACCAAAATATTTTTCCATACTAAAATAGTTTCCAAGGAAAAGAAACCAAACAATAATATAAACCATTTCACATTACTTTTTGGCATACCCATTCCTTGATTCACACACACACCCAAACATGCATGATTCTATGATAGTTTCATATCCATGATAGATTTATCAGCCATACACTAAGTCATAATAAAGTGTCTAATCTACTTGTGCCCCAATGACACAAAACCCTTATCTAGGGTCACATATCTTTGTACCCTAATGGTACATGACCCTTATTTAGGGTCACATCAAAATCATGAACTCATATAACGCATGTATTCCAAAACCATTTCAAATTAACCACTTAAATACATTTTAATAAAATCAATCTTTTATTGAAATAATTTCAAACAAACCATTTACATAAATACAAAAAATACATATTTTAAAATCAAGAAAACAAATCACTTTTCAAACAAATTTCCACAAATCCAAAAATCCAAAAAATACTCAAAACATCACTAAAGAGGGTTTATATCATGCTTTTAAAACCAATTCCACAACCAAATTAAAGAAATTTAACTAATTTTAAACTAATCCATCAATTTATAAGAAGATTAGTTGGTATTGAAGCCACTTACCTTGGAAATTATGGTGAAAATGAAGAACGAAACAAAAATTTCCAAAAAACCAGGTTGAATCTCAAAAAACTCACCTTAGATCTCTTCCCTTAACATAAAAAAGTACAAATATAACCATTTTTATCATTAAACACCTTATATATATCCATAGAAAAATATATCTAAGAAAATGAGAGAGGTAATAAAGTATATCTAAGAAAAACTATGAAAAAATACCACAAAAGGAGACTTACTAAGGGAACTAGGCTTTAACACACCAAGAAAAGCATTCATACCACTTCCGGTTCAATGGGGAAAGCTTCCAAAATATTTGGTAGGATGAAATATAGATTTAGGGTCAAAATGGAGGAAAAATGGAGGGTTTAGAGATAATCATAACCTATATGCACTTTTTTATTATCAAGTTTTAAAATCGTGCACAATTAGTCACACGGTTAGGAAAACTATGTGCTAATTATTCCCCAGCCTCTGCATCAAGGAGAACCTCACATGGTTGGCCCACATAGTCAGAAAAACCATGTGCAAACTATGAAAAACCCTCTCTCCCACTTTTCATGGTTTATCCTAGGTGGCCACATGATTTGGTCAGACTGTGAACCTAAACATGAACCTACCTAGAAGCCCATGTTTCAACTTGAACAGTTACCTGTAGGAGTTTCATGGTTTTCATTAACTGTGATCCAACTATTAACCTTTATAAAGGCCCCCAAAACATTAAAAAATTCTTCCAAACCATCCAAAACTTACCCAAACAATTTACATACTTAAAAATATTAAATAAAGGGTCACTTAATTGAAATAGGGGGTGCTACATTCTCCCCACCATTATCCTTTACATCCTCAAAAAGTAGAAAATTACTACTACCTTGAAAGAGCTCTAGCCAATTATAGATCATTTCTTTCTCATATTCCCAAGTCTCTTCCTAAATATTACCATATTGGCACAAAATCCACAATAGATTGATTCTTTTCCCATGAAAGACTTTCTCTTGCCTATCTACAATCTGTACTAAGATATGAACCAAAAAAGCATCGAGCTCTAGGTTAAGTGATCCTATGAAATCACATGGTCAAGTTCTGGCTGGTACTTTTTCAACTAAGATACATGAAACACATTATGCACAACACTGAACCATGGTGTAAATTCCAAATAATATGCCACCTCCCCAACCTATTCAACTATCTCAAATAGGCCTATGTATTGAGGAGATAACTTTCCATGCTTTCCAAAAAAACATTCTCTCATACTTAGAGAGATCCTCAAAAACACATGATCACTCACCTTGAATGAAAATGACCATCGATGATGACCTGCATATGATTTCTGATAAATCTGAGCCATATCCATCTGTTTCCTGATCAACCGAATCTTCTCTATTGTCTCTTGGACAAGGCTTGACCCAACTAGGAAAGTCTCACCTATTTCGACCCAACAAAGTGGAGAATGAAAAGAATTCCCATACAATGCTTAAAAAGGATCCATATATATCAAGGCTTGATAAATTTTTTTATATGATAAATCCACCAACATTACATGCTCTTCCCATGAGCCACTAATATACATTACACAAGCCCAAAATATCTCTTTCAATGTTTTTATCATTTGTTCATATTATCCACCTATATTAGGATGATACACCATAATCATAGTCAACTAAGTACCAAGGGATTATTGTAAGGACTTCTATAAATGAGATGTAAACCTCAGGTCTCTATTTGATACTATTAAAACTGGTATGCCATGCCGCTTTACCACTTCTTGGATATAGATTTTTAAAAAGTGCTCCACCACATAGGATTCAAAAATAGCGATGAAGTAGGATGAATTTTTGATCCAATCCACTATCACCCAAATGGAATTGTATTTTCAAACCATTATTGGGAGACCTATTACAAAATCCATGGATATCTATTCCCATTTCCAAATAGGAATAGGTATGGACTTCAACATACTTTTTGGTCATTGATTCTCTGCCTTAACTTTCTAAAAATTTAAGCATATAAAAAAAATCATCCACTATCTTTTTCATACCGATCCACCAAAATTATGCTTTCAACACCTTAGAAATATTCTGTATTCCTAGATGAACAACCCATATTAAATGGTGGTTTTCATGAAAAATCCATTCCTAACAAGACACAAGTACAACCTTCTGATTTTGAAACCACAAAACTAAACTCCCATCCAACCACCATCCCTAAATAGGATTCCCACCATTGATTTTTGACCTTATAGCAACACATTCTGAATCAGAAGTTTATGTCACCTTAACCATTTAAACCAAATCATGAACATAAGAAACTAGAAATAAAACCAAAACTTCACATCGGTCTTCACATTCCAAGTTCATGTCATCTATGACTAGCATCAACTATTATAGGTCTAACGTCTCTTTTTATAAATGAGTATAGAACTTTGTGATTAATGAATCTGCCACTGAATTTCTTTTACCCAGTGTATACATTAAGTAAAATTCAAACATTTTTATATACTCCATCCATATTCTTTGTCTTAGATTCAATTAACTTTGTGAGAAAACATGCTTCAAGCTCTTATGATCTATAAAAAGTATAAATTTATCACCAAAGAGGTAATGATTCCAAGTATTTAAATCATGGAATACAATAGATAACTAAAAATCATGTGTTGGGTAGTTATTATCATAGAAACATAACTATCTTGATCTATAAGCAACAACATAGTCTGCCTTCATGAGAACACATCCTAACCTCGACCCCAAAGCATCACAATACACCATGTACCCTTGTCCTGATTCTAGAAAAAACAATATTAGTGATGATGTAAGATGAACATTAAGCTCTTGAAAAGACTTTTAACATTCCTCATCCCATTTGAATGGAACATTATTCCTTGTATAAGATATCATAGGTGAGGATAGTCATGAAAAATCATGAACAAAGTGTTAGTAATAACAATATAGATCAAAGAAACTACATATCTCAAAGACATTATTTGGTGGTTGCTAAGAGATAATAGCCTCTATCTTTTCTAGATCCACAGTAACAACTTTTCAAGAGATTTAATGTACAAGGAAACGTACCTATTGTATCCAAAAATCACACTTTGATAGTTTGGCATATAGATGATGATCCCACAATATTCCCAACATTGTTTCCAAGTTTTCTCATGCTTGAACCTTTTCCTTGAATACACCAATATGTCATCCACAAACACCACAAAAAAAATTAGACATCTATGAAATATATGATTAATAAATTCCATAAAAACTGATGGCGTATTTGTAAGAACGAAAGGAATTACCACATATTCATAATGGACATATCTACTACTAAAAGATATCTTCAGAATACCATCCTTACAAAACTTGAAATTGGTGATATCCTGAGCACAATTAAATTTTGGAGAACCACTAAACTCCCTTAAATTGATTAAATAGATCTTAAATGCATGGATTTGGATACCTATTCATTATCATAACTTGATTAATCTTAGAATAATTCATACATATCCAAAGAGTTCCATCCACCTTTTTGACAAACAAGACTGGTGCTGCCTATAGAGATGTGTTCAGTCTAATGAACCCTTTTATTTATAGCTCTTCCAACTACACTTTTTGTTACCTTAATTTTTTTGGTTCTATCTAGTAAGACAAAAGGTAAATAGGATAGGTCTTCGAAAGGAGATAAATCATAAAATCCATTTCTCTTGTGGGTGGAAACCATGAGGAATTATTTGGTAAAAAAATCTTGAAACTTATCAACAACCACTAGAAAATTTCTATTATAAATATATTACATTGATTCCATAGTCAAAGCTACCAACTAGTATGAGATATTTTCATATATTTATGCACATAATCCCATTGCACCTGCCTTTACATTCGTGTCCCATCTAAAGAGATGCTCGATTCCATCATTAGTCATAAAACTAACCCATTGATTATAATAGTCGATGTGAGCATTGAATGTTGTCAACCAATACATACCCAAAATTATATTATAGACATAAATCTAAAGAAATGAGAAATCCCATATCATCTCAGATCCATCAAAAGTTATAGTAAATACTCTACACATAAAGTCTTGACATTATCTTTGACCAAGAGGAGTTTGTAGTTCTAACATAGAAGTCATCATATCAATATTTAAACTTAGAAAATCAACAACATGAGAAGAAATAAAGGAATGAGATGAAAACATATCAAACAAATCTTTCATAAGGGTATAATTCAAAATAATTGTACCTCTCACCATCGATGGTTCAAACTGACCATCCACAATAACTTGTTCAGCTACATATAATTTATTACTCATGGCACTTTGTTATTTATTTACCTTAATAAGGAGTCATGGTATTCCTAGAATCACCATGTCTAGATCTATTCTGCTGATGAAGATTGTACTATTATCCTCTTCCCATCGAATCATAAGACATTTGTGACACATGAGATGTGTCCTGAACACCCGACCTTTGAGCACCGTGACAATAACACTAAATATGCTCCATATGTTTTCAATTGTGGAATTATCTCGGTGGTACCATACACTCCCACTTCATGTGGTCAAATGAACCACATTGGTAACATCTAGCTTTGCTCTTGGGTCTTGGAAGAAGATTCACCAATCCAAAAATCTGATTTTGAGTTGTTCCACTACCGTGGAAATAGGTTTCCGTCTTCTGATTTCTCCCAACATTAGAGTTCCCACCATTTCCTTTAGGTATCAACATGATCCCTCCAACCATATCTCCTGAGATATCCTTTCCTACCACCGTCACTCTATTAACCATATTTGTATAATCCATTACAAAAATCATGACAATATTATAGTGAATCTTCTACCTTAGCACAGATTAAAAAATAAGTGCCTTCAAGGACACACTAGCAAAATCTTCAGGTTAAAAAATAGACTAAATTTATAAATTTAGCTGTGTACTCTATTGTTATAAGGGTATCCTATTTCAAGATGAAGAATTCCATCATTCCTGTAATCCTGAACATATAAGGATAGAATTATTTTTTAAATAATTCTTAAAAATATTCCCATGAAAGGCATTGGTCTAATTTAGTATGAATCGCTAAATTTCACCATTAGATTACAAGATCCTCCAACATATACATCACAAGATTGACAGTCAACTCTACTAGTTTTCCAAATAAATTGAAGATTATATTCATTCTATTCATCCACACCTCTAACTTCTCTATTTAATAATCACCCTAAAATATGGGGGGATTATACTTCTAGAACTATATGGAATGATCCACTTTCCTTAGTTTATCTCTTATATTCCCTCTATCCATATCATGAAAAGCTTGAACTATACTCTGAACCACCTACTGGTTCACCTATGGCTCAAGTGAAACCACGTTCTCAATAGGTTCCTCCAGTTGGTTACTAGGACTCTTAATAGGTTCCATTTTTTATACATATAACAAATTCCATAAGTCTTACTCTCTAGAAACTAATGTCTTAATAATTAAAAATTCTATAACATTATATATCACAACATTGATTTCCAAAATTCAAAATTTTATACATTCAACCATTATTGAAAATTTCCCCATGCTTTTGAAAATCATACCATTTTCAAAATAACCATTTCATGCCTTTTAAAAATCCCACATTTGGGATTTTTTTTAACAATTTTCAGAAATCAAAACTTTTGTACCAAATCATATATCACCACTCAATGAAATATTCACCCATAATAGGAAGTTATTTCTAAAATGCATGTCATTCTCTTCTCATTGGCTAAATCCATGACAATGAGGTTCTAATTCCTATAAGTGTCTCCAAAACATGTATGTAATCAACTCTATGGTAACTTTAAGTTCAACATAAAAAGGTTAGATACATATTTTTATGCTCTACATTTCAAGTCCCAAAAATAATACTCTATTCTACCAACCTCACACAAGGAATAGATTAGAATTAATTTCCACTCAAAGGCTGATAAAATGATGACCAATTAAAATACTGAACAAGACTAATACCAAATTAAATTCAAGGACCAAACAAGATAATAGAATTTGTAACATCCCACCCCTCTTCATTGGTTTGATTCAAGGTGGAATTTCTACTTGGCCTTAAGTGAAATCCCCATGGTCCCGAATGCTTCCAATAATTTCCAAGGGATTCAAAACAGTTGGGGGTTCATTTTCCATTTGAAAATAAAACAACCCAACCAAACACACCACAAACAAATAACCAATAAATGATTCATGATAACAATGTATACAAATCAAAGTATAACAACTGAATATCAAACCCAACTATAATTAGAGTACCACAATGTAAGACTACAACCATCAAAGTACAAAGTGAAAGACAAAACCAAAAAAACCCAAAAACTCCAAATACATAGCTCCATAACTCCAAACACGATCCATGCTCCAACTCCATAGTACATCCCAAGTATCATGAAGAACCACAAAAAAATGTGACACTTTAACTTTTCCAATGTCCTAATAAATGATATATGTAAAACCACAAAAGTGTCAAAGAAAGGGTGAGTAATGAAAATTAGTAGGTTTTCCCCAAACGACTTTCCTACTCATGACACTAGGATAGAACATGTTAGCACATTTATATTAAATAATCTATATAAACAATTGAAATCATTGTATATCAAATCCAAGCAGTTTAACACCAATTTTTTCCATACTAAAATAGTTTCCAATGAAAAGAAACCAAACAATACTTTAAACAATTTCACATTTCTTTTTGGCACACTCATTCCATGATTTACACACAAACCCACACATGTATGCTTCTATGACAGTTCCATACTCATTGAGAGGTTTCTAATTCATCCACTATTTTTTCACAAAGTTGCCAATATCTTCATGCACCAATGACATATTCCCCTTATCTATGTTCACGTCTCTATATACCCTAAAGATACACACCCCTTATTCAGGGTCATACTGAAAGCATGAACTCACGCAACCCATGTATGCCAAATCCATTTCAAATCAACCATTTAAATATAAACATTATTTTATTTAAAACCTTTCAAACAAACCATTTCTATAAATCCAAAAAATCCATATTTTAAAATAAATATTTTAAAAACAATAAAACAAATCACTTTGAAAAACTAATTTCTATACATCCAAAAAATACTCAAACCACAACTAAAGATGGTTTCTTCCATGATTTTCACACCAATCCCATTAAAAAATTCAATAAATTTAACCAATTTTCAACTAATTCTTCAAGTTATAATAATATGAGTTTAGAGTGAAGCCACATATATTGGGAATTATGGAAAAAATGAAGAACGACATGAAAATGCACAAAAAATGGGTTGAATCTCCAAAAACCCTCCTTAGATCTCTTAACCTAACATTAACAAGGACAAATATAACCATAATTGACATCAACGACATTAGATATATCTTCAAGGGATTAGATATAAGAAATTGAGAGAGGGAATATAGTATATCTAAGAGAAACTATGAAAAAATACCACAAAAGGAGACTTACCAAGGGATTCAGGCTTTAATGCACCTAAAAGACTCTAGATCACTTTCAGTTCGATGGATAAAGATTAAAAACATTTAGAAGTAAGAAATATTGATTTATTTACAAAATAGAGGAAAAATTATGGGTTTAGATCTAATCCTGACCTAGATCCACTTTTTTAGGATCTAGTTTTTATATCGTTCATGGTTTGTTGCACAGTTAGGAAAACCGTGCGCTAACCATGTGCCAACCTCTGCCTCATAGAGTACCTCTCATGGTTAGCCTGAACAGTTAGAAAAACCATGAACCAAACATGAAAAATCCATCTATCCCAACTTGCATGGTTTCTCCTGGGTGGCCTCATGGTTTGGAAAAACCATGTGCCTAACCGTGCACCTACCCAGAAGCCCCTGTTTCACCATGAACAATTTCTTGCAGGAGATTCACAATTTTCACTAACCGTGATCCAAACTTACACCTTTATAAATTCCCCTAAAGCATTCCAAAAGTCTTCCAAACCCTCCCAAAATTCAACCAAACATTTTAAATTCTTAAAAATTATAAAGAAAGGGTTACTTAATTGAAATTGGTGGTGCTGTGAAACCCTTCTTTCTGGTCACTTTAAAATTTCAAAGGAAAAGGAACCATAAACGTAAAAATAAAATCAGTATATGGATTAAGTTCTATATTCATTAGTAATTGAAATTTTTATGTATGCTATGATGTGTACACACCCAGATATTTCTCATGCAGTGGGAGTGGTTAGCCTGTTTATGGAAAATATAGAGAAGGTTTATTAGGAAGCTGTAAAGTGTATTATTTGGTATCTCTAAGTAATAGAGGGAACATATCTTTGCTTTAGTGATGATGATTTATTACTTGGGTTTATTGATGAAAAATTTGGGCATGATTATAATTATCAAAAGAGTATAACCAAATATGTTTAAACTTTCAAAGGAACCACTACAAGTTGTATGTATAGGTTAAAACCATTGATTTCACTTTCTACAATAGAAGTAGAGTATATGTCTATTATGAAAGAAGTCAAAGAGATAGTATAATTAAGGAATTTAGTTTAAGAAATAAAATTAAACTAAGGGGAAAGGGTTATTATTATGTTATATTTAGAGTTTAATTTATTTGTTTAAGAATAAAATACTTTATTCAAGAAATAAAAAATTGATTTGAAGTTCCATTACATCCAGAAGACATTGTAAGATGGTGATTTGGAGTTATAGAAAGAAGCTAGGAAACAAAATCCATCAGATATGTTTACCAAAAGTTTGATACCATAAATACTAAGTTAGCATAAAGTCTTAGTTGAGATTGGGTGAATGACATGAGGTGGAAAAGCATTGTATCCAGAAAGATCAAAAGGATGTTTTATATAAATTGAAGGTGGTGTCATGGTGTTTACTCTAAAGTAGTCTTCAAGTGGGAGATTTTTGTGAATGTGTGAATCCAAATTTAGTTGAATGAATTTATTAAACCTAAAGGATTGGTTCCATAATATATTTAGTTTTTTTGAAGTGGTGAAAGTGACTTTGTTTTCATTCAGTGTTTCAAAAGGAGGTTTCTAGAAAGTGGTGTTTTGGAAGGGTATTCTTCTGATGAGTTTAGGATAAGGTGGTCTTGTTCCAGAATTTTGATTGAGACTTTTTAGAAGGTGGTATATTTTCAGTATGATTCTATGGAGGTTGTTGTTTTACTTTATGAAGTGGACACCTTGATGATTTATATAAGAGATCAGTAGTGGGAACAATGGAACATATGGCCTCCCATTTTTATTGGATTTCAGTGCATCTAGATAAATGAAAATTACCCACTATATATAGATAGAGGGGACAAATTTTGTTTAATGATGTAACATAAACATAGTGAAATTGTGATTACTTATTTCTAGTAATCTAGAGTGACTCATTAGTTGGTAAGTTATAAAGTTTTATTTTTGAAGAAATGAATGGTTACAATGTTTCTCCCATGAATATAGCACTTTTAGTCTAAACAACATAAAACCAAACTGTTCCTTTCTTTCTTACATTTATTTTCATCATATGAATGTTTTGTTATATACTAGAGTAAAAAAAGATAAATTTGAATGACTTAGTGGTAGTGATTTTGGTGAATTTTGTTTATTTTAAGTTTCGAAACATTAAGATCAGATATTTCCATCAGGAATATATTTTTTCTAGGTGATTCTAGAATGAATGCTTATAATATTTATTGAAATGATAGTGTGGAGGAATTATCAACAATATATTCTCTGATATATTCCTCCCTATCCATTGATATAATGGTAATGGTGATAATAACCCCTATATGAGATCTCATCTTGTTCTACCCTCCATCCCATGCGTGCAAGTGATGTAGAGGGTCCTTCTAGTTAGCTTAGAAAATTACCAATCAAATATTATTATTTATAAACCACCAATATTTCTCACTTATAGTTTCACATGAAATGATGATCATGAAGAAATTAGCCACCTAGATCTAGCCTATTCCACCAAATACAGACTAGTACTAGGTAGAGGGAGATGAAGGTTTGTTGATTAAGGAAATAAAAAAATAATAAAAAATTCAAACCAAATAAAATCGCACTTGATAATGAAAATTTATAAAAGAATATTAACACCAATTTTAATATAATAGAGAAAAAATATTTTATTCTATTATGTATATGAACTCAAGCATCAAAGATAGGTTAATCCGTCCCTTTCTAGATCACTCAGAGTTTTCCCCTCCATATGAATGGTAACCAAGAAGAGAGGGTAAAATAAAGGAATTACAAATATTAAATATAAATTAAAATGGGAAGGACAATAAAACAATAATAGATCATGAGAAAGGGTATAAGGGAAAAATTCACAAAGATTCCCCTCTCTAGAGAATGATCTTATCCTATTATAGAAGCATGGTTTCCTCTTTTAAATATATTGGTCAAACCTAAAAAATATCCTCGTTTTAGAGTTCCTTATTCTTTATAACATATTTAATTCTATTTCATATTTTGACTATCTAGAAAACCTGTGGTTTACTTATTTACTCTTAAAAAAAACTTATCATGAATAGATTCATGTGGTAGTCTCTGAGTGGATGCATAGGTGTTGATGTGGTAGCCCAAAGGTTTGGTTTTAAGTTTGGATGAATTTACTATATATTGTGTGTGACCATTTCCTCATCTTTAAACATTGGTTTTTGGAAAAGTGCTAGATTTACCATGAGGATTGAGTAATTGTGTGAAATATGAGTGACCATACAAAAGGTTTAATGAGTGGTTGATCAAATATTTGTGTGGTCTCTATTTATATAGTAGGTCAAATTAATATGTGATAACTTGGAATTTCCTCAAGTGGTAGGTTGATTCCTTTTGGTTTGTCAGATTTATTCTTATAGTGACTTTGAGATTTTGTGAAATTTCTTCTTGCAGTTGATCCATTCATGTGGTTTGTTAAATTACACATGCATTCATACATTCCATT
Source organism: Viscum album (assembly GCA_963277665.1). NCBI lineage: Eukaryota > Viridiplantae > Streptophyta > Magnoliopsida > Santalales > Viscaceae > Viscum > Viscum album. The sequence goes on from OY728148.1 coordinate 804,358,652, forward strand.
ATTATGTTAGATTCATGGATGAATCCTATAATAGTCAAGTGTGTGGTCACTTTAAATGATCATGCAATCACTTAAAGACCTTGAAAAATTCCATCCACAGTTGATTCAATTCTTATTGAGGTTAGTTGTTCCACATGGTAGGTCAAAATCCTTCTTTAATTTTATGGATCGACCACATGAATGACAAGTGAAAATGTGATAGGGTTTAATGTGAAGTCACTGTGAGAGTTTTATGAAATTTAGGCATAATTGCTCATCAAAAAAATTCCATAATTATCATATTTATTCACTTAAACACAAAAAAAACTTTTAATTTATTCAAAGTAAACTCAACCACTAAAAATAACAACTAAAAACAAAATATTAACTATAGGACTTATTATAATAATTCAAAAGGATCAAATAATCAATTTAAACTCAATATTTAATCCATTTATTAATTAAACACCATATTATTCCTTAAAATAAAAATTATTATAAAAACCCAAGATCTTCTCAAAATGATTGGTTTAAAATCATTGAAACTCAAGGTAAAATGTATTAAAATATTTTCTTGTTAATTACCCTAAATTTAAACCTTATATTCCTGATAAGTGAATTCCAAAATATTACTGAATAAAAATTCAACTACCTATCTAGTGTGAGTTTCTATATTCAATAATATATTTATAAAATTATCACGCCTCATCAATGTTCTTATTTCAATTTTATCCACAAAGTACATTAAATTAACTCCCACTTATTTCATCCCTTCATGTACACTTATGCCTACCTTCCTCAAAACATTTCACTCATTACTCATGTATAATTTTCAAGAAAGGAATTTCCCATTCCAAGTTCACACAAGTTTCACCATAGTATTGATGAATTTATTTATCTCCACCTAATGAGTCAAGTTAATATGCATATCATGAGGGATTAATTGGGTTTTTTGTGTGGTTTTAGGGTAGGCATGATTTTAATTTCAAACTATTGAGACCAAATGAGGGGGTTTTGGATCTAATATGAAGCTCAATGCATGATTTCAGTTTCCTCCATGATTGGATTCTCCCTAAAATTCCTATGCCACCACTCAACTTCTATTCTTTGATATCTATATGGGAAACCCACACCTTTTATCAATATATCAACAATAAAAATTCCCTTACTATGTTTCCTCCATTATATTTTTCAAACACATTTTTTGTGTTATACTTTTAATCCAATGGCCCGAAGGCCTTCATTTTTTATTGATTTTTGATAATCCACCTTTCAAGGGGCGAGGTGGAACCCTTACAAGGCCCATATATGTAAGTTTTATATGGATTGTAGGCCTTAGAGGAATTCATTACTTGTAGGCTTCAAACATTACATACAACCCGGACTAACTACTTGGAACTGCTCCTCCCCAATATCTTAATCATGAAATCAACTCTCCACTTTTACATGGCTGCTCTGCTAGGCTATCCTGTGCATGAATAGTCTTGTCCTGATGGAAGGTGCCTTACCCTCTCATTCTTTCAATCTATGTAGCTTCTGATATGGTGAAATCTCCTTTCTCATCCTCCTTATAGAGCTTGTTCCTTGTAGGTTGTCTGGTTTGCATCTGCACTTAAGGTAGCCCAAATGCCTTACTGGCCTGAAGGCTTGGGTGGATCGAAGGCCTTAAAGGACTTGGGGACTAAATCGGTGGCCCAAAGGCCCAAACAGGGGAAAATTACCTACTACTATAGTTCCAAATAGTACTACTACACTGCTGCTACAATACTGCTACAATACCCCCCCAAAATCTGTGCCTCCACCTGGATTTGATCTCGGGTCACCTGGATTCACTTTAGAGTCCTCACCAACCGAGATGAGGCTCATGTACTTATAATTTTAATGGAAGAGGAGGATTATAAATTATTTTCTTGAGGGTTTGAGTCCTACCTAGCCCTGAATTAGAAAGTATTTTCTTTCCTCTTAATGAATCCCAAGTCCTTTATCATTCTTCTTCTTCACTAGCTCCTCCAAACATCACATTCAAGTGGGTTAAAATTTTTATAGACATACATATTACTATATAAATTCTTATACAATCTATCACTATCATGATTTTAGTAATTCCTTCTTTATTTTCCCTTTAGAAGTAGAATTGTTTCAACTTTTCGAGATATATAATTTCTATTTAGCATAATATTTTGAGGGAAAGATAGGGATTTTTTTCATTAAAATAGTGGGTGTATTTCATGTACAAACTTGGATGAAATTAAGAACATTTCTTTACTCTCCCCATCCATTTTTTTTGAAAAACAACAACACAAAAGGTGTCACAAATTTTTCCTTAAATTCGAAGAAGATTCTAACAATTTTTTATATCCCTTTTCTCATCCCCCCATACCCAAATTCAACTTAAAACATGGAAATTATTATATATAAAGAAAAATATAGATATTTATCTTGTGATGTGTCTTCTTAATAGATTCATTCCTGGATGATAAGGGTTACAAATATTTATGTACAGGTAGGCTTGAAAAAGTTTTTATTGAAAAATGGGCTTAAAAATCCAAGGAATGCCTCAATCACTTAAAGAAAAATTTCCTTGAATTATCAAATGTTTTTATTAGATTACTAATTAAATTTTGTTTATTCATGTATGTCTTGGTTCTCTCATGAAATAGGGTATTATGAATAAAATTTCAAATTTTTTTCAAAATCCTCTCGGGTGTGTGTTTAAAAATATAGGGCAGTATTTCATGACATGTATTTAAAAAATTAATGGGTTTTACATGAAATTACATCATTTAGATTTTGAAAAAAAAATATTTTAAAATTTATATAATATTATTTAATTATTTAAATTAGTTTCTTAATAATGACATGAATTTAATGTTTGTAAGGTTATTCAATTAAAGTTCAAAGGTTTCAAAACATACTAAAAAAAAAGTAAAAAGGGATTAAAAAAAGAAAATTTGAAAATTTATTAAAATAACCTACAAGGTTCCCTCCCCACGATTGACTAATGTGGTGTATTTAATGCATTAATATTTATTTATCATGTAGATAGATTTTAAATGGAATCAAAAAATTCTTCAAACATTAGGAAGTGGTAAAACATAATGGATTTATATTAATAAATAAGTCGTATGAGTGCGATCTTATCCAATGGATATTGGGGTAGGTTCCCATGGTACTTCTTTACCCTATGTCCATTAATAGTGAATGATGTTTCTTCTAATTCCCTCCTATGAATCCCAATGGCCTTAGATTTTATTTATTTTGGATAATCCCCTTTTTTACTGGGTTAAGAGGGAACCCTTACATGAACCATAGGCCCAGAGGCAAAAGGCCCAGTATATAACCCAAAGGCCCATAGGCACATGGCCCAATACATGACTCAAAGGACCAAAGACCCCACTATACTAGAATATACCCTCCCAAGAATATGATTCATTTTAGTCACCTATATCTCTACCTCTCATGAATTATTGACTAGAATTTCCCCATGTAGGGATGAATAATGTCTAATACTGATGTAGATTTCAAAACCTTCTCATTATTCTAATCCTGTTAGAAATACTCTAGTGGCTACTACTTGATTTGATTCCTCTTCTGGGAACTACTCCAATGTGGTATGGACTAACTTCTTTTGTGGCCTGAAATCCCATGGCTCAGAGGTCTAATGTGTCCTAAAGGTCCTATGGACCAAGGGATGATGATGGACCAAAGGCTCTATGGATCATAGGCACAAATCGATGGACCAAAGGCCTAATCAGATGAATAATTATGGATACTATAGTACCACTATATTAATTATGTAGTACACAAAATATCCATCTACCGAGATTTAATCCTAGGATTCATGAAGGATTATAGGGTGTGTTAACCACTCGACTACCACCCCAACTGCTTTCTTCTCTCACAATCTACACAATAGAAAATAGGTGTACACGAGTAATTGTAAAAGTAACTTACCATCTGGAAAAAAGTTTATCTAACATCAACTTGAGTCTTGAGTTATACAATAAAACTTAATCTCTTGGATGGAAGGTTTTTCGATGAATCATACTGTTATGAGCTACCCTTGTTATCTATTTGTAAATATCTTAATTTTCAAAATCGTTTTATAATTTCTTCCTAGTCATGCAGTTTCAATATACTTGATTTTCCATCTCTATAATGTTCTAGATCCATATCCCTTATAGCCTAGTAGGCTTTATGTTCTAATTTAATGGTGAGGTGATAAATTTTCCCATAAATTAATCAATAGTGGATCATTTTAATGGGTGTCCTATAGGCCATCCAATAATCTCTTAAGGTGTCTTCCAAACCTTGGATCTAATCCTTCCTGTTTATTTTTATAGACCTCTCTAAAATTCCCTTAATTTTATTATTGTATACTTCATCTTGGCTATTAGTTTTTGGATGATAGGGTGTTTATGTTTTATAATTCACCCCATAATTTCTCAATAAATCCCCCATTATCCTATTATAAAAGTGATCCACTTGATCAATGATGATGGATATGGTCACTCTAAACCTATAAAATATGTTATCCCTCAAAAAATGATACCCAATATGAGCATTATAAGTTTTGGTGGATTTGGATTCCAACCATTTCAAAACACAATCCACTAAAATTATAATATAAGAATTTATAGATGAAATCAGAAATGATCCCATGAAATCTATGCCCCAAACTTCAAAAATTTCACAAAATCTACCTGGTATTTGAGGAATTTGTTTCCTTTTTGAAACATTTCAAAAAAAAATAACTTTATTCAATTTTTTACAAAACTCATGATAATATTTAAACAAGTTGGACCAAAAAATTCCATATTATTATAATTTTTTACCATCCTTTAACATTGAATGTGGCCTCCACATGATAAAGTGCGACAAAACTCAAAGAAAAATTCAATTTCACTTTCAAGTGGGAATCTTCTTATCATTTTATCATTGAAAATTTTACAAAGATATGGATCATCCTAAATGTAATATCTAGATCCATATTTTATTTTTTGAATTTAGTGAGGATTTAAGTGCACCAGGGTTTTAGATGTTAACAAATAATTCACCATGTCTACATACCATGGTACTTCACCTTCAACCAAGTAGATACACTCCCCTGGAATGTGGTCCAACACTGTTTTGTGGGATATAATCCAAAAATCAGCTTCATGGGGTAGTCTAATCAAGAGATAGACCACATAGTTCTCAGATATATTCTTATATTTGATTTGTAAGTTGAACTACTAAATTAATAGCATCTATATCACAATATTTGACTTGACATATTCCTTCTTTATCCAACATCTAAGGGCTATATGGTTAGAAAAAACATAAACTTTAGTTCCAATAAAATATGATTTAAATCTATCTAAAGTAAATAAAAATTCCCAAAACTCTTTTTTATGGATGTGTAGTTGAATTGTGTTACATAAATGGTTTTATATTCATAAGAAATGACATATGTCCTACCCTTAATTATTTGAGAAAGGAATTCTCCAAATACTTGGATATAAGCATCATAAAGAAGATCAAATGGTTCATCCCAATTTAGTGGTTACATCACTGGAGGGGTTATAAATATACTGTTTAATTCATCAAAGGATGCATTTCACTCCATATTGAAATCCAAATTAGTATATTTTAATAGTAATCTAGAGAGAGAGAGAAAAATCTTACTAAAATCCTTGTTAGACCTCCTATATAATCCCACATGTCCTAAAAAAGATCTAACATGTTTTACATAAGTAGGGTAAGGCAAGTAATTTATCACTTAATTCATTTATTTATCCACTTCAATGTATTTTTTTGAAATGATATGACCAATGTAAATTCCTCTCTCAACCATGAAATGAAAGTTTTCAAAAATCAAAACAAGATTCCTTTAAATGATTTTTTTTAAGATTTTTTTGATATTTTGTAAACAATGGTCAAAATAATTTTTGAAAACTATAAAATCATCCAAGAATACCTCAAAGAAACCCTTAATATGATCAAAAAATATACTTACCATGAACCTTTGAAATATAATTGGAGCATTTCATAGTCCAAATGACATTTTACTTTAAGAAAAGGTGACAAAGGAGCATGTAAAGGTGGTCTTCCTCTGGTGATCCAGAGTAATGGGAACCTAGAAATAACTTTAAAATCCATACAAGAAACAATAATGATTTGTACTGACTATTATATCTAACATATAGTCATTTAAAGAGTCAGGGAAGTGATCTTTCTAAGTGACATGATTTAATTTTATATAGTCTATGAAAGATCTCCAGCTGTTCTGAATTCTCATAGGTATCAATTCATTATTTTTATTCCATACAATGGTTTGGATAGTTTTCTTGGGAACTACATTTATGGATTTGACCCATTGGGAGTCTGAAATGGGATAGATAATCCCTACTAATGAGGATTTCTCTATATCCTTCTTCACTACCTCTTTCAAGATAGGATTAAACCTCCTTTGAAGCTTCTTAACAAGTTTGAAATCTCTTTAAAGTAAAATTTTATGTTAGTATAATTTGGGGGTTATTCTTAGGATATCAAATAATATTCACCCTATTTATTGGGTATTTATTCTCAAAAGATAAATTGATATTTTTTATGGGTTTTAGATAGATTATTATCAATTATTATTGGTAATTTTTCTCCTTACATGAGGTATACATATTTTAGTTAAGTTAGAAGGGGTTTTAATTTTATATTTGGAGGTTTATCAATATATGGAATTAAATTAAGACTACCCATTCCCAAATATTAAAATTCATGAACACAAGGTAACATATTAGATTATTTATCATGAAATAAATTATTAGATTCACCAAGAAGTTGGGGGTGTAGCTGAGTAGTAAACCCCCATGATCCTGCATCAAAGAGAGCCAAGTTCAAAATCGGGTAGGGGTATTTATGAGTTAATATATCATGTACTATAGCAGTAATATTTTAGTGGAACTATTCACATGAATTGGGATTTTGGACCATAGAGTTGGGACTATGGGTCACATGGCCTTCGGAACATCAATGGACTTCAATCCACAGGGCCTCTGGGACATTATTAGTGGAAGGACCTCTAGATACAAGGCCTATAGGTTACCAAAATTGGGTTAAATATGGAGTAAAAGGTACTAGGTGAATGACTTAGTGGAATAATAAGTTCGTTTGTACTGAAAATTCTAGGTGGGTGTCCTTGATTATAGGGATATGTGCGTTGATTCTTGTCATCCAGCCTTCCATACCCATGGACCACTGATGTGGGATGGAGGGGTTACCTTACATATGACTATCAATACTTGGAATCTATTTGAGGATGTAGAGAAATAGGTAGGTGATTCAATATAGGGACACATATGCATCACTGGGTGTGTGTATCAAAAGAAAGATCATCATGTCGAAACCTATCATCCATCCCTCCTCCCACACCATGGATTGGAGGGGTGCCTTGTCACGATGCACTAGTCAAGTATAATGAAATGGTTCATGGTAGGGGGGTGATGAAAATTTCAGATTGTGATCATGGTTTAATGATTATTGGCATGGGAGAGGCATAATTTATGAACGAATACATGGAATGATATAGACTACTCACTCAGGGTCGTTAGGCCATGTATAGGCCTTCAAGTCACTGGGACTTTGGGCCATGTTGTAATGGGACTATGGGCCACTGGGATTTCAATTAATGTAAGAATTACCTATAAACCTAGTTAAAGAAGAGGGAATTATTTTGTCATAAAAAAGGACCTCAACCTAAACCTATTAACAAAATTACCAGATTCGCCAAAAAATTCAGAATCGACCTCTTCTTTCATGATAAAAATATAATTTTCAGAATTATAGATAACCTCTTTATTTATGAGTTTTTTAATAAAAAAATATTCTACCAAGGATAAAAATTCATGCAGCTTATCTAAACCTTGAAAGGTTTTAGCTTCTTTAAGACGTGAGAGTGTAAAAATTGAATGGTTATCAGAAGGATATCTCATGGAATTAAAAATATTGAAGTGTGTAGTGCAATCTTCCAACTCTATTACGAGTGTTACTTCATGGAAATCGATGATGGTATTGACTGTCTTTAAGAAATTTCTCCTCAAGATGATGGGTGAGTGGCTTGGTGCTCTATCCTCCTCCATGTTGATCATATAGAAGTCATCTGGGAATAACTGATCTTGGAATTTTATAAGGAAATATTCCAATAATCCTATTGGAAATATAATGGACCAGTTTACAAGTTTTACTAAAAATATCAATGGATTAAAATATAATATATAAAAATATAAAAATTTAGAGTGATTAATACCATTTATTGAATAAACATGATCACACAAAGTATCATAGAAAATTAAAGGGGTAATGGTGTAGGGAATAAAAAATTTCCATGGATCCTGACATTTGGTGGGTAAATGGTGTGTGATAAAGGATGAGAAACTTCTTACTAAGATGATTATTTAATTTCCTCAAAGCCTCCCATTTTTGGTGAAAATTTCTTTGAGAAACTTGGCATACTTGAGAATCAATTTTAGGGATCCTAAAAGAGGTATATTGATTTCAACTTTGAGTAAAGTGTCCAAAATTTCTTTTTGATGTTGTTATTCCTAAATATTCTTGAATTTTATCATCCTCTATAGTAATGGTGATGAAAAGTCTATATTCTCACCTTATTTTCTTTAGAGTGGTGTTTCTATTCTCTTCTTCCTTGACGCATCCTTCTCCTCTTCCATTTTTTTCTACTTTTTGGGGATGATTTTATGACTTCTACCTATAATTTTCAGAAGTCCTAGCCTCATTCTCTCCCAGATCGGGTTGACTTAGTTTAGGATCAGGTGATGGGGTGGGATATCTTTTACACTCATTATTATTATTATCATATTAATAGTCTCCTTTGGGTTAGAGATTGTTTGGATAGGTAGTTTACCCGGATTTTTAGATAAAAGCTCCAATAGACTTCCAATATGCTTCTTTAACTCTCCTAGTCCAATACTCATCTTGTCAACCTTAGATTATTGTGGCTTAATTTAAGGTTTTCACTAGTGAATGTTTGTTCATAGGGTCTCTTTGGCTAACTAAGGGGATATTGATTTGTGGGTTAGCTATAAGTATGTTTGTGAGTCTATTGGAATAATGGTGGGTGATAGTATTGTTGTTGGAAGATGGGTTATTATTAAAACTTGTTTTTGTTAGTGGGTCTATCTTGGTTTTATTAGTTCCAAAATATAAATTGGTTTTGGGTATAGTATCTCTAGAATTATTTTTTTTACTAGAACTACCTTGGTATAAAGGCTTCCGCACAGATCTCCATGCTCTGCACTTCAAGAAACTAGTTAGTGAAATGGATAGGTGCTAATAATAGATCACACACCTTATATAGGACCCTAGAACACCCTGAGATGGGATGAGCGAATCACAACTTTTTCTTTCAATGATATGGATATTTCCCCCACATTGGTAGGAACCTATTAAACCTATCTAATGAAATTGTGTGAATACTAAATACCCATATGAAAAAATAAAAACAAAACGTAATAGTTTTACATGGTTCACCACTAAGGGATAGTCTAAGGAGCATAAATAAAAAGTGTGTCGGTCATACCTGAATCCACTAAGGTTCACTAGATAGTGTGGATTATAAAATATTAGACATGGTTACTCTATTCTAGGAATACTATATTGATAAGAATTTTAGAGATAACACACTACCTACCTTGGATCACTTCTATTGACTCCCCCTTTCTCACTACCTTGGGTGAAGTCTTACTCAGTTTGTTGACTTGAAGGTTGCATCAACAGATTGGGAACATAACTCTTTGTCTCGGATTAGAACAAGACCCTTCTTGCACCATAGTCTTAAATTGATGCACTTGAATGCACTATTCACTCAAACAAGATGTATAAAACTACCTGTTTATGTAAGTACCTTTCATGACACTACCTCCTTCATAAAACCCCTATTTTGTTTCAAAGATATTTCAACTTTTAGAAAATGACATAATTTCACAATTGTTTTTTGCTTCACAAATATACTATCCTTCATGGAACTCCAAAATATTACAAAATTCTCAGTCTTGATGAAAATACCTTTTCTGAAATTCTTTAGTGTCAATTAGTTCTTAACCATTATTTTCATAAAGCTTTTATTCGTGAAGAGTTACCAATTCATGAAAGAATTAACTTATCGTAAGACCTTTGAAAAATCAGAGCAATTCACATTTTTTTTTCTAAATTCTTATTGTGTCTTAAATAATGAGTGGAAACCTATTTATAAACATCACCTTCTTCATAAAGCTTTTAAGATCACCATGACCTTTTCATGAACCTATTAATTCATGTTCGTGAATCTCCTTTTCTTCATGAAACTTTAGTGATTTTTTTTATTTTTGAAGCTTCTTGTAGATGGATAACTTACCATATTTCCATCACGCCTCAACCATTATTTGTGAAACCCCTTTAGAAAACCTACAAACCATTAAAAAACCATATTCCTTTACAAAGCTCTAAATCTTTGTGAAACCTCAATATTCATGAAATGAATTCTTTTTCTATATTTATAAAGATTCAGTCATAGAAATCCATATTTCATGAAGCTCATCCCTTCCTTCGAATTTTGAGATCTAAAAATTTATCAAACACTGGGAAATGATGTCTGCTTCAACACTAAATCCACCCACACCATAAGATTGCTTCTCTTGAAAACTCCCTAATAAAAAAAGAATGGATTAAAAAAAACATAAAAAATAATCCATTTCCTACTATGAAATACCTTAGTTCCAAAAATCTCCCCTTTGTGTTTCTTGGAAGTATGTAGATAAATTAAATGAATAACTATCCTCGAAAAAAACCTAATAGGTACAAAATAACTCATATATCACTCTAAGTCTACATTAGAAAATATCACTTTAGAAAAAAAGAGCGGAAAAATAGATTTTCATTCCTCGATAGACCTCTAACCAATCCACCTATCATGAAGACATACAATTCATTGAATTTAATTCTCCCCCTTTGTAAATAAATCCAAAGAACCTATATTGGGACCTTAGTATGAAAAAAAATCACCCTTGGATTTTATCTCCCCCATATACCTACATCACATCCACAAAAAAATTAAAAAAATTAGCCAAAAATGGGGAGAGGGGATAAACCACAACCTCCTCATGCAATGGGAGGTGGATGAACACTGAGGTTTAATTGATGTTTATCAAACATTTGTGATACCAAAGGCTTAGTTAGTATGTCATACACTTGATAATTAGTTCTAACATGATTCAATTTAATCACACCTTGTTCAACATTTTCTTTGATAAAGTGATACCTGATCTCAATATATTTGGTATGAGAGTGTTGAACCAGATTTTTCATAAGATCGATCATGCTATTGTTGTCATAGTGTATCAACATCATCTATTTCATCTCATCACCAATATCAGTAATTTTTTTCTCCATCCACAATAGCTAAGTGAAATCCTTTTTCACATAGATATACTCTACTTCAACCGTGATAAGATAAGTGATTTCTTATTTCTTGCTCAAAAATCCCACACATTTGTTTCCAATAAAGAATATACCCCCACTTGTAGACTTTCAATACACCACATCTCCAGCCCAGTCAGCATTATAAAATGTTGATAATTCATTATCTCTTCTTACTATAAAGTATAAGCCAAAGTTGAGAGTACCCTAAATTTTACTCATGATTATTTTAACTGATAAAAAAGGATATTATTTCAGAGTAATTTGGAAGCAATTCACTAAACATGTATTAAAGATGATATCTGGTCATGTTGTAGTCAAATATGATAAGATTCTAATGATATTCCAGTAAAATGTAGGATCAAAATATTTCCCATCCTCATGCTTTACAAGTTTTTTATTGAACAAAATCAGAGTCAAAAATTGGTTTAGAGTCATGTATGTTAAATTTCTTCAGAATCTCTCTTGCATACTTTTCCTAAGAAATGACGTTTTATTCCTTATTTTGAATCACCTGTATCCCCAAAAATTATGTGAGTTTTCTAATCATGGGAATTTCAAATTCTGATTTCATGTGGTTAGAAAATTCCTCCACTGATCCATGCCTTCTTCCCCCAAATATAATATCATCCACATACACAAGCACCATAAATTTATCTCCTTGTGAAATTTTCACATATAGATTATGTTCAACACCTAATATTTTAAATTTTAGCTTCTTTGGATAAACATCCAATCGATAATACAGTGGTCATGGTGCTTGATTTAGATTATAAAGAGCATTATTTAATCAATAAACCTTTTTCTCATCATTTCTAGTTAGAAATACCATTGGTTGTTCAATGTAGACTTCTTATTCAAGAAACCCATTTAAGAATTTTATTTTGAAATCCATATGATAAAATTTTTACCCTATTTGAATCACCGTGTGTAAGAAACCATACCTTCTTTTCAGGTATGTTTTTTCTTTTCTGGTCATTTTTGAGAAAAAGAGGAAATTATGGACATTTTCTAAGTACACGTCGTGTACTTTATGGGTACACGTCGTGTACTTTATGAGTACACGCCGTGTACTTCCTTACCATATCAGGCCGTGTGCTGGCCATATAGTATCCACACACATAGCCATGTGGGAGTGACTTGGAGTCCGCCTAATGCAGAGTACGGAAACAGAAAGTACACGCCGTGTACTCCAAAAGTACACGCTGTGTATTTTGTTTTTTTCCATTAAACGCATTGGGGTCATGTCTGATGGACAGATCACCCTCCTTCTAGGTCTCGTTCATCTGAGAGAGTCTGTACGACCATGGATATTCGACGAGCCCCCCCGAGTCTCCGTCCGTACTCCGAATCGAACACCATCGGTTGTGTTGGAATCACATCGGTGAGTTCTCTCTTTTGCTGGAACCTCGTTTCATGATTTATCTTCTTTTCCAAGTTATTGTGGGTTGAAAGTTTTAGATGTTTTCATAGATCTATGTATTTATAAGGAGATTCAAGCTTTGATGTTCACATACAAAAATCTCCTAACCCCAAGGTAGGTGGTTTGTGACTTTCCATTCAAAGTCTTTGGGTATTATGTGAAAATTCCACCAATACCCTTGAACGGGGTATTGCATGTTTACCATTTTAACCCTTTTGATTGTATTACATGCTTGTATGCCTATGAAGAGTTAATTTGAATATGAATAGGGATGATTTCTATGCTTTAGATGTTTTTCCCTTGCATGTTCTGTTTGCAACCGTTTGGTCTTGTTTAGCCAGTTTGGCTGCCTTGCCTGTTTTCTATGCCTGTTATTGTAGGATGAAGAGTTTGTATTCTAACATGATTTATATGATGTATAATATTATCCAAGTAGTTCTGTAGGTTTAATTTTTCCATATTACACTGCTATGCTCGTTGACCTACACAGGGCCGTGAGAACCTAGTGTAGTAGACTATAAGGGGAATTGATCGAGTGAGCTTCCTCAAAGAGTCTTTGATCACTTAGGCTACAAGGGGGATTAACCGAGTGAGCATCCTTAGAGAGCCTAGAACCACTTGGAAATATAAGTGGAATTGATCAAGTGAGCTTCCTCAGAGAGTCCTTGATTCCTTTAGACTATAAGGGGATTGTCCGCATGAGAATCCTTAGAGAGTCTTTGTTTGAATTGTACGACCTGGGCTATAAGGGGAATTGAATTAGTGAGCTTCCTCAGAGATTCCTAGACCTTGGGGATATAAGGGGAATTTACCATGTGAGCTTCCTTAGAGATTCCTTGACTACCCTATACTATGCGAGGAATGGACTGTGTGAGCTTCCATAAAGAGTCTTGCTTTACCTTTGACTATAAGGAGAATGGACTGTGAGTGCTTCCTCATAGAGTCTTATTATATTCTTATGAATGAACCAGAGGGGTTAGGCTGAGTGTACTTCCTAGAGGGTTGTCTGTACTTCTTAGGTAGGACCAGAGGGGATGGCTGTGAGTACTTCCCAGAGGGTTACCTGTTTGAGGTTTAGCTGTTTGTTTAACTGTTTCTTGATTTAAAACTATGGATTGTTTACTGTTTAGTACTTTCCTATTTACTGCTTTATGTAATTTTACCTGCAATATATTCACTGAATGTTAGGAACAGATCTTCAGTTGGTTTCCTACTGGGATTTAGTCTCACACCCTTTTTGGGTCATTCTTTTGGTCCCAAATAGATTATATTGTTGCAGGTATAGATAAGGGAAAACACCCATCAACTTTAGGTACTTGACTTGCTATAGAACTGGAGAGCATGGGACCAAGCTATGGCTTGCGATGATGAGGACCAATTTATATTTCTTTTTTTATTTTGGTTTAGAACTGTTTTTATTTCCAACATTGTGACTTGTTTGGCTATTTTCCTAGAAATATGTATCATGCATCATTTCATATATATATATATGCTCCAGTTGTTTATTATTTCAGTCTTCTGCTGTTTACTGTTGTTGTATATTTACTGCTTCTGCTATTGTATGTATTATTTACTTCTTCTGTGTACTCTTCAAATGAGGGCATAGTTTCCCCACTATCACACCCAAGGCCCTTGCTACTAGTCGGCAGCCTCTGGAATTCAGGGAAATGAACTTTAGGCCATGTGACCAAACGAGTACGGGGCGTCTCTGGGTGGATTACGGAATCGAGACATTACAAAGTGGTATCAGAGGATTTATTTTCTCTTGAATTATTGTTTGGAGCCTTATCCAGGGATAGAAGAGAATAAGTACTTGGTAATAAGCTGTTCCCGGGAGTAGCTAACCTGTGTACAGGGAAAATCCAATCTACCTCATTAATTTCAATTTTTATGGTTTTTCAATTATTACAGTTGATCTGATTTCACCTTGAGTGATTCACATGAATTGTGCTATTATTGTTGATATTATTGAGTTTTTATGAAACCCGATGAGATTAGGGTATGCCATATCATGCATCATATAGGCACTTTCTAGAAATCACATGTCATGCATTTTTTCTATGAAATCTAGGATACAATAGTGATTGAATGTTGTTGTGATAGGTGATGTGTAAAATACACATGCTATTGTGATAGTTGCCTTGATAGAAATACCTGATGTTTGATAGGGTATTGTTTGTGTAGAGGTTTGCTTTAATTAATGCCAAAATTTTATTAACGGGGAGTATGGGCCCTCACGGATAGGAATTTGGCACTTTCAATGCTCGTTTCAGTGTTTTCTGGGTTCCAAAGTAGTTTCTGAGGCTCACTGTCTAGAAAAACCCAGAATACATGCTGTTTAATGTTAAGTACATGCCATGTGTTCTTCTGTTTGGGATGAAACTATTTTTCTTAAGTACACACCGTGTACTTTATGTACATGTTGTGTAGTCTTTGATCATGTCGTAGGCCGTGTGGGAAGAGACATGGGATGGGGAAAGTTTGGTGGGAACACACCGTGTACCCGTCGAACATGCCGTGTAGTGTCGACCCTGTGCCCAACCGTGTCACTAACAACACAGATGGGTAGACCTTAAGCTATACATGATGTGTATGCCTTGAACACGCCGTGTAGTCTGACCCAGGTACCTGGCCATGTCACGAACAACATAGGTCGATGTTATCCCTTTTCATACATGCCATGTCCGTCTGAAACACACTATGTAGTTTGAGTCGTGTGTTAGGCCATGTCACTAACAACACGGGCCAGGTGAAGCTTGTCTAGTACATGCTGTGTAGGAATTGTACACGCCGTGTAGTCTTGCCTTAGGAGATCCATGTGGCTTAACCGTGTAGGAGGACTCGGGCAGAGAAAGAGGATTCAAGTACACGCCGTGTGTTAAGACAACACACCGTGTGTTTGGGGTGTTACATGACTAGTTTGGGCAGGAGTACACACCCATGTAAATGACTTCAGGGAATATTCCATGTAGGAAATTTACACACCATGTAGTCATGTTTGTAAAACTTGAATGTTCTCTTTCTCTTGTTCCCTTATTACACTCCTTGTTTTCAGTCCTTGATAATCTTGATCTAAGGTGTATGCTTGACCTTGGAGATTCATGCCACCGAGATGTCCTCCAGTTGTGCGCCAGTTTCTAGATGGTGATCAGACACTGGACATGGATGATTAGGGACTACCTGCAGATCCTCTCGTTATACAAGCCTTGGCACCAGCCATTGTAACTAACATAGGTACTGATGCACAGTTCAGGGAGGGCTTTCTGAGGATGATGCAGACCTTTCAGGGAGCACCGACTCCTGCCCCGTTGATGACTGATTTGACACATGTCTTCCAGTAGAAGCACTCTCCCACTTTCTCAGGGGATGGAGGACACCAAGCTGCAGAGTCATGGCTAGAGGCCATGTTGATGATTTTTGAGCATCTAGAGATACCTCCAGAGAAGAGGGTGAAGCTTGCTACCTACATTCTCTAAGACTCTTCCAAGCAGTGGTGAGATGTGATCTCACAGGCAGGCCACTAGCAAAATATGGCTTGAGATGAGTTTCATCACATCTTATATGATTAATTCTATCCGAAGACCTTGAGGGCCGATTGAGCCCGAGAGTTCATGAGTCTGGAGCATGGTACTCTTACTGTTATGGAGTACTACTCTTGCTTCACTGAGCTGCAGCATTTCATGCCTATTACAGGAGGTGATGAGTTGTTCCTTGCATGGAAGTTTGAGGATGGTATGAGGCACGACATCCGATATCAAGTGAACATCTTCAGGTTGACTTCGATATCTTCTATCATTAACCAGGCACTAATCATAGAGCACAATCTGAGAGATTATGGAGCTGTGAGCCAGGGCGGTTTGGCATCAAGAGTTAGTGCTCCACCAGCTGATAGCAGGAAGCACCGTAGGGAGGTTGCATGAGGAGATCAGAGCAGACGTGATGCATCTTCCGGTAGCCATAGGGTGTGCTACCAGTGTGGGAGAAGTGGGCATACAAGGACACATTTCCCGAGAGACCTAGTGGAGTTCTGATCTTATGGAAATATTGGTCACCTTCAGTGATTTTATAAGTTCTTCTCACCCACTACTGGTAACAGGGGTTCTTCTATGACTCCTCATTTAGGATCAACACCACCGGTTTCTCATTAGTTTGGGAACTGGAGTTATCTCGGTCATTCAGGACGAGGTGGAGGTCATGGACATGGTAGCCAGTCGCCCGATTTTCAGTGACATCAGGGCAGATCTGCTTAGAGTGGTCAGGCAGGGTCACAGGGCTATGGCATGGGCTAGACTTTTGTAGTGGACTAGACCCAACAGGAGCAGGATCCCGGACCTTCTACAGTTTGAGGTATGATCTTAGTAGCCTCAGTTTTAGATTCTACTATTTTTGATACAGGGGCTTCCCATAGCTTTATATCTGTTGTTGTCGTGGAGAGCCTTTAGCTCTATATATTTTCTTATGCTGATATCTTGATGCTAGACACTCCATTGGGGACTAGAATTGCTAGTGTACGTCAGTGCAGAGAGTTCCCTCTTTAGGTTGGTGGATGTCACTTTCTGTGGGACCTCTATGTCCTAGAGATTACATGCTATGATGTCATTCTCGGGATGGTGTGGTCAGTTCCATTCCAAGCAATTATCGACAGTTATCGCCTCAGGGTGAGTTTAGTATCACCAGAGGGTGGATATTTTCTTCATAAGGGAGAATGGGATGTCCAGGTGAGTAGAGTGGGTCCAGAGCATCATGGGTTGGGAGGAGTTATATCCCAGATTGCTAGTCTATATCTGGATGACCTAGGGACTTCACTTTTAGACTTTCCTCCAGTGGTGGATCGTTTCAGAGATGTCTTTCTAGAGTACTTTTCATGTTTTCCTCTAAATAATGAGGTAGAATTATCAATTGAGCTTGTTCCAGGAGCAGCACCAGTGTCCATTCCTCCTTATAGGATGGCTACACCTAAGTTGCAGGAGCTCAAGAAGTAGTTGGAGGAGTTGCAGGAAAAGGGTTTCATCCGACCCAGTACTTATCCTTGGGGTTCACTTGTCCTATTTGCGAAGAAGGTAGATGAAACCCTCAGGATTTGTGTGTACTATCGAAAGTTGAACTAGTTGACGGTCAAGAACCGATATCCCTTGCTCAGGATTGATGATCTCTTTGATCAGCTTCGAGAAGCCCGAGTGTTCTCAAAGATTGACTTGATGTTCGGTTATCATCAGTTGCATGTTAGACCATTAGATATATCTCTTACAACCTTCAGGAGAAGGTATGGTCTATACGAGTATTTGGTTATGCCGTTCGGTCTCACGAACGCGCCTGCAGTTTTCATGGCACTGATGAACCGAGTGTTCCATCCATACTTGGATTCCTTCATGGTGGTCTTCATGTATGATATCTTGGTGTACTATCACACTCGACACGACCATGTTACCCATATAGAGATCGTTCTGAGTACACTGAGGAAGCATTAGTTATATGCTAAGCTCTCAAAGTGCCACTTTTGGATGAATCAGATTAACTTCTTGGGTCATGTTATCTCAGAGGTAGGAGTATTAGTAGACCCAAAAAAATTGAGAGCTATAGTTTCCTGGGAGCAGCCAAAGAATTCCTTTGAGGTGTGGAGTTTTCTAGGGTTAGTTGGATACTACAGATGTTTCATACAAGACTTTTCACACTTAGCAGCACTGTTGACAGGTCTAACTAAGAAGGGGGGGAAGTTCTTATGGTTAGATTCCTGTGAGTCAGCATTTTAGGAGCTGAAAGGGAGGTTGACTTCAACACTGATACTAGTCTTGCAAGATCCATTCAAGATCTATACTATTTACTATGATGCATTAGGTATCGGGTTGGGAGCTGTGGTTATGCAGGGAGATGGAGTCGTTGCGTACGGGTCTCGGTAGTTGAGGCCACATGAGAAGAATTACCCGACGCATGATCTAGAGTTGGAAGCTGTTGTTCATGCCCTATGATATTGGATACATTATCTTCTGGGAGATAATTTTGTGGTTTTCACTGACCACAAAAGTCTCAAGTACATCTTCACTCAGCATGATCTGAATTTGAGACAGCGCAGGTGGGTTGAGTACCTACAGTCCTTTGACTTTGAGCTTGCCTATACACCTGGGAAAGGAAATGAAGTGGATGATGTTTTGAGTAGGAGGAATCAGATATAGGTAGTTCAGGAGGCTAGTAGTGAGTGGAATCTTATAGATCTGTTCTATAAGATGCATTTGGAGGTGCACGACATTCAGGGGTAGACGTTTCTTTATTTTATAGCTGTTACCTCTACTCTTTTGGATCGAGTTCGAATGAGGAAGCTATCATATTCTGAAGGCCTAGTCCTAATGGAAAGCATGTTAGGAGAGGACCATATTCCTGGATGGACCTTAGGCGAGGATGAGATCTTGCGTTTCTAGGGAAACATATGGGTGCCAGTAGATATACGCGAGGAGCTGATGTGGGATTTTCATTCCTTAGTTTGGGTAGTTCATCCTAGTGTCACCAAGATATATCTTGATCTATACCATCAGTATTGGTGGCTAGGTATGAAGAGGGGCGTTGCTGGTTTCGTCATGAGGTGTTCCACTTATCAGCAGGTGAAGGCAGAGCATCATCGATCAACATGACTTTTGCAGCAATTACCATTCCTGAGTGGAAGTAGAATGATGTCATGATGTATTTAGTGACCGTTTTGACGAGTTTGCCTCGAGGGAATGATGTAGTTTGGGTTGTCATTGACAGACTCAAGAAGGTTGCTCACTTCTTATCGATCAAGGAGACATTCAGTGTTGATGAGGTGGGACGATTGTACATCTATGAGATTTTACATCTTCATGGAGTTCCACACTCCATTATTTCAGATAAGGATTCATGTTTTACTTATTGAGTTTGGAAGGGGATTTAGAAGGCTTTCGGTACACATGTACTTTTGAGTACAACTTACCACCCCCAGACGGATAGCCAGTCTGAGAGTAAAATTTAGGTGCTTGAGGACATGCTCCGAGCATGCATTCTGGATTTTGGAGGTTCTTGGGAGAAGCATATACCTCTTATAGAGTTTTCCTACAACAATAGTTTTCAAGTAACTATTCATATGGCACCTTATGAGGCTTTGTATGGTAGGACATACCGATCAACCTTATGTTGGCTAGAGGCAGGAGATGCAACTTTACTGGGACCTTGTCTTGTTCAGGAGGCCATAGGGAAGATAGAGTTGATTTGGAAGAGGATGGCTATGACACAGTCTCGATAGAATTCTTATGCTGATCAGTGGAGAGGACCTATAGAGTTCAAGGTCGGGGATCAAGTTTTCCTGTGTGTCACACTGAGGTTTGGACACAAGAGGATTATGAGACAGGTTAAGCTTTCACCGAGGTACGTCAGGCCGTTTGAGGTGTTGGAGAAAGTTGGGTCGATTGCCTACCGGTTGCAGTTACCTCAGAGGTACCGAGCTATGCACGACGTTTTTCACATTTCTCAGATCCGACATTACGTTTCAGACCCATCTCATGTCTTTCAACCTGAGGAGGTTGAGCTCGAAGTGGATGCATCGTTTGAGGAGCATCCTATCTAGATTGTGGATCGCAGTATAAAGGTTCTCCGTGGCCAGTCTATTCCTATGGTACGGGTGCTGTGGTAGCACAGGCGGGTGTAGGATGAGACTTGGGAGAGGGAGGCCGATGTACGAGCACAATGGCTGGAAATATTCGGGGTTTATTCTTCTACAACATTCTAGGGAAATTCAAGTAAAAATTTCTTTAAGGGGGAAGTTTGTAAGAACCCAAACCTTCTTTTTAGGTATGTTTTTCCTTTTCTGGTCATTTTTGAGAAAAAAGATTTTTTTGTGGAAATTTTCTAAGTACTCGTCATGTACTTTATGAGTACATGCCGTGTACTTACTTACTGCAGCAGGCCATGTGCTGGCTGTGTAGTAGCCACACACACAGCTGTGTGTGAGTGACTCGGAGGACACCTAATGCGGAGTACGGAAACAGCAAGTACACGCCATGTACTCCAAAATTACACGCCGTGTATTTTGTTTTTTTTTTCATTAAATGCACCGGGGTCGTGTCTAATGGACAGAGCACCCTCCTTCTAGGTCTTTTTTGTCCGAGAGAGTCCATATGACCACAGATCTTTGACAATCCCCTAAGCCTCCATCTGTTCTCCAAATCAAACACCGTCGGTTGCATTGGAATCGCATCGATGAGTTCTCTCTTCTGCTGGAACCTAGTTTCATGATTTATCTTCTTTTCCAAGTTATCATGGGTTAAAAGTTTTAGAAATTTTATTATATCTATGGTTTTCTAAAGATATTCAAGATTCAAGGTTCACATATAGCGATCTCCTAACCCCGAGGTAGGTGGTTTGTGCCTTTCCGTTCGAAGTCTTTGAGTATTATGTGAAAATTCTACCAATACCCTTAAACGGGGTATTGTGTGTTTATTGTTTTACCCTAGTTTATTGTCTTCCATTCTTGTATGCCTATATAGAGGTAATTTGGATATGAATAGGTATGATTGCTATTATTTGGATGTTTTTCCCTTACATGTTCTGTTTGCGACTGTTTGGTCTTGTTTATCCAGTTTGGCTGCCTTGCCTGTTTTCCATGCCTATTGCTATAGGATGGAGAGTTTGTATTCTGACATGCTTGATATGCTGTAGACTATTAGCCAAGTAGTTATGTAGGTTTACTTTGGCCATATAACATTTCTATGCTCGTTGACCTACACAGGGCCGTGATAACCTGGTGTAGTAGACTATAAGGGGAATTGACCGAGTGAGCTTCCTCATAGAGTCTTTGAGCACCTAATATATAAGGGGGATTGACCGAGTGAGCATCCTCAGAGCGACTAGAACCACTTGGGGATATAAGGGTAATTTACTGAGTGAGCTTCCTTAGAGAGTCCTTGATTGCTTTATACTATATGGGGATTGACTGCGTGAGCTTCCTGAGAGAGTATTTGTTTGAATTGTAATACCTAGGATATAGGGGGAATTGACCAAGTGAGCTTCCTCAGAGAGTCCTAGACCTTGATGATATAAGGGGAATTGACCGTGTGAGCTTCCTCAGAGAGTCCTTGACTACCCTAGACTATGCGGGGAATGGACTGTGTGAGCTTCCTCAGAGAGTCTTGCTTTACCTTTGACTATAAGAGGAATGGACTGTAAGCTCTTCCTCAGAGAGTCTTATTATATTATTATGACTGAACCAGAGGGTTTAGGTTGAGTGTACTACCCAGAGGGTTGTCTGTACTTATTAGGTAGGAACAGAGGGGATGGATGTGAGTACTTCCTAGAGGGTTACCTATTTGAGGTTTAGCTGTTTATTTCACTGTTGCTTGATTTGAAACTGTGGATTGTTTAATGTTTAGTACTTTCCTGTTTACTTATTTCCATACTTTTACCTGCCATATATTCATTGACTATTAGACATAGATCTTCGGGTGGTTTCCTACCAGGATTTAGTCTCACACCCTGTTTGGGTCATGCTTTTGGGCCCCCACAGATTATATTGTTGCAGGTATAGATAAGGGAGATCACGCTTCTACTTCAGGTACTTGACTTGCTGTGGAGCTAGAGAGCATGGGACCAAGATTTGGCTTGCAATTTTGAGGAGCTATTTATCTTTGTTTTTTGTACTTTGGTTTAGCACTATTTGTATTTCCAGCATTGTTACTTGTTTGGCAGTTTTCCTAGACATATGTATCATGCATCATTTCATATATATATGTGCTCCATTTGTTTATTATTCTAGTCTTACACTGTTTACTATTGTTGGATATTTACTGCTTCCGCTATTGTATGTATTGTTTACTTCTACTGTGTACTCTGCCAATGAGGGCATAATTTCCCCAATATCACACACAAGGACCTCGCTACTAGTTGGAAGCCTCTGGCATTCGGGGAAATGAACTTGAGGCTATGTGACCAACCAGGTACGGGGTGCCTCTGGGTGGCTTTCGGAACCAGGATGTTACACCATGGATTAGAAGATCCTAATTGACTCCAGTTGAGATACAAGAAAAAATACTTCTTCAACATCACTGCCTTCAATATGTTCATAGACTTTACACACTAGGCATGCCTTGTTTTTTTATCAAATTTCTTAACTCATTGAATTTGTTTTTGAATATTTAATTTGTTCCAATAAAATTGTGATTTTATGTTATCTTAACAATATCCAAAGTCTGGTTTTTATTAATCTAATCCAGTTCTTCATTACTGGCCTTAACCCGTGATTCATCCTTTGTCGTTTCTTCCAAATATGTTAGTTCCAAAGTTGACAGGAGAGAATAATCTGCTTCATTACTCATTCTCCTTATTTGTGTAGGTGTGGCCCAATCCTCAATAATATTGGATCGATCAACTTCTACTCTTCTATTCCTATTGTGAGGTTCTGGTAGATTTTCTCCAGCAATGGTTTCTTTTTCTGATTCTACTTCTGAATCATCATCATTTTGAGAGCCTTGAATGTTAGACAAGCCTTCCACAATTTCTATATTTGAATATATCCCCTTTTCACTTTCTTCTTTATCTTCAATCATATCAACATATGAGATCCTTTAATTATTCAAAGTTTTATCTTCAATTATATTTACATAATTTCTCTCCACAATATTTCTAAGATGATTATTATAGAATTATAAGCTTTAATCTTCATTGAGTATACAAGGAGAATTCAATCATCTACAACATCACCATACTTTCCTTGATTTACTTCTTTTTTTAGATGAAACATTTACTTCCAAAAACATAAAAACACTTTAGCGAAGGATTCCTTCCATGAAATATCTCATATGGTGTCTTATCCTCTCCTATACATAGCCCTGTTCAACTTTGAGTTTAAACTATAACCTGAACACCCTCTTTCCATTAATTATGAGAAACAAAACTCACAATCAATATAGTTATGGATATATTATTCACCTATTAATTTATTCATTAAATAGCCCCATTTTGATGAGGTGTTCTCACTGAAGACACCTTATGATTGATCCCATGTTTTTTAAGGTAATTTTAAAATCCAATAGATGTGTATTCTATTCCATTTTCATATCATAATATCTTGATTATGTAGTCAGTTTCAATATCATCTCTTCATAGATATCTCTATATACAGTCAATCACTTCCAATTTTCACTTCATAAACATCACACATACCATTCTACTATAATCATCAAAAAAATAATTAAGTACCACTCTCTATATGTTCTATCCATATTCATTGGACCATACACATCTATGTGGATGAGATCAATCGGATTTGATGCCCTTTTGTTCTTCGGCCTATAAGAATTCCAAACCATATTTCTATAAATTTAAGCATCACATATCTTTTATTGATCAATCTTCAGATTGGGAATTTAAACAACATCCTTTAGCTTGGATAAGTTTTCTATGCTATATTGATTATTGTGACCCAACCTCTGATTCCACAAGTTGTTTTACTCTTCAATTTTTAAGAAATAAGTGTTTAATTTACTATCTACCTGGTATAAATTACCATTTTTTCTACAACCTTTAATGAGAGAATTAAATATGTTCCCTTTCATGGTTTACCCCTTCTGATTAAATGTCACAACCCATCCATAGTCACCAAGTTAACTCACACTCAGGAGATTGTGACACAAAATATCCTCATAAAGTACTTCTGTTTTAATTATCTCATCATTTTATAATTTTGTATTTCTACTACCTTTGATCTTTAAGGAACCATAATTTCTGAATATCACTATTAAATCAACCATTTTCCTAACATTTTTTAGAAAATTTACATTTCTTATCATATGGGATTAGCATCCGTTGTCAAGAATCTAGGTGCTACAATTATTTGTAGCTTTGAGAGCAATTTATTTTAGGTTTTATTTCATAGTATTCTTCTTTTTCTTCTATGAGATACCTGATTTATTTGTTGGAAAATAATACATTTCCAATATCTTTTCAATATTCATGGTTGAATCATACTCATATTCTTTTTCTAGAGGAGAATACCTATTTTTAAGGGTAATTATTCTTGGTTGAATGGTATTGACTTGTCTTAGAGTTCTGTAGTTATTTTTCTCACCTTTACTCTATTCACAATGAATAGATTTATGAACAAAGTTAGAATAATGAAAAAAATATCCATAGAAATTATTTATTCTATATGATGAAGGATATGGTATCATTCTCCTTTGTTGACTTCCAGGTGCTTCCCTATCCATATATCTCATGGTCTCTTCACAGTAAGACATGGTGTGGCCTAAAAATTCACAAAATTGACATTTCAAAAGAGGAAATATATTTTCACTTACATTTCTACACATATAAAATTATTTTTTTATAGGTATTTGACTAGAGATCCTCTCTGGATAATGGAGGATTATTTTCATCTCTTTTCTCTTTTTGATTTGAAGTTATCTCTATTAGGACATCAAACACCTTTATGATATGTCTAAATTTATGATTCTCTTTGCTTTAGATTATCCCATTTCCATCTGTTGATGTTTATATATCACATAAAATTCCAATTTTCCCATAAATTTAGATATTTTATCATTCAAGAATTTCTATAATCATTCAGAACCATGTTTAACTCTTTCCAAAAGTTCTACAATTTAAAACCTTCAAAACTATACTTTATTCTTCATTTCCATTGATTTTGATTCATTTTCCAGTTTAATACTTAAACAAATAAGTTATTATTAAATTCTATCAACCATCTTAGCCCTTTCTTCAAATATTGATGTAAGGTCATTGATGAATTCTACTTGCTCTTAAATTTTGATTTTAAACTCCACAACCTCTTTTGAGGTTTCTAAAATTTTAAAATGTTCTTCTTCCTCTCCTTCCATTCAATCAATATCTGATTCAAGATGATCCACATACTCTAATGAATATTTTAACAAATCTACCATCTTTTCATTTTTATTTCTTTGAATGTCAAACTTAAAAAGAGAACCCTCAATTTACAACTTGAGATCTACTAACTCATTCACCTAATTATCTTCATCTTTCATAGGTTTTATCTTTTTAACTATAGCCATGATGGAATCTTCAATATAATATTTAAACTATGGTTCTAAATCCTCTATAAAATCATTATTGTCTTTATACTCTTTGTAGATGAAGCTCTTTATATATAATTTCTTTTCTACTTTGGACTCTCCCTTTTGTGAGAACTTACTTTTAGTCCTCTATATGATTTTTGCTTCACTTTCTACATCACCGAATCTATTTAAGCACCGATTGACAATTTACCTACTTTAACACACCGAAAAAATTACAAAGGAATATTTCCTTCAAATATCCCTTTTCTTATCTTGATTTTTTTGGAAAAAATATAAATAAATTTTTATCCACATCCTCTCCATCATCACCAAATTTGGAAATTTCGAGTTTTTTCATGGATTTAAATGAAATTTCCTTACTTAAATTGTTGCATATTCTAGTTTGAATCTCATTTCATAAGACACCATAATTCTTAGAGGATCATAAAGAAAAATATTATATAGATTTATTTCCTCAAGGGATGATACTTTTGGATTTTACAGAGATGGGATATTTCTAAAGATTTTATTAATAATGTTAATATCCTTAATTTCTTCCCCAATTCCCTAAATAGATCTAAAAAATTATTTAATGTAATTAAGGAAACCATCTTCATTTTCATCTAGATGCATTTTAAAATTATAAAACTGATTGTGAAAAACTTGATGTTTGGCCTCCTTCACTTTGTTATAACCTTCGTATATATTTTCCAATTTCTTCTACATGGACTTGGATGCAGTGAAGATCACAAAATTCAAATAGATTTGATCAGATAGCATTGTAGTAAGATAATTTTGAGATTTGAAATCTACATCAAGAATTTTACTATATATTTTAGTCATAAAAGACCTATCATATACTAACCCGAATCCCTTGAATTGTGGGAAAGAGGAATTACATCCCAAGAGATCATAGATGAGATCTCATTCTATTCTTTCAAACTTGAAATTTTCTTCCATAAAAAAGGGGAACTCCCATAACATTCATTTAATTTTCCATGAAAACAATAATAGAGGAATTATTTAAGACCTTTAACCTATTATATATGAAATCACATATAGGAACCTAGAACACCCTAAGAGGGGATGGGTGAATTAGGGTGTCAACTTTTTCTTTCAATGAGATGGAACTTATCCCCATGTTGGTAGGAACTTTTTAAACATATCTGATGAAATCATGTGAATAATAAATACCCATATGAAAAAATAGAAATGCAGCACAATAGTTTTACTTTCTTACCACTAAGGTCAAGTCCAAGGAACATAAACTAAAAGTTTGGTGGTCGTAACTAAATCCACTAAGTTTCACTAGATATTGTGGATTACAAAATATCATACATGGTCACTATATACTAGGAACACTATCTTTGAATGAAGTTTAGGGATAACACATAGTTTGCCTTATATCTCTTCCATAGTATCCCTCTTACTCACTACCTTTGGTGAATTCTTACTCAATTTATCAACTTGAAGGTCACATCAATAGATTTGAAATATAAATCTTTGTCCCTAATTAGCGCGAGAATATTCTTTCATTATAAACCTAAATTGATGCGCTTGAATTCACTATTAACTCAAACTAGATATTCAAAACCAAATGTTCACATAAGTATCCTTCATGAAACTACCTCCTTTATGAAACCCCATTTTTTCTTCAAAGATATTTTAGATTTTATGTAACTACATACTTTCACAAAGATAAAAACCTTTATGAAGATCCCATCTATTGTGAAACTACAAAATTTCACAAACTCCCAGTCTTCACAAAACTACCTTGTCTAAAATTCCTTACTGTCAATTAGTTTTTAACCATTATTTTCCTAAAGTTTTTTTCATGAAGAGTTATTGATTCGGAAAATAATTATGTTCTTATAAGACTGTCAAAAAATCAAAGCGATTCACCATTTTTACAAATGTTAACCATGTCACAAATGATGAGTGGTCACCTATTTATAGACATAACCTACTTTGTGAATATTTCAAGATCACTATATAATTTTCACGAACCTTTTCATTCATGTTCGCAAATATCCTTTTCTTTATGAAACTTTAGTGAATTTTTTCTATTCATGAATCTTCTTGTAGATGTGTAGCTTACCATATTTCCATCAAACCTAATCTATTCTTCACAAAACATCTTTTTAAAACCTTAAAAACTTTGTGAAATTAGATTCCTTTGAGAATCTCCACATATTCATGAAACTTCAATATTCATGAAGCTTTAAACTTCATGAAATCTATGCCTTTTCCATATTTGTTAAGATTCAGTCCTAGAAATACACATTTCATGAAACTCATCCCTTCCTCTAGATTTTGAGATCTAAAAAATTGGTAAACACTAGGAAATGACTCCAACTTAAACACTAAATCCACCTGCACTGTAAGATCACTTAGATTTCAAACTACCCAATAAAACCAGTTTGGATTAGAAATAAACACAAAAATAATCCATTTCTAACTGTGAAAAACCTTGGTTACAACACCTTAATTATTATCATTCACTAACTTATTTTAGAGTCGTCTATCACACAAAAATGGTTATCTCTTTAAGTTTATTTTCTAGAAAAAGTGAGGAATCAAAAGTTCTTACCTCATGAACATCTCTTGTGCTAGTACCTATTGTTCTATATTTCTATGATTTTTGAGTAATCTTTTCAATCAGAACTTTGAATTATATTGGTGACTTTTCAATCAAAGATATTCCATATGATGAATCTAAAAGGTTTATATCATTATCAAGTATGACTTTATAAAAGAGTAAAATAAAGTGGATCTCCTTTATTTATTGATGTGGGAAGCTATAAAAAATATTATTAAACTACTCATAGTACTCATAGAGAGTCTATCTATATGATTTCATGATGGAATAAATATATTTCCTTATTTCCATGTTTCTAGAGGTGGGAATGAATCTTTTCAAGAAGTATCTTCAAAGATATTCCCAATCACGAGTTTCTCCTAGTTTTAGGTTGGACAACCACTCCTTATTTTATACTTTGAGCAATAAGGGGAAGACCCTCTAATTTAATTTCTCCTTGCCACTCTTCTAGGTTTTAGTGTCAAGAACACCCATGTGAATCCTTGTATGTGTCGATTAGGATCTTCACCCACAAGGTCCTGAAACATAGGTAAAAAATGTATTATTCTAGTTTTTGATTTTAAATAATTCTATAATTTTGGATTAAAAAATTGGTATATTGGTTAGAAAATTAAGGTATTCGTAGGTATCTTAAAGTCTAGTTAGGATTTACAACCATGAATACATGTTTAAATTGATCATTGGTAGTGTAAAGACCCAGAAATTTCAAGGGAATTTTTTTTCTCATAATTTCTTTGGGATTTTACAAGAATAAATTTTATGAAGACACCTGATTCTGAGGCCTGGTGTGCCCAGAATCAATTTCCGAAGTTTAGCTCGGGTACGTTTAGTGAACGAACGAGCGAGTTTTTCTAACTTTTGAATGGGTGCTCGGAATTGAAATCTAAGGGCAGCATTGAACTCGTAGCGCTGATTTTCGCTTAAGAGGACTTTCACCTCGATGACAGATGATCGGGTTTGAGAATTGGTTTTTGGGTTTCACATGGATTAATAAAATAAAATAAGTGACAACTTATTTTATCTTTTTTGAACCCACACCATGTGGATAGTGTTGGTTAAAAGCTCCACATGGGAGTTGGTGGTGGGACCGCCACACCCTAACCTCCCATGGGAGGATAATTAGGGTGGGGACCACCTGAGCAGCATAACCTCCCATGAGAGGTTATGACATGGGGTCCACACGGGGTTTAACCCCCCATTTAATGGGAGGGGATGAAATCTCTCAACACTCCCCCATTAATGAGGGAGAGCCTCTTGGACTCTAAATCCCCTCTTAATGGAGGAGAATAAAACCTCCTCAAAACCCCCCATTTAATGAGAGGAAACTCCTTGACCCTCTCCTTGTTAATTAGGTGGGGACCACACGGGGCCCTAAACCCCCCTCGAAACTCCCCAAATTAATTATGTCATCCACTCAGGCAATTAATTTGGCGGAGCCTTTCCACTTTTTGAATTTTGAATTATGGCAACCATCGTGAACTTAATTAAGTGGGGCCCACTTAATTAATTTCTGCCACCAAGAATAATAGATTATATTCTATTATTTTGGCACGTTCTTGCGCCTTTGGGTGGAGAGCTTGAGAGAACTTCTTTCTCCAACAAAGAATGCAAAGAACGCCGGTGACGCTTCTTCCCCGACCTTCTTCGACCTTCTTCCTCGGAGCCCCTCCTTTCTGACGTGGTGATTCTCTGATGACCCTCCTTCCTCCCTCCTCATCGTCAACACACCAACGCACGAACTTAGAAGTGGAAGCATGCGGTGAGCGACGTCATCATCTTCCCCTGCGACGAATGCGCGCCCTGATAAATCAAAGGTAGGGGTTAGTTGTTTTTGCCCATGAATTATTCCTTTGCCGTTCATCGACTCCTTTTCGGGAGCCTGTCTGATTAGAACTCCACGGTTAAGTGTGATTGGCCTGGAGTAGTGATCAGGATGGGTGACCTCCTGGGAAGTTTCTCAGGGTGTGTGTGAGTGAGGACAAAACACATTGGAAAGGACATGTGTTGGCATGTGGGGAACACATTGGAAAGGACATGTGTTGGCATTTGGGGACTGTCATTAGTCAGATAACCTATTGGGGCACGTGGGTGGGACCTAGGGTGGGGCCCACGTGTCTATGGGGAAACTAGTGGGCGGGGCCCAGTTGTCACATTTGGTATCAGAGGTGGTACCCAGCCTTAAGTGCGGTGCACTGCCTGGGTTGAGATGTAGGGCCCACAATGAGGGCGTTGTGCTCTAAAGTGGGGTGATTGTAACACCTCCAAATGATAAAGGGTTAAATGACTAAATTATATGACTCATGTCAACAAGGTGCACCTTCCTTTGAGCGCCCGGTATTTGGAAACAGACCCGCGGTACTCGACAGGAGGAGTATATCAGAAGTCTAAGGTTATTGAGTAGCACCTCGGAGTCGTGACAGAGCTACTGTACTCGGAGGAGGAGTTCTCTAGCAGTTGTGGTTTCGAGAATGAAAATCCTGGTTTGAGTTGAGTCTATGACCTTTGTGTTTACCACATGATTTTGATGGATCACTTGATAACTTAGGTATATGTATGGGCATATACATGGGTAGTGGTTATCCGTTGATTTCATAACCTTTGTGTTTCCTCATGATTGAGATGGGTTACTTGATAACTTATGTATAAGTATGGGCTTATACCTAAGCAAGGGTTATCTGTTGATATCCTTCTTTGTGGTTATCCTTGTTAGATTTCTTGAGACATTGAGGGTCTCGGGGTCCCTACTGAGTATCGTTATACTCACCCATGTATGGGATATGTCCGCACCTCATTGTGTTGGATGCAGACGACGGACAACGCTGACGGAGGCCGAGAGTTCGAGGACTGGACGGTACCCGGAGGTGGATCTCACGACGAGTCGGTACCCAGTGGAGACAGACGGACGGATGATCGGACGTGGAGTGCTGAGGAGGATATCTGTACCTACCCTTCAGGTAGGATCCATGGTGGATGATCTAGGAGCTACGATATCCGTACCTACCCTTCAGGTAGGATCCAAGGTGGACGACCTAGGAGCTGCTTGTCATCTTCCAGCTGCTTGTCTTTTCTATTGTACTTTACTTTCAGTTGTAGCTGTACCTATCTGTTGGGATTGTATTTCCATTCCCTTTATAATTTCATCACTTTTTTTACTGCTGTACTTAGTGTTTACTTCCGCTTGTACTCTGTGGTGTTTTGTTCACTTTTATAAAGGCAATGCCTTCCCATTTATCGGGATTTTCACCTTTGGTGCTAGTCGCCAGCCCCTGGCCTAGGAAGGCCGGCTTGGGGTAGTCACGGCACGGGCCCCGAGGATGGTTCATGACAAATTAGTATCAGAGGAGTTCAGTTCTACCACAGAACTCTATACTCTGATCTTTCTTCTATGTGAAGCAATAATGTTAAGGGTATTGAGTGTGGTTATCAGTCTAGGGAGTCCAGTGTTGGTGCGGTGGCCGACGTATCCGTACACCAGGACCCTGACAACTGATTTCTGACTTTGTGCACGAAAATACTGATTGTATGTGTGTTTCCAAAAGTTTTAATGGTCAGCTCACCAGGTATAAATCCTTTGACCGTGTCATGTTTGTTTCTTTCAGGATGCCTCCCCACGGACGACCAGCTAGAGCCACGAGAGTTGTACGTACTGACAGCCCGCCGAGCAACGTGGCCTCAGTACAGGGCCCTATCCCAGTTGAGGCACCAGTGGAGGAACTAGCAGTACTACCACCCATTGGGCCAGCAATACCACCATCCCTAGCAGTAGAGAGTGCACGTCTCTTGAGCGCATTGCACGAGTTCCAGCGCCAGAGGCCACCCAGGTTCAGGGGAGAGACGGACCCGCATGCGACTGAGGATTGGATGGAGGCTGTGGTGAGAGGCTTCAGGCTAGTAGGGATGCCAGAAGACTTCATGGTGATCCTTGCTGCCAGCCTCTTTCAGGCAGTAGTAGGCAGATGGTGGAGCTTGATGCTTCAGATGCATGATGAGGCGACACTTCTATGGGCAGACTTCGATAGCCTGTTCCGAGCAGAGTTTGTACCAGCCACCCTTCGAGCAGTGCATATATAGGAGCTTATGAATCTACAGTTGGATACCATGATGGTGGCGCAGTAATCAGTGAGGTTAACAGAACTCTCGCGCTACTCTATAGATATAGTACGGGACCTGTTTTTCAGGGCCCGAACCTTCGAGCAGGGGCTCAGACGAGAGATAAGAGCTTCTGTTGTTTCTCACAGCATCCCGACACAGACAGGGGTCTTGAAGTGAGCCCTCTTAGTGGAGAGTTTCCTTGATGAGCAGTCTCCAGCAGCAGGACCCACCACTAGCCGGCATGCGAAAGAGTCTTCTACAGCAGGCAGTAGACAAATGACGCAAGGGTCCAAGAGGACCAGACCTACCGGTGGCCGACTGCACGACTCAGGTTTAGTTGTGCAGGGAAACTGGGGTGGAGTTAGAGACAGTCGTGCCAAGAGTGGGCAGTGTTACTCCTGTGACGGGCTTGGTCACATGGCACGTGACTGTCTGACCCGCCATACAGATGACTAGCAGATAAATGAAGGACGTCCCAGGCAGAGGCAGAGGTTCAATCGAGGCGGACCGCAGGGAATAAGAGACCGAGACAGGGGAGCTGGCCGCGCAGCTGGAGGTGGACGACACTTCGAGGTGTTTCCACCACCACCACCAGGAGGTCCACCCCGACCACAGGGAACAAGTGGACATGGGATAGCTCAGCTTCAGGCAGTATAAGCATACAACTACGGAGCTCCGGAAGCTGGAGGACAAGAGCGGGACTAGTTCCAAGCATGGGACCTTTGGTTTTGGTGCTTCTAGTTTCCTTGTTGTCATTGTTGTGTGTCTTTGTACTTCGAGCTGTAGTAATAAAAGACACTTGTCCTTGTGACATTTTCTTCCTTCTTTTTTGTGTACTAAGAGGTTCCGGTTTAAACGGTTGACTTGACCCTCACTTTCAAGATTCCTACTGGAAGAGACCCAGTGACCTCATGATGATGCCGATAGTGTGACTCGACCCTTAGAGGCGAGAGTGACGGTTGGATCTCTTGGTAGTAACGTCGAGGCCTTACGATGTCATCCATGGCATGAATGTATCAATTCATGTCTGGATTGACTGTATTAGGCATAGAACATGGTTCATCCAGGGGATGAGAGTGGATTTCTCTTATCGGAAAAGAAGAAATCTTAGCAGCTCTTGTGGGACCAGAGATGGTCCAGGCCACGAGTGAGATGGTCCAGGTCATCCAGGAGAGGATGAGGACAGCTCTGAGCCGACAGAAGTCTTATGCTGACAGGAGGCAGAGACCACTAGAGTTCGAGGATGGCGATCGCGATTCCTTACAGGTCTCACCTCGATGTGGAATTACGGAGATTTGGCTGAGGCGACAAGTTATCTCCGCGCTTCAGCAGACCTTTTCAGGTCCTCAGTATGGAAGGCGATGTGGCTTACCGTTTGACCCATCCATCTCAATTGCAACAGGGGCACGACGACTACCACACATCTCAGCTGAGGAGATACATGCTTGACCCAACACATAACATCGACCATGGGGAGATGGACTTTGGTGATGGGGTGACTTTTGCGGGGTTCCAGTAGAGGTTGAGGATTGACAGGAGCAGGTCCTACGTGAATAGTCGATTCCTTAGGTGCGCTTTCATTGGAAGCATAGAAACCTCCAGGAGAGCACATGGGAGCGGAAGGCTCAGATGTGTGCTCAGTACCACTTTTGTTTACCTAGTTTGTGTTATAGCTTTACGGGGACGTAAAGCCCTGAGGTGAGAGTAATGTAAAGACCCAAAAATTTCAAGGAAAATTTTTTCTTCTTAATTTCTTTGGTATTTTACAAGAACGCAGTTTCTGACCGCACCTAATTCCAAGGCCCGGTGTGCCCGGAATCAATTTCAGAAGTTTATCTCGGGTACGTTTAGTGAACGAACGAGCGGGTTTTTCTAACTTTTTAACGGGTGCTCGGAATTGAAATCTAAGGGCACCATTGAACTCACAACGCCGGTTTTCGCTTAAGAGGACTTTCACCTTGATGGCAGATGATTAGGTTTGATAATTGGTTTTTGGGTTTCACGTGGATTAATAAAATAAAATAAGTGACAATTTATTTTATCTTTGTTGAACCCAGGCCATGTGGATAGTGTTGGTTAAAAGCTCCACATGGGAGTTGGTGGTGGGACCGCCACACCCTAACCTCCCACGGGAGGATAATTAGGGTGGGGACCACCCGAGCAGCATAACCTCCCACGAGAGGTTATGATATGGGGTCCACATGGGGCTTAACCCCCCATTTAATGGGAGGGGAGGAAATCTCTCAACACTCCCCCATTAATGAGGGAGAGCCTCTTGGACTCTAACTCCCCTCTTAATGGAGGAGAATAAAACCTCCTCGAAATTCCCCATTTAATGGGAGGAAACTCCTTGAGCCTCTCCTTGTTAATTAGGTGGGGACCACCTGGGGACATAAACCCCCCTCGAAACTCCCCAAATTAATTATGTCATCCACTCGGGAAATTAATTTGGAGGAGCCTCTCCACTATTTGAATTCTGAATTGTTCCAACCATCGTGAACTTAATTAAGTGGGTCCCACTTA
The DNA here is from genome assembly GCA_963277665.1 of Viscum album. Lineage (NCBI taxonomy): Eukaryota > Viridiplantae > Streptophyta > Magnoliopsida > Santalales > Viscaceae > Viscum > Viscum album. The sequence continues at coordinate 804,393,741 of OY728148.1, forward strand.
ATTAATTTCGGCCACCAAGAATAATAGATTATATTCTATTATTTTGGCACGTTCTTGGGACTTTGGGTGGAGAGCTTGAGAGAACTTCTTTCTCCAGCAAAGAAAGCGAAGAACGCCAGTGACGCTTCTTCCCCGACCTTCTTCGACCTTCTTCCTCGGAGCCCCTCCTTTCTGACGTGGTGCTTCTCCGATGATCCTCCTTCCTCCCTCCTCGTCGTCAACACACCGACGCACGAACTCGGAAGTGGAAGCGTGCGGTGAGCGACATCATCATCTTCCCCCAGGACGAACGCGCGCCCCGATAAATCAAAGGTAGGGGTTAGTTGTTTTTGCCCGTGAATTATTCCTTTTCTGTTCATCGAATTCATTTTGGGCCGCCTGTTATCGTAATAACGGGAGGAGGTCGGACAGCAAGAACACGACCGACCCCCTCCCCCTTTGATGATTGTGTTTTTTGCGGTTCGAAGAAGGCGGTGCGGTGAAACGACACCGCACGGAAACATGGGGAAATGTGGAGAAGATGCGCAGTGCCGTCGTGCCACGCCGTTGAGGCCAAATGAACCCACGGACGGAGTCGGGCCATAGCGAAGGGGACGCGGCGCCGTCGCGCCACGTTGGAGAATCCCTGAAGACATCGCGGCCGGAGCGGGGCCACAGCGGAGGGACGCGGCGTCGTCACGCCGCGCCGGTCAGACAAAGCCGCAGTGGTGTAAGGCCGAGCGGCCGGAACCGCCGGCCGCCGGCAACTCAGAAGGGCGGGACCCCGACGGTCCTGCTGCAGCAACACCGGCCGGTCGGATCGGGCTAGTCGGCTTCAAAGAAGCCGGGGGTCGTAACCCCTGGTTGGCCGAATGAGCGGACCCCCACGTGGGGGCCGTGATTCATCAATCAGGGGGGCAACGCGCCCCCCCTGTCCGCTCAGCGTGGCGTGGCCGAGCTGGCCACGCGGGCCGCGAGCGCACGCCAGGCCGGGCCGCGCCCAGGCCGGGCCAGGCCACGCCGGCAGGGTCGGGCCACGCCCACCGGGCCGGGCCGCACCCTAATGAGCCGGATCCGGACCCGGTTCGGTCCGACCCATGGGATCTCGGGCCGGGTCGGTCCGGGCCCAAAACCCCCTAAAAACGGACAGGTACGTTCTTTCGCCCGTATCTTGGGTTACAGACCTCCGATCGATGCACCGTCAGTTGTGATGCGATCCTTGGATCGAGATGGTCGTTTTAGTATATTACACTCAAGGTTTAGGAGAACTTTGAGTACAGCCAGGTTGGTTCAAACACAAAACCAACTGGGCCCTCGGAGCGGAAACACTTATAACTTGAGCTCCAGACGTCCGATTGATGTACCGTTGACTTTGTTGAATTTCTATTGATGAGACAGAACTTTTGGCATACTTCTCCTGAGGTTTGGACATAGTTGGATAGTGGCCAGGTTGGATTGAACCCAAAATCTAACCGGGCCCCTCGAACGGAAAAGCTGATAACTTCTAGACCGGACGTCCGTTTGACGGACCGTCAACGGTGTTGGTGATCACATTGAGAAATGGTCCCTATGAGTTTAAGCTATGAGAGTTTGGGGTACGACTGAGATATGGTCGGGTTGGTTCGTAAATGAAACCAACCGAGCCCCTGGGACGAAAAGTCTAATAACTCACAGACCAGACATCCGATTGACGCGCCGTCTGTTGCGTTGAGACCCCTATGACGAGGCGGTACATTGAGATACTTATTAGTGGGAATTTGTGATACTTGGAGTATCGACCTGTAGCTCATGGAGTGGACCCTCCCGGAGACGAGCGTATGGAGTACGGAGACCGTGTAGCTGGCTGAGACCTGACGACTGCTTGACCGACTCGACTTAGAGTGATTCGACTAGCCCAGTGGACGGAGCGCCCGATATTTGGCGGCAGACCCACAGTGGATAGAGCACCAGGTAGTTGGAAGCAGACCTGCGGTACTCGACAGGAGGAGTACCTCTGTAGGCTATTAGGGGGAGCACCCGGTATTTGGAAGCAGACCCGTGGTACTCGACAAGAGGAGTACATCAGCAATCTAAGGTTAGTGAGTAGCGCCTCAGAGTCGTGACGGGGCTACTGTACTCAGAGGAGGAGTTCTCCAGCAGTTGTGGTTTTGATAATGAAAATCCTGGTTTGAGATGAGTCTATGACCTTTGTGTTTACCTCATGATTGAGATGGGTCACTTGATAAATTAGGTATATGTATGGGCATATACTTGGGTAGTGGTTATCCGTTGATTTCATAACCTTTGTGTTTCCTCATGATTGAGATGGGTTACTTGATAACTTAGGTATAAGTATGGGCTTATACCTAAGCAAGGGTTATCTGTTGAGATCCTTCTTTGTGGTTATCTTTGTTGGATTTCGTGAGACCTTGAGGGTCTCAGGGTCCCTACCGAGTATCGTTATAATCACCCCTGCACGAGATATGCCCGCACCTCATTGTGTTGGATGCAGACGATGGACATCGCTGACAGAGGAAGAGAGTTCGAGGACTGGACGGTACCCGGAGGTGGATCTCACGACGAGTCGGTACCCGGTGGAGACAGATGGGCGGATGATCAGATGTGGAGTGCTGAGGAGGATATCTGTACCTACCCTTCAGGTAGGATCCATGGTGGACGATCCAGGAGCTTCACTATCTGTACCTACCCTTCAGGTAGGATCCGAGGTGGACAACCTAAGAGCTGCGTGTCATCTTCCAGCTGCTTGTCTTTTCTATTGTACTTTACTTTCAGTTGTAGCTGTACCTATCTGTTGGGTTTGTATTTCCGCCCCCTTTGTACTTTCAGCACTTTTGTTACTACTGTACTTAGTGTTTACTTCCTCTTGTACTCTGTGGTGTTTTGTTCACTTTTATAAAGGCAATTCCTTCCTATTTATCGGGATTTTCTCCTCTAGTGCTAGTCTCCAGCCCCTGGCCTATGGAAGGCGGGCTTGGGGTAGTCACGACACGGGCCCTGAGGACAGGTCGTGACAGGTAGTCTCACCTATGTCTACAAAAGGTATTTATTTAAATTAAAATTATAAATTAAAATTCCTAAATCTAGCGAGTAAAGTATTTTTAATTTCTAGATCAAAGTTAAAGAGTTGATTATTTGAAGACCGATCATGAAATCTTAGTCTTTTATTTTATATTTTTGTGGAACTGCCTCCTCGAAAATGATGCCAAGTTTTACACATACCTTGTCATGGGGGAATTGAAAAAAAATTATTACATAAGTTAAATATAGTTCTCCTAGAAACCTAGGTAGTCTTCTATATTGGAGTATGCACAATAGTTAAGTTGTCATTTTTTAATTGGTTAAATAAAAGGGGGTGTTTTTGATGTGTGTTTATGTTTTTTAAAATAAAGGGAGGAATTGAAATAAGAGTTTCATAAAAAAATTGTGAAATAATGATCAAATTAGGTTTATATTAACTTATAATAATTCAATCCTAGTTTCTAAGGATATCTACTCTTTTCTGTTATGTCTGGTAAGTGAGTGATTTCATGATTTCTTTCTCCACCCCCTTAATCTTCTAGTAATGGTGAGAATAACCCCTATATGAGATCCCAACTTGGTCTACCCTCTTTACTATGTGTTCAAGTGTTATATAGGGTGCTCCTAGTTTAATTAGGATATTACCAATCAGGTATTGCTATTCCTAGACAACCAAGAGTTCCCACTACAACTTTCACAAGTAATGACAATCACTAAGCACTTTACCACCTAGCTCTAGGCTGTTCATCATTTATAGACCCGAATTAGGTGGAGGGAGATAAAAGATCATCAATTGAGGCAATAAACAATTATACAATTCAAACTAAATACAATTAGACTTGATAATGAAAACTACATGAAGAATATTAAAACATGATTTAACATAAGAGAGAGAAAGATTTTATTCTATTAAGTATATAAACTCAAGATTAATAGATATGCTAATCCTTTAATTTATTTAACACTCTATGTTTACCCCTTGATGTGAAGGAAAAATAATAAGAGATGGGAAATAAAAGGAATTATAAATCTTAAACAGAAATTAAAATGAAAAGGATAAGAAAAAAATAGTATATCATGAGAAAATGTATAAGTGAAAAGTCCCAAAGAGTCTCCTATATAGCAGAAAATCAAATATTCTTATAGGCACATGGTTTCCTCTTTTAAAATAATCTGTCGAACCTCCAAAATCTCCACTTTTTAGAGATCTAACTTCTTGAATATGACTTTAATTCTCTTGCATGTTTTGAATATCCAGGAAACCTACAATTTACTTATTTTCTCTTTAAGAAATACCCGACATGAATAGATCCATGTGGAAGTATTTTAGTAGCTTATTTTTTACTAATATGGTACCCCAAGGGTTTGATTTGAATTATGGATGAATTTCTCACAGCCTACATGCGACCATCAATATATGTTTAAAAGTTGGTTTTTAGAAAAGGGATGGATTGACTATGAGGATTGGGTGGCTATATGACATATGAGTGACTAAAAGAAAAGTTAAATGTGTGGTCAAACAGATGGTATCATGGTATCTCTTTACATGTAAGGCTACATCAACACATGATATGTTGGAATTTCTTTATATGGTAGGTTGATCTCTTTTGGCCAGTCGTATTTCTTTGTATGGAATATTTCGAAAATTTTAATTGTTTTTCTTATAATCGATCCTTTCACATGGTCAGTTAAATTGCATGTGTGGTTAGTTATTCCCTTATTTTGGCTTATGAATTGATCAACCATGTGACAATTAATTTCAAGGTATCTTGAGATGATCTTTAAGTAGTTTGAGGACTTTGAATTTTTTTAACCATAGTTGATTCGATTCTTCTTACGATAAGTTATTCCACATGGTAAGTCAAAATTATTCTAGTAGTCAATCCATCGAACACATGAGAAAAAAGTAACCACATTAAAGGTTTGAAAATGTGGTTTATTTGGGACTTTGTGAAATTTTAGGCATGGTTTCTCATCCACAACAACTCCAAACTTATCATATTTCTTCATTTAAGCACAAAACTTCTTTTAATTTATTTAATGTAAACTTATCCATATGAAATAATCATTAAACACCAAATATTAAGTTTTAGACTTATTCAAATAATTCCCAAGATTCAAATATTCAATTAAAATTAAGATTAAATACATATATTAATTAAAATATATATTATTCCTTAAACTATAAATTATGATAAAAACACAACATATTCTCAAAATGGTGGGTTTAAAACAATTGAAGCTCAAAATAAAATGTATGAAAACATTATATTTTCAATCATGCATCACCAGATTGAATCATAAGAACCACACATGACTGTATAGTTAATGGGTAAGGATCATGATTCTAGGTTATTCCAAGATAGGACAGTGCCATGAGATGCAATCATGTAGGATAATATAACTACCAATATTCTCTAATTATAGATGGGAGCACTATTGGATTTTATCATGATAGAGGTGAGAACTGACAGATAATTTACCAGGTAGAGGAGTCACAAAAAAGGATGGAAAAATTGACGTGACATGCAAAAAATCCATCTTCTAGTTTTAATAGTGTTGGGGGATGATGAAAAATTAAGAACATGTTCATGGAGTTTGAAATTAAGGAGATGTTAACATCACTGGATAGGCTGGACATGTGCTAGGAGAAGCACTATGGACAATTGGTGATTCCATAATTTTTTAGAAAAGATCCTGAAATATGGATAATGATAGCTAAGGATTATTTAAAAATCCTTCAAACTCTTGAAAGGATGAAATTTCCAATGGTATGATTGTACATTCTAGGTATGCTTTGAACATTAGTTTTTATTGGCCAAAAAAACAACGACTAAGTTTACTCAGACCCAACTCAAAGAAGTGATGCTTAGGGATTTTGTAAGTGTAGCTGAGGAATATCTAAAAATTTTGACACAAATGGAAGAAGAGGTAGTAAAGGTGAGTGTGAAGGATTATTTATATATCTTGAGTAATTTACAGTTTGGTTAGGAATAAAATAATTGAGAAGATCATAATTGTAGTTCAATCAGAAAACCAAATGCTTCTAATAAGATTTGAGAGTATGATAAGGGTGATGAGATAAATAAATGAGTCAAACCCGATGAATAAAATATTTTTGGATGCTTCCATACCACTTTTGTAAACCATATTGAGTTTTTTGGGAGATGTTTTTTAATCTTTTCCAATTTCTAGTTTACATTGGACACCTGAAATCTTCCTTTAAAACCCAAAATAACTGGGTCAATTTCATGCAAGGATAGAGGATGTTCTAACTCAAAGGGAACACTAGTTGTGTGGAATGGATTGTAGCCTCATACATGAGGATGATGACTGAAAGAATAAGTTGTATCCAAGTGGTGAGTATGTAGTCGGTAACAATGAAGGTGTGAATACAGTGGCTGAGATTCTTGTAGGGGATGAAATTCTACATTTGAATTTTCAAGGCAAGATCACACACCATAAATTTAGGTGGTAGACTAAAGGATATTTGGATCTCCTATGAGAAAAAAACATATTTTCTTAATCATGAGGATTTTTTTAAGATGGTTTGAGTGATAGAGATTTAGACACCTGTAAATAAATATATTATAGAAGGGTTATAATGGTTACTAAAGGGAAGGAATAAAACATAGATAACTAAGTGGGATAGTTGGGGGGGTGGGGTTGTTAGGACCCCCACACGGGGATCAGGGTAGGGGGATGCTGTTATAAGGGGATGGATAGAGTGATGGAAAGGGAGGATGGAAGATAATATTCACATGGTCTATTCAATAAGTTTGGATATGAGGCTTGGGATTCATCCATGAGGCTGGGAGAGGGATCAATACTACATCTCAAAGTGTCTTCTCTTTTATACTCTCATTCTTCTACTCCCCACTTTAGTTTTATAATAATGGTTTGTTCCTATAAAATATTCCATAAGTATACTATTTCTCTATAAAATCTTCTCAATTAGAATCATATGTTTATAAACTTGATGAAAGAGGATTATTTTTAATGATATTAGATAAAGTATTCTTGGACCATTATTGGATATCTTATAAAGATCTTGGATGACTTCTTAGTTTCTTATTGATTTTGAATCACCTTTCATTCAAATATAAATTATATTATTGGGTTTATTATGACATTTTTTACATCAAATAGCACTGGTCTTGATAGGTAAGATCCTCAGTAACCCTTTGTGCATATATATTTCCACTACATTATCCATTCAACCATCAATGGATTGACTATGTATTAAACTTGATGCCTCAAAATACATCACTAATAAGATTTTAATTCAAAATTTAAACCAAGTTTTTTTAATTGATTACTTATAAAAAATATCGACATATTTCTTTAATTACCATAAAATTATCTTTTCATGTTTTTGTTATTTAGTGGTTACAAGAATTGTGTATTGAAATAAGGTATAAAATACTGGACATATACTCTCCAAAGATAAAAAAATCATAATCAAACCTTGGTCAAAATTTCAATAGACATTGAGAAGGTTAATTCATCAAAGGGGAAGTGGATCCCAAAATAAATTATACACAAAGAAACCATAAGTGGAACTATGAAGGAAGATTTAATATATTTGAAGGAAAATTAATTACCATTGAAAATAAAAGTGAAAAATAGATATACATCAAATATCTAACCTTTGATTTAAATTGAATAAATTTTCTTCATCATTTGTTGACATTTTTTTGAATAATATGTATAGAAGATAAATAAGGGAAAATTTAATACCATTTATTAGATCTATCTTCCACCCATTTCTCTTTACTATAAAGCCACTTAGATAATTCTCCTTTTATTTCCTTAACACGCTACTATATTATTATGATACTCTCACTAGAATTTTTATCTCACCCTTTTCTTTCAATGTAAAATTCATATAAATAAATGAATAATATAAAGGTTATAAGACTTATAAATCATGGATATTTATTGAATATGATTAAATAAATATTATTGTAATATTTTACATAGTATTTTATTTTTAATTTTGAGAGATATTAAACTCATTATTCTTGGATATTCTGAAAGTATTAAATGTTTTTTATGTATTAAATGATGTGATATTGTCACACTATATATTAACGAGTGGGTTTGGGTAATTTATAACCACACCTGAAGAAAAAATTGAAAGTGAGGAAATTTATGAAGATATTAACTCAATATATAAGTGTATTGAATATGTTACTACAGACCAATAAAAACAAATATTTTCATAATTTAAAGAATATTTTTAGGTCGAGAATATTATTTTAGATAAAAATGATTAAATTAATACTAGAAAAATACTAAAAAATTCATACTTATCTCTTATAAAAAATTGAGCCAAAGACAGTCAAAGAAGTCATTGACCATAAATAATGGGTGAGAAACATGAATATAGAGCTAGATTAGATGGAAAATAATTCCAATTGGGATCTTTTCACTAATCCATAAGATAAAAAATATTATTGTAACCAAGTGAATATTCATGAAAAAAATTAAATGATGAAGGATGGGTTGTAAGGAACAAGTGCTTGTTGCTTTATAAGGGCTATTATCAAGTATATGGCATTGATTTTTTGGAGACAATTTCTCTTATATCAAGACTTAAGGTTTTGAGAATTTCCCTTAGAGTGGTAGCTCAAAAAATTTAGAAATATTATTAAATTGTTGTAAAATGAACATTATTAAATGGATAACTGAAAAAATAGTATTTTATTGAGTAAATTTATGGATTCATCCTTCATAATGATTAAATATGTGTGTTCAAGCTAAAGAAGGATATTTATGAATTCAAATAAATAGTTAGAGCATGAAATTTCATGTTGGGTATCTATTTAAAAACATAAACTTCAAGAAGGGAAAATTGAAAATAATATTTATGTAAAAATAAATGGGTAAATTTACCTTTATTTTCATTACCTATATTAATGTCATAATTTTTATAGGAGACAATGAGTATATTTACGAAGAGTTTTATAATCAAATGAATATGATCCAATATAAATTTTTTTTATGAGTTTTGTTTCTTATTAAGATTACATGTTGTAAAAAAACAATATGTAATATTTTTATCTCATGAGAAGTATATCAAAAAGATTATGAAAAATTTTATAATGGAAAATTACAAATATGTTTCAGAACTTATGATAGTTGTTATGGAATTGAGAAAAAATGATAAAGTTAAGAGTGTAAATCTATAAGAATAATGAATTTTGATTAGCAGTTTGTTATAATTTATTACTTTAAAACTTAATGTTTTGTATGGTTTTTTTAAAGGTTGGGGTCAAAGCCTCATTTTTATCATTAAAGAAAAGACCTCTTTCTTACTGGGTATAGGGAGACCCATTACATAGCCCATAGGCCTAAGAACAAGTGGTCTGAACACAAGGCCCAAAATCCCATTTTTTGGCCCAAATAGCCCTTAGATGAATAGTACTTCTACAGTACCCAGGCTACTATAGTACCTACTACAGTACCACTGCCGCTAAAGTTCTTGCTATAGTACCCTCCACCGCTATAGTACCTAGGTTACTTAATGTTTTTAATATTGTAAAACTTTATGAAATATTTAAGAGTGAACTAAAAGTTTCACACATGAAGGACGTGATAGATTTATAAGGATAGATAAACACTTAATCATAAAAACTGAATCCAATAGAAACCTAAGAACCCAATATCACAATGCATGAAACCCAAAATTGTTTATAGTTTAAAATGAAGAAAATGTATGTGATATATAACTTATACTGATAGTTCTATTTCTCCATATTCAAAATGTTCTTGAAGAAGATCATAAAAGAGGAATTCAAACAAAATCCCTCCTTCATGGTGTATCCACATGTTGGTTCTCAATCATCTGATACTTAGGTGAGACTGTCCTAAAATATACAACATTATAGTTCATCTCATAACAATGGGTAAATAAGAATAGAGATTTGGTATCATGGGATTATTAGATAACAAATCACTAAAACTCTATCACTCTACCATCCCATGGAAATGCATCCATTACATGAGCCTTGATGACATTTCTTGAGCACCATGCATTTACTCATGTGTTATAATGCTTGAGTAAATAACATTCATCCATTCAAGTATTCATTATATTAATAAAAATCCCACATGTTTCATATTATGAAACATTTAATAAATGATATCAAATAAGGAGGAGATTCAAATGTTAACTTATTAACATTAAACTATCATGAAAAGGCATGCAATAAAAATCCTGTGGTTGAGATATATCTTAACCAATGATATGCCTCAATCGTACCCTATGATTAGATAAAGGGAGGAATGTTATATTATAACATTCCTTTTGATCTAACCACATTGTTTCATATGATATATCCTAGAAGCATCACATTCATATAGTGATTAGGGCATATATCATTCAATATCTCACTTTTACTAAATCCTCATAGACTATTCCATTTCACTTTACATTTTATAATGTACATTAACTTGTGAAACCATACCAAAAAATAATTTTGGATATTTATAAAATAATTTTGGAAATTTATTATCAGCTTACCTTTGTATTACATCGTATACAATAACTTTTGAACACCCATCATATAATTAATTTGTATAATCTCTAAAACCTTTTTAGGATAGATCTCCAACTCAAAATCAAACTCAATCTATATTCAATCTACCAAAAAGTGTTACCCCATGTGGAATTTTTGAATTGAAATAAAATATGAATTCTATAATTCATAAATGTAAGAAAAGAGTGACCTTTAGAAAATAATCCATGTTACTCAAGTTATAAATGGATATGATGTGATCTCCACCAAACACATATATCTTTATACCCATATCCATTGACTGCATAATATGAAATCATGTATTTTCATATGATTTCTTTTTCTAACTCATCAAGTGATCATGGGATATTAAGTATGTAAATCCCATATAGCTAACTAATATATTCTCAATTCTTCGAGTATACACCAACCAATCTTATGAATACATCACACGTCATTCACCTTTATAGATGTTCACATCACATTACCCTCACCCAATAAATAATCATATCATATGTACTATTTAGGTACTACTTTAAACTTCCTAATTACATCTAAATAGAGGGACTATATTTCATAATCATCATAAAAGAGGAAAAATCCCATATTTGTTTATCTCTAATCGATGAAAGGATCAACAACACACCCAACCACCCCTGATTAGAAAATCCTTAAGGCTTGTTTAAGAAAGGTATCAAAGTATAATGTTTTTTATACTGGGTATCTCACTAACCTCAAGTATTGAGGACTTAAAATATGAACTATACACCCCTAGTAGACCAAAAAAATGTGTTTGGAATTCCATGTGGTATACTTCATGAGCCATCTAGAATAAAAAACATGTAAAGACCCATAAAATTCAAGGGAAATTTTTTCTTAATTTTCCTTGGGATTTTAAAAGAACGCAGTTTCAGAGGGCACTTGATTCCGAGGCCCGGTGTGCCCGGAATTTCTATCCGAAGTTTAGCTCGGGTACGTTCAGTGAACGAATGAGCGAGAATTTCTAACTTTTGAACCGGTGCTCAGAATCGAATTCCGAGGGCACCGATGGAACCGTAGCGCCAGTAATTGCTTAGGAATGCCTTTTATGGAGTTGCGTTTTCTCGTTATGAATTGTTTAAATTTGTGGATTAAGTGTTAGTGAAATAAAATTTTCGTTAAGAATTTTATTTCCCTTTCCATGAGTTAGAACCTAAGTGTAAGAGTTAGGGTGGGACCCACTATTTTTTAGTTTTTATTGAGTGGATTAAAGGTGAGGTGGGGCCCACACGATCCCCCAACTTTTTAAATCCCTTAACTCCCTAAATCCTCTTAACCCCCCACTTAAGTTGTGTAAATCTTATAACTTTTTAACTTCCCATTAATTGGGTGACTTTACCTCTCCTCTCATTAAGTATGCCAACACCCAATTCAATTATTTAATTTATGTTTTGAATTTTTGAATTGTGGCTTAAGTTAATAAAATAAGGGTGAGCCTTATTTTATTTTGGTTGGATGTTTTGTGTGAACAATTGAGGATATATCTCTTCATCTTCATCACGAAGAACACCAAGACTTCGATGAAGAACACCAAGACTTCGACGAAGAACGCCGTCACCGTAAGAAGAGATCGACGTGCCATCTCTTCTCCTCTTTGCAGTCGGTGTGTTTTCGAAGATTGACAACGCAACCTCTTTCGATCTTATTCCCGTGTCAACGAAAAGGAGACGCCACTTCCTCCTCGGGCGTTCTCCGTCAACTTACGGAGCTTCACCTCGCGACGTCATTTTCCGCGGCGAACCCCCGTTCTAGCTACGCTCAAGTAGGGGTTTATTTAATTATCCTCGTTCATGAATTCTACTTTGTCATCCTTCATGAATTTACGACTAGTTGCTATCAATTAACGAGAGGGGGTCAGACCGCACAAACATGGCCGACCCTCCTCCAATTGGAAAGTTGTTTCTAATAAGGTTGGGACGGAATGGCGTGGTGCCATCGCACCACGCGGGATCGTACGACAAGTAATGCGTAGCGCCGTCGCGCCGCGCCGTGAAGTTGAACAAGGACGCGATGCCGTCGCGCCGCGTTGAAGAAAACCGAAGACACCACGGCCGGAACGGGGCCACAGCGGAGGGGAGCGGTGCCGTCTCACCACGCCGGACGAACCAGGCTGCGGCCGGTTCTGGGCCGCGGCGGAGCAGGGTGACCGGTGGCCGGTTCCGGGCCGCCGGTGTCGGCGAAGGAGGAAGGACCGGCCGTCGCTGGTCCTTGTTGGCAGAACTAGCCGGCCGGTGGGGGCCAGCCAGAAAAAAGGGAAACCGGGGTAATTAATTCCCCCGGCCGGCCAAGCAAGTAGCCCCATTAATGGGGTCGCAGTACAGGGAAACCGGGGGGGGGGGGGGCAGCGTCCCCCCCCCCCCCCCCCCCCGCGAGCCGGAACGGCTCGGCCAAGCGGCCGAGCCAGCTGGCGCCAGCGCGCCGGGTCACCAGCCGGGCCGGGCCGACCCGGATCCGGGTTGGGTCGACCCGGTTCGGGCCGACCAGGGGGGTCTCGGGCTGGGTCGATCCGGGCTCGAAACCCCCATTTTCGGACCGTCTTCGTCCCTTTGACCATAGCATGGGATACAGACCTCCGATCGATGCACCGTCAGTTGCGTAGAGTTCCTTGGAACGAGACGGTCGTTTCGGTATATTTTACTCAAAGTTTCGGAATACTTTGGGTTCAGCCGGGTTGGTTCATACACGAAACCAACCGGGCCCTCGGAGCGGAAACACTCATATCTTGAGCTTCGGACGTCCGATTGACGTGCCGTCGACTTTGATGAATTTTTCTAAGTGAGAAGGATCTTTTGGATTACTCCACCCGAGGTTTGGACACAGGTGGAGTATGGTCGGGTTGGTTTTGCCTTTAAAACCAACCGGGCCCTTGGGACGAAAAATCCAATAACTCTCAGACCGGGTGTCCGATTGACGCGCCATCTGCGACTTTGAGTTCCTGTTGACGATACGGAACTTTTGGATACATCAAATCTGGACTATGTGTCAGTTGATGTATCAGCCTCTCAGATCGTGGAGCGGACCCTCCCGAACGAGCTTTCTGTGTGCGGGAACCCTAGAGCTGGCTGCGACTGCTACTATGACGACGACGACTATACAAAGATCCTCAGTGGATTCAACAGTGACGACTATAGTACTCAGCGATCCTACGTGGATCAGTGATACCGATCCTGTGTGGGTCAGCACTCAGTGGTTCTGTGTGAGCCAGCGCCTACAGATCCTGTGTGGGTCCGATCCTGTGTGGGTCATTACGGGGGTAGTACCTATCGATCCTTTGTGGGTCTGACGACTTAGGTGGATCAGTGATCATCTCTATCGTCTTTCGAAGAAGTATACCTGTGTGAGATGAAATCCTGTTTTGCTTTCCTATGTGGATTGTGTTGAGCTATCCTGTGTGGATTGACGTTTTTCTTTCCTGTGTGGACTGGGTTGTACTTGGGCTCAGATGTTGGAGCCGAACGAGAATTGATGACTTAGGTATATGTATGGGCATATACCTAAGCCGTGTCAGATGTTACTTCGTGATTGTATCTTTCCTTGTGCTTATCCTTTGTGGATTCTGGGAGACCTTCGGGGGTCTCGGGGTCCCTACTGAGTAGCTTATACTCACCCCTGTATGGGCTATGCCCGCACTACGTTGTGTTGGTTGTAGATGATGGACAACGCTGATCATGGTGGAGGCTTGCGGAGTAGGACGGTACCTGGGGGTGGACCACTGGGCGAGACGTACTCGGAGCGGTAGGCTGGACCCGAGGAGCAGTGGAGGCTTTCTATACCCACCCTTCAGGTGGGATTTCTAGTGGACAGCTCGACGTTGCAGATTTACTTTTCAGTTGCTGTTTTCCCTTTCTAGTTGTACTTTACTTTCAGTTTGGGTTTTTATACTGGCCCAATTACTTTCAGCACAACTTGTTTCAGTTTTACTTAGTGTTTTACTTCCGCTTGTACTCTATGGTGTATGTTTACTTTTATAATGGCAATGCCTTCCCTGTTATTGGGATTTACGCCTTTGGTTCTAGTCGCCAGCCCCTGGCCTATGGAAGGCGGGCTTGGGGTAGTCACGGCACGGGCCCCGATGACGGGTCGTGACAAATTGGTATCAAAGGAGTTCGGTTCTACCGCAGAAATTGATCTTTTTCTATGTGAAGCAATAGTGTTTAGCGTATTGGGTGTGGTTATCAGTCCAGGGAGTCCAATGTTGGTGCAACGGCCGACGTATCCGTACACCAGGATCTTGACTTCTGATTTCTGACTTAATGCACGAAAACATTGATTGCATGTGTGTTTCAAGTTTTCTTTGTGATTACTTTATATCAGCTCACTAGGTATACTGTTCTGACCATGGTGCACCTGTTTCCTTTTCAGGATGGCCCCACAACAGCAGCCAGCTAGGGTTCCAAGAGTTGATCGTGACGACAGCCCACCGAGCGACGAGGCCTCGGTGTAGGGCCCTTTGACAGCTAAGGCACCGACGGTACCTTTACCCGCCAAGCCACTGATGCTTCTAGCACCAGCCGCTGAAGATGCACGTCGCCTCAGTGCACTGCATGAGTTCCAATGCCAGTGACCGCCTAGGTTCCATGGGGTGACAGACCCCCAGGCAACCGAGGACTGGCTGGAGGCAGTGGTGCGAGTTTTCCGGTCTGTGAGGACACCAGCAGACCTCATGGTGATCCTCGCAGTGATCCTACTGCACGCAGCAGCGGGACGATGATGGAGCTTGATGCTCCAGGTGCACGATGAGGCATCTCTCCTCTGGATGGACTTTGAGGGCCTCTTCCGCTCGGAGTTCGTCCCAGCCACCCTCCGTGCGGTACGCATCCAGAAGCTTCTTCAGCCGTGGCAGGGCAGCATGACGGTCGCCCAGTACTCAGCGAGATTTACCGATCTCTCACGCTACTCTACAGACATGGTACGAGACCCATTCTTCCAGGCCTGGACCTTTGAGTAGGGATTGAGACACAAGATCAGAGCATCGCTAATCTCCCTCAGCATTCCGACTCAGACAGGAGTACTGGAGAAAGCCCTTTTGATTGAGAGATTTCTTGCTGAGTTTACACCAGCACCGAGACCCACCGCAGGGTGGCACATAGAAGAGTATTCTGCAGTAGGCAGTCGACGGATGACTCATGGGTCCAGGTAGACTAGACCCTCAAGCAGACGACCTCAGGACACTGGCTCAGCAGTGCGGGGCACACAGCGCAAAGCCAGTCTTTTGAGAGGCAGGCAGTGCTACTCATGCGGCGAGTAGGGCCACATGGCTCGTGATTGCCCGACCCGCCATGCCGAGGAGCAGTAGACGGTTGAGGGACCACCAAGGAAGAGGCATAGGGTCGACTGTGGCAGTCCGCAGGGAGTAGGCGGACAAGGCAGATGAGCTGGCCGAGCAGCAGGTGGTGGGAGACGCTTTGAGACCCTACCACCACCACCACCAGGAGGTCCACCCCAACCACAGGGAGCTGGCGGGCAGAGACAAGAACACCTCCAGGCAGCAGAGGCCTACGACCACGGCGCGCCCGAGATGATTCAAGGTACTATCTGTGTCTATTCCACCCTTACTGCAGTTCTTATAGACACAGGAGCAAGTCACTCTTTCATAGCCGCTACCCTTGTTCGGAGCTCGGAGATTCCGGCAGAGCGGTTGGCTCGATCCTTATGGCTAGAGACTCCTACAGGAGTAGACTCGACGATTACGTACTGGTGCCGGCAGTGTGAGCTTACTCTAGGAGGAGAGATCTTCGGCTGGGATCTTCTTGTAGCGGTGTCAAGGCCTTATGACGTCATCTTGGGCATGGATTGGTTGCCTACGGTCCATGCACAGATTGACTGTATTAGGCGCAAGGTGCGATGTGTATGCACCGACTGGAGCAGGTTCACCTTCACCGGTGAGAAGGGAGCCTTCGCAGTACAGGATGTAATTCCGCAGAGGAGAGGATAGCCCATCACTCATCAGTTGGATAGACTCATCCTAGGAGTAGTTGACGTGCAGAGTCCTAGTTTTCCTGCAGTGGTGGATCAGTATGCGGACGTCTTTCCCGACGACGTTCCAGGGCTACCTCCTCACAGAGAGGTAGACTTTTATATTGACCTGTACCCCGATACAACCCCGATATCGACTCCAGCATATCGGATGGCCCCCTCCGAGCTTTGAGAGCTGCGAGTACAGTTGGAGGACTTGCAGGGCAAGGGGTTCATCTGACCCAGTGTTTCACCCTGGGCTTCCCCGATTTTGTTCGCCAAGAAGGCGGACATGAGCTTGCAACTTTGTGTTGACTATTGTCGCCTGAATCAGGTGATAGTGAGGAACAAGTATTCCCTACCGAGGATTGATGACCTCTTTGATCAGCTCAAGGGAGCACGATGGTTCTCAAAGATAGACCTCAGGTTAGGCTATCATCAGCTCAGAGTTCGAGACAAGGATGTGCAGAAGACGACCTTCATATGTCGGTATGGCCACTATGAGTTCTTGGTTATGCCATTCGGCATAACCAATGCTCCAGTGGTGTTCATGGCCCCCATGAACAGGATCTTTTAGCCATACCTCGATCTATTTGTCATGGTCTTCATCGACGACATTTTGATTTACTCGACGACTGAGGAGGAGCACGCCTACCACTTGCGGGTTGTACTAGACACACTCCGAGAGCACCAGCTTTATGGTAATTTCTCGAAGTGTCAGTTCTGGATACGCGAGGTCCACTTCTTGGGACATGTCATCTCTGAGGTGGGAGTTGCGGTGGATCCTGCGAAGATCGAGGCAGTTCTTGCTTGGGAGCCACCCAGGAGCGTGACAGAGGTGCGGAGTTTCTTGGGACTAGATGGATACTACCAGAGATTTGTTCCAGACTTCTCCAGAGTTGAGGCACCACTCTCAGCTTTGACGAAGAAGGGGAAAACCTTTGTATGGTCAGACAGATGTCAGCAGAGCTTCCAGGAGCTGAGACAGAGATTGACCAGCGCACCTATCTTGAGGTTACCTGAGGAAGGAGTTGAGTACGTAGTCTACTGCAATGCATTAGGGACTCGAATTGGATGTGTCCTGATGCAGGAGCGAGCCATGATCGCCTATGGATCACGTCAGTTGAGGACACATGAGTAGAACTACGCTACCCATGACCTGGAGTTAGCAGTAGTGGTCTTCACTCTGAAGACATGATGACACTACCTAATGGGTGAGTGCTTTACAGTCTTTTCTGACCATCAGAGTCTCAGATACATCTTCTCTCAGAAGGATCTGAATCTGAGACAACGGCGATGGATCGAGTTCCTCTAGGACTATGACTTTGAGATAGTCTATACTCCTGGGAAGGGGAACGTGGTAGCCGATGCTCTCAGCAGGAGGACGGGAATTCAGCTACTTGAGGAGGAGACAGAGCAGCTAGCCTCTTTGCAGATATCCTTCATGGATAGAGATGGAGCAACCTTCCTTTATTCTCTCACAGACAATCCTCCACTACTATAGTGGGTCAGAGAGGCACATTGTGGGGACGCTGACTGTGAGACGCGGCATGCACAGATATCCTCTGGACAGGCACCTGATGGTTTTTCCTTTGGAGCAGAGCACGACGTCCTTTTCAGGGGACGTACCTTGGTACCAATTTCTTTACGGGAGGAGGTGCTGAGAGAGTTTCACACTTCTCCTTTGGCGGTAAATCCTGGAGTGGTGAAGATGTACCAGGATCTTAGACGACAACACTGGTGGCCGGGCATGAAGAAGACTATGGCAGAGTTTGTTTCTCGATGCCTTACCTGCCAGCAGGTGAAGGCTGAGCACCAGGTATCAGCAGGCTTGGTACATCCCTTAGAGGTCCCGGAGTGGAAGTGGGACAGAATATCTATGGACTTCGTGACTGGACTTCCATAGGTCACTACTCCATTTGGGTGAGTGTTGAACGACTCACCAAGTCGGCACACTTCTTACCCATCAGAGAGTAGGGCTCAGTGGAGAGCTTGGGACGAATTTACGTTTATGAGATAGTACGGCTTCATGGTGTGCCATCATCTATCATCTCCGATCGAGATGCTCGCTTTACTTCCTGGCTTTGGAAGGGGTTGCAGGAGGCGTTCGGGACGCAGCTACGTCTGAGCACAGCCTTTCACCCTCAGACGGATGGTCAGACGGAGAGGACCATTCTGACTCTCGAGAACATGCTCCGCGCATGCATCCTCGACTTTGGTCGTAGCTGGGAGGACCACCTACCCTTGGTGGAGTTCGCGTACAACAACAGCTACCACTCCACCATCGGGATAGCACCATACGAGGCGTTGTACGACAAACCTTGTAGATCTCCTTTGTTCTAGATAGACCCTGGGGAGTCAGCACTTGTGGGACCAGAGATGGTCCAGGCCACGACAGAGAAGGTCCAGGTCATCCAGGAGCGGATGAGGATAGATCAGAGCCGGCAGAAGTCATATGTTGACAGGAGGTGGAGGCCACTAGAGTTCGAGGATGGCGACCATGTCTTCTTGCGTGTCTCACCTCGACGTGGATTACGGAGATTTGGCCGTGGCGACAAGTTGTCTCCATGCTTCATCGGACCATTTCAGGTCCTCAGCAGAATTGGAGAGGTGGCTTATCGCCTGGCTCTACCACCTCAGTTGCACCGGGTGCATGACGTCTTCCACGTATCTCAGCTGAGGAGATACGTGCACGACCCGATGCATATCATTGACCATGGGGAGCTTGGCGTTGATGATGGGGCGACTTTTGCGGAGGTTACAATGGAGATCGAGGATCGACAGGAGTGGATCTTGCGTGGACGGTCAATTCCTCTAGTGCGCATCAGATGGAAGCACGGGAACCTCCAGGAGAGCAATTGGGAGTGGGAGGCTCAGATGCATGCTCAGTACCCACATTTGTTTCCCTAGCTTATGATGTATCTTTACGGGGATGTAAAGACCTGAGGTGGGAGTAATGTAAAGACCCGTAAAATTCAAGGGAAATTTTTTCTTAATTATCTTGGGATTTTACAATAACACGATTTCAGACGACACTTGATTCCGAGGCCCGGTGGGCCCGGAATTTCTATCCGAAGTTTAGCTCGGGTACGTTCAGTGAACAAACGAGCAGGAATTTATAACTTTTGAACCAGTGCTCGGAATCGAATTCCGAGGGCACCTATGGAACCGTAGCGCCAGTAATTGCTTAGGAACGCCTTTTCTGGAGTTGCGTTTTCTCGTTATGAATTGTTTGAATTTGTGGATTAAGTGTTAGTGAAATAAAATTTTCGTTAAGAATTTTATTTACCTTTCCATGAGTTAGAAACTAAGTGTAGGAGTTAGGGTGGGACCCACTGTTTGTTAGTATTTCTTGAGTGGATTAAAGGTGAGGTGGGGCCCACATGAGCCCCCATCTTTTCAAATCCCTTAACTCCCTATCTCCTCTTAACCCCCCACTTAAGTTGTGTAACTCTTATAACTTTTTAACTTCCCATTAATTGGGTGACTTTACCTCTCCTCTCATTAAGTATGCCAACACCCAATTCAATTATTTAATTTAAGTTTTGAATTTTTGAATTGTGGCTTAAGTTAATAAAATAAGGGTGAGCCTTATTTTATTTTGGTTGGATGTTGTGTGTGAACAATCGAGGAGAGAGCTATTCATATTCATCACGAAGAACACCAAGACTTCGACGAAGAACACCAAGACTTCAACAAAGAACACCAAGACTTCGACGAAGAACGCCGTCACCAAAAGAAGAGATCGACGTGTCATCTCTTCTCCTCTTCACAGCCGGTGTGTTTCCGAAGATCAACGACGCACCCTATTTTGATCTTCTTCCTGTGTCAATGAAAAGGAGACACCACTTCCTCCTCAAGCATTCTCCGTCAACTTACGGAGCACCACCTCGCGATGTCATTTTCCACGGCGAACCCCCATTCTAGCTACGCTCAAGTAGGGGTTTATTTAATTATCTTCATTCGTGAATTCTACTTTGTCGTCCTTCATGAATTTATGACCAGTTGCTATCGATTAACGAGAGGGGTCCGGACCGCACAAACACGGTCGACCCTCCTCCAATTTGAAAGTTTTTTCTAATAAGGTTGGGACGGAATGGCGTGGTGCCGTTGCACCACGCGGGATCATACAACAAGTAATGCGCGGCTCCGTCGTGCTGCGCCGTGAAGTTGAACAAGGATGCGATGCCATCGCGCCGCGTCGAAGAAAACCGAAGACACCGCGTCCAGAGCGGGGCCGCGGTGCCGTCGCACCACGCCAGACGAAACAGGCCGCGGCAGAGCAGGGTGACCGGCGGCCGGTTCCAGGCTGCCGGTGTCGGCGAAGGAGGAAGGACCGACCGTCGCCGGTCCTTGTTGGCAGAACCAGCCGGCCGGTGCGGGCCGACCGGACAAAAGGGAAACCGGGGGAATTAATTCCCCCGGCCGGACAAGCAAGTGGCCCCATTAATGGGGCCGCAGTTATAGGGAACCCGGGGGGGGGGGGCAACGTCCCCCCCCCCCCCCCCCCCCCCCGCGAGCCGGAACAGATCGACCAAGCGGCCGAGCCAGCTAGCTCCAGCACGCCGGGTCGCCGGCTGCGCCGGGACGACCCGGACCTAGGTCGGGTCGGCCCGGTTCGGGCCGACCAGGGGGTCTCGGGCTGGGTCGGTCCGGGCCCAAAACCCCCGTTTTCGTACCGTCTTCGGTCTTTTGCCCGTAGCTTGGGCTACAGACCTCCGATCGACGCACCGTCAGTTGCGTAGCGATCCTTGGAATGAGACAGTCGTTTCAGTATATCACACTCAAAGTTTCGGAATACTTTGGGTTCGTCCGGGTTGGTTCGTACACGAAACCAACCGGGCCCTCAGAGTGAAAACACTCATATCTTGAGCTTCGGACGTCCGATTGACGTGCCGTCGACTTTGATGAATTCCTCTAAGTGAGACGGATCTTTTGGCTTACTCCTCCCGAGGATTGGATGTAGGTGGAGTACGGTTGGGTTGGTTTTTCCTTAAAAACCAACCGGGCCCCTGGGACGAAAAAGCCAATAACTCTCAGACTGGGCGTCCAATTGACGCGCCATCTGCGACTTTGAGTTCCTGTTGACGATACAGAACTTTTGGATACATCAACTCTGGACTATGTGTCAATTGATGTATCAACCTCTTGGATCGTGGAGCGGACCCTCCCGAACGAGCTTGCTGTGTGCGGGAACCCTAGAGCTGGCTGCGACTGCTATTGTGACGACGACGACTGTACAGAGATCCTCAGTGGATTTGACAGTGACGACTACAACACTCAGTGATCCTACGTGGATCAGTGCTACCGATCCTGTGTGGGTCCGATCCTGTGTGGGTCAGCGCTCAACGGTTCTGTGTGAGCCAGCGCCTACAAATCCTGTGTGGGTCCGATCCTGTGTGGGTCATTGCGGGGGTTAGTACCTATCGATCCTTTGTGGGTCCGACGACTTAGATGGATCAGTGATCATCTCTATCGTCTTTCGAAGAAGTATACCTGTGTGAGCTGAAATCCTATTTTTCTTTCCTATGTGGATTTTGTTGAGCTATCCTGTGTGGATTGACGTTTTTCTTTCCTGTGTGGACTGGGTTGTACTTGGGCTCAGATGTTGGAGAAGAACGAGAATTGATGACTTAGGTATATGTATGGGCATATACCTAAGCCGTGTCGGATGTTACTTCGTGATTGTATCTTTCCTTGTGGTTATCATTGGTGGATTCGGGGAGACCTTCGGGGGTCTCGGGGTCCCTACTGAGTAGCTTATACTCACCCCTGCACGGGCTATGCTCGCACTACGTTGTGTTGGTTTCAGACGACGGACATCGCTGATCGTGGTGGAGGCTTGCGGAGCAGGACGGTACCTGGGGGTGGACCACTGGGCGGGACGTACTCGGAGAAATAGGCTGGACCCGAGGAGCAGTGGAGGCTTTCTGTACCCACCCTTCAGGTGGGATTTCCAGTGGACAGCTCGACGTTGCGGCTTTACTTTTCATTTGCTGTTTTCCCTTTCCAGTTGTACTTTACTTTCAGTTTGGTTTTGTATACTAGCCCACTTACTTTCAGCACAACTTGTTTTAGTTTTACTTAGTGTTTTAATTCTGCTTGTACTCTGTGGTGTAAGTTTACTTTTATAAAGGCAATGCCTTCCCTGTTATCGGGATTTATGCCTTTGGTGCTAGTCGCCAGCCCCTGGCCTATGGAAGGCGGGCTTGGGGTAGTCACGGCACGAGCCCCAAGGACGGGTCGTGACAAAACATATTTTGTGCCTTATAAACATATTCCATATCCTGATAAAAGAAATTTACTCATGATAACCTTAACATTTTATCAAGACCTACAATAATCCATGATGGACATTGGTTAGGGATAAGTCAAAGTCATACTTTGATACATCAATTATCATTTCAATTTAAAAAATGTATATCAACACACACACACACAGATATATATATATATATATATATATGCATCCAACATGAAATAATGATAAAGTGAATATTTCATTTTTCATAAAATGGTACATTTTATACCCATAATTTTTTAAGTATACTTAAAAAAACTATACATAAGTGACTATCTAACATATTATATATGATATATTGCTATATAAGAGTTATGTTTACTACACCTTTAAGGGTTTTGTTAAAATAATTACATCTCTATATAATTATCTCCCTATCACTATGTGACCATATGATAAAATACTCCCACTAAACTCTTTAGTGAGTAACATCTATGAAGAAATATAGTAGGAATAATAGTTATAATTAGGAATCATATTCCTAATATTAAACTCTTTAAACATATTTAATCTCTTTAACTCCACAACATAATTTTTTTATGTTAATAACTTCTATTATCTACTTATAAATATTTCTAAGTACATCATCATCATTCTTGGAACCCTTTAAAAATTGTTTTTACTTAAAATATAATGTAATTATTTACATTATTACTTCACTAACACATCCTAAAATATTTTAGGATATGGTGAAATTCACTTTATTTTTTGACTGGAATAATCCTTCTTTTGTTAACTTTTAAATTTCTTAAGTCCAAAATACTCCCTCTAATCTATTATACAATATTATTTTTAGAATATTATAGTAAGGTGAACAAAAACCTTTGTGTTAGGAAATAACTATTTTTTTCTTCTAGTGAGAATATTTAACAAAAAAACTATTTTTATATCATATATGGTATTATATGTGTCTAGAGTAATTTTTAAAAGAGGATTTAAAAATATACCACTGATGGTTGTGTAATATCAATTTATCATATTTTAGTAAAAATATGGATAAATTTTTATCCTGGATAATTTTTTTTATCTTTATATTCTTTTATAGTATGTTATTAAATCCAATGAATTATAAACCATGTTTAACATCTCACATTTTTCATAATAATTATTTATTAACAAACAATTTATTTCATCATAAAAGATAAATAAGATGACTATAAAAATCCTTTACTAATATACATATAAAATTTATATATACCTTTACATTCAAATATTTTATATGGTAACTTTTTATTTCATCACTTGAATTATAACTATAAGTTTTATCAATTCTTTACTTGATTTTAAACTCTTGTATATTTAAAACATTTATAAATTATAAATTTGGTATTGGATACCCTTTAAAACAAAATAATTAATTTCTAAAACACTAATAGCTAACATGGAAATTATATAGAGTTTCATAAATGCCTTCATGTATTCTAGAAAATCCCATATTATGAAAACAATGTGCTTCCTTATTGACATAACCTTTTTGTTTCAATAACTTTGGTTGAATATAAGAACAAACATTGTTGTAATTTCTAATTTTCTTTTCTTCTTCCATTTTGATATTTTACCCACTTGTACTATTTGTACAATAAAAAAACCTATAATTCTTATTCTCGGTTCATATATCATCAACACTTTATGAATATTGAGCAAAAATTTATTTAATTATTTACATTATCAAAACATTTCCATTTATAGTAATAGAATAATTTCCATAACCATTTCCTTGGGTCATTTTGTATCTAATGCCTTTGAAATATTAATTGAATCATTATATGATTCTCATAAGAATGTATATTTCCTTTATGTATAAATTTAATAGTAAATCACTCCAGAAGGGTTTCATCTAACAAATATAATTTCTCTAACTTAAGAAATTTTCTTAAGTTACCAATATTAGGATATTCTTAAATTAATCTTATCCTTTTCAAAGATTAATATAAAAGTTATGTTTGATGATGATTATTCTATTAATCCACAACATAAGCTTTTATCTGATGAGTATTATATTATATATATATATATATTTAAAAATTACTTTTATCTCCCACTAAAATGATGATCCATTCTGAACCCATCATATCCATTAGTGGTCTATGATCTATATTTCACTAATAAATGATTTAGAATCAGAATTTATCTCACCACATGGATATTTGGGCAGGGCATAATACCAATCATATCATATATGAATCTTGGATGTTTGGGTAGACAACTCTTTTTCTAATCCATCATATGGATAAACTCAACATTATTCCTTTGATATCATAACCCATAGGGTTTTCCAACTATGTGTAATCCAAATTTCAAAACAAGATTTGGAAAGTTGATTTAATCTCACTAATTTATATCATGTTATTCCCATTATATATGAATACTTATAGTGATTTAGTTTGGAATCCTAATCCTTCCACCAAACCAATATGTCCAATCCATATTTATGTGTATCTTTTTACTCAACTAATAACATATGTTACTAATACAAATTAAAATAAAACTATATTTATACATATACAAATGAATCTCATGAATACAGTATATAAAACACTTTTATGTAAATTTAAGAACCCACTTTGTGTGTGTTATATTTTTTGTTAATAAAGTAAGACTTGTTAAGATGAGGAAAAAATGGGAAGGAAGATCAGAAGTTACCAAGAAACCTTTTGAAATAGAAGTGATGCTATCATATTCATATGAAAATAGAGTTCATGAAATCCCTTACATGGGAAAGAATAAGTGATATATTTTTTCCATAATTAATGGGGAAAATATCAATAGAGAAACAACTAGGAACATCTATGTTTAAAATCTATTGAAGTAATTTTATAAGTTGAAGGAAGTTCTACCACGAGACTCAAAGTAAATCCAATCACATTATGAAAAGAATGATTATAACGAGTTGTTTATACCTATGTATATAGTTGATAATCCATAAATTTGTCAAATATTATTTTAATTTCAATGAAGAATCTTCTTGGTTTTTCTCATTCACAGTTGGTTTAAGTAGATTTGACTTTGAGTGAAAATAAGAGTTCCATCCTTGTGAAGTATAATTAGATAAAGATATAATTTAAGTGTGATGATTTTTTGAAATGATACTCATGGAGATATGAAAAGTGTTGGTACTAAGGAATAAATTTCTATAATAGTTTGGAATGAATGTGTTGTATAGATTCTGGATAAATCCTCAATATTTTTTGGTTATAAAGATTGAAAGCTATCCTGAATGGAATATAGATGAGTTGAAGAAATGGAGAATCCATCCAATGTTATATGACCTTGAAATACATTGTGAAGATTACTTATATGTTTTTTAATTGATTAATATGGGTCAATGTTGTCTTTTAGAAGCTCATAGTTAATTTGAAAAGATTTTAGAAGAACCATGTTGAGGATAAAATTTTGACAAAGGAATTTATCTTACAGTGACCCATATAAGTAAATTCAATTAAAATGTATGATAATTGAGCTACATAGTTAGGATAAATGAAATAGGAATTTATCTTATGGTGACCTATGTAATTAAATTAATTTAAAAAATAGGTGAATTGAGACCACATAGGTAAATTTAGTTATGTTTTGTAAAAAAAAGGTAAATTTAGTTATGCAAGGATAAATTCAAGTCTTCTAGAATTGACAAAGGGATTTATCTTACATGTTGAAGAGAATTTATCTTATGCATGTAAAATACTTGAGAGAATAATTAGATAATTGATTTAAATGATTATTTAATAAGATATTTCATCTATATAGAGTGTGTATGATGATTTAATTAGTGAAATTTAGAGAATACAAAATCGAGACATGTGTAGAATAAAAATAAATGATATATATTCATACTTGAATATTTTGATAAAAGGATTTTTGAAATTTATGATGTTTGTGTGATGTTATTTATGGATCAAAAATCATGATAAAACACATGATCATGGTTATCACTACAATCAAATGAGTTCCAACTAGAGGATAATGTTAATCAGATGTAAGAGTCTCACACCATATAATGAGATGACACATCACCGTGTCTACATGGAAATATCTAGTGAATTGATTGTATATATTTTGTATAGAAATTGAATGGATAAGAATCAAATGATATTTTAATTATTTAAATAAAGAAATGAGTTGAGTCTTAAGATGAAATTTCAAAAATATTTTGAATTAATATTTGATGTGAAGATTCTATGAATTAAAGGCCAAGATTTTAGGGAGTTTGAATATAAGAAAGATCTGATCCTGCTACAACTATTCTCTACATATATATATGTTCTTTTCAAAGAAGATAATAGGGGTGTGAGCCTATAAAATGTGTAAACATCGACAATATTCTATAATTTTAAATAAAGATAGAGAAGTTCTTGATTGTGCGTTCCTGTGAATATTCTGTAAGTTGAAAGAAGAAGAGAAAGAAAGAAATAAAATATGTGTGCACTATAAATTCTATAAGTTTATAAAATAATAATGTTTTCTAGTGAAGTAGAAATAATTTAACACTAAATAATAATAATAAGAATAATATTAATAGAGACATCAAAAAGTCTTTATTAGTTAAAGAATCTTCAAGAAGGGAGAGTTCAGATGTGCTTTTTTTGATCACATTCTAAGTTGAAGTTCTAAAATAGCTAGCATACAACATCCCACTGTAGATGTTTAAAGAAAATTAAGTTAGTACATCTAAATACTATAATATTGAAAAAAGGTCATACATATAATCATGTAGGGACTTTATCAAACATAAGTGGTCTTTCTTTAAAATAAGTACAAGTCCATTATCTTTTATAAGGGGACAATAATACCTCTATTGCATTGTACCTGGTCAGTACCAAAATTACAAGTTCAATTTAATACCATTTCCTAAGATTATTTTGATAATAATAAGGAAGTCATGCACGTGGGATAATAACCATAATGTATTGGGGATGTAGTCATATGAAAGTAGAATAACCTAATTAATAAACCCTAGTGTTCTCCTATGTTTTTTTCTTATTCTACATCTACATATCGATCAAAGGAGATATAAAGAGAGGGAGATAGATCTATTCACTAAATAAGTGAAGAGATAATTAAGCGATAAAAGTGAAATTGGAGTAGAATTCACACCAAATCGATTCACCCCACCTCTCAATGTGGTCATATCCCAAAAATATCCTAATAATTAGTATTAGAGCATAGGTCACACCTCTATTGGATTATAATATTTGAATTTATATTTGAATGATTTATTTTTCTTCACAGGGATATTTTTAGGACAAAAATAGTAATTAATTAACTACAATAGGGGTAGGGGTGAATTGTAGTTTATAAAATAAAAAAAACATTATTCACTTACTTATATAGGTAATTAGAACAAAACATTGTTTGTTAAATTAAAGTAACCAGAAAAACAGTTGTACTGATACTTTATAAATTCAATTATAATGAAAATTTTATAAAATTTAGATTTACTTAAACATATGCACAATTGAAATATAAACTTGTAAAAAAAATTATATAAAAATTTACTAAAAAAGTAAGAAAAACTTATAAAAGTTTTATAATAATGATCCAAACTTTAACCTTTGGAATTAAAGAAGTATATAACCTATAATTTAGGTATCCACTGTTTTTACCAAACCATAAAGGCCTATCTTCCTTAAAGAAGTAACCCCTCAATACAAAGATCAAAACAACTTCTATTTCCCTAACCTCAAGAACTATTAATCAGAAAGATTTGAATTAAGCCTTTCTTTCTATCCTCAGAATCCCTTGATCAAACACAAGATATGGAAAATAATTATAAACACATAAATATTAATTCATTTAAAATCCTCGATCGAATTTGTTAATAAATAAAATCTCTAAATATTACAATGTATCACACAATTAATAAGATGTTACAAAATTTTTAAAGTAACTTCAGATCATTGGTGATATAAAATATTCCTCTTGCTCAAATGATTATTCTATTTATTGGAATTTATTCAATGGTTATATTCCTCATTTCTTTAAGGTGGTTTAAATGACTTTGTTCAAATTTATCTTAACTTGATAAATTTTAGTTCATCTTCTTTATTAGATGTTTATTTTGATGAAGCACTATTACAATTCATGAAAGGTTTTGACCGGTAGAATTATTTTAGTTCATCTATAAAATATATATGGTTCATCTTGTTGGTCTTTATAAAAGTTCCTCTGAGGATCATTTCTGAATCCATCTAGTAATGTTTTTCCTATATAATTTATATAACCTTTTTCTGATGGGACTTAGTTATACTCTGTATTATGGACTTTATTAACCTTCATTTGATTAACCTTGAAATCAATAATTTTATGTAAAAAGTATAAGTATGTTAAATTTATAAGATTTTATCTATTATGATTCATATTAAATATTTAAGTTAAGTTCTGTAAAATTTTGTTTCTCTAGAAAACATAAACTAAGTTCCTTTAGTATTATAAAATATTCTATTTTCATTAAAAATATAAGTTTTTTGCAAAATCATTATAAACACTAAGGAAGTATAAATTCTATAAAATGAAGTATTTAAGGAGGTGTATTTTTTTCATAACAAAGGTTAGAATGTTTTGAAAGTAAACTTTTTAATCAATAATCTCCCTTTTTTAAAATCATAAAACAAAATTCTTAAAGAGAAAAACTAATGTTCAAATAAATTTAAAAATACTAACTCCCCCAGACTTAAAAATTTAATAACTCCACTACTTTTACTTATTTCTCTATTTATCCACCGTATTTTATTTCTCCCCCTTAGTTGATTTTTTTTCTATTTTTTAGAGAATAAGTTTTCTCATTCTTTCTCCCCCTTTGTGTTTTTTGAAAAAAATAAGGAGGTAGAAAGTGTATCAAAAATGGTAGATAAAGAAAAATTTATATGAAATAATTTTAAAAAAATATGAACAATAATCCATCCAAAACATATAAAAAATATATTCATCCATATAAATTTGAAAAATTATATAAAAAATAGAGGAATATTCATTCAAAACATTCATAAAAAATGATATTGCTTTATTAAAAAACATTTCAAGAGTTCATAATCAAAGAGTCAATCCTTCTTCAAAAGTTTCTTTACAACAACCTTAAACTTCTTCACACCATCTTGATACTTTTCTAATTTATCACATTTTTATTTTAACTTATCTATATCTTCTTAAAAAAATTGAAACTTTCTATTCTTAGTCTTAAACTTTAGAACTTATTCTTCCAAATCTTGAACCTTCTTTCTTAGTTATGAAATCACATAATCTTGTTGCATTGATAGAGATTTTATATTGTCAATTTCGTTTTCACTTTTATTAAATTAAGAATTAATATGTCTAGTAATATTTAAAACTATTTTTTATGATTTAATTATTACTTTTATTTTTTTATCATAAAAATTTAAATTAAATTTAGTATGTTTTATCTATCTAAAAATTTGTTTCAAACTTATTGATTATGCCTTTGAATTTCATTTACAATCTTTTATGTTTATTTAATTTTGAATAATTGTCTCTGTGAGTTATTCCAAAGTATTTTAAATTTCAAAAAATTCAATTCTCCCTTGGATGTAATTTTATTAAGCTTGAATATCAGGAAAATAGTTAAGAGAATATTCATGTTTCATAATAGCATCATTGAAATAATTCATTCTCTTTTCATCTCTTTGATTACATGTATTGGGTGCAGAGTGAGTTGAATCATATGATATATATAGAATGGTTAGAGGAGTAGGTATTTAAGAACCATATTATTCTATATTATATGTATATTTTTCTTCAAAAACTTATATCATTTCAACTTATTTGTTAGACTCAGTTTTTTTTGAAACCTTAGTCTAAGAATGTTGATCTTATTCTCCTGAAGATTCATCTTTTCCCAAAACTTATATACATGCATCCTTATGAGATTGATATGATATAGAAGTATATTATGTGGCTATACTATCTTATTCAAATTCCATTTACATATTTAAATATTTTTCTAGTTCCTTTTCACTTCTATATTTACCTTTTCTATATTTTATATGAACTTTCAAAACATTAGCTTAAACATCTTATTCAGATTGAGATTTTTCAAAAACTTATGAATTTTCTTTGTCATTTTAAGTGTGTAGAGGGAGTTATAAAGGTTTTTTACTTACAATAGAAAGTACTGAAAAACTACAGGTTGTACAATGGAATGAGGATAAATGTACAGAGGTTCTCCCTATGATCTAACTTCAACATTTTTATGAATTTTCTCAACACCATTTAAGAACTAATTTTTTATTTGAGATTGATCATATTTTATTATTATTATTATTATTATTCATTTTATCTTTATTAAGGTTATTATAAGTTTT
Source organism: Viscum album (assembly GCA_963277665.1). NCBI lineage: Eukaryota > Viridiplantae > Streptophyta > Magnoliopsida > Santalales > Viscaceae > Viscum > Viscum album. Next base: position 804,424,868 of record OY728148.1, read on the forward strand.
ATATTTTATCTCTAAGGGCTTAGTCTTATCTAATCCAAAATGTGGATCATTAGGATTCTTATCTTATTTCTTTTTCATAAAGGCTACAAAAGCCTCATAAGAAAATGTCCGAGATATATTCCTTATAAAAGGAGGGGATACTTATCATGAATTTAATTTTTATAAAACCCTTTATTTCAATTTTTTAGTTTCTACTTCAGATGAAAATTTTCTAAAATTTTCAACAAGCCTATTTATCTTAAAAAAAACAAATCTCATCTTGATGATTTTTTCCTCATAAATTAAATATTCTTTCCCCCTCATAGTTGTTTCTTTGTTTTTGATGTTTTTAATTCCATTAAGTTTAAAAAAATTATATTTATGAAACTTGGAAGAAGTAAAATCTTCAACTTTATAGTTCCTTGATTAACACCTTCAACACATTCAAAAACATACTTGACAAGGTTGAACTTTCTCATATTAAAAATATAGTCCAAAACATATATATATTTCACCTTTAGGGTATCCCAATATCATTTTATTAATAGAAGAAAATTTTGTATCCAAATAACCACTATTATTTCTTTTAAAGATAGATAATGAACCTTTCTAATGTTTATATAAGAAGAAAACAATGAAGTCTCGACTTTGGATTTCTCAAAACTTTATAAATTTTTAGTAGCATATGAGTTTCCAAATTTTCTTTACCTTCTGAATAAACTATAACTAAATCAACTATTTTTTGAAAATTCATCTTTTAAAACTATTCAAAAATAGTGAAATTTAAACCTTTATGATTTTTTTCAACGCCGAACTCAGTAGAAGAATAAAATTATCTTATAATATTAGGGAAATAAAGATCAAAATATTTTATCTCTACACAAAGATATTTCCATGTAAAATAATAACATTATTAAGAAAATAATTATACTTTTAGAAGCATATTATTTCATTTATTATTTATTTGAAAAAAAATATTCTTTAAATATCACCCAAGGCTGTCATTATTCTAATTGGGCGATCTCAGAGAATCAAAAAAACCATAAGAAAATGAAAAGACTTAAAAATAGGCTGATGATAGTGGTGGGAAGAAACAAGCGATGAATGAAGAAGTGGTGAACCACACCCCTTTATATAGGATTGAAAAAAATGGTAGCTAGAATTATATAGATCCAATGGCTCAAAAAGAAACCCTCTTTTAGGTCAATGACTGATAAATTTCTTTTAAGATAAAATTTATTTACCGAACTCTTGAAATTTTTATCAACTTTTGAAAAGAGTTTTATCTATTAAATATTTTTCTGAAAAAAATTCTAAAAGATTATAAATTTTTTTAGAAAGTTATAAAACAAAAAATTTATAAATAATATAAAAACATATTATAATAATTGATAGTAAAAAATTTAATATTTAGAAATTACCACTAGGAGAAGAAAATAAAATTTCATTAGGAAAGTTTTTTCAGTGATTTTAACTTCTTAGATTTCAAAAAAAATTTATTTTTAAGTTTTTAAGAAATTTTTTGTTTGGAAACTTTTTATAAAGGGTTTGTTGAAAATTTTTTCAAGGAATGTTTTTCCAAAAAATCTTTGTAATTTTTTTGGAAAAAACTTATAAAATTTCAAAACAGGGTAAAAATTATTCCCTTTTTAAGGATTATTTTATTATAAGAAGATAGTATAAACAATTAGTATATTTTAATGATAATTTTATGCTGGTCATTCCTAGAATATATTTAATATATTCAATTATACCATCATTGAGTGGATTATAAAAATATCAGTAAGTTTTTCATACATTCTGATGAATCATAAAATAATATCTTCTTTTGTGTGTTATAATAAAGGAAATGATGTCATATATATTTTATTAGTTCATGAGTAATGTCTTGGGTTTTTTACTTAAAGCTATGACACTCATGTAATTACACAAAATATGAGTTTTAGAAAATATCATGCCAAAATTAGTGAGTGTGTATTGCATCCATAACAATTGAGAACAATAACTTCTATCTACCACATATTCAGATTTATTAGTGGAAAGTTCTACTGAGTGTTTTTTCTTACAAAACCATGAAACTAGAGATTCTCCTAGGAAATGACAAGTTCCAGATATGCTTTTTCTATCCATTTTATATCTAGAAAATTAGAATCTATTTTTTTTTTAAATCAAAATAATTTCCAAAAGTATAAAATATACCAAGATCTATAGTTACTTTAATATATCTAAAAATTATTAATTTCAAATTTAATATGGGATTATTTTGTTTTTTATCGATATATTTTACATGATAATACATAAAAAATTAAATTTGGTCAACTAGATATGAGATATAGTAAACAATCAATCATTCCTCTAAATGGATTTTGATCAACGGGTTTCCCAGATTTATCAAGATCAATTATTTTTGAGGCCCTGATAGAAGTACCAATACTCTTAATATTGTCATAACCAAACTTTTTAAGTAAATATCTTATATAATTTTATTGATATATAAAAGTTCCTTATAGTTTTTGAGAACATTGAAAACTAATAAAAAGGGTTAGTTCACCCATCATGCTCATATTAAACTCATATTTCATAAGATTCACAAATAATTGGTAAGATATTTTTGAGTTATACCAAAAATAATGTCATTGAAATAAATTTGAACAATGTTGGTATCTTTAAAAACCTTTTTAATAAAGAGAGTTAGATCCAAAAATCCCTTAACAAAATTTTCTTGTAAAAAAATTTTAGTTAATATATCATACCAATATCTATGGGATTGTTTGAGTTGGATCTAATTTATAAAATTCCATCTTGTTTTATTCATCTAAAATACTTAAGTTAATTTATGTCTGATTTAGTCTATCCAAAAAACTATACTAAGTTTAATGCATTTATGAAAAATATTATATGTCTGTTAAAAATATAAGTTTTCTGAAAAAAATTATAATCACCAGGGAAGTTTAAAGTTAGAAAAATGATGTATTTAAGGAATTTTATTGTATTTTTCAAAACTAAGGTTAGAAAGTGTTAAAAGTAAACTTTCATCTCAAAAATATATAAAGTGAATATTTAAAGAAGCTTGTACATACCCTGTAAAAAAAATCATAGAGAATATATCTACCAAGACAATAAAGAAAATTAATAAAAGAGAATAAAATTAGGTAAGAAAGGAATTATAAAATAAGGAATCTCTACTATTTGAAGTTAATCATAGAGGAAAGAATTATGTTATATCTCTTATCGATCCTCCACTAAAAGATAATGAGAAGATATAAACTCAAGTAAAGAGGAATAAAAATTAGTTTCTCTATATAGTAATCCTAATCAAGAAAAATCAGGCATGCAAGATGAAGATATAGTGGCTGAAACCACCACCAATGAATTGGAAAAATGTTTAGTCACATGTAGTCTATTATCTATACATGAAGAAGCGGTACCAAAACTCTATTCTCCAATTTTTCTTAATGAATAACCATGTACATTAAAGGATTATTATAGTTATGAGGATTTAATATATAAATTAGTTAGTACCATAAAATATATCCTATAATACTACACCAAATAAACTGTTTTATATATACATGGAATTTTTAAAAGTATAAAGGAATAATTCACTCATTATGAGGATGAAAATGAAATAATGGATAAGGCTTTGAAAGAAAGGATGTAAATTTATGTTAAGCTCTCTAAAAAAGTTTCATTCATAATTGTAATCAATGGGGATCTTGAGAAAAAATTAACCATATTTTAAGATTAATAGATCCACATTATTAAATAAAATAAAGATTCCAAAATAGGGATTGAAGAAAAGATCTATTCATTAAAATAAGTAACTACTATCAAATATGATCAACTAGATATTAAATCAAGTAGGATAAAATAAAAGAGAAATATTCATGAGGATTATGAGAAAAAATTGATGAAATAATTTTAATAAAAACTAAAATCATTATATGATAATAAATTCATCCTTAATATGAAATTATTGGAGCATGAAATTAAATTGAATAATCTAGAAACAATACAAGATCGATCTTAAAAATAAGTTGAAATAATATATATTTCCACAAAAACCATTATGGAGGATTATTTTGATGAACGACCTCTATTTATTGGTAAGAATATTTTGGGACCATATAATGTTTAGTTTAGATTTTCCATAAAGGGAAAGGTACCATCCACTTCTGAAAATAATATTTGTTCTAAATCAATTTTTATAATGCATACAAGATTAAATTCAAAATATTGATAAGGATAAATTAATGAAAGTGATATTAATCCTAAAATCATGTCAAGGATGTATAGAATAATCCTTTTGAGAGGTTTTCCCCTGAATTGAGCCTAATTAAATACTTCAAAATCTAAATTATTGCAAGTTACAAGTTCTATAAAATCAAGAAAAAATGAAATTCATAAAAAAGGTTTTTTGGTTATTTATTTTTGTAATATATTTAGGTATATGGATATAGAATGATGGTATAATATGTTAGTATGTGAAAGAAAAAGAGAGTCTATAATGAGTGGGATAAAACCTAAGAAGCTACAACATCCACTGGTTATGGAGAAAAATATGTGTATAAGAAACATATTTCGATACTTTAAAAAAACTATAGTATTTGCAATGGTATTGGTCACAGAGAATAAGAATATAAGTATAAATCATTAAGTCAAGCATCCCAAACAAATATGATGAAAAGACCACATAATATGATGAATGGAGCCAGTCCCACCTTGGGAAATAATCATGAAAAATATATTGAAATGATCATTCCCAATAAGTCTATAAATAGGGATGAATAGTTATCCTTTGGTAACATGCATAAATAAAATAGTGAAGTTTTTAACAATAACATGAATTTAAAGATATTTGTTTCACCAAAAGGGAGAAGCTATTTGTTTTGTGGAGAAAGGTGAAACATCACTAACACTTGTAAATAGACCATGAATGTAAAATTTAAAGGGAAAAATCTTAGATATGATGAAAGAACAATTCAATGGATAAAATAAAGGACTAATTTGATGAATAGAATATCCAAAAAACCATGTGAAAAATTTATAAGCACTAAGTATATTCCTAAGGTATGTCTAAAAATATAGCCAATATATTTAAAAAAATTAAGATAACTAGAAGTACAAGAAAAGTTGAAATCCAAAGGGAAAAAATATTCCACCAGAAGAATAAATACAATTTCATGAAAGGTTATCAAAATAGGATAACCTATAATCTCATGAGTAGTTGTGTGGAATGTGAAAGGAGGTTAGACACAATTTATACAATTATGTCACATTTATTCCATCTCAAGAGGAAGCCTTAAAGAATATTAAAGATTTACCTAGGGATACAAGTTAATTGATGGATCATGTTAAAATAAATATCCCACACAAGGAGATAAGAAAAGAACCCATGATTCCCAAATAAAAATAAAAGTTGAAAAATTATTTTGTAGGCATGAAGTGTCTATCTGGATATTGAAGAAAATTGAAAAGGGAGAGATGGTTGAGAATAAATTATTAATCTAACTACTCATAGTGATGAACAAGGAGGTTCTAACATATTACCTTATTATTTATGTTGTATTTATTTTCTAAATATATAGTAAATTGAATGTTATGCTATTTATCAAATTGATAACTAATGAAATAAAGTATGTTTGAATAACTATTCCAGATCTAAAGAAGAAACCATCTGGGTATGATCTGTCAAATAGTAATCTAAAGAACATTTTGAGAAAAGAAAAACCATTATGAAGGAAATGTGTTAGACAAATTAGAAAATCAAAATAATAAAATTTCCCATCTTAGAAAGAATTAAATACATAATATCCTAAAGTGTGTTTGGAGAAAATAATATTCCCTGATAAAGTAATAATGAAAGCTTACATCTTGGTACTATCACAATAACTATAATCATAAAGATTAATTTATCATAAGATCCATATTGATGATATTAAGAAGGAGTGAATCCCTTAAGTGTTATTTTATTGAGAATCTATCAAGATAATTCAATTTATATAAATATGTAATTTCTTGAAGGTGCTTGAAAAATTTCATTAAAAAGGCATGGATGTCTATTCTCTCATCATTATCTCTAAAATAATTTAATATAAGTTTAAGGGGAAGAAATTTATTCTAATAAATTAAAATGATTTTATTAAACTTGAAGTAATCCTTGGGTGTTTGAAATCAATACCTTTTAGTTTCAATTGAATGATTTTAAATTGTTTTTTGAGTAAGTGTAGTAAATTTAGGTTGAAAATATTTACAAAATTTGATATCAACAGGTAGTATCAACTTGTATACATGTGAAACCCCTAGGGGAAGATAATTAACAAATTAAATAGCTAATATCACATTCTATTGAATTATGGAAAACCTTTATTTCTAAATAAAATCCTATTGTTCACTACACCGAGCAGGGATCAAGTAGACTTATAGTGGAATGGTTTATAACACATTTCTTAAGAATAAAGTGATATAATCGTCTCTCATATGATTTTTAATTATTTCAAATAAGGGGGAGAGAGAATAAAATGAGATTTGGTATTGAAAAAAAATACAAATGGAGATACTGAATAACCCACTTTGTGTTTATTGTATTTGTTTTCAATAAAGTAAGATTTGGGAGGAAGAAGAAAAACTTATAATGGAGATAATAAATTACCAAATAATCATGTGAACTAGAAGTGACGATATCATATTACTATGATAATGGAGATGTTTTTATACCTTACATGGAAAATAATATGTGCCGCCATTATTATGTGGTAAAGATCAATGAAGAAGCTATAAGGAACTGTAATGTACAAAATCTGTTAAAGTAGTTTCACAAGCTAAAGAAATTTCTACCATGTGGATCAATGGAAATAAAACCATATAATCACAAATATTATTGTAGTCAGTTTCTACTACTTATGGATATATTTTATAATCCATCTACTTTTCAAGGTATATTTTAATTTTAGTGAATAAACTTATTAGTATCTCACATTCATAGCTGGTTCAAGAAGATTCAACTTTGATTGAAAAGAAGAGTTCCATCCTTGTGAAGTATACTTAGATGAAGTTTTAATTTAAGAGTGATTATTATTTTTTATGATCTTTATAGAGATATGATATAGTTACACTACTTTTTTACATGACTATCACATCATTATAATGATAAATAACATAAAATTTATGCATTTAAGGATCAAATGGTTTAGAATCTCAGAAAAATTAGGATCATACATCACTTATACATAATAAAACATAAAAATTATTAAAATAATTCTTCATTATCCACTTAAAATATATCATAATCTCCTTAGTACATATAGTAACCTGAGGATATACATCAAAGAAATGGGTGAGGTAAAAGCCTACTAAGGGGAAGGATAACATAAACAGAATAAGAGACATGAATCAATAATACATGGGTGAGAATAATCATTATAATAATTTCACAATCATAGGATCATAATCATAAGAATTAGGAAGAAATTTGAAAAAGGAATAGAATTTGGAAATTCATAAAAATGAAACATCATGTCATAGTGGTCAAATACCACACATAGTTTTGAACAAAGAAAGAATCATGTTCAAACATAACATATGTGTATAAATCATAACATCATAATTGTGAACAAATATACCATCATGCTCATGAATAATATAAATAATGTCACGAGATACATCACATTAACAAATTAGTTATAGAGATATATAATTTTTTTCCTCCCCAATCACATTATAATATTTACATAATCATGCATGTCACATAGAATGCATAATAATCATAGTCACAAAATAACCCATGGAAAGGAATGATTTTTCATAAATATTTAATAAATAATAATTTAATTAATAAACTAGGGATTCCAAAATGAATAAGGGAAAACATATTTGTAATAAACACCATCATTCTTCAGTAAAGAAGAAACAACTCAAGAGGAGACAAAGATGTGTTTTGGAAAGAAAAGTCTTTTTGGAAAATATTTGTATTTGGATTATAAATCAAGGTGGAAACATGTATATCCCTGAAAATATTAGGTAATAATAGTGAAAGTATATTAAAGTAACATTATTGTAATATCCATACTGAAAATGATGTGGATGGGGGATCACCCAAAGAAAGAGAGTTGGGTTTGAGAATTCCCTTACTTTAAATCCCGCTTTATTTCAACGCTTTTCTTCCCACTGACTAATAAACATAGATTTATTAAAAAATATAACCAAAATTTAATTATGTTAATTTATGTATATATTTATCAATTATAACAATTGTATTATATTTTTTAATTTTTCATTATTTATGTTGAAACATTTTGATATTATGTTTTCCTTAAGAATTTCCCATTTTTCTTCGATTTTGCTATTTTGTTCAAGGTAATTTTTATATAAAGTAGAATTAATTACATAAGATTAAAATAAATATATTTATACATTTATATATCATAAATAATTTATAATAACCATCCATCGGTTTTGTGATTAGAAAAAGAATTTGAAACGTCATCATTGGCGGTTAACTGACTATTAACAGGACATTATCAAAAGAGCATGAATAAGAAGTATGCCATTTAAATATGTCATAAATATAATAATTACAATAGTTTAAAATCATTAATATAATTTTAAAATACCACTTAATTATCCTTAAAATATTTTGGTTTGAAATTGGTGGAGAAAAATAGAAATAGGAGAGAAGAATGAGAGGGATAATTGATGAGAACATACCCTCTACTCAATGTTGCTTCTTTTAAAAATCCTTTAATGATTGGAGTTTATGGATATATAACATCCATAAGTATTATAATAATCATAATATATAGTATTTTGGTAGATATGTTTTTTTGAAAGTGTAGGAGTATTGGTTTTCTAAGGGAGGGAGATGAGATATTTATACTTGAGGAGATGGGTATTTTTGAGTAAAAATATTGAATAAAACACTATATCTAAATAAAAAATTGTAATAATAATTTTTATTAAATTATAAAACATATTTTAATTAAATAAAATTATTTTAATACTTTTAATAAATTTATAATTTAAATTCATTTGTTTAATTGAAAGGAAATGTGAAAAAATGAGAAAATATCATTTTAATGTAATACTTTAGATTTTAGACTTTGTAAAGTACTTTTTAGGTTTGGAAATATTGTTTATTTTATTTTAATAATAAATTTATCACATTAAATATTTATTTTTTGATAATAAAGTTCTATAAATTATTAGGTCATTATTACATCCTGAATGATGTAATTTAAGATGCATCAGTTATGAGAACTGTATTTTTACTATTCACTTGAAAATTAAAGTATTTTAGAAAATTATCAGAAAATAAACCTTGTAAAATTTAGATGGTATGATTTTAAAAATGATATTTATTTTATAAAAATAAATTTCAAACATAACAAAATTTAATTTTTAACATAAAAATTATGATTTTTATAAAATACTTTAAAATAAAGTTTATTAAAAATATGCTAATATTTTCTTTGAGTTTTTTAATCATGATATTTATTTTTTTGCATTATAATTTTTATTTATACTTAAATTAATCATGATAAATATTATTTATATTAAAATTTATTATTTTTATGTTAAATTACTATTTCAATGGTTTGGTTACTATTCCCAATAGTCAGGTTACTATTTCCATGGTCACATTACTATTCCAACAATCACATAACCTCCTATAAATACCTATTCATTATTTAATTCATTATTCACATAAATTACTCTCAAGGTTATACATTTCTATTTTTTATAATTTTATCAGTTTACTAATATTATATTTCTTTTCTATAGTGTTGTTCATGGGAGGGATGATTCTAACCAATCAGGGTGATTCAAGTTTCCCCATTGTGGTATTTATATTTTCTATTTTTATCCCCTTTTAATATTTTTAATTTTAATGGGTTTGTTCATTTTTCTAATGTAATAATTTTAATTAATGAATTAAAGTCTTGTTGGTTTCTATATGTTCTTTATGTGTATAACACTTATATAATATAATATAACACACATTTATTTAGGAAAGAATTATCATTTAAAAAGTTCCAATCATTACATTATTACCCATTTTAGAAATTTCATCCTCAAAATTTCAAATCATATTCTTGGTTTATAATAGGTGAGGGTACTTATGTTTCATTGTTCCCTCTTGTTCCCACATTGCCTCTTCATACTTATGGTTTCTCCACAACATTTGGATAAGGTGTGTTGTCTTATTGTGTAGAACTTTTTCTCGATGGTCAAATGTCTTCACCTACTACTCCTCATATGAGAGGTCATTCTCTAGTTGTACCACCACTAGATTTAGTCCATGAGAGGTGTCAGGTATTTACTTCCTTAGGAGAGATACATCAAAAGCATTATGAACTTGATCCATATTTGGTATAAGTTCATGTTGATAAGATACTTCTCACACATGATCAAAGATATCAAAGGGTCCAATGTTCCTAGGGATAAGCGTCCCTTTCTTTCCAAACCATATAACCCTCTTCCATGGTGACACTCAATGAAAAAATGATTCACCAACTTCAAACTCCAAATCCCTTTAATAGTTGTCAGCATAGCTATTTTTAAAAATATTAGTAGATTTTATATATTTTAGGATGACTTGAACCCCATATATCATCTCTTTCACAAGATATGGTCCAAGTAGCTTATATTATCCAAATTTATTCCAATAAATAGGAGTACTACATCTCTTTCTATATAGAGATTCATAAGGATCTATTTGAATACTTTAGTGTAAGATATTATTGTATGATAACTCAACTAATGGGATATGTTGATCCCATACTCCTTTAAATTCCATTGAGTATGCTCTCAAAATGTCCTCAAATTTCACAATATTCTTTTAATATTTTCTACCAGTTTGGGGGTGATAGGCCATAGTAAAATTCAATTTAGTATTCAAATCATGTTGGGTACTTCTATAGAATTTAGATGTGAACCTTGGATCACAATCAGAGATAATCAAAAGTGGTACCCCATGCTTCCCCGCCACTTATTTTACATACATATTGGAATGTTGTTTAAGAGATAAATCTTCCTGAATAGTGATTAAGTGGGTAGTCTTGGTGAGTCAATCCACCAAAACCCATATCACATTGTTTCCTTTGGATATCTTTGGGATACTTATGACAAAATCTATAGTGATGTTCTCCCATTTCCAAGTGGTTATAAGAAATGGTTTCATTTCCCCACTAAAATTATATTGTTCTAATTTAAATTACTATCATACCAAGAATCTTGAGATATACATAACAATATACTTATTCATTTTTTCCCACAAAAAGTGTTCTTTAAGATCATAGTTCTTCTTGGTACTTTCATCATGGATGGAGAAAGATGAGGTATGAACATTATCCAATATATATTTCTTTATCTTAAGGGATGTAGGCACAAAAATTATATTTCCAAATCAAATGATACTATACTCTTTGATTTGTAACTCATGTAACTTCCCTTACTTTACTAATTACACCTTATTTTGAAGATCCATACCATCCCTTTATGCCTCCTTGAAATTCTATTAGATTTATGGTTGGGAAATAATTTGGTAAAGGTAGGATGTATTCCCTACCATTATGATTTCCAGATCCATAATTTTCATATCCATGAAGATAGGGTCTTTCTCAATCTACATCATAGATAAAGTAGCAGGTAATTTTATTCTAAGAGCATTATCTACCTTGTTCGACTTTCCCAGATGGTAGTGAATAGAGAAATCATTGACCTTGATTAGCTATAACCATCATATTTGATGCATTTTGAGATCATTTGGTGTGAATATATACTTTATAGATTTGTTATTAGTATATATGTAACACTTCTCACTATAGAGGTAGCTTCGCTAAATATTCAGAGAGAAAACCCCAACTACTAGCTCCAGATCATGCATTGGGTAGTTTTTCTCATGGATCTTCAACTATCATCAAGAATAAGCTATCAATTTTTCATTCTTTATGAGTACACAATCCAATAATTTCTTTAAATCATCACTGTATATCACAAAACCTTCTCCACTTATTGATAGTGTGAGTACATGTATAATTATTAGCCTATTCTTGAGCACCTTAAATATTTGCACACATTATTCCATCCAGATATACTTTACCCCTTTCTATCTTCACTTAGTTAGAAAGATAGAAAATCGTGATAAATTTCTCAAAAAATTTCAGTTGTACACAACTAATATAAGAAAACTATGAATTTCCATGACATTATAGGTTTAAGTCATTCCTCAATTTATTTTTTCTTTGAAGGATCCATAGAAATTCCTTCACTTGTGATCACATTCCCCAAGAATGTGACTTGATGCATCCAAAATTTACAATGGATGAACTTAGCATACAGTTTATCCTTTCTTAATGTTTCCAGTATAATCCTTATATATTCTTCATATTTCTTCTTTATCTTAGAGTAAATTATTATATCATTAATAAAGACTACCTAATTTTTTTAGGCATTCTCTAAAGACTCTATTCATAAAATCCATGAATATTTCACAGGGATTAGTTTATCTAAAGGGAATCACTATGAAATCATAGTGTATATACCTTGTATATAAGGACATATTCTAAATATATTCGTTCTTCACCTTTAGCTAATTATATTTAGAATAAAGATCCACCTTTTAGAAGTACTGATCTTCTCATATTTGATCAAAAAATTCATCAATACTTAGTAGGGGATACTTATTCTTTATAGTGATCATACTGAGCTCCTATTGATCGATAAAAAGACACATTTATCCATCCTTTTTCATTATAAATAGCACTGAAACAACCCAAGGTGATGCACTAGGGAATATGAATACTTTTACTAAATTTTCTTGCAACTACTTTTTTAACTTCTCTAGTTCAATCAGGGATATTCTATAGGGGAATTTGGATATATGAGTGGCTTAAAGTATAATATCTATTGAGAAATCTACCTCACGATCTGGTGAAATTTTGAGAAACTCTTCGAGAAATACATCAGTGTATTCCCTCATAATGGGAATTTACTCCATGTTGATAACTTCATTTGCCTCAACCATTTGGTCAAGGTATTATACATCAAAGGTTATAAACACCCACACCATTGAGGAATTTTCCAAATAATATTCATGATCTTCCTTTCATTTGTAGAGGATCCTGGGAGGGTTCATAATATGAAAAGTTAATTCCTTTCCCAATAGTTCATGTGTGCTCTATATAATGAGAGAAAATATATGACTATTATAACATATAATTCTACCAAGTTAAGTATTATGAGATTCATTGGATGAATATTCCCATGTATGCTAACAAGATAGGAGTCCAATACTTGGGTTTCAATGATCTCACCACTAGGTTTTTTTATATATATCTCTACTTCAAGTTATGGGGGATTCAATTAAAAAATGAAAGGTATAAATGAATGCATAGAAAGAGAATCAAATAATTTTTTTTCCATTATTGAGTGAATAGTAGGTGTACCTTGTACAACTTCATTTTTACACTCCCATTGAATAGTAGTGATATAATAATCTTTACCTTTCTCATTTGGATTTGGTGGTTATTAAAACTGATTACCCTCAAGGACCCATGGTTTAGTGAATTAGCTTACATAGTTCCCTTGCTCCCTATAGCTGAAGCATTGAACCATGGGTGGTTCACTAGGAGGTTCCTTCATTTCCTCCATAATGTTGGCCATCTTCTTCATATATCTTCAACATTCATGAGCTTGGTTGACTTCTCTCCCACACTTGAATCATTTTACCACCCCTTTGATTCAATTAACATGATGATTATTCCCACATTTTTGACATGTGGGTGGTGGATTCTCTTTAATTATTTTTCATTTAACCCATAAACTTGAAACTCCATTATTCTCTTCTTTTATCCATAACCATGGGACCATTCTCCAAACACCATATCTAATTTGAGATCACATTGAGCTACTTATTCATAACTCCCAAATTCTCAGATAACTTGAACCTTTCGATGGTGTGGTTTTAAACCGATAAAGAATATATCTATTTTTTTTTTATCATTATAGATAACAAATCCCAAGGCATATCTTGCAATATTGGTGAAGTTTTCATTATAATTTGTGATAGATTCTCATTCCTTTTGCTTTAGATCTAATAATTCTCTCTCCATATTTTTTTTGAAGAGTTATAGAGAAATACTTATTAATAAATATTTTCTTAAAGTATTCCCATTCCATATATTCTATTTCATCATTCATATTAGAGTTATTTATCAATTCCCACCATTTATGTGGCTCACCATAAAAATAATAAATGGCGAGAGTCACCTTCTACTTCTTAGAATAGTGGAGCATAAAAAATATCTTCTCCATTGAGTTAACACATTATTCAGCGACAAGTAGATCATAAGACCCACTGAATGTTGGTTGTTTTTGACATATAAAAGACTTGATATCTATCTGATCCTTCTTGGGATAAGGTGGATGTTCCTCATGGTTCAGGTTATTATTCATAGCTTGATAAATTTAGGAAAACATTTCCCTTTATTTTGAACTCCACCTCCCATGGAATTGGGGAATCATTTGGAAAATCGTTTCATTGTCCCTCAAGTAGGTTATTGACATGGTTTCTCCTAGATCCCACCATTTTCAAAAATATATAAGGTTTTAAAAAAACCTAAGTCAAGATATCATGAATAAATAATTTATTTCTATGGAAAAAACAAGTATAAAATTATATCTTATGGGATCCCTTTGTTTATACCTATTATAAAACAAAGATTCTTGAATATTTAGCTATACTTAGACTTATCCCAAGGGCTGTTAATAACATTTTTTAATCCTAATTCTCAAATTAACTAAACCATAACTCTTATACCAACTATAGAGACCCTAATTTTTTACATGACTATTTATCATTTTAATGATAAACAACATAATATTTATACATTCAAGGATATAAAGGTTTAATATCTTGGGAAAATTAGGGTCATACATAACTTAGAAATAGTAAATTATAAAAATTATTAAAATAATTCTTATTTATAAACTTAAAATCTCTCACATTCTCCTCATTACATGTAATAACCATAGGATATACATCAAAGAAAGGGGTGAGCTAAAATCCCAATAAAGGGTAGGATAACATAGTAGAAATAAGAGACAATAATTAATAGTATATGGGTGAGAATAATCATCATAATAATGTCATAAGCAAGGGATAATAATCATAAGAATGAGGAATAAATTTAAAAAAGTCATGGAATGTGGTGAGTCATAAAAATGAAAGATCATGTAACAGTGGTTAAATACCACATATAGTTTCGAACAAAGCTAACATCTTGTTCATGCATAACATATGTTCATAAATAATAACATAATAATTATGAAAAAATATAGAATAATCTTCACACATAATACACATAATATCATGAGATATATCACATTAACCAATGTATTATAGGGATATATAATTCTGATCCCACCCGCCACATCATAATATTTACATAATCATGCATGACACATAGAATGTATAACAATCATAGTCATGAAATAACCCATGGAAAGAAATGAGTTTGATAAGGATTTGATAAGCATAATTTTATTAATAAACTTGGGGTTCTAAAATGAATAAGGTAAAACTTATTTTTCATAAGCATCATCATTATTGAGAAAATAAGAAACAACTCAAGTGGAGTTAAAGATGTGTTTTGGAAAGAAATGATTTTTTTGTAAAATATTTGTATTTAGATTATAAATCAAGTTGGAAACATGTATACACTCTAAAATAAAATGGAATAATATTTAAACTATATTTTAGGAAAATTATAGTAATATAATTACCTAAAATGATGTGAAAGAGGGATAACCCAAATAAAGGGAGTTGGGTTCGAGAATCCCCTTAACTTAAATCCCATTTTTTTTCAACTCCTAAATAATAAACATAGGTTTATTAAAACACTGAAAAAAATATAATTATGTTAATTTATTTCACTATTTATCAATTGTAATAATTTTATTACATTTCTTAATTTTTTTTTTCTGATGTTGAAGCATTTTGATATCATGTTTTCCTTAAACATTTCCTGTTTTTATTCAATTTTGCTATTTTGTTCAAGGTAATTTATACATAAGTATAAATAATTAAATAATATTAAAATAAATATTTTTGTACATTTATATATAATAAATATTTTATAATAACCAACCATAGTGTTGGTGATAAGAAAATATTTGTCAACATCTTCATTGGCGGTTAAGTGACCATTAATGAGACGTTGTCAAAAGAGCATGAATGGGAAGTATTCAAATTAAATATGTCATAAATATAATAATTCTAGTAGGTTAAAACCATTAATATAATGTTAAAATACCACTTAATTATCCTTATATTTTTTTTGAAATCGGTGTATAAAAAGATAAATAGAAGAGGTTAATGAGATGAATAATTGATGAGAACATACCCTCTTCTCAGTGTTTCTTCTTCTCTACGATAATAAAATCCTTTGATGATTGGAGTGAGATGGATAAAGAATGTCTAAAGGTATGATAATAAGATTAATAGAGAGGATTTAGGTAGATATTTGGATTTTTAAAGTGATGTAGGAGTGGTTTTACAAGGGAGGGAGAGGTGTTATTTATACTTGAGGAGAGGGGTATTTTTGAGCTAAAAATATCGAATAAAATACTATATCTAAGAAAAAATATGTAATAGTGATATTTTTGATATTATAAACCATATTTTAATTGAATAAAATTATTTTAATAACTTTAATCAATTTATAATTCTAATTCATTGGTTTAATTAAAAGGAAAGGTTGAAAAAATGAAAAAAATATTATTTTAATGTAATACTTTAGATTTTAGAATTTGGATAGAAATTTTTTGATTTGGAAATAAATTTTATTGTATTTTAATGAAAAATTTATAATATTAAATATTTTTTGTTATATACTCAATCTATATAAATTATTATTTCATTATTTTATCATGAATGGTGTAATTTAAGATACATCACTTATGAGAAAAACTATATTTTTACCAATCACTTGAAAATTAAAGTATTTTAGAAAATTACCAAAAAATAAACCTTAGAAAATTTTGACGTGATGATTTAAAAAATGATGTTAATTTGATCAAAATAAATTTATAATATAGTTATTTTTAATTTTAATATAAAAATTATGATTTTTATGAAATACTTTAAAATAAAATTAATTAAAAATGTACATATTTTTTTTGAGTTTTTAATCATGATATTTATTTTTTTGGCATTATAATATTTATATTTACTTAAATTAGTCACTATGAATATTATTTAAATTACAATTTGTTATTTTGTGGTTAAATTACAATTCTAAGAGTCAGGTTACTATTCACCATGACCAGTATACTATTCAAACAATCACATTACTATCCCAATAGTCAAATTACCTCTAATAAACATCTCTTCATCCATTCATTCATTATTCACCTCAATTACTCTCAAGGTTATACATATCCATTTTTTATAATGTTGATTTCTTTACTAATATTCTGTTTCTTTTCTATAGTTTTGTTCATGGAAGGGATTATTCTAGATTATCGGGGCGATCCAAGTTTTCCAATTATAGTATTCCTATTTCAATTTTTTTACCCTTATAATATTTTTTCATTTTAATGGGTTTAATCATTGATTAATGTAATTATTTTCATTAATTAATTAATGTTTTGTTTGTTTCTCTATGAGCTCTATGTGTATAATGATTAAATAATATAATATGACACACATTTATTTAGGAAATAATTATCATTTAAAAAGTACAGGTCATTATATATGACAAGTGATGGTTCTAAAGAAGAACTATCTATAATAGTTTGGAAATAATGTATTGTACAACTTTCGTGTACAACCTTGAGAGTTGGTTATAATGATTGAAAACTAGCTTAAAAAAAGATAAATGAGGTGAAGTAATGGAGAATCTATAAAAGGTTTGTTGAGATTGGTAAACACTGTAAAGATTCCTTGGATGATGTTTTAAGTGATTAATAAGGGTTGGATCCACCTTTCAAAAGCTCAAAGTTAATTTGAATAGATTCTGAATGAACTGTGCAGAGGCTAAAATTTTTAAAAAGTAATTTACCTTATTGATACCCATGTAAGTAAATTGACTTATTCCATATGATAATATAGCTATACAGTCAGAATAAATAACAAAGTAATTTAACCTATGATAATCCATATAAGTAAAATCATTTATGACATAAGATAATTGTGACTCCATATCTAAATTTAGTTATACGAGGAGAAATCCGAGTCTACCATAATTGAAAAATGGATTTATTTACATGATAAAAATAATTTATCTTATGCTTGTAAGATAGTTGAGAGGCCCATAATATAATTGAGTTACATGAGTAGATCATAAAATATTTTAAACACGTGGAGTACATGCAATGAGTTTCTTTGTGAAATTATGAGAATCTAGAATTGAGACTTGTGTGGAATAAAATTAAATGAGACATATTCAAATATAAATATTATGATAAATGATATTTAAATATAAAGATGTTTGTGTGATGTTCTTCATGGATCAAACATCATGTTCAAACACATGATCATTATTCTCACTAAAATAAAAGTATTTATAGCTATAGGAGAATGCTATGCTACCGAGAGAGTCCCACACCAAAGAATGAGATTTCATATCACTATGTCTATGTGAAAATATATAGTAAATCTATTGGATGTATTTTTGGATATTTTTAATGCATATGAATCACAAAAGTATAATTTATTCAATAGCGACTTCAATTTCATCATAATTCAAACATATAATATGTACGAATCATAATTAACTACTTAATACAATTTCAGAACTCAATACAAGACAAATTCAAGGTAGAAGGTGACAAAATCAATTATCATACCTATCATGTAACTCCTTAGATGCATATATGACAACTTAAAAGTATTTTAAACATCTTTAAACTAATGCATACACATACTCATAATATAACACTTATATCTATGAATAAAATAAATAATAATAAAATAATTGACCAGTTTATATATTAAACATGAGATAAAAAATTCTTGAATAATTCATAAATTTAAAGTAATTATAAACACTTTATAATTCAGAAAAAAATTATTGGCATTCCATAACAAACAAATATAAAAAATTTATATTTATTTAACTATAAAATCTTTCATATTGTTTATTATAAGGAATTTATTTTAAATATATGATATTAAATAAAATATACTCATTTTATATTCTAATTTCTATTTTGTAAAATATTTAAGTAATTTGAATATTTTACATTTATTATAATTTAAACCTTTATCAAATCAATTACCAAAATACATTTTCACTATGGTTTAAATAATCTCTCAAATAAGGCTTTAATTTGTACAATTCAAATTAATAATCCTAAAAAATTGACAATTCAAATATAAAACTTTTATATTTTAGGCTTATCTTTGTAATTTATAAAAACATTATAAATCACACTTATAATTTTCATATAAAAAATTTATATCTTAATTATAACTCATTCTATATAATTTGGAAAAAGTATTTTAATATTAACCTTTAATAATATTGATATTTATTTGTTAAATATTTAATAAAAATGACATAATTAATTACGAATGTTTTATAATTAATTAATTCATAAAACCTTTATAAATTAAATAAATATCTCAAAAATAATTTTTCTTATAAATTATAATAATTTTATAAGTTATTTAAAGCAATTAATAAATGAAATATAGAAAAATAAAATTTTTCTATGAATCATATTTAACAATATCACTAAGCCATAAATCATGATATGGTGGGATACCATTGATATCAATTTCCACTTATGACTAATAATAGGGATTGTGTTGGATTAAACCAACACTACAAATCCTAATGTGATATTAACTTTGCATGGGGTGGTTGCATAGAATTAACTCACACAGGGAAAGTCCATGACTTATGATATGGACTTGCATAACATTAACCTAGTCGAGTTGTGACATGTATAGGAATAAATAATAACCCATGTAGTATTAACCTAAAATATTTTTACTATCTCGTGTAATATTAAACCCGCATAGCAAAAACCTATGTAAGAATAATATTATGTACGTGACTGGTAATCATGAATTATGATAAGCCATTGGGTGTGATTAACTCAACACTTTGGTGGCTCATTTCAAATTAATTTGATGTTATATTATGTAGTAACTATACATTAAAATAATATAGGGTTGGTTAGGATATATATAGTATATAGGAACCTACATAAGATTGACCCACATCTTACTTCTGCACCTTACGATAAGTTACTGCATAGGAGTAACTCACACCAACTAATCACAATATATGATTAGCCTTAATACCACTTTAATTGATACAATGATATGTTTTTCATCAATTATTTGACACTATAGTACACTATGATTAGTCCATATCATACACTATGATATAATGAAAAACAAAATTTTTGAACTGATTCATGACCTGCGATATCCTATATCATATACCATGATCCAAAATCCACAGAACAAATTAGAAACCTTATTTTATGATATGAAATATGATAAATATTTAATATTAATATTCTTTATTTTAGAACATTATTTAATGAATCATTAAATATGATAATTCTCACATACCATTGATAGGTTTTTAAGGACATTTTAACACTTGATCATAGTAGCATAAAAAAATAGAAACCCAGGAACCCAAGATCACCATGTACAAAACCAGAAAATGTTTATAGTTTAAAATGAAGAAAATTTTCATGATGTAAACCTTACACCGATACTAATACAACTCCATATTTAAAATATTCATGAATAATATCACAAAATAGTTAGCAAAATGACATCCCTATTCTATGATATATCCACAATTTTATTATGAATCATTTTCTGCTTGAGTGAGACTCTCCGAAAACCCAAAACATGATAGTGCCTCTCATAGAAATGGGAAAATAAGAAGAGATATTTAGGATCATGGAATTATTGATCAGGAATACACTCAAAATCTATCACTATAACACCCCATCAGAGTGTCCCCTTTATATAATCCTTAAGGACACTCCTAGATCTCCATGAATTTACTCATGAATTATAATGCATAAGTAAATTTAATTCAACCATTCAAACATTCATCACATGAATGTACCTACCATGAGTTTAATCTTGTTAAATGTTCAATAAATGATTTCCAAAAAGTAATATAATTGAACATTAACTTATTAAAATTTGACTGTTGTGAAAAAATTTTTCCATGAAAAGGTTGTGGCTATGATATATCATATCTAATGACATTTCTCAATTATATTGAAAGAAGGTAGGGTCATGTTATCTTATAACATGACTCATGGTACACCCATATAATTTCATATCATATGGCATAAAATCATCACATGCATGTAGGATTTTTGGAATATATCCTTTAGGATAAAAAACACATTTGTGGTAAACAAAATGTATTTTTAGTTATGGAAGATAAAAATATATTGATATTTATGACAAAATTAATACAAATTGGGATGGTAATGTAGATGACATAAAACCCACTTCAATTGGATCACGTTTCTTGGGTAATTGATGTGTTAGATTGTAATTCCTCAATATTTTATGGTATGCCTCTTTCAAAATTTAATATCATTGATAGTTTATGTTTCACACAACACTGAGTTTAAAACTATAATATAATATTACGTATGACTATTGGAATAATAATGTGGCCATTAAGAATAGTAATATGAACAATAGAATAGTAACTTCACCTATGAAAGTATAAATAAAAATTGGGTATCCTATAAATGAAAATATGATATATTTATATATTGGTATAAGTAATTAAATGTTTTAAAAATGAAAAATTGAGTGTTAGTATTTTTGTAAATCCCCTTTCCTTATTTTAATTTCCTTTTAATTTCTGTTATTTTATTATCATTTACTTACCTCTTATGTCAAAACATGCATAATAAATCTAGTATCTTATATATACTAGAATTTTATTATGATTATGGAATATCCACCATATATTCTTTTCTCTTCCCATTTTTGTTCTAAAAATGAAAACGTCGTTTGTGAGGTATCGATTCACCACGTTCATGGGTGATGATTCTTTTGTTTTCTAATAAATCCTTCAAGGATGATCATAAAACCATTTTATGGTATTTTTTTTTATAATACGTATATTAAAAATTATTTAGTGTTCTGGAACAAGTATATATACATAATATTAATTAATAAAACAAAACTAGTGCATGATGATCGGAACAATGCCAAAATAATCCGAACAGTTATCATTAACATTTTATCTAATGAATCATCCATATATATAAAAAAATGATATATAAGATCATTAAATATTATTTAAGTTTATTAATAATAAATAATTTTAATTCTAGATAGCTGTTCCCATTCCACATGATATTTCATGCATGTATACAAGTGAACCAATCATGAAAACCATGGAAAGAAACACTTTCGAACAACGAAATTGAATCTTATTACTCATCAAAAATACCATAAATTAACTTAAAAAATTATTATAAATCATATATATTTTTAATAGGTTATGAATTAAATTATTAATTAATCTAATTTCATTATCCAGGACATTAATCATAAGTTCAGAATGCTTTTATATGTAAGGTAAAGGATTCTTCCCAAACCTCCATTTTTCATTCGGGTTATATCTCTTTATAACAATTTATTTCTTATTTATTTTTATATACTTATTCTATATTCTATTTATATTTTCCAAAATCATGTATATAGATCAGTTCAACTTTTTTTGATAGGGGAATACATGTCTTATAAGTTTCCCTTTTCAATTACCCCCCTTAAGCATGCCCGATTAAAGGGTACTTCCCAACTTCTTACCCATTTTCAATCACACTCCATAATATGTTATAAGGAACCAAATATTTTTATAAAATTAATATTTTTATCATGAATGAATATTTTAGTTCTTTTATAGTTTTATATAAACAATTAAGCCTTGTACTCTTTAAAAACTCTTTTATATTTTTTCATAAATCGCATTGAAGTGGATCATTTCTAAAGACTCTTTTCACATGTTTTAAATTAAGTTAGAAATAATTTATTCCTTAAATATAATTTATTTTTTAATTCCCTTTTATTTTATAGGATAAACATGATTACAATCAGATTTTATACAACTGATTTTTCCAAAAGAACTCTTCTTTCCAAAGTAAAAGGGTGTTTCTCTCAAGAATTTATTAATGATTTTATTAGAGTATTTTCATATAATTTAAAACCCTTTGTTGGATTAAACGATTGATATAGGTTGATATATTATGACACCATAAAACATATTTTCTTAAAGGGTTTATGATCAGTTTGACTGTGGATATGCTATTCCTGGTTTATGGTTGAAGTATTCACATTTCATATGCTAGTTTTTCAATATGAATGTATATATTATGTTTCACCATTTTCATATGAAGAATGAATTAGGATTATTAAGTTATAGGAGAGGTCTGATATATCCTTTTGATTCATTAGTAGGTCTCATGAGAAGAACTATTTTGGGTATTGGATGACTTCTTACCCATTTATGGTGTCTTGGACGAAGCCTTGACAGTATGTTATGATGTACGACATTATCCATTCCCTAATTATGATTATAGTAATTAATAGTCCATGTGATTATTCGACTAGTAGAATATTCATGGTTAAGTTTATTTCACATGTGATTATTTATGGAATTATTTAATCAGCTTTTATTCCTACCATATTATGCTCAGTATTATGTTTTAATGACATGTGTTTTCTAGTTATTCACCACACCTTATTGTTTATATTTATTTATGATAGATTCCACGGTATTGTTTACCCTTACTGATAATTTGAGATCAACCCTTTCTTATGTTTTATTTTTCCCTAGTATGTGAAGATGTATATTATGAATGAATTTGAAGGATAATCTAGGTGTTTAAAGACGTTTCCAATGGAGTTGTTATGTTGTTTTTACTTTAAAATTGTAATGTAAAACTTATGTTTGTATCTGGTTTTTCAAAAGCTATTAAACTATTTATTCCTTTGAGATACAAATTCCTTGTTAATTATACCAATGTAATGAAGTAAGGAACTGGATCTAGGATACCGGGGTTTGGGTTTTTACATCAATGGTTTTGGAAGAAAAAATATTTATAACTTTAAGAATTAAAGAGTTAATGTATATGAATACAACACAAACTTGTACACAATTTTTTATTAGATGAAAGAATATTTAGAAGCCTTAAAGGTATATGTGGAACTTACTCTAAGAATTGGTTGTGATAACTAAAGTTTCATTAACTTATACAATAATATAATACAACATTTAAAATATTTTTTACATTAACAATTATTTTATAAAGTTAAAGAATTATAAAAGGGATATATAAGCCTGAGTATCTACCAATGTAAGAACACACTGTAATTATTTTAAAAAAGGTGCTTTCAAAAATATTGAATTCAAGAATTAAGAATAAAATTAAGTGTTAAAAATTATACTTACTTGACTTGAGGTATGATTTATTGGTTACTTTCCCAATAAATTTATTATGACAATGATGTAAAATGGGGATATAATTTATATATCCAAGGGAAATAAAATTTATATTAAAATTTGTGATTATTAAATACAAGGGATTTATATAATGTTTTTTAAGGGGATATCAAGAGGAGAAGATATTTTATGAATAAATTTCATTTTTAAATTTGTTTTTAGTTGGTATTAGTTTTCCAATTGTTACCATATGTCATGTGGTTTCTTGGTTCTTTATAAGAGGTAAGATTATATTTAGGGGGATTAGTTATCAATTAAATTAAATAGGGGGAGAATTTGAGTAGAAATTTTTGATAAGATGAGTTGATAATATAAATTATATAGCATTGAAAAATATTTATGGAATTAAAAAAAATACATAGGTAAGATTTTTATACCCATTACCGAGAGATGAAATTTAATCCATGAACATGATTATCTTTGGGGAGATTTATATGCCTATGAAAGGATTGTTTGAGAATATGATTGTGTATTTATAATATATGTAAATCTCTAAGAATGAAATAAAATGATGATAATATATATAGGTAAATATTTGAATGAATTTAATATGTTGTTAGTATAAATATATACTAAATATAAACTATGAAGTGGTAGTATTAACTACAAAATGGTTTGTATTGGAGTAAAACATTTTATGGTGAAGGTCAGCACATCATGATTTTATGTATAGAAGTGCATGCAATATAGAATTATACATGTTTATTAGTGGATAATATTTTACTAAAATCCATAATAATTAGTTTTTAATATCATATGATTATATTAAAAGAACTTTATGAAACACTTAAGTGTTAAATAATTTGATTATTGGTTACTCTGAATATTTTAAATTGTTTATAATATCTTTAATAGTTTGAAAATTTGTGAAACATATGGAATGATGTAATAAATCATAAGTTTAATGTTTTTTAAACATTCAACTTTATGAAGATTCTAAATGATAATCCTTGAATCTTATAAAAGGAGGTGACTACCATGGATATATGTGACACTTGACCAGTGAAACTCCTTGAACAAAACCATCATTTCTTTATTTATCTTTAATAAAGTTTATAGTTGACCGAAAATAAGACAAGTTCCTTCCTAATCATTAGGAAATTCAAAATATCATATTGATTTAACTCATAGGAGGGATAAATTTTCCCCTGAGGGGTCCCCTCTAAGCTCATTTATAATATCTTGAATAGATCAATTTTAATATATAAAGTGCTAAATTTTTCATTTATGTTTTATTCAATTGAAATTAATACTTGTATCTTATTAAAAATGGGTTTTAATGGTTACTTTTCACCACACTTTGATAAAGGTTATCCTCTATAAAACTCAATAGTGGTATTATAATTACTTATATTATGTTTTTAATGAAGTTTTTAATAGATAAAGAATTAGGAAAAATGATTTTTTCTAGAACCACAACTTGTTTTATGAAAAATGGTTATGGTTTATGCATATTTTCATCATGAAGTGATTTTAATAAAAAAAGTTATGATGATAATTGAAAACTATATCTTGGTTTAGGAAAAAATGCCATGGAAACTTTTTCCTAAAAATAAATAATCATTAATATAGTATTTTTACATCAATTTTTTTTATAAAAATGAACATGGTTTATATGAGAAAGTTATTTCCATAAGAATACCATGAATTAGTTTAGTAAAACCATATAATGGTTTCAAAAGTATAAATTTTGAAATCTATCACAGAAACTGTTTTCCCCAAGAAACAATGTCATGGTTCATTTAGAAGTAGTTATCTCAAGGGAAGAACCATAAAGTAGTTTATAGTAAGTGATGACGTGGTTTTATGTTTTATATTTATTTTATTTCTTAAAATTTGCAAAAAACATTCACCTATGTTTCCCAAATAGTCCCACTCCAAATATTAAGGGGGTGGTGGGGTTACACATATCCAATTTTTTGGTGGATGTGATCTAGGTTTAAAGTGTTGATCAGAGTGGATGGCAAGAGGCAGGGAGGTCAATTTCACTTTCAAAATTAAAAAATAAACTTAAATGATGATTTAAAAGCTATGTAAATGCAATAATGTGATATAATAAAAGTAAAATCATAGTGAATTATAAAAAAATTATGTATGTGAGTAGAATAAATATAAATTCATAAGGTAAAACACAATCCACACATTGATATATGAGTTCATAAATAGAAAATGAAGTGACACTATATATCCGCCCCTCAAGAAGTCTTGAGAGGGTTATATTTAAAACCTTGTTTTTAATGGAGATCCAAGAACCAAAAATAAAAGATCCATTAGTTTGAACAGAAACCAAGAACCAAAAAAAAGAGTCCCTTGGTTTTATACACAGAATAAAGAAACTAAGAGAACCATTGAATTTTAATGGAAAAAGAATGAAACCAAAATAAGAGAAGGAGGAATAAGAGTAATGGTTTAATTTTAATAAAACCCATTATAATATGATTCTAAACTCTCAAAAAAAATTAAGAAGATTAAATAAGGTGATAGAGAGAGAAAATATAATGGTGTGAGCTAAGGTTTCATAAAGATAAGGTTTAAAGTCTCAAGGGAAGAATAATAAATAGGGCACAAAGAAGGATAGGTCGATGAATATTAATGGAAATTAATGATTATTGATTGAATTAACACTTTTTAATGGTGCTTGTTGATTCACTATATTCCCAAAAATGATGTACACTTGAACTCCTCTTGAAATAGATGAGAAATATTTGATCTTTGAATCACTTTAAATATCGGTGAGTAGTCCTTAATAATTGGAAGTTAGAAGTTTTTTTTGTATTCATACCTTGTTTTGATGTTGATCCAAGCCTCCC
Source organism: Viscum album (assembly GCA_963277665.1). Lineage (NCBI taxonomy): Eukaryota > Viridiplantae > Streptophyta > Magnoliopsida > Santalales > Viscaceae > Viscum > Viscum album. The sequence continues at coordinate 804,452,172 of OY728148.1, forward strand.
AAGTACTCTATTTATATCCTTATAGCGTGTTGTGGTGGTCTAAGGTAGAGATAGAGCTTTAATGAGCTCAGAAGGTCCTTTTTTATCATAATTTAATGCACCTAAAAATGTTTTGGAGTGGTTACAATGACTAAATTCCTAATTCCACTAGATAACTGGTGTGTAAGATATAAGACAAAGTGATATGGAAACTCCACCAGCTAGCTGGTTCACTTTCACCAGGTATCCGATGCAGTGCTACATGCTATAAGTGGTTTTACCTGATCTAGAAGTTAGCCGATGCACTTATAATGGCTGGACGATACTTCAATACTTTATTATACTAGAAAAAGGTCCTTTAAGTCCAATTTCAACACCTTTTGGTCTAGTTTCATTATTTTCACTATAACTCAACAAAATCACTAAAAACACTAACAAATTAAACAAGTTATAAAACATTAGAGTGTTTATGATCCTTAAAACAACTATGAGAGTCAATAATCTCCTCATTTTTTATGATCACAAAAAATTAATATAAAAATAAAGACATGGGAGAGGAAAAATAAAAAAAGTAAGTATTTACCAAATTTTCATGAAACTAAGTCTCCCTTTTTATAAATAAATTATCCCTTATTGAGCTACATTTATATTCTCTTCCTTTTGATAAAATTCCATTTGAACTTCTTTTATATTTTTCCTATACCTCTAAAACTTCTCATATTAATTATTATAAAAAATAAACTTACAAAGATTGAGGGTTATAGAAATATGATATAAAATATAATAAAATTTTATGAAAACTATTTCCTTCACGCATAAAATAAAACATGATATAAATTTGATTTTGAAAACAAACTATATATATAATATGCATAACATTGTGTAACTCACCCTTAATAAAATCAAGATATATTAAAGTAAGGGGTTTCAAAAAATAATCATAAATAGACATATAAATAGATAAAATAAATTAAACTCAAGTATCCATGTAGATATTTAATAATTTGTCTCATGCTAAAAACAAGACAAAACATGAAAAACTCCTTCAAAATAGAGAATTTTTAAAATAAAGGGCCTTGAAACATATATAAGGAAATTAAAAGAATTATAAAATATTTTCAAATAATGAATAATATTATTCCATGATATAGAAATTTGAAAAATCATTTATGAATTGAATATTTTCAAGAAATAATATGCTTAGAAAAAGATAAAACATTAAAAAATTATTAGTGTAACACCCTGACTCAAATCAATGGGTTTGATCTAAAGTACCACATGACCTTAGGAATGCCTCCATATATTCTAGAGGCTACCGACTGACTGTGTGGGTCTAAATTGGGTCATAGGAATATTATACCCTCAATCAAAGTGAATAATAACAGATAAATAACTAAACATATAAGAATATACAACCATAGCATGTAGAAACTAGTAATAATACTATCTGTAATGAATGAATATGGAAAGAAAATACTAAAATGTGCATGACTTAATATAAGGATATTGATCACCCATCAGGTTGATTACATATATAAATAAAGTAAAAAAAGTAAAAAGTGACTCTACACCCAACTTTATGCCTCAAATCCTCCCAATATCCTAAATTATAGTGATACATCCCACTCAATGATCAAATCTAAGACTCATTCTAACATCTACCTACAAAAAGTGATGGATGATTGGGTACCCAAGTACCATGTAAGCTTGATAAGGTTATGAGTACTAATCAATAGGTAACCCCCAATGTGATCCATTACCTAACTAGTAAATGTAGTGTACATGCATGTGATAAGATCTGAAAAACATAAAATGGAAATACATATATTATGCAATAATAACATATAATCACCAATGTAGAAGTAATAAAGTAGTTTGGAGTTTACCAAGCTGCCACAAACCCCGACCATACATGCTTCTGCTCCATGCTGAAAATAATGTGACCCAACTATGTTTGGCACATCCTTCCATCGATGGGATTTGACAAAAAAACATTTGACACATCTCATTGGAAGGGTGAACCCATGTACATAGTGACCAATGTTTGACACATACCTCATAGGAGGGATAATATATATGGATAAACCTGAAGATGATAGAAGAACAAAAACCATACATATTTCCCTTTAATGGGTAGTACAAAAACATGCTTGACACATCTCTCTTAAAGGGACAACCCATGTACATTCTAACCAAACGTTTGAAACACCCCCTTGGAAAAAATAGTCCATATATCTCAACCTATAGAAGAAAACTCATGAAAAATATAGACACATGATGATAGATAAATATCACATCATATCAAGCAATATTTATAACCATCACAAATCTACAAGTTATAAAACAACAAACATGGGTCTTATGGGTCACAAAAACACACACACATGATCAATATGAAACATGAGTTTCACACCTACACACACACATGTGATCATTATCAAACATGGGTTTAATGGACTACACACACATGTGATCAATATCAAACATGGTTCTTATGGGACACACACACACATGATAAAATCCTGCAATCAATGTCCAACCTCAATCCCTTGGTACTTTTTTTAGTTATATTAGCATGATTCCATAATTAGATAATACCACATATCATTAAATAATTATTCATTACAAGAATTTCATAACACTATTATTAAGAAAGGTTTATTCACATATAGTGTCAAACTTTATAGCAGATGCTAATAAACCATGTATAATACTATAGGGTAGAGAATACAAGACCACCTACCCCAACACAGAGCCAACTAATATCAAATAAAAGACCAATATATTTATTTTATTCATCCAAGTACATTTGGTCTCCCTCAATCACCATGAGGTATGGGTATCAATGCCTAGCTAGAACCATTACCAACCACCAATGGAAGGTCCATAACACTCATCTAACATAATTCCAAAAAAATCTGTTAGCCACAACACCATCTAATGGAGTTTTGGAAACTCCTAAAACACTCTTGAAATATGATTTTTCTAAAAATCATGAGGGAAAAATTCTCACCAAGAAAGAGTAGAACTTTTTAAATAATTAAAATATTCATTTTATAATATTTCTTCATATATGTTTAATACTATATAATATATGGTTATTAATAGTTTATTTTTTAATTATTCCCCTAAATTAAATAAGTTTTATTTCCTAACACAAAAAAGTTTGTGTATTAGAAATATATTTTAGAGAATATATAGTTTCTAAGTGGTTAGTGGGAGTATGTTTAAACTTTTAAAAGTTTAAAGTGTAATAAATATATGATTATTCAAATATAACTCAAATTTAATTTCAATTTATATCCTAAAAGATTTTTGGGTATTTTGGAAAAGAATGTTGTTAATGTAAATATTTAAATTTAATTGTTTTATAAAATAATATCAATGTAAAGTTTCAATAGAGAATTTCCATGATAATGATTATAAACATAGAAAGAGAAAATATAATTTTTATTGACATAAAAAATTTTATATTGTGAATTAAATAATTTTTAATAATTTGTTCAAAAAATTTAACATGAGGATTATGATTCTTAATCTCACCATTATTAAAAAAATATTTCTTCATAGATGCTAACCTATTAAAGGAGTTTAATCAAAGAACTTATCAGATAGTCACATGGTGATGCGAAAGGAATTATGAAATATTATAATGAGTTTAAATAATCCTTAAAATTATAACAAACAAAAGGTTTCTTTGTTGGTTTATCATATGGTATATGATTATATTAATTCTTATGTATAATTTTTTTAGTATTATTAAATGAGGTTAAGAATATATTAAATCTATTATGATATACAAATGGTAGTCCCTGATTTATCATTCCTGTATGATTTCTATATTAATTAAATTAAGTGAAATGATAACTGACATCTCAAAGTATAACTTTGAGTTATCCCAAATCAATGGACATCACATATTATTATAGGTTGCGATGATATGTGAATATTAACATGGGATGGGTTTGTATAGAGATAAATAATTTGATCATGAGGCACAAATGGAGTTTTTTTCTATATAACTCACTATGTATTCCATATGGAGTGTTATATACTATATAATTGGTATACTTAGAGTGAATCATTTATATTTAACCCCTATTACCTAAGGAAAAAAAGATACATAGTATGATGACCTTTATAATTTTATACATTTCTTGAGATAACTTTGAGGATGAGCTAATCTGGGGGTGGTTGGGTATTTTTTTGATCATGTCATTAGTTTAGGCTTAAACAAGATAATATTTTCCTCTCATATAATGAGTATGACATATAATAATTTTATATAGATAAAATAATAATGTGTATGGATGTACCTAGATATGTGAAATGTGACGTAATTATCTATTTGGATGTGAGTCATGTGACAAATTCATCCATCTGGCTGGTCAACACTCATTGAATCAAGAATATATGAGTAAGATATATGTGATTAGTATACTCACTATCTCATGGTCAATAAAAGTATAGTACATAGATATTATTTTATTATTCATATTTCATATGATACAGTTGGTGGAAACAAGTATGAAGATACATGTGTTTGATGGAGATCATGATATATCTCTTTATCTCTTGAGTAAAATTGATGTTTTCAATAAGAGCATATTTTTATATTATTATTATGAATTATATGATTCATAATTATTGTCAACACTATAAAGGCTTGTGGTTTCACACTTTTTGGTCATGTGAATGAGAATTAATTTTTTATAAAGTGTTTTGAAAGAAATTTGAGAGATACTACAAAAGTATTTTGGAGGATATAAAAAATGATTTTAGGATGGATTTTCACAAGTTTTTACATATGATGTAACATATGGTGAAAATGAATGATAAATGTTACAAAATAAATTTTTGAAAATATTTAAAAGGTTTTTTTGTATATGATTACATAAATTGTTATGTATAATGTGACATAAGGTGAAAGAGTATAAAGTCTATGAGGAATTAGTGTCAGTTAAGGATTGATTAAAATTTAAAAAAAATCTAAAATACTAATATTAACCATATCATGGTTTTTTCTGGAGTAAAATATCCCATGGTGAAGGTCAACATGTCATAGTTTTGTGTATGACAATTCTTGCATTATAGGATAACATATGTGATAAATGGATTATTTTTCACTAAAATATATCATAATAAATTTGAACCATAATATGAAAATATTCTAATGAATTTATTAGAAATCTAAGTGTTAAAAATTTTAATTCTTGGTTTTTATGAATGTTATAAATTATTTACAATGGGTTTCATATTTTGAACATTTGATAAATGTTTAGAATGACGAAAAAAATAATAAGTTGATCATCTGTGAAACTCTTGAATTTATGGAGCTTCTAAAGGAACATACTCAAAGCTAATAAAAGGAGGTTGAAACCATGTATGTGTGTGAAACTTTATCCATGAAACTCCTTGAACCAAATCTCTCATTTATCTCATTTTCTTTTAAAAGGGTTTAATAAACCATGAGGAATAAATAATACTTCCCAAGTGTTGTAAGATTCCTATAACCCAAGGATTTACCTTAGAGGAGGGATATTTTTTCCTATAAGGACTCTTTATAAAGATCATTTAGAATAGATTAAATAGATAAAATTTGATAGATAAAGAGTCACATTCTTCATTTAAGTTTTATTGAATTCAACTAAATGTTTGGATCTTGAAGTAAAACAGTTTTGGTGGTTAATTTTTATTGTGATTGGACAAGGATTATCCCCACTAAAACACAATAGTTATCAAGATAAAAAAAGAGGTTGAAATAATATTGTAACCCTTAGAATATATTTAAAGAATAATAAATATTTAAATATTTATAGTTTATGTATGATAAAAATTAGAGTATGTGTATACCAATATTGAAGTATATCGGATATAGTGAAAAGGTGAGTCTATCAGATATACTAAGAAAATATATCTATAAAATTTTACACAAATTAAAAAATTTGTAAAAGTATTGTCAGTATAAAATAGAAGTGAAATTTTGTATTAGATTCAAATTCACCTAGATTCATTGAAGCATGAGAAAATCAAATAAAAAATAAAGTTGATGATATCTACTAGATGAACCATGACTTGAGTGAAGATACTAGAATGTAGAACAAATTTGTTATAAAAAAAGTATTTATTATAAGTTTATCTTATGTAATGCATGATATTTATAATGGATAAAAATTATCACACATTTTTCTACAATATGTACAAATTTAACACCCTATTCATTTTCAATTTATTGAAATTTATTTTGGAGTGAAAATTAAATAGTGACTTCGATAATGAACGTTTATTGATTGGTTTTAATAATTCTAATGACCATTTGGCTGATTTTGGAAGATTAATTATGACTAAAACTACCTTTGGAGTCTATTATTTTAATTTTTAAAGGTTTTTGGTGAAGTCGGGAGGTGAAAATAGGTGAAATAGTGGATACTAGGTCAATCATGGTTATGAAATTGTGCCACAAATTGTGCCACAAATTGTGCGTCTTTCTCTAAATGAGGTAGTAGGTGTAGTGTAGTTTGTTACATGATTTTAAAACTATGTAGATTAAAAATGGGAATTAGGATGGGGGTTTTAAAATTTTATTTACTCTCCTTACTCCTTTATTTATCTCCTTATTCAACTTGTGAGGCCCCTTCTCCATATAATTTAGTGTTTTATTATTTGGGGCCTCAAGAGAATATTTTTCTCCTTTTTCTTCACTAGATATAAGGTGATATTTTCTATTTATTCCAAATATTTCATTCTTTTTCCATTATTTTTAATTTTCTTGCTGTGTTTTGTGGATTTAGGGTAATGGTTTCACCAAATCGTAGAGAAATACATTTTAATCCATGAAATATTCTTAGGGTTTATAAAGGAGGATTTTACGAGGTATTAATATTTTATTACTATTGGATTCAAGTTTTCATGAAACTGAATGATTTTTTCCATTGATCATATTGATTTTGGGAGATTTTATTAATTTAAGTGTCTTTAGAATTTTGGGATTTGGGTATATTGATCCTATATGATTGTTTTGTGGCTTTTTCTATGTTTTATTTGATCTATAGATATTTTAAGAGGTGGGTAGCTTATATATTCTTTTTTTATAAATGTGATATGAATAAGATTTCTTGGTGTCATTTAAATTGAAATTATAAATTTTATCATTATTATAATGTCTCTAAAAGGATGTTTGATAAGTTTTGAATATTATTAAGGTCATTTAAAATAATATATAAATTTAACTAGTTTAAAAGTCTCTAATATGACAATATATCTTATGCTAAAAGGTCTATTTGGTAGTGGTGTAATTATTCAAGAATCATTGGTCTACTTTACAGGTTAGTGTACTAATTACTTTAATTTTATTATTCTCTAAGTTTAAATAATAGTTTCTAAAGTTTTAATATAATTAAGTGGAGTGAGGTGGTAGTTATATTTTAAAATGAAAATAGTATAATAAAAGTGTTTTAAATATAATAATTTTTTTAAAGAAAAAGTTTGTGTATGATGATTAAATTTGTATTATATACAGGTGTTTTCAAATAAATTATAGGATTTATCTAAATAGATTCTTTTAAATTCATTATAAATTGGATTGAGGTGTTTTGAAACTCATAATCAAGTTTAATTATTGAAATATAATATTATATGGACATTATTATTTGAATTAATTTTAAAATTACATATATTTTTGGAAAATGTGAATTTTGAGGTATGTTTTGGTTCATAAGTTTTATTTTAATGTAAAATAAGTTTTTTATTAAATATGATAAACATAGATTTTATTTTTTAAAATATAATGTGGATATTATTTTGAATAAATTTATTCAGTTTAATAGACAATTTTTGAGAAAAGAAGAGTTATTTTAAAAATGTGACTTATTTTTAGTCTGTTTTCTGAAAGGAAATATAAATATCCATGGAATTTACCCCCAAATTTTAGAAACTTTATCCATAGTAATTTAATATTGTGGTATGTATTTGGCTATTTCACCTCTATAAATTCCCTCTTATTATCATTGGATTGAGATGGTGGAAGAAAATTACTTGGCCTTAAGTGACATCTCTATGATGGCAAAGGCTAACAATAAATGATGAAGGGCTTCAATACATGTGGGAGAAAATTTGACATTTAAGAATAAAATAACTAACCAAATAATCCATAACTAAAAAACCACCATATTATGAATTATAACAACGAGAGACAAATCAACATTTCATTTATCAAAATCAAACTAAAACCATGTACCACAACAAAAGACTACAATATCAAAGTAAATGGCAGAAGAAAAAACTCGAAGACTCTAATGAAAACTCCAAGCTCCAAACATGATCTATGATCCATCTATACAACAAGCCATGTATCATGATGCACTACTAAATATGTGTGATACTTTACCTTTACCCATGTCTTGAAAAACAACAATTGTAAAATCACAAAAGTTCCAAAATATGGGTGAGTGATGAAACTCAATAGATTTTCCCCAATGGATTACCTACCCATTCCACTAGGATAGAACATGTTAAATTATTTATATAAAATAGTTAGATAAAAAATTATAAAATAGTTTATATCAAAATATAAATAAGTGCTAATGTAAAACAATTTTCTCAAACACCAATTTCCAAGGAAAGCAACCAAAAATGTTCCAAAACCATTTCATTAATTCCACTTTGGCGTACCCCATTCCAATCCACTCATCCGCACATACACACATCCACACATCCATACATCCACACATCTACACATGAATTCTTTGTTATGACAGTTCCATAATCATGAGTAGTTTCTCATCGATATACCAAGGCGTCACAAGGTAATTACATCCCATGTGCCAGTACACCTTTTGCACCAAGAACAAGGTCATATTTAAACCAAGACTCATAATTCCATATGAACATACACACCAAGTATTCCCAAAAACCATTAAAATATAATCATGCGAAAACCATTTCAATAAAAAAACCCTTTTCTATAAATCAAACCAAGAAAATATTTTAAAATCAACATTTTAAAATCATTTATCAAAGCACTGGCACCACAATTCCACAATTTCACACAAATCCACAAACATCACTAAAGAAGAATTCTACCATGTTTTCACACCAAATTTCACAATCAATTTCAATAAATTTAATCAATTTAAAACTAAGTAAATCAGTTCTAGAAATAGGAGTTGAGAGTGAAGACACCTACCTTAGGTTTTATGATGAAAATGAAGAACGACATGAAGAACTTACACAAAATCGGGTTAAATCTCCACGAACCCACCTTAGATCTCTTCCACTATCATAAAACATGCCAAATATAATCATATTTGGCATCCAAAACCTTATATCTACCCAAAAAATGCATAGATATAAGAATCCAAGAGAGAGGGTGATGTAGATCTAACAAAAATACTAAGAAAAACCAAGAATGATCACTTACCATAAGAATAGGGATTCAACTCACTACAGAACCCCTCTTGATCACTTCCAATTATACGAGGAGAGGTTATCCAACCTTTGAGAGGGAAAAATCCCGATTTAGGGCCGTTTTGGGAAAAAATGAAGCATTAAAACACAAGGAATACCTTGATCCACTTTTTTCGGATCTTTTTTTTAACCACGCATGTTTCAGACTCAGGGTTAGGAAAATTGTATGCTTACCATGCACTAGAAACTGCCTCAAGGATGAACCTCGCATGGTTTCCAAAGCGTGCAACAACTATTCCAAAGCTCACTATCCAACAAAGCACTATTTCTCCCAATATTACACACATCTTGTACAAACCGTACATAACCTGTGCACCTTCCCCTTTGCCTCTTTCTCATTGTTCATGGTTTCGTAGAGTTGTTACATGGTTTAGCCAAATCGCGCACTTGTATAAATTCCCTAAAAACCTTCCAAAAGGTCCCCAAACCTTCCCAAACTTAACCCATATACTTTATATACTTAAAATACCTAAATAAATGGTTACCTACATGAAACTGGGGGTGCTACATTCTCCCCACCATTAGACATTAAATACCTAGAAAGTATAAAACCAACATTTCTCTAAAAGAGTTATATCCACTAATCTTTAATTTCCTTCTCTCATTCCCAAGTCTCTTCTAGAATCTTACCATATTTCCACAAAACCCGTACTAGATCAATGCTTTTTCCACATAAGTATTTCTCTTGCCTATGCACAATCCATAATGGGGTATATATCAATGAGGAATTTGGATCTATGTCAATTTGATACTATCAAATCCCATGTTCAGGATTAGGCTGATACTTTTTCAACTAAGATATGTGGAACACATTATTCACCACACTGAACTTTGGTGGTAATGCCCACCGATATTCTACCTCACCAACCCATTCTAGTACCTCAAAAGGGCCTATGTGTTGAGGAGATAACTCGACCTACTTCCCAAAACATCGATGTCCAAGACTTAGAGAAATCCTTAAGAACACATGATCACCCATGACAAAATAAAATGACCATTGATGATGATCTGCATATGATTTCTGATGACTCGACACTGTTTTCATCCATTTCCTAATCAACCAAATCTTCTTCATTGTTTATTGGAAAATTCTCAGCCCAAATAGTGAATTCTCACTTGTTTCCACCCAACATAGTGGGGGAATGAAATGGATTACCATACAATTCTTCAAACAGATCCATTTGTATAGAGTCTTGATAATTGTTTTTATATGAGAACTCCTTTGACGACATTTGTTCTTCCCATGAGCCACCAAAATCTATTACACAATCCTACACCATGTCTTCCAATTTTTTTTATCATCCTTTCGAATTTCCCATCCATCTGAGGGTGATACACTATACTCATAGTCAAATGAGTCCTAATGGATTCTATAATGATCTCCATAAACGAGATGTAAACCTCATATATTTTTCTGAAATGATCGAAACCATTATTCCATGCCTCTTTAAATATTCTTTGATATATATTTTGGATAGATCCTCCACTGTATGAGATTTACAAATAAGAATGAAATGAGCTAACTTTGTGAGCCGATCCACTATCACCAAAATTCCATAGTGTTTTATAACTTTTCTTTGTAGTCCTGTTACAAAATCCATGACTATATACTCCCATTTCTACACTAGAATAGGTAAATACAACAATATATATTCCAATTTCTGATGCTCTACCTTAACATTATAATGAGTTAAGTATCTCGAAACAAACTTAGCAATTTTTCTTTTCATGCTGCTCCACCAGAACCGTGCTTTCAACACATTATACATCTTTTATATTCTTGGATGAGCAAACCATCTTGAATGTTGGTAATCATGAAGAATTTGTTCCTTACAGGACATAGGTACGACCATCTAATTTCTGAACCATAACACTAAACGCTAATCTTACTTCCATCCCTCAATGGTCTCCACACCATTGAGTTTTTAACTCATTGAAACACATTCTGAATCAAATTTCTATGCCTCTTGAACTATCATTAACAAATTAGGAACCATTGAAACTAGAAAGAAAACCACAACATAACCAATTTCTTCACATTCCACATACATGTCGGTGAGGGCCGACATAAGTTTCCACTCATCTGAAGCCTCTTTTGCCAACCGAGTATATGAATTTCTACTTAATGCATATGCCACTTAATTTCCTTTTCCTAGTGTATAAATCATGTCAAATTCAAAAATTTAGAGATACTCCATCCATCTTCTTAGTCTAAAATTCAAATCCAATTGTGATAGAATATGTTTCAAGATATTATGATCCATGAACACAATAAATTTCTCACCAAAGAGAGAATGACACAAAGTCTTCAAAGTATGGACTATGGTAGCTAACTCCAAATCATGTGTTGGGTAGTTCTTCTCATGCACTCATAAATTCCTTGATCTATAATAAAAAACATGATCTCCTTGAATGAGAATACATCCCAACCCTAATTCTAAAGTATCACAATAAACCACATACCCTTGTCCTGATTTGTGAAATATCATGACAGGTGTTGATTTTAGGTGAACTTTCAACTCTTGGAAAAAATTATGGAATTCCTCATCCCATTGTAATAGAACATTATTCTTTTTCAAAGCCATATTAGGTGAATTTAGTCATGATAAGTCATGAAAAAAGTGTCAGTAATAATCAACTAGACTAAGAAAACTCTGTATCTCAAAGACATTCTTTAGAGGTTGCTAAGATATTACAACCTATTTATTTTATAGATCCACAAAAACACCTTTTCTAGAAATTACATATCCAAGAATGAATACCTCTTTTATCCAAAAATTACACTTTGATAATTTAGCATACATATGATGATCCCTCAAGATTCCCAAAACAGTCTCTAAGTGTTTCTCAATCTCATCCCTTGTCCTTGAATACACCAATATGTAATCTAAAAATACCACCACAAAAGAATCTAGATATCACTGAAATATTTTATTAATTAATTCCATAAATACCGTTGGTGAATTCATAATACTAAAAGGAAATACCATATATTCATAATGGCCATATCTTCTTCTAAAATCTGTTTTTGGAATATCCTTCTTCTGAACCCACAATTGGTGATATCCCAATCACAAGTCAATCTTAGAGAACCACTGATCTCCCCTAAATTGATTAGAGATATCATCAATTCATGGAAGTGGATATCTTTTCTTTATCATAACTATTTTAAGCTTTCAATAAACTACACACAACCTTAGAGTTCCTTCTTATTTCTTCAAGAATAGGACCAATGCTGCCCATAAAGATGTTCAAGGCTAAATGAAACCCCTACTTTCCATATCTTCCAATCAAAATTTCAAATCCCTTAATTCTGTTGGTTCTATTAAATAACATAGAAGTTAGATAGGACCAATCCCTGAGAGGAGATCAATAATAAACTCTACTTCCCTTACAGGTGGAAACATTAAGAAATTATCAGGAAACACATCAGAAAACTGATCCACCACTACTAGAAAACTATTCTTCTCAATATCATCCATCAATTACAATTAAAATACTACCAAATGGTATGAGATCATTCTAAATAATGGTTCCAATAATCTCATTTCACCTTCTATTACATTTCAGTCTCCTCAAAAGAGATGCTCAATTCCATCTTTATTCAAAAAACTAACTATTTTTTATAACAGTTGATGTGAGACTTTAATGTTGTAAATCAATCCATACCTAGGATTATATCAAAGAAATTCATCTCGAGAACTAATAAATCCCATTTCATCTTTGTTACATCAACAATTATATAACATGCTCTACACACATTGGCTTACCACTCTCTTTTACCAAGAGGAGTTTGAAGTTTTATCATAGAAGGAATCATCTCATGTTTTAAGCTTCGAAAATCAACATCACAAGAAGCTATAACAGAATGGAATTAAACCATATCAAACAAAACTTTCATAAGGGTAGAATTCAAAATAATTACACCTCTCACTATAGATGGTCCTAGTTGATCATCCACAATAACCTATTCTGCTTTATATAACTGCTTCATCGAAAAAACTTTCTCTTTATTGCCCTATTGATATTTCATTTCTTGAGGAGTCATGGTATTCCTAGAATTACCCTGGATATCTCTATTTTGCTAACAAGACAAATTCATCTATCCTTTCCCTATCAAAGCATATGATGTTTGTGACCCCTGAGAAGTGTCCCAAACACCCAACCTTGAAGAAATGCGATAATAGCCCTAAATATTACCATCTTGTTATAGTTGGGGAATTCCCTCAATGGTGTCGTACACTCTCACTTCATGTGGTCAAGTGTACTAAATTGGAAACATTCAAATTTAATCATGGGTCTCATAGGAAGAATAATTGATCCAGTCATTTAATTTTAATTCATGCTCCCACCTTTGATATAGGTTTCCCTCTTCAGCTTACTCCCAAAATTTGAGTTCCCATAATTTCCCATGAGTATCAACATAATTCCTCCTCCTATAGATCTTGATATATCCCTTTAAGATAACATATATATATTGAATATCTATGTTAAGTATGTAATATAGAGAACAACAATATTCTAGTGAATCTCTTCTCTCAGCCTCAATTAAAAAATGAGTTCCTTCAAGGATGCACTAGCTGAAACCTCAGGTGAAAAGCACACTAAATTCATGAATTTAGCCTCATACTCTATGATAGAAATATTTTCCTATTTTAGACTGAAGAGGTTCAGAATTATATGAATATTTAATGTGTGATGATAGAATTTATTGTTGAACAATTCATTAAAATCCTCCCAACCAAGCCCTGTATCCAGTTTATACTACACCACTTGATCCCACAATTGGTGTGCAAGATCCTTGAGCATATATATCACCATCTTGACTTTCATCTCTGCTGGTGTGCTGATGAAATCGAATATATGATTCATCATATTCAGCCACACCTCTACCTTTTATAGTTCAAAATCACCCCAGAAAATGGGTGGATTCTTCTTCTAGAATTGGATAGAATGATCCACTTGTCTTGCATCATCCCTATGGTTCCCTATGTCTATAACTTGAAATGCTTGGAAAATACTCAGAACCAGCTGTTGGTTTACCTATGGATCAGGTGCAACAACATTCTTCGTAGCTTCTTCCCATTGGTTTGTAGGATGCCTACTGGGTTCCATTTCTAGAAACACAACAACTTCATAAGTATCACTCTATATTTACTTAAGTCTTAGAAATTTCAAATTCTATCACATCAACTATCACAACATTACGTTCCAAAATTAAAATTTTCCATGTTCTACCATTTTTGAAAAATCCCTAATTTCTTTCGAAAATAAAACCATTTTCAAAATATCAAAACCATTCTCTTTTTCAAAATCCCACATTTTAAAACCATTTCAACATTTTTCAAAAATCAAATTTTTTTTACTGAATCAAATATCATTAATCAAAATAAAATATGCACTCCTAGTGGGAATTCATTCATCTAATGCATGTCAGGATCGTCTCATTGGCTAAACCAATGACAATGAGATTGCAAATCCTATAAGTGTTTCTAAAACACTTATGTACCCAACTCACTGGTAACTTGAAGTTCATTATAAAAAGGTTAGCTACATATTTTTTCCTCTACCTTTAAAGTCCTTAAAATCCTATTACTTTCTAAGATCCCAACTCAGGGAATAAACTAGAATGAATTTAACTCCAAGACTGAAAACCAATACCAAGTCAAAGACTAACTAAGACTTATACCACTTGTTCCAAAATGAAAGGACCAAGCTGATACCACTTGTAACATCCCTCTTATTCTCATTGTCTTGAGAAGGCGGAGGAACATTACTTGTTCTTAAGAGACATCCCCAAGACACCAAAGACAAGTAATAAATGTATAGTGGATTCAATACATGTGAAGACAATTTTACCTTTATGAATAAAAAACTAACCAACCAAGCCATAACTAAACAAACTACCATATTATGTATGATAATAATGAAATAAAACTCAACATTTAATTTATCAAAATCGAATTAAATACATATACCACAACAGAGGACTACAATATTAAAGTAAACAGAAGAAGAGAAAAAATAAAAGACTCCAATGACAAATCTAAGCTCCAAACATGATCCATTCTCTAACTCCACAACATCCCAAGTATAACAATGTACTACTAAAGATGTGTGATACTTTATATTTCCCCATTTCTCGATAAACAACATCTACAAAAGCACTAAAGTGACAAAGTAGGGGTGAGTAATGAAACTCAGTAGATTTTCCCCCAATGAAATTATTACTCACACCACTAGGATAAAACATGTTAACCCATTTATATAAAATAGTTTATATAATAAAATTTCTAAAATAGTTTATATCAAAATATAAACAAGTGAAGATGTAAAAAAGTTTTCTCAAACAACACTGACTTCCAAGGAAAGCAACCAAATAATGTTCCAAAACCATTTCATTAATTCCACTTTGGTATACTCTATTCCAATCCAAACATCCACACATCAACACATATACACATTCATAATTTTGTATGATAGTTCCATAATAATGAGTGGTTTCTCATCGATCTATCAAGTCTTATCAAGGTAATTAAATCCCATGTTTTGTTACACCTTTGGCACCGAGAAAAAGGTCATATTTCAACCAAGCCTCATAATTCAATATGAACACACACACCAAGTATGAACAAAAACCATTACAATATAATCATGACAAAACCATTTCAATAAGACAGATTTTTTATTGAAAATATTTTTCCATAAATCAAACCAAGCAACTATTTTAAAATAAACATTTTAAAATCATTTATCAAAGAACTTGCACCACTATTCTATAATTTCTCACAAATATACAACCATCACTAAAGAAGGTTTCGACCATCTTTTTCACACCAATTAAACAATAAATTTAAATAAATTTAATCAATTTGAAACTAATACAACCATTTCTATCAAGAGGAGTCAATACTGAATCCATCTACCTCATGTTTTATGATGTTAATGAAGAATGAAGGAAGAACTTCCATAAAACTGGGTTAAATATTTACGAACCCACATTGGATCTATTACCTATCATAAAATATGAAAAATATAATCATATTTTAAATCCACAACCTTATATATACCCACAATGGGCATATATCTAGGAATACGAGAGAGTGGGCAAAGTAGATCTAACAAAACTACCAAGAACTGTCACATACCACAAGAACTGAGCTTCAACACACCAAAGAACGAGTCCAAATCACTTCTAATTTTATGGGGAGGGATTATCCAACCTCTGAGAGGAAAAAATCCTGAGTTAGGATCATTTTGGAAAAAATGAGGCATTATAAAATAAGTAAGACCTAGATCCACTTTTTAGGATCTAGTATTTTAACTATGCATGTTTTAGTCACACGATTAGGAAAACCGTGCACAAACCATATGCGAGACACTAACTCAAATATGAAACTTTCCTGGTTAGATCAAACAATTTCCAAACCATGTGAAAACCATCCCAAATTTCACTTTCCAATAAATCATGATTTCTCATAGGCTTCCACACGGTTTGTAAAAACCATGCGCATCCCATGCACCTTCCCCCTTTTCCTCCATCTCACTATTCACAATTTCTTGGAGGTGTTGCACAGTATACCCAAACCGTTATCAAACCGTGAACTTATAGAAAATCCCCCAAAACATTACCAAAGGTCCCCAAACCTCCCCAAAATTAACCCATATACTTTACATTCCTAAAATACATAATATAGGGGTTACCTTCTTGAAACCGAGGGTGCTATAAACTCATTTCTCTTTGGAGGGGAGAAAATTTTCAAGTGATTGGATTGCTTTATGACTTTCACTAGATATCATCACTTCCTCATCTATTAAAAATTTTAAATTTTACTCACATGTATAAAATGGTTAAAATATTCCTAGATATTGAACAATTTGATTCTAAACTTGAACTTGTTGTTATTATGCATCAATTTTCTCTTATTGTGAGGTTTGGAAATAATCATCCATCCATCAATCATTTTGTTAAATAAATTAAAAAATTAGGTCTTAATAATAATAATTTGGTGGCTTTTCTCATAGGGGTGTATAGGATTGATGAAATATACTAGAACAAACTAATACAAATCAAATTAAACTAGTGAAATTCAATTTAAATTAGTTAATTGGTTTAATTCAGTTGATGGATGTTTTATAATTTGTTTTTTTGTTTGGTTAGGTTTTGTTAAAGTTAAATATTCTTAACCAATACTAAAAAAATTAAATAAAGTATATTAATCATTGTTAAAAATGTGAGTGGTGAATATTTTTGTATGATAAAATTTGAGTATAACATAATTCATTATTTATTTTTGATCATAATAAAACACGATGAACATATGAAATGTTTAAGTTAATATGAGCCATAAAACCTCATTACATGTTTCCCTACAAATTATTAAACCCATTTAAATCTTTTAAATTTTATTGGACTTTTTTTCTGTTAAACTATTTTCTTTATTTTAATATTTAATTAATTATTTTTTCAGAGATCTTATTTATCTATTTTTATTTTAGCATTATCATTTCTTTATATTTGAACCATTGCTTATGAAATTTTTGGTCTATCTTTTTTATGAATAAATATTAAATCATGTAATTATTTTCTTGTTTTCTAAACCAATATAAACTATATATAATAATTATAAACCAATTATTTAAATTTATGTCAGTTCAAGATAAATAATCGAATGATTTTGCTTTTTAATTAAGGTATTTGTTTTCTAATTGTTTGGTTAAAATATTCTACCTTAACTTATTTAAAACAATCATGAAAACCCTTTTTTATTGGTCCTCATATGGTTATTATACAATTCCTAGATAAATAATATTTTACCATCACTCAATCTGGGTTTTCTTGTTCTTTAAATTCCCTTTGGGGTTTCCTTATGCATTGGATATTGATGATAAAAAAAAGATTCATGAAAGATGAATATTTTGTGGAATCAGCTGAGTCACTTAGTATGATTTATAAATGAGGTGAGCCTTATGAGGCTTGGTAATTTAATTAATATATTTTTTATGGTTGACTACATAATAATTTACTATAAACATTTGATATTTTCTATTGTCAACATTGAGATGGATTTTTCTACCCATAGCCCTAATCTTATTTGGTTTGACATTACTAGTGGAAATAGATTATGTAATGCCCTAACCCTGGAAGCCCAAATCTGGTGCATTATTTTAATACATTGGCATGATTATAAGGAATCAAGTACCAAAGGACCAATCAGTTTAGTAGTCTTGGAAAATATATTACATACATGAACTTACATAACAATTTCTAATATAAAATATAGCATAAATAATCATTTGAGAACTCCATTATCCCCTTACCTTAAACCTACATATAAATAATAATATAATTATTATAATCCTGGAAAAAATAATACATAAGAAAGGGGTGAGCTCAGATTCTTAGTAAGGATAAACAATATAGCGGAAGCTATCATAAATAATCATAAACTTTTATGGCAAGGTATAAAACTGAAACACAGGCCCTTTAAACATAAAATTCATCATAATATGGCAATGATAAAAAAATTATGCCATGTACTTATTCACATGGATATTCTACTAGTCGAATAATCACATGTAAAATTAATAACTAATCTCATAATGATGGAATTCATAATGTCGAACATCATAACCACATAGTCGAGGACTCATTACAAGACTACAAATAATAATTTTGTCAAGGCCTCATGTCAAGACACTAGTTTGTCTCATGATACTTACCGATGCATTGAGGAGATATAGTAGGATCCACCCATCACTTACTAAGTCTAATGAATTCCTCATATGAAAATGTTGAAACATAACATAAACATTCGTATTAAAACTAGCATACGAAATGTCAATACTTTAACCATAAATCATGAATGGTATAAAAATTGCATATTCATAGTCAAACATATCATAACTAATTAAATACAATATTGAAGATTGTATATATAATAAATCATCCTTAATAAAGAATAATATCCAAAAAGGATGTTGACATAGTTGAAAATAATCAGTAAAATGCTTTGAGAGAAATATCATTTTTAATGAAATCATTTAAAAGTCTCAAAATTTATAAACGAAGTCATTTAAAAGAGATTTTTGAATCAAAGAGTCCCATACCACATTGAAACTTTTGAATGAAATTAATATTTTAAAAAAATTATGTCCATATGAATAAATCCATAAAATTATTTTGAAAACATGGACATTAATTACATAGATATAGAAAAATAAATCTTTTAAACATTTAAAATGATGATATAGTTAAAGAGTCCCTTCCATAAAACCTTAAAATATTACTTTTGAAAACATTTTTATGAAACACGGAAATGGATTATAAATATGTCCCATTAAATACATACATACAAGTAATCTAGGATAATAATGATATTGAGAAATTAACTCTTATCTTGTGCTTTACTTTGGTTGAGGGTACGTTTAACCTCCTCTACTTCGTGTGCTTCCTTTTGATTTTATCAAATGGTCTCCTTAAGTTGGATTTATGATCAAAGTAAGGCCTCTAGGTTGAAGTGAGGGTAGTTGGGAGGATATTTGAGTAGGGTTTGGCTGAGCCAAATTTCTTAGGAGGTGGGAAATTAAGAGAAGGGGAAGTACCCTTTTATAAGAGAGGTGAGGGGCACTTTATGAAGAACTTAAAATATTATTTTATTATAAAATCATTTTTAGTTTATAATAGATATAAATAGATTTATTTCAACACTAAGGTGGTGATGGGTCTAAATACTCTCAACAAATAGGTTTTAGACAAGTTTATGTCACCATATTAACTTTATATTTTAGATTTTGCTCTTAGTTAAATAGTTTAACTTTTACCATGTCTTCTTGTGTTTTTATATTACATGGTAAATAAACTTACTATAAAATTACATTAGAACCTCAAGTAGTTCATTGATGACATGTATATCACTATAAAAATACTTTGGCTGAATATTATATTTTTATGAATATTTTATCATTTAATAAAATAATATTTCTTTAAAAACTCATTTATGACAATTTTGACACAATTTTGTATTTGTTTTTAAGTAATAACAACTTAATTACTTCAAAAAGACATTTAATCAACCATAACATGTCATATTAACCTATAAAATTCTTTTATGGAATCAAAAGTATCAATTTACATTTATTTTATATTTATAAAATCAATTATTTTAATATTTCATTAATGAGGTAATTACTGCATCATCATTGTGTCATAAATAAATTTTATTATTAAATGCCTAAAAATTATAAATAAAATACCTTGATGTAGGAAATATTTTTAGTTTTATAATGAATATTTATAGTTAGGTTTATCTTATGTATAACTCTATATTAAAAATGGTTTAGTTAATAAAATTTGAATTTAACAGTTTTAACACTTCTTTAAATAAAATATAATAAATGTACTAATCTAATCCAACTGGATCAAAAAGGATAATTTTTTGTCCTAAATTTGATTTTGGTAACAATAAACTTATCCAATAGAATTATGACATATGTTTGGGTAATTATAAAATCATTTTTACCTTTAATTACCCTATTTACTTTTAACCGTGGTAAATGAAAATCAAAAGTTACTATTCATCAAAAATTATTTTCATCCTATTGAACCACATTTTACTTACTAATGTAAAATTTTTCTCTCAAATATTTTAAATTCAATTCACAGAAGTGGTAAATTTATATTTTATGCAAATTTTCAAATGTTCTTAGAAGATTGGTAAAAGACGTTAAAAAGTTCAATAAAATTTTATACATCGTATCTTTTTATAAAATGACTCTAATGAATTAAATTGGACTAATATATGTATTATGTATCTATTTTGAATTTAAGATAGTTTTTTTAATTAAAAATAATTATTTAAATGAAAAATTCAGTTTTTATCTACAATATAGTGTTTTCACTATTCATCAAAAATTGAATGTTTTCAGAAAAATACCAAAAATTCACCCAAAGATAATTTTGATATTCCAAATTAAAAAATGATGTCTATTTTACCGAATTCAAAATATATAATTTTCTTAATAAATTTAAAATTAATTCCCGTTGTCAAAACCAGAAAGCGGGTTTTTGAGAAGTAAAAACTATCAAAAGATTCATACGTGTTTATGTCCAATTTAAATGTTAAATTGTTTCCAATGAACAAAATTGGATTAAATGATAATATATAATCTAATTATAATTCAAAAACATTCAAATTTATAATTTAATACTACAAATTATTTTTTTTAAAAAATTTGTTTTCAATTAAAATTTAGTATCTTTCACTATTCATCAAAATATGAAAGTTATCAGAAAAACACCAAATATTTACCCAAACTAAATTTTTATGCCCCACTTATAAAGAAGAAGTTTATTTTATCTAATTGAATATATAAAAGTGTCAAATATTGGATTTAAAAAGGGTTCTCCATTAACAGACGGTAAAATTGTATTTTTTTGAAAAATACTTCTTTTATCTGAAAAATCGAATATGTTCTTATATTATTTCTAAGTAACACATAATATGAATTTTAAAATTTTATGGAGTATTAAAAATTTAGTTGATACTATTCATAACTTCTTTTTGAACAGCTAGTTTGGTAAGTTGTGGTGCACTCGAACTCGGTGTTGCGTGTAGCGCAACCTATTGAATTACTTTAGAGAGATAATGTATTATGAAAATTTGGGGTCTTACATTATCCCCTCCTTTAATAAATTGTGTCCTCTCAATTTGAAAATTTTCTTCGAAAATAAAAGGTTGAAAATAGAAAATGATTTTGTGGAAAACCCTTATTGGAAATAGGGTTAATAAAATTTAGTCTTAATAAGAGGGACATGGAAATGAAAAAGTCACCACCAAATTAGGGTTTAAAATAGAAAAAAATTGGTAGCAATTATAGACAAATAATTAGAGGAAAAAATATAATTATTTATAGGGAGTGATTGAAGTCATCAATCACAAAAAAGTGAACAATAAATGTAAAATTTATGGTCTCAAATCTATCAATCTATGATGATTTAAAGTATCATCGATTATAGAAAACATAAGGTATTGGGATAAAACATTTTTTATATAATTTTTTTAAAGAGGAGGTATTAATTTACTGTAAAGATAAGAACTCAAGAAAACATACTTTATTTTATTACCTTTCACAATCATATTGTCATCATTTGGTTGTGCATAGATCTATTTTCACTTCATCCCTTACACCAGGAAATGAATGTTCAAAAATTATTTTTTTATGCCTGATGCACATTTGATAAATCATAAGGTCCAAAAACATTCCCTTAATCCTCTAAATGTTTACTAAAAACCCAAAGGTTAGTTCAAAGTATCCAACAAATTATACTTTAACCTCATATAAAAAAATCAAGTGTTCAACTTACTCAATTACAAACTTTAGACTTATCCAAAATACTTATGTCAAAACTCCCAGTCCAAAAATTTATAAGAAAGGTCAGAATAACATAATGAAGATCAATATTTGAATACCTTCATCATGTATTTTATTAAAACATGGTAACAACCTGAATTACCTTAAAACCTTATTTGAATATGTATGTACTTCCTTATTCCTTCGGTAAAATAAAAAATACTTGATATATTCCTTAAATCCATAAATGTTGTAAACTCCAACAATGATGGAATATAGAAATCATTAATTAGTTTTAAGGTATTCAAGAATATCCATTATATTTTATCCAAATCAATCATATCTTATTCCAAAATCACTACCTCTGTATCAGAACCATATTAAGGTTTATCTTTCGTTCAACCATGTATTTTACAAAAAGTTTAACTTGTTATTGATTCACATTTCTTAGAACCTTATAATCTCAAATACTAAATGAAATAGTACTGTATTACAATCCTTATTTATTTATATAATTAATATAACCAGTACATCATAAATACAACACTCAAATGACATAATTCTTTAATAACAACGTAAGAACACTAGTTATTCCTCTTCATTTGTGGGAGTATCATAAATTTATTATTATCTAATAGAATCATTTGGGTAATGCTTTGATGATTTGGACATTGATTTGAGTAGTGTCCCAACTCCTTGAAGATGAAGCATTGTACATTTAAAACCTTTTTATTACCCTTGAAATCATGAACATGGTGTTATTTTTCTCCACACTTATAACATACTCCCATTTCACTCAATAATTTACTAAGGTGATGCTTTCCATAGTTCTCACATGTGGGAAAATACTTATTTCCCTTATTCCCATTATCCATATTTTTTTCCTCTTCTTTTCTTGATTCCATTCAAAGCCACATGATTCAGACAATTCTTTACTTATCTTATTAACATTTGATACTATTTCTTCATATGATACAGATACATGGGAGACAATTTATCTTCTAAATGTTGGCTTAATACCATGAAAAATATGATCCTTCTTACTCTCTGGATCATACATATTTCTGGAGTTCTCATTCCTTATACTTGGCACCATTTTTAAATGACGACATGCACTAGGTTAGATCATATCATAATGTATAATCCAAAAACTATATAAATTCTCAGCATTTATTGAATATTTACACACATCTAGTATCATAATAATAACATTGGTTTATTTGTCAACATATTTACTCATAAATCATTAATAATGGTTTGAAAAGTAAATAAGAATTATCCTAAGAATATCCCCCAAGAGTGTCAAACCAGGTGTGTAGTAAGGCTCATTGCCCTGTACCTGGATACCCCAGGTCAAGCCCGAAACTCCTTATTGGAGTTTTCACTCCTAGGTACATCTATGCCAGAACCAAGTCCACTTATAGTATCCATACGGGGATGTATTTTTTGGTAAACCCACATAATATCTACATTACCAAATTTTTTGGATGTTCTTCTATACTAATCTTCAAATTCAATATTAGGGTAATGATTTCTAATCAGAGTTTATCTAAATCTATTTCCAAGGTTGTTGCTAATCTTCCTCTGATACCAACTGTAACTCCCTGACCCTGGAGGCCTGAATCCGGTGCATTATCTTAATACAGTGACATGATTATAAGGAATCAATTTTCAAAATACCAATCAGTTTAACAGTCTTGGAAAATAGATTACATACATGAACTTTACATTATAATTTCTAACATAAAATACAACATAAATAATCCTTTGAAAACGCCATTATCCCATTAGCTTAAAACTTAATGTAAATCATAATGTACTTCTTGGCATCCTAGGAAAAATAAAAAATAATAAAGGGGTGAGATCAGATTCTTAGCAAGGATAAAAAATATAGCAGGAACTATCATAAATAATCATAAATTTTTATGGCAAGGTATAAAAATAAAACACAAGCCCTTTAAACATAAACTTTAGCATAATATGGTAATGATAAAAAAAGAATTCCATTTACTTATTAAAATAGATATTCTAAAAGTCTAATAATCACATGTAACATTAATAACTAATCTCATAATGATGAAATGCATAATGCTGGACATCATAACTACACAGTCAAGGTCTCGTGCCAGGACTGCAAATAATAATTTTGTCAAATCCTTGAGCCAAGACACTGGTTTTACTCATGAGACCTACCGATGCATTAGGGAGCTATATTAGGCTCCAATCATCACTTACTAATTCCAATGCATTCCTCATATGAAAATATTGAAACAGAACATAAACATTCGTATTAAATATAGCATACGAAATGTCAATACTTTAACAAAAAATCATGAATTGTATAAAAATAGTACATTCACAATCAAACATATCATAACTCATTCAATAAAATATTGAAGATTTTATTTATAATAAATCAAACTCAATCAATAATAATATCCAAAAAGTATGTTGACATAGTTGAAAATAATTAGTAAAACCCTTTGAGATAAATATCATTTTTAATGAAATCATTTAAAAGTCTCACAATTTATAA
The DNA here is from genome assembly GCA_963277665.1 of Viscum album. Taxonomy (NCBI): domain Eukaryota; kingdom Viridiplantae; phylum Streptophyta; class Magnoliopsida; order Santalales; family Viscaceae; genus Viscum; species Viscum album. The sequence goes on from OY728148.1 coordinate 804,477,505, forward strand.
AGGAAGTCATTTAAAGAAGATTTTTGAATGAAAGTGTCCCATTAAAATTTGAAAATTTTTAAAGGAATTAATTTTTTTTTAAAAATATATGTCCACATGAATAACTCCTTTAAAATCATTTTGAAAACATGGACATTAATTAAATATATTTAGAAAAATAAATCTTTTAAACATTTAAATTGATGATCTTGTTAAAGAGTCCCTTCCATAAAACTTAAAATATTCCTTCTGATTTTTTTTATAAAACATGTACATGGATTATAAATATGTCCTAGTAAATACATACATATAATAAATATCAGATAATAATGAGATTAAGGAATTAACCCTTACCTTGTACTTTCCTTTGGTTGAGGGTACGTTTAACCTCATCTTCTTCAGGTGCTTCATTTTTTTTTGATCAAATGAGATCATTAGGTTGGCTTTTTGATCAAAGTAATGCCTCTATGTTGAAGTGAGGGTAGTTGGGAGGATATTTGAGCAGGGTTTGGCCAAGAAAAATTTCTTAGGGGGAGTGAAATTAAGAGAAGGGTAAGTACCCTTTTATAAGAGAGGCGAGGGGAACTTTAGGAAGAGTTTGAAATATTATTTTATAATAAAATAATTTTAGGTTTATAATGGCTCCAAATGGATTTATTTCAAAGATAAGGTGGGTATGGGTCTAAATACTCTTAAAAAATATGTTTTAGACAAGTTTAGGTCACCATATTCACCTTATCTTTTAGATTTAACTCTTAGTTAAATAGTTTAACTTTTACTATGTCTTCTTGTATTTTTATATTACATGGTTAATAAATTTACTATAAATTTCCAAGTGAACCTCATGTGGTTCATTAATGAAATTTATATCATTATAAAAGTTCTTTTTCCAAATATTAGAATTTTATAAATATTTTATCATTTAATAAAATAGTATTTTTTTAAAACTCGTTTATGTCAATATTGACACTATTTAGTATTTGTTTTTTTGTTAAAGTCATAAAAACTTACTTACTTAGAAACAAATACATTGTATCAACCCTAAAATGTCATATTCAACTAAAAAATTCGTGTATGGAATCATAAGTACCAATTTACATTTATATAATATTTATAAAATCAATTATTTTAATATTTCATTAATGAGGTCATTAATGCATCATCATTGTGTCACAAATAAATTTAATTATTAAATGTCCAAAAATTATAAATAAAATACCATGATGTATGAAATATTTTTAGGTTTCTAATGAATATTTATAGTTGGATTTATCTTATGTATAACTCTATATTAAAAATGGTTTAGTAGATAAAATTTGAATTTAACACTTTAAACACTTCTTTAAATAAAATATAATAAATGTCCTAATATAATCCAAGTGGATAAAAATGGATCATATTTTTTTCCTAAGGTTTATTTTGGTTGAAATAAACTTATCCAATAGAATTAGGACATGTTTTGGGGTATTTATAATATCATTTTTGCATTTAATTACCCTATTTACTTTTAACTATGGTAAATAAAAATCAAAAGTTATTGTCCACCAAAAATTATTTTCATCCTACTGAACCATATTTTACTTACTTATGTAAATTATCTCTCTCATAGTTTTGAAATTCAATTCACAGAAGTGGTAAAATTATGTTTTATGCAAATTTGAAAATGTGCCTAGAATATTGGTAAAAGACGTTAAAAAGTTCAATATTATTTTATTCATCTAATCTTATTATAAAAATAATCTAATTAATTACAATAGACTAATATTTTTATAATGTATCTATTTTTACTTTAATATAAATTTTTAATTAAAAATAATTATTTAAATGAAAAAGCCGGTTTTTATCTACAACACAGTGTTTTAACTATTCATCAAAAATTGAATGTTTTCAGAATAATATAAAAAATTCACCCAAAGATAATTTTGATATTAAAAATCCAAAAATTTTGTCTATTTTACCAAATTCAAAACATAGAAGTTGCATTAATTAATTTAAAATTAATTCCTGTTGTTAAAACCAAAAAGTGGGTTTTTGAGAAGTAAAAACTATCAAAAGATTCATATATTTTTATGTCCAATTTAAATGTGAAATTACATCCAATTACCAAAATTGGATTAAAGGATAAAAATACAATCTAATTATTCTTCAAAATCATTCAAATGTATAATTTAACACTATAATATATTTTAATTAAAAAAGTTGTTTTCAATTAAAATTTAGTATCTTTCACTATCCATCAAAATATGTAAGTTATCAGAAAAACACCAAAAATTTATCCAAACTAAATTTTTATGTATTGATTGTAAATAAGAAGTTTATTTTATCAAATTGAATTTATAAAAGTTTCAAATATTGGATTTAAAAATGGTTCTCCATTAAGAGGCTGTAAAATTGTATTTTTTGAAAAATAGTTCTTTTATCTGAAAAATGAATTTGTTCTTATATTACATCTAAGAATCACATAATATTGATGATAAAATTATATAGAGTAATAAAAATATAGTTAATAATATTCATAAAATCTTTTTTAATGGCTAGTTTGGTAAGTCATGGTGTGCTCGAACTCAGTGTTGCATGTTGCGCAAGTTATTGAATTACTTTAAAGAGATAACGTACAATGAAATTTAGGGGTGTTATAGATTAATTTAAAAAAATATAGTATTAATTGGTTAGTTTAATGTTTTAAATTATATGATATATAGATACATTTCAGTAACACTCATCAAAGGAAAGTGAAGTCCGCTAATACTATGGTGTCCACCAAGGTGAGTGACTTAAAAGAAAATTTGTGGGGTAAAGGGTTTTTAAGTTATTATGATCCTTACTCTATAGATTCTAAAGGTGGAATTATTAATGCTTCCATATCAGTTTCAAAAAACCATAGCTTTGATGCATCTCAGGTTGAAGAAAAAACTCCTAAATCCGATAGAAAACTTGATATTAGGCATATGAATTTAACTATTTTTGATATCATGGCCTTTAACCTACCTATAATTTTCCTACCTAAATTGGAAATTGAGACAAATCAGGATGGGAATATTGAAGCACTAATCATGACACGAATTATATCTCATATTTCTCACAATTCAATATTGGGCGTACATGTGTAACACCTAAATATATCTAATACCAATAAAAATGTCCCTTGAATGATCATTCCCTCTTATATAATCAATTAAAACATTCATACTTTCTCTCCTGTAAAGGATATAATACCTACTAATATAGGTTTTTAAAGGTATTTTCACACATTCCACATTCAATATTCATAGTCTTAGCCAATGTAGGTTATCATAGGAAATATATATATGTAACGCCCTAACCTAGTTTTCTCTATAATAACCAGATTGGAGTGTCAGAAGACCTTAGGTGTAACACATTGTATACCAAAGGCTGTTGACTAGTAGTCAGGGTTTAGGGTGTTATAGTGGAGAGACTATACCCTCATATCAGAGTGAATAAATAATGGGAAAATAACTAAACATCACCCATCCTAAATAATTAGAGTATGTAGAATAAAAAAACAACAATGCTATATGAAATTAATGACATCAACATATAGTCATACAACACAACCGATCTACCAATAGGTTAACCTCATATAAATATGAAAAAATTAATAAAATTTATGAGGCTCAACTGCCATACACATGCCTCGTCACATCCTAATCTCTATACATCATCTGATTTATCTCACTCGATCATGAAATCCGAGCCCGTTCCCTACCCAAACCACCAAATTATAAATATTTCTTATGTACTAAAGTTACGTGGATACCCAATAAGAGTGTGATCACAAATAAGTAAGGTTCCACCAATGTAGTCCCTAACATAACTATTAAATATAGTGTATGTACAATGATATGCCCAAAAATAATAAAAATAAATAAATAAATAATAACATCAATCATCAGGTTCTAAGGTGACACCCGAGATCAATTAGACCTACTTTTTCTAGTGCTAGATGTCTCCGATCATGTTACATAATCATCAGGGGATACAAGTCCAATACCAAATTCTCATAAATATGAGCACATAAAGTGTATACATTATATATAAGGATCCAACCTAGCCATCACATATTATATTTAGGTATAAACACTAGATCATAGGAACATCCCATGTATCTCAAAGTAACATTAGGTACAAACACCAGAGCCTGTAAAACATCCTAGAAATTCCATATATGTCCTCAGGTGAAAAAAAATATTCTTGGAATCCTAGGAATATCATAAAATTTCATTAGTCTCAATATCTAGATCCTAGGTTCCCTAGGAATCTAATATCACATTAGGCTCAATAGATAGATCTTAGGTGTCTTAAGCATCTCATATCATATCAAGCTTACTATCTAGATCCTAGGATTCCTAGTAAACTCATTTAATATCAAGCTCAATAGATAGATCCTAGGTATCCTAGGAATCTCATATCATATCAAGTCTAAAAACAAGATCCTAATATCATCCTAGTAATCTCATACATCATCAGGTGTAATCACCATATCCTAGGCATCCCATACATCATTAGGAGAAATAAAAAAAATCTAGTCATCTTGGGAATCCCATACAATATTAGGTGTAATCATTGGATACTAGTAATATCACCTAATATCATCAGAATTCATCACCAAATCTCAAGAACACCTTATAAATCTCAAACATCAATTTTAGGGTCCAACATTCACCAATAGCATCAGACACACACAAAAACACAAACACACACACACACACACACACAAAACATGGGGTTTTCCATCCACCCAAACCCATATAACATAAATGAGGATAGACTCTCAAGTTCATGAATTATACCCATCAATATAGAATTATGTGGTTTACATCAATGATTTTGGTTTCTAGGGTGATACTAAAAATCAATAACACCCACTTCCTTGCACTAACCCTCTCTAATTTTAACACCAAACTGAGGCACCCACCAAGGTTCCCTAGGTCACATATTTTCCTGAAAACCCTACATGGGATCCTTGACTACAATTTGAAATATTAGACTAGGCCTATCACTAAAAGGGACATACCATCTATCAATATTATCATTATTGTATTATATCACATAAGAAAATCCAAACCGCTATCACTATAGAGAGATGACATAATTCTCACCTCACATATAAGTCATCCTAGGTCACCCCAAGCTCATAATTTTACCCAGGTTATACCCTCCCAGATACTCACATGATATCAGGGAAGGAATGCTCTCTCATATCTCTAATCAACTACCCTAAGGGATATAAGGTATCCCAGGGATCACATAACCTATCATTGAGTTCTAAGGTGACACTAGAGGATGTTTATAATATAGGTTCTGGGTGTAGTGGAAGCATGCAATGGGTTATTCCCAACTTTTGTTTTTTTCATAATCTATGATCAATCCAAGATTTACACAATTATAAACTTCATGATCTACAAAATTTAATCACATAAAATATACAAGGGATATAATGATAGAACTAGAGATAAGATCATCACATATTATTTATAATTAATTTAATTAATTAAATAATTATCTTGTTGGAATTATTTCTTCATTGATGGATCTGACAAAAGATCTATGATTTAATAATATTTTCATTATATTAATCAAAATTACATTCCCTCTAGGGGTGATCCACACATGTTCCACAAATCTTCAAACATCGCTGTATGAATATCCTAGTGCTAGAACAAAAAATCCTATCATTTTCATCTTCCACCATTGATCGCCTCAAGAAGCTCTTCTAAATCATTCTCTTAGATCTCTATTGACTTGAGAATGGTAGGTGGATGAATATCTCTCTCAGTTATTTGGAGAATTATTGGGGAAAAGAGCTCTATAGGTTTTGAAAGAACTCTCAAAATCCGTTGCACACAACCAAATACAAATTAATTGGCTCTCATAGAAAATAATATAATTTGGTTTATATATCACTAGGGTTATAAATAAATAGTTGGAAAAGTTTATTTTAATATTTATTTAATACTTAAAAAACTCCATTTCAAATAATAATAATAATAATAATAATAATAATAATATTTCTGAACATGTTCTAAACTTTCAAATTAAATTAAATATCATTTAATCAAATAATATTCAATTTTTATTATTTCTCACCAGAACATTAAACTTAGTCCTCCATTACTCCCCAATATTTATCATTCCTTGAATAATTAAAAATTATATATTAAATAAATATCACCGCATTATTCTCCAGTAAATAAATAAATATTATATTCACTAAATAACAAGTAAATATTTATTAAATATTATTCGCACATTATATTCTTTCAAATAACTGGTGATGAAATATATGCGATCAAGCAAACATGAATAATTATTAAAACATGTGTGAGAATAATATTTATTCAACTTGTTAAATAATAAATAATAACAACATTATATAATTGAGATTTTGGATACACTTAGTGTGTGACCCTCTAAACCTCTTTCTTAGTGGAATTAAGAGAAGTATCCTAAAGTACAAGTTTAACATCTAGAAACACATCAAGGCACCCATAAATAAAGAATTTAATGAAATAATGACATAATACCTCATATAAACTCTTATTGTGTAATATAATCCCTTTATCACGATATCTCTAATCAAGCAGGTTTCATATCAGTGCCATCAACCTATGTTCTCAATGTCTCTTTCCTTGATTTCCCTTAAATTAAACATTCATATAGAACACCATGTCCATGAATTTATTTTGGATATATCATTTTTATCAATGGTCCTAAGATATTAACTTTCATTAAAGAATAGAAGGGATAAATCCTTTCTCACATTATTCATTAATGGAATATTACTCGTGACACATCCAATGTATCCAACCTCACCATGAACATCTATCATCATGATTTTCATCAATACATCCAAGTATATGACTCATAATACTCATTAATAATAATCAGAGTCTAAGTACCAATAAACACATCTATATATTGTAAAATCTAATGATAGATATAAATGTGGATTTCCTACTGGCATGTATCATTCTCATAATATCCCATGATGGATATTACTAAGGGGGTACACCATGTGAAGGTGCCTCAAAATACTATGAGTCTCCAAAACTAATATATTGTATCATTTATTTCCCTTAAATGATATCATCTGGATATAGAACATATATTAACAAATAGTGTCAAAGTACTTCTAGGTTCTCATCATAGCGGGGAACTGCTATGACCTTTTAGTGCAACAAATACTCTTGGGATATTCTCACATAATATGTTACATAGAAGAATAATAATTATGTGATAATATGTTTGTTAACATTCAAAAATATGAATGTAAGTTTTCATAAAGTATATAGAAGTTGGTTCTAGGGCACCAACTCCAACATACTCTCACTTGTACTGGATCCAACTGCTAACAACCTTTATTTAGCTAGTTATCACATGATACTTATTATTCTATTGAGATAGGCCTTTAGTAAAATTTTCTACCATGTTCTCTTACATGGGTACTCTTCTTACTGCAACTTTACCCCTTTGATAAAAATCCTTCAATGGGTGATACTTTCAGAGTATATACTTTGTTCATTGGTGTGACCTTGTCTCTTTTTCAAGATCCACCACTACAATACTATCACAATACAATGTGATTGTAACTTTATTGATAATCACCACATCAAGATACTATAAAAAATTATGTATCTAAATGGATTATTTGGTTGTATCATAATCCACTATATATATAGACTCCATTGTAGAATCAATGAAAACTGGCTTCTTTGAACTCTTCTAGCTTATAGATTCTATATTTAGACATAAAACATATCCTAATTGTGACTTTAGATTATTCTAATCTTTCTAAAAAATATCATTATTATAACCCATAATGTTGAGCTCCTTGTATCCTCCATACGCTAGGAACATATCCTTAGTTATTCTCAGATAATTAAGGATAACCTTAACAGTATACCAATGATGTTATCAGGGATCTTCTTGATATCTTCCTACCATGATTAATGAATTGGGAACATCAAGTCCAGTACAAAACATGGTATACATGATTGATCCAATCACAAAATCATATAGTATCTTAATCATTATCTCTTTCTACTATTGTGTTTGAGCACACATTTTCTTAGAAAGATGTAAACAATGTGAAACTGGAAGAAATCCCCTCTTGGATTGTTTCATACTAAATATTTTTAGTATCTAGTCAATATATATAATTTTACTTAGTCTAAGAAACATATTGTATCTATCAATAATTTTCTTGATCTTTAGAATATATGCTAATTCACCTAATTCCTTCATGGAGAAACATTTACTTAACCAGTACTTAATAGACTGTAAGATCGGTAAGAAGTTTCAATAAGAAATATGTCATCAACATATACTACTAGGATAACGACCAAATTTCCACTAAACCTATTTTAAATACATGGATCGAATTCATTATTAATGAAACCAAATTATTTTATGGATTCATCAAATCAAATGTTCTATGTCTTGGTTGATTTCTTCAATACATAAATGGATCTCTACAAGTTAGAAATACTTTTGGCATCACTTGGAGTCACAAACACTTCTGGTTGTTTCATATCAACATCTTCCTTAAGGTTTCCATTAATGAATGTAGTTTTTACATCCATATGAAAAATCTCAAATTCATGGTAAGAAGCTTTATCAAGAATAATTTTTATGGATTTAAACATGGAAAATGGTGAAAAAGATTCATCATAGTCAATTCATTGATTCATTTTAAACCCTTTATCCACTAGTATTTATTTATAGGTATTTAATTTACCTTCTATGTCCAATTTTCTCTTTAAAACCTATTTTCACCCAATAATCTTTACATCAACTGTCGCATTGATCAGAACCCAAACATGGTTTTGATACATGGAATCTATTTTAGAATTCATGGATTCTTTATAACTTTTATCTTCTTTGATCTCTACTTTATATTTGTAGGATAGAGGTTCATCATTGTTAACCAATAATGAGTCACCATATTCGATTACTAGAAAACCATATCTCTCTGGTTCTCTTACCTCTCATATGATCCTACGTAGTACTTGTGTTTTAGGAACTACTTCTTCCACATGGAACTATGAAATATATTCATGTACCAACTCTTGTGTATCTTAAGAATCAACTTCATAAAAGTTGATCTTTCTACCACCATCCTTTTTGAGAATGTGCACCCTATCAAGAAAAACGACTTATATGGCGATAATCACTTTTATTAATGCGGGGTTGTAAATGTATTATCCCTTTGTTTCCTTATTATACCATATAATGATACATTTTTTCCATGGGGTTCTATTTTGTTTCCTAATAAGGCCTTAAAAAATTCCTTGCAACCCCATACACGTGTATGCAATGTAATGACCCAAACTTTTATGAATAAAATTCCTCTTTTTGATTTAATTAAATGTCTTATGGTTATAGAAAACACATGCACTTATTTTGTTTTATTTTATCCAATTATATTTAAATTAATATTAAGTATCATTACCATTGATAATATTGTCATTTAATAGTGATCACATAACTAGTATAAATATAGGGTTTTAACAATTCCATTTATCACAGAAAAAATAAATAATGGTATCAACCAGTAGGATTGTACCCTATGAAGACCATTTATCAAGGATTTTGAGGGATATAACATTTCTGGGATTTTCCCTAAACCAAGACTGATCATATATCAAAAAACTTAAGCATGAGAAAAACCGTTCACAGGAGAAGTTCAAGCTCATCATGATCACGAACCAAACCATGTTCACTAAACATCCCCATTAAAGCCCCACCATCATGCAACTTACTATTAGGGTGTATATTGGTGTATTAAAGGGATATGTATTAAGACCCTATCAATATGAATATGTACAATATTTGTTATATAATAATTAATATAATTTATCCTATTATTGTTACTTTATTAATGAATTTTATTTTGATTCAATAAAACACAAATATTATTTTTGGTTAATAATCAAATTCAATTAAGAGATATATTATGAAAAATAAATGTATTTTTTATATAAATAATATTTTAGTAAAATATTATTACTAAATAATTTTTATTACATATAAATTATCCTATAATTTTTATGAAGTCAAATGTAATTTATATAAGGGTTCAAAAAAATGTTATTGTCAAAAACCCATCATTTTTAATAAATGGTGGTTTTTATTTCAAAAGTGAAAATTAATATATTTAGAAAATTATTTAGATAAAATTAAAATTATTTTTTGAATCAGTATTTCTAAATTCTTTGATGGTTAATTTTTCATAATTTTCTGAGATTTAAATTTTCAAGTAAAAAATAAATACTGTATAAATATACTTTGTGTTTTATGACATAATAAAGACCAAAAATTGATATAATAAGTAATATAAATGGGATACATGGACAAATATATATTTTCCATTTAAAATAATGTGATTTTAAGTTTATTTTATTTATTTTATAATTCTATTATGAATCCTCCAATACTTATATTATATTTTATGATTTTAAAATCATTTATTTATGAGTGTTACTCACCTATACATAACCAATGGTAATATTTTAATATGTTCGGCCCTTTACCTCATAAAATAATTTATTCCACTCCCATTTGTAATAAACCATGGGAAAAAACAAGATGATGGTTTGTGGTTTTTAATATTTTATTATGTAGATTCCAAAACCAAAATAATAAAGAAATCCTAGGATTTTCCTATATAAAACCACCCAATATCACATTTATCTTCACTTAAACTTTTTATAGAACGTCCATATTCTTACCTCTAAACTCTATAGTTCTCCCAAGGTTCCCCAAATATCTCAATAATCCTGTCCTAAGCCTTTGGAGTCACACATTCAAGTAAGGGTTCTTTCCTTTATCATTTTTCTTCAAGTTTACTTATTATGTTATGTCTTCTATTTACAATTAATTATGTTTGGACATTTATTTACATGTATCTATTACTTTAAATTTCATTTATAATTGATGATATACCCTTTTAACTCTCATCAATACATTTTTATGAATTTTTACACGATGCTATTATGCTACCGAAATTGCACTGCGCTTTCCATTCGAAAGCATTTGTGTAGTGAATACCATGCCCATTTTATATCATGGGTATTCAAATTTATAATCATATAATTACTTTATTGGGGACTTACATGTATGTATTTAAAACTACTTGATCTTGGAATAAATTATGATGATGAAGGAATCTATGTTCATTGATCTATGTGTCATACTTAAGCATGAGAATGAAATGAAAGTGATGGGAGTGCCCAAAATTATATAGCGCTCTATTGCATTGGGTAATGTTTTGTATAATGATCAGTCATGTTGGGATAATAGGTTTTCCTAATTCATTTATGGTATTTTTTCCACCATAATATTTTGGATGGTTTAGCCTTGACCTATGTTTATGATGTAGTATCTTAAGTTGTTTCCACATTTACTATGTTATGAATATCATGCAATATCATGCCTTATTATTCATGTTACTTTTATTCCTCATTGATATACTGATTGTATAAATTGTATCAATTATGACATGTTTATTCCCTTACTGGTCTTTATAGATAACCCATTTCTTATGTATGTCCTTAGGTTATCCCATGCAGTGTTAAGTAAGAAGGAACATTTTGGTCATGTTAAATAAGTTTTCAATAAGTATGTTGCTTTTCATGTTTTGAAGTTGTTATGTAATGTACCTAATCTCCCAAAGATGCTAGACGTATTAATCTTATGGGTTGTATTAACTATAATTTTACTTAATAAATGTTTTATTAATGTAAAATAGAGAGGAGGGTTATTATAGTTGGTATCAGTGGAAAAGTTTAGTTATTTTTGTGATTAGGATTAGAGAATTCTAGATAAGGACTTAAGGATAAGTCTAAATATAAAAAAATATTCCTAAATATTGGTAAGTATAGAGTAAGTGTTTTATCAAGAAAATACATCTTTATCTAGATACTACAAGTAGATGTGGTTCTATAATAGATGTATCTTGGAGTAACAACTCCAACAAGGTGTCCCATGCCTAACTTTGGGTAACCTAGTACACGACAATGGGATTTACTGCACACCTAGTTTAAGACTCTTCTGGATATTATTTGGTAAATTCATAATCTGATTACGAACCAATATTAAAGAACAAAAACAATTAAAATAATAATACATGTTAGAAAATAGATCATGGATAACATATATTGATGCTTAGAATTTGACAAGTTATGGAAATAAATTTAATTTATAAGTCATCCCTCTAATGTAATTGGATTCTTGTTTATGTGTTAAATAGTTTAAAAAGAATATCTTCCATATGTCTATTTTTTATTAAGTAAATGAGTAGAACCAGAATCACAAAGTGAAAGGATGGGTTATCATCCATAGTTCTATGCATTCATTCATATCGCGAAAGTTTAGTAAAACTATCCAAACACCACCATAAAGCATGAAAGTAGAGATGTCGGTAAAAAATGAAAATGGGGAAATTATTTCATCCCAAGTATATAACTCCTCCCCTATCAACATTTGTGAACTGAACTTCCTAGTAAAACTTTTCATACTTACCTTGGTGGAATTTTATGTAATTCAGAGAAAGGATTAGATTTCCCAATATAGATCCAACATAAATTTCCATGTGAAGGAAATCACTCTACGTATGATGAATCAACACCCAATTATATACAAGTATAAGGAGAATAATGAATCTTTTTATCACCAAAATCACAAGCATGGATATTATTACCATATGAGAAATAATATCTTGAACAAATGATTGAGTCTAAGTAAGGGATCATCCTCAAAGATATTCCAATTGTGAAGGAATACACTGATGTGTTTTTTGAGGAATTTACTAGTCTTCCTCCTAGATGAGAGGTTAAATTTTCAATCGAGTTTATACTTAGGGAGTTTCTAATATCCACGACTCTGTATTGGATGGATGTTCAGGAATTGAAGAAACAAATACATGAGAATATGGATAAAGGATTCATATTCCCAAGTTATTTACCTTGGGATTCACCAGTCCTCTTCATCATGAAGAATGATGGGTCAATGCAACTTTACATTGATTATCACGAGCTCAACAAGATCACAATAAAGAAAAATTATCCTTTTCCATGGATTGATGACTTGTTCGATCAGCTACATGGAGTACAATACTTCTCCAAGGTGGATCTATGTTTGGGATATTAACAAGTTAGGGTGAAGAAGGATGATATCCCCAAGTCTGCCTTTCATGCAAGGTATGGGAACTATGAGTTCATACTGATTCCATTCAGACTCACAAATGATCTAACAATCTTTATGGACTTGATGAAAAGAGTCTTTAGAGATTATCGTAAAAAATTAATGGTAGCCTTTATAGATGATATTTTAATATATTCCAAAACCAAGGAGGACCATGAGGAGTATCTTATAACTATGTTAAAGACCTTGTGAAAGAATAATATCTATGAAAAGTACAACAAGTGTGAGTTCTGGTTGAAGAAAGTCTCATTATTGGGGCTAATCACCACAAGTAATGGGATATCTGTGGATCCTTCAAAGAAAAAATAAATTTAAGGATGGATGAGGCCCAAATCTATGATAGATGTCCGTAGTTTCCCTGGGTTAGCTGGATATTATCACCAATTTTTGATAAATTTCTTATAATTGCCAAACCCTATTACCAAGATAACTCAAAAGGGAGTCAAATTTTCTTGGAATGTTGAATGTAAAGAAAACTTCATGGAGTTGAAAAGAAGTCTTATCACCACCCCTATTCTCACACCACCCTTAAGTGGGTAAATTTTTGTTATTTTCAACGATGCTTTAGATAAGGTAATGGGTTGTGTGTTAATGAAAAATTAAAAATCCATAGCTTATAATTCAAGGTAGTTGAAATTTCATGAGAAAATTTATCCCACGCAAGATCTAGAGTTGGATGCGGTGATCTTTGCTTTGAAAATTTGGCGACATTATATCTTTGGGGGGAAGTGTGAAATATATATAGATAAAAAAGTCTTAAATATATATTCACACAAAAAGAGATTAATATACACCAATAAATATGGTTAGAACTCATCAATGATTAAAACTTCTCAATCCACTACTATCATGGGAAAGTGAAAAAAGTGTAAGATACTCTAAGTAGAAATGATACAAAGAAATTCTATCATCAATGATAATTGGGAAAGAACTAATATTCTAAGATTTAAAGTGTATGAACATGGGAATCATAAAATAAGGAACATCATCAATCCTTTCAAAAATGATTTCTCAATCACCTCTTCTTGAAAGGTTAAAGGATGCTAAAAAATATGACATGTGAATTTAGAAAAAAGTGGAAAGTATAATAAAATGGAAATACTTGAAGTTCAATGTTAAGGAAGAGGGAATTATGAGTTTTGGGTCAAGAATACGTTTTCCATCAAATCCTAAGTTAAAGAAGGAACTACTGGGTGATTCACATAGTTCGACTTTCTCCATTCACACAGGAAACAAAAATATATATCAAAATATTTTAGAATAATATTGGTGGGATAACATGAAGAAGAAGATCATTTATTATACATCAAAGTGCATGGTATGTTATTAAGTGAAGGATAAAGGGAATAAATTTTAGGGGATGACACAAACATTACACATACTAACATGGAAATGGGAAAACATCACCATAAAAAATTTCACCAGACTTTCGAAGACATCCAAATGGAAATAATGCTATCTTGGTTGTTGTGGGTCATCTTAGAAAGACTACACACTTCATTAGGATTAGATAGGATTTCTCATTAGATAAAATTGTAAAAATATACATCAGATAAGTGGTAAGGATGAATGGATTATCACTATCAATTGTGTCTAATTGAGATCCAAGATTAAACTCTAAGATTTGGAAAAGTCTCCATCATGCTCTAAACATTGAGCTAAACTTCAGTATGGATTATCACCCTCAAATTGATGTATAATCTTACTATACTATCCAAATACCTTAGGACATGTTGATAAAATTTTCAATTTACTTCCAAGGGGGATGTGACGATTATATTCCTCAAGTGAAGTTCTCTTACAAAAACAGTTTCCACTCAAGCATCCAAATGGATCCCTATGAAGCCTTTTATGGGAAGAGGTTTAGAACACCAGCATATTGGGATGAACTTGGGGAAAAAATAATTCTAGGTCATGAAATGGTGGAGAAGGTTAGGACCATTAAGCAACACATTCAGGATTCATAGAGGCGATAGAATATCTATGCTGATAATAATTGTTGAGAATTAGATTTTGATGTTAGAGACATGGTAATCCTCCGCATATCTTTATGAAATAAAGTGATGAGATTTGGGAATAAGGGAAAGCTTAGTCCATGGTAATCATTCCTTTTGAGATCCTTGATCACGTCGAAGTAGTGGTCTATCAACTAGAACTCCCACCAAACCTATCTTAAGTACATGATGTATTCCATGTATCCTTCTTGAGAAACATCATACCTAAGCCCTCACATGTACTCAATCAACAGGTGGTACCATGGGAGAATTAACTTTCCTATTAAGAATAGCTGGTGAAGATCTTAGATCATAGAGAAAATTTTCTATGAAATAAGATGATGCCCCTCATCAAAGTGTTGTGGAGAAACCACAAGTTTGAATAAGACTTGTGGGAATAAAAGGAGGTGATGAAGCAGCGTTACCCTCATCTGTTTTAGAGTGGGAAAAGAAAATTCTAAGGGTGAAATTTCTAAAGGCAGGAAGATTGAAATGAACCAAACTGTTATGAATAAAATTTCCCTTTTTGATTTAATTAAATGCATTATATTTATAGAAAACAAATGAACATATTTGTTTTATTTTATCCAATTGGATTTAAATTAATGTTAAGTATCATTACCATTGATAATATATCCATTGAACAATGATAACATGACTATTATAAATACATTATTTTAAAAAATCCATTTGTAACATAAAAAAGAAGTGATGGCCTCAACTAGTAGTATCATACCCAATGAGGCCTATTTATTAGAGATTCTAATGGAGATTACATTTTTGGGATTTTTTCAAGACCAATCCCAAGATGAAATCCAATAACTTAATCATGAGAAAAACCTTTCATGGGAGAAGTTCAACCTCATTGAGATCATGACCCAAACCATGTTTACCGAACAACCCCATGGAATCCCCACCATCATAGACCTTACTCTTAGGAAGTATGGTGGTGTATTAAGGGGATATGTATCAAGACCCTAGAAATAGTAATATGTACATTATTTTTCATATAATAATGAATATATTTTCATCCTGTTATTTTTACTTTAAAAATTAATTTTATTATGATTCAATAAAACACAAATAATATTTTGGGTTAATATTGAAATTCAATTAAGATATCTATTTTAATTAATAAATGTATTTTTGAAATCAATAATATTTTTGTAAAATAATATTTTTAATTAATTTTTATTAAATATAAATAATCATATAATTTTTATAAAGTTAAATGTAATTTTTAAAAGCGTTCAAAAAATATTATTATAAAAAACCCATCAATTTCAAAAAATGTCAATTATTTTTAAAAGTAAAAATTCATATAGTTAGAAAATTGTTTATATAAAATGAATATTATATTTGAAATCATGATTTTAAAATTATCCAATGGTGAATTTTTCATAATTTTCTGAGGTAGTCAAAATTTTCAGGTAAAAATTAAATATCGTATAAATATACTTTGTGTTTTTGGACATCATAATGACCCAAAAATTATTTAATAAGTAATATAAATGATATAAATGAGAAAATATATGTTTTAACTTTAAAATAATGTTATTTCAAGTTTATTTTATTTATTTTTTAAAGCCATTATGAATCCTATAAGAATTATAATATATTTTAAGATTTTAAAATAATTTCATTAAGAGAGTGACTCACCTCCAAATCCCAAATGGTAATATTTTAATATGTTTTTCCCTTTCACTCATAAATTAATGTATACCAATCCCTTTTATAAGAATGTAGGGGAAAAAACCAGATGATGGTTTGTCATTTTGAGTATTTTATTATGCAGAGTCCAAAACCAAAATAATAATTAAATCCACCTCTTTTTCAACATAAAACCACCCAATCTCTCATTTATATTCAGTCAAAATCATTAAAGAACATCCATATTATTCCATAAACACTCTATATTTATCTTATGTCACCCCAAATCTCTCAATTATCTCCTCCCAAGCCTTTGGAGTCACACATTCAAGTAAGGGTTCTTTCCTTTTTCCTTATTCTTCAAGTTTCTTTATTATGTTACACCTTCTATTTCTAATACATTATGTTGGGACATGTATTTACATTTTCTTATTATTTTACATTTCATGTATAAAATATTAGATTCCACTTTATCTATCATCAACCCATTTTTATGAATTTTTATGTGATGCTATTATTCTGTCGAAATTGCAGCACCATTTTCCATTCCAAAAAAATTGTATAGGGGATACCATTCCCATTTTCTATCATGCGTATTCACCTTTATACACATATAATTATATTAGCAGGGAATTAAATGTATTTATTCCACAATCCTTGATCAGGGAATAAATTATGATGATGAATGAATTCATATTGATTGATCTATGCGATACACTTAAGCTTGAGAATGGAATAAAAGTGAATGGTGCACCTAGAATTATATAGCACTCTAATGCATTGGGTAATGTTTAGTATCATAATATGTCATGTTGGGAAAGATGTTTTATCTGATTAATTTATGGTATAATGACCACCATGATGTCTTTTCAGGTTTAACCTTGACATATGTTTATGATGCAATATTTTAAGTTATTGCCACATTTCCCATGTTATGATTATCATGTTATATCATGCCTTATTATTCATATTCCTTTTATTCTTCATTGATATAAAAATTTTATAAGTTGTATAACTTATTCCATGTTTATTACCTTACTATGATTTATATCCTTTCCCTTTCTTATGTATGTCCTTAGGTCATCCCATGCAGTGTAAAGTACGAAGGAATGTTTTGGTCATGTCAATGAAGTTTTCAATAAATATATTTCTTTTCATGCCTTAAGTTGTTATGTAATGTAATTAATTTTCCAAATAAACTAGAATTATCAATCTTATAGGTTGTATTAAGTGTAATTTTATGAAATAAATCATTTATTAATGTGAAATAAAGAGCATGGTTGTTATATGCAACAAAAAACAGGTTTATTTCCACTCCACAACTCATAGAGAAATATATTTTATACGTTAGTTAGTACTCAGTTTAACATGTATTCCACAGTTTGTAATGCATATCCCCAGAATTATATTGGAATATCTACATGTATCATCATCTAGCATACCATGTCTAACAAGGTATGATTCCTCTTTTCACTAACACCATTCCACTGTGGTGTGTAAGTTAGAGCGAGTTGAGATAAAATCCCAAACTTCCATAAAAGGCAATGAACTTTTGGTTAATATATTCACCACCTCGATCCGATCGAATATTCTTTATATTATTTCCAAATTGATTCTCTACTACATTATTTAATTATTTGATTCACCACCAAATGGTGGTTTAGTAACTTTTCCTTGTAAACAAGCATGACATATTTCAAGTGGTTTGAGATTAGATGAGTCTAAATAACTATCTTGATAGATATTTTTCAAACTCTTATTGTTTACATGACCAAGACGGTGATTCTATAATTGTGTGTTATATGGGTCATGTGGTCATGATTCCTTATCAATTTTCAATACTTGGTTTTTTTAATTTTATACATAAAGACCATTATTTAAATGATCTATACCATAATAGATGTTTCCTTATAAAAGAAACTTTTATTTACAAAAATAAAAATAAAACCATATGTATCTAGGCATGATACACAAAATTATGTTCTTGGTAAAATTTGGCACATAATAAAAATATTTTAAAACTAAAATCATTTCTATTGGCCATGAATGATGTTAGTCACCAATGGTCAGGGTAGCCAACCTCACATCATTAACAGCTCTCAGATCCACCTCTCCTCTAACAATCTTTTAAAATCTACTTGGTTCCTATATTTGGATATAGATGTGATAACCAAAAGCTATATATAATACCCAATGTGTAGATATTGAAAGATTACACTTGATAACAAACAAACCTTTAGCTTCCCCATACTTATAGGTGCAATTCCTCTTCTAGTGGCCTATCTTTCCACATGAAAAACATACTGCCTCTTTTTCCTCACCCTGTATTTGGATATTCCTCTTATTGTAAGGATGATGCTTGGGATATTTAGACTTATTTTGACTCTTGGGACCCTTTTACTTTTTTTCTTTTCTTTTTCACCATAAGTGTAGCACCCTTGGTTTTGGGTAAGTAACCCTTTATTTTTTCTTTTTAAGTATATAAAGTATAAGGGTGAATTTTTGGGAGAGTTTGGAGAAAATTTAAAATGTTTTGGGAATTTTATACAAGTGTACGGGTGGTTCATGGTGTTTAGAAATCGTGAAAAACTTTCAGGAAACCGTGCCCAATGAGATAGGGGAAAAATAGAAGGCACGCGGTCATCACATGATTTTTCCAAACCGTGCAACTGCCTAGTAGAAACTGTGTGATCTAAAAAATGGATTTAGTCATTTTGAGTTAGGGGATTCATCATGGTTAGAGAATATTTTATAGATTGTGTGAGATGATCATATGAGGGTCGTACTTAAGGTAGTGGATAACACATGGTTAGCGCATGGTTTTCCTAATCATGCAACTAAACCATGCGTAGTTAAAATCAAGATCCTTAAAAAGTGGATCTAGGTCGACTTAAGATTTTGACCCCTCATTTTTCCTCCTATGTGGAAATAACTTGGTATTTTTCTCTCTCAAATGTTTATAAGGGTTATACCATCGATTTTGAGGAAATCCAAAGGCTTCCCTTGGTGATTATATGGTGATTACTCATGGTAAGTGATCGTTCCTTATCATTCTTGATGTTTCTCTTAGACCTACTTCACCCACTCTCTTGTTTTCTTAGATCTATGACCACTGTGGGTATATCTAAGGTTACATATGACAAATATGTTTATATTTAGTCTTGTTGTTGATAGGGTAAGAGATCTAATTTGGGTTTTTAAAGATTCAACTCAGTTTTGTAATGTTTTTCATGTCATTTATCATTTTCTCCAAACCTCTTGTGGCAAGTGGATTCACTCTCGAATCCTCTATTTTAGAACTTGAAGTATTAGTTTCAAATTGGTTAATTTTATTGAAATAGACTGTTTATTTATTGATAATTTATTGTTAAAAAATATCTTGAGTGACAGTTGGTGGAAATTAGGAAAATTTGTGTGTTATTGGAAAGTGTTTTGATAACATGATTTTAAAACATTGATTCTAAAATAATTAGTGGTTTTTTCTGCATGAAAAAATGGGCTTCAATAAAATAATGATGTTTTATTGAAATGGTTTGAACACACATGGTTTGGAATGAGTTTGGAATGGTTGTGTGGTGTGTGTTCATATGCATTGGTATGGATAAGGGTGTGAAGTACCCTCATGAAAAGGTTGGGACAAATATGGGTGTGAAGTCCCTCCATAAAAGTGGTCCACTATGTGATGGCTTAGTGGAAGGATGAATCACCACTCATGAGTATATGGAGGTCCATGGTTTCATGCATGGTTAAATTCATGGTTGTGTGGAAAGGAAGGGGTTATGACAAAATGGAATGTTAATTTATTTAAATAATTGTTTATGTTCTTTCCTTGGAAAACTGGTTACATTGGATTTTGTTCATATTTTGATATAGATTATTGCGAATTTTTGTATATAAATTGTTTTATATAAATGTTTCTAACATGGTTTATTCTAGTGGCGTGAGTAGGAAAGTCATTGGGTAAAACCTACTAAGTTTTAGTACTCACCCCTTATTTGGAATTTTGGTTCTTTTGCATATGTCATCAATCGGGACATGGGAAAAGGTAAAGTGTCACACATATTTAGAACTACTTCATGATAATTGAGATGTTTGGTGAAGTTTGAGCATGGATATTGTGGAGCTTGTAGTCTGGTGGTTATCTTGGAGTGTTATTAGTTTTTCTTCCACTATTTACTTTGATATCATTGTCTTCTGCTGTGGAACTTGATTCTAGAATGATTTTGATAAATGAAATTTTGAGTTGTGTTTCATTGTTATCATGCATCATATAATGGTTGTTTGGCTAAGGCTTCTTTGGTTAGTGGTTTATTCTTAAAGGGTAAATCTTCCTCCACATGTATTGAAACACTTTGGAATTTATTTCCAGGATTTGGCATATTGGGGATGTCACCTAAGGAAAAGTAACACCCTTCCACCCTCTCAAGATAATGAAATGGGGCAAGATGTTACAAATGGTATCAGTTTTGATCAGTCCAAAAGTCTGTTGAGATAAGTTGTATCAGATTGGTCCTTCCTTTATGGAACAAGTGATCTTCATTTTCTCAGACTTGGAGTTGATAGTCATTTGGGTCTATTCCTTAGGTCGGGTTGGTATAAAGGAGTAGGATTGTTAGGGATTGAAATGTAGAGCATAAAAATATACAACTATCCTTTTTATGATGAATTTTAAGTTACCAGGGATTTGGGTATATAAGTGTTTTGGAGACACTTATAGGATTTTTAAATCTCATTATCATGAGTTTTTCCAATGGTAAGAGCATGAAATTCATTAGAGGAATGACATCCCACTAGGTTGCATGCATCATTTTGAGTAATGATTTATGATCATGTGCAAAGGTGTTAATTTTTGATTTTTTTACAGTGTTTTCAAATGAAATATTTTAAAAAAGAGCATGGTTGTGGTATTTTCAAAATTTTTTTATTTTGAAAAAGAATTCTAAAGTTTTCAAAAATGGTTAAACGTGGAAATTTTTTATTTTGGAAATTAATGCTGTGATAGTAGATGTGGTTGAATTTGAAATTTTAAGCTTTAAATTTATAGAGAATGAGACTTATGGTGCTTGTTGTTTTTTTAAAAAATGGAACCTGATAGGCATCATAAAAACCAACCAGAGGAAGTTATTGATAATGTGGTTACACCTGAACCACAGGTGAACCAATAGCTGGTTCAGAGTATCATCCAATAATTTCAAGATGTGGAAATAGGGAATCAGAGGAATGAGCCAAGGAAAGTGGATCATTTAGTCTAGTTCTAGAAGAAGAATCCACCCATCTTCTCAGGTGATTCTCAATCTGAAAAGGAAGAGGTGTGGCTAAATAGGATGAACCATATCTTCAATTTCCTCAGCACACTAGTAGAGTTAAAAGTCAAACTAGAAATGTATATGCTTGAGGATCTTGCACAACAGTGGTGGGATCTTTTGGTTCCTTAGTTGGGAGGATTTTGCGGAATTTTTCAACAAAAAATTCTATCCTCACACATTCAAGATTCAACAGATGACAAAATTTTTCAACCTAAACCTGGAAAATCTAATTATCATAGATAATGTGGCTAAATTTATGAATTTAGTGAAATTTTCACCTGAGGTTGTGGCTAGTGCATCCTTGAAGGAATACATATTTGAATTGGGGAAAAGGAAAGAGATTCGATCAAAGATATATGTGATATATATTATGGACTATACAGAGATGGTGAATAGAGAGATAATGGCTGAAATAGACATATCAAGAGCTATGGGAGGAGGAATTATGTTGATACCCATTTGAAATTGTGTGAACTCTAATGCTGGGAGAAAGTGGAAGAGGGAAACCTACTTCCAAGGTGGGAGTTTGAATCAAAATCAGATAGCTAGATCAGTGAAACTTCTTCTACAACCCATGAACAAAGCATTATGTTTCCAATGTGGTTCTCTTGGCCACATAAAGTGATATTGTATGACACAACCTAGATCATGACACAAATACAACCAGATGGGGTGTCTTCAGTGCTACTATCGCAGTGCTCTGAGGTCAGGTGCTCTGGACAATTCTTAGGTCTCGCAAACATCATATGATTTGATGGGATGAGGACAACAAAACCAATCTATTCAAAGTAACATATCTATACATGGAGATTCTAAGAATACCATGACTCCTCAGGTAGGGAAATCTCATTGAGAAATAAATAATAAAGTGTAGCGATGAAGAAATTATATAGAATTGAGCAGGTGATTGTGGATGATCAGGTGGGACCATCTACAATGAGAGGTAAGATTCTTTTGAATTCTACCCTTCTACATGTTCTTCTTGATATTAGTTCATCATATTAATTTATTGATTCTCATACTATTTATTTTTTGAGTTTAAAACTTTAGATTATTCCCTCTATGATAGAACTTAAAACTCCTCTCAGGGAAAGAGAATGTTGACCCTTTATGTGTACAGAATGTTCTATAATGGTTAACAGAGATGAACTAAAATGAGATTTATCTATGCTGGAGATGGACGTCTATGATGTAATCCTGGGTAGGGATTGGTTGGAAATTTTCAAGGCTCACATTATCTTTTATATCAGAACATTTAATTTCGAGATTGAGGATGGTGTTGAACATCTCTTTAGAGGAGAAAGGGATGTAAAGATAGGTGCAACGGGCTTGTTGGAACTAGCTATGGGAATAATATCTTACCACTTGGAGGATTTTTCCTTAGCATCAATGTAAGAGTTTGGGAGATGTGTTTTTTCAGATATTCTTGATCAGTTTCTAGAAGTCTTTCCCAAATAATTATCAAGGTTTCCACCCACGAGAGAAGTAAAGTTTATGATTGATCTCCTTTTGGGGACCAATCATATCTCACTTCTGTATTATCAAATAGAACCAACCAAATTAAGGGAATTTAATGTAAAATTGGAAGAGTTAGAAAGAAAATTTTTCCTTCGACCGATCACATCTCCACGGGAAACCCTAGTTTTGTTCGTTAAGAAAGCAGATTGAACTTTATGAATCAGTGTAGATTATTGTAAGATTAACCAAGTTACAATAAAGATCAGGTATCAAATTCTTTGCATTGATGATATGTTCGATCAGTTTTGGGTATCCTAGTTGTTCTCAAAGATTGAATTTTGATCATGATATCACCGATTGCGTGTTCAGAAAGAAGATATTTCAAAGAAAACTTTTAGAAGTAGATATAGCCATTATGAATATGTGGTAATGCATTTAGGTCTTAAAAATATACCAATGGTCTTTATGGTAGTGATGAATCAGACATTTAAAAGATATATGGATTCTTTTTTCATGGTGTTTTTTGACAACATTTTGGTGTATTTAAGGACAAGCGCTGAGCATGAGAAACACTTGGATATAGTGTTGAGAATCTTGAGATAACATCATTTTTATGAAAAATTATCAAATTTAGATTTTTTGTATACAAAAGTACTCTTTCTTGGCCATGTAATTTCTTAAAGAGGTGTTTTAGTGGATCCAGAAAAGATAGAAGTAATTATCTCTTGTAAATCACCAAATAAATTCTTTGACATATGTATTTTTCTTGGCCTAGTTGGTTATTACCAATTATTTATGAGTTATTTTTCATGGCTAGCCTCATCAATGGTTTATTGGAAAAATAATAATGTTCTATTCAAATAGAGTGAGTAATTCTAGAAATATTTTCAAGGGTTTTCCTTACATCCGCACCAATACTGATTTTTCCAAAATCAGGGCAAGGGTATGTGGTGTATTGTGATTATTCAAGATTTGGGTTGGGGTGTGTTCTCATGAAAGGATAAAATTTTGTTTCTTATGGATCAAGTTAGTTAAGGGTTTGTGAGAAAAACTACCCAACACATGATTTAGAGTTAGCTGTAGTCATCCATGCTTTGAAGACTTGGAGTCATTATCTTTTTGGTGAGAAATTAATTGTGTTCATGAATAATAAGACATTGAAGTGTATTTTATCAATAATTGATTTGAATCTAAAGAAAATAATATGGATGGAGTATTTATTTTTTTACTTTGACTTAATGTATGCACTAGGTAAAGTAAATTTAGCGGCAGATGCATTAAGAAGAAAGTCATATTCTCAGTTGGTGAAAGAAGATTTAGATGCGTGGAAGATAATGTCGGTCTTAGCCGACATGCATGTGGAATGTAAAGAATGAGGTGATGTTTTAGTTTTCTTTCCAATCTCTCTTGTTCTAGATTTGGTAAATATGGTAAATGGGGCATAGAAAATTGATGCACAATGTGTTGCAATGTGTTCAAAACTCAATGGTGGAGAGACCATTGATAGAAATATGTTAGATGAGAGTTCATTTTTGTGGTTTTTAGATTGGATGGTCATACCTATGTCCTTTCAAGAAAAAATTCTTCAGGATTAACACTATTCAAGATGGGATATTCATCCTAGAATATAGAATATGTATAAGGTACTGAAAGAACAATTTTGGTGGGTTGGAATAAAAAGAAAGGTAGATGATTTTGTTTCTAGATTCTTAACTTGTCAGCAAGTTAAGGCAAAAAATCAGTGACCAATAGGTATGTTACACTCTTTACCTATACTAGTGTGGAAATGAGATTAGATAGCCATAGAAATTTTAATTGGTCTCCCTATAATGGTTCGAAAGCATGATGCCATATGAGTGATTATGGATCAGCTCACAAAGTCGGCCCATTTCATCCTTATTCATGAAACTCATATGGTGCAATATCTATCCAAAATCTATATTTGATAAGTAGTAAAGAGACATGTAATACCAATTTCAATCATATTAGATAGATATCCGAGGTTCACATCTCATTTCTGGAAATCCTTATAAAAATACCTTGGGACTTAGTTGACTATGAGTACTGCATATCATCCTCATATGAATGGTCAATCTGAAAGGATGATATAAATTTTGGGAGACATGTTTTAGTGTATTTTAATATATTTTGGTGGCTCTTGGGAAGAGAATGTGCTTTTGGTGAAGTTCTCATATAACAACAGCTACCAGGCCTCAATACATATGGATCTGTTTAAAGCATTTAATGGGAACCCTTGTTGTTCTCAACTTTATTGGGTGGAAATAAGTGAGACTTTTTTAGTTGGTTTGAGCCTTGTTCAAGAGATAGTATAGAAGATTTAGTTGATAAAAAAAAGGATGGAGATGGATCAAATTTTTCAAAAATCAGATGTGGATCATCATCGATGGACATTGCCATTTTTAGTGAGTGATCATGTGTTCTTGAGGATCTCTCCAAGGCTTGGACATTGATGTTTTGAGAATAAGGGAATGATATATCCTAGATACATAATAATTTTTGATACACTGGAATGGGTGGGGTAGGTGGTATATCAGTTGTCATTAACACCATGGTTCTAGGTGGTACACAATGTGTACCATGTATCTCAGTTGAAAAAATATCAACATGATCCTCAATATGTGATCATATGGGATTACATTGACCTTTATCTATATGATTCATTGATACATATCCTGTTGGAGATTGTGGATATGAAATTGAATGCTTTGCGTGGAAAAATACCGGTCTAGTGTGGGTTTTATGGCTATATGGTCAAATTCATGAAGAGACATAGTAATGTGAGAAG
Source organism: Viscum album (assembly GCA_963277665.1). Taxonomy (NCBI): domain Eukaryota; kingdom Viridiplantae; phylum Streptophyta; class Magnoliopsida; order Santalales; family Viscaceae; genus Viscum; species Viscum album. The sequence goes on from OY728148.1 coordinate 804,503,922, forward strand.
GAAATGAAAGAGCAATGACTGGAACTCTTTTAGGACTATGGTGGTTTTATACTTTCTAGGTATGGAAATACCAATGGTGGGGAGAATGTAGCACCCTTGATTTCTGGTAAGTTACCCTTTCTTTATGATTATTAAGTATATAAGGTATAAGGGTGAAGTTTTGGTGAGTTTGGAGAACTTTTAAATTGTTTTTTGGGCCTTTCTATAAGTGTATGGGTGGTGCACAGTTTTTAGAAACCATAAAACACTTATAGGAAACCATTTATAGTGAGACATGAGAAAAAGAGAAGGTGCACAGGTGAAACACAGTTTCTCCAAACCATGTGGCTGCCTATTAGAAACCCTATGTTTTGAGAAATGGATTTGGTCATTTTGAGGTAGTGGATTCCGCAAAGTAGGATCATGGTTTGAAGAATTTGCAATATGACCATGAGAGGGTCATCCTTAAGGTAGTTTCTAGTGCACAGTTTGCACATGATTTTTCTAACCATGTGACTAAACCATGTGCAGTTAAAATCAATATCCTTAAAAAGTACATCTAGGCCGACTTAAGATTTTGACCCATTTTTTTACTCCCATGTGGATATAAATCAATATTTTTCTCTCGGAAAGTTCAATTAGGGTTCTTCCATCAATCTAGAGGTAATCCTAAGGAATTCTTTAGTGATTAGAAGTTGATTCTTCATAGTAAGTGATCATTCATTGTCATTCTTGATGTTTCTATTAGATCTAAATCTCCCTCACTCTATCTCACTTTCTTATATTAATGCCTGATATGGGTAGATCTATGGTTATGGATGCCAAATATGTTTATATTTGGTCTTTTTATTAATAGGGGAAGAGATCTAAGGGGAGTTCATGGAGATTCAACTTTATTTTGTGACATTCTTTGCGCCATTTATCATTCTCACTAAAACTCTCGAGGTAAGTGTCTTTACTCTTGACTCCTCTATTTTATAACTTGAAGACTTATTTTCAAATTAATCTCTTTGATTGAAATTGATTGTTTATTTTTTAATAAATTATTGTTAAAAACCCTCTTGAGTGACGGTTGGTGGAAATTTGGGAAATTGGTGTGTTATTGGAAAGTGTTTTGATAATTGATTTTAAAATGTTGATTCTAAATTAATTTATGGTTTTTATGCATGGGAAAAATGGATTTCAATAAAATGAATGATGTTTTATTGAAATGGTTTGAACACACTTGGTATGGAATGAGTCTGTCATGGTTGTGTGGTGTGTGTTCATATTCATTGGGATGAATAAGGGCATGAAGTACCCCCTTCAAAAGGTAGGTTGGAACCAATATGGATGTAAAGTAACCCCATCAAAGTGGTTCACTAAGTGATGGATTAGTAGAAGGATGACTCAAAACTCACAAGTATAGGGAGGTCTATGGTTTTATGGATGGTTGGATGTATGGTTGTGTGGAAAGGAAGGGGTTATTTCAAAATGGAATGTTAATTTATTTAAAGAATTTTTTATTTTCTTTCCTTTGAAAACTAGTTACATTGGATTCTATTTATATTTTGATATAAACTGTTGAGAAATTGATTTATATAAATTGATTTATATAAAGTTTTCTGACATGTTCTATCATAACGGTGTGAGTAGGGAAGTCATTGGTGGAAAACCTATTGAGTTTTTGTACTCACCCCTACTTTGGAACTTTGGTACTTTTGCATATGTCATCTATTGGGATAAAAAAAAGGTAAAGTATCACACATATTTGGCACTAATTCATGATAGTTGGGAAGTTTTGAGAATTTGGAGGATGAAGCTTGTGGATCTTGGAGTCTTGTGGTTATCTGTGAGTGTTATTAGTTTGTCTTCCATCGTTTACTTTGATATTGTAGTCTTCTTCTGGGGTACTTGATTTTGGAATGATTTTGATAAATGAAATTTTGAGTTTTCTTTCATTGTTATCATGAATCATATAGTGGTTCTTTGGTTAGGGATTATTTGGTTAGTGTTTTATTCTTAAAGGGTAAATCATTCCCTATATGTATTGAAACCCTTTATCATTTATTTCCAACCTTTGGCATCTTGCAGATGTTGCCTAAGGCCAAGTAACTCCCTTATTCCCTCTAAATCCAATGAGAAGGGGAGGAAAATTATAATAATGACCATAGGATTATCATACCCTATGTCTTTATCAACTTGGTGAATCAAATTAATAAGTTTTGAAATACTCTTCTCATTATTTCTCATATTATAATTAATAATAAAACTAGAAAAGGTCTTGGGAAGTGATAAAATTATAATATTTTTATGCAACCCATCTTGGAATTTAATTCCTAATATGTTTAGGCATTCAACTTATCCAATAATATTGACTACATGAGTCATAGACAGAGAAGGATCTCAAATCATAGTGATAAACAAAGCATTGGAGATCTCATACCTCTCTTGTCTCGCCATCTCTAGATAGAGATCCTGAAGGCAAGACATCATACATTACCATTACATGTCATCATGCTGCCTCAAAATATCATTGGTCATGGATAATATAATGAAACATCAAACATATGTAGCAACATTCAGATGTTTCTCATAGAGAGATAACTTTTCATCACTTTCCTCACTACCAGGCACATTGGGAATAAGTTCTTCAAGCATATACAATTTCCTTTCACAGAGATGGATAATGCGTAATATCCTTTTCCACTATTGGAAATTTGATCTGGTGATAAGGTTATCCTTCTCGAGTATGGATCACAATGATATGTTTGAAGTCATTTTAATTATGTTTCTATAAACAAGATAAGGATAATTCTATTACATTATCTGATAAAATTTTGAAAAATAAATAAATAAATATTATATTTATTAGTCTCCCACTATTTTATCTAAATCCAATATCCCTCCATATTGGTTTTATAATATCCTATTTCTTAGACATTCTAGTGGAAAGTATCCATATTCTCCTTCTCATTACCCTAACTTTGGTTAGTCAAGAAACTAAAATGGTTTTAGGTTAGAACTTTATTAACTCACCCTTCCTTGATCTGTTGAGTGGACTCCCCAATCCTGAAATCCTTAAATTAGATTTCCTCAAACCTTACCTATCAGTTACAAAAATTAATTCTTTAGAAGTCAAACCTTGATTTTAAATAAGTTTAGTCAAACCAAAAATTAAAGTAAAAATTCCATGATAATTGAAAGCACCCCAACTTTGGATGGTCAAGCACTTTGAACTATGGTTCGATTTTAACTGAAGTTGTTTAAGGCTATACCAACTTAATATATATAATTGAAGTATTTTATCCTTTATTCATAGATTTCCAATTATTAGCTTTATCACATTATTTTTAATATTAAGTGGATTTACTTAAGTTATTAACCTTGTCTTAGATAATATTTACACAGAATCCAATTTATTTTAGTTTTACCTTGAATTCCCATTAATTTAATTAATTCATGTGATCATGAAAAAACATCCAACATGAAAAAAATAAAATAATAAAGAAGTATGATCATGAAATTTTACTAACAGTTAGTTTATCTAGCGGTTGATAAACTAACCATTGAACTATGAGAAAAAACCTTGAACCAATTAAGGTTCATACTAAAACTTTCCACCTATCTACCTATGTATCCCTCTTGGATTGGTTTCACCTCATCTCCAAAATTGAACCACCTCCACTAGCTTGGGAGCTCTATCTATTACATATGGTTTTACTCACATCTAGGCAAGGGGAAAAGAGTTTATATAAAAGAAACCATGGGCATGCAAGCTCTTACATAATAAAAGGAGAGAATGGAGGCATGCCGACAATTTTATTTAATAATAAATTAACTGAAACCAATCACATACAAATGCCCAATATATGATCATGACCATCTTTATGCATGCAAAAAAGTACGAATTTAATAAAAGTATCATTAGATTCCTAATCATTATTAATTAAAATAAATCATGCTTGAATCAATTAATTGTCTTCTTTAATTTATCAATTATTTTATCTTAATTATCATCCACATTTCCTTGATATTTTCATCCATCATAATTTTAAACAAATTAAACAAATTAATTTAAATTTAATTGTGTATATAAATGTACCTTAGAGGAAACATAGTGGATACCCATAAAAATATACCCAACATGTATTATACTCGTATATAGTTTATTCTTTGAGATATATAACATACACTACTTATCACATAATTTCATGACATGTATTATAAACTTAATGATTACATGAATTACATTATTTTTATGTAACATGTTATACTTTAATGCATGCAGAGTAACAACTGTAATACGAATCATACATGATATTTAGATTTGAACATTACTCAGATATTAATTAAACACACACACACACACACATATATATAAATTAAAACTTATCACATGGAGTTTCTAACCAATTTAATGACCATATGAAAGAACAAGTCGATAAGGTATACATAGTATAATATATAAATTTGAAATCATCATAATTTGGTATAAGTACATGGTGTGTACAAGAGTGCTATACAACATGTACATCTCTCACTGTGTAACCAAGGCACACGCCTAGGGAGTCGGTGAGTAAATTGTGCCTCAGAAAATTGGATTACATGATATGTATAAGTGACTACATGGTGTATGGTCTACGAGTTACATAGTCACCAGTCAAGTAGGCCATGTATGGTAATACACATACCATCTATGACTCAAAGGGACTACCCTCCATGTATTTGTGATACACGACATATTATCTAGCTGACCATGTGCCACCCTGGCCCAGTCAACATGTGGTGTAAGAAATAAATACACAGCATGTCATTAGTGCAAAAAATTTGAATTAATTTAATAATTAATTCCATATACATTCAACAAAAATACACAATGTATAAATTTAGTTACACGGTGTGTACTCCTATGTTATCTATCCAGAATCCTCGGCACCTTCGGATGAGTTCTTTTGTTTTACTTTATTCATAAAATTAATCTTATTTATTAGATCTATGAGAAACAAATGAGGAAGAATAAGATCTCACAATTCGGATTAAAAATATGATTAAAATTGAATTGAAAACTAAATTCCAAAATGTTTAAATAAATAAATTATATTTAAATAATTTTAAATAATTATGTGATCCCTATGATACCACTTGTAGGTTTTGTTCATAGAAGAAGCATGCGATGGGTCATACCCAACTTTTCTTTTTGTCATAATCGATGATTAATCCAAGATTTAAACAAAAATAACCATCGTGATCTATGAAATTGATTCAAAGAAAATAGACAAGGGATAAAATTCCAAAACAAGTGAGTGCTTCACCACATATTATTTATAATCAATTTAATCAATTAAAGAATTAACTTTTTGGAATTCTTTATTCATTGATGGATATGAAAAAATATATTTTTTGTATTGTCATTTCATTGTAGGAATTAATAGAATATTCTCTCTAGTGTTGATACACATGTGTTCCAAAAATATCCCAATGTCACCATAGGAATCTCCAAGTTTTATCATGGAAGATCCTATCACTTGCATCGTTCGCATGTGATCACCTTAAAAACCACTTCCAAAGCGTTCTCCTGGATCTCTCTTGACTTGTGATTGGGAGGTGGAGGAACATAACTCTCTATTATTAGGAGCATTCTTGGAGAAGGGAGCTCTCTAGGTCTTAAGAGGATTCTCCAAATCTGTTGTGCACAACAAAAAAATTGAATTGTCTCTCATATAAAATAATATAATTCAGATTATATATCACTAGGTTTAGAAATAAACAATTGAACAAGTTCCCTTTATTATTTGTTTAATCCCTATGAAACCCCATGTCAAATAATAATAATAATATTACTATTTCTTGATATACTCTTAACTTGGAAATTAAATTTAATATTTTTTAATCAAATAATATTCAATATTTAATATTTCTCATTAGACTATTAAAATCGGTCCTCCATTCCTCCAAAATATTTATCGGGCCTTGAATAATGACTATTTATTTATTAAATAAATATTACTACATTATTTGACAATAAATAAATAAATATTATATTTACTAAATAAAAAATAAATATTTGTTAAATATTTTGCTCTAATCATATTATCTCGAATAATTGGTGATAGAATTTCTGTGATCAAGAAAACATGAATAATTATTAAAACACATGTGAGAATATTATTTATTCAACTTTTTAAATAATAAATAATAATAATATTATTTAATTGATATTCTGGATACACTTAGTGTGTGACCCTCTAGGCCTCTTTATTAGCGGAATTATGAAAAGCTACCTAAAATACAAGGTTAGAATTTAGAAACATTCCAAGGAACCCATAAAGAAAGAAATTAGTCATTCAATGACTTAATACCTCATTCAAGAACTTACTGTGTAATATAATCCATTTATCATGATATATCTAATCAAGCAGGTTGCATGCTGGTGCCATCAACCTATGTGCTCAATGTCTCTTTCTTTGACTTTTAGGAAATTGAAATTTCCTATATAATACCATGGACATGGATTTATTTAAGATATATAATTTCAATCAAATGGAATAAGATATCAAATTCCATTAAAAAATAGATGGGAAATTTCTTTTCTTGTATTATTCATTAATTCAATATTACTTATGATTCACCCAACGTATCCTACCTCGCCAAAAAAAATCTGTCATCATGGTTTTCATGAATACATCAAATTAAATAACTAATAATACTCATTAATAATAACATTATATTATATGGACCAACACACACATCCATAGATAAGAAAATCCAACAGAACATATAAATGTGGATTTCCTACTGGATGGTCTCATTATCATAATTTCTTATGCTGGATATTACCAAGGGAATACACTATGAGAAGGTGCCTCAAAGTCCAATAAGTATCCACCCCTGATATCTTGTATCATTTTTTCCTCGAGTAATATCATTCGGTGATAGAACATATATTTAAGAAAAGTGACGTAACAATTCCATGTTATCATCATAGTAGGGAACTTCTATGACCTTTTAGTGAGATAATTACTCTTGGGACATTATCACATATTATGTTATGCATAATAAAAATAATTATCTGATAATAATTTTATTGATATTCAAAACTACGAATACAGGTTATCATAAAGTACAAAGAAGCTGGTTCTAGGGAATCAACTCCAACTCACACAAGGTCCAATACTACTCCATACTCAAGGGAGTTTAGGGAACCTATCTCATAGATAAATATGTTTTATTTCATTGAATTTACATCCCTTTGGGTTATATATATCTCATAAAAAACTTTTATAATCAAGACCTCATCCATCTGAGACCAAGGAATCAAACTGGTGTTCAAGGGTCCTTCATGCATCTTGAAACTTTTCTTCATTTCATTGCGGTTCAAATGAATAATTCATTTCATTTTTAAATATAAGTTTGATCACTCTCAAGTAGAGAGACCACATATCATAGGAACATATCAATCTTATGAACTATATGGGTGTTTATAGGGAACACCCACTTTATAGTAATTTATTTCCAATATCAGTGAATTTATTCCATCCACACCTAAGATCATTCAATCTCAAACAACCATTATCCATGATCACATGGTCCTAAATCCATTCAAATCACTTTATGTATTTTATAAAAAAATTTATAATAAATCTCATAATTTATTTTATAATTAATCCCATAATCTTTTTTTTGTATAAAAAACGATTACTCCTTAGGAGATCTTCCATGACTAAATCCTTAAGCAAAGGGGTTCACACCACCCCCAATATCCACCCATAAATTTAGAACACCAATGGACCAATTTATAATTCAAATTTATTTATTAATTTCATCCAAAATGTGGAAATTTAAAAAATAATTCAAGGCAATGATATCTCTCTTTGAATCCACACACAACCAAGTGTGATCATCCTCTTAGGATCTCCTTTTTACAGGATCAGAAAAATCCCTATCATAACAATTTGATTTCACCACACTATAGTGAAATAATCACCAAGAAACCTAATGAGATTCAAACAAATAAAAAATGATGAAAATGGTGAAAAATTCTTGGAATAATCAATACAGATCATTATATTTACCTCAAGTTATATCTTAGATAGAACAACATAAAAATTCAATAAAAATCATAGAATATTAATCTAAAAGGGAAAATGAATAAAGGAACAAGTATTAATCACTATACACTAATTTAAATACCATAAATCTCCCTTTTATACGAAAAAATAACCATTTTAAGAAAAAATATATATTTTTTATAAATTTTGGAAATTACTTTTACCCTTGCATACAGGGGGGTTCCACGCATAAGGGTAACATATGGTTAACCTTTTACATGGATAAATTTTAAAGTTTCCTTGTTCATATAACCTTACACACATGACTCTTACACATGATCATATATAAAATCAATGGTTACCTAGACATTGGGCCATAATGCATATGACCATACCCTTACGCATGGTTTGTAAAATCTTGGTTACCCTTATTCCTAATATATAAAATCCATGTCATCCCTACGTATGGTATATAAAAACCATGCTACCTTTACATATCATTCTAAATTAACCTTATGAATGAACCTTACATAGGGACCCTAACACATGGAAGTAATACTTATGTAATGGTAATAGACGGTTACCCCTATTCATAGATAGAAAATGGGGCTAACCTTATGAATCAGGGCATGGTACCCCTATATAAGGGTCACCATTTTTTTGAACAAAAATAATGCAACCTATTTTTTTCATAAAACATGTTGATAACATTAAAAAAACTATAAACCCATTTAAATAATCAACTACCACTCTATTGTAATAAAAAATTAAACTCATGAGCCTAGGACAACTCCTGAGACTCATTCCCTATCCAACACTGACATTTAAAATACCAAAACGTAGTCTCTAATATTAAAAAAAATCATAATAGTCTTAAAATAACTAAAAATAATTTAAAAATACATTGAACATGCATGAAAATATGAAAAGTATCCTTAAATCACTCCTTGAATCCAAATAACACCAAAAACTTCATTATCAACCTATTCTAACATCCTTAATAGGACATATTACATGTGGATAAACCAAGGGTCAATCCGAAAAACCATATCCAAACACCCAACTATATATGGATGACCTAAAATGCTTAAAATCACTGATTTAAACTCAATTTTTTTTAAATATAAAGAGGGTTAGGTTTTCAATAAAAATGTATATAGGTTCTTTCAAGAATTAAATCTATACCCATACTTGAATAAGAAACCAAGGTATTACACCCACCTTACACTAATATCAACATGATCACCCACAATATTTCTCATCCTTTGACCATATCCAAAAAAAATTCTTGAATGTGTTCCAACTCTCAGATTATTGATCCAAGTCCCAATTATCAAAAGGTCACCCTTTATGCGACCAATAATTCAAAAATTAAAATTGACCTTTATTTTATTGACCCATAATGGTGTGGGTTGTTATAAACTCTCCACCATAAAAACTATCAACCTTGATAAGTCTCCTCATGTAATCCCATGAACCATACCAGTCACCGAGCCTCAATGCATGGCCTAAATTTCATATTTCCCATGGTTATGGTCATAAAAATCTCACTCCCCAAACCAAATCCAATACATAAAATACCATTAGACCAAACTTATTGATGCCAATTATTTCCACTAATTTCACATCAATTCTCCACTTACGGTGGTATTCATGAATTCTCAATTCACAAACATCACAACCCTCAATTAGAGACAATATTTTATAATATAATCTCATATAATCCATGAAATTACCAAGATTAACCCACTTATTCTCATTTGAATACATCATCTCACCCCTGAGACAATATTCATATCACAAGGACTCATCTTGTTTCATAAGTTGACATGATACCTACAATAATTTACATTTTCACAAACCCGATCATTAATTAGTCTATTTCTTGAAACACTTACCCTATCATACTACCCGACCATCATCCCACATAAATAGATTGTTAGTTACCAAATTTAATAAACCAAATATTGATTTATATCCCAATCTTGGTACATTCCACTTACCACACATAATCTAGCCACTTACATCTAAGAATTATTTTAAGACCACAACCACTTCCCGATTGGGTCCACTAGCACATTGCTACTGATGCCTATTATAACCCACTCAAAATAAAAACCCCACACTTACATCACCTATAGTGTTCTCCCCACAATATAAATTTCCTTATTTTGATCCTCGAGTGTAATACTAAACAATTCCAATATTATATACATGTTACTTATCTCGATCCATACTCACTCATCCTATTCGCCCTTGTCATGATGTATGGTCAAATAATTTATACCATGGTACTCTAATATATCTTTGAGGATTATTTAAAACATAGGGATAAAACCTATCCTTCTCATAAAAATATTAAGAAACCTTGGATTCATGAAATAATGTAAAAAAACTAGCTATATGAACCATTTAAATTGAAACCAACTTACAAAACCATTTCACACGCTATTTTTTCCACTACAGAAGCCTTTCTTTATAATTGTTCTTAATGACCCAAACTACTAAACCCAAGCAGTTGTGAACCCCAGTGCCACCCTATTATCCCATATAACTCATACTATCTCAAGTATTTCTTATCAATCCTAGGATTACTATCCTAATACCCAACTAATCAGGCCTACTATACATGATAGAATCATCACAAGATAAGAACCAACCATAATTTCACATTCAAAATATCTAAGGAATCACCATTATTCTAACACCCCAAGATCATAAAGGGTTAAATGAATAAATGATATGTCTCATGTCAACAAGGTGCACCTTCGTTTGGGAGCCTACCTGATTATAAATCCAAATTTTAGTGTTATTATCCTAGAATTGTGATTAGGATGGGTGACCTTATGGAAAGTTTCTCAGGGTGTGTACGAGTAAGGAAAAGACCACCGGAAAGAACATGTGTTGGCTTCAATGAGCGACATTATGGGAAGTTTCTTAGGGTGTGTGTGAGTGAGGAAAAAACACACTGGAAGGAAAATGTGTTAGACAATGAGGATATTCATTAGTATAATGACCCTTTCGGGCATGTGGGTGGGCCATAGGAAGGGAATCACATGTCGGTGGGGAAATTGGTGGTTCCTGGTAGTCCATAACCTGATGACCAGGTTAAGGTGGGGTGTTTGTGCTATCAGCAGGGCCCAATTATTACAATTCTTATATAAAATACTCAATAGAACATCCCATGCAACAATATAATAACCTAAAGCATCTACCCAAGCTTCCCATCTCTAAGGTACTTATAGGAATGGGCTAACCACTTTCTCAGGTTACCCTTATACATCAAAACCATCTTAAAAATATCAAGAAAATTTCATACTTATAAATCATAACACTCAACTCAACTAAATCATGAGATGCATCTCAAAGGAACTAGACACTCCAACCTCGCCCAAAAAACATGCCTCACACAGGTTACTGATAATGGGAAAACACCTTTACTCCTCCATAAAATATCACAAGGTAACTCACGTGCCCAAACACCCACTCTACTATTCTATATCTCTCATTATCTCTCTCTATCTCAAACACACTTACATAACAAGCATGAAATTCCAATTAATCATCCTAGTTTGGGGATATAATCCTCATTGGGAATCTATATAAGTAATTACCACACCGAGGAACAAGATCTCATCCAACATCACATAAAAAAATCATCTATGTTTGTAAAGATCCTATCCCCAGTATCCTATAGTTGGTGGTTATTTTATTACATTGTTATTAAGTACAAGCAATCACATTCCAAATGATCAAATAGTTTAGTATCTTTGAAGAACCAGATACATACATGAATCTTAAATTATGAATAAAATATAAAATAAAACATAGTAAATACATTAAAAACACCATTATTATTTTATATTTATCCAGTATATCAGTTATAATATACTTATTGGAATTTGGAGAAAAAATGAAACATATGAAAGTGGTTAACTTAGGTTCTTAGTAAGGGTATTCATACAGTAGTAACTATCATAAATAAGCACAAACAATTATGTAAAGGAATATAACTGAAATACATTCCATAAAACAATAACTTAAGAATAATATGGAAGGAATGGATATAGGTCAAATAATTCCCTAATAACCTAAGATAAAACTTAACCATGAATATCCAAACTAATCAGATAATTACATGGTAAATAAATAACTAGTCTCATAATGAGGTAATTCATAATGCTTTACATCATAAACATACTATCAAGGCTTCGACCAAGACACCATATATACATGGGTAAGGCCTCAATAAATACACAAACTAGTTTATCTCATGAGACCAACCGATGCATCAAGGGACTATAACAGGCCCCATCTATTACTTACTAAATCTAATGAATTTCTAATTTTAAATGGGTAAAACATAAATAACATAAAAATTCATATTGAAAAACTATCATAAAAAATGTGAATACTTTGACCATAAACCCCGAATGGTATCAAAATAAAAAATATATAGTTAAAATAATCTTGAAAAATTCATAAAATATGGTATATAGTATCATAAGAGATAAAAATCAATTAAGGTTTCATGAAGGTAGAAAAATCCACTCATTCCCTATAAGTTAAAAAAGGATTCCTCTTATATTTATTTTGGAAATTCATAAAGCACCTTGTTTAGAAAAAAGAAAAAGAAGATTATTTTTGAAACCATTTTGTAAAAATTCAAACATGGCTAGAGAAAAAACTTCAAAAATTCATAGGAGAATAGTAAAAAACTTTTTGAAAACATTTTAGAAAACATCGACATGGAAGAGAAATATTCCCCAATGATGACTTAAATAGAAATAATCTCAATTAATGATGAGATTGTGAATTAAACCCTTACCTTAGTTATAGTTTCCTCTGTACATATCCAAAACTCATATGTAGTTGTTTTAAATGTATTAATAAATTATACCATAATCATAATAATATTTATGATATCATATATTATCCTATTATATAATCTTAATAATAGTTTATTATTACCCATATTTTGAGTGTTAATTGTTTCATTTTCCTATGCATAGGATATAGTTCCATAATTTTTAGAATGACATTAAGGTCATAGATATCATATTTATTCATTATATAAATTTTTTATAATCATTATTTAATGGTGAACATGAAAAATTAATCACATCGCATCGCATCGCGGAGATGATAGTTCATACGTACGCACGAGCGATGATATAATTACCTTATTGGTAAAATGGTAAAGAAGTGGATGGTATTTTAATTTTTTAAAATCAATATCATTTTATAATTATCATATATATATATATATATATATTATTTCCATCATTATACCTATCCAAGTAAATTGGTGATGAAAAATAGATTACACCACGATGTGTAGACGGTAAGTCGTATGTATGCACGCACATTGCTTTCATTTTTCATAGGATGTATTAAAGGTAGAATATGATGTAACATATTCATAATAATATATCAGAATATATATTATGCTATATTTATTAATTTATCATGGTAACAACACATGAAGATGAAGTAGAAGAAGAAATGAACTTGGATGAGTTGACAAAAATGATTATCTCTTATTCATAGGAATTCATTTAGATATCTTCTTAAGGGATCTAGGGTTGGTAGTTTTGGAATATGAGTCTCTTTAGAACTTGTATAATGATGTTTGGAAGATAAATGGGTAGGTTTTGGTTGTGGTAAAAGGATCAATGTGGTGCGAAGTAGTGAGGAAGGAGGTTTCCTGATATAATTGAGATGAGAGGAACTTTTGGAAAATCTCAAAATATTAAATTAATATAAATTAATTTTCAAAATTAAGGTAAGTGGAACTTTTGAAAACACTCAAAATATTAATTTAATATAAATTAATTTTCAATTGAAAATTATTCAAAGGTGAGTTATTTCAAATCAAAGATCATTATGAGTCTAAATACTCTCATTCAATATTTTTTTAATAAAATTTTAGGTCAAATTATTACAATTATCTTTTGGTTTTAACCCTAATTTAATCTCTTAAACTCTTACCATGACAACATAGATTTTTAATCTTTGAGGGTCAATATTCTTACTATAAAATGAAAAAATAACCATAAATGAATAATTAATAACATTTTAAACCTTATCTAAATAATTTTGATGAATTTTATATTTTTATAAATTTTATATCATTTAATAAAATATTATTCATTTTAATATAACATTAATGACAATTTTGACACTATTCATTTCTTTGAATTTTTAAAAAATCAATAAAACAATATATATTTGTACCAAAAATTTTAACATATCACTAAAATGTCATAATTTTATATTAAATTAGTGGATGATATTAATTATCTCAAATTATATTTATTTTAATGTTTATATAATCATTTATTTGATATTCCTATTAATTAAACAATTGCTGCATCATAATTATGTAAGACTTTAAAGTAATTATTAATTTATTAAACATTAAAAATAAATTATCATGATTAATATAAAATTTTAAGGTTAAAATTAATATTTATAGTCTAAGATATGCTCTGAATAACCACATATTAAAAATTTAATACTTATTAAAAACATGAGTATGCCATTTTGACTTTTCTTAAAAAAAATACTATAAAAGGATTAATTACATAAAAGTGGATCCAATATTAAAATAAATTAGAATAAGGTTTATTTTGGTAGAAAATAACTCATAAAATAAAATTATGAAAAGTTTTAGGGTGATTTTATAATATTTATAATATTATTTTTTACTCTTAATTATTTGATTTACCCTTAACTATGGTAATTAAAATTACTATGTTTACTATTAATATTTTCCAAAAATAAAATGGTAGTATTTATTAAATTCGGACCTTATTATTACAAATATGAAATCAATTTTTTCCTATTCAAAATAGTTAATTGTATAAAATTAATTTAAAATTAATTCCTTAGATAGGGTGAGAAAACCGGGTTTTAAAGTGAAAATGTGAAAAGTTTGAAATGTTTTTACATAAAAATTCAATATAAAGAAAATTATAATGACCTTAATTGAATTAATATATGTATTATTGATCTAATTTTATATTAAAACCAATTTAAAATATAATTTAACATTATAAAATTTTTATATGAAAAGTTAGTTTTCAATTAAAATGCAGTATTTTTTTATTATTCATCAAAAAATGAAACATATCAGAAAAATAAAAAAAATTAAACCAAATTAAATTTTGGTATTATAATTTAAAAATAAATTTTATTATTTCAAATATAATTTATAAAATTGTAAAAATTTAATTTTAAAACAAACGTGCCATTAAAAGGCGGTAAAACTACCTTAAAAAAAATATAGCCTTTTAATGTGAAAAATTGGATTCATTATTATATTATTCATATAAAATATTTTATATGAATGTGAAAAAATATTATTTAATATAATATATAAATATAATAATTTTTATAATACTATTCATTCCCACCATTTTGACCTCTAGGTTATACTAATTTGTTTGTTAAAGTTGTGTGTTTAGTTATATTCTTCCCTCCTTTGAAAACTTTTATCATCAAAATTTTCATGATTATTAACTTTTAAACATATGAGTGTGGTTCTTCTTTATAATATCCCTAGGTTCCCAAATTACTTCTTTTATTTTTTGTTTTATCTAAATAACCTTTACCAGTCGAGTCGTCTGATTCCTCAAAACGTGCTCTCTATTATCAAGAATCTCGATAGTCACTTCACAGTAAGACATACCAGGTTCATGTTCTATTTCTTCATAGGTGAGTACATACATTGGGTCTAGCATGCACATCATTAATAATGATATGTGGAACACATCATGAACTTTGTAGAGACTTTGTGGCATTTCTAAATGATAATCCACAATTCCAATTCGTTCGAAAATTTCAAAATGTCTGATGTACCTGGGGCTTAGTTTCCCTTTCTTTATGAATATTATAAAACCCTTCCATGTATATAACTTCAAGAGAACTTGATCTCCCACTTTAAATTCCAAATATTTCCTTTGGTTATCAGTATAACTCCTTTTCCTACTTTGAGCTACTTTGATATGGGTTTGAATAGTCTTTACCTTTTATGTTGTTTCCTTAAAAATTTACAGGCCTACAAGTTTCCTTTCACCAAATTCATCCCAAAAAAGTTGGTGTACAAAATATATTTCCATACAACTCTTCATATACAACATTTGAAAGCTTTAATTGAAGCTATTTTTATACGAAAATTCTACGAAAGGTATATACTGATCCCACATACCTTGAAAGTCAAGTAAGAAAGACCACAATATGTATTCTAAACTTTAGATAGTCCTCACTAAATGTCGATCAGTTTGAGGGTGATAAGTGGTGATAAAATAAAGTTTGGTATCATGGTCTTTCTAAATACATTTCCAAAAATTTTATGTAAATCATCGATCATGATTAGACACAATTGCAATAGGTGCACCCTAAAGTCTTAGAACTTCATTAATATAGATTTGTGTAAGGTTATCCAATGGAAAATCTTCCCTTATAGAGAGGAAATGTAAAGATTTGGTAAGTTGATAAACAATAACTCATATTGTGTCATTATTTCTTGGAGTATTTGGAAATCCATTGAAAATTTACATAGTAATTTCATCCCATTTACACATAGGAATAAGTATAGGTTGCACGAATCCTCTAGGATGTTATCTCCCAGCCTTCACTTGTTGAAAAACTAGACATCTTGACACAATAAACAATTCACCACTTCATATTATCCCACAAAAAATTTACCTTCAAATATCTATACATATTAGTACTACCAGGGTGTATAGAGAAATTTGAACTATAAGCATCATCCAAAAATTCACTTTTTAGTTCAGGTATAGAGGGAACACAAAGTCTCTTTCCAAATTTCAAAATACCATCTTTTTATAAAAAGTGTTCCAAATTTCCATCATTCATAGATTTTATTTTCATTTGCAAATTCTCACCAACAAACTGAGAAATTTTTATCTTTTCCAATAAATATGGTTTGGAAAAATTTTGCTAGAGGAGTGATGTTTCCCCTTCCTTTGTAATTCCAATATCCACCTTTACTAAATCCATGCACATAGGATCCCTATCAATCCTCATTTTTTTTCAAAGCTCAATGATCCTTCTTTCGCAATGCATCTTCTACCTTATTTTCATTCCCTAGGTGGTAGTGTAATGAACAATAAAAATCCTTGAGAAGATCAATCCATATCCTTTTCCCTATTTTGAGTTTTTTATATGAGAATATATATTAAAAATCTTGTGATCTATATATATCTCACATTTTTCACTATAGAGATAGTGCCTCCATATAATTAGAGATAATATTACTGTTTCTAACTCAAGATCTGGAGTTGGATAGTTCTATTCATGAGTTTTTAACTACCTTGATGCATAGCCAATAACTATCACGACCCTCCTTCACCAAAAGGAGGGAAGGGTGAGCAGATTTCCAGGCCCTTCCTTCTTTAAGTTTAAGGAGAGATAATGACCCCCAAAACCCGCCCTCAATAGGTCCTAGAGTGGCGACTAGCACCAAGGGTATAGAAACACACACTAAATGGAAGGCATTACCCTTTTTGTTTTATAGGGTTGGGAGATAAGATGGTAAATCCCAACAACACCAAAAGTGGGAAGTAAAGTAAAGCCAAAAGTAAACCATTCTCAATTAATGTTACAAAAGTAAAAACCACAAAGTACAAAGTGACTACAAGGGTAAAGTACCAAAGAAAGAAAAACAACAACTACAACTACCCCAAAGGTCCGAACTAGTATGGTCCCGCGCGATCCCCGAAGTCCTCCTAGAAACCTGAAAGAAGTTTTATATAGGTAGGGTGAGCATACAAGAATAATCAGTAGGGAAAGCCAAAGACTCTCATGCACAAGTGGGGGAACGTACTAAAGTCCCATGAGAAAAGAGTAAACCAAACACCTAACAAGGTAAATTATCCACCCAAGCCTCACCAAGGAACACTCCAAAATAATGCAAGTCAAGTAATATATATAATCAGAGCATGTCGATGTTTGGGTACCCCGCGCCACTTTCCCACTGGTTATTGAAGACCTCCTACGCATCTAACCAATCCCGCCATTCTCGCCGCAGTCCCACGGCCACACCCGCCTGCACACACCTGGGCCATATCCACACGCAGTCCCACTGCCAAACCCCGCCCACAGAAACCTGGGCCACAACTATCACACATAACCACGCCTACAAACACATAGGCCAGAACAACCACCGCCACACCCGAAGACACATGAGATAGAAGATATACTGCCATGCATGAAGACACCTGGGCCTCATCTTGAAGATACTTGGGAAACCACATGCCCGCACACACCTGGGCCATAACCACCACACTACCCCGCCCGAAGGTTCTTGGGCTAACAATGGACCTCAGGCCATCACAGCCTGCCCGAAGATACTTGGGCTATCCGAGAAAGGGAGCAGAAAAGGATCCAATAACCAGCCACAAATAGAAGTGTTGGAAAAAACACCCTCCTCCATGAATGGGGGTGTTCGACACTAAGTGCTCAACTTGGGTGGGGCGCGAATAAGAAGCACAAAACTACAAGTATATATATAGGTAACAATAACTCTACCAAGTTTAGGTTTTTCTTCAGCCAGCCTAATGAACACAAACAACCCTCAAGTCCGAGTCACAACTCTCACCAACAAAACACATTTGTCCCATTCGTTTTCATGTTCAGTAATGATGTTTAATTAAGTTCTGCACCTACTTGGGAAACTAGCAAGCATAAGCACAAGCCAAGGAAAGAAAACAGTCAAGCATTAACTACAACATCCACACCTGATTCTCTCGTAAATGCACAACAACCAAAGAAAACCCCAAGACACAGCCCCGTGTCCAATATCCAGGAGCCAAAAAAATGGTCTCTCAACAACAGAGGATCCCACCCCAATTCGTGATATATAACAAGTAACCAACCGGTCTTAAAATTCACAACCACTGAAAGCATAACCCAGGGGATCCCATCCACCCACATCACCCAAAAATCGGCCCGTGAAAGGATATAACCAAACCACTACCATCAACCGAAAACAGGTCCATGCCAGTAATTTCAGATTTATAAGATTTAACACACTCCATGATTTCAATTTACATGTGCTTTAACTGGGGTTATCATAGAAGGATTGATCCTAGTGACTCAATTTATTTATCCGGATATACGCGATTAACCAATTTACCTTTCACAGCAGGAGTTCACAACTACAAAGCAAGCCATTTAAAACATCACCAGAGGTTCGTTAATGCACATAGAAAGACCACCAACGACCATGATTTTCAGAAGGCGTAAGCTCGCACAATTCACTAATCATAAATCATAGAAGATCATAAACCAAAGCATCATCGATCACACCCCCCTTCATTCTTTAGAATCAATTTATTATCTTCATTAAGGTTCTGTCCATCCAATTATACAGAATCAAAAGCATGCCCACCCCGCATGATACACAAAAAGAGAGAGACGAAGGAGAAATTACCTACCTTTTGATCAACGATTGACGCTAAGTACGGGCATGGAACTTCATGGATAGCGATGCGGCTTGTCTGAACAAAAAGCGGCTCGTTGAAGGAATGGTACTACTAGCATAGGGTGATCGAGGAAAGAAGAAACCCTCGGAGAACCATTTAGTTTATAAGGGCTGGGGACGGTTGAGATAACAACGTGGAACCGCGTAAGGAGCGGGGGTCATGGGTTACCACATGGTTGAGACACTCCACACGTCATTAGTGGGTCCTCGTGGTTTAAACTGACATAGGTTAATTCATTAAATATTTAATTAGAGCATTTATGGGCGTTACCGGGTTTAGAACAAGATTAAAGGGGTAAAAAATAGGGTTTAAAACCCAATTTGTGCAAAAATGAACGCTATTGGAAAGACCCCGTGGGGGGCAGGTGGGAGCCACCAGTAGCTAAGAACTAGCAGTGGGTGACAGCGACCGGTAGCCGAGAGCTACCGGTGGCTAACAGCAACCGGTAGCCGAGCTACCGGTTGGCTGCAGCGACCGATAGACCAAGCTACCAGTAGACAGATCTACCGGTAGCTGTAGCTACTGGTAGACTGAGATACCGGTAGACAGAGCTACTGGTAGGCTGCGGCTACCAGTAGACCGAGCTATCGGTAGGCCTGATACCGGTAGGCTAAGGCTAGCGGTAGGCCTACCGTTGGCCAACCTTCACTGAGATTCCCAGACCAGAAACCCAACATGGGATTTTCACAAAGTAATGGACCCCAAAACCCAGGCCATTACATCAGATACCTCTTAAATTATTCTCGTTCTCGAGAAAAAAAACAACCCAAAAGGAAAGAGAGAGTCCGAACAACCACCTCGAAAGATACCTTTTAGGAGTGAACCTCATCGTTAACTAAGAACGTCTTTCTATCAAGAACCAAGAAACATACCATGTCAAACTGCCCAGCCATGTGGGTTGGGGAGTCTCCTTCCCCATGCCAAGATACTATCCGCTTTGGATGGCACTGACTCGCCTGCACGGGTTTAATCACATCCACCTTAATGCATCTTGATTAGGGGTCAGGTCCTCCCCTCCCCATATCCAGGACTTTTCACACACATTTAGAGGAAAGAAAACTAGTATTTCATATCCAACAAGTTAAAACATTCTACCACACAACAGCTATAACTGAACAGTACACAACTCAAAATAACTCTGGGTACTGGGCACGCATCTGTGATTCCCTATCCCACGTACTCTCCCCAAGCCCACCATATCTCCATAACACATGAACCAAGGGAATGGTTCGCCCACGAAGCACCTTCTCCTCACGATCCTCGATCATCACTGGTCTCTCCACAAAAGTCACATCATCCTCGATGTCTATCTCCCCCAATCAAGGACATGTGAATCATCGTGAAGGTAACGATGAAGCTAGGACACATGGAATACATCATGTATCCTCAGTAGTGGCGGTGGTAGCGCTAGCTGATTAGCCACTTCACCGACCCTCCACAACACTTCGAAGGGTCCGATGAACCTCGGAGAATGCTTACTCTCTTTTCCGAACCTCCGTTGTCTACGCAGAGGGGAGAACTTCAAGAACATGTGTTCTCCAACCTCAAACTACAAGGGCCTCCTCCTGGTATCATCATACGACTTCTGTCGGTCCTGGGCCGCCTTCATCCTTTCCCGTATGAGATGAACCTTCTCTGTCGTGCTCTGCACCACCTCCGGGCCAAGGATGCCTACCTCTCCTACTTCGGTCCAACACACAGGTGAACGACATGGCCTCCCGTAAAAGGATTCAAACAGGTCCATACCAATGGTAGAGTGATAACTATTATTGTAGGAAAACTCTACCAGAGGCAAGTATCGCACCCATGATCCTCCTGAGTCCAGAACACATGCCCGCAACATATCCTCCAAGGTCTGGATGGTGCACTCTATCTGTCCATCTGTCAGGGGATGGAAAGCAGTGCTAAGACATATTTGGGTGCCAAAAGCATGCTGTAATCCTCTCCAGACTCGCGAGGTAAACCGTGCATCCCTATTCGAGACTATAGACCTCAAAACTCCATGCAACCGCACCACCTCATCCATGTACTTTCGTGCCAAATCATCCACTGCACTCGAATCCTTGATCACCAGAAAGTGAGATGATTTCGTCAACTGGTCCACTACCACCCTGATGGAGTCGTATCCCCCTTGGACCTTGGGTAGTCCCATGACGAAATCCATCGAGATGTCATTCCACTTCCACTCGAGGACATCTAGAGACTGCATTATGCCGCCTGGAACTCGGTGTTCAGCCTTCACTTGCTGACACACTAAACACTTGGCCACAAACTCTGTCACTTCTCGCTTCACTCCAGGCCACCAAAACTATCTTTTCAGACCCTAGTACATCTTAGAAAACCCAGGGTGTACTGCTAGGGGTGAGTTGTGGAACTCACTGAGATCCTTTCCATGCATAGCTTCTGGAACAAACAACCTTCCCTGGAAAAGCATCCGGTTTTGGCCATCCTCTGTCCATCCTTCTGGAGCATTGCCCTGGTCAACTCGGTCGAGCATCACTTCGCACTCTAGGTCTCCCCACTGAGACTCCTCCACTTGCTGCAACAGAGAATAGTGCACTGCCATCTGATACAGGCAACCTCTACCACCATCCATCCTCACATCCGGGTGTAAGGTAACCAACTCCTCTATCACTTTCCAGGCGTCTGTCGACTCTCGGACCGCATCCTTTTGCGTCCTCCTGCTCAAGGCATCGACCACTATATTTCCCTTGCCCTCAGTATAAGAGACCTCGAAGTTGTAATCTTGGAGGAACTCAACCCATCTCCGCTGTCGCAAGTTTAGGTCCCACTGGGAAAAGATATACCTCAAAATTTTGTGATATGTGAAGACCACTAAGCGTTCTCCGATGAGGTAATGTCGCCATAAATTTAGTGCAAAAACAACTGCTGCAAGCTCCAGGTCGTGGGTGGAATATTTACGCTCATGAGGGCATAGGTTCCTAGACCCATAAGAGATCACCCATTTTCGCTGCATCAACACACATCCCAGGCCTTGTCCTGAAGCATCACAAAACACCTCATACGTCGCCCCTTCTTCTGGTAATCTCAGCACTGGGTCACTAACCAACTTCTCCTTCATATAGCTGAAGGCTAACTCACACTACTCACTCCACATGAAAACCTAGTCTTTCTTGGTCATGGCTGTCAAAGGGGCTGCAAATCAGGAGAAGTTGCGTACGAACCTCCAATAGTAACCCACCAGCCCGAGGAAACTACAAACCTCTGCCGAATTCTTGGGTTCTTCCCAAGAAACAATAGCCCCAACCTTTTATGGGTCCACTGCTACCCCCTACTCGGACACCACGTGCCCGAGGAAGTGCACTTCTCGTGTCCAGAATTTGCATTTCGACAACTTCCCATAGAGCTGGTGTTGTCAGAGGACCTCTAAAACCGTCCTCAGGTGTTCCACGTGGTCCTCCTCTGACCTTGAATAGATCAAGATATCATCTATGAACACAACCACGAACCGATCCAAGTACTCCTGGAAGATGGAGTTCATAAGCCCCATGAACACAACCGGGGAATTCATAACACCGAAGGGCATGACCATGAACTCGAAGTGTCCATATCTACACCTGAACGCTGTCTTCGGGATGTCACTCTCCTTCACTCTCAACTGGTGGTATCCAGACCGCAGGTCTATCTTCGAGAACAATCCTGCCCCTTTCAGTTGGTCGAAAAGATATTCTATCCTCGGAAGAGGGTAGCGATTCTTGATCGTCACCTGATTCAGCCTCCTGTAGTCTATGCACAACCTGAGACCACCATATGACTTCTTTGAAAACAAGATTGGAGCACCCCACGGTGACACACTCGGTTGAACATAACCCCTCTTCATCAGATCGTCAATCTGAATCCGCAACTCCCGTAGCTCTGAAGGTGCCATCCGGTAAGGAGCCATCAAAACTGGACGAGCGCCGGGCTGCAGGTCTATCCCGAACTTTATATCACGTCGAGGGGTTAGAGTCATAACCTCCTCAGGGAAGAAGTCCACAA
Source organism: Viscum album (assembly GCA_963277665.1). NCBI lineage: Eukaryota > Viridiplantae > Streptophyta > Magnoliopsida > Santalales > Viscaceae > Viscum > Viscum album. The sequence continues at coordinate 804,527,443 of OY728148.1, forward strand.
ACTCATGGACGATCTCTGGAACCTCCACCATCTCAGCATCTACTGACTCCACTGACAGCTCGACTAACAAGGAGAGGAGGGGTTCCTCTTGCCCGCTGCCCTTCTGACTGCTCCGCTCGCTGGTGAAGGTAATACACCGGCCACCAAATTCTGAGAACAAAAACCTTCCTCGGAAGCAGTCGATGATGGCACACACATAGAATATCCAGTCGATGCCTAAGATGACATCGTATGGATGAATCTGTAGCAGAAGAAGATCCCAGACCGACTGATGTGTCCTTACCATCAGTCTGCATCCCCGACAAACAAATAAAAAGTCATCCTGACCTATAACTGGTGTGATTAGCACTAGGGACACTGGAAGTCTCTCAACATCTAGACCCAAGGCACGGGCTAGACTGGGTTCAACAAAGGAGTGAGAAGCTCCGGTATCGAACAAGGCATAAGCAAGGGTACTGAACAAACTGATCGAACCTCGAACAACCTCCGGTACTGCTGGAACTGCTACCTCCGTGGCGTGTAGCTGTCCACGCCCAGCTCCACTACCCCTCGGCTATCGGACAACTCTCTGACCACGCCCTGATCGAGGTCCTTGAGGAGCACCCTGAGGTCGGACTCCTCCTCCTACGTCTGCCATCGGAGGGGTGGGAGCTTGCTGTCCCTGCTGCTGCTGCTGGAAGGGCCTGGCTAGAAGCTGCTGCTGGGGTGGGTGCTGGGGCTGTCCGCCACCGCCGAACGGTACCCAGTCTGGGAAATGACTCTGGAGATGTCCATGGCTCCCACAGACGAAGCACCGCGGTCCCTGGCCCGAAGGAGAAGGGCGAGGACCAAGGGACCGGAACTGGAACTGCTGCGGCCTGCTCCCTGCTGGTCGGAACCTGAGGGTCCTGACGCTAGAAACCTGGTGGTGAAGACCTTTCCCTTCGATGGTACCAGATGGATCCCCTCTCATGACACACCCCCTATAGCGTTCATCCTGTCCACCACTTCGGCCTTCTTCTGGACCTCCAAGTAGGTCGGGAGGGTAAATGGGGTAACAACATACTGGAGGGAGGGTCAGAGTGACTCCTCCAAACGTCTTGCCCGAGACTCCTCGTCGGGAAAGAGGTCTAGAGAAAAACATAGGAGGTCCTTGAAATTGATTCCTAACTCCCTCACTGACATAATCCTCTGTTGTAGGGAGAGTAGATCCAGTCTCTTTTCCGCCTTCATCGCCGAAGAGTGGAATTCCTCCCGGAACTCCCTCTCGAAATCAGCCCATGCCACCTCGGCCACTCTCCTCTCCCCAGGTAAAGTGTCCACCACTGACGCGCCGCTCCCCGCATCTGGCTGACGGCCAGAGGAACCCATTACTCGGTCGGAGCCCGGATCAAGCCGAAGGCTATCACTAGTTCCTCTAGCCATCCCTCTGTCTTCACATCAGAGGTGCTGCCCTCATACTTCTCGAGGGTCTGTCGCTGGAAGGACCGAAGTGTCTTCTGCCACTGGTCATCCTCCTCCTCTCGATCAGCTCTTTGTCAATCGGCCAAGGTATTCTCCAGGGCCTCGATCGCCTGTACCACACGTGGTCACCTTCCAGGTTCCATAACTACAAGGTAAACAAGGAATGCCTAATCCCAAGTAGTGTAGAATATTTCTTAAAACTTATTAAACTGTTTATTTATTCTTAATTCACAAAACACCCCAGAAACATGAGAACACAATTCATTATGATGCATGTACCTTTCCTAGGGTCTCTACCCAGTAATCTGTGTGGCCTCACTTGGTCTTTCGGTAGGTCCAAAGGCATTGCGTCAGATCACGGGGGCCCCTAAAATCCCGTGTCCTAATCGGTCTTCCCAGGTCTAATTCACACACCAAGGTCACCCAAAACTGTTTCCCTACCATCCCATTCAATACTCACTGTGCCTAACTCCAGAATCCATCCTATCTCTCAACCTTCCTCTGATACTATTCTGTCACGACCCGCCTTCACCAAAAGGAGGGAAGGGTAAGAAGATTTCCAGGCCCTTCCTTATTTAAGTTGAAGGAGAGATAATGACCCCCAAAACCCGCCCTCAATAGGTCCCGGAGTGGCGACTAGCACCAAGGGTATATAAACACACACTAAATGGAAGGCATTACCCTTTTTTTATAGGGTCGGGAGATAAGATGGTAAATACCAACAACACCAAAAGTGGAAAGTAAAGTAAAACAAAAATTAAACCATTACCAATGCATGTTACAAAAGCAAAAACCACAAAGTACAAAGTGAATAAAATGGTAAAGTACCAAAGAAAGAAAAACAGCAACTGCAACTACCCCAAATGTTTGAGCTAGTATGGTCCCACACGATCCCTGAATTCCTCCTAGAAACCTGAAAGTTGTTTTATATACGTAGGGTGAGCATACAAATATACTCAGTAGGGAAATCCAAAGACTCTCGTACACAAGTGGGGGAACGTACTAAAGGCCCGTGAGAAAAGAGTAAACCAAACACCTAACAAGGTAAATTATCCACCAAGCCTCACCAAGGAACACTCCCAAATAACGAAAGTCAAGTAATATATATAATCAAAGCACATTGATGTTTGGGTACCCCGCAACACTTTCCCACTGGTTATTGAAGACATCCTATGCATTGAACCTATCTCTCCATTCTCGCCGCAGTCCAACTTCCACACCTGCCCGCACACACCTGGGCCATATCCTCACGCAGTCCCACTGCCAAGCCCCACCCACAAACACCTGAGCCACAACTATCACACGTAACCACGTCTGCAAACACCTAGGCCAGAACAACCACTGCCACACCCGAAGACACCTGGGCTAGAATATCTACTGTCATGCCTGAAGACACCTGGGCCTCATCCTGAAGATACTTGGGAAACCACCTGCCTGCACACACCTGGGCCATAACCACCAAACTACCCCACCTGAAGGTTATTAGGCTAATAATGAACCTTAGGCCATCACAGCCTGCCCGAAGATACTTGGGCTATCCAGGAAAGGGAGCAGAAAAGGAGAAAATAACCATCCATTAATAGAAGTGTTGGGGAAAACACCCTCCCCCATGAATGGGGGTGTTCAGCACTAAGTGCTCAACTTGGGCGGGGTGTGAATAAGAAACAAAAAACTACACGTATATATATATGTAACAAGAACTCTCCCAAGTTTAGGTTTTTCATTAGCCAGCCTAATGAACACAAACATCACTCAAGTCCAAGTCACAACTCTCGCCAACAAAACCCATTTGTCCCATTCATTTTCATGTTCAGTAATGATGTTTAATTAAGTTCTTCACCTACATGGGAAACTATCAAGCATAAGAATAATCTAAGGAAAGAAAATAGTCAAGAATTAACTACAAAATCCACACCTGGTTCTCTCGTAAATTCACAACAACCAAAGAAAACCCCAAGACACAGCCCCGTGTCCAATATCCATGAGCCAAAAAAAGGGTCTCTCAACAACAGAGGATCCCACCCCAATTCATGATATATAAAAAGTAACCACACAGTCTTAAAATTCACAACCACTAAAAGCATAACCCAGGGGATCCCATCCCCACCAACATCACCCAGAAATCAGCCCGTGAAAGGATATAACCAAACGACTACCATCAACACAAAGCAGGGCCATGCCAGTAATTTCAGATTTATAAGATTTAACACACTCCATGATTTCGATTTCTGTGTGCTTTAACCGGGGTTATCACAGAAGGATTAATCCTGGTGCCTCAATTTATTTAGCCGGATATACGTGATTAACAAATTTACCTTTCACAGAAGGAGCTCATAACTACAAAGGAAGCCGTTTAAAACATCACCAGGGGTTCATTAATGCACATAGAAAGACCACCCAAAGCCATGATTTTCAGAAGGCGTAAGCCCGCACAATTCAGGAATCATAAATCATGGAAGATCATAAATCAAATCATCATCGATCACACCCCACCTTCATTCTTTAGAATCAGTTTATTATCTTCATTAAGGTTCGGTCCATCCAATTCTACAGAATCAAAAGCATGCCCACCCCGCATGATACACAAAAAGGGAGATATGAAGGAGAAATTACCTACCTGTTGATCAATGATTAATGCTAAGGCTGGGCGCGAAACTTCACGGATAGATATGCGGCTCGTCCGAATAAAAAGCGGATCGTTGAAGGAAGGGTAATACTAGCAGAGGGTGATTGAGGGAAGAAGAAACCCTCGACGAACCCTTTAGTTTATAAGGGTCGGGGACAGTTGAGATAACAACGTGGAACCGTGTAAGGAGTGGGCATCGTGGGTTACCACGTAGTTGAGACACTCCACACGTCATTAGTGGGTCCCCAAGGTTTAAACCGATGCAGGTTAATTCATTAGATATTTAATTAGAAAATTTATGGGCGTTACCGGGCTTTAGAACAAGCTTAAAGGGGTCAAAAATAGGGTTAAAAACCCAATTTTCGCAAAAAGTAGTGTTACTAGAAAGACCCCGTGGGGGTAGGCGAGAGCCACCAGTAGATGAGAGCTACTGGTAAGTGACATCGACCAGTAGCTGAGAGCTACCGGTGGCTGACAGCCACCGGTAGCCGAGCTACGGGTAGACTACAGCCAGCAGTAGAGCGAGCTACCGGTAGACAGAGCTACCGGTAGGCCTACTACCGATAGGCTAAGGCTACCGGTAGGCCTATCGTTGGCCAAACTTTGCCAAGATTCCCAAACTAGAAACCCAGCATGGGATTTTCACAAAGTAATAGACCCCAAAAACCTGGGCCATTACAATAACTCTATCATTCCACATAAGGAAAAAACCAAGTCCTTTCTTTGATATATCACTATAAATCACAGATCCAATTTTTCTTGATGGGAGAGTCAAAATAGAATCATTGAAAAATCTTCTCTTCAATTATTCAAAAAATTATTCACATTATTTTGTCCATACGAACTTAAACCCTTTACATGTGAGCTTGGTTAATAGGTTAGCCAATTCAGTGAAATTATGAATCAAACACCGATCGTAACCTTCTAAAATAATGAAACTACATACCCCAATGATTCTCATTGGTGTAAGCCATTATTGAATTGCCTTTTTCTTTACAATATCAATATGGATTCCATACTTGGAGATAATATTTCTAATAAAATAAATTTCTTAAAGCCATAATTCACACTTTCTAAATTTACCATATAACTCTTTCCTTATGAGAGTCTCAAGAATGATCCAAAAGTGATTACCATGGTCTTCATAGATTTTATAATACACAAGAATATCATTAGTGAATAACACAAAAAAACAATCAAGATATTATTTGAATACTCTGTTCATTAGATCCATAAAAACCAAGGGTAAATTAGTTAATAAAAATATCATTACTATAAAATCATAATGTAAAAACCCCATATAAAATGCTAGCTTCAGAATTTATTCCTTCTTTACTCACAATTGATGATATCTAGAATGAAGGTCGATCTTTGAAAAAAAAAATTCTCACTGAAGTAGATCAAATAAATGATCAATTTTAGGAAGAGGATACTTGTTATTTTTTATAATATCATTGATTTCCCTATAATAAATATATAGTCTCATGGATCCATATTTCTTATTAACAAAGATAATAGGGGATCCCCGTGGAGAAACACTAGGGAGAATAAATATCTTTTTATCCAACTCCTCTTATTGTTTATTTAGATCCACTAATTCCATTGTGGATATTTTATTGGGTGTATTTGATATTGGTCTTGCATTAGGGATTAAATCAATAGAAAACCCAACTTCATGCTCTAGGGGGTGTCTAGGTAATTCCTCAGGAAATACAACAATGTATTCTTGCACAATAGGTACATCCTCAATTTGAAGATCACCTTATTCATCAAAAAATATAATTTTCTATTCCTCTCTAAGAATTCCACTCAGTAGAGATACTGTGGTTGGATCTAGATAAGGATCATATGATTAAGTTTATACTCCAAAGAAAAGTAATTATATATCTTCCTCATAAATAATAATTTCATTCTTCTTGATTTTTTTTCAAAACCATATTTTGAAATCCAGTCCATACCATGGATTATATCAAATTAAACCATAGGTATGATGAAAAGGTTAGAAAATAAATCATGTTTATGTGACATAAAGGGGAATACCTGACACATCTTTATTGTAATGAGACTTCCCTGAGGTGTTTTGAATAAAAACTCATTTATTAAATCAAAATGAAAATGTATAATTTTTCTAGAAAACCAGGAAGATATACAAGAATTAAATAATATAGAATAAAATAAATAATTATATAAATTTTAGGGGATGATTAAATTAAATTCCACCACATAATTAAGAACTTCAACCTTATATATTGTGATTAAAAAATCTTGTCCTTGACCCCTTGTACTTTTCTAGGGAAAGTTCCCTTGAAGTCTAGGAAGATAATGTTCATAGTGTCCCATATCCTTAAAAATGAAGCATTGTAAGTTACTAGATTAATTATTTCCCTTAAAATCATATGTATGGTTGACTTTTTATCCACACAATTAATAATCTCCCATTCCCAATAAGAATATTCCATGATGAGTCTTTCCACATTTATTGTAGGATGGAAATTAAAATATTCCCTTCTTCAACTTTTCCTTATTTCCTTTTATAGAGTAATCAACATCCCTCTTCTTATCTTTCCTCCCTTAGAATCCATATGGATTAGATAATTCCATCTCTATTTTTATTACACATAACACAATATCCTTATATGATGATAATTTCTTGGAGGCTAGTGCCCTTCAAATAATTGGTTTAATCCCGTTAAATAATCGATCAATCATTCTCTTTGGATTGCATATGCAATCCATATCATGCCCTGCTAACCTTCTAAAGTTGGATTTATATTTAGCAACATTATTATCATCCTTTTGTATGATATTAAATAATTATATATCCATATCCTCTCTCTATTTGTGAGGGAAAAATTTTTTCAAGAAATTTTTTCATTAAATCCTTCCATTACATGTTTTCTCCTTCATGTTTTAAATCAATGACAACCATTGATATTAATGTCTCGAGAGATGATAAATCACCATTATAAACTTCTCTCTTTCATTTCTTCCCAAATTTAGAAATATCTTCTCTAAGAAACTTAACCATTACTTAGTTAAAAATGGATTTTTAGTCCCATAGATGATGGAGTTTTTTGTTTCATGATGCAGTCAAACACTGTTCCTCTACATTGTGTATCAGGATTCTCTATATGGGTAAGGTTATATCTCATAAATCTTGTCATATATACTGAAAGAGTTATATGTTTTTTAATACTAGCTATATCTCCCGCTCTAACATCATTATCTTGCATAGGAGGGAAATACCTAAATGGATTATGTTCATTGATATGGTTTACGTTTCTTCTACTAGGCACCATTTCTAAATAATGGAATACACTAGATTAGGTTATGAATCATAATGCATAATTTATAACTACTAAAACACTTAACATAAAGTGAAAATTTATGTATAAATGATATCAAAATCATAATCTTGGTAACTATGGGAATATCCTCAAAGTCCATTATAGGGTTACATTTCCCTAATCTATATTTTCATAAATCTTGTTTCCAAAGTTTCTACTGAAATTCCTTTGATACCTACTATAAAGACCCCAACCCTAGTAATTTATAGTTGGTGGTTAATTTATTAAATTGGTTCTATGTACCATGGATCACATCCCAAAGGATCAAATAGTTTAGTATATTTAAAGAACAGGATACAAACATTAATATTACATTATGATTGAAATATAAAATACAACATAGTAACTCTATTTAAAACACCATTATTCTTCTAGATTTACCTTGAATATCAGTCATAATATACTTCTTAGAATCCTAGAAAAAATGAAACATATGAAAGGGGTGATCTCAGGTGCTCAGTAAGGGTATGCATACAATAAAAACTAGCATAAATAAGAATAAAAAATTATGGAAAGTCATATAACTGAAATACATTCCATAAAACAATAACTTATGCATAATATGGTATAAATGAATGTAGGTTAAATAATTAACTAATAACATGAGATAAAAATTATCCATGAATATCCAAACTATTTAGATAATTATATGGGAAATCAATAACTAATATTATAATGAGGGAATTCATAATGTAGGACATCATAAACACACCATCAAGGCTTCGACCAAGACACCATACATAAACAGGTAGGCCCTCAACCAATCCCCAAACTAGTTTGTCTCATGATACCTATTGATTAATAAATGGGATATACCAAGCCCTGACCATCACTTACTAATTCCAATGCATTCTTCATATGAAATGGGTGAAACATAAATAATATAAAAATTCGTATTAAAAGACTATAATACGAAATGTAAATAATTTGACCATAAACCCAGAATGGTATCAAAATATCGAATCTATAATCAAAATAATCTTAAACATTAAATAAAATATGGTAGATGATATCATAAGAGATCAAACTCAATTAAGGCATCATGATACATGAAAATACACTCATATAGTATAAGTTAAAAAACATTTTCTTCTGTATTTTTTCAAAAAAGTCATAGAGCACCTCATTTCAAAAATGAGAAAAATATTCCATTCAAACCATTTTGTAAAAAGTAAAATAATTATAAAGGAAATAATTTTGAACATAAATAAGATTATATTAAAAAAAAATTTGAATTTCTTTTAGAAAAAACTGACATGAAAGATAAATATTCCCAGTTGAGACTTAAAGAGAAAAAATCTCGATTAATGATGATATTGTGAATTAAACCCTTACCTTATGTACATTTTCTTCCATACATTTCCAAAACTCATATGTAATTGTTTTAAACATATTATTATCTTATTCCAAAATCATAATATTATTTATGATATCATTTATGATCCTATTATATAATCTTAATAATATTTCGTTATTACCCTTGTTTTTGAGTGTGAATTGCTTCATTTTCCTATTCACATTTCATCATGTAAGTCCTGATTATTTTGCATCGAATATAGTTATTTCATATCCAGAATGAAATTAAGTTCGTAAATATATTATTTATTCATTATATAAATTTTTATAATCATTCTTCACTAGTGATCATGGAAAATTAATCGCATCGCATCGTGAAGAGGGTATACTGTATGTACGTACGAGCGATGATATCATTCTCTTATTGGTGAAAGGGTAAAGAAGTACATGGTATAATATTTTTTAGAAAAATAAATATCATATATATATATATACACACATTATTTCCATCATTATACACATTAATGTAAATTGGTGATGAAAAAAATATGACACCACTATGTGAAGAGGGTAAGTCGTACGTACGCAGGCACGTTGCTTTCATTTTTTATAGGTTGAATAAAAGGTGTAATATGGATTTAACATAATCATAATAAAATATAAACATAATATTATACTATATTTATTTTTTTATCATGTAAACAAGACATTAACATGAAGTAGAAGAAGAAATGAACTTGCATGAGTTGGCAAAAATGATTAGATCTTCTTCATCGGACTTCCTTTAGATATCTTCTTAAGGGATATTGGGTTAGAATTTTGTAAGTAAAAGATCTAAAAAACATTTATAAAGAAGTTGGGAAGATAAATGGACAGGGTTTGGTCAATATAGAAGTCCCAATGTTTTCTAAAGTAGTGTGAAAGAATTTCCCTTTTATAATTGAGTTGAGGGACACTTTTAGAAACTCCCAAAATATTAAATTAATATAAATTAATTTTCAATAAAAAATGGATAAAAAGTGATTTATTTAAAATATAATATTATTATGGATCTAAATAGTCACATAAAATAAATTTTAGACAAGCTTAGGTCACATTAGTACCCTTATATTTTGGTTTTAACCCTTATTTAATCCATTTAACTCCCACTATGACAACATGGGTTTTTACTCTTTGAGGATCAATATTGTTACAATAAAATGAAAAAATAACTATAAATGAATCATATACAAAAATTTTAAACCTTATATAAATAATTTGGATAAATTATATATTTTTCATAAATTTTATATCATTTAATAAAATATTGTTTTTATATAACATTAATGACAATTTTGATACTATTCATTATTTTGACTTTTATAAAAATCAATAAAACATGATATCTTCTAAAAAAATTTAACATATAAACAAAATTTCAAATATATATATAAAATTTGTATATAAAATTAATTATCTCAAATTGTATTTATTTTAATGTTTTTATAATCATTTATTTGATATTCCCATTAATTAAACAATTACTACATCATCATTGTGTAAGCCTTTAAGGTAATTATTTATTTATTAAAAATTTAAAATAAATTATCATGATGAATATAAAAAATTTAAATTTCAAATTACTATTTATAGTCAAATATATGTTCTGAATAATCACATATTAAAAATTTAATACTTTATAAAAACATGAGTATGGCATATTTGACTTTTCTTAAAATAAAATACTATTAAAGGATTAAAGTCATAAAAGTGGATATAAGAGTCCATAAAATCATCCAAATGATTATTTTTGTCTAAAATATCTTATCTAATAAAATTAGGACAAGTGTTAGGATAATTTTATAATATTCATAATATTATTTTTTACTCATAATTACCCGATTTACCCCTAACCGTGGTAATTACAATTAATAAGTTTACAATTCATATTGTCCTAAAATAAGAGGGACATATTTAATAAATTTTGAACTTATTACTAGAAATATGTAATCCATTTTTCAAAATTCAAATCATGTAATTTTCAAAAATTAATTTAAAATTAATCTCGTAGATGGGGTGAGAAAAAATGTTTTTAAAGTGAAAACAAGCAAAAGTTTGAAAAGTTTTTATATCCAAATTCAATATAAAAAAGACTAAAATGACCTTAATTTAATTAATATATGTATTATTTATATAATGTTACATTAAAATTAATTTAAAATATAATTCAAAATTGTAAAAGTTTTAGATGAAATGTTAGTTTTCAATTAAAATGCATCATTTTCTTACTATTAATCAAAAAATGAAACATATCAGAAAAATACCAAAAAATAAACCAAAGTAAATTTTGATATTATGATTTAAAAAATAATTTTTATTTTGTGAAATAGATTTTTTTTGAAAATTTAGATTTAAAACTAGTGCATAATTGAATTGTGGTAAAACTACCTTTAGAAAAATATAGCCTTTTAATGCCTAAAATTGGATTCATTCTTATCTTATTACTATAAAATATTTTGGATGAATTTAAAATAATTTTATTGAATATATAATATATAAATTTTAAAATATGGTGAATATTATTCCTTCCTTCCATTTTATCAGTGAGGTTATAATAATTTGTTTGTTAAATCTAGGTGTTTCGGGTAATATAAGCTATTGAAGAAAATGAATTTATTTAAGAAGAGACATACCTTTAAATATTTTTGTGTTGTAATGATGATTCATGATGATAAAGTTGTTGTCAATTGGTCTGGTCAAATATAATTCCATTAACAATCTATATGAAAAGACACCATATGTGTTGTTGTTGAAACTTTAAGTAACCGAACCCATTTTCAAATCACCCACAAGAGGTTTATCATAAAGGCAACTAATGCTTATAATGAAAACCTAAGGGTAACTATAAATCCCTTAAACAAAGGTGATTTATAGTCATCATCAAGTAGTATCCATTTATAGAATCTACATGACCAATCTTTAGAGACAATATACCATGGTTTAACTGAGTAGAATTAAACCAATATGTTATATAAGAAAACCCAATATAAGTTATTATTTACACTTTAAATAGACGAAACCTCATCATTAGTGAAATTAATCACACTTAAGAAAGTAAATTTCATGTGAATTCTATCTTCCAAGAATTATGCATGTTCACAGGTGTTTTTCCAATATGAAAAGGTCAAAAAACCATAACAACAATCTCAAACAAATACATCATGTCTATATACCAACTTTAATAATAAAAACCAAGAAAAAAAATCCTAAATCCATGGTAATTAGAACTTCTCATCAAAATGGTGTTTATATTACACTGAAATAAGGTCCATAAAAAGTTATTACACATTCCAATATAACTTTTCTAGAATCTCGCTAAATAATAATGCAAAATAAAACACTATTATACCACTTTGTAATTCCCCAGATATTTTAAATCTATAAAAAAATGGATCAATGTGTCACAAGATATCAAGTGAACCTCATCATAAATAAGAGGTTTTTGACTAGCAGTGATGGTCTAGGGTGTTACCATGTGAATACTATACTCTTATTTCAAAGATAAGTAACATTACAAAAATATTCAAACATCATCCATAAAAAATAATTCGAATATTCATAATAAACAAAAAAATAAATATAAATCAACTGATAGTAGAAATATATAATCTTAAAACATATTTTTTCACCCATTTGGCTGATCCAATATAAAAATAAATAATATTAATAAAATATAGGAGGCTCAAATACCATACCTAAGCCTTATCACATCTTTGTCTCCAGATTCTATCTGAGTGATCCCACTCGATCATGAAACTCCAGGTCTTTACCCAACCTAAAAATTTAAAAAATTATGATTACTTGGGTACCAAAGTTCCATGGACACCGAATCAGGGTGTGAGTAAAACTTATTAGGCCACCACCAATGGGGACCTTCACATAACTGGTAAATATAGTGTATACACTATGATATAACAAAAAATAACAAATGAAAAAAATAAAAATAATTAATATCATCGATCATTAAGTTCTAAGGTGACACTTAGGATTTACCATACATACTTTGACTTGTGTTTGATGTCTCGGAGCGTGTTACATAATCATCAATGGATAAAATCCCAGCCTTGTATTATCATGAATATAAACAAATTAGGTGTAAAAAATAGATAATATAAATAATAATAGGTATTTCATAGTACCTTTGGGTATAAAAATATGATGTAACACCTTGCCACCTTCTTTTAGGTATGCTTTGACATTTTTTTGGTTTCCTTTTTTGTTTGGGTGTATTACTCCTTTCTTATAATTAAAGATCCTTTACTGGGGAAAATGGCCTAAATTCTAGGGATTTATGTTTGTTTGTATTAAAGTATTCAGGGTATAAACATTTAAAAAGATTTAGAAGGTTCTCATTAGTAACAGAGATCCTTAAGTTTTGGTTTTGGAGGTTTTCTGTAGAAAAATGGGCAGGGAACTACTTGATGGACACATTCACATTGTGAATGCATTACACAATGTAAATATATTATAAGGAATATTCTATGAGTCTCATGTAGGGTGTGAAAAGTTACAGGTTTTGAAACCATTAACAAAGTGAAAACATAGATTGAGATTTAATTTAATCCCAAGTGATTTATTTTTTAGTTTATTTTTAATTCATATAATTTCACACCATGAAAGGGATTCAGAAAATGAATTCCCCAGGTTTAATGTTTTTAAAAATACTGCAGGACTGAATCTTTTATCATTCAGTGTGTAGGATTTCCTCTCAAAACCAATGGATATTTTGGGTGATTTTGGGTGAACTCTCTCCTTCCAAATCACTCTATTAGGTTCTCGAATCATGTGGTGATTACTTCTCATATCCATAGTAAATGTTCTTTTTTTATTCTTAATTCACTTTGGTCACCATGACGACATTGGCTGAATTTGTGATTCATATTCATGATCTATTGGTGTTTTCTATTGATCCTTTGCAGTTTCTTGTTGTGTCTTGCATTTCAATGGTTGATCTGTGGTTTTTCAATCTCCATTTTGAGGGATGTGTGTGCATAAGGAGGATGCTCATTTACTGAACTAAAAACCTACTCCTGGTTTTGACCCATTCTATGAAGAACCTAAAGGATACTTATATACTGAGATCATTTCTTAAATTACCATTACCACACTCGATCTCTATGGAGGTGTAAGGCCATTGGGTGCATTGGAACCCTCCTAACTCAGAATAGAAGCTTAATACTTACAGGTTCTTTTCTATGGGCTTTATGCATGGAGGTGGTGTGGTTCGTGACCACAGTGGTGATTTCACATTTTCCTTCTCTTCATGCTTTCTGGAAACTGAATCCAACTAGGCTGAGGTGCTGGTGATGCTTTTGGGTCTTCGATTATGTAGGTAGTGGGAGGTTAGTATAAGGGAGGATGAAATCTACTCACTAGTTCTTTATAATTACCTAAATAATTCCTGGGTTACCCCTTGTTCTATTTCTTATATTTCCTGAAGGTGCAGGAAACTCATTTACAATCAAATAGGGTTCTTCATTCTTGTAGATAGGGAAAAAAGTGGATAATTATATCACTTACACCCCCAATATGGTGGGAAAAATTACTCATTACCATAACAAGAACAATCATACCCATGATACAGTGACTTTAATCAGAGGTGAAACTCTTGAGCTCCATCATTTCAGGCCTCCTTAATCTCTTTGCATTTATGTTCCCTGTTCCCTGGAATTGTGGTTATTTTTGTATCTATCCTTGCACCTTATTTTAAAAAATAAATATGATGATGATTGAAATTTATTTTCTTTGGTGTCAAAAGGATTTTTATTAAATGTGGGCATGAATTTTGGAAGTGGTTTTGGACAAACATAGAACATTGGTAACCATGGGTGAATTGGGAAATAGACATAAGTAACCCTAGTGTGTGTGGCACCACTAGGGTTACTTTTGTGATATCGATAGAGTGTTGTAGGACTCGATATCAGTTGGAACCAAAATATGCCAATTTTAGGATTCTTTCATGTCTAGTATGTATTCCCATAGGCTATATTTCAAATGGGTTTCTTTGTCTTTTATACTTGGTTTATCGCATGATGATTTATTTCATATATATTTTCTCACATGTTTAGTTTAACTATTTTTATTTTATGTCGGATATATTCCTAGATTTAGTGAATATGTTATAAATTTATGAAAAAAAAGGAATGTTTACAAATTTCTTTAATTTATGAAAATGATTTATAAACTAGAATTTGTTTTAAAGATTGAACCATTTCATTCTTGATATTAGAGCTTGAATAGATTATTTAGTGATATCCTATTGGGATCTATGATCACACCCTACTTTTCAAATTGGGAAGTTTTAGACCTTATTTTTCTACACTTATGGAAATGGAAGGGAATTTTATCACATGCCAGGTTCTCTTTTCATCTGTCACCATTGTAGTGGGATGGATTTGTGGTGATTGATGTTTATATAGAGACTTATTTAATTGGGTATGTTTTATCTTTATAGTTTTTCCAGTGTGGATTTAATTTTCATATCTTGTTGATATTTACTACTTTATTTCATGTTTCACTTTGATGTTTCTTTAGTTTTATATGAGGCCTATGGTTCTTCTCTGTATCTTACCTTATGTTGAACCATCTTGGGTGAATTTTCTAGTTGACCTGGGATGGATTGTTAAAAATTGGAATCAAAGGGAATACCTGGCCTGAAGTTTTGTTGACACTAATTGGGTGTGGTTTGGTGTTATGGTGAACAAGAGTTAGGATAATTAAAAATCAGATAGTAAGTGTGAAAATGGGTTCAGGAAAACTTATATCCATGACTAAATCGGAGTAACCATGGGTTGTTAGGGATTTTTATAAATATTTAGACTTGGTGGTTAATACTATTTAAATGAACAAGATACAAGGTTTATTGAAATGGACCTGTTATTTTCTTAAGTCTTTATCCTTGTTTGAATAATTCATATATTTTTTAAATTGTTATTATTTTAATGAAATGATATTGATACCGAAAGTTGGGCCTATGTTTTTTGAATTTGATCATCATTGATTTATTTTTTTCCTATGATTGTTAGAAAATTCCTCCTAGAAGATCTCTTCTAAATCTCAATGTGGATGTTTCGAGATAGGTTCTGTAGGAAAATAATGTAATGAACCCTTCTTTGGTAGAAGATATAATCATCACTATTGAGATTATAGGTCAAGCAGGCGTTGCGTACCCATGACAATCACTGAATCATGACACATAATTTACAAAGTAAAATCCACCTATCTTCCATGGTCCGAAATGACAGTAGGAATCAGAAAAATGGATTACATGGATTGAGAGTATATTCAACTTTATGACTTATTCTAAGGACTCTAAGGTTGTTTTTTTATGTATATTATTAAAGGATAGAGAATAAGATGGTGTGACTCCATTGTGCAAGCTATGTTGCATGAAGATCCTAATAATTTTATCCTGATACATTACATGGGGAAAATACCTAGGAGGTTTTTACCTTAGATAAGGGAGAGTATACCATTCTAGATTATTCCACCCATTTTTTTGAGTTTTTTTACTTATCACCTTATCTATTCCCAAATGATTACCTAAATGCTAGGAGGATTGAGTTGGGGTTGGGGGCCAATATTCAATTGATTAAGATTATCATGTGCATTCCAACCTTTGTAAAGGTAGTGATAAGGAAACATTGAGAAGAGGCTGACATAGCTAGAAAACTAGGTTCAGTAGGAGTTTTAGTAGGTAAAATTGTTTTCTAGGGTGTATCTTCTATCCAGAAAAGTAAGCATAAAGGTATCCATTTATCATTAGGACCCATTTCAATGGATTTATATAGATAGAATCAAGTTGTTTTCTATTAGTGTGGGTAGCCTAATCATGCCAAGATTAATTATAAGAATTATCCCAATAATTTTCATCGTTGTTGAAAATCTATCAATTTGAATTGTTTTTGTGACATGATGTACCAATGTAGCAAGGCTGAATCCACATTCACCAAGGGATCACAGTTTTTTACCATTGCTTCCAAGGTTGGTGGGTTTTAGACCAAGTTTAATTGGGATGTTCATGTTTCTAAGAAATCTTAGGGAGGAGCTAATACTAGACGTATTTATGCATTGGAGTATTCCTTAGTGGAATCTGAATAATGTCCAACCATAGTTAGAGACATGATGTTTATTTATTATTTTATGGTGATAGGCTTAATTGATGTAGGTGATACTCATTAATTTATATCATTAAATCTAGTTGAAATGTTGGGATTATATTCAGATATTATTCTATTATTTTTTGATATTTTCTTAACTTTGGGAAAGAGGTGTGAACAAGGTTTCAAGTTCCTAGCATGTCAAGTAATGATAGCCAACCATGAGGTGGGGTGGGAATTATTAGTGATCGATCTTTAGATATTTTACTTGATTATTGGAATGGATTAAATTAAAAATGGTAAGGCCTATATAGATTGTTATCACCATCGTGTTCAGATCTTATCTACCTATGGGGTCACTCATGTTTTATAGGGTGATTGGGAATCTTGATCGGGAAGGGAGGGGCATGTTGTTTATTATGATAGAGTAATATCATTGTAGTTATCATAAAATTTTCTTGATGATGTTGAACCTTGTTTGGGAAGTCAGCATCCTATGGTGGTGTGTGGGTACCCCAAGGTCTTTCTAGATGATTTTTATAGTTTGTCACCCTAGAGAGAGGTTTAGTTTACCATATACCTACTACATGGAATGATGACCATTTCTATTCCATGTTATCATATAGAGTATACTGATTTGGTAGAACTTAAGGTCCAGTTTGTAGAGCTTGAGGATAAGGGATTTATTCTTCCAAACATGTTACCATGGGCTTCACCTGTCTTCTTTGTAAAGAAAGAATATAGGAGTCTCAGACTTTCTATTGACTATTAGAAGTTAAATCAGGTGACCATCAAGAAAACATACCCATTACCCAAGATTGATGATCTTTTTGATCAGCTTAGAGGAGCTCTTTGGTTTTTAAAGTTTTACCTACAGTCAGGGTACGACCAGTTGAGAGTCCGAGAAGAATATATACCTCAGACAATGTTTAGGACCCAATATGGTAATTTTGAGTTTTTGTTTATTCCAATCATACTAAATAACTCTCCTATGGTGTTTATGGATTTTTATGAACTAAATATTTCATGGTTTCTTGGAATCCTTTATTGTGGTGTTCAGGATAATATTTTGGTTTACTCCAAGTCAGAGGAGGAGAACGTTGACCATTTGGATATCTTTCTTATAACTTGGAGGAAACATCATCTATATGTTAATCTTTATAAATTAGAGTATTGGATACAAGAAGTAACGTTTCTGGGGAATTTTATATATGATATTGGAATCTTAGTGGACCCTAAAAAGGTACATGAAGTTATGTACTTAGAGAATCCTAGAAATATGTTGGGGATCTGAATCTTCTATGGGTTGAATGGTTAATACAAGCAACATTTTAGGGAATTATCTAAGATTTTATCTCTGATGAAAAATATAATCCATAAGGGTGTGAATTTTGAGTAGAATGAAAAGTGTTAGTGATCTTTTAAGGAACTGAAGGTGATATTTAATTAATCTCTAGTTTTGATTCTTCTAGAACTAGGTTTGGGTTATGATGTTTTTTGTGATGATTCTGGAATGGGTTTGGGTTGTGTCTTTATGTAAGGGAGGTAGTTTGTAGCCTATGGCTCTTAAAAGTTACACCATTATTAGAAGAAATAACCTACCCATGAACTTAAGTTGATAGTGGTTATGCTTTCACTAAAAATGTGGCATCACTAATTCTTTATTTAATGATTTATGACATATTATGATCATAATATCCTAAGGTATATTGTCACTCAGATGGATCTAAACTTATAAAATAGATGGTGGGTAGAGTATATCCAAATTTTTTATTTTTATATTACTTATACTCATGAAAAAGGTAATGTGGTGGATAATGTGCTGAGTAAGAAATCATCAGCACAAGAAGTGAAGGAACTAGTGGAATAGTGGTATTTGATGATTTTTTGGATATGATCTTGGGAATAGAAGAAGTTGGTAGTAAGGTATGTATGAATTCAATAAAGACCGGTTTTTTATTTGATGAGTGGGTTCATCTCAAATATATGTTTGAACTTGATTAGTATATCTTTAGTAAAAACTTCTATAGCGAGGACACCTTGGGTGAGTTGCCTTAGTATCCTAGTGGTGCTTCATGTTTTCAAAAAAGGTTGCTTGTTCATTTTTCCTTGAGGTAGGATTTGATGGATAGTGGAAAATATTATGAGTGGTCTATACACCTAGGTACTACCAATATGTATCGTGATTTTATACCACTATATTGGGGTCTAGGGATGAGATGGTCGGTTGAGAATTTCATATCGCAATGTCTTAGTTTTCATAGAATTAAGGTGGAATACCAGAGACTAGCTGGTTTTTTGTAACC
This sequence comes from Viscum album, assembly GCA_963277665.1. Taxonomy (NCBI): domain Eukaryota; kingdom Viridiplantae; phylum Streptophyta; class Magnoliopsida; order Santalales; family Viscaceae; genus Viscum; species Viscum album. The sequence goes on from OY728148.1 coordinate 804,546,599, forward strand.
CTTAACCATTCTGACATGGAAATGGAATGACATTTCCATGGATTTTATCGTTGGATTAGACCAAACTCCTTGTAAGAAGGATGTGATTTGGGTGATAATTTATTGACTCAAAAAAATTTCAGATTTCCTCCCTATTAAGGAGGTGATGAAGGTTAAACAACTTGGGTACTTTTATGTAAGATTGATTGTGATACTTCATGGGGTTATCTCTATAGTTGTTTCTAACAAGGACCTGAGGTTAACATCCATGTTTTGGAAACATTTTAAGGTGGTGATGGGTTCCTAGTTAACATTGATAATAATATATCATTTGTAGATGGATGAAAAAATAGAGAGAGCTATCCAGGTTATTTAGAATATGCTTCGAGATTGTGTGCTTGATTTCGGTGGTTCTTGGGAAAAATAATTTTACTTTAGTCAAGTTTTCTTATAAAAATAGATATTAGGGATTGATTAAAATAGCACCCTTCGAGTATTTTTTTTGGGTGGAAATATAGATATCCCTTTTATTGTGAAGAGTTGGGAGAGTGGTCCTTGGTTATGTCAAGTCTTATTCTGGAGACAATGGAGAGGGTGTACTTGATCCAGAAGAGATTGATGATGGGATAGAGTCCTCATAAATCATATTAAGACCTTATTCATTGACCACATAAATTTGAAGTTTTTTATCAAGTGTTTCTTAGAGTTTCACCCCACTTGGGATATCGTCAGTTGCGTAAGAAGGATAAGTTGGTACTAAGGTTTGTGTCCCCCTTTGAGATCATTGGATGAATGGAAAATGCGGCTTACTAGTTGGACTTACTATCTAATTTGAATTCCATCCACAACATGTTTTATGTATCCCAAATGAGGAGGTATTGAATGAATAATTCCCATGTGATTGAATTGTAGGATACCAATATTGATCCTAAAATCACTATGTTTGAGAAACCAGTTCAGATTATGGATCACTAAGAGAAGGTGTTATGTAGTAAAAAATTCCATTTATCTGTTTACTGTGGAAGTGTAGATCGGATAACCATGAGACATGGGAGAGATAATTGTTAAAGAAAAAGTATTGGACTTCACTATTTGAGATTCTAGGATCTTGAGTACTTTCTAGGGACATAAATCATTTATGGTGGGGATATTGTATCACCCCACTACATTCCTATAGGTATTTTGACTATTTTTTTAGTTTCTATTTTTTGGCGCATTTCCATCTTCTTGAGAATGGAGTTCCTTAGATGGGTAAAATAAACTAAAGTCTGGTGATGTATGTATGTTTTTATGAATGGAGTCTAAGTAAAAATGTGTAAATGGGTTTAAAAGGTACTCTTTAGGACCAAAGAGCCTAAGGTTATGGTTCAGAGGTTTTCTGTATAAAACTAGGCTGAGCACTTCTTGATGGAAACATTTATATCATGGATGGGTTACATGATGTGAATATGCTATAGGGTATATTCCATGAGTCTCATATAGGGCGTGAAATGTTACATTCCATTAAACCATTACATGATGCAGAAATGTTGATTAGTATTTAATTTAATCCAAGACAATTTCTTTTTTTTTTGTGTATTTTTAATTCTTGTGGTTTCACACTGTGAAAGGGATTCAAAATGTAAATTCCTTAGATCTAGTGGTTTTAAAAATGCCGCATGCCTAAATATTTTTTCATTCAGCGCATAAGATTTCATCTCGAACCCTACAACAATTTTGGGCAATCTCCCTCCTTCTAGATCACTCTATTCAGTGTTTGAATCCAATGGCGGTTAATTCATATATCCTTGGTAAGCGTTCTTTCTGATTCTTCATTAAATTTGTTTGCAATGGCTATAATAGATATGTTTTTATTGAGATTCATGATTAATTTATGTTTTATATCGACCCTTTTTAGTTTCTTATTGTGCCTTTTGCTTAAAAGGCCAATATGTGGGTTTTTCAATCTCTTTTGTCAAAGGTGCATAGGTTTCCATAATTATTAAGGTTGGTGTATCTATAAAAGTGTTGCAAATTTCTGAAATTTTACATGATCATGTTGATCTATTTGGGTTTTCATTGAATTTTATTTTATTTAGTGTAAACAATATTTTTTTATTAAATGTGAGTATGGATTTTGGAAATGGTTCTGGACAAAATTTGAACATTGGGAACCTTGGGTGTTTTGGGAATTGGAAATAAGTAACCCTAGTGTGAGTGGAACCACTAGGGGTTACTTTTATGATATCTATAGACTACAAAAAGACTCAATATTGGTTGGAACCATCATATTATTAGTTTAAGAGTATTTTATATGTAATACATATTCCTATTTTCTAGACCCGAAATGGTGTAATTTTTATTTTATACTTAGATTATATCATGATGGTTTATTTCATGTACATTTTATCACATTTTTAGTTTACCTATTTTCTTTTATACCTAATATATTTTTGAATTTGGTGAATATGGAATGCATTTTTGGAAAACAAATTAATGTTTACAAATGGTTTTATTTATGAAGATAATTTATAAAATAGATTTTGTTTTAAAGATAGAAATCATATAGATTCTTTGGGGATACCCTACTAGGATATATTGTCAAAACCTAAGTTTTCCATTATAAGGATGTAGACCTTGTTTTATAGGACTCAAGTAAAGGGAATAGCATCATGTATAATGAAAAGTTCTCTTTTCATCTATCACCTTTGTAGTGGGATGGATTGGTGGTGACAGATTGAAACTTAGAGAGTTGTTTGGTTTGTTATAATTTATATTTTTTGTTTTGGATGGTTTTTATTGGATTTATATGTATAATGATACATATTTCTTTCATCCATTTTGTACTTTTATGTTTCTTCATTTTTACATGAGGCTTTTGGTTCTTTTCTATATTTGACCATGTGGTGGAATATATTGTATGAATTGTCTAGTTGACTCGAGCTGGTTCATTACATATGATCCTAGAAACATCCTTAGAATCTCAATATACCATCATTTATAAGAATTAGATCCCATGAAACATCCTAGGAATCCCATATATAGCCTCAGATGAAATGGCATGATCCTAGGAATCCTAGGAATCTGGAAAAATTTCATCAAACATAATAGTTGGATCCTAGGATCCTAGGTATCTCGTTTAATATGAGGGTTAATAGAAAACTACTAGGCATCCTAGGAATATTATATTATATCAGGCTCAATAGCAAGATCCAAGTAATTATAAGAATATCTTTTAGTATCAAGCTCAATTTCCAAACCCTAGGTATTCTAGGCATCTCATATCATATCAGTGTAACAATAAGATCCTAGGAGCATCCTAGGATTCTAATACATCGTCAGGTATAATAACTAGATCCTAATTATCCTAGGAAACATATATGTATTTAGTAGTAATTACTATATCCAATGAATCCTAGGAATCCCATATAGTATTAGATCATAGGAATCCTATTAAACACACATAATATCGTCAATTTTCATCACCATATCCTAGGGACATCCTTGAAATCTTATATATCATGTTCATGGGACACCATCCACATAGTACAATCTTATATATATATATATATATATATATATATAAATACAAACACACACACACACACACATCATTGGGTTGGCCATCCACTCGAACCCATCTCACATAACTAAGGTCGACCCCTCAAGTGCATACTCAACCCCATCAGTAAAGCCTTATCGGGCTCACATAATTGATTTTGGGTTCTATGGTGACTCCTAAAATCAATCACACCTACTTCCTTACACTAACCATCTCTAGGGTCAACATGAAATTGGGGAACCCACATAAGTTCCCTATATCACGTCACTTCCATGAAACCATACACAAGATCCTTGATTTCAATATCAACTCTCAATCTAGGACCATAACTCAAAGGGAATAAAATACCTCAATATTATCATGATGTCATTATGACCTCACAAGAATCATAAAAAAATATACATTGACATCAATATATGGAGATGAAAAAGTTCCCCCACATGTTCATGTCAGCCTAGGTAATTCCTCTCCCCCAACATCTCATAATTCTACCTAGGGTGTACCCTCCTAGGTAATCACATGCTATCAGGGAAGTAACAATGACCCCAGTCTCTAATCTACTATAAAATGGATATAATGTATCTCAAGACTCACATAGCCTATCCCTATATTCTATGGTGACACCAGAGGATGTCCATGCATGGTCCACCAATGTTCCTTAATTAGGGGAGCTAAGGGAACCTGTATTGTGACCCACCATGTTTTGTTAATTTCTTTTAATTTACACCAATAAGGGTCTTCTATATCTCATAATACTCTTTTCATAATCAAGACATCAATAATTGGTAACCAAAGAAACAATCCAGTGTTGAGGGTTTTATTATGTCTCTTAATAATTTATTCATTTCATGGGGTTTTAAATTGGTAATTCACTTCATTTTTAAATAGAATGTCATTATCTCTCAAGTGGAGAGGATATATGTCACATGCACATATCAAATTCATAAACCACATGTGTATGTATAGGATCCACCTACCTCATACAAAATCATTTCAATAATAAATGAACCTCATCCATCTGTGTCTAATCTCTTCTAAGATAAAATGACCATCACCAATGAACATGAGTCCCTAACTAAAATCATAGTATTTTTATTAATTTATAACAAAATTTATAATAAATCTAAAAATTTATTCTATAATTAATCCCATAATAAATTTTTACAGAATAAAGGGGTTACTAACTAGGATATTTTATGTGATGAAATCGTCAAGAAAGTGGTGCGCACCACCCCCAATATACACTTAAACCTTTATCACAAAAAGAATAAATATTTCATTCTGATTTATTTATTAATTTCATCCAAAATGTTGAAATTTATAAAATAATTCATGTAAATGAAATTATTCTTTTAATCCACACACAGCCTAGTGTGATCATCCTCCCAAGACCTCCTCTAGCTAAGACAGACACAAACCCTATCATAACAAGAATATTTCACCATGATCTAGTGAAATCATCACCGATACCCTTATGTATGATATATAAAATTCTGGTTACCCTTAATCAAAATATATAATATCTATGATACCCTTATACATGATATAGAAAAACCCTGCAATCCTTACACATCATTCTAAATAAACATTATCTATGATCCTTACACATGGACCCTCAAACATGAGGGGCATCTATACCTAAGGCTAATAGAGGGTTACCCTTACAGAAAAATCTAAAATTGTACTACTCTTATACATGGTGGGGTTCCATTCATAAGGGTAAACAAATGGTCACCCTTATATATAGAGGTACCCATATGTAAGAGTCATCATTTTTTTTGAAAAAAACATAGAAACCTCTTTTTTTCTACATAACATGTACAAACCATCCAAAAAAACTATACAACTCCTTAAAAAACAATAACTACCACTATATCTTAGCAAAAAATTAAACTGACAATCCCAACCTAATTCTAGAGAGTCATTCCTAGTTTAAAAAGGACACCCAAAATACAATAATCGGGTGTCTATTATTCCAAAAAAAATCCAAAAATCCAAAAAAACTCAAAATTATTTTGAAGATACACCCAAACCCACAACTTTAAAAATTAGCCTCAATTAACTCCTATAATATGTGGTTACTCATTGAATTTTAGAGGCTAATTATAGAAACAATATATTTCAGAGAATTTATATGGAGCGCATTGTTAGTCACAATTTTTTAAAACCTGATCACTAACCATGTTTTATATTTTTTTAGAGAAACAAATGGTACATGGTTATCCTCATGGTTATAAAATCATATATAAAAACCATGAAACCCTCTATATTTTGTTTGGTTTTAGATATTATTTTTTCACCAATATTATTGTTACCATTTGGTAACTTCTTATAGAAGTTAATAGAATGTTATAGATTTAATTTAGTCCTTGTAAATGGTCACAATTCATGGGACTTTGTTTATATTCTTAGGTTTTCTCCTTATGACTAAGCAACTCGGTGTGTGATTGTATCATTTTTACACTTAAATTCAATATCAGTTTAAATAAGTTTCTAGTGATTAAATGTAAAAAATTCTCTAAAAATTAGTGTTCTATATATTTTTGGAGAATCATGCAAAAAATAATAATTTATAAGTGAATTATTTTTTTTAATTTTTTTGGGTGATTTTATAATTTGTTCTGGGATTTGGATGCTTACAAGAGTGGTGTGATGCATGTTGAGGACAAAGTATCAAAGTAATGATCAACCAAAAAACATCTAGTGTCAAATATTTAGAGTAATTTAAATATATTTTTAATATTTAACTATAAAATATATGGTGTATTGTTTAGAAGAATTGATTCAACTGTGTGGAATATTTGAAGCTATTTTGAAACAAGTTAAGGCATCCCACCTTTTTATTACATAACTTATCATTACATTTTACAAACATAGGACCTTTAAAGTCTAGTGTCTTGGAAATCAAGAACAATAAAACATGAAAACATAAAACATTATTCTAATTCAATTGTAAAGATTAATCATAAGTTCTTACTATGTACAATTACTGCATCTCATAACCTGGAGACATACATTAAAGGAAAGGGTGAGCAGAAGCCCTAGTATGGAAAGAAAGGGAATCAGTTTACTTGTGATATCAATAAGAACTTGATGAAAAAACATAAAGACATGAGTACTGAAAGTAGAGGCATAACATAATGAAAATAAATTGAACCATAACTTGAATATGTGGATACAATATCTAATTTAGACATTCATGAGCACATCACCAAGGGTCATCCCCAAGGTGTCATAAAAATTACCAAGGTTATTCACCAAGGTATCGTGAAACTTGTTATCTCTTGAGATTAAATTCTTTACCCAATGCATCAGAGTGATATCAGGGGGCACCCATAACATTTATTTATTTTCATTTGATCCACATAGATCATAATAATTCATTTCATAAATATCCCATAGAGAGTAAAAGAAATGGGTTTCACTTCAAAATCACGACGTTTTAAAAGTGCTTAAAAATTTGATCATTATTTCAATTATAATCCATGGAAATGGAGTGAGGGTTATATGTATGTAAATTATGGAATAAATTAGATAAATTTTATGTATTTATCAATACCCTTGGAAAAGAAAATAGATTTGGGTATTCACATAAATAAAACAAGATAATTTCTTGAGAAAAAGAGAGGGATTTTGAGACGAAAATTCTACAGCATAACGTCTATATAACATGGTTTTAGAAAACATTGAAAAGAGTGGGGACAAGAGTCACCCACTCATAAATAACTAATAATACATTATGGGTATAGAATATAAAAAACAAGATCATGCTATGGATATTTTAAGGAAATTCCATATGAAAATGAAACTCGATGGAAAAGAGAAGATGCGATTTCTTTTACGAAAATTCGACAACCTAACGATGTCACTTTAAAATTCAGAGAACAAGTTGATGAGAGAATAAAGGGACTATCATAAATTGAACATGAAATGAAAATTAATAATTATAAAGAATAACATACCCACACATAATAAAATGAAAACTAGAAGACATAACATAAAGGAATTCATGAGTTAAAAGAGGAGGGTGAAAGTTTCCCTTACCTTGAAGAGTAACTTCAAAAGCATAAAGGTTGGGACCTTGGGGGGTTTGATGAAACCATGGGAGGACTAATTGGGAGGTAAAAAGACTAGAAATTTGTTGAGGAGGATTTTGGAATGAAATTCATTAGGGAATGGCTTGGTATTTATAGGGAAAGAGAGGGAATATTTAATTAATTTCCAAGGGACACCTCATCGGTGGTATTTGCAAAACCGTGGGATTGCCCATGGTATTTTACCATGGTATTGGCCACTTAGGACACCTAATAGAATATTTTACTATTAAAAATTCTACTAGATTTATTACATCATGATTACATCATCAGTGATGTCATTAAACACCTGAAACTCAAAACTATATTTTTACTATTCACTGAAAATTCAACCGTTTTAGAAAAATCCAAAAAATTTACCCTAACCTAATATCGATGCTGTGAATTCAAAAATGGACCCCATTTTATGAAAATAATTTTCTAAACATTTTTAATTTAATTTTTAAATAAAATCATTGTTTATTAAAAAAACAACTCTAAAACTATAACTTATTTTGTAACACCTTGAAAAAGTAATCATGGTCCCCTAAAATTATCATATAACCATAATAAAATAAATTAACAATTTATGATTAAATTTTATGAAAACACATTTTAATTTTAAATTATCAAATTAATTATAAAATTGTAAATAAAATATTTATGACTTACAAAGATAACAAAACTTATACTATGATCATTTTTTCACTTTTAAGATGTCTAAATTGTATTTATAAATTCATGGTTGAAGTTTCTATTTTTTTTCTGATTTACTATTCATTACTATTCATAAGGGTATGTTACTATTCATACTTTACTATTCACTAAAAAACAAGTTTATCTTATTAGAATCTAAATTTCTTACTGATCACAACTACAGAAGGCCATTTATTGAAAATCATTTCACATTTTTAATTATTTAATGTTTACATTAATATTTTAAAATAACCTTTTTCTTCCAAAATTCATCAATAATATTCATCCTATATTTATCCGAACATTTGAAAATCACAAATTTTACCATAATAAGAAACAAAAAAAATTTATACCAAGGGATTAAAAAAAGTATCTAAGGCCTCATTACATAGCCCCTTATGACACCTTCATAGGACCTAAGTGTAAGGTGTGCTGTGGTGATAGAATCTTGGAGTGGCTCAGACAACATTGCCCGAGTGGTGATTTATATCGGCTTGAACTTCTACCTTAGGTGATTCAGTTCAAGCTTCACATGTTGAAGCTCAGCTTGGGCTTTGTCTAGAGCAAAGACCATAGATGCAACCTCCTTCCCAAGCTATGATAGATGGGCTTTATATGGCCTAAGTCTACTGGATGAGGCCATTGACTCTTCTTTCTATATTAATTAACCAAGATCACTTGTATTTATAAACAATAATTGTAATGTTTAGAGATTAGTTTCCAACAGTCATGTTGACCAATAGTAATATAATAGTCTAAAACCAACCGTATCACTTCATTAATTAAAGGATATATTTTTTATAGTATAAAATAAAATAACACACAAATTTAGTAATATTCATAATAACCAAAACAGTAAATATAAATCAAATGATAGTAGTAATATATAATCTTAAAGCATATTTTTTCACCCATTTGGATGATCCAATATACAAATAAATAATAGTAATAAAATATAGGAGGGTCAAATACCATCCCTAAGCCTCATCATATCCTTGTTTCTAGATTCTATCTGAGCGATCCCACTCGATCATGAAACTCCAGGCCTTTACCCAACCTAATGTCGGGACCACTTTGTGTATAAGGTTGTATTTGTTTTCAATAGTTGTTAATGAAGATCAAAATGAAGGAGATCAAGAAGTACTCCAATGAAATGGTGGAATGTAAATTCAGATGATTATTGTACTGATCATAAGTTCAAAGAACACGTGTCAAAGGTGACACATTGTTTACAACAATGAAGAATGGTGAGGTATAATCCATCTGAGGATGATTAAAGAAGAATACATGATAGTTGATGAAAACCATGAAATTCTTCATGATTTAATGAGAACCAAGCAAGAGACTTCTTGAACAATAGAATCATATGATTTTCATGAAGTAGAGAATGATGGTTGAAGAAGAAGGCATAGTGCAAGGGATTGGACTTCTGAGATGGCCATGCACTTCACATTGTATCAAAGTATGATGATGCTAAATCTGATCTATCAAAGGATATATATCATGATAGTGGATTTTGTGATGAAAGTAGAAGAGTTGTTGAAGAAGGAAAATCACAGAAAAGAAGTTTTTTTAAGGTGATTGTGCTTGTTGACAAAGAAAACAATGACACCCAAATTTGATGACAAAGGAGATTTCATGGTGGAATGTCATGTCCAAGGGATGTGGTTAACGATCAATGTTTGATTCAAGAACGTCGACAAAGGAATGGATGATCTTGAGGCGGTACAAAAAGAGTAGATACAAGGTGGCGCCATTTTCCAGAGTTTGCCAAATTTTTGGGCCTGAAAATTGACAAATAAAAAAAATTGGTTTTTGGAAAAGCGACTTGTGCGCCGTTAAATTAAAGGAGAGGAAACTTTCATGCCACATGTTTTTCAAGATCAGAACATCAAATTATGGAAAAGGGATAATCGCCGCACAAGTTTTGGGTTTGGTCGCGCAAGTGACTAACACAACAAAAGGGACTTGTGTGCTGATTACTTGGAGGCTTGGGTACTTGCTCGCCTGTTTTTTTTCAAGATCATAACATGGAAATATGGAAAAGGGAGTGGGGCACCCAAGTTTGGAAGTTGGTCGTGCAAGTGACTTGCAGGGATAGAGACTTGCGTGCCGAGACTTGCACACCTAGGGGAGACTTGCACGCCGTCGCACAGGGTGTCCAAATGCCTATAAATACAGGTTGACCCCTCATCATTCTGCATGATCTCAACACTTATAGAAAATCATAGCTCTCGTCGTGCAGGTGTGGTGGTCCCTCAAGTGGTGTGTGGTCGTGCAAGTAGTAGTTGTGCGCCAGGTGATGGTTGCGCACCCAAGGTGGTTAGGGTGAGAAAAGAAGTGGGTCACGTAAGTTAGAAGTTGAAGAAGTGAGGGTCGCACAAGTTGCTGAGGTGAACTTGCACGCTGGTTTGGACTTGTGATCTGAAACATATGCTACATCTTGAAACTTGCGCACCAGGATTGGAGAAGCGCGCTGGGTATTGCTGAAGCCCACTGATCTTTTTGGAGCTACACGAAAGCTGGAAGATTGTCTGATACCTTCGGTGAAAAGTGTGAACTTGAGTGAAAAGGGTTGTTGTTGTGAGAAATCATCTATGTATCCTGTTTGCACTTTCTGATTATCCGGTTCAGTGGTTCAGTGCATTCAAGTGCATCATTACTGGTCTTCGATGTAAGCAGAGTCTCGTGCTAAGAAGAGGCAAATACTTCAATGAAAATCTATTTAAGAGACCTTCACATCCATAAACTGAGTGGGACTTCACCAAAGGCTATGAGCCAGGGGGAGTCAACAGGAGTGACCTGAGGGACGCAGTGAGCTATCCTTGAACCTTTTGTAAAGGCAGTGAGACTGGGACAGAGTGACTGTGCCCGAACCTTTGTAATCCACATCTAGTGAAGAATTGTTAAATTTGGTACAACTGAAAACCTATCATCATATTCTCCTTGGAGGTATCCCTTAGTGGTGAACCAAGTAAAAAGTGTTGTGTCATCTCTTTTCATGTGAATGTTTTATTTATTCTCATGACCATCATACAGGTTAAACTAGTTTATACCAATGTTGGAATAAGATCCTTGTTTTAAAATTAAAAGTTGAAACCCTAATTCACCCCTCCCCTCTTAGGGTGTCCTGGGGTCCTACACCTAAAAATTTAAAAAATTATGATTATTTGGGTACCAAAGTTCCATGGACACCCAATCAGGGTGTGAGTAAAACTTATTAGGCCACCACCAATGGGGTCCTTCACATAACTAGTAAATATAGTGTATACACTATGATATAACATAAAATAATAAATGAAAAAATAAAAATAATCAATATCATAGACCATTAGGTTCTAAGGTGACACTTAGGATTGACCATACATACTTTGAATTGTGTTTGATGTCTCGGAGCATGTTACATAATCATCGATGGATAAAATCCCAGCCTTGGATTATCATTAATATAAACAAATTATGTGTAAAAAATAGATAATAGAAATAATACTAGGTATTTCACAGTGCCTTTGGGTACAAAAATATGATGTAACACCTTACCACCTTCCTTCAGGTATGCTTTGACACTTGTTTTGGTTTCCCTTTTTATTTGGGTGTATTACTCCTTCTTAGAAATGAAGATCCATTACTGGGGAAAATGGCCTAAATTCTAAGGATGTATGTTTTTTTGTATTAATGTGTTCATGGTATAAATGTTTAATTATATTTAGAAGGTTATCATTAGGAACATAGATCCTTAAGTTTTGGTTTTTGAGGTTTTCTGTAGAAAACTGGGCAGGACACTACTTGATGGACACATTCACATTGTGAATGCATTACATGATGTAAATATATTATAAGGAATAATATATGAGTCTCATGTAGGGTGTGAAAAGTTATAGGTTTTGAAACCATTTACAAAGTGAAAACATTGATTGAGATTTAATTTAATCCTAAGTGATTTATTTTTTGGTTTATTTCTAATTCATATAATTTCACACCATGAAATGGATTTCGGAAATGAATTTCCTAGGTTCAATGTTTTTAAACATACTACAGCCCTGAATATTTTATCATTCAGTGTGTAGGATTTCCTCTCAAAGACAATGGATATTTTGGGTGATTTTGGGTGAACTCTCTCCTTCCAAATCACCCTCTTAGGTGCTTTAATCATGTGGTGATTATGTCTCATATCCATAGTAAATGTTATTTTTTTCTTCTTCATTTAATTTGGTCACCATAACAACATTAGCAGCATTTGTGATTCATATTCATGATCTATTGTTGTTTTCTATTGATCCTTTTTAGTTTCTTGTTGTGTCTTGCATTTCAATGGTTGATCTGTGGTTTTTCAATCTCTGGTTTGAGGGATATGTGTGAACAAGGAGGATGTTCATTTAATGAACTAAAAACCTACTCCTGGATTTGACCCATTCTATGAAGAACCTAAAGGATACTCTTACACCAATACCTTTTCTTAAATTACCCTTACCACTCTAGATCTCTACGGAGGCGTAAGGTCATTGGGTGCATTTGAACCCTCCTGGCTCAGGATACAAGCTTAATACTTACAAGTTCTTTTCTATGGGATTCATGCATGGAGGTGGTGTGGTTCATGACCACAATGGTGATTTCACATTTTCCTTCTCTTTATGCTTTCAGGCAAGTGAATCCCTCTAGGATGAGGTGCTAGTGATGCTTTTGGGTCTTCAATTATGTAGGTAGTGGGAAGTTATTCTAAGGGAGGATGAAATCTACTAACTAGTTCTTCATAATTGTAACGTCCCGGTTCCGAGTGCCACTCAATGGGTGCCCTGAACCCGGTTCTCCACTTGACCTCAAGGGAATTTCCCCAAACGCCAGAGGCTACCGACTAGCAGTGAGGGCCCAGGTCTGATAGTAGGAAAACTATGCCCTCATTTGTCAAATTGTAGCGCAGCGGAATATAATATAAACATACAACAACAGTGGAAGAAATAAACCATACACATTTAATATAACAACTATAGTAAATGATAACCAACCAGTTATATAGATATGATGCAACATGTCTCAAGTTCTAATAAAATAGCCAGAACATGTCACATAGCAGTACAATACAATACAGAGTTCAACAAAGAAAAAATGAAATAGCCGGTAGCATCGCGAGCCTAAGCCCGGTCCCATGCTCCCCTACTCCTCAGCAGCACTCAAGTACCTGTATAAGGACTCTTTCCATTATCTATACCTGCAGAAACGTAATATTTTTGGGCTGAAAAGGATGACCCAAACAAGGTGTGAGAAATATATCTCAGTAGGCACCCACCAAAGTCCCGTGCCCAACTGGGTGTAAACATGCAACAACAGTGTGCAAAAGTAAATGCAATAAACTAAGCAGTACACAAAGTAACTAACTTTACCAGTTATATTTCCATTTAAATATCATTTTAGCAGTTCAATTTAATAACGGTCAATGTTCCTCAAAACTAAGGCCTCGGGATAATCAAAACCTTGCCCTCAGGCTAATATAACCACGCCATCAGGCTTACCCACAGGTAATCAGAATCTTGCCCTCAGGCATTTCCCTCAGGCGTAACAGAAATTTCCCCCAGGCATAAGAAGTATCACCCTCAGGCACAGAAGTCAAGCCCTCAGGCACGAAAGGTTGCCCTCAGGTGAAATAGATCGTTGCCCTTAGGCTAATACAGTCACGCCCTCAAGCTATAGTAAAACACTTCCCTCAAGCATAAGTAACCGGGCCATGCCCAACATATAAACATGAAATTTTCATACAATTCCTCTAAAGGAAAAAGTAATGCATAATTTAAACATGGCATACCCTTGGGTATCCTGGCCAAATGGCTAAACATAGGAACGCACCAGCGGGGTGGTTCTGGATCCAAGAACTGATCCCAAACAATAGTTTTACAACTTTATTTAATCACCTATAAAATTATAGGTATTAAAAATATCCATGACCTCAGCCACACGACACCCCAAACATGGGTTCATAGCTAAAAAACACACAAAACACACTGCAGTTGGAAAATAAGCACCAAACCACCATCCTTTAACGCCAAGGAACGTTATATGCGAACGACGCCTTCTGAAATTCCCAAGAATGACGTAGATATGATGTAGAAGGAAATCCGTTTAAACTTAAATAACTCATGTTAAGGGAATAATTGGAAAGAACAATTAAAGAAGAGTGGAGGTCTTACCCGTGCGGTTCCAACGAGATCGTCCGAGGCAGAAACGGATTCCAGACGTGCGCTCGGCGGATCTCCAAAGCTTCGACCTCCTCTCCCGAGCTCCCTCTTCCCGTTATAAGCCTTCCCTGTGAAAAGGGGAGGATACTGCCCATTTTAAGTGGAAAAAACAAAGTACACGGTGTGTAGTTCCGAGTACACGACGTGTACTTCCCATTTTTAAACTATTCCTCTAGTGGCTTCCCGCCAGCATGGCACTGTTCACCTGCCGACATGACTACATGGAGTGTCTTCATGAGTACACGGCGTGTACTGTCACATAGCTGGCCACCGCCTTATTATTCGCCTATCGACTGACTACACGGCGTGTCAAGGACCACTACACAACATGTATTTGGTTCCTACACCCTTCATCGCCAACATGGACACACGCCCTGTGTACTCATCCCACACGGCCAAAAGTACACGACGTGTGGAAAAGTACACGACGTGTACTTTCCAAAATTAGGATTTTTCTCCATTTTCCATATTTTATTAAAAACACTTAAGGAAAGGAGAACAGAAAAACCCGTACCTCAAAGATAAGAATCGGGTTCTTACAAAATTCCCCCTTTAAAGAAATTTGTCCCCGAATTTCCCTTCCAAGGGTGGCGAAGAGAAAGCTGAGAATAACTCTTGCCACTGAGCACGAACATAGGTCTCCCGCTCCTAGGTTTCGTCCTACACTTGGCCATGCTGCCATAGCACCCGTACGAGAGGAACTGACCGAACTCGGAGAACCTTTGTGCTTCTGTCAACGATACGAATCAGATGCTTCTCAAAGGATGCATCCATCCGAATCTCAACCTCCTCAGGCTGAAAGGTGTGAGACGAGTCTGAATGATAGCAGC
Source organism: Viscum album (assembly GCA_963277665.1). Lineage (NCBI taxonomy): Eukaryota > Viridiplantae > Streptophyta > Magnoliopsida > Santalales > Viscaceae > Viscum > Viscum album. The sequence continues at coordinate 804,561,945 of OY728148.1, forward strand.
ACAAATGAGATACATGGAAGACGTCATGAATGGCCCAATACCTCTGTGGTAACTGCAACCGATAGGCAACCAGCCCGACTCTCTCCAGAATCTCAAACAGCCCCACATACCTCGGTGAAAGTTTACCATGTCTCCTGATCCGCTTGTGTCCCAGCCTCGGTGAAACACATAAGAAAATCTGATCCCTGACCACGAACTCCAAAGGTCGTCTACGACAATCAGCATAAGATTTATGACGAGACTGCGTGGTAGCCATCCACTTCTGAATCGACTTGACCTGCTCAGAAGTCTCCTGCACGAGACGTGGTCCCAGTAAATCCGCCTCACCTGCCGCTAACCTGAACAAAGGTGATCAGCATGGCCTACCATATAAATCCTCATAAGGTGCCATCTCGATAGTTTCCTGAAAACTATTGTTATAGGAAAACTCGACTAGGGGTATATGCTTCTCCCAAGAGCCCCCAAAGTCGAGTATTCATGCACAAAACATGTCCTCAAGCACCTGTATCGTACGCTCTGACTGGCCATCAGTCTGAGGGTGGCATGCTATGCTCAGAAGCACCCGTGTACCCAGTTCCCTCTGAAAACTCTGCCAGAAATGATACATAAAATGTGAATCCCTATCTGAAATTATAGAATGAGGAACCCCATGAAGACGTACGATCTCTCGGATATACAACTTCCCGAGCTCATCAACACAGAAGGTCTCCTTGATCGGAAAAAAGTGAGCTACCTTCGTGAATCTGTCCACACCAACCCATAAGGCATCATTGCCTCGAGGTGACCTCAGAAAACCAGTCATGAAGTCCATCGGGACATCATCCCATTTCCACTCCGGAATGGGTAACTGCTGTAACAGTCTGGCTGGCCTCTGATGCTCCACCTTCAACTGCTGACAGGTGGAATATCTCATAACAAAACCAGCCACATCTCTCTTCATACCCGACCACCAGTACTGACGTCTCAAGTCTTGGTACATCTTGGTAACCCCAGGATGAACTGCCCAGGCTGAAGCATGAAACTCCCACATCATATCCTCGCGTATATCCCCTGGAACCCATAGTCATCCATGGAAACACAGACCCTCATCACCGCCTATCGTCTAACCAGGAGGGGGGGGGGGGGTCCTCACTTGACATCGACTCCCATAGAACTAGGCCTTCTGAATCAGATAGCTATCTCATCCTCACTCTATCCAGGAGGGTAGAGGTCATAGCTAAAGATGAAAGATAGGTTTTCCACTAAGTGTCGTGCACCTCCAAATGCATCTTAGAGAAGAAATCTATGAGCTGCCACTCGCCACTGGCCTCCTGCACTGCCTGTATCTGAGTCTTCCTTCTCAGTTCATCAGCTACGACATTACCTTTACTAGGTGTATAGGAAAGCTCAAAATCGAAGGACTGAAGGTATTCAACCCACCTTCTCTGTCTCAGATTCAAGTCACGACGAGTAATGATATACTTGAGACCTTTGTGGTCAGTGAAAACCACAAAACGTTCTCCCAATAGATAATGTCTCCAACAGCGTAACACATGTACAACTTCAGCCAACTCGAGATCATGCGTCGGGTAATTCCTCTCATATGGCCTCAACTACCGAGACCTGTACAGAACTACTCGATCGCCCTGTATCAACACTGTTCCCAGCCCAATACCTGATGCATCACAGTAAACTGTATAGATTTTGCCTTACTCTGGAAGTATCAAGACTGGTGCTAATGTAAACCTTCCTTTCAGGTCCTGAAAGGTTGTCTCACAAGCTTCCGACCAAAGGAACTTTACAACCTTCTTAGTCAAACCCATCAACGGCACTTCTAAGCAGGAGAAGTCTTGGATAAAACGTCTGTAGTAACCAGCCATCCCTAAGAAACTCCATATCTCAAACAAGTTCTTAGGCTGCTCCTAGGAAACTACTGCTCTCACCTTCTCTGGGTCTATTGAAACTCCTGCCTCTGAGATGATATGACCCAGGAAGTGAATCTGATCCATCCAAAAGTGGCACTTTGAGAGCTTAGCATATAGCCGATGCTCTCTCAGTGTACTCAATACGATCTTAAGATGGGTGGCATGGTCGTGTCGAGTGTGAGAGTACACCAAGATATCGTCCACGAATACTACCATGAAAGAGTCCAAATAAGTATAGAACACATGATTCATCAGAGCCATGAAAACTTTTGGCGCATTCGTGAGTCCAAACGACATAACTGTATATTCGTATAGACCATACCTACTCCTGAAAGCTGTGAGAGGTATATCAGATGGTCTAACGTGCAGCTGATGATATCCTGACCTAAATTCAATATTAGAGAACACTTTTTCTCCACAAAGTTGATAAAAAAGATCATCAATAATCGGTAAGGGATATCGGTTCTTGACCGTCAACTGGTTCATCTTCCGATAATCCACACAGAGTCTAAGGGTACCATCCGCCTTCTTCGCAAAAAGAACTGTCGAACCCCATGGAGAAGTACTGGTTCAGATAAAACCCTTTGTATGTAACTCCTCTAACTGCCTCTTGAGCTCCTACAACTCAGGCATGGCCATCCTATAAGAAGGAATGGACACCGGTGCTGCTCCTGGCATAAGATTGATAGATAAATCCACCTCTCGCTTCGGAGGTAGACCTGAAAATTCATCCGGGAAGACATCCCTGAAACGATCAACAACTGGAGGGAAATCCATCTGACAAGTCCCCTGATCATCTAGATATAAACTCACAATCTGGGCTGTGACTCCACCTCACCCACGATGCTCTGGTCCAGCTCAACTTGCCTGAACATCCCACTCACCCTTGTATAGAAAATTTTTGCCCTCTAGTGACGTGAATCTCACCCTATGACGATGGAAATCTACAAAGGTTCGAAAGGGAACCAACCAGTCCATCCCGAGAATGAAATCATAAGATGTCATCTCTAAGACATAGGGGTCCCAAAGAAAGTGACACCCACCAACCTCAAGGGGGCACTCCTTGCACTGACACACACCAGCCGTTCAAGTTCCGAACAAAGTGTCTAGAGTCATGATATCAGAAGTAGTAGAAACAACGATCTCAAGGCTATCCACAATGGGTACAGATATAAAGCTATGTGTAGCACCCATATCAAAAAGTACTGAAGATAAGACAGAAGCTACTAGAATAATACCTCTGACTGTAGAAGGTCCGGGATCCTGCTCCTGCTGGGTCTGTTGCACTGCATATGCCTGCCCAGTGTCGCGACCCTGCGACATAGCCTGGCTACCCTGAGCTGTCCCGCCCTGCTGCCTCTGAGATCCTGGTGTCTGGCTTCCACAGCCACGACCACCATCTTTACCTACATTCCCTGACATATTCCAGTTCCCTGACTGGTAAAAAGCCACTAGTCCTACTCCCGCACACGGAGTCTACATAGAACCCCTCTAACTAGACACTGGTAGAAACAACCTGCAAAAGCACTGCATATTATCAATCTTGCCGCAAGCTCGACACTCCACTGGGTCACGTGGGCATTGCGGTCTCTTGTACCCCTATCTTCCACACTGGTAGCACCTGATCGGGCCACCTGAAGAAACTGCCTGGCTGGTACTACCACCCTGATAGAATTCCATTTGTCTCTTCCTCTTGCCACTAGAAATAGTACCAATAACTGGTGCTGAACCACCCTATCCCACACCACTAGCTTCCCACAGGTTCCTCTCTGTAATCAGTGCCTGGTTCACAATAGCATGTATAGTAGGCAACCTGAAAATATTCACCAGTGCTCAGATGTCATATCGAAGACCATCCTCAAAACGTCTGGCTCTCAACGTCTCATCACCCACCAGTACGGGTGAAAAATGTTGAAGCTTGGTGAAACGAGCAGAATAGTCCATCACCGACATAGCGCCCTGCTACAGATTCATGAACTCTCAAGCTCTATCTACCCTCAGCATCTCTGGGAAGAAGAATTCATATAAGACTACATGAAAACCTTCCCACTCCATGTATCTGTGATGCTCTGACTGGGTGCTAACATCCCACCACCTCTTGGCGGAATCACGCAACATATATGTCACGAGCTTGACCCTCCGCCCTGGAGGCATCTCAAGATGCTCTAAAATAGTCTGCATCGATCCTAGACAAGACTCCACAGCCTATGGTCCGCCATCCCCTAAAAACGTAGGTGGATGGTGCTGCTGGAAGATACGAGTCAGCTCAGCCATAGATGTGGCAGTCGACGGTGCTCCCTAAAAGGTCTTCATGAACCGCATAAAGCCTTCAAAGAACTGCGCCTCCGCGCCTATGTCTGGTATAAAGGCTGGAGCCACATCTGGCTCTGCTGGAGGATCTACTAGTAGCCCATGGCTCACCATCTTCAGAGTATACTTATTTCCTATCTCTTGTAGAACAACGCGAGGTCGTCTCAGTGGCATGACACTACGAGGTCAAAAACACACCTTAGATTCAAGATTATCAACGACTGAAAATGAAGAAACCCAAAAGGGAACAAAAGGAAGGAGGCATTCAAAATTTTCAAAACAAGACTACACAACATGTACACTATCTACATGGCATGTACTTGAATACCCTTCCCTACTCGGGTCGTTCTACACGGCTAAGCCACACGACTCCCATTGAACAAAAACTACATGGCGTGTATATAGTCTACACGGCATTTATGGTGTAATTTCCAACTGCCCGTGTCATTTGTGACACATCTGACTACTCGGCTTGACACTACACGGTGTGTTACACCTGCACACGGCGTGTACACCACCCTGTTTCCCAGCCACCCGGCTAACTCCACATGGTCTGTCCTCGGACAAGACTACACGGCGTGTCCCATAGGTACACGACATGTACTAGACGAGCTCTGCCGACCCGTGTTCTTAGTTACACGACCGAACACACGGCTCACTCTACACGGTGTGTTTTATATACACACGGCGTGTACTCAAATGGATTTCCCCGACCCATGTTGTTAGTTACACGACTGGGTCCCCAGGTCACACTACACGGCGTGTTCCATAATGGACATGGTGTGTATGTCTTAAGCTTTCCTCCGCCCATGTTGTTAGTTACACGGCAGACACTGGTTCAACACTACACGGTATGTACAGAAGCTACACGGCATGTTCGCCCCAAGATCCTCCCTTCCCCGTGTCGCCGCCCACACGGTTTATGACACGAGAATAGACTACACGGTGTGTATACTAGGAATTCTGGGAAGTATTCTCAAAAACTACTCTGGTGCCCAGAAAACACTGCAAAACTACACCTAAGTGTCAAATTTCGACCTATGAGGGCCCATGCTCCCCACGAATCAAAGTTTGACATCTTATCTGTGTTATAACAAAATAAACAGCTAATGATCCACCAAATTCTGGTCAATGGGGACCCATACTCCCCAAAAACCAAAGTTTGGCATCCATTCTATAAACCGGATCATACAAAATACTCTATCACATAGCAGGTATTTATCAAGTAGCTATCACAACAGCATGCTTTTCTAGAACAACAACTATCACAACAACATGCAATTTCTAATGCACCTACATGGCATGAAACTATGCATGGAATGTGATTTCTAGCAAGTGTCTAAATGATTCATGAGATGGAATACCCTCATCTCATCGGGTTGCAACAAAATAGAGCCCATAGATAAAATATAACAGCACAATCACAAGTGCGTCACCAAACGGTGAAGTCAAGTCAACCGTAAATTTAAAAATCAGTAAAATTGCAATACGAGGTAAATTGTCTTTTCCCTGTACACGGGTTAGCTACGCCCGGGCACAACTTATTACCAACTACCGTTCTCATCCTATCCCTGACTAAGGCTCCAAATAGTAAGTCAAAGAAAATAAACCCTTTGATACCACTTTGTAACGTCCCGGTTCCGGGTGCCCCGAACGCGGTTCGCCACATGACCTCAAGCGCATTTCCCCAAATGCCAGAGGCTTCCGACTAGCAGAGAGGGACCAGGTCTGATAGTGGGGGAACTATGCCCTCATTTGTCAAAGTGTAGTGTAGCGGAATATAATATAAACATACAACAACAGCGGAAGAAATAAACCATACACATTTAATATGACAACTGCAGTAAAATTTAACCAACTAGTTATATAGATATGATACAACATGTCTCATGTTCTAAGAAAATAGCCAGAACATGTCACATAACAGTACAATACAATACAAAGTACAACAAAGTAAAAACGAAACATTCGGTAGCATCGTGAGCCTAAGCCCGGTCCCATGCTCCCCTAATCCTCAGCAGCACTCAAGTACCTATATAAGGACTCTTGCCCTTATCTATACCTGCAGAAACGTAATCTGTTTGGGCCGAAAAGCATGACCCAAACAGGGTGTTAGAAATATATCTCAGTAGGCACCCACCAAAGGCTCGTGCCCAACTGGGTGTAAACATGCAACAACAGTGTGCAAAAGTAAATGAAATAAACTAACCAGTATACAAAGTAACTAACTTTACCAGTTATATTGCCATTTAAATATCATTTTAGCAGTTCAATTTAATAACAGTCAATGTTACTCAGAACTAAGCCCTCAGGCTAATCAGAACCTTGCCCTCAGGCTAATATAACCACACCATCAGGCTTACCCTCAGGTAATCAGAATCTTTTACTCAGGCATTGCCCTCCGGCGTAACAGAAATTTCCCTCAGGCATAGGAAGTGTCGCCCTCAGGAACAGAAGTCAAGCCCTCAGGCATGAAAGGTTTCCCTCAGGCGAAATAGATCATTTCCCTCAGGATAATATAGTCACGCCCTCAGGCAATAGTAAAACACTACCCTCAGGCATAAGTAACTGGGCCATGCCCAACATATAAACATGAAATTTTCATACAATTCCCCTCAATGTAAAAGTAATTCATAATTTAAACATGGAATAACCTCGGGTATCCTGGCCAAACGGCTAAACAGAGGAACACACCGGTGGGGTGGTCGTGGATCCAAGCACTGATCCGAAACAACAGTTTTACAACTTTATTTAATCACCTATACAATTCTAGGTATTAAAAATAGCCATGGCCTTAGCCACACGACACCCCAAATATGGTTTCATAGCTCAAAAACACACCAAACACATAACAGTTGGAAAATAAACACCAAGCCACCTACCTTTAATGCTAACAAACATTATACGTGAACGAAGCCTTCTGAAACTTCCAAGAACAACGTAGATCTGACGTAGATGAAACTCCGTTTAAACTTAAATAACTCCCGTTAGGGGAAGAATTGGAAAGAACGATTAAAGAAGAGTGGAGGGATTACCCGTGCGGTTCCAACGAGATTGTCCGAGGTGGAAACAGATTCCAAACGTGTGCTAGGAGGATCTCCAAAGCTTTGACCTCCTCACCCGAGCTCCCTCTTCCCGTTCTAAGCCTTCCCTATGAATAGGGGAGGCTACTGCCCATTTTAAGCGAAAAAAACAAAGTACACAGCATGTACTTCCGAGTACATGGCGTGTACTTCCCATTTTTAAACTGTTCCTTTGGCGGATTCCCACCAGCGCGACACTGTTCACCTGCCAACATTACTACACGGTGTGTCTTCATGAGTACACGACGTGTACTGTCACACAGTTGGCCACCGCCTTATTATTCGCCTGCCGACTGACTACACGGCGTGTCAAGGACCACTACATGACATGTATTTGATTACTACACCCTTCATCGCCGACATGGCCACACGCCCTGTGTACTCATCCCACATGGCCAAAAGTACACGACGTGTGAAAAAGTACACGGCGTGTACTTTCCAAAATTAGGATTTTCCCCCATTTTCTGTGTTTTCTTAAAAACACTTATGGAAAGGAGAAAGGAAGAAACCCGTACCTCAAAGATAAGAACTGGGTTCTTACAATAATTACCTAAAGAGTTCTCAGGTTACCCCTTGTTCTATTAATTATATTGCATGAAGGTGCAGGAAACTCACTTACAATCAATCAAGGTTCTCTATTCTTGGAGAGAGGGAAACAAAGTGGCTAATTATATTACTTCCATCCCCAATCTGGTGGGAAACATTACTCATTACCATACCAAGAACAATATTCCCCATGAGGCTGTGACTTTAATCCGAGGTGACACTCTTGAGCTCTATCATTTCAGGACTCCTTGAGCTCTTTGCATTTCTGTTCCCTATTCCCTGGAATTGTGGCTCTTTTTGTAGCTGTCCTTGCACCTTATTTTAAAAAATAAATATGAAGATGATTGAAATATATTTTCTTTGGTGTCAAAATGATTTTTAGTAAATGTGAGAATGGATTTTGGAAATGATTTTAGACAAACATAGAACATTGGTAACCCTGGGTGAATTGGGAAATAGACATAGGTAACCCTAGTGTGTTTGGAACCACTAGGGTTACTTTTGTGATATCGATAGAGTGTAGTAGGACTCGATATTAGTTAGAACCAACATTATCCTGTTTTAGGATTCTTTCATGTCTAGTATGTATTCCCATAGGCTAGATCCCAAATGGTTTTCTTTGTCATTTATACCTAGTTTATTGCATGATGATTTATTTCATATATATTTTCTCACATGTTTAGTTTACCTATTTTTATTTTATGCCAGATATATTCCTAGATTTAGTGAATATGTTATGCATTTATGAAAAAAATGAATATTTACAAATGGTTTAATTTATGAAAATGATTTATAAACTGGACTTTGTTTTAAAGCTTTAACCTTTTCATTCTTGATATTAGAGCTTGTATAGATTATTTAGTGATGTCATATTGGGATCTATGCTCACACACTAATTTTCAAATTGGGAATTTTTAAACCTTATTTTTATAGACTTAGGAAAATGGAAGGGAATTGTATCACATGATAGGTTCTCTTGTCATCTGTCACCATTGTAGTGGGATGGATTGGTGGTGATTGATGTTTATATAGAGTCTTATTTAATTGGGTAGGTTTTATCTTTCTAGTTTTTCTAGTGTAGATTTAATTTTCATATCTTATTGATATGCATTACTTTCTTTAATGCTTCAATTTGACGTTTCTTTAGTTTTATATGAGGATTATGGTTCTTTTCTATATCTTACCTTGTGTTGGACCATCTTGGGTGACTTTTCTAGTTGACCTGGGCTGGATTGTTAAAAATTGGCATCAAAGGGAATAATTGTCCTGATGTTTTTTTGACACTACTTGGGTGTGGTTTGGTGTTATGGTACATAAGAGTTATGATAGTTATAAATTAGATAGTAAGTGTGAAAATGGGTCTAGGATAACTTATATCCATGACTAAATCCGAGTGACCATGGGTTGTTAGGGATTTTTATGAAGATTTAGACTTGGTGGTTAATGCTATTTAAATGAACCAGATACAAGGTTTATTGAAATGGACCTGTATTTTCTTAAGTCATCATCCTTGTTTGAATAATTCATAATTTTTTAAATTGTTATTATTTTAATGAAATGATATTGATACCTAAAGTTGGGAGTATGATTTTTGAATTTGATCATGATTGATTGATTTTTTACCTATGATTGTTAGAAAATGACTTCTAGAAGAGATCTTCTAAATCTCAAAGAGGAAGTTTCAAGATAGGTTCTGTAGGAAAATAATGTAATGAACCCTTCTTTGGTATAAGATATAATCATCACTATTGAGACTCTAGGTCAAGTAGGTGTTGCGTACCCAGGACAAGCAGTGGATCATGACACAAAATTTATAAAGTAAAATCCACCTATCTTTCATGGTGTCAAATGATAGTAGAAATCAGAAGAATGGATTAAATGGATTGAGAGTATATTCAACTTTATGAATTATTCTAAGGACTCTAAGGTGGGTTTGTATATGTATATTATTGAAGGATAGAGAATAAGATATTGTGACTCCATTGTGCAAGCTATGTTTCACAAATATCCTAATAATTTTATCCTGAGACATTACATGGGGAAAAGACCTAGGAGCTTTTTACCTCAGAGAAGGGAGAGTATACTGTTCTAGATTATTCCACCCATTTTTTGAGTTTGTTCACTTATCACCCGAGCTAGTCCCAAATTTTTACCTAAATGCTAGGAGGTTTGGGTTGGGGTTGGGGGCCAATATTCAGTTAATGAATATTATCATGTGTATTCCAACCTTTGTAAAGGTACTGATAAGGAAACTTTGGCAGAGGCTGACATAGCTAGAAAAATAGGTTCGGTAGGAGTTTTAGTTGGTACAATTGTTATCTAGGGTGTATCTTCTCTCCAGAAAAGTAATCATAAAGGTATCCATTTTTCTTTAGGACCCATTTCAATGGAGTTATATAGACAAAATTCGGTTTTTTCTATTAGTGTGGGTAGCCTAATCATACCAAGATTAATTATATGAATTCTCCCAAGGATTTTCATCATTGTGGAAAATCTATAAATTTGAAATGTTTTTGTGACACGATGTTCCAATGTAGCAAGGATGGATCCACATTCACCAAGGGATAACAGTTTTGTACTAATGCTTCCAAGGTTGGTGGGTTTTAGACCAAGTCTAATTGGGATGTTCCTGTTTCTATGAAATCTTAGGGAGGATATAATACCAGACGTATTTATGCGTTGGAGTATGCCTTAGTGAAATCTGGAGTAAGTCCAACCATAGTTAGAGACATGATGTTTATTTATTATTTTATGGTGATAACCTTAATTGATGTAGGTGATACTCATTAATTTATATAATCAAATCTAGTTGAAATGTTGGGATTAGATTCAAATATTATTCCATTATTTTTGGATCTTTTCTTGACTTTGGGAAAGAGGTGTGAACAAGGTTTCAAGTGCCTAGTATGTCAAGTGATGATAACCAACCATGAGGTGCGGTGGGACTTATTAGGGATTGATCCTGAGATATTTGACTTGATTATTAGAATGGATTAAATTACAAATGGTAAGGCCTATATATATTGTTATCACCATCATGTTCAGATCTTATCTACCAATGGGGTCACTCATGTTTTGTAGGGTGATTGGGACTCTTGATTGGGAAGTGAGGGGCATGTTTTTCATTATGATATAGTAATGTCATTGTATTTATAATAGAATTTTCCTGATGATGTTGAACCTTATTTTGGAAGTTAGTATCCTATGGTTTTTCTGTGGGTACCCCAAGGTCTTTCTAGATGATTTTTATAGTTTATCACCCCATAGGGAGGTCGAGTTTACCGTAGAACTAATACATGACATGATGACCATTTATATTCCATGTTATCATATAGAGTATGTTGATTTGGTAGAACTTAAGGTCCAGTTTGTAGAACTTGAGGATAAAGTATTTATTCTTCCTAACATGTCACCATGGGATTCACCTTTCCTCTTTGTTAAGAAGGAATATATGAGTCTCAGACTTTCTATTGGCTATTGGAAGTTAAATCCAGAGACCATCAAGAAAACATAACCCTTACCCAGGATTGATGATCTTTTTGATCAGATTAGAGGGGATCTTTGGTTTTTAAAGATTTACCTACAGTCAGGGTACCACTAGTTGAGATTCTGAGAAGAATATATACCCCAGGCAATGTTTAGGACCCGATATGGTCATTTTGAGTTTTTGGTTATGCCAATAAGACTAAATAACTGTCTTGTGGTGTTTTTGGATTTTTATGAACCAAATATTTCATGGTTTCTTGGAATCTTTTATTGTGGTGTTCAAGATAATATTTTGGTTTACTCTAAGTCAGAGGAGGATAACATGGACCATTTGTAATCTTTCTTATAACTTTGAGGAAACATCATCTATATGGTTAGATTTACAAATGAGAGTTTTGGATACAAGAAGTAAAGTTTATGGGGAATGTTATATCTGATAGGGGAATCTTAGTGGATCCTAAAAAGGTACATTAAGTTATGTACTTAGAGAATCTTAGAAATATGTTAGGTATCTGAATCTTCTATGGGTTTAATGGTTATTACATGCAAGATTTTTGGGAATTATCCAAGATTTTATCCCTGATGACAACTTTAATCCATAAGGGTGTGAATTTTGAGTGGAATGAAAAGTGTTAGTGATCTTTTAAGGAACTGAAGGTGATATGTAATTAATCCATAGTTTTGATTCTTCTAGAACTAGGTTTGGGTTATGATGTTTTTTGTGATGATTCTGAAATGGGTTTGGGTTGTGTCATTATGTAAGGGATGTAGTTTGTAGCCTATGGCTCTTAAAAGTTACACCATAATTAGAAGAAATAACCTACCCATGACATTGAGTTTATAGTGGTTATGCTTGCACTAAAAATGTGGCATCACTAATTTTTTAGTGAATGATTTACTATATATTATGATCATAATATACTAAGGTATATTGTCACTTCAGATGGATCTAAACTTATAAAATATATGGTGGGCAGAGTATATCCAAAATTTTTATTTTTATATTACTTATACTCATGAAAAAGTGAATGTGGTGTATAATGTGCTGAGTAAGAAATTATCAACACAAGAAGTTAAGGAATCAGTGGAATAGTGGTATTTCATGATTTTTTTGAGATGATCTTGGCAATAGAAGAAGTTCGTGGTAAGGTATGTATGACTTCAATGAAGACCAACATTTTATTTGATGAGTGGGTTCATCTCAAGTATATGTTTGAACTTGATTAGTATATCTTTAGTAAACTATTCTATAGAGGGTACACCTTGGGTGAGTTGCCTTAGTCTCCTAGTGGTGCTTCATGTTTTCAAAAAAGGTTTCTTGTTCCTTTTCCTTGAGGGAGGATTTGATGGATAGTGGAAACAATGCTAAGTGTTCTATACACCTAGGTACTAACAATATGTATCATGATTTTATACCACTATATTGGTGTCTAGGGATGAGATGGTTGATTGAGAATTTCATATCGCAATGTCTTACTTTTCATAAAATTAAGGATAAACACCAGAGACTAGATGGTTTTTTGTAACCCTTAACCATTTTGGCATGGAAATGGAATGACATTTTCATGGATTCCATAATTGGTTTATCCCAAACTCCTTGTAAGAAGGATGTGATTTGGTTGATAATTGATTGAATCAAAAAAAATTCACATTTTCTCCCTATTAAGGAGGTGATGAAGGTTAAACCACTTGGGTACTTTTATATACGATAGATTGTGATACTTCATGGGATTATCTCTATAGTTGTTTCTAACAAGGACTCGAGGTTTACATCCATGTTTTGGAAACATTTTAAGGTGGTAATGGGTTTCTAGTTGACATTGATAATAGTATATCATTCGTAGATGGATGGAAAAATAGAGAGAGCTATCCAAATTCTTTAGAATATGCTTCGAGATTGTGTGCTTGATTTCGGTGGTTCTTGGGAAAAATAATTTTCCTTTAATCGAGTTTGTATATAAAAATATATATCAGGGATTGATCAAAATAACACCCTTTGAGTATTTTTTTGGGTGGAAATATATATCTCTCATTTATTGTGAAGAGTTGGGAGAGTGGTCCTTGGTTGTGTCAAGTCTTGTTCTGGAGACAATGGAGAGGGTGTACTAGATCCAGAAGAGATTGATGACGGCATAGAGTCCTCATAAATCATATGAAGGACTTCATTGAACACTGGAATTTGAAGTTAGTGATCAAGTGTTTCTTAGAGTTTCACCTCACTTGGGATATCATTAGTTGCGTAAGAAGAATCAGTTGGTACTAAGGTTTGTGTATCCCTTTGAGATCGTTGGATGAATGGAAAATGTGGATTATCGGTTGGACTTACTATCTAATTTTAATTCCATCAACAAAATGTTTTATGTATCCCAAATGATGAGGTATTGAATGGGTAATTCACATGTGATTTAATGGGAGGATACCAATCTTGATCCTAAAATCTCTATGTTTGAGAAACCAGTTCAGATTATGGATCGCTGAGAGAAGGTGCTATGTAGTAAAACAATTCCGTTTGTCTACGTACTGTGGAAGTGTGGATCAGATAACCATGAGACATGGGAGATAGAATTGTTAAAGAGGAAGTAGTTTACTTCACTTTTTGAGAGTCTAGGATCTTGAGGACTTTCTAGGGACATAAATCATTTATGGTGGGGATATTGTAACACCCCACTACATTCCTATAGGTATTTTTGACTATTTTTTTTGTTTCTATATTTTTGGTGCATTTCCATATTCTTGATAATGGAGTGCCTTATATGGGTAAAATAAAATAAATTCTGGTGATGTATGTTTGTTTTTATGAATAGAGTCTAAGTAAAAATGTGTAAATGGGTTTAAAAGGTACTCTTGAGGACCAAAGTGCCTAAGGTTTTGGTTCATAGGTTTTCTGCAGAAAACTGGGATGAGCACTTCTTGATGGGAAAATTTATATCATAGATGGGTTACATGATGTGAATATGATATAGGGTATATTCCATGAGTCTCATATAGGGTGTGAAATGTTACATTCCATTAAACCATTACATGATGTAGAAATGTTGACTAGGATTTAATTTAATCCAAGACTATGTTTTTTTCTGTGTATTTTTAATTCTTGTGGTTTCACACTATAAAATGGATTCATGATGTAAATTCCTTTGATCTAGTGGTTTTAAACATGATGCATGCCTAAATATTTTTCATTCAGCGCATAAGAATTCCTCTCGAACCCTACAATGATTTTGTGCAATATCTCTCCTTCCAGATCACTCTATTCAGTGTTTGACTCCAATGGTGGTTAATTCATACATCCTTCATAAGCAGTCATTCTGATTCTTCATTACATTTGTTTTCAACGACTATAGTTGATATTTTTTATTGATATTCATGATTAATTGATGTTTTATATTGACCCTTTGCAGTTTCTTATTGTGACTTTTGTTTAAAAGGCCAATATGTGGGTTTTTAAATCTCTATTGTCAAAGGTTCATAGGTTTCCATCATTATTAAGGTTGGTGTATCTATAAAAGTGTTATGAATTCATGAAATTTTATATGATCTTGTTGATCCATTTGGGCTGTTCATTGAGATATATTTTATTTAGTGTAAACATGATATTTTTATTAAATGTGAGTATGGATTTTTGAAATGGTTATGGAAAAAATGTGAACATTGGGAACCTTGAGTGTGTTGGGAATTGGAAATAAGTAACCCTAGTGTGCATGGAACTACTAGGGGTTAATTTTATGATATCTATAGACTCCAACAAGACTCAATATTGGTTGGAACCAACATATTCCTGGTTTAGTAGTATTTTATATCTAATACATATTCCTATTTTCTAGACCCTAAATGGTGTATTTTTTATTTTATACTTAAATTATATCATGATGGTATATTTCCTAGAAATTTTATCACATTTTTAGTCTACCTATTTTTATTTTATAGCTAATATATTTTTGAATTTGGTGAATATGGTATGAAGTTTTGGAAAACAAATTAATGTTTACAAATTGTTTTATTTATGAAAATAATTTATAAAATATATTTTGTTTTAAAGACAGAAATTATATAGATTCTTTGGTGATACCCTACTAGGATCTATTTTCAAAACTTATTTTTTCCATTTTATGGTTTTAGACCTTGTTTTATTGGACTCAAGTAAAGGGAAGGGCATCATGTAGAATGACAAGTTATCTTGTCATCTATCACCTTTGTAGTGGGATGGATTGGTGGTGAAAGATTGTAACTTATAAAGTTGTTTGGTTTGGTCTACTTTATCTTTTTTTTGGATGGTTTTTCTTGGATTTATATGTATAATGATACATATTTCTTTCATCCATTTTGTACCTTTATGTTTCTACATTTTTACATGAGGCTTTTGGTTCTTTTCTATATTTGACCATATGGTGGAATATCTTGGATGATTTGTCTAGTTGACTCAATCTGGTTCATTACATCAGATTCTAGAAACATCCTTAGAATCTCAATATACCACCAGTTATAAGCATCAGATCCTATGAAACATCCTAGGCATCCCATATACAGCCTCAGGTGAAATGACAAGATCCTAAGAATCCTAGGAATCTTGAAAAATATCATCAAAACTTAATAGTTGGATCCTAGGCTCCTAGGTATCTCATTTAATATGAGGGTTAATAGAAAACTACTAGGCATCCTAGGAATATTATATCATATCAAGCTCAATAGCAAGATCCAAGTAATTATAAGAATACCATTAAATATCAAGCTCAATTTCCAAACCCTAGGTATTCTAGGCATCTCATATCATATCAGGTGTAACAATAAGATCCTAAGAGAATCCTAGGATTCTAATACATCATCAGGTATAATAACTAGATCCTAATTACCCTAGGAAACCTATATTTATTTATTAGTAATTACAAGATCCAAATAATCCTAGGAATCCCATGGAGTATTAGATCATAGGAATCCTATTAAACACACATAATATCATAAATTTACATCACCATATCCTAGAGACATCCTTGAAATCTAATATATCAAGTTCACAAGACACCATCCATATAGTAAAATCACACACCCACACACATGTATATATTAATAAACACACACACACACACACACATCATTGGGTTGGGCATCCACTCGAACCCATCTCACATAACTAAGGTTAACCCATCAAGTGCATACTCATCCCCATCAGTGCAGCCATATCAGGATCACATAATTGATTTTGGGTTCTATGGTGACTCTTAAAATCAATCACACCTACTTCCTTACACTAACAATCTCTAGGGTCAACATGACATTGGGTAACCCACATAAGTTCCCTATATCACGTCACTTCCTTGAAACCATACACATGATCCTTGATTTCAATATCAACTCTCAATCTTGGACCATCAGTCAGAGGTAATAAAATACCTTAGTATTATCATGATCTCATTATGAACTCACAATAATCATAAAAAATATACATTGACATCAATCTATAGAGATGAAAATGTTCCCCAACATGTTCATGTCAGCCTAGGTCATTCCTCTCCCCCAACATCTCATAATTCTACCTAGGGTGTACCCTCCTAGGTACTCACATGCTATCGGGGAAGTAACACTGACCAAACTCTCTAATCTACTATAAAAGGGATATAATGTATCTCAAGACTCACATAGCCTATCCCTAGGTTATATGGTGACACATGAGGATGTCCATGCATGGTACAACAATGTTCTTTAATTAGGGGAGATAAGGGAACCTATATTGTTACCCACCATGTTTTATTAATATCTTTTAATTTACACCCATAAGGGTTCTCTATATCTCAAAATACTCTTTTCATAATCAATACATCAACAATCGGCAACCAAAGAAACAAGCCATCGTTTAGGGTTTTATTATGTCTCTTAATACTTTATTCATTTCATGGGGTTTTAAATATGTAATTCATTTTATTTTTAAATAGAATGTCATTATCTCTTATGTGGAGAGGATATATGTCACATGCATATATCAAATTCATAAACCACATGTGTATGTATAGGAACCACCTACCCCATACAAAATCATTTCAATAATAAATGAATCTCATCCATCTGTGTCTAATCTCTTCTAAGATAAAATAACCATCATCAATGGACATGAGTCCCTAACTAAAATCATAGTATTTTAATTAATTTATAACAAAATTTATAATAAATCTCAAAATTTATTCTATAATTAGTACCATAATTAATTTTTAAAGAATAAAGGGGTTACTCACAAGGATATTTTTTTGTGACGAAATCATCAAGAAAGTGGTGCGCACCATGCCCAATATACACTTAAACGTTTATCACAAAAAGAATAAATATTTCATTCTAATTTATTTATTAATTTCATAAAAAATGTTGAAATTTATAAAATAATTCAAGTCAATGAAATTCTTCTTTTAATCCACACACAGCCTAGTGTGATCATCCTCCCAGGACCTCCTCTAGCTAAGACAGACACAAACCCTATCATAACCAGAATATTTCACCATGATCTTGTGAAATCATCACTAATAACCTTATGTATGATATATAATCTTCTGGTTACCATTAATCAAAATATATAATACATATGATACCCTTATACATGGTATAGAAAAATCATGCAATCCTTACACATCATTCCAAATGAACTTTATCTATGATCCTTACACATAGACCCTCAAACATGAGGGGAATATATACCTAAGGGTAATAGAGGGTTACCCTTACACAAAAATCTAAAAATTTACTACTCTTATACATGGTGGGGTTCCATTGATAAGTGTAAACACAAGGTTACCCTTATATATAGGGGCAACCATATGTAAGGGTCATCATTTTTTTGAAAAAAACATTGCAACATCTTTTTTACTACATAACATGTAAAAACCTTCCAAAAAACTATACAACTCTTTAAAAAACAATAAATACCACTATATCTTAACAAAAAATTTAACTGACAATCCCAACCTGATTCTAGAGACTCATTCCTGGTTTAAAAACAACACCCAAAATACCATAATCAGTTGTCAATTATTCCAAAAAATTCAAAAAACCCTAAAAAAATAAAAATTATTTTGATGATACACCCAAACCCACAACTTTAAAAATTAGCCTCAATTAACTCCTATAATATGTGGTTACTCAGTGAATTTTAGAGGCTAATTATAGAAACAATATAATTTTAGATAATTTACATGGAGTGCATGGTTA
Source organism: Viscum album (assembly GCA_963277665.1). NCBI lineage: Eukaryota > Viridiplantae > Streptophyta > Magnoliopsida > Santalales > Viscaceae > Viscum > Viscum album. Next base: position 804,580,459 of record OY728148.1, read on the forward strand.
GTCACAATTTTTTAAAACATGATCACTAACCATGTTTCATATTTTTTTAGAGAAAAAATGTTACATGGTTAGACTCATGGTTAGAAAATCATATATAAAAACCATGCAACCCCCTATTTTTTTAGTTTTAGATTATCTTTTGTCACCAATATTATTGGTAACATTTGGTAACTTCTTATAGAAGTTAATGGAATGTTATAGAGTTAATTTAGTCCTTGTAAATGGTCATAATTCATGGTACTTTGTTTATATTTTCAGGTTTTCTCCTTATTACTAAGCGACTCGGTGTGTGATTGTATCATTTTTACACTTAAATTCAATATCAGTTTAAATAAGTTTCTAGTGATTAAATGTAAGAAATTATCTAAAAATTAGTGTTCTCTATATTTTTGGAGAATCATGGGAAAAATAATAATTTAGAAGTGAATTATTGTATTTTTAATTTTTTTGGGTGATTTTATAATTTTTTCTTGGGTTTGGATGCTTACAAGAGTGGTGTGATGCATGTTGAGGACAAAGTATCAAAGTAACGATCAACCAAAAACCATCTGGTGTCAAATATTTAGAGTAATTTAAATCTATTGTTAAGCTTGAAATATAAACTATATGGTGTATTGTTTAGAAGAATTTATTCAACTATGTGGAAGAGTTGAATCTATTTTGAAACAAGTAATGGCATACCACCTTTTTATTACATAACTTTTCATTACATTTTACAAACATAGGACCTTAAAATTCTAGTGTCTTTGAAATCAAGAAAAATAAAACATGAAAACATAAAAAATTATTCTAAATCACTTGTACATCTTCATAATAAGTTCTTCCTATGTACAATTACTGCATCTCATAACCTGGAGACATACATCAAAGGAAAGGGTGAACAGAAGGCCTGGTAAGGAAAGAAAGGGAATCAGTTTACTTGTGATATCAATAAGAACTTGATGAAAAACATAAAGATAGGAGTAATGAAATTAGAGTCATAAAATAATGAAAATAAATTGAACCATAAATTTAATATGTGGATACAACATTTAATTTATACATTCATGAACATATCACCAAGGTTTATCCCCAAGGTGTCATAAAAATTACCAAGGTTATTCACAAAGGTATCGTGAAACTTTTCATCTCTAGAGATTAAATTCTTTACCCAATGAATTGGAGTGCTATCAGGGCACACCCTTAACATTTCTTTATTTTCATGTGATACACATAGATAATAATCATTCATTTCATAAATATCCCATAGAGAGTAAAATAAATGGTTTTCACTTCAAAATCGTGATGTTTTAAAAGTGCTTAGAAATATGATCATTATGTCATTTATAATCCATGGAAAGGGAGTGAGGGTTATAAGTATGTAAATTATGGAATCAAGTAGATAGATTTTATGTACTCATGAATACCCTTGGAAATGAAAATAGATTTGGTTATTCACATAAATAAAACAAGATAATTTCTTGAGAAAAAGAGAGGGATTTTGAGACGAAAATTCTACAGCATAACAGCTATATTACATGGTTTTAGAAAACATTGAAAAGATTGGGGACAAGATTCACCCACTCATAAATAACTCATAATACAGCATGGGTATATAATAAAAAATATAATATCATGGTATGGATATTTTATGGAAATACAATATGAAAATGAAACTCAAAGGAAAAGAGAAGATGTGATTTCTTTTACGAAAATTTGAGAACCTAACGGTGTCACTTAAAAATTCAGAAAACAATTTGATGAGAGCAGAAGGGGACTCTCATAAATTGAACATGAAATGTAAATTAAGAATTATATATAATAACATAACCCCACATAATAAAATGAAAACTAGAAGACATAACATAAAGGAAGTCATGACTTAAAATAGGAGGGTGAACGTTTTCATTACCTTGAAGAGTAACTTCAAAAGCATGAATGTTGGGACCTTGGGGGGTTTGAGGGAACCGTGGGAGGAATAATTGGGAGGTTAAAAGACTAGAAATTTTTTGAGTGGGATTTTGGAATAAAATTAATTAAGGAATGGCTTGGTATTTATAGGGAAATAGAGGAAATATTTAATTAATTTCCAAGGGACACCTCATCGGTGGTATTTGCAAAACTGTGGGCTTGCCCATGGTATTTTCCATGGTATTGGCCACTTGGGAAATCTAATATCATATATTACTATTCAAAATTCTACTAGATTGATTACATCATGATTACATCATCAATGATGTCATTAAACACCTGAAATTCAAAACTGTATTTTTACTATTCACTTAAAATTCAACCGTTTTAGAAAACTCTGAAAATTTTACCCTAACCTAATATAGATGCTATGAATTCAAAAATTAACTCCATTTTATGAAAATAATTTTCTAAAAATTTTTAATTTAATTTTTAAATAAAATCATTATTTATTAAAAAAGAACTCTAAAACTATAACTTTTTTCGTAACACCTTGAAAAAGTAATTAAGGTCTCCTAAAATTATCGTATAATCATAATACAATAAAGTAACAATTTATGATTAAATTTTATGAAAATAAATTTTCATTTTAAATTATTAAATTAATTATAAAATTTTAAATAAAATATTTATGACTTTCAAAGATAACAAAACTTATACTACGATCATTTTTTCACTTTTAAGATGTCTAAATTGTATTTATACATTCATGGGAGAAGTTTCTATTTTTTTGTCTGATTTACTATTCATTACTACTCATAAGGGTATGTTACTAAACATACTTTACTATTCACTAAAAAACAAGTTGATCTTATTAGACACTAAATTTCTTACCGATCACAACTGTAGAAGACCATTTATTGAAAATCATTTCACCTTTTTAATTATTTAATGTTTACATTAATATTTTAAAATACCCTTTTTCTTCCAAAATTCATCAATAATATTCATCCTATATTTATCCGAACATTTTAAAATCACAAATTTTACTATAATAAGAAATAAAAATTTTATTTATACCAAGGGATTATAAAAAGTATCTAAGGCCTCATTACATAGCCCCTTATAACACCTTCATAGGACCTAAGTGTAAGGTGTGCTATGTTGATAGAATCCTGGGGAGGCTTGGACAACATTGCCCAAGTGGTGATTTATATCAGCTTGAACTTCTCCATTAGGCGATTCAGTTCAAGATTCACATGTTGAAGCTCACCTTGGTCTTGGTCTAAAGCAAAGCCCAGAGATGCTACCTCCTTCCCAAGCTCTGATAAATGGGTTTCGTACGGCCTGAGTCTACTATATGAGGCCATCAAATCTTATTTCTGTATTAATTATCCAAGATCACTTGTATTTATAAACAATAATTGTAACATTTAGAGTTTATTTTCTAACGATCATATTGACCAACAATCATATAATAGTCAAAATCCAACAATATCACTTCATTAATTAAAGGATATTGTTTTTAGAGTATAAAATGAAATAACACAAAAATTTAGGAAACAAATATTACTCAAAAGTTAGAGTCATTACATTCTTCCCCCCTTAAGAAATTTCATCCCCAAAATTTTAAATCATACCCTAAGAAGAGAAAAGGTGTGTATACTTCTGCCTCATAGAATCCTCTGCTTCCTAGGTGGATTCGTTGCATTTTTGGTTCCTCCATGACACCTTAACAAGGGGTAGTCTGGTAGCGTAGAACCTTGTCTCTATGATCCAAGATCTCTACCGTCAACTCCTCATAAGAGATTTCATGTTCCAGTTGTAACACCTTTGAATTCAGTACATGTGAAGGGTTAGGTATGTACTTCCTCAAGATGGATATATGGAAGACATCATGAAGTTGTGCTCTATTTGGAGCAAGTGCAAGCTGATAGGCCACTGATCCTACATGATCAAGGATTTCACAGGGGCCAATGTAGCTAGGAATGAGATTACTTTTCTTCTCAAACCTCATGAATCTCTTCTAAGGTAAAATTTGAAGAAATACTTTGTCACCAACATCAAACTCTAAGTCCCTTTGACGGTTGTCGACATAGCTCTTTTGCTGACTCTGAGTAGCCTTAATGTGTTGCTGGATGGCATGGACTTTTTCTATCATCTCTTGCACAAGATCAGAACCAAAGAAGTTTTCTCCCACCAACTTCATGACAACAAGTAGAAGTTCTATATCACTTACCTTATAGAGCTTCATAAAGTGCGATTTGAATGCTCAAGTGGAAGCTGTTGTTGTAAGAGAACTCAACTAAAGGGATATGTTGATCCCATCCACATTTAAATTCCACTGAATATGTTCTCAGCATATCCTTGAGTGTTTGAATAGTCCTTTTAGATTGGTCATCAATTTGGGGGTGATAGGCCATATTGAAATTAAATTCAGTGCTCAGAGCATATTGAATAATTCTCCAGAAATTTGATGTGATCCTTGGATCATGATTAGATATGATAGAAAGTAGAACTCCATCTAGCCTTACTACTTCCTTCACATAAATCCTAGAAATTTGATCAAGAGAGAAATCTTCCCGAATAGAGATAAAATAGGAAGTCTTGGTGAGATGGTCCATAATAACCCATATCACATTGTTTCATTTGGAAGTTCTCGAGAGACCAGTGACAAAGTCCATAGAGATATTGTCCCACTTCCATGATGGTATGGGTAGTGGTTTTAATACCCCTTTAGGAATTTGTTTCTCTGACTTCACTTACTTACATACTAGGCACCTGGAAGTGTAGTAAGAAATTTCCCTTTTCATATTATCCCACCAATAATGATCATGAAGGTCCCTATACATTTTTGTGATTCCATGATGTATAGAGAAATTAGAGTTATGAGATTCATCCATCATATCCTTCTTTATTTCTAGAATATATGGAACACATAGTCTTGTATGAAATTTCAGTACACCTTCTTGATCAATATTGAAATCAAGAAACTTCCCATCCTTCACAGCCTCAAACTTCTTCTGTAACAAAGGATCTTCTTTATGATATTTCTTGATCTTATCAAGTAATGATGGTTGAGAAATTATTGGGTTAGGTTTGATGATGTCCCTTCCCTTATAATTCCCATTTCCAGCATTACTAGGTCGTTGATCAAAGGATCTCTTTGAATCCTCATCATGGAAAGAAAAACTGGGTCTTTCCTGCTAAATGCATCAATGACTTTGTTTGCTCTTCCAGGATGATAATGAATAGAACAATCATAGTCTTTGAGAAGTTCCAACCATCTCCTCTATCTCATGTTCAATTCCTTTTGTGTGAAAATATACTTCAAACTTTGGTGGTCTGTGTATATATCACATTTATACCCATAATGATAGTTCCTCCATATCATCAGAGAAAAAACGACCGTAGCTAGCTCTGGATCATGCGTTGGATAGTTCTGCTCATGAGTCATCAAATGTCGAGATGCATAAGCAATGACTGTCATTTTTTAAGTGAGGATGCACCCAATCCCTTTTAGAGATGCATCGCTAAAAATAACAAATCCTTCTCCACTTGAGGGTAGAGTTAACATAGTTGCAGTAACCAATCTATTATTTAGATCTTGGAAACTTTACTCACAATCCTTTGTCCAAATGAACTTAACCCCATTTCGAGTTAACTTGGTTAATATATTAGAAAGTTATGAAAAGTTTTTCACAAACCTCCTATAATATCCCACTAATCCAAGGAAACTATGAATATCAGTTATCATTGTAGGCTGAGGCCACTCCTCTACAACTTTTTTCTTTGTGGGGTCAACTGTGATTCCTTCATTGGTAACAATGTACCCCAAGAAAGCAACTTTCTTTAAACAGAATTCAAATTTTCTGAACTTCCCAAAAAGACTCTCCTTCCATAGAGTTTACAAAATAACCCTTAGATGGTCCTCATTCTCCTTGTGACTTTTTGAATATATCATAATATCATAAATAAAAACTACCAAAAAGTTATCAAGGTAGCCCTTAAAGACTCTATTCATCAAGTCCATAAAAATAGAAGGTACATTAGTCAGTCTGAAGGGCATAAAAACAAACTCATAATGTCCATATCTTGATCGGAATACAGTTTTTAGAATATCTTCTTTCTTCACTTTCAGTTGATGATAACTAGATCGAAGATCAATATTAGAGAAGAATTGAGCCCCACAAAGTTGGTCAAATAAGTCATCAATTCTTGGAAGAGGGTATTTGTTCTTCACAATGATCTCATTCAGTTCTCTATAATCAATGCATAGCCGCATCGATTCATCCTTCTTATTCATAAAGAGAACTGGTGCTCCCTAAGGATATGCACTCGGTTAGATAAAACCATTCTCCAAAAGATATTGGAGTTGTTTCTTTAACTCCTTCAGCTCCGTATTTTCCATCCTATATGGGGTATTTGATATCGGATGGGATCCAGGTATGAGTTTAATGGAGAACTCTACCTCTCTTTCTGGGGGAGGTTTGGGTAATTCCTCAGGAAATACGTCAATGTATTCCTGGATGATGGGGACATTTTTTATCATCAAACTCTCATTTCCTTCTTCTTATTCACTGATAAACTCCATAAAGAAAGATATATGAGGTTATTCTAGAAAAATATCAGGTTGAGATATCTCTACTTGGAAGATAATTGTAGGTTTTCCATTTAAGACTACTAATATTTTCTTTCCTTTTCATTTTATCATAGCATTATACTTTGAGAGACAGTCCATCCCTAGTATAATGTTTAATTCTATCATGGGAATGACTACTAGATTTGCGATAATATTGTGATAACTATAGTAAATACTAGAGTTTATAAACACTGATGATTCTTGGATAATCCCACCAGGAGTCTTGACTAATAACTCTACTTTTATCAAATCGGGGGTTGATTCTAAATTCTTTGAAACTTGGAGAAAATAAAGGAATGTGTAGAACCAGAATAAAAAAAATTACTTGCTATATTTGAGAGAACAACAAGAGTAACTTCCACCACATAATTTGGTGCTTCAACTTCTGCTGTAGTGATTTAAAAAGTACAAACTTTTTCCCTTGGCCATTGTAGAGGCTGATGGTGATTCCCCTCCACTACCCTCAGATTTGGACAGTGATTGGTAAAGTGCCCAATTTGTCCACACATATAGAATTGGTCATTAGGTAGGTCCTGAACCATATTACCCTTGTTGTTAGTGTTGTGAATTTTTGTCTTTACCTCACTACAACAATTCCATGCAATGTGGCCATCTCTACCACACTTTTAGCACTTCTAACTCCTGAGCATGTAGTTCCTTGAATGCTTCTTCCCACATTTATTACATGTCGGATGTTGCGCTTGCTTTCCTCCTCTTCCCTGATTGAAGCTCTTCCCTAATCTTGGATCCATCAATCTCTTATTTTCATTGGATTTATGAGACCACTGCATCTCACCAAACTCCAGTTCATCTTTCATCGCACTCTGCACAATCTCCTCATAATTATCATAGTCTTGGTTGGATAGATTATTCCATAGATGAGGTATCAGTCCACCAAAGAATATATCAACATTACCATTTGGATCCATGACCAAGCTAGAGGTATATCAGGAAAGTTTGGTGAAGTTCATCTTGTAGCTTCCTATAGATTCATTATCCTTCTTCTTCATCTCGAGAAACCCCTTATCCATTATTGTTCTCATCAATTGAGGAAAATGTAGGATCGAAATAGTGATGTAGATGCTCAATATACAAGAGGGGGGGGGGGTGAATTGTATACTTTAAAAATTCCTTTGGAACCTTTAAATTTAGTTAAGAATAACTATGTTTTCCTTAAGCAAAGGAAAGGGCTAATTTTAACAAAGTTAAACTAAGCAAATTCACAACACCTCTTAACACCGAATGCAAACTAGGAAAGAGATTCCGAATGAGGGTTCCAAAAATATGGTTTCGGAAATTGAAACTTAACAAAAGATTACAATATGAGATTATACCTTAAAGCGTATAGAATCTAAATGAAACAAAGTACAAATAAGGAATTATAAGAAAGTTATACTTTCCTTATATTACAAAATGCAGCATAATATAAACAAGTAGTAAAACTACAAGTAACAAGATATAAGTCTTTTAACCCAAAGAGAAGGGTATCCAAAAACGTTGGATAAAAGTCCCTTGATTTATACTTTCAAGCAAGTCTGTCTTACCCACACCATGGTAAGCCCTCGATACAAAGATCAGAGTCTCTGTCTTGCTATCCCCGCAAGCACTCAACTTCAAGATAGTTGGCAACCTCTGTCTTCCTCAGCAAGGAAGCCCTCGAACTTCAAGGTAGTCGGCAACCTCTGTCTTCCTATCTCCGGAAGCCCTCGAATGTAATCACCAACATTCGGAGTCACACGAAGCTTTGAGAGTTAATAAGAGCCTCTCTCTCTAGAATTCACTTCAACAGCATGTATGCACAAAACCAAGTTGTTCATCTGTCATCAGTATCATCAAAATCATCAATCATGAGCTCTTTCAAATGAGCTCCTATTTATAGGTAAGGTCGGCTCCTTCTCCAACGGCCATATTTTCCTTAAAGATCGGAGGGACCTGTACACATGTCACTTAGACAACGGTTAGTTTATAACAAAATAGATGTAACAGAATGTACGACATCGTTTTAATTCTGACTCAAAGGTTCGGAATGAACGTTTCAGAGTAAAGGTTTGGAGTGTAATGAAAATAATAAGAGTAGACAAATTTTTAGAAGTGTAAGCAATATAAAAGTTCGGAGTCTAACAAAGATATTTTTCGGAGTCTGAATTAATTCAGAGTGTATAAAACAAAGATACTCGAATTCTTTTTAATAGGTGAATTTGGAATGAGAATTCGGAATAGGAATTCGTCATCAGAAATCGTAATGAGAATTCATCATAAGGATTCGTAATGAGAATTCGTCATCAGAATTTGTAATGAGAATTCGTCATCAGAATTCGTAATGAGAATTCTTCATCAGAATTCGTAATGGGAATTCAGAATGAGATTTCTTCATTAGAATTCGTAATGAGAATTATTCATTAGAATTCGTAATGAGAATTCGGAATGAGATTTCTTCATTAGAATTCGTAATGAGAATTCTTCTTCAGAATTCGTATCCTGAATCTGGAATAGAACTTAGTCAGAGTTCATATCCGGAATTCGGAATGAAACTTCCTTATAGTTCTTATCCAGAATCCGAATCCTAAAACAGAATGCTTAATAACAAAGTTTCAACGATTCCGAGAAAATTAATCCGAATCTCATACTTAAGAAAAACATGGATGAAAATATGATAAGGATAATTTTTCTTATGTAAGCGAATTTCCTTATAAAAGCAATTTTCCTTAAGAAAGCAGTTTTTCTTATAAAAGCAATTTTCCTTAAGAAAACGATTTTCCTTATAAAAGCGATTTTCCTTAAGAAATCAATTTTTCTTATAAAAGCGATTTTTCTAAAGATAAGGTGTTTGTGATTTTCAAAACAAGAAGGAATGGAAAAGTCATAAGGAAAACCTTAATGACTCAACAATCTCCCCCTTTTTGGAAAGCACAAACATCCTTACAAAAAAGAAATTCTAAGAAGAAAGAAAAACATTAAGGCTTTTCTCCCTTTGCTTTAAGGATATTGATGAATACGACTAACTCCCCCTTAGGCTTTGAAACTCTAATGATCATATTCAGATTTCCAGAGTGATAGATAAGAATGTCTTCTTTAATGAAAAAGCTCCCCCTTAAACAAACTCTTATTAGAGTTTTTCTTTTTCTTAAGGATCTTTTTCTTCTCCCCCTTTGATAAAATCTTATTAGAGTTCTTATTCTTCTTAAGGATCTTTTCCTTCTCACCCTTTGTGATTTTCAAAAAGAATTGAAGGGAATGGAAAAAATAAAAAAGTACCTGAAAAATTAGTAATGACAACAATAGAAACAACAAGCATGACTTTCATTAAATTTGAAATCTCAACAAAAAAAAGAATACAATAAAAAGATCGGATTTGGTTATTTCGGATCTTTTTCCTTCGACATGAGCCCCTTTAGAATAGTCTTGATCTTCTTCAGGTCTTTATGATCTTCTTCAGCTTGCTTCTCTAAGACAACTATTCTTGCGGACTGAGCTTCAATTTTTTCTTCCTGGGCTTTGATCTTTTCTTCCTGAGCCTTCATCTTTTCTTCCTGAGCCTTCATCCTTTCTTCAAAATCAATCCGATGATCCCTTTAAAACTTCCAGTTTTGAGAAATGGAATTCAGCTTCCCATTCAGATCTCTTACTTCTTGAATCCGGAAGTTCTTTTCTTCTGTCAACTTCTCTTCAAAGGATGCAGTTAACTCATTTATCTCCTTGTCCTCGGTCTCAAAAGCATCTTTAACATTGTCTTGAAACTCATCGAATAACCTCATCTCTTCCACAGTTTTCTTCGACCAATTTTTCATCCTCTTGCAATATTTTCTATGAGCTTCGTAACCAACAAAGAAGGTTTTGAACTGAGCTTCAATCTCAACGCACTTGTCCATAACCATAGATACGGAGTCAGTTTTCTGATTCAACGCATGTTGGAGCATCTGACATCTAGAGTCAATACTAGAGAAGGTCAGAATGGTTCCCACCAACTTCTTTAAGGACTGAACAACAAAGTCATGCCCCAACGAAGATGACTCCGAATCCGAAACTTTTCTTGGAGAAATTTCTTCTTCAACAAGTTCAAGTTTTCTCTTTGAAGAGCTACCAATTCCTTCATCTTCCTTACTTCTGAGCTCAGAGTATCAAAAAGAATTTGCTTTCCCTTGTCTTTTTCCAAAATTGAATCTTGTTCCGGAGTTCTCTTCTCACTATCAGAAATTTGAACAACATTGTCTTCTTCATCAGCGACTTCCTGAACACGAACCCCTACGATTTCCTTCTGAGAAACATCAAGTAAAAGATATTCTTCTTCTCCATGATAAGTAACTTCTTCTTCTCCTTTGTCTTCTTCCATTGCTGGAGTAACTAGCTTCGAAGATTCAGCTTCAGAAGTTCGGAGTGATAAGTGTTCCGAAGGTGTCCCCTTGTAATCATCTACTTGTTTCAGCACATCTCTGGTTTCACCACTTCCTTCAGCACCCTCTTCTACTTGTTCCACTTGCTCAACTTGCTCTACTCCCTCAGTATTCTTAGCAATAACTTCTTCTGGAGCAACAAAATTTCTTCCTGGAGTCTCAGGTAAAGATTCCAAGGAGAAAGATCTCGGAATAGGAATAGTTGCTGAAACCATTTCATTGAATTTTAACAAAGCCTGGGCTACCTCAGCCTCAGACATCTTCTTCTTGAGCTTCTTTTGCTTTGCTTGTTTTTCAAGCTCATCAGCAGTTTTCTCCTTTAAGGCCTTAGCCTCCGCAAGGTCCAATCCGAACTGCGGATCCCCTTCTTTCCTTTTTTCTTTATCTGCTCTCCACTTCATAACAACCTCATCGGGATAGGATTTCTTCTTCTTTGGCTTTGGAGGTGCAGAATGGACTTCCTTAGCCTTAGGATTCTCTGCTTGTACTTCCACTTCTTTCAGCTTTTTCTTCCTGACTGGTTTAGATGATTCCGGTTCAGCAGCCTTCGGAGCCGCTTCTTCTTGATTTGGCAAATCGAAGAACTCACCAGTTTCCTTGTTGAAAGCCACATCCATCCTCTTAAGAGTACCATCGCTGACCCGCATGATCTTGCAAACTCTTGGCTTAGATTTGCAAGCCTCTTTGAAAGACTCAAGGCATCGAACAATTAACTTGGAGAGGATTGTTGGATACATAATAATCTGAGCTCTCAGATTTCCTTTCTTCAAATTTTCAATAGTAATAATAATGTGCTTCATCAAGTTAAACTTCCTTAGATTTATCAGGAAATCTAAGATATAGATCTCACTTTCCTTCAAGCTATCTTTATCACCTTTCCTTGGTACGATAAGACCTTGTACCCATAACTCCAGAATCCGGAAATTTGTAGATAAACTGGAAATCTTCGGAGCCTTGTCATCAGCCAGTCCGAGAGTTTCTAAGGCTTTTTCCTTGTCGAAGCTACCCTTAGAGTCCGGCGACACATGCGAAATAAATTCGGCTTCTCCTTCATAAGTCAGTCCTACCAAGCCTGCAGCCTTGGTGTGAGAAAGCTTGTAAGTCTTGCCATAAGACTTAAAAGAGAACTTCTCCCTATTATCTTACTTAAAGAAGGAAACTGATTCATATAACTCAACAAGTAAGTCTGAATACACTTCATCTTGGTTCCCGGTTTTTGACACCGCAACATCTTCCCAGCCATTCAACTTAATGTTCTTTGAAATAAGGGAATCATAGTTGTTGAAGAAATCCGGATGGACTAACCTTTCTCTATAAACTAACCATTGCGAAATACTCTTAGTGGATGACATTTCTTGAGATGCTAACTCCGCAGACATTCGGATCTGAAGTCCTCTGGGAAGTTCGGAACGGAGAAAACTAAGGTTTGGAACGGTCTTAAAACAGAGGGGCAGAGCTTCGGGACGCGAGAGCTTGAAACCGATATGGGAAGAGTATTTGGGTCCCCTTTATATAGGTAACGAGATGACGGTTCACCTTCCATAGTTGATCTAACGGTTAGAATGAGCTGAGATTAGATCTGACGGTTGAAAACTTGAATCCGATCTTTTTGAGGTTTTTATTAAGACAAAGAATTAAGAAAACTATAATCCGAAAACATAGTACAAGAAAATTCCAGCAAGTAAAATATGACTATGAAAACTTGAGTAGGGAAATCATACCTTTCGGATTGGCTGAGGAGGATTATTCGTAATGGATAATATAAAAAGATGATTAAAAAAACTTTATTCTAAAAAGACAAAGTTCTCAAAAATTTACTACAGAAAACAATCTCAGTACGAAAAAACACAGTACGAAAAAGTCAATACGAAAAACACATTACGGAAAAAATCGGTAAAAAAAATCTGGTTATGAAACTGCCAGTACGTAATTTTCCATTCTAGAAATGTTTAATACGAACACTTCCATTCCAGAAGTATTCTGTACGCGAATTTCCAATATGAAAAATTGTAGTTTCGGAAATTCCATTCCGGAAATCTTCTTTCCGAAAAGTTTGAAAACAAACTATGAAAATTTGTTAAACCAACAAACAAATGTACTCCCCCTATGAAAAGGAGTTTATTACTGTAAGGATATTTTTTCAACAAAAAGTTAATTAAGAAAGATTACCTTATGGTTATCATTCCTAACTTCTGTTTAATATATTCAAATCTATCAGGAGGAAAAGATTTTTTGAAAATATTAGCAAGTTGATCTTGCGTTCCAATAAACTGAAGAATAATATCTCCTTTAAGTGTGTGATCCCTAAGAAAGTGATGCCTAATATCTACGTGTTTTGCACGAGAGTGATGTGCATGGTTCTTACTGAGAGCAATGGCACTCGTGTTATCACACAAAATTTGAGTTTTAGAAAAACTTAGGCCATAGTCTGTGAGTGTGTGTTGCATCCACAACACTTGTGCACAACAACTTCCAGCTGCTACATATTCATCTTCAGCAGTGGACAGTGCTACAGAATGTTGCTTCTTGCAGGACCAAGAAACTAAAGAATCTCCTAAGAAATGAAAAGTTCCATATGTACTTTTTCTATCCATTCTACATCCACCAAAGTCAGCATCAGAAAAGCTTTTTAGAACAAAATCATTTCCAGAAGTATAAAATAATCCTAGATCCATGGTTCCCTTAAGGTAGAGAAAAATTCTTTTTACTGCCTTTAAGTGAGATTCCTTAGGATTGTATTGATATCTTGCACAAAAGCATACTGAAAACATTAAGTCTGGTCGACTAGCTGTTAAGTAAAGTAGACTTCCTATCATACCTCTAAAAGATGTTTGATCTACTGGTTTCCCAGCTTCGTCAAGATCTAAAGAGTTTGAGGTACCAATGGGAGTACTTATACTCTTAGTGTTGTCATAACCATACTTTTTAAGAATATCTTTAATATAATTATGTTGAGATATGTAGGTTCCTTCTGGTTTTTGAGAAATTTGAAAACCAAGGAAAAATGTTAACTCACCCATCATACTCATTTCAAACTCAGATTTCATTAGACTTGCAAAAGAGTCAGTCAAAGATTGTTGAGTTGAACCAAATATAATGTCATCAACATAAATTTGAACAATGAAAAATTTTTTCTTATCTTTCTTTATAAAAAGGGTTGGATTTGCATTTCCCTTAACATAGTTGTTTTGGAGCAAAAATCCAGTGAGTCTATCATACCATGCTCGTGGGGCTTGTTTAAGGCCATACAAAGCTTTGGTAAGTCTAAAAACATGATCAGGATGTTTTGTATCTTCAAAGCCAGGAGGTTGTTCAACAAAAACTTCCTCTTGAACATAAACGTTAAGAAAAGCACATTTCACATCCATTTGGAAAAGTTTGAAATTAAAGAATGTTGCAAAGGAAAGTAGAATACAGATAGATTCAAGTCTAGCTACTGGAGCATAGGTTTCTTCATAGTCTATTCCTTCTTGCTGATTATAGCCTTTAGCAACAAGTCTAGCTTTATTTCTAAAAATGACTGCATTTTCATCACATTTATTTCTGAAAACCCATTTTACTCTAATAACAGAGGTTTCCTTAGGTCTTTCAACCAAGGCCCAGACTTTATTCTTTTCGAATTCATTTAGTTCATCTTGCATTGCTTTGATCCAATAATCATCACTTAAAGCTTCATCAGTGCTTTTAGGTTCTAATTGGGAAAGAAATGCTAGATGTTCTACTTCATTTCTTAAGGAACTTCTAGTCCTTACAGGTTGGTTTACATCACCAATGATACTATCACTGGGATGATTCTTAAGAAATACCTGATTTGGGTTTTGTAAAACCTGTTCATCAACATAGGGTAGAAAGTCTTCAGGTGTAAATGTTTTAGAAGTATCTTCTAGAACAATTTCCTTATCAGAAGGTTCTTCTATAAAAGGTTGATAATCAGTTTTTGAAAACACATCCGGGGATGTAAGTTGATATGGTTTAAAAACAAAAGGATCTGACTCATCAAATTTTACATGTACTGTTTCCTCAACAGTGCAAGTATTTTTATTAAAAACTATATAAGCCTTAGAGGTTGTGGAATATCCTAAGAAAATTCTTTCATCTGATTTTGGTGCGAATTTATGTAAATTATCTTTAGTATTCAAAATGAATACTTTGCAACCAAAAACCTTGAAGTAGGAAAGTCTTGGTTTTCTACCATTCCATAACTCATAAGTAGTTTTATTAAGAAAAGGTCTAATCAAAACTCGATTTATAGTATAGCAAGCAGTACTTACAGCTTCAGCCCAGAAATGTCTAGCAATAGAATATTAACTCAACATGGTTCTAGTTATTTCTTGAAGAATTCTATTTCTTCTTTCAACTACACCATTCTGTTGAGGAGTTCTAGGTGCTGAAAAATTGTGAGTAATACCTTTCTTACTACAAAAAGTTTCAAAATCTGAATTTTTAAATTCTCCTCCATGATCACTATGAATAGTTTTCAATGGAAGGTTTTTCTCATTTTTAACTTGAGCTCTAAAACTTTTGAAATAGGAAAAAGCTTCAGATTTCTTTGCTAGAAAATAGACCCAAGTAAATCTGGTGTAATCATCAACTAGAACAAATACATAGTATTTGCCTCCAATACTTCCAGTTTGTGTTGGACCAAAAAGATCCATGTGCACTAACTGTAATGCATTGGTTGTTGAGACTTTACCGATTGACTTAAAACTAGATTTATGTTGCTTTCCATATTGACAAGGATCACAAACTTTAGAAGAATCAAATCAAAGCTCCGGTAGATCCTTAACTAGTTTCTTCTTAGAGAGTTTACATAGGTTTCTAATATTACAATGTCCTAATCTTCTATGCCATAACCAGGAATGATCTTCCATTTCACTTAAGAAAGTTAAATCTTGACTCCTGAGGTCTTCTAGGTTCAAAGTGTAGACATTCTCTTGCCTATTGGCTGAGAGAATAAATTCTTCCTTGGAATTGTGAACTAAACACTTATCATTCCTAAAATTCACAAGGTAACCTTCATCACATAACTGAATTATGCTAATGAGGTTGTGCTTAAGACCCTTAACAAAAAGAAAATTTGAAATCAAGGTTTTACCAAGAAAAAAAATATTACCAATACCAACAATCTCTCCCTTAGCATTGTCTCCGAAAGTTACCTTTCCACCTTTCGTTTTGATAATATTTTCAAAAAAGATTTTGTTACCAGTCATGTGCCGGGAAAATCCACTATCCATGTACCATGTATTGTTGCTGGTACTTTCTTTATTATCCTGAAATCAAGAAGAAAATTAGACTTTCGGAATCCAAACTTGTTTGGATCCGATATTTCCAGACAATAAAATTTTAGGAACCCACATTTTCTTAGAAAAGTAAGCTTTGTGAAATCCTAGAGATTGGATTTTGTTTAAGGAACAATTATTTTCCTAGTGACCACCACATTGACACTTGGTACAAAATGGGGCACTTTGAGGAACAAAATAATTGTTACTAAAAATAGGTTTTGCATGGGTATAACCAAATCCGGATTTATTTCTTAAAGGTCGTATTTGGGAATACATCTTATCAAAATTTTCCTTACCATGGGTAAAGTTTGATAAACACTTCTTTAAGGAAAAAATTTCGGACATGAGTTTTACAACCAAGTTCTTATCCTCAAAATCATTAGTTTTAGAACTAGAGTTAGGCTCGAAAACATTTTTCTTAGAAATTACTTTTTCTAATTCTTTAGAAAGTTTGTTCTTCTCAGAACTTACTTCCTCAAGATTTTTTGAAATACTTTCAAAATCAGCATTTTTCTTATCAAGATCTTTAGAAAGATCTGATATCTCTTTTGTAAGAATAGAATTCCTAGAGTTTTCCTTATCAAGTTTCTTATTGAGTTTGGAATTCTCAATCTCAAGAAGTTCAGCAAACCTAGAGATTTCTTCATAAGTAGGTAAAGTATTTTCCTCATCAGAAGATGATTCTTCATCAGAAGAGTTATAATACTTACTATCATTAGAATTTAAAGAAACATTGGCAAATGATTCAGCATTTCGTACCTTAGCCATAAGACAATGATTAACAATAGGTATTCTGGCTATAAGACCAAGATTCTTCTGTCCTGAAGATTCATAATCAGAAGATTCATCTGAAGAGTCACCACCACTGGCACTCCAGGTGTCATTAGCTTTTAGAACTTTCTTATCTTTGGCTTTATAATAATTCTTCCTCTTCCTGTCTGAATGTCTTTCCTTCCTTTTTTTCTTTTTGAGCATAGGGCAATCTAGTCTAATATGTCCAGCTCTTTTACATTCATAACAAGTAACTTCTCCATCTTTCCTATCTTTCCTGTCCTTTTTCTTATACTTAGATTGAAAATTTCTCTGTCCAACTATCTTGTTCATCCTTCGAGCAAGATTTTCTAATTCATTTTCTGAGACTTCACTCTCACTTGATTCGGATTGGAAAATAACTTTTTAGACTTGGATCTAGTAACTCTCTCAGGAGTCTTAGCATTCATCTAATTTGAAGTTGTAGTAAAAGCAACAGTACCATTTCCATTATTTTTCTTGATGTTGTCCGCATCTCTCTTCATTCTTGTTTCATGTTGTAGAAGAGTTCCAAATAATTCATCAAGAGTAATTTGAGTGACCTTCCTATTCTCATCTATAGCTGTTCTCTTGGATTCCCACTCATTGGGCATAATATCAATTATCTTGTCCACAAGAGCTTCATCATCTAAACCTTTCTCTCCCATAGATTGTAGACTGTTGAAAATAGTCATAAATCTCTGTTGAACTTTACAGATAGGTTCTCCATAAGGAAAATTGAAGCCATGCTATTCAGCTCTAAGCATAGCTCTTCTAGTCTCAATCACCTTAGAAGTTCCAAAGTGTGTAACCTCTAACTTTTTCCATATACAGTTAGCTGCTTCACAAGAAGAAATTTGGCTATATATATTTCTGGTCATTGAACATAGTAAAGTGTTGCGTACCTTATAGTTTAGTTGATATTCTTGCTTTTCCTGGTTAGTGAAAGATCTAACTTCCTTGTCAGGAATTTTATAATCACCAGTAACCATAAAAAAGTTGTCTACTCCAGTATTGATAACAAAAGTATTCATACGATCTCTCCAGTATTCATAGTCATTACCATCAAATATGGGTGGTCTTGTAGGATTCAGATTATCAATTGATCCAACATTAATTCCTGCCATACTAAAAATAACTTTGCACATAACCTTGTTAGTAGAAAAGAATCGTAATAACAAAGTTCGGAATGAGAAAAGATTGAAATGGAAATTCGGAATTAGAAAAGTTTCGGAATGGGAAAATTCGGAATGAAAAAGTAAGCAAGAAAAACTTGTATGTGAGTACAAGTATTTCAGAGACCTGCTCTGATACCAAATGTAAGATTGGTATAGAGTAAGAGGTTTCCAACCTCTGATACCAATTGTAGGATCGAAATAGTGATGTAGATGCTCAATATAGAAGAGGGGGGGGGGGGGGGGTGAATTGTATAATTTAAAAATTCCTTTGGAACCTTTAAAGTTAGTTAAGAATAACTATGTTTTCCTTAAGAAAATGAAAGGGCTAAGTTTAACAAAGTTAAACTAGGCAAATTCACAACACCTCTTAACACCGAATGCAAACTAGGAAAGAGATTCCGAATGAGGGTTCCGGAAATATGGTTCCAGAAATTGAAACTTAACAAAAGATTACAATATGAGATTCTACCTTAAAGTGTATAGAATCTAAATGAAACAGAGTACAAATAAGGAAGTATAAGAAAGTTATACTTTCCTTATATTACAAAATGCAGCGAAATATAAACAAGTAGTAAAACTACAAGTAACAAGATATAAGTATTTTAACCCAAAGAGAAGGGTAACCAACAACCTTGGATAAAGGTCCCTTGATTTATACTTTCAAGAAACTCTGTCTTACCCACACCAGGGTAAGCCCTCGATACGAAGATCAGAGTCTCTGTCTTGCTATCCCCGCAAGCCCTCAACTTCAAGGTAGTTGTAAACCTCTGTCTTCCTCAGCAAGGAATCCCTCGAACTTCAAGGTAGTAGACAACCTCTGTCTTCCTATCCCCGTAAGCCCTCGAATGTAATCACCAACATTCAGAGTCTCACAAAGCTTTGAGAGTTAATAAGAGCCTCTCTCTCTAGAATTCACTTCAACAGCATGTATGCACAAAAACAAGTTGTTCATCTGTCATCAGTATCATCAAAATCATCAATCATGAGCTCTTTCAAATGAGCTCCTATTTATAGGTAAGGTTGGCTCCTTCTCCAACGGTCATATTTTCATTAAATATCGGAGGGACCTATACACGTGTCACTTAGACAACGGTTAGTTTATAACAAAACAGACGACATCGTTTTATAACAAAACAAGTGTAACAGAATGTACGACATCGTTTTAATTCTGACTCAAAGGTTCGGAATGAACGTTTCGGAGTAAAGGTTCGGAGTGTAATGAAAATAATAAGAGTAGACAAATTTTTAGAAGTGTAAGCAATATAAAAGTTCGGAGTCTAACAAAGATATTTTTCGGAGTCTGAATTAATTCAGAGTGTATAAAATAAAGATACTCGAATTCTGTTTAATAGGTGAATTCAGAATGAGAATTCGGAATAGGAATTCGTCATCAGAAATCGTAATGAGAATTCATCATAAGGATTAGTAATGAGAATTCTTCATCAGAATTCGTAATGAGAATTCATTATTAGAATTCTTAATGAGAATTCTTCATCAGAATTCGTAATGGGAATTCGGAATGAGATTTCTTCATTAGAATTCGTAATGAGAATTCTTCATTAGAATTCGTAATGAGAATTCGGAATGAGATTTCTTCATTAGAATTTGTAATGAGAATTCTTCTTCAGAATTCGTATCCTGAATCTGGAATAGAACTTAGTCAGAGTTCATATTCGGAATTCGGAATGAAACTTCCTTATAGTTCTTATCCAGAATCCGAATCCTAAAACAGAATTCTTAATAAAAAAGTTTCAACGATTCTGAGAAAATGAATCCGAATCTCATACTTAAGAAAAATATGGATGAAAATATGATAAGGATAATTTTTCTTATGAAAGCGAATTTCCTTATAAAAGCAATTTTCCTTAAGAAAGCAGTTTTTCTTATAAAAGCAATTTTCCTTAAGAAAACGATTTTCCATATAAAAGCGATTTTCCTTAAGAAAGAAATTTTTCTTATAAAAGCGGTTTTTCTAAAGATAAGGTGTTTGTGATTTTCAAAACAAGAAGGAATGGAAAAGTCATAAGGAAAACCTTATTGACTCAACAGAAAATACTTATTGAAGAATATCCCTTTTATCTCTTCCCACTCCATAGCTTCAACATCCACTTTTGGAATTGTATTTTTAATCAGTTCCCACCACTGATCAGCTTCTACCTTTAAGCGATGAATATACAAGGTTACCTTCTCTTGTTCAGAATAGTGGAGCACATAAAATATCTTCTCGATAGAGCTGATCCACTGTTCAACAATCAATGGGTCAGTAGATCCACTGAAGGTTGGTGGTCATTGATTCATAAAGGATTCAACATAAAGTTGTTCCCTTCACGGTGAGATCAGTCTCTCAACTTGATTCAAGTTATTTCCCATAACTTGAGTCAGTTTTTTCATTAATCGCATGAAAGTTTCCATTCCGGCTTCCATAAAAGGGCCGTCAATGCATGGTCCATTGCGGTCACCATTTGTATGGTTCCTACTATTTCCCACCATTTTCTAAAATAATAAAACCTTAGTGAGAAGATTATTTCATTTATGAATCTTTTAATAATAAAAAATTTTATGTCTTAAAACTTCATGCTTTAAACAATTACATTTCTATATAAATCCTTCATAATGATTCATAAAAAGCTAATGATTAACCGAACATATCCCCCGGGAGTATCATAACAAAGAGTGCAGAAAGGCCCATTTTCTTGTACCAGGATACCCTAGGTCGAGCCCGAAACTCCTTGTTAGAGTTTTCACTCCTAGGTACATCTATGCCAGAGCCACCTCTACCTGCTTGTATCCAGATAGGGATGCATTTTCTTGATAAACCACTTACTCAATACTCACCAAAATACCAGTAAGTATTCCTATATTTGAGCTTTTCTATAGGGTTATTCCTAAAGTTTTCATATCCTAATTTCCATAAATAACTAAACTTTCCTTTTATACTAACTATGGAATCCCTCCTTTTTATTACATAACTTTTCATTATATTTTAAAAACAGAGGATCTTTAAAGTCTAGTGTCTTGGAAATCAAAAACAATAAAACATGAAAAAATAAAACATTATTCTAATCCACTTTTAAATTTTTTTCATAATTTCTTCCTAAGTACAATTATTTCATTTCATAACCTGGAGACATACATCAAAGGAAAGGGTGAGAAGAGAGGCCGACTACAGAAAGAAAGAGAATCAGTTTACTTGTGATATCAATAAGAACTTGATGAAGAACATAAAGACATGAGAAATGGGAGTAGAGGCATAATATAATTAAAAAAACTTGAACCATAACTTGAATATGTGGATAAAACATTTAATTTATACATTCATGAACATATCACCAATGTTCATCCCCAAGGTGTCATAAAAATTACCAAGTTGGTTTACCAACGTATTGTGAAACTTGTCATCTCTAGAAATTAAATTGTTTACCCAATGCATTAGAGCACTATCAGGGCACACCCTTAATATGTCTTTATTTTCTGGTGATCCACATTGGTCATAAGCATAAATTTTATAAATAACCCATAGAGAGTAAAATAAATGGGGTTCACTTCAAAATCGCGACGTTTTAAAAGTGCTTAAAAATATGATCATTATGTCATTTATAACCCATGGAAAGGGAGTGAGGGTTATATTTATGTCAATTCTGGAATAAAATAGATAAATTTTATTCTTGGTGAATACCCATATAAATAAAAATATATTTTTTTATTCACATAAATAAAACAAGATAATTTCTTGAGAAAAAGAGAGGTATTTGAGATGAAAATTCTGCAGCATAATGGCTATATAACATGGTTTTAGAAAACATTGAAAAGAGCGGGGACAAAAGTCACCCACTCATAAATAAATCATAATATAGTATGGGTATAGAATAAAAATAAATAAGATCATGGTATGGATATTTTAAGTAAATACCATATGAAAAAGAAACTCGAAGGAAAAGAGAAGATGCGATTTCTTTTACGAAAATTCGGCAGCCTAACGACGTCACTTAAATATTAATAAAACAAGTTGATGAGAGAGGAAAGGGTCTGTAATCAATTGAACATGAAATGGATAGTATTAATGACATAGAAGAACATGACTCACATAATAAAATGAAAACTAGAAGACATAACATAAAGGAAGTCATGACATAGAAGAGGAGGGTGAAAGATTCCCTTACCTTGAAGAGTAACTTCGAAAGATTGAAGGTGGGGACCTTGGGGGGATTGAAGAAACCATGGGAGGTAAAAATACAAGAAATTAATTGGGGAGGATTTTGGAATGAAATGAATGAGGTAATGTCATGGTATTTATAGGGAAAGAGAGGGAATATTTAATTAATTTCGAAGGGACACCTCATCGGTGGTATTTGTAAAACCATGGGCTTGACTATGGTATTCTACCATGGTATTGGCCACTTGGGAAACCTCATATCATATATTAATATTAAAAATTATACCAGATTGATTACATCATGATAACATCATCAATGATGTCATTAAACACATGAAACTCAAAACTGTATTTTTACTATTCACAAAATTTAACTATTTCAGAAAAATCCCAAAAAATTACACTAACTTAATATAGATGCTCTGAATTAAAAAAATAAATTTATTTTATTAAAATAATTTTCTAAAAATTTTTAATTTAATTTTTAAATAAAATAATTATTTATTAAAAAAACAACTCTAAAACTATAACTTGTTTTGTAACACCTTGAAAAAGTAATCAAGGTCCCATAAAATTATCGTATAACAATAAGACAATAAAGAAAAAATTTATGATCAAATTTTAGGAAAATAAATTTTCAATTTAAATTATAAAATTAATTATAAAATTGTAAATAAAATATTTATAACCAACAAAAATAACAAAACTTATACTATGATACTTTTTTCACTTTTAAGATGTCGAAATTGTATTTATACATTCAGGTGTGATATTTCTATTTTTTGGCTGATTTACTATTCATCACTATTCATAATGCTGTGTTACCATTCATACTTTACTATTCACTAAAAAAAGTTGATCTTATTAGACTCTAAATTTCTTGATGATCACAACTGTAGAAGACCATTTATTAAAAATCATTTCACATTATTAATTATTTAAAGTTTAAATTAATATTTTAAAATACCCTTTTTAATCCAAAATTCATCCATAATATTCATCCTAGTGTGATCATCCTCCCAGGACCTCCTCTAGCTAAGACAGACACAACCCCTATCATAACAATAATATTTCACCATGATCTAGTGAAATCATCACCGATACCCTTATGTATGATTTATAAAATTTGGGTTACCCTTAATAAAAATATATAATATCTATGATACCCTTATACATGGTATATAAAAACCATGCAATCCTTACACATCATTTGAAATTAACTTTATCTATGATCCTTACACATGGACCCTCAAACATGAGGGGCATCTATACCTAAGGGTAATAGAGGGTTACCCTTACACAAAAATCTAAAATTGTACTACTCTTATACATGGTGGGGTCCCATTGATAAGGGTAAACACAAGGTTTCCCTTATATATAGGGGTACCCATATGTAAGAGTCATCATTTTTTTGGAAAAAACATAGCAACCTATTTTTATCTACATAACATGTACAAACCTTCCATGAAAACTATATGAATATTTAAAAAACAATAACTACCACTATATCTTAAAAAAAATTACACTGGAAATCCCAACCTAATTCTAGAGACTCATTCCCTATTTAAAAATGACACTCAAAATACCATAATTGGGTGTACATTATTCCAAAAAATTCAAACAAACGTAAAAAACTATAAATTATTTTGAAAATACACCCAAACCCAAAGCTTTAAAAATTAGCCTCTATTAACTCCTATAATATGTGGTCACTCAGTGAATTATAGAGGCTAATTATAGAAACAATATATTTTCGGAGAATTTATAGGGAGAACATGGTTAGTCACACCTTTTTAAAAAATGATCAATAACCATGTTACATAATTTTTTTTGGAGAAATTTTTTTTACATGGTTAGCCTCATGGTTAGCAAATCATATATAAAAACCATGCAACCCCATATTTTTGTTTTGTTTTAGATCCTGTTTTGTCACAAATCTTATTTGTAACATTTGGTAACTTCTTATAGATTTTAATGGAATGTTATAGAGTTAATTTAGTCCATGTAAATGGTTAAAATTCATCGGACATTTTTTATATGCTCATGTGTGCTTATTATGACTAAGCAGATGGGTGTGAGATTGTATCGTTTTACACTTAAATTAAATACCAGTTTAAATAAGTTTCTAGTTATTAAATGTAAAACTTTCTAAAAATTTTAGCGTTTTTTATATTTTTGGATAATCATGGAAAAAATAATAATTTAGAATTGAATTATTGTATTTTTAATTTTTTGGGTGATTATATAATTTTTTCTGGGATTTGGATGCTTACAAGAGTGGTGTGATTCATGTTGAGGACAAAGTATCAAAGTAATGATCAACCAAAAACCATCTGGTGTCAAATATTTAGAGTAATTTAAATCCATTGTTAAGATTGAACTATAAACTATATGGTGTATTGTTTAGAAGAATTGATTCAACTATGTGGAACAGTTGAAGCTATTTGGAAACAAGTGATTCCATCATACAGAAAAATTCAAATTCATGGTATATTGTAAAAAAACTAAGCTCCAAAGTTACCATGAATAATTTTAAAGGCGAAATTTTATGTTTTCATGTGATAAATATCATACTAATTTAAAATGGTACACATTTCACCATGTGTGTAGTTTATTAAAGATCCTTCAATTAAGTCATAGATAAATATAAAAATACACATAGGATACATAAAAGAGCTCAATAAAGTAAAATAATATGTTTTGTGTGATTGTTTTATTGAATCGAGAAGTACACTAATAACTTTTAAAGACGTCTTAAATAGATGGATAAAATAAGGAATCAGTGGCATGAACCAAGAATCCTTTAGATGAATAAGGATATACAGGTTTAAAATAAGTAAAGTGTGGGGAAGATTCCATGATTATTATCATTAAAATAGTTTACAATATGAGTTTATATGTGTATTGATCATATAGAATAGAAGTGATTTGAAAAGGATTAGATTAATATATCACTATATAAAAGCCTAATATTTTCAATTATGTTTTGGTAATGGATCAGTTTCCCATTGTAATTAAGCACTTTAGTGACCCTTATTTGTGAAAATTTTAATTTCTATTGAATATAGTTATATTTTTATGAGATATTATAAATATTTCTTTATCCATAATAATAAAGTTTAACACATATTCCTTACATATATCATGTTCAACTTTTTATGAAAATTATATCTTTAACAGTTAAAATAACCGTTGAAAATAATATAATCTAAAACCAATAAAAAATATGTTACAATTAAATAAATGATTTATACGACATTTTCAAGTCCTTTATATTCTATTACATTAGTAATAACTAGAATCACATATTTGTAGTAGTTTTAATTCTATTGAAAATAAAAAAAATATTTTTTTGTGACCAAAGTCCATGTCATCACTAATAATCATTGATTTTTTTTTGATAGATATCATTTCCCCTAGTAAATAGTCATCACTACTAAGAATTTGAGAAGTCATAAAATTGAAACTATTTGGGACACATATGTCTTTCATGGAAAATAACCATTGAAAAAATGGATAAAGAATATATTCTATAACTACGACGGACTAATTATGAAAAACCATATATTAATACACTTTATTCCTTGAATATTACATAAAGATACACTTAATACAACCACATAAGATTGTGAGGCCCACTGACTTTGGATAATTAGGTACATAACATAACAACTTTCAATAGAAATAGAACAAAATTATTTAAAAACTATATAGCATGTCATTATATTCCATAGATCTTCTAAAATTGTATGGGATTACTTGAGTATGTATATATGAAAGGGGTGAGATAAAAATACCAATAAGGGAAAAATCAAAGAATAACATGGTAAAATTAATACATGTGAGTTAATAGGCATACCAAGGTAACATAATAGGGGTGAGAATCATAATATTGAACAATGAGGCATGATATAACATGATAACATCAAGGAAACATAAGAATGTGACAACAAAATAAGACATGACATCATAAATATAAGTCCAGTATAAACTCAAACACAAAATAAAACAACATTCTTAAGATAAAATCCCATGCACCATACATGGAATATCATGTGATAAAATAATTACCCAATGCATTGGAGGTCTATATAATTATGTTCCCACCTGTCACTTTCATATCATGTACATGCATACGTGTACCACTTAGATAATACAAAATAAGGATATGTTTCATAATTTTAACCCCATTATTAAGGATAATGCGTTACACAAATGGAATTACCCAATAAATAAATTATAGGAACATCTATGTGAATAACCTTGAGTGGAAAATGAGTATGATTTTTCACTGCATAAATGATTGGCATGAAAAATCGCAGGATAATTTCAATAGCATAATGAGGGTACATAAAGATTCAAGGAAATTTTAAATGAGAGTAAAATTGGTATCTAATAACTTTAAAATCATAAGGATATTAATAGGGATGTTTAATTTTTTTTTTCAAACATGTACATTTTGAAAACAAAAGGCATAATATAAAGAACGTGCTTGAATAAAGAGAAGGAGAGGATCCCTTACCTTGAGAGGGAACTTCTATAAGATTATAAGGATCATATTAAGATCTTTGAGGAACATTGGAAGAGATATAGATAGGTAATGGAAGAGTAACTTCATGACATAAGGGTTTTTAGTAAAAAAGAATGGGAGTTTTGATGGGTTTATATAGAAAAAGGGAGGATAATTCATTATTAATTTCCAAACATAGGTTTGGGATTATATATGATAAGGTAATCCAAATATAAAACCATAAAATGGGTTTTACCATGGATTTAACCAAATAGAAGTGTATTTAATTATTTTATAAGTATAAGAATCGAAATACTTAAAATAATACCCTTGGATATGTGGATGTGAGACATGGTTATAAAGAAATGATTTTAAGACCTTAAAATATAACATATTTTTTGAAGGCTTCTTTAAGGGTTTATAAAACTAATAAAATATCTTAAAAAACAAATTATTTTATTCAAGAACGTTCAAAAATTCAACTGTTTCAACTATTTCAAAAATTAAACATCCCTATTAATATATGATATTTATACAACATTTAATTTTTACCCAAAAAATCAACTGTTTCAAAAAATTATGAAAAATTAACTATTGGATAATTTAAACATGATAATTTAAAAATTAATATTTATTTCATCAAATTAATTCTCAAAATATGATAATTCAAACGTTTAAATTAAAAATCCATATTTATTGAATTTTTTTTCTTTACAATAACTTTTTTATGACCCTTATAAGAAGTACATTTTAATTCATAAAATTATATTATTATTTATATTTAATAAATATTATTTATTAATAATATTATATTAGAATATAATTTATTTAAAAAATTCTCGAATTCATCAAAAAGTGGGTCATGATTGAAACTATATATCTCTGAAAAATATAATTTGTGTTTCATCATATCAAAATCTAATTTTTATCAAAAATCATTATTTGATATTTTAACAATAAATAATAAATAGGAATAAATATAATCATTATTTTATTTAAATGAAAATATAAAAATTCATATTTTGGGGTCTAGATACATATCCCTTTATCAAACCATTGAATTACCAAAGGGTATGGTATATGATGGGGTTATTTTCTTAGGGTGGTCTGAAAAATATGGTTTGGGCCATGATCTTAATAAGTTTGAACTTATCCCTTAAATGGTTTAGTTCATGCCTTAGTTATTGAATCTCATCTTGGTATTGGTCAAGGGAAAATACTGGTGACTCTATCTCCCTTGAAAGCTCTGATAAATGGGCTTCATAGGGTATGATCCTACTGGTCAAGGCCATCACTTACTTTGTCTGTGTCAATTAGAATTTATCATAATCATAAATATGTACTAATCATATGATCACTATATAACATATATACTGTCAATTTTTATGATTCTTAATGGTCTTTTAAATCCTACATGATCTAAATTATAATGGTCTAAAATATCCAAATTAGTGCATGTGTTTTATATAACAACATTACTTGATATGGTATTTATCATTCAAAAATGGAATTTTTTTTATAAAAGTTTGGGTCATTACATAATTACACCCTTTATAAATTTCACTATTGAAATTTTCATTTAATGCACTGAAATAACATTGGGTACTTTTGGTTCATCACCTCTTCTAGTTCTTATATTGGTTTCTCAAACTTATAGTTCTTCCATAATAATTTGACTAGGCGAGTTATCTTGTTTTGTATAAATTTTTCTCTATAATATAATGTCTTCACTGACTACCCCTCATATAAAATATCATTATATAATGGTACCACCTGTGTATTCTATTCATATGAGGGGTATGATATGTACATACTCAAAAGGGATACATGGAAATCATCATGTACATGAGATATGTTAGGTGGGAGTTCTAGTCGATAGGCCATTGTTCCAATGTGTTTATGAATATTAAAGGGTCCTATGTATCTAGGAATAAGCTTTATATTCTTTCTAATCCTTATAAAATTCTTCCATGGTGATATAAAAGGAACGCATTATCATCAAAATGAAAGTCCTGTCCTCATTGACTATTTTATGAATAAATTTTTTGTTGAATTTTTGAAGATTTAATATGATATTGAATGGTTTAAATATTCTACACAATTTATTGTATAGAATCATACCCCATCAACTTCCACTATCCAACTTCATCCCATCATGTCAGATCTTGATATATCTTCCCATATATAACCTCATAATTTACCATTTAAATGCTAAAATTGAAACTATTTTTTCATAATAACTCCACTAGGGGAATGTGTTAGTCCCATATACTTGTAAATCCATTGATCAAGATATCGTCATATCCTCTAGAGTTTTAAGGATTCTCTAAGACTGGCCATCCTTATGAGGGTAATAAACAGCGTCGAAGCTTAATTATGTATCTAGCACTTGCTAAATTATTCTATAAAACTTCATGGTAAACCTCAGACCCTAATAAGATACAATATTGAGTGGAACTATATGTAGTCATACCACTTCTTTATTTATATTCTGGTGAGTTGGTCAAGAGAGAAATATTCTTTGATAAAAATGAAATGCACTTACTTTATAAGGAGACTAAATTCCACCTAGATGATGTTATTTTCTTTAGAAGTCTTGGTGATTACTATGATGAATTATAATGTTTTAGTTTCCTATTTCTATACTGGTATGAGAAATGGTTGAATCACACCCTTAGACTTATATTATTTAACCTTATTTGTATACTAAGAATTAAGATACAAATTCAACAATATGCCTCTTCATGTTATCCCACCAAATTTTTTTCTTTAAATATATATACATCTTAGTGATTGTTGATTTAATAGAGAAGCATGAGATATGAAAATCATATATAAGTTCTCTATTTAGTTTTGGTTTTGATGGAGAACATATCTGAGTTCCAAACTTCATAAATCCCTATTTAACAAATTTGAACTCCATAATATTCACTACCTTTTTCTATACCACCTAATAATATTTCTAAGACTCTTTGATGCTCTCAAGAATGGATGGTTATGTAGTTATTTGATCAAGGTAAGATGAATATCCTTTTATTATTCCCATTTCCAGCATTTTAATTTCCAAGAATATTGGATACCTTTCAATCCTCATCATGGATAGTGTCAGATAATCCTTTCTACATAGAGAATTATCCAATTTGTTTACTTTATGAGGATAGTAATAGATTGAAAATTATAATCCTTGATCAACTATAACCACATCTATTGGAATATATATATCTCCTTTTCTGTGAATATATACTCAAGGATTTTATGGTCTGTATATATATCACACTTCTCCCCATAGAGATAATATATCTAAATATTTGGTGAAAATTTAACTAAAACTAATTCAAGATCATCAGTTGGGTAGTTCTACTCATGGATATTTAATTGAACAAAGTTACATACTATAAATTTGTCATCTAGAATGATTAAACAACCAATCCCTTCTTAGATGCATCGCTATAGATAAAAAAAATTCTCCACTAGTGGTTAATGTGATCATAGGTACAATTATTATCCTATTACTTCACTCTTTAAATATATATTTTTATTCATTATTCTAGAAATACTTGAAAAAATTATGATTATATTGGTTAGTGATGTTGAAATTTATATGGATTTTCCTACAAATCGATGATAATACCCAAATAATCCAAGGAAACTATGTATTTCCATCATAGATTATGGTTTGGGATATCCTTCTATTACCATTTTTTTTTGAAGGATCCACAAATACCCCTTTCTAGGTGATAACATTCCCCAGAAAGGATACTTTACCTATCCAAAATTCCCATTTACTATACTTCAAAAATAACTTTTCCTTTCTCAAATTATTTAGTATGACATTTAAAAGCACATCATGTTCCTACATTATTTAGGAGTAGATAAAAATATCATTTATAAAACTATAGCAATTTTTTTGAGGAAATCTCTAAAAACTCTATTCATAAATTACATGAAGATTTATAGATAATTATTGAGTCTAAATGGAATCATGATGAACTCATAGTGCTTGTACCTTATAAACAAATTATTCTTGGGTATATCCTCATTCTTCACATTTACTTGGTAATGTCCCTATTAAAGATCCACCTTGGATAAGTATTAAGATCCATATATTTGATTGTAAAAGTCATCAATCCATGGTAGAAGATAATTGTTCATTATCATGATTTTATTAATATCATGATAATAAATTCCGAGGTGCATTGACCCATCCTTCTTCCTGACAAAAAGGATCGGTGCAACCCACAATGAAGCACTTGAGTGTATAAACCCATTATCTAGATTCTCCTATAATTTTTAATTTAACTACTCAAGTTATAAAACAACCATTCTATTTGGAGTCATGGATATTTTCAATAATTTGGGTATAATTTCAATTTATAACTCAACCACTCATATAAGAGGAAGACCAAAAAATTCTTTAAGAAACACATCAATGAATTCCCCTACAATGGGAATGTCCTCAAGGAAGATATTTTTTTAATATCAATCATTTAAGCTAGATATGATTTCTCATAAGAAAATAATATCCATTCTTGATATGATGACACTAAATATGATTCATCCACCTCCTTTAACTTGTATATAATCCAAGGATGATTTGTGATATGGATGGTTATTTCCTTCCCTCGATCATTTATGTTGGCACTATATAATAAAATATATTCCACGCCCATTATAGCATGGATTTATTATAAAGGTAGTATCATAATGTTTTATAGGAAATTAATATCACAAATTTGGATAGGGTATGGGTTATATTATTGGGATAAAATAATTGACCTATTTTTTTTATCATCATAGATAACTTGAATTACATTTTTTGAGGTGGTGTTTGAATAGTTATACTAAATGACATGAAATAATTCTTAGAACTATAATAAAATAATACATTCACTATCCTTGAATAAATAAATAATATACCTATCACCACTTCATTATGGTGTTCCACCTTAGAAGTTGTGATGGCATAAGCTTTCACTTTCTCTCTAGGCCTTGGAGGTTATTAGTGTTAGTTATCATCGATAACACTTGGATTTTTGTATTGATTTTCATAGCACCCTTATTCCTTACATTGGAAACATTAGAAAATAGGATGAGGGTTTAATGAATCATTCCTTTCTTCTATCACATTGGTGGGTTTCTTCCAATAATAGTTTATATCTAGGTTCCCTTAATTCTCACACTTAAATCATTTTCGTGTCCCCTTCAGGTAATTTCTAGGATGCTTATTCCAAAACTTTTAACAATTGAGATTTGACACTCTATTCCACTATGATTTTGCTCCATCACACTGCCAAAATTAAAATATACTATACAATTATTATCTCTTGATCCACGAGACCCATTAGACCCACCAATATCTATTTCAAAATTGTGGGAACATCAAACAATTTACTCATACTTGTCAAAGTCTAAAATTTTCTAATCTTTTCATAAATTTAGTTTTATCCCACCAAAGAAGTGGTCAAATTTAACTTCGAGGGAGATGAAAAATCCAACGATATATCATGTAATTAATATAAATTTTTCCTCATAAAACATAGTTGATTCTTCATCCTTTTTATTGATGAAAAAAATTCCTCTCTATTTTTAGTTGGTGAGTGTGAGGAAAATATTTTTTGAAAAACCGTTTTTGTAATTCCTTCCACTTCATCACCTCAATATCCTCCTCTGTCATTATAATTTTTCAACATCTAGAATTAATCAGCTTCTCTCTCTATATAATAATTATCTAGCACCAAATTATCTTTATCATAGAATTAAACAACATAGAATACATTTTCAATGGATTTATCTTTTTTCTGTGATTAAAGTATCAAAAGATCCACTAAAAGTTATAGGCCTTTGTTGCATGAAGGTCTCAATTGAAACTTTATCTTTATTAAGGGGATTTGAATATTATTCATGATATAAATTTTAGTTCAAAACGTTAGTTAATTGAGAAATCATTGTCATGAATTTCTTGACTCCTGCTCCCATCATATTGGGAATCTTATTTGGGTAGTCATCACATTACCCCTCACATTGGTTGTTAACTTGGTTTCTCTTATTTTCATTCATTGACTAAAAATAAAGGGAAAATTTTGGATTATTATTTTTAAATTATTAAACAAATAAATATGAAACCATGAACATTAAAGATATAAAACAACAATTAAATATATTCTTTACCCTATGAATTTATAGGTTTCAAACTATGTTATCCATGATTTATTTCCAAACATAAAATCATATTGGATTTTTTATTCCCTTCACAGTGTTCATAATGATCTTTTGAGTTTAAAAATTCATATCCCTTAGGAGTGAAAAGCTAGGTGTGTATCAAGGCCTACATTCATGCACTAGGTGATGATTGAGCCCATTTCAATGCATCCCTTTTGAATTTATTACCCCTATGTACAACTGTGCCAGAGACACATCCACTTGTAGTATCCATATAAGGGTTTATTTTCTTGGAAGTCACTTAATATATATTATACCAAAATTTAAGGATGTTTTAAATTTTTTTTTCTTATCCTTAAGGTTTTCAATAGAGTCTTCTAATCATAATCCCAAAAATAACTATACTTTTCTTTGATACCAACTATGAAAATCCATATTTTAATACACTTTATTTCATCAATTATTACATAAATATATAGTTAATATAACCCTAGAAGATCATTATTCTTAGTGTATTTGGGTAATTGGGTACATAAGAGAATGACTTGAAATATAAATACAGTAACATTATTTAAAAATTCCATCACATGCGCTTATATTCGATGGATATTCTAGAACTGCATGGGATAATATCAAGATGTACATAAGAAAGGGGTGAGATTTAAAATATAGTAAGGAAAAAATCAAAGAATAATATGATCAAAGTAATACATATGAGTCAACAGGTATATTAGGGTAACATAAGAGGGGTCCGAATCATAGTCTTGAACAATGAGGTATGATATAACATGATAACATCAAGACAACATAGGAATGAAACAACAACATCAAACATAAAATAATAAATACAAGTCATGGATTTACACTAATACAACATAACATGGTGTTCTTAGGATAAACACCCATGCACTATAAATGTAATATAACAAGATAAAACATTACCCATTGCATTGGAGGACTATATAATTTCGGGCCCTCTCATCACTTTCATATCATGTACATGAAGTATTATTCCACATTGATCATAAAACATAAGTATATTTTTCAACATTTATAACCCTATGATTATAGTGTGTGGGTTAAATAAATTAAATTACCTAACAAATAAATCATAGTTACATCTAGGTTAATACCTTTTAGTGTAAATGAGGAAGGGTATTCACTACAAAAATGTTTCGCATAGAAAATCACAAGATAATTTCCAAAACATAACAGGGTACATAAAGATTCATGGAGGGTTAAATGATATTGGATGGGGTCTCCCATCACTTTTAAATCATAATTATAGTAATATGGATGTGTAAAAACATTTCAAAACATGAAAAATTGAAAAAAATGTATAATATAATGAAGGTTCTTGAATAAAGAGGAGAGGGAGAGGATACTGTACCATGAGTGGGAACTTCTAAAAGATTGAGAGAAGCTTATTAAGAGCTTTGGGGAACCTTATGAGGGATATAGATAGGTAAGGATAGATTAAATTCCAGATCTAAGGGTTTTGAGTGAAGATGAATGGGATGCTGGGTGGGTTTATATAGAAAAAGAGACGATAATTATTTATAAATTTCCAAACATTGGTTTTGGGATCTGTATGATAAAGTAAACAAAAAAAATCCATCCCATGGTTTTTGACAATGGTTGCTACCAAATTTAATTTATTTAATTATTTTATAAGGATAATGACAAAACTAATTAAAATAATAACCTTGGTGATGTGGAAGTGAGTAATGTTTATAAATAATTGATTTAAAAACCATAAAATATAATATAAGTTTTACAGGATTCATTAAGAGTTTATAAAATTAATCAAATAACTTCAAACACAAATTATTTTAAAGGGAAAACATAATTTCATCCATGGATACTCTTTATAGTATTTATTACATCTTTTTTGATATTTTATGATGTCATAATATATATTATATTTAATTTTTACCAAAAAATTCAACAATCTCATAAAATTATAAAAAATTCACCATTGGATAAATTTGATGTTATCATTAAACAAATATTACTTATTTTATCAAAATAATTCTCTAAAAATGATAATTTACACTTTTAAATAAAAAATTCCCATTTATTGAAAAATACAAGGTTTTTTATAACAGTTTTCAACCCCATTTAAAAATTACATCTTACTTCATAAAATTATATTAACATTTATATTAAAAAAATATTATTTCATAATAATATATTAAAAAAATATAATTAATTTAAAAAATTCTTCAATTCATCAAAAATAGTTTCCTAATTGAATTTATAAAAATATAAAAATAATAATTTTTGTTTCAATGTATCAAAATATAATTTTTATCAAACTCATTATATAATAATTTTAAAAGTAATAATAAAAAGGAATAAATATAATCATTATTATATTAAAAATAAAACGTAAAAATTCATAATGTTAGTGTATAGATACACATGCCTTTATTACACCAATGAATTCCCTCTGGGTAAGGTGTACGATGGTGAGACTTTCTTGGGGGTGGTTCAAAAAACATGGTTTGGGCCTTGATCTAGATGAGATTAAAATTCCCCCATAACAGGTTTCATTTGTACTTTATTTGTTGACTCTAAACTTGGTATTGGTCAAGGGGAATGCCCAATGATGCTATCTTCCTTGAAAGCTTTGACAAATGAGCTTCATAGTGTACAATCCTAAAGATTGAGGCCATCAAATCCTTTGTCTATGTCAATTGGACTTTATCATAACCCTTAATATAAACTAGTAATATGACCACTATATAAATACTATACTATAAATGGTTATGATGCATAATGAACTTTTAAATATGACAAGATATAACTTCTAACGGTCCAAAATAGCCAAAGTAGTGCATGTGTTTTCTATAACTACATTACCTGATAAGTCATTTATTCTTTCTAAAAGGGGATTTAATTTAAAAAAATTTATTTAGTTATGCTAATATTAAGGTATTGTCATCCATTTCTATTACTTGTCATGAATAATTCAATTATATAAATAGTGCATGATGCACATTTCCATCATTCCACTCTTTTTAATCTTTTTATTTATATTTTTTTCTCTTTTTCTAGCTCATGATATTCAAAGGATTATTGGAATTGAAGTTTTTCAATGAAATCATAGGAAAAGTTTTTTTAACATTATTTAATCAATTTTTATTTATTTTTAATTGTTGCTTTAGATTTATAATAATTTGTGCATTTTTGTTTTAAAAATATTATTTTTTCAATGAAATAATGTAGAATATTAATATAGATATGTTTATGAAAGTTTAAATATTTTAATTATTAGTATATATTATAGTTTACCTAATTTTTTATACAACTATTTATAAATATAATATTAAAATATTATATATTTATAATTTTAATTGTTAGTATAAATTTTTATGTAATATATTATAACATATTTTTTTTAAATATATTAATAAATCATATATATATATATGTGTGTGTGTGTGTGTTAATATATAATAAAAAACTGCTCAATTCTTTATAATATTAAAAATAATTAATAAACGTTACAAAAAAATTATTAAAGTATTAAAATTATTAACAAACCATTCAAAAATTAATAAAATATATACAAAATTAAAATTATGTTTAATATAATTAATAAAGTATTTATTATTTAAAAATAATAATTAAAAAATAATAGATTATTAATATAAATTAAATAATTTAATATAAATTAAAAAATTATTATTTTTGTATATAAATAAAAAAATAATATATTTAAAAAATAATAAAAAATATAAATTCATAAAAATTTATAGAATTTTTAAATTATTTATAAAATCAGATAAAATAAATAAATAATTTTTATTTAAAAAATTAGTAAATTATTTTGATATTTTAATAAATTTAATACAACATTTTAAAAATAAATAAAGTATTTAAAAAATAATAAAGTGTTTATGGAAATAAATAAAATAAATAAAACATTTATAAAAAAATAATTAATTTGCTAAATTATTTATAAGAAATAATAAAAATAAAACAGTATTTTTAAATTTTAATAAAATTAATAATTTTTTAATAATTTATTTGTAAAATACATATATTGCTTTCAATAATTAAAGAATTTTATAAAGCATTTAAAAAATTTAATATAATTAATAAAGATTTTATAAATATCAGATAAATTAATAAGTATATCTATTCAAGTTATTTATAATGTTATAGTGATTTTGAAAAAAAATAATTTATGAGTCTTATGTTTAGGAAATAATGGATGGGGAAAATAGAAAAAAATATCTATTACATGATCATAGTTTGACATGTCATCTAAATAATCTATAAAATTTTCATATATATCATATCTATATAGAAGTTATTGATTCATTTCTTACATTTTCATATAGAAATACAGACTTTATTTTGAAAGGAGTGATTAAGTATCCTTATAAGAAATCTGATTTCAAAAGATATGAATCATTTGATAATGTTGAAGTTCATATTTTACATTTTAGTTTTTTATTAGAATATATTTTGTTTGGAATTATCATGATGAACTTATTTTAGAGAGAAGCTCATTATTTTTTAGTACTAATCCATTAGGATTTTAAAATTTAGTATATGAGCCTACTGAGTCATTTTTTAATAAATAAAAAACTAGATTGATGATAGAAATTCTAATTTTGAATCACCTTAATTTTTTATGAAATCTATCAACCAGTCCTAGTATCCCAGAAGCAAGATCAATATATTTTTAATAGTTATGATTTTTTGGCTATTAAATCAACTTTTAGAATTTATAATAGTTTTTCTAATCAAGTACTTAGCTTGGATAAAACATTTTTGTTAGTTAAAAACACATTTTTTGAAAAATTTAATGAAAGTAAAATACTTCTCCATAATTTGGGTTTTATGTATGAGAAGATTCATGCATCATTAAAATGATTTCATATTATATTATGGTGATTATGAATCCTTACATAATAGTATTACATGTGGACAGTCGAGGAAAAAATCAATATAACATGAAAAAATAAACTTGTTCCTATTAAATAGTTTAGGTATTTTATGATTATACCCAAATTTTAGTGTTTATTTATATCCATTAACACAAATTTATTTATGAAATGGAATTAGTTTAGTGTTTTTTTTTCAAATGATAGATTAAAACATCCATGTGATGGAGACTCGTGTAAATTTTTTAATGATCGAAATATTTATTTTTCTTTTGAACCTTATAGTATTTTTAGGAACTTTATTTTTTTATACTTTTCATGGTTTTGTATTAATTATTCTTATTAGTCTATTTTTATAACAATATAAAACTTTCCTCCTCAGATGTTGATGAAAAATCCATATCTATATTTAATATTATTAATTCTAGGCCATCTAAAGAAGAATACTGATATTTATTTGAAACCACAGTTTAATGTGTTAAAATTATTATCAATTCATGGTATAACTATATATAATATAGTAACACAAGATAATTTCACATTGAGAGATGTATTATTTTAGAAAATTAATAATTCTATATCTCATGATATGTTATCTAGATAAAGTCCACAAGGTTCTAAATCATTTCAACACTACATAGGATATAAAAAGTATTTCATTATTCCCTATATAAGAACACATTTCTTTTAATTTTCATGAAAAATTTGTTTTTGTTGATATTCCCTTTTATATAAATTGAAACCATTTTATAAAAGGTAAAATTCAATGGGATCAACGTCAATAAATTATCCATGTCATCAAGTTGAAAATATTTTTTCTTAAATATTTTTTATCAACCTTGGGACAACTATAAATGGAATAAAAATATCTTTCTTGGTATAGATCATGTTGGGACCATTAGGTTGTGATATATAGAGACCCTGACTCGTATAATCATATGGTACCCAAATTAGAGTATTACTGACACCAAGGGTTCTCTTCAATCCACATGGGTAGAAACCTAGCACCACAGGTCTCAATATAAAGTTTATAGGAATGATTTGATTGCTTTGTTTTGATGAAAGTCATAGAAATACTCCATTGGAAAAGAAAAATGACTATTTTGTAAGTTTTACATTCCCAAAAAATAAAACACGAAACCAAATAGGCCACAAGGGGGTTAAAAATAATGAAAAATAGGCTATAACTCTCCATATGAATGAATATTAGATTAAAAAACATGCATATTATATTAAAAAATACTTGACCAAAAATAAGTGTACTCATGAACATGTCTACACATTTACATACATAGACAATAAAACTGTTTTGGGAATAAATAAGAAAAGTATATAAATATAAAAATAATGAATAAAAACAAAGACTAATATCCACTCAGATTGATAACTCCATATACTCAGAGGATCTAAACCCATATACCAACTTCAACCCTTTAAACAATATTGAAGATGATAATATAGGTCCATCCCCTATGAGATGAAATACTAATAATTATAAATATCTCACACATGTACACATATTCACCCACACATATGAGTAGATGCGTGCAAAATAAGTCAAGGTCCAAGTAACCCATCCTAGGGAAATTTGGTTTAACCAGCTATGAAAATATTATATCCCATCCCAAGAAATATTATAGAGTGGGTATAATGAGTCAAGGAACTAAATTAACATCTTAGACTATCAAACTCTATACTCAATCAAGGTATAAAAATCCATACCATATTTTAACATATATTCTACTAGATTATAAACCTTCTCAAGTAGTCAAAAACAATAATATATAATTTCTTGGTAATAAACATACTCAGTATCAATAAAATAATCCTTCCATATAAAATTAAATTGTAAGAATAATATAATAAAATAATATCCATGTTCAATATACCTTACTATTAGGTCATACAAACATGAATGTAACCAACATGGATTATAAGCATGGACCTAGTGGTAAACTAGTCTAAGAATAAAATACAATATGTAAGAAAGAGTTTAAATAGTGGACTAATATAGGGGACATGATAAAATGGTTCAATAGTCAAATATTCCAGAGTCACTCTAATAAAATGACCTTAGTTTTCCATACTCAAATCTCAAGATATATGAAGAAGGTACAATTTAAGGAATCAGATAGATTAATACCATAATCCTAACATGTTATGCACAAACCCTGATCAACACTAACATATAGTAAACGTGTGGTAGTTATATGATTAATATATTCATTAAATATCCAATAAATAAGGTAATAAGGTTTGAAATGACTATTTATCACAATTTTATAGGTTCAAGGTTTCACATTTTAACCCATAACACACTTAAAGATTTAAAAATGATACTTGATATAGCTTAATTTTATTTTAGTGACCAAGTTCAATTTGTGGAAATATGAGTGAATTTTAAAAAATAATTTGTTGAAACATTTAAGAGATGAAATAAATAAATAAATAGATAGAACTATTTAAGAAATTATTTCCCAAAAGAAACCATTTTCAAACAAGTTTTTTTATAAAAAAATCCCATACTTTAAACTCTTATAAAATCAATGGTAGTTTTTAAGTTTCAAGGTTTGGTAAATATTAAAACCAATATTATTTTCATGTTAAATCTATTTTTACCATCTCATAAACCCATTAACTTCATTTCCACTAAAGAAATCACTTAAAAATATGTTAAGTGTAGTTTTTTTTACTTATAAGTTATTTAGGTTTAAGTGGGAATACGTGTATTTTATTATAGAATATGGTTAATACTCAAATGATTTTACTTTATTTATGTATAACAAACCAATAAGATTTCTAGAAAGGAAAGAATCTTATCTTAAAATATGTTCTTAAGATTGTTTAAGACTAATGAAAATCCAAGGACTTCCATTACATCCTATGATTAATATCAATAAAATAATCCCACGCATTAATTAAATTAGTTTAAGTTTAATGACTTAAGAATGGGTTATAAAACTCACATATTAAGAGAATATCATCAATAAATATCAAGTCTTGTAAGTATTTAACAAATAAAAATCGGTTTAGTCAAGGATACCTTATAACTAGTTAAAGTAATTTTCATTACATAAAGGTAAACTAGCCCCCTTGAAAACATTTAATCCATCATATATAAAAATATCATTAACTTTTTGATAATTTCAAAATATAAATAATCTTCTTTATTAATTTATAAGAAAAAGAAGGTGTTATATTTAAGGAATATCCCAATAATCACTTGTTTAAGTGGCACCTTTCCCTCTTACATTTATTTTGATAATGAAAAAACTCTCTTTAAATTTTTATATTTGTTTTTTAATTAGTTTTTATAATGATATTGACTATGTTTTTTCTTTTTTTTTATCTGTATCATTATATTTTTGTTACATTTCCATATTGAATAATATTCAACATGTAAAAAAATTATGTGTTAAAATTTAACTAAGTTAAAAAATTATGTATTAAAGTTTCACCAAGTAAAAAGAACATAAGTATCTATAAAATGTTACATATCATCTTTTTACTAAATTCATGTTTCTTATATGAATATATTTTCAAAGTAAAACATATTACACATTGAATTATCTATTAAAATTATATTAATTATTGATATTTTATAAAAGTTAAGTTTATTACGTATCATCAGAATTAGTTTTAAAAAACTTATATATCTTTAATACTAGGAGATTTTGAAAATGAGAAAAACTTACACATTATAGTGGAGAAGAGAAAATATATTACATATGTGATTTATTTTATATTTGGTTAAGTATAAAATCTTAGATATACTGGATATCTTAAGAATCATAATCATAATTTCTTTTATTATATATTGGAATTTGGGAATTATGGATAAGTCAAAATATTACATATAAAGATTTATATATAGAAATTATATTATATATCCTAGAATATTTTAGAATATATTATTTTATTTAAGGAAGTATTGTATATATATATATTCTTCATGCCTTTTGTTTATTTTATTTATAGTATATTTAAATAGAGACCTTGACCATGAAAATTGAAATCTATTTTGGAGTGATAATGTAAAAATCATATTTTGGAAGCCTAAAATGATCAAGCCATAGAATAATAATTAGGAATCTTCATGGACTTACTATTGGAGAATTGGTCTATATATAAAAATAATAAGAACCATATGAAAGACAAACTATTTGGGGAACAATTTTTATACTACTAGCATGAATGTATAATTTATACTGTCATTGTTAAGAGCTACATCATATTAAAACAAATTTCTAAAAGTTATCAAGATACAATTACTGTTCTACTATCTATTATTTTATTTTTTCTTTGTTTTTTGACTTGTTTTTACTTTATCCTTTTCTTTTTATTTAAACAATAAATGGTTTATGTTTTTCTATTACAAAAGAACATATTTTTTTGGTTGTTCCTTTAATGTAAAAGGTATGTTTTTTATGTGTTTGTACTTTCACTTGTAAAAGGTAGGGTTGTTTTGAGTTATGGATTCTAGAAAGGTCAGGCTGTCTTATTCTATTTATACATCAATTAAAATAGTTATGTTGTAACTTGAGTTGTTAATCTCATACAAAGTTTAGGTTTCAATGGATACAATTTCTCTCAAGGAGAAGATAAAAGTGAATAGTAGATATATGGTCTTTTCTGATATAAACTAATATGAAAATTCCTATTATCCATGTTAATTTGTTTTTCAATTTATTATTTTACTTTATTATTTTATATCTACACTACAATCAAATTTTATTTTTAGTTTAACACTAATTTAAATTATATTTAAATTTTACATTATTCAATTCATCCCTTGTTTACCTTCTTGACCTTGTCAACCTGGGAAAATAACTGGTATAAAAGCTTTACCTTGAATGAATAGTTTTTCTATGTTTACTAATATTTTGGATATTATTCCATTTTTAACTTTATCCTAGATATTATAGTCTAAGGTAAAATATCATTTTGG
Source organism: Viscum album (assembly GCA_963277665.1). Lineage (NCBI taxonomy): Eukaryota > Viridiplantae > Streptophyta > Magnoliopsida > Santalales > Viscaceae > Viscum > Viscum album. The sequence continues at coordinate 804,623,302 of OY728148.1, forward strand.
AGATGTGAAGAATAAATTTTAATGATGGATAGATTCATTAAAGGCCACCTTACTTCAGTGATAATGATTAAGGATATTGGAAAGAAATAATGGAATCATACATTAATCACATGAGAATTGATCATTGTAAAATCATGGAGAAACCTTAAATATTACCTGAGTGTAACCCAGATTCCTTAATAAGTAATTTTGGGGAAAAATATATGTTGAATTATAAATTTATAAATATTTTATACTATGTTATCAGTAGAATTGTGTTTAGTCATCCACCAACTTGTGAAACTTATAAATAAATATAAATAATAGTTCAAGTAACACATTATGGAGTATAAAAGTTAAATAAAGAAAAACTTGGAATACTATGTGTTAAATATCAGGAATTCAAGATGAGTAAAGAACTTATTAACCATATTTTTTGGAGTTTCATGAATATTGAAAATTAAATGAATGTGATTTGTGGAGTCTTAAACAATATTTTCATGGTTGAAATAGTTTTTATATCCCTACTAAAGAAATTTATTATAAAGACAATTTATATTAATGAAAGAAAACAACTTTAAATAGAACACACTTGATGAAAGCATTAATTCATTACTACAATATAAAATAGAACAAAATAATATTACTAATAAAGAGACTATGAAAAGGAAGGTGTTCTATTTTTATATCAAATATAATTTTTTTAAAGGTTTGGGCCGAAGCCTCAATTTATTATTAAATCAAATACCTCTTTAGACTGGGTAAAGGGAGACCCATTACATATCCCGAAGGCCCAAGGCCAAGTGGCCATAATACAAGGCTTGAAATCCCATTTTTTATCCCAAAGGATCCCTCTGGGAACAATACTGCTACAGTACCCACACTGCTACAGTACCCGCTATAGTACCTCCACCGCTATAGTTCCCGCACAGTCCCTCCACCGCTATAGTGTTACCGCTGCAACAGTTTCGCTGCTGCTACAGTACTTCTACAGTACCCCTCTGTGAACATGTAACAGTAAAATACTTTCTTCAAATATAAATGTTTCTTACTCTTATTATTATAAAATATGAGGAAGTAAAAGAGATAAAGTTGTACAATTAGTAAAAGGTGTCTATAAGGGATTGAAAAATAAGTAATTCTATTCAAGAAGGTTTAGAAAATATAATAATAAATATTTTCTAAAAGGAAAAATAATGTTAATTTTAATTCCTTTAATTATTCTTTGAAAATAACCTGGTATGAATAAATAATGAAAGGGAATATTAATCTAGATCTTACAAATATCGAAGCATGATAGATATGATTAAAAGTATAAAAAGAGAGAGAAAATATCTTTAGTAGCTGGTTGGAGATGCATTGATGAGTGAGATTAAAGTGATGAATTAGGAACTGAAAAATATTTTATTAATCCAAGTTTTATGTTTTCAATAAAAGAGGTCAGTAGTGATTCAATTTTTAGTTCAGATGTGATTATAATTTTAAGAAACCTATTATTGATGAAATAAATAAAAATATTTAAAAACTATAAAAATAAATCATAATAATTTGCGAGTTATATGTATATATCAAAGGATAAAATATGATTTTTTTTTGAAGAAAATAAGATTATTTCTTAGGAAAATAAAAAAATCAAACACAAATATTCAAGAACTAATGAAAAACTTTGTGATGAGTTAGAGATTTCTCAAAAGGAAAATGAAAATTTAAAAAGGATATTGAAAGTTTAAAGGAAAATATATCTATTTTTATACCATGTAAAAAAGTTATGATAAAATGAAGTGTATGATAAAAGTTAATAGAAATAAAAATGGTGTTGGATATGATATAAAATTTTATAAAATGTAAAAATCCTTCTTTGTTAAAAGTTTTAAAGGAAGTATTTTACTGTTACATGTTTTAGATGTATAATTAAAGATCAATATGAAATTTTTTATTCTTTAATAGTTCCTTAGTCTTTATAAAATAATAAAGAATTTATTTCCAAAACTATATATTTAATATTAATGTATAATACAAGTTTTAAATCCATTTTAGTATCCAAAAATTATTTTACTAATCTAATTAGAACTCAAGTTACATGGGTCCCAATGCAATTTATTTCTTTAATTTTTTAGGAAAAATGCCATATAAGTCTCAATAATGACATATAGAATATGGATAGTGAATTATCTAGGAATATTATTGGAGATCCATCAAATATTTTGTCATAAAATATATGTTATGGAGGAACTATGAAAATTGGAAACAACTCTAAATGAAAAGTTAAAGGTTTTGGTTAAGTTTTTATTTCTAAATATGCAATTATTTCTACAGTTTTTTATATTGAATAATTAAATAATATTTTGATTAGTATCTCACAATTATTTTTTAAGGTCTTAGATTTTGGTAACTCTTTTCTTTGTGGTTTCTTGGTGTTGGAGGCATGCAAATTAGGTTCCATGGTGTTTAGAGAAAATAGGGGGAACCAATTAAAATCGGGCATGGCTGGAGTGTGGAGGTAGGTGTTGCACCATAGTGATGGTTGTTGAATCATAGTTGAACTTATATTTGACATAGGTATGATTAAGATAAGTTTATAGGGTAATTTCAAATTGGGTGGGGGGGGGGAGCTACGCCATGGGTTGTAGGTTGCGGTGTGGTCCCTTTCTTGGTATATGGGGTCCTATGGAATGGTGCTTATGGCTACACTGTAACCCCCATATAAACCTTTATAGGATATGGATTGTATTATTGGAATTTACTTTAACTAATGGTGTCTATATCATGGCCCCTCTATTTATTCCATAGAATTCACTATGTCTGATAGTGTTGTGACATGGTCTAATGGGTTACATCATGGTCTTTAATTTTTAAGAGGGTATATAAATATCCCGAGATGCCTAAATCCCATTCTTTACAACTCCGTCCACTTAAAAAAAATGTGACCTAGAGAGGGTTTTCAAAGTATTTGAAGTCCCTTATGATAGGTATTGATCCCTATATCCTAGATATCAATCCTTGATGATCCAATTTGAGTTCTACCTCTTGTCTCTGGTAGTTCTCTTTTCTTGGTTTTTTTCATCTCATTTCTTATTCACAAGTTATGAAACTTGATCTCAACTATTGTTATGGGATTTATTCTATTGTTTTATTTTGTGTTCATGGAACAATGTCTTCATGAGGGCATAGTTCCTCATAGGAGAGGTGGCTAGAGATCCACAATGTTGGCCTATTTTTGTACCAAGAATGATGATGAATTTAAGGTAGTATATTCAATACTTATACTATTTATTTATTTTAAATCATAAAATTATCATGATTTATCCATTTGAATGGAAAATAAATTAACATAATAATATCAAAACAGATTAATAAATAATTGGAAAAAACTTAAATGTTGTCGATATTTGATAACATGATAATAGTTTGTCTCTTGTTTTTCTAGATATCGTACTATCTGTACTATGATTGTGTAGTATGTTTTTATGTTTGGATTAGCTTTTTTTTCTTGATGTAAAATTTTAAATAACTTAAATTTGGAATTAATTGATAATTTTTCTTAAGAATTTAAGAAGTGTCATGTTTGTAATATGGTGATTCTTGCAATTTGATGATAATTCAAATTGATTCACTGTGCATGTTTAATTAAATGTTTCCTACCATGTATTAATAGAACCTGATAAAGAACATGAATAATGTTAATTGTTTTTTATAATAAAAATAAAAAGTCATGTTAAATGTGAATAATTATTATCTCAACCTTTTGAAATTGGTTTGATGCTAAGTTCATGTTAGAATTTGGTTAGCTTGTTATATATGATAAATTAGGTTACCCATATTTAGAACCTATGAATAATGAATTGTTTAATTAAATATGGAATAAAACTTTGTTGTTTGATAAAGATAATTTTTTGGGGTTAGAAGTACCCATTTACTTAAAGGCTAGATTCCTTGTGTTGGATTCCATGAGAGAAAATTTTTTGTGTGAAGGATAAATACCTTATTCTAGGGCCGAGTTACCCTATTTAATTTTTTTTCTTCCTTTTGATATAATATAGATGTGACCTTTATATTTAACATGAGAATGGGATGGCTGAGCCTAAGATGAATGATATCATATGATGAAGGGAGGCTCAGATGTTGTGGAAACATTTTACACTTGTGATGGTGAGATGTATTAGGATATGTATGAGGGTATTGAGGATTATGCTAGAGATGATGTAATGGGTTGAAGCTGGGCTTACCCATTAACATGATAAAGCTGTATACTTTCTTGATATGAATATTTTTATTGGTCGAGGACTAGATTTCTTGTTTATCTTTATTAGATTCTTCACTATTCGTGGAAGCTAGATATTCTTGTTTGTATTCCTAATGGTATATTAGGATGTTTTCCTAGAGTACCTATAATTATGGAATTATAATAATAATTTTTAATAAAATACTTAATCCTTAGGGTTGTTTTTTCTCTAATTCAAATGAAATATTACTCTTGAGGAACCATGGAATCAGTTTGGATTATGCATGAATGGAATGTGATTGACTTTGTTGATTAATGTAATATAATCTAAAATAATATTTATGGTTAATTAATGGATATAAAATTTATTAATATAAAGTTAATGGTAAAAGTAAAGGAGTAATTTAATGTAGATTCTTAAATTTCTTGTGTTCTTATAGGATATCTAGTATTAATAGTGACAACTGAGAGTCCAAGTGACATTAGCTATGATTGATTCTAAGACTGTGTTATTCCCATAGTGTGGTTGTAAGATATATTATATATTGTATATTCTCTGATTTCATATGATACCCCACCCATGTTGGCTAGTGAGACTGATATTTAGTGGAATCTAGGAGGATTTTTTTTTTCAAAATCCCAGTGGGAGGATGGATGGATGACTACCCCCTATGGCCTTGCTCTCTTCTCTTGGTAGTTCATGTGCTAGTGTGTATGGATGTTAGTTTCCATATATATATGTTTGTAGAGTGATGTAATGGATTATGGTTATTTGACACACATGTATCTCCTGATATAGTATCCAAATGGTTATTATAGGTATGATGTGTATAGGTTGTGAATGCATGTGGTACCTTAATTAGTGTATGGGATGAAATGGATTTAGGTATAATACCTCATATATGATACACATCATACAAGATATAGAATTTATTAAAAACTACTTTGTTACTATATAGATATATGATATGGGATGATGTGATTATGTGATGCATGAGGTGCATATTGTGATAATTGGCTTAGGTGTCTATGGGTAGGATTATTTTGGAGAGAAATGGCTTAGGAGGTGTGATGTTGGGGAAGAGCAGCATCCAGTGGTCAACTGGTAGTGGGGTACCGTTGATGTTTCATTACTATAATAAATGATATATTGTATTCTTTACTTTGTGAGAGACATCCATGGTGAAGTTGGGAAGTTAGTATACTTGTTTAGTTGATGAGTTAGTTTCACTATTGTTCACTATTCTTTAACATGTTTTCATTAAATTTTAAATGATAGGATCTAGAGAGGATCCCACTAATTAAACTATTATACTCATTCCATATATATATATGTTATTTTTAGGTTAGTAGGAGCAGGTTAGAGATCGAGATGGATACTATTAGACCATGGTTTTGCAGGAGTTGTTTGGGCATCGTGATCTCTATCATCTTTACCTTTTTGGTACTTATAGTTTTCCCTTCAGCTGTATTAGTACTATATGAAATTATATGTATGTGCATGGGATCTATTTTATATATCTGATAGGGTGTGTATTTGTGTATATATCTTATATATCTCTTCCTCATGTTCTCTTAGAGGGTAATTCCTCCCATATATATGTTTATTATACCCTCTTTGCCCATCACTAACCTAGGGACTATTGTAGATGGGAATCGGGTGGTCATCATCTCCTTTATATCATTTCCGTCTTAGGTGGGGTACTCTTTGAGGTGAGGGGTTCATGGGATATGTTATTATGGAATGTTTTTGAAATTTGAAAATAATAAATGACTTTTTAAAAAAAATGATAATATATTATTTTATGCAAACCAAAATGTTAATATTTTTTTCTGAACTAAATGATCATAATGTGAAGTGACTTAATATTTTAGAGTTATAAAATATTTCATAGAATATTAGGATTTTACATGAAAAATTTTATTTACTACACATTCTATTAAATAATCATCCAATTCTATGGTTTCCTGAACTTAAAGTGAACAAATATCATCAATGTGATTCATGAATGAAGGGAAAGTAGTGAAATTAGAGCTTCAAATCAATAAAAGATTTGAAAACTATAAGAACTCTAGAACTTCTTCATTTATATTTATTATAACTTGTTCAATATACTAGTCTCATTAATATAATTTATTATTTTTATAGAATATTCTATAATATTTACTTTGATTTATGTCTATCTCATAAAATTAAAACTTTTTCAAAGTTTTCTATTTACTACAAATTGGTTTAAAATGATAAAGGTTATCTATTTATCTCTATTATAAGTGATAGAGGTTGATAATTTTTGAATTTTTAATTTGATATTTTTTTTGTACAGAATGTTTATTTTCATAATTTCTCAGCCCCATTATCACCCTACCAGAATGGTGTAGTTGTAAAGAAGAATAAACTGTTTAAGAAATTAATAGATGTATGTTGAATGAATTTTGTTTAACTAAATATTTTTGGGAGAAAACTAGGAATACTACTAGTTATGTTTCTAAAATAATTAATATTATCCTTATGTTAAAGAAAAGACCTTATGAATTATGGAAATGAAAGAAACTAAAAGTTAAGATATTTTACTATTTTTGGTTGCAAAGTCTTTATTTTGAAAACTAAGGATTCATCAGATTTGTTTGATGCTAAAACAAATGAAGGGATATTTTTGGATTATTCTAATATTATAAAATTTTATTTATTTTTTAATAAAAGAACTATTATTTTTTAAGAATATATTCATGTTAAGTTAGAAGATAATTTTTTGAAGAAGAAGAATTCAGATTTATAATAGATTAAATAATATTTTTTAGATAAGATACAACTCAAGATGATATTGCATATGATTAAGATGAGAATCACTATCATGAATAATCTTGGAAAATCATAGACATAACCAATTATATAGAGTTTTCGCAGATGTTGACTCTAAAGTCTAGGACAATAATCATTAAATATTTTTTAGGCTCAATCATCTTTTTTTTCATTTTTTTTCATGAATAAATTTTCAAATGGATTAAGAGATCCTAATTGGATTTTTTACTATTTAATATTAACCTAAAAAGTTCTCTATAAGTTATTTTGAAATTACTTTGATCCACCTATAAATTCATAGATTATTGGAACTATGTGTATTTTTTGAAATAAATTATATATGTTTCAATAGATTATAAGGAATAAATATAGATTTGTTTCTCAAGTGTTTTTTAGGAATAAGGAATTGATTATGATGAGATTTTTTCACCTACTACAAGATTAGATTATATTCAGATTTTATTATCATATATACATTTTTAAGAATTTAAAATTTATTAAATGGACTTAAAAAGTGAATTTTTAATTGAACTAATTTCTAAATATGATTATGTTAATCAACTAACCATTTTTGGATATAAAAAGTATCATGATCATGTTCTAAAACTATCCAGCATTTATATGGACTTATGAAATCCACTTGAGGTTGGTATAAAAGTTTAACTCATTTTCCTTTATAGAATAGACCTCTAATAGTTAAATTTAACCCTATTATATTTATTAAGATGTATTATAAGGACATTTTGATAATTTATATTTATGTTGATGATATTAATTTTGGATCATTGATTGGATTTTTGTATAAATAATTTTCAAAGTTTATGAGTAGTGAATTTTTTATGAGACATATGGGAGAATTATAATTCTTTTTAGGAATTTATATTTTTCAAAGTGGTGATGTAATTTTTCTTAATAAATGTAAGGAGTGGTTAATAGATTTCGACTTGATTCTAGAAAATTCCTAAATCTCATATGTATACTTGTAAATTAGATAAAGATGTTGTTGGTAAATCAGTTGATTTTAAATATTTAGAATGAATGATAGGTATTTTTGTTTATCCAATCACTGGTAAGAAAACCTTATGTCTAATATCTACATGTGTCGATATTTTATACTGACATGAAGGAAATTCACCTAAAATATTTTAAATAGATTATAATATATGTTAAAGGTATAATAAATCATGGGTTTTATCGAGGAAATACATCTAATGATTTAGAGAGTTATCAAGATTATGATTTTGGAGGATAAATAATTGATAGAAAGAATACTTATAGTGTTTTTCAATTTTTTGTTAAAAGTTTGATTTCCTAGATTTCAAAGAAACAATTATTATTTTACTTTTAAATAGTCGAAGATGAATATATTATTTTCTACTAGTTGTGGTTCTGAATCATTAAAATGGAAAAACAATTGTAATCCTCGACGTTTATTTTGATAGAATATCGATTTTTATGATAATTTTACTACTATTTATCATGATAATAATTATTTAATACATTATAGAGTGAATCATATATAAGTTATATATCATTTCACTTGTGATCATGTTCATAAATGACATATCATTTTGGAATATATTTTTACACATGATCTATTGACATATATTTTTACTAAACCATTTGACATAGTGAAGCTTTAGAATATTAAGTTTAAACTTAGAATTCTGGGTGTTTAAATTTTGTACATGAGGAGTATTGAATATTTAACACTATTCATTGTTCTTTAATTTTTATAATGCTTTCATGGATATTTTATAGTTTTTTTTCTATTTATAGGAGGAGTTGAAAATATTTGATGTTAAATAATTAATATTTCAGAAAAGGAAATATGAAATTTAGGGTAATCATTGTTTTTATGTATTTATTGTGTTTTGAAAATTGGTTTAATACTTGTTTATATTCAAAAAGTTCAGTTATTTTTTATTATTCATTAATTTAGGGGGAGTTATTTTACAAAGTTTATTCTATTTGATTCAATATAATCTGACCATGCAGTAATTTATTTCAACTATCTATAAGCATATTGAGTGTTTATTGTTTCATTCAATCTTTAAGAGGGAGATTTATTTTAAAAAGACGAGAATCAATTAATATTTTTTTATTTTAGTTGTTTTAATATTGTTGATATTTACAAAAGGGAAAGTTTTTTTATTTTTCAAAAAATTCATTTTATAATTACTAAAAATGGGGATATTTTTATTGTGGTTCCATGCCCTCATATCTTTTTGTTTTGTGTTGAACCCCCTTAAGGATGATGTTGAATGTATTATCTATATATATTAAGTGTAACAATTTTTTGATATGGTCTTCATGTTAAGATACAAGTGATGATTGAGAAGTTACTATCTATAATATATTTTAAGGGAGTTTGAATTGGTTTGAATGTCTTAGAGATTAATTGAAGATATTCTGGTGTAATCAAGTGAAGTATATGATTTCATATCTAAAGTTGAAAATGGACAAATGAAATTATCCTATCTATTAGAGATTTTATCCTTTCATAGAAAAATTGATCCCACACATAGGTAATTCCATCCCATGTAAGTAATTTTTTGAGACTGAGAGTAGAGTTCGAATTTAAAAACGACAATCATCATAAACACATGAAATTTTCCTTACACGCGTGACATTTTGGTACCACGTAAGTAAATTCAGCTATGTGAAGGATGTTCTAATTTGAAAAAAATCAATAAAGGAAACCATTATATATAAAAGAAATTTTTTATGCATGTAGTCTATTTATATTATGAATAATATAATTCATTTATGCATTGGAGATTTTCATTTATTGCATTTTGGAAAAACCTAATCAGTGCATGAATTTTGGATCCTCATAATATATTTGATATCTCATAAGATATTTTCTTTTGGAAAATTTTTTAGCATGCTGAAGGATTTGAAATGAGCTAAAAAACTAGAGATGGGTGTGGTATATATAAAATGGGAAGAGTATTTTTATCACACTATGGTGATAGATGTCTCATGTGAGTTTCTAAGATGAGTTATATACTACAGTAAAATGAGTTTATAATGAACACAACAATATAGTGGTGAGTGTTTTATCCTAGAAGACTACTTGTGGTGAATAATGAGTTTTACCATGTCGTGGTTCATTTTTTGTGAGTGTTTTGAGAATATATCAACATAAGAAAGTTAGAATTTAATCCTAGGGAGCTCTATACCATAACAAACCTCATGATGAAGCTTGATTCATGCTGATATAAATGCTTTGAGTTTTGTGGATATGTTGTTGACATGGTATTTCAAATACTTCCTCAAGGATAAACACTTGTGTCTTAAGGAGAAATTAAAGGACACCCTTGATTGGGACTTTATGAGTTTGAATGAGAAGTTCCATGCCATAAAAAATCAAGGATATTTCCAAAACTATTATGGAAAAAATATCTGTATAATATTTAGTGAATATAAATTACTAAAAATTAATATATAAATGTTGTTGGGATTTTTGAGGAAGGAGAATTGATAGGATTCAATCACTACGAGAAAAATGAATATTTGCGAGGGGTCGATTACCCCGTAAAAAATAACCATTATTTGCGACGGGGTCTTACCACCCATCGCAAAAGGTTTGTCTCGCAATACGCGCCAAACCACAGGTAAATCTATTTGCAACGGGTTTCTATTCCAGTCGCAAATAGTTAGTGACTGTTTTTAGTATTTTCGATGGGGAATTTTCCCTATCGCAAATACATTTTTAACGGCCCACTGCAATTAATGTGGGATAAAGTATTTTCGATGGCCCCCGTCGTAAATACCCCCGTCACAAATAATCTAACCTATATATACCCCATCTGGTTTCCTCTCATTTTACTCTTTACTCAACTTCTCTTTCTATCTCTACAGAAAAATTTTCTTTTAATTTTTTCCATAGTTTCAACTTTCAAATCAGAGCATTACTTGCGACATAAATACCCTAAAAGCTTCAGTTTCAAGGTATTTATCTATTTTTATTATTTAGTCAATTTATTTTATCTTTAATTATATATAATTTTTGTAAATTAGGTGTAAATTAATTAAATTAGAATTACATATTTTTTTGGTATTTATTTTTATTAATAGTTATATCTAAGTATTAATTAGCAATAAATTGCAATAATTAGTAACAATTTGTAATAAATTGTAATAAATAGTAATAAATTGTAGTAAATAGTAATAAATAGAAATAAATAGAAATAATTAGTAATAAATTTTAATAATTAGAAATAAATTGTAATAATTAGTCATAAATAGTAATAATTACTAATAAATTGTAATAAATTGTAATAAATTGTAATAAATTGTAATAAATTATAATAAATTGTAATAAATTGTAATAAATTGTAATAATTAGTAATAATTAGTAATAACTAGTAATAAATTTTAATAATAAGTAATAAATTTTGATAATTAGAAATAAATTATAATAATTAGTAATAAATATTAATAATTAGTAATAAATTTAAATAATTAGTAATAAATATTAATAATTAGAAATAAATGGTAATAATTAGAAATAATTAGTAATAAATTGTAATAAATTGCAATAAATTGTAATAAGTTGTAATAAATAGTAATATAGTGTAATAAATTGTAATAAATAGTAGTAAATAGAAATAAATAGTAATAAATGGTAATAAATAGAAACAAATAGTAATAAATAGTAATAAATATTAATAAATAGTTATAATTTGTAATAATTAGAAATAATTAGTAATAATTAGTAATTATTAGAAATTATTAGTAATTATTTGTAATAAATAGTAATAAATAGTAATAAATAGTAATAAATAGAAATAATTAGTAATAATTAGGAATAATTAGGAATAATTAAGAATAATTAGGAATTAAAAATTAGTAATTAGGAACAATTAGTAATTATTAGTAATAATTAGCAATAAATAATAATAAATAAGAATAAATAGTAATAAATAAGAATAAATAGGAATAAAGAGGAATAAATATTCCTGAATATGAATAAATAGGAATAATTAGTAATAATTAGTAACGAATTGTAATAAATTATGATAAATTATAATAAATTATAATAAATTGTAATAAATTGTAATAAATTGTAATACATTGTAATAAATAGTTTTAAATTGTAATAAACTGTAATAAATAGAAATAAATAGATATAATTAGAAATAAATAGTAATACTTAATAATAATTAGTAAAAATTAGTAAAAATTAGTAATAATTAGCAATAATTTGTAATAAATAGTAATAAATAGTAAAAATTAGTTATAATTAGTTATAATTAGTAATAAATAGTAGTACATAGTAGTAAATAGTCATAAATAGTAATAATTAGGAATTATGAATTAGGAATTAGGTATAGTTAGTAATAAATAGTAATAAACATTAATAAATAGTAATATATAGTTATAATTAGTAATAAATAGTATTAAATAGTATTAAATAGTAATAAATAGTAATAAATGGCAATAAATAGCAATAATTATTAATAATTATAAATAATTAGTAAAAATAGTAATAATTAGTAATAAATTGTAATAAATATTAATAAATAGAAATAAATAGTAATAAATAGTAATAGATAAGAATAAATAGGAATAAGTAGGAATAAATAGGGATAAATACGAATAAATAGGAATAAATAGGAATAAATAAGAATAAATAGGAATAAATAGGAAAAAATAGGAAAAAATAGGAAAAAATAGGATTAAATAGGAATAAATATGAACAAATAGTAATAAATAGGAATAAATAGGAATAAATAAGAATAAATAGAAATAAATAGGAATACATAAAAATAATTAGGAATAAATAACAATAATTTGGAATAAATAGGAATAATTAGAAATAAGTAGGAATAAATGGGAATAAATAAGAACAATTAGGAATAATTAAGAATAAATCATAATAAATTTGAGTACATTGATAAACTGACACAATTTACAGTAGATTGGTGGCATTCCTTTTGATCGATGCCTCAACTCCTTGCAACTTTCTTCCATTAAAATCAATATGAAAAATCTGCTCAAACATACATCAGAGCATATTTTTTATAGTGATTTATGTGGGAGAAAGTTGCAAGGCGGGGAGCCATCAGACAGAAGAGGATCTTTTGCCCGATGAATCATTCCCTTGCAACTTTTTGCGACTAAAATCACTATGAATAGTATGCTCCAATGTATGAATATTCATTTTTCTATGCTCTAGAGCATGGATAACAGCACGACGAGGCCTCTCTGCTCTCTATCCTTGTGTATACAAAAATGGATATTCGTACGTCAGAGGAGAATTTTCACAGTGCTTTTAGTTATAGAAAGTTTCAAGGGGATGAGTTATCGGGCAAAAGTTCTGTCGCCAATCCATTGGAAATTATGCCACTGGTAATTAACAATAATTAGTACAAAATACCTAAAATTAATAATAATTTGTGGTAATTAGTATAAATTTTTATAAACGAGTATATATTAATATAAAAGTTTAAAAATAGTATAAATAACTATAAAATAATATAAATTATTATAAATTTCCAGAAAAGACAATTTAGTTGTCTTCTCTTTTTTGGATAGTGTTTATCTTATATCAAATATTACAAAATAACTAATTATTTCATATTTTTTAGAAAAATATGGAACGAGGAACTCGAAAACATTAATTATTGGATGATCATGCTTGGATAACTTATCACAGGAATCCAAATAGTTTTGGTTTAAATCCTGTATATATAGAGGGTGTTCAAGCTTTCTTATCATTTGCATCATCAAAACCAAAATTTGTTTTAGAAGAGAAAATTAAATGGCCTTTAAAAAAATGTGCTCTAAGGATGTATGACACATTTGACAATGTTGAAAGTCATTTATTGAATTTTGGTTTTCAACCAAATTATTTTTTTAGTATCCACATTGTGAATTCAGTTCCAAAGAAGATACTGATAATTTGGTTCCAGATCTAGCACAGTTTTAAAATTTAGTACATGATGCGGTAGGTCCATCTGTTCAACAAACTGAAACTCAAAATGATAATGATTTAACTCTGGAGTTAGAACCATCTCAAATATATGAGTTTTTGAGGTTCACTGAGGATACCCTATATCATAGTTTCACGATAAGCAAGTTTGAATCAGTTACTAAATTTATGGCCATTAAATAAGATAATAGATTGTAAAATAGTTTTTTGATCAGATATTCTATGTTAAAAACACTACTATCAGAAGGAAATGATTTGACTTCAAATTTCTATGAGAGAAAGAGGATGGTTCATAATATGGATCTTGGTTATCAGAAGATTTATGCATGTTTAAATGATTACATCTTATATTATGGTGAAAATGATTTTTTAGATATCTGTACTATATGTAGAAAATCAAGGTATAAAGAATCTCAACCAGGGAAGTATGTATTTGTTCCTCTAAAACAATTGAGACATTTCCCACTCACACCTAGATTGCAGCATTTATTTATGTCTCAAAACACAAAAATCATTGATGTCATGACAAAAAACCAGCATTTCAACCAGTAAAAGCTTAATTCATCCCCCTTATGGTGATTCATGGAAACATTTTGACCAAGTGAATCTGTTTTTTCTTTAGAATCTTGAAATGTGTGGTTGAGCCTTTCTACTAATGGTTTCTATCTATTTCGTTCTTACAGTAGTCAGTATTCATGTTGGACTACCTTTATAACTCTATATAATTTACCTCCATGGATGTTGATAAAGGATCCATATATCTTTTTGACCTTATTAATTCCCAATCATCCAAAAAATAATATCTATGTTTATTTTAAGCCATTGATTGATGAGTTAAATTCATGGTGGAGTAATGGTATCAGTACATATGATGCTACTGTGAAACAAAACTTCCTACAGAAAGATGCATTGATGTGGAAAATTAGTGACATACCATAATATGGCATGTTATCTCACTGGAGTATGCAAATCTTAAAATCATGTCCATAGATTATGAGAGACAAAAAATCATTTATTCTCATCAATGGAAAAAAAACCTTATTTTTCCAACTGTCATCGCATATTTTTTCCATCCAATCATCCTTTTCAAAGAAACAAATATCATTTCAGAAATGGAAAAATTGAAAAATATGGGTCTCCAACAATGATCTTAGGTACAATGTTAAAATCAATTATCTCTTCATTATCTACCATCACATTTGGACCAACAATAAACCCAAATAAAATTGATCGGTTTGGAAAAAAGCACAATTGGATAAAATAGAGTGTTTTTTGGGATTTTCCATGTTGGTTTTATTTGTTGGTCCGTCACATGTTGGATGTGATGAATATTGAGAAAAATAGTTTTGATAATTTATTTCATACATTTTTGGATACACCAAGTAATACCAAAGATAATGTGAAGGCATGATTAGATCTTTCCCAAATTTGCAAGTGACCAGAACTTGAATTTTTTGAAAATGTCAGACCATAGAAGTTAATGAATCCAAAATCTACTTATAAACTATACAAAGAGTGTCATTTATTATTTTGTCAGAAGATTTTATATTTGAGACTTCCAGATGGTTATACTTCTAATTTGGGAAGATGTGTCAGAAATGGTTATATTATTGGATTGAAAAGTCATGATTTCCACGTTTTAATGTGAATACTTCTTCTAATTGGATTAAGAGGTTAGTTGAATCCAATGATTTGGGATGCAATAATAGACATATCGTATTTTTTTTGATAGATTTTTGCATTGAAAACAGACTATGATATCATAGGAAAACTACAAGAAGATGTTGTTTTAATTTTATGTAAACTAGAAAAAAATCTTCCCCTAGGTTTGTTTGATTCAATGGAGCATTTGATATTAAATTTGCCACATAAAACAAAATTTGGAGGTTTGGTGCAGTTCTGATGGATGTACCCATTTGAGAGATGCATGCAGAAATTGAAAAAAAGTACGTACCAAAGCATCAATTAAAGGGTCAATTGTATAATATTATTTTCAAGAGGAAATTAATTTTCTTCTGCTCTCATTAATTTCAATACGAATATACCTCAAAAAAAAATTGCATGAGACATAATAAGGTAAATTTTTTCAATGACATGAACAATTAATTATCAGTTTTTAATCTGCCCAAACTAGTCTTTGATGGAGTTCATGAACAATGGATTTTAGATGATTAACATCATAGAGCTGACAAATACATTATGCTGAAATATGAAGAAATGAAACAATTTGAACTGTAAGTTCTCCCATCACTTAATTTATAATTTTTATAACAGTACATTAATTTTATTTTATTTTTATGTTATATGATAATCATATCATGAAATACTTTCCACAAATTACACCAGCTTCTCTTGAAGAATGTCATAAAAAAATTCCTACTAGTTTCAAAAAATGGAAACTTAATTTTTTTTATTTCAAATAAAAAATACATTTAATACTTGTAATGGTGATAATAATTTTACAAATTTTTAGGTATCTTAACTTCGTGATAAAATTTTTAATCGGTTATCTGTATTGAGTAACCCACCATCAAAAAATGGTTAAATATTATAATGCATATGTGGTGAATGGTTATCAATTTCATACACATGCATATGGGGAATCAAAAAAACAATGAATAGTGTTATTTCTTTAAGAGGATCTCATCAAAGAGAAACAAAAGTTGAATTTTATGGAATGATGGAGGAAATCATTAATGTGTGTTAACTAAGACAATAATACGTAACGATGTTTTAAAGTTAGTGGTTGGATACTGAGGATTACATGTTTATCTGATCAATGGAATCATTGATATTAAATATAAAAGTCTTCTTGTAGTAAATGAACCATTTTTATTGGCTCATCAAGAACTTCAGATTTATAATGAAAATTACTATGTTACTTCAAGGGGGTTGGGTGATTGGTGTAGAATAATAAAAATTAAATATCGAGAGAATCAATTTACTGAAAGTGAATGTGGTTCTCCTAAAGTGTAATGAATTGAAATTTTTCAGAGAGATTGCACCAAATCCATCTTTTATATGAAGAGACACAAATATCATTGTTGACACCCCAAAATTAAGAGCTGATGGTGAGGATGATGTTAATGATGTTACAACAGAATTTGAAATGAAAAATGGTGATGGAACTGAAAAAAATATAGAAATTGATGATGCTGGGATGGTGGATGAATACATTGACATTAACAGCTATAAAGATGAGGATGAAGATGAACATTGAAATAGTTAAATGCTGGTTATAATCATATGTAATGTATATCTATATATAATAGTTTTTTTCAATTTTTTTTCTAACAATAATGATTTTATGTTTTAGATGGAAGACGATCTTTATTGTATGTTGTAGGAGGGAAATCTACCTTTGGACAAGTAGGAGGTCAGATCAGCCGACTCTCAAACTGTTGGCAGTTCAGGGGGCACCCAGAGGGGGCATGGTCTTGGCTAACCGATGATTCTCAACCCTATACCCAAGAAACATCCATATCTTGAGTTCAATCCACACATGCAGAGGTATGTTTACCTGTGAATTTTAGTTAGTTTTCATTAATTTATTTATATTCTAATTGTTTTATTAATTATTCTTTTTTTCCACAGATTTATGCATATAGTGATTGGACATGGGAGAACTATATTAAAAAACTATTTTTCTGATGCATTGGTGTCATGGAATCAGATTCCCATCGATGTTTAACATCACATGTTCAAGCATTGGCTGGTACGTAAATAAAAAATATTTATTTTGAAATTAATTTAATCAATAAATTGATAAAATAAATTATTTGTAGGTTTTATGGTATCCCATTGAGGAGAGCATGCATGTGACTATTCAGAAGGCATGATAGGGAGCTACGCGTACGCGTTGCACTTAGTTTTCACACAATTTGAAAAGGAAAGCCATAGAGAAAGAAAAAGTGCAAGAGTCTCATGAGACATGTCACATCCACCATCTTTATTATATTTAATCTTAGGTTTATGATAGATTATGTACACATAGATCATCAGTAGGTCATGAAAATCGGGGGAGATAAGAGGTGACACATCGAGCTGGTAGTCATACGTTAAGTACGCATAGGAATTATCTGGTAAGTAATTTATTTTAAATATTATATATAACTTTAAATGTAAACGGTTTATTTTATATTTATATAGGAAGTCGCACAACCCGATATTATGGAGTAAGATGTTTATAGAAGGATTTACAGTGATCCAGCCACTTGGGAGATTAAAGGTGCTCTCCATCATCAGATTGTGTCCAGTATAAGTTTTTTTAGTATCAAATTTAACTAAAAATAATATTTTAACTATTTTAATTTTAAATTGAAATTGAAGGAGTCACATGAGGCTGAGACATCTTAGATAGATGTTGATAGTCATGCCGAGACCGATGGTCAGACTAGTGCCCCCCGATTTGATGAGGCATCATGGATGCAGGTGACCCAGTATGACTTTGAGAAAAACCGAGGGGTTGGTATCGTCTCTCAAGTGACCCCTATGGTTTTTTATGGAACCTCTGTGATGTTGGCAGCCAGCTCAAGAGGAGCTCACAGAGAGTTATCATAATCTCATGCAAAATACCAGGAGAAGTTGTGAGCTTAGAGTGATCTTATATAGACTTTTCATAGGGAGTAGGAGGAGATGCGTCCGTGGTAGCAACAGTAGCAGGAAGAGTTCATCCTACAGCAGCAGAAGTAGTAGAAAAAGATGCAGGATGAGATGCGTCAATGGTGGAAGGAGCAGGAGCAGGAGAAGATGGAGTAAATGCAACATCTGACTCACAATTTAGGGATGAAGTTCCCACCACCATCTCCTTCAGCTTTTCCAGATGACCCTCCCCCTAATTAGTGATGTATTTTCATTTTATTATGAAACATTGTAATGTATTTTTTTTGTAATATTAACTATTTAATGTTTTAAATAGTGTGTGTTTTATATTATCTTGAAAATTACAGTTTTTTATTAATTTAATTTTTATTATATTTATTATTTTATTAACTAATATATTTTTATATTTTTGTGAATATTCATGTTTTTATTATATTACTAATATTATTATTTCATTAGTATTAATAATAATAATATTATATTAATTAATTATATTATAATTAATTTTATTTTATAAATATTAATATTATTAATTTATTTATATTAATATTAATATTATATTTATTATTTTATAAATAATTTTATTCTATTAATATTAATATTAATATTAATATTTTATTTATATTAATATTATATTTATATTAATAGTATAATATTTTTTAATTTACTTTATTTATAATTTTTTTCACAATTTGCGATGGTCCTTCACAATAGAGTAAAAACATAGAAGATATTTGTAACAGGTCACTAGGCCGTCACAAATGGTTTCTTAAAAAACGCCGAATGTTTTTTTAATAGTCCATCACAAAAAATAATATTTGCGACGTCGTTTACCATGATGGATCATTTACAACGGGACCCCATCATAAAAGACTATATGCGACGGGACCCCATCACAATTGACCCGTTGCAATAATCCATTTTTCTAGTAGTGTATGTATAATAATAAGAACTAAGAACAATTATAGGATATTATTGTGAAGTGAGGAGAAAGAAGATCAACATAGCATAGTCTATGTAGAGTCTTATACATTCATTAATGATATTTCTTTAAAATGAGTTGTTTTTTTCTCATGTAAGATTGTGACTGGTTGGTGCTATTAGTTGTATGAGTTCAAGGACGTACCCTTTCTCAATTTATTTTTGATAATAATAATGGGGATATGTGAATAGGATAATAACCATGAAACACTAGGGATGTTTTCATTCTTAAATGAGGTGAACCTCATTAAAAAATGTGTTATGTTTATTTCTTTTTGGAACCAGTGAATATCTTGAGAGTTAGGTGTTAAATAAGAATGAGAGTTTGAGGGGATTTAAATATCTATACACACTGACTCGCCCCCTCACTGTGTTTCAGCCTGTGTGTCACCCAAAAATTTGTATCAGAGCCACAATAAATCTTATGTTTATCTCATTATATTTTTATGGATCAACATAATTTTGTTAGAAGAAAAGGTATCACAAAATTTAATAGAAAATGGTTTCATTAATATAAATAAACAATGGTAAATTCCATTCTTTCTCTGGGTATCAGTGTTATTAATTATATTCAAAATGGATTCACTATCCAAGACAAAAAATTATCCTGATACCTAACCAACAAAATAACCATTGAAAATAATTGTAAGGCTATAAATTCTTTAATAAATTCTCTCTAATAGAAGGATCTTATAATAATCATGGTCTACAGAACTTATACTGCTATTTGTAAATAGCTTCATATCATTTATGAAAGAAACAAAAAGGTTAAAGAAGTAATACTAAAAATCAATTGACAATAGTTTGATGATGTTATAATATGAATATAAAACCATTGATGACTTATTTACTAGAGTAAACCTTATTATTAGCACAATTATAGGGTTATGAGAAACTCTTGATGTCTCTTATGTGGTAAAAATTTGAAGAGAATCCTTCCTGACAATTCTAAGATCTCATCCCTATAAGATAGATATTTTGATGACTTCAACATCGATGAACTAAAAAACATTCTCATTAACTATGATATTGGAATAATGCCTATACTTAAAATAATAGGCAATAGGGAAAAGGAAATTGACTTTAAATCCATCAAAGTTATAAATTTATAATAAAATCATTACTAACAAGATATAAGAGAAAACATGGAAGATCATGAAGTAACTCTTTCTATCATATAAATAAATTCTGCAAGAGGTGGATGAGGTAAATATAAAGGTATATTTCTTTAAATTTTTTTTAATTGTTCAAAGGTTGTCCATTTCTTTGTTAGCTTTACTATGAATTTTGGAATAGAAAATTTTATTGATGAAGCTACCAAGAAAATCACCCCTAAGAGAACTCTCTCAAATTCTTAGTCAAAAGGAAAGAAAAATATTTCACTTAGTTATTTCAGAAGGAACTTTCTATCAGTTTAGGAAGGTGTTTCTGATAGTGAAGAAAGTAGTGTTAATGTTGAGGAATTTCCTTGAAGCGTCCCTCAAAAAGTCATCAAGGAATAAGAGGAAGATTATATAAACCCCCTTGAAGATGAATATATATACAAAAATGTGTATATAACAGAGAATGAAGAAACTAGTAAATAATAAACTATGATAATGGAAGTAAATATGTTTTTGAGAGACATTGGTAGGCTAAGATATGGAAACACTTAGTTGAAAATAGGACTAGATAATAAAATTCATCTACTAGATGAAAAAGATCATCTAGTCTAGAAAATTGAGATACTAAATCTTGATATTATAAAAAATGTAAATGTAATTGAATACATGACTTATACCATTATCATTAGGGATAAGTAAATTATTAAACCTATAAAGAAGGTTGTTGACTATGAGAATTATGAGGGAAAAAATAACTAAAATAGAAAAATGGTTGTTAAAGAAAAAGGTGAATGTTATAAACAACCTATAATAAGTATCTACTCATAAACAATATATAAGATATGAAAATTGAAAGTCTAAAGAAGTTCTATTATAGAAGGAAACTACTTCTAACAAAGAAACAAATCATATATTTCAATATAAAATAGTTGGGATTTTTAAAATTAAGTTTAAATTCGTTCAAATTTGGAATAAATAATTTTATTAAATCATTATTCACCAGTATCAAATGTTCAAATTATAATTCCACAAAAGGGATTTGTGGGGTCTATACATTTAAGAACTAAAAATTGATCCATACAAAAACCCATTCAACATAAATTTTTTTTATAAGAATAGAATATTTTATGGATAGTTCTAGTTTTGCGGTTAGTTTGGTTACAAGACATACAATTATTGGAATAATATGTCTCTACCTATACTGAGAAGAGAGAAATAATCAAGGGGAAGACAATAACCATAGATTAGAAAACAAAAAAGGGCCCAAAATATTGAGTAGAAATTTAATGTAAAAAATATATTTGGAATTCTATAAGAGGGTTTTAGAAGATTTTTTTCAGAAGGGAACACTTAATATGTATATGTTGCATTTATTATAGCTTATATAAGTATCTTTTAGAGGTTTTAAAATGATTAGAATCAAAATCATATCAGGTAATGGGAAAACATAGTTGAAGTAACATTTAAATCATACAAACTAGAAAAAAGTTGGATCATGGACAGTGGATTCTCATACTATATGAAAATTGATATAAACAACCTGAGAGATGTTGAGAAGTATGAAGGTTTATTTATTATAATTGGAAATAACAGCTCTTTGAAAATAAAATGTATTAGAAGATAATTTACGAGTAAAAATCAAATCAGTTCAGATACTGTGTTGTTTTTTGATGGAACAAAGAACAATTTTGTGTGTGTATCATAACCACGTGATGTGTGAAATAAGGTTATTTTTATGAAAAACGAATATACATTAAAATTAATAAAATTTGATGTTATAAGTGATTCAATAACCCTAGGATGTTTTTCAAGTTAGGAAATAAAATACATTCTGTTACTTAAGTCAACAAGTATAAAATATTCTCAATCATAGAATAATTGGTCACCTTGGAAAGAATATTATGAGAAAACTAATCATATAAGAATATAAGAAGAATATACCCATTTTGAAAAAATATTCCACCATTATTTATAATCCTTTAACAAAGTGAAAAATTATGAAACTCATAACAGAGTTGAAATTTAAATTTTAATGCGTTCTGAACAGATTTAACCTGATGTTTGTGATCCCATGACTATGAATTCAAAAAACATGTAAAGATATTTCATAACTTTCATAGATTATTTTATAAGGATAAAATACGTCATGTTCATGTCATACAAATAAAATGACTTGGTTCGATTCAAGAGTTTCATAATACTTACATTGAAGAAAATATTATTAAACTTGAAGAGATTGATATTATATAATGGCAGTGAGTATAGAAATATATAATTTAGTGAATATATTAAAAAACATGGAATCAAACATGAATTAATTTCTCCATATACTTTATAGAAAAATATAACATCTGAATGAAAAAATCAAGGTGTTGCTGATATGGCTAGAACTATACTGGAAGAGAATGACACCTCAAGGTAATACTGGTTATAGGCCATCAAAACTATTGGAATAATTTGGAATATATTCCTCATAACGTCAAACTCATTCATGAATCCTAGTAATATTGGTTTCATGATAAATCCAAATGTTGAACACTTTAGGGTATTTGGATGTCCATTCATAATCAAGAAGAAGGTATGTGAAGGATAATTTGATGAAAAATATGAAAATGGAATCTTTATTGGATACACACTAAATGGTTAATCCTATAGATATTAAAACAAGAAATTATAAATAATTATTAATAGTTGTGATATCATTGTAATTTAAAATGAAGAAGGAATAAAAATACTATCATTTTAGATGATGATGATGATGTTTCAACTACTAAATTTTTTGAAGAAAATTAAAAAAGCTTATAGATTCATGTTGAAGATGAATATTTTATATTTTCCAGTGATGAAGATAATGAATTGAGGCCTAAAGGGATAAATCCAAGGTTGATAAAACATTTTGATGTTGAGAACAATATTTTATATTATAATTAATGTGTGTATACAAGAAGGAAGATCAGGGAAATTTTTCTTATCATCTAACTATTAAAGGTTAAACCTCCGATAGTTGAAGAATCATTTGAACACAAATAGTTGTTTCAATAAAAGAATGTGGTGCTTGACTAGATTGAGAAGAATGATACATGGGAATTTGTTCCCAGACCCAAATAAAATAATTTTATTGGAAAAATGGTTCTTTCAAAATATGATAGATGAGAAAGATGAAATGTTTAGAAATAAGTATGTGATAGTTTTTTAAGGGTAATCATAAATTGAAGAAGTTGATATTGATGAAACATTTGAACCAATAACTATAATTTAATATATTAGGATCTTTATATATATTGAAACTCATAATATATTCAACATATTTCAAATGGATTTTAATTTTCTTCTTCTAAATATTGATATTGATAAAGAATTGTACATGGAATAGTCTGGAGGCTTTATGATAGATTCATATGGTATTAATGTTTTCAAACTGAACAAATTACTCCATGGATTAATTAATTCTCCAAGATATTTCTATTGCAATCTTAAAGAGTATTTAATAAGAATAAAATTTCAGAAAGGGTAGGTAAACAATAATTTTTATATAAAAAATATCAACACCACACTTCTCTGTGATTGTATATACTGATTGTATAATATTTTGTAGTAATGAAGAAACCTTGTTTGTGGATTTCTTAAGATACATAAAAGAATGGTTTGAAATTTCAATGCATGGATAAATGATATTTTTCTTTGGGTAATAAATAATTCATCCAGAATGATATATCTTGGTCTTATAAGAAAAATATTCGAATGATCTATTAAACAAGTTTGACATGAAAAAATCTAGAGGAGTGTCCACATTAATTCAGATGGGCTCAAAACTGAGTAAAGATGAAGGTAAAACTATTAATAAGAAGTAGTTTATAAGTTTTATTGGAAGTATTATGTTCTTGTTAATATAAATCCTTGACTATTATTCCCCAAAAACAAGAAAATATCAATGACATGGCTTTATATAAAATATTTCAATACATTACATTCCAACGATATTTTAGATATAGAGTTTAAGAGAATTAAGAAAAAATAATATCTAAGAAAACTCATGTATTTTTCAACTAATTGAATTTTTTACACTATATAAGAAAATAATTAATCTATAAAAATAATTCAATATCTACCACTATTTATCCATATAAGATAATCTTCTAGACACATCATATGTAACAATTTCCTTCATAACCTAGAAAAATGGAAATATAAAAATGTGTGAGCTCAAATTCTCAGTAAAGTTAAACATCCATGATAAAAATCAGAGATCATAAGTGAGAATAATATTATCATATGGGTATAATTAGGATACATAATAAAGCAATACCTAAAAATGGATATATCATAAATCATGAAATAGGGTATGTACCAACATAAGAAATTAATCAAATTACCATGTAAACAAAAGTCAATAAATATGATCCATGATTACATAACATAGTCATAATAATAAATGTAAAACTAAGGTATGAACTAAATCATAAGAAAATATTGTGAAAAAATCTGAGCAATTCTATCTTTTATATTATGAAAAAATACAAGTATGTACACTCTTTTCATTTTGAAAAAAATCCAAGTATGTCCACACATTAGTATATCATGAGATATAAATCCTTGACCAATTCATTTGAGGTAATTATATGACCCAACCCATCACTATCCATGCATATTAATTCCACTTAAAATTCAAACAATTAATCTCATTATAAATAACCCAGGGGAAGAAAATGGGTTTCATTTATCATATCCTAGATAACCAATGGAACGAAGGTGGGTTTCATATAATATTTAATTGGATTCACATTTTTAAATTATTCGCAATACAATCAATAATCATCAAATTATAAACCCATGGAAAATGAATGGGTATCTAATGATATTTAGTATATTTTTAAGTAAATACCCTTCAATATAAATAATAGAGAATATAATATTTACACCATCTAGATAAATGTTATATATTTATATTAATATTTTTCCATGTTAATTGATTTATGAAATCCAAGTGAACACCATTCAATCAATGGAAGAAAATATATAGTGTTCATAGAGGAAATACATTGGAAGATAAATCCTAAAAATTTAATAACTCAGGAAAACAAAGGTAGTAATGTATTTCCACAAGTTTAATCCCCCAAAATAATATAATTTAATTTATAAGATAATTTATAAAAGAAACTTTACATGGAAATAAATATTTTTGGGATAAATATATAATTGGAAATAAAACTATAAAAGAGTTTTTCAAAAATGTTGTTATCATTGTCATAAAAAAGAAGTTATGGATCTCATTCAAAAGTTATTTTCGAAATAGTGAATTTAACACTGTAAAAAATACATTAAATTTTAAAAATTAAATTCAAAAATAGATCCTGGAAAAGATATAAATATTATCAAAAGGAAATTTTTGGTGGAAGATAGAACATTCGATTTTGAAAGGATGAAAAACATTTTTAATATTCTGAAATACTTTTACTAAAAACCCACATCATAAAAAGGGATAACAAACATCCTTTTGAAAATAATAGAAGAAAAATATTATGTTCACCTAAGATAATACATAATTGGGTTTATAAATATAAAGGATAAAATTTTAGGGAAGGAAAATGTGGATACTTAGTGGAAAATATTTTTAAATATGATGAAAATTATAATCAATAGAGGTATAATTTTTGAGAAAAAAATTTTAAAGGTACAATATTTTAATTATAAGTTCATTTTCCATAATAGATGAAGATAAATTACCATAAAATAAAATATTATGGTGGAAGAAACCAATATTGGAATAAAGGAGTCCAATAAGAAGAATTATAACTCTATAAAGGAAGTTGAGTTAACAAAAACGCTTTCAAATTTTAAATCAAAATCCATTTGAGGAAAGAACATGATATGGATATTCAAACCCCATGAATTACATGAATATAGTAAAATAAATTTATTTGGTAGTTATTAAACTATATTAAAGACATCATGGTGCATAATAATAATTATGTCTCAAGAAATTAAATCTTAGACAAGAACCCCTTACCTTGCTTCCTAGATTAGTCAAATGCACTCTAGCCTTTAATACAACCAACATAATTATCTTAATATTCTATTTTAGAACTTTATTAATATACATAACCTTTTATATATTTAATCCATTAATTTTCATGTAATTTTTTAAATATTTTTCTAATTAATTTTAATGACATTAATCGTTTAACCCATAAAATTAATTGATTTATATACATGTGGTTGATTTTCATTTGAATTATTAATTTTGAGTAAAATAGGTGAAAATGGTTAATTTTTTTAATTATGAAAATTTAAGATGTTTTTGTTTACCTTTATACATGGCCTAAGGGCTATGTAATTGTAAAATGTTCTACCTATAAGAAGGATAATTTTTAATGGCCATATACAGGTAATATAAGGATTTAATTCACTATATATAGGTGAATATGTGTTGTTTAAAGGTAAGTCACACACTACTTAAGGGAATCCAATGGTTTTTATACATTATGTGAACGTATGAGGATATATTTATAAGGGTATCCACCATTGCATATTAGTAATTTGAACTTTTATAACATTGTGTAAATATATCACAA
This sequence comes from Viscum album, assembly GCA_963277665.1. NCBI lineage: Eukaryota > Viridiplantae > Streptophyta > Magnoliopsida > Santalales > Viscaceae > Viscum > Viscum album. Next base: position 804,650,504 of record OY728148.1, read on the forward strand.
CCAATACATAAATGAAAAAGAAATTCTATTTAAGGGTAAGAAATGCTATTTAAATTTAACTAGGGATTTTTAAGTGTTATGTAATGTTAATCCCATATTTTAAAATGATATGTAAGGGTAACATTGTTTATCTGAAGTTATGTAAGGGTATGAGATAATTTCATAAAGGTAAATACATGTTGTTATAGGGTAAGTACTTCACCAACCAAGATACATTAGGGTAACATTGGATACATAAGTGTCATATTTTACCTCCATTGACCACCACCACTTTCTACCACTATTTTATATCAGTGTGTAAAACCACTCTTTCTACCACCATGGGCATGCTACCAGTATTAATACCTCTAGATCATACCTATAACAGGATACCACAGGGTCATGTTTCATCCTATCACCACATTCTACTATTTCTAGGCCTTCTAGACCTCTAATATTATTCTATTACTTATGACTCTTTTCATGATACTGTCACATCCTTCCATCGCTATGCTACCATTGAGAATATTTAAATAATTATGAGACTAAGGAACTCCCTTCTAAGAATAAGGGATGTCGTAAAAGTGTCAAATAAAAAGGCATGGGGGTTGATATTATATTCTTTGGTTGACATACATGTCTCAATTAATTTAAAAAATGGAAGGAGTTGGGCTGAGACACCTCATTCCAGGCACCCAAAATCTAGGGTTAGTCACTTAGGGTTCAATCTTGGGATGAGAAATCCTCTCCAGGCATGTACATTCCAAAATTATTCAAGGGTTGTGATGAGACAGATTTCATGTGATATTTAAGGGTTTTTAGATTCCAAGATATTAATTAGATACAACTGAGGACAAAGATAGAAGAATATGGGAAAGACCCACCCCGTTCTCTCTCTATTCGATAATTAGAGGATAATTATAAAGGAGATTCAAATCAGAAGATAAAATAAGGAAACTTTGAATCAAGATAATATATATGAGATATGATGGATTCTTGCCTCTATAAATATAAGGTTCAAGATATTGTGTAAGGAATCTCAAATTGATATCTCAACTAAATAGAGGATACTTCAATTTAGATAGATTTTTTATAGTTTAGTTTTCTTTTATTGTGTAATTATTTCATAATTTTTATTAAAGTGACTCATTCCATTCATTATATATCTCTATATCACCCTTTATTTCACTATGATCTATTACACTCTCAATGATGAGTGAATTACCCAAGGCTTGTACTTGGGGGAGGTTTTCAGTGTTCCTGAATTCTGGAACATCAATATTTTATGTTTTAATTTATATTTGTGATAAGGGAAAGAGTATTGATTAAGATGGGTGTTGTGACAATCCATCAATATTTTTCAAGCCTCTTTAACTCATTTTATTCTTTAGGTTACATTATCCCCTCCATTATTTTGGATAAAAATTTTCATATAAGGAAATAGAGTTTATCTAATGGATTTAATGACGTATGATGTATCTAGGTTCTAGAAGGCCATAAACTCTCAATTGAGGTGTGTTAATAACCTTTATTATAGTAGGTGGTGAATTTTGGTATTCCAAAGAAGTCTATTAGGCATTAATTTTTTTTACAATCAATACATTAAAGGATATTACTTCTTAAATGAGTTATGTAATTGAATTTATACAACAAACAATGAATAACCAAGGAACCTGAGTAATCAACCCTATAACTAAAAATTTTATTTTATAAGTTCAGACTATTTTTTATCTATATTATAAGCTAATTTTTTATTATATTCAATTATCCCATATTTTTCAAACATTTCATAAAATAATAAAACATAAAAAAGAAAATAATGTGAATTAGGGATAGTAAATGATTGATTGTGAAACTAATCAAGTGAGATGACATTTCTCAGGAACTGTACTATACTAGGAAACATTTCGTAGCTCTTAAACCACCATACAATAGTTGTGTGAACACATGGTGCTATTTTTGGGAATCCAAGAAGTTTTTAATTCACTTTTCCATTTCACATTGTAAATAGTTTTTATTATTTTAAAAAGAAATTTTTTTTCTAGTATGTATTAAAATTATGATTATTATGCATTGATGAATTACTCACTAGTGAATAATTATGAACAATAGGTTGATAATGATATAAAATACCAATTGAAATAGATTAAAGAAAAGATGCAGGAGATAAATAGGCAAATGTAACAAATAGCTAGTGTATATTAAGAGTAGCTCAAACCTGAGCTAGTGGTGGACGAGATTTCCCCACTCATTTTTCATATTGGATAAATTGAGGGGGTAAAGGAGGAAATACTTGAAGATACATTCCACTATACTCAACTGATATTCATAAATAATATTTTCATGATAATGTACATATGGGAGATCAAAAATAATTGAATGAATTCTAAAATGAATATTATGTACAATATGATCTCCCCATACTTAACAAAGTAGAATCATAAACACATATATAAATAACCAAAGCCTTGGAAGAAAAATAAACCACCCATATGGTGAAATTTTAAGAAATTACAGATTGGACTAACTACCTGCATCCACTTACTACCACTAAAATTCAAGAGGAATTTCAAACTAAAGAAGCGATTGAATCTAAACCAACTCAGGGAGTTAATATTTTTTTCAAATAATTCTCATCCAATTTCACTAAAACTATTTGAGTATAACCCATCACTATTTTTAATTTTTTTTATTTGGATAAATCTTATTTTTCCTTATATAATGATTATAAATAGAAATATGCACCTGATGAGGAACATATAGAGCTCTCAAATCATATTTAACACATATTAGTGGGAGCCCATGAGGATATCCATGTTTATTTTCTAGAGAAACCCAAGTCAAAATATACTTATAGTGAAGAGGAATATTTATATTTTAATTATTCATACTCTAATTTTGTTCAAATAAAATTACACCCAAAATTTCCATTATATTATTCCATTGATGTGGCTTACATTGAGAAAGAACTGGATAGTGAATAATATGTTGTTTAAGTGATAACCAAGAAGAAGGAGGACCCATACTTTATCCTACCAACACCATGAAATATATATTACATTTTCATGGGGGTGGATTTGATGTAATATATCTATGTATTCCTCAAAAACAAGGAATAAGTGTTGGTGGTTCAAATCCAAAAAAAATCCATCCACCATCAGACTTTGGATAATATCTAGTACTTCACTTATAGAGGTAGTCAAAAACCTAGACCCACACATGGGATCAAAAAAATAATTTTATTTCTCTTAATGATATTTGATTTCTAGAAATTCAGATTTAAATTTATTTCTTATGAATTATTTTTAGGAATATATTAGAATATAGTTTAATCCACCATTATTTTTTAACATTAATGGCATGGTCCTGCTTTAATGAGTAATTTTCTCTTCTAGGTCCCTAATGATGGAATGAGGTATCCCCAAAATAGAAACCAATATGATAAATATATCTTCATTTAAAAACTAGTTAACTTCTACAATCTTTAAATTTGAACTCCCAATTTTGTTTTAATTTTTTTTAGCTTTAGAGTGAAATTTTTATTCCCATACTTGAACATTCTACTTTACTTGACTGAACTAGGAGACATGATTGTCTTAGGAATCCCATGATTCCATTTTTTTCAATGATAATGATATTTAATGATTAATATGGATAATTTAATGATTATAGTGAAGCATATATGTTAATGTGATGAATTATAATTTTAAGAATTGGTGGATTCATGTAAATTAAATTTCCCTACCTTTTTTATACATTGAATTTATAAAATACATGTGGATTAGAATGTTATTATTATACATTCCATTATTAACTATCTAAATTGATATATTTAATTCTAAAGTGGAATTATAGAATAAAATTTTCCATTTCTATCATGATCATATTTCTTGAGTGATCTTGGGGCATGCCACCTACTAGAACTATCATTAGAACTTGTCAATGATAAGATTATAAAAAATCACATTTAAATATTGAATTATAATTTTTATTGATTTATGTCTTATCCTTAAGTCCACATTTTAAATTAATCCTTGTTTATACTATAAAATACATTAATGACCTTATTAAAAACTATCCACTTTAAAATCCAATATTTCCCTTTCCTAAACTTTTTATGCAATTTCATGGTATTTCAAATTTGAAGAGTGGGTGAGGTAAGTCATGGTAGAAGGGATGCACTGTATAGAAAGGAATAATTGTGGGAGGTATTTTTGGGTATTGGGAAAAGTATTTGATTCATTTATCGTACTTTTGTTATTTACCCATCTTGAAAAAAATAAAAAATAAAAAAGGAGAAAAAAATAATGGGTTGTGATATAGAAGAATAAAAAATCACCAGTAATAGATCTATGATTTTATCATATGGATTTAGGTGTTGTATGTGAGATATATTACAACCATAAATTTTATGAAAAATCTGAGAAAAAAAGTTTGAAAATGAAAGAGAAAAAATAAAAAAAATGTAGAAAAAATTCAAGAGGTTGTACAAAATTCCTTGAGATTAAATTGTTCATGACTGTTATTTTGAAATTGGGATTAGGGTGTTTTCCCTATTAAAATGAGATATTTTAATTAAACATTAATTCTTATATCAATCATTATGATTTATATTTAACCTCCAATTCCAGACTTACTATTTTTTACATCAATCCATACCAACCTCAATCCTTAGCGTCATTATAACCTTTCTTTAAAGTCCTTATGATTTTATGTTATTTTTTATTTAAAAAATAAATAATATATATCCTTTGAAATACTATGGAAAAACAGAACGTACTTATGATATTAGGATAAATCTAATTGAATATATATCTTGAGTTTTGTGAGAAACTTTTTTTTTGTGAGGATAATAAAAAATTAGCATGATTAATAATAATGAATTGATAAGCCCGAATGAATGAAATGAGAGGAGGCATCATTTTACAATGTTAAAAAGTAAAATACATGTAGTGATTGTTTCTTTGGAAAATGTGATGTTGAATTGATATTATACGTAGAACTTGAAATTTTAGTTTAACATTGATAATATTTTTGTTTTATTAATTTGAAATTTAAATATTGGTAGAATTGGTACCCTATGAGATTTAATTTTGAGATTCAATGATTGAGGATAATTAGAGTTCAAGTGTGGGGTGTTTGATGCCTTTAATTTTCATGCAATTTTTTTTAACAATTTTATAATGAATTTTAATATTTTTTATTATTTTCCCCATATAATTAATTGTTTTATTTAAATATTGGTGATTTTAATTTGAGTAATTAATTTGAAGTAAAAGAGGTAGAAATTATTTGTTTTTCTAATGATGAAAAATTTATAAGTTTTTGTTTACCCTTACACAAGGACTAAGGTATATATAAGGGTAAAATGTTCTATGTATATGCATGAGACTTTTTCCAAGGATATATGTGGGTAATACATGGATTTAATACACTACTTAAAGGTAAATATGTTCTTAATAAAGGTAAGTAACACAATACAAAAGGCTATCCAACAGTTTTCACATGCTATGTAAAGGTAATAAGAAAGTTGTGTAAGGTTAGACATCACTGAATAAGGATAAATTGAACTTTATTAACTATGTGTAAAGGTACCACAATGAATAATAAGAAGTATAGGATATTCCATATAAGGGTAATAGATGCTATATAATGGTAATTTTTACTTTTGAAGTTCTAAATAAAGATAATAATGGATTTTCAAATTGCTACCTAAAGGTAACATTATGTTTATGATGTTATGTATTGTTAAGAGGGAAATGTATAAAAGTAAAGATATGTTGTGTATAGGTAAGTTATTCAAAAATTGAGCTGTGTAAAGGGAATCATGTCTATTTAAAGGCTATCTTATACTTTAATCCACAAACACCACTTTGTACCACTACATACTACCATAGTGTGTTACTGATCTTTCTACCTCTAGGGGCGTGTTGTTAGTTTTGATACCACCATCTCATACCGCCTGCATGATACCACAAAGTCATGATACCTCCCAAATCCATGTCCTACTACTACCATGACTTCACTACTACTTATATGATTCTATTTCTTCTAACTGTTACCATGATACCATTGCATCCTTCCATTGGAATGCTACCCCCGAGTATACCATCGTCACTCAAAGATTAAGGATGACCCATTTAAGAATAAGGGTTCAACATAAAACATCCACTAAAAAGTATCAGGAAACATGTTGAATTACATACCCTATGTACATAATTTATTGAAATCATGTAGAGGAAGGAGTTGGGTCAATAAACCTCATTCTATATTCCCCTGAGCTAGGGTTACTCACTTAGGATTCAAGATTAGTCCATGACATGAAGTCTATGCATGTACATGATGAAAAAATTAAAGGGTTGTGATGAGTCATATACCCTTTGGATTGAAGGGGTTTTAGATACAAAGATATGAAGGAGATACAATTGAGGATGATGAAAGGAGAATATAGGAAAGACCCTCCATGTTTTATCTCTCTTTAATAATCAATGGATAATTCTAAAGGATATAAAAATAAGAAGATAAAAGAAATAAAATTTAATCGAAGTTATTATTGAAAATATATATATTATTAATCCCTCTATAAATAGGAGAGACAAACTGCTATGCAAGTAATCTTGGATTGCGAGACCGAACTAAGGGATGGAACTTTTGCTTAGATAGATTTTTGTATAGTTTGGTTTTCTTTTACCATGTAAGTCATACATTTTTTTATAAAATCAATTAATTCCATTAATTATCTATCCATATAACCCTTTATTATATTATAATGTATTATATTCTCAATTATGAGTGACTGACCCAAGGCTTGTCCTTGGGGGAGGTTTTCTATATTATGGAATTATTTCACTTCAATATTTTATGTTTTAATTTATGTTTGTAATAAGGTAAAGAACAATACTTATGATGGGTGTGGAAATAATTGACCACTATATTTTTGATCCTTTCAAACTCATTCTATTATTTAATTTTTATTATTTCCTGCCTTTACATTGGAAAAATATTTTCATACAATGGAGTTGAGTTTATCCTATGATTGAAATGATATATGATTGTACCAGGTCCTAGATGAGGCTACAATCTCGACTAAGGTGTGTCATTGACCTTGAATATAGGAGTTGGTAATGTTTGGTATACTAAAGAAGTCACCTAGGAATGTGAAATTTTAAACTCAATAAATTAAATAATATTAATACTTAAATGAGTTATAAAATTTAATTTAAACAAAAATTAATGAATAATAAAGGAATATGAGTAATAAACCAAAGGATGAAGAACTTTATTTTATAACATCATTATGTTTTTAATATGTATTATAGGATATATTTTTCATTACATTCTATTTCTCATATTTTTTTTATATTTAATAAAATAATAAAACACAAAAAATATTATAATGTTAATTAGGGATAATGAGTGATTGACTGTGAAGTTCCTTAAGTGAGATGATCCTGGTCATCCACTATGATGAATTTGGAAATATTTTGTATATTTTTTACCACCATATGATATTCATGTCATATAATTAATTTATAATTATTTATTATGAATATATTAGTAAGTTATAACTTATTTTTTCCATAGGGTGTTAGTAAATTTAATTGTTTCACACATGATTTTTGATATCAAATTTGATACCAATTCATTAATACCAAGTTTATAATTACTAGATCATTTAATTTACTATAATAGATAACTTAAATTTATTTTTAATGCTATTATATCATTCTATAAGTGTTTTAGTTTTGTTACATGGAAATGGAATCGACGTCAGCCTATTTTGATAATTTTGGTGATTGAAGATGATATTTTAATTTTTTTTAATAATTAATATAAACTTTATAGAACCATAAAAAACCATTATTTTCGTATTAACTTATAATAACATTAGTATTTATGTTCCTATATTATTACATGACAATGTTTTATAACATTGTTCAAGTAGGTGGTTATACCGACCCAAACATGATCATGCTGTAATTAATTGATGATTACAGATTATTTTGGAATAATATCATTCTTAAAGAATTATAATTATATTATTTATATATTTTTAAGGTGGTGAATTACATATTGAGATATTTTATTTAAAAAAATTTGATAAAAAATGAGATAAATTACTTTGTGGAGGTGGTAGCCCGCACACTGCAATATTAACATTTTCATTTCCAAATGAATAATGTGGAATGAAAGTGGAATATATTTTTTATCATAATAATCATAATTATATTATATAGTTAATATATATTCATTAATTACATACTAATAAATAGAAAATATAGGTAGGGGTGAAAAATAGAAGACATCATTTTGTGGAGGTGGTAGTCTGCACAAACGTGTGATCAGTGTTATTTTTTTCTTTTAAGTGGAAAGGGTGGAATAAATAATGATTGTAACATTAATATAATTATAGTTTATTATATTAATTTTATTTATGTCATTATAATAATATGGTTATGATTGTTTTGGAAGATAAATATTAATAATAAAAGGATAAGGATAATGTAATACTCATTATGGGACCTTTAACTTTCTCTTGAAAGAATCCTTGGAAATGAAGGTCTTAGAATAAATTATGGCGACTAGGGGATTTAGGAAATGTAAGTTAATTTTATAATAATAAATTTGGTCAAGTTTTAACTGAAATGTCAAAGGGTATTTCTAACTTTGAGAGATTTTAAGTGATACCCTTTTATAAGTTAATAAAAGAGTGCTTTTGTGAACACCCATTATTTTTCAATAATTGAATCAAACTATTCAAGGGTAAATGTCTCAAAAAGTGATAAATAATGGTGTTTTTGGTTATAATTGGTCGAGAAATCCACAACCATAAAATTTCAAACATGTTTTAAACATGTTTTAAGGAATTTAACATTATATTTTCATACTTTACCACTTTCGTTTTTACCCTGGTAACCTATTTTTTACTATGTAATTTATGTTTTACTAAAAATATAAGATACAAGATTTTTAAAAATTTGGGTGTAAAGAACCTAAATTTAATCTCCATATATTATTATTAAATTACTAAATAAATTAAAATTAAATTTTAAATTAAAATATTTAATACAAAGAAAAACTATTTTATAGAAAAATATTATTTTCACCATTAAGTTTTATTAATCTTATATAACATTGATTACCAATTAAGTGAGTTATAATATATTTTTATATAAGTTTATAAATTATATTGAAGTCATTTATTGAGAATTTATTAATTTATTTTAGTATATAAAAATGACATAATGTTATAATACTATTCTTAAAAATAACAGTTTTTTGTTATTGCAATAATTATATTTAATAATTATAATATTATTCATATGACTAAAAATAAAATTGACCTTATTATATAATATAAAAATAATTATATAAAATACTTAATTATTTTTTTAATTTAGATTATATAAGTGATGAAAACTAAATTTTAATATAAACAAATTAAAACAGCTTTTTAGAGTAAAATATTATTTAATTTTTCAAAACGTTAAGCATGGGTTTTATAAATGAAAAATTGTATTTTTAAATGAATTATTTCACTCCTTAATTTTTTTTAGTTTTTAAAAAAGTTCTTTGTTTTTTAAGTAATAGTTAGTTCATGATAATGTTAAAAACATTACAATATTAGTAAAAAGGATATTTTTTAACTATTCACCTAAAAATAAATTATTTTAGAAAAATATAAAAAATTCATGATAAGATTAGTTTGGTAATATGAATTCAAAAATAAAGTTAAATTTTTTAATTTTAAATTAAAAAATTTAAAAATTTATCTTTTTAAATGAATGTATTAAATACAAATAAAGTCACCTTTTATTAAAAACAACCATTATTATCATTAAATAATATTAATTATTTACCCACTAAAAGTAATAATTTTTTTAATTGATTACTATCATAGATGTTTTTTATATTTTTGTTAATAATTATTATTCAATATATCATAGCTCATTTAGATTGTGTGTTTCATGTAACATAAGTTATCAAACTGAATATTAATTTTAAAAGATCTAAAATCTGAATTCGTCACACAAACATTGTATATGTTTTTTCTCTTTTTTCTTAGTATCATTATAATACAATGGAAACAAATATTTTGGATAATAATAGGATTTGGAGATATACTTAAAATACTTTAAACTATGGAATTATGTATTAAAATATAGGGGAATTAAATATGAGAGGATTTTATGATATAGATTGGGGAGAGGCTATTAATGAGGAAAATACACATCTAGTAGAGTATTTTTCATTGAACGAAGTTGTGTTTTATGGATTTTAAAGAATAAAACATTATTGACGCACTAATTTACTAAGGATGAATACGTGGCTACATATAAATTAGATACACATATTGTATAGATGATAATATAGTTGAAATACTTGATTGTTGAAGTTTTTTGTCCCTTGATTATAGGCTGTGACAATCAGAGTGCCAAAAACCTATCAAAAAATTTAGTAAAATAATCCTAGTAAAAAAATTGATATAAAGTACCATTTTCTAAAGGATAAGGTTTAAAAGGGTATTCTAAGGTAGTAATTTATTCCCTCAAAAGAAAAGGTTGTTGATATTCTTACCAAACCTCTCACAACCGAAAATTTTGAGAAGTTAAGGCTTAAAATGTGAGTTCATCCCACTCCCTATCATTGAGGTATGTAATTGTTTGAGATTCCTTCCCTAAAATTTTTTCTTTAAATTCTTGTGTAGATGTTTTTTATTAGTTTAGGAAGATGATTCCCCTATTTTTGAATTGTTTTAATGTGTGTGTTGAGTGATATAGGAATGAAATTCATTTTATAGTTTCTATTTAATCATTTATTTAAGCACATAAAAATTCAGGGCTGAGATGAGTTATTCCTAAGGAAAAAATTGATGATTTATTAAATCACTCTTGTTTTTTATAATGGGATATATTACCTAGGATTATGGATTATTGATTCGCAATACATTTGGTTTTATTTTCAATAAAGGTGAGGGAAGTTTAAGGTAATGAAAAAAAATAAAAAGGGGATATTTTTTAACCATCTTGAGGATGGTATTGTATTTTTTGACAATACATGTAATGACCTATTTTTTGAACCTGACTAAAATTACAAGGGAATGTAATTTTTTTGTGTTCAGTAGATGAACTATTTTTGAAACTGAGTTTCAGAACACAATTCCGAGAGTAGTAACACCTATAAGTGATGTGTTATTTCTGTATAAATTAAAATTTATTAAATTAAAATTAACATATAAATATTTTTTTGAGGATAAATGAAAAATAAAATAAAGAATAAAGAAATATTTTAATGTTGACAATAGTAATAATAATAATAATAATAATACCATCTTTATAATTATTGTAATAATTATTTTTTAGGTTTTAAGAAATCCCAAGTGGTCACCCCCCTCCTTGGGCAATGCGACCCCCAGGAGACCTCTACTATGCACCACCCCCCTCACCAGCTACTTCCTTCTGTGCCATTTTGTTCGAGTTTATTCATGGGTTATCCATTAATTCTTCAAGGTAAGGTCATTAGATATCTCCTCCTCCCTTTCATTGTCCGATTTATCCTCTTTCTGTCACCATATATCATTCAGTTGAACCTAGGGTTTGGGATAATCAATTTTTTATTGTTTCTTCTAGTGTTAGAGAATGTGGTGCATCTCTTAGGGCCTCTTTGTGTGTTTTACATTGTTATCCATCGAAGGTGAGTCATTTTATATAGTTATAGGTGCCTCTTCCACTTAATGTAAGGGTTTTATAACTGATGTTTTGTTTTTCCTATTTAATTTAGGGTCTTTATGTGTTTTTAAGTCCCTAATAATTGTTTGTAGAGTGTTTGACAACTTCATGAAGGCTTAAACTCATGTACATAGGTATATATATATATATATATATATATATATATATCTTCCTTAAACATATTCCCTCATGGTGAGGGGAATATGTGTATTGGATTAAAGGATATATATATATGTATGTATGTATGTATGTATGTATTTATGTATGTATGTATGGATGTATGTATGTATGCATGCATGCATGCATGCATGTATGTATGTATGTTTGTATATAGGAATGTATGTGTGTACAAGGTTAGAGAGAATTCAAGTTTTCATCATCAAGTTGTCAAGTACTTAGTTTTGGATTGATCTAATTTTGATGTAGGATCTCTTTCCTTGCTCCTTTAAATTAAACAATTCTCTTATCTAATTCTTTATGAACTTATCTTGTATTTAATTAGTGCTAAATTAAAAATCTAGCATAAATATTTAAAGAAGATACACGAATTGTTTTATGAACAATGCAACTATTTTATAATAAAACCCCTATAATGGAGGTGCACTGTCTTTTAAACCAAAAAGTAGTGATAGTTATTTATATCATGCTTAGTTATGGTTTGCATATTTAATATTACTTATTATTGGTGCTTTTTTTGTGGAAATATAGTTGATTCCCCATTTTTAATAATTTGAATTGATGTGTCATGATTGATTTGTTTAAATGACATGTTTGGGACATGACATTTTGAATACTATTAAATGGTTAGGCCCTCCTTAATATAGAATCTTAATGAACCAGGATCCTCCTAAGAGCTTGGATTTATTTCTTAAATGAAATTTCACATGTAGGAAATTGATAAATGTTTATTAAACTAAATAACACCTTCTTGAATGATTTGGTAAGATTTTTAAAAATGGAATTCCCTTGTAGGCATTTTCCCTATTTGCCCATGGTACCTTCTAAGTATCACTTAAACCTTGATAAGTGAATTTCCATGAATTTTTTAATTAAATGGAATGAATTTAACGGAATGTATTTACATGATGACTTTACTTCCTTAAATGTCTTAAATGAATTAAATTAAATGGATTTTTTTGGGTGTTATAAACTAAATATTTTTTTATATAATACAATTATTTATAGTAATTGCGATATGTGATCACACTGGCATACTGCTGGAATGACCCGATAAATTGTATAATCCTTATTAAACTATAATATTTTATTTCTAAACCTCTATTAAATTCCATTGGGTCCATAGGCATAGAGACTTAGACCTATAGACACGTGATAGGTGTTGCAGCCTTGGATTTAATCTCTACCTAGTCTGTTCAACTTTTGAGCCCTATAATAATTGGCTAAATTGATTTATTTTTGGCATATAATTTTTAATTGGCATAATAATAAATTGTGTGATTTTTTCTGTATAATCACCTAGGAAAAACTGGTTAATTAGTATATTAACAACTTTGGGGTAAAATGATTAATTAAATAGGTTTGATATAATTATGATGATGATTACAAACCTGGATTAATGAAATGAATTGGTTTGATAGATGGTAATTTTTATAAATTTATCATTATATATTATTATGATAAATTTTGTATGTTTGATACTAGAATTTTGATTTTCTTACTTATCTTTTGAGATTATGTGATATCAATGTGATTGATACATGAGGGTTTGATACTGTTTGGCATGTTGAGTTTGTCTGTATACGACTCATGTTTAATGTGGATGCCTAAGGGCTTGGTGCATGTTCTTCCATACCACCTGAGGGAAGAGTATATGATTATATGGGATGTTTGGGGACTCATGTTTGGTGTTGACACATAAGGGTTTGGTGTTTCTTTTTGTTCTTCTTGAGGGATAGGTACACTAGTACATAATGCTTGAGGGAAGATTATATGTTAATGTCTAATGCTTAAGGGATAGATGCACAATCACACAGTGTCTAAGGGAGAGATTCTAGTGATTCTTGAGTGATTGGTGCATGTTTTTGTAGCACCTAAGGGATAAGAACATTAGTACTAAATTCTCGAGGGAATATTATATGTTTACATCAGATGCATGGAGACTAGATGGATAATCACATGATGCATGAGGTATAGATTCTTGTGATTTCTGAGGGATTGGTGCATGTTTTCATATCACCTGAGGGCTAGGCATAGTGATACTAAATTCATGATAGAAGATTACATATTAATGTTAGATTCTTAATGGAAATATGCATAGTCACATGATGCTGGGGGGGGGGGTGAGATTCTAGTTATTCATGAGGGATATATTTTGGTTAGAATGAGGGAAGAGGCCATATTTTTATGAAATATTTTGAGATATTTATCCTTGGTTGCAGAATCTGACACTGATTTGGGTGATCTATCCCAATACCTAAGGATCTACCCACAAATATAGTTACCTGGTAGGGTGATGATGTATGTATATATGCCAGGTGTCCCTTATGAACTTGATAGGGATGTTGTTTATTTATTCAGCACTGCTTTTTTATTTTTCTTCTTATACTTGTTCACTACTTTACATTTTATATTAACTAATGGATTAGGTTAGACACCGTGGGCGCCAAACTACTAAGATTATTATCTAACACCCTACTTGGGTACCATTTGGTACCTGAGTATATCTTCTTTCTCACATGTATTTAGATTCATTTCTTATGTTGTACTATGTACATGGGAGCCTGGGAGCACAATACTAGGCTCTTGCTCAGGATTCTCAAGGAGTTTCCCATTGGGTTTTTATTTTATTTTGTTAATTTTTACTACTTATACCTTATAAGAACACCTAACATTACATACTTCATTATTTGGAATTATCATTGGCCATTTAATTTTTATTCGGATATTATATTATTGTTCTGTTGATATTTGTATTCTATTTATTATGTTTCTTCCATTGTTTCTTGTTATTTATTATATGATAAACCATTATGATACTCTAACATGAGGGTATAGTCTCCCCACTATCACCTATTTTGACCCTCAATGCTAGTCAGCATCCTCCGGCATATGGGGAGGTAAGAAATAGGCCATGTGACTCACTAGTTCGACCACCGTCTTTGTTTTGAGAGAGGACATAACGTTACAAAGTGGTATCAAAGTCAAGTTTCTTTTATTTTTTCTTAATATATGGGGTTGGTATATAGGATACTCGGAATGTGTCGCCACTTGGTAAATAACCATGCTTGGGACTGATCACCCCACATAAAAGAAATTACCATGTGGACAAGGCATGGGATTTTTTTGTATTTTTTTCTATTACAGTTGATATGATTTCACATTGAGTGAATGTTGTACTTTACACTAATTATGAATTCATTATATTTAAGGTATTTTAACTGTGTCCTAGTATGTAAATGTTGAATTATTACATTCATCATAAAAGGCACATAGAAATTCACATTCCATGTATATTCCATTCCTTATAGTTTCATATGTAGGCTTTTTGCTAATTTGATTTGTATGCTTTGAGTGCCTGACCATGCTTGATTGTATAACATGCTTATATGTTTATATTCAATTTTTCATAAATTATTATAATTCCATCCATATTTAGTTTTTCATGCTCCTATGATTTCATCATGTTGATTTGTGTTAGCTGCTTGTAGTGACATGCTTCTCTTTGTTTTAAATATGCAATTGATGGAATGAGATAAATGTAATTGGTTTCGATTAAATGAGAGTAAAATGAAAAACTGTGAATTGTATGGGTGATTTATGGATTGGTAGATGGCCACCCATATGATTAGGCTATTGAACATGAGAATGTTTTACTATGAAATCGTTTTAAGTGTAAAGGGTGTCAAACTTTAATTTGAAATAAATTGGTTAACCATCTAAATGATCAACTATACCCAAGTATATAAGTCAGGGCATGGTTATTATGAGATAACCCTAAATGGGTACTTACAATTTTAATAAATTAAGTAACTACTATTGGGCTACTTTTTGAAGAACCCAAGATGGCCTAGTGGGACCCTAGTCTGCCGCCTTCTCTGTTAAAAGGAATTTACATGATAAATTGAATAATAAAAATGGGATGTCAATGAATGTTAATTTTTTTTAAAGTTTGATATAAATTTCCTATTTTCCATTGGGTTATGGGGTAAAAAAGCTATTTCCCAATATTTTAGTTTTAAAATGGTACTTAATGTTTTGAAATAAATATTTTATATTTTTATAGATTTAAATGTTAATAAATGTAATGACCTTAATATGGAACCCTATGTACTGTAATTTTTTTAGACTCTTGTGAAAGGGTAGCTTGATACTTTCTTTTTGGGATTACTTGTAATGTAAATATGAGTGTTTTCCATAGGCATTGTTCATTTCTAGCAATGAATTATATGGTGAGATCTTAATACTAGTTACCTTTCATAGGCATGAACTAGTTATGGGTCAACACTTTCTATTTTTGTAAGGGGATATCCTATAGTAGATAACACCCTTAGAGATTAAGTTCCCCAGTAAATGTTGTGATTTTTCTAATGTTGGGAGTCGTTCGGGATTCATTGTCCTTATTAGGTTTTTTTCTTTCAATTTCACCCTTTTTTAGATGGGTGATCATGTTTTATTTGACCATTGTATGCGCGTGAGCATCAAGAAATGATCTATTTTTATAGGTTAGAAATTCTAATGGAATGGTCGGCTATTTTGTAAGTATTGAGACCCTTTATTTTCCTCAGTGATGGATGAATTGGTATGTTGTCATCTTGGTTAATGGTCATACAGAGCAATATGTTGTTGGGATAAATCTTTTAAACTAGCCATCTGATACTTGATTTCATAGGGAGGACAACTTATGTGTAGTTTTTATGATTTTCCACTTTCTTGTGTAACCTTTGGGTAGTCTTCATTGATATACTCGGTGCCATAAAGTG
Source organism: Viscum album (assembly GCA_963277665.1). NCBI lineage: Eukaryota > Viridiplantae > Streptophyta > Magnoliopsida > Santalales > Viscaceae > Viscum > Viscum album. Next base: position 804,667,152 of record OY728148.1, read on the forward strand.
TTTAATGATGTAATGAACTGGTTGAGTTTGGCTAAGTTGTTGAACCTTTTTTTTGATTATAGACTCAGCTCATCTCTGGAGTAGAGTGATATGGGTGTAAGAAAATCAAGTTTATCCTAATTCTTGGGATCAGTTTCACAGAATCGGGTGTTGTAATTCTCTAGTCGGTTTGTTTTTGGTTTTCAGGCCAAATGCTTTGATATTTGTGAGCATGACTCAGGTAAGTATCACACTTGTATTTAAGCTGAATCTGATCTAGAGCACTTATGAGTGGCTAATATGTATCTCTTTTTTCGAGGTCTAGGACACTCCTATGGTGGGGAGCATCATTTCATTTTTTTAAAAGTTGTCTACCAGGTAGAAGGAGAAGAACCTAAGAGGAACATTGGGAAGTTGTGATTTTTTCTCAAATTCATTTTAGGATTGCAAGTCTTAAACAATGTTGGTACTTTCTTGGAAGCATGATGTTTATGTTGTTAGACACGTAGAAATCTATTTATCCTTAACACCATTAGTTATGGATGGACTTTGGTGGTTAAGGTTGAATGATCATGGATTCTCTTTAGGGGGTAAAGGCTTGGTGATTGATTAATGATGGTGCATTAGTAGGTGGAATTGAGTTTCTTATTAGAATTTGACCAATAGTGGTTCAACCATTTATTTTTACAATAATTGGGAATGATTAACTAGAAACCATTAAATCAACTTAGTATATTATGTTAAGTGAAGATCATGTCCTCTATCTTGACATCACCCATGATACACTAAGAGAGCATCAGTTATATGCCACACTATTTTTTGAAATCTATTAGGATTGATTTGAAATATCTTGTGTGTTTCAACCTGGATGCTTGGTTCATATATAGGCTTGGTTAGTATTGAGTGACACATGGGTTCTAGAGTAGAAAATCCATGGAAATACCCTTAGACACCAACCATTGACTTTGACTCGAACGCTAGACGGATGCGACTCTATGTTCATTCAATGATCTAATGTGCATATCTTGGCTTTGTACCAACATATCACTTGTAAAAATAGAGTATGAACTACTTAGGTTAGTTATGTGGACTCTAGTTTCTTCTGTACAAGGTTATACCAGACTTGTTTTTAGGCTTGGAGGTGAGGCTTCTAATCATGGAGAATAATCAGAAGTCAATTATGAACATCAGTGTGCATTATTACTGTAAATGAAAGATGCCTTGGAGGAAGAAATTCCGGTTCTATTGATAATACTCCAATCATCTTAGCTGAGCATCTCGAGAAAAATAGGTTGGAGTGTCTTGAATTATTTTCCTTCTTTCTATTGAACATGGTAGGAGTGGAACCATTTTGAACATGTTACCATTTTAAGGTGAGTGTGGTGTAAGGGATGACAATGTCTTTCCAGGAAAGCATTAATTTCCTATTTAATTTATATAGAGGTGGATTCCGCCATTTATCTTAGGCGAGGTCATTGTTATAACCTCACATGTAATAGGGTTTCCCCTGATAATGAAATCATGTCGGGATACTTGTTTAAATGCTTAGGGGCGTGCTTTGTAGGCAATTCCGATGGTGGAAGTGTCATGGATTGGAATTAGACCATTCTTAATGCTAATGACCTTTGGTGGGAAGAAACTCTAGCCGAATTCTTAAAAAGATGATGATGTGATCATGTCTATAGCTAAACGGGCTTGGGTAAGTGTTGTTTTGATGATTCAGTTGGGAATTCGAGTGTTTAATCGAGTTTTGATGGCTATTCTTAAGAAGTGTTTGAAGGTACATTGTGCGTTTGGAAAGACAACGTAACCATTTGAAAATTACTTCATGACCCTCATAGGTTGAGCGATGTGTTAATTATTCCCAAAGGATTCTTCGGGATGATAATTTCTAAGGTGGGGAGGTTATAAAAACCCTTTTTTTGAATTGGATGAAAATTACAAGGGAATTTGATTTTTTTTTGCATTTACTGGATGGGTTATTTTTTAAACCGAGTTTCAAAACACAGTTCCGAGAGTAGGAAAACCTTTAATTTATGTATTATTTTTAAAGAAATTAATATAGAATTAATTTAAATGATGTTAAATGAAAAATAAAATAAATAATAAAGAAATATTTTAATGTTAATAATAATAATATTTTTATTATTATATTTATTATTATTATTATAATTGGGTTTAAAAAACCCCAAGGGCTCACCCCCTACTTGAGTGATGCAATCCCCTGGATAGCTCTGCAGTAAGCCACCCCCCTCTCCAGCTACCTCCTTCCACATCATTTTCTTCTAGTTTGTTCATGGGTTCTTCATCAATTATTCATGGTAAGGTCCTTAAATCTCTTCTCCTCCCTCTCTATGTATGATTTATCTTCTTCCCTTCAACCTATCCCGTTCATCTAAACTAAGGGTTAGGGATAATCTATTTTTTGTTTCTTTTGGTGTTAGGGCACGCAGTGCGTCCCTCGAGAGATCTTTATGCAGTGTTTTTTGGGTTTCCACAAAATACATGGCATTTTGGATCATTTCAGGTGATTCCACCACTTTAAGTAAGGTTTTTACAACTTCTATTTGGTTTTCAAATTTAATTTAGGGTATTTAAGTGTTTTAAGTCACTAGTAATTGTTTGTAAAGTGTTTCATGACTTCGTGAAGGCTTGCACTCATGTACATAGTTATGTATATATATATATATATTCCTTGTACATATTCCCTCATTGATAGGAGAATATGTGAATTATATTAAGGGATATATATATGTATATATGAATTTATGTGTGTGCAAGTGTGGAGTGAATTCAAGTCTTCATTATCAAGTCATCATGTGGTAAGTTTCATCTTGGTCTACATTTGAGGTAGGACCCCTTTCCTTACTCCTTTAAATTAAGGAATGGTTTTTTTGAATTCATTACACAGTTATATTTAATTTCATTAGTCATTAATTATGACTCTAGAATCAATATTTAAAGATAATAAATTAACTTTTTCAAGAACAATGTCATTATTTTATAATAAAACCTCTCAAATATAGGTGTTCTATCTTTTAAACCAAAAATTAGTGATAGTTATTTATATAATGCTTTGTTATGGTTTGATTATTCCAAATGCCTTATTGTTAGTTCTTTTTTTTGTGTCACGTTAGTGGTTTCTCCCTTTTTAATAATATGAATTGATGTTTTATGATCTCTTAGTTTAAATGGAATGTTTGGGACTTGACCTTCTTGATACTTTTAAATGGTTAGGAACTCATTAATATAAATTATTAATGAACCAAGCTCCTTATAAAGGTTTGATTTGCTTTCTTAAATGAAATTTCCCATGTTGGAAATTGATATATGTTTATTAAACTAAATAACCCCTACTGAATGACTTGGAATGCTTTATAAAAAGGGAATCACATTATAGGTATTTTCCATATTTTCCCATGGTACCTTCTAAGTACCGCTTGATCCTTGATAAGTGAATTTACTCAACTTGTTTAATTAAATGGAATAAATTGAATGAAATGGATTGACATGATGGATTTACATCACTTAATGTTTTAAAAGAATTAAATTAAATGGAATTGTTTTGGGTGGTATAACCTAATTTTTTTTTATCTGATACGATTATTTATAGTAATTACTATAAGTGAAATCATGATAGCATTTTGAGGGCATGACCAAATAAATTGTATTATACTTGTAAAACTATAATATTTTATTTTTAAACTTCCATTAAATTCATTTGGGTCCATAGTCAAGGATATTGAGACCTTTATCATTTGATTGGTGTTCCAACCTTGGATTTAATTATGACTTAGTCTGTTTCAATTTTTAGCCCTATAATAATTGCATAAATTTATTGATTTATATATCAGACTTTTGAATTAGCATAATAATAAATTGTATGATTTCTTGTGGTAGAATCACATTGGATAAACTATTTAATTACCATATTAATGACTTTGGGGTTGAATGATTAATTAAAGTAGTTTAATATAATCATGATGATAATTAGGAACCTAGATTAATGAAATGAATTGGTTTGATAGATGTAAATTTTTATAAATTGATCATTATGTCTTATGATGATAAATATGGTATGTTTGACACTATAATTTCAATTTTTATTGATTTGATTTTGAGTTTCTGTGATATTGATGTCATTGATACATGATGGTTTTGGAATGATGAGTTTGTCTGGATATGAATCATGTTTAATGTTGATGCCCAAGGTCTTGGTGCATGATATTTTGTACCACATGAGGGAAATGCACACATGTACTTGATGCATGAGGGTAGAGTATATTATTACATGGGATGTCTGAGGAATCACGTTTGGTTTTGACACTTGAGGGATTGGTGAACATTTTCATATCACCAGAGGGCTAGGAACAGTGGTACTGAATTACGGAGGGAAGATTACATGTTTACATCAGATGTCTAAGGGATATATACACATTCACAAAATGCCTAAGGGTGAGATTCTAGTGATGCCCGGGGGCTTGGTGCATGTTTTTGTACTACCTTAGGGCTAAGCACATTGGTAACAAATTCTTGAGGTCAGATTATATGTTTATGTCGGATGACTTAGGGCTAGATACACAATCACATGATGTCGAAGGGAAAGATTCAAGTGATTCTTTAGGGCTTGGTGTATGTTTTTGTACTATCAGAGGGTTAGGTGTACAGGTAAAAAATGCCTGAGGAATGATTACATGTTTATGTCAAATGCCTTAGGGTAATATGCACAGTCAAACGATGCCTAAGGGTGAGATTATAGTTATGAATGAGGGAGATATCTTGGTTTTCCTGAGGGAAGAGGTTGTATGCTTATGGTATATTTTGTGTGATTCATCCTCGTTAGGAGAATATTCCATCAATTTGGGTGATCCATACGGATGAAGGAGGATCTACCCATAGAAATAGATAACTAGAAAGATTCCAAAGTATGTATAGCCACCTGGTGTCCCTTATGAACCCGTGTGAGTTGTTATTTATTTATTCATCATTGTCTGTTTATTTGTCTTATTATACCTTCTCGTTGATTTACATTTTATATCAAGTAATGGATAAGGTTAGACACCATCTGTGCCAAACTATTGAGATTATTATCTCACACCCTGGGCAGACACCATTTGTCACCTGAGTAGATCCTCTTGAGCACATGTCTTTGGATTCATTTCTCGTGTTGTGCTATCTTCATGGGAGCTAGATAGCACAGGACTGGGCTCTTACCTAGGATTCTTGAGTAGTTGACCATTGGGTTTTTATTTTCTTTTGTTAATTTGTACTTCTTGTACCAATTAGTAACACCTGACATTACATGAATCATTTTATGGAATTATATTTGTCTATTTTATTTTTACTCATATATTATATTATTTTTCTACCAATATCTGCTATCCATTAATTATAATACTTCCAGGTTTTCTTGCTACTTATTATCTAATAATATATTGTGCTACTTTGAAATGAGGGTATAGTCTCCCCATTATCACCACTTTAGACCCTCACTGCTAGTAGGCATCCTCTGGTGTACGGGGAGACGTGCCTAAGGCCATGTGACCCACCGGTCTGACCACAATATTAGTGTTGAGATGATCCAAGAATTTACAATACATATTAAGTTTAATAAATTTTTTGAGATGGTCTTTAAGTCAAGATACAAGTTTTGATCGATAAGTTACTTTATATAACATATTTAAAGGGTGTTTGTAGTGATTTAAATGTCTTGGAGAAGATATGAAGATATTATAGTTTGAGCTAAGTGAATTCTGGGTTTACAAGTCAGAAATAGAAATTTTATAGAGTCAATTATCCCATGAATAATAGATTTTATCCCTATATAAGAAAACTGAGCTAACAAATAGGTGATTTTGGCCCATGAAAGTAATTTTATGGGTTTGAGAGAAGATATCAAAATTTTAATAAAGGAATCATCATATGTGTTAGATATTTTTCATACGCATTTGATATTTTGGTACCACATATGTTAATTTAGTTACATGAAGGATGTTTTGAGTAAAAAAAATTGATAAATGAAATCATGATATGTGCATGACATTTTTTTCTAGATTTAGGTTATTTTTTATATGTTTAAGAGAATTTAGTCAGTAATTAGAGATATGGGTTTTCTACATTTTGGTAAAACCTCAAATGTATATGACATTTGTACCCTTGTAGATATTTGAGATCTGATATGATATTTTACCTTGGGAAAATTTTTAGTCTAGAAAATTATTTGAAAACACTAAAAAAATCTAGATGAGCATGGTACATGTAAAATTAGAATAAGATTATCATAATTCTGTGGGGATGGGTGTCTTATGTGATTTTCTAAGATGAGTTTCATACAATATAAAAATGGGGATATAATGAACACCACATCATAGTGGTCAAAATTTCATCTAAGAAGACCACTTTTGGGAAATGATGATGTGAGAAACACTTGGTTCATTTTTTGTTGGTATTTTTAGATTATCTCATTATAAGAAGGTCAAAAATTCAATATGGTGAGGTCCACACCCCAAAAAATGTTATACTTATACTTAATTATTTCTCACATGGATGATTTTAGTTTTTAATATATTTTGAGGCTTTGGTATTTAAAATATCACATGAAGGATCCACACCTGATTCTTATTGATAAATTAAAGGATGAACTTGAAAATGACATTATAATTTCAAATTAGAAAACTAATTAAACAAAAAACCAGAGAGATTTGCATAACTATTATGGAAACAATATTTATAGAACATTCATTGAATACAAATAAGATGAAATTAAGAAATAAATTTTGTTGATAATTTTAAGAAAGGAGAACTAATACATTGTTGTACTGTAGAAGAAGAACTGAGAATAACCTTAAGATATTTCTATATAGAGAAGTGTAAGAAGATCAATATCCATGGAGTATATGCGGAGGATCATATATTAATCAGTGATCTTTATTCATAAGATTTTTTTTGTTCTATTGATTCAATATTGAAACTAGCTGTTGTTGGTAGTTTTAGAAGTTCAAGGCTATACCCTTTCTCGAGTTATTTTTATAACAATAATAGATATTTTTGTTAGGAAGAATTTAGATAAAGGAGTATTTGAGGTGGATGAAAGTTTTTATGAATAATTTTGGTTATATTTTTTTTGAAAAAAAAATGTTTTACAGAAATGTTTGTATTTTTTCATTTTAATAAAAATCACATCACTATGTAATGTTTTCTAAACAAGGGAAATCAGACTGAAATCATCTGGTGTTGGTTTCCTAACCAGAGACCATTGGAATTTTTTTTAATATAGATATCAGAAAACATTTCATGGGGAATGATTATCTTATAAATTCCCTGTATCATCCCATCCTGACACACTATGAAACCCAATAGTCAGACTGGTCACTACATGACCTCAAGCACACCTCCCCGTATGCCAGAGGCTATTGAATAGAAACGAGGGGTTGATAGTGGTATGGTGGGGAGACTATACCCTCATGACCATAGTATCATAGAGGTATATCAGGTGTAAATAAATAGACAACATCAGAAGCAGTGTAAATAAAGAATATGAGAGTGCATCAGAAGAAATATTAATAAACAGAATAAAAGTGTCCAAATCCCAATATCCATCAATGCATGATTATCTATATGATGATACAATATCCAAGAAGAAGAATATATCAGGAAGACAATTTATAATACATAAATAAATAAAAGAAATAAATTCCATGAGGGTGATCTCCATGAGTATCCTTAGTACTAGATTAGTCTTGTGCTCCTAATCTCCCAAGTACAAAGCATGACCCAAGCAATAATCCATAGACTTATGAACCAGAAGATCTTCTTGGGTAATAAAGGTGGACCAAGTAGGGTGTGAGATATAATTTTAGCAGTCCACCTCTAATAGTGTATAGATAAAAAGAGTTCATGAAATACATAATGAACAATGTGACCATTTAGGTGAATGTAAGGAAATAAGTAAATAATAAATTATACTCGGTCCAAGTCCCCCAATGGGAGACTGATTGGTTTTACCTACATCGGACTAAGATGAATTTCTATGAACCAGAGAAACATATACAATAGGGATAATGGGTGTACATGGGTCATTAAAATTAGAGCATCGGGTGTGGGCCGACCCCAATCCTGTGATTAGGCTTGTCAGACACATCCTTATAATATCAATAAACCATTATCTTAACTTAACAATGAGGCATCACATATAAATCAGGAAAAAGTATCTATAAAATCTAGTGTGGAATCCTAATCCTAATGAAAGGATATATATATATAATAATCCAAAGGGTCACTATAGGAGATCCCTTAAATACCCAATACCATAGAGTCCGTCTAAGGAAACCCATAAAAGGAATCCCTTATATCACTCTTGGCAATTTGTTAGTGTAAAACATTGATCTTATACCAAGTATCTCAAATAGGGGAATGAGTATCACCCAAGGCATGGTATAATAAACTCTTCAATGAGTCCTCCCACTTTCCCCCCAAGAGAACCGATGTCACTTATGGGTGTAGATAAACTACCCAGAGAGCCCATACGATTGAAATCAAGAGTTTCTACTGACATATCAAGTAGTTTCAAAGCCAATCATGGTGAGTCCATCCATGATGTTCTTATGCCGGGACTCAATTTCTCTACCAACCTAAAAGAATATAAGGTATATCTTTCACAATCACATCTGATCTATGTGGAAATACAATAATACATTCTAAACAATCTAACCTAAGTATTTTATTCATACTAAGAAATCATGGAATCAGGAAACATGCACAAGATTCTAATAAGAAGTATAAGAACAAGGCTACAAGACATGCACACATGGAAATAAGAATAAGGCATGAGGTAATAAGAATAAGGAACAAGGAATATGGTATGAAGCATAATCATAAAGCATAGGGAAATGAGGCATAAGGTATAAGGTACATGGCATGAGAATAAGGAATAAAGAATAAAGAATAAAGAATAATGAATGATAATAAGGTATAAATAATAAGGTATAATGAATAATAAATGAGAGAAATGAATAAATCACAAGGCATAAAAATGATCATGGGGTATAGGGAATAACAAAAGGGGACTAACTCATAGACGCTCAATTCTTATTCCAATTCAACTCATTCATTCAAGGCATTCATGGCAAGGCATCACACCTAAGATGAATTCTAACCAATTAAGGAAGTGAAAAAAATCTAACAAGTAAGGTCACACCCATTGGGGTGGGATAACTCATGGATAACAACCTTTAATGTGTTTCACCATAATATATGGTCAAAAGAGACATGAAAACCCTTTAGATAAATTAAATTAAATTTTTATAGGTGTCTTCAGAAATTTCCAGCTTGTGGAATAATGGTGCATTGTATAAATTCAATGAAACGTGAGGGAAGTAACCAATACCACCTAACTCATTCTTAAGATGAACCACATGGTAAATATTGAGTCTTGATTCAGTTCAGATTGATAGAAATTGAAGAAACATATGAAGTCCTTGAAAATAGAAATAATTAATTTTCACAAAAAATAGTGTATAGAGAGAGAATATAAATAAAGAAAAGAGGAAGGGTGAGTTTTATAATAACCAATATCTATCCAACACACTTGATGATGGTTGATTATGAACTAGGATGTGGGATATATCTCCATACCTAGAATAGGAGAATAAGGGAGCTCGTGGATGGAGGAGAGGAGATGCATGCGAGGGAGGAGAAAGAAAAAAAGAAAAAAAATGATGAAGAAGAAAAATGGGGATTTCACCCTAATTTAATGAGGAACACAGTTTGCCAATATGGTTAGCCAAACCATGTACCAACTGTGGTTTTGATAATTTCTTAAGGGGAAGGTATCATGATTCATGCACATATTTTTGGAAACCATCCACAAACCATGTGTATCTTCTATTCCCAAGACCTATAGCATGTCGCATGGTCGTGAATCTTGGTGCATATGGTTTGAACAAATAGTGTGACATCCACATTCCCTCTCAACTACCTATATTATTATAGCTGGAGTGCTGCACGGTTTTAGAAAAACTTTGTGCCCTTGTTAGATCCTCTCGAATTGAGGGTTTAGCTCTCAATGCTCTTGAAACATAAAGCAAAACATAAGGCACCTCTAAAACCTTTAACAATGTCTAAAAATAACACATTTATGTTTTCCAAAACTCATATTTTCATTTTGAGACTTGGTTTAAGTAACGAACCATCCAATAATCCTTAAAATCCAAATTCCCTCAGAATTTCATCTGATCCAAAAACACAGGATACTACAACCTCCCCACCTTATAACTTCTAGTCCCTAGAATCCTTAGAAATAGGAAAAAAGAAAAAAAGACCTAACCGGTTATGTGGTTTTGTCTAAATGAGCATGTTTCATTTCCAAATGCCTAACATACCTTCGAGTAACACTTGAGAATATGGTACATGATCCATAGAGAATTGAGTCAATTCTCATACTTTGAAGTGTATCATTGAGATGGAGCTTACCCAAGCCCATATAACCTGATACATGATCATTTAATCTACCCTTTAAACACCTGATATATGTTGCTTTCAACATAGGTTCTTTCATTTATAGACTGAAACTGTGTCACAATATTACACCATCGAAATTTCCTATCAAATAACTCCCTAAGAGTTCTAACGATGCCACCGGCATGGTTTTATTAACATAGAAACCTGAAACCCCTGAGTATGTAACAAATTATTTATTAGATTGAAACAATAAAATTTTAATTGACCTAGTTCAAACATTCCATGAAAGTTTCTCTTGAGGGAACTGCTGAACTTTACATCGCACCCATCTTACCTTGATGACATGCCTTGAAAGTTTCCACATTGAACACTCCCATCCCCTCAATAGGAATAAAGTAGAGACACTACCAACCAAATATTCTCAAAATGTTTATCTTAGATGGTTGGAATATTTAAAAAGATAAAGCTAATTAATTTTAATGAATGTATCTCAGAATTTTCTCCAAGCATGCCCACTAAAGCTTGTTACTGTCTTATAGTTATTTCTATAGCCAAAACACTCTCTTGATATATTATTACTTGGAACAAACAAGGGTGTATTCATGATCCAAGACACTTGGATCATTTCCAATTAGAAATGTCATCTGAGCTTGATTGAAGTCTAGGGTAACCTTAGTATCAACGACTGGAGTCTGATGAGCTCATCCAAGGTATTCCATACACTGGTGTTTACAAGAAAAACATCAGGTTAAAAGAAATAAATAGTGTCCATGAGTGCATCCAAGGAGTTCTTAAATGGGAACCCAAGTATCAGTCATTAATTACCTTGTCTCAACAAAAAACACACTTCCATTGCATAAATACGATGAATTTCACTCACCAAGCTGAATGACATTTAAAATTTACCATGATTTAAAACCAACACTCCCTCAATTTACATAGATGATGTTATGATATGGAAAATGATATCTGGATAACATAGAGTACACTAAGAGGATTCTAATTACTTACAAAGAAGGCCTGAGACACTCCCACTACATCAAAATGAAGCACCCAACATGACCAGAACCGACCGATAACAACAACGCAAGGAGAAAGACTATCGAAACAGTATAAGGTTTCATACACATCCAACCATCCCATCTTCATGCTTCCTTACAATCACAGACAAAATCATATCTTACCAGCCTCATGTGAATTCAAAATTAGTACCAGCCATTCCCAAAAGGTCCTTCTTGGTTGTATACCTTTTACTCAGAAGGACACATATTACTAGATTTGACACCATGCTCCCCACCTTAGGAGAGTCCTTGTACTCATATTTATTCCGAAATGTAACTCATACCATGTCACATACTCCATTGAAAACTGAACATAGGTTTTAGAGGTGGTTATCAGATTTTAACAAGTGTTGAACTGAAAAGAGAAAGAAACTAGATTCTCAACAGCGGTCTTAAATAGATTTACTATAGGAAAACACATGATTCTCCTCCGAGTCACCCTCATAGACATCATAGAATTAGGTATAAAATCCAAACAACTATCTAGCTTGTAAAAAACCCAATCCTCCTTACAACAACATTTCAAGCATAAGAATAAGTTTGATTCCTATTTAATGTCCTGATCACTCTACCTGGGAGATGAAAAGTGATCTAAGTGTAATAGCTCATGATTTAAATGATTAACATTGAACCTAGCCAGTACACTACACTATCTTGGAAGCTTTATGGGTATCACATATATCAATGCATAATACCCTAAGGTTTATGATAAAAATGGAACGTCCTCAACATTATCCATCGTATTTCTCACCATATTTATCCCAATACCAAATTTTCCTTAAAAGAAACAACCCATAGGTGTAATTTCCCATAAAACTTGGAAATCAGGCTGATGATATACAAAGTCTTCTATCACTAAATAGGAAGACAATAAATGTCACATGATCCACTAAGCAATATAACATTATCTAGGAATGTCCGTCCCATGAAACTAGGAATTACCTAAATCTCACACCTGTAATGAGGGTCAAAACACCAAATGACCACCGATCAAGACAAGAGTGTCACTTTTAAATATTAACAGTCCAATGAGGGGAATATAACACCCAAATGGAACCTTACATCAGAAACTTCTCAAAAGAAACTAGGAATAGATTTAAATTTCTAAGGGTGATACCTTCAATGGGCTAGCCCCTCACCAAAATAGAAACCTTTGACCCAAAACAAGGTAACACCTATAAAAGTTTTCTGGGTTTAAGGGCCTATTATTTGGGTTTTAAAAAAGAATGTAGAGGCCTAAAAAAAATTCTCACTTCTGTTTCAAGTAATAACTCAAAGAAAGAATTTAAACCACCCTTGAATGAGTTTTAATGCTAATAACACCAGTTAATGTCTCATTTTAAGTCATTAAACCAAAAATATTTTAACTATTAAAACATTTCAATTTTTATTTTAAATAAAAATGAATACCAATTGTAAGAAAAAGGACTCGACACTATTACTTAATTAAGGGAAAAAATATAAAAGTTACATTAAATATTCTTTAAATTTTTTTACTATTTAACTAAAATCCCATCATAATTGGTTCATTGATTTCACAAACCTCCATTTAAAACCCCATTAATTTGTTTATAAGGCCTCACAATTTGGTTTGTTAAAGAAAATGTATAATTAAATAAATAGAGTAAAACACCCTTTAGGTTGAAATATGAATTTTCATTAACTAATGCCCCATATAAGTAAAACTAAGAAGAAATACTTTTATTAATTAAAAAGGGAATTGGTCAAGTAAGATTCCACCAAATTATTATATGTAAAATCATATAAACATATGCAGACACTTTAAATGACTATTTCCACATGGTAAAAGTATACCCCCATGAGGTTTAGAATCATGTATAGAAAAAGAAAGGTGACCTACTAGGGTCCCATTAATCTATTTTAGGTTCAAATAAATGTAACACCATTTTATTTTAATCACTAATATTTTTATAACACCCTTAATAGATTTATCTAAAAGTATGTGTACCATGAATGACCTACTCAGGTCATGTCAAGTCCATTTAATAATACACACACCCCAACTTACCTACTTGGTCCCAATTGTTCATTTAGGAACTTGGTCGTATGGGTTATCATACCCAAGAAATTTAGTTACAAGCCTTTATAAAAGCCAATAATTTAATTTGTATGGAAAAAAGGTATCAGTTTTTCTATTTATTCAATGATATCTAAATATATAGGGCTCATAAAGGATGGTCTGGTTATATGGGTCACCACTTCTCAATTTGTAAAACACCCATACACTTTATATCCTACAGACATGATACCATTTAACCAAAATATTTTTTTTTCATCCCACGCAACCAATGGTTCATGGTTCAACATTTTAGGATTGGTTTGTTAAATAGAGTGTCACCATCAATCTATGTGGGAAAATTATACATATAATTATGATGTAATTTTATTTTTCCAACCTTTTCGTTGTAATTATATCATTTCATGCTAAGACAATAATTCAATAAGGAGAACATGCTAATGAAGTAGAGATGAAAAAAATAAACATGGGAAGATACTATGTATGTAGTGCAACAACAAAGCATGTTATATGATCAATATGATAATAATAAAAAAATCATGAAACATGAAAGAAAGGAACCCTAATTATCCACCTAAACAAGGTAATTAATTATCCTTATGTTATAAATCACAAGGAAAGATAGATGTAGTTTCAAGTAAAAATATACATTCTAAATTAAATATCCATGTTACATTACAAGAACACTAATAAAATACCTAAGTAGGCGTAAACTAATCATATTATTAAAATTTATAACATGGAATATAACAAGCTGAAAAATAACACACAAGGCACATAAACATTTTCAAATAGCCTAATAGTTCAATCTACATCACATGTCATATGACTGGAATGTGAATCCCTATGTAGATGTAATGATGCACGTAATACTACCTCATTTCCATACTAGTTCAAGGGTAAAATACCAAAATTCTATAAATTATTAAGCATCATAAAGTACACTAGTCACTCAAGTTGAAATCATATTCAACCATACAATGAATAGCATGAAAAAAAGCCCCATCCCTGGAAACTTGTACTTTTCCCCATACATGGGTTGATCACTCCCAGGAATGACTATTTACCAAGAACCGACAGATTCCTAGTCTCCTATCTACTAGTTCCTAAACATTAAGACAAAGGAAAAAAAATAAATCCTTTAATACCACTTTGTAACATCCCATCCTCACTAACTATGAAACCCAATAGCCAAACTAGTTGCCACATGGACTCAAGAACACCTCACAGTACACCAGAGGCTGTTGACCAGTAGTGAGGGTTTAATAGTGGTTTGGTGGGAAGACTATACCCTCATGATTAGAGTATCAAAATGGTATATTATGTGTAAACCTACAAAAAACTACAAAAGTATTGTAAACAAAGAATATGACAGTGCAACATAAGAAATAATAATAATAAAATGAATATATGGGGCCAATGCCAAATATTCGTCGATGCATGCATGTCTAGATGATGATACAATATCAAAGCTAGAGAATACAATAGTAATACATGATAAAATATATAAATAAAAAAATAAATAAATAACATGAAGGTTATCTCCATGTGCATCATGAGTAGTAGTTTTGTTATGTCGTCCTAAGATCCCAAGTCCAAATCCCAAAAAAAACAATAATCCATATAAATATGAATAAGAAGATATTATTTGGTACTAAACGTGGCTCCAGAAGGGTGTGAGATATCATACCAGTAGTCCACCACCAATGGTGTCTATATCAAACTAGTTTGTTAAATATATAATGAAAATTATTCAAATATAGTTGAATATCAGGAAATAAGTAAAGAATAAATAATACTCAGTCTTGGTCTCTCATTGGAGCATGATTGGTTCTACCTGATTTGGCCTAATACAGATGTCTCTGAATCAAGGAAACTTATAATATAGGGATAATGGGTTCACATGGGTCATTACAATTAGACAATCAGGTGTGGACCGACCCAGAGTTTTATATTAGGCTTGGGAGACACATCCCAATAATATCAACCAAGAATTTTCATAACTTAATAATGAAAAATTACATAAATTTGGAAAAAGTATTCATAAAATCCAGTGTGGCATCCTGATCCAGTCCATGGTGATCCCATATAAAAATCCAAAGGGGAACTACTAGAGCTCTTGTAAATACCCAATACCACAAAGTCCTTATATGGAGACCCATAAAAGTAATCCCTCATATCACTCTTTTCATGGTGTAAGTGTAAACCACTGATCCTGTACTAATTATATCACATAAGGTTCCAAGTTTCACCCAAGTTATGGTATAATCATCTTGCTAATGAGTATATCCATGGGTTATCCCATAGGGAACTGGTGATACTCATGGGTATAGATAAATCACCTAGAGATTCCATACGAGGAAAACCAATCACCACTCTCGACACATCAAGTGGTTCCAAATCCAAGAATAGTGAGTTTATCCATGATGTCCTTAAGTCAGGACCGATGTTCTCTCTCGTAATACATATAGATAAGGCATAGCCTTCACAATCACATCTCATAAATGAGGAAATGAAATAATTCATGCTTAACCTAGTATACTAAGCATTTTATTAATGCCAAGAAATCCTAGAATCAGTTAATAGGAACAAGGTACTAATCACAAGTATAAGCACTAGACGAAAAGACACGCACACATGAAAATAAGACTAAGGCATGAGGTAACATGAATTAGGCATAAGGCACATGGTATAGAGAATAAGCATAAATCATAAATCAATATGGTATAAGGTATAATTTATATGGAATGATCATAAGGCATAATGCATAAAAAATGAGAATAATTAATAGAGAATAAGCAATGAGAATAACACATTTATCATAATCACAATGCATAAGAAATTTGAATAAGGGATAAAAATGAGCCTGGGGAACAAGTCATAGAAAAAGGGTCCTAACTCATTGCCATTAAATTATCATTCAAATTAAACTCATTTGTTAAAGGAATTTATGACAAGGCATCACAAATATGAGGTGTTCTAACCAGTTAAGGTAGTGGAAAAAAAGACTAATAAGGAAGGGGACACCCATTGGGGTGGCCTGCCTCAAGGAGAACAACCTTTAATGTGTTTCTCCATAATCTAAGGTCATAATAGATATGAAAACCCTTTAGATAAATTTAATTAACATTTTAGAGGCACTTTCAAAAAGGTCTGACTTGTGAAACAATGACACATTATATAAATTCAATGAAACTTGAGGTAAAAAACCTATAACACCTACCTCATGCTTATAATTGCCTACACATACAATATATAGTATTTATAATGTTCGGTTCAAGACAAATTGAAGAAACTAATGAAATCCTTGAAAATAGTGAAAATTAGGTCACACAAAAAATAGAGTTGAGGGAGAGAAAATAAATGAAGAAAAGAGGTAGGAGGAGTCATAAACTGACCAAGAGATGTCTTGTGCACTTAATGGAACTAGATTCTAACACTAGATGATAGAGATATTTCCCTACCTATAATAGGAGAGTAATGTAGCTCATAGTTAGAGGAGAGGATCTAAAAATGATAGAGGAGGATGGAGGAAAATAAAATAAATATCTAAAGGGTAAAAATGGGGATTTCACCTCACTTTAATAAGGTGCATGGGTTGGCCACACAGTTGGCCAAAAAATTCTCTAACCATTATTATGATACTATTTAAGGGGTAAGGTCACACGATTAATGTGCATGGTTTTGGAAATTATGCACAAGTAGTGTGTATATCTTCTATCCAATACCTATAGAATGGCGTATTTTCATGAAACTTGGTGCACAAAGCTTGAAAAATGTGAAACAATTATATTCCCTTTAGACTAGATGCATGGTTAAAACTAAAGGGCACCAGCCATACACCTTTGTCAGCTCCTCCCAGATTTAGGTTTCAGAGCTTGATTCTCCTAAAACATGAAGAAACACTTGAGACAACCCTTATAATTTTACCCAAGCCTAAAAAACATGTTTAAGTGTTCAGAAACTTATATTTTTATTATAAGACTTGGTTTAAAGAATAGCCAATATTACAAAGAATAAAATCCAAATTCCCTTGGTATTTCATCTGATTCCAAAACATGGGATGATGTAGTTTTCAAAGATCCATTAGATGGAATGTCCAATAACAAAATTTTGAAATTCTCTAATGTTCTAAAAGTTTCTGAAATCATGAGTTACAAAATCTCATGATCTAAGAGTTTTTTTTTGAAACAGGGATAAACTTATTCAGGTGTAAGAAGTTCTTATTATAATGTTTTTTAAAATTCACTAGGAAACCAATATCAGTTAAAGTAATGGAAGAGAAGAGTTTTTGGTTTTTCTATAAAAGTGTTTCTAGTATTTCTCTATAAGGAATACAATGTGTGAGTTTTATATTTTTTAAGTTTAGTGAGAAGATGAAATTTTATGAAGTCTAAATAGATGAATATACAGAATTACATCATATAAATACATTAGAAAAAGTACATTAGATTGAACATCTAAATATCTATTAGAAATAAATAAGTTTTCTTGCTATTCTATTTTTTTAACATGACAAGTATGAAGTTGTGAAACATTTTTAGTAAAGGATGATCATATGAAATGTCACCAAGTCATAAAATGGATAGTTTTTGGGTGAAAAATATTTGATATATGTTTTCATTTTAAATAATTGGAAAAAATTTCTATATAAAGTCTATTGGTGAGAGGAATAAATATAAAGGAAATATTTGATATGTTTTGATGCAAGTGATCAAATAGAGGCACATTAGATAGAAGAAAAAGAAAGATATTATACTGGAAAGACTTGTGGTATAATGTTTCATGTGAAATAAAAGCGTGTGTTTGAAATTTATGAAATATTAAAGATAATGAGTACAAAGTTTTTATTGAATTGGTTGAGAATTGTTTAGAGAAGTTTCTTCCATTTTTGTTTAGGAATAATCAGATGAAGGTTCGTCAAGTGGAACATTTGTTATAAATGTTTCTTATCGGACAAACATTCAGTGGTCTAATATTCATGGTGGTTTAAAAGTATTTATAGATTTTTCATAATGATATAAATTTGATGATTATATAATGATTTTTCAAAATTCCAAATTCCACAGAAAAATAATTTTTGATTCCAGTCGAGTTTTATGGATGTCTTTTGATGTTTGAGGACATTTGATTTAGCAAGAATATTTAAGAAGATTCTAAAGTTTATGATAAAATTTAAGTGAGTTATTTTGAGTGGTAGTTTTGAATTTAAAGTTTTCATTGAGCAGGAAACCCAAATGTAATTTCTACATATAATCCTTAAAATACATTATAATAGGATGGAAGTATAAAGTACATGTGAGTACTATTCACTTATAAAAAATCAGAAGCACTGTTGAAGTAGTTCATGATGAACCCATTGGAGAAACTTACTATATGAAGATTTGAAATCCAAAAAATTTGAGCAAGGGATTTTCAAACCAATTAATCTCTGGTTGAATAATTATAAGGAATCCAATGAACTAGGCATAAGGAAGTTGATGTGTTTTTCTGTAGTCAAAGGACGAACTTTCCATATGAACTTACTAGGAAAAATTTATGGAAACAAATATCACATGGACAACCAAATAATAGAATAATGTTTTACCAACTTATTTGTAAGAAAGTGAAGAATATGTTTTTACAATAAATTTTTTTTACAAGAATCACAATGAAAACATACTAAGCCTATTGGTGAAGGTTATTAAAGTTGTCACAACAATATTTGTTTCATCTTTAACTTTGTAGAGTGAACATGCACTATTTTTTTGATCATAGTGCAATTCAAGTGTAATGAAATTACCTTATTGCTATAAATATATAAAATGTATTGTTTTCTTTTTTATTTTTTGTCATTGAATTATTTCCAAACCATTCCAAGGACTAGTTACTTTTACTAATCAGTGAACCATATAAATTCTTATGTTCTTATGGGATGTTCTTATGTTCCTAGTTTCAACAAAGTTATAACTCTTTAATAGGTGGAGAATTTTATTTAATAAGGAATAAATTTTAAAAAGAAAATATCACTAATTATACCCTATCAATAACCAAATATATCATGCTGGGTCCTTTCACTTTGTACATGGGATAATTACCACGACACACTAAGGATGTAGTCATCATCGAAGGAGGTAATCCTAGTTAAATAACGTGTCATGTCCTTTTCCTTTTAGGATCATTGATAATGTTGATAAAGAGATAGATGTTGAATATGCATGAGAGTTTGAGGGGATTTAGATATATTGACACTCTTATTCACACCTTTCTTATTGGATATTACCCTTTGCATGATCCAACATTATAAAAATTATAAAACTCTCCTTAAATGTTTATACTTTTTTAGTAATTATGTTTTTTAATACTATTTTCTTTGATGATTTCTTATTATTTCTTTTCTATTCTATTTTTTTTACATTTCCATGTTTAAAAATTTTGAATGTAAAAAACCTATTTATTAAAATTTAACTAAATAATAAAATGTATTAAATTTCCTCTAAGTAAAAAAATTAAATATTTGAAAATTGTTACATATCATCTTTTAAATAAAGTTAAATGTGTTATGTACTAATTTAGATATCTTAAATAGATAATTTTATAATGTATAATTTATTTTTTATAGACTTATCTATTAAAATTATATCACATACCATTATTTTTTCAAAGGAAAGTATATTACATATCATAAAAATTGGGTTTAAAAAACATACATATCTTCAATGATGAGAGTTCTTCCAATGGAGAAAAACATGCACATTTTACTAGAGAATAGAAAATGTATTATGAATGCTATTTATTAGAGATTTTTAAGTATAAAAAATTACATTAATGGAATATCTTTCAAATATCAATTGAAATATTTTTCTTATGTATCTGACTTATGGAATTATTCATAAGTCAAATATATTATGTATTACACCCCACCCCTCCTCATTTTCTTGAGAAGTGAAAAATTACTATTGACCTTAGGTGATTGACCTTAGGAAACGAAAGTATATCAATAAATTCCAAGGGATTTGGAAATGTTAGGGAACAATTTTCACTTTCAAGATGAAACAATCTGACAATGCTAAACAATAAACATCTAATCCATTAAATGATGCATGAATAAATAATCACATAACTCAATGAAATACCAATATAGAAAAATATCAAAGTATGAATGAAAATTAAATAAATGAAAAAGTCTAAGACTCTAAATTAAATGATATTGAAACTAAAATGGAACCAACCAAGGAAAATATCTTGAAACTACCTAAACCCACCTTCATCAACATAACCATGATGTTAAGGATCACTAATAGAGAAGTAAGAAACATTTCCGTTCCCTGTATCTTGGTAGATGACATATACAAATGCACCAATGCTCCTAAGAAATGGGTGTGTATATAAATCAATTGTATTTCCAAAAAGAGTTAATAACACACACCAATATGACAATTTCAAGTTAAGATATTTTATATAAAATAGATGGTGAGAATACTAAAACATTTATCAAAGGAAAATATTTTAAGAAAGAAATTTTCTAAAACAATCCTTACAAATTCTCTTTCACTTTCCACTTTGAATACCCATTATATATTCCATACTCACACACACATGCATGCCAACTAAACACCCTATACTCACGGGTGAAAATATGTAATGTTGTCACTGGGTGATATCCCCTTATTCCATTATAGTCAGCACTGAGCAACAAGTCTATTTCAACAAGTCCTCGTACAATGCAATATGAAATTACACCATAATGTATTCCAAGTACATAATTCATATAAAATTTTTTTCCATACAAAAAATATATTTTGAAAACCAAATGCTTTGAAAAAAATTAATTAAAATATCTTAAGAGAATGTTTCAAAACAACCCTTTTGAAATTACACCAAACAAGGGTTTTCAACATAAACTACTTAAGATATTTATAATCAAAGTAGAAGAAAAGCTTAATAAGATTCAATAAAATATGTTCTAGAATAGTAGAGTGGTATAGAATCCACATACCTCCATTATATTTTCATAAATGATATTAAATGATTCCATGAATCAACATATTCCTATTGTTCCATTAACAAAACCCACAAAGGTATCATCAACATAAATAAAAACCCATAGATCCAGTCATACAAATTGATCTATGGTTCATCAAACGAAAACCCAAGTAAATACAAGATTATAAATAATAAGGATACCCTAAACTTTTATTTCCATGAACAAACACACAAATATTAATTGGAATTAGAGTCGAGACATTGATGTTCACTGGAAATCTCTTAGAAAAACCCTAAAAGTCAAGAGGAAAAGAGAGGAGGCTGAATGAGAAATATGAAGGCCAGGTAAATCTAGCCAGTCTAGGTTTATACACAATTTGAGTTTTGAAAACACATCATAAATTAATCAAGAGGCCACTTAATCCAATATTCACATCATATTGGTTTATTTTCTTAGAGAAACCAATTTCACATCATGAGTGCATTTCATGGCATGTATTTTCCTAGTTTCACACAAGGAAACCATTAATGTTGTGAAATAACATTATGAAATCTATCTCACATTATTCATAGTATGAATTAACAATTCATGATGTGAATTAGTTCTATAGATATAATATTGGTTTTTACCCTTTAATCATTGGAGAACTTTCAGAACAATATCCAAACCATTATAAACATAATAGAATAAATCCATAAAATGATGGTGTACCTCAATCCAAAGGGTGCTACATTCTCCCCACCATTAGGATTCCCATCCTCAGGAATATGGATATCAATATTACCCTTGAACAAGGAAGTCCATTTCTCCCACATAAACTTTTACCATTCCCAAGTTTCCTCTTGAACCGGACCATGCTGCCTTAGTAATCACACTAAAGAAAATACATCTCTCTTATAGGTTTTTTCTTATATATTTAAAACCCATACAAGTTTTTGGATAAATTTCATAACTGCATAAAGATTAACATGATCCCAACTGGTCACATTTTGGGGATCAGGATGATACTTCTTCAGTTGAGAAAAATGGAAATCATTATGAACAACATTGAAAATAGATGGTAAAACAAATCAATATACAATGGTACTAATTCATTATATAACCTTGAACAGTCCCACATTCCATGGAATTAACTTTCCTTATTTCTCCAAGTGTTGATAACTAAGTTTAATCTGAAAATTTCAAGAAAACATGGTCACTGACATCAAATGATAAATATCAGTGGTAATTATCTATATATGAATCCTATCTGTTTTTACCATAGAAATCCAATTCAAAATCATTTGGACTTTATCCACAATCTTATAGATAATACTTGGTCTAATAAAATATGTATCTTCTATTTCCACCCAATATAAAAGAGAATGACAATGATGACTATACAATGACTTGAATTGTGGCATCTTTATTCTCTACCAATAACTTTGTTATAGGATAATTCATCCAAGGGAATATAATCCTCCCATGAACAACTAAAGTCCATGAAACAAACTCTAAATATATTGTCACATGTTTCTTATTCAATCATATTGGTTTTTTACAAAAACATTAACTTGATGAATCAATTTATTTTTTAGCACCTGCTATTTTTGACCAAGAATATAAATTAGGTGTTCCACTTATGAAGTATTATATTCTAACTATACTACCCCATGGATTGACATATGAGATTAATCCAACACACATTTTTATAATAATGAAACATGAAACAAATTTTGTATATTGGATAAAATCAAAGGCAAGGACACTCAGTTTGAAAATGATACAACTTTCTCTAGAATTTTATATGGTCTAATGAGCCATAAACTTTCCTTTTTACCAAAACACATTAAACTTTTCTAGAGACATACATTAAAAGAAACATGATCATCTACCACAAATAAAAGATATTTCCTACAATTATATATATAACACTTTTTTTGTACTCTAAGCTTCCCCATATGCCATTGAATCATCTTCACCTATTCAGACATCTCTTTACCAACTTTGGTTATAACAACATCATTTCATCTACTTCGTCCCAAAAAGATGGATTCCAACATTTCTTTACATATAATTCCTCAAAAGGTACAACCTATATTATGTAATGGAAACTATTATTATATAAAATTTCAACTAATAAAATATGTTGATCACAACTTCACTAGTAATACATTGAACTCAATTTGATAATGTCTTCCAATGGTTGAATATTTCACGTTGACAATCCATCATATTGAGGATTAAAAAATGTAATAAAATTTAATTTGGTACCCAATGACTTATAAAGGTCTTTAAACAATTTATAAGTAAGGCTAGGATAACTATTAGATATAATATAGAGAGGAACTCTATGTAACATAAATATCTTCTAGAGATATTTTAAATAAATCTAATCTAAAGTCATAGTATCTTGAATAATAATGAAAAGTACATATTTAGTCAGTTGATCAATAATAAACCTAATCACATTATTACCTTGAGATGTATTTTTAAATATCCCATAAAATCCATGGACATATTTTTCCATTACCACTCCGAAATTGGAAATGGATAGATAATCCATTTTAGTAATTATTGTTCGGCTTTAACCTATTGAAAATTCAAAAAATTTATCATAAAATCTAAAATAAATTTATTAATTAAATACCAATAGTAATACTACCAAAGGTATTTGTATATATTATAACTTCATGGATGAATAGAAAAGGGAGAGTTGTGAGCTTCACTCAACAATTTCTTTTTTCAAATAAGAGATAACTGGAAAACACAACTATTTTCTAAATATACAAACACCTTCATTATCAATATTAAATTTAGGAAACATTAATTTATTTACCAGCTCCACCTTTCCATATAAATCATAGTCTCACTTCAGAAAATTATTAATTCTGTATGAAAATGATGACTTCATTGAAACTTAAAACAAAATATAGTATGTTTCTATATAAAAAATTTATAGGACATAATTTATTAAATAATTTACCAATGGATCATATTCTAAACAAATCAGGGTTAATGAGGCGTTATCTTATTGACTCAAACAATCATATACTTTTATTTTTATAGAGGAAAATGAATCATGAAATCACAATCCTTTATTAGTTTAATCCATATTCTCTTACACATGTTCAACTCTCTCCATGTAAATATAGAATTCAAAATTTTATGATCAGTATATATTTCAAAATTTAGTCTATATATATGAATTCTATATATATTTAAAGAAAAAATACAATAGATAGAACTATATCATGTATTGGATAATTTATCTCATG
Source organism: Viscum album (assembly GCA_963277665.1). NCBI lineage: Eukaryota > Viridiplantae > Streptophyta > Magnoliopsida > Santalales > Viscaceae > Viscum > Viscum album. Next base: position 804,691,911 of record OY728148.1, read on the forward strand.
GGGTTTCAATTGACACATAACATAAGCAATTACTTGATCATACTACATCAGAATACAACTAGGTCCCTTAAAAGGAGCACCACTAATGATAAAAAATCCACCATTTTTAGAGTTTTGGGCCAAAACTAGAGCATTCACCAATCATACATTTAGTTTTTGCAAACATTAATCACACTCTTTTTCCCAGAAGAATTTAACTCTATTTGAACTTAACATAGTGGGATAGATAACCATGTAATTTTTTAGAAAAAAATTGGTAGTTTTCTATCAATCTAAGAAAAATATTAATATATAATAAATTTTAATACCTTGGTCATTATTTAAAAAATTTAGTTTTACCAGAGTCAACAATTATGCTATATTCAAAAAAAATAACTCCACAAAATTAAATTTTCTGTAACTAAAATTCATATTTACTAAATGTTCTATATAAAATATTTTACCTCAAGGTTTTAAAAACAATCTTTAAGTGTCTTTCATAATCCTAATGTATTTTAGAATATTATTAAATATCATCAATTAATACAACAAAAAATTTATCCAAATAATCATGGAAACTCTATTCATAAGTTACATGAATATAGATGGTGCATTAAAAAACCCAAAGAGAATAACCAAAAAAATCATAATTCCCATATCTAGGCTAAAATTATCTCTTTAGAATATCTTCCTACTTAACCTTTATTATATGGTACCTAAACTGAGATTAATTTTTGAAACATACTATTATTCATGGAGATAATAAAAAAATAATTAGTATGAGGCAAAGGATACTTATCCCTAATAGTGATATTATTAAAGGATATATAATCAATAAAAATCCTCATTGAACAATATTTTTTTTAAATAGGACCACCCCATGGAGAAGTTCTGTAACACCTCGAGATTTTATGAAAAATATTCTTTTTAATTTCATTAATGTCTTGTGTTGTACACTACACGAAAAGAATCTTACACAACACGCATCCTTGACTTGCCTTGCATTACATGCAATCACGACCTTCCTTGATAGCGTGTGTAGTAAGAAATACCGAGTTTCACTAAACAACGATATGCTATTAAAATATTATTAAAACTAGCCGTTATGAATAGTAATAACAAACTTTAAAAATTTTAGAAATATTATCTCTCAAAATGGACTTCATTTTTGGATTCGTAGTATTGAATTTAGCCTAAGGTGAAATTTTGGTACTTTTCGGATAGCTTTCATATTCTGATGAATAGTGAAAATTACTAAATTTTAATTAAAAACAACTTTTTTAATCGAAATAATTAATAGTGATAAATTATTAATTTGAGTGGTTTTAAATTATATTTAGAATATATTTTTACAATTTAATACAATGTTGGTCATTGGATGTAATTTCACATTTAAACCAGTTATAAACAAGTGTCAATCTTTTGATAGTTATTATCTTTTAAAAACAAGCCATTTGTTTTGACGACGTGAATTAATTTTTAAATTAGTTAATGTAGCTGATATGTTTTGAATTTGGTAAAATAGACATCATTTTTGAGTTCATAATATCAAATATAGCTTAGGCCTAATTTTTGGTATTTTTTTGGAAACTTTTATTTTTTGATGAATAGTGAAACCACTAAGTGGTAGTAAAAAAAATGAATTTTTCATAAAACTTAATTTTACCACTTCTGTGAGTGGAATTTCAAAAATCCGAGAGACACTGTTGATGTCAGTAAGTAAAATGTGGTTCAATGAGATGAAAATAATTTTTGGTGAATAGTAACTTTTTACTTTTTTTACCACGGTTAAAAGTAAATAGGGTAATTAAGGGTAAAAATGATATTATTATTACCCTAACTCATGTCCTAATTCTATTGGATAAGTTTAATTCGACCAAAAACAACCTTAGGAATATAATATGACCATTTAGGCCCACTTGGATTAGATTAGGACATTTATTATTATTTAATTCAAAGAAGAGTTAAAAGAGTTAAAATCAAAGTTTATTTACTAAAACATTTTTAATATAGGGTTATACATAAGCTAAATTCGATTGTAAATATTAATTAGAAAGATAATACGATTTCCTACATAATTATATTTTATTTATAATTTTTAGACATTAAATAAATTAATTTATTTATGACACAATGATGATGCAGTAATTACCGTAATAGTGAAAAATTATAATAATTGATATTATAAATACCCAAATAAATATAATTTGAGACTTTTTATGAATTACACTAATTTTATAGGTTAATATGACATTTTAGTATTGATTTAATTAACCTTTTTAGAACTAATCAATCTTTTATGATATTCACAAAAATCAATTACTAAATAGTGTCAAAATTGACATAAAATAGTTTTTAAAACAAATATTATATTATTAATTGTGATTTTATTCCTAAAAATCTAAGGTTCAGCCAAATGACTTAGATAAGGTTATATATATTAATAATAAACAACGTTTGGTTCGTTTGGCTTCTTATAGTAAGTTTATTAACCCTATAGTGTAAGAACACAAGAAGACACGATAAAAGTAAAATTATTTAACTTAATGTTAAATCTAAATGATAAGGTTAAAATAGGAACCTAAACTTGTCTAAATTCTATTGGATGAGCGGATTTCGACCCATCCCCACCTTAGCTTCTAAATAAATCAATTTGGAGCTATTTAAAACCCAACATGACTTTATAATAAAATAATATTTTTTGTTATTCCAAAGGTGCCCCTCTCCTCCCTTTTAAAAGGGAACCCCCTCCCTCTCTTCCTCACACCACTTTGAGCCTTCAAGCTCGGCCAACAGCTGCAAAATTCTCTTCTAAACTTCCCTAGAAACATCCTAGAGGTTCTGGTCTTCCTCAAAGACCAATTTTAGTTCCCTAGGAGGAGGTCTCAAATAGGCGCTTCAAAGAAGACGTAATTTCCGTTACCGAATATTTCACCTTTATTTCTTCTTCCACTTCTTCTATTGAGGTTGTTTCATTATGAAGTAATAACATCAGTATCACTAATATACTTATATGTTATTATAAGTTTGAAAAAACCCTATTTCACCATCTATCCATCCTACGGAAAATGAAATCACCGCGCGTGCGTACGTACGAAATACCATCTCCACGCCGTGGTGTAATCTATTTTCCACCACCACATACTTGGATGGGTATAATGGTGTAAATAATAACTATATATGATTATTGTAAAGTGATATTGATTTTGTAATAGTATACATACACTCCAATAAAATTCCACGATCATGGGAACAATATCATCGCTCGTGCGTACGTATGAAATACCGTCTCCACGACGTGATGAGATTCATTCTCAATGATTAACCATTCATGAATGATTATAAAGTATATATAATAAGTAATAATGAAATATATGACATAATAATTATACTGGATTTATGTGTATATATATGTATGTAATCTACTTAATTCCATTCAACTCAACAAGGAAACGAAAACATTGTTCATGCGTACGTACGACCTACCGTCTCCATGAACGGTGTATTTCTTTCCATTTACTGATTTATTATATATATGTATATTATGAATATATATTATATATAAATAATGTTTTATATTCTGAAATTAAGTAATCATTATCTAAGTAATCATATGAATAATTACAAGTCAAAACACGGATGACAAATGAAATGATTTTACCCAAAACACTCTTTAACATGGAATTTACAAAAGAACGGGTAATATAAATTTATAAGTGAACCATATATGATATAATAACAATGAATATGATTCTTTAATAATTAAATGACATTATTTAAATCATTATACAAGAGGTTCGGACACTTACGAAGCAAATCAGACCTAAGGTAAGGGAAAATATCACAATCTCATTTTTATCCGAGATTGTTTATACTTTGGTATTTATTGGGGTGTATTTTATCATACACATCTATGTTTCCTAAATATGTAATATTATTTACATCCACCTAAAATTGTTTAAATCCTATTTTACCCTTCGGTGAGTTTTTAGTAAATGATATGAATGGAATATTTTGTCATTTTTTGTACGAGGTACTTTTTGACTTTTCCGACAAAAGTACGAGAAGAATGTTTTTTTAACTTATACGACATGAATGGATTTTTACAACATTATTTACAAGAAGCTTACTTTACAAGTTTTCATGTTTATTTTTAATAAACTTCTTTTAGTTTAAAATTGTATGACATGTTAAGAAAGGAAAAGTGTTTTTGAAGTAGAAAGGATATTTTCCTCAAGAATGGAGTTCAAGCATTTTATCAAAATTATTTTCCATCTAAGATAATAAAGGGTTCTGTTTCTATCCCTATTATTACATTGATTTGATTATGTTGTGATGTAATTATTTTTTTGAATTCCTTTATCTTATATGAGTTGTTTTATGATGTCACGATGTTTAAGATTCCCATTTTTATTACATGGGTTATGCTATGATGTATGGTTTATGATTTTGTGGCACACATAAGAATGGTATCATTATGAGATGGGTGGGACCTATATCTCCCTCCAATGCATTGGGTAAAGATTTTATATCTCATGAGATAGACATGGCTAGAACGGTAGGTTATACCGGTTCAGTGAAACAGGACTGAAACGAGGAGTGAACTCGGTTCAGAAAGGTACTTTGTCCACTAAGATAGTCTTGGAAATGAGTCATGACTAATAAGAAATGATTCTCTATGATTATGTGTTTATGCCACAAAGTTTCATGTTTTATGTTATGATTATTGAGATTACATTTCACTACTATGATTTATCCCATGTTATGAAATTATGATCTCTTTTTGCAGGTTAAGATTTCCAAAAGATACGTTCTTATGAATATGATGTGAGTGATATTTATTTTGTTTACCCTTACTGAGCATTTGAGCTCACCCTTTTATGTTTTCTTTTCCCCAGGATATAAAGAAAGGATTTAGGTTTTTAAAAAAAAATAAGATCTTTATGGGAGATGTTGAAGATCTTTCACCACGATTAGAAGATTATATTTTGAGTTTCCAAAGACACTAAAATTTTACGGTCCTTGTGTGTGTGTTTCTGTTATGTACTAAGTATTCCGCAAAAGTAATGTAATGTCTATTTACGTCAGGCTTTGGGTCTCTATAGTTGGTATTAGAGGAAATGTTTAGTCAACCTTTGGAAATTAGGATGCGAGAACGTTAGTGAGATCCCTAGTGATATTTCTAAGGTATGTCTAGGGATGTCTCTAAGTATAAGTATAAGTATAGGATATAGTCCTAGAACTATGGTAACCATAATAGATTAAACCAAAGATGTTAGATATTGAAGTTACTCCCCCTTTATTATGATTTTTTCCTCTCACACTATTCTTTTTGGGTTTTAGAAAATGGCTGGAAACAAGATGATTCACGATAATGGAGGATATGATGGACAATGGAATGATATTCTTCATGAGAAACCAAATGAAATGGGATTTGGAAGTCCAAACATCATTATTATGCCGAATCAGCAATCTCATAATATGATCAATAAAGTAAAATTTGGTAAGTTTCCTAGCTCGACTAATAAGAGAAAGATGGAGTTTCATGATGATCATAGAGGAAGGAAAGTTCAATTTCCCCTATGTAAATCATGTGGGAAGAGGCATCAAGGAGAATGTTTCAAAGGAACTGGAAGATGCTTTGGGTGTGGAAAAAAAGGACACAAAGCCAGTAAGTGCAAAGGAAAAGGTTCAGTTAACACCAGGGATGAGGATAATGGTATTGCTATGACATTAACAATGGTTAAATGTTTTAAATGTGGAATGTACAGGAATTATGCAAACCAATGCCCTAAGGAAAAGTCTCATGAAGAGAATCAGTATGGTCGTATGGGTAGTATTTATGTTGATGATGATGAAGAGACTACAAATGATATGTGAGATGAAAGAATTGTTGAATCTCGGTCAATGGTTTAAAAATGTAGTGGAATGATTACATGTTTATCATGTGTAATGTTGTATAAGTAATCTCATGGTACTATAGAATAAAGAGACATCTAAGGATTATTACACTATTGTCTTTCCTTGAGTTTTGAAAGTGTATGATTAATGGTACCAGTATCCATGAAAGTTTATTCAGATATTTTTGGAATGTAGATTATATGCACATAATGAAGGGATAAGGAGAAAATTAAATGTTTGATAGTATTCATGATCTCATGACTGATATAAGGAGAAGGTTATATCATGGTTTGAGTATATAGAATTTTTGGATTTTGGTATGTGGAAAGAGTTAACTTTTTACAGCATTCATGTTTTCACTATGGTTTAATGGGTATTAATTTTTCAAAAGAATACATGATTAAGGTATTCACATGATTGGAATGTGACCAACAAGATATATGGGGGATAAATGATGGTATTCACATGATTGGTTAACGATATTTCAAGTAATCGTTTTCTTTATACTATGAGCTTGGACCGAAGTATTTTAGATAAACCTAAAGATTGGAATGGATTATGTTAACCATATGTTAGTATTGTTTAACGATAGAAGTTTTTTCGATATTATTTATCGGATGTTATAGTAATGTAGTCTTAGAATAAGGACAACCTGCAGGATGGGAAACAACCCATCACGTCAGACAAGGCTGTGGGAATCGAACCCACAACCGAAGTGCGACTGGACTTTATCGCCTACCACTGGCCTATAGGAAGTCCCTGTTTAGTAGAAACTAGTTTTATTATATTAATCAGTATGATATATGAAGTATAACTCCATTTTAGGAACCATATATCATTAATCTCACTATAGATGGACTTATATATTTTTTGATAACATTTCTAACCTTTTGTTTGAGACAGATGGAATGACCCATCATTCTATCACATGATCTGATAACACATCACAAATGACAAATTCAAATTCATTTCTTTAAGATATGAAGTGGAAATTTTCCAACGGTGATACTATACCGAAATCACGAAAGTATTTCTTCTAATTTCAATTTCATCAACTTTAAGGAAACGATCTTGAAAACCAAAAATGTTGTCCTAGTGCTCTTATATCTGATGAATCAGATGGTACCTTAGATCGTCACAAATTTATGGCTTTGTGATTGCTGGCTTTTCCATAGCCATGTTCTCTACCACTCTCCATCAGAACATGATGGTTAGATTTCTCTTCCATATCCATATTTTCACCTATGTGGAAACCCAGTGATTAGTTTATTTGGGTAACCGTTACGTTTCATAATTTTGTTTTTAAAGATTGGTTTTGGTATTCCTTTTTATGAAGTGGGTTTCTATTAAAGAAAATTTCATGTAGTAAACCATTTATAACCCCGACAAATTTCGAGGGTGAAATTCATTTTAAGGGGGGCAGAATGTAACACCTCAAGATTTTATGAAATATATTCTTTTTAATTTCATTAATGTCTTGTGTTGTGCGCTACACCAAATGAAGCTTGCACAACACGCATCCTTGACTTGCGTTTCATTACACGAAATCACGACCTTCCCCGATAGCGTGTGTAGTACGCAATACCGAGTTTCACTAAACAATGATATGCTATTAAAATATTATTAAAACTAGCCGTTATGAATAGTAATAACCACCTTTTAAAATTTTAGAAATTTTATCTCTCAAAATGGACTTCATATTTGGATTCGGAGTATCGAATTTATCCTAAGGTGAAATTTTGGTACTTTTCGGATAACTTTCATATTCTGATGAATAGTGAAAATTACTAAATTTTAATTAAAAACAAATTTTTTAATTGAAATAATTAATAGTGATAAATTATTATTTTGAGTGGTTTTAAAGTATATTTAGAATATATTTTTACAATTTAATACAATGTTAGTCATTGGATGTAATTTCACATTTAAACCAGTTATAAACAAGTGTCAATCTTTTGATAGTTATTATCTCTTAAAAACACGCCATTTGTTTTGATGACGGTAATTAATTTTTAAATTAGTTAATGTAACTGATATGTTTTGAATTTGGTAAAATAGACATCATTTTTGAGTTCATAATATCAAATATAGATTAGGCCTAATTTTTGGTATTTTTCTGGAAACTTTCATTTTTTGATGAATAGTGAAACCACTAAGTGGTAGTAAAAAAAATGAATTTTTCATAAAACATAATTTTACCGCTTCTGTGAGTGGAATTTCAAAACTCCGAGAGACACGTTTGATGTCAGTAAGTAAAATGTGGTTCAATGAGATGAAAATAATTTTTGGTGAATAGTAATTTTTAACTTTTTTTACCACGGTTAAAAGTAAATAGGGTAATTAAGGGTAAAAATGATATTATTATTACCCTAACACATGTCCTAATTCTATTGGATAAGTGTAATTCGACCAAAAACAACCCTAGGAATAAAATATGACCATTTAGGCCCACTTGGATTAGATTGGGACATTTATTATTATTTAATTCAAAGAAGAGTTAAAAGAGTTAAAATCAAAGTTTATTTACTAAAACATTTTTAATATAGGGATATACATAAGATAAATTCTATTGTAAATATTAATTAGAAAGGTAATAATAGTTCCTACATAATGATATTTTATTTATAATTTTTAGACATTATATAAATTAATTTATGTATGACACAATGATGATGCAGTAATTACCATAATAGTGAACAATTATAATAATTGATATTATAAATACCCAAATAAATATAATTTGAGACTTTTTATGAATTAAAATAATTTTCTAGGTTAATATGACATGTTAGTATTGATATAATTAACTTTATTAGAACTAATCATTCTGTTATGATTTTCAAAAAAATCAATTACTAAATAGTGTCAAAATTGACATAAACTAGTTTTTAAAAAAAAGATTATATTATTAATTGTTATTTTATTCCTAAAAATCTATGTTTCGTCCAAATGACTTAGATAAAGTTATATATATTAATAATAAACAACTTGGGGTTCGTTTGGCTTCTTATAGTAAGTTTATTAACCTTATAGTGTAAGAACACAAGAAGACACGGTAAAAGTAAAATTATATAACTTAATGTTAAATCTAAATGATAAGGTTCAAATAGGAACCTAAACTTGCCTAAATTCTATTGTATGAGAGGATTTCAACCCATACATACCTTAGCTTCGAAATAAATCAATTTGGAGCTATTTAAAACCGAACTTGAGTTTATAATAAAATAATATTTTTAGTTATTCCAAAGGTGCCCCTCTCCTCCCTTATAAAAGGGCACCCCTCCCTCTCTTCCTCACAACACTTTGAGCCTTCAATCTCGGCCAAACTCTGCAAAATTCTCTTCTACACTTCCCTAGAAACATCCTAGAGGATTTCGTCTTCCTAAAAGATTAATTTTAGTGCCCTAAGAGGAGGTCTCAAAGAGGCGCTTCAAAGAAGAGGTAATTTCTGTTACCGATTCTTTCACCATTATTTATTCTTCCACTTCTTCTTCTAAGGTTGTTTCATTATGAAGTAATAAAATCAGTATCACTCATATACTGATATGTTATTATAAGTATGAAACAACCCTATTTCACCATCTATCCATCCTATGGAAAATTAAATCACCGTGCGTGCGTACGTACGGAATACCATCTCCACGCCGTGGTGTAATCTATTTTCCACCCCCACCTTACTTGGATGGGTATAATGGTGTAAATAATAACTATATATGATTATTTTAAAGTGATATTGATTCTTTAATAGTACACATACACTCCAATAAAATTCCACGATCATGGGAACAATATCATCGCTCGTGCGTACGTACGGAATACCATCTCCACGACACGATGAGATTCATTCCCAATGATTAACCATTCATGAATGATTATAAAGTATATATAATAAGTAATCATGAAATATATTACATAATAATGATACTGGATTTATGTGTATATATATGTATGTCATCTACTTAATTCCATTCAACTCAATAAGGAAACGAAAACAGCGTTCATGCGTACGTACGGCCTACCGTCTCCATGAACGATGTATTTCTTTCCATTTACTGATTTATTATATATATGTATATTATGAATATATATTATATATAAATCATGTTTTATATTCTGAAATTAAGTGATCATGATCTAAGTAATCATATGAATAATTACAAGTCAAAACACGGATGACAAATGAAACGATTTTACCCAAAACACTCTTTAACATGGAGTTTACAAAAGAACGGGTAATATAAAGTCATAAGTGAACCATATATGATATCATAACAATGAATATGATTCTGTAATAAGTAAATCACATTATTTAAATCATTATACAGGAGTTTCGGACACTTACGAAGCAAATGGGACCTAAGGTAAGTGAAAATATCACAATCTCATTTTTATCTGAGATTGTTTATACTTTGGTATTTATTGGGGTGTATTTTATCATCCACATCTATGTTTCCTCAACATGTAATATTATTTCCATCCACCTACAATTTTTTAAATCCAATTTACCCTTCGGTGAGTTTTTAGTAAAATATATGAAAGGAATCTTTTGTCGTTTTTCATACGAGGTTCTTTTTAACTTTTCTGACAAAAGTATGAGAAGAATGTTTTTTTAACTTATACGGCATGAATGGATTTTTAAAACATTACTTCCAAGAAGTTTCCTTTACAAGTTTGCATGTTTATTTTTAATCAACCACTTTTAGTTTAAAATTGTATGACATTTTAAGAAAGGAAAAGTGTTTTTGACATAGAAAGGATATTTTCCTCAAGAATGAAGTTCAAGTATTTTATCAAAATTATTTTCCATATAAGATAATAAAGGGTTCTGTTTCTATCTCTATTATTACATTGATTTGATTATGTTGTGATGGAATTATTTTTATGAATTCCTTTATCTTATATGAGTCATTTTATGATGTCACGATGTTTAATATTCCCATTTTTATTACATGGGTTATGCTATGATGTATGGTTTATGATGTTGTGGAACACATAATAATGATATCATTATGAGATGGGTGGGACCTATATCTCCCTCCAATGAATTGGGTAAATATTTTATATCTCATGAGAAAGACATGGATGGAACGGTAGGTTATACCGGTTCAGTGAAACAGGACTGAAATGAGGAGTGAACTCGATTCAAAAAGGGACTTTTTCTACTAAGATAGTCTTGGAAATGAGTCTTGACTAATAAGAAATGATTCTCTATTATTATGTGTGTATGCCACAAAGTTTCATGTTTTAATTTATGATTATTGAGATTAAATTTCACTACTATGATTTATCCCATGTTATGAAATTATGATCTCTTTTTGCAGGTTAAGATTTAAAAAAGATATGTTCTTATGAATATGATGTGATTGATATTTCCTTTATTTGCCCTTACTGAGAATTTGAGCTCACCATTTTATGTTTTCTTTTACCCAGGATATAAAGAAAGGATCTAGTTTTAAAAAAGAAGAAGATCTTTATGGGAGATGTTGAAGATCTTTCACCACGATTAGAAGATTATATTCCGAGTTTCCAAAGACACTAAACTATTACGGTCCTTGTGTGTGTGTTTTTGTTATGTACTAAGTATTCCTCAAAAGTAATGTAATGTCTATGTACGTCAAGATTAGGGTCTCTACAAGTTCTCAAATTGATGAAACCTTTATCAATAATCTCGTGCAACTACTTGTTCAATTCCAAAAGTTCTATGTGAGTTATTTGATATGAGGGTTTTAAAATTATATCTGTATCAAAAACTAGGTGAATAGTAAATTCATCCTCATGATTAGTAATAATACTAGAAAAATCATCAGGAAATACATTTATATAATCATTTACAACCAGAACATCACTAATCTAAAAAATTTCTTTTTACTGAAGAATATATGATATGTAAATTTCACCAACATATTTAATCAATTTCTTTGCTTCTTTATGTGTTATAAAAGGTATGAAATCATTGAATATAACTTTATTAGCTCTAAAATACATAATAACATGATAAACTAAAATCTAATACATACATATAATAATATCAAAATCTACTATGGGTAGTTAAAAAATATTTTAAGGAAAAATAATCCCACTGATAACAATAATAAGACTCCTATAGATTTTTGTTGCATTAATACTTACACTAGGAGTTTTCAAAAAAAGTAATATATTATTTTAATGATATGGTATTCTAATTGTACATAAACATTTCTTTTAAATGAAGGAATTTAAAGATCTAGAGTCAAATAAGGAAATAGTAAAATTTAAATATACATGTAATATACATGTCATAACTTCATTAGATGACCCAAAATCAACCATAGTAGTAGAAAATAATTTTTACATACCTTTTTTATTTTGATCTAGATGATTTACACCCTATGTAACCAACATCAAATAAACATTAGCACAATATACTGAATCATTAAAATTAAAACATATCACCTTTAGTTGGATATATGTTACCCTATTATGGGATTGATCAAGACACTTTTCTTTGAAGTCATGAGCTATATGACCAAACTTACCATAATGGCAATACTTTACAGATCATTTAAAACGTCCCTTAATTTTTTTTACCACACCTAGAATATTTTTGGGTATTACCTATATATTTTTTAGTATTTTAATTCTCCATTTCTTTCCACCTCGACCACATCTTAATATTTTCCTCATGAGGTAGATAAGTTGAAGAAAACTCTATCTCAAGTTCATCAATTAAAAAACATCCCCATAACATTTAAATTCCCATGAGGCTAAATATCTACATAAAATTGGTTTCAATTCTGATTAAAATCTATTAAGCTCACTATCAAGGTCCTAAATATAATTTAGTGCATTCCTATATAAAATTTTAAACTTTTCATCTTACGCAGCTATAGAATCCTTGTAATTTTTCCTCAATTCCAAGAATTGGTTCTCTATTCTGATCTTAGCATCCTTTGAGAAATATTTCTCTTGGAAACCATTCATAATCTCATACCATTACATGGAATCAAACTCCACTCTCTTAGGCATTCTTAACCAATGAACACCATCGACCAACTTCACCTTCAGAATAATAAATAGATAGAGTTACCTTTTGATGTTTTAAACATCCCATGACTTCAAATATATTTTCCAGAACATTGATCCATCATTTGGATACCACTAAAATCCATAGGGTGTTGTTTCATAAAATGATAAACGATAAATATGTTCCTACATTGTAAATATGGGTTCTCTCTAACATGGATTCCACTATTATTTATAGCATGCATCAACTGATCCATCAATACAATAGATTGTTTAGTTATAATTCCAACCATTCTAGGTTACTGATTTGGATGGATATTTTTCTCTTTAATACCTTCCTATTTCAGCATCCTTATTTCCTCTATGAAAAACCATTCAAAATAGATATGGATTAGATGAAGAAAAATGGTAATATTCAAAAGGTATTTCATTTTAACAAAACCATAAGTTAGAATATCTCAAGGTTATTCAAGTAATATTATCATAATTTATAAATTTATGTAAAACTTTTATTTAATACCAACTATATGGATCTAACCTTAGAAAATTACATAATCTTGAATTTTATTAAAAGAATTCACTTTCGTACATTTCAAGAGTATGTACAGTTTATAGTTTTAGAGAATTATGTCAAAAATCTTACATAAAAATGATATATTAAAAAAATGGAAACTTCAAATATGTATCCATTTTTCCCATAATATATAAACATATAAAATGGATTTATTTTCATAAAAAGTCTTTATGAATTTAAACTTGACTTCCTATTTGTTCCTACTCATCCTTAATCCTTATAAAAAACATTTAAAATTGTGGGACGAGCATAAAAATCTCAGTAAGTGATATAAAAGAAATAAATCCATTATTCCATTAAAAAAATGAAAACAAATAAAATGTATACCTATTAAGATTATTATTTGAGTGTGTAAAATAAATCATATCCATAGGGAAAACATAATTTTTCATCAAAGAAGACATTTGAAACCCATAGAAGGAAAACAAGAATCCTTCTAATAATATTAGAGAATTTTATTCAAAAATCATGTTCAATCATGTCAGAAATCACTAGAGACTAGTAAAATCCATAGGTTAAACCTACTTTTTAATAGTGACCCTACTCTGTCTTACATTACTGTTACATCATTTTAAAGATAAAAAACATAAAATAATTATAAAACTAGGATTCAAAGTTTTAGTGCCTTTGGAAAATTAGGACCAACCATAAAATTTATATAATAATACATAAAATTTATTTAATTCCTTATTCTCTTGAATCTTAGTGGTCCTCATGTATTCTTTAATATAATCAGTCACCTGAGGATATAGATCAAAGAATGGTGCGAGCTAAAATCCTAGTAAGGGGATATATAAGAACATGAATAAATATAACATGGGTGAGCATAATAATCATAATCATAGAATAATCATAAGATCATCATCATAATCCTAAAAGGAATCACTAGATAAAGGCATAGAACGTGGAAATGTATAAAATTGAAAGATCATGTCTTACTGGTAAACTACCACACATAGCTGTGAACAAAGCTAGCATCATATTCACACATAACATACATGAATAAATATAACATCATCTTTGTGAAAAAATACAGCATCATGTTCATACATATTAAACATTATCTCATGATATATATCAAATTTTTTAATTCATTTTAGTACTATATAATTCTAGGTTCATCCATCACATCATAACATTTACATAATCATGCATGCCACATGGAAGGTATAATAATCATAGTCATTAAATAACCCATAGAAAGGAAATGGGTTTCTTGAGAATTTCATAAATTATACACTCACAAATAAATTTTGGGGTTACCAAAAGAAAACAAGAATAATATACTTGATATTAAAATCATCAATCTTGAGGAAGAAGAAAAATTCTAAAGTGAAGTAAAATGTGTGTTTTTTAGAGATAAGAGTTATTTTGGAAAAATCATTGTATTTTTAATAAAATTATATTTGAAAAATATATATCCAAGAAAATAAAAAGTAAGAAAAAAATTTATATTTTAGGAAGATTATGAACATCCACATTGAAATTTGGAATGAAAGAAGAAAAACCCAAATAAAGGGAATCAGGTTTGAGAATCCCCTTACCTTCATTCTGAAAGATTTTTTCACATTAATATCTAGATAATAAAACTATATTAATTAATTAATAAATATAGAACCTATTTTACATGAATTTTATTCATTATAATTTTATTATATTTGTTTATGTCCATTTTTATGAGTTTTAGAGTTTAATACCGTCATTGTGAGGGGGTTTGTTTTCAGGGTTTTTATGATCAGTTCACTTGTATACATTCATGAAAGATTATATAAAATAGGGATATTTTCCAGAACTGAAATTATATGTTATTAATGAAATTACATAAGTTTAATTTAAATTATATATTATTATTTTTTTAGATATGAGGATGATTCATTAAAAAAAATGTTAATGATAACCACTTAGCTTAAATTTGGCGGTTTTTGATCACAACAAACTCATTTTATTTTATTATTTAATATTATATATATATATATATATATGTTAGTTATAGAACATACAAAATGTTATAAAATAAATTTTTTAATCTATTTAAACCCTTAGAATGGTTTTAATACTATCCCTGAAGTTGGTAAAGGAAAATTAAAACTTGTCGTCCTCGAGGGAGATAAAACAACACCTTACAGATGACGTTTCCATTTTTAGAATAAGAGGGAAAGAATAAGAGATTTTTATATAGATTGTCCCGTTAACATAAAAACATGATATTATATACAATATGATGTAGTAATAATTCCAATTGTATAAGGGAATATGAGTAGATAATAATAAGATAAAATAAAAAGCAGAAGTAATTAAAATAAAAGAAAAATGCTTTTACCTCTTGAATTATTCTCCTTGAGAACCTCCTTAGGGAGATTGGTTTTGATCTTTTTTTTGGGACCATATGATCTTATTTATTGGGTATAGGCTAGGGAAGATGATTGGGAAGAAATTGTACAATCTTCACAGCTTTGGAGTTTGGAGGAGAAGAGGTGGGGGGGTATTTATAGGGGAGGAGAGGGCTGTTTTTTGATTATTTTATTCATTACTTTATTATTTTCTACCAAGAGTATTAATAGTTTGAAAAATTTCACTAAATATAATATAATAATTAAGTATGGTTCGAAATTTTGGGCTTACATCAGCCATAAATCATCTATGACTAAAAAATTTAGGTATTTTTTAAATGCCATAAATTACCATATTTCACTAATCACCAAAAATTCAACTATTTTTGAAAAATCAAAAAAAAATCACACTAAACATTTTTATATGTTTAGAATTCAAAAATTAAATACATTTTATGAAAATAATTTCCTAAATATGAGAAATTTAATTTTTAATTAAAATCATCCTTTACTTGGAAAATATCAATTTTAAAATTATAACTAATTTTATAACATTTTGAAAATTTTATTAAGGACGCATAAATTTATATTATAATAATAAGACAAAAAAATATTAATTTATTTATCTTTTTTATGAAAATTAATTTTCAATTAAATCATTATATAAATTGTAAAATTTTTAAAAAACATTTATGTTTTATAAAAATACATACACTTAATTAATAAATTTTAAAACAATTATTTAGTTATACTATGATATAATTATATCATATTATCATTTATAATGTAACACCCTGAGATTTTATGAAAAATGTTCTTTTTAATTTTATTGATGTCTTGTTTTGTACGCTACAACAAAGGAGTCTTGCACAACACGCAACCCTAACTTGGCTGCATTACACACAATCGCGACCTTCCTCGATAGCATGTGTTGTACGCAATACCGAGTTTCACTAAACAACGATATGCTATTAAAATATTATTAAAACTAGCCGTTATGAATAGTAATAACCAATTTTTGAAATTTTGAAAATTTTATCTTTCAAAATGGACTTCATTTTTGGATTCAGAATATCGAAATTATCCTAGGGTGAAATTTTGGTATTTTTATGAAAACATTCAATTTTTGATGAATAGTGAAAACACTGGGTTACTATTTAAAAACCGACTTTTTATTTAAATAATTATTTTAGGTCAAAATTGATACATAATTCCTATATAAGTTCAATGTAATTCATTGGAGTCATTTTTTAATAATTTTAGATATATAAAAATTTTATTGAACTTTTGACCGTCTTTTACCCACCTCCTACTAGAATTTGCAAATTTACATAAAACATAATTTTACCACTTTTGTGAATAAAATTTCAAAAATTCGAAAGACACGGTTGATTTCAGTAAGTAAAATGTGGTTCAATGAGATGAAAATAATTTTTGGTGAATAGTAACTTTTACTTTTATTTACCACGGTTAAAAGAAAATAGGGTAATTAAGGGTAAAAATGATATTATTATTACCCTAACACATGTAATAATTCTATTGGATAAGTGTAATTCGACCCAAAAAAACCTTAGGAATAAAATATGACCATTTAGGCCCACTTGGATTAGATTAGGACATTTATTATTAATTTATTTAAAGAAGGGTTAAAATAGTTAAAATCAAATTTTATTTACTAAAACATTTTTAATATAGGGTTATACATAAGATAAATTCGACTAAAAATATTAATTAGAAATATAAAAATATTTCCTACATAATGATATTTTATTTTTAATTTTTAGACTTTAAATAATTTAATTTATTTATGACACAACGATGATGCCGTAATTATCTTATTAATGAAATATTTACATAATTGATGTTATAAATACCCAAATAAATGTATTTTGAGACTTTTTATTAATTCCAATAATTATCAATGTTAATATGACATGTTAGTGTTGATTTAATTAACTTTTTTCGAACTAATCATTCTGTTATGATTTTAACAAAAATCATTTACCAAATAGTGTCAAAATTGACTTAAAATAGTTTTAAAAAACAATATTATATTATGAGTGGTAATTATATTCCTAAAAATATAAGGTTCGGACAAATGACTTATAAAAGGTTATATATATTAATAATAAACAACTTGGGGTTCTTTTGGCTTGTTATAGTAAGTGTATTAACCTTATAGTGTAAGAACACAAAAATACACAGTAAAAGTAAAATTATATAACTTAAAGTTAAATCTAAATGATAAGGTTAAAATAGGAACCTAAACTTGTCTAAATTATATTGGATTAGATTATTTCGACCCATCCCCACCTTAGCTTCGAAATAACTCAATTTGGAGCTATTATGAACCGAATATGACTTTATAATAAAATAATATTTTTAGTTATTCCAAAGGTGCCCCTCTCCTCCCTTATAAAAGGGAACCTCCTCCCTCTCTTCCTCACACCACTTTTAGCCTTAAAGCTCAGCCAACCCCTGACAATTTCTCTTCTCCACTTCCCTAGAAACATCCTAGAGGTTCTGGTCTTCTTGAAACACCAATATTAGTGCCCTAAGAGGAGGTTTCAAAAAGGCGTTTCAAAGAAGAGGTAATGCCCGTTACCGATTCTTTCAAATTTATTTCTTATTCCACTTATTCTTATTTAGTTATTTCATTATGAAGTAATAAAATCAGTATCACTCATATACTGATATGTTATTATAATTATGAAACAACCCTATTTCACCATCTATCCATCCTACGGAAAACAAAATCACCACGTGTGCGTACGTACGGAATACCGTCTCCACGCCGTGGTGTAATGTGTTTTTCCACCACCACCTTACATGGATGGGTATAATGGTGTAAATAAATGATTATTGTAAAGTGATATTTATTCTTAAATAATATACATACACTCCAATACAATTCCAAAATCATGGGAATGATATCATCGCTCCTGCGTACGTACGAACTATCATCTCCACGAACGCGATGAGATTCATTTTCCATGATTAACCATTCAAGAATGATTATAAAGTATATATAATGAATAATAATGAAATATATTACATAATAATGATACTGGATTTATTTATATACATATATATGTATGTCATATACTCAATTCCATTCCATTCAATAAGGAAACAAAAACAGCGTTCATGCGTACGTACGGCCTACCGTCTCCATGAACGGTGTATTTCATTCCTTTTATCGATCTATAATATATATGTATATAATGAATATATATTGTATATAGATCATGTTTTACATTCTGTAATTATTTAAATCATGATATAAGTAATAATATCAAGAACGACGAGTCGAAACACATACGATAAATGAAACGATTTTACCCAAAACGCTCTTTAACATGGAATTTACAAAAGAACGAGTAATATAAAGTCATAAGTGAACCATATATGATACAATAACAATGAATATGATTCTGTAATAAGTCAATGACATTATTTAAATCATTATACAGGAGGTTCGGATACATATGAATCATATCGAACATACGGTAAGGGATAAATTTTCAATCTCATTTTTATCTGAGATTGCTTATATGTAAGTATTTACTGGGGTTATGTTTATCATCCATGACCATGTTTTCTAAAAATCTTTTCATAAAATTTTTACTATTATTCCATGAATTTTCAAAGTCATTTTTACCCTTTATTGACTTTTTACCACATTGTATGAATGGAATCTTTCCTTTGGTTACCATATATGGTACTTTTTGACTTTTCCAACAAAAGTACGAGGAAAATGTTTTTTTAACTTATATGGAACGAATGGATTTTTACAGTTTTATAAAGCTTTATTTTCATGAAGATTCCTACAAAATATTTCTTGACTATTTTCAACTAAATCCTTTTCTTTTAAAATTTCATGACATTTTGTGAAAAGAGAATGATTTTGAAGAAGAAAAAATATTTTCCTCAAGAATTCATTTCAAGTGTTTTATCAAAACCATTTTTCATCTAAGATGACATTATTTCATATGTGTATGTTTAAAGTATCATGTCTCTATGATTTACATGGTTTCACTTTTCTTATTATGAAATGATATCCATTTCTTTTATATGGATTATCTGATGATGGTATGATGTTTATGAAACCCATTTTATTTATTGGGTTTTTATAAATGATGTATGTTTATTTTGTGGCACAAGTAAGAATGATTTCATTATGAGATGGGTGGGACCTATATCTCCCTCCAATTCCTTGGGTAAAGATTTATATCTCATGAGATATACATGGCTAGAATGGTAAGTTAATCTGGTTCAGTGTTACAGGACTTAAATAAGGAGTGAACTCGATTCAGAAAGGGACTTTGTCCACTAAGATGGTCTTGGCAGAAATGCCTTGGATACTATGGAAATCATGACATGTGCTATATAGTTGCCACAATTACATGTTTTATTCCCATTTTATGATGGTTGATGTTCTATTATGATATATGCCTTACATACTTCCACGATTTATGTCTTTGCTCAAGATTTTGATGTTTAAATTTCATGTTCAAGTTTTTGCTTCCAAATGTTTATGGATCGTTTTATGTTATCTATGTTTGCCCCTACTGAGCGTTTGAGCTCACCCTTTTTATTTTTTATTTGCCCCAGGAAGTAAAGAAAGGTTTTAGGTAAGGAAACAAAAAGGGGAAGATCGTTATGGGAGTTATTGAATATCTTTCACCATGATTAGAAGATTTTATTCCGAGTTTCCAAAGACACAAAACTATTACGGTCCTTGCGTGTCTGTTTTTTTTATGTATTAAGTATTCCGCAAAAGTAATGTATTGTCCATGTACGTCAAGCTTCAGGTCTCTACAGTTGGTATCGGAGGAAAGGTTTAGTCAACCTTTGGAAACTAGGATGCAAAAACGTTAGTGAGATCCCTAGAGATATTTCTAATGTATGTCTAGGGATGTCCCTAAGGATAAGTATACGTATAGGATATAGTCCTAGAACTACGGTAAAGATCTTAGAATTTAACCTAAGATGTTAGATATTGAAGGTACTCCCCCTTTATTGTGTTGTTTTCCCTAGCATGATTTTTGCCTCTCACACTATTCTTTTTGGGTTTTAGACGATGGCTGGAACCCGAAGGAACCGTGTTGATCAATGTAATGGAAAATTCAATGATTGTCCTCCTGAACAAACAAATGTTATGGGATATGGAGTGAAAAATCTTATTACTATACTTACACAAGCTATGAATTATTCTGGACTTCCAAATGAGCAGATAAGGGAACAATATTCTTTTGAGTCCTTCACGAGGCAATGTACACCTTCTTTCAGTGGGTCTTCTGATCCACTTGTTGCTGAACAATGGATCAGTACCACTGAAAGATATTTTCAGTTCTTCAATGTTCTGAACATGATAAAGTCATCTTAGCAGTATATCGTTCGAAAGGTGAATCTGATCAATGGTGGAATTTTATCAAGAATACGAGGCCAAGAGATGAAATTGAGTCCATGGAATGGGATGAGTTCAAGAACTTATTTTTCAATAAGTACTTCCCTCGTATTCTTTGAAAAAATATGGAGAAGGAGTTTCTTGAACTAAAGAAAAAGGATGATGAATCTGTTGGTATATACGAAGAAAATTTTACAAGGCTTGCAAGGTATGCATTTGGCTTTATCATCCAACCTAAAAGTAAAATTGATCGATTCTTTAGTGGCTTAAAACCAAATCTTCGAAGGGTATTAGATATAAGAGACTTCAGTAGCTATGAATAAATTTTGTGTTGTGCTATCAAGGTATAAATGGAAGTTGGTGTTACATATTCATCTCATGGTTTTGACGAGAAACGAAATATGGAGTTCAAGCAGAAATCTTAGAATAATGGTGAAAAGAAGATGAATGTTTCCTTATGCTCAAAGTGTGGAAAGAAGCATGGTGGAGATTGTCTTAAAGGGAATAGAAAATGTTTTAAGTGTGGAAAAGAAGGTCATCGAGCAGTTGAGTGTCGAAGTAATGGAAAAAGGGTTGCTAATGGTGTGAATAAAGAAAAGACTGTATAGAACGCACCAACAACACTTCAATGCTTCAAGTGCAATGAAATGGGGCATTATGTTATTCAATGCCCTAATCCAAGGGTTAATGGTGATCGACATGAGAAACCAGTTAAGGAAAAGGACAAATGGAAGTCACATGCGATCATTATTGGAGATGTTGAATATGACAACGATGTGGTGGAATGATTAAGTGTTTATGTAATGGGATTCCAAAATAATGTTGTATATAGTATCGTCGAATATTGGAATATTTATGTATTGGTAAATTGTGGTTTTCAATAATTTTATGGTACCGGTAACCATGAAAGGTGATTGAGAAATTTTGGTAAGTAGATGATATGCGCATAATTAAGGGATAAGAAGATAATGAGAAGTTTGATTGTATTCATGAGATCATGATTGATATATGGATTAAGTGATATCATGGTTTGAGTATAAAGAATTTTGAGGATTTTGGTATGCGGAAAGTGTTAACATTTAACTGCATTCATGTTTTCACTAAGGTTCAATGAGTATTCATTCTTCAATAGAATACATGATTAAGGTATTCACATGTTTGTAATTTGACCAACAAGATATATCTTATGATATATGGGGGATAAATTATGGCATTCACGTGATTGTTATGTGACATTTCAAGTAATCATTTTCTTTATACTATGAGCTTGGACCGAAGTATTTTAGAAAAGCCTAATTATTGGAATGAATTATGTTGGACATAAGTTAGTATAGTTTAAGGATAGAACTTTTTTTGATATTATTGATGGGATGTTATAGTAATATAGTTTTACAAAAAGGACAACCTTCAGGACGGGCAACGGCCCATCGCGTCGGAAAAGGCTGTGGGAATCGAACCCACAACCGAAGTTTGACTGGCCTTTATCGCCTACCACTGGCCTACAAGAAGTCCCTGGTTAGTAGAAACTAGTTTTATTTTATTACGCGGTATGATATATGAATTATAAGTTCATTTTTGGAATCATATACGATTAACCTCACTATAGATGGACTTATGTATATTTGATAACTTTTTCTAACCTTTTGTTTGAAACAGATGGAATGACCCATCATTCTATCACATGATCTGTTAACACTTCACGAATAACAAATTCAACTTCATTTCTTTAAGAGATGAAGTGGAAATTTTTCAAAGCACGAACAATAGTGAGATTGTACCAAAATAAAGTAAGTATTTATTCTAATTCAAATTCTTCAACTTTAGGGAAATGATATTGAAAACCAAAAATGTTGTCCTAGTTCCCTTATATTCGAGGAATTAGATGGTACCTTAGATCATCACAAATCTATGGATTTGTGATTGTTGGATTTTTCATATCCATGTTCTCTACCACTCTTAATCATAACGTGATGGTTAGGTTTCTCTTCCATATCCATATTTTCACCTATGTTCTCTTATGTGGAAACCCAGTGATTAGTTAATTTGGGTAACCGTTATTTTTCATACTTTAGTTTTTAAAGATTGGTTTTGGTATTCCTTTTTACGATTTGGGTTTCTATTAAAGAAACTTTCGAGTAGTAAACCATTTATAACCCCGAATAATTTCGAGGGCGAAATTCATTTTAAGGGGGGTAGAATGTAACACCCCGAGATTTTATGAAAAATATTCTTTTTAATTTTATTGATGTCTTGTTTTTTACGCTACAACAAAGGAGTCTTGCACAACACGCAACCCTCACTTGGCTTCATTACACACAATCACAACCTTCCTCGATAGCGTGTGTTGTACGCAATACCGAGTTTCACTAAACAATGATATGCTATTAAAATATTATTAAAACTAGCTGTTATGAATAGTAATAACAACTTTTTGAAATTTTGAAAATTTCATCTTTCAAAATGGACTTCATTTTTGGATTCGGAATATCGAAATTAGCCTAGGGTGAAATTTTGGTATTTTTCAGGAAACTTTCAATTTTTGATGAATAGTGAAAACACTAGGTTACTATTTAAAAATGACTTTTTATTTAAATAATTATTTATTTTATTTAAATTTATTTTAGGTCAAAATTGATACATAATACCTATTTAAGTTCAATGTAATTCATTGGAGTCATTTTTTAATAATTTTAGATATATAAAAATTGTATTGAACGTTTGATCGTCTTTTACCCACCTCCTAGGAGAATTTTCAAATTTACATAAAACATAATTTTACCGCTTTTGTGAATAGAATTCCAAAAATCCGAGAGACACGGTTGATTTCAGTAAATAAAATTTGGTTTAATGAGATGAAAATAATTTTCGGCGAATAATAACTTTTTACTTTTATTTACCACGGTTAAAAGTAAATAGGGTAATTAAGGGTAACAATGATATTATTATTACCCCAAAACATGTCCTAATTCTATTGGATAAGTGTAATTCGACCAAAAACAACCTTAGTAATACAATATGACCATTTAGGCCCACTTGGATTAGATTAGGACATTTATTATTAATTTATTTAAAGAAGGGTTAAAATAGTTAAAATCAAAGTTTAATAAGTAAATCATTTTTAATATAGAGGTATACATAAGATAAATTCGACTATAAATATTAATTAGAAATATAAAAAGCTTTCCTACATAATGATATTTTATTTTTAATTTTTATACTTTAAATAATTTAATTTATTTATGACACAACGATGATACCGTAATTATCTTATTAATGAAAGTTTGACATAACTGATGTTATAAATACCCAACTAAATATAATATGAGAATTTTTATGAATTACAATAATTTTCTACGTTAATATGACATGTTAGTGTTTATTTAATTATCTTATTTCGAACTAATTATTCTGTTATTATTTTCAAAAAAATCAATTACCAAATAGTGTCAAAATTGACATAAAATAGTTTTCTAAAACAATATTATATTATTAATGGTTATTATATTCCTAAAAATCTAAGGATCGGTCAAATGACTTATATAAGGTTATATATATTAATAATAAACAACTTGGGGTCCGTTTTCCTTGTTATAGTAAGTTTATTAACCTTATAGTGTAAGAACATAAAAAGACACGGTAAAAGTAAAATTTTCTAACTTAAAGTTAAATCTAAATGATAAGGTTAAAATAGGAACCTAAACATGTCTAAATTCTATTGGATGAGAGTATTTCGACACATCCCCACCTTATCTTCTAAATAACTCAATTTGGAGCTATTAAAAACCGAATATGACTTTATAATAAAATAATATTTTTAGTTATTCCAAAGGTGCCCCTCTCCTCCCTTATAAAAGGGCACCTCCTCCCTCTCTTCCTCACACCAATTTGAGCCTTAATACTCAGACAACCCCTACCAATTTCTCTTCTCCACTTCCCTAGAAACATCCTAGAGGTTCTGGTCTTCTTCAAAGACCAATATTAGTTCCCAAAGAGGAGGTTTTAAAAAGGCGCTTCAAAGAAGAGGTAATGCCTGTTACCGATTCTTTCAACTTTATTTCTTCTTCCAATTCTTCTTATTTAGTTGTTTCATTATGAAGTAATAACATCAGTATTAATAATATACTGATATGTTATTATAATTATGAAACAACCCTATTTCACCATCTATCCATCCTACAGAAAACGAAATCACCACACGTGCGTACGTACGGAATACCGTCTCCACACCGTGGTGTAATCTGTTTTCCACCACCACCTTACATGGATGGGTATAATGGTGTAAATAAATGATTATTTTAAAGTGATATTTATTCTGAAATAGTATACATACACTCCAATACAATTCCATAATCATGGGAATGATATCATCGCTCGTGCGTACGTACAGACTACCATCTCCACGAACGCGATGAGATTCATTTTCCATGATTAACCATTCAAGAATGATTTTAAAGTATATATAATGAATAATAATGAAATATATGACATAATAATGCTACTAGATTTGTTTATATATATATATATGTATTTCATATACTCAATTCCATTCAATTCAATATGGAAACGAAAACAACATTCATGCGTACGTACGACCTACCGTCTCCATGAACGGTGTATTTCATTCATTTTATCGATCTATAATATATATGTATATAATGAATATATATTGTATATAGATCATGTTTTACATTATGTAATTATTTAAATCAGGATATAAGTAATAATATCATGAACGACGAGTCGAAACACATACGATAAATGAAACGATTTTACCCAAAACGCTCTTTAACATGGAATTTACAAAGGAACGGGTAATATAAAGTCATAAGTGAACCATATATGATATCATAACAATGAATATGATTTTTTAATAAGTCAATGACATTATTTAAATCATTATACAGGAGGTTCAGATCCATATGAAGCATATCAGACATAAGGTAAGGGATAAATTTTCAATCTCATTTTTATCTGAGATTGCTTATATGTAAGTATTTACTGGGGTTATGTTTATCATCCATGACCATGTATTCTAAAAATGTTTTCATAAAATGTTTATTATTCTTCCATGAATTTTTAAATTAATTTTTACCCTTTACTGACTTTTTACTACATTGTATGAATGGAATCTTTCCTTTGGTTACCATATAAGGCACTTTTTGACTTTTCCGACAAACGTACGAGGAGAATGTTTTTTTAACTTATACGACATGAATGGATTTTTACGGTTTTATTAAGCTTTATTTTCATAAAGATTCCCCCAAAATATTTCATGACTATTTTCAAAAAAATCCTTTTCTTTTAAAATTTCATGACATTTTGTGAAAAGAGAATGATTTTGGAGAAGAAAGGATATTTTCCTCAAGAATTCATTTCAACTGTTTTATCAAAACCATTTTTCATCTATGATGACATTATTTCATATGTGTATGTTTCAAGTATCATGTCTCTATGATTTACATGGTTTCACTTTTCTTATTATGAAATGATATCCATTTCTTTTATATGGATTATGTGATGATGGGATGATGTTTATGAAACCCATTTTATTTATTGGGTTTTTATAAATGATGTATGTTTATTTTGTGGCAAAAGTAAGAATGATTTCATTATGAGATGGGTGGGACCTACATCTCCCTCCAATGCATTGGGTAAAGATTTATATATCATGAGATAGACATGGCTGGAACAGTAAGTTAATCCGGTTCAGTGTTACAGGACTTAAACGAGGAGTGAACTCAATTCAGAAAGGGACTTTGTCCACTAAGATGGTCTTGGCAGCAATGCCTTGGCTACTATGGAAATTATTACATGTGCTGAATGGTTTCCACAATTACATGTTTTATTCCCATTTTATCATGGTTGATGTTCTATTGTGATATATGCCTTACGTACTTCCACGATTTATGTCTTTGCTCAAGATTTTGATGTTTAAATTTCATGTTAAAGTTTTTGCTTCCAAATGTTTATGGATTGTTTTATGTTATCTATATTTTCCCTTACTGATCATTTGAGCTCACCCTTTTTTTGTTTTATTTTCCCCAGGAAGTAAAGAAAGGTTTTAGGTAAAGAAACAAAAAGGGGAAGATCGTTATGGGAGTTTTTGAAGATCTTTCACCACGATTAGAAGATTTTATTCCGAGTTTCCAAAGACACTAAACTATTATGGTCCTTGTGTGTCTATTTTTGTTATGTATTAAGTATTCCGAAAAATTAATGTATTGTCCTTGTATTTCAAGCTTCGGGTCTCTACATATAAGATGCCTAATTTTTATTTATGCTTTTATAGACAAGGTTAATATTCTATTTTCCGAATAACTATTCCTAATGGTCACATTACTATTCCAAAGGTGAAGTTACTATTCCATTGGTATAGGTTCCTTAATTTCTAGAAATACCTCTTATTTAATCAATTATTTATTTATAAATTTTGTATTATGTTCCCAAGGTTATTCTATGTGGTTTATACTATATAAAATAATTACGATAAGGTAATTTACATCGATAAAATTTTGGGTCATTACATTCTCCCCCCTTATGATATTTCATCCTCAATTTTTTTTACATACATAGGTGATAGTATTTCTCCTTAATCTCTTCCAAAAATTGAATTTTCCCTCTTTGTACTTATGGTTTCACCCTAGTACTTTGAACAAGTGAGTAATCTATTTGTGTAGAACATTATCTCTATGGTCACAACTCTGACATATTCAAGAATCTTAAAGGGGCCAATGTACCTTGGAATTAGCTTTCCCTTCTTCCCAAATATCATGATCATATTTTATGAAGATATGAAAAGGAATATCATGTCTCCAACATCAAACTCTAGGTATCATCAATGATTTTTAGCATATCTATTCTATTAAATTTGGATTTTCTTGATGTGCTACTGAATGGTTTTCACTATTTCCACCATTTTTTTATTATTTTAGGTCTTAGAAGCTTATGTTCATCGAATTCATCCCAAAAAGATGATGTTCTGCATCATTTCTCTTAAAGGTATTCACATGGATCCATTTGGATGCTCGAATAAAAACTATCATTATAAAAGAAATCGACCATAGGTGGATGTTGGTCCCATTCAACTTTTAAGTACATATAAAATGATCTCAACATGTCTTCCAGTGTCTAAATTGTTTGCTCAGATTGGCCATTATTTTGAGGATTATAAGTCATATTGAAGTTCAATTCACTATTTAGAGGATATTGAAGGCTTTTCTAGAACTTAGAGGTGAATCTCAGATTTCAATTATATACAATCGATAATGGCACTCTATGTATCCCTACCACTTCTCTAAGGTATATCCTTGTAGTTTAATCCAGTGAGAAGTCCTCTCGAATTGTTATAAAGTGAGTTGTCTTTGTGAGATGATCCACAATAACCCATATAGAATTTTTTACTCTACATGTCTTTGAAATTCTAATGAAAAATTCCATAGTGGTTTTTACTATCTCCATGTTGGTATGTGTAATTGTCTCACCACCCCTTAAACTTTTTTCCTTTAATCCTTAACTTTCTAACTTATCTAGCACTTTTATGTATATTCTGTGATCACCTTATTCATATTTTCCCACTAATAGTTCTCTCAGAGATCATGGTACATATTTGTCTCCCTTAATTAATAGAAAATTTTGAGCTATGTGTGTCACTCAAAAGACATTTAATTATCTGTGGATTAATTGGTACACCTAGTTTTTCCCAAACATTATAAATACTTCCTCATCAATTTTGAAATATGACGATTTATCTTTTTTTAGAGCTTCCAACTTCTTCTACATTTCCACAACATTTATTTGAGCATCCATTATTTTCTCCATGATGTATGGTTGAGTAAAAATTTGTGAATGGATCGATGATATTCTTTACTTGATGATTTCAATGTCCATGATTTTCAAATCTACGAAGATTGAATCCTTCTAAATTCTCATCATTGATAATGTTGTATAATCCTTTTTACATCGAGCATCTTCCACATTATTTACCTTACTAGGATGGTAGTTGACCGAGCAGTCATAATCCTTGATAAGCTCTAAATATTATAATTGGTTAATATTAATATCCTTCCATGTTAATATATATTTGATACTCTTATGATCATTATATATCTCACAGTTATCCCCATATAGGAAGTGCTGCTATATTTTCTAATGTGAAGATCACAACTTCCAACTATATATCATGTATAGGATAGTTTTTCTCATTAATTTTCAAATGCCTTGAGGAATAGGCTATTAATTTATCATTTTACATTATTAAATGTCCTAATACCTTCTTTGAATCATCTCTATAAACCACAAATATTTCCCCACTCATCGGAAGTGTGATTATTGGTGATGTGGTAAACCTCTTCTTAACTCTTTGAATCATTCGTCACATTCACTAGTCAAGGAAATATTTTATGCCTTTTGAGTTAGCTTGGTTATTGCATTTGAAAATCATGAAAATTTATTCAAAAATAGCTTGTAATACCTAGTTTGATAAAGGAAACTATGAACCTTCATTACAGTTGTTGGCCTGGGCCAATCTTTGACTGCCTTTTTATTCGTAGTGTCTATAGATATTCATTTTTTTGTTGATAACGTATCCTAAGAATAATAATTCCTCCTTAAAAACTCACATTTAGTATAATTTTCATAAAGTTTATCAATTCAAAAATTCTTTAGCACATTATTCAAAAATCTTCTTATGTCCCCCCTTTCTCTTGGAGTATATTATAATATCATCAATAAAGACTACCACAAATTTGTCAAGGTAATCTGTAAAGACTCTATTCATTAAGTACATGAATATTTAGGGAAAATTAGTGTGTTCTAAAGGTATCACTATGAACTCATAGTGTTATTACTTCATTTGAAAGGCAGTCTTATGAATATCTTTCTTCCTCACCTTTAATTGGGGATATCCTGACCAAAGTTTCACCTTAGAGAAATACATGGCCCCACATAGTTGATTAAAAAAGTCCTCTATCCATGGAAAGGGATAATTTTTCTTTATCTTGATTTTAATGAGCTCATGATAATAAATGAAGAGGCACATTGATCCATCATTCTTATTGGAAAAGAGGACTGGTGCAACACTTGGTGAAACACTAGGGTTTATAAAACCCCTGTCCATATTCTCTTGTAACTACTTCATTAGTTCCACCAACTAAAAGGTTTCCATTGTATAATATAACTTTGATATAGGTATAGATCCCCAAATAATTACAATTGTGAACTCAACCTCTTGGTGAGGTGGAGGACCAGACAATTATTCAGGGAACAAATCAGGATTATCCCTCACAATAGGAATGTCTTCGATCATTATTTCTTCTTTGTCTCATTAACTTGAGCTAGATATGATTTCTATGAAGGAAATAATATCAAAACTTGAGATGATGATTCCAAATGAGACTCATCCTCATCCTTAAAGTTATATAGAATTAGATGATGCCTCTGGATGTGAATATTGATCTACCTTTCTCGATAGTTGATGTTGGATTTGTATAAAGATAACCAATATATGACCAATATAGAATAAAACTCTACCGAAGGAAGTAAGAAAATATTTTATGGGAGGTTCTATCCAAGAAAAATAACCAGGGAGGATCTATATACTTTTGATGAAATAATTACCCACTTTGATGTTCTCATAGATAACTCAACCTCCATATTTTGAGGTGATGTTTTAATTATTCTACTAAACTTGAAAGATATGAAATAATTCATAGAATAAAAATAAAATAGTATGTTTTCTATTATTGAATGAATAAAATTTATACCTATCACCACTTCATTTTCGAGATCCACCTCTACAATAGTGATGGAATAATATTTCTATTGCTCCTTTGGCTTTGGTTTTTTCTAATGCTGATTTCCCTCAAGGAATTGAGGTTTAGTGCACTGGCTTGTATAGTTCCCATTCTCCCTAAAATTGATGCATTGGACCCTAAGTGGTACTCTCATTTCCTCAACCACATTTTCCATATTCTTGATGTCTCTTCAACATTCATGATATTTTTGGCCTTATCTCCCACACTTGAAGCATTTCCACACCCCTTTTAGGCAATTCCCACGATACTTCTTCCCATATTTTTGACACTTGAGTGGTTTATTTTTCTTTCCACCTTTTTCGTTAGATCCTCCAGCTTGAAATTCAATCTTTCCTTTCTTTTATCCATAGCCATGGGACCATTATCTAAACCACATCTCCATTTTTTGAGAACATCAAACAAATTATTCATAACTCCTAAAGTCTATAAGTTATAGAGCCTTTAGAAGGTGTGACTCTAAAACACTAAAGAATATATCTATTTTTATATCATTTTTGATAATAAAACCTGAGGCATACCTTGAAATAGTTGTGAAATATTCTTCAAAAACCATGATCGATTCACATGTTTTTATTTAGTTCTAAGAATTATCTGTCCATATTTGTATGAAGAGTTTAAGGGAAATACTTATTAAGAAATATTTTCCTACATTCTTCTCACTCCTTCTCTTAAATTTAATTCTTTAGCTTAGTGATCTTAATCAATAGACACCATTGGATAGACTCTAAATCTAAACAGTAAACTACAAAGTTCACTTTCTCCATCTCAAAAAAGAAAAGCAAAGAAAATATATTCTCCATTGAGTTGGCCAACTATTCCATGAATTTTGGATTATAAGATCAACTAAACATTAGTGTTCATTTCCACAAAATACTTGATTTCTAATTTATATCTCTTAGGGGAAGTATGATATTCCACAATAATCATGTTATTTTTTATAGCCTGAGACAGGTGGGTAATCATCGCCATGAAATTTTGAAATCCACCTCCCAAATCATTGGGGATGTCACTCCAGAAATTTCTACACTTTCCCTCACATGGGTTGTTGGACTGGTTTCTCCCGGTTCCCACCATTTTCTAAAATATAAAAGTTTAAAACAATACAAAATTCAGCAAGTCATGAATAATTTATTCCATTTTGAAATTAACTCTAATGGAAAATATTATGGGATACCTATGTTTATCATTATTCTAAAACAAATATTCTTGGGTGATTTTATATATATAGCATCATAACAAGAGTTTTTAATAATTTTCTCTAATCCTAATTCCCAAATTAACTAAAAAATTATTTGATACCAACTTTAGAGACCCTACTTTTTCTTAAAACACTGTTACATCATTTTAAAGATAAATAACTTATGGTGTCACAAAACCAAGATCCAAAGATTTTGTGTTGTGGAAAATTAATACCAAACGTGACATTTAGATAATAAAACATTTTTTTTATTTCTTATTCTATATCTTCTTAGTGGCCCTAGTTTACTACTTAGTATAAGTAGTCACCTAATGATATACATCAAAGAAAGGGGTGACCTAAAATCATAGTAAAAGGATTGATAAAAACATGAATCAATATAACATGGGTGAGAATAATCATCATAATCATAGGATCATCATCATAATCATGAGATGAATAATTAGATAAAGTTATGGAATGTGAAAATTCAATAAAATGAAACATCATGTCTTAGTGGTCACCTTCCACACACAGTTTTGAACAAATCTTTCACGATGTTCACACATAAAATATATTCATAATAATAACATAATAATTGTGAAAAATATATCATCAATTTCATTTATATCGCATATTATCTCATGATTTAAATCACATTCCTAATTAATTTTAGTGCTATATAATTCTAGGTTTACCCGTCACATCATAATATTTACATAATCATGCATGCCACATGGAACATATACCAATATTAGTCATAAAATAACCCATGTAAAGGGTTTCATGAGAATTTAATAAATCATAAATTCATGAATAAACTTTGGGGTACCCAAAAGAAAAAGGGAATAACATTCTTGGTATAATAATCACCAATCTTAAGTGCATAAGAAACATTCTCAAGAGAAGTAAAATGTGATTTTTTTAGAAAGAAGAGTTATTTTGGAAAAATCATTGAATTTTTCATAAAATAATATTATAAACATGAATATAATAGAAAATAAATTTTAAGAAAAAATAAATTATTTTTTAGTAATTTTAAAGAACATCCACACTGAAATTTAGCATGAAAGTGGAATAACCCAGAGAACGTAAATTTGGTTTAAGAATCCCCTAACCTTATGTCCAATTTCTTTCTTTACTTTCATATCCTGGATAATAAAATTATATACATTAATTAATAAATATTGAAATTTTTACATTTTTTAGATTCATTATAATTTTATTATGTTTTTTATGGCCATTTGTATTAGTTATAGAGTTCAATTCCGCCATTTCAAGAGTGTTTGTTTTCTTGGTTTTTATGATCGATTCGCTTGTATATATGTCTGGAAGATATGAGGATAATTATCCATAATTTAAATTATATGTTATTAATTAACTTAAATAATTTTAATTGGTATTCTATATTATTTTCTCATGATATGAGGATGATTCATTAGATAAAATGTTAATGATAATCGTTTAGATTAATTTTGGCAGTTTTCGATCACAACGAACCCGGTTTGATTTATTATTGAATATTATGTATATATGCTAGTTATAGAAAATAAAAAGGTTATAAAATACTTTTTAAAATATTTTTCAACCAATAAAATGGTTTTAAGACTAGAATTTAATGTAGTAAAGTAAAAGGAAAACTTTTCATCCTTTAAGGCGATAAAACCACACCTTAGAGACGAAATTTCCATTTTTAGAATAAAAGGGAAAGGAAAAGAGGTTTTATGATAGATTATTCCATATATATAATAAAATTTCATTATATTTAAGATACTAGATTTATCATTACACTGATATTAGTAATTATGGGGATAGAACAAGAAAATAAATGAAAAATTCAATGAAATTAGAAGAAAAAAAGAGGATTTTACCTCTTGAATTATTATCCTTGATAACCTTGTTAGGGAGATTGGTTTTGTTATTTTATTGAGACAAAATGATAATATTCATGTGGAAGAGGTTTGTGAATAATATTGGGAAGAAATTAGAAAATATTAAAGGGTTTGGAGTTGTGAGGAGAAGAGGTGGTATTTATAGGGGAGGAGAGGGGTGTTTTTATTATTATTTTATTCTTCAGTTTATTAATTTTTCTCAAGACTATGAATAGTGCTACAATTATGAATAAATTTATTAAAATAATGAAGGATATTTTAATATTATGGCCGTACATTATCCAAAAATCATTAGTGTCTCAAAAATTCATGTATTTGTTAAATACTGCAAATTATCTTATTTCATTATTCACCAAAAAATTGAATATTTTAGAAAAAAACCAAAATTAAACCTAAATTTTTTTTAATGTGTAGAATTATAAAAATGAACAAAATCTTATCAAAATAATTATATTTATATATATGGTAAATTTAATTTTTAATTAAAACCATCCATTACATGGAAAATACCGATATTAGAATTTTATTTGATTTTATAACAATTTAAAAAATTAATTAAGGTATCATAAATTTATCTTATAATCATAATAAATCAAAATATTAATTTATGAATATATTTTATGAAAATATTTTTATATCAAATCATTATATTAGTTATAAAATTGTAAAGAAAAATTTATGTTCTATAAAAATACCGACACATAATTAATAATTTTTAAAATAAACTTTTACTTATACTATGATATAATTTTATCATATTATCATTTATAAGATTCATATATTTTATTTATACTTTCATGAATGAGTTTACTATTCTATTGGTCTAATTACTATTCATATTGGCCACATTACTATTCCAAAGGTCAGGTTATAATTCCATTAGTACATGTTCCTTAATTTATAGAAATACCACTTATTTCATTAATTTTAATCTATAAAGTTTATACCGTGTTATCAATGTTATTTTATGTAGTTTACACTTTATTACATAATTATAAGAAGGTAATTTATATTGATAAAATTTTGGGTCATTACACTAGTTAATTACCTCACTGTTTGCTTTAAATACAAGGAACATTAACCAATACATTAGAAATATATATCAGGTTGACCCATCGTATAATACATTAAACGATCACCCATAATCATTTATAATTATCATGTATCATATCAAAAAAAATATTTTTAATAATTCACATTTTCATAATAAATCATGTAGAGCCCCAGACCTTCACTTCTGAATCCAGTACAAAAATAATGTAATTTTTTTTATTTAAAAGTAACTAAAAAATATACTATAATTAAGAAAAATTGATATTTTAAAGTTTAGGATTTGGAGGAAAAGGACCAATTTTAAATTTTAACAAATTTAAAATAGTAAATAAATATAAGTGATTAAAAGTTTCTCCTGCTATCTTTTTATCGAGTTAAACACCATGAAAACTCTATAAGAACCTGAAAATATTTTATAAAAACATAGGGTGAGAAAATTTTCCTAGTAAGTGGTTTCTAAAATTATAGTGATGGTTTTTCTGAAAATACTTATACATTTTGAAAAATACTTTTAAAAATAGATTTTGAAAATACCGTCGATAAATACTTTTAAAAGTAGCTATTGAAAATGCATTTGATAAATACTTTTAAAAATAGATCTTGAAAATAAATTTGATCAATACTTTTAAAAAAAATAATTTGTTAATATATTTGATAAATATATTTTGAAAATAATTTATAAATCCTTTGGAAAATACTTATAATTTTGAAAACACTTTTCAAAATATAACAGATTTTTGAAAAATCTTTCGAAAATCCTTTGAAAACATGATTTTGAAAGTGTGTTTGAAAATTATTAAACCTTTGAAAACATAGTAATATATTATTTTAAAATACTTATAGATTTATAAATTATTGAAATCATTTGAAAATAGTTATGCTTTTGAAAACATTATAATACATTTTAAAATACTTATAATTGAAAATAATTCAAAATAAACAAGTGGTTTTTAATAAATAACTAAGAATGTTCTCGAAAAAAAAGACAGTTGGGTCACTGAAACATTGGAGGATATTTTGGGTCCACCCACTTACTTAGTATTTAGTTTACTCCTCATCCCATTTTTATTTATGATATCCAAGTGCCAATTTTTTTTTAAAAACATTTTTATCTTTCTTTACATATATAAATTTTATACTGGGTTTTTTTGAAAAAAAAACATAACAATGTTTTGAATACACGTGCAATTTATAAATATACAAATATATAAATATTAGATTTATTAGGAAATAACTTGGTATATTTGGTATTACCAAATTTCATGTCATTTTTATTAGTAATAGGCTATTAATAATCAAAATTTATATATTTCAAATATCCCCTAAAATTAATTTTCATTAAAATGTTACTTTATTTTTAAAAACACATTCTTAAATGAAAATATTGAAAACTCATTTGCTTGATTGGTTTTATGTATAAAAAATGACATGCATGAATAAACCCTTTCACATGAAATAATATCCATAATGAATTTTTATTCACATAAAATGATATATAAAACAAAAATCGTAAAAAAATAAACAATTATCTATCACACCTAAAATTATAAGAATAGAAGATAATGGCGTACATATTTGTAACTTTAAAATTACTATTTTGAAAAATAATCCCACTATTAATATATGCATGTATATAATCTTAATTTCATCAGTATTATATGTAAAAGAAAATATACATTTAACTTAAAATTTTAAAATCAAAACTATATAACACATATAATAATTATAAAGGTAATATTTTTAAAATAAACAATTATTCCACACTTAGTTTAAGAATATTAATCTAGGCGATTTCATGTGTTGAAATGAATTGAAAATTCTTTTAAAAACATGCAATAATGGAAATACACACACACACACACATATATACATACATATATACATACATACATACATATATAAAAATCGTAAAATACACCCATTATATAAATTTAAATAACTTTCATTCTTAATTAGAATATTTTAAGAAGATATAATACTTATAAAAATGTGAACTTTAGAATTACCACACATTTATACATACAAACATACATACATACATACATACATACATACATACATATATACATATGTATATATACATGGAATAATTTGAAAATAAAGTATCACATATGCACCAAATTTCATTAAACATAAGTATTAAAAATAATAATATTATATGAGGTAAATCCTGAAAAGTACTTACATATATTTGGTCGATAAAAATGCAATGACATGCATGTGTAGATATATATATAAATCATATATTTAAATTATAAACATGAACATGAAGAAAGTGAAAATCCAATATTCATATATATGAATGTTTAAAAACATGAAATAATAAAAAACATACATATATATATACACATGTACTTATATAATTAAAAAATGTAAATTTGAAATGATAACATGACACACCCTTAAATGATAAAAAATTTGAATCTAGAACTCTAGAATAAATGTGTTATCCTTGAATTGAAAAATATGGATGTGTATAAAGTAGAATTTTTATTTGTATCCAACATAAGAATATATATAGAGAGAGAGAGATTTAAACATTTTTCTTCCAGGAGAATTTGAGAAAAATGAATAAACTTAAATGGTGCATTACTTACAGAAGAAGAAGTAGAGGAGAAAAATATGAGGGTTTGTGGGCTTTACCATAACTTTTGGGTGAGGGTGATGAATAATAAAGGGTTTGGATGGATTTTGGAAGTGGGATCTGACAAAAGTAGTGGGGTTGGGATTAAAATGGATCATACGATTGAAGCATTAGGGATTCGCTAGTGCGTGTTTGAAAAAGGTTGATGTCTACATCGAGGGTTTCAGTGGCGGTTTTCAAATAGGTAGGTTTTGGTGGTGGTGAAATCCATGGTTGACAATGGATTAGGGGTGATCGGGTGGTCTTGCTGGTTGATTAACGGTGGTGGCATATGTTTGGTGTTGTTAGACTGAGCATTTTTTCGCACGGAATATGACACAACCGTTGGATTTTAATTTTAATTTTTTTGTTTTACTTTTTTTATTCATTTCATTCATTATTAAGTATATATATGTATATTTGTTTAATATATATATATATATATCTTATATAAATATGTAAATTTCTTGGATATAACTTTATATATATTTATCATTTATTAGAATCTAATTATTGTTTTGTTAAATTAATAATTTATTGGGTAATTATTTCATAATAAATTCTTATGATTTTGTTAACCTTAAATATTTCAATCAATTTTCATAAAATCAAACATTATTATTTGAATTATTATTATTATTATTTTCTAGGTTATGTAAGTCAAACTTCGTGTATTTCAAACAATGATCATTTTTAATACTTTTGTTTTACATATCTATAATTATGTTTATATCTTAATACTTCA
Source organism: Viscum album (assembly GCA_963277665.1). Classification (NCBI taxonomy): domain Eukaryota; kingdom Viridiplantae; phylum Streptophyta; class Magnoliopsida; order Santalales; family Viscaceae; genus Viscum; species Viscum album. The sequence continues at coordinate 804,730,409 of OY728148.1, forward strand.
TTTCTAATTTTAATTTTTATATCATTATTTATTTTATATTGGTGCAATTAATTTAATATAAAAGAAAAAATTTCATGTATCAAAATTTGATCTAGTTTTTTTGGTATTTATATTATATTTTCATATTAATATTCATATTTTATAAGTTAATATATTAATTATTTAATTATATATATATATATATATTATATTTTATATCACTATATATATATATATACATATTTTATTATTAATTATTTCATTTTCAAAATTCTTTTTATTTTATAAATCTTAGCACTTTTGTTTCACTTTATTTTAATATGTTTGTATTTAAAATCAATTAATATTTTATACCTCTTAATTTGTATTATATATTTTATATGTCATTTACCATCTAAATTAATTATATTAATTGAACATTTCTAAAATAATTTCAAGTAAATGTGATTTTATTTATTCCGTAATATAAATAAAAAAAATTAATAAAAAATAATTTATCTAAAATTCTACGATGTTAAAAATCCCTTGAAAAACTATTTTTAACCTATATGAAAATAACTTTCTATTTTCATATAAAAACTGGATAAATACCCCTTTATTTTTAAATCTATTTAAAATTAAAAATTCCAAAAAATATATTGGAAGTTATTTTTTTGAAAATAACATTGTAAATTTGTAATGCAATCTTTAAACTAATTAAATTCAATGATAGTGGGAAATTATGTTCGTCCCATAAAAGTTGAAAAAATTATTCCATTCACACCATCAATAAAAGTACCTAATTATGAAAACCATATGATGACTTATTTTTAAACCTTGTAAATGAAAGTAAAAGGTAGTTTAATATTATAGTTATTTTCATTTTAAGTATAAATAATATTTTTTTTAAATGTTTTAAAGAACATGGACATGGAAGGAAAATATATTAAAATAATTCTTTAAAATAAAATTTTAATGAAAAAACTATTACTTTAAATACAATCTAGCCTTATATATTCTCTAACTCTAGAATAATAAAATTATAACAGTTATTTGCTTACAATGTAACAACTCGTCCACATAAGCCCATATCTAGTGCCTTACCTTATTATATTGGCATGATTACAAGCAATCAAATATCAAAGTACCAATCAGTTTAATAGTTTTTGAAAACCAAATTACATACATGATTACTATTTTACATTTTCAAATAAAAAATAAAACATGATACATAATAAAATTAGATGAATAACATCCTTGAAATATTATTCAAAGATTTCATTTTCATAACATAGGGAAATGAAAAAAAATAATGGTGAGATAAAATTCTTAGTAAGAGTTAACTGCAGTAGAAGATATCATTAATTAATATTGAATAATTAATATATCAAGGTAATAAATAAACAAACATTCCATTTAAATTACTATATAAGGAAGACTCAATATGGAAAGGTAAATAACTGAACACAAATGCCATTAAATCAATAATCTCGTAATGAAAATGAATTCATAGATGATGTCAAAGAAAAAATATCATTGTTAATAATCATAAATAAATTCATATTAAAGTAAATTCTTAATTATTGGACATCATATTTCCAAGGAACTTGATACCTTTACAATCAATATCTATCCTCAATATAGTTAAAACATACTAGGTAAAAACCCATCTGATTTGGCCAACTGATTCATCTCACGAGACAATCGATACATCAAGGGAATTACATTAACCAATACCTAACCTTTTCATTTCATGTCCAAATCATTCATCATATACTGAATAATCTATTTAATTCATAAATAGTGTTCCTTATCAAATATCCATATTGAGTGAAGGATAAAGATTTATCAATTTTCTCTAATTAATCAAATAACTTTTAAAGTAAACACTATATATAAAAATGGTACAATGTTTAATAAATAATAATATCCAATAAAAAATAATATCTATATTCAATATAAATTAAATTTCCAATGAAAAATGATTATGATAAATTTATTTTTTTCAAGAGAAATTAAAACCACCACAAAAGAAAGGGAGATTTCAAAATAACTTTTACCACTTGGTAATTTTTAAATCATACTCCTTGGATGTGATAACACAAATTGAAACCTAAAATACCATAAATTAGGATATAATCATGATATTAAATTATAAATTTTAATTATATACACTACCTTAATGTGAATTGGTTCATAAAAACAAATAAGTCTCAATGGAATATAAATTGAGACAAAATCCATTACCACTTGATAAATTTTGAATTTATAATCCCCATGAAAGAAAGAAATTAAAATTAAACTTTAAATACCATGAAGATAAATTTATTAATAAAATAAAACAATATAGGGGTTGTATATACACCACACAAAATAAATAAGTGGTGAAAATGGCATATGCCTCATCGAAAGAAAAGTAAGGCAAGAATCCCTTACCTTATGATTCATTTTAATTGAACGTCATATAACCTCATGTATAAAGGTTTTAATAATTTTAATAATTTATAACAGAAGAATATTAATATTTATGATATAATATATGATCCTCTTATAACATTTTATTACCCATTATTTAATAATATTTCATTATTTTCATCGTTTCTGATGTTAATTGCCTTGATTTTCAAGTATATCTCAATTTGTAATTTTTTTTACTACTACTTAGATAATTATTTAATTACCAAAATAATATAAAAATTTTGAAAAAATTATATATATTAATTATATATGTATTTATATTAATCCATAAATTTTAGAGGTAGGAAATAAAATACACCGTTTATAGAGATAATATGTCGTACACACGCATGAACACTACTTCAATTTTCTTATCTTATTAAAAGAAATAAATGTAAATGATATATGTATATTATAATTCCATTATAATATAAAATTCATAATTATAAAATATTTTAATTAAATACATCCTTAATACATTCCATGTAATGTGTGAACAAATCACATCGCTTTGAGGAGTCGATAATCCACATGTCTAAAAAAGATGTTATCATATTCCTAAAAAATAGAAATCATAAAGTTATGTGTTATAAAAAAATTACAGGAGAATAATGACATCATAAATATAATATATATATACTATAAAAACTATACATCCATTATTATTTACAACCTTTAAAGGTGTTAATGGTAGAATGAATGACATCAGTTCACAAGGCGGTAGTCCTCAGTACACACGAACGATGATTGCATATCCCATTTAATGAAAGTGTGTGTGAGTGTGGATACTAAATTTAGAATAAAAAAATCTATGTATATTGAAGATTATTAGGTTATAATATATAAATTATATAATAATAATTTAAGGTTTGGTGAAATAAAAAAATGTACTTGTCAAAGAATGTTACCTCTTGTCTTGGTAACTCTTTTTTGGTGTATACTAGAATCCATTATTGGTTTAAATTTTTTAAAATGTGTGTCCTCTAGAATGAGGATAGGTATCTTTGGGAGATACTTTTGAAAGGTTTTTACGATACAATTTGTTTTATATGTATGAATAAGCAAGGGCGATGAGTGACTTTTTAAAGTGGAAGAGGAGGGGCATTCTTGTAAATATAAAAAGGAAAATATTATTGGGAGGTCCACCTTACATAATTTTCATAAAATAATGAATACAATTATATTAAAGATATTATATGGTTGAAATATTTATATCTAATAGGTTTTGGATATATTTCTAGGTCTTTTTCCCCTTAAGTGTAAGGTTTTGTCCCTTGTTAATCTAGTGTTTCTCTTAATCACTGTAATTAATTTTAATTTCATTCACTAATATTTTTTGGTAAAAAATTAAGTTTAACATATTAGAACTTATAAATTATGTTGATTCTAAATATTTAAACCAATTTTCAAAAATAAAATCACATAAGTTGATGAAATTAATTTAAATGTTAATCCTGCAGATCGGATGAGAAAGTGGGATTTTAAAGTAAAAATGTTCAAAAATTCACTGAGTTTTTAAATATAAATTCAATATAAAAGTGATAAAAACCAAATAAATTTTATTAATTAATTTAAATTTTATCTAATATTACTTCAAAACCAATTAAAAATATAATTTTACACAACAAATTATTTATACGAAATGTTATTTTTCAATTAAAATTCAGTTTGTTTCACTATTTATCAAAAAATAAAACTTCATAGAAAAATATAAAAAATCCACCATATGATAATTTTGGAATTAAGATTTATGAAATTAAGTTTATATTATAATATAAATTTTATAATATTTACAAACTTTATTTTTAAAATAGGCATGTCATTAAAAGGTGACAAAACTTCATTTAGAAAATTATAGCTTTTTATGCATAAAATTGGATTTGTTTCTATCTTATGCCTATAAAATATATTAGATGAATGTAAAAAATATTTTATTGAACATATAATATATATATTTAATTATTTTTATTAACTAATAGTAATTAAATTAATTTAATAGGATAAAATTCCTTTGTAATCATACAAAAAGTTTTTCCTAAAAACATTCCCTTTATATTAAATTGGTTATTATATTCATTTATAATTAATCTGTAACCACTAAATTAAACCATATATTTTCATAATTTAGTTAATAATATTCATAAACTCCAATTTAATAGCTCATTTTTATCTTATTATATTAAATAACAATATTTTAGCAACATGTTGTTGTTCGATAAATCTCGGTCTTGCGTGTTACACAAGCCATTGAGGAAATACATTGTTGAGTGCAACACAAGTTAACTTAGTAGTGAATGCATTGAAAGATAAATAATATATTAAATTTATTTTAAAATTTTAAATGTATCAAATTTTTTCTAGAGTTTATATTCTTTTCCATGCTTGGTGTTGCGTATAAAGCATGCAAACAACAAAATAAATTTATTCTAAAAGAAAAATATTATAAAGTCTTGGGCTATTACATTATCCCAACCTTAAATTAATTATATCCTCACAATTGAAACTTGATCTCGATAATCTAGGGTTTTATATTTAAAAATAATATTTTTGGTAACCCCCCATCATAAATAGGGTTAATAACACATCTTTTTAATAATAGGGAAAAGGAAATATGGAGGTCAAAAAAAAAACTAAGCCTTTGAATATGAGAAAATTAGGGAAAAATTTGACTTAAAAGAGAAATCTAACAATCATAATATTATAGAGAGTTATATATAAAATTCTCATGATAATTGTTTTGGCCACAGATCCATAAACCAAAGGTCTAAAAAGGTTATTGATATCATAAAAAATGTTGATTATTGAATAACTTTTTTGATTCAAGACCTGTTTTCCTAGAGCTTAGGAATTTTTTCACTATATAAGACTATAAATAAATGTACATTTCTATTTCATAAACACAGTATCATCATTTTTTTGTTCCTTGAAATATTTCTACTTTATGTCATGGCATAGGTTTCATCATATGGTGAAGTAACACATTAACCTATAAGAACTCATCTAAATATCAACATAAACCATTTGAAAAATGGTTAATTTTTACAAATTATCATGATCCAACACCTTATAAAGAAGATAACTAAATTTAAAAAATAAACATATCATTAACCTTCAATCAACATGATGTAGACCTTAATTGTCACATTAATCCAAACATGTGAATACCTTCATAATGTATTGTATTTGAACATGGTCATAACCTAAATTACCAAAAACAAAAACATTATTGGAAACATGAATTATTCCTTATTAATTAATTAAAATTTATTTTATTATATATATTCCTTAAATATGAAAATTTTTGTAAACTCCATCAATGATAATATAAACCACTTTGTCAAAAAATCATTAATTACTTTCAAGGTATTCCGTACCATCCAATTTACTTTATATATATAAACTATCTATTTATCAAAAAAACATTATCTCAACATTAGAAACATATTAAGGGTTATATTTTCCTCAATAATGTGATCTTTAAGAAGATAAAATTCCCACAAAATCATTTTTCTTATTCAATAGTTCCATTTAACACATTATTTCAAATCCTTAACAAATAAGTAATACAATAAAATACTCATACATAACATAATAATTATAACCAGAATATCATCAATAAAATTCTTGTACAAAATTACTCAAGGATCCAAATACATAATTATATTAATCGTAGATCAGCTATATCAATAATGTAACCGTGACCTTGACCACTTATCTTCTAATGAGGTATATTTTTGTGATGCTTAGTGAATTTATTTTTGTAGTTCCCCATAACCATGAATTTTTATCACTAAAGAATAACCTTTTTATCCTTTACTTTTCATTATTTTTTCTGGTGACCCTTATCTCCACACTTAAAAAAACTACTAATCCTTTCATGAACTTATAATGATGTTTTTTTGTACAATTATCACATGTCAGAAAATCTCAATTTACCTTCTTCTCTTTATTTATTTTTTTAGTTATCCTATTCTTCTCATGAATCCCTACAAATCCATAATACATAGATAAATCTTTTTTATACCATTAGAACATGATATATGATGAAAATGTTTTGGATACTAGTTACTTTCAAAATATTGGCTTGATCCCATAAAGGACACGATCATTATTACTCTTTTGATCATGTGAATTTTTGATATTCTTATTCCTTCTACTAGGTTCCATTTATAAATGATAACATACACTAAATTAGATAATAACATTACAGAACATAATTTTTAATCCCAAAACTAGTTAAATACTTATCATAAATTGATAAATTTACGCCTAGCTAATCTAATAATCATAAACCTGGTTTCTTTGGGATATTCTTATATACTTATCCAAAAAGTCTATAATAGTGTTATGCTCTATAATATATGTTTACCTAAATATAATTTCCAAGTTCACTACTAAACTTACTTTGATACCAATTGTAATTCCCCTACACCAGAAGCCCGAAGCCAGTTCCTTAACTTATTACATTGAAATGATTATAAGTAATCAAATACCAAAGGAACAATCAATTTAGTAGTTTTTTAAAACTATATTACATACATTATAACCATTTTAAATTGAGGAATATAATATAAAACATGATACAGAATAAAATGTGATGAATAAAATCCTTGAAATCTTATTTGAGGATTTATTCTTCATAATCTAGGGAAACAAAACAAAATAAGGGTGAGATCAAATACTGAGTAAGGGTTAAATATAAAATAATATATAATGAATTAATAATGAATAATAAATATTGAATGGTAATAAATGAACGCACATTCCATTTTAATAACACGATAAGGCATAAAAAATATGGAAATGTAAATAACTAAAGACACATGCCATTAAATTAATAAACTAAGAAAGAAAATGACTCCAAAAATAATGGAAAAGAAAAAATATCATGGATAATTGTAATAATTGACTTATTAATGAAGATAATTATTTATTATTTGGTATCATATTTCTCAGGGACATGATACCTTTACCACCAAGACATATCCTCAAGAGAGTTTAAAATATTCTAGGTAATACCTATTAGATTTGGAAAACTGATTCATCTCATGAGACTACCGATACATAGAGATGATTTCAGTAACTAGTTCCCAACCCTTTTAGTGCGTGTCCAAATCATTACTCATATATATAAAATCATCAATTTAATTCATAAATATTGTGCCTTATTAAATATGTATAATGATTAAAGGATGTAGATTTATCAATTTTCCGTAGTTAATCAAATTACTTTTGAAGTAAACACCATTTGAAAAAATGGTATACTGTTTAGGTTATAATAATATATCTTAAACAATAATATGTATATTTAAGGGATATAGAATTTCCAATGAAAAATGAGAACGATAAAGTGATTTTTTCAGGAGAAAGTTAACAATAAAAAAAGATAGTGATATTTTCTAAAAAACATTGACGACATGATAATTTTCAAATCAAACCCCTTGGATGAGATAACCCAAATTTAAACATAAAATACAATTAATTAGGATTTAATCATGATATTAAATTAAAAATGGGAAATATTTTAGTGAATTGAGTTTTATCTGTAATACATTGTAATATTTCTAAAAATATTTATGATGCTTGATATTGAGTCGGAACAAGATTCTAGGTCCCGAAGTGCCTCAGAGTGGTGATTTAAAAAATTGTTAAATATATATATTTTTTAAATAGATTAATTCTATATTGAAACATGAATAAATCACAATAAATGTTTCAAATTGGAAATCTAAGTCCAAGTTTGAGTTTAGAACATTGTCTTTTCCCTAGGCATGGCATAAAGTTGTCCACGCGAGGAGTTTTGGTCCAAGGAAAGTTAGATGGGTGTTATGTGCTTGATTAATTAATTAAATTAAAATTTAATTAAAATATAAACCTAATCCCTCCCACCCCACACATTGTGTGGAAAAACCAAAAGTGGAGCTGATCCTCTCTTATCCCCCTTTAGAGATGATGAAAATGAGGGTGAATCAAAGCAACGAGGTGCTGCCATTCTCAATTTTGGGTGCTGATCATCATAAAATCGAGTAAGAGCATGATCTGAGCATCATTATACATCCAAATATTCATTATATCTCCCTCAAGGTAGTAGGATTGGATTTTTGGTATTTATCTCCTTTATTTTTCATTGTCTTATTGTTTTAGAGCCTAAATAGAATAGATAGAGATCCCTCCTAGGTTGATCTATGATATTAAGGGTAAACCGGGGTGGATCAGGTGTTTTTGAAGATAATTAATAATTATAATTGTCATCTACATAGAATATAATATAGAGATATATGCCATGTAACCCTTCTTATTCTGGGAGAATGAATTTTTTGGTCTATATTCCGTGAAATGGGGTCACAATACCTGTAGTGACCCAAATCGTGTGGCCATGGTAAATGGATTAGGAAATCCATGTGAAATTACATGGATATGTAAAGGTACACGATGAAAGTTTATGGACATGGGGTTCCGGGAACAATAATAGAAAAACCACATGGCCAGGTGTCCATTTATTCCAAACATTCTAAGTAGTGTGGGATGCATGGTGTGTGATGGACATGCCTGACCGAACTGTGTGGAAGAGGAACATGGAAAGGTGTTGGGTGAGGTAGAAAACACCATGTTTGGGATGAACATGCCATATAACCATACATGGGTTTCCAAAATGTGTAATCCAGATACATGTTCAGGGTGCCCAAGTGGGCTTACATGCCATGTGGATCCCAGTGCATGTCGTGTACTCCTTTGGGTTCTTCTTGAGATCTTCCAATTTTCACATCTCCTTCTCTAGAAATCAGATTTAGGTGTATGCGTATCCTATCTTGAGAATTTTTTCACATATAACATGATGGATGACTTTGTTTCATCCTAAGGGGTACGATGTGTCGCATTTAAAGAATGATACTTTGGTATTAGTGCTTGACCGACGTGGTAGATCAGTATGGTATGTAAAGAGAGACATTGGGACTCATACTCTCTTATAGAACTAGGGTGAGGGGTTTCCTTACCTCTCAAATTTAGTGGAGATGATACTCCCCAATTTTTGGGTGAAGGATATATATATTTTTCTAGTTCATCAAGGGTTAGTACTCACCTAATGGATTAGGGTGTGGGTTCTTCAAATCATTCATATAGTTGGATATGAATCCCCTACCGATCTAAGTTATGGGCCCTCCGTAACATCCTGTTACTATTTTAAGGTATTATTAAACCCCAATTTTTTTACCTTTGTTTCATTGGATTTTATTTATGATTTTTTGTGAAAACTTTGTATTTTTTTAATGTTTCTGGGCTACGATTAGTTGGGGCATATTTCATCCAATATTTGCGCCCTGCTAGAGAAAACCCTTCAAATTGAGGTCGTGAGATTTTTTGTGGTTTGAAAATAGTTGGATAAACCGTGCACCCACCTAGGAGAAACTGTGAAACCCATTTAAAATGGGCACATGGATAGGGAGTACATTTTGTCTAAATCATGCAGCTCGGACCATCTAACCATTTTTATGATATTTTTAATCTAAAAAAATAATTTTAAAATTCCCCAAACCATATTTTTAGATCCAAAATAGAACTATACAACCCATTTGTGGTTTATTCTTCCCTAGGATCTTAAAAGATTAGTTTTAGCCCCCTAGAACCCTATTGGAAGTGAATCTAATCTAGTAAATTATCATTCAATCTTCTCCCAGTCAGTTTCCTCTTCCCGTTCTCTATCAACCACTATCTATCTTCTCCACCCTAGGTTTTTGTGGATCCTTGTGTTTTTTGAAGATCAAATAACCCTTGTTTTAGATATTAAACCTAGGATTGATTCCTAGATCCCATTGTATTCATTCTTAATTGGTGAAACCAGATTAGGGTTTAGAGTTTTGAGATCTATAGATCCCTATATAGGTTGTTCTATTTTGATTGGCCAATTTAATTGACCCTAAATCACTTGATTTGATTAAATTTCTTTCAATTGAATTTTTGGGATTTGTTTCTTATAAAATAAAATTTGTTAAAAAACCAACTCAATTGAATTTATGATTTTGCTTTTCAAAATTGGATTTTGTAAAGAAATTGGGGAAAGCCTACAATTCCAGTGAATTGGGGTCTAATTGTGAAATTGATTAAATTTGGTGAAAATTGAATTGTTGAATTTAAAATTTTGAAATTGAGGGAAATTGGTTGAAATTTAAATTGTGAAAATGAATTTTGAAAATGAATTGTGAATTGATTTAAAATTATTATTTGTTAAAAATTGTCTTAAAATGGTTTCGATAGAAACCTTTGGGTTTTATCTTGTAAAAGGCATATTTTTTATTAGAAACCCATTTTGGGTTTTAAATATAACATTAGAGTATTAGAATCGGAAAATGGGATGAATTTTATTATAATAAGTTTTAAAATAAATTCCCATCTTTGTTTGATATTAGAGCACATGAAATCCTTATGTAGTTACTGAGAGTTTGGACAAGAATTTATGATTTACAATGTTCCAAAACATAAATGTAGCACATTACATCACTAATGGAATTGTGATGAAATTGTCTTGACCAGTTTATAAGGGGATGTGTCATGAACCATCCTCAGGGCCCGTGTTGTGACTACCCCAAGCCCGCCTTCCATAGGCCAGGGGCTGGCGACTAGCACCAAAGGCGTAAAATCCCGATAACTGGGAAGGCATTGCCTTTATAATAGAAAACAAGCACCGCATAGTACAAGTGGAAGCAAAACACTAAATACAAAAGAAAAGCTGAAAAGTAAATGGGCCAGAATACAAACCCAAAAGAAAGTACGACTACAACTGAACAAGGTACAATAGTAAGAAGAAAAATAGCTGGAAGAAGGAAGCAGCTCCTGGGTCGTCCTACTCGGATCCTACCTGAAGGGTAGGTACAGATAGCGTAGCTCCTGGTTATCCACCACGGATCCTACCTGAAGGGTAGGTACAGATAGATTCCTCCACGCTCTCATCCGTCAACCTCCTCTGTGAGTCGTCACGTCGTGTAGTCCACCTCAGGGTACTGACTCGTCATGTAGTCCACCTCCGGGTACCAACCATTCCTTGAACACTCGGCCTCCGTCAGCATTGCCTGTCGTCTGTAACCAACACAACGAGGTGCGGGAATAGCCCGTGCAGGGGTGAGTATAACGATACTCAGTAGGGACCCCGAGACCCTCAAGGTCTCACTAAAACCAACAAGGATAACCACATAGAAGATCTCAACAGATAACCTCTACTTAGGCATATGCCCATACATATACCTAAGTTATCAAGTAACCCATCTCAATCATGAGGAAACACAAGGATCATGAAATCAACGGATAACCACTACCTAGGTATATTCCCATACATATACCTAAGTTATCAAGTGACCCATCTCAATCATGAGGTCAACAAAAAGGTCAAAAGTCTCAGCTCAAGCCCGTATTTTCATCATCGAAACTGTAACTGCTGAAGAGCTCCGACTCTGGAGTGTACAGTGGTCCTGTCACGACTCCGAGGTACTGCTCACTAACCTAAGACTGCTGAGGTACTCCTCCTGTCGAGTACTGTGGGCCTGTTGCTACAACCAAGCGCTTCCCACCATGGGTCTGCCGCTACAACCAAGCACTCCCATGTGCCGCTACAACCAAGCGCACCTCTGTCGTGGGTCTGCCGCTACAACCAAGCGCTCCTCTATGCCGCTACAACCAAGCGCACCTCTGTCGTGGGTCTGCCGCTACAACCAAGCGCTCCCCTGTGCCGCTACAACCAAGTGAACCTCTGTCGTGGGTCTGCCACTACAACCAAGTGCTCCCCTGTGCCGTTACAACCAAGCGCACCTCTGTCGTTGGTCTGCCGCTACAACCAAGCGCTCCCCACTGGGCTATCCGTAACACACCGAGTCGATCGGTCAAGCAGTCTTCAGGTCTCTGCCGGCTACACGGTCTCCGTACTCCGTACGCTCGTCTCTGGGAGGGTCCGCTCCATGAGCTACAAGTCGATACTCCAAGTATCTCAAAGTCCCACGAAGAAGTATCTCAATGGACCGCCTCGTCATTGGGGTCTCAACGCAGCAGAGGGTGCATCAATCAGATGCCCGGTCTGTGAGTTATTAGTCTTTTCGTCCAAGGGGCCCGGTTGGGTTCGTAAGTGAACCGACCCGGCCGTATCTCAAATGTACCCCGAACTCTCATAGGGTATACTCATAGGGACCGTTTCTCGACGAGATCAACAACGCCGCTGGCGGTTCGTCAAACGGACGTCCTGTCTGAAAGATATAATCTTTTTCCGTTCTAGGGGCCCGGTTGGATTTCGGGCACAATCCAACCCGGCTATAACCCAATTGCATCCAAAACTCAGGCGGAGGATGCCAAAAGTTCCATATCATCAACAAGAACGCATCACAACAGACGGCGCGTCAATCGGACGCCCGGTCAGGAAGTTATTGGTTTTTTCGTTCCAGGGGCCCGGTTGGTTTCGTGAGCGAAACAACCCGACCGCACCCCAAAGGCATCCAAAACTCGAGTGGAGTAAGCCAAAAGATACGGCTCACGTAGAGGAATCCAATAGAATCGACGACACATCAATCGGACGTCTGGAGCTTAAGATATAAGCGTTTTCGCTCCGAGGGCCTGGTTGGTTTCGTATCCGAACCAACCCGGCCGAAGCCAAAGTAATTCGAAACCTTGAGTGCGATATACCAAAACGACCGTCTCGATCCATGGATCACGTTGCCGCTGACAGCGAGTCGTTTGGAGTCCCGTAGCTCATGTTACAGGCTTTTGACTAAAAGTGGTCCGAAAACGGGGGTCTGGGCCCGGGCCGACCCCCCCTGGGTCGGCCGAACCGGGTTGACCCGACCAGGTCGGCGACCCGCCCCGAAAACCCGGCCCGGCCAGAAGCCTCGGCACGGCCGGCGGCGCGGCGGCGTGGCGGCGCGGCTAGCGCGGCCAGCGCGGCCTTTGTGCCGCGCGCAGGCCAAGGGAGGGGCCTTGCCCCTCCTTTATGAAACGACGACCCCTTTAATGGGGCCGCTTGCTGCCAGCTGGCCGGGGGAATTAATTCCCCCGGTTCTCCAAGTTCGGCCGGCCCGTCATGGCCGTCCGGTTCCGGCACCACGGGACCGGCAACAGCCGGTCCCCTTCCAGCACCGACGCCGGCGGTCCGATGCCGGCTGCCGGTCACCCTACTCCGCCACGGACCGGAGTCGGCCACGACCCTTGTCGTCCGGCGCGGTATGACGGCAGCGCGCCTCTCCGCCGCGGCCCCACTCCAGCCTCGGCGCCTTTGATTTCTTTCGACACGGTGCGACGACATCGCGTTCTTGAATTCTTTCCACGGCGCGGCGCGACGGCGCCGCGCATATCCTCCGCATGAAACCGTGTGGCGCGACGACACCACACTTTCTCGTACCAACCACAAGAAACCAACATGAAAATAAGGAGGAGGGTTGGCCGTGTTTGTGCGGTCCGACCCCCTCGCGTTATTCGTTATCATTAGGTTTCAAACCACAAAGTTCAAATTCGATAACAAAGGGTTTTTAACCATGAAGATCATCAAGTCGGAAATCTCGAACAAATATAAATAATTGAAGACAAACCCCTACCTCGTAATTGTCGTTCGTTGATGATCTTGGAAAAAGGGCGGATATCGATTCCTCAATTGCCGTGTTCGTCACACACTCCCAATTATCATGCTCATGCGTTGGAAAGGAAGAAGGGTACTCGTCGTTGGTGGACGAGCGTTTGGAGGTGACGTCGTCGTTGACGACGTTCTTCGCAGGCGACGTCTTCTCCTTTGACACGGATGAAGGTCGTTGGAGATGTCACGGGTGTCGCTTCCCTTTCCTTGCCTCGGTTGAAGAACGATGAAGAAGATGGCGTCATCATGCATCAGTGGCGGAAGAGACGTTCTTCGTGTTCTTCGTCGTTGAAAAATAAGGACTCAGGATTTCCTAAGCTTTTTCTCCAAAGGCTCCCAATCAACTAAACTCCAACCCAAATAAAATAAGTTCTAAACTTATTTTATTAACACAACAAAGCATTTGAAATTCAATTGTTTGAATTTCAAAAACCTACATGTAACTCACCAAATTAATTACAACAAGTTGTCAAATATTAAAGAAGGTGAGTTAATGGGGAGTTGGAATGTGAGGGGTTAAGAGGGTTAGGGAGTTTAAGGAAATTTGAAAAGGTGGGGGGTTAGTGTGGGCCCCACCCTTTCAAATATCCACACTTGGGAAGTTGGATAGATGTGGGCCCACCACCAACTTCCCATGGGAGAAGTTAACCACACAACATGAAATAAAATTGATTCAACAATTTTATTCACTATATTTAATTAATCCATGAAAATTAACTTCTTCTCCCGCACAAATGCAACTACGGTAAAGGTTCCCTTAAGCGATTACCAGCGTTGCGAGTTCATCGGCGCCATCAGATTTCAATTCCAAGAACCGGTTCAAAAGATAGGAAAACCCGCTCATTCATTCACTGTACGTACCCGAGCCAAACTTCAGAAATTTATTCTGGGCACTCCGGGCCTCGGAATCAAGTGCCGTCAGAAACTGCGCTCTTGTAAAATTCCAAAGAAAATTAAGAAAAAAATTTTCCTTGAAATTTCCGGGTCTTTAAATTACTCCCACCTCAGGGATTTACATCCTCGTAAATCTTTAACACAAACTAAGGTTACAAAAGCGGTACAGAGCACGCATCTGAGCCTTCCGCTCCCATGTGCTCACCCGGATGTTCCCGTTCTGCCAGAGAAAATGCACCCGAGGAATCGATCATCCTCATAGGATCTGCTCCTGTCGATCCTCGATCCTCACTGGAACCTCCGTGAAAGACACCCTATCGCCATCGTCCAGCGCCTCATGGTCGATGATATGCGAAGGGTCGAGCACGTATCTCCTCAGTTGAGATACGTGGAAGTCATCGTGCACCTAGTGCAACTGCGGTGAATGGATCAAGCGGTAAACCACCTCACCTACCCAGTTGAGGACCTAGAAAGGTCCATTGAACCTCGGAGATAACTTACCGCCTTGGCCACATCTCCATAAACCTCGTCGAGGTAAGACCCGTATAAGGACGTGATCATCATCCTCGAACTCCATAGGTTTCTAATTCCTGTTAGAACTGGAAATCAAACGACTGCTGCCAGGAGGGTAAGGTTGGCCGACTCAAGAGTGATCAGTCGCACCCTCTCGTGCATGAGTTTAACTTGTTCTACCCAGGGTTTCCTTTTCGCCGACCAAGGAAAACTCATCCCGACGTTTTCCTAATACCGTCAATTTGAGTATGAACAGTGATTTCCAAATCCATACTCAAACTAACGTCGTAAGGCCTCGACGCTGACACCAATAGGTCCCAACCGAGACTCTCACCTCAAGGGTAAGATCACACCGTCGGCGTATGTGTGACTATCGAGTCTCCTCCCAAAGGTATCTCCAGACGTGAGGGTCAAGTCATCGGCTTAACCGGAAACTCTAGGTCTGGGACTAGATTCATGGAAGTAAGGGATGATTTGTATCGAAGTCTGTGGCTATGGAAGCTAGTAGAAGACAAATTCCACATGTCGAATCATCCTTAGAGCCTTTTTTGGTCGAACTCCATGACCGCAAGCAGCTAATCTCTTCCCCTGCTCTCCAGCTCCCTGAGTCTAGTGGGGACTACAAAGGCGGGTGATGGTAACATGTTGAAATGTACAC
The DNA here is from genome assembly GCA_963277665.1 of Viscum album. Classification (NCBI taxonomy): domain Eukaryota; kingdom Viridiplantae; phylum Streptophyta; class Magnoliopsida; order Santalales; family Viscaceae; genus Viscum; species Viscum album. The sequence goes on from OY728148.1 coordinate 804,746,488, forward strand.
CACCACAAGATGATCTCCTAGCTCTGCCTCCATGTCTACTGCTCTGCAGATTCATCTGTCCTTAACATTTCCTCTTCTAGAAAACATTTTACACGCCCAAGTCCCCGAGACTGGCGCCAGTTTCCTGATTTCCAAACTTCTATCATTCTCTGGCTGTATTAGTTCAGCAAAGAATTCTCAACCACAAAGGTTCCTTCTATCACCCTAGCCTAAGTAGGAATGCATAGAGAAAAGGTGTTGGCTCGGAAGCCCTTAAACGTACCATTCTCAGAGGTCCGACCTCTATTGCACTGATCGAAACGCATCCATCGAGTACCCGGTATGTTCGGTATGCCTCGATGAATTCTCAGCTATCAACACGTCGTCTCGTCGAAACTGTATAAGCTCTAGAAAACTCTCTGCCACCCCCTCAAGCCAGTCCTCAGCTACCTGTGAGTCAGGTTCGCCTCAGAACTTGAGCGTATCTAATGTTAGAACACATGTAAGGCAGTAAGCTTACATGTGTCACCTACCGGTACCACCGGTTGTAACTGCTGACCAACAGGTAGTGATGTATAGATGACACACTACCCAAAGGTACTATCTCAGGCATCGGTCCACGTACCGAAGCCTCATCACTTATGCGGACCATGCTCATGGTCATTCACTGGAAAAACACTAGTGGCCAAGTCCACCATCCACTCTACTGATGTCTCAGCTAGGCAGAAAACCCAAGCAATCGCCTCCATCCACTGCTCTTCTGTTTGGGAATCTATCTCGCCTCGTAACCTCAGAGGCCACTGCTGTTGGAACTCGTGCAATGTGCTCTGCCAGCGTGCAGAGTTTGCTAGTATAGCTGTTGGCATCTGCTGCCCAACAGGTGGTGGTGCGGCTGGTACACCACCCGAGGGTTCCAACATAGTAAAAGGGCCCTGGACCAGAGCCTCGTCGCTCGGTGAGCCGTCATCGAGAACAATCTCAGAACTCCAACTGACTGTCTGCATAGAGACACCCTGAACAGATATGACACGGTCAAACGATTTATACCTGGTGAGCTGACCTGGTTTGAGCTGACTTTAAAACTCATGGAAAAACACACTCAATCAGTGTTTTCGTGCACAAAGTCGGAAATCAGTAGTCAGGGTCATGGTGTACGGATACGTCGGCCGCCGCACCAACACTGGACTCCCTGAACTGAAGACCACACTCGGTACCCTTAACACTATTGCTTCACTTAGAGAAAGATCGGAGTCCTGAGTTCTGCGGTAGAACCGAACTCCTCTGATACCAATTTTTCATGACCCGTCCTCGGGGCCCATGCTGTGACTACCCCAAGGCCGCCTTCCATAGGCCAGGGGCTAGCGACTAGCACCAAAGGCGTAAAATCCCGATAACTTGGAAGGCATTTCTTTTATAATAGAAAACAAGCACCGCAGAGTACAAGCGGAAGCAAAACACTAAATACAAAAGAAATGCTGAAAAGTAAATGGGCCAGAATACAAACCCAAAAGAAAGTACGACTACAAATGAACAAGGTACAACAGTAAAAAGAAAAACAGCTGGAAGAAGGAAGCAGCTCCTGGGCCATCCTCCTCGGATCCTACCTGAAGGGTAGGTACAGATAGCGCAGCTCCTGGTTGTCCACCATGGATCCTACCTGAAGGGTAGGTACATATAGCTTCCTCTACGCTCTCATCTGTCAACCTCCTCTGTGAGTCGTCACGTTGTGTAGTCCACCTCCGGGTACTGACTCGTCGTGTAGTCCACCTCCGGGTACCGACCAGTCCTCGAACACTCGGCCTCCATCAACATTTCCTGTCGTCTGTAACCAACACAACGAGGTGCGGGCATAGCCCGTGCAGGGGTGAGTATAACAATACTCAGTAGGGACCCCGAGACCCTCAAAGTCTCACTAAAACCAACAAGGATAACCAAATAGAAGATCTCAACAGATAACCTCTACTTAGGCATATTCCCATACATATACCTAAGTTATCAAGTAACCCATCTCAATCATGAGGAAACACAAGGATCATGAAATCAACGGATAACCACTACCCAGGTATATGCCCATACATATACCTAAGTTATCAAGTGACCCATCTCAATCATGAGGTCAACACAAAGGTCAAAAGTCTCAGCTCAAGCCAGGATTTTCATCATCCAAACCGTAACTGCTGAAGAGCTCCGACTCTGGAGTGTACAATGGTCCTGTCACGACTTCGAGGTACTGCTCACTAACCTAAGACTGCTGAGGTACTTCTCCTGTCGATTAATGTGGGCCTGCTGCTACAACCAAGCGCTTCCCACCATGGGTCTGCCGCTACAACCAAGCGCTCCCATGTGCTGCTACAACCAAGCGCACCTCTGTCGTGGGTCTGCCGCTACAACCAAGCGCTCCCCTGTGCCACTACAACCAAGCGCACCTCTGTCGTGGGTCTGCCGCTACAACCAAGCGCTCCCCTGTGCCACTACCACCAAGTGCACCTGTGTCGTGGGTCTGCCGCTACAACAAAGCACTCCCCTGTGCCGCTACAACCAAGCGCACCTCTGTCGTGGGTCTGCCGCTACAACCAAGCGCTCCCCACTAGGCTATCCATAACACACCAAGTCGATCGGTCAAGCAGTCTTCAGGTCTCTGCCGGCTACACGGTCTCCATACTCCGTACGCTCGTCTCTGGGAGGGTCCGCTCCACAAGCAACAAGTAGATACTCCAAGTATCTCAAAGTCCCACGAAGAAGTATCTCAAAGGACCGCCTCGTCATAGGGGTCTCAACGCAACAGACAACGCGTCAATCGGACGCCCGGTCTGTGAGTTATTAGCCTTTTCGTCCTAGGGGCCCGGTTGGTTTCGTAAGCGAACCGACCCGGCCGTATCTCAACTGTACCCAGAACTCTCATAGGGTATACTCATAGGGACCGTTTCTCGACGAGATCAACAACGCCGCTGACGGTTCGTCAAACGAACATCCTGTCTGAAAGATATCATCTTTTTCCGTTCCAGGGGCCCGGTTGGATTTCAGGCACAATCCAACCTCGCTATAACCCAACTGCATCTAAAACTTGGGCGGAGGATGCCAAAAGTTCCGTATCATCAACAAGAACGCATCACAACAGCCGACACATCAATCGGACGCCCGGTCTGGAAGTTATTGGCTTTTTCGTTTCAGGGGCCCGGTTGGTTTCGTGAGCGAACCAACCCGACCACACCCCGACGACATCCAAACCTCGAGCAGAGTAAGCCAAAAGATCCGTCTCACTTAGAAGAATCCAACAGAGTCGACGGCATGTCAATCGGACGTCCGGAGCTTAAGATATAAGTGTTTCCGCTCCGAGGGCCCGGTTGGTTTCGTATCCAAACCAACCCAGCCGAACCCAAAGTAATCCAAAACCTTGAGTGCAATATACCGAAACGACCGTCTCGATTCAAGGATCGCGTTGCCACTGACGGTGAGTCTTTTGGAGGCATGTAGCTCAGGTTACAGGCTTTTGACCGGAAGTGGTCTGAAAATGGGGGTCTGGGCCCGGCCCGACCCGACCCGACCCCCCTGGGTCGGCCCAGCCCGGTCGACGACCCGACCCGACAACCCGGCTCGGCCGGCGGCGCGGCCAGCGCGGCGGCCAGCCTGCGCAGCCAACGCGGCCTTTGTGCCGCGCGCGAGCCAAGGGAGGGGCGTTGCCCCTCCTTTATGAAACGGAGGCCCTTTAATGGGGCCGCTTGCTGCCAGCCGGCCGGGGGAATTAATTCCCCCGGTTCTTCAAGTCCGGCCGGCCCGTCATGGCCGGCCGGTTCTGGCACCATGGGACCGGTGACGGCCGGTCCCCTTCCAGCACTGGCGCCACCGGCCCGATGCCGGCCGCCGGTCATCCTGCTCCGCCGCGGCCCGGAGTCGGCCGTGACCCTTGTCGTCCGGCGCGGTGCGATGGCACCGCGTCTCTCCACCGCGGCCCCGCTCCGGCCGCGGTGCCTTTGATTTCTTTCGACGCGGCGCGACGACGTCGCGTTCTTGAATTCTTTCCACGGCGCGGCACGACGGTGCCGCGCATATCCTCCGCATGAAACCGTGTGGTGTGACGTCACCACGCTTTCTCGTACCAACCACAAGAATCCAACATGCAAATAAGGAGGAGGGTCGGCCGTGTTTGTGCGGTCCGACCCCCTTGCGTTATTCGTTATCATTTGGTTTCAAACCACAAAGTTTAAATTCGATAACAAATGGTTTTTAACCATGAAGATCATCAAGTCGGAAATCTCGAACAAATATAAATAATTGAAGACAAACCCCTACCTCGTAATTGTCGTTCGTTGACGATCTCGGAAAAAGGGCGGATATCGATTCCTTGATTGTCGTGTTCGTCACACACTCCCAATTCTCACGCTCATGCGTTGGAAAGGAAGAAGGGTACTCGTCGTTGGTGGACGAGCATTCTGAGGTGACGTCGTCGTTGATGACGTTCTTCGCAGGCGACGTCTTCTCCTTTGACGCAGATGAAGGTCGTTGGAGATGTCACAGGTGTCGCTTCCCTTTCCTTGCTTCAGTTGAAGAATGATGAAGAAGATGGCATCGTCGTGCTTCAGTGGCGGAAGAGACGTTCTTCTTGTTCTTCGTTGTTGAGAAAGAAGGACTCAGGATTTCCTAAGCTTTTTCTCCAAAGGCTCCCAATTAACTAAACTCCAACCCAAATAAAATAAGTTCTAAACTTATTTTATTAACACAACAAAGAATTTTAAATTCAATTGTTTGAATTTCAAAAACCTACATGTAACTCACCAAATTTATTACAACATGTTGTCAAATATTAAAGAAGGTGAGTTAATGGGGAGTTGGAATGTGAGGGGTTAAGAGGGTTAGAGAGTTTAAGGAAATTTGAAAAGGTGGGGGGTTTGTGTGGGCCCCACCCTTTCAAATATCCACACTTGGGAAGTTGGATGGATGTGGGCCCACCACCAACTTCCCATGGGAGAAGTTAACCACACAACATGAAATAAAATTGATTCAACAATTTTATTCACTTTATTTAATTAATCCCCAAAAATTAACTTCTTCTCCCGCACAAATGCAACTACGGTAAAGGTTCCCTTAAGCGATTACCGGCGTTGCGAGTTCATCGGCGCCATCAGATTTCAATTCCAAGCACCGGTTCAAAAGATAGGAAAACCCGCTCGTTCGTTCACTGAACGTACCCGAGCCAAACTTCGGAAATTGATTCCAGGCACTCCGGGCCTCGGAATCAAGTGCCGTCAGAAACTGCGCTCTTGTAAAATTCCAAAGAAAATTAAGAAAAAAATTTTCCTTTAAATTTCTAGGTCTTTACAGGATGTGTGCATACATATATTTCCATGCTACCTTGAGTGTGTGGATTCATATAGCCTAGAAATATCACACCATTTTAAGAATATGTCTATGTTTCTTGCTTGATTGTATTTGAAATGAATATATGACATTATTCTGAACAACTTTACTTGACTTATGATTTATATAAAATATTTTATATAAAAGTGTTTGATGATCCATTTGTTTAAATTTTTTCCATCATTTGAAATGTAAAGCATGATTTTTTAAATATGATTTTAAAATGCCAAACCAATATATTTAAAATTTAAATCTATTTATTTGGTAAATTAAATGTGGAAATATTTTATGGAATACATGGTGAGACGCCACTAGGATTTTATCTCTCACCCTACCTATACCTTTGGGTGTTTTTAGATTATATTGTTTCTAGTTGAGAAAGGTTAAAGAGCAACAAGAAGGTGGTAGTATCCTTTGATCATTAGGATTGGTGAGTTGTGTCTATTGGGACTTAGAAAGTTATCATATTTTTCTAGTAAATTTTAATTGTACTTTGCGTTACTTATACATGTTTTAATTATTGTACACTTCTCCCTATAGAGTTTTCTTGAATGAAAACCGACTTCTTTAACTTCACTTCTGCAGTATTTTTGGAAAAATCGTCACTACATTCATTTGGTGCGATGCCAGGTGCTAGTCACCAACCCATGGGAATAGGGAATTCCCTTTGGGAAATGTTAGTGCTGGATTGGTTATCAGGTTACCAAGGTAACTAGGATGGTTTTTGACAAAGTGGTATTTGAGATCTATGTTGAGATTATTTTTTATGTCAGTACAATGTTTTGTTATCTTGTTTGGGCTGAGGAGGTAGTTGTGATTGAGTTCCAGACCAGCTCTCACTACTACAAACATTAAGTGACCAGGGGTGGGTTATGAATGAAATATTGTGTATTATTTATAGTATTTTACTTAATTTTTTATTTGTATGCATTGAAATCAAAATATCATATTCTAATCTATTGGGATTAATTTTCCCTCGTTTCCATGTTTGAGTGTTAATCTGACGTCTTCTATATTGTCTGCTGATGTTGGGTAAAATATTTATTTGAAGGAGACATGTGAATTGGATCCAGGAGGAATATAATAAGGAAACTCAGTGAGAAAATCCTCTCATAGACCCAAGTCTAGTAGAGGTGATTGTGTGTACTATCCAAGTTATAGGACAAGAACCACCACCAGCTACTATTCAGGCTCTAGCTGTGGAATCTCAAAGGGATGATCTCTAGAATCATTACCATGAATTAATTCACCAAAATATAGTATAATTAAAGGGATCAAATGATCCTCAAGATAATTATGAATGGTTGGGAAATATGGAGCATTTTTTTCAGTTCATGGAGACACTAGAAGAAATCAAGGGGAAGTGTTCCACCTTTATGCTGGAAGGACCGAGAAAGAGATGGTAGGACACGATGGTGAAGAAGAAGAAGAAGGTGGTATTAGAGAGGAAATAATTAAATGTTATTTTCACCGACTAGTTCTATCTAGAGTCTATGTTATTGGACATGGCTACAAAGTTTCTTAAACATGAGAAAGCTGACATGACTGTGATAGAGTATGCCAACCACTTTGCTAAGCTTGTGCAGTTTTCACTCGAGATCATATAAAATGAGAAGATAAAGGTTCAATGGTTTGAGTTCAGAATTCAATAGAATATTTGTTCTCAGTTTTATTTCTAAATCTACTTTCTTATGATGATGTTTTGGATAGAGAAATGATGATTGAAATGAAACTGGATTGTAAGTCAGGGTTATTGGGAGATTCTTTCTTCTCTAGTGGTGGTACATGTTCATTCAATGGAAAGTAGAAGAGAGATGATTCATTTACTGGTACTCAATAGAAGGGGTTTTCTATACCTCATATAGTTCTTGGAATAGGTCCTTGGATTTGTTACCGGTGTGGCGAGTAGGGGAAATCAAAGTGTTTTTTCACTAAGGCACCTAATAATTATGGCTCATGTGGATGATTAGGTCACTAAAAAAAGTTATTCCATATCTATTACACTCCACACAGTTCCATGAGATCATCAACACTTTATAAAACTACATCAAAATCAGTTGATTCACATAAAAAATGGTTTTAGCCACAGGCATCCAGAACAAAGATTCTTCATGCAGTGGAAGAGTATCAAGAGGAAACATATATGGGTATAACAATTGTGAGAGGCACCATCACTATAGCTTCGTCATTAGTGACTGATTAATTTTATATTGGTGAATCTCATTTGTTTATTTCAACCCACATTATAAATCAAATAAATCTTTCTATGGATATTTTATCTTATGCGATGGATTTTACTACAACCCTTCTAATGGAGAGAGAGCATGGTCTCTATAGTACTGCTTGTGTATTCTCTCTATCAGATGTTGAGTGTGATTAGAGTTTTCTAGTTCTCTACATGAAACCATTTGAATTAATATTCAGGATGGATTGGATTATTTTTAATAAATCCCAGATTGATTGTTATCTTAAATGTGTCTCTTTTACTACACACGATGGTGTATGTCGTATCTTTCAAGGAGAATGGGACCCAAGGTCTGGTAGAGCCGGACATACTTATCTGGAGTTGCGGAAAGTTATATCTATGTTTTATTTTGATCTAAAGTGAGAATCTTTTAGTGGTGATCTCCCTCCAATTTTCATCAAGTTTCCCAACGTGTTTACTTCTAAATTCTATGGCCTTCCTTGGTTAAGGGAGGTAAAATTTTCTATTGATTTACTACGTTTATCAAAACCTGTTTATATTCCCTATTACTACATTACAACAATTAAAATGAAAGAGTTTAAGACTCAGTTAGATGGTCTTCCAAGGAAAGGATTTAGATTCTGAAGTGTGTCACCTTGGGTGGAGCCGGTTCTCTTTTCAAATAAAGACGACGGTTCACTCTGCCTATGTAAGTATTACTGAAAACTCAGTCGAGTTACAATAAAGAAAAAGTATTCATAGTCACATATTAATGATATGTTTGATTAGTTAAAAGGGGTTAATTTATTATCAAAGATTTATCTATGATCTAGTTACAATCAATTGAGAATTAAAGAATCATATATCCATAAAATTTCCTTTTGGAGTAGGTACAACCATTATGAGTACCTTGTATGCCTTTTGGTCTAACCAATGATCCTACAATCTTTATGGATTTAAAGAACAAGATTTTCCATGAGTACCTTGACACCTTTATAGTCGTCTTTCTGGATGATATCCCTGTTTAATCTATGTCTTGGGAGGATCATGTACATCATCTAAGATAAGTTCTATAATTATTGAGAAATATTTAAATTTATTCCAAGCATTCAAAATTTTGTTTATGGATTTGAGAAGTTATGTTCTTGGGACATTTGGTGTCAGAACATGGAATATTAGATGATCTTGAGAAGGTGAAGGATGTTATGACATGAGAGAAACCAAAAAATGTTTTTGAGATTCATAGATTCTTGGGTTTAGTTGGGTTTTATCATAGGTTAATTATGAAATTATCCATGTTGGATTCTTTTATGAATTATCTGAATTAAAAGTGAGTAAATTTTTCTTTGAATGAGAAATGGAAGAGTTATTTTTTGAGATGAAAAATATTTTGACTACTACACTAGTGCTAACACTCCCAGAGTCTAGAAAGGGCTATGTGGTCTTCTAAGATGCATAAGATTTAGGTTTGGGCTATGTTATTATACTGGGTGATTATATCATTGCTTATATCTCTCACCATCTTAGAAAACATGAGAATAATTATACGATCCTTGACCTTGAACTTGAATTTGTGATGTACATCATTATGATTTTGTGACATTACATTTATAGAAAAGTTTTACCGTGTATTCAAACCACAAAAACTTGAGTTATATATTCTCTAAAAAATATTTGAATTTCCACCAGAGGAATTGGGTGGAATAACTGCAATAATTTGATTTTGAAATAGCCTATGCCCCATGGAATGTAAATATCATTGTGGATGCTTTGAGTAGTAAAATTCTGAAACAGGTTTTGAAAGAATCATTGAAAGAGTGGAACTTAATGACTCTTTTAACAAAGTTTCATATTGGACACTATGAATTAGTGGACAAGGTTACCTTGGATAGTGTTCAGTTGAAATCCTCTCTTCTCATGATTATTCTCTAGTAAGATTATCTTGATGATGAGTTCTGCAGGATTAAATACTCTCTTTGTTGTGGGATGACCTTTCCAGATTGGCCATTCTCCACTGAGGACATTATATGCTATCAAAATTGATTTGTTGTGCTTTTAGTGTTAAGGAAAACTATGATGGGGGATTTCTATAACTACCTATGGGCTGTGCACATAGGAACCATAAAAATGTTCTATGACATGCATCATATATTCTCGTGACAATGTATGTGATAGGTCATTTCAGATTTTGTCTCTTGTTGTTACACATGCCAGCAAGTCAAGTCCAAGCACAAAAAACATTTGGGTTTATTTAGCCACCTCTAGTTCCAAATTTGGAGTGGGATGATATCTATATGGACATTTTGGTAGGATTTCCTCATACCCACAAAAATAAGGATGTGATATGGGGTTTGATTGATAGGCTGAATAAATTTTCTAACTTTATACCCATTCATGATACAACCAAGGTTGAGGAGTTGAGAAATTCCTACATGAAATATATTATTCTTGTTTATAGAGTTCTATATACTATAGTCTCTAATTGAGATCCTTGGATCACTTTTCATTTTTGGAGAGGCTTTCAGGTGGCACTAGGATCTCAGGTCCATTTGAGCGTAACCTACCATTCGTAGTCAGATGGATATACATAAAGAGATATATATATTCTAGATGATATGCTTATTTATTGTGTTCTTGATATTGGGGGAGCTTGGTATGATCAGTTGGGGCTGTCTGAGTTTTCTTATAACAATATTTACCGGCCTGCAACTAGAATGGTTGCTTTTGAGGCCTTTAATATTCATTCTTATAGATATTTGTTGTGTTGGTTGGAGATCGATAAAAGTACCTTGGTTAGACCAAGATTGGTTTCAGATATGAGAAAAAGGATTTAGTTGATTTGCTAGAGAATGTTGATGGAACATAGATGATATAAGTCTTATGCTGATCATCATCTCAAACCATTGGAATTTTTAGTTGGTGACCAAGTGTTCTTGAAAGTTTCACCCTGATTGGGTCATCGATGACTTGGGAGGAAAAACAAAATTTATCTTCATTTTGTGGGAAATTTTTTAGGTTATTGAGTTGGTGGGGAAGGCGTAATATTGTTTACCACTATACCTAGAATTTATAAATAATATCTTCCATGTATCTCAGCTACAAAATTATTTATCTCATCCATCTCATGTTCTGAGTTGGAGTGATCTTGAGGTTGAACATGATTTATCGATGTCTGGACAACTAGTCAGGCTAGTTGACTCTGAAACCAGGTTACTTTATGGGATGATGATACCTATTGTTTAAGTGTTATGAAAACACGGTTTTATTGTCATGAGACGTGGAAGAGGGTGGAATTGATGAGAGTGTTGTGGCCTCATCTTTTTCGCAATGATGATTTTGAATAGGCTTTCCAGGGATTGAAAGTTTCTATGGAGGGAAGATTGTAACATCCTATAAATATTTAAAAGTAATCCTAAACATCTATTTTAACCTTTTATTTTATTGGGTTTCATTTGGGGTTGTTTAGAGTGAAAAAATTATAATTTGTTTTAATGTTTTTGGGTTTTGCATGATTAGAACACGGTGTTCCCAAACTGTGTTCCCTCCTAGATAAAACTGTGAAAACCAAGGTAGTGAGGTTTTTCTTAAATGGAGCAAAGTTTGAAAAGCTATGTTCCTAATATGGAGAAATCATGTATCCCATTTAAAATAGATGCATGTATAGGGATATAGTTATTCTAAACCATGAGGATCTTCCCAACTAACCATGTGTACGAGATTTGGAATCCAAAAAAGTAATTTTAAAATTACCAAAACACACTTTTTATACCACCAATGGACCTGTACGACCCATATGCAGTTTCTTCTTCCCCAGGATCTCCCAAGAGAAACTTTTTCCACTAAAAATCCTCTTAGAATAAGATTAAAGAATGGAGAATGACATTCAATATTATTACGATTAGTATCCTTCTCGCGTTAACTACCTCCCGCTATCTCTATTCTCCTCCCTAGGGTTTTTTGGATCTCCATGTTGATAGAAGATCAAAGAACCCTTGTTTTGGATCTTAAATCTAGGTTTGATTCCTAGATCCGGATTTCTTTTTTTCTTCATTGGTGAATCATGATTAGGGTTTGAGTTTTGAGATCTAGAGATCATGAGGTAAGTGATTCCATTTTGATTGGATAATTTAATTAACCCTAAATTTATTGATCTGATTAAATTTATATTAATTTAATGTGTGGGATTTTATTTTTTTGAAATTGAATTTGTTAGAAACCTAATTCCATTGAAATAAGGAATTTTGTTTTAGAAATTGGATTTTAGAATTGAATTGAGAAAACCCAAAATTCCATTTAATTGGTATGTAATTGTGAAATTGATGAAATTTCGTGGAATTAAATTGTTGAGTTTAAAATTTTGAAATTGATGGATTATTTTTTAAAATTAAAATTGATGAATTTAAATTGCAAAAGTAAATTGAGAAATTGAATTTTGAATTGATTTAGAATTCTTATTTTTAGAAAAATGGCATAAAATTGTTTTGATAGAAACATTTGGGTTTTATCTTGGAAAAAAGTATGTTTTTATTAAAAATCCATTTTGATTTTTAAATAGAAAATTGGCATATATGAAATTGATAATGGGTTGAATTTTATTTTGAGAAACTGTAAAATAAATTTCCCATTGTTGTTTGATATTAGATCTTATGAAAGCCTTATGTAGTAAGAGAGTTATTTGGAAAAAACTCTATGATTTACAACATTCCAAAACTTAAATAAAGAAGGGTACATCCTCAATGGGATGGTGATGAATTCTAATTTACCAGTGTTAAAAGGGGCATGTGAATACCCATATTTCTATGTCACCTTGAGTGTATGGTGTCCTATGGCTTGGGATTATCATACCTTTTAGGCATATGACCATGTTACTCTCTTGATTTTATTTGAAATGAATATATTCCATTATTTTAAACTATTTTAAATGAATTATTATTTATATAAACCATTTTATATAAAAGTGTATGATATTACATTTTGTTAAATCATTTACATCATATAAAATATAAAGCATGATTTTTTAAATATGATTTTGAAATGAATGACCTGTTTCATTAAAATTTAAAGCTTTTTATTTGGTCAGTTAAATGTTGGAATATTTTATGTAATACTTGGTGAGACCTTATTGGGATTTTATCTCACACCCTACTTGTGCCTTAAAGTGTTTTTAGATTATCTTATTCTAGGTTTGAGTATGTGTAAGGAACCACTAGGATGTGTTAGTAGCTATTAATCATTTGGCTTCATAGTTTTTATCCATTAGGACTTAGGAATTTATCCTAATATTCTAGAACATTACTATAGTACATTGGTTTGTTTATACCTATTTTAATTTTGGTATAATTCTCACTCTGGAGTTTTCCTGTATGCATACTAACTTTTTTACATTTACTATCACAATGTTTGTGGAATTTTTTCCCACTTTCATTTTGTAAGATGTCAGGTGCTAGTCTCCAACCCATGGGGATCGATAATTATGTTTAGTCCATGTTAGTGTCATATTAGTTAATAGATTACCAGGTTACCCAGGTTGGTTCATGACACCCTCCATACTTATTGGATATATAGAGTAGTTACTCCCCACTTGGACCATAGAGCGAGTCCTCTATCTGTGGAGTTGGTACTCCCCAACTATGATAGGGTGTGGGTACTCCAAACATGATGTATATATAGAGTTGGAAATCCCCTATCATGTTAGGGTGATGGTCCTCAAACATTGGAGTTGGAACTCCATTTTGGTTCCCTGGTTTGGTTCCTCCATACATGTTGTTCCAGCAGAGATTGTACTCCATTATCGTACCAGGGAGTGGGTCCTCTAACATGGGGTTGGTACTCCTATGTAGTGTTAGGGTGTAGGTACCACATAGTAATTGATATGGTAGAGTGGTTCTCCCCCATCCTATTAGGGTGTGGGTTCTTTAGCCAAAGAGTATTAATCCCCTATCATATAGGGGTGTTGGACCTCACCTAGAAAGTCTTAATCCCCCATCTTCGAGCAGAAACAGGGAGTGGGTCCTCCATTAGAGTTAGTTCTCCCTTATATGTTGAGTACAGTTATGAAGAGTGGGTCCCTAAACTATTTTACATGTGATAAGTTGTTATAATTTAGTTCCCCCTCAATAGACTGAGGTTTGGGCCACTCCATACAGGAGTGAAAAAGGTTTTGTGGTTTAGATAGGATCTATTACTACCTTTAATATAGGGTAGTGGAGAGGTGTGGGACCCTCTATTCTCTCTCATGATAGAGGATGCATATGGTGCTTAGTCTAGAGTATTTCTCCCTCAATTGTGAGAATTGGTGAGGAGAGGGACTATCCACTTGGGCTATTACGACCTTACGTAGGGTGTATCCTAGATTTGGAAGAACATCTGGTGATGGGCACTAGATTTGGACCTACTGAGTTTTTCTCAATGGAACACATATCTTCGATGGGTTCCATAAAGGATGGATAATATTGTGGAGTGTGTTATAAAAGGTTTTGTTACTATTAGATCATAGAGTAAAATACTATTATTGGTTATGAGGACATAACCTCATGATACTTGGAGTTTTAGATGAGTATATCTAGGTGTTTTTTGGGAGTCCTTATAGTGTTGTAACATGTTTGGTTTGACACACATTGTGGACTAAGATTACTTTCATGTATAAATGAGGATGATTTTAGATGAAGTTTCTTTCTCAATTGGCTTCCCTCTGGTTAGGTTCAGTATACTATTTCCTTTCACTTACTCCCTTTTTATTTTGGGATTTTATAGAACCTACTCAATATTTTTATACTCACACCTACAAGGGTTTTCCAGAGCATGTTTTATTTTTTGTAGACCACAAGACTTTAGATGAAGTCCATGGAGGACCTAAGTAAAGAAAAGAATTGTGAGCTAGACCGATTGAGATGTTTACCAGAGATGGGCTGAGGTACTTTCCAGTAGTTTCATTTGACAGTGATCCCCACCTTCTAAGTAGGTTGGATGATTTACAGTTTTATTTTGATAGGCATGTTTTTTTCTTTTTAATTATTTAAATAATTTTTTTTACTTTGGTATGAGATATATTTCTACATTCCTTTTAGTTTCCATATTTTTAAATCTCTATAATGTTGCATCGAGGTGTCTGTGGGTGTGTGTGTATAGGTACCTTAGAAAAAAGGCCTCTCATCTGTGTGATATTCATACTCAGTGCTGGTCTTTAGCCCCTATCTTATTAGAGATAGTCTTAGGGAGTTGTTTCCTTGGAACCTTTGGGTTGGTTCTTTAGAAGTATATACACCACATTAAATTTAATTGGTTTATAACAACAAATAAATCTCAATGGAATGTAAATTGAGACAAAATCCCCTACCACTTGGTAACTTTTGAATTTATAATCCCCATGAAATAAAGAAAATCAAATGAATCATTAAATACCTTGAAGATAATTTTATTAATGATATTAAATAAAATTGGGTTAGTATATAAACCATAAAAATTAAATACGGCATGAAAATGCCGTATGCCTCACAGAAATAAATGTGAGACAAGAATCCCTTACCTTATGATTCCTTTGGATTGAATGAACTTTAACCAAATTTATAATGTTTTTAAGCAGGTTATTAACATATAAAATATCCATATTAATATTTATTATATCATATATTATTTTTTATAACATATTATTACCCATTTATTAACAATCTTTCATTATTTTCATCATTTCGGGTGTCAATTACCTTGTTTTTTTAGTATGTCTCGATTTGTTATTTTTCATTCCTATTTCTGATATAATGATTTAGTAACCTTTATAATTTAAACCATTATTTAAATATTACATATTTTCAACATAAATGTACTAATATTAATCCATAAATATTGGATATAGGAAATGAAATACACTATTTATAGAGACGGTAGGCCATATGTACGCATGAACACTGCTTTCATTTTCTTGCTGTATTAAAAGAAAGAAAATTAAATGATATATTTGTATATTATAATTATTGAGTCATATTGATTTTATATTGGTCACATATGTTAATTAAAACCATCCTTAATAAATTCCATGTAATGCATGAATGAATCACATCGCTTTGATGAGACGGTAGTCCACATATCCACAAATGAAGTTATTGCATTCCCAAAAAATGGAAAACATGAAGGACTGTGTTTTATAAAACTAAAATAATAATAAATAAATCAAAAATATCATATATATAATATATAAACTATAAATACATTATTATTCCCAACCTTGGAAGGGGGTAATGGAAGAACAAACGACATCGGTTCGTGAGGAAATAGTCTATTGTACACACGAATGATGATTTCATATGTCATTTGATGGAAGTGAGTGTGAGTTTATGCCTTAAACATAGAATGAAAACATATCAGAATATTTATGATACTTAGTTTATTATAAAATTATTATAAAAGAATAATTTAAGGGGTGGTGAAAGAAATAAAATAAAAGTGCTCATTGAAAAATGTTACCTCTAATTTGGGTAAATCGTTTTGCTTTATTGAAAAATCATTATTTGGTTGTCTTTATGCCAAAAGTGAGGATTAATGGAATATGGTAGGTATGTTTAGGACTTATTTGATCAGGGTTTTATAGTCAAAAGGCTTTTATAGGTGTAAATAAGAGAGGGGGACGAGTGCCTTTTTATAGTGGAGGAGGAGTGAGATTCTTGTAAATATTAAAATATAACCACTATTGGGCGATCTACATTACATAATGTACCAAATATAATGAAAAATATTATATAAAATAATGTTTACGGATAAAGTAAATCTATAAAATTGGGTTTTTACATGTTTCTAGGTCATTTTGGCCCTTAAGTTTAAGGTTTAATCCCTTGTTAATCTAATGTTTCTCTTTATTGATGTAACAAATTTTAATTTCATTCACTAATATTTTTAGTCAAAATATTAGTTGACCTAATTAGAAATTATAAATTATTATGACTCAAAATATGAAATCAAAATTTTCAAATTCCAATAACATTATTAGAATAAAAAAATTTAAAATTAATATCATATATGGGATGAGAAAGCGAGTTTTTAAAGTAAAATTTTTTAAAAACCCATTTAGATTTTATATATGAATTCAAAATAAAAATTAATAAAATGAAATAAAGTGCGTTAATATATGTAAAATTTATCTAATAATTATTTATAACTAATTAAAAATATAATTTTAAACTATAAATTATTTGGGAAGAAAGTCAATTTTCAATTAAAATTTAGTAATTTCACTATTTATTAAAAACGAAACATCACATAAAGACCAAAAATGAAACTTAATATAATTTTGACATGAACATTTTTTAAAAATATTTTTTAATATATAAAATTTACTAAATTTAGTTCTACAATAGGTGCACCATTAAAAGGCAGAAAAACTGCATTTAAAAAAAATACAGCTTTTTATGCCTAAAATAAGATTTATTCTTATCTTATGCCTATAAAATCTATTGGATAAATTTAAAAAATATTTGATTTAATAATATATATATATATATTTATTTGATTAATATCATTCACTAAAATTAACAAATTTAATTTATTAGGATATAACACCTTTGTGAGTATAAAAATAGTTTTTCACAAAAACATTCACTTTATATTCAACTGGTTCTTATATGCATTTATAATTAATTTATATTCAATTAATTAAACCATATATTTTAAAATTTTAGTTGATATTGTTCATAAATACAAATTTAAAGGCTCAGTTATATCTTATTATGTTAAATAATAACATTTTAATAATATATTATTATTCAGTAAAACTCAGTCCTGCATATAATGTAAGACATTGAAGAAATCCATTTATGCATGTAATGCATGATAAATCTGTAGTGTGTTAATTTTAATCTATATACTATATTAAATTAATTTTAAAATAGTAAATATTTCATAAATCCTCTAGAGGTTATATTCTTTTCTACGCTTGATGTTGTGTATAATGCATACTAGAAAAAACATTAAATTAATTCTAAACGGAAAATATTATAATGTCTAGGGGTATTTCATACTAAATAACCTATTTAATTTTCATTCCATTATCCTAACACATTTTTTGCCATTTATGACCATGTTTTATTTTATTATTTAATTAGTTCTATTTACATTAGTCATTTTAAGGACATTTGGTGCATAATACAAAAACATCTTTGGTTGGATGAACATGGTCAAAGGGTTCATTGTTACTTTATATAAAAAAATATTAATAATAGTGTTATTATCATTTTTATACCTTAAATAAAATTTTATAACCATCCATGAATGTAATAATGAAAAATTAATCACATAGTTTCATAGAGGTGGTAGTCCACATGTACGCACAAATGATGTTACCATTTTTAATGAATGTAAATGTAGGAAATTGATGATATATTAAGTTTCTATAAGGATAATTATTTCATTAAAATGGTATATATATTATTTAAAATCATCATAATAACCTTATTTATGAGGTGGTGATGAAAAATGAAACACATCACTTTATGGATGTAGTAATCCACATGTACGCATGAGCGAGTTTTTCATATCCCATAGGATAGAAAATGATATGAAAAGGGTTTTACTATAATCACAATAAAACTTATGAATATGAAAATACTAATGTTTTTATTTTATAATGGTAATATAATATTTTAAGGAGATAGAAGAATAAATAAATTTGAAATATGTAGGTGATGACTTATACTTTCTCCTTGGATATCATATTTGGGTTACACCTAAATCCTTATAGGTTTTGTATTTTGGTGAGAAAAATATCTCTAAGGTAGGGGGAGGGTTTTTTGGGAGATATTTTTGTAGTGATTTGATTAACAATAATGATCAAAAGGTGTGATGAAGGAATTAGCGGAGGTACCCTTTTATAAGTGAAGAGAGGGTCACCTTTGGAATTAAAAATAGTATTTAATTAATTTAAATTATTTATAAAGTTTAAATAACACTATATTGTCATATATTTAATATAGTATTAATATTAGTCTAAATAATATCATAAAATAAAATTTTGACAAGGTTAGGTGATATTTTTACCCTTATCTATTAGTTTTAACCCCCATTAACCCCTTTGATGATTATAGTGATATCAATGTTTTTAAACTATTGGAGTCAATAATGTTACTAATAAAGGAAAAGTGACCCAAAAGTTGAAATTTTTTACAATTATTGACCATATCTCATTCACTTGGGAAAATGTAATTTTTTTATAAATATTTAATCATTAAATAAAATATTATTTAACATAATATACCATTAATTTGATTTTCAGAACTATTCATATAGTTTGACATAAATGTCATCAATATAGTAATGTAATTAAAATATAAACATTTAAGATATAAATAATATATTATATTTATATAAAATATTTCTTAACATAATAATTGATAAAAATGTTATTACTTTAAATGTTTTTAAAAATAATTTACTTGATTTTTCTATTACTTGAAAAAAGATGGTGTTGACGTTGCATAAACACTTAAAATAACTATTTCATCACCAAAAAATAAAAATAAATTACCTAGATAAAAAAATTATTAATATTTCAAATAACCATTTATAATCCATCATAAAATCTTTTTATCCCTATGAAAAAAAAATTATAGACATGAAAACAAAGAGAGTGACATTTTGTTTTTATTCATTACTTAAAATAATATTTTAGTAATTATCGAAGGAAATGGAACCAAGATTCCATATATTATAATATTTGATAAGGATGGTAGAAATAATAACATCAAATAGAAATGTGGTAGGTATTATATATATATATTAAAAGATTTATTACATCATTTTTAACATTAATTACCCGATTTACCTTGTCTAAGGTGAAAATTTTTACCATGATTAATATTCATAATTACAAAAAATAGAAGGGACATATTTTGAAAATTTTAACCACATATTTATGTACATATAATTTATTTTTCAATATTCAATTTCTAGAAGTGGCATAAATCAATTTTAATATAACTGTGTAAAAGACAATGAAATATAGTTTTTAGAAAAAAACAATTTTATCCTAAAAATGAACTTATACAAAAACCCAATATTGTGCTTATTACTATGTAATTAATCATATTATTTATAATTAAATTATAATAATATTACTCTAAAACATAATGGGTCTTTTAGGTTACTTTATTTAATGAAAATAAATGATATTTTTATAAAAATAGGTATTTTCACTATTCAATTAAAAATAAATATTTTAAGAAAAATGAAAACAATAATTTTAAGATAATTTTGAATTTAATTTTTTCAAATTGAAATTATATAATTTATAAATTAATATTTTAAATAAAACCATACAATACATGAAATCATATTTAATAATAATAAAACTATTTCCTTTTTGATTAAAAAATTCTATAATATTTTTGTAATAAATATATCTTTGTAAAATATAATTCACTAATATTAATAAGGAATAAAATTTATCTACGAATGCCTAGTTTTTCATATTGTGGAACCTCTAGGCCTCCCTAAACTCTACCAAGAACACCATGTACCAGGTATCCTATGTAGTTGAAAATTGTAGGTGGAACCTCATCGTATGTACCCTTGACCTACAAAACCACTTACAAACCATAAATAGTATCAAAAAAAATATAATAATTCATCCTAAAACACAAAAAATAAAATAAAACTCTACAAATGAAAAACAAACTCCCAAATAGATCAAAAAAATTAAATAATCTCTCATTTTACCCGTCAAAATTTGTCATTTAAGACCATAATAACACCTTAATTTGGGTGATAAGGACATGAGGCATTTCAACCTACCCACTGTATAAATTAAGATCCTTGATAATCTTGAGATACACTTACCCATGGATACAAAAAATTTATGTATCCAATATATACATCATAGGGTCCACAATATTCATGATAGAAAACACCCTAATCTCCCTAAAAACTTTAAAACCAACGAATTCATTATTCAAAATCACCAAATCATGATCATTAGATAAAAGGACCCAAAACATGCCTCAAATAATATATTAAATAATCAATAGCATTCTTAATTCATGGATCCCAAATCTAACCTAAAACACAAAAACCTCAAAATTTCATTATCATTGGCTATTAAATTAATACAGAACCCAATTCCATACCATGATTCAAATATATGACAGTTAAAAATATATATATGAAATTATCACAATAAATAACAAATATAGGATATAAAATTATTCAAAGGACTCTCCAAATTAAATCAACCCATTAGAATAATAGCTATGTAACTCCCCACCAAAGGATTCTAATAGGGACTACTTATTCCTAGCTTATCATTGATTTCTAGTTTATTGAATATATACATTTTTCAAGAGGTTTTAAAAAGATCTTCCTTTCAAAAACCACATACCGAATCATTTTATGAAAATACAAAATTTTACACAACCAATTCATTATAAAACTCTAGTTTAAGAAAACAAGTTATTTAACTTTTCTTTTTTATAATAAAAAATCATGTATTTTAAAATGTAGATTATAAATCAAACATATATTAAATATCATGTAATTTTAAATTTTAAAAGGAATTACATTCAGAAATCAGTTTCTCATTTTACTTTTAAAAAAAACCTTTACTAGACTTATAACACATATAAGCGTAAAATAGTTTTTCACCAAGACCTATCACTGTTCAAGACCCAAAAATAAAATTTTAAATTTTAAATTCCAATATTTTCCTAATATCGGATGACATGAAAAACAAAACTTATATTAAATATAATCACATTTTTAAAAATATATCACCATTTAAAGATTATTTAGTATAAATCAATTTCTCATCTTTGTAAAACATAATATTATTAAAATATTTTCCTTTACTCGATGAGACTAACAAAATTATCATAGTTACTCATACCAGATGAAATAGGTTCCACTTAGACATGAACAAAAATTATTTAATAACTTCTTTTATTACTTTATTTTCAAAAACTTTTATTGTAACTCATCATAAAATAAGGAATAATAAACATGCAATAGTAGGATATTAATATGATTGAAAATACGAAGAAATATAAAATCATAATAATGATTAGTATCTTGAAATATAGAGAAAATAATAACAATTTCATGCTATGGAAAATAATGCAGAAAATATGAAAGGAAATTCTTAGTGGATAACACTAAAAAGGAATTGATGTGCTCAACAAAATTATACAATTAGAAGATACAAAAAATTATCAGTAGAGAAATGTTAAATTGTAAAAACTATATTAACAAAAGGAATAAAATATTGGTTTATATTGACAAACAAATAAATAATATATATATATATATATTGCGAAATTCTATCTCTCTTTCCCCACTCTCAATCTCTCTATGTTACTGATGTTTTAGTTAATACAAACCTTAGTTCCAACTAAAATATCACAAGCATAGAAAAGCATGAAATATGGAATTCCATTATACTTGTGTCTACATATCAATTCCTAACATGATGCATGAACCAAAATAAGGGAATAATTCTAATAGAGTCCAATAGACACCTATTAGGTTCCACTCCGTCATACATAAGACAATAAAAAAAAGATTCAATAGAATCAACAATGCCTACTGACTTCCCAAACATCAATTTTTAACATGATTTTCCACCATAAAAAGTATCATGATACCTTTTTAGGAAATACTTCACATGTCCAAATCATCCTACCTATTTTTTATGAAAAATGAAAATCCCTTATATATTAACATTGCTCTAATACCACTTTTTAGAAACCATGACCAATATACTTTTATAGTACCTAAATATTAATGATATTGAACGAAAGGGAGCTTCTCGATCCCCAAGGTATAGAGAATATAATCTTAGGTCTCAATAATAAGGTTTAGAAACAAGTTACCTATTTTTTTATGATAAAAAGTTATAACTGGAATCTATCGAGAAATTAACATGACTATCTTGTAAATTAGATGTGTTGAAAAATAAAACACAAAACAAAATAGGTCATAAGGGAGTAAACATGAATGAAAAATAGATTATAAATATCTTAAAAAACACATCATAGTAAACAATTAACATGGTATATAAATTACAAAAATAGTATAGAGTAAATTTCTATCTAAAAAGGTTATGTGACAAATATAACTTGTAACTATTCCCAAAATATCTAATTTTGAAGTGGGAATGAATTACTACTTATATAAAAAATATGATAGATCAACCATTGAAACTCAATAGTTACCATTGTACCTGTATGCATATTAAATGAAGAAAAAGAGAGGATAAACTCTGAATGAGGTGTCTATGAATGTAACACCCCAAGCTTCTACAGTACACTTCTCTTTGAATAATGCAATAGCATGTGTTGTACGCAACATCGAGTTCTAACACACCACAACCAATCAAACTAGCCGTTATGAATAGTAATACCTACTTTTTGAAATTTATAAATTTTATTTTTCAAAATGGACTTCATTTTTGGATTCGGAATATCGAAATTAGCATAGGGTGAATTTTTGGTATTTTTCTGAAAAACATCATTTTTTCATGAATAGTGAAACCACTAAGTGGTAGTTAAAAAACTGAATTTTTCATAAAACTTAATTTTACCGCTTCTGTGAGTGGAATTTCAAAAATACGAGAGACACGGTTAATATCAAGGACTAAAATGTGGTTCATTGAGATGAAAATATTTTTTGGGGAATAGTAACTTTTTACTTTTATTTACCACGGTTAAAAGTAAATAGGGTAATTAAGGGTAAAAATGATATTAATATTACCCTAACACATGTCCTAATTCTATTGGATAAGCTTAATTAGACCAAAAACAACCTTAGGAATAAAATATTATCATTTAGGTCCATTTGGATTAGATTAGGACATTTATTATTATTTAATTCAAAGAAGAGTTAAAAGAGTTAAAATCAAAGTTTATTTACTAAAAAATTTTGAATATAGGGTTATACATAAGGTAAATTCGATTTTAAATATTCATTATAAATATAAAACGATTTCCTACATAATGGTATTTTATTTATAATTTTTAGACATTTAATAATTCAATTTATTTATGACACAATGATGATGCAGTAATTACAATAATAGTGAAAAATTAAAATAATTGATATTATAAATACCCAAATAAATATAATTTGAGAATTTTTATGAATTAAAATAATTTTATAGGTTAATATGACATGTTATTAATGATTTAAGTAACTTTTTTCGAAGTAATCATTCTTTTATGATTTTTACAAAAATCAATTTTCCGAATATTGTCTAAATTGACATAAAAGAGTTTTTAAAACAAATATTATATTATTAATTGATATTCAACTCCTAAAAATCTAAGGATCGGCCAAGAGACTTATACCATGATAGGTGTATCATTAATGGACCACTTGGGGGTCTCTTGGAGGTATATAGTACGTTTATTAACTATATAATATAAAAATACAAAGTGATATGGTAAGTGTCAAACTAATTAACTAAGAGTTAAAACTAAAAGATAAGGTTAATATAATGACCCAAACCTGTATAAATTGTATTGGTTGAGTGGTTTTAGACCCATACCCACCTTAAACTATAAATAATCTACTTTTGATCCATTATAAACTGAATATGAATTTATTATAAAATAACATTTCTTGTTTTTCCAAAGGTTCCCCTCACCCCTCTTATAGAAGGGCACTCCCCCTTCTCATTAATTCACTCCATAAAATCCATTTGGATCGGCCAAAATCTGCTCAAATACTCTCTCAACTTACCTCACTTCATCTTAGAGGCCTTACTTTAGTCAGAAAGCCAACCTAAGGAGCCCTTTTGATCAAATCAAAAGGAAGAACCCGAAGAAGAGGTAATGATTTCACCACCCTTTTTCAAGTTCCTTTCTTCTTACACTTCTTCTTTATTTGTTATTACCATTCTAAAATAATAACTCCAGTATATTATATATACTGTGATGTTATTATAAATATGGTACAATCATATTCAGTATTCTATCCATCCTTTGAATAACATGTCACCATATGTGCGTACGTACGGCTTACCGTCTCCACGTCGTGGTGTAATTGTTATGAAATAAATTATTATTTCGATGGGTATAATAATGATGTTTAATTCATGTAAATAATAAATATTACATGATAATTATTCTTTATATATGATATACCATCAAATTATATATTATTTTAATATCAAAAGAATGATATTGTCACTTGTGCGTACGTACGGACTACAGTCTCCACGAACGCGATGAGATTCATTCTCCATCGTATCCATTCAAGTATAATTCTAATTTGATGATTAATAATAGTATCTAAGAACTTGATATCATTCTGTATATGATTAATATACAACCTATCCATGACAAACACGGCTTACGTAACAAAACATATAAAAGAAAATGAGTAAGTTAACACCTGAAACAACGATAATACTAAGATATTATTAACAAATCAATGTTAAAAGATCATATATGATATCATATTAATGTATATGATTCTTTTATAATTTGATAACAATTATTTAACCATTATACAGGAGGTTAACCTACCCTCATCCAAGTAAAGGTACAAGGTAAGGGTTTATTTCGCAATCTCTTCATTATCCAAGGTTTTTTATACGTAATAATCTACTGGGATCTCTTTATCATCCACATCCATGTTTCTTAAAAATGTATTTCAAAACATTTTTACTATTTACAAGAATATGGGTTAAAGTAATTTATAACCTTGTTTGTCATTTTATAAGAGGTTTATAAAGGAATCTTTTAGTCATTTTCCAAACAAGGTGCTTTTTAACCTTTTCGACAGAATTGAGGTAAGAATGTTTTTTTAACTTATATGGTGGGTGCTTCTATTTTCCGCCGTTATAAAATCTTCAAAGCTTCCCTTGTAATCTTATAAGAATATTTTCAAAGAAAATGTTTTATTTTATAAATATATGACTCTTAAATGATTTCATAATAGAAAGAGATATTTCTCTAAAAAGAGTTTCGATTTCATCAATGTCAACCTCCTTTGATGGATTTTACGCTTATTTGAAGTTGATTTATTATGATACAAAACTTCTATATTGTATTGAAGGTTTTATGATATGTTTGACTGTGGATGTGTTATTTTTATACCATTCATGGTTTATAAATTAAGTATTTACATTTCGTATGCTAGTGTTAATACGAATGTTTATGTTATGTTTAAACCTTTTCATATGGGAATGAATTGGACTTAATATGTGATGGGTGGAGCCCACTATAGCTGCTCGATGCATCGGTAGGTCTCATGAGACCAACCAGTGTCTTTGAACAAGGCCTTGGTAAAATCTTATTTTTAGTCATGGCACGAGGCCTTGGATATGTGGTTATGATAGTCTGGCATTATGCATTCCATCATTATGAAAGTGGTTATTGATATTCCATGTGATTATTCGATTAGTAGAATATAAATGTGAATAAGTAAATGAATTATTTCATTTTATTTTTTCCATACTATGTTGAAGTTCAAGTTTAAAAGGCTTTTGTTTTAGTTATACATTGCCTTAAATGTTTATTCTTATTTATGAATGTTTCTGCTATATTGTTATCCTTACTCGGCATTTGAGCTCACCCCTTTTCTATGTTTTATTTTTCCCAGGATGTGAAGAAGTAAATTATGAATGACCTGCAAGGATATTATAAGGGGATAAGAGTGTATACTATGGAGACTATGTTGTTGTAGTTTTAATTTTTATGATGTAATGTAAAACTTTATGAATATATCTAGTGTTTTGAAGGCTACTAAACTAATCGGTCTTTCAAGATTTGATCTTTCTTGTGATCATGCCAATGTTATGTAATAATGCACCGACTCTAGGTAACTGGGGTCGGGGTGTTACAGTTGGTATCAGAGGAAGTTTAGTACAAACCATGGAAGCTACATTTAGATAAACTCTGATTAGATCACATAGACCTAAGATGGACTTTGAGGATTAGTATAGAATAACATCCTAGAATTTTGGTATTGTAGAGATTTTGTGAGTTTTCTGAGCAATACATCCCTGTCTCGATACGAACAGGTAGAGGTGGCTCTGGCACAGATGTACCTAGGGGTAAAACATGAAAACACCGCTTTGAGCTAGACACGAATTGGAACTGGTGCATGACAACGGGCCTTTCTACACTCTTGGTTACGACACTCCCGGGGGATATGCTTAGGATAACTCTCATTTTCTTTACAAATAATTATGAAGGGTTTATGAGTATATACTTCCTCAAAGAAAACATTTTTATGATTATGGATTATATCCATAAATAGTTCAATTTATGTTAAGTGTTTTATAACTATGGAATTATGTATTTTGATTCATAAACTGATCTAGTTTATGCCATTGTTTAGAAATAGATATTAGTGGAAGAAATGGAAACCATATCAATTGACTCACTCCATGTAGGGATTTCCCTCCTACTCAAGATAATTATAGTAGAGATGGTGATGCAACTGGTGCCGATCAGCTAATCACCATACTGGGATAACTCACTCAGGTTATGAATAATAACCTTACCCGTATGGAGCACCATGATCCGCAGTGTGGAAGATAAATGTTAGATCTCTTTATGAGGAAACCACCACCAACGTTCAATGGGAGTAAAAATCCCTTAGTAGCTGAGCAATGGATAAATTCCCTAGAGAAAATATTTCAGGCTTTGGTGAGTAGTGAAAGGGAAAAAGTTATCATGGTAGTTTAACGCCTCACTGGAGATGCTGATCAATAGTGGTCATTGATTCAAAACATGAAGGAAGATGATGAAGTATCAAATATGGAATGGAGGGAGTTCACAGATCTGTTTTTAGAAAAATACTTTCCTCGTGACCATCGAGCAGATATGGAAAGACAATTTCTGAGTCTGAGACAAAAGGAGGATGATAATGTCGCAAAGTATGAGGCTAACTTTACAAGATTAGGAAGGTATGCTAGAGATTATATACGTAACCCAGGAAGTAAGATTTATCATTTATTTGATGGGTTAAAACCATTTCTCTGTCGATCATTAGTCTCAAAGTCCTTTTCATTGTACGAAGACATTGTCTCATGTGCTATCAAGACAGAAAATGAATTATCTAAGTCTTATGACATTAAAGTAAAGTAAGAGAAGAAGAGATCTTATGATCAATATGGGAATGGAAATAAGGGGAAGAAGGGAAAAGTTGAATATCCAACCTGCAGTAAATGTGGGAAGAAACACCCCGGTATTTGCTTAAAAGGAATGAGAGTATGTTACAAGTGTGGTGAAAAAGGCCACTAATCTTGTGATTGCAAAGGGAAGAAGGAAGCTACCGATGTTCAGTGCTACAATTGCAGGAAGATGGGACATTATGAAAATGAATGTCCTAAGCGTCAGGGAAACTTACCTCAGAAAAGGCCAAGGGATCAAGGCCAATCTTATGCTATCACTACTGATGAAGTAGAAGATCCTAAAGAGGTGGTGGAAGGTAATTTAATGGTTTCCTCATGTTTAGAAAATGCATTATTTGATTCTCGATCATCAAATTGTTTCATATCTTCCCAGTTTACTATGAAAATTAGATATTTTCAATTTGATTTAACAAGGGAGTTGTCAGTTAAAACTCATAAGGGAAGTATCATTGCAACAAAGTTTTGTGAATCAGTCCCCATTAGAGAACAGAAATGTTCTTTATCCGCTGATCTCATCGTCATACCTATGATTGAGTTTGATATAATCCTCGGTATGGATTGGCTTTCAGACAATGATGCGAAGATTTATTGTAAGAAGAAGGAGGTTACGATTTTTGATGATGATGATAAGGAACACCTTATCTTTAGAGAAGAATCATCAGCACCTAATTCTTATCTAGATCCACCCCCAGTAGCTCAACTAAATTCAATTATTAGGGAGGAATAGGATTAAATGACTGTGGGTGAGGAAAAGAATGTTCAAATAGAGGATGTACCTGTTGTGAAAGAATATGTAGATGTGTTTCAGGAAGATTTAACTAGACATCCTCCAGAATGAGAAGTTGAGTTTTCCATTGATTTAATTCCTGGATCAAGGCCAATCGAAGACCCCTTATAGAATGGCCACTGTAGAATTAGTTGAACTAAAGAAACAACTAGAGTAATTGAGTAATAAGGGATTTATTCGCCTTAGTGTTTCTCCATGGGGATCCCCTGTTCTTTTTGTTAAAAAGAAAGATGGATCTATGAGGATATGTATCGACTACCGGGAGATCAATGCTATAAAAATAAAAGAAAGTATCCCCTACCTCACATTGATGATTTATTTGACCAACTGCATGGAGCTCAATACTTTTCAAAGATTGAACTTCGATCTGGATACCATCAGTTGTGTGTGAAGAAGGAATACATTCCGAAGACAGCATTTCAAACCAGGTACGGGCATTACGAGTTTATAGTAATGCCTTTTGGATTGACTAATGCCCCTCTGTATTCATGGATCTGATGAATAGAGTTTTCAATGAATATATCGATGAATTTGTGGTGGTATTTATTGATTATATCTTGGTATATTCCAAAAGCTATGAAGATCATGAAAATCACTTGCGCATTATCCTGAAGACTCTGAGAAGACATAAATTATATGGGAAGTTTAACAATTGTGAATTCTGGATTAATGAGATTTCTTTTCTTGGCCATATTTTCTCTAAAGATGGAATCTCTGTTGATCCTTCTAAGACCAAGGCAATCCAAGAATGTCCAGCACCTACGAGTATAATTGAGGTACACAGTTTTATTGGTTTGGCAGGTTATTATCGACGTTTCGTCTAGAATTTTGCCCGATTGGCTAAACCATTAATGAAGCTCACAGGTAAAGGGGTTAAATTTGTTTGAAAAAAAGAGTGTGAAGAATGTTTCGAATAACTGAAGAGAAGATTAGTCAATGCTTTTATATTGACTCTACCATCGGGGAATGATGGGTTCGTTATTTATAGTGATGCATCGAAGAGAGGACTTGGTTGTGTCCTTATGCAGAATGATAGGGTTATTGCCTATGCATCACGACAGTTGAAAATTCATGAACAAAACTATCCTACTCATGATCTTGAGTTGGCCGCGGTGATCTTTTCTTTGAAGATATGGAGGCACTACCTAGATGGTAAAAAATGTGAGATTTATACTGATCACAAGAGTTTGAAGTATATTTTATCACAAAAAGAACTCAACATGCGGCAAAAGAGATGGCTTGAATTACTCAAGGATTATGATTGCACGATACACTACCACCCGGGGAAAGCAAACAAGGTGGAAGATGCTTTGAGCAGAAAAGACCGTGGAGTTTTGAACAATATGAGAATTGAAAGGGATCCAATTTTCATGGATCTACTGAATATGGACATTGGAATAACCAGGGAAGGTGAAACAAGAATAATTTTTCAAATGGTTACCAAACCATATTTACTAGAAAGGATTAAGAGTTCTCAGACTGATGATGAAGAATTTCAAAAGAAGATTAAAGCTGTGAATGATGGTAGATTGAGAGACTTTGTGTATGAAGAAGGAATTTTGAAATTCGGGAAGAGGCATTGTGTTCCAGATATATATGATCTAAAAAGGGAATTGCTGGATGATTCTCATTATTACAATTTCCCTACACACCCTTGGAGCACCAAAATATATAGATATTTGAAGAAACATTTTTGGTGGGACAACATAAAGAGGGAGATTGCTGATTTTGTGTCCAGATGTATGGTTTGTCAACAAGTGAAAGCTGGAAGGCAACAACCTGGAGGAGTCATGAAACCTCTTCCCATACTGGAGTGGAAATGGGACAATATTATGATGGACTTTGTCATGGGGCTACCAAAGACTCCTAGAAGGAGCGATGCAATATGGGTCATTGTTGATCGTCTTACCAAGTCAACACATTTTCTTGCTATAAGGGAAGATTTACCACTTGAAAAAATAGTAAGACTATATATTAATGAAGTTGTGAGACTTCATGGAGTACCCCTATCGATTGTTTCTGATCGTGATCCCTGTTTTACTACAAGATTCTGGAAAAGTCTTCAGAAAGCCTTGGATACTGAACTTCATTTGAGTACTGCCTACCACCCTCAAACAGATGGACGATCAGAACGAACTATTCAAACCTTAGAAGACATGTTGATATCCTGCTCACTTGACTATCAGGGTATGTGGGATCAATATTTACCTATAGTAGAATTTTCTTATAACAATAGATTCCATTTGAGTATTCATATGGCACCATATGAAGCGTTATATGGAAAGAGATGTTGCACACCAACCTGTTGAGATGGCGTTGGTGAAAGAAAACTTGTAGGCCCAGAACTGGTGGAGGAAATGGTGGAAAAGGAGAAGGTAATCCATAACCATATCAAAGAAGCTCAAAGTAGGCAGAAGAGCTATGCTGATAATCGAAGGAAGGATTTGGAATTTCAAGTTAGTGATCATGTTTTCCTGATGATATCTCCATGGAAGGGAGTCATACATTTTGGTAAGAAAGGTAAATTGAGTCCCAGGTACATCAGACCTTTCGAAATTCTAGAACGAATTGGGGATGTAGCTTACCGATTGGTAATGCCGGAAAGTCTCTCCAAAGTTCACAATGTGATCCACGTATCTCTATTGAAGAAATACATGCCTGAACCAATGCATATACTCACCTATGAGGAATTAGAACTGGAACCTGATCTGTCCTATTGTGAAGAGCCCGTCAAGATTCTTGATACGAGAGAACAGGTACTGAGAAACTGGACGACTCGTCTGGTAAAAGTCTTATGGAGAAACCATAAGATGGAAGAGGCAACGTGGGAACCTGAGGAACGTATGATGAAGAACCACCCGAATCTTTTCATGCGGTAGTATTATAGAAATTTTGAGGACAAAATTATTTGAAGGAGGGGAGAATGTAACACCCCAAGCTTCTATGCTATGCTTCTCTTTGAATAATGCAATAGCGTGTATTGTACACAACATCGAGTTCAAACACACCACAACCAATCAAACTAGCCTCCATGAACAGTAATAACCACTTTTTGAAATTTATTAATTTTATTTTTCAAAATGGACTTGATTTTTGGATTCAGAATATTGAAATTAGCCTCGGGTGAATTTTTGGTATTTTTTCTGAAAAACTTCATTTTTTCATGAATAGTGAAACCACTAAGTGGTAGTAAAAAATCTGAATTTTTCATAAAACTTAATTTACTGCTTCTGTGAGTAGAATTTTGAAAATCTGAGAGACACGGTTAATATGAAGGACTAAAATTTGGTTCATTGAGATGAAAATAATTTTTGGTGAATAGTAACTTTTTACTTTTATTTACCACGGTTAAAAGTAAATAGGGTAATTAAGGGTAAAAATGATATTAATACTACTCTAACACATGTAATAATTCTATTTGATAAGCCTAATTCGACCAAAAAAAACCATAGGAATAAAATATTATCATTTAGGTCCACTTGGATAAGATTAGGACATTTATTATTATTTAATTCAAAGAAGAGTTAAAAGAGTTAAAATCAAAGTTTATTTACTAAAACATTTTTAATATAGGGTTATACATAAGGTAAATTAGATTGTAAATATTAATTAGAAAGATAAAACTATTTCCTACATAATGGTATTTTATTTATAATTTTTAGACATTAAATAAGTTAATTTATTTATGACACAATGATGATACAATAATTACCATAATAGTGAAAAATTAAAATAATTGATTTTATAAATACCCAAATAAATAAAATTTGAGACTTTTTATGAATTAAAATAATTTTATAGGTTAATATGACATGTTATTAATGATTTAATTAACTTTTTTTGAAGTAATAATTCTGTTATGATTTTCACAAAAATCAATTTTCCAAATAGTCTCAAAATTGACATAAAAGAGTTTTTAAAACAAATATTATATTATTAATTGATATTCAATTACAAAAATATAAGGTTCGGCTAAGAGACTTATACCATGATAGGTGTATCATTAATGGGCCACTTGGGGCTCTCTTGGAGGTATATATTAAGTTTATTAACTATATAATATAAAAATACAAAGTGACATGGTAAGTGTCAAACTAATTAACTAAGAGTTAAAACTAAAAGATAAGGTTAATATAATAACCCAAACCTATCTAAATTCTATTGGTTGAGTAGTTTTCGACCCACCCCCACCTTAAACTTTAAATAACATACTTTTGATCCATTAGAAACCGAATATGAATTTATTATAAAATAATATTTCTAGCTTTTCCAAAGGTTCCCCGTACCCCTCTTATAAAACGACACTCCCCCTTATCATTAATTCACACCTTAAATGCCATTTGGATCGGCCAAAATCTGCCCAAATAATCTATCAACTTCTCTCACATCATCCTAGAGGCCTTACTTTAGTCATAAAGCCAACCTATGGAGCCCTTTTGATCAAATCAAAAGGAAGAACCCAAAGAAGAGGTAATGATTTCACCACCCTTTTTCAAGTTCCTTTCTTATTACAATTCTTCTTTATTTTTTATTACCATTCTTAAATAATAAATCCAATATCTTATATATACTGTGATGTTATTATAAATATGGTACAATCATATTCAGTATTCTATCCATCCTAATAATAACATGTCACCATACATGCGTACGTACGACTTACCGTCTGCACGTCGTGGTGTAATTGTTATTCAATAAATTATTATTTGGATGGGTATAATAATGATGTTTAATTCATGTAAATAATAAATATAACATGATAATGATTCTGTATATATGATATACCATCCAATTATATATTATTTTAATATCAAAAGAATGATATTGTCGCTCGTGCGTACGTACGGACTACCGTCTCCACGAACGCGATGAGATTCATTCTCCATCGTATCCATTCAAGTATAATTCTAATTTGATGATTAATAATAGTATATAAGGACTTTATATAATTCTGTATATTATTAAGATAAAACCTATCCATGAAAAAACAGCATACGTAACAAAACATATAAAAGAAAATGAGTAAGTTAACACCCGAAACAAAGATAATACTAAGATATTATTAACAAATCAATGTTAAAAGATCATATATGATATCATATTAATGTATATGATTCTTATATAATTTAATAAAAAATATTTTAACATTATACAGGAGGTTAACCTACCCTCAACCAATGAAAATTACAAGGTAAGGTTTTATTTCGCAATCTCTTCATTATCCGAGGTTGTTTATACGTAATAATCTACTTGGATCTCTTTATCATCCACATCCATGTTTCTTAAAAATGTATTTCAAAACATTTTTACTATTTACAAGAATATGGGTTAAAGTCATTTATACCCTTTTTTTAATTTTTATAAGAGTTTTATAAAGGAATCTTTCTGTCGTTTTCTAAACAAGGTGCTTTTTAACCTTTTTGACAAAATTAAGGTAAGAATGTTTTTTTAACTTATACGGTGGGTGCGGCTATTTTCTACCTTTATAAAATCGTCGAAGCTTCCCTTACAAGCTTATAAGAATATTTTCAAAGAAAATGTTTTATTTTATAAATATTTTACTCTCTAATTATTTCAAAATAGAAAGAGATATTCCTCTAAAAAGAGTTTCGATTTCATCTATGTCAACCTCATTTGATGGATTTTACGCTTATTTCAAGTTGATTTATTATGATACAAAACTTCTATATTGTATTGAAGGTTTTGTGATATGTTTGACTGTGGATGTGTTATTTTTATACCATTCATGGTTTATGGATGAAGTATTTACATTTCGTATGCTAGTGTTAATACGAATGTTTATGTTATGTTTAAACCTTTTCATATGGGAATGCATTGGACTTAATATGTGACGGGTGGAGCCCGCTATAACTCCTCGATGCATCGGTAGGTCTCATGAGACAAAATAGTGTCTTGGCACAATGCCTTGGAAAAATCTTATTTGTAGTCTTGGCATGAGGCCTTGGCTATGTGGTTATGATAGTATGGCATTATGCATTCCATCATTATGAAAGTGGTTATTGATATTGCATGTGATTACTCGATTAGTAGAATATCCATGTGAATAAGTAAATGGAATTATTTCATTTTATTTTTTCCATACTATGTTGATGTTCAAGTTTAAAAGGCTTTTGTTTTAGTTATACATTGCCTTAAATGTTTATTATTATTTATGAAAGTTTCCGCTATATTGTTATCCTTACTGGGTATTTGAGCTCACCCCTTTTCTATGTTTTATTTTTCCCAGGATGTGAAGAAGTAAATTATTAATGACCTGCATGGATAATATGAGGGGATAAGAGTGTAGACTATAGATACTATGTTGTTGTAGTTTTTATTTTTATGATGTAATGTATAACTTTATGAATATATATAGTGTCTCCAAGTCTACTAAACTAATCGATCTTTCGAGATTTGATCTTTCTTGTGATCATGCCAATGTTATGTAATAATGCACCGACTCTAGGTAATTGGGGTCAGGGAATTACAATGAAGTCCGTGAGAATAAAATACTATGTAGGGAACCCCCAAAAAAGTATCAAAACAATAATGAGATAATAAGTGTATTCATGAACATGTTAATAAATTTATATATGTATACTCTAAATCTATTTTGGTAATCTGTATGTCAAGTATAAAAATAGATCAACAGGGGTTCAAAACATAGAATAATATCTACTATAATTTATATCTTCTTATACTGATAGGATCTATACTTGTACATCTATTTCAAGCCTTTGATTGGGATCTAAGATAATAATCTAGGGATATCACTTATGGGAGAAAATACCAAAAACTATAAATATCTTACGTATGTACACATATTCACCCTTACACATGAGGAAATGTGTGAAAAATAAGTTAGGTTTTGAGTGATTCTTCCTTGAGGAATCAAGTTTAACTAGTTAGGGAAAGGTTGAATCTTTTATTAGAGAGTATTAAAGAATAGGTATAATAAGCGGGGGTGTTTTATGATCATCCCACACCATTAACTTATATTCTAAATTAGGGTATAACAATACATCCTTTTTGTTCAAACTATATGACTAGGATGATAAACATAATCAAGTAGTATATAATAGTTATTTACAATATCTAGGAAATATAAACGCTCAATATCAAAGTAACAAACACTATATACAAGAAGAAACAGCCTGATTAACATAATATAATCACATCCATTCCTAATATACCCAATTTTATATGATTCAAGAATGGAATTAAAAAACATGGATTATAAGAATGGGAATATTAGTAAATTTTTCCAAGAATATAGTACAACATTTAAGAAAGAAATAAAAAAAATAAAGGGAACTATTTAAGAAATTTTGTCCCTAAAAAACCATTTTAAATATTGGGGGTTTCACAAAACTTCTAATACTTTAAACAATTACAAAACCATGGTAGTTATTACGTTTAAAAATTAATAAAAAAATTAAAACCATTATTTTTTACATGTTAAATCACTTCTTTCCACCTCATAACCCAACTAATACAACATCACTAAAGTACTCTCTTAACTATAGGTTAAGTGTGATTTGTTGAATTATAGATCATTTGGGTTTAAGTGGGAATAATTTTTCGTATTATGTAATATATTTGAGACTTATGTAATTTGACATTAGGTATGTATAACTCAGATTAAATGAGAATAATGTGTATATATTTTACATCATTTCCATAATCAATCATTACATATAAAAAAACACAATCCCAGAACCTAAATGTTTAATGAATTTTTAAATTAACTATATTAATGTATTATGAAAGATTATTTATTTAATATCTCCCACAAGATTTTATACACATGAAATCCTTTTAAACATATTACTACATGTAATTTCTTTGGGAAAAGGGAACCCTAATAAGGATTGAGCTCAAATTATCAGTAAGAGATATTTTTTTCAACGAGTCATAAAGGGTTAGATCACAAGCATGTGACAAAACATTAATATGGGTGAAATAACTGATTAAAAAGAACGTGAAATTATAATATCTAATAATAATGTATGATATGAAAAGATAGATCATGGTATGGGAATATAGGACTACAAAAGGATCATCATGTAATCATAACACATATATCATGGAATTAAAATACATGAAAATGATCATAGTCCAAGGAAATATTACAAAATAACGTGGTAATAACTTAAGTATACAATTAAAAAAATTCAAGTTTAACCCCCAAATCCATCATAATATAGTGGATCAAACATCACTACCTATATCCCACAACACAGTATATCATACATCACTGCCTATGTCCTATAGTGGATTGAAAATCACTACTAGTGTAACATGAAAATACAATGACATATACATCTTTAACTAATGAATTATAGGACCATATCTAACCCACCCTCACATAATGATAAACCATGAAAATGTGTACCACACGAAATAAACCATAGATTTAATCTTGATTAACCCATGGAAAAAAGATAGGTTTCATAACATCTTCAAATATTATCAGACATGAAATAATTAAGAACTGTATACATTGATACCAAAATGTGATCACCCAAAATAATAATTACATAATGATGTTTGAGGGTGATACATGAAACATAATTCAATATACATTGGATGATTTTGTTATAGAGAAGAAAATGGATGTTAAACCATAACAATAATTTTATTAAGTATTTTTTAATATTAAGGTAAAACATAAATTATAAGTTTATTTCAAAATAATTTTAAGGATTTTAAATGGTTTTTTTGGAAATCTACATTGATACAAGAAATATAACATTTCATTTTGAATATAAATACATAGATATACGAATGTTTAGAAAATGAATATTTATCTTTAAATATAATAGAATAAAACATTTATGTTAAGAAAGAACATGGGCATGGAAGAAAATATCCAATTTATAGAATGATAATTATTCATAACAATGTCATATTTTTATGAAGTAAGAAATTGATCAAATATTAAGATATTTGAAATAAAAAAAATTACATATAGACAATAGAAAATAAAAAATGTGATAGATAATCAGTATAAAGTATTAATATTATAAGATATTATTCAAATAAGAAAAGGTATGATTCATTGAAAAGTATATTAAGTCAAGAAAAACCCTTACCTATGATTCCCCCTTGGTCTGACTTGCTTGAAAATCTAGTATAATCATTTCATTCATTTCTCAATAATTATATTCTCATCACCTATAAAATGGCCATGAAGATCATATATGTATGTTTTATATATTTTTAAAGTTCAACGTTCATTTTATAAATTTTACTGTTACAACTCATGGAGAGTGTTTATAATGTCCTTTTTGATAAATTACATTTAAATAGAAATAAATGATTTTATTAATGAATATAATTATGTATATTACTATTAAAAAATTATTAAAACATATTAAACTAATAGTTATTACAAAAAAATACAAGTATTTATGTTTTCATTATAATTCATGATATAAATGTTACTACATCATTCATGTAGGTGGAAAAAACAACCCCAAAAGAATGCAATATAATGAAAAAATGAGCAAGAACATATTATTCCAAAGCTATAAAATTAAAATTTTAAAATAATATTGGTTTAAAAAATATTATATTAAATTCAAAAATTATATTTAAGAATATTTTTATGGAAAATATATATATAAATTCCTAAGGATAAGGTAAAACTTACGTTGAAGGGTTGAAATATCCATTAGAGAAACTTTTAAAAAATGAAGGATGTAGAACAAATTATTGTGATATTAAATTATAAAATGTAAAATTGAATTATTTGAGAGATAATTTGGGATGGTATTAAAGAATAAATTGAATTAAATTTGTTCTTTGAGGTTGTTAGAGGGTGATTCCTTTTATAGTTGAGCCTGAGTGGATTTTTTACAAATATCCATTTTTAATGTGTAAGGAATTTTATTTTACATGGAATGTGGATCCAAAGTATACAAATAATAATAATATGTCATTAATACCCTCAGTAAAACTTTTTAGAGATTTAGTTATAGATATTTTAGGTCTTTACACTTTAATTTAACCGTTTTTCTTCATTTTACCCTTGTTGTGATAACATAAATTTAACCATATTAATTTTTTTGGCTAAAAATGAAATTGAGATCATAACATAGTTTTAAAACTATAATTAAAAAGGTGAAATCTATTTTATTTGAGTCAATTTCTAAAATTGATAAAATTTAATTTTAATAAAATAACACATAACCCATAAAAATAATTTTTGGAAAAATATATATATGTTTTAAAATGAATTTATTATTATTTCATTTGAATTAATTATCATTAGATGAATTTTAATTCATTTATTTGTATATAATATCAATAAATTTCATTAAAATAATTTTTAGTAGTGATTAATTAAATTAAGTTAAAAAATAAAATATATAAATAATATCTTTTTTAAAATTAAATGATTTAATTAGTAATTATTTAAAACTAATTGTTTATTTACATACCATTAACTTAATTTAATTAATACATTTATATTAAAAAGAAAATTTATCATTTAATTAAATATAATGTCCAAAAGTAAATTTTACAAAAATTCCAAATGTATAAAAATACATGTAATGATGAAAAAATGTTTTTAAATATCATTAGGTTCCCACATGAATTTGTTAGACTTATGATTTAATCAAAAAACCTTGTCCTAGCATGTGGTCTTATTTCATACCACTTTATCTATATAATCCAAGTTATCTATTGACTATTCCTCATAAGGGAGATCATTTATCACTTTCAAAGATTTTGGTTTTAGAACATGTAATATATTTGGTATAAAATTTATCAATATAGATACATGGAACACATTATGTACCTATGAGAGGTTTGGTGTAAGGAATATAGAATATGATATAGTCCTCACATGATCAAGAATCTTAAAAGGACCAATGTATTTAGGTATCAAACTTACCTTTTTATAAAATATCATAACCCTATACCAAGTAGATGTTTGAAGGAATAATTTTTCAAAAACATCAAACTCCAGATCTCATGGACAATTATAAACATAGATCTTATTTTAAATTTTCATCTCTTTTATATATTGAAAAAAAGTTTGAACCTTCTCCACCATTTCATGAACTAAACTAGGTCTAAAGAGCTTCCTCTCTCTAACATCACCCAATCATGTTAGTGTTTTTTACCTCTTCCCATATAGAGACTCAAATTGTTCCATTTAGATTATAGAGTTGTAAAATTTTTTATTAGAGAACTAAAATAGATCAATTTTATGATTAAAAATTCCTTTTGAATATTTTCAGAAAGATCATAACACATTATCTAAAGTTTGAATGTTCCTTTCATACTAGCCATAATTTTAAGGATAACGAGTGGTGTTAATGCCGATTTCTATATCCAATTTTTGTTGAATACTTATCCAGAACAATAA
The DNA here is from genome assembly GCA_963277665.1 of Viscum album. Taxonomy (NCBI): domain Eukaryota; kingdom Viridiplantae; phylum Streptophyta; class Magnoliopsida; order Santalales; family Viscaceae; genus Viscum; species Viscum album. The sequence continues at coordinate 804,786,290 of OY728148.1, forward strand.
TTTAAACATTTGGTCTTGATTAGATATAATTGAAAGTGGTATTACATGAATCCTTACCAATTTATGTATATATATCTTAGAAAGATAATAAATTGGTAAATCCAATTTAATAACAACAAAATGTGCTGATTTTGTATCTTGATCCACCACCAATCAAATAGAATTATTTCATTTTGAAGTCTTGGGAAGACAAATTATTAAATAAATTATGATGTTCTCCATATTCCACACTAGTATAGGTAATGGTTTCATAATACCCTTAAATTTTACTTAGTAAAATACTAAACCCAAATATATATATATATACTCTAAAATCTTCCTCTTCAGGTTGTACCACAAGAAGTGCATCCTAATATATCTATATATCTTTTTGATTTATAGGTGAATAGATAATGAAAAGTTATGTACATCATAATAAACAACCTTATTCAACTCTAGTATGGGTGGGACACATATTCAAGTTCAAATTATTATAACTTCATCATTATCAATGTTGAACTCTAGAAAAATTTCTACCTTATTCTATAGCACCATATAATCTTTTGAATCCTTATTAATATTCACATAGATGGATGGTTGATAAATCATTTGGGAAAGGTTTTAATTGATCCATTACCTTATCATATATTGGTCTATCTTTTGAAAATCCAGGAATATTAAGACTATTTAAACCCTAATCATAGATAAGCTAGTGTGATACTTCATATATAGAGAATCATCCACTTTGTTTTCCTTCTTAGGATGGTAGTGTATTAGTAAATCATAGTCTTTGATTAACAAACCATATCCTTTGGTGATTTTTCAACTCCTTCCATGTGAATATATACTTTAACATATCATAATATGTATATATATATATATATATATCACATTTGTATCCATAGATATAATTCCTCCAAAGAATTATTGAAAAAAATCATGTTTCTACCTCCAGAACATGCATATATTAGTTTTGATCATGGGTCTTTAATTGAAGTGATTCAGACGCGACCATATTATTATTTTATATAAGTAAACATCCCAATACCTTCTTTAAACCATCACTATAGATCACAAAACCTTTTACACTATTGGATAGTGTGAGCACAGGTGCAGTTACTAACCTCTTCTTATGCCCCCAAAAACAATTTTCACATTATTATATCTAGAGTAACTTGAATCCATTTTGAGTTAACTTGGTAATTGGATTTAAAAATCAAGATAAATTTCTCACAAAGAATAAATAATATCCAATTAATCCAATAAATATATATATATATTCTATAAATGATAGTTTAGGCTATTATTTTATTACCTTTATCTTTAAATGGTCCATAGATATATAAATATTTGTGATTACATAGCCCAATATGGATACTTTTATTAGAAAAAACTCAAACTTTTAAAACATGGAATATAGATTCTCCATTCATATAGTCTTTATCATAATCCTAAAATCATATCCATGTTCTTACTTTATCTTAAAATATATAAGGATATTATCAATTCATACTACAGAAACCCTAGTGTAACCATCCCATAATAACATTATTTATATGAAATATTTTTATACACATTCCCATGAACTTTTTGGTTTATAGATTTATAGAATTAAAACAACTCTTCAACTAAAAAACCCTATGTCTTTCTATTACAAAGAAAATTTTCCCACTAATAAAATAAAAAATCCATAATATATCTTTAATATCTACAATAAATTACCCACACATACTATAACATCCTAGCCTGGGATCCACTAAACCGGTGCCCCAATCTAGATCACCACATGACCTCAAGCGCATCTCCTTATACGCCATATGATAACAACTATCTAAAAGGGTATAAAATGGATCTATGAAGAGACTATACCCCATATCAAAGTGCACAAATAGAAGAAAATAACTAAATATCATAAAAAACATAGTACACAAAAAGAAAAAATAAACTAAAACAAAGACATGATGTAATAAAATGGAAAAAATAAGGGCCTGAACAACCATGTCTTACATACAACCAACAAGCCATTGTAATTGTTACATACATACCAAATAAAAGAAACTACAAAGGGATCCATAGAATCACCAAGAAAAACATATCCAGTCACTTGATACCACTTAATTAATCCTGCTCAACCATTCCCTTCTCAACATGGGACTTAGCCCAAACCTGTTCTAATAATAAACACATGAGAGATGCTTAGGTACCCACATAAAATGATGTCTTGAGAAGGGTGTGAGTAGAAATCAGCAGGACACCATCAACGATGTCTATAGAATGTAATAGTTAGTATAATAGTGTATAAAATAATGAAATAATAGTATAAAAATAGGTCAATAAAAAATGTTTCATTATTTAATAATATTCAGTTACTCACTTTTATTCTTCATTCCCAAAATTTATCCATTTACATCAAATATCATCAGCCCATGAAAGTTGTCTGAGATTAATATCATAGGGGTCAATGGTTAGTAATCAAGGAGCCTCATCCTTAGAGTCCAACCAAGATCTGGTATTCCTTGTCTGAATATCCCAACCACTAGGTCACAAACCTCAAAATGTGGCGAATTAGTATATGAATGCAATCAGGACTCATAACTCTATGTCCAACCATCCCAACCTTTATGTTATAAGTTAGAAAACATGGATCATCAGTCCATGAATTTAATTAGGACTCAGAACACCATGTATGGCCATACTAACCTTGATATGGAATGCCATGTCCTTAGTTTCAGGAGCATCATTCCTTCCCCTAAAAAACTACAGTGCACTGGGGTGCCTAGAGAATCAGTTTGGCCTATCCAAAACTAGGGAGTGGAGAATCAGTCCAACATCCCAAAACCATTAGTCACATGTCCGAAAACATAGAGCATTAGTCCATGAATCCAACCAAGATTCATCATTCCATGTTCGACCATACTTAATCCATCAATTATCAATATCACAATTTTGTTCCAATTTCCATAATCCATTACTTCAATAACACACAATTAAACCATTTCACCATTTAAACAAATACATATTCATTAAACATTTTTCCAACTATTTAACAATAAAAAACAACATTTTAAACCATTTTCATTTACATTATTAGTTAAAACATTTATCATGGTCCCAATGAAAATTTAAATCAGTATAAGGCTCACATAAAACCCGACATTTCCTCACATATCAATAATCATCAAAATCAAACATTCACATTAAAAATTTTGAAACCACTATTTCAACATGAGTCTTTCCTATTGAAAATAAAATGAGGCCCAAGGAATTAATATTTTATGAAATCCATTTAAAGACTCACTACAATCCCATTTCAGATCATCCTTTGAAATACATTTAAAACCCATTTAAAATCACCTTGAGTTCAACACATCCTTTAAAAATAATAATCAATTGAAAAAATATATTTCCCCTCTATTCATCCAAAACTAGTCAAAAGAAAAATCATATATTTAAAACCATTTCAAAAGCCTCATAGGTATTTACACAAACACTTAACACATAAAAAATTATACTTATAATGTTTGGCTCACCCTATGGGTGTCAATAGGTCTGATCTCACATCACCAAAGATCTAATAAGATCAGTAGTAAGTCAAAGTTTTCAATATTATTTAAAAAACAATTTATTAAATCAAGGGATAAATCATAAAACACATGGGCTCTAAGGAATAGACTGTAATGCACATATAGATCAATTATTAAGACTATGGTTAAATTTCATAGACTTCCTACCTCATCAATGAATCTTTCCAAAAAAATACAAAGAATGATGGCTTTGCCAAGGCCCAACCAAGTCTCATCCCAAATACTTGGAACCCAAAATGGGTCATCTAGAACACCAAAGCCTTAAAATCATACCATGGAACAAAAATTAATTATTATAATTATAATTATTTAATTAACTAAAACCCAACATTTCATAATACCAAAAACTCACTGGGTCATTGTGCCGCACTGAAATGAATCCAACTAGTCACCAAAGACCCACGATATAATCTCGACCAAATTTTGGGCCAAATACTTAATAGGTTATACCAATTTAAGAACTCAATAAATTAAATTTTTATAAAAAACAAAAAAAAATCCCTGTGAATGCATACCTCAATGAGACGCCACATAATGACATGTGGAATCCATATTAGGATATCTTTTACCCAATATGAGAAAATTCCACATGATAAACAGATGATTACACCATGATCCAATGTAATCTTAAAAAAATCTAAACTTAATATCTCCAAAACAAGAGATAAATAATAAGAGGAATAAATGAGATCACTGGAGGAAGAGAACTCACGTCAAATGAAAAGAAATTTCCATGAAACACACAAAAATGAAGGGAGGGAAGAGGAGGAAAGTGTTTGGAGAACCCCTAGTTCATGTTCCATGAGTAGGGGAGAAAGGGAGTGGAGTGGATGAAAACCTGAAGGGGGTATTTCTATAAAATCCCCCTTTTAATGAAATTTTGTTAGCCACACATTTTTACAAAAACCATGCACTAATTTTTCTGTGGATCTATCTAAGGTCACCACTCACACAGTTTGGCCACATGGTTTTACAAATCGTGCATCAACCATAAAGACCCCTAATTTCTAAAAAATCATAGATTCGTACGATTACACTATACAGTTTGACAAACTGTACAACAACTATGTCTTTATCACTTCCTCCCCTCTATAGCAAGGCACATGGTTTGTTTGAAACTATGCACAACCCATGCACCATGCCTAAAAACCTCCTCAGTGGAGCATGGTTCACCCCAAACCATGCTCTAACCATGTATCTCAACTGTGATCAGTTCAAAATGAACTAAAAACCTCATGATCATGACTATGTCATATAGTTTCTCCTAAAATCTATACACCAAACTATACACCCCTTCAATAAAACCCTAAAACATCTAAAAATTAACCTAAAGCCTCCAAAGCTCATATAAACACCAGATATACCCCACAATCAGTATTACTCATCCCAAAAGACCTCTATAAAGAATTATAACTCTTGGAATCTCATTCCCAGTCTTAGATCAAGATTCAACTCATCCAATAATGGAAATTCAAACACATTTGGAAAATTTTGATCCAATCAGAAGTGGGATCTGACAACCTCTCCACTATAATAATTCTCTTCCTCAATAATTATCAGTGGTTATACACTTTCATCACCCAACCTTTGTTGGTCACAACATTTTTAATCAACATACTTTTACAACCTTTGATAGGTGAGAACACTATTGAGGCACAAACTCCAAGCCAAGTCCCTTAACCATCTTAAAACCCAAGACAACACCTGTTACCAAACCAAAATACCATGACATAACATACCTAATACCATCCAACCAGAACATTTATTACAATATCACCTAATAAACCATCATGCTATGGTCCTCCCCACCATCTTCTGTTACTTAACACCCTTGTCATTAGTAAGACCCAACTGAACATGGACTCACGCAACCATCAAGAACCCAACACCATTCTAAAACTACCACATCTCCACACCTATAAGAATAAAAATAATCATCATCCCCCATCCTAATCATAAAAAATAAATTGAAGTAGATTCATACCCACCATCAATACCAAACTACTTTCCAAAACAACCTTGTTCACAAATCCAATTCCCTGCTTCATGATCTGGCTTAATTGATATCCCAATATTATTTTACAATAAATTTATGTTCACCCAAAAATGGTTTTACACTATAATTGAAGTTCCAACATGACCAATCCATGGTCAGTTCCACACACCCGTGACCCATCTAACATATGGTTTGTATCACAACAACTGATACATCACTCCCCACCATAGGAGTATCTTCAACATTGACCTACACAAACACCTTCAACCATTTCATCCAACACTCCAACCACTAATAACCAAAAAATTGGAAGTTGATTTATCACCCTCACATAAGAGACCACATGGAACAATAAATATCATATGTTCCTATCATCTAGGAATGTTACCCATAGAATTCTTCAATATTTGGTCCATATTGAGGATTGAACCTATAAACAATTTATGGTTCACTTCCCACCATACAAATCCATTTTCACTGCTCCTTGAGCATAACCTCCAAGAGGTACCATATCCAACTAAAAGAAAATATGGTAGTTAGGTGTATAAATATTTATCTCTTAGTGTACCAATGAAGATGTCAATATATTGGGAATGATTGACACTAAGAAAAAGTATACCATGATTTCATCGATGAAAACCACCACCATATATTTATTACCATTGTCACTGCTATCTATAGGGACATGAAATACTATCATAATTCACGGGTCTCCCTACCTGCAAGCATCTCATCAAATCCAAAAATTTCCTCATCCAACCCAAGACTACCTGTTCTACTCATGAACTTTGGGCATACACTCTCATTTTTCCAATCCAGAATCCAAACAACACAACATGTCACCGCATGATTGTGCCTCCAAGATATCATTATTGATTAACTATTACATGCACTTGTGTAACCCAACCAAAAAACCTGATTCTAACTCCAATGAGTAGAACAGTTAGAGACCAGGACATAAAATACCTATCCACTATCCATGCCTACATCACCCATAATAAAGAAACCATGGTGTTTCCTAAAACCAAAATAAACTCACAACAAAAAAACAACTTTCATGAACACTCAAGACTTTAGAATCTTTCTAGGGTTCCACTAAGATAACCTACTCTCTCATTAAATTCCTATAGATGCTTCCAAAACCAACCAAATTAGGAACCTAGACGGTCCTTCCCCTATTAACACATATAATCCCAAAACACCATACTCTGAGAACTTTCCATTTCTAGAAAACCATACACCTCCTAGTGTCTCTTAAAAAAACTAACCCATACTCATGGTTGCCACATGAAGTGGACATTTTCTTATAAAACCACATTCCCTCAAGCACCTCTTGTGCTCCGGATCCAAATCATAACCATGAGAAATATCTCACCTTCCCAAAAATCACTCGATAAATGAACCAAAATAAGAATTCCCCTCAATAAAACAACCATAAGGTTAAATCACCAGCGCTCATGTTATCATTCTCATAAACAAAGGCATCCTATGAGCCTAACCACAAACCTGGATACACCATTTTTACACCATTTTAAGTATCCCAAAGCATCTATCTATGCCCTTACACACATAAAAGCACTAGTAACTCAATCATGCCTCTCACATGTCACCCTTGAAAGACACATGACACCACTCCCAAGATTGGAGTCACGTCAAAAGGTTACTAGGTCCAACCACTCAAGGTATATGCCAACACATAGAAGGCCAAGACTCATGGGGCATCAAAATGAACCTCTCTCATCATCACATGACATCATCAAAATGAAACATCCTCCACTAGGGTCCCACACCATTAAGGTTTCATATACAAACCAACTTTCCAAAACTAGGGCACCCATCCTCTACGTGCATCATCACATCAGACTGCCCCCTGGAGGACCCGAACATTAAACCAACCTAAAAAAACTACCCATATTGGGTCCTACAATCCTATAATTATACCATACATACCCACTAAGGTATCCATAACAACTGTTCAAGTGGGCCACACCAGCGTCATCATCGCCAAGAATCTCACCTTTGATCCATATAACCTTCCCTTAGGAATAAATACATAAAATAACACACTATAAAGATAATAACATGTGGATCCTATATATATACCATGATTCATGAGACTCTTATTAACTTCACAGAACAAAAGTCAATACCAAATCAAGGCCCCTTACCAAAATTACATGAACCTTCATTCTATCACAATCCATCAAATCAAGACAACATGTACATCAATCAAAGTGAAAATAATATAAAACCGTAACATAAAAAATACAAAACATCAATCCCAACCCCCAGTAACATGGAATTTATATAGAAACTAGTGTTTGTGATGCACCAGCCTAGTATCAATATCAATCTCAAAAACATTCCTATATCTTCTATCTACCAAATACCAAATAGTAATATAATAAGAAAGAAAACTATGATACCAATTTTTAACATCTTATCCTGGGTGACACTAAATTGATTCCCTGATCCAGATCACCAAATGACCTCAAGCATGCCTCCTTGTACATCGGAGGAAGTTGAATAGAAGAAGAGGTCTAAAATGGGATTGTGAGGAGACGATACCCCAATATCAGTGTTTACAACTACATTTAAATAACCAAATATTGTAAATAATAGATTATGTAAAAAAAATAAACTGAAATAAAATCTTTCTATATTAAAATAGAATGCAGTAAAGTCCCAAAAAAACATGTCACACATACAACCAACTACCCAGTAGTCCATTTACATACATACCAAATAAAAGAAACCATAAAGGGATCCAAAAAATCATTGATCAAAAAAAATATAGTCACTTGATACCACTTGAGAAATCCTACTTGACCAAGACATAATTAACATGATCCATAGCCCTAACCTATACCTTCAATAAACATGTAAGAGATGCTCAGGTAACCAAGAGAAATAGATTCCCAATTTGGTTGTGATTAAAACTAAGTAAGACACCACCAAAGGTGTCTAAAAAATTACCAATCATTACAATAGTGTATAAAATAATGGAATAATGGTATATATATAGGTCAATAAAATAGGTTTGATATTTTTAACACTGTTAAATTAATAACTTTTATTCTTTGTTCCCAAGAGTTATCCATTTCCATAAAATATCCTGAAACCAAGATGGTAGTCTGAGACAAATATCACAGGGTTCACTTGTTTGAAATTAAGGATCCTTAGTCCATGAATCCAACTAGAATCTAGTATTTCATGTTTTTCTATCTACACCAATTGGCCACAAGTCAAAAAAGACAAGAACATCCATCCATGAATCTAACCAGGTCTTAGTACTTCACATTCAACCATCCCAACCTTTAGGTCAGAAGTCGATAAACATATATCATCAGTCTAGAAATACAATCCTGGCTTAAAATTCCATGTTTCTCTATCCCATACATGATTTGTAATTCCATATTCACACCCTTAGGTTCAAGATAATTAGTCCTTTAAAAAAAACTATGGTGCACCGGGGTTCCTAAAGAATCTGTCTAGCCATCCCAAAACTAGGGAGTGTATTTATAGTTTTCCACCTTGAATGCCACTTAGCATTTCAACAATATGGTGTCCATAAGGCCTAAAGTGATCCTCCCTGTAACACCCCGAGATTTTATGAAAAAATATTATTTTTAATGTCTTGTGTTGTACGCTACACCAAAATGAGCTTGCACAACACGCATCTTTGACTTGCCTTGTATTACACGCAATCACAACCTTCCTCGATAGCGTGTGTAGTACGCAATACTGAGTTTTACGAAACAACGATATGCTGTTAAAATATTATTAAAACTAGCCGTTATGAATAGTAATAACCACTTTTTAAATTTTAGAAATTTTATCTCTCAAAATGGACTTCATTTCTGGATTCGGAGTATCGAATTTAGCCTAAGGTGAAATTTTGGTACTTTTCGGATAACTTTCATATTCAGATGAATAGTGAAAATTACTAAATTATAATTAAAAACAACTTTTTTAATCGAAATAATTAATAGTGATAAATTATTAATTTGAGTAGTTTTAAAGTATATTTAGAATATATTTTTACAATTTAATACAATGTTGGTCATTGGACGTAATTTCACATTTAAACTAGACATAATCAAGTGTCAATCTTTTGATAGATATTGTTTCTTAAAAACACGCTATTTGTTTTAACAGCGGGATTTAATTATAAAATTAATTAATGCAACTTCTATGTTATGAATTTGGTAAAATAGACTTCATTTTTGAATTCTGAATATGAAATATAGCTTAGGATGATATTTTGGCATTTTTCTGAAAACTTTCAATTTTTGATGAATAGTGAAACCACTAAGTGGTAGGTTAAAAACTGAATTTTGCATAAAACTTAATTTTACCGCTTCTGTGAATGGAATTTCAAAAATCCGAGAGACACGGTTGACGTCAGTAAGTAAAATGTGGTTCAATGAGATGAAAATAATTTTTGGTGAATAGTAACTTTTTACTTTTATTTACCACGGTTAAAAGTAAATAGGGTAATTAAGGGTAAAAATGATATTAATATTACACTAACACATGTCATAATTCTATTGGACAAGTGTATTTCGACCAAAAACAACCTTAAGTGTAAAATATTATCATTTAGGCCCACTTGGATTAGATTAGGACATTTATTATTATTTAATTCAAAGAAGAGTTAAAAGAGTTAAAATCAATGTTTATTTACTAAAACATTTTTTATATAGGGTTGTACATAATATAAATTAGATTGTAAATATTCATTCGAAAGCTAAAAAGATTTCCTACATAATGGTATTTTATTTATAATTTTTAGACTTGAAATAAATTAATTTATTTATGACACAACGATGATGCAGTAATTACCCTTTTAAGGAAATATTAACATAATTGATGTTATAAATGCTCAAATGAATGTAATTTGAGACTTTTTATGAATTACACTAATTTTCTAGGTTACTATGATATATTATTGTTGATCTAATCAACTTGGTTTGAACATATAATTCTGTTATGACTTTCACAAAAATCATATATCAAATAGTGTCAAAATTGACACAAAATAGTTTTTAAATCAAATATTATATTATTAATTGTTATTTTATTCCTAAAAATCTAAGGTTCGGCCAAATGACTTAGATAAGGATATATGTATTAATAATAAACAATTTGGGGTTCGTTTGGCATGTTATAGTAAGTGTATTAACCATATAGTGAAAGAAAACAAAAAGACACGGTAAAAGTTAAATTAATTAACTTAGAGTTAAATCTAATTGATAAGGTTAAAATAATACCCTAAACTTGTCTAAATACTATTGGTTGATAGGATTTAGACCCATCCCCACTTTATCTTTGAAATAAGACCCTTTGGAACCATTATAAACCGATTTTTACTTTAATATAAAATAATATTTTGAGATATTCCTAAGGTGCCCCTCTCCTCCCTTATAAAAGGGTACCTCCTCCCCCTCCTCCTCACACCAAATTGAGCTCTCAAGCACGGCCAAACCCTGAAAAAATCCCTTCTCCACTTCCCTATAATAATCCTAGAGGTCCTGGTATTCTTCAAAGACCAATCTTAGTTCCCTAAGTGAAGGATTCAAAGAGGCATTTCAAAGAAGAGGTAATATCCATTACCGATCTTTTCAATTTCTTTCTTCTTCAACTTCTTCTTCTTTAGTTGTTTCATGATAAAGTAATAACATCATTATTTCTTATATACTGATATGTTATTATAAATATGAAACAACTATAATTAACCTTCTATCCATCCTACGGAAAAAGGAAATCACCGCGCGTGCGTACGTACGGAATACCGTCTCCACGCCGTGGTGTAATCTATTTTCCGCCACCACCTTAATTGGATGGGTATAATGGTGTAAAGAATAACTATACATAGTTATTACAACATCATATTGATTCTTATATATTTTATAATCCACTCCAATTCAATTCAATATTTATGGAAATGATATCCTCGCTTGTGCGTACGTACGGACTACCGTCTCCACGACGCGATGAGATTCATTCTCCATGTTAACCATTTAAGAATGATTATAAAGTATATATAAGAAATAATAATGAAATATATGAAATTAAAAAGCTACTGGAATTATGTATATATATATATATATGTATGTCATCTACTTACTTCCATTCAAGACAATAAGGAAAGGAAAACAGCGTTCATGCGTACGTACGGACTACCGTCTCCATGAACGGTGTTTTTCATTTCATTTATCTATCTATTATATATATATATATACTGAATATATATGATATATAAATCATATTTTATATTCTGGAAGTAAGTAAATCATGATATAAGTAATAATAATGTCAAGAACAACAATTCAAAACACCTACGATAAATGAAACGATTTTACCCAAAACGCTTCTTTAACATGGAATTTACAAAAGAACGGGTAATATAATGTCACAAGTGAACCATATATGATATCATAACAATGAATATGATTCTGTAATAAGTCAATGACATTATGTAAATCATTATACAGGAGGTTCGGACACATACGAAGCAAATCGGACCTAAGGTAAGGGAAATATCACAATCTCATTTTTATTCGAGATTGTTTATACTTTGAAATTTTCTGGGGTGTATTTTATCATCCACATCCATGTTTCCTCAACATGTAATATTATTTTCATCCACCTACAATTGTTTAAAACCTATTTTACCCTTCGGTGAGTTTTTAGTAAAAGATATGAAAGGAATCTTTTATTGTTTTTCATACGAGGTACTTTTTGACCTTTCCGACAAAAGTACGAAGAATGTTTTTTTTAACTTATACGGCATGAATGGATTTTTAAAAAATTATTTCCAAGAAACTTCCTTTACAAGTTTTCATGTTTATTTTTAATCAACTTCTTTTATTTTAAAGTCGTATGACATGTTATGAAAGGAAAAATGTTTTTGAAGTATAAAGGATATTTTCCCCAAGAATGGAGTTCAAGTATTTTCTCAAAATTATTTTCCATCTAAGATAATAAAAGGGTTATGTTTTTATCCTTATTATTACATTGGTTTGATTATGTTGTGATGGAAATATTTTTATGAATTCCTTTATCTTATATGAATTGTTTTATGATGTCATGTTGTTTAAGAATTCCATTTTTATTACATGGGTTACGCTATGATGTATGGTTTATGATTATGTGGCACACATAAGAAAGGATTAATTATAAGATGGGTGGGACCTATATCTCCCTCCAATGCATTGGGTTAAGATTTTATATCTCATGAGATAGATAGGGTTGGAACGGTAGGTTATACCGGTTCAGTGAAACAGGACTGAAACGAGGGTTACTCGATTCAGAAAGGGACTTTGTCCACTAAGATAGTCTTGGCAATGAGTCTTGATTAACAAGAAATGATTCTCTATGATTATGTGTGAATTCCACAAAGTTTCATGTTTTATGTTATGATTATTGTGATTACATTTCACTGCCATGATTTACCCCATGTTATGAAATTATGATCTCTTTTGCAGGTTAAGATTTCCAAAAGTTATGTGCTTATGTATATGAGGTGATTGATATTTCTTTTGTTTACCCTTACTGAGCATTTGAGCTCACCCTTTTATGTTTTCTTTTCCCCAGGATATAAAGAAAGGTTTTAGGTATAAAAAAAAGATGATCTTTATGGGAGATGTTGAAGATCTTTCACCACGATTAGAAGATTATATTCCGAGTTTCCAAAGACACTAAACTATTACGGTCCTTGTGTGTGTGTTTTTGTTATGTACTAAGTATTCCGCAAATGTAATGTAATGTCCATGTACGTCAAGATACGGGTCTCTACAGTTGGTATCAGAGGAAAGGTTTAGTCAACCTTTGGAAACTAGGATGCGAAAACTTTAGTGAGATCCCTAGAGATATTTTTAAGGTATGTCTAGGGATGTCTCTATGGTTAAGTATACGTATAGGTTATAGTCCTAGAATTGTGCTAACGATCTTAGAATTAAACCTAAGATGTTAGATATTGAAGGTACTCCCCCTTTATTATGTTGTTTTCCCTAGCATGATTTTTGCCTCTCACACTATTCTTTTTGGGTTTTAGACAATGGCTGGAACCCAAAGGAACCGTGTTGATCAATGCAATGGACAATGCAATGATTGTCCTCCTGAACAAACAAATGTTATGTGAGATGGAGTGAAAAATCTTATTGCTATACTTACACAAGATATGAATCATTCTGGACTTCCAAATGAGCAGAGTAGGGAACAATATTCTATTGAGTCCTTCATGAGGCAACGTCCACCTTCTTTCAGTGGGTCTTCTGATCCACTTGTGGCTGAACAATGGATCAGTACTACTGAAAATATATTTTCAGTTCTTCAATGTTCTGAACATGATAAAGTCATCTTAGCAGTATATCGTTTGGAAGGTGAAGCTGATCAATGGTGGAATCTTACCAAGAATACGAGGCAAAGAGATGAAATTGATTCCATGGAATGGGACGAGTTCAAGAACTTGTTTTTCAGTAAGTACTTCCCTCGTATTCTTCGAACGAATATGGAGAGGGAGTTTCTTGAACTAAAGCAAAAGGATGATGAATCTGTTGGTATATACGAAGCGAATTTTACAAGACTTGCAAGGTATGCATCTGGAATTATCATCCAACCTGAAAGTAAAGTTGATCGATTTTTCAGTGGCTTAAAACCAAGTCTTCGAAGGGCATTAGCTATAAGAGAATTCAGTAGCTATGAAGAAATTGTGCGTTGTGCTATCAAGGTAGAAATGGAAGTTGGTGTTACATATCCATCTCATGGTTTTGACAAGAAACGAAAGATGGAGTTCAAGGAGAAATCTCAGAATAATGGTGAAAAGAAGATAAATGTTTCCTTATGCACAAAGTGTGGAAAGAAGCATGGTGGAGATTGTCTTAAAGGGACTAGAAAATGTTTTAAGTGTGGAAAAGAAGGTCATCGAGAAGCTGAGTGTCGAAGTAATGGAAAAAGGGTTTCTAATGATGTGAATAAAGCAAACACTGCAGAGAACGCACCACCAACACTTCAATGCTTCAAGTGCAAGGAAATGTGGCATTATGCTAATAATTGCCCTAATCCAAGGGTTAGTGATGATCAACATGAGCAACCACTGAAGGCAAAGGACAAAGGGAAATCACATGCGATCACTATTGGAAATGTTGAATATGACAACGATGTGGTGGAATGATTAAGTGTTTATGTAATGGGATTCCAAAATAATGTTGTATCATGGAGTATTGCAATATTTATTGATGTGGTATTCAAAGTGATTGAGATATTTTTTGGAAATAAGATGATATGCGCATAATGAAGACGAGAAAATGAAATGTTTAATAGTATTCATGAGCTCATGATTGATATAAGGACTAAGTGATATCATGGTTTGAGTATATAGAATTTTGAGGATTTTGGTATGTGGAAAGTGTTAACTTTTAACTGCACTCATGTTTTCACTAAGGTATTCAAGAGAATACACGATTAAGGACTTTGAATGTTTGGAATGTGACCAACAAGACATATCTTATGATATGTGGGGATCAACGACAGTATTAAATCTCTGGTAATCGTTGTCACTATATTATGAGAGTGGACTGCAGTATTATGTATAAGCCTAAAGATTAGACTGGATTATGTTGGACATAAGTTAGTATTGTTTAAGGATAGAAGATTTTCGATATTATTGATGGGATGTTATAGTAACGTAGTTTTAGAAAAAGGACAACCTGCAGGACGGACGACAGCCCATCGCTTCGGACAATGCTGTGGGAATCGAACCCACAACCGAAGTGCGACTGGCCTTTATCGCATACCACTGACCTACAGGAAGTCCCTGTTTAGTAGAAACTAGTTTTATTATATTAAGCAGTATGATATATGAAGTATAAGTCCATTTTAGGAACCATATGTGATTAATCTCACTATAGATCGACTTATGTATATAATTTTTGCTAACCTTTTGTTTGAGACAGATGGAATGACCCGTCATTCTATCACATGATCTGATAACACTTCACGAATAATAAATTTAAATTCATTTATTTAAGAGATGAAGTGGAAATTTTACAAGGCACGAACAACAGTGAGATTGTACCAAAATAAAGTAAGTATTTATTCTAATTCAAATTCTTCAACTTTAGGGAAATGATCTTGAAAACCAAAAATGTTGTCCTAGTGATCTTATATCTGATGAATCAGATGGTACCTTAGATCGTCACAAATTTATGGATTTGTGATTACTGGCTTTTCCATAGCCATGTTCTCTACCACTCTCCATCAGAACATGATGGTTAGATTTCTCTTCCATATCCATATTTTCACCTATGTGGAAACCCAGTGATTAGTTTATTTGGGTAATCGTTACATTTCATACTTTAGTTTTTAAAGCCAAGTTTTGGTATTCCTTTTTACGATGTGGGTTTCTATTAAAGAAACTTTCGAATAGTAAACCATTTATAACCCCGACGAATTTCGAGGGCGAAATTCATTTTAAGGGGGGTAGAATGTAACACCCCGAGGTTTTATGAAAAAATATTATTTTTAATGTCTTGTGTTGTACTCTACACCAAAATGATCTTGCACAACACGCATCTTTGACTTGCCTTGTATTACACGCAATCACAACCTTCCTCGATAGCGTGTGTAGTACGCAATACTGAGTTTTACGAAACAACGATATGCTGTTAAAATATTATTAAAACTAGCCGTTATGAATAGTAATAACCACTTTTTAAATTTTAGAAATTTTATCTCTCAAAATGGACTTCATTTTTGGATTCGGAGTTTCGAATTTAGCCTAAGGTGAAATTTTGGTACTTTTCGGATTACTTTCATATTCAGATGAATAGTGAAAATTACTAAATTATAATTAAAAACAACTTTTTCAATCGAAATAATTAATAGTGATAAATTATTAATTTGAGTAGTTTTAAAGTATATTTAGAATATATTTTTACAATTTAATACAATGTTGGTCATTGGACGTAATTTCACATTTAAACCAGACATAAACAAGTGTCAATCTTTTGATAGATATTGTTTCTTAAAAACACGCTATTTGTTTTAACAGCGGGATTTAATTATAAAATTAATTAATGCAACTTCTATGTTATGAATTTGGTAAAATAGACTTCATTTTTGAATTCTGAATATGAAATATAGCTTAGGATGATATTTTGGCATTTTTCTGAAAACTTTCAATTTTTGATGAATAGTGAAACCACTAAGTGGTAGGTTAAAAACTGAATTTTGCATAAAACTTAATTTTACCGCTTCTGTGAATGGAATTTCAAAAATCCGATAGACACGGTTGACGTCAGTAAGTAAAATGTGGTTCAATGAGATGAAAATAATTTTTGGTGAATAGTAACTTTTTACTTTTATTTACCACGGTTAAAAGTAAATAGGGTAATTAAGGGTAAAAATGATATTAATATTACCCTAACACATGTCCTAATTCTATTGGACAAGTGTATTTCGACCAAAAACAACCTTAAGTGTAATATATTATCATTTAGGCCCACTTGGATTAGATTAGTACATTTATTATTATTTAATTCAAAGAAGAGTTAAAAGAGTTAAAATCAATGTTTATTTAACAAAACATTATTTATATAAGGTTGTACATAAGATAAATTCGATTGTAAATATTCATTAGAAAGATAAAAAGATTTCCTACATAATGGAATTTTATTTGTAATTTTTAGACTTTAAATAAATTAATTTATTTATGACACAACAATGATGAAGTAATTACCCTTTTAAGGAAATATTAACATAATTGATGTTATAAATGCTCAAATGAATGTAATTTGAGACTTTTTATGAATTCCACTAATTTTCTAGGTTACTATGATATATTATTGTTGATCTAATCAACTCGTTTTGAACATATAATTCTGTTATGACTTTCACAAAAATCATATATCAAATAGTGTCAAAATTGACACAAAATAGTTTTTAAATCAAATATTATATTATTAATTGTTATTTTATTCTTAAAAATCTATGGTTCGGCCAAATGACTTAGATAAGGATATATGTATTAATAATAAACAATTTGGGGTTAGTTTGGCATGTTATAGTAATTGTATTAACCATATAGTGAAAGAAAACAAAAAGACACGGTAAAAGTTAAATTAATTAACTTAGAGTTAAATCTAATTGATAAGGTGAAAATAATATCCTAAACTTGTCTAAATCCTATTGGTTGATAGGATTTAGACCCATACCAACTTTATCTTTGAAATAAGACCCTTTGGAACCATTATAAACCGATTTTGACTTTAATATAAAATAATATTTTGAGATATTCCTAAGGTGCCCCTCTCCTCCCTTATAAAAGGGTACCTCCTCCCCCTCCTCCTCACACCAAATTGAGCACTCAAGCTCGGCCAAACCCTGCCAAAATCCCTTCTCCACTTCCCTAGAATAATCCTAGAGGTCCTGGTCTTCTTCAAAGACCAATCTGAGTTCCCTAAGTGAAGGATTCAAAGAGGCGTTTCAAAGAAGAGGTAATATTCATTACCGATCTTTTCAATTTATTTCTTCTTCAACTTCTTCTTCTTTAGTTGTTTCATGATAAAGTAATAACATCAGTATTTCTTATATACTGATATGTTATTATAAATATGAAACAACTATAATTAACCTTCTATCCATCCTACGGAAAAAGGAAATCACCGCGCGTGCGTACGTACGGAATACCGTCTCCACGCCGTGGTGTAATCTATTTTCCGCCACCACCTTAATTGGATGGGTATAATGGTGTAAAGAATAACTATACATAGTTATTACAACATCATATTGATTATGATATATTTTATAATCCACTCCAATTCAATTCAATATTTATGGAAATGATATCATCGCTTGTGCGTACGTACGGACTACCGTCTCCACGACGCGATGAGATTCATTCTCCATGTTAACCATTTAAGAATGATTATAAAGTATATATAAGAAATAATAATGAAATATATGACATTACAAAGCTACTGGAATTATGTATATATATATATATATGTATGTCATCTACTTACTTCCATTCAAGACAATAAGGAAAGGAAAACAGCGTTCATGCGTACGTACGGACTACCGTCTCCATGAACGTTGTTTTTCATTTCATTTATCTATCTATTATATATATATATACACTAAATATATATGATATATAAATCATATTTTTTATTTTGGAAGTAAGTAAATCATGATATAAGTAATAATAATGTCAAGAACAACAATTCAAAACACCTACGATAAATGAAACGATTTTACCCAAAACGCTTCTTTAACATGGAATTTACAAAAGAACGGGTAATATAATGTCACAAGTGAACCATATATGATATCATAACAATGAATATGATTCTGTAATAAGTCAATGACATTATGTAAATCATTATACAGGAGGTTCGGACACATACGAAGCAAATCGGACCTAAGGTAAGGGAAATATCACAATCTCATTTTTATTCGAGATTGTTTATACTTTGAAATTTACTGGGGTGTATTTTATCATCCACATCCATGTTTCCTCAACATGTAATATTATTTTCATCCACCTACAATTTTTTAAAACCTATTTTACCCTTTGGTGAGTTTTTAGTAAAAGATATGAAAGGAATCTTTTATCGTTTTTCATACGAGGTACTTTTTGACCTTTCCGACAAAAGTACGAAGAATGTTTTTTTTAACTTATACGGCATGAATGGATTTTTAAAAAATTATTTCCAAGAAACTTCCTTTACAAGTTTTCAAGTTTATTTTTAATCAACTTCTTTTATTTTAAAGTTGTATGACATGTTATGAAAGGAAAAATGTTTTTGAAGTATAAAGGATATTTTCCTCAAGAATGGAGTTCAAGTATTTTATCAAAATTATTTTCCATCTAAGATAATAAAAGGGTTCTGTTTTTATCCCAATTATTACATTGGTTTGATTATGTTGTGATGGAAATATTTTTATGAATTCCTTTATCTTATATGAATTGTTTTATGATGTCATGTTGTTTAAGAATTCCATTTTTATTACATGGGTTACGCTATGATGTATGGTTTATGATTATGTGGCACACATAAGAAAGGATTCATTATAAGATGGGTGGGACCTATATCTCCCTCAAATGCATTGGGTAAAGATTTTATATCTAATGAGATAGACAGGGCTGGAACGGTAGGTTATACCGGTTCAGTGAAACAGGACTGAAACGAGGGTTACTCGATTCAGAAAGGGACTTTGTCCACTAAGATAGTCTTGGAAATGAGTCTTGACTAACAAGAAATGATTCTATATGATTATGTGTGAATGCCACAAAGTTTCATGTTTTATGTTATGATTATTGTGATTGCATTTCACTGCCATGATTTACCCCATGTTATGAAATTATGATCTCTTTTGCAGGTTAAGATTTCTAAAAGTTATGTGCTTATGTATATGATGTGATTGATATTTCTTTTGTTTACCCTTACTAAGCATTTGAGCTCACCCTTTTATGTTTTCTTTTCCCTAGGATATAAAGAAAGGTTTTAGGTATAAAAAATAAGATGATCTTTATGGGAGATGTTGAAGATCTTTCACCACGATTAGAAGATTATATTCCGAGTTTCCAAAGACACTAAACTATTACAGTCCTTGTGTGTGTGTTTTTGTTATGTACTAAGTATTCCGCAAATGTAATGTAATGTACATATACGTCAAGATACGGGTCTCTACACTCCCCATATTACAAAGGCTGCTGACTAGTAGAGAGATCCTAGGGTGTTTTCATGGGGAGACTATGCCCTCATAGATCAGAATGGATCACAATGTTATAAGTTAAATGAAAAAGAAAATAGATTCAATAATAATATTTCGTCACTAAGACAATAGGACCAGTGAACCAATATAGTGGGAACCTGAATAATAAATATATAGCATTAAAAATAATAAATGAGAAAATATCTGACATAAAAAAACAAGTGGAAGATGAATAATAAATAGATTTAAAAGACGATGATAATGATGTTAGGTAACTATAAAAAATGATTTCATGTTGAATATGGGATATATTCATATACCACATGCTATCAAATATACAAAAGGTCAAACATTAGATACTACTAGCATCAAGATCATATGATCGGTCCTATGATCCCATAATCCACCATTAAAAATACAATAATGCATTGGAAGTTAGCCACTTCCCTTTATCTATACCTTCAATAAAGAAGTATACTTGGGTACCGAAGGTGGCCCATGGAGGGCGTGAGAAATAATCATTAGTGCACCACCAAAGGTGTCTAGATCAATCCACTTCAAGAAATATAAAAAATAATAGTGTTTCATGAATAGAAAATGTAATGAAATAAATAAATAAAACAATGCTTCGGTCTGAGTTCCTCAATGGAAACCCGCCCGACACCACATATTTCGGCCAAATCCAAATTTATGAACCAAGGTAACTAGTCT
This sequence comes from Viscum album, assembly GCA_963277665.1. Taxonomy (NCBI): domain Eukaryota; kingdom Viridiplantae; phylum Streptophyta; class Magnoliopsida; order Santalales; family Viscaceae; genus Viscum; species Viscum album. The sequence goes on from OY728148.1 coordinate 804,807,284, forward strand.
AATAATGATAGGTGCGTACATGACTCAACAAGTCATGATAGAAGCATAGATTCTAACCATTTATTAAGAAAAATAATCATGGATAAGAGGAAGACATGGTAAAATAAGTAGAAATGACCTCATCTACCTAACATGTATAGATATCATAATACGACATAGAATTTCCATAATCAGAGTTACTAGAAGCATCACACTTAGATTGAGATTTATCCTTATTGAAAATCTTAAGGATGTTTGTTTCCACCTTCTTGGACATCTTTAAAGACAATATGTTAGACATGTTACTAGGAAGAATAGAATAATCCTTGCATGGTTTCCACTTTGAAGGAATAGAGGTGAAACCCTCACCACCAGTCTTATTTCCCTTGAGACCCAATATTACATCATTGAAAGATAGATGGCCACCACTACCCAAATCCTTGATAGGTTCATACACCATTCATCACAAATATAACATCATACATGGATCAACCTAAGCTTTTGATTTAGCGTCGCAGATGCTTCCCAAAATCCGCAATCCCACAATTCATAATTTAACAAAAAAGAATCACATGAAAACTAGTAAAGTAATTTGTAAAATATAGTGTGGCACTATGAGCCTATCCCAGGTGATCAATAAAGAATCCCAAGTGTCACTACAGAAGCTCCAAAATCTACTCAATACCGTAGAGCCCATCCAAGGTGTCCCATAAAAGGCTTCACTCATATCACACTCAGCATGATGTGATACCTGCTGAGTCTATCCCAGGTATCTCACATAGGAGACAAAGTATCACCTAAGGAATGGTATAACCATATTTCTAATGAGACCATCCATAGTGACTCCCCTAGGAATCATGCTTCACTCATGGGTATAATAATCCACCTAAAGATCCCATACAAGGAAAGATAAATGCCTCTCCCAGCACCTAAAGTAGTTCAAATAGAATGAATGGAGATTCTATCAATGGAATCCTTAAGTTGGGACATGTTTTCTCTCCCATCCTATAAGAATACAAGGAATATCTTTTATAATCACATATCATCAATAAAGCATTACAATATCACATTCTAAACAAGCTTTCCAAAAGACATTATCCAATAAAAAAAACTTTTTCATAAGACAATAAACACATGGAACTAAGAAAAAAGCATGAAATATATGGAACATGGCATGGATCATAAGAATGAAGCATAAACAGTGAGCCCCATGTCATATTGAATAATCAATGAGGCACAAATCATAAGCACATGGTAATGAAATAATTCATATAACATTAAGTATGAGTAATAAGGCCTAACTCATGGCCTACCATTCATCTTTATTCAAGTCATTAACTTATGGATTTTGTTTACAAAGGCAGATAACCTAAAAGGGTTTTCAAATAATCAGATTCAATGAGAATTAGTCATTGAAGGGGAAATCTCACCCATTTGGGTAGCTAATTTTAAGGAGATGAACCAAAAGGTTGATTCTCCACTCACTAGGGTTGTACCAAACATGGGAAAACATTGAATTTATTTTATTTAACAAATTAGAGGCATCACTGAAAATGTATGGTGTATATCTCAATGATACACCATATAGAAAGAGAATAATAACTGATAAAGAAACTAAAATACCTACCTTAGGTTCATAGAAGACCACCCATCCATTATTGGCCCTCGAATCAAGCAAGAGAAAGATACATACAAGAATTCATCAAATTCCTAGAAAATAGGGAACGAGAGGTCACACTAAATAGTGAAACATAGAAAAGAGAAAACAATAATGGAAGGAAGAGGAGTGCATATGTTACCTTAAGATTTCAAATGCACCAGATGATGAAGGATTTGGAGTTCAAATGGAGGAGGAAACAAGAATCCTATGTTGGGTTGAGGAGGGATCTCACATGGATATTGGAGATGAAATGAATGGAGGAGAAGGAAATTAGTGTTTTAAAATATTTAAAGGAAAATGGTTATTTTCCATTTAAAAATTGGGCCACATAGTTTGGCCACATGGTTAGGCAAACTGTGCACCAACCGTGTGCCCAATTCTACATAAGGAGGGACCCCACAAAGTTTAGGAAAAAAGATTGACTAACCATGAACAAACCGTATGAAATTTCACTATCATGTGTGTATGAAACACTTGTATAGGCATGTTCATGGGCTTCTATAGTTGAGGGAAAACTATGTTGACCCCTTATCCCCTTTTCCACACTTCTTAATAGTTAGGAAAACCATCTTGACTATGTTTCATATTTTCTATTAATCGTTTGGTTGAGTCTGTTTTCCAAAATATTGGGTCTCTAGTCTCCAAACAAGCCCGAAACACCCTCAAGACCTCGATTAATTCATTGTGTAACATTAAAAGAGAAAAATCAGGGAATTATTATTGAAAAAATGGTATGCACCTTTGAGAAATATCATGACATTTCAGGAGAATCAGTCCAACATCTCAAAAACCATTAGTCACTGGTCGGTAAACATAAAGCATTATTCCATGAATCTAATTGGGATTCATAACATCATTTTTGCCATCCCCAATCATTCTATAATAAATCATTAACATTTTTTTTCAAATTTCAATAATCCATTACTTCCATCACATTATACGAAATTCATAATTAAACTATTTCACTATTTACCAAAATACATATTCGTAAAAAGTTCTTCCAAACATTTAATAAAAAAATATGCCCCTTTAAACCATTTCCATTTACTTTCTCAATCACAAAGTTTATCATGGTCCCAATGGAACTTTAAATCAATGAAAGGATCACAAAATACCCCACATCATCTAACATTTCAATAAAAATTAAAATAAAACATTCTCAATAAACATTTTGAAATCATGCTTTAAACATGGGTCTTTCCCATTAGAACCAAAATGAGGGCTAAGACGTCTATATTCCATGAAATCCATTTAAAGTGTCACCACACTCATATTTTAGATCAAACTTTTAAATACATTTAATAACCATTTAAAATCACATGGAGGTTAACACATCCATTAAAAATAAGAATCATTTCAAAACATAGCTTTCCTCCATTTTCATCTGAAACCTGTTAAAACCAAAATCACAATTTAAAACTATTTCAAAAGTCTCATAGTCATTTTAATGAAAACCTAACAAATAAAACATTCTACTTACAATGTTTGGAACACCGTGTGGTAGCCAAAGGTCCGATATCACATCAAAACTGATCAAATAAGAACCATAATAAGTCCAAGTTGTCAATATAATTCCAAAACCAATTTATTAAATCAAGGGATAAAGAATAAAACAAATGAGATCTGAGGAAAATACCATAATTAACATAAAAAAAACTATTTAGACTATGGGTAATGCTCTTAGACCACCTACCTCATCAAAAAATCTTTCTAAATTCAACTCGAAAGAATGATGGCCTTGATAAGGCCTATCCAAGTCTCTTCCCACCTCCTTGGCACCGAATCATGATCATCTCGATCACCCAAGCCTTAACCTCAATCCAAAAAACAACAATTAATTAATTATAAAAATATTATTAATTAATTAACTTAAACCCAACAAGGATTAATTTAGGGAAACTCACCGGCTCATTGTACCATATAGAAACAAAGAGAACAACACATCAAAGACCCACAACATAACCTTAACCACATAGAAGCAAAAAAAATATCCATGAAACACCCCAAAAGAAGGGATGTAAGAGGAGGAAGGCGGTTGGTGAACCCTTGGTTTGTGCATCTAGAATGGGTGATAAAGGGGGTAGAGAGGTTGAAACCATAAGGGGGTATTTTTTTTTTCAAATACCCCTTTTATTGAAATATGGGCAGCCACATAGTTTTACAAACCGTGCACCAACCGTGAGGTTGGCTCTATCAGTGGAAGAAACTCACATGGTTTTCCCACACATTTGGCCAAACTATTCACTAATCATCCACACTGCTACTTTCCAACAACCCCACCTTCATATGGCTAGGCCGTATAGTTTGAAAAACCATACGCCAACTATGCCATCATCATTGCCTCCCCTCTATAGCAAGCCACATGGTTTGTTTGAAACTATGCACAAATCATGCACCATTCCTCATAGCCTACTCATCCTAGAATGGTTTTACCCAAACCAAGCTCTAAAAATATATCTCAACTATCCTTATTTCAAAATGAACTTAAAAACTCTTGAACATCTAGTTATCATACATTTTCTCATAAACTATACACACCAAACCATGCACCCTTTCTAAAAACCCCAAAACTTATGAAAATTAACCTGACGCCTATGAAGTTCATATTAACACCCGAGATACCCTAAAATAACTATTCCTTATCACAAAACACCACTATGAGGCATACTAACTCTTGGAATCTCATTCCTAGTCTTAGTTCCATATTTAACCCATCCAATAAAGAAAACTCAAACTCCTTTATAAATTTTCGATCCATCCAGACATGGGATCTGAGAATCACCCGACCATAATAATTATATTACTCAACAATTATTGATGGTTATCCACTTACATCACCCGAACTATGTTGGTCAAAAAAATTTCTAAACAACATCCTCATCTAAACTTTGAAAGTTGAGAACACTATAGAGTCACAACCTCCAACCCAAGGCCCTTAACTAGCAGTAAATCTAATCTGACTCCTATTAACAAACAAAAACACCATGATGAACTTACCTGATACCATCCAACCAGAAAATTTATTACAACATCACCCGATCAAGAAAAAATATATGGTGTTCCTCACCAAATCTGTATACTCAACACCATTATCATCATGAAAATCCAAACAAACATGGAATCACATGACCAAAATCACATAACACCATTCTCAACCTAACACATCCCAACACCCACAAGAATAAAATTAATAATATCCATCCAGCCTCATCATAGAAAACAAATTGAAGTGGATACATACCCACAATCCATACCAAACTACTTTCCTGAACCACCTTGTTCCTGAATCCAATTCCCAGATTGATCATCTACCGCAATTGATCTACCATTAGTGTTACCTAAAATATTTAAGTTCACACTAAAATGGTTTCCAAATGGCTTCACAATTCCACTTTGAATAATCCACAGTCATTTCCAAAAACTCATGAACTATCAATCATAGGGGTCATATCACCACACCTACTGCATCACTCCCCACCATAAGAGTTTCATGATCACCAACATTCCCAAACATCCTAAACCATTTAATACCATTCTATAACCATTGATAACTCAAGAATTGGAAGTGGGTTTATTACTATAACCTAATATACCAAATGAAACATCAATTATTGTCTGTTCCCAATATCCAAGAATGGTACCCATGGAATTTATCGATATATAGTCTATTCAGAGTACCTCACTTGTAAATAGTCGATGGTGCACATCCCACCATATGAATCCATATTCGTTGCTCATGAATTGTAACCTCCAAGAGCACTATTATATAAACAAAATAAAATAATCTAGTTAGGTGTATAACCATTTATCTCTTAGTGTACCTATGATGATGTAATGATATTGGAATTGATCATCACTCTAGAGAGTATGCCAATATTTCTTCAATGAAAAAAAACACCACATATCTAGTCCTGTTGTCACTCATATCTTTAGGGACATGAAAAACCATCACAAGTCATGAGTCTCCATACCTGCAAGAATATAATCACATCCACATCTACCATCATTTTACCCATGACTGCCTGATATACTCAAGAACCTTGGGTGTACACTCTCATTCATCAAATCCACAAACAGAACAACACAACATGTCACCTCATGCTTGTGCCTCCAAGATCTCATTATCTCTTAACCATTACACACACTTGTGTGACCCAACCACATAATATGATTACAACTCCAATGAGTCAAACATTTTTATCCATATACTTAAAACCTTATCCACTATCTATGCCTATATCACCCATCATACAGAGACCTTGGTTTTTTTTAAACCAAAATCATCTCGTAAGACAAAAACCTATTTCATGACCAATCAAGACTTGAGAATCATTTTAGAGTTCTACTATTATCACCTGTTCTCTCATTTAATTCTTGGATACATGTCAAGAACAAATTTACTTAAGCACCTAGCCAATATTTCCCTTATAAAAACACATTATCAACAAACACCAACACTCTGAGTGCTTTCAATTTCAAGGAAACTAGAAACCTCTCTTTTCCTCTTGAAAACAACTCTTACTCATAGACACCACCCAAAGTAGAAATTTTCTTATAAAAACACATTTACCCGAGCACCTATTGTTCTCATGATCTGAATCATAAACATTAGGCACATCTCACCTATACCACCATCACATGATTAAGGCACTAAAACAATATTTTACTCATGAAACCAACCATAATTTTAAATCACTAGCACTCAAGTTATCTTTATAAACAAAGGTATCCAATGAGCCTAACCTCAACCATGGATACACCCTTCATCCACTATTCTAAAAATCCCCAAGCATCCATATGTTCCCCCAAACACCCAATAGAACTTGTAAATTGATCAAACATTATCACTAGTAACCCTTGAAAGACAGGTGGCACCACTCCCAAGATTGGAGTCATGTCAAAAGGTCACTAGGTCCAACCACTCAATGTTTACACCAACTCATAGAAGGACACAACTCATGGGGCATCAACATGGATCCATCTCATCATTAAATGAGATTAGAAAAATGAAACAACGTCCTCTATGGTCCCACACTATTAAGGTTTCATATACCTTCCAATATTCCACAAATAGGGAACCAATCCTCTCCAAGAATCGTTACATCATACCACTCCTTGGAGAACCCATACATACAACCAACCTTGAACAAAACCACCCACATAGGTCCAATGATTTTATACTTATACCACACTAACTAAATAAGGTATCTATACCAACTATTCATGGGGACCACACCAACATCACCTTATTAAAAAATCTCACCTTATATCCAAACATCCTTCCCTAAGAAGGAAATCCATAAAATAAAACACTAGAATTCCTATAACATGTGGATGCTATATAAATACCATGATACACGAACCACCACTTTCCATGACATGTAAAGAGTAAAAACCAAATCAAGGCCTCTTTCCCACAAGAAAAGAAACTTCAATCAGTCATAAATAGTCAAATCCAGACAACATGTATATCGCGTGAAGAAAAAATCATATACACCCATAACTTCACGAATCCAAAACATAGATCCCAACCCCTTGTAACATGGATTTACTACAAGAATATTTGTTCCTAATGCACTAGCTTGGTATCCACCTCAATCTATGACACATTCTTATATCTCATGTATATCAAATCATAGATACTAATATAATAGGAATGAAAATATCTCTAATACAACTTTTTAATATCCCATCATGAGTGCCCTAAAAAGGTTCCTCGATTTGAATCACCGCATGACCTAAATAATGCCTCCTTATACAAATGAGGCTTCTGATTAGTAGTGAGGGTCTAAAATGGGGCTGTGATGACACTATTCACCCATATGAGAGTTCACAAATAGAATTACATAGCCAAATATCATACACAATAGAGAATGTTAAAGGAATAAATAAACTAAAACTAAAACATGATTTAATAAAATGTAATTCAATAAAGGCTCGAAAAACCATGTCACACCTACAACCAACTACACACTGGATCAGTTACATACATACCAAATAAAATAAACCACAAATGGCTCCAAATATTCACTGAGCCAAACCCATCTAGTCACTTGATATAACTCAAGAAATCTGGCTCGACCAATCCAAACTAAACATCATCTACAAACTAAAATATGCATTTAATAAACATGTGAGAGATTCTTGAGCAACAAAGTGAAATGGTGCCCCAATTAGGGTGTGATTACAACTTAGTAGGAAACCACTAGAGGTTTATAATGAAAGTACCAATCAGTATAATAGTGTATACAAGAATATAAAAATAGTATTGAAGAAGGAAAATTAAATATGTTTAATTATTTAACAATGTTTAATTAATCACTTTTATTCTTTGTCCCCAAATGTTAGCCATTTACATAAAATCACCTTAAACCAAGATGGTCATCTGAGCCAAATATCACAAGGGTAACCAGTTTGAATTCAAGGATACTCAGTATAATAACCCAACATGGATCTAATATTCCATGTATGTTCATCGAAACCAGTAGGTAAAAAGTCAAAAAACATATAATTAATCCATGAATCCAAACAAGACTCATGAAACCATGTCAAACCATTCCAAATTTTATGTTACAAGTCAAAAAACACAGAGTATCAGTACATGAATCCAACCAGGACTTAGAATTATATAACTAACCATCCTAAAATTGATATCGAAATCCATGTCTAAACCCTTGGGTTTAAGAGAATTATTCCTTCCCCTAAAAATCTATGATTCACTAGGGTTCTTACAGTGTTAGTCTATCCCACCCAAAAATAGGTAGTGGATCTACAGAGTCTCACCCTAGATTCCACTTAGTGGTGCCCCAAGATGGTGGTCAAAAGGCCGTAAGTGTGTCTCCCCATATGCTAGAGGTTTCCGACTAGCAGCGAGAGACTAGGGTGTGTCCATGGAGACACTATTCCCTCATAGATCCGAGAGTATCAAAGTGGTATAAGATAAATGAGAAAGATAAACAAAGTAGTAATAATAGTTATACACTAAGACAAAAGGACAAGTGACTCGCTATAGTGGAAATTTGAATAAGAAATAGACAGTAGTGGAAATAATATATGAGAAATGTCCTATATAAACAAATAGTAGAATATGAATAATAAATAGATAAAAAATATGATGACAATAATGTCAGGTAACTTTACAAAATGACTACATGAAAAATTGGGGACACATGAATATACCACATGCTATAAAATATACCAAAAGTTCTAGAAGAAGATACTACTAGGATCATGAGAATAGGCTTGATCCTATGATCTCATACTCCATCCTCTAAAAGACAATCAATCATTAGAAGTAGCCCTCTTCACTTTAGCTATACTTGTAATAAAGTAGTCTACTTGGGTACCTAAGGTGGCCCAAACAGGGTGTGAGATATACTCAGTTGGTCACCACCAATGGTGTCTAGATCAACCCATTTTATAAAATATAAAAATGTTCAGTGTATTGATAACAAAAAAAGTAAGGAAATAAATAAATCAAACAATTATTCATTTCAGGCACCTCAATGAACACCCTACTGATACCACCTACTTTAGCCAAAGACAAATGTATGAACCAAGGGAACCAGAACAATAGATATAGGTGTGTACATGGGTTATCAAAAATATAGCATCAAGCATGGATTGAACCATTATAGTGATTTACCTTTGTGGATGAATTCCATCATCATCAATTAGAAAATTCATAATTTAGAAAAATGGAATCACATGAAAACTAGTAATGACATTTGTAAAATCTAGTGTGGCGCCCTGATCCTGTCCTAGGTGATTCATAAGGAATCTCAAGTGTCACTGTAGGAGCTCCCAAATATACCCAATACCACAGAGCCCATCCAAGGTGACTAATAGAAGGCTTTTCTTGTATCACTCTTAACATAGTGTCATAACCATTGAGTCTATACTAGGTTTCTCACATAGGGGACTGAGTATCACCTAAGGAATTGTATAACAATATTTCCAATGATACCATACACGATGCCTCCCATTGGGAACCCATTTCACTCATTGGAATAATAATCCCCCTAAAGATCCTGTAAAAGGAAAGATAAGTGTCACTCCCAGCGCATAAAGTAGTTCCAATACAAATCATGGAGAGTCCATCCATGGAATCCATATGTCAGGACCCATGTTCTCTCCAAGAACATAATCTTATAAATAACTACTTTCACAATCACATATCATCAATAAGGCATTGCATTATCACATGCTAAATAAGCCAGAAAAATCATTATATCCAATATAAGAAACTATGTCATAAGACAATAAACTCAATTCACTAAGAAACATGCCTGTAAAATATGGAACATGTCATGGAACATAAGCATGAAGCATATTTAATGAGGCCCAAGTCATAATTCATAAGCAACGAGGCATAAAGCATAAGCATGAGGTAATGACATAAGGCATATAACATTAAGCACGGGGATTAAGCCCTAACTCATGACCTACCATTCATCTTAATTCAATTCATTAACTAATGGAATTTATTTTAAGTAAAAAATACCCAAAAGTGTGTTTAAAAAATTATAGTTAAGGGGAATTAGGCCTTTAAGGGGAAATATCACCCATTAGGGTAGTTAACATCAAGGCGATCAACCCAAAGGTAGATTCGCCACTCACTAGGGTCATATTGGACATGGGAAAACATTCAATTTATTTTATTTATAAATTTTGATGCATCAATTGAATGGTATGGTGTGTAGAATAATAGCATAACATATATAAATAAATGGAACATTGAGAAAGAAACTAAACAACCTAGCGTAGGTTCATAGAAGACCACTCATCTATTGTCGGCCCTCAAATCGAGCAAGAACAAGAGAGATCAAATAAATCATAAAATTCCTTGAAAATAGGGAAAAATTGGTCACACCTAAATAGAGAAATATAGAAAATAGAAAACAAGAATGGATGGAAGAGGAGTGTAGAGTATACCCAAAACTTTCTAGCACCTTTGAGGATAAAGGATTTAGAGTTGGGATGGAGAAGGAAACAAGAAGCCTATGATAAATTGGGGAGAGATATCACATGACTAATGGAGATGAAAATGAGGGAGGAGAATAAAATTATTTTTTATAAAACATTATAGGGAAAAGTATCATTTACCCTTAAAAAAATTGGGTTGCATTGTTTGGCCATATGATTGGCCAAACCATTCACCCACCATTTCCCATATTCTACTTAAGGTGTGACCCCACATGGGTTAGGCCCATAGTTTGACTAAACATGATAAATCCATGAAAAATTACACTATTTTGGATGTATAAAACACATGAACATGTATGAGCCTAGGCCTACATGGTTATTGAAAAACTGTGCAGCCCACCTTCTCCCTTATGGCACACTCCTTCACAGATAGGGAAACCATGTGGACTAGTTTTCATGGTTTCTCTTAATCATGAAACCATGTATGTTTTCCAAAACATTGGGTCTTTGGGCTATGAAAAATACCTAGACACCCTCATGAACTCTATGACTTCATTGGGTAACATTACAATGGAAAAACCAAGTAATTAAAACTGAAATCAACAGTATGAACCTTTGAGAAAATTAGAGACATTATTGGAGTGTCAGCCTAACATCTCAAAACCATTAGTGATAGGATGGTAAAGATAGAGCATCTGTCCATGGATCCAAATGTGATTTGGCACGTCATGTCAGACCATCCCCAATCCTTTCAATATCAATCATTAACATTTCATTCCAATTTCCTTAATTTATTACTCCCATCACATTAAACCAAATTCACTATTAAACTATTTCACCTTTTAACCAAATACATCTTGATTAAATATTCTTATAAACATTTTAAAATCAAACAGAACTTTTTAAACCATTTACATTTCCTTTCATAATCACTAAATTTACCATGGTCTCAACAAACCTCTATATCAGAACAAGGCTCACATAAAACTCAACATTAACTCATGTGTTAATAAATAATAAAATAGAAAATTATCATTAAACATTTTGAAACCACCCTTTAAACATGATTCTTTACCAGTGAAACCCAAATGAGTCCCAAGGACTCCATATTCCATTAAATCCATTTAAACTATCACCACACTCATATTTCAGATCAAACATTGAAATCCATTTAAAACCCATTTAAAATTACATTGAGGTCAACACCTCATTTCAAAACAAGAATCATTTCAAATCATATATTGTACCCATTTTCAATAAAAACCAGTCAAAAACCAAATCCCATATTTAAAACCACATAAATTGATTCATAGGAATTTTACTAAACACTTAAAAGATAAACATTCTACTTATAATGGTTGGATCACCCTGTGGGTGGCCATAGGTATGGTCTCACATCACCACAGATCCCACACGATCTGTAGGAAGTCCAAGGCAGCAATATAAGGCCAAAACCAATTTTTTTAAATTAAGGGAGAAATAATACCATAAATTTTCTCTAGGTATATACCACAATTCACATATACAATAATTATTAAGACTATGGGTAAATCTTATAGACCACCTACCTCGTTAACGAATCTTTTAAAAAAATTCCAAAGCACGGAGGCCTTACCAAGGTCTATTCATGTATCATCTTAATTTATTAGAATCCAACTAAGCTTATATAGATCAACCAAGACTTAAAATCATATAATAACAACAATTAATTAATTATAATAATTATACTTAATTAATTTACCAAAATCAAACATTTCAAAATGTTAGAAAACTCACTGTGTCATCATGCCACATCGAATTGAAGCCAACCACTCACTAAAGAACTACATCATAACCCCAACCACATTACGGGCCAAATACCTAAGAGATTATACTAATTATATATTTAATTAAATTAATTCGTTAGTAAAAATGTAGTAAAATTCACCACGAATGCATACCTCAATAAAATTCCACATAATGACACGTGGAATCTAGCTCATTATCTTTTCTACCCAATCCATACAAAAAACCCATGATAAATGGATGATTCCACAATGATATAGTGTAATATTAAACAAAACCTAAACTAAATATCCATAAAATTAGAGAGAAATAAGAAGAGTAATAAAGAAGATCACCAAAGGAAGAGAACTCACCTAAAATGAAAAGAAATCACCATGAAACACCCCAAAATCAAGGGATGGAAATGTGGAATTGGGTTAGAGAAACCTTGGTTCATGTTCTTGTAATGGGTTAGAAAGGGGGTGGAGATGCTGAAAACCCAAAGGGGGTATTTTGGAAAAATCCCCCTTTTAATGAAATCTAGTCAGCCGCACAGTTTGGCTGCAGGGTTTTCCAAACCGTGTGCTAACCGTGTAATTGGATCTATCCAAGGAAACCACTCACACAGTTTGACCACATGGTTGGACAAACCATGCTCCAATAGTTCACACCCCTACTATCCAACATCCTCGTATTCCTAAAATTTTGCTGCATGGTTTAAGAGATATTGTGCCAACCATGATATCAGCACTGCCTCCCCTCTACAATAAGGCATACTGTTTGTAAGAAACTGTGTGCAACCAATGTTCTATGCTTCATAAACTTCTCTACCTAAAATGGTTCCTATTTTATCCTCATAAGGTTTACCCCAAACTATGTTATATCCATTAAAAAAACCATTATCAGTTCAAAATTATCTGAAAACCTTATGAGCATCAAGGTGTTGCACAGTTTCTCCTATACCGTGAATGCCAAAACTTCCACCCTTTTGAAAGAAGGTGGATGATTAAAAAATAAATATCCCAAGATTAAAATAAGTAATGTAAAAATATGTTGAAATATATGAACAATACATTTTATGAAATTTTTTTTAATGGTTTCATATAAAAAAGGCATTGGATGAAAAAACATTCCTATAACGTAGGATGATTTGGAAATACAATATAAGTGATAAATCATTTATCATATAGAAATTTCATTCAAATATTTTTAATGTAGACCAAAGTAGTATTAAATGAACTTATTATATTAATGAGGTCTAGATAATGACAATTATAAAATTATCCAATGAATACAATCACCGAAGAGTGGTATTATGGATAAAAAGAAGTGGTGGGGTAAATTTCCCTATCATAGGTAAATAATTTTCCAAGGGAAAAAATTAAATAGGTATAAGAAATTTAAAACCCCAATAATAATAGATGTTAAGAGAATTATTATCATTTTATAAATAAAGAAAATAAAAAAATCCCCAGATGGATAATTTTTCAAACACAATACCGATTTGAAATTGAGATTGAATAAGAAACCCTTAATGTAAGGGTAACTTAAGAATAAAAAGAATATAATAAGATTACCATGAAATGGAAATTAGAATATTTTTAAATGCAATATATTAATTATAATTGAAGGGAATGGAGTAGATAATACACAATATAAAAATAATGATGGTGCACAATATCAAACTTGTCTCAGGTAATTGAAAATAGAGAAAAAAACCCTTAAAAATTAGATATCTTTTGAATAGAAATAATTTTGAAGAAATAAAATGATATGGATCTTATAATACCATAAATTACATGTATATTTGATAATAAATTCATTAATAAGTAATTATTCCATATTAATGATATCAAGGTGGACAATAATAATTATGTCTCAAGAAATTAAATTGAGACAATGAATCCATTACCTTGTATTCTTTATTAATAAAACACAAAATAACATCATATATAAAAAAATAACTATGTTAATAAATTATTCCATAATATTATTCATATTTATTTCCAATTATACAACTCATTCAGATCCATTTATTATAAATATATTAGTTGATTATGGTTTATTTTCATTATAAAATTTTAGAAACTCCCATTTCTTGTTTCAATCATGTTTTGCAATGGCGTTGTCAATTTTTTCTTACTAATAAAAATTTAATATTTATAATATTATAAAAGATAATAGAATCATGGTTTTTAAATTATTAATCATATCTAGTTTTCATTCAACAAATGATAAATATAAGGTTTGTAAAAATGGAAATCCTGAAGAACTCATTTCAGCATGTTTAACGATAAAAAGTTGTTACATTAATAAATATATTAAATATTAATAAATCATACAACTAATAGTTAAAAAATATTCAATAAATTATTATTACATGATATTATCATTATATAATATTCATTAATCATACATTAAATAAATATTATAACATAATTTTATTAAGTAGTAAAACCAACCCAAACGAGAGAGTGTTATAATGATTCAATGAGTAATAATATGTTTTTATATAATTTTAATATATTTTTAAAGAATATTAAAAATGTAATAATTATCATCTACCTTCATTAAATTAGTTATGTATTTATGAAAAATGAAATTCATCATTTGTAGATGCAGTAGTCTGCACATATGAATGATTAACGATTCCATTTATAAAAAATGGGATGGAATAAAATTATATGATAAATCATCATTTAATAATTATAATAATAACATAAAAAACAAATTAATTCATTAAATATATACTTAGCATCATCTATGATAGGTGTTTATGAAAAATGAACCATATTATTTCGTGGAAATGGTAGTCTACAAGTACACATAATCGATGTTGTTTTTTTTATCTTAGTGAATAATTGTAATATCCCGGAATTTATGCATAATTTGTTTATTATATGGAATTATTTCAAGACTGTGAAATCTGAAGACGCGTGATTCTGAGGCCCGAAGTGCCCGGAATGATCCGTGGAAGTTTTGTTAAGCTTTGATTAGTACACATAAGCATTTTTCCTGAAAAAGTAGAATAACTCTTATATGGTTTTCCAGATCAGAAATCAGAGGGCACTATTGCGATCATGATTGTAGGTTTACTCTAAGCATGACTTAAGTTTAGTCGACGCGAGCCTCCAGTGTGAAAAACCAAAAATGGCATAACCGTAAATAAAATAATTAAATAAAATTATTTTATTTTTCAAATGCTTATAACTCAAGAATGGTAACATGGATTGAAAGTACAAGACCACCGCTGAACTCATAAGGGTATTCTTTCCTTAGGCTGATACTAACATCGGTCGGAGCGGGCCACCAGTGAAAGTTAGTTTTTCCCATAAATAAGGTAATTAAGTGGAAATTATTTTATTGTAAAATCCATAACTTCTAATCGGTAACGTGGATTGAAAATAAGAGATTACCATTGGGTTCTTTGGGAAATTTTCTCCTTAGGCAGAGCCTAACCTCGATCGGCACAAGTCGAGGGTGAACGTTAATAATTTATTGAATTTTTTTGGGTACATTTATTAAACACATGAGAGGTGTTTTCTAAATTTTGAACCGTTGCTCGGATTAAAAATCCGAGGTCATCATTGAATTTGCAGCATCGAGATTCACTTAAGGGAGGCTTTACTTTGGCCATAGTAATTATGGAGAAAAAGTTATGTTTTGTGACTTTTTAAAAGAAATGAAATAATATAATTTTATTATTTTATTGCATATCCTCCAACAAACAAGCAAAGGGGTGGGGCCAGTGACGTGTCAATCCAATAAATGGCTTGACCTGCCAACCATAAGTAACGACGTCGTTGGGTAATTAGGTAGCTCCCAAATTGATGATCCCCATTAAACTCAATCGTCATTACTTACCCCCCATCTCCTATATATATGGAGCTTGGGGGAGGTACCGGAACAGCTTCGCCAAGTAATGAAGTGTTTAGAGATCACTACGACGCCGTACCCTTAGTGGACAAAGCTGAACCCAACGGGAGGTGATAGACGACACCGAACAACAAACATGAGGAAAACGTATGAGCGGCGTTGTTGGGAACCAGTTGTAGGAATGATGAACACCAACCAACCTTCAAGTCATAGACGCTGTCCAACGGGTTTCTAGATAAGGGGATTATTCATTTACATATCCTTAAAATATTCTCTCTTCCCCATTCTTGAAAATAATACGAAGAACGTGGGTCAACCGACTAGTGGGTTGACACACGATTCATTCGTTTTGTGGGAGGTTATTGCAGGGTATCTTTGTGGGGTTTATCTTGATTTAAATTCCAAGAGTTTGTTGAACCCTTAACCCCCTCATATTTTTTAGCTAAGGTGGAGGGTGCGGGCCTAATGAACCCGACCCGAACCCTCCACTACATTGATAATTTTTCACCTCCATGGAACACCGATGGCATGGTAATACCGAACAACTATGTTGGGGATAGCATATTGACGCATTCCACCGGAACAGGCCATGACACAAAGCTGTAACAGCCCGAGATTTTATGAAAAATATTCTTTTTAATTTTATTAATGTCTTGTGTTGTACGCTACACCAAAAGGAGCTTGCACAACACGCATCCCTGACTTGCCTTGCATTACACGCATTCACAAACTTCCTCGATAGCGTGTGTAATACACAATACTGAGTTTCACTAAACAACGATATGCTATTAAAATATTATTAAAACTAGCCGTTATGAATAGTAATAACAACTTTTTAAATTTTAGAAATTTTAGCTCTCAAAATGGACTTCATTTTTGGATTCAGAGTATCGAATTTAGCCTAAGGTGAAATTTTGGTACTTTTCGGATAACTTTCATATTCTGATGAATAGTGAAAATTACTAAATTATAATTAAAAACAACTTTTTAATCGAAATAATTAATAGTGATAAATTATTAATTTGAGTGGTTTTAAAGTATATTTAGAATATATTTTTACAATTTAATACAATGTTGGTCATTGAATGTAATTTCACATTTAAACCAGACATAATCAAGTGTCAATCTTTTGATAGATATTGTTTCTTAAAAACACGCTATTTGTTTTAACAGCGGGATTTAATTATAAAATTAATTAATGCAACTTCTATGTTATGAATTTGGTAAAATAGACTTCATTTTTGAATTTGGAATATGAAATATAGCTTAGGATGAAATTTTGGCATTTTTCTGAAAAACATCAATTTTTGATGAATAGTGAAACTACTAAGTGGTAGTTAAAAAACTGAATTTTTCATAAAACTTAATTTTACCGCTTCTGTGAATGGAATTTCAAAAATCCGAGAGACACGGTTGATGTCAGTAAGTAAAATGTGGTTCAATGAGATGAAAATAATTTTTGGTGAATAGTAACTTTTTACTTTTTTTTACCACGGTTAAAAATAAATAG
This sequence comes from Viscum album, assembly GCA_963277665.1. Classification (NCBI taxonomy): domain Eukaryota; kingdom Viridiplantae; phylum Streptophyta; class Magnoliopsida; order Santalales; family Viscaceae; genus Viscum; species Viscum album. The sequence goes on from OY728148.1 coordinate 804,824,998, forward strand.
GGTAATTAAGGGTAAAAATGATATTAATATTACCATAACATATGTCCTAATCCTATTGGACAAGTGTATCTCGACCAAAAACAACCTTAAGTGTAAAATATTATCATTTAGGCCCACTTGGGTTAGATTAGGACATTTATTATTAATTTATTTAAAGAAGGGTTAAAATAGTTAAAATCAAAGTTTAATAAGTAAATAATTTTTAATATGGGGTTATACATAAGATAAATTCTACTATAAATATTCATTAGAAAGCTAAAAAAATTTCCTATATAATGGTATTTTATTTGTAATTTTTAGACATTAAATAATTTAATTTATTTATGACACAATGATGATGCAGTAATTATATTATTAATGAAATATTAACATAATTGATGTTATAAACACCAAAATAAATGTAATTTGAGCCTTTTTATGAATTCCACTAATTTTCTAGGTTACTATGATATACTAGTGTTGATTTAATCAACTTTGTGCGAACATATAATTCTTTTATGACTTTAAAAAAAATCATATATCAAATATTGTCAAAATTGACACAAAATAGTTTTTAAATCAAATATTATATTATTAATTGTTATTTTATTCATAAAAATCTAAGGTTCGGCCAAATGACTTAGATAAGGATATATATATTAATAATAAACAATTTGGGGTTCGTTTGGCATGTTATAGTAAGTTTATTAACCATATAGTGAAAGAAAACAAAAAGACATGGTAAAAGTTAAATTATTTAACTTAGAGTTAAATCTAATTGATAAGGTTAAAATAATACCCTAAACTTGTCTAAATCCTATTGTTTGATAGGATTTCGACCCATCCACACTTTAGATTCGAAATAAGACCCTTTGGAACCATTATAAACTGATTTTGACATTAATATAAAATAATATTTTGAGGTATTCCTAAGGTGCCCCTCTCCTCCCTTATAAAAGGACACCTCCTCCCCCTTCTCCTCACACCAATTTGAGCACTCAAGCTCGGCCAAACCCTGAAACAAATCTCTTCTCCACTTCCATAGCAACATCCTAGAGGTTCTGGTCTTCCTAAAAGACCAATTTTAGTTCCCTAAGAGGAGGTCTCCAAAAGGCGCTTCAAAGAAGAGGTAATTACCGTTACCAATTCTTTCATCTTTATTTCTTCATCCACTTATTCTTCTTAGGTTGTTTCATTATGAAGTAATAACATCAGTATCACTCATATACTGATATGTTATTATAAGTATGAAACAACCCTATTTCACCATCTATCCATCCTACGGAAAAAGAAATCACCGCGCGTGCGTACGTACGGAATACCGTCTCCACGCCGTGGTGTAATCTATTTTCCACCACCACCTTACATGGATGGGTATAATGGTGTAAAGAATAACTATAAATAGTTATTACAACATCATATTGATTCTGATATATTGTATAATCCACTCCAATTCAATTCAATATTTATGGAAATGATATCATCGCTCGTGCGTACGTACGGACTACCGTCTCCACGACGCGATGAGATTCATTCTCCATGTTAACCATTTAAAAATGATTATAAAGTATATATAAGAAATAATAATGAAATATATGACATTATAAAGCTACTGTATTTATGTATATTTATATGTATGTCGTCTACTTAATTCTATTCAATTCAATAAGGAAACGAAAACAGTGTTCTTGCGTACGTACGGACTACTGTCTCCATGAACGGTGTTTTTCATTTCATTTATCTATCTATTATATATATATATATACTGAATATATATGATATATAAATCATATTTTATATTCTGGAAGTAGGTAAATCATGATATAAGTAATAATAATGTCAAGAACAACAAGTCAAAACACCTACGATAAATGAAACGATTTTACCCAAAACGCTTCTTTAACATGGAATTTACAAAAGAACGGGTAATATAAAGTCATAAGTGAACCATATATGATATCATAACAATGAATATGATTCTGTAATAAGTCAATGACATTATTTAAATCATTGTACAGGAGGTTCGGACACATACGAAGCAAATCGGATCTAAGGTAAGGAAAATATCACAATCTCATTTTTATCCGAGATTGTTTTTACTTTGGCATTTACTGGGGTGTATTTTATCATCCACATCCATGTTCCCTCAATATGTAATATTGTTTCCATCCACTTACAATAGTTTAAATCCAATTTTACCCTTCGGTGAGTTTTTAGTAAAGAATATGAAAGGAATCTTTTGTCGGTTTTCGTACGAGGTACTTTTTGACTTTTCCGACAAAAGTACGAAGAATGTTTTTTTAACTTATACGGCATGAATGGATTTTTAGAAAATTATTTCCAAGAAGCTTCCTTTACAAGTTTTCAAGTTTATTTTTAATCAACTTCTTTTTGTTTAAAATTGTATGACATGTTAAGAAAGGAAAAGTGTTTTTGAAGAAGAAACGATATTTTCCTCAAGAATGGAGTTCAAGTGTTTTATCAAAATTATTTTCCATCTAAGATAATAAAGGGTTCTGTTTTTATCCCTATTATTTCATTGATTTGATTATGTTGTGATGGAATTATTTTTATGAATTCCTTTATCTTATATGATTTGTTTTATGATGTCATGATGTTTCAAGAATCCCATTTTTGTTACATGTGTTATGAGATGATGTATGATTTATGATTATGTGGCACACATAAGAAAGGATTCATTATAAGATGGGTGGGACCTATATCTCCCTCCAATGCATTGGGTAAAGATTTTATATCTCATGAGATAGACATGGCTGAAATGGTAGGTTATACCGGTTCAGTGAAACAGGACTGAAATGAGGGTTACTCGATTCAGAAAGGGACTTTGTCCACTAAGATAGTCTTGGCAATGAGTCTTGACTAACAAGAAATGATTCTCTATGATTATGTGTGAATGCCACAAAGTTTCATGTTTTAAGTTATTATTATTGTGATTATATTTCACTACCATGATTTACCCCATGTTATGAAATTATGATCTCTTTTGCAGGTTAAGATTTCCAAAAGTTATGTGCTTATGTATATGATGTGATTGATATTTCTTTTGTTTACCCTTACTGAGCATTTGAGCTCACCCTTTTATGTTTTCTTTTCCCCAGGATATAAAGAAAGGTTTTAGGTAAAAAAAGAAGAAGATCTTTATGGGAGATTTTTAAGGTCTTTCACCACGATTAGAAGATTATATTCTGAGTTTCCAAATACACTAAACTATTATGATCCTTGTGTGTTTGTTTTTTGTTATGTACTAAATATTCCGCAAATTTAATGTAATGTCCATGTACGTTAAGCTTTGGGTCTCTACAGTTGGTATCAGAGGAAAGTTTTAGTCAACCTTTGGAAACTAGGATGTGAGAACGTTAGTGAGATCCCTAGAGATATTTCTAAGGTATGTCTAGGGATATCCCTAAGGATAAGTATACATATAGGATATAGTCCTAGAACTACGGTAACGATCTTAGAATTTAACCTAAGATGTTAGATATTGAGGGTACTCTCCCTTTACTATGTTGTTTTCTCTAACATGATTTTTTCCTCTCAACGAATTCTTTTTGTGTTTTAGTTAATGGAGGGAACCAGACGGAATTCGGTTAACATTGAATCCAATGGACAAATTGGTGACTATAAGCAACAAAATTATGTAATGCCTAGAGAGAAAGATATTGTGATTATGCCGAATCAGTCATCGCGATATATGATTAACAAGGTGAAATTTAGTGGGATACCTAATTCATCAAAGAAGAGGAAGATAGACTATTATGCATGTTCGCATGTTGAGCAGCATAAAGAAAGGAAGATTGAGATTTCTAAAGAAGGGAAGAAGAACCTTGAAGAATACCTCAAATGGAGGGACCGATGTTATTTGTGTGGAGATAAGGGTCATAGAGTGACAGACTGTTATGGAGTTCAATGTATTATTTGTGGAGAACATGGGCATTACCCAACTCAATGCCCTGACCTAAAAAGTTACTTCTAAATAATGGAAGGACTTATTCCAGGACAATAATTAAAGAGGATGGATTGAAGTGTTTATGTATTGGTATTCAAGAATAATGTTGTTGAGGTACTTTTATTGTTTATTATAATATTTTTGTATTATTGTTGTTTTCAATAATTTTAAGGTACCGGAAACCATGAAAAGTGATTCAAATATTTTGGAAAGTAGATGATATGAGCATAATGAAGGGATAAGGAGAAAATGAAATGTTTGACAGTATTCATGAGCTCATGATTGATATAAGGACTAAGTGATATCATGGTTTGAGTATATAGAATTTTGAGGATTTTGGTATGTGGAAAGTGTTAAATTTTAACTGCATTCATGTTTTCACTAAGGTATTCAAGAGAATACATGATTAAGGACGTTGAATGTTTGGAATGTGACCAACAAAACATATCTTATGATATATGGGGATCGACGATGGTGTCAAATCTCTGGTAATCGTTTTCACTATGTTATGAGAGTGGACTGCAGTATTATGGATAAGCCTAAAGATTGGAATGGATTATGTTGGACATAAGTTATTATTGTTTAAGGATAGAAGTTTTATCAATATTATTGATGGGATGTTATAGTAATATAGTTTTAGAAAAAGGACAACCTGCAGGACGGGCGACAGCCCATCGCTTCGGACAAGGATGTGGGAATCGAACCCACAACCGAAGTGCGACTGTCCTTTATCGCCTACCACTGGCCTACAGGAAGTCCCTGTTTATTAGAAACTAGTTTTATTATATTAGCAGTATGATATATGAAGTATAAAGTCCATTTTAGGAACCATATATGATTTATCTCACTATAGATCGACTTATGTATATAATTTTTGCTAACCTTTTGTTTGAGACAGATGGAATGACCCATCATTCTATCACATGATCTGCTAACACATCACGAATAACAAATTCAACTTCATTTATTTAAGAGATGAAGTGGAAATTGTTAAAGGCACGAAAACCAGTGAGATTGCACCAAAATAAAGTAAGTATTTATTCTAATTCAAATTCTTTAACTTTAGGGAAACAATCTTGAAAACCAAAAATGTTGTCCTAGTGATCTTATATCTGATGAATTATATGGTACCTTAGATCGTCACAAATTTATGGCTTTGTGATTGCTGGCTTTTCCATAGCCATGTTCTCTACCACTCTCCATCAGAACATGATGGTTAGATTTCTCTTCCATATCCATATTTTCACCTATGTGGAAACCCAGTGATTAGTTTATTTGGGTAACCATTACATTTCATACTTTTGTTTTTAAATATTGGTTTTGATATTCCTTTTTACGATGTGGGTTTCTATTAAAGAAACTTTCGAATAGTAAACCATTTATAACCCCAACGAATTTGGAGGGCGAAATTCATTTTAAGGGGGGTAGAATGTAACAACCCGAGATTTTATGAAAAATATACTTTTTAATTTTATTAATGTCTTGTGTTGTACGCTACACCAAAAGGAGCTTGCACAACACGTATCCTTGACTTGCCTTGCATTACACGCAATCACAACCTTCCTCGATAGCGTGTGTAGTACGCAATACTGAGTTTCACTAAACAACGATATGCTATTAAAATATTATTAAAACTAGCCGTTATGAATAGTAATAACCACTTTTTAAATTTTAGAAATTTTATCTCTCAAAATGGACTTCATTTTTGGATTCAGAGTATCGAATTTAGCCTAAGGTGAAATTTTGGTACTTTTCAGATAACTTTCATATTCTGATGAATAGTGAAAATTACTAAATTATAATTAAAAACAACTTTTTTAATCGAAATAATTAATAGTGATAAATTATTAATTTGAGTGGTTTTAAATTATATTTAGAATATATTTTTACAATTTAATACAATGTTGGTCATTGAATGTAATTTCACATTTAAACCAGACATAATCAAGTGTCAATCTTTTGATAGATATTGTTTCTTAAAAACACGCTATTTGTTTTAACAGCGGGATTTAATTATAAAATTAATTAATGAAACTTCTATGTTATGAATTTGGTAAAATAGACATCATTTTTGAATTCGGAATATGAATTATAGCTTAGGATGAAATTTTGGCATTTTTCTGAAAAACATCAATTTTTGATGAATAGTGAAACTACTAAGTGGTAGTTAAAAAACTAAATTTTTCATAAAACTTATTTTTACCGCTTCTGTGAATGGAATTTCAAAAATCCGAGAGACATGGTTGATGTCAGTAAGTAAAATGTGGTTCAATGAGATGAAAATAATTTTTGGTGGATAGTAACTTTTTACTTTTTTTACCACGGTTAAAAATAAATAGGGTAATTAAGGGTAAAAATGATATTAATATTACCCTAACACATGTCCTAATCCTATTGGACAAGTCTATCTCCACCAAAAACAACCTTAAGTGTAAAATATTATCATTTAGGCCCACTTGGGTTAGATTAGGACATTTATTATTAATTTATTTAAAGAAGGGTTAAAATAGTTAAAATCAAAGTTTAATAAGTAAATCATTTTTAATATGGGGTTATACATAAGATAAATTCAACTATAAATATTAATTAGGAAGCTAAAAATATTTCCTATATAATGGTATTTTATTTTTAATTTTTAGACATTAAATAATTTAATTTATTTATGACACAATGATGGTGCAGTAATTATCTTATTAATGAAATATTAACCTAATTGATGTTATAAACACCAAAATAAATGTAATTTGAGACTTTTTATGAATTCCACTAATTTTATAGGTTACTATGACATACTATAGTTGATTTAATCAACTTGGTTTGAACATATAATTCTGTTATGACTTTAAAAAAAATCATATATCAAATAGTGTCAAAATTGACACAAAATAGTTTTTAAATAAAATATTATATTATTAGTTGTTATTTTATTCCTAAAAATCTAAGGTTCGGCAGAATGACTTAGATAAGGATATATATATTAATAATAAACAATTTGGGGTTCGTTTGGCATGTTATAGTAAGTGTATTAACCATATAGTGAAAGAAAACAAAAAGACATGGTAAAAGTTAAATTATTTAACTTAGAGTTAAATCTAATTGATAAGGTTAAAATAATACCCTAAACTTGTCTAAATCCTATTGGTTGATAGGATTTCGACCCATCCACACTTTAGCTTCGAAATAAGACCCTTTGGAACCATTATAAACTGATTTTGACATTAATATAAAATAATATTTTGAGGTATTCCTAAGGTGCCCCTCTCCTCCCTTATAAAAGGACACCTCCTCCCCCTCCTCCTCACACCAATTTGAGCACTCAAGCTCGGCCAAACCCTGAAACAATCTCCTCTCCACTTCCCTAGAAACATCCTAGAGGTTCTGGTCTTCCTAAAAGACCAATTTTCATTCCCTAAGAGGAGGTCTCCAAAAGGCGCTTCAAAGAAGAGGTAATTACCGTTACCAATTCTTTCATCTTTATTTCTTCTTCCACTTCTTCTTCTTAGGTTGTTTCATTATGAAGTAATAACATCAGTATCACTCATATACTGATATGTTATTATAAGTATGAAACAACCCTATTTCACCATCTATCCATCCTACGGAAAAAGAAATCACCGCGCGTGCGTACGTACGGAATACCGTCTCCACGCCGTGGTGTAATCTATTTTCCACCACCACCTTACATGGATGGGTATAATGGTGTAAAGAATAAATATACATAGTTATTACAACATCATATTGATTCTGATATATTGTATAATCTACTCCAATTCAATTCAATATTTATGGAAATGATATCATCGCTCGTGCGTACGTACGGACTACCGTCTCCACGACGCGATGAGATTCATTCTCCATGTTAACCATTTAAGAATGATTATAAAGTATATATAAGAAATAATAATGAAATATATGACATTATAAAGCTACTTTATTTATGTATATTTATATGTATGTCATCTACTTAATTCTATTCAATTCAATAAGGAAACGAAAACAGCGTTCATGCGTACGTACGGACTACCGTCTCCATGAACGGTGTTTTTCATTTCATTTATCTATCTATTATATATATATATATATACTGAATATATATGATATATAAATCATATTTTATATTCTGGAAGTAGGTAAATCATGATATAAGTAATAATAATGTCAAGAACAACAAGTCAAAACACCTACGATAAATGAAACGATTTTACCCAAAACGCTTCTTTAACATGGAATTTACAAAAGAACGGGTAATATAAAGTCATAAGTGAACCATATATGATATCATAACAATGAATATGATTCTTTAATAAGTCAATGATATTATTTAAATCATTATACAGGAGGTTCGGACACATACGAAGCAAATCGGATCTAAGGTAAGGAAAATATCACAATCCCATTTTTATCCGAGATTGTTTTTACTTTGGCATTTACTGGGGTGTATTTTATCATCCACATCCATGTTCCCTCAATATGTAATATTGTTTCCATCCACTTACAATAGTTTAAATCCAATTTTACCCTTCAGTGAGTTTTTAGTAAAGAATATGAAAGGAATCTTTTTTCGTTTTTCGTACGAGGTACTTTTTTACTTTTCCGACAAAAGTACGAAGAATGTTTTTTTAACTTATACGGCATGAATGGATTTTTAGAAAATTATTTCCAAGAAGGTTACTTTACAAGTTTTCACGTTTATTTTTAATCAACTTCTTTTTGTTTAAAATTGTATGACATGTTAAGAAAGGAAAAGTGTTTTTGAAGAAGAAAGGATATTTTCCTCAAGAATGGAGTTCAAGTGTTTTATCAAAATTATTTTCCATCTAAGATAATAAAGGGTTCTGTTTTTATCCCTATTATTTCATTGATTTTATTATGTTGTGATGGAATTATTTTTATGAATTCCTTTATCTTATATGATTTGTTTTATGATGTCATGATGTTTCAAGAATCCCATTTTTGTTACATGTGTTATGCGATGATGTATGATTTATGATTATGTGGCACACATAAGAAAGGATTCATTATAAGATGGGTGGGACCTATATCTCCCTCCAATGCATTGGGTAAAGATTTTATATCTCATGAGATAGACATGGCTGAAATGGTAGGTTATACCGGTTCAGTGAAACATGACTGAAACGAGGGTTACTCGATTCAGAAAGGGACTTTGTCCACTAAGATAGTCTTGTCAATGAGTCTTGACTAATAAGAAATGATTCTCTATGATTATGTGTGAATGCCACAAAGTTTCATGTTTTAAGTTATGATTATTGTGATTACATTTCACTGCCATGATTTACCACATGTTATGAAATTATGATCTCTTTTGCAGGTTAAGATTTCCAAAAGTTATGTGCTTATGTATATGATGTGATTGATATTTATTTTGTTTACCCTTACTGAGCATTTGAGCTCACCCTTTTATGTTTTCTTTTCCCCAGGATATAAAGAAAGGTTTTAGGTAAAAAAAGAAGAAGATCTTTATGGGAGATTTTGAAGATCTTTCACCATGATTAGAAGATTATATTCTGAGTTTCCAAAGACACTAAACTATTACGATCCTTGTGTGTGTGTTTTTTGTTATGTACTAAGTATTCCGAAAATGTAATGTAATGTCCATGTACGTTAAACTTTGGGTCTCTACAAAAGCCGCGTGGTCATCGGAGTGGCTGACATCGGCTCACCGTGGAGGAGGTGAGATGCGCAGTCACATGCTGTCGATGAACAAAGGAAGCCACGAATCATCAGCAGCGATGACCTGAGGATGGCGGCCGACACACCGGCCGACTGTGGGTGAAGGTGAGGCATGCCGTCATGTGCCATTGGAGAGGTCGGCCAGAATTCCGGCTAGACACAATGGAACCGGAAGAGCAGAGGTGGGGTGTGCCCCCAGCGGCGTGCCCATGTGGAAACAAGTCCGCGGCCTGCGACGACCGCATTAGAAGCAGGGGGCCATAGGTTCAACCGGTGGCCGGTGGACGAGGCAAGTTCCAGTGGTGCGCCCAGCGATAATACCACTACACGAAGGACCCACGGTGGCACGTGGTGCAACATTGGGTCACCTCCATGGGTTGACCAACTGATGTGGCTCCCTTTCTCGTCAGCCCTACCCAGATGTGCCGCGTCTGGGTATCCCTGGCGGCCCACACCGCTTGGCGGGTGGCACCGCTGGGTCGGCCCTGCAGACTAAACCGCCGCTCAGTAGGCCGACCTAAAGCCCAGTAGCCCAGCGGGGTCGGGCCAGGCCCAACGGGCTTGTATGACCCGGTTCGGCCCATGCCGAACTTTTTCGGGCCAGTCTGACTGAGGCAGACCAGACCTGAACCCAGTACCGACCATTTACACAAAACGGTCCCTAAATCCTAAACCAGATGTTTGTTTGACGAACCATCTACGATGTCGGGATCCTTGGAGCCAGACTATCCTTTCGACTTACTCCATGAGATTTTTGGAGAAACTTGGAGTACTACTGGGTTGGATCGCACCCAAATTCAACCGGGCCCTCGCTACTCAAATGCCAATAATGAACAGATCGGGTGTCCTATTGACGTGATGTCTGTTGCGTTGGAACCCTTGTGAAACAAAAGATCATCATGTTACTTCTTTTTGAGAGTTATTGCGGGTTTAAATACGACCAATGTCTTGGGGAGCAGTTCTCCCAACCGTGCTACAAACAGAACCCTGCGACTGGATGAGACCTGACGACCACTGACTTTTCAACTCTAAGTGACTCGATGGCCACGGTATGCGATGGGTAAGAGTACCTCAGTAGGCCACGGTGGGGGAGCGGCTCTGTGTGACCTAGCAGACCCACAATACATGATGGGGAGGAGTACCTCAGTAGTTCAAGGTTAGTGGGATGTGCCTTTGTGTGATGCGGTTGACCCACTGTACTCGATAGAGGATGAGTTCTCCAGCAGCCGAGGTGTTCGACGTTGTGACTGGGAATGTTACTTGTTCCTAGGCCTAGAGAATATGTGGTTGGGTATCATCATTTATAGATATCCTGTGTGAGTCAACATCATAATCATATTTCTCTGAGTTGTATACCTGGTTTGAGCTGAGGCTCCGTTTGAACTAAGTCTTTTACCTATGTGATACTATCTTTGTGGTGTTACTTGTGTGGTACTTCTACATTCATGGTGTTACCTTTTTGGTATATTTCCCTCATGAACGAGATGTGTATATCTTTATAACTTAGGTATATGTATCAATATATACCTAAGTAGAGTTTATGTCTTGTTCTATGGTTTTTCTTTTGTGGAAATTTAGGAGACCAACGGGGTCTCAGGGTCCCTACTTAGTATCATTATAATCACACCTGCACGGGCTTCTCCCGCACCTTGTTGTGTCTTGTGAAGATGACGTACCACATAGATTGAGGCTGAGGGAGCCATTACTGGATGGTGCTCGTAGGTGGACCATTTGGTATGATGCGATGTAGGGACTACTGATCGTGAGATGTAAATACCCTTTAGGTAGGATCTGGGGTGGACAGTTTGGTGTGACGCGACTCAGGGACTACTGATCGTGAGCTACAGCTACCCTTCATGTAGGATCCATGGTGGATGATCCAGGAGATTTATTTTTATTTTTCGGTTGTACTGTTCCTTTCAGTTGTATTAGTACTTTTTAGTTGTACTTGTACTTTCAGTTGGGCTTGTATTATGACCCCTTTTTCTTTTAGCACTCCTTTTTTACTCTAGCAGTTTACTTCATAGTTTATTCTTATTGTGTTCTCGGACCTTGTGTTCATGAAGGATTAAAGTAAACACATTCCCCTTTTAGGGAATATTCCTTTCAGTGTTAGTTTCCATACCCTGGCCTATAGAAGGCTGACTTGGTGTAGTCACAGCACAAGCCTCGGGGGACAGGTCGTGACAAAGTGGCATCAAAAGAGTTCGGTTCTACTGAAGAAATTTGACAATGATATTTTCTGTGTGGCAATAGTGTTAAGTGTTATGAGTATGTTTTTCAGTTTGGGGAATCCAGTGTGGGTGCAATGGCCGACATATCCATATAACAGGACCATGAATTCTGATTTCTGACTCAGCGCATGAACACAATGATTGTGTGTGTTTTTGAATATTTTTTCTTATGATTTATTTGGATTTTTCTCACCAGGTATAACTTAATGACCATGGTGCACTTATTCTTTATCCAGATTCCACCGTGTAGGTATCCAGTTAGGATTCTCGAGAGTGTACACGATGACGGCCCACCGAGTGATGAGGCTCCAGTGTAGGGCCCTATTACTGTGTTGGAACCTTCGGGTGGTTTATCAGTAGCACCACCTCCCATTGGGTAGTAGTTACCACCAGCTACACTGGAGGATAGTGAACAAGAACTGAGCACATTTCATGAGTTCCAATGGTAGAGGCCTCCAAAGTTTCGAGGTGATACTGATTCCCAGGAAACCGAGGACTGGCTGGAGGTTGTGGCTAGAGTTTTCCGCCTAGTTGAGACACTAGTAAAGAAGATGGGGTATTAAATGATAGTATTTTTTTAGTTAGTGACCATGAAGATTGTTCGCATAATGATGAGGCTTTGGTACATGGAACGTTTCTTGAGATGGTAACTTTGAATAGTGTTCTAGCTATATCATTTCCCGTTGGTAAGCAGTTACAACCGACAGTACCAATAGAGGGCACATGTAGGCTTAGTGCCTTACACATGTTTTAGAATAAGATGCCCATTAAATTTCGAGGCAAGCCCAACTCACAGGCGGCTAAGGACTAGCCTGAGGAGGTGGCTGAGTTTCAATCTAGCCAAGGCACTATTCGATCAGATGGTGGTCTTAGTAGAGAGCCTTCTATGTGGCTCAATAAGACGATGACAGGGTTTAGGTTACCCAGATCTTGCAAAGAGGTGACTTTTTTTTCTATGTACAATCTTGAGAACCTTCTTCAAAGAAGGAGGACTCTTTCCATAAAGAGATAAGTGATGAGTGTTCCCTAGAGATTCTACATCTTCAATAGAATGACATGTCGGTAGCTGAATATTCATCGAGACGTACCGACTATCCCAGGTACTCGATGAATACCGTACGGTCAGTGCTTCAGGGCTCAATCCTTTGAGTGAGGTGTGTTTAGGGACATCTTAGACAAAACTATTCTTCTATGCATTCCTACTTACTCTAGGGTACTAGAGAAAACATTTGTGGTTGAATGTTCTTTGGACGAGCAGATACAACCAGTGAATGTTAGTAGTGGGAAAGTTGGAAATTGACACCAGTCTCAAAGACATGGGCATGTAAAATGTTTTAGGGAGAAAAAGTGATAGGGACAGATGAATCTGTAGGGAAAAAAACATGGAAGTGGAGGTAGGAGAGTAGCATTAGGTGGTGAACATTTTGACATGTTACAAACCACCCGATATGTGGTCCCCACCAGGCTTAGGGAGTTGTAGGACATGGGAAGGGAGTAGCTGTGTGTGGTTAAGGAGTACCGCCCAAGGGCTCTAAGAATGATTCGAGGTATGGTCTATGACTACTACTAGCTGTCGTATTAATATACATAGGTACCAATCATTCCCTCCTTCCACAAATTTTTTCCAAGACCAAAAGATTCTGGTTAAACCGTGGACTTGACCCTTACGTCTGGAGATACCTTTGGGAGGAGACTTGATAATCACAATTATACCGATGGTGTGATCTGACCCTTGAGGCAAGAGTTTTGGTTGGAACCTCTTGGTGGCATTGTTGAGGCCTTACGAGGTTAGTTTGGGTATGGATTGGACATCCACAGTTCATACTCAGATTGACTATATTAGGAAAAAAGGTTATGGTTTGTCTACAACATTGGAATGGGGTTTTCCTTAGTCAGTTTAAAAGAGAACCTAGGTAGCATAGGATAAACTCTTGCATAAGAGGGTTCAACCGATCACTATTGAGTCAGCTAGACTTACCCCTGTGGAAGTAGGAGTTTTGATTTTTCAGTTCCCAACAGGAGTGGAAGAGTGTGGGGAAATCTTTTCAAAATATGTTTCTAGGATTACATCCCCGAAGGGAGAGGGAATTCTACTTTTTGTAGGTACTACTGGAGATTAATGCCTGACTTTTCCAGAGTTTTCGTACCCTTTTCAGCTTTGAATAAGAAGGGAAAACCCTTCGTATAGGCGGGGAGATTCTAGCAGAGTTTCTAGGAGTTGAGGCAGTGACTGATGAGTGCCCCCATCTTTAGGATACTAGAAGAGGGTGTTGGGTATGTAGTATACTAAGACACATTATGGACCAGACTTGGTTGTGTTCTGATGTTGGAGAGATAAGTAATTTCTTATAGCTCGTGATAGCTGAGACAACATGAGAAGAATTATGCTACCCACGACATGGAGTTGGTAGCAATGATCAGTTCACTGAAGATGTGGTGGAATTACATGATGAAAGAACATTTTACAGTCTACTATAATCACAAGAGTCTCAGGTATATATTATCCTAGAAGGATCTGAACCTAAGACAACATCCATGGCTAGAGTTCATCCAGGAATATGACCTTGATATATTCTATACTACTAAGAAGGGGAACATGGTAACTGAATCACTCAGCATGAGGTCTGGTCTAAAACTATTGAGTGAGGAATCAGAGTAGTTAGATGCATTGTAGATACCCTTCATGGATAAGGATGAAGTAGCTTACCTCAAGTCTATGAATATCAATCCCCCAATTATTCATCAAATTTAGGGGATGCACAACTTGAGATATTGACGGCGAGACCTGACGTGCTCAGATATCCCCAGGACGGTCTCTTGAAGGATTCTCTAATGGTGGGGAGAATTTCATCCTCTTTAGAGGACACACCATGGTACCAGTGATGCTTCAGGAGTAGGTGTTATGGGAGATATATACATCCCCTTTAATGATAAATCTTAGAGTGGTGAAGATATACCATGACCTCCGACGTCATTACTAATGTCCATAGATGAAGGAAGCAGTGGAAGAGTTTGTATCCAGATTCCTCACTTGTTAGAAAGTGAAGACTGCACAGAGCTGACAAAAGTCTTATGCTAATAGGAAGAGGGAGACCATGTCTTCCTACGGGTCTCTCTTCAATGAGGTTTGCAGAGATTTGGATGGGGTGACAAGTTATCTCGGAAGTTCATCAAACCTTTCTAGATTCTCAGCAGAGTGGGCGAGGTGGTGTACCGTCTATCTTTTTCACCACAGATACACCAGGTGCAAAATGTTTCCCATGTGTCATAGCTGGGGAGATGCGTGCACGATCCATCACACTTTATCAAATATGGTGAGTTGAACTTTGACAATGTGGTGACTTTTACGGAATTTGTGGTAGAGTTTGAGGATCGACCGGAGCGGGTCCTTCATGGGTGGTCGATACCTATGGTGCGTGTTTACTGGCAGCACAAGGACCTCCAGGAGATCACATGGGAGAGGTAGGCTCAGATTCATGCTCAGTACCCTCATTTGATTGTTTTCCCTTTGTTTTGGATTTCAAGGACGTAAATCCATAAGGTGAGGAGAATGTATTATCCCAGAATTTTTATAAAATTTTTCTTATTATATGGAATTATTTCGAGACTGTGAAATCTAACAGCATGTGATTCTGAGGCCCAGGGTGCCTTGAATGATCTGTCAATGTTTTGTTAAGCTTTAATTAGCATGTGTAATTAGTTATCTTGAAAAAGTGGGACAAATATTAAGCAGTTTTCTGGATCAGAAATTTGAGGGCACCATTAAGCTCAGGAAGGATGGTTTACCCTTGGAGCGACTTAAGTTTAGTCGGCGTGGGCCTCTTGTTATAAAACTCAAAAATGGAATAACTATAAATAAAACAATTAAATAAAATTATTTTATTTTTCAAATGGTTATAACTCATGAATGGTAACTCCGATTAAAAATACATGACCACCATTGAACTCGTTAGAGTATTATTTCCTTAGGCTGATACTAAAATTGGCCAGCATGGGCCACCAGTGAAATTTAGTTTTTGGAATTAAATAAAATAACTAATTAGAAATTATTTTATTGTAAAATCCATAACTTCTTAATGGTAACTCAGATTAAACATCCGATAGTACCGTTGAGTTCGTTGAAGCATGTTCTACTTAGACAGAGCCTAACCTCGACCGACACAGGTTAAGGGTGAATGTTAATAATTTATTGATGTTTTTTGGGTACGTTTAGTAAATGTGTGAGTAGTGTTTTCTAACTTTTAAACCATTGCACAAATTAAAAATATGATGGCACCATTGAATCTGTAGCATCGCGATTCGAATATGGGAGGCTTTACTTTAACCACAGTAGGTCTGAAGAAAAAGTTATGTTTTGTGACTTTTTAAAAGAAATGAAATAAAAGAATTTTATTATTTTATTTCATATCCTCCAATGGACAAGTAAAGTGGAGGGGCCAGCGATGTATCAAACCAATAAATGGCTTGACCTACTAACCCTATGTAACGACATCGTTGGGGAATTAAGAAGCTTCATAATTAGTTATCCCATTAAACTCCAACGTCGTTACTTACCCTCCCCCTCTTATATATATATGGAGTTTGGGGGGAGGTACCAGCACAACTTCGCTAAGAAATGAAGTGATGAAGGAGAACCACAACACCAGACCCTTAGAGGATAGATCCAAACCCATTAGGAGGTTATGGTAGACACCGAACCCCTAACTGAAGGATGAAATATGAGGGCGTCGTTGGGAACCGGTTGCAGGAATGAAGAACCCCAACCCACCTT
The DNA here is from genome assembly GCA_963277665.1 of Viscum album. NCBI lineage: Eukaryota > Viridiplantae > Streptophyta > Magnoliopsida > Santalales > Viscaceae > Viscum > Viscum album. The sequence continues at coordinate 804,841,640 of OY728148.1, forward strand.
CAAGTCGCGGACAGTCTCCAACGGGTTATGAGGCAGGGGGTTTATTCAGTTACATTTCCTTAAAATATTACCTCTTCCACATTACTGAAAATAATATGAAGAACGTGGGTCAACCAAAAAACGGGTTGACCCATGATTCGGTTGTTTTTTCGGGAGGTTATTTCCTGGTATCTTTGTGGGGTTTATCTTGATTTGAATTCCAAGAGTTTGTTAAACCCTTAACCCATCTCATGTTTTTGAGCTAATGCAGATGTAACGGTCCTAATGAACCTAGCTTGAACCCTTTGCTACTATGATAATTTTTCACCTCCATGGAACACCAACAGTGTGGCAATCCCAACCGGATACGTTGGGGATAGTGCGTCGATGCACACTGTAAGAAGTGGCCACGACACAAATCCACGAAGGTCATCGGAGTGGCCGACATCAAATATCCACGAATGAGGAATATCGCACATTAATACACCACTGATGAACAACGGAGGCTGCGACTCATCAGTCACAGTGACCAGAGGAAGGTTTCTGGCACACCGGACAGCTACAAGGGACAATGTGGTGCACCATCACGCACCGCTGGAGAGGTCGGCCAGCACGCCGACCGACCGCGACAGAACCAGCGGAGTGGAGGTGGGGCGCGCCCCTAGTGACGTTCCCACACAATAGCAAGGCCATGACCTACAAAGGCCACATTATGAGTAGGGGGAGTCAATTCAATTGACGAACGATGGACGGGGTGCACGCCATCAGTGTGCCCGACGACAAAGCCACTGCACGGAGGACCCGCGATTCCACGTGGTGCGACGTTGGGTCAACCACTATGGGCTGACCAGCTGACATGGATCAATGCCACATCATCCCTACTCGGACGCACTGCATTCTTGTATCCCTAGTGGCCCATGCCGCTTGGCGGGTGGCACTACTGGGTTGGCCCAGCAGACCAACCCGCCGCTCAGCGGGCCGACCTATGGCCCAGCGGCCTGACCCACGGCCCAGCCAGGTCGGGATGGGTCGACCCAGGTTGATCCGGGTTGGACCATGCGAAACTGGGTCAGGCCGGTCCAACCGAGGTGGATCGGACCCAGACCCAGTACCGACCAGTTACACAAAACAGACCCTAACTCCTAAAATGGACGTTCGTTTGACAAACCATCTGCGGCGTTGGGATCCTTGGAGTGATACAATCTTTTTGACTTACTCCATGAGAGTTTTAGAGAAACATGGAGTACATCAGGGTTGGATCGCACAAGAATCCAATCGAGCCCTCGATACTAAAATGCCAATAATGAAAAGATTGGGCGTCCGATTGACACACCATCTGTTGCGTTGGAAAGCTTGTGACACGATGGATCATCGTGTTACTTCCTTGTGAGATTCGTGCTAGTTGAAATAAGAACTATGTCTTGGGGAGTGGTTCTACCTAGAACGCTTTGTACGGAACCCTGCGACTGGCTGAGACCTGATGACTACTGACTTTTCCACATGGAGTGACTCGACAACTACAATATACGATGGGGAGGAGTAACTCAGTAGGCTGCGGTGGGTAGTATCCATGGTACATGATGTGGAGGAGTACCTCAGCAAGCCACAGTTGGGGACTGGCTTTGTGTGACCCAGTAGACCCATGATACACGATGGGGAGGAGTACCTCAGTAGTTCCAGGTTAGTAGGAAGCACCTCTGTGTGATGTGACAGGACTACTGTACTCTATAGAGGAGGAGTTCTCCAGTAGCCTAGGTGTTAGACATTGTGACTAGAAGTGTTACTTGTTCATAGGTCTAGAGAATATATGGCTAGATATCAACATTCATAGCGATCCTGTGTGGGTTAACATCATAATCCTTTTTCTCGAAGGTGTATACCTGGTTTGAGATGAGACTCTGTTTGAACTATGTCTTTTACCATCATGGTAATATCTTCTTGGTGTTACTTGTGTGGTACTTCTACCTTCATGGTGTTACCTTTGTGGTATAATTTCCTCATGTATGAGATGAGTATATCTTGATAACTTAGGTATATGTATGGGAATATACCAAAGTAGATTTTATGTATTACTCTGTGTTTTTTCCTTTGTGTAACTTTAGGATACCTATGTGTTCATGGGGTCCCTACTGAGCATCCTTATAATCACCCCTGCATAGGGTTTTCCAGTACCTTGTTGTGTCTTGTGCAGATTAATTACAACATTGATCGAGGATGAGGGATCCAGGACTGGACGGTGCTTGGTGGTGGACAATTTAGTGTGATTCGACATTGGAACTACTGATTCTGAGTTGTACCTACCCTTCATGTAGGATCCGGGGTGGACTGTTTGGTGTGATGTGATGCCGGGAATACAGATTATGAGATGTACCCACCCTTCAGGTAGGATCCATGGTGGATGATCCAAGAGTTTCTTTTTCCCTTTTTCAGTTGTACTGTTACTTTCAATTCTATTAGTTTTTTTGATTTGTACTCGTATGTTCAGTTGGGATTGTATTCCATCCCCTTTTTCTTTCAACACTCCATTTTACTACAACAATTTACTTCATAGTTACTTCATGTTGTGTTCTCGAACTAGGTGTTTATACAGGTTTAAAGGCAATTCCTTCCTATTTTAGGAAATATGCCTTTTGGTGCTGGTCTTCAGCCCCTGGCCTATGGAAGGTGGGCTTGGGTTAGTCACGACACAGGCCCTAGGAGACTGGTCGTCAAAATAAAAAATATTGAAAAAATTAAAATAATAAAATTATACTACATTAATAATATTGGTGTAATTATATTATTGTTTTTTGGAAAACTTTGGATGAGGATGAATAAGGAGCAAGAAATACTCACATTGAGAACTTAATACTTCTCTTAGAAATATCATTTGAAATGGAAAATTTAGGCTATCTAATTACAACCAGAGGGAAATGAAATTGTGATTGGATTATAGGAGGATAAAAATGAAATATTATCATTATAAAATTATAAGAGATAGTTGTAACACCCAGAGATTTTGTGAAATGTTTTTTTTTCAAATTAATTTAATATTTTATAGATTTTTCATTTCACTCAACATGGAAAATATTTTAATTTATAAAAGCACTATATTTTGATTGAGTTATATGGAACAAAAAGTTATAAAACATAAATTTTAACATATTTTACACAGAACATCTAATTGGATCGCATTATATATAACACCGACTTGGCAAACATTACACACAACACTGAGTTTATACGAAACATCATTTTATTATTATAATGATTTAGATGAGATAATTATAACCTAACTATTAAAATATATAATATGAATATTAATAAATAATTTTCAATTATTTTTTATAATGGTTTTCTATAAATAAAACATATTGATAATGAAATATATAATTTTTGGTAAAGTCCTTATATGTTTAAAAATACTATTTTCAAATATGAACTTCTTTTAATGTCCTTCTATAAAAATAATAAAATTAATTTTAGGAATATTTAGGAATTGAATTTGATAAAATAAACTTAATTTTTTAATTTATAATTTCTAAATTATCTGATGGTAAATTTATGGATTTTTTATGAGAAACTTCATTTTTCGATGAATAGTGAAAAATACTGAATTTTAATTGAAAATTTATTTTTCATGTAATTTAATTAAAAATATTAATTATATTTTAAATTGGTCTAAAATTTTAATTATATAATATTTTTTTCATTAAACCCAATTTGGGTCATTGAAATCAATTTCAATTTTAAATTGAATATAAAAATATAGAAAACTTTGGAACATTTTTACATTAAAAACCTGCATTATTGACCCGACTCTAAGATTAAATTTAAATTAATTTATACCACTTCTATAATTTTAATTTGAAAAAATGGATACCTTATTTTTAATAAGAATAATTTCTAATTTCTAATATTTTCACCTTATTTTTTGTCCAAAAATATTAGTGAAATAAATTAAAATTAATTACAATTATTAAGGTAAAATTAACCTTAATAAGGGACTACACATTACTCTTAAGGGCGCAAGTTGCCTATATAATTGTCAAAGAGCCACTGGATGGAAATAATTTCACCCTATACTCCCTTGGATAGAATTTTTTCCATTATTTTTTCCACTTTACATGGAAAAAACTTGGGTCGAATTTCTTTTTCCAAAATTTATAAGAGTGCCACTCCTCATCCACTATAAAAAGGCCTCTTATCCTACAACTTAATCACACCTATCAAGAAAATTTACCTTGAAAAATATCTTCCCAAATAGGTCCTCAAAATTCCTCACCTAATCTTAGAATCCCTTTATTGATAAGAATGAAATCCAAGTAATCTCTTTGGTTCAAATTAAAAGGAGTTACCCGAATAAGAGGTAAGATTCTTCCTCATGTTCTATTATTTTATTTCAATTATCCACCACATAAATAGTTCATATTCCATGGTTGTAAAAAAAATATTATCCTAAATATAATATTATTTTTTACGACAAGGTTTCTTCTTACACTTATACACACTTACATTTAATGTCTAATGAACATACTTTTTACATGTATGGCGAAATACAGTCTCACGAAATGATGATCCATTACCACATATCATGGTGGAAATTATGATGGAAACATTGCTTATATATGTTATATATTATATTTATTATTTATTTATGATTATTTAATTATTTTACAACACATATCTTTATAATTTTCATTTTGTGTAAATACAATAATTTCGTTTGAGGAAGAGTGGACTAATGGCCCCTCAAAGCGATGTGATTTGTTCACACACTACATGGAATGTATTAAGCATGAGTTTTGTGAAATTTTATGATATATACTATAAAATAATTTTAATTTAATAATGATATATATATATATATATATATGACATTTACTAACTTTCTTTCAATATAACTATTAAACGGAAACAATATTCTTGCATACGTACGACCTACCGTCTCCATAAACGGTGTATTCAATTTCAAACTTCTATATTCAAAAGATTATTATAATATAAATATAAGGAATATACATGATATTTATATCATATTTTAATCTCTATAAATAATGATATAAGTATAAGGACCAAATATATAACAAATTAAGACACATGTAAAGAACAAAGAGGATATTACCCGAAGTGAAACAGTTACATAGAATTGTTAACAAGAGGGTAATATAACGTAAAAATCAAACCCTATAAGGTATTATATATAATAATTTGGTCCTATGTTATATTTATAATAAAATTATATTTATTATACAGGAGGTTTGTATGAGTACGATGAGAGTCAAGACAAAAGGTAAGGGAATTTCATCTCACTTTTTATTTTGGTGAGATACAGGATTTATTCAATTCCCATTAATTTGATGTGGTGTGTATACTAAAAATGGATTTGTTATATTATTATTATAATTGAAATTTTGGTTATTGACATATCCATTCTATGATATTTCTTTCATGGGGTTCATGTTTCAGAATTTACCAAATTGGTAAAGTAATTTTGTCACAATTTTCCTTCTTTGAGACACATTCCATGTTATAAAACTATATTTTTTGATGATGTGTATATACTAGATTATAAATGTTATATCATGAATATAATTGTTTTCATGAAATTTCATGATTAATTTAATTTCATTTTTCTTACATGTGGTTTATCGTTTAATGTTGCCAAGTGAAAGAGTTTTTTGAAACAATATTATCCATTTTCAAAATTTTTTATGTTTATGCTTCCTTTGATGAAATATAATGATACATATATCAAGAAAATTCCTGAAATTTCTTATAATATGGTTATTGATAATATATTCATTTATTTTCACCATTTTTATACTCTATGGTACATTATATAGTTAAGAAAGTGTTTTTAGGAAATCCTGACTTTACTGTAACGCCCCGAACCTAGTTACCCAGAGTCGGTGCATTACTACATAACATTAGAATGATCACAAAAGATCAAGTCTCGAAAGACCGATTAGTTTAGTAGCTTTGGAAAAAATAGATACATTCATAAGTATCATATTATATGATAAAGTGAAAAACTAAAACAACATAGTCTCCATAGTCCACACTCATATCCCCTCAGATTGTCCCTAAATTTCAGTCATAAAATACTTCTTCACATCCTGGGAAAAATAAAACATAGAAAGGGGTGAGCTCAGATGATCAATAAGGATAACAATATAGAGAAAACATTCATAAATAAGCATAAACATTTAAGGCAATGTATAGCTAAAACAAAAGACTTTTAAACCCTAACATCAATATAATATAGCAAAAATGAAATGAAATAATGCCATTTACTTATTCACATGGATATTAAACTAGTCAAAAAATCACATGCAATATCAATAAACACTTTCATAATGATGGAATTCATAATGCCAAACTATCATAACCACATAGTCAAGGCCTTGTGCCAAGACTACAAATAAGATTCTATTAGGGCCTTCTTCCAAGACACTAGTTTGTCTCATTAGACCTACCTATTCATCAAAGAGCTATAGCGGGCTCCACCCATCACTTACTAAGTCCAATTAATTCCTCATATGAATAGGTTTAAACATAACATAAACATTCGTATTAAAAATAGCATACGAAATGTCAATAATTTCTCCATAAACCATGAATGGTATAAAAATGACACATCCACAGTCAAACATATGACAAAAACATTAATACAATATGGAAGTTTTGTATCATAATAAATCAACTTCAAATAAGATTAAAATCCATTAAAGGATGTTGACATAGATGAAATCAAAACTATTTGAGAGAAATATTTATTTTTTTAAATCATTTAAAAGTCACATAATTATAAAAGAAAACCTTTACATTGAAAATATTTTTATAAGCTTGTAAGGGAAGCTTCAATGATTTTATAATGGCGGAAAATATCCGCACCTGCTGTATAAGTTAAAAAGACATTCTTACCTTAATTTTCTCCAAAAGGTTAAAAAGGACCTTTTTTTGGAAAAAAACGGAAATATTCCTTTATAAACATCTTATAAAAATTCAAACAAGGTTATAAATGACTTTAAACCATAGTCTATAAGATATTAAGAATGTTTTGAAATACATTTTTATGAAACATGTATATGGATGATAAAGATGCCCCAGTAGATACTTATATAAAAACAACCTCAGATAATAAAGATATTGTGAAATTAACCCTTACCTTGTACTTTTCTTTGGTAAAGGGTAGGTTAACCTCCTGTATAATGGTGAAATAATTTTTATTAAATTATACAAGAATCATATACATTAATATGATATCATATATGATCTTTTAACATAGTTTTCATAATATCTTAGTATTATCGTCGTTTCTGGTGTTAACAGATTCGTTTTCCCTTATATTATTTGTTATGTGAGTCATATTTGTTACGAATGGGATGTATCTAATTTGTATTTAGAATTATATTAAGTCTTTAAACATTATTTTTTATCATCTAATGAGAATTAGTCTTGAATGGATACGATGGGGAATGAATCTCATCGCGTTCGTGGATACAGTAATCTGTATGTACGCACGAGCGACAATATCATTCTATTGATATTAAAATAATATATAATTGGATGTTATATCATATATAAAGAATAATTATCATGTTATATTTTTTATTTAAATGAATCACACATCATTATTATACCCATCCAAATAATAATGTATTGAATAACAATTACACCACGACGTGGAGACGGTAATCTGTATGTACGCACGTATGGTGACATGTCATTAAAATGATGGATAGAATATGGAATATAGATGTACCATATTTATAATAACATCAAATTATATATAAGATAATGGAGTTATTATTTTAGAATGTAAATTACAAAGAAAGAAGAAGTGGAAGAAGAAAAGAACTTGAAAGAGGGTGGTGAAATTATTACCTCTTATTCGGGTTCTTCATTTTGATTTGATCAAAAGGGATCCTTAAGTTGGATTTATGACTAAAATAAGTACTCTAGGATGAATTGAGGGAAGTGGAGAGAATATTTGGGTAGGGTTTGGCCGAGACAAAAGGCTTTTAAGGTGTTAATTAGAGAGAAGTGGGAGTTCCCTTTTATAAAAGGGGTGAGGGGCACCTTAAGAAAAGCAAGAAATATTATTTTATAATAAAATCATTTCAGTTTCTAATGGCTCCAAAATAGATTATTTAAATGTTGAGGTGGGTATGGGTCAAAAACTACACAACCAATAGGTTTTAGACTTGTTTGGGTCACTATATTAACTTTATCTTTTAGATTTAACTCTTAGTTAAATAGTTTGACATTTACCATGTCTCTTTGTATTTTTATAATATATGTTTAATAACCTAAAATATACTTCCAATAGAATCCCAAGTGGTTCATTAATGATACAAATATAATTATATAAGTCCTTTGGCCAAACCTTATATTTTTAGGAATAGAATATCAATTAATAATATAATATTTGTTTTAAAAACTCTTTTATGTCAATTTTGACACTATATGGTATTTTGTTTTTTCAAAATTTATAACAGCATTATTACTTCGAAAAGAATTCATTTACCAACCCTAATATTTCATATTAACCTATAAAATTAGTATAATTCATAAAAATCTCAAATTACATTTATTTGTGTATTTATAATATCAATTATTTTAATATTTCATTAATTAGTTAATTCCTACATCATCATTGTGTCATAAATAAATTAAATTATTTAATGTCTAAAAATTATAAATAAAATACCATTATTTATGAAATTGTTTTATATTTCTAATTAATATTTATAATAGAATTTATCTTATGCAAAAACCTATATTAAAAATGTTTTAGTTATTAAACATCGATTTTAACTCTTTTAACTCTTCTTTTAATTAAATAATAATAAATGTCCTAATCTAAACCAAGTGGACCAAAGAGGTTTATATTTTATTTGTAAGGTTTTTTCTTGAAGAATTATACTTATAAAATAGAATTAAGACATGTTTTAAGGTAATAATAATATCATTTTTACCCTTAATTACCCTATTTAGTTTTAATCGTGGTAAATAAAAAGAGAAAGTTTCTATTCAAAAAAAATTATTTTTATCTTATTAAACCAAATTTTACTACTTGATATTAAAAATGACTCTTGGATTTTCTAAATTGCATTCACTAAAGTGGTAAAATTATGTTTTATGTGAATTTTCAAATTCTCCCAAGAGATGGGTAAAAGACGGTGAAAAGTTCAATAAAATTTTTATATATCTAAAATTTATATAAACTGACTCCAATTAATTACATTAAACATATATAGGTATTATGTATCTATTTTGACCTAAAATAAATTTAAATAAAATAAATAATTATTTAAATAAAAATTCAGTTTTAAACTATAACTCAGTGTTTTTCACTATTCATCAAAAATTGAATGTTTTCAGAAAAATACCAAAAATTCACCCTAAGCTAATTTCGATATTCCAAAACCAAAAATAAAGTCCATTTTGAATGATAAAATTTATAAAATTTCAAAAAGTGGGTATTACTATTCATAACAGTTAGTTTGATTGGTTGTGGTGTGTGTTAGAACCCGAAGTTGCGTACAACACACACTACTGTATTATTCAAAGGGAAATGTACCGTTGAAGCTTGGGGTGTCAAATTTACCCTCTCTTCAGCCAGAAATATGTGTTCCTTGAAATCCATGTTTTCTAAAAATGGTTTCCAATAATATAATACTATTATCCTATAATATTTAAACGAATTTTTACCTTTTTTATTTTACCAATATTTTTAAAGGAATATTCTTGTCTCTTTCTAAACAAGTCATTTTTCTAACACTTTACTTTGGAAAAAAGGAATTTTCTACTTACATCGTATGACATGTACAAATTTACCCACCGTCTTGACCGACATTCCCTTAATTTTTCCATTATTTTATAGGAAATATGTTTTCCTAATATTATGGATTTTCATTATTTTGAAGGTGGTTTTCAATGAAAATGGTTTTTCAAAAATGATTTATGGTTATCAATACTTCCTTTAAAAGTTTTTAAATCTATTTTAAAAGTTTCATTTAAAAAATGATTTATGTATTAAAAAGAAATTTAAATGTTTTAAATGTTTTATATTTTTTCTAAGTATTTTAAATGAAAATGTTTTTCAAAATATTTTCAATCTTCTTTAATATGTTTCCAATTAAAAGGTTTTCAAAACGTTTTCAAGATTTCTTTATAAGTTTTCAAATTATTTTAAGTAAAGTATTTTTGAAAACATTTTAAATATTATTTTATAATTTTTAAAGGAAAATGGTTTTCAAAAGGTTTTATGTTTAGGAAGAAATGTTATTTTCCTCAATAAATGTTTTCAAAATATATTTCCATGTTATTTATCATCTATGATGACATTTTTTGATTTTATTCAGGCCCACATAGGAAATCACCTAGAGGTTTCATTCATGTTTTTTCCTTGAATGGTTTATTTTTTGATGGAATGATTCTTATGACATATATTTCTCTTTCACATGTTATATTCTTCAAAAAATAACTTCTTTTCAAGGATTATGTTTATGATAAAATGATTATGAAACATCTATTTTTCCACCGGTTATGATATAATTACATGTTTATAATACCCATTTAATTTCATGGGTGATGATATTATTATTTATGATCTTTTTGAACATGTATGTATGATTTCATTATGATATGGGTAGGAATAATATCTCCCACCAATGTATTGGGTAAAGATTTATATATCAAGAGATAGGTATGGATGAAATGAGGAATGGCCTCAGTTTACTATTACAAGGATAGAATGAGGAGTAAACATGGTTAAGTAATAAAGTGCTGAAATGAGGAGTAAACTTGGTTCTATAATATAAAGATGGAATGGGGAGGAAAATTGATTCATTAATGAAATTTTTCCACTAGGATGGTCTTTAAAGCGTTGTCTTGACTTTTATAAGAATAATTATATATGCTTATGTGTCTGCCATAATTTCATTTTTTATTCCAATGTTATGCTTTCATGGATTATGTTATTTATTTCATTATGATTCATGACTTATGAACTTCCAATATTTATTCCATATTATAGTTTATTATATTTTATATGTAGGGTATGATATTTTATATTCATGATAATGCTCTAATATCCCTATGCTCATGTTTATGTTTACATGTATCCCTTTTTTACCCTTAACGAGCATATGAGGTCACCCATTTTTATGTTTCATTCCCTAGTTTATGAAGATATTTATTATGTTTTGTGTGTCTGAGAAGGGTCTTATTCATGAAGAACATAATGAGATATAATGTTGCTCACTTATGTTCTTGTTTTTATGTTTTTATGTTTCTAAAGGCACTAGACTAATACAGTCGTTGGGAATTTGTTAATTTAATGTTTTAAGTATTATGAAAATGGGTTTTAATATTAATGTATAAAAAGAGAGGGTCACTATAGTTGGTATCAGAGAAAATGTATAGTTAAAAATTATAATCTAGGTTGATAAAAAAATTATTGAGAATCCTAAGTACATGTATAAGTATAAGTCTAATGATAATGAAATGTATAGGAAAATGTGTTGGATTTTTTGGTAAAGGTTAAAGTGAGTGGTTTAATAAAAATAAATTAGTGTTAGGATACTACAAGTGGATGTGGATATGGAACAAATGTACCTAGGAGTAATAACTCCAAAAAGATGTTCCAGTCCTGACTCGAGGTAACCAGGTACATGAAAATGGGCCTTGCTACATGTAACACCCTCAGATTTTGTGAATTATTTTTTTCAAATTAATTTATCTTTTTGATATTTTTCATTTCATGTGATACTATAAATCATATTAAACTATGAAAATCATATTATATGATTATGTGTCTACCAAAATTCCATGTTTTATTCCTATGTTATGATTTCATGAATTATCTTATTCACTTAATTAAGATTCATGTCTTATGAATTGCCAATCTTTATGCCATAATTAAAGTATATGATCTTTGATATGCTTAGTATGATCAGTTTTTTTCATGAACATGTTCTCACACCCTTATGGTAATGATTATGCTTACATATCTCCCTTATTTACCCTTACTTGACATTTGAGCTCACCCCTTTATTATGTTTCCTTTCCCAGGGTTATGAGTAAAGGGATTATTTAGAATTAGTAAAGGTGGGGATATTTATTGGATATATTGAAGATCATTCAATGGGATAAAATAATTAGTTTTTTGGTTTCCAAAGACACTAAACTATTATGGTCTCTGAGCATGTATTTTTGTAATGTACTAAATTTTCATCTAAAATGATGTAATGTCTATGTATGTGATGCTTGGGTAAATATACTACACACCTATCTTGACACTTTTAGGGGATATGATTTTGGAATTCACAAATTCTTCACAAACCATCATGAAGGATTTAAAAATAAGTTGGTTATGAATAACCTATTATGAACATAGGGTGTCATAGATTAAGGAAGGTATCAAAAGTTATAAATCCTATAAGTAATTATTTTCATGAGTATGTGGTTTTATTATATGATATGTAATACTCAAAAAGGGTTATGGTTTTAGTAAATGGTGGGAAAGAGAAGGAACTACATTAATTTTGAATGTGAGGGATTATTTTCTTATGGGAAGTTAAGTGGGAAGATAATTGGAGTGAAAGATGTTGTGATCATGGATAATCAGTTTTCAACGAACATGATTAAAAATGTATACCTTAACCAACTCTCAGACTCAATAAGGAAATGTCGGAAGTATTTTTTTAAGATTTTAGGTAATGGATACCCTAGAGGAAAGAATATTTGGTTTCATTTTTGTTAAGAATGTGTAACGAATCACCTAAGTGAATTTATTTGAGGAACAAGAAGATGTTTTGATAGTGGAAAATAAGGACACAAATAATTTGAATTAAAGGGGAAAATGAAGAATTTGGTTAAAAAAATGGATAATAATGTTGGCCACCATAAGGAATCATTTAATGCTAAGTGTTTTAACTGTGGAATAAAAAGTCATTATGAAACTCAATGTCCTAAGAGGAAATCTCCTAAAGAGAATTAGCAAGGTGGTGTAAGTAATGGTTATATTGCTAATAATGATGAGAATAAAAATGAAATGTTAAAGGAAATTTGTATTAAGTAATTGGATGAGGTAGACCTCTTTTGAATTATGGATGTAGTGTATTAATCTAGGTTTTTATATATTTGGTATTATGAAGGGTGAAATAAATATGTATTGTCCTGTTTATGTTTTTTACTAAGTATTTAAAAGATTATTTTAAATGTTATCGATGGACTGTAAAAGTGATTTAATGACAATGTGATATTTTTACTAAAGGAATATAACCGCTAATATGTTATTTATGTTATGATATTGTGTTTTTGATAAATATATGAGGGATATTAATAAGTAAACTGGACGATACTGATTACCTTGGAACTAATTAAGGACTTGTTGACAAGTAGTTCATGCTATAATTGATGAAGTTTAAAACATCCTGTATTTATGGAATATATATAGTAATCTATAGAATAAAGAAGCATGAATGTTTTATAAAAAGATTTATGGTAATTTTGGTTGTTACCATGTTCAAAGAGAATTTTCCACAAGGGTATTCACATTTTTTGAAAGTGACAACCAAGACCTCCTTTTTGATATATGGTGGATCAATGTTAAGATGATTTTGCAACATTATTTATAATGTTATAGATTTTAATAATTTAGAAGGGCTATAAGGTTAACCACTCATGCAAATATTTAGTTAAACCTCAGATGAAGTATTTATGTATTGAGATTGTATTGAAAACCTTGGTTAAAAGGCTATTTAGTGACTAACGTTGTTTCAATGATTTCCATCATATTTATTTTTGAATTTTTACTATTGCCATTTTAGAAAAGGAAATAATGTCTGTCTGGTGAAAACCAATCATATTCAAAAAGGAAATGGGTCTTGAACTCATGAATGAATAAAAATAAGTATTCCACACCTACAACTGGCCTCTGTGATGACCAGGTTAATGTATAATGATTTTTGATGAATAATTATTTTAGATGAAATAGTGGTGTTAATTTTTATTCGTAGAGATTAATGTATTAAACATATTGATCTTTAAGAATAGTTATAGATAAATTGTTATACATTTCATTATTATATGGGACTTAATATATACTAAAAGTGTATTTTAGTGCTTTAAGAATCAAAGTTAATTTTAGGACATCCATTTCTTGAAGTAATGGATGAATTATAAATAGTTAAAAGAAAAACCAAATAAAGAAATTTTGTTTATAGAAATATATAGAGTAAGTAAATTTACTTATATTATTGGTTAACAAAATAATTACTCAATGAAAGGATAATGATAAAAAAGTGTTGTCCTAATACCTTAATTTTTTTGAACCAATGGCCTTATATATCATCACAGATTTATAACATTGAGTACCTTAACTTTTGTTCAATCATTCACTTATTTTTGATTGATAACCTCAATCAATCCCTATAAATATTTTTTTTACTCTATGTACAATATTCACTCTAAACCTATGTTCTCCCATGTGGAAACCAAGTTATATACTACTTTGGGTAACCTTTATGGTTCCAACTTTCGCTTTTTACGAGAAGGTTTACTATTCATACTTATGATGTGGTTTTATACAAATGAAACTTTCAAGTATTAAAACTATGACAAACCAAAAAACATTTGAGGGAGAAATTCATTTTAAGGGGTGTAGAATGTAACACCATATGGCTTTGTGAAATATTTTTTTTTCGAATAAATTTAACCTTCTTGATATTTTTCATTTCATGCAACCCTGAAAATATTTTATTTTATAAAAGAACTATGTTTCTATTGGGTTATATGCAACACAAAGTTAATCACGCAATATAGAAAAATTATTTTTATATATTTTCACATGGAACAATGACTTGGCATATGCTACATGACACACTGACATGAAATACATTACATACAACATTGTGTTTCTATGAAACATAATTTTATTTTTATAATGATTTAAATGGGATAATTATAACCTATAAATTAAACATAGTAATATGACTAGTAATAATTTTTTTTCAAATAATTTTTATAATGTTTTTATATAAATAAAACAAATTGATAATGAAAGATATATTTTTTTGCTTAAGTCACTTTATGTTTAAAAATATTATTTTCTCAAATTCACTACTTTTAATGTCCTGTGAAAAATAATAAAATTAATTTTAGACACCTTTAGAAATTTAATTTTATAAAATAAAGTTAATTTTTTTTAATTTATAATGTAGATGTTTTCATAGGGTGAATTTATGAGATTTTTCTACGAAACATTATTTCTGAATGAATAGTAAAAAATAATGAATTTTAATTCAAAACTAATTTTTCATCTAATTTATTTATAAAGTAAAATTATATTTTAAATTAGTTTAAAAATTTAATTAGATAATATTTTTTTCAATCAAACCAATGTGGGTCATTATAAACAATTTCACTTTGAAATTGTATTTAAAAACATAGAAAACTTTCGAATATTATTTACTTTAATACCCGCATTGTCAATCCAACAACATGATTAAATTTAAATTAATTTCTTCCAATTATATGATTTTAATTAGAAAAAATAGATTAAATATTTTGAATTAGGATATTATATAATTTTTAATAAGGTTAACTGATTTTTTGACCAAATCTATTATTTAATGTAATTAAAATTAATTATAATAAATAAAGTAAAATTACGATTAATATGGGACTAAATATTAATATTAAGGGCCCAAAAGACCTAGAAACTTGTCCAATATCCATTGGATGGAAATATTTTTACCCTATACTCCCTTGTATTAAATGTTTTCAATTATTATATCCACATGAAAAGCGAAAAATGTGGGTGGAATTCCTTTTCCCAAAATTTATAAGAGTGCCACTCCTCCACTATAAAGGCCTCATCTCCTCTCACTTCCCCAGAAAAATCTAGATACATTGGAAAAAAATATAAAGAAAGATATATCCCCAAAATCAATCATATAATACTAGAATCCTATCTTTCAGGAGAAATAAATCCAAGGAATCCCATTGGTGAAAACCAAAAGGAGTTACCTGAATAGGAGGTAATAGTTTCCTCGAGTTATTTTATTTTATTTTAATTATCCACCCCATAAGAAATTATTATTAAATGATTATAAAACATAACCAGTATCCTCAACATAATAGTACGTTTTTCTACTAATTTTTCTACGTAATCTTACATACACTTCCATATAATTGGTTAGAAACATATTGTTTACGTGTACGACGAACTACCACCTCACGAAATGATGATTGTTCATTCTTTCCTTTACTGCCTCTCATGGTGGACATTATGATGGAAAATATATTTATAGATGTTATATATTATATTTATTATGTATTTAGTCTTAATTTATTCTTTTAAAACACATATCTTTATACTTTCCATTTTGTTGAAATATGGTAATTTCGTTTGAAGAATTTTCGACTACCATCCCCTCAAAGCGATGTGATTCATTCACACACTACATAGAATGTAATAAGGATGAGTTTAGTAAAATTATATGATATATATGATATAATAATTCTAATGTAACAATTATATACATACATATATATACATACATATATTTCATTTACTTACTTTCTTTCAATATTACTATTAAACGGAAACAACGTTCATGCGTTCGTACAATCTACTGTCTCCATGAATGGTGTATTCAATTTTATACATTTATATTCTTTTGATTATGATAATACACATATAATAAATATAAATTATATTTATATAATTTTTAAAATTTTTTAAATCGTTATATAAGTATAAGGTCCAATGATAGGACAAATTAAGACACATATAAAAAACAAAGCGGATATTACCTGAAGTGAAACTTTGACATAGAATTGTTAAAAATATGTTAATATAATTTTATAATAAAACCATTTAAGTTATTAAATATAAGAATATGTTTATTTTATATATGTATAGTAAAATTATATTGATTATATAATAGGTTTGTATGACTGCGAAAAGATTCAAGACATAAGGTAAAGTAATTTCATCTCACTTTTTATTTCTGTGAGATACATACTTTATTAACCACACATTAATTTTGTGTGGTGTGTATACTTCCCATGGATATATTCTATGATTTTAATGAATAAAATTATTTTAATTTAAATATCCATTATATGATCTTTAATTCATGTGGTATATGTTTTAAAAGTTACCAAATTGGCAAAGTAATTTTGTCTCAATTTCCATATTTGAGACACATGCCATGTTATAGACCTATATTTTTCTATGAGGTGTTTAAAATGACATGGAAATGTTATATTATGAATATAATTAATATCATGATATATTATGCATCATGTAATTTTATGTCTCTTAAATGGGGAGTATGGTTCAAAGTTACCAAGTGATAAGAGTTTATTGAATCAATCTAATCTCCTTTTGAGAATTTTTATGTTTATGATTCCTTTGATGAAATATTTTGATCAATATCTCAAGAGAATTCATGAATTTTCCTAAAATATATTTATTAATAATATATTCATGTATAATTTTGATTTTTATACTCTTGTCTATAAGAAATTTAAGAATATTTTTTGGAAATCTCGATATTACACTATCTTTAGTCAGAATTCTGGATTCCATCAAAACTATGTTTTCTAAAAACGTTTTCCATGAATATTATAATGTTATACTATAATATTTAAAATAAATGTTATCTATTTTTAATTTTAAAAATTTTTAAAAAATAATATTCTTGTATCATTCTTAATAAGGCATTTTTCTAACCCTTTACCTTGCAAAAAAGAATGTTCTTTTTACCTCATACGGTATGTACAAATTTAATCTCCATAATGACCAACATTCCATTAAAAATTAATTTCCAAGATTAAAAAGTTGTTCTTTTTAAAAGAATATGTCTTCCTAATATAATTTATATTCATTATTTTTAAATTGATTTTAAATGAAAAATGTTTTTCCAAAATTTTTTATGGTTATCAATGCTTCCTTTAAAAGATTCAATGATATTTTTAAAGAAAATTCTTTTAAAAAATGTTTTATGTTTTAAAAAGTATTTTAAACATTGTAAGGATTTATTTATGATTTTTTAAATTGTTTTTAGTGGAAATGTTTTTCAAAATGTTTTCAACTTCTTTCATAATTTTTCAAGTAAAATGTTTTAAATATTTTTTCATGCTTTCTTTATAATTTTTCAAAGTATTTTCAAATAAATAGTTTTGAAAAAATTTTAAAGCTTCTTTAAAAGTTTTCATGGAAAATGGTTTTCAAGAGGTTTTATGTTTTAATGAAATTATTTTTCAGGTGGAAATCATATTTTTCTCAAGAAATGTGTTCAAAATATCTTTCCAAGATATTTTCCATCTAATATCACTTAGGTTGATGTTACTCACGCCCTTATGGGAAATAATCCAAATGTTACATTTATATTTTTCCAGAAATGGTTTATTTTTTGATATAATGATACTTATGACACCTATTTCTCTTTCACAGGTTCTATGGTTTGGAAACTTGCTTCTTTTCAAGGGTTATGTTTATGATGATATGATTATGAAGCCTAAATTTTTCTATAGGTTATGATATGATTACATGTTTATAATAAAAATTTCACTTAATGGATTAATATTTGATTATTTATGATATTGTGGAATATGTAAGTATGATTTAATTATGAGATATGTGGGACCTATATCTCCCTCAAATGCATTGGGTAAATATTTATATCTCCTAAGATATACATGATTAGAATAATGAGTGAACTCGATTCAGTATTATAGGGATGGAATGAGGAGTAAAATTTGTCTATTAATACAATAATAAAATGAGGATGGAACTCAGTTTAGTAATATAGGGCTGAAAAGGGGAGTGAAACTGGTTCAATAATGGAATTTTTCTTCTAAGATAGCATTGGAAATGATGCCTTGACTACTATGGAAATATATACTTATGTTTCTGTCACAATTTTACATTTTATTCATATGTTATGATTTCATGTATTATTTTATTTATTTCTTTATTATTCATGTCTTATTAACTACTAATATTTATTCCATGATTTTATTTTATTATCTATGATATGCAGGGTATGATCTTTTATTTTCATGATCAAGTTCTCATACCCCTATTCCGATTTTTATAGTTATATGTATCCCCTGTTTTCCTTAATTGAGCATCATTTCTCAGTCTATTTTATGTTTCCTCCCCAAGGTTATGAAGATATGTATTATGTTTGATGTGTCTAAGAAGGGTGCTAGCCTTGAAGAACATAGTTAGAGATAATGTTTCTCACTTACGTACCAGTGTTTATGTTTCCATGTTTCCAATGGAACTATAGTAATACAATCTTTGGGCATTTATTTTTTTAAAAGTTTTAAGTATTTATCAAAAGATATGAAATTTTAATGTTTAAAAAGAGAGGGTTTCTATAATTGTTGTATCATGAAGTGGTTTTTGTGTCCCCCTATTATTTGTGAAGAGAAGATTAATTTTGGAAGTTCTGTAACAGCCCGAGATTTTATGAAAAATATTCTTTTTTATTTCACTAATGTCCTGTGTTGTACGCTACACCAAAAGGAGCATTCACAACACGCATCCTTGACTTGCCTTGCATTACATGCAATCACGACCTTCCTCGATAGGGTGTGTAGTACGCAATACTGAGTTTCACTAAACAACGATATGCTATTAAAATATTATTAAAACTGGCCGTTATGAATAGTAATAACCACTTTTTGAAATTTTGTGAATTTTATTTTTCAAAATGGAATTCATTTTTGGATTCGGAATACCGAAATTAGCCTAGGGTGAAATTTTGGTATTTTTCTGAAAACATTCAATTTTTGAGGAATAGTGAAACCACTAAGTGGTAGGTTAAAAACTGAATTTTTGCATAAAACTTAATTTTCCCGCTTCTGTGAATGGAATTTCAAAAATCCGACAGACACAGTTGATATCAGTAAGTAAAATGTGGTTCAATGAGATAAAAATAATAGTAACTTTTTACTTTTTTTACTGCGGTTAATAGTAAATAGGGTAACTAAGGGTAAATATGATATTACTATTACCCTAACACATGTTCTAATTCTATTGGACAAGTGTAATTCGACCAAAAACAAACTTAGGAATAAAATATGACCATTTAGGCCCACTTGTATTAGATTAGGACATTTATTATTAATTTATTTAAAGAAGGGTTAAAATAGTTAAAATCAAAGTTTAATAACTAAAACATTTTTAATATGGGGTTATACATAAGATAAATTCGACTATAAATATTCATTAGAAAGATAAAAATATTTCCTACATAATTATATTTTATTTATAAATTTTAGACTTTAAATAAATTAATTTATTTATGACCCAACGATGATGCAGTAATTACCCTTTTAAGGAAATATTAACATAATTGATGTTATAAATGCTCAAATGAATGTAATTGGAGACTTTTTATGAATTCCACTAATTTTCTAGGTTACTATGATATATTAGTGTGGATTTAATCAACTTGGTGCGAACATATAAATCTGTTATGACTTTCACAAAAATCATATATCAAATAGTGTCAAAATTGACACAAAATAGTTTTTAAATCAAATATTATATTATTAATTGATATTTTATTCCTAAAAATCTAAGGTTCGGCCAAATGACTTAGATAAGGATATATATATTTAAATTAAACAATTTGGGGTTCGTTTGGCATGTTATATTAAGTGTATTAACCATATAGTGAAAGAAAACAAAAAGACACGGTAAAAGTTAAATTATTTAACTTAGAGTTAAATCTAATTGATAAGGTTAAAATAATACCCTAAACCTGTCTAAATCCTATTGTTTGATAGGATTTCGACCCATCCCCACTTTAGCTTCGAAATAAGACCCTTTGGAACCATTATAAACCGATTTTGACATTAATATAAAATAATATTTTGAGGTATTCCTAAGGTGCCCCTCTCCTCCCTTATGAAAGGACACCTCCTCCCCCTCCTCGTCACACCAATTTGAGCACTCGAGCTCGGCCAAACCCTGACAAAATTTCTTCTCCACTTCCCTAGAAACATCCTAGAGGTTCTGTTCTTCCTCAGAGACCAATTTTAGTGCCCTAAGAGGAGGTCTCAAAGAGGCGCTTCAAAGAAGAGGTAATTACCGTTACCAATTCTTTCATCTTTATTTCTTTTTCCACTTCTTCTTCTTAGGTTGTTTCATTATGAAGTAATAACATCAGTATCACTAATATACTGATATGTTATTATAAGTATGAAACAACCCTATTTCACCATCTATCCATCCTACGGAAAAAGAAATCACCGCGCGTGCGTACGTACAGAATACCGTCTCCACGCCGTGGTGTAATCTATTTTCCACCACCACATTACATGGATGGGTATAGTGGTGTAAAGAATAACTATACATAGTTATTAAAACATAATATTGATTCTGATATATTGTATAATCCACTCCAATTCAATTCAATATTTATGGAAATGATATCATCGCTCGTGCATACGTACGGACTACCGTCTCCACGACGCGATGAGATTCATTCTCCATGTTAACCATTTAAAAATGATTATAAAGTATATATAAGAAATAATAATGAAATATATGACATTATAAAGCTACTGGATTTATGTATATATATATATATGTATGTCATCTACTTACTTCCATTCAAGACAATAAGGAAAGGAAAACAGTGTTCATGCGTACGTACGGACTACCGTCTCCATGAACGGTGTTTTTCATTTCATTTATCTATCTATTATATATATATATATATGATATATAAATCATATTTTATATTATGGAAGTAAGTAAATCATGATATAAGTAATAATAATGTCAAGAACAACAAGTCAAAACACCTACGATAAATGAAACGATTTTACCCAAAACGCTTCTTTAACATGGAATTTACAAAAGAACGAGTAATATAATGTCATAAGTGAACCATATATGATATCATAACAATGAATATGATTCTGTAATAAGTCAATGACATTATTTAAATCATTATACAGGAGGTTAGGACACATACGAAGCAAATCGTACCTAAGGTAATGGAAATATCACAATCTCATTTTTATCCGAGATTGTTTATTCGTAAGTATTTACTAGGGTGTATTTTATCATCCACATCCATGTTTACTAAATATGTAATATTATTTCCATCCACGTACAATTGTTTAAATCCAATTTTACCCTTCGGCGAGTTTTTAGTAAAAGATATGAAAGGAAACTTTTGTCGTTTTTCGTACGAGGTACTTTTTGACTTTTCTGACAAAAGTACGAAGAATGTTTTTTTAACTTATACGGAAAGAATGAATTTTTAAAACAGTATTTCCAAGAAGCTTCCTTTACAAGTTTTCAAGTTTATTTTTAATCAACTTCTTTTAGTTTAAAATTTGTATGACATGTTAATAAAGGAAAAGTATTTTTGAAGTAGAAATGATATTTTCCTCAAGAATGAAGTTCAAGTATTTTATCAAAATTATTTTCCATCTAAGATAATAAAAGGGTTCTGTTTTTATCCCTATTATTACATGGATTTGATTATGTTGTGATGGAAACATTTTTATGAATTCCTTTATCTTATATGAATTGTTTTATGATGTCATGTTGTTTAAGAATCCCATTTTTATTACATGGGTTATGCGATGATGTATGATTTATGATTATGTGGCACACATAAGAAAGGATTCATTATAAGATGGGTGGGACCTATATCTCCCTCCAATGCATTGGGTAAAGAATTTATATCTAATGAGATAGACAGGGCTGGAATGGTAGGTTATACCGGTTCAGTGAAACAGGACTGAAATGAGGGTTACTCGATTCAGAAAGGGACTTTTTCCACTAAGATAGTCTAGGAAATGAGCCTTGACTAACAAGAAATGATTCTCTATGATTATGTGTGAATGCCACAAAGTTTCATGTTTTATGTTATGATTATTGTGATTACATTTCACTACCATGATTTACCCCATGTTATGAAATTATGATCTCTTTTGCAGGTTAAGATTTCCAAAAGTTATGTGCTTATGTATATGATGTGATTGATATTTATTTTGTTTACCCTTACTGAGCATTTGAGCTCACCCTTTTAAGTTTTCTTTTCCCCAGGATATAAATAAAGGTTTTAGGTAAAAAAAAGGAAGATCTTTATGGGAGATTTTGAAGATCTTTCACCACGATTAGAAGATTATATTCCGAGTTTCCAAAGACACTAAACTATTACGATCCTTGTGTGTGTGTTTTTTGTTATGTACTAAGTATTCCGCAAATGTAATTTAATGTCCATGTACGTCAAGCTTCGGGTCTCTACAGTTGGTATCAGAGGAAAGGTTTAGTCAACCTTTGGAAACTAGGATGCGAAAACGTTAGTGAGATCCCTAGAGATATTTCTAAGGTATGTATAGGGATGCCCCTAAGGATAAGTATACGTATAAGATATAGTCATAGAACTATGGTAACGATATTAGATTAAACCAAAGATGTTAGATATTTAAGTTACTCCCCCTTTATTATGATTTTTGCCTCTCACACTATTCTTTTTGGGTTTTAGAAAATGGATGGAAACATGGTGATTCACGATAATGGAGGATATGATGGACAATGGAATGATATTCTTCATGAGCAACCAAATGAAATGGGATTTGGAAGTCCAAACAACATTATTATGCCGAATCAGCAATCTCATAATATGATCAATAAAGTAAAATTTGGTAAGTTTCCTGACTCGGCTAATAAGAGAAAGATGGAGTTTCATGATGATCATAGAGGAAAGAAAGTTCAATTTCCCCTATGTAAATCATGTGGGAAGAGGCATCAAGGAGAATGTTTCAAAGGAACTTGAAGATTCTTTGGGTGTGGAAAAGAAGGACACAAAGCCAGTAAGTGCAAAGGAAAAGGTTCGTTTAACACCAGGGATGAGGATAATGGTATTGCTACGACATCAACAATGGTTAAATGTTTTAAATGTGGAATGTACGGGCATTATGCAAACCAATGCCCTAAGGGAAAGTCTCATGAAGAGAATCAGTATGGTCGTATGGGTAGTATTTATGTTGATGATGATGATGAGACTACAAATGATATGTGAGATGAAAAAATTGTTGAAGCTCGGTCAATGGTTTAAGAATGTAGTGGAATGATTACATGTTTATCAAGTGTAATGTTGTATAAGTAATCTGATGGTACTATGGGATAAAGAGAAATCTAAGGATTGTTACATTGTTGTCTTTACTTATGTATTGAAAGTATGTGATGAATGGTACCAGTATTTTTGGAAAGTAGATGATATGTGCATAATGAAGGGATAAGACGATAATGAGATGTTTGATTGTATGCATGAGCTCATGATTGATATAAGGACTAAGTGATATAATGGTCTGAGTATATAGAATTTTGAGGATTTTGGTATGTGGAAAGTGTTAACTTTAAACTGAATTCATGTTTTCACTAAGGTATTCAAGAGAATACATGATTAAGGACTTTGAATGTTTGGAATGTGACCAACAAAAAATATCTTATGATATATGAGGATCAACAATGGTATTAAATCCCTGGTAATCGTTTTCACTATGTTATGAGAGTGGACTGTAGTATTATGGATAAGCCTAATGATTGAAATAGATTATGTTGGACATAAGTGAGTATTGTTTAAAGATAGAAATTTTTTTTCGATATTATTGATGGGATGTTATAGTAATGTAGTTTTAGAAAAAGGACAACCTGCAGGACGGGCGACAGCCCATCGCTTCGGACAAGGCTGTGGGAATCGAACCCACAACCGAAGTGCGACTGGCCTTTATCACCTACCACTGGCCTACAGGAAGTCCCTCTTTAGTAGAAACTAGTTTTATTATATTAAGCAGTATGATATATGAAGTATAAGTCCATTTTAGGAACCATATGTGATTAATCTCACTATAGATCGACTTATGTATATAATTTTTGCTAACCTTTTGTTTGAGACAGATGGAATGACCCGTCATTCTATCACATGATCTTCTAACACTTCACGAATAACAAATTCAACTTCATTTATTTAAGAGATGAAGTGGAAATTGTTCAAGGCACAAACAACAGTGAGATTGTACCAAAATAAAGTAAGTATTTATTCTAATTCAAACTTTTCAACTTTAAGGAAATGATCTTGAAAACCAAAAATTATGTCCTAGTGCCCTTATATCCGATGAATCAGATGGTACCCTAGATCGTCACAAATTTATGGCTTTGTGATTTCTGGCTTTTCCATAGCCATGTTCTCTACCACTCTCCATCAGAACATGATGGTTAGATTTCTCTTCCATATCCATATTTTCACATATGTGGAAACCCAGTGATTAGTTTATTTGCGTAACCATTACGTTTCATACTTTTGTTTTTAAAGATAAGTTTTGGTATTCCTTTTTACGATGTGGGTTTCTATTAAAGAAACTTTTGAATAGTAAACCATTTATAACCCCGACGAATTTCGAGGGCGAAATTCATTTTAATGGGGGGTAGAATGTAACAGCCCGAGATTTTATGAAAAATATTCTTTTTTATTTCACTAATGTCTTGTGTTGTACGCTACACCAAAAGGAGAATTCACAACACGCATCCTTGACTTGCCTTGCATTACACGCAATCACGACCTTCCTCGATAGGGTGTGTAGTACACAATACCGAGTTTCACTAAACAACGATATGCTATTAAAATATTATTAAAACTGGCTGTTATGAATAGTAATAAAAACTTTTTGAAATTTTGTGAATTTTATTTTTCAAAATGGAATTCATTTTTGGATTCGGAATACCGAAATTAGCCTAGGGTGAAATTTTGGTATTTTTCTGAAAACATTCAATTTTTAATGAATAGTGAAACCACTAAGTGGTAGGTTAAAAACTGAATTTTTGCATAAAACTTAATTTTCCCGCTTCTGTGAATGGAATTTCAAAAATCCGACAGACACGGTTGATATCAGTAAGTAAAATGTGGTTCAATGAGATAAAATTAATAGTAACTTTTTACTTTTTTTACTGCGGTTAATAGTAAATAGGGTAACTAAGGGTAAATATGATATTACTATTACCCTAACACATGTCCTAATTCTATTGGACAAGTGTAATTCGACCAAAAACAAACTTAGGAATAAAATATGACCATTTAGGCCCACATGGATTAGATTAGGACATTTATTATTAATTTATTTAAAGAAGGGTTAAAATAGTTAAAATCAAAGTTTAATAACTAAAACATTTTTAATATGGGGTTATACATAAGATAAATTCGACTATAAATATTCATTAGAAAGATAAAAATATTTCCTACATAATGATTTTTTATTTATAATTTTTAGACTTTAAATAAATTAATTTATTTATGACCCAACGATGATGCAGTAATTACCCTTCTAAGGAAATATTAATATAATTGATGTTATAAATGCTCAAATGAATGTAATTTGAGACTTTTTATGAATTCCACTAATTTTCTAGGTTACTATGATATATTAGTGTTGATTTAATCAACTTTGTTCGAACATATAAATCTGTTATGACTTTCACAAAAATCATATATCAAATAGTGTCAAAATTGACACAAAATAGTTTTTAAATCAAATATTATATTATTAATTGTTATTTTATTCCTAAAAATCTAAGGTTCGGCCAAATGACTTAGATAAGGATATATATATTAATAATAAACAATTTGGGGTTCGTTTGGCATGTTATATTAAGTGTATTAACCATATAGTGAAAGAAAACAAAAAGACACGGTAAAAGTTAAATTATTTAACTTAGAGTTAAATCTAATTGATAAGGTTAAACTAATACCCTAAACTTGTCTAAATCCTATTATTTGATAGGATTTCGACCCATCCCCACTTTAGCTTAGAAATAAGACCCTTTGGAACCATTATAAACCGATTTTGACATTAATATAAAATAATATTTTGAGGTATTCCTAAGGTGCCCCTCTCCTCCCTTATGAAAGGACACCTCCTCCCCCTCCTCCTCACACCAATTTGAGCACTCAAGCTCGGCCAAACCCTGACAAAATCTCTTCTCCACTTCCCTAGAAACATCCTAGAGGCTCTGTTCTTCCTCAAAGACCAATTTTAGTGCCCTAAGAGGAGGTCTCAAAGAGGCGCTTCAAAGAAGAGGTAATTACCGTTACCAATTCTTTCATCTTTATTTCTTCTTCCACTTCTTCTTCTTAGGTTGTTTCATTATGAAGTAATAACATCAGTATCACTCATATACTTATATGTTATTATAAGTATGAAACAACCCTATTTCACCATCTATCCATCCTACGGAAAAAGAAATCACCGCGCGTGCGTACGTACGGAATACCGTCTCCACGCCGTGGTGTAATCTATTTTCCACCACCACCTTACATGGATGGGTATAGTGGTGTAAAGAATAACTATACATAGTTATTAAAACATAATATTGATTCTGATATATTATATAATCCACTCCAATTCAATTCAATATTTATGGAAATGATATCATCGCTCGTGCGTACGTACGGACTACCGTCTCCACGACGCGATGAGATTCATTCTCCATGTTAACCGTTTAAAAATGATTATAAAGTATATATAAGAAATAATAATGAAATATATGACATTATAAAGCTACTGGATTTATGTATATATATATATATGTATGTCATCTACTTACTTCCATTCAAGACAATAAGGAAAGGAAAACAACGTTCATGCGTACATACGGACTACCGTCTCCATGAACGGTGTTTTTCATTTCATTTATCTATCTATTATATATATATATATGATATATAAATCATATTTTATATTCTGGAAGTAAGTAAATCATGATATAAGTAATAATAATGTCAAGAACAACAAGTCAAAACACCTACGATAAATGAAACGATTTTACCCAAAACGCTTCTTTAACATGGAATTTACAAAAGAACGGGTAATATAATGTCATAAGTGAACCATATATGATATCATAACAATGAATATGATTCTTTAATAAGTCAATGACATTATTTAAATCATTATACAGGAGGTTCGGACACATACGAAGCAAATCGGACCTAAGGTAATGGAAATATCACAATCTCATTTTTATCCGAGATTGTTTATTCATAAGTATTTACTAGGGTGTATTTTATCATCCACATCCATGTTTACTCAATATGTAATATTATTTCCATCCACGTACAATTGTTTAAATCCAATTATACCCTTCGGTGAGTTTTTAGTAAAAGATATGAAAGGAAACTTTTGTCGTTTTTCGTACGAGGTACTTTTTGACTTTTCTGACAAAAGTACGAAGAATGTTTTTTTAACTTATACGGAAAGAATGAATTTTTAAAACAGTATTTCCAAGAAGCTTCCTTTACAAGTTTTCAAGTTTATTTTTAATCAACTTCTTTTAGTTTAAAATTGTCTGACATGTTAAGAAAGGAAAAGTATTTTTGAAGTAGAAATGATATTTTCCTCAAGAATGAAGTTCAAGTATTTTATCAAAATTATTTTCCATATAAGATAATAAAAGGGTTCTGTTTTTATCCCTATTATTAAATGGATTTGATTATGTTGTGATGGAAACATTTTTATGAATTCCTTTATCTTATATGAATTGTTTTATGATGTCATGTTGTTTAAGAATCCCATTTTTATTACATGGGTTATGCGATGATGTATGATTTATGATTATGTGGCACACATAAGAAAGGAATCATTATAAGATGGGTGGGACCTATATCTCCCTCCAATGCATTGGGTAAAGATTTTATATCTAATGAGATAGACAGGGCTGGAACGGTAGGTTATACCGGTTCAGTGAAAAAGGACTGAAATGAGGGTTACTCGATTCAGAAAGGGACTTTGTCCACTAAGATAGTCTAGGAAATGAGTCTTGACTAACAAGAAATGATTCTCTATGATTATGTGTGAATGCCACAAAGTTTCATGTTTTAAGTTATGATTATTGTGATTACATTTCACTACCATGATTTACCCCGTGTTATGAAATTATGATCTCTTTTGCAGGTTAAGATTTCCAAAAGTTATGTGCTTATGTATATGATGTGATTGATATTTCTTTTGTTTACCCTTACTGAGCATTTGAGCTCACCCTTTTAAGTTTTCTTTTCCCCAGGATATAAATAAAGGTTTTAGGTAAAAAAAAGGAAGATCTTTATGGGAGATTTTGAAGATCTTTCACCACGATTAGAAGATTATATTCCGAGTTTCCAAAGACACTAAACTATTACGATCCTTGTGTGTGTGTTTTTTGTTATGTACTAAGTATTCCGCAAATGTAATGTAATGTCCATGTACGTCAAGCTTCGGGTCTCTACAAGTTCCCATTACATTTCCATAATGGTTTGTTACTATTTATAGGTCAAAGGCTCCAAAAGTGGGAAATAATTGAATTTGGGGTGATATAAGACAAATAAATCTTATCACATTCTATTGAACATATGTTTTAAACATATCTCAAGCATTTTACATATAGATTTTTCACTTTTATCCTTTTCTGTTTTAACCATGACAACTAATTTTTACCTAAGTAATTTAATTTTAATGGATAAAAATAAGATTGGACTTATAATGTAATTTAAAACTGTTTATTATAAATATGTGATCTATATTATAAACCAATATTTATATTTTTAATAAAAATTAATTTTAACATTAGCGCATTTCATGCGTAAAAATCAATTTTCAGAAAAGTGTTTTTAAGGTTAAAATTTCTTTATATTATAAAATTATCAATGTTTTAGATTTTTATAAAATAAATAGGGTTTTTAAAAAAAACTAAAATATATAATCCTTTAAAAGAAATCCAAAACCAAATTTTACAATAAAAATATTTAATTAAGAGAAAATAAAAAAAATAGTTTCTTTTATTGGGAAATGTTACTTAAGTTTATAAAATGTCAAACATGGGTTTTTTATGTCATAATTGTGGTCTTAAATATATATTTTTACACCTCAAATACATATTTTATCTTGTAATGTTTTTATAAAAATTTTGGTTATACTTCTTGATATATCCATAAACTCTACAGATATAGTAAAAAACTATAGTTTTCCTTATTCACCTAAATGTAAATTCTTTTAGAAATATCCCAAAAATATATATTAAGATAATTGTTTTATTATAAATAAATAAATTTAATCAATTTGGTCAGATTAAAATTATAAATTTGTTTAATTTATATTTTAAATAAAAAAATAAATATATATTAAAATTTCATTTTCGTAGGAAAATAACTTTTAGAAATATTATATATTCTTATTATTATCTATTATAAATCACCAATAAAATTTTGTGTTAATATGTTACTCATGTCAATAATATATTTTGTCCATAATATATTTAATAAAATAAAATTAAGTTAATAAAATCCAATTACATTTTAAAGAATACATACATATTATTATTTATTTAGCTACACTAATTGAATTTTATCAATTCTTTAGTATTAATAATGAATTTTTTTATTTCAAAATATATTTCATAATTTGGTTATCACTATTTTTACCCACAAAATCAAAAATGATATTTTAATGGTTATATTCTATTTTTCGATTTATTGAGGCTTGATGTTTCATGTATCACCTAGTATCAATGATATTAGTTCTTAAAAGAATATATAATTTAATATATCAAGTTGTTAATTCTCCCCTTTAAATATATTTCATCCACTTAATATTAATTATCTCTTACTAATAAAATTAGATAAGGGTATTTAAAATATCGACAAAACTCAAGATATATTTTCAAATTCGGTGTCTAACTTTATATCTTAGATATGAATATGAAAAAAATATTTTCATCTTAATTTTTCAACCCATTTCTTCATCCATAATTTGAAAACTTTTTCTACATGTCCTCCTTTCCCATACATAAAACATATTACACTTCCTTAAAATAATTCCCCTTAGTTATTCTTCCCACATTTTTTATGTAGAGACCCTAACCCCAATAGCCCGAAGCTAGTGTATACATTATTATAAGGTAATAAGATACAAGGAATCACATCCTGAAAAAACTAATAGTTTATTAGTCTTGTAAAAATAGATATACACATGATTATTTTATTACATTTGAATATAAAAATTACAAAACATTTTTTTTAGAATTACATTATTCCCTCTAGAATATCCTTTTATATCAATCCTTGTAAACATCAGGGATTCCTTATAAAGTAAACAAATAAAGGTGAGCTCAAATGATTATTAAGGGTTATGTAAAAGAAAACCTACCATGAATCATTAATCATAATCAATATGAAAATGTAAATAAATTAACACACATGCCATGTAATAAATAAACAGAGAAGGAAGTTTATCCTTAGATAATATCAATGTGAAAATATAATAGATAATAATCAATAAGTAATGGTAAATAACTTAAAACACATTACATTTAATTAATAACATGATTATAATTACAGGATAATGCATAATCAATATACAAAGGTATATAGTTGAAAACACAATCCATCTAATCAATAAAAGATAATGTAATGCATCCAAAGATAATATCATTGTGAAAATATCATGGATATTAAAACTAAATTATTATTAAAGGAAATAAATAATTATTGGATTCATGTATTAGGAACACGGTACCTCTACCATCAAGACCCTTCACAAGAAAATTTTAAACTATTGGGTATGAACTTATGTACTTTGGCCAACTGATTTAAAACTAATGGGTAAAAACTCATCTGCTTTAGACAACTGATTTATCTCATGAGACCTATCAATGCATCTAGGGGATATCTATAACCAAAACCCACTTGTTTCTACCTATATAATTTTTTTTTATATGTCAATTAATCAATTTTATTCATGAACAATGTGCCTCATCATCAAATATTTGTATTGAGTAAGGAATAATGATTTTTCAATTTTCCCTAGATAAAAAAATAACTTTAGATGTACAAAAATATATATAGAATTGATATATAGTTGATTAAATAAACCAATAAATGATAAATAATATGGAAATTTTTGGGAAATTTAATGTCCATAGGAAAGTGATTATTTCAAGGGAAAGTTAATGACTACAAAAATGAATCAACGAAGTGACTTCCAATACCTTTCTTGGTCAAAATGATCATAAAACATCCAAAGGAGGAATATAGATAGTATAAATAAAACATATATCCGTTGGAGTAAAAATAAATAATTGTTTTCCTTAATTAATAGAAATACAATAAAATGATCTTTAAAAACATTCTTAAAGAAGAGATCATTTTCATTTTTAAAATAAAAGTTTTAAACATAAAGATTAAAAAACATTTTGAAAAATAATTTATTTTAAAATAACCTTTGAAACATTTAAAGGAATCACTCAAATGATTTGAGTGGTCATGAAACTTAGAAATTCCATTCATCCCACACACATCAAAACCAAGACTCCTTCAACTTTTTCTATAAAATCTAAAGAGGCACTGATTTTAAAATGACATGAAAATTCCTATCTAATATTTTTTTTATAAATTAATAAATGGTTTAAACTGAATTGAATATATATTTTGAAAAATATTAAAGAAAATTTTGATATCATTTTTTTTGAAAACATGGTTTTGGATGGAAACAGATTTCTGACTGTAGAGAGAAATGAAGTAAAATGTTTTTACAATATTTTATCAATCATTTTATGTACTAAATAGTGGGAAAATGGTATGATTACATGAAAATATCATGAATAACTAGATACTAATATAATTAAATGGTTTTATTAGGAAATTTTCAAATAATTTCCTTTAATTTAAATTTGAGAATAAATAATCTCGATTAGAATGCGATTGTGAAATTTACCGTTATAATAATCATAACTAGAAGGATTAATAAATTAATAAATAAAGTAAATAAACTATTAATACACATAAAAAAAGTTTACAGAAAACATAATATAATCAAAATTCATTTCACAGACAACCTTATAATATCAATGACAATGTAGAAGTAATATAACCCAATGAAAAGAAATTGAGCTATAAAATTATTTACCACTTTGTAACTCTTAATTAAAATCAACTTGGATGTAAAAATTCAAATTTGAACTAAAAATACCACTAATTATTAAATATTTATTCAATTTCCAGTAAAAGGTCAAGTATATACATCATATAAAAGAAATTATGTGCATAAAATTACTATTTTATTCAATGAAGGGAAATTGAGACGAAGTCCCTTACCTCACACTTTTTTTTGTTGAACTTACATTAACCTAATGTATAGTAGTTTTAAAAATGTTATTAACTTATAAAAGAACCATAATAATATTTATAATATCATATATTCTATTTTTACGAAATCGTATCACCAGTTCATTAATACTATCTCCTTATTTTCATTTTTTAGGTGTTAGTTACCTTGTTTTCTCATTCTTAATTTTTTATGAAAGTTCCAGTTCTTGTGAATATTTTATAGTTCCATAATATATAGAATAATAATATTTAAATAGATATAATATTTATACATAAATTTACTTTTAAGCCCAATTATGAAATATAGTTATGAAAAATGAAATACGTTATGATCTTGGATAGGTTGAGCTGTATGTATGCATGAGCTATGTCTCCACTTTACGATGATCATTGTAGAAGGATGGTAAGTAATATTTTATCCTTCCATAATGATAATAATATCACATATATAATATTATTTTCTTAAATATACTTATATATACCATCCATGTGGTGTGGTTATGAAAATAGAGTCACATCTCTTTGTGAAGGCATTAGTCCACACGTACACTAACGATGTTATCATCTTTTAATAAGTGAAAAGGAAAGAAATTAAATGATATATATATATATATATATTATTTTAATAATGATACATATTCAATGAATATAATAATTATTTCAAGTATATAACATATTTTTATCAACATTATTATTATTACATTCCATGTAAAATGTTATTAAAAAATGAATCACTTGACTTTGCGAGGTGGTAGTCCACTTTACATGGAGGCTATGTTATCATTTCCCCTAGAGAATGGAAATTGAAACTTTATATATTAAATAATTTCTAATGTGGAATAATTATGTTATATAAATCATATATATACTTTACATAAACCATCATACCCAACCATGAGAGGTGGTAATGGAAAAACTTATGACATCGATTCATGGGGCGGTAGGCCACCGTACACACTAATTATGATTTCATAACACATTTTATAGAATTGGGGACTGTTTTAGGTAATTAATGTGACATAAAAACATAAAATTATATGTTATATAATTATTTTATCATATAATAATGGCTTAATAATAATTTATAAAGGTGGAAGATAAAATAAAATAAAAATTATCGTTGAAGAACGCTACCTTATATTCAGGTATCCTCGTTAGGTTTTCAACAAATGACTTCCTAGGTTATATTTATTCTAAATATAATGATTATATGATTACATGAGGTAAGTTAGAAAGTTATTTTTTCATTTAATGGTCGAAAATAGGGTTTTAAGGTGTGAAAATGAGAGGATAGGGGGTGGCCTTTTATAAGGGATGTGAGTGACAAATTTTTAATTTTTGAAAAGAAAAATATTTACCCACGTTTTTCACATACCAAAAGTGAAAAAATGTGTAATTGTTAAGAATCATACTTTATGGGGGAAAAATTATTCTATAAAATATATTTTATACACGTTTTACATCAATTTAACCCTTATCTTTTTTGTTTAACCCCCCAATAAACCCATTTTTACCTTAATCGCAGTAATTACTTTATATTGTTTTCACTATTCCTTTTGTTAAAAAATTAATTTTAACTTATTATAAAATATAAATTATAATTATTAAAAATATGGAATCCATTTTTTAAATTTATATTCATATAAGTGGAAAAATTTAATTTAAAATTAACCCCACATATGTGATGAGAAATCAGGTTTTCAAAGAGAAAATGTTCAAAAGATTACAATATTTTTATATAAAAACAATATGAAAATGATTAAAATGATCTGAAATGGATTAATATATATTTAATTGAACCAATTATTGTTTAAAATAATTTTAAAATATAAATTAACTATATGAATATTTTAATCAAAATGATAGTTTTCATTGAAATTTTAGTATTTTTCACTATTAATCAAATAATGTTATTTTTTAGAAAAATCCCAAATATTAATCATAATATAATTTTGATATTATGGTTTAAAAAATTAGAATAAAAATTTAAAATATATTTTCTAAAATTGGAAACAATAAATTTAAATTATTTTCACAAAGCGTAATTAAAATTTCATTAAGAAAAAATATTGTTTTTCAAAAAACATTTTATTTTTAAAGATTCTTATTTTATTTAAAATAAATAGATAACCATAATTTTACTAATTTAGTTAGTAATATTCATACAAATAAATTTAAAATCTATATTAATAGTATACTGTATTATATTTCATTTATACTCGGGGTTGCATGTTCCACAAGATATCAAAGAGATTAAATTTTAATAAATACAGTTTGTGGGTTATTTAAGTTTAGTGTTTCAGGTCACTTATGAAATCAAAAAAATGTTAATTTTTTGATAATTTCTGGATGTGACATTCTCCCCACTTAAAATAAATTTTATCCACTCAACTTAAGCACGATCTCAGTAATCACGGGTATAGAATTTGGAAATAACATTACTGTAAAACCCAAATTGTAATAGGATTTAATAAAAAATCCTCTTAATAATTAAAAAAGGGAAGTAAATGATCATATGTAATAATCATGTAACTAGGTTTAAAAGTATGAAAATTTATGTGAGAAATGATATCATATACATGTAAGAGAAAACTAAATAACAAGTATTAATAGATTGTGACATAGGTCATTGACCACAATAAAGTGAATGATCTGTAGAAGGTTAACGAACAAAAAATGATAAACCAAGGAGGTGTGAAAAAGGTAATTCATATCATAAAGAATGATAATAATAGATTTTTTTTTTGTTTCAAGATCATTTTATTAGAGTTGAGGAATTATTTTACTACCTGAGATTATAAGGAATTATACTTGAAATGTTTCTATTTCAAAAGGACAATTTCATCCTTTGGTTGTGCTTCAATAAATTTACCATTCAATCCTTACACCAAAAAATAAATATCCAGAAATAATTTCTTATTTTTAATGCACTACAATTAACATTTAATAGATCATAATATCCATTAAAGAGTGATAAGTCTTTTTTCTGTCTCTAACTATTTTCAAAAACCAATATGGTTGGCATAAATTATCAAATATAATAAATTATTCTCTAAACCTAAAAATTAACACAATTGTTTAATCATTAATATTTATTTTTCAAATAATTTAATTTAAAACATTGAAATATTAACAAATACATTAAATAGTCCTATAATAGGTGTTAAACCCGTATCATCCATCGATTATGAACTCAATCCCCATACCATTTTCCAGATGTGATGGGTTGTTACCCAATATGAATTTTTTCATTTTTATAAAGTATATTCATATAATTATTATAAAATTCACGAAAAATATGTTGGATATTATTGTAATAAAATTAATTATTCATTAAATTTTTTACTAAGGTTTTCAATACAACCCTTTTTTCAAAAATAATAATAATATTATTTATCTATTATGAAAATGTCATTAATGACCATATTATCACCAAAGGTTATTAATAACATTAGAATTATTTCTATAAAATATAAAGGAATTATATAAAGGATATTAATACATATACTTACCGTAAATTTCCCCCAACATATACTTAATATTGGTAGACTCCCATAACATAAAACCCAAAATGAGATGTTTAATACATTGAAATTATGATCAATCTTAAACAAATTATGTTTGGTCAAATAGGATGGAATGAATTTTACAAAGACATGGTGTGGGGGGGGGGGGTGAATTGTGATCCTTTTAAATATTTGATTGATTGAACACAACTCTCTTTATATGTAGTTATTATTTCATTCTCTCTTAAAGTCTAATTAGAAATATAAATAATTAATGAAAATAACAAAATGGTATATAGTGATTTAGGGAAAAAAGGTCCCATAGTCCACTACCCCAATGCTCTCTCCATGATCTTGGTGTTTTCACTAGAATGTCCTTTTACTAGGTAAATCTACAATTGAGAACATGTAGTTGATACCATCACAATATGGATTTTACCAGGCCTTCAAGTTCTTTTACAGAGAACCGTAAATCCATATCATTGTTCAATAATCTAATAATTTTTTATAGAAAGACTAATTTCGAGAAGGCGATACTCAAATAATTCAATAGAGGATGATTTTATTGAGAAAATATTTTTAACTCACAATTTCACCTACAATTGACAGATGCATTTGATTTTCAATAAAGTAAAAAAAAATCTTTAACGTTGTACAAGATTGTTTTAGATAGAAATAGAGAAAACACCAAAAAGATGAATAGACCTGTTTTTCTCTAAATTGTAACTTTGTAAAATTATTTTTCAAAATTTCAAAAGAAGATTTTATAATATGGTTAAGAAGTAATGACAACAACAATGAGTCAATCAAGTAGATCAAAATATGTATGTGTACATAGTGTAGCTCTGAAGGTAATTATACAATATTATGTCACAAGAATACATCTTTTTCTTTTTATATAGAAATATATATCGTCAAAAAATGAATATCACAGTATTTATCAAGATGGTCAAACAAGCCTTGGTCAAATGGGTCCAAAAATACCATATAATAAATACTAAATATTCGAATTCAAAATCATTCAAGTAGAGTCATAACTTCCCTTAAGAATATGATTTTTTAATCCATTTAGTACAAGCCTTTGAATCTGTTGAAAATATCTTGAAGAGATATTTAATTATAGTGAAACCATTGCAGATATCAAAGATAATGTATTTAATAAAAAAATCCATCATTGAATAGTCAAATATTGGGTTTATTCACATAGTGAAGAACTCAGAATATAGGGTTAAGAATTTATGGTTTTTATATAAGTAGGTTTTTTATGAAATGAATTTTTTTCCTCAAATGTTGGGTTTCTTCAAAATATAGGGTTTATTCCAAACATTTACAATAACATAGGGCACATGATCCATACATCTTAGTCCAAATATAGGGTTTCCAATCCATATGTTACTCTTACAAACATATGGTATGAACAATGTTTCTAGAATACTTCAAAACTTGTCCAAAATACTTTAAATAACATTTTCTCATATATTAATGACATCTGTATGATTCTAGAATAAATATTCTAACAAATTTAATCCTCCTAAAATTCACATAAGCACAACTTTATTAGTAACTTAAATATGGGTTCTATTAGACTAAAAATTAAAAATAAATTAATGAAATTCTAGAATTAGCACATTCTCAACAATAACCTAATTTTTTATGACCACAAAACTCAAAAAACAATTATTTCAAATAAAATAAATACGCACATTTCTCTTTAGTTTTTCAGAAATATTTATAAACTATGAAACAGTCTCTAATATTCCCCAAATAGAATTGTCATAAATTTATCCCCCATTTTGTGACTCAAAAAAGATGAGAACAAAATGTAATAATAAATAATCCTTCTAAATTCATGTAAAAATAATATAATCAAGAAGCCATGAGAACATATAAAATATTTATTCAACAAATAATAAGGATTTTTTTAAATAATATCTTAAATTATTTAATTAATGCAATAACAATTTCTAACCCCCCTAAAACATTCCATGATTCATTCAATTTAAAATAAATTCTACAAATGATATAGTTTAAGAAAAACATAAAATCTATTAATGAAATTATTAATTACTTACTATAATAGACTATTTTCCATGTGTAATGAGTTTTGTAAGATAATAAAACATTAAGAACATGCTTACACATAAGATAATCATTTATATATATATTTAAGAGTATAAAACGTTAAAAATAAACTTCATAAAAATTTATACCATATATTTTTACTATCCAAAATATTGGATAAAATAAAATATTGGATAAACTACATATATGAAGAAATTTTGGGGTGTTAGGAAGGATTATTTGGTTTATATAAAATTTATCGACTTCAAACCTTTTCCCTTAAATATTATAATGCTCTTGAAAGCTATTCAATTCTACTTTGAATATCTTCTGATCATTGATATAATGAATATGATGTAAATAGTTTGAAAAAAATCCTATATATTATCAAGATCCATCTTAGTAATAACTTCTATTCTGAGTAACTATATTTTTCATAAAAATTATACTTTAAATGTTTCAAATTATTCCTTTCAAATTGAACTTTTTTTTCCAAATTCTGATACCAAATTTGAAGTGTGTCAAAATATATTTTTAAAACTGACACTTTTTATAGCTCTTCATATGAATTTTTAGATATCTTCCGATCATTATAAAGGTTCACTATCTATTCATTTAAAGTAATAACATTAAAAATAATCTCTTTATAAAAAATTTCACCTTTAATAATTTGTGATGATGAAACATCTAGTTATTTAAAACCATGAATTTTCATATCTTTTTTAATGAATTTTTCAAATGAATCCTTATCAAAATAAATAGGTTATTCTCTTAACATATCAGACGAAGAATTACCTTTCATTTTATTTTGATAAATACTTTTATCTAAACATGAAGTTCTTGATCACTTCATTTTTATCAAAAAATTTTATGAAGTCATAAAAAATTGAATAAGAAAAAATAATTTAATATATTTCAAGAAGAATATTATAGCGTTTTAATATAATACAATACATTTGGTTCTGAAAAATCAATGACGACACATCACATTATTCAGTAATAATTGGAGGATAATCATTTTAGATTTAACATTTTGAAAATAAATTTTATAAATTAAAGTGATTCTTACAAAAAAACATTATAAAAATAATTTTCAGAACATGAAATTTAAAACAAAAAATTTTCTTATAAACTTATTTTTATGGAGGAATTTTTTAGAAATTAAGTTATGAAATTATATATACTTGGTTTCAACTGGTTAGTTGAATGAGTGAGGAATGATTTAATATTTAAGTATAGAATATAACTCTCACCCTATATAAAATATTTAATGAAATAAAAACACTTTTGTAATGATATTAAAGAAATAATTTTAGAATTATCACTTTTAGTTCAAGGTTTTTTTGATAACAAACTACTTCAGAGTTGATAAATCATTTTATTAAGATATATATATTTCTATAAATTTATCTAAAAAACACTTAATGATTTAATGATATAGTATATTTTTATATTAATGGAAAAAATCCAGTACAAGTGCCTTTTGGTACCCATATTCTTTTGGGTCCGATAGTGTTATCATGTAATATTTTAGGTAAACAATTTTTTTTTATTTTGTGTAGCAATTCTAATATTACAGTTACATAATTATTTTAAATGACAAAAAATTTTAACCCAAAAAATTGGGGGTTTCTAATTTAATAGTCATTTCCATAATTTCTATTATTAGAATATTACAAAAATTTAATAGTTTACATTATTTTTCAATTTAAACCAGGAACAAAATAATTTCTATACAACTTTGGCCTTTCACTATTACAACATATTCCAAGTTTTTCTTTATGTATTTTATTTTTCCCATTTATTTTATTTAAATATTTTTCTCCTTTTATAATAATACTATAATATTTATTTATAATTACAGCTTCATCCAATAAATCATTAATTTTAGTATCATGAATATCATAAGAAATTTTAGAAGAATTTCATTTTAAATCTGTAATTTTATGTCAATATTACTTTATCTAATAAAATAGTATCACAATATTTATATGTTTTCTATGATATTTATTTAAGGATTCAAATTTATCTTGTAGCATAAATAAATACTTATTAAATTGAACCAAATAATGTTTTTAGAATTATAGTTTTGAGAGTACGAAGATTGTACCTCATTAGTATAATCGATAAGACATACTATTTGATTTTTATGATTTGGCTTAGTTCTCATAGAAGATTCATCATTTGAATTAGAATATTCAATAGAAGTATCCTTTATAATTTTCTTATATTTTATTTTTTAATTGTATTTCCTTTTTGATTTAAGAAAAGACAATTAAACATTGTATGCACTTTCTCTTTGCATTCACAACGTCTCCTCTCTTCAATCCCTCTCTTTCTTTTATTGTACAATTTTTAAAACCTTTTAAAAAGATTTGATAAATCATTATTTGATTCTAGATGAATTGAATCTGATGATTCATCTATATTATTTTTGAGAGTAACAATTTCATATTTTATACGATTTTCAGCTTCAATCAACATCTTAACTTAATATATTATCAAAGTTCCAATTTGTTTTTTTTCATTGTAATATCTTTGACTGGTGTTGTTTTTCATAAAAGTAGATATTAAATTCCATTTAGAGGTTGAAAAACTAAGTACTTTTAATTCATAATCTTCTTCCGTAATTGGAACCCCCATGGTAGAAGCATTGTTGATATTTTTTATCAGTCTCTCATTCAACTGAGTGATATTCTCATCTTTATTATTAATGAAAGTATCAAACATTAACATTGAAGTATTGTTTCATAGTTTTCTAATATTATCAATTCATTTATAGGATATATAAATATTTTGCCACATGTCATATGTAGTAGAACACTAAGAATATTGATTAATCTCGTCAATTCCAAAACCACAATCAATAGAATTCATTACTTTTGAATTAAGATCACTTTATTTTTATTGATCATCATCCCACTTTTCTATATGTTCCTTAGGAATTTTATAAGGATTTAAAACCATTAAATAAATTTTTATTTCAATATTTTTTAAATAAATAATAATGTTTTCTTTCTAGCATCCATAATTATCGCTGTTAAATTAAGGAGCCTAGATCAATGACATACGTTCTTTAAGACCATCCATTTAGAGATTTTTATTTTTTGAAATATTTAACTCAGGCTTGTTAGAGATAAAATATACCTTTTTATAAGAAGCCAAAAAATTTGATTCACTAGTTAGAATCAAATAGAATACTCAAGGTTTTTAACAATAGAGAACAACCTTTGATATTGCTTATTGATATTGGATATAAATTTTTCAATGTTTTTTAGAGGAGAAAATATACCAATAGTTCATTACCTTTGATAAATATTTTTAGTTTGGATAAGAAATAATGACTATGAAAAAGAGATAATGGGGGTTAATTATGATCCTTTGAAATCTTTGATAGATTTAACCCAACTTTCTTGATAGATTCTTTACTTCTCTCCTAAGGTTAGGTCATTATTAGAAATAAATAATTAAAAGATTACATTGATATATAGTGGTTCCAGGAACAAATCTCCCCTAGTTCACTCCACCAATGCTCTCTCCAAGAGCTAAGTTATTTTCATTAGTATCTCTTTTT
Organism: Viscum album; assembly: GCA_963277665.1. Taxonomy (NCBI): domain Eukaryota; kingdom Viridiplantae; phylum Streptophyta; class Magnoliopsida; order Santalales; family Viscaceae; genus Viscum; species Viscum album. Next base: position 804,883,936 of record OY728148.1, read on the forward strand.
ACTGGGGACTTCCACAACTAAGTACAGATAGTTTATACCTTTATAATAAGGCTTTTACAAGGAAATGTAGTTCTTTTATATAGAACTATAAATCAAAATATTTTTCCAAGAAGCTGATACTAATTCACCACTATGATTGAGTCTGAGTTGCTGATAATCAAATAAATCAATATAGATTTATTTGATTATAAAAATCCATTCAAATCACAGCTAGAACAACAAATGATAGATATATTAGATCTTCAATAACATTTGTCAGTATAAAAATAATCATTAATGTTGTACATGATTTCATTAAAAAGAAATTGAGAAAAAAACTGTCATATGAATAAACTTGTATGTATTAAATATGTAACTCTAGAAAATTATTTTTCCAACTTGCAAAAGAATATTTAACAATAAGGTTCAGAATAAGTGAAAGAAGAAACAACTATTCAATCAACTAGTTCAAGACATGTATGTTATGAAAGTGAAACTCTAAAGGAAATGATAACCTATTATGTTATAAGAATATAAAATTTTATTTTATTCAATAAAAATCTATATGTCCTGGAAATAAATATCGTATTATTTATCATGAAGGTTGAACAACCCTAGGTAAAACAGTTCTAGAAATACCATATAAAAAGTCACAAATAATTGAATTCGAAATCATTCAAGGATATTCCTATCTTACATTAAGAATAAGAACTATTTAATCTATTAAGTATGATCCTTTGAATCAGTTGTAAAACATATTGAAGGAGATACTTACTTCTGGAGAAACCATTTTATAAAATGTTGATAATATTTCTAATAAAAAAATTCAATCGTTGAATAATAAAACATAGGGTTCCTTTACATAGAAAAAAACTCAAAACATAGGGTTGAAAATGTATGGTAGTTTACAAAAGTAGTGTTGATAAACAATATTTCTTTTTCCTCAAATGTAGGGGGTTTTCAAAATGTAGTGTTTCTTTTAACATTTTCCAACAACGTCGAGTGCATGATCCATATGTTATATTCTAAACATAGGGTTTCCAATACATACATTATTCTTACAAACATAGGGTTTGAAAAGTGTTTCTTGAATAATTTCAAACACGTCTAGAATACTTAAACAAATATTTTATTTCATATTAATGAAATGTTTATAATTTTAGAATAAATATTCTAATGAATACCAACTTCCCGAAATTCACTTAAACAAAACATTGTTGGTAACATAAATTTGGCTGTTTGTGAGGATATAAAAATGATATTAAGAAAATTGTTGAATCAACACATTCTTAACAATGAACCAATAATGGTATCCATAACTCTAAAGTTAATCAAGACATATATGATTCAAAAATTTAATAAAACCATTAAATGGTTCATGATTTATTTACCAAAATACCATTGGTAGAAATAATTCTATAATATAATCATGGAATAATAATAATAATTACAACTATGTTTTCAACATAGATCCTTCCATGGTCTATGAGATATCCTTTATATGAGAGAATTAACTTGGAAAATGCCCCGAGTATCCACATTTAAGACAAAGAACTATAAATGGATCCCAAGGATGATATTTTTTCCTTCCATCATACTGTTCATATATCCTTAGAAATATTTTTCTTTATGACTTTCCTTTCAATACATAATGTATTTTCCCATTCTATTGAGTCACTTTCCTGGGTGTCTCCTTCCATATTTCTGACAACAATGAAATGAAGACATGTTTACTCTATATTCTGCATTACTCAAGATCTTAGAGAACTACATCCACCTATTATTTGGTGAGTTAGAGAGTTGGATAAGGTAATGGTTTTTAATCATATTTTGGATAACTTATTAGCAATAATCATAATATATTTAACTCGGATCATCATCCCATTTGGTTTCACATGGTCACCACATTATGATTCCTGTTCAATTTTAACATGATCCCATAATGTTCTATCCATTTAATAAAACTAGAAAGAATAGTGTGAGAAGAAATAATCATAGTGGAAAACAATAGAATCATATATAGGATGTCTAAATCATGATTCAATATTTTCAATATAATACACCTTAGATATATCCTAGGTTATTAATTTTCATCATATATTCAAATAATTAGTAATGGTTTATATATAAAATATGAACTATCTTAATCATATTCCCTAAGAGTTTCAAGAAAGGGGTTTATTAAGGATTATTTTCATGCACTGAGTGATGAGTGTATTAATCCCAATCCACCATTTTCAAAGTTATTTCCCCTAGGCAGAAAAATTCAAGAACTGCGTCCACATGTAATATCCAGATATGGATGTTTTTCTAGGAAAAAACATATAATATGTTCCTTACCAAAACATTTAAATGTTATTCTATACTTATACTCAAGTTCTATCATAGGTTCATGATCCACAGTGTATGTTTTCCTAAATCTAGTTCACATGATTTCTATTAAAATCCCTCTGATATGAACTATAGTAACCCCAACCCCAGTATCCCTGAGTTGGTGTCTACTTTATTACAATGGAATAATATACATTGAATCACATACTAAAGGAATGAATAGTTTATTAGTCTTGGTAAAATAGATACATACATGATTTCTGTATTAAATTTGAAGATACAAATTACAATTTTTTTTTGAGAATAATATTATCCCCTCTAGAATATCCTTTCATACTAATCACGATAAACTCTATGGATTCCTTGAAATGGAAACAAAATATGAGTGAGATCAATTTCTTAGTAAGATTAAAGTAAAATAGAATAATTCACAAATCAATAATCATAATCAATATGGTAAGATAAATAACTGAACACACATTCCATGCAATAAATAAACTGATAAGGAAGTGTTTCAAGAGATAATATCAATTTCAAAATATCATAGATAATAATCAATATGAAATGTTTTGTAATTTAAAACACATTCCATTTAATCAATAATATCACCACCATTACTAGATAAGTCATAATCAATATGGTAAGGTAAATAGTTGAAAATTCATTCCATCTAATTAATAATAGAGAACTAAAAGAATTCAGAGATAATATCACTGTGAAAATATCATGGATAAAAATAAATAAATTATTAATGATGTAAATATCATATTATTGGACATCATTTATTAGGCACATTATACCTCTAATATGAATACCTTTGACAAGATGGTTTAAAACTACTGGGTAATAAATAATCTAGGTTGGCTAAATGATTCAAAACTATTGGGAACAAAAAAATATGGTTTGGCCAAATGATTTATCTCATGATACCTGTCGATGTATTAAAGGGATATCTATATCCAATACCCACCCATTCCCACATGTAATAATCATTACCCATATGTCAAATAATTTTCTTAATTAACAAACAATGTGCCTTTCCATTAAATATTCATATTGAGTATGGATAAAAATAGTATCAGTATTTATAAAAATAAATAAATAACATTCAATGTAGAACATTGTATTTATAAATTATATAATTTTTAGGAAATAAAAATATCCATGATAAATAATATGGATATTTAGAGGTAATTTATTGTCTATAGAAAAGTGAATAATTCAATGTAAATTAATAACTACAAAAAATGAATCAAGGAAGTGATTATCAATACTTTCCTTGGTAAAAACGATTATAAACAACAAATATGAAGAATAAGGATGGTATCAATAGAACATATACATATTTAATAAATAATAAACAGTTTTTTCTTTAATGAATAGAAACATCATAAACACATATTTAAAAAGATTCTTGCGGAAAATATACTTTTCATTTTGAAAATTAATTTTTAAAACTAAAAGTTCAAATAACATTAGGAAAATAAATTTATTTGATAATAACCTTTGAAAATTTAAATGTATTTTTTAAGACATTTGAGTGGTCATGACATCTGGGAATTCTATTCACACCGTATAAATTAAAACAAATATTCTTTTATGTTTCTCCAAAAAAGAAAAACTGGATTTTTTTTGAAAATGAAATGAAGATTATTTTTAATTTTTTTAAAAATGCAAAAATGGGTATCATTTACTTTAATAAATAAATTTTAAAAGTTTTAAAAACATTTAGAAAATGTTTTTTGAGAACATGGTTTTTAAAGAAAATATATTTTTAATCGAAGAGAGAAATGTATTCAAATTTAATTAAAATATTTTCTCAATAATTTTAAGTAAAAAATATTTTAAAACGATAATATCATTTTAAAATATTATGAAAAACTATTGTAGAAGAAAATTAAATGGGTTTATTAGTAAATAGTCATATAATTTCTTTTTCAAATAAATTTGAGAATAAACAATCTCAATTAGAATGAGATTCTGAAATAAACTCTTAGAATGATCATAACATTGAAGTGTTGATTAATAAATTAATAGATAATCTATATCAACAATATATCTACATGAAAAATTTTAAATACAACATAATATAATCAAAATTCATTTAACATATAATCTTATAATATCAAAGATAAAGAATAAGTAACATAAACAAATGAAAAAAATTGAGTTATAAAAATCTTTACCACTTGTTAAATCTTAAGTAAAACAACATTGGATGTAATAATTAAAATTAAAATTAAAAATATAATGCATTATTAAGGAATAAGGATATTTCATTTAAATGGGTAATTATATTTTTCATATAAAATAAATTTGGTGCATAACATGACAATATTCATTAATGAAGATAAATTGAGACTAAGTCCATTAACTCACACTTCCTTCTGGATTAATGTGACTTAACCTCTTGTATGGTGGTTTTAAACTTGTTATTAACTTATATAATAACCAAATTAATATTTATAATATCATATATGATAAATTTATAACATTATATAACCCGTTTTGTAATAATCTTTCATTATTTTCATTATTTCACGCATTAATTGCCTTTTTTCTCATTCATGATTTCTTATGAAAGTTATGGTTACTGTTATTATTATATATTTACACCATATATGGAATAATAACTATGGAATAATTATCTTATTTTTAGATCAAATTTAATTTTAAAATCAATCACTAAATATGGTAATGAAAAATTAAGAACGTTACGATCATGGAGACGGTAGGCCATACATATGTATGGGAAAATTTTCAATTTTCCAAATATAACTATATAAAGAGTATAATAAATATTTTATATTTCCATAAATATCATAATATCAAATACATATATGTATATATAATATTTTTTCGTTAAATTTACTAATATATATCATCCATGTGGCGTGGTGATGAAAAGAGAGTCACATCACTCTATAAAGGTGGTAATCTACACATACATGAATGATGTTATCATATTTCAGTGAGTGAAAAGTAAATAAATAAAATGATATATATAATATGTTTAGAATAATAAATATTTCATTAATATCACATATATTCATCAAATTTATCCTTATTACCTTCCATGAAAAGTGTTAGTGAAAAACAAATCACATCACTTCGTGAGGTGGTAATCAACCGTACACACGAGCAACACTATTATATCCCATAAATAATGTAAAGTAAAAGGAAATATATAATATAATTATTATATAGTTACAATTATATTACAAAAATCGTATATATACTTTATATCCACCATCATTCCCAACTGTGAGAGGAAGTGATGTAAAAATGAATGACATAGGTTCGTAAGGTGGTAGTCCATCGTACACATGAAAGATGATTTAATTTTCCATTTGATTGAAGTGAGGGATGGTTTTATGTTATGAAATTAAAATAAAAACATCTCATTGTATATAATATACTGATTCTATTATATCATCATAGTTTAACAATAAATTAAATATGTGGAGTAATAAATTAAATAAAAACATTCATTGAAGAATGTTACCTCTTGTTCGAGTATCCTCCTTAGATTTTCATAAAAAAAATCCCTACATTGGATTTATGATCAAATTAAGGGATCTATTATAAGATTATATAAGTTGAGAAGTGAAATTAGTAGGTATTTTCAGAATAAAAAGGGTTTCAAGGTTTGAGGAAGAGAGGATAGGGGGTGGTCTTTTGTAATTGAGTTGAGTGGAACACTTTTAATTTTTGAAAAGAAATTACCCATCTTTTTCACATGAAAAAAGGAGTATTATAGGGAATTGTACATGATATGGATGAAATAAAACTATAAAATATATTTTAGATAAGTTTTTAGGTCAATTTAACACTTATATATTTCAGTTTAACCCATAATAAACCAATTTTTACTTTAACCATGATAACTAATTTTTTCTATTTTTACTATTAATTTTGGTAAAAAAATAATTTTAACTTATTATAATATATAAATTATTTTTAATAAAAATAAAGAATCTATTTGTTAAAATTATATTCACATAACTAGAAAAATGTAATTTAAAATTAATTCTACAAATGCGATGAGAAAGTGGGTTTTGAAAGAGAAAATGTTCAAAATGTTTACAAAGTTTTTATATAAAAATTCAATAGAAAATGATTCAAATGAATGTTGTACAAGATTTTTCCCTATATGAGGTTTTAATTATTTCTTGTTAGTCTTGTTGGGTCCTGATAGGGTTTTTCATTTTGATGCTATGGCATGGGTCGACCTGGTGTGGTGTGCTCTCGGCTACCCCTTGCACCCTCAACCTTAGTGACGTTCGAGTGCTCTATCGGTGAAGCCTCCTCCATCATTCATCCTTACTTTTTTGACACTATTTACTCTGGTTTTGGTTATATGTTCTTGTTTGTTTCTAGGGACTCACTATGGTGTGGCCAGTTTGGTTTTACCGGAGTCTCTTGTGGAAGGGTTTTAGTTAACAACCCGAACCTGTACATGGATGCAGAAGATAGAAATAGGAATGCTAGGTGTTAGTGGTGTTTCTTCTACTCAATAGTTTTATTCCCTATTCCATACTAGTTTTTTTCTTTAGCATCTTTCGTACATTTTCATTGTCTATATGTCCCTTATTCTCCTTGTTTTCCACTACCATTTCATCATGCTCCTTCACTCTCGACCCGATCTAGGATGGATGTGATAGATTCCATGATGCTTTGGATTGTGTAGGTGGATTGGTTGAATTTGGTTTTGTTGGGGTGAAACTTTATCGTGGTGGTTTTGTGAATGGTGGATCAGTGGTCCTGTGTTTCCTGATTTTGATATTTGTTGAAGAATCCCCTTCCATGGATCATCTTCTTCGATGATTCTTGTGCTGATTTTCCTTTTTTTATTTCTCTATTTGTTCTACTTTGTTACAGTTCTCAATGATCCTTAAAGAGATTTTTTACCATTCCTAAAATGGTGGATCCCCATGGGAATAATTCTTCTTTTATTTTTCTGCTTTGTATGGTTATCAGTTAACTATAAAGTGATTTATTTAGAAAATAGAAAAATAGTTTGGTGGTGGCCAGTATTTTTCAATATTCCTCAAAAAGTGATTCTTTTAATAAAAATCCAAAAAATTAATCGTAAGATAATTTTGATATTATGATATCAAAATTTAATTTAATTTTATCAATTTAATTTTATATATTTAGTAAAAAATAATTTTGAAATATATTCACAAAGTGTAACTAATCCTCCTTTTAGAAAAAATACAGTTTTCAAAAAACACTTCTTTTTTATTTTAAATGAATATTATTTTATTTTCAATAAATAGATAACCATATTTTTCATAATTTAGATAGTACTATTCATTCCCTCCAATTTAATGTCTAGGTTATAACGGTATACTATACTATATTTTATTTATACTCAGGGTTTCGTGTTCCATAATATATTAAAGAAATTAAATTTTATAAAATATATTTCATGGGTTATTTATGCTCTATGTTTCATATCGCACAATCTATCGAACAAAATTCTCTTTTTTTATAATTTCATGGTGTAACATTTTATATTTAGAAAATTAAACATTATTTTCTTCATCATCTTTGTTACCCAAAATTCCATGAGACTCTATCATTATATTCTTTGGTTTGTTTGGGAATACAATTTTGTTCACATTATTTATCATATTTGATGAAAGTTAGTTAGAATAATCAAAATATTTCTAAATCTAGTTCTTATCACATTTGGTAGTTCATTGGGAAAATATCGGCATTTCTATGTCAGCCATAGTTAACTTGATTCTTTCATACCTCATCCATTACTAAAACTAAAAGTAGTTAATTTTTGTAATGAACAATTGTCACCATAATATATTTATTATAAGATTATTAAATGAAAAATTCAACCTCAAATGGTATTATTCTTTGAAAACAAAACATTATTCTTCAGTTTTAAATAAAATCAGTCTTGGTTTAACTTATATTCTTTTTAGTTCAACCTCAATGTCTTTTAGTTGGGTTATCTCCGAAATCTTAACCTAATATAGAAAATAAATGTTCAAGATTAGCATAAACACTCTTAAAATATTATAAATCTAAAAATCATTAAAATATATGCTTTGGAAATCCAACATAAACTTTATCTAAGAAATAAAATATCAATTAATTTTTACCTTAACTTATGAATCTTTATGTATCGATATAATATATTCACAATCATTTAACTTTTAGGTTATCTAACCTAAATTTTTTAATCTTTTATAATGGTTCATATGGTTTATGAGAATCATCCAAAAAATATTCCCTAAGAGTGTTTATCCAGGTGTATAGTCTTGGGTGCACTCATCATTCACCAAATAAAGATCGAGTTGAAAGACAAATGAACATTTTAAGGTTATTACTACTATGTGAATATGTGAAATAACAACATGCACTTGGTTATATCCAAAATATGTATAATTTTAACATGACCACAAACTCCATTATTTTAAAAAATTTAGGATTTTTTTTTAATTTGACTCATCACTTAGACTAATCTCTAGGATTTCCTTAATTTTCTCCTATCCAAATACATAAAAAATATAAAATATTCAATATTACTTTAAAAACCAAAACTCTTATCTATACCTTTGAAATTAGGATAAAACATGATTTATCAACACTTTATGAAATTTATATCTATTAAATTATCTTCAACTAAAAACAACCTAATCTCAAAGGTTATTCAGAAACTAATCTGACACCAATAGTTACAACCAAGATTTAACCATCCCATAATTACATAATTCATAAAAAATATTTCATTACATTTATTTTCTTGACCTTTCTGTTTTATAGCTTTAGCGAATTAGGATAACCCATCAACTAACACAACCCTTGACTTTATTATCCATTGAATATTTTTTTAGTAACTAAGAAACCAAGGATTACAATATATGACTTCAACATATCTTATAAATTATTGACACATTATATTATTCTATAACTATCACATGTAATTATTTTATTAATACCCTGTATAAATATAAACATATCAAGGGTGAGATCATTTTATTAATAAGGGAAGACATATATTTGATTATATTAAAGCATAAACATGGAATAGATAATATGACCAGAATAATTAAGGACCAAATAATGCCACAAAACTAATCATATGAGCTCAAAATAAATCTAAGTATGACTAAAAATATAAATATTAACAACGATATCAATAAATTAATTCATATGAAAGGAAAGAGTTGTGTCAAATAACTTGATATTTAATATCAAGGCCTCATCCAAGAAATTATCTTTCTAATCAAGGCCATAAGTAAGAAATCATTCTTACCATTAAGGTTACAACCAAGACATCAAAACTGCATTGGGTAGGCTTACCCCAATAACCAAACATTTTATCTCATGAAACCAAATGATTCTTCAAGAGGATATATAATACTAGTCCCCATTTGTTACATCATTAACACAAATGACTTACCCTTACTTAAGTTATTAATATCAATAGAGTACATTCTAAAATTGTCATTGGTAGCAAAAAATTATTTTTTGGGATACAAAAACATGCAACATCAATACTATCCTATTAAATTAATGGGATAAAATGGACATAAAATATCCATAAAAATATGGTGTATGGTTAAAAAATACATAATCAACTTTCTTTAGAAATCCACAATCATCTATATTGGAATAACAAAATATGGAAATCCAATACATTCCTTAGTCAATAAAAAATCATAATCCATCCCGAGAAAGAATGTGTATGGTTAAGAAATACATATACCAAGTTTAATATAAGGAGTTGAAAAATATGTTAAAATATAATAAAAAACAATGACAATAATATCACTTTTAATGGTGTTACATAATAAATGCATTGGAAAAAAAATCACGAGTATACCAGAGGTTGATTTTTCAAAAAAGGTACTGATGGATCTTTTCACTTATATATATTTGATTCAAATATTTTTAAATGATTTCAATTTATTATTAAGTGAACCTAATATATTCCTGAGTAATATATAATGAAATTTATAAAATCATTCAATGAATAAAGTCATAAAATAGGTGGATTCTTGACCAAAAAGAACACGTAGGACCAGTTTCCTTAAAATTGGAAAATAATGAATCAAGGGGAGATAAAATAGAGAAAAAAATGGAAAATACATAATAATACTCTATGAGGAGAAAATTATGTGGTGTTTTAGAGATAAATATCATAAAAATTCCCCTGATAGATTATCTTTCATAAAGTATCCATATTTGTAATTGATATTGAAGAAGAAACCATTTCAATAATGGTAAAATAAGAATAAAAAGAACATAAGTTGGTTACCATGAAAAAATAAAAAATTTATCATGAAATGATATTCATTATACTTTAATAGAATAGGTAATTAAATACACCTTACAAAAGCAATGGTGGTGTGGAATATCAAACATGTCTCAATGAATTGGAAATAGAGACAAACAACCCTTACAACTTTGGTATATTTTGAATCAAAATCCATTTAAAGAGAGAAAATGTTATGGATATTGAACCCCCATAAATTACATGGATATGATAAAATACATTCATTAGTCAGTAAACAAAACATATTAAATATATCATGGAGAATAATAAGAACTATGTCTCAGAAATTGGATTTGAGAAAATTAACAACTTACCTTGTATTTAGACGTACTACAACATGCTCTAAGATCCGGTTTAATAAACATAAATACATTAATAAATTAATATATAACATTATTATTATATATTTACATTTATAAAATTCATTTATAACTATTTATTACATATATATTTGTCTGTTATTGTTTATTGTCTTCATCAGATTCTATGAACTCAAATTGCTTAATTTATACTAGTCTTATAATTACATAATTTATTATTATTCATTAAAAAAACTAAACATTATAATATTATCCAAGATACTAGAATCATGGTGTTTTAATGATTCTTCACTTCCCATTTTCATTTTATGAATAATAAATTCATGGTGTATGAAAATGAAAATCATGAAGAACTATTTTTAGTGTGTTTAACGATCGAAAGGTGATACATTAATAAATATACTAAATACAAATAAAACCTTTAAAGAATCTTTAAAAAATATATAATACATATTTATTAAATTTAATTATAATTATGTAATATTTATTAATCATTTATTAAATAAATATTATAATATAGTTATCATAAGTAATAAAACTGACCCATACGAGAGAATGTTATAACGATTTAATGAGTAAGAAGCCATTTTTATATAGAGTCAATATGAATTTTATATAATATTAATCAGGTCATAAATATAATTTACTATCATCAAATTAATTCTTAAAACCATCCATGAATTTTTGTATCGAAAAATTAAATTCATCATTCATGGAGGCGATAATGCGCAAGTATGAACGATTAAAAATTCCATTTCTAAAAAAATATTATCGAATGAAATAATATTATAAATTATCATTTCATAATTATAATTTTGGCATATTAAGGATATTAATTTATAAAATAAATATTTTTTACCATCCATGACTGTATTTTATGTAAAATGAATGACATCAATTCATAGAGGAGGTAGTCCCCACATACACACAAACAATGTAGTTTTGTTTTTATAAGTGGATGGAAAAGATTTAATAATGGTAAATACATTAATATAATAAAATTTTAGTACATTAATAATAATGTTCCATTATTTTAGGGTTCTTGGAAAAATATTGGTTGAGGAAGATTAAGGATTAATATATACTCATGTAGAGAACTTTGGATTTCCCTTAGAAATATCCTTGGAAATAGAGGCCTTAGGATATATAATCGAGACATGAGGTTTAAAAAAATGATTTAATATTATAGGAGGATACAAAATTTAATATTTTAAGGATTAATTTTTATGTGATTAGTGTGATATTAATTAGTGGAAGGGTCTCACTTTTATAAGTGAGTGGAAGGGTAATTTTGTAAGTACCCATTAGATTTTAATAATGGTATGTCATTATTCATGTGTCAAAGGATCCAAAAGCTGTAAATAATTGAATTTTGTGTGATAGATGATAAAAAAATTATCCACCACTCATTTTAATACATTTTTAAACAATCATCAATCCTTTTAGTAATACATTTTTCACTTTTACCATTTTTAGTATTTACCATGGTAATTAATTTTTAACAAGTAATTTAATTTTAATGCCTAAAAATAAAATGGCACTTATTTTAAAATTTTGAGATAATTATTATAAATATGATATCAATTTTATCAAATAATTTTTTTGTGCAATACAAAATAATTTTAACATCATGCCATTTCACGGATAAAGACCTATTTTAATAAAAAGTGTATTTTTATCTTAAAAAAGTTATGTAGGATAAAAATATCTGTGTTTTTTATTTTCATAATATACATTAGTTTATTATAAAATTAATAATTTTTTTTGGACTTTGAAGAAAATAATTATAATATTACCTTAATAATATTTATCTAAAATAAAAGAACAAAAATAATTTATTTTATTAGGAAATATTAGTTATGTTTATAAAATTTTAAACATAGGTTTTTTAAGTCCTAATAGTATCTTGAAATGTATAATTTTTCTTCTTATATTCATATTTTATTATGTGAATGTTTTCATAACAATTTATGTTATACTTACTTCTTCATATATCCAGAAACGATATGACCTTAGTAAGAAATGAAAATATTTTTATTCACTTAAAATTAAATTATTTGAGAATAAATCATCTAATTCAAATATTTTTATTATAAATAATTTTTTTTGTTGAATTAAAATTTTAATTTCTAAAATTGAACTTTTAAATAAAAAATTAATATATAATGCAAACTATTTTCCCAAGAAAATATATTTTTAAAATATTAAATATATTTATTCTTATTTTTTATAAATTACTAATAATATATGGTGTTAATATTCTATAAATATCAATAATATATTTTATCCAAAAATATTTAGAATCTTAAAATTAAGAGTACGAAATAAAATTATATTTTAAATCATAAATCATTCTTATTAGCTATTTAGATAAACTAATTGAATTTTATCAATGTCTTACTATTAATAATGGATTTTTTTTTATTTTTACATATATTTCATATTTTTGTTACCTCTATTTTTACTCGCTAATTCTATATCTATATTTTAATGGTTCTATATAATTTCATTGTTTGTTGAGATTTGGTGTTTCTTGTATCATACATTATCAAACATATTAGGACTTAAAATAATATATCATTTAAAATATTAGGTTGTTACAAAGGATACCAAAAATTTATCAAGGTAATATATACACACTCTATTATTTAAATTCATGGAGATAACAAGGATATTCATAAGTACTAAGTCATTAATATGAATTCATAGTGTCCATATCTTTTTCTAAAGGTTATATGAGGTACATCATCCATCTTCACCCTAAGTTGATGATACACAGAACAAAGATACACCTTTAAGAAATATTAACTCACACTATGTTGATTAAAAAATTCATTAATAAAAGGTATTTGATACATTTTCTTCATAAATATCTTTTCATGTTCATTATAATCAATGAAAACAGACATAAATCTATCCTTCTTCTTAATAAATACGACTAATGCACTCCATAGTGAAGATATTGGGCATATAAAATGATTATACAGATTCCCTTGTAACTTCTTATTCAATTCCACTAATTCAATGGAGGTTATTCTATAAGGAATATTTGATATAGGAATAAATATAGGCAATAGTCTAATTAGAAACTCAACATCATATTCTAGAGAAAAATCATGAAACTATAAGAAATATATCAACATATTCATATATAATTGGAATATCTTCAATGTTTAGTTTCCTCCCAAATATTTGAGCCATGTATCCCTTCATATTGGGTATTGGGAACCATATCACGGAATTAATTTCCAAATGTATTTCATAATCATAATTTTATTGATATTTGATTCTTGGTTTATTTGGGATATGATAATGCATTTATATATCCCAATAATTGATATGATCTATATATAGAGAGATCCAATCCCTGACCAATATCACTAAGATTCTACTAAAGGAAGATGAATAGATTTTCTGGAAGTGTTTTCCCAAAAAAATATCATTTTGAGAACAATTATAGAGTGTAGATAAAATCACATCACCACCAGGTGTTTTTTATGATAATTCAATACCCAATGTGTGAGGTGATGAATAGATAATCTTTGAAAACATGTATGATAATATTTAATACTAACAAATAAATCAAATACGATGTTCATAGCTAGGGAGTGGATAATGTATATACCTTTCACTAATTATTTATAATGATTGTTGGTCGGAGTGGATACCCAAGAGGGGGGTGAATTGAGATCCAATTAAAATTTTTGTTAAAAATATTTCTCTTAAAATCCCCCTATTTAAAAACAAAGTTAAACTGTAGAGAATTTATACAGATTGTAAATTTTCAAGTAGTTTCCCAAAGATTGATTAGGTCTCAGTTAATTTATTCTGAAGATTAAATTAATTTTTGAAACTAACTTACTGGTTTACAATAAGTATAAACACTTTCTAATTTAACTATCAAAGTAACATTAAAATAGTTTTGTATTTCAAAGTAATAGCAGCGTAAGATTAAATATATATATATATAGTATACTTATGACTTAAACTAAAATGCACAACACATGTAACCAAGAGATTTTTGTTGTAGTTATTCACTCAAGATGCATCTTGTGTTCTCCTCTAGAATGAGTAGCTTTGTGTATGTCCAAATTTCAAGGAGTATGGATGTAGTATTGTGTGAATTCACCACGTTTGAATGCTATTGAGCCTTTTTCTTTTTCACCCTTCGTGTGCCTTATTAGTTCCTTGATTCTTGATATATGCACACCCTGTGTTCGCTTCTTTCATTCAATCTCTGTGTTCACTTATTTCATCTCTAGATTGGTCTTTATCTTCCCTTTTATAGCTTTCAGCATCGGCAAAAAGGAATTATTACTTTTTTTCATGGGTACTTGGTACGGTTCCCTAAAATGCCAACATATCTCATTAAATAACATTAAATGCATTAAAAACATCAAATGTAACTGTTAGCTTAATAAATAAATAGTATTGAGAGTATAGAGTTTGACTGGTTGGTCAATCATTAGTAGCTTCCTATTGGTAGATGTGTTTGGTGGATTTTGTGTAATAGTGACCTTCCATCGGTAGATCTTTGAATTTGTATCGGTATCGCGTTGCACTTTTCTTAGTAGCTCTTGATATCAGTAACTCCTATTGGTGGACTTACTCTATCGGTAGCTCGGTAGACTTGTTCTATCGGTAGCTCGGTAGACTTGTTCTATCGGTAGCTCAATTCTGTCGGTAACTGTTTGTATCGGTCGCTCTTATTCTATCGCTAGCTCTGGTCTATCGGTAGCTCTTTCTTAGTTCCAGTGATTGTGTGTATCTGTAGACTTATGCACATCAGTAGCTCCATTCTGTACTATTGGAGAACTTTTTCTATTGATAACTCTGAATCGGTAGCTTGTTTTATGCTTACTGGTGGACTTGTACATATCGGTAGCTTTGAATATCAGTGATCTTAGCTTATCAGTGACTCTATCTATCGGTATACTAAGTCTATCGGTATAGTAAGTACCGGTAGCTCTGTATCAGTAGCTATATTATGATCTATGACTAATACTTATCTTCTTTATGAAAAACATATCCGATTGGGTTACAATTAATTCAGAAATTATATAAACAAAGATAAACATTGATTAACATATCTCAAGGATTATTTTATTATTATTATCATCTTGACAGTAGAATATCATAGATTGAGCGAATTAGAATATAGATAAACATTAATTGGGATTATCAAAGCATGTGAAAGCATAATTGGGATTATCAAAATAGGTGAGGTCAACAATCTACCCCTTTTTGATAATCAAAACTTATGATATTATAGTTTTAAAACAATGAGAAGTTGTATCAGAGGATATATCATTAAATTCAATTATCTCAGAGAAAACAGTATGTTATAAAACATAATGTATCTTAGGTAAAATTAAATGCAATGATATCAGAGGGGAAGAGCATAATAGCTCTTCCTTAGATAATATTGCTCCCCCTATGAGAATATTGCTCCCTCTTTGATACTTAGATAATATTTCTCTCCCTTTGTGAAAATAAAAAAGTGGGAAACAATAAATAGAAAAAGGAACACAATGATAAATAAATGAAATCAAATTGTATTAAATTTTGTGAAAATGTACAGAGACAGAACACAAAACCCAAGGGATTCCTACCAAAAATCTTAGCCACTTGTTCAATCCACATCCTCAATGTGTGATTTTCTCTTTGGATTAGAAGAGGATTCAGACTGTGTGGATGCTGGTGAAGGCCTAGGAACACTAGATATGATCATAGGAGGCTGAGCGACTGAAAATGTTCCTGGTCTATAATGAGGATATCTTTGAGTGATAATAGGTGTAAGGCTTCAAATGGCTTGGGCTAGAGTCATTTGAATAAGAGAATCAGTAGAGGTAGAGGCAGGTAAAGCAGGAGGTACAATCACTGGCCTAGCATTGACATGCAGGAAAGGCAGCAAAAGATTTTTGAAATCCATAATTATTCATCCTCCTCTCTCTATAGAAGATATGAAATCATCCTTGTTATCTATGAATTTGTCCAAGGATGGAGTTAGTTCCCTTAGTTTGCTGACTTTCTCTCTAAAGGCTTAATTGACAAGAGGTAACTTCAGGTTTTCTAATAGAAGTTTAATGTGATTGTTGAGTTGATGCTTGGTGTAAATATTTTGGAAATTGGAGTCCACCTTGTCTTTCACTTCATTGTGAGAGGTAGAAGCTTCTCTCATAGAGTCTTTCACTATCTTAATTATTTCTCTAGCTGAATCTCTAGTAGAAATCACAACTTTTCTCATATCAGATGAGCCCACAGAGCCACAAGTTGATGCTGAACCAAGATCCTCCTTCATCACAGCTCAAATCTGATTGAAATCCACTGAGGGTTTAGAAGAAACAGAACCGATAGAGAAGGCTACTCTTTCCTTGATGTTTTTGGTCAACCCACTAATAAGATTTTGAATTTGGGAATCCTGGGTTTTGACATGATCTTTCATGGTGGTTTTAAAACCTTCAAACAGTGAAACCATCTGGCTTACAACACTTTTGACATAGGCTATGTCCTTGTCTGCTTGGGATTTTGAAATCATGTAAGAGTCTAAAGAGATAACATATTTATTTAGATCTTCAACATCAGATTCCAGTCTAGAAACATGAGTCTGGCAGTCTGTAACTTCTTCCACTATTTCTGCCACAAAGGTTGAAAAATTACAACTGAGAGAGAGTTCAAAATATTTTTCCAAGTTCCTCATCTCTTCAACAAATCAGTGCTTCAACATAGCAATGGAAGCACTAAAGGACTCCTTCAGCTCATCCTTTAAGGATTCAAGGTCAGCCCTGGTGATTAGATCAGCAAGAGAAATCACAATAGGTGCTATTTTAGTTGCTATGCTAGCCACTGAGTCAGTCATAATCGATTGGATTGATGACATCAGTGATGCTTCCATCTTCTTTGTCTCTTCAACAAAACTGTCCTTAATCATTTTCATAAAAATATCCAGGTCATGCATTCTGACCACATGTTCAGGTAGCAACTCAGTTTCAACATCATAAATTTTATTTGGTCTATCGAGGGATGCCTCATTATTGGAATCAGGATAATCTAATCCACAAACAACAAAACATGGGTCTTCTGCCTAGTCCTCAATATCAACAGCCACTTTCACACTTCCAAACTTGGTTTGATGCTCCCCCTCAATGGGTGAATTCCCATATACAACAATAGTATTCTCTGCAGGTCTTTCTTCCTAAGGAGAATCTTCTATAATCAATTCTATCTCTGCAACAATAGGAGGGTCCTCTGGATTAGGTACAAATTCTTCCATTTCTCCTTCCACATCCTCAGTAGGCACAACTGAGCTTCCAATTAATGGACTCTGACTTAAGCAGACAGAATCAGAGGCTTTAGATTCATTCTACTTTTCTTCTTTATGCTCAGGGGAATGATGGTGTTCCTCATCAGCAGGTGTCTCTTATTCTACTAAGGATTCCTTTCTAGAAGATACAATTTCCGATGCAGGAATTGGAGGTAAGCCCGAATCTCTTTTATCATTCATAGAAGTCTCTTCTTCTTCAGTCTCATCACTGTACTTAGGTTCTTCTTCCTCAGGTCCTAGACCTGGATCCCTCACATCCTTAGGTCTTGAAGGATGATTCACAAGATTGAATTTATCATATACCTTATGGTCATCATTAACCCACTCTCCTCTCCATGGGTTCCAATTTATCTTCATGTATTTGCAAACAGTGGTTGTGATACAAAAATAATTCCTTACTACAACTGTATCGTCTTGAGACTTAGCTACCCCTTTCACTTTGATCATCACTGAGATCAACTTGGAAAAGAATAGGGAATTAGCCTTTGATTCTTTTCCTTGTCATGTCTTCCATTTGAATCATCATCAATCTGCACAGATTTACTTTTACACAACGTCTCAAGAGATTCAAGAGATAGATATCCTGAAATCTTAAATTCACAAAGTCTCCTCTCCTTGGTATTAAGACATGCTGAACAAATTTGAACAACAATCTGTTCTCTCCATCTATTTCAGCAGCCACTACTTTTCTATGATTTCCATCACTGGTGAGCTCCTCCAAGGCAGTCTCATAATCGAATATATCACTTGTAGGTGGTATATCTTCTGAGACATATCCAGATACACCTTCATGCGGAACCTTCAAGCATTCATCCCACTCAACGGATGAAAAATACATCTCCTTCCCATTCACAAAATAAGTCACTCGGTTCTCATCTTCTGATTTTTCAAAGCTTACAAACTCATAAAATTGTTTCACTAGCTTTGGATTGTAGGGTCCATTTTTGTTCGAGAAGTAATCTACCCACTTTTGATCTTACAACACTTCGAGCACTAATGACTTTCTAGGCAACAACCATTCCACGCACAGCTCTTTTTCAATCACAATAACTCTATTTTGCAAATGAGGAATCCCTGGTCGCCTACCCAACCTAGTTCTTCCAACACTACCACTTTCTTCTGGCTTAGACTTCTGCTACTTTGATTTCAGCTCATCAGTGTCATCTCTGATGGTAGGATGTTTGATTTTTTCCATCACTGGTTCGAGGGATTTAGGGTTCTCAAGAGATTCAAGAGCTAAGGTTTGAGGGTAAGGGATTTGAGGCTCAGTGGATTGAGAAGTAGACAGGACATTGTTTTTATCATTTAGGAATCATAAAATAAATGAAATAAAATGAAATAAAGTAAAAACAATTCAGATTCTGGCAGCATACATAAGTTTAAAACAACGCACTCATCGGTAGGGTTTATCGGTGAGAATTCCTATCAGTGAGGTCCATCGGTGAGGTTACGTCGGTGAGGTTCCACATTGGTAAGGTTACACATCGGTGAAATTAATTCAGTGAGGTTACATCTGTGAGGTTACATTGGTGAGGTTACATCGGTGAGGTAGGTACTGATCAAGGTTAATCATTCCTAACTCATGTCTAATGTAACTTAACATATCAGAACTCAAAGGTTTGGTGAAAATGTTAGATAATTGATGTTCATTACCTATAAATTAAAGATTAATATCAACCTTTTGGTAATGATCTCTTAAGAAATATTGCCTTACATCAATGTGTTTGGTCATAGAGTGAGATACAGGGTTCTTGGAAATTTTTATTGCACTAGTGTTGTCACAATTGATTGAGACATGCTTAAAATCATATCCATAGTCCAAAAGAGTGTGTTTCATCAATAGAATATGTCACAACAACTACCAGTAGCTATATACTCTACTTCGGTAGTGGACAAAGCTAAATAATTCTCCTTCTTACTACACAAAGATACTAAGGATTTTCCCAATAAATGACATGTTCCATATGTTCTTTTTCTATCCAACTTGCAACCAGCAAAGTCAGCATCTGAATAACTCATTAACTCAATGGATTGTCCTTTTAGGTAAAACAAAAATAAGTTTACAGTGTGTATAATATATTTAAAAATTCTCTTAATAGTGAGTAAATGAGATTCTTTTGGGTTAGCATGAAATCTTTCACACAAACATACACTAAACATAATATCTGGTCGACTTGCAGTAAGGTAAAGTAAGCTTCCAATCATACCTCTGTAATTGGTTTGATCCACTAGTTTCCCAGCTTCATCTGCATCCAATTTACATATTTTGATCATAGGATTATCACTTTATTTAATACTATCCATACCAAAACGGTTTAAAATATCCTTTGTATATTTACTTTGATTCAAAATAATACCATTTTCATTTTGAAAAACATGAAATCCATGAAAATATTTAAGTTCTCCCATTAAACTCATTTCAAATTCATTTTGCACACTCTTTGAAAAATTAGTACATAATGAATGTTTAGAAGATCCAAAAATAATATCATCATCATAGATTTATACTATCAAAACATCTTTAGAAATTATTTTAATAAAAAGAGTTGGATCAGTAATCCCTTTAGCAAAAATTTTTAAATAATAAAAGTACTAAGTCTATCATACCATGATGTTGGATCTTGTTTTAAACAATATAAAGCTTTAGAATGTTTAGAAACTTGTGTTGGAAAATGAGGATTAGTAAATCCAGGTGGTTGTTCAACAAAAACATCTTCAACAATAAATCCATTTAGAAAAGCACTTTTGACATCCATTTGATATAACTTGAAATTCAGATGAGCAGCATAGGTAAGTAAGATCCTAATGGATTCTAATCTTGCTACAGGTGAAAAGGTTTCCTCACAGTCTATACCTTCCTCTTGACTATATCCTTGTGCAAGTATCCTAGCTTTGTTTCTAACTATATTTCCAGATTCATAAACTTTGTTTCTACAAACCCACTTAGTGCCTATTGTCAAAGTGTCCATGGGTCTGTCAACTAATTCCTAGACTTTGTTTCTTTCAAATTGATTTAACTCTTCTTTCATATCCATTACCCAAAATTCATCATTGATAGCATCATTGACATTTTTAGGTTCTAGCTGTGAAAGAAAGGCTTGATGTTCAACCTGGTTTCTTAGAGAAGCTCTAGTCTCTGCACCTCTATCAAGATTACAAACAACAACATCTAAAGGATGATTCATTTGAATCATAGTTGATCTAGTAAAGGTAGGACTAGAAATTTCTAGTTCATCTCTATGTTCGGGTTCTATAGCAGTAGATTCTGGAATATGTCCAGAACTGGATGTTTTTACAGCAGGTTCTTTAGTTTTATCATTAAGGTCCAGAATAGTCAAATCTTCTTCAAGATTTTTAAGAGAAGGTTTAGGCTCATGTGGATCAGTTTCATCAAACTTGATGCGAACAGATTCTTCCACACATTTGGTCATTTTTTTAAAGACTCTATAGTCTTTTCTAGTTAAAAAATTACCAAGAAAAATTCCTTCATCACTCTTAGAAGAAAACTTTTCCATATTATCCTTTTTATTGAGAAAAAAAACATTGCAGCCAAAGACTCTAAAGTAAGTAACTTTGGGTTTTCTATTATTGCATAGTTCATATTGGGTCTTCTTGATAATAGGTCTAATTAAGACTCTATTAATAATATAAAAAGATGTATTCACAGCTTCATCCCAAAAATAAATAGGCAGATCATACTTATTAAGCATGGTTCTTGCTATTTGTTGAAGGGTTCTATTTCTTCTTTCTACTACACCATTCTACGGAGGTGTCCTAGGAGAAGAAAAGTTGTGACTATAGCCATTGTGTGAGCAATAAGATTCAAAATCTTTATTTTCAAACTCATGACCATGATCAATTCTCAGGGTTTTAATCTAAAGTCCACTAAGGTTTTCTACAGACTTGGAGAATTTAATAAAGTAAGAACAAGCTTCAATTTTTTGAGCCAAGAAGTATACCCAAGTATATCTAGAGAAGTCATCTACTTGGATATAGACATATTTCTTCCCATTTAAACTAGAAACTCTTGATGGTCCAAAGAAGTCCATGTAAACCAACTCAAGAGGTTGAGAAGTTGAAACTTCTTTCTTTGATTTAAAAGAAACTTTATGTTGCTTTCCCTTTTGACAAGGATTACAGACTTTATCATTTGGGAATTCAAGTTTGGGTAGGTATATAACTAAGTTCTTCCTAGTAAATTTTCTAAGTTAATGGATGTTGCAATATCCTAATATTCTATTCCATATCCAGGATTCTTTATGAAAAGCATTTAAGCAAGTAACATTTTTCTTAGCTAAAGAATTCATATCAACAACATAAACATTTTCGTTTCTCCAAGAAGAAAATACTAAATCATTTTTCGAGTTAAAAACATTACAAGAATCATTTTCAAACATCACATTAATTCCATCATCACATAATTGAGAAATACTTAACATGTTATACCTAAGTCTATAAACAAACAAAACATTAGAAATTAAAACTGAATCAGTGTTACCAATCTGGCCTTGGCTGATTATTTTTCATTTAGAGTTATCACCAAAGGTGACATAGCCTCCATAAACATTGATTAAACTCTTGATGTATGAGTAATCTCCAAAAATATGCCTTGAAAATCCACTGTCCAAGTACAATACCTTCCTGTGAAAACTCTTCAAATACGTTTACTACAAAATAGATTTAAACAGAAAATGATTTTGGTACCCATATCTTCTTGGGTCCAGGTTGGTTAACAATCAAAGCTTTAGGTACCAAGATTTGTCTTATGGGTCTCATATAAGTTACAGAATCAATATATTTTGAAAGATAAACTTTATTTGATATATAACCATATGAATAACTAGTTGAAGCATACGAATTTCCAGAACTGGAACATGGAGAATTTTTTCCAGATTTAGAGATAAATGTAGTTTTAGAAAATTGACTTTTTCTAGGTTGGTATCCCAAAACACTAGTGTAATTTGGTTCAACATGTTTACCTAACATTTGAGTAAGTGTATGTTTTCCATTTGTGAATTTTTCTAAGTCCTTTCTAAGTATCTCATTAGACATTTCCAGTTCTGTATTTTCCTTAAACACTTGAGAATTCTTTTCCTTTTCTACATCAAGGGAATATTTAGCTGTAGCAGTGAGAGCATGCTATTTCTTTAGTGACTTATATTTTTCCTTAAGTTAATTACATGTTTCTTTCAGTATGTTACAATATTCAGAAAATTCATCTTTAGGCATATCTTCAGACTTAGAATCAGATTATGCACAATTTCCAGAATAATAGGAATTTAAAATAAGAGTATCTAAGGTTACCATAGATGTGTTGGTCATGAAACACATGTTGGCACAATTCTTTTCAGAATCAGAAATTTCAGATTCACTTGTGCTTTCTTCTAAAGCACTCCAAGTATCTTTCATAGCATTCTTGTACTTCTTTTCCTTATAATCATGTTTCTTTTTGAATTTTAATTTTGGATAGTCAGCCTTGATGTGTCCTTTCCTTTTGCATTCATAGCAGACTATATCATCTTCCCTATCACATTTCTTCCAATCCTTCTTCCAGTGACCCTTGTTGTCATAATTTCCTTTGTAATTTGATTTTCTAATGAATTTCTTCTTCATATAGAAATTATTAAATCTCCTGGAAATTTTAGCCATCTCATAATCACTGTCTGAATCTGAATATTCACTAGTTGAACTTATTGAAGGTACATGTATTTTCTCCTTGTCTTTTCTCATAGAAGCAGTAGACTTGAATGCCACGGATTTTATCTTGGGTTCATCATCATCCTCATTATTCACCTTGAGTTCTTCCTCATACATCATTAATTTACAAATAATCTCTTTTACATGCAGAGCTCCAATGTCACATGATTCTCTGATTGAAACAGAAGTGCCCCTCCATCATTCTGGTAGCCATCTCAATGTCCTCATAATTTGTTCCTTTGCAGAAACAACCTTTCCAAGAGAGCTCATAGTGTTGACAATCTCATTGAACCTGAGATACATGTCAGAGGTAGGTTCATCAGTATTCATTTTAAAATTATTATATTTAATAGTATAAGTATTTAATCTCATTTTTTAACATTGGTTGTTCCTTCATGAGAAACACTCAACATATCCCATATTTCATAGTCATTTTGGCAAGCAGATATTCTATTGAATTCCTCATCTCCTAAAGAACAATACAGGGCATTCATAGCTTTAAAATTATTATTGTAAGCAATCTTTGTAGGTTCATCCCTAGTTGTTCTATCAGTTTCAAGAATTTTATATTGTGACTCTATAGCAGTCTAGATATCAAAACCAATACTTTCTAAGTGCATTTTCAGCTTAAGTTTCCATTGGGCATAGTTTGTACCATTTAAGAAAGCTGGCCTATTAGTAGAATCACCCTCTAGTCTATTATCCATAGATAGATTTTAGAAAATAATTTTAAAGAGATAAATTTTAGAACTAACATAAATTTAAGATCTTTAAAGATGAAACTAAATTCACAGTTGAAAAACAGAATGTTTTGAAAACTTGTATTTATAAAAATAACCTCTGATACCAAATGTTGGTCGGAGTGGATACTCAAGAGGGGGGTGAATTGAGTTCCAATTAAAATTTATATTAAAAATATTTCTCTTAAAATCCCCCTATTTAAAAAAATGTTAAACTGTAGTGGATTTATAAAGAGTGTAAATTTTCAATTAGTTTCTCAAAGATTGATTAGGTCTCAGTTAATTTAATCTGAAGATTAAATTGACTTTTGAAACTAACTTGCTGGTTTACAATAAGTATAAAAACATTCTAATTTAACTATCAAAGTAACTTTAAAATAGTTTTTTATTTAAAAGTAATAGCAGCAGAATATGATATATATATATATAGGATACTTATCACTTAAACTAAAATGCAAAGAACATGTAACCAAGAGGTTCAGTCTCAAGCCGAGACTTAGTCCTCTCAAAAAATTTATATAAATTGATCCACACCCTACATTGGGGTAAACAACAGTACAATACTATCCGGGTCCAAACACCTCTACAACAGTTCTACGTGGGAAAACAAAAAACAGCTCACAGCTGTCCAGGTCTTACTCGACCTCTACCACTATCCACAATGGGATACAAAGGATTTATAATGTTTGAATGATGATTTAAAAATCCTCCAGCTTAGCTCAGGAGACAGTGTGTGTGTAAAATAAAAAGGGTACACATAGTGCTCAAAATGTAAATTAAATAATCACTAAAATAAGTGTGAATGAGTTTAGAAAAGCTTTAGTGATTAGCCGTGCAGCTCTGGACTCGTTTGATTTGTCAGAAAAGCTTCTGAGTCCTTCTCTGGTTTTTGTCTAAAGAATAGAGTATCATTTTCTTCCTTGGTTCAGCTTATCAGCCTGAGTGCCTGAAGTGTTTGTTTCAGTTCTTCACTCAAGATGCAGCTTGTGTTCTCCTCTAGAATTATTATCTTCGTGTATGTCTAGTGTTTTTGGAGTATGGATGTAGTCTTGTGTGAATGCACCACATTTGAATGCTATTGAGCCTTTTTCTTTTTCACCCTTACTGTGCCTTCTTAGTTCCTTGATTCTTACTATATGCACACCCCGTGTTCGCTTATTTCATTCAATCTCTGTGTTCAATTCTTTCATCTCTAGCTAGATCTTTATATTCCCTTTTATAGCTTTCATCTTCGGAAAAAGGAATGATTGCTTTTTGCATGGGTACTAGGTATGGTTCCCTGACATGCCAACAGATATCATTAAATAACATTAGCTGCATTAAAAACATCAAATGTAACCATTATCTTAATAAATAAATAGTATTGAGAGTATGGAGTTTTACTAGTTGGTCAATCATTAGTATCTTCCAGTTGGTATATGTGTATGGTTTATTTTGTGTAAGAGTGACCTTCCATCGGTAGATCTTTGAACTTGTATCAGTAGCTCTTTGCACTTGTATCAGTAGCTCTTGATATCGGTAACTTCTTCTATAGGTAGACTTACTCTATCGGTAGCTCGGTAGACTTGTTCTATCGGTAGCTCGGTAGACTTGTTCTATCGGTAGCTCAATTCTATCGCTAATTGTCTATATCGGCCGCTCTTGGTCTATTGGTAGCTCTGTTCTATCGGTATCTCTTGCTTAGTTCCAGTGATTGTGTGTATCGGTAGACTTATGCACATCAGTAGCTCAATTCTGTTCTATCAGAGAACTTGTTCTATTGATAACTCTGTATCAGTAGCTTGTTCTATGCTTACCGGTGGACTTGTACATATCGGTAGCCTTACGTATCGGTGACCTTAGATTATCGGTGACTCTATCTATCGGTAGACTAAGTCTATCAGTAGACTAAGTACCGGTAGCTCTGTATCAGTAGCTATATACAGATCAGTGACTAACACTTATCTGTTTTATGTAAAACATATCCGATTGGGTAAGAATTACTTCTGAAATTATATAAACAAAGATAAACATTTATTAACATATCTCAAGGATTATTTTAATATTATTATCATCTTGATAGTAGAATATCATAGATTGAGCGAATTAGAATATAGATAAACATTAATTGGGATTATCAAAGTACTTGAAAGTATCATTGGGATTATCAAAACAGGTGAGGTCAAAAATGATCTAATTAATTAATAATGATTTCCCATGCTCTTCCTTATTCCCATGGGGTTGTAGGTTCATTATGTTTATTCTCCTCATTAGCATAAGGGTTTGTGCATTGATCTTCACAAATCATGGAATCCTTATATTTTAATCAATGAAGCATGAATGCTCCATTATTTTGGAACTTATTCTCCTATATTTTGTTAATTTTGATCTTCATATCTCATTGAAAATTGTGTTCTTAGTTTCCTATTTTACTTATTATAAAACATCTTCCCAATACTATGAGGAAATCTCCTAGGTGCCTCCTCCAACATTTTTGGGATATAGGTGGTTGAGTTTTCTTTACTCTATATAATTTATTATTCTACTTTCCATGAAACTAAAATTTGAATTTATTGTCTTCGAAAATACAAGAATACCGAGTCTTTAATTTCCATTCCCATATTTAGTGCACATTAGTCAATTTCTTCATAGCTATCAAAGTCCATTATAGATAATGCTTTAAAAATAATTTATTCAAATCCCCTAAAAATGTTCAATTTTAATTAAAGTATCAATAATGTAACTAGATGTGTACTTTATGAGTCTCATGAGTTTTTCATCATATGAAGAAAATTTTCCCCCTCCTTCCACTTAAGGTCAAGGAATTTTCATTATATCTTATTATCAAGAGTTTGGGGAAAATATATATTTTTTGAAAAATACATTATTAAAATCCACCCATTTTAAGAACTTAATTTAAAACATTTTTAATGTTTTACTAATCAAGTTTCACTATTTATATAAATCACCTTATTAATTATAAAAAATAAAAAATTACTATTTCATTCTTGGAGCATTGAAGAACATGAAATATTTTTATATAATTTTATCCATTTTATCAGCAATTAGTGGATCGTGAGACCCCCTAAAGGATTTTCGTCATTTTTACATGAAGGAATTAGTAATGAGTTACTTATTCTTTGGTGTGATTGATATTTTGATATGATTCAGCTTATTATTCACAACCTGAGATAATATATTCATCAAGGTTTACACACATTCCCCCATCCCATTTTATTGTTCATTGGAAAAATCATTGCATTAAACATAACACTCATTTTTTATTGGATTCCTTCTAGTTCCATCCATTTAAAAAACCAAAAGGGTTAATTTAAACACTAAAAAAATAATATTTTAATTAAATCAGAGTAAAAAATCATATGAATATGAAAAATAAAATCATAGATATCTTTCCCTATGGTGCCTTCTTATGATACTTTCAATTCAACCTAGGTTTATTTTAGTTTAGATATCTTATACTTATTATCATAACACAAAAAAATAATTAAACATTGATCTGATACTAGAAGAGATAACCTGAGTATAACCTATATATATTTTATATAATTTACATAATTAAACATTACATCACATAAAAAACACAGAATCCCAAGAATTAAAGGATTAGTGTCTTTGGATATTATATATATAAATGCCTTATTACACATTATTTCATCAACCTCTTCCATAAAAATAACCACACATGACTTCATCTTAGAAATGTTCCTATATATAATTTCATGAGGAAATGGGAAATGTAAGAGGTGATCTCGAATGCCCAGTGTGGAAAATATTATCAATTTTTTATAGAGGATCAAATCATAATATATGATCATAAGTCTTGATAGAAAAAATAGATAATAATATTTAAATATAGGATAATAAAAGGATCATTATGGAGGTATTACACATGTACCATAGCATGAAAACATGTGAAAATAATCATAGACTATAGAAGCATAACATTAGAATGTAATACAAACATAATCTTTGAAATCATAACATATGTCAAGGTTAAATATCATGTACCTAATAATATAGTAGATCAGAAATCACTACCTATGTCCCATAACATAGTTTATTAAGCATCACTTACAGCATCCCAAAGTGGATTTGTAACAACCCAAGCTTCCACTGTACACTTCTCTTTTAATAATGCAATAGCTTTCATTGTACGTAAGTTTGAGATTCTAACACACCGCAACCAATCAAAGTGGTCGATATGAATAGTAATACCCAATTTTTGAATTATATAAATTTTATATTTTAAAATGGACTTCATTTTTTGATTCGGAATATCTAAATTATCCTAAGTTGAATTTTTGGTATTTTTCTGAGAACATCTAATTTTTGATGAATAGTTAAAAATACTTAAAAACAACTTTTTTAATAAAAAAAATTTATAGTGATAAATTATAATATTGAGTGGTTTTAAAGTATAATTAGAATATAATTTTACCATTTTATCCAATTTTGGTCTTTAGAATTAATTTCACTATGAAATTGGACATAAACAATTGTAAATCTTTTGATTGATATTGTTTCTTAAAAAGACGCTATTTGTTTTGACAAAAGGAATTAATTATAAAATTAATTAATGAAACTTATATGTTTTGAATTTTTTAAAATAGAAATCATTTCTCAATTCGGAATATCAATTATAGCTTAGGGTGATTTTTTGGTATTGTTCTGAAAAACTTCAATTTTTGATGAATAGTGAAACCACTAAGTGGTAGTTAAAAAACCGATTTTTCGTTTAAATGAAACTTTACCGCTTCTATGAATTGAATTTAAAAAATCATAAATACATGGTTGTCATTAGTATGTAAAATTTGGTTCAATGGGATCAAAATAAGTTTTGCTGAATAGTAACTTTTGAGTTTTATTAACCGCGATTAGAGGTAATTAGGGTAATTTAATATAAAAATGATATTATAAGAATATAAAAATATCTTGACACATGTACTAATCTTATTGGAAGAGTCATGGCCGACCAAGACAAACCATGGAACGATTTTTGGGACCCCATGGAGCAACTTGGGTAAGATAATGACGTTAATACCTTTTATTTAATGTAAAAATAAAAATGTCACAAACATATATTGTTTTACTAAAAAAGTTTTTACAAGGGTTTATACAAGTTATATTATAATCTATAAATCTTAATTGGAATGCCAAAATAATTTCCTACATAATGGTAATTTTTTTATAATTTTTTGACATTAAATAAATAAATTTATTTATGACACCATGATGATGCAGCGATTACCTCATTAATGAACGATTTAAATAAAATGAAAAGATAAAGTAAAATCTAAGACTTATATTTGTCAAAAACCTATTGGATGGGTGGATTTAGAAACCTTATCACCTTATCTTTGAAATATATCATTTTAGGACCTTAATAATCCGAAAACCATTTTATAATTAAATAATATTTTCAATCATTCCAAAAGAGCCCCTCCTCTCCTCTAATAAAAGGCCCCCACCTCTACCACCTTATTCACACTTTCAAAGCCATTTGGCTCGGCCAACCTCTGCCCAAATACCCTCTCAAATTTCCTTCCTTCATCATAAAATCCTTACCTTTGGCAGAAGAAACTTCAAGAGTCCTTTTGGTTGAAACCAAATGGAGTTACCCAAACTAAAGGTAACAATTTCTCTTAACTTCTTTTCTTTTATTTTACTTCTACAACCCCTAAACTCTTTTTATTGTTTTCTTTTGTAACAACAATAATATCCTCAATATACTTGGATGTTTTTATGAGAAGGATTCAAACTACACTTACACACACCTCCATCTAATGGTTAAACAACATACTCTATCTTGTGGGTGGCGAATTACTGCCTCATGAAACGATGATTGTTCAATATTCTTTTAACACCTCTCATGGTGGCCTTTAAGATGTCACTATATTTATATATGATATATATTATGTTTATATTTTCCTTATTCTTCTGTATTTTTCATTTATGGCATATCATTATGATTTCCATTATGGGAAACACTACGGCAAAATCACGATTTAGCAACAGTTTTTTTCGTTTCACGGCTGTTTAAACCCCAACAAAATCGATTGGCGGCAGTTTTGAAAAACTGCCACTAAATCGTGTGTCGGGAAACTATTCGCGATGATTTTGAAAACCGTCATAAAACGTTTTGTGGCAGTTTTTAGCGGCGGTTTAAACAGCCGCTAAATGATTTAGCGACAATTTATTTCTTTATTTATTATTTATTTATTATTTATTTATTTATTATTCATTTTATTTATTTTATTTATTTTATTTATTTTGTATTTTATTTAGTTATTCGTATTTTATTTTATTTATTTATTTTGTATTTTATTTATTCATATCATATTTTATTTATTTATTTCATACATTATTTATTTATTTCGTATTTTATTTAGTTATTTCATATTTTATTTATTTATTTTGTATTTATTTTATTTATTTCATTTAATTCTCATTACTTTATTTACTTTATCCATGCATGCATGCTCATGCCCATGCACATGCCCATGCAAATGCCCATGCACATGCCCATGCATGTGCCCATTCAAATGTCCATGCACATGCCCATGCAATATAAAGAAATACTGCGTTTGATGAGATTTGAACCCCTAACCTTTTGCATATTTTCCAAAGACTTTACCACTCCAGCAAGCTCGTAATGTGGTAAATAAAAATAATTTAATATACTTATATATACTAATTAAAAAAACAAATAATACATAACTAATAGATATAATCTCAATAATAATTAAACAATAAGCAATAATCAATAATTAATAACCAATAATTAATAATTAGTAATTATTGATTTATTAGTTATTTATTGAGTTATGTATTTTTATTTCCTGTTTACTATAATAAATAAAAATAAATTATTATAATATTTACATAATTTATAATATTATCAAATAAAATAATAAAATAATAAAATTACAAAATTAAAAGAAAAAAGAAAAAATAATAAAGAAAAAAGAAAAAAGAAAAAAGAAAAAAAATAAAAAATAAAAAATAAAAAATAAATAATAAGTAATAAATAAATAATAAAAAATAAAAAATAAAAAATAATAGTAATAAAGAAACAATAAATAATAATAAATAATAATAAATAATAATAAATAGTAATAAATAATAAATAAGAAATAAGAAATAATAATAAATAATAAATAACAAATAAAAAATAATAAATAACAAATAAGAAATAAAAAATAATAAAAAATAATAAATAATAATAAACAGATAATAAATAATAAATATTAAATAAAAAATAATAAATATAAAATAATAAATAATAAACAATAAATAATAAATAATAAATAATAAATAATAAATAATAAATAATAAATAATAAATAATAAATAATAAATAATAATAAATAAAAATAAATAATAAATAAAAAACAATAAATAATAACAAATAAATAATAATAAATAACAATAAATAATAAATAATAAACAACAATTAATAATAGATAATAATACATATATAATAAATAACAAATAATAATAATAAATAATAATAAATAATAATAAATAATAATAAATAATAATAATAAATAATAATAAATAATAATAAATAATAATAATAAATAATAATAATAATAAATAAATAATCAATAATAAATAACACACAATTAATAATTATAATTAGTTAAATAAATAATAAATAATAATAAATAATAAACAAAAATTAATACAGATAATAATACACATATAATAAATAATAAATAATAAATAATAAAAAAATATTAAATAATAATAGTAAATAATAATAATAAACAATAAATAATAAATATTAATTAATAATAATAATAAATAACACATAATTAATAATTATAAATAATAAATAATAAATAATAAATAATAAATAATACATAATACATAATAAACAAAAAACAAAAAACAAAAAACAAACAAAAAACAAAAAACAAAAAACAATACACAATAAACAATAAACAATAAACAACAAATAATAATCATTAAAAAATAATAAATTAATAATATATAATAATATATAATATATAATATATTATAAATAAAATATTATTATTAATAAAAATAAATAATAAATAATAAATAATAAATAATAAATAATAAATAACGAGTGACAAATATTATTAATAATAATAATAAATAAATAATACAAAATAAAAAATAAATAATACAAAATAAAAAATAAAAAATAAAAGATAAAAAATAAATAAAAATAGAAAATAAAAATAAATAATAAATAATAAATAACCAGTAACAAATAATAGATAATAAATAAATTAATGTATATTATAAATAATAAATAATAAATAATAAATAATAAATAATAAATAATAAATAATAAATAATAAATAATAAATAATAAATAATAAATAATAAATAATAAATGAAACATATGAAAAACTACGAAAACACATGATAAGGGATGAAAAATTATGAAAACACATGAAAACAGATGGAGAAGCATGAAGAAGGAAGCATTAGAAAGCATGAGAACACATAAAAACTCATGAAAACTCTGGAAAACCCCTTAAGAATTCAACATAATCACCATAATAACCCACAAAAAGCCATTGATAAAGATAAGAAGTCATGGAAACCCAAATAAATAGTAATAAATTGAGCAACCGTTAAAACCCGTCAAAATGGTCATAAAGTGACAAAAACATTAGACTCATAATAACGGAGATAACTTATGATCTGAGAGTCCGTTCCAGATCCACGACCAGTCAAATCAAAGATCCTAAAACGATCTTCGAGCTGATAGGTTAAAGAGGCCGATTGGACCGGTGAATCGGATGTTACGACCATTTAAAAAAACTAACGGGGAAGGGGTGCTAGAAACGAGGCATCAAAAAACATAACAAACCCGATACCCACCAAAAGGCCATAGCATATGATCCAAGAGTCCATGTGGGATCCGCGACCAGTAAAACTGAATCTCATGGAATGATCTACGATATGGAAGGTGGAGGGGTTTGAACTGACACGCCGATCGAAAGTTAGGTTTGTTTGAAGATAAGTTCGACGGGACACCAGTGATGGAAACAGGGTTTTAGAGGCCATTGGAGGGGTTTTTGAGGTCGAAAAACATGATAGAGGATTTCTTCTGTTGGACTAGTGTGTATCTCTCTTTTCTGGATTCGATTTTATTTGTGGTAGAGCCTAAACGGACACCTGGAGCAAAAGTTATGGTCGTTTGAAGTTGGAGAACTTTTTTCAACTTTCTTATGACTCTCATATCATCCACATCTTAGACTGTCTCATGGTTTTGATTACACGTTCCTCTAGATCTCTTCATGAGTTTCGATTTTACTGGTCGTGGTGCTCTAAAGGACGCTCGGAACAAAAGTTATGGTTCTTTTAGTGATTTCGGGGTTTCTCATGTTTTTTTAATTTTTTTTATTTTCATTTCTTTGCTGTTTTACCCAAACCGCCACTATTTCGTGGCGGTTTTTTAAAAAACCGCTGCTAATCCTCTATAAAAAAAAAATTACACATTTCACTGCGTTTTTAAAAACCACCACGAAATACCGGCCCAAAATCTATTTCGTGGCGGTTTTTAAAACTGCTGTGAAAAAACCGCCGCGAAACGCCTATTTTCCTGTAGTGTAAACACGATAATTTCATTTTAGGAAGTGTGGAGTACCGACCCCTCAATATGATTTGAATCATTAATGCCATATAAGGGACATATAAAGGATGGAGTTAATGATATTATATATTATATTATACTGGAATTAAAATATACCTTTATATCATTATTATTTCATTCTATTAAATACGAAATAGAAATGAAAGTAGCGTTAATGCGTACGTACGACTTACCATCTCCATGAACGGTGCATTTCATTTCTTACCTCTAAATGTTATATAATATTATAAATGAATGTATATACTGGATATATATGATATATATGATATCTACATCATGAATATAATTCTAGAGATAAGGGATATTTTACCACATAAACAACTTGTAATTATTAGAAGTTTATTTTTGACTCAAGTTCCAAGGATCGAAAAAATGACCGTTATTAAATTAAATGATTACATAATGTTCATAACCTGGTAATAAGTGTTGTAAAGGGAATAATGAAATTGATAAAGGTTCTTAAACAAATATAAATTAACTATAGTTTATTATTCAGGAGATTAAAGAATGATCGAGTCAATTCAGACATGAGGAAAGGGACTTGGTCTCAATATTCTTTTATTGAGGCATATTTTTTTATACACAAAACTCTTTTATACGGTGCATAAACCCCTTTGACATTTAATTTTATTCAAAAGGAACCTTTTTATACGAATCATTTTACTAAATGACAAAAGGAATGTTTTGTCTTACGTATGCGGCGACAACGACTTCTCTGCAGCCATGACTATTATTTGAGTTTCGACTTCCTCTACAAGCAATAACTTTTTGTAAATGAAAAATGAATAAAATTATTTACCTTTATTTTATTTTGGTATTGAAAATGGTTTTGATTATGTTTTAATTATATCAATGTGTTGTATTGATATCTTGTGATTGAAATGTGGAAATGTTATGTTTCCTTTATGCATGTTTTATGTGATACGATTATGTTATGGTACATGGGTATTGTTTATGATATGTTTAAACATTTTCATATAAGGAATGAATTGGACTTATTAAGTGATGGGTAGATCCCACTATAGCTCCTCGATGCATCGGTAGGTCTAATGAGACAAACTAGTGTCTTGGCACAAGGCATTGACAAAATCTTATTTGTAGTCTTGGCATAAGGCCTTGACCATGTAGTTATGATAGTCTGGAATTATGCATTCCATCATTATGAAAGTGGTTATGAATATTTCATATGAATATTAGACTAGTATAATATCCATGTGAATAAGTAAATGGAATTATTTCATTTTATTTTTTCCATGTTATTTTGAAGTTCAAGTTTAAAAGGATTTTGTTTTAGTTATACAATTGCCTTAAATGTTTATGCTTGTTTATGAAATTTTCTGCTACTTTTTTATCCTTACTGAGCATTTTAGCTCACCCCTTTCTAAGATTTATTTTTCCTAGGATGTGAAGAAGTATATTATGATTGACCTGTAGGGAGATTCTAAGGGATAAGTGTGTTCAAAGGGGACAAGATGTTGTTGTAGTTTTTATTTCATGATGTATTGTAAAACTTTTGAATGTATCTAGTGTATCAAGGCTACTAAACTAATCGGTATTTCGAGACTTGAACTTTTGTGATCATTTTAATGTTATGTAATAATGCACAAAATCTAGGTAAATAGGGTATGGGCGTTATAGTTGGTATGAGAGGCAGTTTAGTACTAACCATGAAAACTAAATTTAGGTAAACTCTAATTAGTGCACATAGCCCTAAGATTGTCTTTGAGGATTAATATAGAAGAACATCCTAGAATTTTGGTAAAGTAGAGATTTTGTGTATTCACCGAGGAATACATCCCTGTCTGGATGAGCAGGTAGAGGTGGCTCTGGCACAGTTGTACCTAGGAGTGAAAACTCCGACAAAGAGTTTCGGGCTTGACCCAAGGTATCCTGGTACACGACAACGGGCCATGCTGCACTCTTGGTTATGACCCTTCCGGGGGATATGCTTAGGATAATTCACAATTTCTTTACAAACCATTATGAAGGGTTTATGAGTATATAATTCCTCAAAGAAAACATTTTTATGCTTATGGATTATATCCATAAGCTGTTCAATTTATGTTAAGTATTTTTCAAGTTTTTTATTATGTATTTCGATTCATAAACTGATCGAGTTTATGATATTTTTTAGAAATGGATTCTAGTGGAAGGAATGGAAACCGTATCAATGCACACACTACATGGATGGATTTCCCTCCTGCTCAAGATAATTATAGTGGAGATGGTGATACAACCGGTGCTGATCAGCTTATCACCATACTGGGACAACTCACTCAGGTTATGAATAATAACCTTACTCGTATGGAGCACCCTGATCTGCAACGTGGAGGATCAATGTTAGACCGCTTCATGAGGAAACAACCACCAATATTTAATGGGGGTAAAAATCCATTAGTAGCTGATCAATTGATAAATTACCTAGAGAAAATATTTCAGGCTTTAGGGAGTATTGAAAGGGAAAAAGTTGTCATGGCAGCTTACCGCCTCACTGGAGATGCTGATCAATGGTGGTTATTGATTCAAAATACAAAGGAATATGAAAAAGTATCAAGTATGGAACGGAGAGAGTTTAAATATATTTTATTAGAAAAATACTTTTCTAATGACCATCGAGTAGATATGGAAAGACAATTTCTGAGTCTAAGGCAAAAGGAGGATGAGAATGGTGCAAAGTATGAGTCTAACTTTACAAGGTTAGCGAGTCATGATACAGATTATATACGTAACCCAAGAAGTAAGATTGATAGTTTCTTTTATGGGTTAACACCATATCTTCTCCGAGATTTAGTATCACAATCCTTCTCATTGTACGAAGATATTGTCTCGTGTGCTATCAAGACAGAAAAGGAATTCTCTAAGTCTTATGAAAACAAAGTAAAGCAAGAGAAGAAGAGAACGGTGGAGAAAGAGATAGATAAAGGGAAAATGGAATGAAGGATTTTCCATTATGTGATAATTGTGGTAAGAAATACCCCGGTATTTGCCTAAAAATAATGGGAGTTTGTTACAAATGTGGAGAAAAAGGTCACCACACTCGTGATTGCAAGGGAAATAAAGAGGATGTCAATGTTGAATGCTACAATTGTAGAGAAATGGGGCATTATGAAAATGAATTCCCTAATCACCAAGGAAACATACCTTGGAAAAGTCCACGGGAGCTAGGACAAGCTTATGATCTTACTACAGATGGAGATGAATAATTATTGTATTTGTGTTTTTGGACTCAAGAACTATATTATGGTTATAAGAATAATGTGATATATATAAGGATTGTACAGTAGTACTATTTGTTTTAATTAAGGTTTTAATATGATAAAGGTAATAATATTTTTAGTATGTGACAATAAGAGAAACATTAATTTTTTTTGGGAATCTGATGTTACAATTGATTTTGGAATTTAGAGACCTTTTAGAGAAAGTCTGGACATAGTTATTTTGGATAACTATAAAGGTTGGAATGGATTATGTTGAAATTTGTATAGTACTTTTTAAGGTTTAAAAATTTCTGAAGATTTTTTTTGGAATATTATAATACTATAGTTTTAGGAAAAGGAGAATCTGCAGGTCGGAGGATAACCCGTCGCATTGGACAAAGATATTGGAATTGTACCCACAACTATAGTATGAAAGGCCTTTATTACCAACCACTAGCCTACATGAAGTCCCTGGTTATTACAAAATAGTTTTCCTAATCTAAATGGTATGTGTTAATATTTGTAACCTTGTATGATTAGGATAAATATAATATTTTTGAGTTCTATTATCTTTTTGAGTGAAAGATGAGTTTGTGGTAGAAATTAGTTGAAATTTAAAACTCTACTTGTAAAGTATATATATATATATATATACCTCTCTCTTATTCTATGAATAAATTAATTCTTAAACATTAGGAAAGGGATATTATAACAAAAAAATGTGTTATCCTAATACCTTATGTTTTGTTGATCTGATTATATTTTAAATCACCATAGATTGAAGGCTTTGAGGCCCTCAATTTTACACGTTTTTGGGATTGATTCCCTCAATCACTCCCTAAAAATATTTACATTTTTCCTCCAATTATGTTTCTTTAATTGTCACAAATGTTCTCCTAATCGAGATCATAATTTGTTGGTGACTTTTTCAATTCCCTTACCCTCTTATTAAGGCTAAATTTTATTATCCTTATTTCTGATGTGGGTTTTCGAAAAAGGTATTTTCTATTTTCAACCATTTATTTTCGACAAACATTTTCAAATTGCAAGGATGCAATTTATTGGAGGAGGGGATAATGTTACACCCAAGCTTCCACGATACGCTTCTCTTTCAATAATGCAATAGCTTGCATTGTACGTAAGTTCGAGATTCTAACACACCGTGACCAATAAAAGTAGACGTTATGAATATTAATACCCACTTCTTGAATTATATAAATTTTATAAATCAAAATGGACTTCATTTTTGGATTTGGAATATCTAAATTAGCTTAAGTTGAATTTTGGGTTTTTTTCTGAGAACATCCAATTTTCGATGAATAGTGAAAAATACTTAAAAACAACTTTTTAAATCAAAATAATTTGTAGTGATAAATTATACTATTTATTGGTTTTAAATCATAATTAAAATATAATTTTACCATTTTATCCAATGGTTTTCATTATGATTAATTTCACTTTGAAATTGGACATAAAAAATTGTCAATATTTTGATTGATATTGTTTCTTAAAAACACGCTATTTGTTTTGACAACGGGAATTAATTATAAAATTAATTAATGCAACATATGTGTTTTTAATTTTTTAAAATAGAAATAATTTTTGAATTCAGAATATCAATTATATCTTTGGGTGAATGTTTTGTATTGTTCTGAAAAAAATCATTTTTTTATGAATAGTGAAACAACTAAGTGGTAGTTAAAAAACGATTTTTCGTTTAAATGAAACTTTACCGCTTCTATGAATTGAATTTCAAAAATCCGACATACATATTTGTCATTAGTATGTAAAATTTGGTTCAATGGGATGAAAATAATTTTTGGTGAATAGTAACTTTTGAGTTTTATTAACCGCGATTAGAGTTAATTAAGGTAATTTAAGGTAAAAATGATATTATAAGAATATAAAAATATCTTGAACATGTCCTAATCTTATTGGATGAGTCATGGAAGACCAAAAAAAACCATGGGACAATTTTTGGGTCCCCATGGAGCCACATGGGTAAGATAATGACGTTAATACCTTTTATTTAAAGTAAAAATAAAAATGTCACAAAGATGTATTTTTTTACTAAAACAATTTTTAGAAGGGTTTATACAAGTTATCTTTTCGAATATAAATATTAATTGGAGAGATAAAAATATTTTCTACATCATGGTAATTTTTTTATAATTTTTGGACCTTAAATAAATAAATTTATTTATGACACCATGATGATGCAACGATTACATCATTAATGAACGATTTAAATAAAATGAAAATATAAGGTAAAATATAAGACTTAAACTTGTCAAAAAACTATTGGATGGGTGTATTTAAAACCCTTATCACCTTATATTTTAAATATATCATTGTGGGACCTTTATAATCCAAAAACCATTTTATAATAAAATAATATTTTCAATCTTTCCAAAAGAGCCCCTCCTCTCCTCTTATAAAAGGACCCCACCTCTACCGCCTTATTCACATTTCAAATCCATTTGGCTCATCCAAAATCCTCCAAAATACCCTCTCAACTTTCACCTCTTCATCATAGAAGCCTTAACTTAGTCAGAAGGCACTTCAAGAGTCCTTTTGGTTCAAACCAAAGGGAGTTACCCAAACTAAAGGTAACCTTTTCTCTTAACTTATTTTCTTTTATTTTACTTATAAAACCCCTAAAATCTTTTTTTTATTTTCTTTTGTAACAAAAAAAGTATCCTCAATATACTTGGATGTTTTTATGATAAGGATTCTAACTACACTTACACAGACCTCCATTTAATGGTTAAAGAACATACTGTTTTATGTGGGTGGCGAATTACTGCCTCATGAAACGATGATTGTTCAATCTTCTTTTAACACCTCTCATGGTGGCCATTAAGATGTCACTATATTTATATATGATATATATTATGCTTATGTTTTCCTTATTCTTCTGTATTTTTCATTTATGGCATACTTTTATGATTTCTCTTATGGGTAAATGCGATAATTTCATTTTAGGAAGTGCGGACTACCGCCCCCTAAAAGTGATTTGAATCGTTAATGCCATATGTGGGACATATAAAGGATGTAGTTAATGATATTATATATAATACTATATTGGAATTATAATATACCTTTATATCATTATGATTTTATTCCATTAAATATGAAATAGAAATGAAAGTAGCGTTCATGTGTACGTACGGCTTACTGTCTCCATGAATGGTGCATTTCATTTCTTAACTCTAAATGTTATTTAAGATTATAAATGCATGTATATACTGGATATATATGATATATATGATATATACATCATGAATATAATTCTAGAGATAATGGATATTTTACCACATAAACAACTTGTAATTATTAGAAGTTTATTTTTGACTCAAGTACCATGGATCGACAAAACAAATGTTTTTAAATCAAATGATTACAGAATGTTAATAACATGGTAATAAGTGATGTAAAAGGAATAATGAACTTGATAAAGGTTCTTAAGAAAATATAAATTAACTATAGTTTATTATTCAGGAGATTAAAGAACGATTGAGTCAAGTCGGACACGAGGTAAGGGACCTCGTCTCAATATCCTTTCATTGAGGCATATTTTGTTTTCTACACAACTTTATTTTATACGGTGTATAAACCCCTTTGAATTTTACATTTATTCAAAACGAATATTTTTATATGAATCATTTTACTAAACGACAAAAGGAATGTTTTGTCTTACATATGCGGCGGCAAAGACTTCTCCGCCGCTATGACCATTATTTGAGTTTCAGCATCCTCTACAAGCCATAACATTTTTTAAATGAAAAATAAATACCATGTTTTAATTTTCTTTTATTTTGGTATTGAAAATGGTATTGATAATGTTTTGATTATATCAATGTGTTTTATTGATATCATGTGACTGAAATGTGGAAATGTTATGTTTCCTTTATGCATGTTTTATGTGATACGATTATGTTATGGTACTTGGGAATTGTTTATGATATGTTTAAACATTTTCATATAAGGAATGAATTGGACTTAGTAAGTGACGGGTGAAGCACTCTATAGCTCCTTGATTCATCGGTAGGTCTCATGATACAAACTAGTGCCTTGACACAAGGCCTTGACTATGTGGTTATGATAGTCTGTCATTATGCATTCCATCATTATGAAAGTGGTTATGGATAATGCATGTGAATATTCCACTAGTCAAATATCCATGTGAATAAGTAAATGGAATTATTTCATTTTATTTTTTCCATGATATTCTTAAGTTCATGTTTAAAAGTATTTTTTAGTTATACAATTGCATTAAATGTTTATGCTTGTTTATGAAAGTTTTTGCTATATTGTTATCCTTACTGAGCATCTGAGCTCGCACTTTTCTATGTTTTATTTTTCACAGGATTTGAAGAAGTATATTATGATTGACCTGTAGGGATAGTCTAAGGGATATGTGTGTTCAAAGGGTAAAGGATTATGTTGTAGTTTTTATTTCATGATGTAATGTAAAACTTATGAATGTATCTTGTGTTTCAAGGCTAATAAACTACTCGGTCTTTCGAGACTCGATCTTTTGTGATCATGCCAATTTTATGTGATAATGCACCGACTCTGGGTAACTAGGGTTGGGGCGTTACATTTGGTATCAGAGGAAGCTTAGTACTAACATTGGAAACTAAATTTAGGTAAACTCTAATTAGAGCTCATATCCCTAAGATTGTCTTTGAGGATTCGTATAGAAGAACATCCTAGAATTTTGGTAAAGTATAGATTTTGTGTATTTTTCGAGCAATACATCCCTATCTGGATATGAGCAGGTAAAGGCGGCTCTGGAACATATGTACCTAGGAGTGAAAACTCCGTCAAGGAGTTTCGGGCTTGACCTGAGGTGTCCCGGTACACGACAAAAAGCCTTGCTGCACTCTTGGTTACGGAACTTATGGGGGATATGCTTAGGATAATTCAGGATTTATTTAAAAACAATTATGAAGGGTTTATGAGTATATACTTTTTCAAAGAATTTTTTTTTATGATTATGGATTATATCCATATAATGTTCAATTTATGTTAATTGTTTTTCAAGTTTGTTATTATGTATTTCGATTCATAAACTAATCTAGTTTATGACATGGTTTAGAAATGGATCCTAGTGGAAGGAATGAAAACCATATCAATGCACGCACTACATGTAGGGATTTCCCTCCTATTCAAGATAATTATAGTGGAGCTGGTGATACAACTGTTGCTGATGAGCTTATCCACATAATGGGACAAACTCACTCAGGTTATGAATAATAACCTTACTCATATAGAGCACCCTGATCCACAATGTGGAGGATCAATGTTAGACTGCTTCATGAGGCAAAAACCACCAAAATTTAATGGGGGTTACAAATAAATTAGTAGCTTAGGAATGGATAAATTCCCTAGAGAAAATATTTCAGTCTTTAGGGAGTACAGAAAGGGAAAATGTAATGGCAGTTTACCGCCTC
The DNA here is from genome assembly GCA_963277665.1 of Viscum album. Lineage (NCBI taxonomy): Eukaryota > Viridiplantae > Streptophyta > Magnoliopsida > Santalales > Viscaceae > Viscum > Viscum album. The sequence goes on from OY728148.1 coordinate 804,926,924, forward strand.
ACTAGAGATGCTGATCAATGGTGGTCATTGATTAAAAATACAAAGGAAGATTAAGAAGTATCATGTATGGAATGGAGAAATTTTAAAGAGATTTTATTAGAAAAATACATTCCTCATGACCATCGAGCAGATATGGAAAGACAATTTCTGAGTCCGAGGAAAAAGGAGGACGATAATGTTACAAAGTATGAGTCTAACCTTAAAAGGTTAGCGAGGGATGTTGAAGATTATATACATAACCCAAGAAGAAATTTTGATCGTTTCTTTGATGGTTTAACACTATTTCTCCACCGACCTTTAGTATCACAATCCTTCTCATTGTATGAAGATATTGCCTCATGTGCTATCTAGACAAAAAATGAATTCTCTATTTCTTATGATAACAAAGTAAAGCAAGAGAAGAAGAGAACGGTGTAGGAAGATATAGATAAAGGGAAAAGGGAAAGAATTATTTCCCATTATGTGATAATTGTGGTAAGAAACACCCCGGTACTTGCCTAAAAGGAATGGGAGTTTGTTACAAATGTGGAGAAAAAGGTCACCGGACTCGTGATTGCAAGGGAAAGAAAGAGGATGTCAATGTTGAATGCTAAAATTGTCGAGAAATGGGGAATTATTAAAATGAATTCCCTATGTTCCAAGGAAACTTACCTCAAAAAATTCCAAGGGATCAAGGCCAAGCTTATGTTGTTACTACAGATGAATATGGATAATTATTGTATTTATGTTTTTGGACTCAAGAACTATATTATGGTTATAAGAATAATGTGATATATATAAGGATTGTACTGCAGTACATGTTGTTTTCATTAAGGTTTTAATATGATGAAGGTAATCATATTTTTATTATGTGACAATAAAATAAACAGTACTTTGTTTGGGGAACCTGATGTTACAATTGATTTTGGAATTTAGAGACCTTTTAGAGAAAGTCTGGACAGAGGTATTTTGGATAACTATAGAGGTTGGAATGGATTAAGTTAAAATTTGGATAGTATTGTTTAAGGTTAAAACATTTCTTAAGATTATTTTTGGAATATTATAATACTATAGTTTTAGAAAAAGGACAACTTGCAGGTCAGGGGATAACCTGTCGCGTCGGACAAAGCTGCAGGAATTGAACCCACAACCATAGTGTGACAGGCCTTTATTACCTACCACTGGACTACATGAAGTCCCTGGTTATTAAAAAATAGTTTTCCTAATCTAAATGGTATGTATTAATATTTATAACCTTGTAAGATTAGGATAAATATAATATTTTTGAGTTCTATTATCTTTTTGAGTGAAAGATGAGTTTGTGGTAGAAATTAGTTGATAGTTGAGACTCTACTTCTCAAGTATATATATATATATACCTCTATCTTATTCTATGAATAAATTAATTTATAAACTTTAAGAAAGGTATATTAAAACAAAAAAATGTGTTCTCCTAATACCTTATGTTTTGTTGAACTGATGATATTTTAAATCACCATAGATTGAAGGCTTTGAGGCCCTCAATTTTATACTTGTTTGTGATTGATGAACTCAATCACTCCCTATAAATATTTACATTTTTTCTCTAATTATGTGTCTATAATTTCCACCAATGTTCTACTAATTGATATTATAATTTTTTGGTGACTTTTTCATTTCCCTTTCCCTCTTATTAATGCTAAACTTTATTAACCATATTTCCAATGTGGGTTTTCCACAAAAGTATTTTCTATTTTCAGCAGTTTATTTTCGAAGAAAAATTTTAATTTTTGAGGACACAATTTATTGAATGAGGGGATAATGTAACACCCCAAGCTTCCATAGTACTCTTCTCTTTCAATAATGCAATAGCTTGCATTGTACGTAAGTTCGAGATTCTAACACACCGCGACCAGTCAAAGTAGCCATTATGAATAGTAATACCCACTTTTTGAATTATATAAATTTTATATTTCAAAATGGAATTCATTTTTGGATTCGGAATATCGAAAATATCCCAAGTTGAATTTTTGGTTTTTTTTGTGAGACCATCCAATTTTCGATGAATAGTGAAAAATACATAAAAACAACTTTTTTAATCAAAATAATTTATAGCGATAAATTATACTATTGAGTGTTTTTAAAGTATAATTAGAATATAATTTTACCATTTTATCCAATTTTGGTCATTATTTTTAATTTCACTTTGAAATTGGACATATACAATTGTCAATCTTTTGATTGATATTATTTCTTAAAAACATGCTATTTGTTCTGACGATGAGAATTAATTATAAAATTAATTAATGAAAATTATATGTTCTGAATTTTTTAAATACACATCATTTTTGAATTTGGAATATCAATTATATCTTATGGTGAATTTTTGTTATTGTTCTGAAAAACATCAATTTTTGATGAATAGTGAAACCACTAAGTGGTAGTTAAAAAAACTGATTTTTCGTTTAAATGAAACATTACCGCTTCTATGAATTGAATTTCAAAAATCCGACATACATGGATGTAATTAGTATGTAAAATGTGGTTTAATGGGATGAAGATAATTTTTTTTGAATAGTAACTTTGTGTTTTATTAACCGCGATTAGAGGTAATTAGGGTAATTTAAAGTAAAAATGATATTATAAGATTATAAAAATATCTTGAAACATGTCCTACTCTTATTGTATGAGTCATGGCCGACCAAGACAAACCATGGGACGATTTTTGGGACCCCATGGAGCCACTTGGGTAAGATAATGACGTTAATACATTTTATTTAAAGTAAAAATAAAAATGTCACAAACATGTATTGTTTTACTGAAACAAGTTTTACAAGGGGTTATACAGGTTATTTTTTCAAATATAAATATTAATTTGAAATCTAAAAATATTTCCAATATCATGTATTTTTTTTTTAATTTTTAGTCATTAAATAAATAAATTTATTTATGACACCATGATGATGCAACGATTACCTCATTAATGTTCGATTTAAACAAAATGAAAAGATAAGGTAAAATCTAATACTTACACTTGTCAGAAACCTATTGGATGGGTGTATTTCGAACCCTTATCACCTTATATTTGAAATATATAATTTTGGGACCTTTAGAATCCGAATTTTTTTTTATAATAAAATAATATTTTCAATCTTTCCAAAAGAGCCCCTCCTCTCCTCTTATAAAAGGCCCCCACCTCTACCACCTTATTCACACATTCAAAGCCATTTGGCTCGTCCAAGAGTCCTTTTGGTTCAAACCAAAGGGAGTTACCCAAACTAAAGGTCACGATTTCTCTTAACTTATTTTCTTTTATCTTACTTATACAACGCCTAAACTCTTTTTATTATTTTATTTTTTACAAAAACAGTACCATAAATATACTTCTATGTTGTTATGAGAAGGATTTGAACTACACTTACACACACCACCATCTAATGGTAAAATAACATACTGTTTCTTGTGGGTGGTGAATTACTGTCTCATGAAACGATGATTGTTCAATCTTCATTTAACACCTCTCAATGTGGCCATTAAGATGTCACTATATTTATATATGATATATATTATTTTTATGTTTTCCTTTTTATTCTTTATTTTTCATTTATTGCATACCTTCATGATTTCCATTATTGGTAAACGCGATAATTTAATTTTAGGAAGTGCGGACTACGGCCCCCTCAAAGTGATTTGAATAGTTAATGCCATATGTGGGATGTATAAAGGATGGAGTTAATGATATTTTATATGATATTATATTGGAATTATAATATACCTTTATATAATTATGATTTCATTCCATTAAATATGAAATAGAAATGAAAGTAGCATTCATGCGTACGTACGACTTACCATCTCCATGAACGTTGCATTTCATTTCTTACCTCTAAATGTTATGTAATATTATTAATGCATGTATATACTGGATATATATGATATATATGATATCTACATCATGAATGTAATCCTAGATATAATAGATATTTTACCACATAAACAACTTGTAATTATCAGAATTTTATTTTTGAATCAAGTACCAAGGATCGAAAAAACGACCGTTATTAAATTAAATGATTACATTATGTTCGTAACATGGTAATAAGTGATGTAAAAGGAATAATGAACTTGATAATGATTCTTAAGAAAATATAAATTAACTATAGTTTATTATTCAGGAGATTAAAGAATGACCGAGTCAAGTTGGACACGAGGTAAGGGACTTCTTCTCAATATCCTTTCAATGAGGCATATTTTGTTTTATACAAAAATTTATTTTATATGGTGTATAAACCCCTTTGAATTTTACTTTTATTCAAAAGGAATATTTTTATACGAAGAATTTTACTAAATGAAAAAGGGAATGTTTTATCTTACGTATGAAACGACAACAACTTCTCCGCCCCTGTGACCATTATTTGAGTTTTGCCTTCCTCTATAAGCCATAACTTTGTTTAAATGAAAAATAAATTCCATGTTTTACTTTTCTTTTATTTTGGTATTGAAAATGGTTTTGATAATGATTTTATTATATAAATTTTTTTTATTGATATCTTGTGATTGAAATGTGGAAATGTTATGTTTCCTTTATGAATGTTTTATGCGATACGATTATGTTATGGTTCTTGGGCTTTGTTTATGATATGTTTAATCCCTTTCATATAAGGATTGAATTGGACTTACTAATTGACGGGTGGAGCCCGCTATAGCTCCTCGATGCATCAGTAGGTCTCATGAGACAAACTAGTGTCTTGGCACAAGGCCTTGACAAAATCTTATTTCTAGTCTTGGCATAATGCCTTGACAAAATCTTATTTTATGTTTAAAAATAATAAAATAATACATTTTTAGTGAGAAAGATTATGGAAATGTATGGAAATTAACCAATATAGAGGTTGTAAAGTTTTCTTAGCAATGAAATGTTTCTATGAAGCAGGAAATTAATAAAATATGTAGATATTAATATAAAAAATGTAATTTATATAGATAAAAGTTAAAAAACATGTGATAGATAGGGGTAAGAATATATAAAACGTAAAAGAGCCTATTTGAAGAATACAAGGAATAACTCAATGAAATAGAGATTGAGTCTTGAAATTCCCTTACCTTGGATTCCGACTTGGTAAAACACACTCTAAACCCATGTATAATAAATTTAGGTTTATTAATCATATATGTTATAAAATTATTTATATTTATTTTATTTTATAAAATTTATTATATTTTTTAAATATTTAAGAATTATTATTTGTTTAAATTATTACTTTTGTGTTAATTGTCCCATTTGTTCTATGCTAGCTTCAGTTCAAGGTTTTGTTCATGGATCTTTGATAATGTTTTAACACCTATATAATGTGCATGGAGATTATATAAGTATGTTTTATATATTATTAATGTTTAGTTGTCCTTTTTTTAAATCTATGGCAATGAATCATAGGGAGTGATTAAAATATCCTTATTTATAAATTCTGATTCAATAAGAAAAATTATTTTATTAAAGAATATTATTATATATATTAATATTAAATAATTTTGAAAATTTATTAATCATCATTATTACAACATATTATTTTTATTTTAGTTTTAGTGATTATTAATGATGTAAATGTTAAAAAATTGTTTGTTTATGTTAAAAAACTGACATAAAATAGAATCTATTATAATGAATAAATATATAATAAAATGTTATTTTATATCCATACTATCACCTTAATAGAAGAGTAATAGTTTTGAAATTTTTTTATCAACATGAAAAATCATATTTATAAAGACTTAGTAAAAAAATATAAAGAAAAATTATTAAGGATATTTTAATAATTACATTATAGTGTTGAATATTCTCTTAGAAAACCTCTTAGAAATGAATAATTTTGGACTCATTCAGGTGAACAGAAGTTCAAAAACATGGGAGATACTTATTTCAAAGGGTATTGGCTCAAAAGTACTGAGAAAAAATATAAAACCCCTATGTTTTTATTATTTTAAATATTATCTAATTAAAGGATATCTTTTAATATTTGGATTTTTGGACTATAAGTTTGAAATTTCGAAAGTTTTTCTTCTACTCCAAAATTACAACATGGTTATAAAACACTATAAAGGTCATAAATGGAACTATGGGAATGTTTTATTTATTATTAGTGGGTGTGACATGGATGGTGAATATTTTAGAAAACCATTCATCCAAATTGTGCAAGTTGTTCATGTTTCATCCAGTTGATTCTGCGTAGTTAGTGCACTATTCAGAATATCATACAGAAAAACCATGTAGTCTACCAAGATTAACTTAAAAAATTAAAGGAACTATTTTACCCTTTATAATTTTAATTTATTCTACTCCCTTATCCCTTCCCATTATACATGGCCGACCCTGTATGGAGGCCTTAGGATAGCTCCCCTCTCCCCTTCTTCATTAAATTATAGCTTCATTTTCCAATATGTTGAGTGGTTTTCAAGGTTATCCCTATCCTTTATTTCTATTTTATCTTATTATATCTCCCATCTTCCATTTATCCATGTTTTTTCCTTAATACTTGAATTATAATCATTATAAATGAAATTTTAGTGTTTTGGGATGGTTCTAAAATAGGGTTGTAATTATTTCGGGCTTGTAACGGGAGTTTGATTACTTGTATTAGAATTTTACCCGGAAAGAGACTGATTTCTATCTATTTTTAGTTAGTTGTTTATATTTTTATCCTCTACGTATAAATTAAATATATTCTTTTATTTTTATAATTTTAATTTTAATTTATGTATGACCATATATAATGTTTATGATGGGTTTCTGAAATGTTTTCTATGCTATTATAGTTTGGTGCAAAGGATTTTAAAATGAATTTCAACTGTCTAGTTAGAATAATGTTTTAAGCATTACAAGACTATTTTTAAAATTCCAGTGAGGCTTTTATTGATTTTTTGATATAAAATGTAGTGAATTGGCCAAATTTTTGATTTTAAATTAATAAAAATCATGTTTTTAAGAGCAATTTTTCGATGAAGGAGGTGTTGGACTTTAAAAGTTTTCTAAAAGATGTATTTAAATAAAAGATTTCAATGTTATGAAAATTAATTGAAATTTCATGTTATATTTATTATACATAACCATTTTTCACCTTAAAACAAATGGTTTGATTTATGTGAGACCCAAATTTGTACCCCTTATAATTGTTTTCCAATTTATGGGTTATTTTTTATTATGTGACGATTCTATGATGTAAATGGGGTTATTTCGTACAACGGTGTTTATGTTGAGTTGAGATATATTTTTATACTATATTGATTCATATATTGACTATTTCTGTGTTGTTTTATGACCACAAATTTAGTTTTTTATAGGGACCTAGGTAGCTTAGTAGAAGATCCTTATTTATGCCACACTAGTTCAGTACAAACATGGGTTAATATACCCTATAGTGTGAAATATAAATAGATGAAGAGTTCCCCTAGATTATTCTTGTACGGGAAAGTTGAGTTGTTTATGTTATGGTTAAGATGAAATTTCAGTTTTATGTTGGTCCAATGTTTATAGTGTTATCATGATCATCTTACATTAGGACCTACAATGTATCCTATGTCACATATTCCATAATTAGGGTTCTAATTATAGGAATATCATTTAATTGTATTTGTATCCATAGTGCTATATTTTCATATAGAACCACATACTATATTATTGTTGTTTTTGTATTATTTTTTGGATAAATTTGTGTAGTTTGTGTTATGCTATATTAATTCATGGTTAGGTTGGGTTTCAAAAGAAAATAAAAGGTAATTTTATATTTCTTTAAATAAAAGAGATATGTTTTTTTCTGTATATGATATTTTTTGAATGATTTTTAAATAAAAAAATGGGTTGTTTAATTTATCATAAAATAAATGCCCTTATTTAGAAGTTTTAAAAGTGTTTCTATTATTTAAGTAGAGATATTCATGGTTTTACATAAAAAATTACCCTATTAATGATATAAAATTTCATGATGTTTATTTTATTTTGAGTTCTTTAAAAAAGAAAATATTATTTCCTATTATATTTCAGACAAGAATTTATGATCTGATTTATGAATGGAAGGAATAGACTCCTTGGTGAAATCATAATGGGCCTTTTAGCTCACACCTTGTGTATAAAATTTTGTGTGTTTATAGTAATATTATGTTTAATACTTGTTCTCGGGTTTTTCCTATACTTTATATCACTCTTTGGGGATTCCAATGGGTGATTTGAGATATGGTAAGTGACCTTGGGTCATTGGTGGTTGTCTTGTTGTATTGTTAAGGTTTTTATTTATTTTAGAGATAATTTAGGTATTGATCAATTTTTCCATCAAGGTACTTTATTAAGTACACCATGCCTGTTTCGTGGATTATTTTTTTTTATTTATATTAGTTGTGATACATGATGTTAATGGACGTTATACTATTTCAAATGAGTTGGATAATTTTATTTGGCCATAACTCATTTGGTTTGTACAGAACCGAGGCTTGACGTACATGGACATTACATTACTTTTGCGGAATACTTAGTACATAACAAAAATACACACACAAGGACCGTAATAGTTTAGTGTCTTTGGAAACTCGGAATATAATCTTCTAATCTTGGTGAAAGATCTTCAACATCTCCCATAAAGATCTTCCTTTTTTTTCTACCTAAAACATTTCTTTATATCCTAGGGAAAATAAAACATAAAAAGGGTGAGATCAAATGCTCAGTAAGGGTAATCATGGATAAAATAAAACATACAATATATAGTTGAACTTAAAAACATGAACATAATGTTTAAACATCAAAAACATGAGAAATGACATAAAACATGGAAGTACGCAAGGAATAGATCATAAAGAAACATTAATAATGATAAAATAGCATGGGAATAAAACATGTAATTGTGGAAAACATTAATCATATGATATGATTTTCATATTATCCAAGGCATTGCTGCCAAGACCATCTTAGTGGACAAAGTCCCTTTCTGAATCGAGTTCACTCCTCGTTCCAGTCCTCTATTACTGAACCGGTTTAACATGCCGTTCCAGCCATGTCTATCTCATGAGATATAAAATCTTAACCAATGCATTGGAGGGAGATATAGGTCCCACCCATCTCATAATTAAATCATTCTTACTTGTGCCACAAAATAAACAAACATCATTCATAAGAACCCAATAAATAAAATGGGTTTCATAAACATCATCCCATCATCACATAATCCATATAAAAGAAATGGATATCATTTGATAATAAAAAAGTGAAACCATGAAAATCATAAAGACATTACACTTGAAACATACACATGTGAAATAATGTCATCTTAGATGAAAGTGGTTTTGATAAAACACTTTAAATGAATTCTTGAGGAAAATATCCTTTTTTCTTCAAAATCATTTTCTTTTCACAAACTGTTATGCAATTTTAGAAGAAAATGTTTTTGTTGAAAATAGTCATGAAATATTTTGAAGGAAGCTTCACGAAAATAAGGCTTTATAAAACTGTAAAAATCCGTTCGTTCCGTATAAGTTAAAGAAAACATTCTTCTCGTACTTTTGCCGGAAAAGTCAAAAAGTACCTCATAACGTAAACAAAAGATTGATTCCTTACATAACATGTAGTAAATTTCAAGAATGGTTAAAAATTAATTTAAACATACATGAAAACACTTTTATAAAACATGTACATGGATGATAGATATTTCCGCAGTAAATACTTACGAATAAGCATTATCGGATAAAAATGAGATTTGCAAAATTATCCCTTAACTTAGGTCCGATTTTCTTTGTAAGTGTTCGAAAATCGTGTATAATGATTTAAATAATGTCATTGACTTATTCCATAATCATACCCATTGTTATGATATCATATATGGTTCACTTATGACTTTATATTACCCGTTCTTTTGTAAATTCCATGTAAAAGAGCGTTTTGGGTAAAATTGTTTCATTTGTCATCCGTGTTTTGACTTGTAATTATTCATATGATTACTTAGATCATGATTACATAATTCCAGAATAGAAAACATGATTTATATATGATATATATTCATAATATACATATATATAATAAATCAGTAAATGGAAAGAAATACACCGTTCATGGAGACGGTAGGCCGTACGTACACATGAACGCTGTTTTCGTTTCCTTATTGAGTTGAATGGAATTAAGTAGATGACATACACATATATACACATAAATCCAGTATCATTATTATGTAATATATTTCATTATTAATTATTATATATACTTTATAATCATTCATGAATGGTTAAAGTGGAGAATGAATCTCATCGCGTCGTGGAGACGGTAGTCCGTACGTACGCACGAGCGATGATATCGTTCTCATGATCGTGGGACTGTATTGGTGTGTATGTATACTATTTCAGAATAATTATAACTTTAAAATAATCATATATAGTTAATATTTACACCATTATACCCATCCATGTAAGGTGGTGGTGGAAAATAGATTTCACCACGGCGTGGAGATGGTATTCCGTACGTACGCACGCGCAGTGATTTCATTTTCCATAGGATGGATAGATGGTGAAATAGGGTTGTTTCATACTTATAATAACATATAATTATATGAGTGATACTTATGTTATTACTTTATAATGAAAAAACCTAAGAAGAAGAAGTGGAAGAAGAAATAAAGATGAAATAATCGGTAGTGGACATTACCTCTTCTTTGAAGCACCTCTTTGAGATCTCCTTTTAGGGCACTAAAATTGGTCTTTCAGGAAGAACAGAACCTCTAGGATGTTTCTAGGGAAGTGGAGAAGGGAATTCTGCAGGGTTTGGCCGAGCTTTAAGTCTCAATGTGGTGTGAGGAAGAGAGGGAGGGGGTGCCCTTTTATAAGGGAGGAGAGGGGCACCTTTGGAATAACTAAAAATATTATTTTATTATAAAGCCAAATTCGGTTTTAAATAGCACCAAATTGATTTATTTTGAATATAAGGTGGGGAGGGGTCTAAATACTATCATCCAATAGAATTTAGACAAGTTTAGGTTCCTATTTTAAGCTTATCATTTATATTTAACTTTAAGTTAGATAATTTTACTTTTACCGTGTCTTCTTGTTTTCTTACACTATAAGTTTCATAAACTTACTATATCAAGCCAAACGAACCCCAAGTTGTTTATTATTAATATATATAACCTTATCTATGTCATTTGGACGAACCTTAGATTTTTAGGAGTAAAATAATAATTAATAATATAATCTTTGTTTTAAAAACTATTTTATGTCAATTTTGAGACTATTTAGTAATTCATTTTTGTGAAACTCCTAACAGAATGATTAGTTCAAAAAAAGTTAATTAAATAAATAATAACATGACATATTAACCTAGAAAATTAGTTTAATTCATAAAAAGGCTCAAATTATATTTATTTGGGTATTTATAATATCAATTATTATAATATTTCACTATTATGGTAATTACTGCATCATCATTGTGTCACAAATAAATTAATTTATTTAATGTCTAAAAATTATAAATAAATTATAATTATGTAGGAAATCTTATTATCTTTCTAATTAATATTTACAATCTAATTTATCTTATGTATAAACCTATATTAAAAATGTTTTAGTAAATACACTTTGATTTTAACTCTTTTAACTCTTCTTTGAATTAAATAATAATAAATGTCCTAATCTAATAAAAGTGGGCCTAAATGGTCATATTTTATTCCTAAGGTTGTTTTGGGTCGAATTAAACTTATCCAATAGATTTAGGACATGTGTTAGGGTAATAATAATATCATTTTTACCATTAATTACCCTATTTACTTTTAACCGTGGTAAAAAAAAGCAAAAAGTTACTATTCACCAAAAAATATTTTCATCTCATTGAACCAAATTTTACTTACTGACATCAACTATGTCTCTAGGATTTTTGAAATTCCACTCACAGAAGTGGTAAAATTACGTTTTATGAAAAATTCATTTTTTTACTACCACTTAGTGGTTTCACTATTCATCAAAAAATGAAAGTTTCTAAAAAAATACAAAAAATTAGGCCTAAGATATATTTGATATTATGAACTCAAAAATGATGTCTATTTTACCAAATTCAAAACATATCAGTTACATTAATTAATTTAATAATTAATTCCCATCGTCAAAACAAATGGCGTGTTTTTAAGAGATAATAAATATCAAAAGATTGACACTTGTTTATAACTGGTTTAAATGTGAAATTACATCCAATGACCAACATTGTATTAAATTGTAAAAATATATTCTAAATATACTTTAAAACCACTCAAATTAATAATTTATCACTATTAATTATTTCGATTAAAAAAGTTGTTTTTAATTAAAATTTAGTAATTTTCACTATTCATCAGAATATGAACGTTATCCGAAAAGTACCAAAATTTCACCTTAGGCTAAATTCGATACTCTGAAACGAAAAATGAAGTCCATTTTGAGAGATAAAATTTCTAAAATTTTAAAATGTGGTTATTACTATTCATAACGGCTAGTTTTAATAATATGTTAATAACATATCGTTGTTTAGTGAATCTCGGTATTGCGTACTACACACGCTATCGAGGAAGGTCGTGATTGCATGTAATGCAAGGCAAGTCACAGATACATGTTGTGCAAGCTTCTTTTGGTGTAGCGTACAACACAAGATATTAATGAAATTAAAAATAATATTTTTTATAAAATCTCATGATGTTACATTCTACCCCGCTTAAAATGAATTTCACCCTCAAAATTCGTCGGGGTTATAAATGGTTTACTATTCTAAAGTTTCTTTAATAGAAACCCACATCGTAAAAAGGAATTCCAAAACAAATATTTAAAAACAAAAGTATGAAACGTAACGGTTACCCAAATAAACTAATCACTGGGTTTCCACATAGGTGAAAATATGGATATGGAAGAGAAATCTAACCATCATGTTCTGATAGAGAGTGGTAGAGAACAAGGGTATGGAAAAACCAGAAATCACAAAGCCATAAATTTGTGACGATTTAAGGTACCATCTGATTCATCAGATATAAGAGCACTAGGAATTTTTTTTGGTTTTGAAGATCATTTCTCTAAAGTTGATGAAATTGTAATTAGAAGAAATACTTTCGTGATTTTGGTATAGTTTCACCGTTGGTCGTTCTTTGGAAATTATCCACTTCATATCTTAATGAAATGAAGTTGAATTTTTCATTTGTGATGTGTTAGCAGATCATGTGATAGAATGATGGGTCATTCCATCTGTCTCAAACAAAAGGTTAGAAAAGTTATCAAAAAATACATAAGTCCATCTATAGTGAGGTTAATCATATATGGTTCCTAAAATGGACTTATACTTCAAATATCATACTGCTTAATATAATAAAACTAGTTTCTACTAAATAGGGACTTCTTGTAGGCCAGTGGTAGGCGATAAAGGCTAGTCACACTTTGGTTGTGGGTTCAATTCCCACGACCTTGTCCGACGCGATGGGCTGTCGCCCGTCCTGCAGGTTTTCCTTTTTCTAAAACTATACTACTATAACATCCCATCAATAATATCGAAAAAAACTTCTATCCTTAAGAAATACTAACTTATGTCCAACATAATCCATTCCAATCTTTAGGCTTATCTATAATACTTCAATCCACTCTCATAATATAGTGAAAACGATTACCAGAGGTTTAATACCATCGTTGATCCCCATATATCATAAAATATGTCTTGTTGGTCACATTCCAAACATTCAAAGGCCTCAATAATGTATTCTCCATTTAAACTTAGTGAAAACATGAATGCAGTTAAAAGTTAACACTTTCCACATACCCAAATCCTCAAAATTATATATACTCAAACCATGATATCACTTAGTCCTTATATCAATCATGAGCTCATGAATACTGTCAAATATTTCATTTTCTCGTTTTCCCTTCTTTATGCGCATATCACCTTTTTTACAAAAATATCTCAATCACTTTCCATGGTTACTGGTACCATAAAATTATTGAAAACCATAGTAGACCAATACATAAATATTCCCATATTCCACGATACTATATACAACATTATTTTGTAATCCCATTACATAAACACTTAATCATTCCACCACATCGTTATCATATTGAACATCACCAATGGTGATCGCATGTGACTTCCCTTTGTCCTTTGCCTTAAGTGGTTTCTTATGTCGATCATCACTAACCCTTGGATTATGGCATTTATTAGCATAATGCCCCATTTCTTTGCACTTGAAGCATTGAAGTGTAGTAGGTTCATTCTGTGTATCATTAGACATCTTCTTCCCATCATTGCGGCATTAAAATGCCCGATGAACTTCCTTTCCACATTTGAAACATTTACTTGTCCCTTTAAGACAATCTCCACCATGCTTCTTTCCACACTTTGAGCATAAGGAAACATTCATCTTCTTTTCACCATTATTCTGAGATTTCTCCTTGAACTTCATCTTTCGTTTCTTGTCAAAACTATGAGATGGATAATTAATACCAAATTCCATTTCTACCTTGATATCACAACGCACAATTTATTCATAGCTACTGAAGTCTCTTATAGCTTATGCCCTTTGAAGATTTGGTTTTAAGCCACTGATGAATTGATCAACTTTACTTTCAGTTTGGATGATAAATCCAGATGCATACCTTGAAAGACTTGTAAAATTTGCTTCCTATATACCAACAGATTCATCATCTTTTTTACTTTAGTTCAAGAAACTCCTTCTCCATCATTGTTTGAAGAATACGAGGGAAGTTCTTATTGAAAAATAAGTTCTTTAACTCATCCCATTCCATGGAATCAATTTCATCTCTTTGCCTTGTATTCTTGATAAGATTCCACCATTGATCAGCTTCACCTTCCAAAATATATACTGCTAAGATGAATTTATCATGTTCGGAACATTGAAGAATTGAAAATATCTTTTCAGTGGTACTGATCCATTGTTCAGCAACAAGTGGATCAGAAGACCCACTGAAAGAAGGTGGACGTTGCCTCATGAAGGACTCAATATAATATTGTTCCCTTCTCTACTCATTTGGATGTCCAGAATGATTCATAGCTTGTGTAGGTATAACAATAAGATTTTGCACTCCATCTCCCATAACATTTGTTTGTTCAGGAGGACAATCATTTCATTGTCCATTGCATTGATCAACACAGTTCCTTCAGATTCCAGCCATCGTCTAAAACCCAAAAATAATAGCGTGAGAGGCAAAAATCATGCTAGAGAAAACAACATAATAAAGGGGGAGTACCTTCAATATCTACCTTCTTAGGTTTAATAATAAGATCGTTAGCACAATTCTAGGACTATAACCTATACTTATACTTAACCTTAGGGACATCCCTAGACATACCTTAGAAATATCTCTAGGGATCTCACTAAAGTTCTCGCATCCTAGTTTCCAAAGGATGACTAAACCTTTCCTCTGATACCAACTGTAGCGGTCTGGAATTACTTCCAGTGGACTATAATTGACACCTATCAGGGCACTGCATGGGCGGCTACACCCCCTGGGCGGGACACACCACCATCCCCAGTGGCAGCCATTTCCTCATGAAGCCCTTGGGCGGAGAGCCATGCTTCGTCCAATGCTCACATGTGAGAGTTCCCAAGGATTGGATACATTCATGCCTCCTTTGCCTCTGATACCAACTGTAGAGACCCGAGGCTTGACGTACATGGACATTACATTACTTTTGCGGAATAATTAGTACATAACAAAAATACACACACAAGGACCGTAATAGTTTAGTGTCATTGGAAACTCGGAATATAATCTTCTAATCGTGGTGAAAGATCTTCAACATCTCCCATAAAGATCTTCCTTTTTTTTCTACCTAAAACCTTTCTTTATACCCTAGGGAAATGAAAACATAAAAAGGGTGAGCTCAAATGCTCAGTAAGGGTAAGCATGGATAAAATAAAACATACCATATACATTTGAACTTAAAAACATGAACATAATGTTTAAACATCAAAAACATGAGAAATGACATAAAACATTGAAGTACTCAAGGCATAGATCGTAAAGAAACATTAAGAATGATAAAATAGCATGGGAATAAAACATGTAATTGTGGAAACCATTAAGAACATTTTATGATTTCCATATTAGCCTTGGCATCGCTGCCAAGACCATCTTAGTGGACAAAGTCCCTTTCTGAATCGAGTTCACTCCTCGTTCCAGTCCTATATTACTGAACCGGTTTAACTTACTGTTCCAGCCATGTCTATCTCATGAGATATAAAATCTTTACCCAATGCATTGGAGGGAGATATAGTTCCCACCCATCTCATAATGAAATCATTCTTACTTGTGCCACAAAATAAACATACATCATTCATAATAACCCAATAAATAAAATGGGTTTCATAAACATCATCCCATCATCACATAATCCATATAAAAGAAATGGATATCATTTCATAATAAAAAAAAGTGAAAACATTTAAATCATAGAGACATTACACTTGAAACATACACATGTGAAATAATGTCATCTTAGATGAAAGTGGTTTTGATAAAACACATTAAATGAATTCTTGAGGAAAATATCCCTTTTTATTCAAAATCATTTTCTTTTCACATAATGTTATGCAATTTTAGAAGAAAATGTTTTTGATGAAAATATTCATGAAATCTTTTGAAGGAAGATTCATGAAAATAAGGCTTTATAAAACTGTAAAAATCCATTCGTGCCGTATAAGTTAAAAAAAATATTCTTTTCGTACTTTTGCCAGAAAAGTCAAAAAGTACCTCGTAACGTAAACAAAAGAAAGATTCTTTACAAACCATGTAGTAAAAGTCAAGAATGGTTAAAAAGGACTTTAAACATACATGAAAATACTTTTATAAAACATGTACAGGGATGATAGAAATATCCCCAGTAAATACTTACGAATAAGAAATCTCGGATGAAAATGAGATTTGCAGAATTATCCCTTACCTTAGGTCCGATTTGCTTTGTAAGTGTCCGAAACTTCTGTATAATGATTTAAATAATGTCATTGACTTATTCCAGAATCATACCCATTGTTATGATATCATATATGGTTCACTTATGACTTTATATTACCCGTTCTTTTGTAAATTCCATGGTAAAGAGTGTTTTGGGTAAAATTGTTTCATTTGTCGTCTCTGTTTTGACTTGTAATTATTCATATGATTACTTAGATATTACTTAATTCCAGAATATAAAACATGATTTATATATAATATCTATTCATAATATACATATATATAATAAATCATTAAATGGAAATAAATACACCGTTCATGGAGATGGTAGGCCGTACGTATGCATGAACGCTATTTTCGTTTCCTTATTGAGTTGAATGGAATTAAGTAGATGACATTCATATATATGCACATAAATCCAGTATCATTATTATTTCATTTATTTCATGATTACTCATTATATATACTTTATTATCATTCATGAATGGTTAAAGTGGAGAATGAATCTCATCGTGTCGTGGAGACGGTAGTCCGTACGTACACACGAGCGATGATATCATTCTAATGATCGTGGGACTGTATTGGAGTGTATGTATACTATTTCATAATCAATATCACTTTAAAATAATCATATATAGTTATTTTTTACACCATTATACCCATCCAAGTAAGGTGGTTGTGGAAAATAGATTTCACCACGGCGTGGAGACGGTATTCCGTACGTATGCACGTGTGGTGATTTCGTTTTCCGTAGGATGGATAGATGGTGAAATAGGGTTGTTTCATACTTATAATAAAATATCCATATATGAGTGATACTTATGTTATTACTTTATAATGAAACAACCTAAGAAGAAGAAGTGGAAGAAGAAATAAAGATGAAAGAATCGGTAATGGACATTACCTCTTCTTTGAAGCACCTCTTTGAGATCTCCTTTTAGAGCACTACAATTGGTCTTTGAGGAAGACCAGAACCTCTAGGATGTTTCTAGGGAAGTTTAGAAGAGAATTTGGCAGGGGTTTACCGATATTGAAGGCTCAAAGTGGTGTGAGGAAGATAGGGAGGGGGTGCCCTTTTATAAGGGAGGAGAGG
This sequence comes from Viscum album, assembly GCA_963277665.1. Classification (NCBI taxonomy): domain Eukaryota; kingdom Viridiplantae; phylum Streptophyta; class Magnoliopsida; order Santalales; family Viscaceae; genus Viscum; species Viscum album. The sequence continues at coordinate 804,944,913 of OY728148.1, forward strand.
GGCACCTTTGGAATAACTAAAAATATTATTTTATTATAAAGCCAAATTCGGTTTTAAATAGCTTCAAATTGATTTATGTCAAAGGTAAGGCGAGGAGGGGTCGAAATACTATCATAAAATAGAATTTAGACAAGTTTAGGTTCCTATTTTAACCTTATCATTTATATTTAACTTTAAGTTAGATAATTTTACTTTTACCGTGTCTTCTTGTTTTCTTACACTATAAGGTTAATAAACTTAATATATCAAGCCAAACGAACCCCAAGTCATTTATTATTAATATATATAACCTTATATATGTATGTTTGCGGAACCTTGGATTTTTAGGAATAAAATAACAATTAATAATATAATGTTTGTTTTAAAAACTATTTTATGTCTATTTTGACACTATTTAGTAATTGATTTTTGTGAAAATAATAACAGAATTATTAGTTCGAAAACAGTTAATTAATGCAATACTAACATGTCATATTAACCTATAAAATTAGTGTAATTCATAAAAAGTCTCAAATTATATTTATTGGGGTATTTATAATATCAATTATTATAATTTTTCACTATTATGGTAATTACTGCATTATCATTGTGTCATAAATAAATTAATTTATTTAATGTATAAAAATTATAAATAAAATATCATTATGTATGAAATCGTATTATCTTTCTAATGAATATTTACAATCGAATTTATCTTATGTATAAACCTATATTAAAAATTATTTATTAAATAAACTTTGATTTTAACTCTTTTAACTCTTTTTTGAATTAAATAATAATAAATGTCCTAATCTAATCCAAGTGGGCCTAAATGGTCATATTTTATTCCTAAAGTTGTTTTTGGTCGAATTACACTTATCAAATAGAATTAGGACATGTTTTAGGGTAATAATAATATCATTTATACCCTTAATTACCCTATTTACTTTTAACCGTGGTTAAAAAAAGTAAAAAGTTACTATTCACCAAAAACTATTTTCATCTCATTGAACCACATTTTGCTTACTGACATCAACTGTGTCTCTCGGATTTTTGAAATTCCACTCACAGAAGTGGTAAAATTAAGTTTTATGAAAAATTCATTTTTTTACTACCACTTAGTAGTTTCACTATTCATCAAAAAATGAAAGTTTCCAGAAAAATACCAAAAATTTGGCCTAAGATATATTTGATATTATGAACTCAAAAATGATGTATATTTTACCAAATTCAAAACATATCAGTTACATTAACTAATTTAAAAATTAATTCCCGTCGTCAAAACAAATGGCGAGTTTTTAAGAGACAATAAATATCAAAAGATTGACCCTTGTTTATAACTGGTTTAAATGTGAAATTACATCCAATGACCAACATTGTATTAAATTTTAAAAATATATTCTAAATATACTTTAAAACCAGTCAAATTAATAATTTATCACTATTAATTATTTTGATTAAAAAAGTTGTTTTTAATTAAAATTTAGTAATTTTCACTATTCATCAGAATATGAAAGTTATCCGAAAAGTACCAAAATTTCACCTTAGGTTAAATTCGATATTCCAAATCCAAAAATGAAGTCCATTTTGAGACATAAAATTTCTAAAATTTTAAAATATGGTTATTACTATTCATAACGGCTAGTTTTAATAATATTTTAATAGCATATCGTTGTTTAGTGAAACTCGGTATTGCGTACTACACACGCTATCGAGGAAGGTCGTGATTGCGTGTAATGAAAGGAAAGTCAAGGATGCGTGTTGTGCAAGCTTTTTTTGGTGTAGCGTACAACTCAAGACATTAATGAAATTAAAAAGAATATTTTTCATAAAATCTCGGGGTGTTACATGGTTCTATTAATTTATTTTCATATGTTTATTATCTTTATCATGGACATCCAATGCATGGAAGATTATTTTTGTTTCTTGGGTAAAATATCCACCACCATATTAACTTTAATTTTAGTGGAAAATAATTTCCAGTTAGATTCATTATATTCCATGGTGCTTGCCTTAATTATGTGGGGATGATGAATTCCCTTAAGCCTTATTACTGGGTAATCTATGTGACACGGTAGGTTGACCAAGGAAAGTTCATGAAAAAGTTTTATCAAAAAACCCTATTATAATTTAGGGTACATCTTGTATGTAAGGAGGTATTAATATTGGAACTTGATAGGTACATGTGAGGATAGTCTATCTAGATATTCTTATTAGAATCCCTAGTGGGTAATTGAGAGGTATGGGAGAGTAATATCTTTCTATGTGTAATTGAGATAGGAGCCTTGGTTTTTTATTTTTTCCTTGAACAATTTTGTTATATTTTGATGTGAGAAATTGGTATTTAAATCTCTAATGAGATATATAAGTGATTTTCAGGGTTACCATGGATTTTTTAGGGAAACTTGAAGAATAAAACGATTTAAATTTCACTATCTTAGGTTGTTTTAGTGATTAGAAACACAAAATTATGTCCATGACATTTTTATTTCATGGGATTCAGTGTTTTTATTTCAAAAAATTTCTATGAATGTACCAGACCACACATAAGGCTCAAGTGGAAAGAGAAGTATTTTCTTAGAATCCTATTTCTACAGGTTCTAGTGGTTACCATGGGAGACCTGAAAAGAATACAAATTATTTAAAGGCACCACCATCTCTCCAGTGATATTCATAAAAAAATAGCTGATGGTGTTGGGTTAGGCCCATTTGGAATGAATGAGTGAGGGTCATTAAACCCCCCCATTTAACTTGAGTTCCACTAAAAATTATCCCCTCACTGACCCGCATATATTCATTCAATCATTCTCTCCTTTAAACCTTTGGATTTTTGTAACTTGGTATGGTTCTTGAATTTTATAAATAATTTTTCTTTATATATCTTTCTTTACCCATGGTTTTTAACATGATATTCATTCTAAAAACCAAAGATCAAACATTTTATTATGTTCACTTGAATAACCCAATATTATTCCTTAAAAAGGCGAAATGTTATAGAATCATCAGCCCCTCCTTTGTTTGAGAATATAGATCCTATTTGACATGAAAAAACCATTATTCTGGGTAGGATTATCGACCCTTGTTGGATTAAATATTTTTTTCTTTATTAAAAGGATTTATTGATTTAGAAGAGTGTCATTTCTTATTTTAACCACCCTATAATGATTTTTTACCCATATTTAATAATGTAATTCTAGGAAATGGTTATTTTTCATCAAGAATATTATTATGATTCCATAACTTCCAATGAAAATGGAATATATTTTAAGGTAACGTTCCTTGAGATATCATATTTCATGGGCATGAAACAATTGGATTCATTAAATTTTACCTATGGTGAATTAATGCATGATGTGATATTTAATGTTTAAGATTCCCTTAAATGTTTATTCATCCAAGAATCCTATTAAGTTTCCAAACTATTAGACCACTCTCTCTAAAACTGAATCATTTAGAGAGTCATCCAAACCTCTATTCCCCCTCATATTGGATATCATGATAATTTCAATCACATTGATACATTTGTTCTTTATTTCATTATAAGGTATGAACATTAAAATATTATTAGTTTAAAATTTCAAGACATGTTTTATATTTATTATCACCATTAGGGATCCAAGGAACCACCTTTTGACCATTTCCTTGTAAATATTTTTTCATATGTTGTTATTGGGCTCAATGAAATATCATTTTATAATCCTTCCAATGATAGCATTGTAAAACATTTAATGTTCTAACACACTTTAATCTTTTAGATTCTTTGGTGCCAAGAGTATGTTTGTAACCATCAAATCTTTTTAAAAAATTATTCTCCTCAAATTGTGCTTGATGTCCCTCACATTGATATTACCCCTGTGATCGCTGAGTCCAATCCTATTATTGAGGATAAGGATCAATAAGAATAATATTATCAAGAGGATTAAGAAGAATATGAGTTTTAAAGTGAAGGGTAAACTTATTTTGTTGTCTTGGAAAATTAAAATCCTCCTCGGAATGATGTTACTATTGAGGGGGAGTCCCAACCTATTAGGAAAACATTCACTAATGAGATGAGGAACAACTGTAATATCATTGATCATAATTTAACCTCACTTTATATGACTATTTATTTGTGTATCATTGAGATAAACCATACTGCCACCTCACACAATGAGTAAATGAACTAAGAGGCACATGTTCTAGTTCTACCCCTCCATTATGATGCTTTATGATGTGAAAACTATTCAGACCCTTCACATGGTGAATATAATAATTTTTTTTTATCATTTTTAGTGTGGTATGTTTTTATCATTATGTGACATATGGATTTTAATAACTATTTTATGCATATATGTATCTCTATATACACCTTAATATTTTATCAATCCCTTTCTTATTACATTTTTATAACCATAAAAGAGAAAAGGATATAAGATCAAAGTATATTTCTATTTATCCCCGGAATCTATTAATATATTTATCTTTTACTCTTTGAGTCATAAATTATTTATGACCTATTTAAATCATGAAATTCAATATTATTTATTGTTTTAATACTTATTTTTTTTCAAATTATCTTGGTTTTATTTGTATCAAATAGAAATTATTATCACTCTCATTCAATTATTTTTAAATTTAAACACCCTTTGAAGAGAAAATATTTATTTTATTAAGGAAAGTTGAAAAATGTTTTACCAATTATTATTTATTTGAGTTTAGAAAAGGTAATTATTTTCCTTTATTTTCAAAAAAGAATTCATCTGGAGCCTTATTTAATTATAATTTTTTTTAAATTTTAAATTTATCTTCAAATAAAGGATTAATTTATTTGTGAAATAATTAATATATTTATATAGTTTATAATATTTATCTCTTAAATTCATTGATATATGTTATTTTTAATAGTGTTGATACATTTTTTACTCCAATATTGAGATCAATGATATTCAAATGATCATTTCAGTTAAATATTGAATTAACTATTTCATCGAACTATGCTATCCTGAAAAGTATAAATTTTAAATTGTGTTGATATACTTAGACTTTTTATTGAGAAAATTAATCCATTTTCTTGAAGTGGTTAATCTATTTTTGTCACTCTATTATTAGTTTTTTTTTGTTTTTTGTTTTTTATTTAAATATTTATTTAAAATTTGTTTTTATACTATACTAATTTGGGCGCATTTATTGAGGGGTTAAAATAGCATTAAATTCGAAAATATTAGGACATTATTAATATTTATTGTCTTACATGATTTTAAAAGAAAAATTTGATCAAGCTTTAACCTATTAAAAATTTTATTTATTAATCAAAGATCTTGTTTTTATTTAATGTTTAAAATAGTGTACGATTTTTTGATAACATCTAATTTTCACTTTTTAAAATGATAAAAGGTACACTAATCTATTTTTTAGTTTTAATTTTTTAAGCATGAGTGCCTCTAAAATTCAGTTATTTTATATTTTTAAAGTGATTCTGAAATATTCCATAAAGGAAACACTATAGTTGGGATTCAAAGTTATATCTTTGTAGTGTTACATATATGGTGTATATAATTTAGTTTTCAAATATAATTTTATACATTGAAACCTTTTATGTTTTTAATCTCATTTCCAAAATCTACTCAAATATTAATCCTGTATTTATTTATCTAAAATCCAAATGAATTTTCTATATCATTTTTATTTTATGAATATGATAAAAATTATTTATCTAACCATTATTTATGATAATTTTTATAAAACACTAATGTGGATATGGTTTTTAAAGTGATAATGCTAAAAAATATTTACTTTTGTGGGTATGGTATTTGTAAAGAATGTATTTTTTTAAAATATTTATTTTATTATAGGTTTTTTTTAAACCTAATGATTTTTTAATTTAATAGATTTCAAAGATGATGGGATTATGGGTTTTCGATAATCACAAAATAGGGGAAAATTTCAGGGATGACCTTAAAAGTACATTTAATTTGATGGTGCATTGAATTTTTTTATTCTTATATCATTTTTATTAAACATTAAAAAAAATTTAAAGTGCTTTTGAATTTAATTATAAAATATAGATTTTTTTTATTATAATTGTGATAAACACATCATGTCTATCTTGTATTATTAATTGTCTGATGTTCTTTTGATCCCTAAAAAAGAAAAAAATGTTGTATATGTCACTATATTCATTGGTTTTGATGATGACATACAACAAAGTATGTTTTTATCATTTCTATTTCATATATTTTAGTTTTTTTATTTTATAAATTTTTTAATAAAGGCACCAAACCAAACAGAGGTCTCAAGAAGAGAGTGGAGGACATCAATGAAGTCCTCCATCTACATGTTCTTATGGTTTCCTTCTGGGATACCACTATATGGATGATGAGACCTAAAAAGATTAGCAATTTTTTATAGGTACCACCAATCAGTTTTTTGGATCTAGATAGAACGTTGATTCTTTATAAGTTCCACCAGCTATATTGTGACACCCATAAACTATCTGGTGGAATCTAGACAGAAAATACCATAAGTTGAGGCCAACACATGCCTTAATTCAACTCCTAACATCTTTATTTGACCCCAAACCACAAAAATATTCATAAGGTTATTTGAGGATATAAATACACCCCTGAGGGTGTTTATATGACACCATTTAACATTAATATAATTTTATATCTATATTTCACTACTTTTATTTATTCTCAAGTTCTCTTGTACTCTTGTCTCACTATCTCCCATTCTTATCTTATTTTATCTTTCTGGGAGGATTTTGAGTGTTCTTTAAAGGGATTTCATATATTAGGTATCTTATTTTTATTCTTCTTGGGTGATCACTATCATTTATTGTGATGGGTTGGTGCAAACTACCATCAAAAGTGTGATGGATTTGGGTTTCCAGATATAACCACAATAAAGCTCGAAAGTTTCCTATTAAAAATTATTTAATGCAAGGTTGATTGGTTTCCTGGTAGAACTAATAAAATTTAAGGGTCTCACATTTTTAAATGTGTTTCATTCTACAACTACAAAAAATAAATAGAGATTTGGTTTCATGGTATAACTATTAAAAATCAACGATTTAAAAAAAAAATCCTATCAATGATCTTAAGTGATGTAGATGAAGGTATCCATTTATGGATTATTCCCAAAATTATTTATTAATATTACATTGTATTTTAAATTTATATTTATATTATTCCTTTACTTCTATAATTTTTAATTTTCACTTTAATTAGTTGAAAGTCACCTATTTTAGTATTAAATTTCTAAAAAAATCTAAAACTTTAATTCACACCATTTTTTTATCTTAACATGGAGTAAAATAACTAAATATCCGTGGTTATCATGAATGATCTATCCAACCATGTTCATCCCTTGTGGATGGTTCAATAAAATCTATAGATCCTATCCCACAGTTACCCCACAACATAATAAAACACACATCCAAACTGTGATAATAATATATCTCTCCTAAAATTATTGTTTCAACCACTTTGGGTTATAAAATTATCCTAAATTTGTTTCCATTTCATAGAGGTTAATTATAGTGTTTTCACATGATGTTATAATGTTTTTTAATGGATTTAAAGTTATTTTATGTTTTATGATTCATTTTTATTAAAATTTTAATGGTTCATTTTGAAAAAAGTGAGGATTCCATAAATTTTTTAATTTTAAAACTATTTTAGCGGGTTATTTGATAAATAGATTTATTTTTCAAGGGGTATTTTATAAAGTGGTTTATTTCATTAGGGTATTTATAATTTTTTTAAAATAATTGGGTCATTATGTATATGTGTTGAAATAAATCCATTTAGTTTAATAATGATTTCTTGTTTTAATAAAGTTATTAAATGGTTTCATTAATTTTTAAAATGGAGTGGGGTGTTTTCAATAGATTATTTTTTAAGGATTGATTCTTTTTCAAGTGCGTGACTTGGTAAAATGGGTTTCAAAAATTTTTATTAGGTGTTTTTGATTTTAAACATAAGAATTATATGATGCCTGAGTGATATGTTTTTCTTGGTATAGTATATATGATTCAAATTTACCACATGTTGGAAATGGGACAATTTGTTTAAATTTTGAGGCATGAATTGATCGGATTTTTCCATTATATTATTTATAATATTCCTTGTATAATGTTTATTAAAGAATATATAAGGATCGTCTCTATGGATGATCCTCTTAGTGAATCTTCTTATCTTTAAGATAATATCCATTTAGTTTTAGACTCTATATAGAATCTAAATTGAGTGCTAGACTCAAAACCTTCTCTACTCTTGGACCCTATCATATACTAATAATATAATCATCCTTCTTATTTCTATAGAGATCATCATTTGACTAAAGTATATTATTGGTTAGAAATGATTTAGGGAAACCTTAATTCGCTAAATAATCCTAATGGTTTGATCTTGAGAGCTGTTATTATCATACTTGATAGACTAATTTGAGTGTAGTGGGAGTTTATGAACCCTTATCAATTACGTGAGGACATGTATTGGGAATTATTAAAGATTATGTTCATTAAAATTTACTATCATTATGGCATGAAATTGGATAAATATCTTGAGTTCCTAAGACATAATTAGGGTGAGCGGTCAGTGAAGGAGTATATCAATCATTTTTCAAAATTTTTGATCTTTTTATTTGATATATTCATTGAAAACCTTGAAAAATACTACTTATTCAAAGGTATTATTCACCCATACCTTGGATTAACTATTTTTAGATATATGATATCATCTTTTAAGTAGGTCTTTAGTCGGGTCATATGGGAGGAAATTGATCTATTTTAGAAACTATAGAATAGAGGATTCCATGGTTTTATATGATACAACTAAGGGACACACATATGGAGTGGAGAAGAATCCTAATGTGCCAATGTTATAAGTGAAATTTGATGAGGTTATGTTATTTTGGGACCCTAGTGTTTCTCGTAATAAGAGGATACTGCTCTTGTTCTTCTATAGTAGTAATATGGGGAAGTCTAATCCCATTTTCCATTATGAAAATCTAATCCATCTTCAGAAGTTTTTTTAATGTTTTTATTGAAATAAATCTTGTGTTTTACATGGATTTGGGTAATTATTTGTTTTGTGGTTTCAATTTTTCAAATATGAATTTGATTAAATATCTTTTGGTTATTCTTATCAGATGATTATTTGGGTTCCACTTTGATATTCTTTCAAGAGATATTGGATATTTTATAATTATTCATATTTTTTGTCTAATGAATTTTGATTCTTGAAGATTTTCATGACGTTACTTATGATTTAGTTTATTATGGATTGGATGTCCTGGGAAAAACCATGGGTCTATTTTTGGGTGACTAGGATGTGTAATACACCAATTTAGATTATGAAATGGCTTGTATTTTGTTGGTTTTTTTCACTATGATCCATTTTTCTACATGTCAGGTCCAAGGTTACCCATCTCTTTCCTATATTTTAACTTAAGGTTAGAGCTGTGACTCTACAAATTTAGTTTTTTATGGATTTTATTCTTATTTCTTTTAGTTGGATGTATTTTGGCATCGATTGTTTTGATGAGACATTGTTTTTAATTGTTTGAATGTTCTTATAGATTGTATTTATTTTTGGATTATATTAATTCCATTTGGATGAAAACTTATGGTTTGGGGAGGTCCTATTTTTCATTTTCTACTGAAGATAGTGTTTATTTCAAGAAATGGGTTCATTATAGGTGTGGATTATGGTTCTCTATTTCAACATTTTAGATGAATTATAAATGGTTGGGAGACCTATTTAGGTCTCCAACATCGATGTACTTTAGGTTATATTGTTTTAGTAATGTTTAATTTGGTGATATTCGAGGATTTTAGGATATCATTTTGGTTGTTTTGAGGATTTTTGGTGGATATCATTGATGATGGATAAAATTTAGCATTTGTCTTTAGATTGTGACCTCATGAGTCTTTCCTAATATACCCACATATTAATTTAAGTGTTATGAGATTTAATGGTTCGTTTCCTTCTTTTTTGTTCGAAAAACCTTTTAGGGTAGAAAGTGTACTGAAAAAGAGAATTTTAATATGACTATGTTTCAATTGTTTTAAATATTATCTAATTATCGGCTATTTTTAAATTTTATTCATTTTCAATAGGAAATTTGAAAGTTCTAATGTTTTTATTCTTCTATATGGTTTCTATATGGCTAGGAAAAACTATGTTCATTCCAAAAGGAATGGTGTGAATAATATATTTTTTAACAGTGAGTGTCACATGGGTCAGAAAACCATGATGTCTAACCATGTGAGTTGCAATGGTTCTACATAGTGGATCCTAAACAGTAGGTGCATGGTTTGGAAAACAATGCAACCCAACCATGTATCATGTCTAGTTTATTTAAAATTATTAAATGACATATTCCCCCTTTAAATTTTAAGTGCATATTTTACCTTATTGCCTCATATAACATGACTAACCCTCCTTAGATACCTAGGGTTAGATCCTTATTATCCTTTCCCTTATTCAAAATTTGGTTTCTTTTTCCTGGATTTCATGTGGTTTCCTTGGTAGTTCATATTATCTCTCTTCTGCCCTCTTCCCTCTTTGATTCCTCATAGGGATTTCCCTCCTCCTAGAACCCTAATCATCATGAATGGGGATTCAGTGTTTTAGGGGGGGTTATAATCATGATTTTTGGTTGTTTAAGGGTTATAAAGGATATTTATTTGCACACATTACCCTTTATCATAAAAGAAGATGGATTTATATTTGGTTTTAGGTAGGTTTTTAATGGTATTACTTTATTCAACTATTCATAATGTGATTGGATTTTTATAAATTCATTTTAAATTTAAGAATTACTATGTATATTGTTTATGATGGGTTTAAAAACTATTTTATATGGTATTATGTCTTAGAATAAAGGATTTTCTGATGAATTGAAACTATCTATTTGAAATAAATGTTCAAGCATGCCAATCTGTTTGTGAAAATTCCTAAGAGGCTTTTTAAAGTGTTTTTGATTAAAAATGTAAGGAATTGGATTTTTTTTTTATTTTTTAAGGAATAAAAAAATGTTTTTAAGAGTTATTTTTGGAAAAAATAGGTGTTTGTATTAAATTTTTTCTAAAGGATTTGTTAAAAAATATTTTTCAAAGAGTTGAATTTTTATCGAAATTCAATGTCACCTTTCTAATAAAGGCCTATTTAGAAACATAAAAAATGGTTTTATTTATATGAGACCATAAATTAGGCCCCTTATAATTGTTTCCCCTTTGTGGGTTTTTAATTATTATGTAATTATTTTATTATGTAAAAAAGATCTATTTCATGTGAGGGTTCTAGAAGTGAGTTGAGAAATATTTTTTATACTATATTGATTTATATAATTATCATTGATTGATTTTTTCCTCAATTATAATTTGATTTTTTATGGTAACCCAAGTATCTATGTAAGATATTTTGATTTAATCCACCCTAGTTTAGTGTAAACATGGGCTAGTGTTCACTATGGTGTGAAGTTTGACTAGATGAGAAGTGTTCCAAATGATGCCAGTGTGAGATACTCTATTATTTTATGATATGATTTTAAAGAAACATAGTTCATAAGTTAGTTCTATGTATATTTATATGTTAATATCATCTCACATTAGGATCTAGGGAATAACCCATGACATAGACACTTATATTTGGAATGCCCTCCGGGCCAAGTGGTGAGTTGGGTCGGGTGATGTGTTAGGTTAGGCTAGGAAATTTTTTTACACTAATAAGTCTTAAAATAACTAAATTTAGGGAAATATAACCCTTTTTAATAAATAACTAGATTAAAACATTGAAATTAATTTTCCAAAATAAATGGAGAAAAAAATCCTTTAAAACACTTCAATTCCTTTACAATATCCACTTGATCATTTTAAAAAAAATCACAGGAATGCTTAATTAAAAATATGAAAACCAATTTAAAACCATTTTGTACCGATCAAATATAACACATATATGTATAATATTTAATGAAAACAATTTTAAAAAACTAGTAAACTCATGGAATGTAATATAAGTGAATTATTTAAAAACACGTACCATTATCCAAGTGGGAACATGTTGAAACACGCAACCTTTAATGAAATAATAAAAAATAAGCAATAGAATACCCTATATTAACCATAACACAAATAAATCTATGTTTATACCAATATATAACTCTAACATCAAACTGCACAATGATTAGGGTTCCTTGGGGAAGGAAATAATTGAGGTTACAGGAACACATAAAGAGAGGAGAAGAAGAAGGAATGGATTAACCTCAATAGACCAATTGGAGTCAAATATGGATCAAGGAAACACTATAGAAAGTGGACTAGGAAAGAGGATCTCCAAGATATCTCCCTGGTTATAAATGCATGAGGTAGAGGCCATAGTTCTTCCAAAATCCATAAAAATAGCCGGGGAAAAGTTGGAAAACCACAAATTTACACAATTGGGTAGGCACAATGAAATTCACCACAATATTCACTATGTTGTGGTATTACTCTAATAATCCCTTGAGAACCCCCAATATACCCCAACCCCATGGATATGTCCAACTACCTCTCTATTCTAGAACCCACCATTAGATGTTCTACAATATAGGTCAACCAGTCATTTCCCATAGGGGAAACCCATCATCCAAAACACCTATAAAATTACAATCCTAGGGATTTTTCCTATCAATATTTCCTATAGGAGAAATTACCGTGAAACACCACCACTTATATGACTAAGACTAGGGTTATACAATATGGTGAGGTAATCCTCATTCAAAAAACCACTTTTCAATCGAAAAATATCTAGAAAACAAGAAAATAATCCAAAAAACATAAAATATACCAAAATTAAATAAAATTAAATACCACTATGACCTAGGGGTGTAACAATAGTGATTTAATAGTATAAAAAACATTGGAACAGTTAGTGGGATACCCATATTTAATTGTGGTTTGATTTTATGGAATGAAATTAATGGTTATATATTTTATATAAAAGGCAAAGACATCAAAAGTGAATCAATTACACATTATGAATATATTGATGATATATTTGATATTGATTACATGAAATTTCACATTCTGGTATTTATGTACAAATGGGTTGATAGGAAAAAGTGTGTTAAAAATGGTGAGTTTGTATTTAGTGTAATATATTTGAATATATTAGTTTATAAAGATAACCCTTTTATGATAAGAAAATTTGTAAAATAAATTTTCTATGCTTTTGATTCATCAAATTAATGATTGACTATTTTTTTACAAGGAAATATTGTATTTAGTTGATAAAAGTTTTGATTGTTCTAACAACTTATGTGAGAATGCTACATTGATGGAATGATTATTTGAGGATATTGATGGTCATGACATAGACATGGTTCATACTTTATAGAATTATCCTAAGGAAAGAATATTTTAAAACAATCCTCTAATACATTTCTAATAGTCTAGGTACCATATACCAATTTCAGTTATTACTTTTCAAAATATAAAAAAAGTTAATTATAATATTTTTATTAACATTATTATTTTATTTAACTATTTTAACAAGTACTCTACTAATTTTATAATACTATAATTCTCATTACATATAGAGATTGATTTTACTTATTTTTGGTTCATTCTTTTAATATCGATCATGTTCAATTTTCTATTATTTATAATGTTTTATGTTTTATAAATACTGTTCAATTTTTATTTTTTAAAATTAAAATTATATATAATATAAAATAATTTTTTTATTAATATTATTATTTGACTTTAGTATTTTTAAAACTATTCCAAATTGATTATATAACATAAAAAATTTCATTAAATAGAGAGATTAATTTCACTTATGTTTCTATATCGATTTCAATATTACTTTTCATTTTTATTTTCTCCCCTCTATACCATTTTCTAGCTTATAATTTTTGTATATCGTTATATATTATTATCATATCCATAATTTATTTTTATATAATATTTAATTTTCCATTTTTATTCAATTTTAAATAACAATAATTTATTTAAATAAATTTAATGTTTTTTATATTCCTTATTTGTAAATTTAATTAGAATAAACATATCTTGTTCAACTACTAAGTTCTCTCATTCTTCTGTATACGACCCATTTATTTTTTTACATATGAGATTCCACTTTCTTTTTCTCAGTAGCATCTTACTTATATAGGGGAAGATAAGACTTAATGGTTGGTAAATATAGTAGTACATATTTATATAGTTTATCAATTGTTCATGGTGGGGATTGGAGGACACATATAGATTTTGATGGCAATGGTAATACCGGTAATCTAAATGGTAAAAATTTAATATTTTGGAGGAATTAAAACATATAGAAAAAATAGTATTATAATTTTTGATTAGATAAGTATTAACCAATGATATGATATTAGCTCTAAGAGACCATAATGGTATAATAATTCATTTATATTTTATTTCTATAAAAAAACTATTAATTTATTTAGATATTTCGTTTTATTTTCTATCAACCTCTGATGAAATTGGACTCACTTAATATAAAAAATGTTAGATGGTTATGTAGTAATTTTTTAAAAGATATGGAGGAATTATAAATCACCTTTAACATTAGATTTACTTTCTTGGGAGATAGAAAAATAAAAATTCATGTCAACTTCTTGAATTATTAGAAAAGAATAATTGGAAGTTTTTTGTTAAAATAAGATAAAGGGAAATATTTTTGGTAATTATAATGTCAATTTCTAAAAATAATTCAAGTATAATTATTAAAAAATAGTTAATTTTTTTGTGACATCCCCTAGAATAATTTACCTCCATTTTAATGACTTTGGTGGTGCTATATACCTTAATAATACCTCCATATATGCTATAATTTTCTGACTAGTGATGAGGGTTTATGTGGAAGATGGGTAGACTGTACCTTTGGTATATATTCAAATAATAGTTAATGAATGAAATAATAAGTGAAAAAACGAAACAAAAACAAAATTTTGAATATAGTTACAATCCAAAAACAAGTAAAATATCCCCCATAATCTATAAAAAGATGATATCACTATAATTTTATGTAGGAATACAATAAAAGTACGGTCTCCCATGGTTCAACCATATGAATAATGGTCCAAAAGAAACAATAAAACATATTACAACAAGATGGGGTCTCAGGTCCTTTATCTACCTTATATTATAACACTAACCAGGCTCTAATCGCCCAAGAATCATGTTTAGGGCCCCATTCCTTATCTATAGCTATCACAATGAGGTATTCCATAGTACCCAAGGAATCCTATACAATAATGACCATAACTCAGTATAACACCCCTAATTATTATCATAAAAATATATTAAATACAGGTACATGAATAGTTTTATATGATCATAAATTAAGGGTTTTAAATGATAAAAATAATTAAAAGTCACAATCATGGATATTACATAACCACCAAATTGAATCCTTACCCACTTTATCATGTTATAGTGTGTCTCTGAACATATCACATGAATAATGATTTGGAATTCCATCCCGAGTTGTAAAAATGGGAATAAATTATAGTATTATTAACAACTCCTAGTAAATATTTCTCGAAATTAAAAACATGGTAGTTGAAATCACATTACATGAAATTAGGACATTCACTACATAAGAAGTATGTTATATAAACCGGGTCATAAAATTTGACATAGAATCTCAATAATATTTTTTGAAAAGTATATATAACATCCCCAATAAATAATATAGTAATTGTAACCACATAAAAAGTGTATATTAATAGTTTTAATAACATCCTTGAATGATAATATTATAGTAGTAAACCCATTTAAATCCCTCATGAAAATGGAATATCATCCCTTTCCACGAGAATAATCACAAGAGGTAAAAGTTTTTATAGTCTCATGCCTCTTCATAAGAATAGGGGAATCATGTCTGATAAATGATTATGTATATACATTAATTAAGGGCCCTACCTTGTAAGTATTTAATGATATTTAGTATGTCCTACTTACAAGGGAAATACCATTAATCAGAAATAACATCCCATTCCCAAAAAATGTTCAGTTTTAGTGAGATTTTAAAATTATAGGCTATGTATCAGAATTTATAGAAGATACATTTAAGAATATACACTTGGTGGAAACTATATAGAGATAATATATCTTCTCCATGGTATATTTAGTTTTAGGAAAGTTGTAGTTCATAGAATACAACTTAATAGAATATGTTCAGTGGAAGTAGTGTCCAGCGACTAACTGAATAATATTTCATTAGAAGAAATAATATAGCACAACACGACGACCTTGTGTGGTAATTTATTGATGGTTCATCTAATATATTTCATTTAATATGTGATCATGTTTTTGAGGAAGGAGTGATGAAGCATGAAGGGTAGTTCTGGATACCTCATAAGTTTCAGAGGATGTGGTGAATGTTTATAATCTATGATAACACATGGATCATTAAAGACATATTGTGATATTCATTCCTTATGAATTAGTAGAAAATTAAATAACATAAAAGTATCATTAGTGTAAAAAAAGTGTAATGTGAACTATTCACCAAGAGTTTGTATTTGAGGTAGTAAATTATATAGGGAAACAGAGGTTTCTAAGTCCAACAAGGGGTTCTTTGTAACAATAATAAGGTAGTAGGATTGAATGATATACAATGACCAATTATGAATAATAGCTCTTAGCCACCTGTAATGGTAATAATGGAGTCATGACATTATGTGGAATAATATCAAAGTGTTGGAGGACCTATAGCCTTGAGATGGATTTCATAGTCCTGATGATTAGACAAATGACCAGAAGAAAGATAGGATAGATAAAGGAGTTGTTAGAGGGATCACATCCTCTCACTTATGTGATATTAGAGTGGGAGAAATTACAACATGTGTTTTTCATTAGAGTCGTGATCATGTTATATTTTTTAAACTCGGTAGGATATGAGAAGATAGGGTATCCTTGTATCTTAGTAAAATTGTGCTCCTTTAATAAATATGTAAAACTATTCTCCATTAGACATATGACTGTGGTCCAATATATGAAATCATTCGTGTTTGGTTATTATTATTTTTCCTGTTTTGTGATTTTTTAGAGTTAATTTTTCTTAAATTTTTTTAACCATATATGACCACAACCAGAGAATATGTGGATTAGTGAAGTTGTTAGAATACCTGGACTTCTTAGTTTTTGTTTCTGGATTACGGGGTATGAATCAATTAAAATATGTAAATTTTGTTGATCAATGTTTCATGAAGATCCACAATAGATGGTATAAAATCATTGTTTTAGTATATATAATGAACAAAATATAATGGACATAGGAATATTTTCATTAAAAATATTTTAGTGATACCATGGGTTTTAATGAATATCAAAATTAGACAAGACTAGTGTGTGTATTAATATATAACATGGTATTATGGGGTCACTTAGATATTGGTTGGAAGACCACCTAGTTTCTATGATCAAATTATTTTACCACGTCTCAAGAAGTATGTCCACTATGAATATGGAGATAATTAAACAGTGTAGTGAGTATATCAAAATCCCTCCATGATGGATGTGTCAAGTGACACATTCCATTTATCGAAGGGGAACACAAAACATAGTAAGATTAGAATTAATGATTTAAATAAGGTATCTTATGATCCGATAAATTATTTAGTTTTATTGGGAGATCACTATTTTTAGAGGATAATGTTTTAATGGGTTAGGCTTGCTCTGAAATTTTAGTAGAAGAGGCTAAAAAATTAATAGATCATGGTTTTCTACTGATAGAGAGTTTGTAAGGTCCAAATAAATAGTGAGGTAGATGGAAGTTAGGTGTGTTAATAGATTTTAAGTCCATATAAAATGATTTTTAGTTATTTCATAAGGTATAATGTTGTGAAATAATGCATGGCTAAGAAGGAGGCAACAATGCTAATGTTAAAGTAGGCCAACTGATCGAATTTAGGTGGTGTAAGTTTACATAAATGACATTCAAATATATTACTCATTTTTGAAATATTAATGATTATCACAATAGTAATATTGGGAACCAAATTCATGCTCTATAAGGGTAAATTTTAGTTTATTCATCGATTTCAAATCTAAAAAATGCGGATGATATTCTAAAGAGTGTTCACTAAACACTGGGTTTTCATGAGATCAGATAAATACAGGGTTTCATCACTCAATCATTAAAATAGGGTAACATGATTTTGTTCTAATTTTTTTGAGATTAGTTAATAATTATTGGTTCCATATCAAAGGTGAATGGAAGAAAGGGAGAAACATGGTCCTTATTCATCGGAAGATGTCAACGATGATCAGCTAAAGTAAAAAATGAAGGATTGTAAATCATATGGGATCATGGTTATGGATATGGGTGTCTAATAACTTTATAATATGGATAAAGATATTAATAAATTGAATGAAATTATTTAATATTATAATATAATAATTTGGATATTATGGAATAATTTTCATGAGTGGATCGGAGTGAGAAGGTGAATCGAAACATTCCACGCTCTAGTGGTCTCATGGAATGTTGTTATATAGTTTAATGTCATAAATTATGTAGAAAAATAATGTGAGTGTTTTCCTAAAATCAAAAGTTAGAGGAGTTCTTATATCATTCTTTGAGAATAACCATTGTTGAAGGAAGTGGACCGATTAATTTTCTTCTTGGTGAGAGTTAATGATAAAAAAGGGAGTTATAAAATATTTAACATTAGTGCTCACCAAAATTAATATAGTGATTGAACATAGAAATTTTTTTTGTCTCATAGTAGATGATCTATCCTATTTTATATTTTTAAAAGTAATATGGTGAATCTACAAATAATTTCTTGCATTTAAAGTCATCATAATGGGGTCATCACATGGAAGGTTCTAAAAATGGTGGTATTTTGTTATTTGGGTTCAATGTATTTGTGAATTTATTAAGGATTAGAGTTGTTTCATTTCTTTCATGAGTAGTGTCTTCTAGAGATAATTGAAATTAAATAAGTTCAATGAATGTCATTCTCTCATATGAATAGTTTTTTGGAAAATAGACTATAACCAAAACAATCCTTGAAGAAGGACATCTAAAAGGCCGTGGTGTGTCTTATTTTAAAATGGTAGTAATGAATAATTTAATATTTCTATATCCCTATAAATTATTATCAAAATATTGATAGAGTATCTTCAAGTTCTCTATTATAAAAGATTGATCTTGGAAGGATCGATATTGAGGCTAGAATATTGTGGGAGAAAAAGACTGTGCATGTGTTAGATTCACTAACTAAGGATTTAGCTTGAGTTATTTAATACAATGATATCAATCCTTTTAAAACATAAGAGTTTTAGATGAAGGTATGTTTTGAAAGTATCTCTAGATATATATATAAATATATATACCAAACATCACTTGTAAGTTGTAAAAGCTCAGTCATAGAGTCTTTAGAAACATTTGTTCTTATAGGAGTGAGGACATGGTTATGGTACATGGCACAATATGTTGATGGTACTTCAATGAATTCAGATCATGAATCAATACTACATTATTAGGAAAGAAAATTTATATAGAGGAACTCTTGGGATTTATTGGGAATGAAATAGAAGATCATTGTCCTAAAATATAAGGATGGTTTTTCTTCAGTGGGGATTTGAATAATTTGAAGAAGCATATTGGGAAACATTAAAGGAACTGTAAGGTAAAAAATAGTTTAACCAATTGGAATTTGGTGAAATCATGATTATGGTCTTCAAGAGGTATATTTGTAGGCATAATATACAAAAAAATGTGGTAAAATAACTATTTTCTAGGTTATGTTTTTGGATTTTCAGAAGATATATATTGAAAGATACACTTTGAATATTATAGATGGAGACAATAATCCATCACCCCAGGATATACTATTTTAGGCCAATATACATAGTTCATCAAATATATCTAAATGAAGTATGTTCACTGAAGGAATACAGTAGTGGATGTGAAAAATATAGCTCAACAAAGGTAAGAAAGGAGCATAGTGCGACAACTAATTTTGGGAATATGGAGGTGGAATATAATATATATGCAGATGTATAGTTTTTCATGTTCTAGAGGGAGGAGTGACAAATTCATAATGATATTTATAGATACAAAACATGTTCCAGAAGATGTGGTGAAATAATAGAAGTTACAGTTATATTGGGATCACTAGATACATTTCTTAAGAGCCATTCCTTATTGATTAGTGTTAAAGGAAATGTAATGAAAGAGTAATCAATGTGGAAATAAATTTTAACATACACTTTTAACTAAGATTTTGTGTTCACTGAAATATATTCTATAAGGAAACATAGGTTTCCATATCCAAAAATGGGTTCCCTAATTGAACAAAATGGTAGTGCAACCATAAGACCTGCTAAGACCAATTATTAATAGTATGGAAGAGCCACCTATGTTAGTCATGCAAAAGGAATCACATTGTTTTATAGAATATATAATTTTTGGAGGCTTGAAATACTATGATTGGTGGTTGTGGCCTAAAATATAGTATATAAAACCTGAATGAGTGGAATCTTGAAGAAGCTACTAGAAGTATCACAACCCCTTACTCATGGGACTTCACATTGGGAAAACTTGTGAAAGGAATTTTTAATAAGTTTTTTTTGTTTTATCTTCTAGTAACCTAGGTAGGATACTAAAAGATAAGGTATTCTTATATCTTGGATTAATTTTTTTCATTGAATAAATTTGTGAAACTATTCTCCCACAGATTTAGTACTATGGTTTGAACTAGATAATGATTTTGTGTGTGTTTTTCATTACACATATCATGTATTTTGTTTGTTTGTTTGTTTGTATTTGGAAATTTTAACAAGTGGTCACCAAAACCATTGAATTGGTATATTTGTACTATCATTGGGGTACCTAAAATAATTATTTTTAGAAAATATTTCATAGGGGATATATCAATTAGAAGGAATAACTTCTAATGATCAATGTTTCACATATATCCCCAAAAATATCATCCAAGTCAGATAAACATTGGTTCATACTATCCTAATTATAATTCCAGATAAAAGCATTCAACATAATGGGAATTTCCCCCTTATCATAATAAATATGATATAAATTTTCATTATGTCCCATAATAATAATCATGACATCCTTATTATAAGAACGCAAAATAATGGGTATGGAGTCCCTTATCATGAACATCACATCATGAGTGGGTATCTGATCCCAACCAAGTCTATAAATAATAATAAGTGAGTTTTACTCTACACATATAGCCAAAAAATGATATGGTATAATAAAAAGTTCAAAATATATAACACATTTAACTTACTTTAAGGTTTTTATGCCATCCAACTAACATTGAAATATCATCTAGGTTAGTTTCCCCTTCATGAGACATATACAATGCCAAATACAAGGAATAACCAACTTATCTTATCGATGTTAGATGAGGAAGAACACCAACACCATAAAAATTCACAACTATTGAAAAAGGGCTGAGGGAAACATGTAAGTACTATATGTGTCAAGATCCAAGTCATCCACTACCATTCATGCACATATCCCACATAAATGAGGCTAAAAAACATACCTATGTCCATAATAATATCACATAATTAGAGAGATATATACTTGGTTCCCAAGAACATAGTTCAATGCACATTAACTCAAGTCCATGTTCATCACTGGACATGACATTAAAACAATACAGAGGGAAACCACTCATTTTACCATTAATCATAATAAAATCTCAATTTATAAAAAATAATCTCTTAATATGAATCAAGGCCAATGAAACATGGTTGTAATGGACCACACATATGAAATTCATGAAACCTAGAATAAAACACTAGGAAATATTAGGTAGAAAACTATTTGATGGTGTAGGTTGACACTCATTGATAATATTTAAACAATTTGACAACAATTGGTAAGAATAACAATCCCTATAACCCGACCCAAAATTTAGGGTAAACTACTAGAGAATACAAAAATAATCGGAAAATAATAGATTTTTGGTAAGAGGAATATTTATGTTACCTTAAGATTCATAATGAATTGAATGTCAATAAAATCGGATTTAAAATTATGTGGGAGGATCAAATTTCATCAATAAAATTGAGGATATTGAGTGGTAGTTTTTAAAAGACAAGTTGAGAAAAATAATGGATTAAGGGGGAGGAAACATTTCTAAAAACCAGAGTAATCTGACTTAAAATTCGGGATATTGGGCACCCATGAGAAGTCCTATGGGAGGGAAAGTTTCATTATCAACTTACAATGTACAACTATGTTGTGATAGACTTCAACCAGAAGTTTGGTGAGGGACCACCAAACCTCTGGTGGTTATTCGTATCAAGGAATGATTTCCACCACAAATCCCTTACTCTTAAGAATCTAACTATAGGATTCAATCAAATAATAATACAAGAAAATACACCAAAGTATAAGAATTTTGAACAGAATAAAATTGAAGTCTTACCTTGGAAAAAAATATAGGTGCAATAACCTCCCAACTATAGGGAATATCTTCATGAATATGCATCACTATGAATCATTGATAAACAAATTTTGACACTATTCTCACATATAATCCACATACTCCCAATTATCCCCTTGGATGAAACCAAGTTTCCATAACTTGTATACTAGAGGTATTATCTTCCAATGTAGAAGTTTGTTTCTCTAATCAATAATAGAAATCAACAATTCCTTAAATGAAATATCAATATCTAATTCAACATCATTTGTACTAATCATGAGAGACATTTCATTATAGTACCCTCAAAGATGATATATATGAAATATATCATGAATAAAATAAAAGTTATGGGGAATTTGTAATTGGTAAGCCACTGTACCGATCCTCTTGACAATCACAAATGACATGGTAAACCTAGGTGCCAGTTTTACATGCCTCTACAACTATCAACATCACAACCGAGGCGAAACACTTAAAAAAATAAGATCACCCACCTCAAAATCAATAGGATAATAATGTTAGTGTGTATAAGATCAGTGCCTACTATGAAATGTTTCTAAAATCTATTAGATCAATTAGACGTGCTTCAAAGTCACTTAAATAAGACTCGAACCAATAAATGAATTAACCCCGTTGTCTAACTAGTTCGAAGGGAATAGACACATCTCGACATACATGGCCTCAAATAGTTACATCTTAATTGATTCTTGATAAATATTGTTAGAGGATAAAATAGTTAAATAGATTTGTTTTTCCCATGAACCACCAAAATCATGAACATTTGTCCATATCATACACTCTTGTATCCCAAGGGTATGCCAAAAAAATTCATCAATCTATGGATGGTAAGCAATGGTAAAATTTAATTCTGTATCCATCACCTTCTAAAAACACCAGTCAAAAGAACTATGTGAAATGTGAATCCAGATTTATAAAAATTCTATTAAGAACTCTATATATACACACTATATCATGAACATATATATTACAAAAATCATAAATATAATATTTCTTTCCAATTAAAGAAAATGTACTACATTAGTCAATAGGTTGTTGATAATTCATAAAGAATCATTGTTCTGAGGCGACCTTAGTAATCAATTCATGAAATTATTTTATACACCATCCCACATTCACTTAGGAATGGGTAGATATTTAAGAATAAAAGTGGGTCACTGGTGCTCGACCTTGACCCTATTATAGGTCATGCCCTATGAAACAAAACCACAAATATCCTTATTCCTCCCAGACCACTAATACTTACTATGAACAACATGATATATTAGTAATCCCTAGGGGAAAACCCATCTCAAGGCATGTAATTTTTTCATGGTCTCCTCATACATGATCACCTTAACCACATATCAGATTCATGTACAATGGATATAATCATAATCTAGGGACCAATCAGGTGGTTGTTTCCCATTATTTACTTTTTTCCCACATTAGTTTAAAATTTGGATTCGACCACTTAATGTTCTTCACCCTCTCATGAAATGATTTGTTAGTAGATATATAAATAGAGTTCACTATTCTATAATAATCCTAGACATCAATATTAATCTTAGTGAAATGGATCAACTACCAATCGTCACTCACCTCTTCCACCACTAGTGTCTGAGTCTTCCAAATTAGTTTATAAAAAACAATATTTCCTTTCCCATGGGTATATGAAATCTAAAATTCAAAAGAATAAAGGTAGTAAACCCAAAAACTATGTATAAGGTTCATATCATTATATGAGAATACATATTAATGGATTTTGTGGTCAATATACACCTCAAAACTTTCTCCCAAATAATAGTGATTCCAAACCCTTAACATGTACACTATCACTAACAAATCTAAAATTAAAACTAGACAATCCTACTCACATGGTATCAAATGCCCAGATCTATAAGTAAAAACATGATTATACTGATTTGAATAGCTCCCAAACTAACCCATAAGGCATCAAAATATTGGGCATAATCCTTACCAAGCTCAGGTAAAGTCAAAAAACAACACAAATATCAATATTCCCTTTGAATACTAAAAATCACTCTCATAAGAATAAAATCACATTAAATTCACCCAATTCATGGTTAGGTATTTCATCAATTCTACAAATTAGAGTAAGTCCTTTATAAACTGTATATATTAAAATTTTAATCCTAATAAACTAGAAATTGCAAAAGAAATCTGAGATCACTCCCAAAAAATAACAACTATAAACTTCTTAGGATCCATTGATACGAATACCATAGATATCACATTCTCTAATAATGGATACTAAATAATTAAAAACGTTCTCTTTGAGAGTTTGGAATAAATCCATTTTTCTCTTAATATGCTTAATAAAATACCTAAATGGAAATAATTATTATCTTATAATTGGGAGTACACTAGAATATCATTAGTAAAGACAAACAAAAAATAAAATAGATATAGTTGGATTACTCAATTAATCTAGGCCATAAAAACATATGATTAATTTTTTTATCTAAATGATATCACAAGATAAATATATAGGTTATAACTACTCTTGAAAAATTAAGAAGAATATTATAAGGCGACACACACAACTGATGATATCTTTATCTCATGTTAATCTCAAAGAACCCATTGGAACCCCTTAGCTGGTCAAGTAGTAAATCGATATAAGGAAGTGGATTCTAGTTTATGACCATCAATATGTTCAACCTTTAGAAATACACACAGAAAATGCAATGAACTATTACTATTCTTGGTTAAAAAAATTGGAACTTTAGAAGGGGAAGTGATAGGGAGAATGAATCCCTTAACCTTAAGGTCATCTAGTAGAACCGTCAACATTCTAAGAGCTATAAGATCAATTTAGTATAGAAGAATATATATATGATCTTTACCTAGAATGATATATAATTTAAATATGACACCTCTCTTAGGTGGAAACCTAGAGATGTCATTAAGAAAAAAAATATGGAACTAATAAACCACTTGAGGATGAAATAGTGATCACATATCCTCATCACCAAAAAATCTTCATAATATTGATTAAAGACACTCTTATCCATTGGAGACTAGTTTATTCCTAACCTTCCAACAAAAAACACACTAAAAAATATGTAAAAAATTCAAAAACCAACCTATGATACCTTTTACCCAGGCACCTGATCTATTTTGTTTAAAGGCTCAAAGCATGATCTTGATCCCCATAGGTTAAAAATAGTGCATGTGAATCAATAAATGCACCTTGGGAATGGTTTAATTCAAATAAACTAATTAAATCAAGCCTCTAACTAAGATCCAATCATTACCTCACCATATCATAGTGATTCAAGCACTAAAATGAATAAAATATTAACTATAACCATGAAAAAAATAAGTATCACCAATAATTTTAAATACAAAAAATACCTACATAAAAAATGCACAAGAATACAAAAAAATAATGAAAGGGTAATGAAAGGATCTGGGAAGAAGTAGATATAAATAATAAGTATGTCTATATCATAAATCAAATGAACCCAAAATAATCACTTCCCATATCCACACAATATGAATGATAGTTCCCCAAACAGGACACCAATGCCACCCAAGATCATCTAGCATGAATAACTAACTCTTTTAAGAAATTACATTATTTTACCTATATTAGTAAAAATAGGTCTATATACGTGAATTAGGTGTATGTAGGGTGTGAACATAACAAGCCGAGTAAGATCCCACCATGAGTTTCATTAAAAACCATGTTTAGAAAAACAAAGCATGATAATTCAAAAATAAATCATATGAAAATATTATTTTTAACCTTTTAAAAGTGAAAGTAACGCATAACATGATTCTAAATAATTTAAATATAATGGTAAATTATATGGACAAAATATTAAAAATAATAACTGTGGGATAATTCCTAAGGTCACTATAATAAAAAAACCTAATATCATCATACCGTATTATTTCCCTGAACAATCATACACAATCATGCATGAGCCTCTAGGAAGATGAATGCACATTCCTAACATGGTGGTGACACACATTTGATAGCACCACAACCATATAATACAAATCATAGTGAAATTTAGTTAAACATTTGGGTAATACATTGTTACATAATTTCATATACCTAAAAGTACTTGATATATGTTCCCACCTAAGTACACAAGGTTCCAAAGTACAATAACACCTGTTAAATAAATCACCACTTCATTTGAAAAAATAATCCATAGATTTATTTCATTAAAGTAATAATTTTCTCAAACACATAGTGGGAAAAATAAATTTCATATATAAACATGATTTTAAATTAAGTTTTATTCTCAAATCAAATGGAAATAATTACAAATATTTATTTCACATGTATTTTTTATTTATTGGTGGTAAAAAATTTCTTAAAAAAATCAAACAATATTGAAAGTACAATAAGAATATATGGTCCCTCAACCAAGGGAAACTCATGAATCCACTTATCCTAATTTGATTAAATGAATTTCTAACTATGATAATCCATTAAGAAGAAAGTATGAAATCATTAAATAGATAACCCATTTATTATGAATTTTGAGGAAGTAAAATTGTAGGATTCTATGGGACAAGAGAAGAAATGAAACCACATAGGAGAAGAGAAATAGAACAAAGTAAGGGGGAAAAACTACTCATTAGAAGATTATTGGAATAATTTAGGTGAAAACCTACCAAAAACCAATCCAAAGTAATATAGGGGAGGTTATTTTACACCCCAAATCTAGGACAATTTGAATCATGGGAGAAAGAGGGGACACATGGTGTTAAAAATAGAAAACAAAAATGGAATTTAACATTTTAATAAACATACGGACAACATATAGTTAAAAAAATTATGATATTACTATATATATAACACTGGACACACATGGATTACATATATGGTTTGGACACATAGTGTTTCCAACCATGAACCAACCATGCGAGCACCTCAGAACGTTTCTACAGGGTTGACCTAATCAAGTAGCATGGTTCATAGTAACTGTTCAAAAACCATATGACATGGTAAGAATACCTAATTTTTTAAAAAAAATCAATGGAAAAGATTTAAAAATAAAACATAATAACATTAGTAATAAAATAATGTAGTTCATACATGAAAAATAAATTTTGGGTGTAATAATTATCCCCAAATTATCTTTTTTCACCATGAGAAAGTTAATTTAAAGATGGTTAGTCAATAAATAATTGGGGACAATACTCATTTATAAAATATTCTAGATAATATATCTCATGAGAATCACCCTCATGATGCTATACTACACAAATTATAGGAATAAATTTCAACACAATTTACTATATTGGGTGTAAAAAATCAAGATTGGTTTCATAGTCTCCTAAAAATCTAGCTCAAATTATAAATATTCTTAGTTAAACACATGGGAAGAATCAAGGTGACATTTATTTAAATAAGATACATGAAAGATATGATGGTTCAATTTTAATTGAGTAGATAATTCCAACTGATACACAACCTTCCTAATCTTCTTAGGGACATTGAAGAGTCGCACGTACCCTAGATTGATCTTCCCTTACATTTAGAGTCCTTGGTGACCCAAATTACATCATAACTTTTATAATACCTAGTAAGTAACCAAAAAATACAAGGGATGATAATTATTATTGTCATAATATTTAACAGGAATCTATTCCATAACTAGTCACCACTATATAATTTAAATCTTACTAATCATCTCATAGAAAATGTTCAGTTTAATCGAATAATTCTTTCCCACCATAGTTCAATAGAGGGTATATTTACATTGTCAACCATATAAAATTGGAATAAATACAATGTAATATAAGGATGATATCTATTATTATAATAAAAATCAATAGTTCCAAATGGTTATCCCATGATCCTTCAAAATATAAAAATAATGAATAGAGAAATTATTCCAAAATCATGATCAGTTGCACTATTTTCTTATCCATTTTTAGGTGATATATTTTTATATGATTCACTCAGGATGGCATTTACTATTGAATCCTTTTAAAAAATTAGGAGGTAATATTGGGATCTTAATTAGAAATTACAGACGGGGAAACTCTATTCAATCTCATGATATATAACACATACATCTTCCCATGATCCTCCACCATAGTAGCATCCTTTATTGGAATAAAGTGATTGTATTTAATCTACCCATCAATAATGACCCAAATAACATTATTACCTATTATAATGATAATGTTCATGGATATATTTTCCCATTTCTAGGTGGGTACAAATAGAAGATAAAGAAAAATAGAAGGCCTTTGATGTTAAACTTTAACCTATTAATAGTTAGAAAAACATGACATGAAATCCATTATATCCTATATCATCCCATGAAACCAATAATATTATCTCATATAATAATATATATTAATGTATCATGGATGTACAACCCACTAATAGTGATTTCATTCATTTATCACAACTTCCCTCATAGATGAAGGAGCTACATATTAGTCTAAGAAGTATAAAATACCCTCAGTAGATAGATACCACTCATTGGTGATATTACCACCTTATATAATTCTCTTGAAATATTGAAACTCCTCATATTATAGTTTATTTTATTGAATAAGATCAAGAAGATAAGGAATTAATTGGATACTAGCAAGAAAAATACTTCCATTTTCATCCTTTACCTCTAGATGCATACGATCAATGGGGTTTATTAGATTAAATTTATCACTAGATTATTTAAAATCATTTGATGAATATTTTTTTATAAAATGATCAACAATAATACTCTACTTTTCCAGTGCATGGGTGATGTTGAAATAAAATTTCTGAAGATAATCTACCCATAATTTTATCCTAAACATCAATTATTTTTATGTGAAAATATAACACATGATTTTGTGTTCAGAATACTTAATGAAATTCTCACCAAATAGATAATACTTCCAATATTTGAGATAAATCATAAATACTATTATATTAGGGTCATGGGTTGGGTAAATATTCTCATATGTCTGAATATAAGAAGAACCATACACTGCAACATGACCTTCTTTCATTAGAAAAAAACCCAATCCCATTCTTGATGCATTTTGACAAAATATATATCCTTGTTCATATTAATATATAATCAATATTGGATTCAACTCATTAAAAGAAATTCTAATAATAGTATCTATAGAAACATTAATATTTTTTGAGTGATAGTAATAAAGGTTCATGAAACCTTATATAATTTCTTAAATAATTTCTAGTAGTAGAAAAATATAAAAAATAGACTTCTTATCTCAATTATATTATTTAAATATTACCAAGGAATAACAAATCTCCTCATTTTAAGAATAACATAAATTCCTTATTCCGACCCCAAATTACCTAAGTAATTCACTTCAAAAATTCATATGTTACACTTTGAAAACTTTTCAAACAAATTATGGTTATAGATATATCCTAAAATGACCCCTGATTGATGCTCATGCCCCACTTTTCTTTTCAAATAAACTATGATATAATCTATAAAAACCATGATTAAGGAGTTGGGGAACCAATAAAATATTCCCTTTATAGGAACCATTAATATCACAAGAGAATTGGTTAAGACGAATATCATCACCATGTTTTAATAATGACCACACATGCTTCCAAAAGTAGTCATGGGAATGTTATATTTCATCACCTTGAGCTGTTGATTCCCAGATTAGAGGTCAATCCTAGAGAACCACCATTCCCCCCTTAATTTATTAAAAATTTCATCAATGTGAGGAAATCAGTATTTATTCTTAGAAGTCACCTATTTTAATATCTTGTAGTTGATTCACAGTAGAATAGTCTCATATCCATTTTGAAAAAATTTCATTCTCATCCAAAGGAGATACACTCGATTGAATAAATACCTTTGCTTCCAAACCATTCAAATGATTTTTGACCCTTTTCAATTCATCTCGTTCCATTTAATATTAAGGAAATTAATTCATCTATATCCCTAACACTCAATAAATTATGGACTAGACATACCACTTAGGTAGTAACTCTGGGAAGTCATGTAGAAACCCTTTAGGAATGTCTCTGAACATGTATGGTAACTGAATTATAAATTCAACTTCATCAAAATCTCCTTTAAAATAAATCGTCAAACTTGTCAGTTTCCCATCCTTAGGGAGAATATGTCCTACTCAACTAGAACATAGTCCCATTTCCCATGAAACAAATTAGATATCCTATCAATGGAAACAAAGGTCACCCTCCATTGATAAAAATCAATATGGGCATTAAAAATAATTCCACTAATAAATTATAAAAATAATTCAAAAGATATGTATATTAAGTATTATAAAGTTACATAAAAATTAAACCATGGTTATAGTGATAACACATGAAGGGTATACGAATCTATTCTATTTATTTTTCCTAGGATGGATAAACAATTCTGTGATATATATGATAAGTTTGAAAGAAATATTTAAAAAATACACAATATGGAAAAATATAAATGATTTAGAGGAACTCATGTCAAACTAAATAAAATCTATAGATGTGTTAATGAGAATGGTACATATCATAGTAATTGTACCAACCTCAAATTCAACTGTCACTTACTCCACTATATTGAAAAACCTCACTTCAAATTTAGCATGAGGCCTACCACTAACCTAATGATAATTCCTAAGATAACTCTATCCATATGTTTAAAAATACTAACTCTATTCCCAATATATTGAGGTCTCACTACCTGAAAGGAATCAGAGCAAACAATAGATTGCCGAAGATCTGAAGGCCCCCCACTACTTCAAGGAGAGGGTTTGGTTGTAAAAAATATCTATAGATGTACCAAATTAACACATGGGTGATAATACTTAAGGTATACTTTTAGATGAAGATATCATATGACTAGGCTTACTAAACTAATTATAGATAAAAGATCAACAAACCATTGTTGTTAATCATAAAGACTGGGTTGAATACCTGAATCTATTTCCACTTCCACTTCTAAGTTTGTCCCTCTTATTATTTATTCTATAAAATACCACATCCACTTCCAATAGGAATGAAAGAATAATTTACCCACCCTGATATCCCTACTAGATCGATATCCACCATCAAGTCATGATCCATGACATAAATATACGTTATGAGTTACAATAAGAAAACATGATACTAGACGTTAGGTCAAAGGCCCGTCTCAAACATTCAAAATTTCAAATTATCATTCAAGACCATCATAAAATAAATTTTAACAAGATTGGAAAATTTATTAGAAAATTCCATAACCACCAGTTTCCTTATTGGAGGCATAAAAATACTTAAGATTTATACATGTCCATTTTTAGGTATAAAACTATTAGGTAAACATAATCTTGATGTATTTTCACTCCAAATTCTCATGATTCTTAGATTAAACAACTGACCCCCACCATTTTTAGTTGGGACATTCAAGAATGGGGGTGGAACACTTCACCTTAGTATCATCTAGAGTCTTGAGGTATTCAAAAATTCATTTTAATATCTCTAACCCATCATCGTCTCCATGGGGATCATTGCTTCCCAGTAAAGACTAATGATTTTGATGAAGAAACTCATGATCCCATTCATTATCCTAAATCCAATCTAGACCCATTTTTTATCCTAATTGGGGAAATAACCTGTCCTTATTTCATGGATCTCATACCTTGTACCATAAATTTGATAATATTTTTATCTACTGTGTGTGGTTCTCATGGAATGTTATATATAGTTCCCTCTAGGGGATCATTAGGGTTATTCAAGGATGCATAATATTACATGACATAAAATTAAGAAGAACATGAACATTAATATTAGTAAATAAAATAAATTAAAATATTAAATATTATTTAAATATTTTTAATAATTGGAAGATATCATTTAAAAGAGAAAAATTATATAAATCATCAAAATTTATACTGTGTATTCTTTAACTGCATAGTTTACCACATCAAGCATTAACTATGAAAGGTGCACTATGTGGATGGGGTTTGCTATATTTTTTGGCTATATATTTGTAAAAACAATGTGATAAGTATGTGAGGTAATAATGGAAGTTATGAATTAGGATCTTATGGTTTCACCTCATTTCGTGTAGCCCATACAACTTAACCATACAACCTAATATAGTCCTCTGACCTTATAATTTTTTACCCAAAGTTCACCACAATCTAAAATAAAATCAAAATACAATTAAAAATAGTCCTTTCTCAACATTCCAATCCTAATTAATGATCATTACAATTATTGTTTTCTAGAAACTCACTCTCAACATAACCCTCAACTCCCAATGATCCAATCTCATGTATATGAGGACTACTCAAATTTCATAATCTATAATCAAACTTCAACACCATTTTATCAAAAACCAACCTAGTGTACCCCCAAACGTGGCACCTATGATGATCCATGAAAATACCCAAATGGAATTCTCCACTCCCATAGGCTATCCTCATTACATAAATATCAATAAACCAACCATAAGAATAGTATCTCCCAAATAAACCCACTAAGAGTTCTCTAAATGAGAACCCAATATGAACTCGCCATTTAATGGTGAGTCTTGTATTCAAATGAAAATAATAATAATCAATTAAAAACCCCTCATAAACATCTTTAAATACAAATAACATACCAAGAAAATATGCACAATCATCTAAAAATATTAAAATGGGGAAAGACAAGCTATGAGTTGAAGTGGTGATACAATGAATTAAGTCTATACAACAAACCAAAAAACTTAAAATAACTTATATAACCATTACCCATATCCTCATGACATGAGGCCCAACTACCATCTATGTAACTACTACAACCTAATCTCAACTTTAATAAATATCTATCACTAATAATTGGTTCCTTTCATCTACCTAAATTATTCAAAAAAAGGTCTATATACTCCCATAGGGTGTTTGTTGTAACATCCCATACCGAAACACTTTGAATAATAATCAAGACAATGGATCCACATAACCTCAAGCACACTTCCCTATATGCCAGAGGATACCAACTATTAGTGAGGGTCTAAGGTGGTACCATGTGAATACTATACCCCCTACATCAGAGTGTTAATAAAAGAAGAAATAACCAAGTATCATGCACATACATCACATTAGAGTATAAAATAAAAATAAATAATTGAAATAAGTATGCTATAATAAAATGGAATATGTTATATAGTCATACATGTAATATCACCCATTGGTATGTTCACATATATAAATTAAAATAAATGAATAAATACAAACAAAAAAAATATAGGAGGCTCTACTATAATCCATTATCCCCACTTGATCCCAAGATCCATGTGCATGCTTGATCTATCCTACCCAATCAATATTAAAACTCAACCCATACTAATCATGTTACCAATTGAGATTTTCTTGAGTAATGAAGTTTAATGGGGGACTAAGTAGCACTTAAGATCAAAACTAAATCTAGCATAACAAATGTGACACCATATATACAAAAAATGTAGTGATATGTGCATGTGAAATTAATTACATAACAAAAAAAATATGGAAATAAATAAATAAAAAATTTACCACTTCAATCCATAGGCTCATGACCCCAATTGACTATACCTATTCATAACGTTATATAGTGTGCGTAATGATGTCATGATTACCATGGAAACAACCTAATGAATTTGGGGTATTTCACCCAAGAATATAGATAACAACCTAGGGGCCATACCCACCTTAGTATATAGTGATAACAACACGGGGAACGATATATCTTGTTATTAAAATCAAGGAAAATATTTATATTAGTATACAATTATTCTTCTTAGTTGGGCACATATAACATCCCATAATGATAAAGGGTTAAAATGATAAATGTTACTACCCAAGTCAACAATATGGACCTTTCTTTTTGGGAGTCTACCTAATTATAATTTCATATTTAATGAATTTCTTCCTATAGTAGTGATTAAGATGGGTGACCTCCTAGGATGTTTATTGGGGTGTGTTAGAGTGAAAGAAATATACTATCCAAAGAGCTTGTGTGAGCCTGTGATGATAGTTATTAGTATTATGAACCTTTCATTCATGTGAGTGTGACATAAAGAGAAGAAATCAGTTTCCTGTAGAGAAAATGGGCTTTTTTAAGGCCCAATTGTTACTATGGTATCAAAGGAGGAACCTGATCGGGAGTGAGGAGTCACTACCAATATTGACATATTGGGTCCCCAATGAGGTCTTCGTGATCTAAAGTAGGGTGGGGAGGGGTGAATGTAACAAACCATAATGTTAAAGGGTTAAAATTATAAATGTGACTAACCATGTGAACAAGGTAAACCTTTATTTTTGAGAGCTTAACAGATTAGAATTCTGTAGTTAAATAGGTTTGTCTTGGAGAATCAATCAATATGGGTAATCTTCTAGGAAGTTTTCCATGGTGTTTTCATGAAAGAAAAAATAAACTATAAAGAACAGGTGTTACCATGTCGGGATTATCATTAGTTAGATAACCCATTTGGTCACATGGGTGGGCCCTAGGGAGGGGACAACATGTGTTTGTGTGGTAACTAGTGTGCTTGTGGGGCCTAATTATTACATCCTCAATAGTCTGGAAGGATCTACCATGACCTTCAAAGGCCCCAAAATCCCTCATAATCTAGAAATTGGTAGGAATTTTTTCCTCTATAGTTAAATAAATTTGGCCTATAGTAATGACCAGTATGGGTGATCTCATGAGAATATTCCCATGGTGTGTGCGAGTAAAGAAAAATTACACTGTAAATAACATGTGTTACCCTATGGGGATAGTCATTAGTATAATGACCAGTTGGGTCGCATGTGTGGAACCTAGGGAGGGGAAACTTCAATTTTTAGGGTAACTGGGATGCCTACATGGCCTAATTTTTACAACCTCGATAGTCTGGTAGGCTTGACGATGAACCAG
Organism: Viscum album; assembly: GCA_963277665.1. Lineage (NCBI taxonomy): Eukaryota > Viridiplantae > Streptophyta > Magnoliopsida > Santalales > Viscaceae > Viscum > Viscum album. The sequence goes on from OY728148.1 coordinate 804,980,149, forward strand.
AAAGAACCCAAAATCCCCAAACAACTAAAATGTTTTAGGAATTACATCTCTTCCTAAAACCCATAATCTCATTTCCAAATATAGGGAATCCCCACCATCAGTATCAATGAACTCCCATGGGGAGTATTTTAAAACTTCCCCGATGAGAGTTTTCAAAACCTCCTCAAAATAATTTTTCATAACCACCCACAAGGTGTTTTCAATTTATAAGAAAATTCCACCCATTTTAATTTTTTATTTTATTATTAGAATTATAATCAATAATATAATAGAAATCAGGAACCTAGGGGAAATCCCATCCCCGGTCTACTAAATGCAAAAAACACCCTCCAACTAGAATCCACATGTCACTAGGCCACCCACCAAGGTAACCTAAGTCTCATCATGGATAGGTTACCTCATAAGGTTAACTCAAAACATATTTAGTCCATTGGGTCAAAATAAGTCACCATAAAGTGCGTAGTGTCACTCACTACCATCAAGGTCTCATCGAGGCATCATTAGCCTCTTAGAAAAATATTTTAATGGAAATGGACTAAATCCCACTCCCTTTACATGAAAATCTAGGTTAGTCCAAAGACCCAAATGTTTCATCTATCTCATTAGGGTTTACCCATATAATTGATCACATCCCAATAGGGAAAGAAGTATCCCGCTATGGTCATGTCGCATAGCCCATACCCTAAGGTATATCAAGGAACATGTATAACTAACCCCTAGGCCAGGCATACCTAGGTATTATCCATATCCCCTAGAGGTCTATAAGGATCCTTGACTAGGGACACCATTCCATGATTATCGGTTTATGAAACACATCTCATTAGGTATTAGTGTCTATGGAATATTGATTCATAGTTGAGGCCTCAATAATCTATAGTTGAGGAAATCAATCTAGTTTCAAGAACCCCATGGTGGCCTTGAAACTCTATGTTGTTTAACAAACAATTTCATTTAAAAAATATCAAATAAATTACATCACACATAGTGGATATATCACATTCCACATATAATATAAAGTTTACATAAATACAATAGGGCACCTACAAAGGACCACCAACTTCATTTTAAAGATTTCCTATTTAACTCCATGCTCAAAAACTCCTACCTAAGCTAGTAAAGGACTATTCAGCCATAACCCAATCATCTAAGGTATTATCTTTTGGAAAGGTATTTAATAACTAATTAAAACAAATTATAATTAATTATCCAACTCATGTTAAAAAAATTATAATTTGTAACAATTTAATTAAATTAGGTTACAATTCCAAACAACTAACCAGTCAAACCCATCATAGACGAACCCCAATCCAATTCTTCTCAATACTAGTGGAATTAAACCTATCAAAATTATAAGGAAAGCCCATTATATACATCGCTAAATAACTATATAATTTAATTCAATATTTTCAAAACACATCCTAGAGAAATCATTATGGTGATATATCTCATCCAAATGGCACGAAATGCTGTGAGTATACTATCTCATGAATTCCTCTTAATAAGATAATAAAATTACCCTATATGCTTGGCCAATTCCACCATACTATGGGGGAATCAGTATAAAATTACTACCAAAATTGGAAAAGATACAAAGCAGAACAATGGAAAGGGTAGACATAGGCCAAGGAAAGATTCATTCATTCAATGCTATGAAAACTATTCTAAGAACTCCCCTCAATTGATGTAATAGGGGGACGAATTAGGTTGGTAAGAGACTAGTTTGGGCGAGCAAGGAATGGGAGAAAGAGGGTTTCCATTTTACAAAACCCATACGGTAAAGAAAACACTACCCTTTAAATGGAAAAATGATCACTGGGGAGTGGGTTACTTGTTGGGGAAGAGCTTGTGTATTTTTGGCATTATAAAAACTCTATACTCCATTAATGAGTAATGTGATGCCTTTATGATTTAAGGTACAAATAAGAGATGGAAGGACATAATGGTATACGAAAAATAACATGGAGGATCTAAGTGGAATGACTTCAAGGATAAATTTATCATATTTTTCTATCATTAATCATTGATTTTAGAAAAATCCAAGGGATTTATCACCTTCAAACATAGTGGTTTAATTTTGACTGAGTATCCAAATTGTTTTTTTAGTTAGTCTATATTTTACCTATGTTAGTAACAAATGATATGTTAAAGTATTAGAGGTTCTAGATGGTCGTATAATTGGATATAAATTCTTAAGTTTTTAGTCTAAATTTTACCTCATATATTAAAGTATTTAACAATGATATGATGGAAGTGATTGATGCGGAAAGTAATTTAGTGTTGGTTGTAATCCCTATTATGCCAAGTAGTAGTTTTAATGAATTCCATAAAAATAACATGATGTTTAACGAGGCTCATAAAGGAGGTGGTGGTGTAACTCAACTCTGTACTTATACAACACCTTCAACAATATCTCATAATGGTCCTTTGAATTTATTCTTGTATGAAAATACCATGCACATGGGTCATAATTTCCACACACATTAAAATATATCTAATTCATGTGAATGCCAAGATTATTTACAGAAGTTTTTCTAGGACACAACCTTTCAAAAAAATGGAAAAGGCTCATCTACACCTAAAAGATCCATGGTTAATTTTGATTATTCATGGATAGTAGGTTTCTAGCCTCATGCCTCTGGAATAAAGTAGTTACAAGTAGTAAAAGAATACCCTATGGAAGTAAATATGAGTCCTCTAATAGTGAGAGGAAATATATTTATTACTTCACCTGTTTTGACCATGTAATTTGATACTAGTTCCTCAAATTATCTTATATCAAACAATTTTTTGAATTTTTTAGAACTTCCAATAGAACTAATATCATTTTCCATTGAGTTGATGACTCTTGGAAAAAATATGGAACGTGATATATGATTCCCCTTATGTTATTAATTTTAGATGAATCTAAACTAGTTTAGTATTTTCTATTTCTTGACTTGGATATCTTTGATATTATTATTGGGTTGTATTGGTTGGTGGACCATAAATCTAAAATTGATTGTTATTATAATAAAATAGCTTTTTTATACCTTCTATTGGAGGTGTTTCAAGGAGAAAGTGATTTGATATTTAATCCAATAAGATCTCCTTTACCGAAACATATGATAGTTATATCCTACTTATTAGCTAAACTCGATGTTGAATCCTCAAGTGCTGAGTTTGCGTTAGTTGTAAGAGAGTTTACCTTGGTTTTCTTGGATGATTTTTATGGTCTTCCACCTAATAAAAAAGTAGAATTATTAATTTATTTGTCCTAATGAACATAGTTGATATATATTCCTTACTATCATATGGAACCAGCTGAATTGAAATAGCTAAAGAATCAATTTTATACTCTGGAAGATAAAGCTTCATTCACCTGAGTGTTTCACCATTGGAATCCCTAGTAATTTTTTTATAAGAAAGATGATAGATCACCCTATTTATATATATATTACTAGAATATTATCCAGGTATTTATTAAAAATATATTCCCATTTTCCTATATTAATGATTTTTTGATCAATTATTACAAGTAAAGTGGTTCTTAAAAATCAAATTTCAGTCATAATATCACCATCACAGATTTATAGAATAAGATATTATGAAGACCTCCATTATGAGAGAGTATATAAACATTAAAAATCATTTTATTAATTTTGTAATGGATAATTATATTTCTAGTTTCATGGTCATTATGAATAACATTTTCCAATAGTACCTTGATTCCTTTGTGTTGATATTTATGGAAAACATTCTAGTATTCTTGATAATTAAAGATGTGAATGAACATCACCTATTGTACAATTTAATAATCTTGACGGATCCCCAAATTTATACACTTTTATCTAAATATTATTTATATATTTTAGAAGTTATGTTCACAAGACATTTGGTCTCATAACAGGTCATATTGGTTGATTCAAAGAAGGTGAAAGTTGTCTTGTCATGGGAGGAGTAACAAAATGTATTTAAGATTCAAATATTCTTGGGTTTTGACAAGATATTATTAGTGGTCTGTGAAGAAATTATATAAAAATTCATCAAAATTTATTTCTCTTACTAGAAAAGGGGTGAAATTTGTATGAGATTATAAGTACTTCATATCCTTTGATGAATTGAACGGATTTCTGTCCTCATCACTTAATCTTATTTTTCTAGTAGCAAGAAAGTTATATATGGTGTATTGTGATGCTTCAAGTTCCAGTTTGGGACATGTTCTTATGTAATAATATAATATAGTGGCATATGACTCTCTCTATCTTTGGTCACATGATAATAATTATGCAACAAATGATTTATATCTTAGAACCATTATGCATGACCTCAAGAGTTAGCAACATCACCTATTTAGGAATGGTTTACTATTTATTCTAACCTTAAGAGTTTATGTTTCATCTCTTATTAGGTGGAACTGAATCATAAGAATTTATTATGGGTGGATTATCAGTATTAATTTGATATCAACATCACCTATACACTTTGAGAGGGGAAAATGTTTTTAATTCTCTATGTAGAATGTTTCCTTCTCAAGCCATGATAGAATCAAAATATGAATTAAATATCATGGGGATATTTACTCAAATTCATCTAGATTCAAATGATTAAGAGTCTTATATTGTTATGTCTAGTTATATGTTTAATTTAACTCTTCTTGAGTTTTTTTAGGATAAACAATTAGAAAAAGAGTTCTAGATTTTTGAAAACTCTTTATATGATGGGGAGTCCATTTTGGGTGGACTCTCCCCCTAGAAGGAATTATTTGTTATAGGAACCAGTATTTCATACATTAATTAATGAGGAAAGGTGTGATGATAGGATTAAATTATTTTCAATAGTATATTCATACTATTACTATAAATATGTACAATGTCATGAATTATTAGTTTGGGTATCTAGGTTTAAATTCAACATATCTAATTTGGTATCTCATTGATACACCTATCAATATATTAATTCTGGAAAATAATCCTTTTGGATTACATTATTCTATTTTTGTTTCCATCTAAAAATGGGATAAGGTGTCCAAATATTTCATTATTGGACCAACATAGTCTCATTGAGGGAAGAATTCCAAATTGATAGTGATTGATAAAATAACCAATTCAGATTATTTAATTCTGATTTGAGACACCACCAAGGTTATAGATTTGATAAAAATTTCTATTCAAAAGATCACGAGGTTGCATGGGGTTAATTTTTATATTATTTTAGAGTTTACAACTTGGTTTTAGAATATCCTCATGTAGGTGATAAGTTATTGCGTTTAATTAAACATGAATTTCCATCCCCAGATGGATGGAAACATGGAGTGAGTAATTCATATTTTGGATAACATTATCTATACCTACATCAATGAATTTGGAGGCTCTTGGGATAAATTTTTGGGACTGGTTTTTCTTGTTTATAATAATAGTTACTAGCCATCCATCAAAATGATTCCCATTGGGGATTTTTATGGTTGACCATGTAAATTTTCACTTTTTTGTTTGTGGTGGGTGATATTTCTATTTTGGGGAAATTATTATTTTCTTATACATCGGTGATGATTTATATTATTAATCAATGATTAGTTATAGACCAATTTTGGTATAAATATTGTGTAAATCATTTGTTCCTCCTATGGATTTTTTTTGGTCGTGACCAAGGGTTCATGAAAGTTCCACCTCAGTTGCGTAACTGCCAGCTTGGGAAGAATGGGATCTTAACAATGATATACATTGGGCCTTTTGAGATCAATAAGTAGATGGAAAAGTTGGATTATCAGTTAGACTTACTATCTCAGTCAACCTCTATCCATAATATTATTTAGGTGTCTCAACTTAAGAAGTGTCATCCTGATTCCTATCATGATCGAAACTGAGAAGTGATTGTTTATGAACCAGATATGTGAATATGCAAATTCCTAGAATAGATTGTTAATTTATAAAAAATGATTAAATGCTTTAAAATGATTTAATTGGTCAGAGTGTTATGGAATCATAGAGTGTATTATTATTATATGTAGAAATGAGAATCGATGATGAGGGATAAATGACCTCATCTTTTATTTGAGAGACCATCTTCTACCTGAATTTTTAGGGGGGGGGGGGGAAGTGATATGGTGGGGAGAAATTTCACATAATATTTTCAACATTAAGTATATATATATATATATTATTTTTATCATCATTTTTTTAAATATTATTGGTACATTATATGTTATTTTTGGGATATTTTGGAGGTTTTTGGACGTGTTCATGATTAAGAGAAACTGTGTGGAATTCCTAATAAACGGTGCGGCTTGTAGTAGTTTCGGATAGTGGTGTTTCAAATAGTTGGTTAACAATTAGTAAAAAACATCAAATTAACCATGTGGATTCATTAATATTCATAACCAGGAAAATGGTTGGTTAATTCTTTATCAAAAAATTCCATTAAATCATGTTACAGAAATGAATTAACCCATACAATTATTTTAAAACCTAAAACAACTCTTATTAATATAATTTTTCATATTATAGTTTATGATCCCAAACATAGGGATTCTTATTGGATATTTTGGAGATTAAAATCTATCTAAACATCACTTTTGATGGATCTAGGGACATTGGATCTTGGAAACTCAAGGAAAGAGTGTGTTCTCCACTGTTATTAATCATTTTTATTGAAATTCTCTATTTTTATTAAATAGAAACATAGATAAGGGATATTATGTAAAAATATATGGTTTATATATTAATATAATGGGTTTTATTTTGGATACTTGTGGGTAAGGAAGATAGAGGCCATATCTACATTAGTTATTGTGATATCCTTTGAGAATCTTCATGGTAAGTGGTTTATTTTATTCTTCATTGATCTAGGTATTGTTGAATATAAGTTTCTTGATATGGGTATAATGATTTATCTCTTTTCATATAAGATCTATTTTTATCCTTTTCTTATGGAACCTAATCTATATTTGGAAATTTAAAATGTCTGAGGTAGGTGGTTGAATAAAAAAACAATTTTTTAAGAACCATTCTCACTTTCCCATATTAAATTGGTTTTCAAAATTATTTAATAACATGATTATAATCTTGAAATATGTTTTTTTGGGATTTTTTATAATACATATTTCCCATTTGGTATTTATGTTGAAAAATTATTTTCAAATCATTTTTTATTTTGAATTTTTGATGCATGATTATTATCGTGTGATGTGCCGTAAATTTATTTGAGCTTTGAAAGTGAATTCTTCTAATGTAGCTTATTTTTGAATTTAGTAAACTCCAATTTTTGAATATTTGTGATGTTTAAATACTTCATGTGTGGACTACATCATATGGTAACCAAGGATACTTATGAGGGTGATAGATTGGGATAGGCACCCCAGAATATATTGAGGCTACCTTGTATGAATTTATTCTACCACTCTAACTAAACATTTTTATGACAGGGGGTTCAATTATTGGGGTGTTCTACCACACATATAACTATGTTATAAGGATTGTTTTTCAAAATTACTTATTTTATCACTATGGTTTGAGTATCTTATCTAGGTCAGAAATAACCAAATATAAGACATGTTTCCATGGTGATCCTTCTGTATTTTTTATTATTAAATAGTTGGAAAATTTATTTGTTTATAAATGCATTGAATATAGTTTTTTACACATTATTTTTAAAATGTTCTTATAAAGGGTGAATTTAAATGTATAATTGAAAACTATATAAAACTATATTTCATGTCTCAATTTCGTTAAATGAAAATGATTGGTTTATTTATTAAAGACTGCATATGAGAAACATGGTGGGATCCTACTGGAACTATTTTTCTCACACCCTATGCATACCTTCGGTTATGTGTAAATCCTATTTTATCTGATGTTGGTAAAGGAAAGGTTGGTCATAGAGGTGGTGGATATCCATTTTATTGGAGTGAGAGATTTTAGTGAAGAAATGGTGCGATGTTTTTCCTCATATCACATAAATATGGGTTGTTGTTGGTTTTAAGTACTTTTATGAACCTTTTTTGGATTGGAACTTATAATTCCACAAAACCTTTATCTTCCATTATAAGACATTATAGTGGCATGTTGAGTTTCTTCTATATATTCCCTCTATTGAACACTTGGAACGTTATGGGAAAAGTTCATTTCCAAAGGTAGATCTTGATGGCTAGGAGCTTGTCACCAGCCCTTGGGGATTGGGAATTCCCTTCAAGCCTTACCATAGGCTAATTCAGTTTTCTGATTTAGGGAAAACAAGAGTCAGGTTTTGAAAAAATATTAATCTTTTCAAACATTGAATAATCTAAATAATTAGTAAATATTTCATCTCACAATTCTTCTATAGGAATAAATTCTAAACTAATATCTCCCTTATACACATTGTTATGAATGAAATGATATCACACCACAATATGTTTTCCTTGAATTTCATGGAGTATTCCAACAAATATAAATCATTGATGAATTAAAAAATACAATAGTGTCCATTAAAAGTGTATATAAAAATTAGAAAACTTTTTTCTAATCCAAAGTATCTATGAAAAATAGATCATTATTGTTACTTACTCAACTTCATCCATTTAAAAACCTAGTGAAATCTATTTCCTTTAACTCCATGATACCAGACACATAAAGGGAAAATGACACATTTCACTTGTACTCTTTCTTTCAATCTTACAACCTTTAAAATTTAAATATGAATAACTCATCAATTCCAATGAATTATTATATGGATTGAACCGTCTAAGGTTAATATAACCCTTAATATACATTATAATTATTTTTTTTACTATAGACAAGTAACTTTCCATTAGGCCATCATAAAATAGTACACACACATAAACCCACTATATATAAGATTAGGTAAATAATTTTAAGATATACAATAATTTTAATCAGTCCTCTAAATGATTTATGATCAACTAATTTACCATCAAAAAATTTATCTATCATCTATAAACTAATAATAGGTGTACTATTTTTTTATAAGAATATAGTATAAATATCTTTAATAATTTAATTTCATACTTACTTTTATTATAAAAAATTCAATCTCCCCTATGTTAGATTTCAAATCCTAAAAATAACCTAATTCTTACCCATGACACTCATTTCAAAATAACTAGTCATCAAATATACGATTTCCCTTAAAATAGATCCACTAGTTGAACAAATTTAATTTAGTTTTTATAAATTTGAATAATTAGAATATAGTTAAAATACCTCTTTATGAACAAATTAGGATAAAATTTTCCTTTGTTAGACTAATTCATTAAAATAACTATCATAGCCTCTCATTCTTGGATTATGAATCAGGTTTTAATCCATATAACTATCTAATATGATTAAAAACATGTTCTATATTTTTCTCCAGATCAAAATCATCTGATATTCATACATATAATTTTCTATTGTAATATATTCATTCAAAAAGTAACATTGAATATCTATATGATATTACATGAAACCTTGATTTATTTTATGCCTGAATGGCCGAAAGGCCTTATTTTTATTGATTTTTGATAACCCCCTTTCAAGAGATTACGGGGAACCCTTTCAAGGACTGTAGGCTTAGAGATTTCATAACCCATAAGTCTTCCGAAATATTTTTATTATAACTACATGAAACCGATCCTCCCCAACTTCTTCATCATGATGTTAGCTCTCCACCTTCACATGGCTTTTTCGCCTAGGCTTCTCATGCATGCACATGCTGGTCCTAATGGAAATTCCATACCCTCTCTTTATGAAAAATCCTCTTAGCTTCTGCACTGGTGAATAAGCCTTCTCTGATTCCTCATCTGGAGTCTCCTCCATATAGATCCGGTCTGGTCAGTAAGAAAAATTTTAGCTATCCCAAAGGCTTTGAGGTGGCCATGAGGCCTTGAGGTGGCCCAAAAGCCTTACTTGACCGAAGGCCTTTACTGGCTTGAAGGCCTTAAAGGACACGAGGCCCAAACCATTGCCCAAAAAAACCAAACATATGAATAGTTCCATATGCTACAGTATAAAACTGTACCTACTACAGTACCCAAAAATTATTTATCCACCCAGTTTTGAACTTTTGTCTCTTGGATGAACTTGTGGAGTCCTCACCAACTGGACTTAGGCTCATGTTCCCTTGATTTATTTTATAAGAATGTAATATTTGAATATGTTTTAACCATGTAATTTTTTTGAACATCCCACCATAGATAATTATTTACTCTTAGATGAAACCTCGAGATATTATTCTATTACTGTTCCTTATAATTTTACTAGATTCACTAAAATTATTCTTGAAAATTCATCTAGATCGAATCAATCATTGAACTTTGTGTGGTCAACCAAATAACAATTTTTTTACTTGAAAATTAGTTAAGAACATCTTTCATGTACATAATTCAGTTTAGGCTATTTAATTCATATATAAAATCTTTTGAAAAAATCTATGATAAAAAATTATAATGTCTATAAATATTTGTTACAGTATTACTTTTTTATAAAGTATTGATTCAACATCACAAAACACTTTATAAATTAGATGTTCTTGAAGTGTCTTTGACATATTTTTAGATCTTATTTATCCTCTCCCAAAATAAGACCTTCTCCTTGAATATGATTTTATATAGGTAAATAATTTTCCAAAATTCAACTCTCTAAAGTATTATTTAATTTGATATACCTTATTAGATTTATCCTATGAATTCATTTCCTCAAAATTTGTTTGAACCGATTCTGAAAATATCATAGTCCTTTTTTATAGACTCTATAATCATTACATATATGAGAATATCCTAAAAATATACCTTAATATGATTTGGAATCAAACTTATCCAAATTATCATTGATATTAAAGAAAAATACCTTACAACCAAACAATATGAAATATTCGACAATTGACCTCCAAAATTTATATAATTAATAAGGGGGTTTCATGAGAATTGGTATGGTATGAACATGATTTGAAACATAATAATCAATGTGAGTAACCTCTAAGTAAAAATATCTTGGTAATACATGATCACTTAGTACAGTCATTCCAATTTCTTTATGAGTATGTTTCTCAATCTCTACTACTCCATTTGGTTGTTGAATCTTCAGTATTGAGAAATTTTGAAAATATTCGTTCAATTGAAAAAGTTCTCAAAATTATTGATTTTTAATTAACCAATGTGATCACTTCTGATTGATATGACCATCTAGCCTTTATCATTAAAAAAAATTATTTAAGGAAAAAAAGATATACATCATTTCACTCTTATGATCAACAAAATATAATTATGTAAATTTATTGTAATAATCCATAATAAAGAAAATCAGACTTCTATCCTTTAAGATTAAAAGTATGAGTCATCCGAAACTAATAAAAATAAACCAAATATTGTGGTTTTATGTGTTTCATTTTTTTATTCATCTAAAAGACTCCTTATAGTACTTTCCCATCATATATGGGTCATAAATATGATACTTTTCCACTTTGTGTTCAGGATGTTACTATACTCTTTGATGCTCTGATAGCTTGTGAAGAATTATAAAATTTATTTTCATAAAATAATTATACTATAAAACAGTATCTATCTATAAAAAAATTAAATAATTTCCATATTTCACAATTATTTAAATAGTTTTAACTATATATATATTCACCGTGTCGTTATCATAAAACCAAATTGATTCAATTTTAATCAGAAAGTAATTTTCATTTTGAAATTTATCATCTATGCCTTTATCTCATAATTATGTTATCTTAACCAAATTATTTAACAAACCAAACAAATATAGAATGTTATTTATAATTTCAGAATCTCATATAACAACCTCATCTAATTATTTTACCCTACTGTTAGAATTTTCTATAAATGTAACATTTCCTCCAACACATATATTATAAGAAATGATGTTTTTTTTGAATCTCCATTAAAATGTATAGATCATAATCTATCCAATAATTTTATTCATACTATTTTTAGTTTTCCATATATATTTTTCAAAGAATGATTAATTGGGATTCTACTGGAATGATATTTAGATATTTATTCTTTAGTGGGTCTTATTGAATATTATTTTCTAAGAGAGTATTCACTAGTATAATGTCCCTGTATAGTTTAACTAAAACAAATAGTAGTAGAGATACTTTCATTTGATATCTTTAGAAAAAAGTTCATACAAATCTGAGGTATATTTTTATTGTAACCAACACCATAGTTGTTTCTGGTAATCTTATTCATTGAAAAGATCATGTCATAGATTTCCTTGTCTTGTACAAAAATGTCCAATATTTCCTCAAAATTTTTTAATATCACCTTTAGGGTTAACATTTTCCTTCTCAAAAGCCTCTAAATAATCACATACCTTTTCATTATTAATAGAATTGATAATCTTCAGCTTCTTATTCTCATGATACAATAAATTATTTTCCTGAACAAGTTTCTTATTACTCCCTTTAACATCCTAATAGAACTCACATATTATAATAATATTTCTTGAAAAAATTTAACTTTTTTAATAAAATTGTTACTATTAGGCTTATAATAATAATAATGAACATTAAAATTTTTTTTCGAATCCAAACTAGAGTAACCAACATAATTCATTATTTCTATAAAACATAGGTTGGAAGATTCATTATTTGTTCTGTATTCTTTACTTTAGTTTTAATCTTTAGTGTAACTTTATTCTAAAACCATTTATCTATTTTTATTTATTTTTGATTTTTTCCATTATTTATATTACCTTTCTTTGTATAATCAAAACCAGTAAAATTTGTTAGTTTCAAATTAGGCATACTACATTGTTTGTTTCTGTTTCGACAATATTTTTAATTATTTATTCTAAATGGATTTCTGAATCCCACTATTTTCGTTATATATTTTTAAAATAAATTCTCATGTTATGATACCCCATATTTTTAACCTCTTTATAATTTAGAATGAGAGGAATTTGATGAAATGAAATTTATATAATTGAAAGTTACTCTTTATTTTTTGGCTACCTATTTTTATTCAATGTTCTTGAGCTCCAAATCATATAATAGAAGTGAACTAATTAGTTCATTTATTATTTAGTCATTAAAGTCATTAATTTCATCAAAGTATAAATTCATATCATCCCACTTATTTTTTAGTGATATGATAACTTTTCAACCGTTATAGTGTTTCCCAAAGATTCTCTTTGTGTGTTCATTCCATTCTCAATGATTGTGAACCTATAGAAAATTTGATTTGAAACCTTATTTTCTCTTATATTCAATCCTTTATACTATACCATAATACTCCAAACATAGTTATCTATAATGTGTCATCACCATAGTGAGTATCCTCCAAAACTATATAAATATCACGAGTAGTCTTACATGAAGAAACATGGCTAAATACATTTAAGTTAATAATATTCCTAATTTTATAATTTATAACACTCTTAACATCATTAACACTTTGATAATCAATATATTGTTTTGCTATTTTATATAGTTTTATCATTGAGGTATTATGATAAATTCTTAATTTATTGATCTAGGATTCCATTTTTTCATTCCAATAATCGCAACCGTTCATAGCAATGTAGAATGGTTTCTATGAAATCAAAGAATTATTTGGTCCTAAAACTACCATCTAAAATTATCATTCCATTATAATTTTAAGTCGATTAAAATTTCAAAAAGAAAATATAATCTAAAATAGGCTATGATTTAATACCAACTATTTTATCATATGAGTATATGGATGAAATTAGGGGTGAGGGTACATAAAAATTATTACATAAAATAGATAAAATATGTAAACATTATTTATATAGTAGTTTGTCTCACTAAGACCCTCTGTATACTCTTCACACCCCTTTACTCCATGATAATTATGGATCACACTATAAACAGAAATTATCAAGGAGATTCACAACCGAAATACAACATACCCTATTTAATGGTCTTATAATCAAAATATTATGTTCATTTTGATTAGGCAATAAAAATAATTATAGACCTATATATTTTTTATACGTATCTCTATTAAAAAATGTGTTTTTGAAAGGGAAAATAATAAAACAATAACAATTTAAGTATATTGAGTTGAATAATGTAATAAAACTAAATAAAAAATAAAATATATAAATTAATTAAAGAACATAAGGTTTTAGTATTTCTACCAAGTGATGTTGTAAGTTTCAGTTTGTATTTACATTTATAGAAATTTCATTAGTATTATAGTATTGATTATAGTTCATGTCTTCATATTATGGTGGCATTAATCTCTAATTAATGTTTAATATCAATGATTTCAGTTCAAATTTAATGATTCTATAATCTAATTCAATGTTACTTTTGATTATTCTTTCCAAATCAAGAACTATCCATTGGCTAGATTGAATACCATGTAAAAAATTCATAATATATATTTTTCCTTCAACATAGTCATATATGAAAACATAACATTATGTTAAAATAATCTCAAGAATTCATTAGTACATGATAATACATTGGTTCAGTAACACAGCCAGTGTTTTCTTACTTAGATTACATCCCCCACTTAACATAGCTTTGCAGTAGACCTTAACAATGTTTTTACACTTCAATGCCTAGTGAATTAGAGATCATGACATGGACCAAGATTTAGAAATTCAGTCCAAAAATGACACATAAAATTATATTCATAGGATAACGTATTCTTATGAATTATATTTATATTATTTTTTTGATCAATATATCTTAACTTATCGGTACGCTGTTACCACTAACATACTCCCAAAATTGAGTTTGAGACTCCATTGTTCATCTGATATAGTCTTATTTAAATAATCATATCTAAAATGTTACCCATGTTGTCTCAATAGAGTATTAGTTAAATATTAATAATACATTAACACCCAATGTAAATCCTTATTAAAAATATAACAAATTTTATAGTCAAATATAGAAACACAAAATCTTAGAATCTCCCAAACTTCTTTATAATGGAAAAAATAATAAATTATTTATAAATACTATAATAATCCTTAAATTTGAGTTAGTCCATAAAAATCAGAAATGTGAAATAAAAAATATGAAAACTAAAATTAGAGGATCACAATGAAAATTATATTGGCCTAACATCATAATGTAAACCTCCAACACATCATACTTTAGGTCGAATGTAGTATAGGCATACAGTGATAAAATCTTACCATACCATATGTAATCTCATTATCTCCCATTAGGTAAACATTACATATAAACAAACAACATATAATAATATATAAACCAAGAAATAAACTTAGTAACCAAAATATGATAGGAATGGTTATTTTTACCAAAACAAACGAATAATTGGAACATAGATTCGACATTTTCTTCATTAATAAGGAGGAATTGAATATGGGTAACTCGTTCTATGATTAAAATATGGAGTCATCAAAACTAGAAAAATTATATCTTCGAAAATGGTTAGTTTTATCTATGGGTTTCCTTTTATACATCATATAATTTTATTTAAATTATATTTTAATAGTTTATTTATATTATATATCATTTTTTGTCACTACAACATATATTGAAAATGAGTTGAACTATTTATTATAAACATGTTATGATTATTTTACTAGTTAAATTATAATTTAATTCATTTTCATATGATGGTTGAAGATTATGTATTGTATCTTTTAAATTTTACTAATGATATAATTATGAAGTTATTATAGTAAAAAAATTGTGAATTTATACACCCATTTTTATTGACATATCAATATTATAGTTTTGGGTTTAGTTTTAATTAAAACATTCTTAAAGTACATTTTTAAAATTTATTAATAAGAAAAATGATGTAAACACAAAAAATTAGAAAATTTTGATGTTAATTTTTGTTAAAAAGACATCACAAATTAACTTCAACATAATTTGTTTTTATAAAAATAAATATTGAATAAGTGATTTCATGTTTGTTATAAAAAATTAGTCGGAAATAACTTGAAATTTTTTAATCAGAATATAAACATTCGAAATCATTTTTAAATGAGTATGATATTATATAATATATAACCTATTTGTTTTATATTATAACAAATGTCATAAAGTATATTATTTATAAAATTTATTAGAATACACCATATTTTATGTAATTTATTAAAATATATGGAATCAAATATATATTTTCAATATTGGGTATAATAACTATATTAAAAAAATAATAGTAAATCAATATTTTGAATATAATGAAGGATCTCTATAACTAGATTAAAAAATAAAAAAAATGATGTTAAAAACCCCACTTTGTACTATTCATAAGATCTATTCTAGGGAAGAAACTGTCTTTGTTATGCCATATCTTATTTAAAAATCCAAATGTAATCAATGTGTTTCCATTAATCAGAAAACATCCTTCAATGAAAATAATGTGACTATAATGTTTTGTTAATACTATTCCTCCTATTCTGCTCTTATTCATCCAATCAGATATATAATTTTATCTCTCTCTCTCTCTCTCTCTCTTTATGTTATTCTATATAATACTATATATATATTTCAAATATCTAGGCCCTTTAACCCATGGTTGGAATTATCCCATTTTTTCATAATACTATAAGTTCATTTTATGTTCCCCACATGATTTTTTATAGTCAAATTCATCCAATCGATGCAATATAATCACGCATATCACAAATCATGTATCTTTCATTTGAATTCAACTGGATTCTTATAGTTACTATAAATTTACTAAACATATTTTGTATTATACATCCTTTATGATGTGTTTGAGTTTGGTTTACCTACTGACTTTGGGAAGTATGACTCCCAATTCTTGAACTCATTATAAATATAACCATTTCCACTATTTTAATTTCCATATATAAACACACCATGACATGTTATACTATAATCCATGAAATTTTCCATGACATAATAAATACATTAATTTTTCTTTGAAAATCACTCGACACTAAGGATGGAACTGTGATTAATATGTTCATTTTTTAGTAAAAAGGACTCCAAAAATTTCCATTTTAGTCTTTAAATATAATTTCCATCAAATATTCATAAAATTCCATATTATATTATGATTTACACTATGATTTGGGCGTCTATAAATCCCTATTTTAAATCTATACATAAAAATGATGATCACAATTTTCAAATACCATTAAAAAATCAAACTCACACCAAATATTAATCTTATATAAAATAATTAAATATTGTGAGAACATATTTATTTTACTTAGTTCACCCACATTGATCTACATCTATGGAGAATACACTTGATGATGTGTCAGTGTACTAACACCCACTATTAACATACTATATTGGTGTATATACTATATAGATTATGGTTACTTTATTATAGGGTGTACTAAACTTAAATGTTATTTTGGGAAATCTAACTACTCATCGTAGGTTCACTATCTTTTATTCCCACTCAAAGCACTAATTATTGAACTTTTCCTTATTTCATTGTTATGAAAATATATTCAATCATTATAGGGTTTAAAGAAGATTTGAATCACAGAACTCTAGATATGTTTCTTCATTTACATAGACATTTATTTCTTTATTCTATACAATCTAGGTATGATCAACTACTTATAAAAAGAGTTGAATAATTGCACTAAATATTACCATTATCAAATTATTAAACATTCTATGATGGAATTATATAATAAGATAAATTCTATAAAAAATTATCTTTATTATGCTTTGTATCCCTAAAACAGATAGATGTAATTAATGAGATTCAATGAATCATTTGAATTAAATTCATGAAAAAATATATTAATAATTATCTATCAATATGATCTTTCTTATTTCTCTCATATTCTCCTAATCATATCTAGAAATTTCTCTCTCTCTCTATCTTTATGTTTATCCTTAACAATGTTTATTTATACTTTAAATATACATTACATTTAACCAATTGTTGGAATTTACCCATATTATCACCATCATTCAAGATAATTTTATGTTCCTTAAATTAATTAGTGTTGTTAAATTAATCCAATTGAGTTGATCTGATCACTAGAATATTGAACCATATCACTTTTATTTAAATGAAAATAATTTCATAAAGATATATAGATTGTACACAAACCATGTAATGTCATACCTCAACTATTTTATAGTTGAGTTTGGTTAAATTGTTGGCTACATTAATTATAGTTTCCAAATTTTTAACTTCTGATAAATTTTATCATTTCAAATATTTGAATTTAAATGTCTAAAAACACCATGGTGTGTTGTATTCAGAACCATGACATTTATCATGTCTTAAAAAATCTAAAAAATCTATATAAAAATTCCAAACACCATAACATAAACTATGATCAATATTTTTTTCATGTTTAAAAAGTCTCCAATAGTTCCCATTTCATCTTTCATAATATATTTCCATAAAATATCTAGAATAGTCAATATTCCTCTATGATATCCAATAATTTTTGGTCCACACCATCACCCCATTTTTCAATAATTGTGTGAAAACCATGGTAAATATCCTCCAAAATTCACGATGAACTAACCATTTTAGATTTATTCTATCTAATTCATGAACTATGAAACGTAAAACAACATGAAATACTTAAACATAAAATTTTCCTTCAGCAAAACAAATAGTGACTAGATTTCTCTTCAAACCATGAGTATTACCATTTTTCTTCTAAAATATAACCCATATTACTATATAGTTTACCAACTCATGGCCTATAATGACTTTATCTATGAAAAATAATTCCACCATAGCAATTAGTTCAATATTTTATAATAGAAGAAATAACCATGATGTGAAAGATTACAAATTATGGTGTGGTTTTCTCTATCTTCACAGAAAACTTCCATCATTCTCTAATATTATTTAATCAAGATCACCTTTACTAAAATTCATTAGTATAATAGAAAAAATTATCTTATGAAAACATCTATCTAAAATAGATAATGATCTTTTATTCTTCATGAAATTCATACTTAGATTTTCTATACAAAGATAATATCACATTTAATTTTCCATAGATTCAATCTAGTCACTATGATTACTTCAATACTTTTTCTATGAATGTTTTAAATATCAGCATGAATCTTCACATTATGATCTTTTTGGTGACAAAAGTATATAATTTATATGATCATCTAATATTCCACATTCCGTTGTCTTTAAAGTTTCTCACGTTTTGTATTTTAATCCTTAATTTATAACCTTATTTAATATTAAAAAAATCTAATTTCAATTAACTCCATTTTTAAAAAAAAATCCAATATGTAAAATCTTATTTAAATAATTATTAACCTCTAGATATTTGTACTAAATGTTTTCATGAATCCATGAAAAATCATAATATATCTTCCATTACTTTTAAGAAGTAGAGATATTTACCTGCCATTTTTATTTTAATTCAATAGTAAAATAAGAATACAAATTTATGAAAATATTTCCTATTGGCATATAAATTTGTTTAATTATCTATCACTTTTCACTATAATAAAATGTATATATTCTATAGACCATTCAAGAAAACGTCAGTCTATCACTGAAAAAAGAATCATTTCTTCTGATTTAACATGGGGATAATATTTTCATTTAGTTCCAATAATTATCCATTTTAAATAGCAGTATCAATGATATTTTACTTATGTGTTCCACATTTTAAGAGATTAAATATTACTCAACTACTTCCCCTCATTAATTAATAATTTTTCCCTTTTATTTGATCTATGTGTTGAGTCTTCATGTTATGTTACCAAGGTATATATCACCACTTACTTGAACAATTAAAGATTCATCTAATAAGTTCATATTTTGTACAACCATTGCTACTCTTCCCTATGTTTTTAACAAGTGAATATGAATCTTTATTAAGGGTTAGAAACATATCCTTTAATCTAACAGAGTAAAAACTTATGGTATAAAAAATATGATAAGTCACTATGTTTATTATTATCTATAATGCTCACTCAGTTCGTTAATTGTATAAAACATGAGTCTTTACTTCATTAAACCATTATACATATGATATCAATAACACTTTAATAATATTATCTATTAATATACATTAAAACATATTTTTTGTGAGACATACAATTTATTATATTAAGATATCTCAATTCACAACTCATATCTCCTTTACTGATTGAGGCCTACAAACTTTTAACCTTTTCTCAAACCCCTATTTTTTTCTGATTTAAACAATAATTTTAAGAATTATTTTCACTAAGGGATTATCATTTCAACACCCATAATAATATTGAAAAAAACAATAACACATTAATAAATGAATAAAATTATAAAATATGTCTTGATTAAATATTTTTACTTATCCATAAATCTTGAGCTATCCTTCTTTAATATTTTAATACACATGGAATATAGTTAGAAAACCATATAGTTTTCTATATTTTTGTTGATTCTAATTAAAATTTTATATTTTTATACCAATTTCATTACTTTAAAATAACTTTAAATCCTTTATAGGACATTGAAACCACTTGAAAATTTAGATCCAAAAATATAGTACTCCTTTAACATAGAAAGGAATTATAAACTCATCATTCGTCACAATACATTCCCCTTATTAATGGTACCACCCCCATAAACATATATCACTCCAATAAATATTATTATAGTCAAACACATTGGGAGAGGGGTAATTACTAACTATACTCAAGTAGAGGAGTGTGTTTGGTCATGGTGAACCAACCCCTTTATTACAATTAAGACATAAGAATCTGTTGTGGTTTTTCATTGGGTGTCACTACTTGTATAAATCTCTTCCAGACTATATTCATTTTAATTATAGATATTATTTTTTCAAATCCAAATATAAAGTCAAATTGATTATAGTATTTCCAATTTTTCCATTTAATACTCCTTTAATCTGTCCACAATATTTATTTCTCAATGTTATTTTTATTCCATTGGTCTTCCTCTATTTCTGTATATTGGAATTTATAAAAATACCCAGGCCTCATTCAGTCTTCTCCTATTTAACATCTATAAAAACTACCTCATATTTACTCATACTTATTGAATATTTCATCAGGAGCTCATCATTTTATTAATCAATAATAGGGGATTCATTTCTTTTTATCATCCACCATTTATTTTATTCTCTCCATGATAGATTATATAAGATCTTATTCAATGGTATATGATTCAAAATCTATTACTTTTCATATTATAAATCATCCAAAACCTTGAATCTATTTTTTAGTGAAATAAATTTCTATTCATTTTGAACTTTCCTATCCATTTTCATACGAATATTTGATATCCTCTTAGTATTTCCATCACCAATAATACAACAATACCTTTCTAAATTTACATGTTTATTATAAAAAAACTTTTATTATAAAATAATACCACATGAATGTTTTTCTCGATTGATATGTTTCACTATATCTCCTTCCCTTTTTGATCTTTGGAGATTCCAAACATGTAGACAAAGTGTGTTTAATAATTAAAAAATAGTATAACTTCAATTCCACCCCCATTTTATCATATAATACATATTGTTATGTTGGAGTATTCCAATCTTTGGTACTACCATGGGAGGGATCTCTATCTTTCCCATTGACTATTTCAACCATACATAAAGAACATTGATTTTAAAATCCTCCTCCTTTAATTGATTACATATATTCTTAATTCTATAATAATATGAATTTATTAACATCATACACTCTTCAAATTTTATCTTGATATTGATATGTTTAGCTTTAAGTTTCTTCTCCCAGACCATTTTCCACAACTTAATGTTTAGGATATCTATGTAAATTTTTTTTCCTATTTATTTTTTTACTCATCATTTCAATGGATCCCCTTAGGGATTACATTGATTGATTTAATTTTTTATTTTATAAATTTAATACTATTATATAGTTACATTTTCATCCATTAATTATTTCTAAATAATCCATATATTTTCATAAGGCTTAGATCTCTTATTTATTTCTATATAAACATTCACCGAATCAAAAAATCGATGTTGTTTCTAGTACATAAAAGGAATCAATAGTTATTTACCTCTAGATGTGATATTTTATATATCTATATTTTCAAGAAACATATACAATTGTGTTAGTTTCATATGATAATAATAATAATCCACACCAAGTTGAGACTCTATGGCCCATGAAATATTATAAAAAGAATGAGACATTGTGTTTTACAAATGTAAAGGAAACCGAATTCATAAATCAACTCTAGAATTGATTGATTATTGTTATATACTCTTAATAAAACAATAAAATTGTATAAAGTGTTTGTAATTAAAATATACAATCTATATATTGGGTACAAAAAATGTTAATATGTCAGAAATAGTACATAAAATCCTCCAAATATGGTACAAGACTATTTGAGGGGTGGGGGGTGATATTTTCAACTTGATATCCTTCATAATGAAGGAGTAAATCTCATGGAAAAGTTTTACCAAGTTGTTAAATATCTCATTCTATATCACTAGGATCACCTCTTCAGGTAAATCAATGGAATGAATAATATTAACCTCAATGGAATAGTTTAATTTTTTAGAGGCATTCTTTTTCTTCTTCATTATATTGGAAATAAATAAATGTTATCTACTTTTTTTCATCAATATCTCACCATAATAAAATTTACATGTAATCCTTATGAAGGTTTTATTTATACTATCTATTTTTATATGTTCTTCATAGATCTCCTATAATAGTTCTTATATTAAAAAATTATTATCACAATGAAGGGTTTTCTTAAATACCTCATAAGTTATCTAACTAACCAAAATCCCCTTTTCCCTCCCTTCATGAGCTATTTTACTATGTATTTACAAATCAACTTCATAATTTATTTACTCTAGTACTTAACTATGTCAAGACTCTAGAATAGAAAGAATCTTATTTTCCAATATTTAAAGTTAGATCCATAAAAATAGGATTCATTAATGAATCCAAATAAGAAACTAAATCTAAAAATATATTTGTTAATCTATGAGATTGGATACAACTTTTTTGGAATAGTTGGTTATGATATTATCCCTAAATCACTCTATGGGTGGGGGAGGGGATTTAATTCAGGGGATGAAAGTGTTAAAATAACTTTTAACTAAACCATAACCAGTAATAAGATCTTGATCCTATGTCAAAATAAAAAAAATTCAATATATAAATCACATAATATCATTTTAAAAAAATATAATACACATATAGAAATTAAATTACATGATAGCATAAGTATTTTAGTGGATCATATATACTAGCTTATGTCCTAGGAGAATACACATGATGATATGCCAGTGAAAACATATTAATGCTGTCTTAAATTAATTATATTTTAGATGATTAAATTTAGTATAGGTTTGTTACTAGGTTATCTATCAAGGACCATTATATAACTTAATTATGAATTTCAATGATTTTTTATAACATAATACTAAAAGAGTAGGGTTTAAACTGATTCCAAGTAAAACAGTGACCCAAAATAACTAAAAAAAGTGTGTTCTTTTTGAAATTTGAAAGAAGATTTTATAATGTTATATAAAATTTATCATTGAAATGTTTATATAATTCATGAAAACATCCATTATCTTTTAAGTTAAAATTTAGTTGGTTTATTTATTTTTTTGAGGTTGAACAGTGATTTCAATTTTTCTCTTATCCTTTGAATTGATGCTCTTAGATTCAAGCCTCAGGGTAATTATCATTTCATCATGGTAAAATAATTGTGATATGTTTGGTGGAATAAAATACACACAAAAATATTAGGTGAATGATAAGGTAAATTATTATTATTCTATCCAATAAAAATATTAGTTTCTCACTTAAAAATCATAAAACCAATCAATTCAGAAAAAGTGTGCATTTATATTTATGTAAAGAATGATAGTGGTAAAATTAGAACCATATGAGGATAAAAATAAATTAAATTTATTAAAAACCTAATTACACCAAAATATTAGTCACATGATGTACCATAACATGATTTATAAGTTCATATCGACCATGCAATGATCACCCACTATTTAGATTGATATTAAGAGGATGAGGAAGCTCATATGACACTCCACCTTCGTCCTTGATCTCCCTATGAGGATAAGAAGATCCAAAACATATAGGAAAATAATAGTAAAAATTTAACTATATAAAATCATATAACCACACCAATTTTCAGAAATGTTTTATGAGATACCCAATGAATGTTTTTTAAGCCAAGGTCGGTTGTATTTCTTGCACACAGATTTCTCAATAAATTTTTATTCATTGTTTAGGCTTAGTAAACAACTTTATATAGAATTTTACAAAACTAAATAGTTTTATAATTTTAGATTTTATGTATCCCTATAAAATTCTGTGGCCAATATATTTAGAAAATGGGATATATGTTCAGAATACAATGTTTTACACTTGAATTCATGCAATTTGAGTTTCTTAAATATACCACTACATTTGGTATTTTAAATGGGACAATTGAGCTTATTTTTTTGTAACATGTTCTAGAAAATAATATTATGTATCCATCCACTAAAGTTTATCACAATTTTATAGTCATATGTTTAAAAGTTTGAAAATAAATTCACATATGTTTGGAATTTTATACAGTTTGACTCATTTTGATTCAACTTTATCTTAGGATCTCCAAATAACCTCCACCTATAATGAAAACATCAAAATAGTTGAAATTTATCCTTTTAACACTACATAAAATGAATTAATTATATTATATGAGAAATTATATATATATATATATATTAGAAATTAAGAATTAAAACTATGTAAATAATGGTAATAGAGTGGGAAAAAAATGTGAATCTTGATGTGATCACACCCCCAAACCTAAACATTAACACTCGTTAAAGATGTAATTTTTTTTAAATGACATATGAATATATTAGTTAGTTCCTAAATATTTATAATTTAAATTAAATCACATTCATAGTATTAATTTGTGAAAATTATGAACCACAATAAGTAGTCAATCTCAATATGAATTGAAGGAAGAGTTTCCTAAATTGCATCACAATGAAATTTAAGGAGATGTATGATACAAATATTAGAAAAAAATTCATGAGTCAAACATTCCACTAAATACCCATGTGTGTGTGATAAAAATTTCATTCTTATATTTCTACCTTCAATTCAATAAATATAGTTCATTTTAATAAATTTCAGCTTACTTTGATCTTTTTAATTGAATCCAATTTATACCATTGACAATAAAATTTCGAACCCACACATTGAAGCAATATCATATGTCAAATTTTTTGTTTTTGTGTCTCATATGTTTCATGGTAAAAATAACAACATCAAAGAAAACTACAATAATAATAATATTATAAATAATAATATTTTTATTAATATTATTATTATCAATTTTAATTTGGTATTTTTTTTTATTTTTTTGAATAAAAATAATAGGTATCTACTATAGTTCAATACGATACAATAATAAAATTGATCTCATAAGAAACATACATATGAAAGAACTTTTTTTAAAACTGAATAACATATACCAAACATATATATACCTTTATTTTAGAGGAAATGATTCCATTTTATTGGTTTTGTGAAATAATATGTAGATATTTAATTGAGATAATAGTTTGTATAAAAATTATATAGATTATATCAATATTTAAATGGTTTTATAAATATATCATCATTTATATCGTAAATAAAGAACAAATTTTACAAAAATAACACATCAATGTTAAATATATTCTCATAATCAAATTCCATCAATAAAATATTTTTTTAGTGTTAAATATTAATGAACTAGGGAAATCAAACATGAATTTTCAATAAACTCCATAATGAGATATGAATTTAAAATTATTATTCTAGTAAAAATGTTATAGAAAAAAAATAATAAAAAACATAAAAATAATGTGAAATAAGAAAAAAGAGTGAAAAAGAATAAATATGATTGAAATGTGAGAATACCATGAAATAAGTAAAAAATATAGAAAAAGAAGATTGATAACAAAAGTCTTAACTAACTCAAGAATTTATCCACCCCTACACCTAGAATTTCCATTTTTACACTATTTTTAAAGATAAGGTGTGAAGGAAGGATATAACCCAATAGGTGTTACTAATATATGGATTCATAAAGGTGGAGTTCCTCCAATTGGGAATATATAAGTGTTTAATAGAATTACTTCAGCTAATACCCATGGATGGTGAATACATGTTGTATTTTATCATTTTAAACCTATACAACCCAAAATGTTTGATATTAGTGTTAGTATATGTGAAAAACCAATGAAAATGAATCTTTCTTTGGTGAATAATTATCATTTCATTATAATGGATGACTGTATTCCTAATTTGGTCCTACTAATGAAGGACGAGGTGATCATGGGCTGCCTTGGTAATTTCCTTATAGATTTTGTATTTCTTTTATGATTATCTTAATATTTTATAAATCTTTGGAATATGTAATTTCATTTTATCTTCAGTACTAGAAAGATTATAATTTCATATTTTTATGGACCAAAAGGCCATGTGATCTCTATAAATTAGGAGGTGATAAAAATTTCAATATATATGTTGTCAAGGTGACATGCCAATGGGTGTTTTAAAAATATAATGGTCGACTTATAATATATCATTGAATTTAAGAATATAATATTTTCTATATATTTATGATTTTTGTGGAATAAATTATTTCATATCCTTATTATATACCTCAAATTAACAGTTAGGGTGATAAAAAAAACTTGATTCCCAAACCCATAAATATACATTGTTTTCATTGTGTAATTATAGAAATGATAACACTTGTAATTAGTGTTGAACCTAGGTAGTCCAACCCTAAAACTGACTTGGGTTATAAAAAATTACCAAACTACCTCTGATTCATTAGACTATATGGATCCATCTTCTACCCATTTACACTAATAGTCCACTTTAAGAAGAATCAATTGGTTTAAAAATAAATTATGATATAAAACCATAAAGTTAATTCTCCACTAATGAAAATTTATAATTAAAATTAAGGGTAATTTTTGGAATTTCACTTCTTCTTAAGGAATTACATCTACTTTGAAAATGAGGACATTCTATACAAAAAATAATTGGCAGTAAAAAATAATGTTTGAAAAAGTATTCCAAAATCAAGTACTTTACAATCAGTCAATTAGGGACCAAAGTGGCCCCCAAATTTAAGAGTGAGACAAAACTAGAGTGTAGACTAAAACATACCATTGAGAACATAATGCATTGAGACATTATCACTAAATGTGCACTGATGTTGGAGGTTATCCAAAATTTGTAACAACCTAGGTAATTTTATGACTAATCATAATATAAATTAATTTAATTTACATGGTTATAATTATTATAATAATATTATAAAAAAATTTAGTGAAAAAGAAAATGATATATTTCTAATGAAATTTCGTTTTTAGGCATTATATGGATTTATTTAAAATATGAAATTACAAATTATAGAAAATATAACTAGATAAAATGAAATTAATTTTTTAATTAATCATTTTATAATTATATTAGGATTATTTTTTTGTAAATGTTTTAAAAATTTTGATTTTTTTCATGAATAGTGGAAAATACTATATATTTATGAAAACAATAATTTATTTTTAGGTATTTATAAATTATTCTTATATTTTTGGATTAGTTTTAAAATGAAATCACTTCCTTTTAATTAATCATAATCCAATTATAGTCCTTCTAATAAATGTTTTACTTGAATTTGAAATAGAAACATTTTTATACTTAAAATGACATTTTACAGAAAAGTTTATTTTCATCATATTTTGAGGGTTTAATTTTAAATTAAACTATAACACTTATATAAATTTAACACAAAAAAATGAAATAAATTTTTTGAATAAATTGGCACGAATTTTATAAATAGAACCCTCTGATTTTTTTTATTATGAATAGTAACTATAGTAATAATTATCACCGTGGTAGGGGTAAATATGGTAGTTAATGTTAAAAATATCATGAAAAGGATTGAAAATTTACCCCAAAACCTACCATTTTACAATTAGATGAGTTTAGTTTTTTCCATTTTGATCCATATTTATAAAAAATAGAAAGTTTGTTCAATATTTATTTTATTTGGACTTTTATAATATTCAAGTAAAAGATATTGTAAAAAATGTCACTTTATTACTTTTACTATTTATAATATTTTTTATAGTAAAAAATAAATAAAGTTTAGTTTTAAATAGGAATCCTAAAGTTAGATTATTTTTTGTCGTCTTAATTTATTTCTAATTTGTAGTGTCAAAATGATTAACTCAAATGCTTATGCAACGCTGACACATTATTATTTTTAATTAATAGAAAAATAAGACAAATGATTTTAAAAATATTAAAAGTAATGTAATTTGATATAATTATTTTTTCCATATATTTTTAGGATAAATATAACATATTAGAGATTTTTTAAAGTATTATAGTAATATTTCTTTGATTTCATGTTATTTTAAAAGTCAAATTAAATAAATAGTTCTACAATTGGAAATAATGATGGTAAATAAGAAATAATATATAAGAAAATGATTTTAAAATTCCAAAATAAATTATATTCAGTCCTAAGAATAGGATATGGATGATAAGATCAACCATGTCCAATTTAAGGTATTTTTCCTTTTATATTTTCTTTCTTCGCTCATTTTTTTATAAAGACCTTGATAGCATAATAAGTGTCAAAAGGGTTAACATGTGTTAAAACCAAAAGATAAGGCTTAAAATAGAGATTAAACTTTTGAAAAAAATTTGATTAGGGGATTTTAACCCATCATCATACTATATTCTTAGTATATCATTACAGATCCATTTTACAAAGAAAATTGTTTTGTATTATTTTAATACATTATGTAATTCCAAGAGTTCTTCTCCCATCTCTTTTAAAGGAAAACTCCTCTCTTATTTTATTAACACTTAAAAACACTTTTGGTTAGGAAAATATCTAACCAAATACTATCCTAGAATACCTACCATCATTATATAGGTCTTGGTTTTGGTATAATACCAACCTTATAGGGATTAAGGTTTAGAATAAATGATATTTTCTGAAGAATAAGGATAGATTTTAACAAAATGTTTTTGATTTATTTATTCTTTCAAAACTGTAAAATTTATTAAATATTTATGAAAAAAGAAAAAATTATCTCATATATATTGATATGATATTATGTTAATTTTATACCTTATATCCATCCTATTCTACCATGAAATGGGAAACGAAACCATCAATTCCTATGTATAATGGATTACCACCTCTTAAACCAATGTAATTTATTTTATAACACCTCCTCTCATAAATGGATATAATTATAGATTTAATATATATATATATATATGAAAACTGAAATATTTATCATTATTTAAGAAAAATACATCTTCTACTTTCTTTCCTCTATATTCATTGAAAAAAGATACCATTGTTCATGTAGAGACCCGTATCTTGACGTACATGGACATTACATTACTTTTGCGGAATAATTAGTACATAACAAAAACACACACACAAGGACCGTAATAGTTTAGTGTCTTTGGAAACTCAGAATATAATATTCTAATCGTGGTGAAAGATCTTCAAAATCTCCCATAAAGATCTTCTTCTTTTTACCTAAAACCTTTCTTTATATCCTGGGGAAAAGAAAACATAAAAGGGTGAGCTCAAATGCTCATTAAGGGTAAACAAAAGAAATATAAATCACATCATATACATAAGCACATAACTTTTGGAAATCTTAACCTGAAAAAGAGATCATAATTTCATAACATGGGGTAAATCATGGCAGTGAAATGTAATCACAATAATCATAACTTAAAACATGAAACTTTGTGGCATACACACATAATCATAGAGAATCATTTCTTGTTAGTCAAGACTCATTGCCAAGACTATCTTAGTGGACAAAGTCCCTTTCTGAACCGAGTCACCCTCGTTTCAGTCCTGTTTCACTGAACCGGTATAACCTACCGTTCCAGCCATGTCTATCTCATGATATATAAAATATTTACCCAATGCATTGGAGGGAGATATAGGTCCCACCCATCTCATAATGATACCATTCTTATGTGTGCCACAAAATCATAAATCATACATCATTGCATAATCCATGTAATAAAATGGGATTCTTAAATATCATGCCATCATAAACAATTGATATCATTTCATCATAAGAAAATTGAAACCATTTAAATCATAGAGACATTTTACTTGAAACATACATATCAAATAACTTCATCTTAGATGGAAAATAGTTTTGAAAAAAACACTTGAAATGAATTCTTGAGGAAAATATCCTTTCTTTTTTAAAAACATTTTTCCTTTCTTAACATGTCATAAAACTTTAAACTAAAAGAAGTTGATTAAAAATAAACTTGAAAACTTTTAAATGAAGCTTCATGGAAATAATGTTTTAAAAATCCATTCATGTCGTATAATTTAAAAAAACATTCTTCTTGTACTTTTTTCGGAAAAGTCAAAAAGTACCTCATACGAAAAACGACAAAAGATTCCTTTCATATCTTTTACTAAAAACTCACCTTAGGGTAAAATTGGATATAAACTATTGCAAGTGGATGGAAATAATATTACATATTGAGGGAACATGGATGTGGATGATAAAATACACCCCAGTAAATACTAAAGTATAAACAATCTCGGATAAAAATGAGATTGGGATATTTCCCTTACCTTAGGTCCGACTTGCTTTGTAAGTGTCCGAACCTCCTGTATAATGATTTAAATAATTTCATTAACTTATTACAGAATCATATTCATTGTTATGATATCATATATGGTTCACTTATGACTTTATATTACCCGTTCTTTTGTAAATTCCATGTTAAAGAAGCGTTTTGGGTAAAATTGTTTCATTTATCATAGGTGTTTGGACTTGTTTTTATTGACATTATTATTACTTATAACATGATTTACTTACTACCAGAATATAAAACATGATTTATATATCATATATATTCAGTATATATATATAATAGATAGATAAATGAAATGAAACACACCGTTCATGGAGACGGTAGTCCGTACGTATGCATGAACGTTGTTTTCCTTTCCTTATTGTCTTGAATGGAAGTAAGTAGATGACATACATATATACATAAATCCAGTAGCTTTATAATGCCATATATTTTATTATTATTGCTTATATATACTTTATAATCATTCTTAAATGGTTAACATGGAGAATGAATCTCATCGCGTCGTGGAGACGGTAGTCCGTACGTACGCACGAGCGATGATATCGTTCTCATGATCGTGAACTTGTGTTGAAGTGTATGTATACTATTTCAGTATCAATATCACTTTATAATAATCATATATAGTTACTCATTACACCATTATACCCATCCAATTAAGGTGGTTGCAGAAAATAGATTACACCACGGCGTGGAGACGGTATTCGGTACGTACGCACGCGCGGTGATTTCCTTTTTTCGTAGGATGGATAGAAGGTTAGTTAGAGTTGTTTCATATTTATAATAACATATCAGTATATAATAAATACTGATGTTATTACATTATCATGAAACAACTAAAGAAGAAGAAGTTGAAGAAGAAAGAAATTAAAAAAGATCGGTAATGGATATTACCTCTTTTTGACGCGCCTTCACTTAACCTCCACTTAAAGAACTAAGGATGGTCTTTGAAGAAGCCAAGGACCTCTAGGATGGCACTAGGGAAGTGGAGAAGAGATTTTGGCAGGGGTTGGCCGAGCTTGAATGCTCAAATTGGTGTGAGGAGGAGAGGGAGGAGGTGCCCTTTTATAAGGGAGGAGAGGGGTACCTTTGGAATAACTAAAAATATTATTTTATTATAAAGTCAATATCGGTTTTAAATAGCTCCAAATTGATATATTTCAAAGCTAAGGTGGGGATGGGTCTAAATACTCTCATCCAATAGAATTTAGACAAGTTTAGGTTCCTATTTTATCCTTATCATTTAGATTTAACATTATGTTAAATAATTGTACTTTTAACGTGTCTTCTTGTGTTCTTACACTATAAGGTTAATAAACATACTATAAGAAGCCAAACGAACCCCAAGTTTTTTATTATTAATATATATAACCTTATCTAAGTCATTTGGCCGACCCTTATATTTTTAGGAATAAAATAACAATTAATAATATAATATTTGTTTTAAAAACTATTTTATGGCAATTTTGACACTACTTAGTAATTGATTTTTTTGAAAATGATAACAGAATGATAAGTTAAAAAAAAGTTAATTAAATCAATACTAACATGTCATATTAACCTATAAAATTAGTGGAATTCATAAAAAGTCTCAAATTATATTTATTTGGGTATTTATAACATCAATTATGTCAATATTTCATTAATAAGATAATTACTGCATCATCGTTGTGCCATAAATAGATTAAATTATTTAATGTCTAAAAATTACAAATAAAATACCATTCTGTAGGAAATATTTTTAGAGTTCTAATTAATATTTATAGTCTAATTTAGCTTATTTATAACCCCGAATTAAAAATGTTTTAGTAAATAAACATTGATTTTACCACTTTTAACCCTTCTTTAAATAAATTAATAATAAATGTCCTAATCTAATCCCAGTGGGCCTAAATGGTCATATTTTATTCCTATGGTTGTTTTTGGTCGAACTACACTTGTACAATAGAATTAGGACATGTGTTAGGGTAATAATAATATCATTTCTACCCTTAATTACCATATTTACTTTTTACCGTGGTAAAAAAAGTAAAAAGTTACTATTCACCAAAAATTATTTTCATCTCATTGAACAACATTTTAGTCCTTGATATTAACCGTGTCTCTAGGATTTTCTAAATTCCACTCACAGAAGCGGTAAAATTAAGTTTTATGAAAAATTCAATTTTTTAACTACCACTTAGTGGTTTCACTATTCATCAAAAATTGAAAGTTTTCAGAAAAATACCAAAATTTCACCCTAGGCTAATTTCGATATTCCGAATCCAAAAATGAATTCCATTTTGAAAAATAAAATTTACCAAATTTCAAAAAGTGGTTATTACTATTCATAACGGCTAGTTTTAATAATATTTTAATAGCATATTGTTGTTTAGTGAAACTCGTTATTGCGTACTACACACGCTATCGAGGAAGGTCGCGATTGCGTGTAATGCAAGGCAAGTCCGGGATGCGTGTTGTGCAAGCTCCTTTTGGTGTAGCGTACAACACAAGACATTAGTGAAATTAAAAAGAATATTTTTCATAAAATCTTGGGCTGTTACATTCTACCCCCCTTAAAATGAATTTCGCCCTCGAAATTCATCGGGGTTATAAATGGTTTACTATTCGAAAGTTTCTTTAATAGAAACCCACATCGTAAAAAGGAATAGCAAAACCAATCTTTAAAAAAGAAAGTATGAAACGTAACGGTTACCCAAATAAACTAATCACTGGGTTTCCACATAGGTGAAAATATGGATATGGAAGAAAAATCTAACCATCATGTTCTGATGGAGAGTGGTAGAGAACATGGCTATGGAAAAGACAATAATCACAAATCCATAAATTTGTGATGATCTAAGGTACCATCTGATTAATCAAATATAAGAGCACTAGGACAACATTTTTGGTTTTCAAGATCGTTTCCCTAAAGTTAAAGAGTTTGAATTAGAATAAATACTTACTTTATTTTGGTACAATCTCACTGTTGTTTGTGCCTTGAACAATTTCTACTTCATCTCTTAAATAAATGAAGTTGAATTTTTATTTGTGAAGTGTTAGCAGATCATGTGATAGAATGACGGGTCATTCCATCTATCTCAAACAAAAGGTTAGCAAAAGTTATTAAATATACATAAGTCATTCTATAGTGAGATTAATCATATATGGTTCCTAAAATGGACTTATACTTCATATATCATACTGCTTAATATAATAAAACTAGTTTCTACTAAACAGGGACTTCCTGTAGGCCAGTGGTAGGCGATAAAGGCCAGTCGCACTTTGGTTGTGGGTTCGATTTCCACAGCCTTGTCCAACGCGATGGGCTGTCGCCCGTCCTGTAGGTTGTCCTTTTTCTAAAACTACATTACTATAACATCCCATCAATAATATCAAAAAAAAGTTCTATACTTAAACAATACTAACTTATGTCCAACATAATCCATTCCAATCTTTAGGCTTATCTAATATACTTCGGTCCACTCTCATAACATAGTGAAAATGATTAACAGAGATTTAATACCATCGTTGATCCCCATATATCATAAGATATGTTTTGTTGGTCACATTACAAACATTCAAAGTCCTTAATCATGTATTCTCTTAAATACCCATTGAAACTTATTGAAAACATGAGTGCTGTTAAAAGTTAACACTTTCCATATACCAAAATCCTCAAAATTCTATATACTCAAACCATGATATAACTTAGTCCTTATATCAATCATGATCTCATGAATACTGTCAAACATTTAATTTTATCCTTATCCCTTCATTATGCACATATCATATACTTTCCAAAATATTTGAATCACTTTTCATGGTTACCAGTACCTTAAAATTATTGAAAACCACAATAGACCAATAAATAAATATTTCAATACACCATAAAAGTACCTCAACAACATTATTCTTGAATACTAATACATAAAAACTTCAGTCCATCCACTTCAATGATTTTCTTGGAATAATTCCTTCCTCGATTTAGAAGTAACTTTTTTGGTCAGGGCATTGAGTTGGGTAATGTCCATGTTCTCCACAAATAAGACATTGAACTCCATAACAGTCTGTCACTCCATGACCCTTTTCTCCACACAGATAACATCGGTCCCTCCATTTGAGGTATTCCTCAAGGTTCTTCTTCCCTTCTTTAGAAATCTCAATCTTCCATTCTTTATGCTTCTCAACATGCGAACATGCATAATAGTTTATCTTCCTCTTCTTTGATGAATTAGGCATACAACTAAATTTCACCTTGTTAATCATATATCGCGATGACTGATTCGGCATAATAATTATGTTTGGACTTCCAAATCCCATTTGATTTGGTTGCTCAGGAAGAATATCATTCCATTGTCCATCATATCCTCCATTATCGTGAATCATCTTGTTTCTAGCCATTTTCTAAAACCCAAAAGAATAGTGTGAGAGGAAAAAATCATAATAAAGGGGGAGTAACTTCAATATCTAACATCTTAGGTTAAATTCTATGATCGTTACCATAGTTCTAGGACTATCCTATACGTATAATTATCCTTAGGGACATCCCTAGACATACCTTAGAAATATCTCTAGGGATCTCACTAACGTTTTCGCATCCTAGTTTCCAAAGGCTGACTAAACTTTTCCTCTGATACCAACTGTAGAGACCCGTATCTTGACGTACATGGACATTACATTACTTTTGAGGAATACTTAGTACATAACAAAAACAAACACACACGGACCGTAATAGTTTAGTGTCTTTGGAAACACGGAATATAATCTTCTAATCGTGGTGAAAGATATTCAAAATCTCCCACAAATATCTTCTTTTTGTTACCTAAAAGCTTTCATTATATTCTGGGGAAAAGAAAACATAAAAGGGTGAGCTCAAATGCTCAGTAAGGGTAAACAAAAGAAATATCAATCCCATCATATACATAAGCACATAACTTTTGGAAATCTTAACCTGCAAAAGAGATCATAGTTTCATAACATGGGGTAAATCATGGCAGTGAAATGTAATCACAATAATTATAACATAAAACATGATACATTGTGGCATACACACATAATCATAGAGAATCATTTCTTGTTAGTCAAGAATCATTTCCAAGACTATCTTAGTGGACAAAGTCCCTTTCTGAACCGAGTCACCCTCGTTTCAGTCCTGTTTTACTGAACCGGTATAACCTACCGTTCCAGCCATGTCTATCTCATGAGATATAAAATCTTTACCCAATGCATTGGAGGGAGATATAGGTCCCACCCATCTCATAATGATACCATTCTTATGTGTGCCACAAAATCATAAATCATACATCATTGCATAACCCATGTAATAAAATGGGATTCTTAAACATCATGCCATCATAAACAATTGATATCATTTCATCATAAGAAAATTGAAACCATTTAAATCATAGAGACATTTTACTTGAAATATACATATCAAATAACGTCATCTTAGATGGAAAATAGTTTTGAAAAAAACACTTGAAATGAATTCTTGAGGAAAATATCCTTTTTTCTTTAAAAACATTTTTCCTTTCTTAACATGTCATAAAACTTTAAACTAAAAGAAGTTGAATAAAAATAAACTTGAAAACATGTAAATTAAGTTTCTTGGAAATAATGTTTTAAAAATCCATTCATGCCGTATAAGTTAAAAAAAACATTCTTCTCATACTTTTGTCGGAAAAGTCAAAAAGTACCTCGTACGAAAAACGACAAAAGATTCCTTTCATATCTTTTACTAAAAACTCACAGAAGGGTAAAATTGGATATAAACTATTGTAAGTGGATGGAAATAATATTACATATTGAGGGAACATGGATGTTGATGATAAAATACACCCCAGTAAATACTAAAGTATAAACAATCTCGGATAAAAATGAGATTGTGATATTTCCCTTACCTTAGGTCCGACTTGCTTTGTAAGTGTCCGAACCTCCTGTATAATGATTTAAATAATGTCATTAACTTATTACAGAATCATATTAATTGTTATGATGTCATATATGGTTCACTTTTGACTTTATATTACCCGTTCTTTTGTAAATTCAATGTTAAAGTAGCGTTTTGAGTAAAATCGTTTCATTTATCGTAGGTGATTGGACTTGTTGTTCTTGACATTATTATTACTTATATCATGATTTACTTACTTCCAGAAAATAAAACATGATTTATATATCATATATATTCAGTATATATATATAATTGATAGATAAATGAAATGAAACACACCGTTCATGGAGAGGGTAGTCCGTAGGTACGCATGAACGTTGTTTTCCTTTCCTTATTGTCTTGAATGGAAGTAAGTAGATGACATACATATATACATAAATCCAGTAGCTTTATAATTTCATATATTTCATTATTATTGCTTATATATACTTTATAATCATTCTTAAATGGTTAACATAGAGAATGAATCTCATCGCGTCGTGGAGACGGTAGTCCGTACGTACGCACGAGCGATGATATCGTTCGCATGATCGTGAAATTGTGTTGAAGTGTATGTATACTATTTAAGTATCAATATCAATTTATAATAATCATATATAGTTACTCATTACACCATTATACCCATCCAATTAAGGTGGTGGCAGAAAATAGATTACACCACGGGGTGGAGACGGTATTCCGTACGAACGCATGCGCGACGATTTCCTTTTTCCGTAGGATGGATAAAAGGTTATTTAGAGTTGTTACATATTTATAATAACATATCAGTATATATGAAATACTGATGTTATTACTTTATCATGAAACAACTAAAGAATAAGAAGTTTAAGAAGAAAGAAATTGAAAAAGATCGGTAATGGATATTACCTCTTTTTGACGCGCCTTCACTTAACCTCTACTTAAAGAACTAAGGATGGTATTTGAAGAAGACCAAGACCTATAGGATGATACTAGGTATGTGGAGAAGATATTTTTTCAGGGGTTGGCCGAGCTTTAATGCTCAAATTGGTGTGAGGAGGAGAGGGAGGAGGTGCCCTTTTATAAGGGAGGAGAGGGGTACCTTTGGAATAACAAAAAATATTATATTATTATAAAGTAAAGTTCGGTTTTAAATAGCTCCAAATTGATATATTTCAAAGATAAGGTGGGGATGGGTCGAAATCATCTCATATAATAGAATTTATACAGGTTTAGGTTCCTATTTTAACCTTATCATTTAGATTTAACATTAAGTTAAATAATTGTACTTTTACTGTGTCTTCTTGTGTTCTTACACTATAAGGTCAATAAAATTACTATAAGAAGCCAAACGAACCCCAAGTTGTTTATTATTAATATATATATAACCTTATCTAAGTCATTTGGCCAAACATTAGATTTTTAGGAATAAAATAACAATTAATAATATATAATATTTGTTTTAAAAACTATTTTATGTTAATTTTGACACTATTAAGTAATTGATTTTTGTGAAAATCATAACAGAATGATAAGTTATAAAAAAGTTAATTAAATCAATACTATCATGTCATATTAACCTATAAAATTAGTGTAATTTATAAAAAGTCTCAAATTATATTTATTTGGGTATTTATAACATCAATTATGTCAATATTTCATTAATAAGATAATTACTGCATCATCGTTGTGTCACAGATAAATTAACTTATTTAATGTCTAAAAATTATAAATAAAATACCATTATGTAGGAAATCTTTTTATCTTTCTAATGAATATTTAGAGTCTAATTTATCTTATGTATAACCCCATATTAAAAATGTTTTATTAAATAAACTTTGATTTTACCTCTTTTAACCCTTCTTTAAATAAATTAATAATAAATGTCCTAATCTAATCCAAGTGGGCCTAAATGGTCATATTTTATTACTATGTTTGTTTTTGGTCGAATTACACTTGTCCAATAGAATTAGGACATGTGTTAGAGTAATAATAATAATATCATTTCTACCCTTAATTACCCTATTTACTTTTTACCGTGAAAAAAAAAGTAAAAAGTTACTATTCACCAAAAATTATTTTCATCTCATTGAACCACATTTTAGTCCTTGATATTAACCGTGTCTCTCAGATTTTCGAAATTCCACATACAGAAGTGGTAAAATTAAGTTTTATGAAAAATTCAGTTTTTTAACTACCACTTAGTGGTTTCACTATTCATCAAAAATTGAAAGTTTTCAGAAAAACACCAAAATTTCACCCTAGGCTAATTTCGATATTCCGAATCCAAAAATGAATTCCATTTTGAGAAATAAAATTTACAAAATTTTAAAAAGTGGTTATTACTATTCATAACGGCTAGTTTTAATAATATTTTAAAAGCATATTGTTGTTTAGTGAAACTCGTTATTGCGTACAACACACGCTATCGAGGAAGGTCGCGATTGCGTGTAATGCAAGGCAAGTCAAGGATGCGTGTTGTGAAAGCTCCTTTTGGTGTAGCGTACAACACAAGACATTAGTGAAATTAAAAAGAATATTTTTCATAAAATCGTGGGCTGTTACAGTTCACGCATATGTGTGGACTACCACCTCCACAAAGTGATGCAATTTAATTTCATCGCCATATTATATAAATTATATATATAATATTATTTAAAATTATAATATTTTATTTAGGATATAATTATAATATTTTAAATATAAAGTAGAAGTTAATTTATTTTCATCATGATCATTGATTATGATCCACATATGATTTTTGACAATTCGAAGCCATCTATATTCTCTATATGATCAATTGAATATTCTCTATTGTCTATTACACAAGGCTGTGTCCAATTAATAAATTATAACATGTTTCGGGCCCGAAAAGTGGATAATGAAATGTAATACTACACAATGATTCAAAAGGAACCACATGTATCAGTTCATGAAAACTGTTATTGTATGAGAACTCCACTAACAATAAATTCTCTTCCTATGAGCCACCAAAATCCATCACAAAAAACCTAAACAACTCCTCCAACATTTTTATTGTCCATTTATGGATAATAATTCATACTCATAGTCAATTGTGTTCCATGAGATTATTGTCATGATTTTAAAAAATGAGATGTATTCCTGGGGTCTCTATTCGATACAATCGAGACTAGAACACCATGCATATTTAAAAATTATAAAATGTATATTTTAGAAAAGTATTCCACTTAATTAGTTTTTAGAATAGGTATTAAGTGAGTTGAATTTGTGAGGAGATCCAAAATCACCCATATAGAATCATGTTTCCTAACCTTCCTTGGTAGATCTAATACAAAATACCTGGCTATAGGCTTCAATTTCACATTAGAATCGGTAAAGATAATGACATAAATGTTGGTCATTGATTATCAAACTTTACCTACTCATAGGTGAGGCATCCTGAGACATACTCCATTACAACTATTTTCATTCAAACTTACTAAAACGATGATTTCAATGCTTTATATATTTTCAGAATCCTAGGGTGAAAACCCCATGTCAAATGGGGGTAGGAGCTAAGTAGTTGTCGTTGACAAGCCGTAGTCATGGATATATGATCTATAAAACATAAAACTGAATTCATATCTAGATTACAAACCCCAATGGTCTCCCCACAATTGAGTTATTACTTCAATGAAACACATCGTGGATCAGATTTCTGAGCAATACTTACATTCACACCCAAATCTAGAAAAAAAAACTAGAAAGAAAACTGAAGCACAAACTTTGTTTAATAATTATATATCTATATCCACTATGAATGAAATTAGCATCCTATTTTCCAAAACCTCTTTATCCAACTTAGAATATGAATTCCTACTGAATTCATCTTTCACAGAGTTCCCGTTACCCAGGGTATACATCATGTCGTAGTCAAACATTTACAGATACTCTGTCTATTAGTGTTGTCTTAAATTAAAATATTTTTGTGATAATAAGTTTTAAAAACTCTTCTGAATAGTAAATTTAGTGAATCTATCACCAAATATGTAATGAATCCATGTCATCAAACAATGGAACAAAAAAAATAATTCAAAATCATGTTTTGGGTAGTTATTCTCCTGAAACCATAACTACCAAGAACCATAAGAAACAAAATGATCTATATAAAGAAAACACATCCCAACCCATACCTTGATGAATCAAAATAGGCAACATATCATAGTCCAAACATTGGAAATGTTTGTATAGTTATTGAAGCATTTATAACCCTAAGTTCTTAAAAGGATTTGTGACATTCCACATTCTGTTTGAGAGTAATTACTTTTCTCATAAAATATATCATTGGTGATTCCAAATAGGATAAATAAAATACAAAACATTTATATTATCGCACTAATACAAGGAAACTATGTTTATCAAAGAAATTATTTAGTGGTTTCCAAGATATAACATCTTTTACCTTTTACATATCTACATAAACACATTTTTCATAAATTAAATGGAAAAGGAAATGTACCTCATGTATCTAGAAATAAAACTTTGTTAAATTGGAAGAAAAATTATTTTACCATAATATACATATCACTATCATAATCTATTGATAATGATATGATTTTCTCCTTGAATAAATTAGTGTATCACAAATAAACCCCCATAAAGGAATCGAGATATATTTATAATATTTGATTCATAAAATCTATAAATATATTTGGTGAATTCGTAAGAAGAAAATGCACATTGATATATTTGTAATGGACATATCTTCTGTTAAAGGATGTGTTAATGATATCATCCTTCTGAACACTCAATTTTTTTTATCTAGAATGTAATTCAATTTTAGAGAACCATTAGGATCCACGCAATTGATCAAAAATATCATCAATAAATGGAAGAAGATAGAAATTATCTATCATAACTTGGTTAATATTATGATAATATAGAAAAATTGTAAGAGTTCCACCCACTATCATTAAAAATAGACATGAGCATGACCATAGATATGTACTCTGTCAAACGTACCCTTTAATTTCAAAATAATCCAACTAAACATTCAATTACCTCAATTTTTTAGTTCCATCCAATATTGTTGAGTTGAGATAGGATTGGTCCCTAGTATGAGATCAATCATAAAATGAACTCTTCTTTTGGGTGGAA
The DNA here is from genome assembly GCA_963277665.1 of Viscum album. Lineage (NCBI taxonomy): Eukaryota > Viridiplantae > Streptophyta > Magnoliopsida > Santalales > Viscaceae > Viscum > Viscum album. The sequence continues at coordinate 805,021,721 of OY728148.1, forward strand.
ACCCAATGAAATTGTGTGGGAGAACCTTAAAAAACTGATTAATAATAGTTCAAAATATGTATTCCCAATAACATCCACTAATGATAAGTAAAGTTCTCCTAAATTATAATATATGGTTCCAACCACCGGTTCCAAAAGTTTTACTTCACTATCCTATACACCTCAATCTCCTCTAAAGAGATCCTCGATGCCATAAATATATGCGAAACTAACATTTTGGTAGTAATAGTCATTGTGAGCCTTGAATGATGTCTACCAATCCATACCCAAAATCAAGTCATAGACTTCCATATTAAGAACAAATAAATCCCAAAATAAAATTATTCCGATTGAATGTAATATAAAAAACCTTAAACATAAAGGCTTGACACTGTCTTTTGATAAGATGATTTTTTAGTTTTAAAATAGAAGGAATCATCTGAACAGACAAAAATATATTATCAACAAAACTATTAGTAACAAACAAGTGGGATGTTCATATATCAAAAAATATTGTATATGGGTAGAATTCAAATGAATCATACCAATCACCATTGGAGAACAATATTGATGAACCAAAAATCATTTCATCATCTCCATAAAATTACTTACTTGGTGCACTTTGCTCTTTGTTTCTTTGTGATTGCACTAGTTGAGTAATCAAGGTGTCCCTAGAGTCATCTTGGATCTCTCTATTTTAACGAAGAGAGTTATTCTGCTAAACTAATCCCATCAATGCATAAGAAGCATGATATGTGTCTCCAGTAACAGACATCAGAACAACATGATAATAGCAGTTAAGAATCCCCATTTATTTTAGTTGTGAAATTCTCTAGGTGGTCCCATACAATCCCACTTGATGTGATCTATTGAACCACACTGAAAACATCATGGGTTACTTTTTCATCATGAATGAAGATTTAATGACCCCGTAGCCTAATTCAAAGGTGTACCAAAACATTGAAATTCAGTTTCCCTCTTATTAATATTCTCAACAATAGAGTACCCACCTATTAATATAGGAATAAACATTGTACCCACAACCATATTTCCTGAGATATCCCTTTCTACAACATCAAATTTATTGATCATCTCTATGTAATCTATTATAAATATCACAAAAAAAATTGAATAAATATTTGGTCATAACACCATCTAAAAAATACATGCCTTTAAGGATGAACTTATAGTAACTTCTAAGGAAATGTGGAAAAAATTCATAAATTTAAGGTCATACTCTACCATGAAGAGATTCTATTACATCAAGATAAAGAAGTATGTATTTCATGTAATCTTAAAAGTATGAGGATATAATTTCTTTTTATATAATTATTCAAAATCCTCCCATGTCATTATTTGGTATAATTTATCAAAAACAAATAATTTACACTGTTGGAATGAAAAATCCTTCAGTATATACCTTTATAAATTCACTTTCATCTCTTCTGGTTTCCTAAATAAATCAATTATTTGATTCATCCTATTCAACCACACATCAAATTTTTCTGAATCACGATCCCCTCAAAAGATGGGTGGATTCTCCTTTTGAAACTAAATTTAATAGTCATATTTCCATATTTCTTCATTCAAATTACCCTTATCCATGTCCTGGAAATACTGGACAATTATTTGAACCAGCAGTTGGTTCACCTATGTCTTAGGTGGAACCACATTTTCAATGGCCTCTTATGATTGTTTTTTATAAATATTAACTGCTTCTATTCACAATAAATAGAAAAAAACATTGTTTAGTCTCATTAAATATAAACTAATGGCTTGGAAATTGAAATTTTCCTCATCAACATTTATTATAACATAGATTTTCTCGATTCAACCATTGTCAACATTTACGAAATTTTTTAAAATATTATAACATTTATTTTCAAAATCATCATTTTTAATTATTTTTCGAACTTAATATTTTTATTTTAATTTAATAAAATATTAAACTCAAATTGAACTATTTGTTCCTTTTGGTTAGTCTTATTAATGAATTTCATAAAACTATCATCCACTAAATCCATATTGATGTGGTGATAAATTGCCTAGAAGGGAATTGAAACACTCATATACCTAGGATGCACCCGTAAGGGGATCTGAGCGGCGAGTTATCCTCCCGTAGTCGCCCTCCTCTCCCCGTGGAGAGACAGCCTCGTTTTCCCTATTTTCACTCCTCTGCGGCTAGGTCAGGCTTGGGCTCCTCCTCTAGGCCCCGGGATTCTGCGACGCTGTCGGATCTGGACCCATGAGCTTAAGACCGGGTTGCGACGAGGTTGCTAGATGTTTCGGAATACGCCACGAGCGGGTTGGTGGGTTCGTGGTCCTCACGCTGCGGAGCTGGCCCTAAGTCGAGATTTCTCATTTGTTTGGGGTTGCAGCTTCGATTTGGGGTGGATGTGTGTGATTTGGGGGTTTTTGGGGTCTTCTCCAGCAGGGCTGAAGGTGGCGACGAGCTATGATTCCTTTTAGATTTTTTTTGTACTGCGTTTTTGTGGTTGGGTCTGGTGGTTTGTTTCCATGGGTTTCTACCTCGCTGTTAATAGTGACGAGAGTTTCTGCCTCGTTTTATTCGGTGAAGGGTTCCACCAGCGGTGATGTGCTGTTTCTCGTCGCCAGCGTGGGTGAGTGCATGATGATGGGCGTCGGTGAAGCTCATCGGCGTTCTGGTGTTAGGACGATTTTTGAATGGTGTAGATCCGTGGTTTTTCGACGACGCCGATGGATGGTGATGGCCGGGTTCTCTCATCGGCGACATGATATCCGTCATTTTTGACGATGTCGATGTAGGCAGATGGCCGGAATCTCTCGCCGGCGACATGGATGGAGGCGGTTGGATTTTAGTCGACTCGCTTCTCGAGGTGGCCTGCGGCTCGAGGTGACGCAAATCGAGGTGGTGTGCCGCTCGAGGAGGCTCGTGGTTCGATTAATGTTTGAATTTGAATTTTATTCGTTGTTTTGTGTATCCCTCTTATGCTGGTTTGAAGCTGGAATGTTGTGAGGTTTTCGGTTTTCCTCAAACCGGGCTGCAAGGGAACCAGCTACCCTCAAACCGGCCATTAGAAAATCAAAAAAAAAATGATTTGCAGCGTTAAACACTCATATACCCAAACACCCTGATAGCATGAAGTTCAACATAAACATGGTAGATACTATTTGTTTATACTCTAAATTTTATGTTACTAAATTAATATCTCCATTCTATAATCCCTAAATATATATTGACACTATTTCCAACTTCAGGACCAAACAAAATAGACACCATTTCCTATTTCATGGGCCAAAAATGGAGATACCATTCATTATAAAAAGATAGATGGAAGGAAAAAAGTTTACACCATTTTTCCCATAATTAAATATGGATTGTCCATGCCCGATAGCATTTATCCCAAAAGATATATAGATTGAATATAAATGATATAATTTGTAACAAACCACCCCTCCTCATTATCTTGAGGAGTGTCTGGGGGAGATATTATGCCTTAGGTGATATACCCAAGACCCCAAAGGCAAGAAATAAATGCCAAGGGCCTCAAGAAAATATGGTGGACAATTTTATATTTGAAAGATAAAACATCCAAACAACAAAAAAAAACAACAAATAAAACCTATATAAGATGCATGATTACAAAATACAACTGAAATCATATCCAAACTAAAAAATCATATCAATGTAAAAGTGGAAGTGCAAATATATACTCAAGATGTACAAAAAGTAAAAAAAAAATCAAAACTTCAAAGTGAAAACAACCCGAACACCCCACTCTCTCTGAGACCCAACTCGACATGAAAAGACCATCGTATCTTGAAGTTTTAATAAAGAACTGATATACCTTACTTTTACCTATGTCTCGATAGATGATATATACAAACAAACAATAGTGACTAAGCATGAGGTGAGTCCAAACATAGTTGTATTTCCACAATCACTTCCCAACTAACAAAAATAGGAAAAAACTTATTAGAAATGTTTTTAAAAGAGTTTAAAATCAGCATAAAAAATTTATATCTAAAAAATAAACATGTTTTTTCAAGGAAGACATAAATAAATCTTGTAAACTATTTCTCATTTGATTTGGAATTTTCTTTTACACATCTAAACACACAAAGACACAAAAACACACTCAGGATTGGATTCATCGTTAACAGTGGAATTTCATGTTCATATATTGTCACGTTTTGTGAGTGGTACTTCATGACCATTATCCATCCCATTATACTCACACCCAACCATTTATGACAAAATTCTGACAATTCATTTCAATAAAACATTAATTTATTTAAATAACATCGAAAAATACATTATATGAATTAATACAAACCATATTTTTAATATCCACATTTTAAAATTACAAACAACATGGGTTTTCAAAAAACCAATCAATTTTTTGAAATTTACAAGAAAATACTAAAAAAATGGATCAAGAATCACAGAATTATTTAACAACCATTTCAAAAAAAAATTAATTCAACAAAGACTTCATGTTATTATTATGTGGATTCGATAGAGAATATACATACATCTAAAATGTTGGTGAAAATGAAGAACATAAAAATAGATCCTCAAGATCCAATCAAAAATCATGTTCCCTTCAATAAATCCAATAATATTTAATCATCAACCACTCATAACACATATATATATCTATAATAAACTATATATATGTTTCTGAGATAGAGAAGAACCTTGGATCTCATAATAATGAAGAATAATGAGCATTTGCCGAAGAATCTAGGCCTCTAACTGACATTTATTCACATAAGGATTGATATCAAATTGAATGATATCATTTATAATGATTTGGGATAAAATGAAATTTTAGTAATGGGATAGTTAAGGGAAAAGGATGGTAAAAAGGTTTAATTTTGATTATATCCACATTTTAAGAAGGGCAAACTGTATGTTGCACGGTTAGGCCACAAGGTTTAGAAACCCATGCGCTAACCATGCAGTGATACTATCTTAATGAAATAACTCACAGGGTTTTATTTAAAAGTTATTAAAAAGTTTCTACATCCATAAACTTACCTCCATTAAAAGATTCATTGTTTATCCTAGACATTCGTATGGTTTATCCCAAGCATGTTCTGACTGTGCACTTATCCAGTGTCAACTATCTTCTATTAAACAATTTCTTGGAGATGCTACATGGTTTCTACTAAATTTACACAAGATTTGAATCTCCATAAAATCCTAATAAACATGGAAAAACACCTCATTAACTCCCATATATTTTCCCAAAAATTATATAGACTCAAAATTCATGAATAAGGGGTCCTATACATGAAACTGGTGGTGCTACATTCCACATACTTTAAATATTCTTTAACTATAATCATATAAGAAAACTGGTATATCCAATACACTGATATGTTATTATGTTAACATTATAACCTATATCCATATACATCTTTAATCAAATGGGAAACGAAACCATCATTCATGTGAATGGATGACTACAGTCTCACAAAGTGATACAATTTATTTTCCATCAATGCCTTTTATGATGAGATGTAATTATGGATTTAATTTGTATTTATATATAATATCCATGACAGATTTATCATTATTTAATGATAATATGTCATCTTTTTTCTTACCACTTCATTCATTAAAAAACAATAATGTTGTTCGTGTGTATATGTGAACTACCACCTCTACGAAGCGATGTGATTCATTTTTCATCACCAAATCAGATGTATGATATATATTATTTTATTTCAAGATATAATATCATATTTATAATATAATTATCTTTATGGAAATATATGAAACCAATTACCATCTTTCCATCATGTCTGTTGAAAAATAGAAGTGTTACTCATGCGTATGTGTGACCTAATGTCTCAAGGATAATAATGTAGTCCATTTATCCTAACCATATTTCATATTTGGTTTTAAAGAAATAATTGAAATATAAAAATAAAAAATATTTCATTATTATTATTCTAGAGATGATAAAATAATGACCTCTCTATCCATATTGAATCTATCAAAGTCATTTTGGATGTAAGAGATAAATATAATCAAAACATCAAATGTGAACTTAATTGAATAACTAATTGAATTCAACATTATATAAAATAAAATAAAAGTAATAATTAATTTAATTTAAGAACGTAAATATTTAGTACAACTCTTGTATTATATAAGATAAAGAAGGTACATGACGAGTTAAACTTGATCTAAGAGACAATTTTCCTTATAACATCATTTCAATTATTTTGATGATTTAGTTTGTAAATATTTTTAGTCCACTTACATATTTTTAAAATTAATTTATTTAAGTTTTAATTTATTAAAAAATTAATTATAAATTATATTTTATGTAACTTTTTTACTTTATTTCAAAAAATTAAAAATTGAATCTTTTATAGATATTTTGAACAAAATGATAAAAGGAATGTTATATTTTAATGAATATGGTATCAACGATTGTTCTCACAACCATAACTATTATTTGATGTTTTCTTTCCTTTAAAATATATTTTTATTTATTCAAATAACACCATTTTTTATTTTTAATGATAATTTTCAAAAATAATTTTAACTGGAAAGGATATGTCAATATATGGAAATGTTTTCTTATATGTGAAAAGAATAATTTTATGTGTGTAATGTTGATTTTTTTAGATTTTATGTGTTATTATTATGTTATGGTTCTTGGGAATTACTTATGATGAAGGTTGGTTCTATTTTAAATCAAGTATGGGAGGTTTTGTGATTCAAATCGAATTCATTGGGTAATATTTATGTTGGAAGTTTACTGTGAAGGTTATTAAATCTATAATCATGAAGGTTATTTCATTTGCAACCATGAAGGATATTTCATTTGTAACCATGAAGGTTATTCCATTTGTAACCATGAAGGTTATTCCATTTTTAAGAGTGATATAAAAAATTAATCCTCAAGTTACCCATATGATTTATTTATTCTTTTTATGTTTATTAAGGTGATATTACCATTTGAAAAATCAGGATAATGAGATTATATTTCAATTAAATATTTTTATATTTCTTAGGGATGAATAATTATAACATTTTGAAAAAGTTTTCATTAAAATTTCATGATTGAAAAGATACCTTTATGATTTATATTTTTTCCTTTATGATTTATTATTAAATGTTTGTTAAAATATTTGGATATATAATTTGATTTCATGTTCAAGAAAATGTTTATTTTTAAACAAAACATTTATCTTGAAAAATTAAATTTTTTATATTTATTCAGGGATTAATAGATTTATTTATTTATTTTATTCAATTACTGAGGTTTTATCTGATCATCCCATATTTTTATATTTTTTATATGATTTTAAGGATGAGTATGGGCAAGGATTAAGTGAAGATGAAAATAGTGATGAAGTTTCTAGAAATGAAAACATTTAATATCTTAAAATATTTTTTGTGGAAATATTGAATAGTAAGTTGAAGTGACCACTTTGTGATGTAATGTTTATTTATTTATGGGTAATGGATTGATCCTCTTAGAATAGAATCCATAAATATACTCAAACGTATTAAAAAAATTATTGACATAAAACTCTAGATTATACAATGTTCAAGGCAAGTCCTTATAAAATTTACCAACATGACTCATGTTTAAGACCCTTAACATGGTTTTTGTTGAAATAAAGAGGAATTCAAGATGGTACTAAAGAATTTATAATATATAAATACCATGAAATAACATATTTCACTTAGTATAATTTATTTTTTAGAAACATTTATTTTATGGGAATGGTGGGGGACGAGTTAATGTTTAGGGATATAAGGATTTTTCTGATATAGTCAACCACTACTTTCTGCACTATTTTGTTATCCCTGATTTCCAAATTGAATTCTTGAAGGTGGATAATCCAAATAATGGGACAAGGTTTTGATTTCATTTTCATAATTTGATACCATGGGGATGCATGGTTAGCGTATGAAATAAAATTATCCATTAACATACATGACCTATTTTTTGAGGAAAATACAATGATGATAAATTATTTTTTTCATGTGAGATAAAATGGAACATCTATAAAAGGTTATAGAATTAGAGGCGGTAAAGTGTAATCTATTTCTTTTTTTAAGGATTATTTTTTTTTTATCAAACATATTTTTTTTATCATTTTAGAGTAATCAAAAGAGTGGATGTGAAATATTGTTAAAGTCACGAATTATAGGATGTTAAAATATTACATTACCTAATATAGATTGGAAAAACCACACATTTTTGGAGAATGCAAAGGATACAATGAAACACACTATTGATTTATCAACTTGGATACCATTCCCTGAAATATAATATTATAGAAATATCACTTATCATACCGTAAAATGGAATTTCATGTAATTTAATTAAGTATTATTTCGAATGAAATGATGTAGTAAAAAACATACACTACTCAAACACTCATTAAATAAGAAACCATTGATATTGAAATCATACATGATTACTTCTGTGAAATTATATAGATAATCAGTGAAAATAATAACCCCACATTACTAGAAAGTACCTAGAATTTTCATAGACCAAATGTAATCAACTTATATGGAAATACGCCAAACATGTAAGTGAAGGACATGTTTTCATTTTTTACATAAGTAATATAGGTTTGAAAATATCTAGAATACCAATCTAAGAAATATTAGTCTGATTTATTTGATAACCTATTATATCCTTTGAAGTGTAGCTTATGTTGTTTTTGGTTTTTATTTTTTTTCCATCATTGTTAAATATCATTTTATATTTTTTAGATGTTAATGAGGAGGTTTAGAATATTGTTGAGAATCTTTATAAGTATATATGGTGATTTATTAAGTTCCTTTAATGTATTCTTTTAATATTAAAATCGATTCAAAGTATAATATTACCTATTCCTTGACACCAAAAAAATGATTTTTAAGGTACTATACGTATGTGGTAATAATTTTTAAGGATGGGTGTTTTATATTTGTAAAGTTTATTTTCAAATGAAAAATCAAAATTCTAAAAATTTATCAGAAATTGAAAAAAGAAATAATTGTATATGGATAAATATATCTTTTCAAAGAATCATTAGTAGCTATATATACATGAATATCAAATTTTAATGGATTATCCAGAATCTATATAAGGATGATTATTTATATAGCAATAATTTGATCTTGTGTAAAGATGACCTATAGACTGTATAATCATTTTTTAATCATCATTAAAATTCTCTTAAGGATTATTCCATAAATAAAATTTTAGATTTATACTACTTCAAAATAAAAGATTCTAGAAAAAAATATTAAAAATAAAATAAACTTGAGGTTTCTTGACCTAATCGTAAATGTTTCAAACAATAAATTTAACATGTTATCCAAGATGATTTATTTAAGGAATAAAAATGGACAATATATTTGAAATTCTATTGAAGCTTTGATATATTTTTATTCAGTTCATGTATTTTGAGTTATAAATGAAATATTCTAAAGAGGAATCTCTAAAAATAATTTTTAGAATGTTTAGTGTAAATATTATTTATTGATCTGATGTTAAAAAAATCACTCGAAATTTGTTATATAGTGATTATATTTTTTTTCCAAGATACTATGTTTTTTAGTGTTATGTTATGATTCATATCTCCATGTTGTGACCTATCTAAATAAGATGAGAAGAAAATCTATTTTAGTGAAATAAATAATATATGTATTCTTGGAATTAAGAAATACATTATTTTTTGAATTATGAAGCTATATGATTTTTCAAAAATAATTTGTTATTTTTAGTTAATTTCTAATTAAGAAATAAAAGGATGTTTTAGTATTTTAAAATATATATGAATTTATTTTAAAGATAAAATATTCTTTTGATCATTGTACATGTTTGGGAGCCTAACCAAAATAGAAAATTAAAAGGATTGTATGGTATGATTCTTTTTGAAAGGCATCTCAAAATGAATAATCTTTATATTATTATTTTGGAACTAATTAAATTATAGAATTGTGAGTTTTATTTAAAATATTAAGTATTTTAAGGACATCATATTGAATCAAAAGAGAGTGAGTGAAATATATTAATTAAGATATTGAGTAAAAAAAGCCTAATGTTTTGGTCATATGAAATATGAAAATAGGTTAGAGATCAAGTATTTAGTGAATAAAAATTGATAATTTTGTTGAGAATAAAATAAAGACCAACTTATATATGAAGATGGAAAGATACTATTGATTATGATGAAGGTTTATTGAGTAATACATATATCACATGTTAATGATGCGACTGAATATCTAGAGTGATATTTCTTATTTTATCATTATATAAATATATTTGTAGTGTGTAGATGTATAGATTAGTGTGACTATAAAAATTCATAGTGTGATTCAATATATAGTTGTATAGTTTAGTGTGACTCTGGATAGACATACAAGAATCATTATAATCACTTATTCTTATTGAGAATAATTTTTATTTGGGGAAACTAAATTTCTATGAAATGTAGTATGAATTTCAATAAGTCGTTGAACTATGTAAAAATTTATGTGTTCTTGTTATTTTATTCTCCATATTATTGAGAGATAATATGAGTTTATATTTGAGTGTTTCATATCAGAACATGTCATATATGATGGTTTTAAAGTGGTAAAAATTATCAAAATATACTGCCACTTATATATCCCAATTAATTGATAGTGAAGAAATACATTCCAAGGAACTTCAACTGGTATCATAAATTTTTCCACTATTATATCAAATCATGTGATGAGACAAGATAGTTTAATTATATAAATAAAAAATGACTTCTTAAAATTTACGGTATGAACTTTTACATTTTGAGGAATAAGATGTTTTCTTATATCCTATCCTATGTCCTAGAAGTGATAAATGAATTTGTCATGTGGTTTATACATACCTAAAAGGATAATACAATTTATTTTATATATTAAATATATATAGAGATCAACTATAAACATTTAGAATGAAATTATTACATTTTTTAAAAAATATTACACTAAATTCATGGGAATTCAGACTACCAAGGAAATATAGTATAAATTAGATAACAGATATTATGGTAATGTGATTTCCAAGGAAGAAAAATTATAGACATGAACAACCCAATTTTTAGATTTAAAAAATAGAAAATGAATAAAAATAGAATATTTCTGTAAAATTATCAATGGTATTGTCAATAATATCTTAGTCTTAGATGAAAATTTGTAAGTCTCAACTTTTTTCAAGTAGCATATGAATATATTTCCGGATAGATTTGATCCTAAATTTTCATCTCTATAAGGGTAAGAATAAATCTCCCTTTAAGAATTACATAATATTATAAATTCATAATAAATTATAAAAATCATATCCATCTTGAAAAATGTAAAATTTGAAATAGATTTTGAAGCCATGATGAAGTAGAAAATCAAAGAATATTTTGATGATAATCCAAGGGAATTGTTGGATAAATACTATCAAAGAACCATTGATCATTTATCTATGAAATTTAAGAAGGCAATGATCAAGAGTAAATTGAGATTTATATAATGAAATTAAAAATTCAATATAATTAGAAATATTTATATAAAATATACAAATAAAAAAAGTAAATGTTGTTAATTAGAAGATCAACATGATATCACTCAAACAAAAGAGATGGGGAAAAAGTTCAAAAAAATAATTAGAAGATAAAGTATGTACGAAAAATTTATTTAGAAATAATAGAATAAATATGATGATAAAAGAGGAGGACGTTGATATCTAATATAGTGTTTAACCAAATGGAGAATTTATTGATAAATTTACCAATTTAAAGGATTATGTAGAAAAATGATTTTTTATTTTAAGAAGTGATGAATATGAATGTGAAACAACTTACATGGAACACATGTTGAATGATAAAATTAATGTTTATCGTAAGAATAATAAGAATATAAATCAGGAAAATAAAATTTTCATAAAATAAAATATTAAGATGATTGAATAAAATATGAAATATGTTAAAAAATAACTAGACCACATAGATGAAATCAATAAGTTCTTGTTAAAAGTAGATGAAAATGAAAAATGGTGGAGGATATTAAAGGTAAAACATATTTTAAAGAATAATAATTATCTAAAACTTAATATAATTTTATTTTGGATGAGAATGAGATAAAGAATTTAAAATACGACTTCAAAAACTATATTGAAGATGGAGTAGAGTCCTCTAATGTTGTTGAGACATCATTAATAAAAATTAGGACAAACAAGTATCTGATAAAATTACTTTTAATATTTTCTTTACCAATAGTGTAGGTACATATTATAAATCATTAAATGTTTTCACAAATATAAATTGGAAAAAAATTATACTATATTAGTACAATAAATAATGAACCTTGGAATCTCTTCAACTTCTAAACTGATACAAATTTCGACCTAGATAGTTTTATAAAAAGTAATCAAGAAAATATTTTAGGAAAGGTTTTTAGTACCCTTACTTATTGATATTCCAAGGCACTTATTAGTGTTGTTTATCTTTTAGGCACATAGTATACACCTAACAGTAGATTATGTCACTACGTGGAAAGAGGCATGAATTTTTGGGGACTTATTTGGAGAATAAGAAATATTATTCTTATTGAAGATAAGAAATAAAGGGAAATTTTTAAAATTTACCAACTCAAAATAGATTTTAGTTTCTTAAAAAAATAAGTCATCTATGTGAAAGATATGGTCATTTCATAGATAAGTGTATGAAAAAATTATCTGGATAGTCTTCCAATACTAATAAAGTATATGGAATTTTGAATCCCAATTAAGAAAAATAATTTCTAGCTAAAGGTTAATTGGAGGAAAAAAGAAGAACAAAGTCATGGATTATCTATAATAAGTTTTCTTCCCACAGGATATATAATATAATTATTTTATAGAATATTGAGAAACCTAAATGGGGAGAATTATTTTTGTGAAATGATTGTTATATAAAAATTATGTTAATTAACTCAACTAAAATTGAAGAAAAAAATTATAAATCAAATGATAAAATATTTGTAGAAGGAGTGATACTTAATCTATTAAGTGTATATTCAAATTTATGATTATGGGAAATGATATGTTTCCATTAAGGAATCATGTATCATTAAAAATTTAATAGATTTCAGGATTATTTCTCCAGTAAAAAATGAAAAATAAAAACCAATTTCAAATAGAATATCCAACCGACTCATAATACTTTGGTGAAAATTATGAAAGTATGCTATGGAAGAAAATGCCAAGTAATCATGGCCCTAAAACTATAATAAAAATTCACAACTATAATGTTTTGGGAGATTATTTCAAAATTAAAATAGTAAATATTGATTATTTGTATATTTTTGGAAAGAAAATTTGACTTAGGGATCACATAAAAAGGTAGACATTCTTTCCACTAGATTGTTATAGCTCATTAATACTGATTTATGTGTTCCCCTAAGAAAAAAAGGGTCCCATGATATATAATTCTAACATTGTGGATTTATATTTTTAGATATTTATTGATTATTACACATGAATGAAAAATTTTATTCTCATCATGTTCATGTTAGAAGTTGAGATGTTTCAAATTTTTTGAAGATATATTAAAAATTATTTGTTACTCTACATAAAAATGAGGGTATGCTAATGGTAGGGAATATAAAAGAGATTCATTGGAAAGATATTTTCCTAAAAACTAAATAAAGGATAAATTTAACAAACAGCATATAAAAAACAGAATGATGTTGGTGAAAATAAGAATGCAAGTATATTTGAGAATATTTAGATAATTCATGCTCGAAATAAGATCACAATGTATTTATAGAGAGAATATGTGTGTATTGTTTTACATATCTAGAATGGATTTCTATTGAGGCCTGAAGAAAATTAACTTATATTAAATGTGGGACAAAAATAATCCAAATTTCAAATTCATTAGATTGTTTTGTAGCCCTGTTTTTATAAATATCAAAAAAGAAATCTAGGAAAATTTGAGGTAAAAGAATATTAAGGTATATTTATGGGCTACTTATCAAATGTTAGTAGGTAATGATGTTATAATAAGAGATTATACAAACTATTTGACTTTTTTTTTTGATGAAGAAATTATTTAAAATAAGTGTATATAATATGATGTTTTTTAATATACAACTATATTTAGGCTCTTTGAGAGAAGGTTTTGTAAAAATAGCACGAATAATATATAATAAATGATTAAATTCAATTGAAAATGACCCAAATAATAATAGTGATGAAGAGGGTGCTATAAATCAATGATCAAGGTATCAGCGGTTAGAGAAATAGGTTGATTCTGGGAATATTATTGAGAATTAAGAGGTACTAGACCATAATAGAAGAATATTTGTAATGGGGAACCAAATAAATCTCATCTTTTTGAACCAAAAAATAGTAGCTAGTTATGTTAAACATAAATATTGGATACAAGATATGCATGATGAGATGGATAATATATAAAACATCTCTAATTTGGAGTTAGTGTCATTCCCTTAGCATAAAAATGTTATTTCCACCATGGTGGTCTTTAGGAACAAGATGAATGGGAAAGGTAAATTTATAAGAAACAAATATAAAATGGTATGCAAGGGGTACTCTAAAATAGAGGAAATAAATTTTGAAGAATCATTTTCCAAAGTAACACTTTTTGAAACCATAATAATGTTTCTAGTTTTTGATACACATAATAACTATAAATTTAATTAACTGGATGATAAATCAAGATTTTCAAATAGTGATATTGAGGATAAAGTGTATATCATACAACCATAGGGGTTTCCACTTGATTTTGATAGAAATATGGTGTGTAGAATAGAAAATGATTTGTATGTATTAGAATAATCTCTTATAGCCTAGTATTTAAAATTGGATATATGCCTCAAATAGATGTGTTTCACAAAAAAAATTATAAGCAGTTTGGATGAAAAGACGATGTCTACCAAAACTTTGATTATTATAGTATGTGTCATTGATATAATATATTATAGGGAAAAAATATTACATTTGAGAGAAAATTTTTTAAGTGGATTAAAAAAACATTTAAATTAGAAGGATAGGTGAAATGAAATAATTTTTGGGATTACTAATTGAATAGATAAATGAATAAATATTTTTTATTCCATGAAAAACATCTATAAAATTATTAAAGAATTTTCAAATTTGTGACTAAAAAGAAGTATCAAGTCCAATTTTATTTGGATCTAAACTCTTAAAATATGAGATTGGTATCGAGGTTGGTAAAAATTATTTAAAAAGGTTTATTTTATGTTGGATGTATTTAATAGATTCTTGGCCTGTTATAACTTATACCATTACCTTATATACTAAATTTAAGATTGATCCAATGAATTCACTTATGATAGATGCTAAAAGGATCATGAGATATGTGAAATGGAGACTGATCCATGGGATGTTTTATAGAATAAATATAGATTTGTATTTACTGGGTTTCATAGATATAGATTGGGTTGTTGGATGCATTGATAGAAGATACACAACATGTGAGTATTTATTTATTAGTAAGGGAAGTGTGAGGTAATATTGTAAGAATAGTAATTTAGTGACACTAATACAAGATGGGGTATAATATTTAACTACTACTTGTGAATTTATATAAGTTTCATGGATATAGTTTCATCTTGTAGATTTGAAGGTTGCAACACCTATACCTGAATTACTCTATAAATAGTAACCAGACTAGTTCTCTACATGACCTAAGGTACACCTCAGCAAATTCCAATGGCTACTGAAAAGAATTGGTGGTATTAGGAGGTACCACAGGGATGATATAACCCCTATAAAAGTGGTAAATAACCAAACATAACAGTCATAATATTATGAAAAAATGTAATATAACAATAATAAAAACATGATGTATAAAAATGGAATGTGACATTAAACATGAATGATAAATATCAAATTATAAAATAATATTTATATGATAAAACACTAGGATGGTCAAAAATATACACCAGTGAAAAAAGAAGTAAAAGAACAAAGACCCTGGGATTTTCCGCAACTACGAGCCATTCCTCACCCTGATCTCTTGATCTCATCTGAGCTGACCAGCTCGACCATGATAAAATTGATCACAGGCCCCATCCCTACTTTTTACTATAATAACCATGTGATAGCTTCTTGGGTACCCATGTGGAATAGTTTCCTAAACAAGGTGTAATTATAAAACATAGTATGTCAACACCAACATGGTCTTCATTTTAATTGTTATGTGATGTGATATGTGCATTTTACATGCTCAGTTAAAATAAAAAAAATAAAATCTATAAAAATAAATAAATAAAAACCATATCATTACCTATTTCAACTCGATTTTATAATTCCCCAAAGAATTCTATTGTGACAATGCCTCCATAGTATCACCGCCACCCCATGGGCGTACACATATGACCTAGGCCATGCCCAAATACCATCGTTGATCCTCAGTTCTGTAACATTGATTTTCCATACCTGATATAGATAGTTTTGTAGTGTATTTGATAATGATAATCACTATTGGGGAACCTCAATCCAATTAACGGGGAAATTGATATCACACCTCCATCAAATGAGTATATAACCCTAGGTAATCACCATTAATCCCCCATCGTCAAGCACTAATGTCTGAGCCCCATGGTAGTACTTGAGAGTTCTTGATGTTATGATAACATTTGAATCATAATAAGGGGATCCACTATGAAATTATATATTTTTCAGGTTTGAATAATACCCATGTGACCTATGAAATTGAATAGAATTACCTCCTGGATTGTGCAATCAATAAAACTGTTATCCAATAACTTATGGATCCTAAGGAAAACTATCAGTAGTGTGTTCACCCGATCTTAAGGGGTATCCTAGGATAGATAGAGCAGATTCCACTATCATCGCTGGGATTCCAAACATCCATGCTCAGAGATATATGCTAACCTAACTCCCCATACAACCATTCGAATCTAGGATATTGTGGGCATTCAAAATTTTCTACTGGTATCTCCATTAAAATCATATAACTCAACAATTCATAATGGTTTTATAGTATCAAAGGAATCCCTACCATCATAGGAATTTTTTTATGTGCATTCTTCCCATAGATCTAATGTTGGATCCAAGGTATCACTTATATTTATCCTCTCCTTCATCAACTTTATCGTTGGATTATAGTCAATCTAGGAATCCACCCCTAATATACTATGGTAATAGATCCCAAACATATTGGGAATCCTAATTTCTCATCGATTACACCTAGTGATTATTATAAATCCTATTAAATCACACATATTCGAGGACCAATAATAGATTTATAGGAATCCCCTACAATAAAATTACATGGATCATAAATAGAAATATAAATAAACATACCACAATGGTTGGCTGAATGTCAATTCCTATCATCATTATATTATCTTCATCAGGCTTCAACATCAGTTCTCGTTATAGAGTAAGAAATGAAACCATTCCTAACCATATAATTTAACCCCCCTTGGTTGGTCAATCTTCGAGGAACCCACTGGGTTCCCCTAGGTAAGACTATAATGGAATCACCCTCAAATGGGTTCTCAGTCCCAACCAAAGTCTTGGGTGAACACCAAATTCCCTAGGCACACAATGTCCCTTGGATTCAACATCTGAATATTCTATCGTCACTAGCCACATAAGTTATACCATATAGTTAGTAACCCAAGAGATGTCCCATGGACCATATTGATCATCAAGGTATCACAAGGTTGGTATTTACACAGAACATATCCTCTAAGTCTCTATGAGGTCCACTTACTCATAAGTCACATCTCCATGGGAGATGAGTTCCCACATTATAGTTAAATATTCTAGTCCAAGGCTTTATAAAATCTTAGAAACATGATATAAATGACAATGGAAAATCATTTTAGTCTCTCTATACACTCTACGAAGAAGTATATTTGGTCTCTTATACTAGGGACACCAACAAAAATCTATCATCAAGGCCTCATTAATTATCCGCTGAGGAAAACCAAATAGCGAATGAGGGTCTAATAGGGTTCTTAACACTTTATCCCTTCAAATAATTTTGATTAGTTTTAAAAAATCATTAATTTAATCAACAAGGATGATCTCCCCAGATGGTGGGACCTAGTATATCACACACATGCATAATTAATTCATAAATACTAAAGGGATGGTACATGAGATCATAAACTTCATTTTCAATCCTTTTCCATTTTTACTCCACATGAAAACTCACGGTCTGATCTCCTCCAAGATTTCATTGGATATAACAGTCAATACCTATTAATGAAGGATCCTAAACCAATCTAGGTATCCATAAAACATTAATTATAATGAATTATAATTTATTTATTTATTTTTATTAAAGAATAATAACACCCAAATTCTAATCTGTTAGTACTGTCACACTAGTACCACAACCTAAAATTCATTAATATCCCACAACATACCCCTATCCTCACTCAAAAAGGAATCCCTAACATGCAATGAAAAAAATAAATTTAATATTAATTAAGATCAAAATAATTTAAAAGTCAATATTTCAATATACCTCAATGAAATGGCACTCGATAATGTGTGACCGTTGTTTCTGGATGAACCCTATGATTGAAGAATGAAAACACTATGTTTTTGGGATGATTCCACCTATATTTAGTGGAATTTGAATAAAAAACACTAATAAAAATATCAAAATTTGAGATTAATGAGGAAAGACATGAAGAGAGACCAATTAAGGGAGAGATGTACCTTTAAAAGCTTGAATAGGCCTGAAAGAACCCTCATATCAAAGGGGGATGTAAGGGTGAGAAATGGGTTTATACACCCTTAATGTGCACCAAAAATAATCATAATGATGGGGGTCCCACTAAAAAACTTTTGGGGAAATTTCGTAAATTACCCCCTAAAAATAACCAATTTGATAGACATCATGGGTCAACTGGTTAGCAAGTAGGACCTCTATTGAGAGGGGTGATACTACCTATCCACAGACTAACTAATGGATTAACTATGGCTAGAATGTGGCTTCCATAGTTTTCTACCATATCCTAGTTATCCACATGGTTATCCATAATGCTCAAAAAATCCTCCCATGACACAAACTAGACCCCAAAAAACATTTAATTTCAGAATTTTGAGGGGTTCCTTCTCCAAGTAACCCACTCTAAAGCTTAGAAAAAATTAATCCCATCCTATAATTGAAAATTAAAA
Organism: Viscum album; assembly: GCA_963277665.1. Lineage (NCBI taxonomy): Eukaryota > Viridiplantae > Streptophyta > Magnoliopsida > Santalales > Viscaceae > Viscum > Viscum album. Next base: position 805,040,857 of record OY728148.1, read on the forward strand.
TTCCTCATAAACATCAAAATCCTTCCATAAACATGGAATATTATATACTTATTACTATAACACTTATCATCCCTAAGAAGTAGTAGTGGTTATAAAATTAAATATGCATAGCTCCATCGGTCAACAATTTGTGTCTGAACCACTATGTTTTACAATAGAACACTGAATGAGATTTCACTATGAAACTCCTAGAACACAGAAACCAACTCATAAAAAACCTATCACCTACCACTATTAGAGAAATATTACGATGGTTCCCAATGACACACATCCATTCAATGAAACCCAAGGTGTCCCCATTATATTTTCCATAGAGGTCATGGTGTTCCCCACTTTATACTTTATCTTATTACATCTAATTTCAATTATTTGGCATTTCCATTAATGTAATTTCCTATTTTAACTCCATCCCCACCTTCCATTGTGGAACCTGGTGTGATTTCCATCCTACCATTCCCAAAAATATATGAAAACACCATCCGAACACCAGGAATCCCCATCATCATCAATTCTACACCCAAACCACCATAAGCCCAAAAAAGTGAGCCCATAGTATGAGAAAATCCATCATAACAACCTGACCAACACCTAAAAACCCTTAATTCCCAAATTGATGTGAACAGTGTAGATTTTGTCTCACTACATCCAATTATACATGATAACGACAATCATACTTTCTATGGATGACACATCCTGAAAACGCACGACTACTCCCACTAATGCAACATCAATACACATGATAACATTCAAACCACCAAAAACCATATTGATCCTGATGTTAACTCTAGAACATTATTCAATACCACCACTAAAATCATATATGGAATTCTCTGTATGATCTAGACTAACTCAGATCCATTTTCTTCCCAAATTCCTTACACCTAAAATCATTTTATGACCACCAGTATCATTCTCCAATAAACCATATAACAATGTCACAATCCCCACCATAATATTGACCTTATAATCAAATCCATAGAAAGAAACCCAAAAAAATATCCCACACCATTTTTATCCCTAAACAGGATGAATGGATGCATCCAAACCCGTAAATACATGAGTGTTACTATGACATCTATTACTATCCATACCCATATTCCAGGAATGGAACCCACATATATAACAAGAGACATTCCAAAATTATGCCCAATTGTGTACTCACCAATATATGAATTTCTTTATATCAATCATTCAGAACATTCTCAGTTGTTTCTATTATCAAACAAACTTGTTGTTTCTCCCAAGATATGATCGATACATCCCAGACCAACCTTTCCATCACACATACTCAATTATTATTTCACCTCTATAAGAAGGTACATTTCCCATTTCATAATAACTTTCAAGAAACCATTCCCACATTATTTCACCAAGACCACTAGTACTCAGACCGAATACAATTTATCACTAATTCAAAACTCAACAGTTCCACACACATCTAATGTGTTCTATCTAATTCATATATGAAATATAATAGTAGTATGATTCATTACCACCCAAACATATAAATCCTTACTCACACTCCAATGAGTTCTATTTCATTAATTCAAGGCCCAATTCCTAAACTGAAGACCATGATCTGGGGCATGCCATTATAATCAAATGAGGAGTTCATGTGGAACTACTCTTCAAAATTAGTCCATTTACATATTCCTCATGTGATCACATGATCAACCATCCATACACATCATTTTAAATAATAATAACTCTCTTATAATATCATAGTGTACAAAACTCATCAATAAAAATAGATCCGAGAACTCATAAATCAAGGTTAACACTTCTCATAGGTTTTCTACGATCTAAACAAGGCTCTAAATCACTAAATACCAAGTGGTATCTTAATGCCTCAAGGTCTCACAACTAGACTAACCATTAAGGTGTCTCATTAGGGTCAAATCTTGGGAAATACATCATGTTCCAATCTATAACCATATAAAATCTTACTATCCAAACTCCCCTAAATGGTCTTCTAACATGAAAATATTGCTTGACAACTAAAAACCCAACAAAGGCTCTGATTCTAACCATGAATTAATGTAAGAACCTAGACCTTACTTCTAGGTATGTTTTTCCCTTTCGGTTGTTTTTGAGGAAAAGAGGAAAATCTTGAAATTTTTAGAGTACACGTCCTATACTTTATAAGTACAGGTCGTGTACTTTGATGTCGCACGAGTCCATGTGCTGGCCATGTCTGGGCGACACACACGGTGTGTAGGGGAAATTTAGAGGCTGCTTAAAGTGGAGTATGAAAAAGACTAGTACACGCCGTGTAATCCAAAAGTACACGCCGTGTATTTTATTTTTTTATTAAATGCACCGGGGTCACGTCTGATAGACCTAAACATCTTCTTCAAGGTCTTGTTTGACCGAGAGAAGCCATACGACATCGATACTTCTTTGAGACCTCGAGCCCCCATCGGTTCTCTGAATCGACCATTATCAATTGCGTTGGAACCACAGTGGTGAGTTATTCCTTCTTCATGAGTTTCATTCCATGATATCCCCTATTTCTCTAGATATCATGGGTTGAGAAGTTTGGACGTTTTCTTAGATCTTCAACATTCTAAGGAGATTCAATCATTGTGGTTCAAGTATATCGATCACCTAGCATCCAGGTAGGTGGTTTGTGCCTTTCCATTCATTGTCTTTGAGTTTTATGTGCAATTTCCACCAATACCCGTGAATGGGGTATTGCGTGTTTACTATTTTTCCCCTATTGAGTTCCTGTCTTGCTTGTATGCTTGTGTAGAGGTACATTTTGGTCATATATGAGGATAATTGTTGTGCTTGGATGTTTTACCCATGCCTTGTTCTATTTATGACCTTTGGTCTAGTTCTTCCTTTGGCTGTTGTACCTGTTTTCCATGCCTTGTGACCGTAGGATGGAGTATTTTTTTCCCTGACATGCTTGTTAAGCTATAGACTCGTTATCCATGTAGCTCTGTATGTTTGCTTTGGACATATAACATTATTATGCACTGATTGGCATAGGTCCGAGAGAACCTAGTGCTTTAGACTATAAGGGATAGACCGAGGGAGCTTCCCAGAGAGTCTTAGATATTATAGACTACATGGGATAAACTGAGTGAGCTTCCCAGAGAGTCTTGGATGTTATAGACTACAGGAGGGTGGAACGAGTGAGCTTACTCAAAAAGTCTTGATCTTATAGACTACAGGGATAGACAGAGTGGGATTCCCAGAGAGTCTGGATATTACAGACCACAGGAGGGTAGAAATACTGATCTTCCTCAGAGGGTCATTGTTTGTTTTTTTTGAATTCCTTAAACTATTCCAGGAAATAGGAATAATTTACCGAGTGAGCTTCCTCAGAGAGTCTATGATAGAAAAGAGGCTATATGAGGAATTGACCGAGTGCGCTTCCTCAGGGAGTCTCTAGAACTTGGTTCTATAAGTGGATTAGACCATGTTATCTTTTTCAGAGAGTCGCCGACTCCCCTAGACTATAAGGGGAATTGACTGAGCAAGCTTCCCCAGAGAGTCTTATAATTTCGTATGACCAAACCAGAGGGGTTAGGCTGAGTGCACTTCCCAGAGGGGTGTTGGTACTTTTTGGATAGGACTAGAGGGGATGGCTGTGAGTACTTCCCAAAGGGTTTCCTATTTGTGGTTAACTATTTGATCCACTGCTGCTTGTTGATTTTGTGGATTGTTTACTGCTGTGTATTGCTGGTTATTGCTTACTGTTTACTGTTTACTGTACTTTACCTTCCATATGCTCACTGAATGTTAGGCACATATCTTCAGGTGATTGCATACTAGGATTTAGTCTTACACCCTGTTTGGGTTATGTTTTTGGGCCCAAACAGATTATATTATTGCAGTAGTACAACATAAAATACATTTAGTCGTGGTTTTGTAGCGGCGGTTTACAAAACCACTGCTAAAAATTTTGTTAAAAATATTTAGCGGCAGTTTATTAAAAACCTTAGAAAAATTCAATTAGTTTTTTACATCGGCGACACTCCCCCCATCCCAAGCCAACGTTCTCTTCCCCTGACCCTGTGAGGATTCTCCCCTAGAAGATCACGAAACCTAGTTCCGCTCCCCTCCAGTGCCCACCTATGCCACCGGTGACCTTGCCGGCGGTCGCTGTTGACCCCCCTTCTCCCCCCGACACCCGCGACGCCGGCTTCTCCCCCGTCCCCATCGAGTTTTTACCCTAGGTATGCTCCCCTCCACTGCCACCGGTGGGATCAACCTGTTTCGGTGGATTTTGTGTGTGTAATGGTTAGAGGAATATTGTGGAGGAAAAATGCATAAGGTTTTATGTGGTTTCATTATTGTTGAGTCATTCACAAAATTTATTTCGGTTTATCATCAAATTTGGATGAATTCATTTAATGTATTGACTTCATATATTTGGGTTTTGTTTAGAAATGAGCTCAGAGGTGTTCCAAGAGTGATCTATACCCCATTTCATTAAGTAATAGTGAGGATACAAAATTTATGAGATGTCCCTAAAGTATGACTAATTGGATTAATATGAATTAATTCTATTAATTAATTATTATTGCATTATAATATATGTTGTAATTTTATGAGTTAGGAGATTGAGATGGTGTTGGTTCCTAGATATTTCTTTGATGAGTATGGAATGATATTTCTTAAGGGGATAACTCTATGGTCAAGGTAGTTTATGTCTAATATTACCATAGGATATGTTTATGCATTTATTGTGTGGATTAAAATTTCAAGTAGGTGGGTATGTTACATGAATGGGATCCATGAGTTATTTACCTTATGAGACATGAGGATAGAAATTCATGTTGGGTTCATAGAATTCCCTCTAGTATGATGCATTGATTATAAAACCATTGATGGCTATGTTATATATGTGAGAGGCTTAACAATAGGGAAATTAAAACCCCAATAGGGTGTCCATCATGTATTTATGGGTCAAGTTATCTATAATGGTGTTGTTTTAGGTAATTGATTATCTCCTAAAGAAATGTATAGGGGAGAGGATATGGGATGGTGTGGGAATGGTCATCTATGGTATGATAATCTATGAGAACATATGAATGAACTGGTATGGAACCAAGTTAGGTTCCTTTGCTCGATGAGCAATCAATATGGACTATATAGATAATGATAGGTTCTCCAAACCTTATGATTTGGGAATATGGCCCTTAATAGACATTTATACCTTAAGTATGGGTAAGATACCTAGGGAATGGAACCGTAAGTGGTGTCTTTATCATCCACATTAATTAATTTGAACAATATCAACATAACTTCAAAATTAGATTTATTATGTAAATAACAACTTACTAATCACACAGAAACCACACTAATGAAAGTAAGGGAATAACTACTTCCTCTAAATTTTTCTTCTTATTAGTGGTCTAATTCTACTAAAATCAGTGGTATATATCCCTTGTTATAAACCATATTCAATATGACATCATTGATTCTCTTAGTTAATACTTGGAAACCTCTTTTTATTCTAGAATAATCCATTTTTTAGGTATTTCTAGATTCAACAAATGACTTTACTTCAGCATGAAACTTCTAGATCATGTTTTGAAGAAAAAAAGTGGTTTCTTAACACCAATTTCTGATTCATGATCATCCATGACATGTTTTGATCATATTTTATATCAAATGAGACTTGAAATAATTATTATATCACTTATTTTATGCATTTTTTGGATTTAATCAGTTGTTCCTTTAGTTGAATAACATGTACTTTATTAATACATCCACCCCATGGATCATATCTCCCCATAAATATTTGGCCACTTCAAAAAATGATTAGAATTAGTTAATTTAATGGGAGAGAGGAACATCCAAGTTTCTTAAGTTGATTAATGTGGTTGTAATTTGTTCACTCACCCTAATCTCTCAATTTAATTATAGTCCTTTATAGTGGTACTAATTTATATGACACCACTAATGGGTGATTTACCACATGCATTTATATAGGAAATCCATATGTACCATATTTATATATTATTTTAACTATTATATATGAATCTATTTCCCTATTTAGTAATAGTTATGTGTTTTAATTTTTTTAATACTGTGTAGGCACATTGTGATATACATGCAGAAAAGATGGATCACATTATCGAGGAACGCACCTCAGTATATTAAGGGTTTGAATGAGTTTTTAGATTTTTCAATTTCCAATCGATCCATTGAAGGGAGAATAAGATGTCCATGTCCTAAATGTAAATTTAGAATATGGTTGAAGAGAGATGAAGTTTATGAACATTTAATATTGATGCAATTCCCTGGTCAATAATTGTGTTGGACTTGTCATAGAGAATTGAATGTTAAATAAAGGTTGAGCACTGATGTCAATCCACATAATGACCTCCCAACTTTGTCGTCAATGGAAAATGAAATGCAAAACCTTATAAATGATGCATTCGGGACTGCAAGAGACCACCATCAACATCAAAACATATCAGAATAACCATATGAGGGTGCTACAAATAGAAACAAGACAAGTGATGTTTTTGAGACCACATGACAACTATATCAAGATTGTAACATATTAGTGGATCGTCCTATTGATTATGTTGAGACAAATGTTAGAGAAAACTTCACTGAGGAAAATACGTTCCATGATTTAGTTAAAGATGGAAATAAAGAGTTGTATAGTGGATGTTTGAAATATTCAAAACTTTATTTTATGCTGAATTTGTACCATATCAAATGTCTATGTGGAATTACAAATAAGGAAATTTCCTTGATATTGGAATTGTTGTGTGATGCATTTCCTGAAGAAAACATCCCCGAGTCTTTTTATGAAATGAAAAAAGTTGTTAACATGCAAGGTCTAAATTATAAAAAAATACATGCGTGTCCCAATGATTGTATGCTTTATTGGAGAGAGGATTCAAGTAGACAGGATTGTAAAAAATGTTCTTCTTTAGATGGAAATAAATGGGTGATGTTGGAAGTCTGAATCAACATACCTTCATGAAGAAGACGAAAAGGAACACACCTGCAAAGGTTTTGTGTTATTTTTTTAAAGCCTCGATTGCAAGGATTATTCATGTCATCCAAAACTGCCGAACACATGAAGTGGCATTCTGTAGATAATAAAAATGATGGGTTAATGAGACATCCAAGAGATTCAAAATCATGGAAGAAATTTGATTCATTACATCTAGATTTCTCAGATGATCCTAGGAATGTTCGATTGGGATTGTATACCGATGGATTCAACCCATTTGCATATTTGAGTACCTGTTATAGCATTTGGCCAGTTGTTTTGATCCCTCACAATCTGCCTCCGTGGATGTGTATGCAACAAACGTCTATTTTCATTTTGATGATTATTCTTGGAAAAGAAATGTCTGGAAATGATATTGATGTATACTTGCAGCCTTTAATTGAAGAATTACAGGAGTTGTGGAGCAACGATGTTGAGACATTTGATTCTTCTTCTAAGAAAATGTTCAAAATGGATTTTACTTCAATGTGGACTATTAGTGACTTCCCTGGGCTTGGGAATTTATCTGGTTGGAACAATTACACGGGTTTGGCCTGTCCTATTTGTAACTTTGATTTTGAGCCCAAATTGCTACCTCACAGTAGAAAATGGTTCTTCTTGTTCCATCGAAGATTTCTCGATGCATCTCGTAGGTTTTGGCTGAACAGATCAATGTTTAATAGTTTCCTTGATCGTAGACCTCCTCCAAAGTTGTTAACTAGTTTTGAAATATTAACACAACTTGGAAATGTTGAAACAGAATTTGGGAAGGTTTGTCATTTGAATGATAGCGGGAAACGAGTTCAAAGTGCATCATCAAGTGAACTCAGAAAGAAAGAATGGAAGAAAAAAAGTATATTCTTCAAACTCCCATATTGGGAATTTAATTTGTTGCGGAATAATCTTGATGTGATACATATTGAGAATAATGTCTAAGAGAATTTGATTTTCAAATTTCTTAATGATCACAAAAAGTTGAAGGATCATCTCAATGCTTGCAAAGACTTACAATCAATGAACATAAAAAGTGATCTCTAGCCAGATGAGAATGAAAAGTATCCTCCAGAAATTTTTGCAATGAAAAATAGGGATAAAGATACATTACTTTGAATTTTAACGAATGTTAAGTTATCTGATGGGTATTCAAGTAAACTCTAGAGGTTTGTTGACCTGAAGAATCCTAAGTTACATGGATTGAAAAGTCCTGATTCACATATTTTGTTACAATAGTTACTACCATTGGCATCGTGTAAATTATTACCTAAAACAATTACAGCTATTGTACACCAATTCTGCACATTTTTCAGACAACTATGTGAGAAATCTCTACATCCATTTCAGGTTGACAACCTCCAGGAGTGGTTTTTATTGACCCTTTGTGCAATTGAGATGATCTTTCGTCCGTCATTTTTTACTGTAATGATGCACTTAACTATTTATTTGGTTGAGGAATCCAAATTAGGATGCCCCGTTAATTATCAATGGATGTATCCAATTGAGTGGTACTTTATTTATATTTTTTTCAGTTAAGTAAACAATTTTTGGCACTTAATTAAATGCATAATTATGTTTATTTTATTTCATATATATATTCGACATTTGAAATCTTACGTGAGAAATAATGCTCAACTAGAAGGCTCTATTGCTGAAGGCTATTTTGATGAGGAGTGTCTTACCATTTGTTCTAGATACTTGGATGATATTGAGACATGATTTAATTGAGTTGGACGTGTTGGGGACACATCGAATCAATCTCAAATACATCAGAAATCCAAAATATTTCCTACTATTGGCTGATCATTTGGGAGGTCCTCAAATGTGTCACTGACAGAATTGGAATTATTACAGGCACATAGATATGTGCGGCTGAATAGTGAAATTGTAGATCCATTTATTGATGAGATGAGGATACAAACAAATAGATGAATGAGAGGCCGAACACAAAATGAGAATGATATAACAAAATGTGTTAATAAATATCTTGTAGAATGGTTTTCACGATGTGTAAGTTCCTACATATTGAAATAAATACGAATATTAGTTTGACACATATATTTTGTAAATATAATAAGGTAAATTTATATTTTTAGATCATGAATGCTGATACTTGAGTAGAGGTGTTAGAATATTTTATGTTTCTTGCTCGAGGTCCTCTAAATCAAGTTAGAAAGTTCGATGCTTACAACGTGAATAACATTAGATTTCATACAGTCGATCGAGAAGAGGGTTTGAAAACATAGAATAATGGTATATTTACCATTTCTGAGGTGGAATACTATGGAAAGATGACTGATATTATTGAATTAAACTACCATGGTCATTATTACTTTTTTTATTCAAATGCAATTGGTTTGATTTTATCAGAGGTGTTAAAAGAGATTCCTAGAAATTTACTTTTGTGGAATTCTCTCGCTTGATGGATGTGGGTGATCGTGAACTGTATGATCCATATATCTTATCATCGCAAGAAATAATGGTATATTATGTGAATGATATTGTGGATGAATTGTAGAGTGTGGTTTCTCATGTAATACAAAGAGATTTGTATGATATGGGTGATGAGGTGGAAGATTTGACCTCTGAAATTGAATCTCATCAACAAAAAAAGAAGAATTATTTCTCCATCGTGATATTGGAAATATTAGTCTAGCAAGGACAAATGAAGTGGATGAAGTAATGGTGTAGGAAACAAACATTATTGAAGGTGAAAATTATTTAATGTACATATATTTATTCATTTATCAACCACTTATTTCATTTATGTAGTCATTCATTATCATTGTTTTTTATATTTTGTTTGGTAGTACTGGACATCTATTATAATTTTTAATTTTTTTCTATATAATTTTTTTGAAATATATGTTCTAAACTTAATTTTATTTGATTAAATGACAGGAATTCCAAGGTGGAAGCGATACACTATTTCATCCACTACTATGACAGATGACCATCAATCTGTCTCCCTCCCTATGGAATCTGAGCCACCAGCTACCCGCCCACCTACACCATCTCTCACATCCTCTGTGAGCGTCCCTTCACCATCTCCCCCATGCACTATCTCTCACACCATCTGTGAGCATCCCTTTAGAAGCTGAATCGTCAAATCCCCCTTCATCAGCCTCATTAGCCAGGGAGTAGCACGCCACTTCCAGTTCATCACAGACATACTGGAGGGTCACTGTCATAGGTACACATTTTAATTAAATAAATTGATTTCATTTTGTTTATACTAATTTTTTTCTCATTGAAGATTAAAAAAATGAAACTGTGGAGAAAAAAATAAAAAGTTTAGATGTTTGGAATATGAATGGAGAGAACATAGTCATTCCATTTGATTCTTATGGGGTCCCTACGGATGACGCTGAAGGGTTACTTGGCCAGATTATAGGCCAACTAGCGGCGGAGCCCATTTCCCTTCCTATTTGTTATGATGATTAGATACATATTCTTCCATGATAGAAAAATGAAGTTTTTAATTCCCAAATGAAGATAATTTTATTACATTATGGTTTAATTGAATGTCATGTTACTAATATGTTCAAAATGAATTTCTCTATATAGTTGTTCCTACACTTTACAGTTGCTGATGTGATGTAAAATAAGTGGATGTTGAAAAATCTTGGTAAGAAATGGAAATATTTCAAATGGATATTGTGGTGTGATGTCAATGATACTTCGTTGACCGTGCAACAAATGAATGACAAGATACCCAGTGGGGTACCGAAAGAACAGTGGAACATTTTTATTGATAGACATCATGATGAGAGCAGATGGTATTGAAATATATATTATTATATTATCCCCATTTTACATTTATACATGTATATGAATAGGAGATGAAACTGAATACATTACTACTAAATTTCATTTTATTTATTTCAGGATCTCTCAAGAAAGAATGTATCAAGCCGGGCAAAGAAAGTCATCCCTCACACTTCGGGCTCAAAAAGATTTTCTAGAAGCCTATCATCTATTGTAATCTTTTAATTAGTTCAAATATTTATAAGACAATATTATCTGTTTAATATATTGAATTGTTGATTTAACTTTTCCAAATGCATTCACAGAGTTAGGGCATGAAGCATCCTGAACTGAACTGTGGTTGGATGTTCACAAGAAATCATATGGAAGCATTGTTAATGAGCTTTCCAAGGAAGTTGGTGTATGAAGTCAATTTTTTATTATAATAACTTATTATTGGTTTTTAATATGTTAATATATATTGATATTTGATTTATTGATAAAAATTAAATAAATATTGGATGCCAATCCTGGGAAGTCCTACTCAGTCTCCCAGGATGACCTGGTTGCTAAAGTCCTTGGGAAGGAGCATCCTCGTAGAGTGCATGGGATGGGTTTGGGACTTGTACCATCTGAGGTTTTTAGCAGGCCACCGAGGATGGCATCTGCATCTACTCCTGGATATAGTCTTCCCATATCCAGAGATGCAATGAAAGAGACTGTTTCTCTACGAAACAGAGTACACGAGCAGGGGGATCAGTTATCCATGTTGTAGAAAGAGTTGACTGAAATACGTCAGTATATGAGTAGATATTCCCCCAGTGGTATTGTGTCAACTGGTGGTGAGCCGGTAAATCACAAAAATTAAAATTCATTTAGTTTGAAATATTTTATTGGTTTTAAGTTTAAATATAAATATGCAACACTATTTAATTTTCAATATAATGTTCTACCATGTGGTTTCTAGAAGTGGAGATGGAGGTGGAGAGGGTGACGATATGTTTTCATCATCGGTTTTTATATGTATCATGTGTGACACATTGTTGCCGACAAAAATTTTCATGACCTAATATTTTATTGATTTTTCATGTTTCCATTATGTATTTTATTGATAATTGTTGTTTCCTTTTATGTCTTAATTTCTTGAGTGTGGTTTTGGTATTTAGTTTAGGGGAGAGGGTAGGGTCAATTGGATAACAATACTTATAGATTGAGATCTTAGGTTGTCAAGATAATGTTTAGAATAAAATAGGTATTAATACTAAAATACCCATAAGGATTAAATTTTACAACCTAGTTGCAAGTCACCTCAAGAAGGTAATAAGAAGTGTCTAAGCTATCATAAGTCTTTATGTACCTGAACTAATTAAACATCCCATATTATGCATTTCCACCTAGAATAAAAGTGGGTCCTATACAATGTAGAGGTACACACTTTATTTTGGAGAGTACTAAACCATTGATTCAAGAAAAATTTTCTAAACCCACATCACCTCTTAAAAACAATACCAAGGATGCCAAACACACAAAGTCATAAGAGTGTCACCTTTTGGTGTACTAACCCCATTGGAGGATCTAAATCTCATTGATAAAACCACATTGAATGCATTGGTACCTATCTCCCAAGATAGATGACTTACACATCATTGGTGGGAGAGTTCCAAGAGTTATGATCCATTATATGGGGGATCCAAACCTTGTCAGGTCCAAGAGAGAGTTGATCGTATGACTTAACATGGAGGACCCATAATTTGAGTATATGGGTGAGTATACAGTGTTGTTAAAGGTACACGCCTTAGGGCGCCATGGCGAGAGGCTAGGTGAGGTGCAGCTGGAGCACCTTGTCACAAGTGAGGCGAGGAGACCTCACTATGTTGCGCCAAAGGTGCGTGCCTAACACACCAACATAGGATCAGCAAAGGAATAAGGCACTGTAATGGCGTGCCCCCTGAAATAAAAAAACCAGACATCCCTTCAAAAAAGTGGAAGTGGTGATGGTGGAAATCGTGGCTACAGATACAACAGACAGGGGCGGTGGATATCGGGGTCAACGATATTGGGGGTGGTGGCAGAAATCAGGGTAAAATAGAAATCTGGGGTACAAGAGGAAATCAGGCTACATACAATGGAGGTGGAGATCGGGGTAGGACAATGGAGATTGGGGGTGGGTCAGGTCGGTCACTGTAAATCGTGGTGCACCACTAGAAATCGGTGTAAGTTCAATTAAATATAAAATTTAATATATTAATAAAAAACATAACATACTATAAAAACATCACTCACCGACACCTCACTGCCATTGTTGTTGATTGAAAATATTAATTTGTATTTTTTTATTGAAATTATGGTTATTAAAATTTTATATATTGTTTCAAACTGTATATAATTAATTATCTGCACATGCACCTTATTTTCTCCTCACGCCGCACCTTACGCCACATCCCCAAGCGGCCTTTCCGCCTTATTGCGCTGTGCGCCTTTAACAACAATGGGAGTATCAAGACCTATGAAGAATGTAGGATACCAATGCCTTATAATCAAAACATTCCCAAGGGAGTAACCAACCCCATGTATTCTCCAATCATCTTTCCCAAACCCAGTCATTAGACCTATAGAGATAAAGAACACAAATTTATTGAATTTCTAAAAGTTTCACCTCTAATTCTAAAGAGGATCATAACACTGTGATATATATGGAAAATGTATTGAATGGACTGCTCAAATTACAATATCCAAGTCTCAAGATGGAAAATAGGGAGATACTATAGAATTCCCAAAATACGTAATTTAATATCATGTAATCAACATGTATGTATCAGGTTACAACTAAGAGTTCCACTAATGTTTCTATAGTTTGAAGTCAACCTCGACTGCATGCCCTTGTGGGATGATCAATTTGTGGAACCTATGATTTAGTTAGGAAAGTATCTCTAATACACACAATCATGTTATCCCAATATAATGGTCTGTTATCCAATGATACATGAAATGTGACTCTACGAGGTTAGTTAGTTTGTATATCCATGACCTTATTCAGGTTCCTAAAATTATACACAACATATACCCCTACCGATATGACATGTTTGGACATCCAGATATCCTCTTGGTGTGGCTTGTGGTTTCCACTATGATATGTGAAGCTCAAAAAGTAAATTAATGTTGTTATGTGTCTACCAATTGAATGATGATATAGATATGATTTCTTGTTTCGTACATATTTAATAATTTTTTGGATTCTATGTAAATTCTTATTTAGAAATTGTTCATGCATGTACAGGTTGAATAGTGATAAACCTCTTTGATAAAGGTGTGTTTGATTATGTATTGTCTTGTCTTATGAATAAAATATGTTCCATGGTTTATGAAGTGAGAAGGAATATGGGAATAGTATTTGATTATGTGGGAAGACTTGGATATGTATGCTTTTCGTGACCCATCCAACCTGGCCAGATCATGATACGACCCTTAAAAACATTTACAATGGAGATTGGTTGTCTCATGTTTGAGACACACCATTATGTCCAATGTTGACCACTATGAGCACACAGATCCATGTGGATGCTATATTCTTGTAATTGGTTTTTTTTCAAGGCACTGGTACAGAATCTGTAGAAGCTCCTATTTTTTGTAACAGTGGTTTTAGCGGTGGTTTAAACTACCCCAAAATGTCAGCATTTTTAAATTAGTGGTGGTTTAAACCGCCGCTAAATGTCATCATTTTTTCAATTAGTGGCAGTGTTAACCGCTGCTATAGTGGCCCATCTTCTGCGCAAAGTTCATGATAGTGATGAGGCTTTTAGCGGTGGTTTTCTTGGCCAAGGGATTTGATTTTTTCAGAGGCGGTTTTAACCGCCGCTAAAAAATGAATCCCGTGGCCCGGAAAACCACTGCTAAAAGGATCATGACAGCCGAAAAATGCGCTATCTACGACGGCTTCAAAAAACCGCCGCAAAACGTCTATGACTGCCGCCAATAGTGTCCCAACACACAATTTAGCGGCGGATTTTGGAAACCGCCGTAGAAGCATATAACGGCGGTTTAAACCACCTCTATTCCCAAAAATAACCGCTGCTAATAGTGAATTTTTCTATAGTTCAGGTATTGACAAGGGAAAGTGCCCTTCGAATTTAGGTACTTGACTTACATTGGAGTAGGAGAGCATGGGACCAAGCCGAGGCTTGCGATCAGAGGAGTTGCTTATCTATTTTTCTTTTTCACTTTGGCTTAGTATTTTATTTTGAATTGTGACTTGTTTGGATGCTTTCTTAGAAATATGTATTATGCATCATTTAATATATATATATATATATATATATATATATGTGCTCCAATTTATTGTTTCAGACTTTGGCTGTTTACTATTGTTGGATATTTACTGCTTCCGCTATTGTTTATTATTTATTGTTTCTCTTACGCTGTATACTCTGCCAATGAGTGCATAGTTTCCCCACTATAACACCCAAGGCCCTCACTACTAGTCGGAATCCTCTAGCATTTGGGGAAATGCGCTTGAGGCCATGTGACCAACAGGGTACTGGGGTGCCTCTGGGTGGCTTCCAGAACCAGGATGTTACAAAGTGGTATTAGAGGAATTATTTTCTCTTGATTTATTTTTTGGAGCCATTATCCATGGATAGGACGGAATAGGTACTTGGTGATAAAATGTTCCTGGGAGTGGCTAACCCGTGTACAGGGAAAATCCAATCTACCTCGCTTATTTCAGTTTCTTGTTTTGCTATGTTATAGTTGAATTGATTTCACCTAGAGTGATTCACATGCTTTGTATTGTTACCGTTTTTTTATTGCGGTTCTATTTCTGTCACAACCCGATGAGATGAGGGTATGCCATCTCATGCATCATATAGGAAGTTGTTAAAAATCACATGCCATGTATTCTTGCCATGTCATCTATGATGCATTAGCGATTACATGTTTTTGTGATAGACGTTGTGTAGATTATGCATGCTGTTGTGATAGATGCTTTGATAGAATATCTGCTATCTGATAGAGAAGTTGTTTGTATATTACTCTACTTAAGTGGTCTCCAAACAATGGTTATTGAGGTGTTATGGGCCCTCATGGACAGGAAATTTGTGTACCATTTCCTTGTTTCTTTTTCATAACATGTGTATGATTCCAAGATTTAATTCACGGGGAGTATGGGACCTCACAGATTGGAATTTGGAACCTTAACTATTGTTTTTATGTGTTTTATGGGCTTCAGTGCAGTTTCTGAGCAACTGTCTAGAAAAACCAAGGATACACGGCGTGTACTTTATAAATACACACTTTGTAGTTTTCCAACCATGTCACTGACTCTGTGGGAAGAAACACGGGGTTGTGAAGAACCTTCAGGCACACGGCATGTATGGTAAGTACACACCATGTTGTAGTGAGCCGTGTACCCAGCCGTGTCACTAAAAAACACGGTCGGGGAAGCTCATGTAGTACACGCCGTGTTGGGTATGAACACACCGTGTATCCTTGTTCTATGTACCCATCCGTGTCACGAACAACACGGGTCGATGTTATATTTTTCTGTACACATCGTGGTTGTTCAGAACATGCCGTGTACTCCCACCCGTGTAGCCGGCCGTGTAAAAAACAACATGGGTAGTTGAAAATCGTCTAGTACACGCCGTTTCTGAAGGGAACACGCCATGTAGTGTCGGCTTAAGAGGACCGTGTGGGTTAGCTATGTAAGGAGACTCAGACATGGGAATAGAGTTTAAATACATGCCATGTGTGGTGACAACACACCATGTAGTTGGGGAATTACATGACTAGTGGTGGTAAAAGTACACGCCCATGTGAATGGATTAAGAGAACACACCGTGTAGTTTTCATAAATGCCATGTAGCCATGTTTGGAAAAAAATAAGAATGTTTCTTTCTCATGTTCCCCTCTTGTACTCTTGTGTTCTTAGTATTTGATAATCCTGATCTAAGGTGTGCTTTTGAACTTTCATAACTATGCCACCGAGACGTCTTCTGGTTATACATCAGCTGCCGGACAGTGATCAGACACCGGATATGGCCAATCAGGGACTTCCTACAGATCCTCCTGTTGTGCCAGCCTTGGAACCACTAGTTATACTAGTTATGGGTGCTGATGCATAGTTCAGGGAGGGTTTTCTTAGGATGATGCAGACCTTTCAGGGGGCGCTGTCTCCTGCCCTGTCGATGGCTGAGTTGATGTGGGTTTTCTAGCAGCAGCATCCTCCTACATTCTTAGGGGATAAAGGACTTCAGGTTGTAGAATCGTGGCTCGAATCCACAATGACGATCTTCGATCATCTTGAGGTACCTCCACAGAAGAGGGTAAAGCTCGCGACCTATATGCTCCGATACTCCTCCAAGAGGTGGTGGGAGGTGATCTCACAGTCAGGATGCCAGCTAGGTATGCCTTGGGATGAGTTTTGGCACATCTACTATGATTACATTTACTCGGAGACCTTGAGGGACGATCGAGCCCAGGAGTTTATGAGCCTGGAGTAGGGTACTCTTTCTGTTATGGAGTACTCATCTCGCTTTACTGAGATGCAACATTTCACGCCTATTATAGGAGGTGATAAGTTGTTCCTTGCACAGAAGTTCGAGGATGGTCTGAGGCATGACATCCACTCGCAGGTGAACATATTCAAGTTTACTTCGATATCATCTATCGTCAACCAGACACTGATCATAGAGCGCAATATGAGGGATTATGGGGCAGTGAGCTAGGGCAGTTCAACCTCTAGAGCTAGTGTAACTCCTTCTGATAATAGGAAGAACCGTAGGGAGCTGTCTCGAGAGGACCAGAGAAGGTGGAATGCATCTTATGGTAGCCAGGTAGTATGATACCAGTGTGAGAGGAGTGGGAATACTAGTGCACAATTCCATAGAGACCCGATGTAGTTACGATCTTGCAGCAAGATGGGTCATCTACAACGTTTTTATCTGATCTTATCACATATGGCTAGTGGAAGGGGCTCTTCAATGACCCCTCATCCAGGAGACGCATCGCCAGCTTCTCACTAGTCTGGGAAATGGAGTTCTTCTAGCCATTTGGGCTGAGGTGGAGGTCACAACAATGGTGGTCAGTCACCAGGTTACCAGCGACAGCAGAGTGGATCAGCTCAGGTTAGTCAGCCAGGGTCTCAGGGCTGCAATATAGGCCAGACATTTGTTGTGGAGTAGACCCATTAGGAGCAGGATCCCAGACCTTCTACAGTTTGAGGTACGATCTTAGTAGCCTCTATTTTATCTTCACCTCTTTTTGATACTTTTTCTATGCATAGCATTGTCTCTGTTGCAGTTGTGGAGAGCCTTGGGCTCTGTATCTTTTACTCGGTCGGTACTTTGACTATAGATGCACCATTGGGGACTAGAGCGGTTGGCGTACGTCAGTGCAGAGAGTGTGCACTTGAGGTTTTAGGGTGTCACTTCTTATGAGACCTCTATGTCCTAGAGATGATGAGCTATGATGTCATTATCGGGATGGATTGGTTAGTCCCCTTTTAGGCAATTGTTGACTGCTATCGCCGTACAGTGAGTTTTGTATAACCAGAAGGTTAATCCTTTCTTCATAGAGGTTAGTGGGATGTCCAGGCGCGTCGAGCAGGACCCGAGCATCATGGTCTAGGATGAGTTATAGCCCAGATTGCTATTATTTATTTGGATAACCAGGGGACTTCACAATTATACTTTCCCCCAGTGGTGGACCATTTCAGAGACGTCTTTCCAGAGGACTTTTCATGTTTTCCTTTGGAGCGTGAGGTAGACTTCTCTATTGAGCTCAGGCCAGGAGTGGCACCGGTGTCCATTCCTCCTTATAGGATGGCTACACCTGAGTTGCAGGAGATCATGATGCAGTTGGAGGAGTTGTTGGCAAAGGGTTTCATCTGACCCAACACTTATCCTTGGGGTTCTCCTGTCCTTTTTCAAAGAAGGAAGACGATACCCTTCAACTTTGTGTAGATTATTAGAAGTTGAACCAGTTGACATTCAACAATCGGTATCCCTTGTCGAGGATCGATGACCTCTTTGGTCAGCTTCGATGAGCCCGAGTGTTCTCGATGATTCACTTGAGATCCGGCTATCATAAATTGCACATTAGACCATCAGATATACCTCTAACATCTTTCAGGAACATGTATGGTCTCTATGAGTGTACAGATATGCCTTTTGGTCTCACGAAAATGCCAACAGTTTTAATGGCTCTGATGAACCAATTTTTCCATCCATACATGGATTCCTTTGTTGTGGAGTTTGTGGACGATATATTGGTGTACTCTCACACTTGACATGACCATGCCACACATCTTCAGATCAATCTAAGTACACTTATAGAGAATTATATGTATGATAAACTCTCAAAGTTCCACTTTTGGATGGATCATATTCACTTCATGGGTCATGTCATCTCAGAGACAAGAGTATCAGTAGACCCAGAGAAGGTGAGATCTGTAGTTTCCTGGTAGCATCCAAAGAAATTCTTTGAGGTGCGGAGTTTCCTAAGGTTGGGTGGATACTACAGATGCTTCGTACATGACTTTTAATGTTTAGCAGCACCATTGACAGGGCTTAAAAAGAAAGGGGCGAAGTTATTATGGTCAGATTCTTGTAATTCATCCTTCCATGAGTTGAAAGAGAGGTTGACGTCAGCACCGATACTAGTCTTGCTAGAGCTGGGAAAGGGCTACACATTTTATTGCGATGCTTCTGGTATCGGACTGGGAGATATGCTTATGCAGGGAGACTGAGTTGTTGCGTACGAGTCTCAGCAGTTGAGGCCACATGAGTGGAACTACCCGACACACGATTTGGATTTAGCTGCTATTGTTAATGCCTTACGCTATTGGAGACACTATCTTCCAGGAGAGCACTTTGTGATTTTCACCAACCAAAAGAGTCTAAAATACATCTTCACTCAGTAGGACATGAATCTGAGACAGCACAGGTGGGTCGTGTATCTTCAGTTCTTTGACATTGAGCTTGCCTATACGCCTGGGAAGGGAAATGCAGTTGCTGATGCACTGAGTAGGAGAACTCAGATACAGGAAGTTCAGGAGGCTAGCAGTGAGTGGAAGCTTATGGCTCTGTTCTCTGAGATGCATTTGGAGGTGCATGGTAGACAGGGAAAACTTTCTTATCTTCTAGAGCTGTTACCTCTACACTTATTGATTGGGTACAGATGAGGCAGCTATTAGACTCAGAAGGCCTAGTACTACAGAAGAGTGTGTCAGGAGAGGACCCTCATCCTAGATGGACAATGGTAAAGGATGAGATCTTTAGTTTCTAGGGTTGCATATGGGTGCCATTAGATATACACGAGGAGTTGATGTAGGATTTTCATTTATCAGTTTGGGCAGTTCATCCTGGAATCACAAAGATGTATCACGATCTACACCGTTAGTATTGGTGGCCAGGTATGAAGAGAGATGTTACTGGTTTCATCATGAAGTGTTCTACTTGTCAACAGGCGAAGTTGGAGAATTAGCGACCGATAGGTCTCTTACAATAGTTAACCATTCCAGAGTGGAAATAGAGTGATGTCGCGATGGATTTCGTGACTGGGTTGCCAAGATAGCCTTATGGGAATGATGCTGTTTGGGTTGTCATCGATAGGCTTATGAAGGTTTCTCACTTCTTGACGATCATGGAGACCTTCAGTGTTGTTGACTGGGACAATTGTACATCTGGGATATTGAACGTCTACCTGGAGTTCTACACTCCATTTTTTCAGACAAGGATGCACATTTTACTTCTCGGTTCAGGAAGGGGCTTTAGAAAGCTTTATGTACACATGTAATTTTGAGTATGGCATACCATCCCCAGACTGATGGCCAGTCTGAGCGTACTATTAAGGTGCTTGAGTATTTGCTCCAAGATTACATTCTGGACTTTGGAGGATCTTGGGAGAAGCATATACCTCTTGTGTATTTCACCTACAACAACAGTTTTCAAGATACTATTCAGATGGAACCTTACGAGGCCTTGTACGGTAGGCCATGCCGATCACCTTTATGCTGGCTAGAGGTAGGAGAGGTAGCTTTTCTGGGACCTTGTCTTGTTTAGGAGACCTCATAGCAGATAGAGTTGATTCAGAAGAGGATTTCTACTACACAGCCTCAACAAAAGTCTTATACTAATTAGTGGAGATGACCTCTGGAGTTCGAGGATGGGGATCAGGTTTTCCTGCGTGTCACACCAAGGCTTGGACACAAGACGATTCAGAGATAGGGTAAGCTTTCACCGAGGTACGTCGATCCATTTGAGTTGTTAGAGAGAGTTGGTACGGTTTCCTATCAGTTGAAGTTACCTTAGAGGTATAGGGATATGCATGACGTCTTCCACGTTTCTCAGATTTGACGTTACTTTTCAGACCTGTCTCATGTTTTTCAACCTGAGCAGGTTGAGCTCGAAGGAGATGCATCATTCGAGGAGCATCCTATCCGGATTGTCAATCATAGTGTGAAGGTTCTCCATGTCTGATCTATTTCTCTGGTATGGGTGTTGTGGCAGCACAGGCGAGTACAAGATGAGACTTGTGAGAGGGAGGCCAATGTACAATTGCAGTGGCAGAAGTTATTCAAGGTTTCTTCTTCCACACCTCTCTAGGGAAATTCATGGATGAATTTCTTTAATGGGAGAAGTTTGTAAGAACCCAGACCTTCCTTCCAGGTATGTTTTTCCCTTTCTGTTATTTTTGAGGAAAAGCAGAAAATATGGAAATTTTCAGAGTACACGTCGTGTAATTTATAATCACACGCCATGTACTTTGATGCCACTTGAGGCCATGTGCTGACCATGCCTGGGCCACACACACGGTGTGTAGGGGAAATGTGGAGGCCGCTTAAAGCGGAGTACAAAAAATCCTAGTACACGCCTTGTACTCTAAATGTACACACCGTGTATTTTTTTTCATTAAATGCAGCGAGGTCACGTCTGATCGACATAAACGTCTTCTTCTAGGTCTCGTTTGACTGAGAGAAGCCATATGATGCTGAGACATCTCTGCGCCCTCGATCCCCCGTTGGTTCTCTGAATCGACTGTCATCGATTGCATTGGAACCGCAATAGTGAGTACTTCCTTCTACTTGAGTTTCATTTCCTGATTTTTCCTCTTTCTCAAGATATAATGGGTTGATTGTTTTGGACGTTTTCTCATATCTTCAATGTTATAAGGAGATTCAATCATTGTGGCTCAAGTATATCGATCTCCTAGAATCTAGGTAGGTGGTTTGTGCCTTTTCATTCGATGTCTTTGAGTTTTATGTGCAATTTCCACCAATACCCATGAACGGGGTATTGTGTGTTTACTGTTTTTCCCCGGTTGTGTTTCTTCCTTGCTTGTATGTTTTTTTAGAGGTAAATTTTGGTCATATATGAGGATAATTGTTGTGATTGGATGTTTTAACCATGCCTTGTACTTTTTATAACCTTTGGTCTTGTTCTAACTTTGGATGTTGTACCTATTTTCCATGCATTGTGACCGTAAAATGGAGTATTATTTTCCTTGACATGCTTGTTAAGATATAGACTGGTTAGCCAAGTAGCTCTGTTGGTTTACATTGGCCATATAACATTATTATGCAATGATTGGCATGAGGCACTGAGAACATAGTGCTTTAGACTATAAGGGATAGACCACAGGAGCATCCCATAGAGTCTTAGATATTATAGACTATAGAGGATAGACTAAGTGAACTTCCCAGAGAGTGTTGGATGTTATAGACTACTGGAGGGTGGACCGAGTAAGCTTCCTCAGAATGTCTTGAGCTTATAGACTACAGGGGATAGACCAAGTGAGCTTCCCAGAGAGTCTGGATATTATAGACCATAGGAGGGTAGACTGAGTGAGATTCCTCGTAGTGTGTTTGTTTGTTTTGATTGAATCCCTTAAACCATTACAGGCTGTAGGAGGAATTGACCGAGTGAGCTTCCTCAGAGTGTCTTTGATAGACCTGATGCTATAAGAGGAATTGACTGAGTGCGCTTCTTCAGATAGTCTCTACACCTTAGGGCTATAAGGGGATTAGACCACGTGATCTTCCTCAAAGAGTCTCTGACTACCCTAGACTATAAGGGGAATTGACTGAGCGAGCATCACCAGAGAGTCTTATAATTTCGTATGACCAAACCAGAGGGGTTAGGCAGAGTGCACTTCCCAGAGGGTTGTTAGTAATTTTTAGATAGGACCAGAGGGGATGGCTGTGAGTACTTCCCAGAGGGTTTCCTATTTGTGGGTAGCTGTTTGCTTCACTGTTTCTTGTTGATTTTGTGAATTGGTTACTGCTGTGTATTGCTATTTACTTCTTACTGTTTACAGTTTACTGTACTTTTCCTGCCATATGCTCACTGACTATTTGGCACAGATCATAGGGTGGTTGAATACTGGGATTTAGTCTCACACCCTGTTTGGGTTATGCTTTTGGGCCCAAACAGATTATATTATTGTAGGTATAGACAAGAGAAAGTGCCCTTTGACTTTAGGTACATGACTTGCATTGGACCAGGAGAGCATGGGACCAAGCCGAGGATTACGATGTTGGGGATTTGCTTATCTGTTTTTATTTTGAACATTGGATTAATATTGTATTCAACATTGTGACTTGTTTGGATTCTTTCTTGGACATTTGTATTATGCATCATTTCATATATATCTTTGTGCTCCAGTTTATTTATTTAGAATTCCACTGTTAACTGTTGTTGGATATTTACTTCTTCCACTATTGTTTATTGTTTCTCTTCCGATGTGTACTTTGCCAATGAGGTCATTGTTTCCCCACTATCACACCCAAGGCTCTCGCTGCTAGTTGGAAGCCTCTGGCGTTTGGGGAAATTCGCTTGAGGCCATGTGACCAACCGGGCACCGGGGTGCCTTTGGGCGGACTCCGAAACCAGGACGTTACAATCCATACACAAGACTTCCCCTTGAGAACCAAAAATCATCCAAATTCATACACATAACAACGTTATAATAGATTATCCATGATAAAGAAACATAAAAACATGTTTTTTAGGAATAATTTCATTCTAATTTATATGGGAAAATCTATATAAGTTTTTTTGGAACATTAAATAATATAAACTAAACAATCTATTAGCCCCATGGGGTTTGCCTATAAGTGTTTAGATTCACCTTTACCAACTACTTAGGATCTCTACTCATCCCCTATACTAAGGGACTGAATCACCAACATCAATCATCTAACTGTAGGATCCAAAATACATACCACTAGAATAAATGACAAGAAAAATAATTAGTCACATTGAGTTAAATTACACCAAGTACTTATATATGAAAATATTATATGAGAAGTTGTTGAAAATATAAAAATTAGAACCTTATTCATCAGTGGAAAGAGTCACACTAGCGGGACTATATACCATTTGAATACTATTCTCTTGATATGATGTACGAGACACCGAATGTCTCCATAAGATAGGAGCTAAAATAATTTAATTTTCCTCTTTCCTATGAACCAAGAGCAGAATTAAATGAATAATAAATTATAAATATCAAACATCATTCCCATAACAATAAGTGAAAATCACAATCAACCATAATAATTAAATCTAATAACATCATTCCCATACCCATGGAAACATGGATTTCTATCGAGAAAGGAGTTTATAAAACACCAGTCTAGGTTCCATCGTATGCTTTGAAATATAAATATGTCTCTAACCTAACAAATCCCAAAACACTAATAAAAAATAAAAATATGTCATATAAGGCTTTGTAATACCTCAACTTGACTCACTCTATAAATAGTAACTAGACCGGATCACCATGAAACCTCAGGTGAACCTATAAAAATCCTAGAATCCACTAAAAATCAATGGGGATCTCATGAGGTACTATTTTTGTGGCTATAACACATGTATCAAAGTATGAAAAAATTGAAAATAACCAAACATAATACAAATCATAGTACAAATAATGATAATAAAATTATAATATTATCATTACTCGTCAAAATGGAATGTGATATACAAATCAAATGGTAATAATCAAGTTATTAATATAGAAACTGACAATCACCCTTTGGGATAGTCAAATATACTTACTAGAAAAACAAAAAAAATAAAGACACTTTTACATACTGAAACTATGAGCCATGCCTCATCTTAGTCTCTTGATGTCATCCAAGGTGATTAGATCAACCTTACTAAACATAATCACATGCCTCATCCCTACCTGTGAGTGTAATAACCATGTGAGCAGGGTATATGTACCCATTTGAATTGGTGGCTTGAGAAGCCTGTGATTACAAAAATCTATAGGGTACCACCAATGCAGTCCTATACCAACTGGGATATGTTGTTATATGTGGATGTGACATGCTCAACTAAAATACATAAATAAACTATAGAATAATAAATAAATATAAAAACTCACATTACATGCATCATCTTGATGCTGGAATGTCTCTAAGAATGTTATGGTGAATTCACCTAGATAGTATCCCCACCATCACTTGGGAGTACATGTATAACCCAGGACATGCCCAAATATAGTTATTGATCCTCAGTTATATGACCTCAATCAACAATAGTTACTTTGGAAAATGTTGTAGTGTGTCTGAGCATGGGCATCACTATAGAGACTGAATTTTTTATTAAATTAATGTTACACCATTTTAATGTTAAACAACATAAAATAATTATATGAATAGGATCCAAAGTTTTAATTTATTTTCCAAATTAGTACCATAGAATAAATTTACAAAATAAAAGATAAAAATTTATTTAATTCTTTATTCTCTAGATTATTATTGTCCCTTGAATTCTCCTTTGTATAAGTATTCACCTGAGGATATACCTCAAAAAGGGAGTGAGGTAAAATTCTAGTAATAGGATTGATAAAAAAATGAAAAAAATAAAACATGGTGTGAGCATGATCATTATCATCATAACATAGACATAAGATCATAATCATGAGAGGAATCATTAAAAAAGGATTAGAATGTGGTAATTCATAAAAATGAAACATCATGTCTTAGTGGTCAATGATAAAACATATTTGTGAACAAATATAGCATCATTTTTACACATATTTCACTTTTCTCATTAAATACATCATATTACACAATGAATTTGAGTGCTATATAATTCATGGGTATGCTCGTCACATTTTAACATTTACATTATCATTCATGCCACATAGAACATATATCAACGTTGAGCATAAAATAATCCATGAAATGGAATGAGGTTCATTTCATAAGCATACATTCGTAAAAATTGGGTTCCCAAATTAAATAGGGAATAACATACATGATATAAGAATCATCATCCTTGAGTGAAGAAGAAACAATATTCAGAAGTAAAAGATGTTTTTTTGGAATAAAGAGTATTTTTGGAAAAAATTGTGCTGGAATAAACTCAATTAGAAAACATTTATATCCCAGAAAAGGTAATATAATAATTATTATTTTTTAAATAATAACCATAATGAAAATGGCGTGAAAGAGGGAAAATCCAATGAAAGAGAGTTGTGTTCGAGAATTCCCCTTACCTTGTGTCTCAATGGTTTCTCCACTTTAATGTGTTGTATGATCACATTTGAGTCATTAATTAACAATTACATAACCTTGTATATATGAATCTGATTCATTGTGGTTTTATTATGTTCTTTTATGGGCCTTTTTATGAGTTATAGAGTTTAATTTAATCGTTCCGGGGTTTTTGCTTTCTTAGTTTTTAGGATCGGGTCACTTTTATACATGAATGGATGGTCGTGTAAAATGTGGATCAATATACATGATTTTTATTATATGTTACTAATGATATTTAAATATTATTAATTATCTTGTATATAATTTGGTTATATGGTATGAGGTTGAATCTGTAGATAAAATTTAATATTAATCAATTTAGGTTAATTATGGTGGTTTTTCGATCAAAATGAACTCGTTTCATTTTATAATATAGTATTATGTATAAATATTAATTCCATAAAATTAATATGGTTATATGTAAAATTAAAAATCTATTTTCAACCATTCAAAGTTTTTATTAACAACCTTGAAGGTGCTAAATGGAAATGAAAGTTCATAGCCCATGATGGTGGTAAATTGATATATCACAGGCAATGATTTAATTTTAAGAATAAGAGATGGAGGGGGGGGGGAGTTTAATGATTGATCTTAAACTAAAAATATATTATTCCAATATATCAAACATAAAAGAATTATAATTCCATTTGTTTACGATAAGGTGAGGATAACAGAATAATAATAATGAAATTGAAAATAAATTAAATGAAAAGGGGAGTGGATTTTATATATTCGATTTATCCTCTATGAGAACCTAATTAAGGAAAGGTTTTGCAATTTTGAGAGAAAATGAGCTCTTGTATGTGGGGGAGGGACTAGGGAATAATATTGGGAATAAGTTTGTCAAGGGACAAAGCTTGATATGTGTGAGGAGAAGAGGGTGTGAGGGGCGGTATTTATAGTCTAGGAGAGGGGATTTTTCTCAATACTTTATTTATTAGTTTATTATTTTGGATTAAGACTATAAATAGTTTGATAATTACCTCTAAATATAATAAAATAATGAAGTATTTTTCAGGATTAAGATTTTTACACAATACAGATATCAACAATGACTCAAAAATTTCACTCTCAATCCCCAATGGATGAACCCCATGGTAATACTTAGGTGTTCTTGATGTGAGGACAAAATCTAATTTATAGGAGGAATAAGATCTGGGAAATATTATAAGTATATGCATACTTAATTACTATCTGACATAGGAAATAATATTGATTACCCTCCTAAATTCCATGGTAAATAACATTGGAATCCAATAACACATATATCCTCTATTAAACTATCATTACTGCATCCATCATATCTTAGGGGTATTATAGGAATCAAAAAAGGGATACCACTATCGCCCTAGGGATGTCCAACAACTACCCTCAAGGATACACATCCACTTAAAACCTCATAACAACATTAAAATACTAGCCATCATGGGAATTCACAATGGTTTACTAGTATTTCCATTAAAATCCTAGAACCCAAGTATTCATAATTGTATCACAATATCAAAGGAAACACTTCAATTTAAGGTATTCCGGTGTGTTTATAGTCACAAAACATTGATGAAGGATTGATAGTACCACTTCAAATGATCCACTCATCCATCAATCGCATCACTATATACAATTTGATCTAGGAATATGCCTGAAATATACTATGATACTGAATTTAAAACATGTTGATCATCCTAGGGTTTCATCCATATCATAAAGTTATTCCTGGGAATCCATAGAATTCAATATTATTCTAGGACCGATGGAAAATTAATATAAAACATTTAAAATCATAGGTCATTGATCATAAACAAAAATAAAAATAAATATACCACAAGTTTTATCTAAACACTCAATCCTTTCATCAATATATCAACCCCATCGGGCTACCATGTTGGTTCAGGTTCTACGGTGAGACCGACCACCATCACTACCCATGGAATAATATTACTAATCCATTAAAAGTTGTAATAATGGGACAAAATGGGATCCCCCGGGTCACAAAATAGTAGAGGAATCCTCACATGGGTCATAGAACTCAATAAAAGTCTCAAGTCAGCACTCGATTCTCTAAGGACATGACATCCCTTGGCATCATCATCTGAATAATCTATCCTCATCAGGTACATAAGGTACAACATATAGGCAATAGTCTAAGAGATGGAATATATCCCATCAGGTTCATCAAGGTCTTACTAAGTCATTACACACACCCAACCTATCCAATAAGTATCCTTGTGGTCCACTCACACTACAGTCACTTCCCCATAGGAGAAGAGTGCTCAAACCACTGCCATCTTTCCTATCCCAAGGCTCTATGTCATTTTATAGACATATGAATCCAATTACGGAAAAAATTTCTATTACAAATTTCCCCTACAAATAGAGTTATATTAGGGATCCGATGTTAGGGCCCCCAATAAATATCTATAATCAAGGTCTAGACCATCAGTGGCTGAGGAAAACATACTAGTTTATAAGGGGATAACTGGGTCCTTTACACTTTTTCCAATTCCATGGATTTTAATTTTTATAAAAAAAATCACTAAATTAATCAAAAGGTACTCATAATATCACACACAAACACATAATAAATGCATAAGTACCAAATATCGTACATGTGATACCAGATACATCATTTCAAAGATATTTTCATTTTAATACCACCCAACAACTCACTTCATGACCTCCCCCATGATCTCTTTGGATGAAGTGGTCATTTCATTCATTCTTAAGAAACTAAAACAAACTATTAAACCACACAACAATAATTATAATACATTAAAATTAATTCATTAATTTTAAAAAATAGACATATCGCCCAAATTCTCATTGGTCGATCCTATTCCATCGATATTATAGCCAAATTCTTGATAAAATCATGTAGTGTACCCCATCCTCATTCGGAGAAAAATACTTAAAACGAAAAGAGAAAAACTTATTAATTTAATTAAAGTTCGGCTCAAATATCTGAAAAACACAAATGAAAACATAAATCCAAAAATTATACATGGTTACATGTATACGTTGTCTTAGTATGCCAACTACACAAGCATCATGAAATATCTTTAATGATAACTAATTCCACCATGATTTAGTGGAATCATAATTAAAAACCATAATAGAGATATAAAATTTATATAAAAACAAAGTATATTTATAGAGTCTAACATTGGGTGATACAAATCTCAAAATGTCCAAAAGGCATTGAAATCACCCTCGCATAACGGGGGACCCAATGGGGAGAAAGGATGTTGAACCTCATTTCTTTGCACCAATAATAAAGAGGATTGGAGGGGATTCAAAATCTTGAGGGTTAAATTTTATAAATTTACACCTAAAAATGACCCAATGGTTAGCTGGTAGCACCCATATTGGGAGGTTTCTAACTACCCTAACAATGACTAGTCAGTGGATACTGTAGTTTTCTATTGCAATATGATCAGCCACCTGGCTTGCCCTAGTTCTCACACAAGCCTCACCCAACACCTACCAGACAACAAAACACATCTAATTACATGCATTTTTACGGTTCCCTATCCCAAAAACCTATTCTGAATTAGATATAAATGTACAACCCACCTTCTAATTGAAAATTAAAATTCCTCCTAAATTTCAAAACATGTTCATACAAATAATATATTACAAATTTGGAGACTAAAAGTCTACTAAAGATAATTTGGGATAATAACAGTGTAATAAATATTTTAAGGAACTCTATTCAAGATTCTATATCCAAAAAACATATATATCATGTATAATTTCACCAAATAAAGGGTGTTTAATAGATATATCAAGTTGGAATATATTTATACTATGAATTATATTGAACATATCTATACAAAAGCTATGGAAAGGTAGAGGTTTGAAAATTCATGGTTGAGACTATAGGTTTAGTCCTTTACTATCACATGAAGATGTGTGGATAAATTTCACTGACACAAGGCTTTGGATTGTGTTGAAAATGGGGAAGATAATGTACTCAACTCCAATCACATAAGGGTGTGTGCTAAGTTTCTATCTATTTGAATATGAATCTGTGGATAATGATAAATTGGGGGATTTTTTGGAAGTATAAATTGAATTTATGAATTATGAAGGAGATCATCTATACTAGTTGGATAAATATTCATGACACTAAGGGATATAACTCTCAAAAAACATTTATTTTTATGGTATTGTGGTGTAAGACACTTCCCATTAGAGAAAGGATATGATTTGATTAATCTAATTATATTCGGTGAATTTTAAAAAGATTTTGTTTAATTTGAAGGATTATAATGATGTTTCCAATAAATAAAAAATTGTAGATTGAATTTCCCTTAGAGATATTGATGGTTTGAATTTTTTTCCATCACGGTTGGGAATATTGGTAGTTGATGAGTATTACTATGGATTTTTGGAATGTTCATGAGTATATTGGAGAGACCTTATGGTGGTTTCAGAAAAACATTATTTTTGAATGACTTCATGAGGTTCCATGTAGATCTATTTTTAAAGAATAATATCTTATTTATAGTTATTTTTTAATTAATAAATAAAGTGTACTTATCATGAAAAAACATGGGTCAACCCGGAATTGGTCACCCAAACTGGTCCACGATAAGGCCTAAGAGTAATTGTCTATCCTCATGGGCTTTCTACATGCAATTTATATCAAAAAAAATTGAAATAGTAAAAATTCACGTCCAATAAAAAACATGATCAAATAACTAAAAAAGAGATCACAATAGTATACCATAATAATTGGACAATAATAAATAAAACCATATCCAGATACAACTACCAAAAAATATAGAAACTAAAAACAAAAACAAAACCAAACTAGAACCCAAAAAGATATCCACATAAACACATGGTCAATTCTAACCAAAACACCAACCTACTCCAAAGGCACGACCATACTAGAATCCTAAAACTATAAAACAGCTCAGGTCTACTAATGCCAAGTGGCACAAGTAGGGTGTGAGAATAAATATCTCAATAGGTTATCACCATGGATTCCATACATTTTATTTCTGGAAATAGTACATAAACACTAGTTTAAAATATATTTTTAGAAGAAGTTTTTATCATTTCAAAAGACAACACATGTCTTTACATTTTAAAAACAACACACACACACACGTTTCTATTCAAAATAGTTTTCCATTCAAAATCTTGTTTACAAAATCAAAACCCAAATAATTTTCCATTACAAGAGATAAAATTCTATTCTAAAAATAAAGGAAAAATGTAAGATGGTAAAAACTAGAAATATATGAAAATAGGCACAATAGAACAAAAAAAAACATATGATATTATTATGAATTTCATAAACATCTCTAGATGCAATCCATGGACATACTCGGTTTAGACTGACCTACTGGCGTATGATGAAACTTCATAGACAATAACAAATAGTCCACTCTTAACTAGCCAATCATGTGGTATGCCCCACCTATCCTCTCAACATATCTTTAACATACCAACATGACTAATCAGAGTTGACAAGAAACCATAACTTGACCCTATTGATAATGGCTATAAAACTCATGATAATAGTACATCGTGAGTGGGGAGGTTATAACATGCATGGATTAAAATGAAACCCTCATCCATCATGATTTCTTGGACTAAACACCTACATGACCTATATGATGACCCTCTCCTTATAGGATCCACCAAAGAGGTTTTCATATCACATAAAGTTATGAAAAAGTGTCAACCAAGCCTCCACAACAAATGAGTTTGAAAACAATTTATAAAATGCTTAAAATTACCAACCAATCCTGTACCATTCGAATCAAAATCCATTTTAAAACCATTCCCAAAAACCAGTAGAAAATAGAAAACATGGTTAAAAGGATCCAATGGATCCTTTATAACACTTATTCACTCAAACCACGTTTCAAGATGACAAGTCGTACTTTCTTTAGAAAACAGCTTTGAAACCATAATCAAAATAATTTTTGATCCAAGAAACCATTTTTGAACCTAAGGGATTTAAAAAGAAACTTTTAAAGAAAAAAGAGAACTGGTGAAGATGAATATGAATGTGAGATAGTGTTTTAAAAATCCAAGGATTAAAATGAACATTTATATAGAATTACACTTTAATTTTTGTTCTTATCCATAGGTTCACCCCATGAACCTGTGGATATTCCCACAACTAATGGATTATCAATTTTAACCCATCAATGAGACACGAGTTACAGCTGATGAAACCCAAGGATCCTCAAAAATCACTTATAAGGGTTTACATGCAATAATCGATCAATAAAAAGTCATCCAAGTCACATACCAAGATCTATTTATAAAGAAAAAATAACTGACAGGGCCCAACCAAAGACAAACACAAACTAATACACATAATTTCACATTAAAAAGGGAAGTAGATATTTTATTAAACACTTTACACAAATAAATTTATAATAAAGGCCATATAAATACATTTAAAATATTTTTCCACAAAAGATACAAAAAAGAAATAAAATAAAGTATACTAACACATAACAAGCATGATTAACAATTTCAGAAATAATCTAGTAAAGTTCAAGTATCAATGGAATGTTACATAATGTAAAATAATGGAAAAAACTCCCTCAATGAAGTGTATATGTAATGATACTCTAAGAGAATGAAGAAAAATTCCAAATAGATAAACCAACAACCCTAATATCAAAGAAATTAAACCACATAATACAAACCTAATTTTATGGTTTGAAAAAGAGAGAACCCAACAAAGGTAAACTAGGAAACCATGAGGCAAGAAGAATAGGAGGGGAAAATTGACTAAAAACCAAAGGGAACTTACCTAGGGACCTTATAGAAGCTTCAATGAATGAAATAAGGAAATTGCGGAGGGATTTCATGAGCCCCATGTGTTTCCTAGGTCGATAATCGGAGGAGGAACCCAATTTTGTGTTAAAAAATCAGAGGGAAAATATTGGAATTTTATTTTCTTAATGACCTCAGCAAGTCACATAGTTTGGCTACAAAATTTTGGATACTGTGCACAAACATTGGGATTTGGATATTCCAAATTATAGAGCCTCCCCATAGTCTTTTCACATGGTTTCTTCTAATTGTGTGCAAGCTATGTTCCATGTCCCAAATATTAACCCCAATCCACACGGTTTCTCCGAGGCCAAAGAGAAATTTTCCCAAACTATTCACTATTTGTGCAATTCAAAATATGCAAGAATAAATTGAAGTAAAACACCATTTTCCATAACATGATGCATGGTGTACCCCTAAGTTGTGCACATAAATCTTTTAGAGGGATAGAACTCACTCAAAACTTAAAAAATTAGAATATTAATGTTGGAAACATGGCCTGGAAAATAGAAAAAGGAACTAAAACCAAAAGATGATTAAAATAAAAGTGAAATTTCGGTCAAGGTGTAACAATACTCCCTACCAAAAACACTTTCTTACCCTAAAAGTTCGCCTAGCTAAATGGGAAAATGGAATCACCCTCAAATGTAAATGAATAAAAATGGAACCACCAACCTCAGGTAAACTTTTCAACTTCAGAAGTCACATCTGACTATCTCTAAAGAAAATTCATAACAAGGAGATCCATATAAGAGGTTATCGCCATAAAAATAAACCAATTTATCATTATGTATCTAACATTGGGAAACCCAACATGAAATAACCTAGTAACTTCACACATAAGACAAACAACACAACCACTGGGACTTATAAGGCCACATTTGAACCCAAAATCAATATAACTAGGAGAAATCCATGAGCAAAAATTGATGAAAACACTAAACCAAATTTACAATTAACCAATTTAATAAATACTATCATACAAAAATAAATCACAATTGGAAACAGAAACCAAGATCGATCCATGAATGATAACTATCAAAAGGTCCATATACCTAGTAAACAACCACTAAATAAAAAATAAAATAGACAAATAAATTTTATTTCAAAAAAGAGAGACCCAAAATTAAAAGTATCCCAAAAATAATGAAACACCAACCATATTTGTTGCACCATTTGAGATGAAACTTGGACACGAACCCCCCCCCCCCAGAACAGAAAAATTCTGACTACATAAAGAGATTCACTTTGGGGACTATGTATGGAGTTTTAATTTCTTAAATCATTTACTGATTTGAATTCATAAACTAACATAATCTAATAAGAACATCCTCTTGAAGAAACATCACTTGCATAAATTATCCAGATGACACAAAGAAAAACATAAAAGATGAAAACTAAGAGGATTGTGACATGATGTCATTGAAAGAACAAACCAAACACACTTGAAGCCCATGAGAAAATAATTCAATGAATAAGAAACCCGAACAACTAAAGTAGTATTCTTAAAAATAAGCTCCTCTGGAATACACCTCTTAATAGATGGGGATCATTTACAAGTGAAAACTACAACTAACTACACACCAAGACACAACCATACTAGAAACACCTATTTGATTAACTTATCAAACTGAGGTTCCTTTGATTAAAAGACCATCTACATGATCTATGGAATAATACCCCAAATTAAGAGAGGATATTTCAACTAATCCTATGATTAAACCTCCAAAGAAAAATTAACCTACTTCTTTAAGTGATCCACAAAGGCCTTCACCATTTACTTACCATGTTGAAATACCAAGAGCTATTACACTTTCTTTTCCCTTATGTCCTTCATGATGAACCATCAGATGAGATTTATTTTAAAAACATCATAGTGTATCCCAACTTGAAATGATGTTGGGACAATTACCTTACACTGATCTAAATCCAAATATTCAAATGAAATAAAAAAAAACACACTCTAATAGCTTCAGAAGTTATAAGAAAACTGAAAACACCTTCTAATTCCTCAATCCACTCACAACTTCTAAAGAACCTGAATCACTGAAGTGAACATGAAAAAATAATTAAAAAAAAGTATATCCCACCACTCTAATGGGTGTCTGGATAGGGACAACAGTCAGAGAAGTCTCACGTGAAACTTTGGGAATATTTCTGGGTGGCATACATTGAACAACATAAAATACAAAAAACATTATCAATATTTAATATAAACTGAATAAAAGACCATTCCTAATCAAAATAACCATATCTTAATCTAGTAACTACAAACACAACCAAAATAATCCTTTCAAACCCCACTAATCTATTTCTAGTTCAATCCATTTTGAATTCCAAATCCACTATTCAAAACCCCACCTCACTTTTCAAATCCGATTCAATCAACAAAGCTATATTTGAAGAAAAATAACACCTTAAAACCATTTTCACTCAGATAATCATTTACCTAAAAACCATTTTCCTTTTTAAAATCCACTCACACTAACATAAATTTAACTGAAACACGACTCAAACTAAACTCTAGGGATAAGACACTTGTATTCATGCTTTACCCAATTATATGATTAGTAAAGCATGCCACAAAAAATCACAAACCACTAGGAAGATCTTGATCCCTGCACTTGGACTTCACATTGGTCAGTAATCCATGTGATATCACCACACTTCACCAGATCAATTCCATTTTCATCCCTTCTCCATGCAAAAAAAAAACAAAAGACTCAAGCCCTAGAATACCCCTAGAAACTCGATGTTTAGGTGGAGCAATGGTTCTTGACTTCCTTCCCATACCTAACTCTCATGTACCTATAGTCATAATCCCCACTCTATCTGATTACCAAAATAAACAGGCTTCTCTGATACCATTTTTTCATATACCAACTCAGGTCAACCCTAAACGAGTCACCTGAGAAAACCTGCGATAAGGCCCGGGAGGTGTTCCTAATCTTCCCAGGTTGGTGACGAGTGTTGGGAAAAAAATATAATTCAAATGGGAAATATTTATTCCAAATATCATCCAAGAAAAAATAACTAATATAATCACACAGTAATAAACCAAAAAAATGGACAAAAATAAATACAACTAAATCCATATACAACTACTAAACAAAACAAAACCAAAACTGAACACGAACACAAAAATATCTCCCCATGACATCTTGGTCATCTACAACCAGAAGACACACCTACTCCAAAGGAATGAGAATACCAAAAACCTAAATATACAAAACATATTGGTTATACCGACACTGAGTGGCACAAGTAGCGTGTGAGAATAAACAACTTAGTAGGAAATCACCCCATATTACATACATTTACTTTACTAATATAGTCCCCAAACACTGGTTAGAAATATATTTAGTGAACATATTTTTATTATTTCAAAATACCAAACAGAACATTCCATTAAAAAAACAAGACATGTAATTTTATTTTCAAAAATGTTTTCCATTCCAAATTTGATTTATAATACGAAAACCCAAACATGAGTCCATAAAAACCGATAAAAATTATATACTAAAAATAATGAAAACAATGAAATAAGGTTTAAACTAGAAATATGTAAAAATAGGATCAATAGAAGAAAATAAAACATAT
This sequence comes from Viscum album, assembly GCA_963277665.1. NCBI lineage: Eukaryota > Viridiplantae > Streptophyta > Magnoliopsida > Santalales > Viscaceae > Viscum > Viscum album. The sequence continues at coordinate 805,077,522 of OY728148.1, forward strand.
AGTTAATATTAATTGGAATTTTTTAAACATCACTAGTTGAAATATTTGGATGTACTCAGTTCGGACTCAACTTCCAGCATATAGTGCATATCTATAGTCAATAACCAACTCACCTCTCTATCTTATCTACTCTAGTGGCATATACCACCTGGAATATCAACATATTCATGGGGAACATACATATCTAAAAGGGTTCAGTAAGAAACCTTCACTAGAACCTTTAGATGATGCCTAGGAATCCAATGATATTAATAAAAGATGATTGGGGAGGTCCTCACATTCATGGATCAAAATAAACCCCCCATAAACCATGATTTCCTATAATAAAAACCAACACCAACTATGTGATGACCATCTCTTTGGAGGGTCCACAATAGAGGTCCTCGTCTCACATCAAGTCATGCACAAGTGCCAACCGGGCCTTCACATCACATGAGTTTGAAACCTCATTAAAAAACAAATCAATGTACCAAAGAAGTATTTACGATTCATTTAATACACCATGATTCCATGATATGTTTCTCTTTAAATAATAAAATAGCTTTCACTTTACACAACTTCGAGTTCTAGCACACCACGACCAATCAAACTAGTCGTTTAAAAAGTAGTTATGAATAGTAATACCCAGTTTTTTAAATTATATAAATTTTATTTATCAAAATGGGCTTCATTTCTGGATTCAGAATAACAAAATTAGCTTAGGGTGAATTATTGGTATTTTTATAAAAACTTTCATTTTTTGATGAATAGTGAAAAACACAACGTTATTGTTTTAAATTGACTTTTATTTAAATAATAATTATTATTATTTAATTTTTTTTGAGGTAGAAATAGATACATAATACCCATATTATTAAAATTTAATTCATTTCTCTAATTTTGTAATAAGATTAGATATATAAAATTATATGGATATTTTTAACATCTTTTACCCACCTTCAAGGCACATTTTCAAATTTTCATAAAATGTAATTCTACCACTTATTTAAATTGAATTTCAAAAAACCATGAGAAATGTTTGACATTAGTATGTAAAATGTGGTTAATTAGGATTAAAACAATGTTTTATGAATAATAACTTTTGAATTTTAATTACCACGGTTAAAAGTAAATTAGATAATTAAAAGAGTAAATAATATCCAAATTACCCCAAAACAAGTCCTAATTCTATTGGATAAGAATATATAGACCAAAATAAACCTTAGGAAAAAAGTATGATACTTTTTGATCCACATGGATTTGGTTAGGATATTTATTATATTTTTTTTAAAGAAGAGTAAAAAGTGTTGAATTCTAATTTCAATAACTAATCCATTTTTAATATAGGGTAATACATAAGATAAATTAGACTATAAATATTAATTTCAAATATAAAAATATTTTCTACATAATCGTATTGTATTTATAATTTTTATAAATTAAATAATTAAATTTATTCATGACATGATGATGATGCAGTAATTACCCATATTAATGAAAGACTAAAATAATTTATGTTATAAATATTAAAATAAATGTAAATTGAAACTTTTGATGAAATAAATGAATTTAATAGGTTAATATGACATGTTATGGTCGATTAATGTTTTTTGAAGAAATCGTATTTTTATGACTTAAAAAAAAACAAATACTAAATAGTGTCAAAATTGACATAAATGTGTTTTTAAAACAAAAACTATTTTACTAAATGATATAATATTCCTGAAAATATAATATTCAGAAAAAGGACTTAAATAATGTTATATATGTCATTAATTAACCACTGGAGGTTCTATAGGAATTTTATAGTATGTTTATTATCCATATTGTGTAGGAATACAAAGATACATAGTAAAAGTTAAACTATTTAACTACGAGTTGAATCTAAAATATAAGGTTAATATAGTGACATAAACATTTCTAAAACCTATTTGTTGAAGGTATTTCTACCCATCACCACTACATCCTTGAAATAAATCCATTTTAAGCTATTATAAACTGAAAATGAGATCATAAAAAATTAATATTTTAAGATTTTCCAAACGTGACCCCCACCTCTCTTATAAAAGGGTACTTCCAATTATCTTAATTTAACACCTCCAAATCCATTTTAATCTTCCAAAACCAACTCCAATATCCTCCAAACTACCCTCAATTAAACCTAGATTCATTACATTGATCATAAATCCAACCTAATGTTCCCTTTTGTTCCAATCAAAAGGAAGTACTCGAAGAAGAGGTAATTATTTCATCACCTCTTTCAAAGTTATTTTATTCTTCCACTTCCTCTTTCATTGTTGTTTCCATACCAAAATAATAAAACCTATAACTTATTTATACTGTGATGTTATTATAAATATGGCACAACCATATTCATTATTCTATCCATCATATGAATGACAAAGTCACCATACATGTGTACATAGGGCTTACCATCTCCACGTCATGGTGTAGTTTGTTATTCAACGGTTCTTTATTTTGATAGGTATAATAATGAGTTTAATTGATCTAAATAATAAATGTAACATTTTAATTATTCATTATATATAATATACCATCAAATTACATAATATTTCTCCATAATAGAATGATATTATCGCTCGTGCGTATGTATGGATGACCGTCTCTATGACGCGATGGAATTTCATTCTCCATCATAACCATTCAAGAATAATTTTAATTTGATGATTAAAAATAGTTTTTAAATAATTTATTATCATTATGGATATGAATCAAATACATCATATCCATAAAAAATCATGATTCATGCAACAAAACATTTAAAGGAAAACGAATCAGTAACACCCAAAAAAATAATACTAATGTAATATCATTAACAAAAAAATATTAAATAATCATATATAATATAATATTTATGTATGTGGTTATTGTATAATTTAATAAAAATTATTTCACCATTATACAGTAGTTTAACATACCCTCAAGTAAGGAAAATTACAATTTTAGAGTTAATTTTACAATCTCTTTATTATCTGAGGTTGTTTGTATGTTAGTATCTACATGGACTTCTTTATCATCCACATAATTTTTTCTTAAAAATGTATATTAAAACATTATTACTATTTCCTAGAGTATGGGTTAAAATCATTTATAATTTTTTTTGATTTTTTATAATATTTTTTGAAAGAAATCTTTCCATCATTTTTTAGACAAGTTATTTTATGACCTTCTCTAGAAAATTAAGGAAATAATGTTTTTTAACTTATATGGCAGGTGAAACCATTTTCAACCATTATAAATCCTTCTTAGATTCCCCTACAAGCTTATAATAATATTTTAAAAATAAATGTTTTCTTTTATAATTATTTGACATTTAAAAGTATAAAAAGTAGAAAGATATATTTCTCTGAAATAGTTTTTAGATTGATTTCATCTATGTCAACATCCATCATTTGATTTTACATTTGTTTGAAGTTGATTTATTATGATACAATATTACATATTGTATTTAAGGTTTTGTGATATGTTTGAATGTGGATGTCATATTTTTATACCTTTCATGGTTTATGGTTAAATTATTTGAATTTCAATAGCATGTTTTAATATAAATGTTTAAATTATGTTTCAAACATTTCATATGAAGAATGAATTGGACTTAATAAGTGACGGGAGGGGCCCAATATTGCCCTTTGATGCATCGGTAGGTCTCGTGAGAAAGAAATAGTGTCTTGGCACAAGGCCTTAAAAAATATTATTTGTAGTCTTGGCACGAGGCCTTGAATACGTTGATATGATGTCCGACATTATGCATTCCATCATTATGAAATTATCTATTGATATTACATTTGATCATTCGTCTAGTAGAATATATATACGAATAAATAAATGGAATTATTTGATTTATCTTTTCCATATTATACTTAATTTTATGTTTAAAAGTCTTGTGTTTAATTGTTATACATTACCTTAAATTTTTATGATTTTTTATGATAGTTTATACTATATTGTTATCTATACTTAGCATCTGATATCACCACTTTCTTATGTTTTATTTTTCCCAGAATGTGAAGAGGTATATTATTATTGATATGAAAAAATAGTCTAAGGGATACGAGTGTGTTCAAAGGGGATACAATGTTTTTGTTTTTCCATTTGATAATGTAACGTAAAACATATGTATGTATCTAGTAATACCAAGGATACTAAACTGAATAGTATTTCAGGATATGATCCCTTGTGATCATTCCAATATTAAGTAATAATGCATCGACTCTGGGTAACTTGGTTTGGGGCGTTACAGTTGGTTTAAGAAGATGTTTTGTACAAACCATGGAAACTAGATTTAGAAAAACCTTGATTTGAGAACATTACCCTAAGATAAACTTTTAGGATTAATATAGAAGAAATTACTAGAATTTTGGTAATGTTTAGATTTTGTGAATTTTCCAAGAAAAACATCCCTCTATGGATCTGATCAGGTTGAGGTGGATCTTTAGAAATGTATATAGGGGTAAAACCTGAAAGCACCGCTTTGAGCTAGACTCAAACAGGAACTGGTGCATGATAACAAGCCTTCCTAAACACTTAGTTATGATACACCTAGGGGATAGGATTCGGATAATTCATATTTTCATTACAAACCATTATGAATGATTTATGCGTAAATAATTTTTCAATGAATTTATTTTTATGATTATGGATTATATGCATAAACTGTTCAATTTATGATATGTATTTTAATAGGTTAGAATTATGTATTGTGATTCATAAACTAATATATTGTATTCCTCTATTTAAAATGGTGCCAAGTGGAATGAATGGAAACCGTATCTACGCACATAATCCATATAGGTATTCCCCTTCTACTCAAGATAATTATAGTGGAGCCGGTGGTGCAACTAGTGGTGAAGAGCTTATAACCATACTGGGACAACTCACTCTAGTTTTTTATAATAACCTTACCCATATGGAGCACCCTGATCTAGAATATAGAAAATCAATGTTAGAATGCTTCATGAGGTAAAACCACCAACATTCAATGGGACTAAAAATCAATTTGTAGCTGAGCGATCGATAAGTTCATTATAGAAAATATTTAATGATTTGGGGAGTAGTGAAGGGGAAAAATTTTTCACGATAGTTTATCGCCTCACAAGAGATGCAGATCAATGGTGGTCATTAATTCAAAACACAAAGAAGGATGATGAAGTATTAAAAATTGAATAGAGGGAGTTTAAAGATATTTTATTAGAAAAATAATTTCCTTGTGAACATTGAGTGGATATGGAAAGGAAATTTCTGATTCTAAGGAAAAAAGGAGGATGAGAATATCACAATGTATGAGGAAAACATTACAAGGTTATCAAGGCATGTTGCAGATTATATATGCAACCAAGAAGTAAGATTTATCTATTCATTGATGGGTTAAAACCTTTTCTCCATCGATCATTAGTCTCACAATTATTCTCATCGTATAAAGATATAGTCTCGTGTGCTATCAAGATAGAAAATGAATTATCTAAGTCTTATGAAATTAAATTAAATAAAGAGAAGAAGAGATCCGCTGAACACTCTAGAAATGAAAATAAGGGGAAGAAGGTAAAAGTTAAATTTCCATCCATTGGTAAATGTGAGAAGAAACACCCTGGTACTTTCTTGAAGGGAATGGGAGTCTGTTATAAGTGTGGAGAAAAATGCCACCAATATCGTGATTGAAAGGGAAAGAAGAGGGTTGTTAATTTTGAATGCTATAATTGTAGAGAAATGGGGCATTACACAAATGAATTTCCTAAGAACTAATGAAATATACCTCAGAAAAGGCCAAGGGAGAAATTCCATGATTATGTGATCACTACTACTAAGGGTGAAGCTCCTAAAGATGTTGTGGCATGTACTCAAATCGTTTCCTAAAATTTAACCAATTCTTTATTTGATTCTGGATCATCACATTCTTTTGTATCTTCCCAATTTTCTAAGATAATTAGATATTTACAATTTTATTTAACAAGGGAGTTATCGGTCAAAACTTCTAAGGGAAGTGTCATTGCAAAAAGTTTTTGTGTATTAGTTAGCATTATGTCATATAAATGTTCTTTATCTACTGATCTCATCAACATAACCATTATTGAATTTGATATAATCATTAGTATGGATTGGCTTTCGGACGATGATGCAAAAATTTATTGTATGAAAAAAGAGGTTACAATTTTTGATGATGATATGGAATACTGTATCTTTAGAAAAGAAACGTCAATATATAATTATACTCCAGATCCACCCCTAGTAGCTCTATTAAATTTAATTATTGGGGAGGAAGGGAGTGAAATAACTATGGGAAAGGAAAATAATGTTCAAATAGGGTATTTACTTATTGTTTAAGAAAATGTTGATGTTTTTCCATAGGATTTACCGGGACATCCTATAGAACGAGAAATTGAGTTTTCCATTTACTTAATTCTTGGTTCAAGTTCAATATCTAAGACCCCCTTTTCAATGGCCCCTATGGAATTAGTGGAACTAAATAAACAACTAGAGAAATTGAGAAATAAAGGATTTATTCACCACTAGTGTTTCTCAATGGGGATCCCTTGTTCTTTTTATTAATAAGAAAGATAGATCTATGAGGTTTTGTATTTACTACAGGGAGATAAATTCCATAACAATAAAGAACATGTATCCCATACCTCGCATTGATGGTTTATTTGATCAACATACTGGATCTCAACATTTTTCAAAGATTTACCTTCGATCTTGATACCATCAGTTGTGAATTAAAAAGTAAGACATTCAAAAGGGATCATTTCGAACAAGGTACGGGCATTACGAGTTTACAGTAATGCCTTTTGGACTAACTAATGCACTCTATGTTTTCATGGATATAATGAACAATGTTTTCTAGGAATATCTTGATGACTTTGTAGTGGTATTTATTGATGATATCTTGGTATAATTTAAAAGCTAAGAAGATCATGGAAATCACTTGCGCACTAGTCTGAAAACTCTTAGATGAAATAAATTATATGGGAAGTTTAGAAAGTGTGAATTCCGGCCTCAGTCAATTTATTTTCATGTCTATATTGTCTCTAAGGATGGAATCTATGATGATCCTTCAAAGAGAAGGGAAATCCAACAATTTTCAGTAAAAATGAGTTTAACTGAGGTACACAGTTTTAATAGTTTGGAAGGTTATTATTAACATTTTTTCCATTAATATGCCCCATTAACTTACCCATTAACCAATCTCACATGTAACAAGGTTATTTTTTTTGGAAAAAACATTGTGAAGAATTTTTCAAGGAATTTAATAGAATATTAGTCAATGCTCCTATATTGAATCTACCATCGAGGAATGATGGGTTTGTTTTTTTATAGTGATGCTTAAAAGAGAAGTCGTGGTTGTTTAATTATGATCAATGATAGAGTTATTGCCTATGAATCATGACAACTAAGAATTATGGAACAAAAATATCCTACTCATGATATTGAGTTAGCAGCTATAATCTTTGATCTGAAGATACAGAGACACTATCTCTATGGGTTAAAATGTGAGATATATACTGATCATAAGAGTTTGAAATATATTTTCTCATATAAATAAATCAACTTATGGAAAAGGAAATGTCTTGAACTAATCAAAGATTATGAGTTCACTATACACTACCACCTCGGGAAGACAAATAAGGTGGTAGATGCCTGGAGCTGAAAGGATCATGGACTTCTGAACAAGATGAGAGTTGAAAGGGATCCTATGTTCATGGATCCAGTAAACAATGATATGGATGTAATCATGGAAGGTGAAACATAGATAATTTTTCAAATGGTTGCCTATCCATCTTTAAAAGAACCGATAAAAAGTTCTGAGACTGATGATAAGGAGTTTTAAAAGAAAATTAGTGTTGTGATTGATTGATCGACTTATTATATGAAAATGGAATTTTAAACTTTGGGAAGAGACATTGCGTTCTCGATACACCTAATCTAAAAATGGAGTTGTTGGATAATTATCATAGATCCAATTTCTCTATACACCATAGTATCACTAAGATGTATAGAGATTTGATGGAACATTTTTGGTGGGACAACATGAAGAGAGAGATTAGTGATTATGTGTCAAGATGTATGGTTTTTCAAAAGGTTATGGCTAGAAGGAAACATCCTAGAGTATTCAAGAAACATATTCCCATAATTAAGAGTAAATGGGGTTATATTACAATGGACATTGTCATTGGGCTACCAAAGACTCCTAGAAGGAATGATGAAATATGTGTTATTGCTGATTTTCTTACCAAGTCAGCACATTTTCTTGTTATAAGAGAAGATTTACAAGTTGAAAATTTAGTAATACTATATATTAATGATGTTTTAAGACTTCATAGAGTACCCCCGTTTATTGTTTTTGATCATGATTCCCATTTCTCATGAGGATTCTGGAAAAGTATTCAGAAATACCTAGATACTAAACTTCGTTTGAGTACCACCTACCACCCTCAAACAGATGCTCAATAAGAACAGACTATTCAAACCATAAAAGACATGTTGAGATCATGCTCACTTGACATTAAAGGCATGTGGGATCAATATTTACCTCTAGTGAAATTTTTCTATAACAATAGCTTCCATTCAAGTATTCAGATAGAACCATATGAAGCATTATATGGAATGAGATGTCGCACACCAACTTGTTGGGATGATTCGGCTGAAAGAAAACATGTAGACCCAAAACATGTGGAGGATACAATGTAAAAGGTGAAGTTTATCCAAACCCACATCAAATTAGCTCAATGTAGGAAAAAGAGCTATGCTGATAACTGAAGGAATGATTTGGAATTTCAAGTTTGCAATCATGTTTTTTTGAAGGCAACTCCATGGAAGAGTGTTATGCAATTTGGTAAGAAGGATAATTTAAGTCCCAGGTACATTGGACCTTTCAAAATTCTAGGACGAATTGGAGTTATAGCTTACCATTTGGCAATGCCTCCAAGTCTCTCCAAAGTTCATGATGTGTTCCACATATCAATGTTGAGAAAATACATGCCTGACCCAACGCATGTATTCACCTATGAGGAAATAGAACTGGAACCCAATCTAGCTTATTACGAAGAGTCTATCAGAATTCTTGATACCAGAGAACTAGTGTTGAGAAAAATATTGACTCGTCTGGTAAAAGTTATTTTGATAAACCATAAAATGGAAGAGGAAATGTGGGAACCAGAGGAATATAAGATGGAGAACCACCAGAATCCTTCTATGTAGTAATATTTTAGAAATTTTGATGATGAAATTATTTGAATGGTGGGAGAATGTAACACCCCAAGATTCCACGGTACGTTTCTCTTTGCGTAATACAATATCTTGCGTTGTACGCAACTTCTAGTTCTAGCACACCACGACCAATCAAACTAGTAGTTCAAAAAGAAGCTATGAATAGTAATACCCACTTTTTGAAATTTTATATATTTTATTCAGAAAAATGGACTTCATTTTTGAATTCGAAATATCAAAATTAACTTAGGGTGGATTTTTGGTATTTCTCTGAAAACATTCAATTTTTAATGAATAGTGAAAAACACTAAGTTACTCTTTAAAACCGAATTTTATATAAATAATTATTATTTTTTATTAATTTTTTTTAAATTCAAAATCGATACATAATACCCATATTAGTCCAATATAATTCATTGGAGTAATTTTGTAATAATATTAGATATATAAAATTTTATTGATCTTTTTAACTTATTTTACCTACCTTTTAGGCACATTTGCAAATTAGCATGAAACGTAATTTTAATGCTTCTATGAATTGAATTTAAAAAATATGAGAGACACAGTTGACATAATTATGTGAAATTTGGGTCAATAGGATGAAAATATTTTTTTTGATGAATAGTAACTTTTGAATTTTATTTACAATAGTTAAAAGTAAATAAGGTAATTAAAGGTAAAAATAGTATTAAAATTACCCCATCCCATGTCCTAATTAGATTTAATAAGTGTATTTAGACCAAAATAGTCCATAGGAAAAATAATTGATTCTTTTTTATCCACTTGGATTAGATTAGGACAATTATTACATTTTATTTAAAGAAGTGCTAAAAGTATTAAATTTAAATTTTAATAACTAAACTATTTTTAATATAGGGTTATACATAAGTTAAATTCAACTATAAATATTAATTAGATAGATAAAGATATTTACTACATCATGGTATTTTATTTATAATTTTTAGTCATTAAATAATTAAATTAAATTATGATAAAATGATAAGGTTGTAATTACCCTATAATTGAAGGACTAAAATAATTGATGTTATAAATATTAAAATAAATGTTAATAGATGATTTTTTTGAATTTCATGAATTTTATAGGTTAATATGACATGTGATAGTTGATTAAAGTGTTTTTAGAAGCCTTAATATTGTTATGACTTTCAAAATAACCAAATACTAAATAGTGTCAAAATTAACATAAATGGGTTTTTAAAACAGATACTATTTTATTAAATGATGTAATATTACTCAAAATATATGTATTGGAAAAAGAACATAAATAAAGTTATATATGTCATTAATGAACCACTTTATGTTCTCTTGGTAGTTTATATTGTGTTTATTAACTATATATTGTAAGAATACAAGAAGACATGGTAAAAGTTAAACTATTTAACTTATAGTTAAATCTAAAAGATAAGGTTAATATGGTGTCCTAAACATGTCCAAAACCTATTTTCTAAAGGGATTTAGACCCAGAACCAAATTATCCTCGAAATAAATCCATTTTGGACAATTATAAACCGAAAAAGAGTTTATAATAAAATAATATTTCATGCTTTTCCTAAAGTGACCCTCACCTCTATTATAAAAGGGTACATTCCCTTATCTTGATTTCACACCTCAAAATACATTTAGACAGGATACAATATACAAAAATATCCTCCAAAATACCCTCACTTTATCCTAGAGGCCTTACTTTGATTGTAAATCCAACCTAAGGATCCATTTTGTTCAAATCAAAAGGAAGCACCCGAAGAAGAGGTAATTATTTCATCACCTCTTTAGAAGTTCTATTATTCTTTCACTTCCTATTTATTTTTTGTTTTCTATACCAAAAGAATAACTCCATTACCTCATTAATACTGTTATGTTATTATAAATATGGTACAACCATATTCATTATTCAATCAATCTTATGAATGACCAAGTCACCATACGTGCGTATGTACGATTTACCATCTCCACGTCAGGGTGTAGTTTGTTCTTCAAGGATTCATTGTTTGGATGGGTATAATAATGAGTATAATTGATGTAAATAATAAATATAACATGTTATTTATTATGTATATATAATATACCATCAAATTATATAAAAATTTACAATCAATAGAATGATATTGTCGCTCATGCGTACGTATGACTTAACATCTCCATGACGCGATAAAATTTCATTCCCCATCATAACCATTGATGGATAATTTTCATTTGAAGATTAACAATAATTTTTAAATAATTTAATATAATTCTGTATATGAATCAAATTCATAATATCTATAAAAAATATTACTTACATAACAAAACATTTAAAGGAAAATGAATCAGTAACCCCAAAACAATAATACTAATGCAATAATATTAAGAAAGCAATATTAAAGAATAATATATGATATCATATTTATGTATTCGATTCTTTTGAAATTTAAGAACAATTATTTTCATCATTATAAAGGAGGTTAACATACCCTTGACTGAGGAAAAGTACAATGTAAGGGTTAATTTTACAATCTCTTTATTATCCAAGGTTGTTTGTACATAAGAATCTACTGGGAATTATTTATCATCCACATCCATGTTTCTTAAAAATATATTTCAATACATTTTCCCTATTTCCTAGAATATGGGTTAAAGTAATTTATAACCTTTTTTTGACTTTTTATAATTTTTTTTGAAAGGAATCTTTCTGTCATTTTCCAAACCATGTACTTTATGGCCTTTTCAACAAAATTATAGAAAGCATGTTTTTTAACTTATACGGAGGGTGCAGCCATTTTCCACCATTATAAGACCTTTAAATATTACCTTACAAGATTATAAGAATATTTTAAAAATAAATATTTTATTTTATAATTACGTGACTTTTAAATGAATACAAAGTAGAAAGAGATATTTCACTCAAATAGTTTTACGATTAATTTCATCTATATCAACACCCTTTATTGTATTTTATGTTTTTTGAAGTTGGTTTATTATGATACAATATTACATATTTTATTAAATGTTTTTTGATATTCTTGACTATGAATGTGCAATTTTTATACCATTCATGATTTATGGTTAATGTATTGACACTTTATATGCTAGTTTTAATATGAATGTTTATATTATGTTTCAACCTTTTCATATGAGGAATTAATTGGACTTAGTAAGTGACTGACAGGGCCTAGTATAGCCCCTCGATGCATCAATAGGTTTCATGAGACAAAGTATTTTCTTGGAATAAGTCATTGAACAAATATTATTTGTAGTCTTGGCATGAGACCTTGAATATGTGGTTTTTATGTCCTGTATTATGAATTCCATCATTATGAAATTAGCTAATGATATAACATGTGATAATTTGATTAATAGAATATCAATGTGAATAAGTAAATGGAATTATTTGATTTATATTTACCATAATATGCCGAATTTTATGTTTTAATGCATTGTGTTTTAGTCTGACACATTTCCTTAAAAGTTTATTCTTATTTATGATAGTTTCTACTATATTATTATCTTTACTTAGCATTTGAGCTTACCCCTTTATTATGTTTAATTTCTTCCAAAATGAGAAGAATTATATTATGATTGAATTGAAAGAATATGCTAAGGTATATTAGTGTATTCAAAGGGGACATAATGTTTTTTTTCCATTTCATAATGTAACTTAAAACTTATGTATGTATTTAGTACTTACAAGGGTACTAAACTTATCAGTATTTAGAGATTTTATCCCTTGAGATCATGCCAATATTATATAATAATTCACCTAAATTAGGTAACTAGGGTTAGGGATTTACAATTAAAATAAAAATCCATTTGTAATACTTTCCAAAAAAACTGTTTCTAAAACATAAAAGATGCTTAAAAGGTTCCAAATGGAACATTATATCACATAGTTACTCAAACCACGTTTCAAGATGGGAAATGAGAATTTAATTAGAAAACATATATGAAACCATATTCCAAATCATTTATCAACTAAGATACCATTTTTAAACACCAGGGTTTTTAAAAGAACAATTTTAAGAAGAAAGAGAAACAGGAAAAGAAAATAAGAAGGCGATATGGTATTTTGAAAATACAAGGCTTAAAATAAATATTTATTTATAATTCCATTTTCATTTCTATTCCTATAAATAGGTTCACCCCATGCACCTATGGATATTCTCTCCTTCAGTAGATTATCCATCATAACCCATAAAATATTCAAGTGTTCTATTCAGTGAAGCACATTGAGCCTCAAAAATACCTCACATGGGTTTACACACAATCATCAATCCATAACAAGAAACCCAAGTCAGATAACAAGATCAACTTATAAATAAAAACTAAATTCCAAGACTCAAAAAAATCCAAATACAAACCATTACACCCAATTTCACTTTTAAAAGTTAATTCAATATTTTATCAAATAGTTTACATAAATACATATATAAGAAAGACCATATAAATCTATTTAAAATACTTTTCCACAAAATTACCACTAAGGTAATACTAGAACAATTTATACTAACATTTCACAAGAATGGTTAGCACATTTAATAAATAATCTGGCAATGATCAAGCATCACTGGAAAGTTATTAATTGAGAATAATGCAAATAACTACCTAAATGAACTGTGGATTCAATGATACTATAATATAATAAATAACAAATCCAAACGGACAAACCAAACACCCTAACATTAAAGAAATTGAACCATATGAGCCAACCATCATCATAGGGTTAAACTATGTGAGAACCGAAAAAGGAAAACCAATAAACCAATAAATAAAAAGACGAAGAGAATAAAATTGATTTAAAAATAAAGTAAACTTACCAAGCTACCATGATGTAGCTTCAATGAAAGATATTAGGTAAGGGATAAGCATTTTCTAGAGCTCTATAGTGATCCTAGTTCACGAAAGGGTGGAGGATCCAGAATTTTGGTTAAAACATAATATTATAAAGATGGAAATCTCCCATTTTTAATGAATTGGGAAAGTCACACGGTTTGGCCACATGGTTTAGAAAACCATTTTTCAATCATTTACACCCTTACAAAAAATTAGGACACCCTACACAGGTTGGGAATCCGTACACCAACTGTGTGATTTGGATATGTCAAATTGTAGAGCCTCCAACAATTTTTCTTCATGGTTTCTCCTAACCATGATCAATTAGTGTGCCATGTCCCAAATACAAACCCTAGGACACACTATTTCACTAAGGCATCACATGGTTTTTTACAAACTATGTGAAAGGTATGAAATAAAACCTTTCAATAAAAAATTTAACATATAGTACACTATTCCTTAATAGGATGCACATTGTTTCCTTAAACCATGAACAAAGACAAAATTCACCAGAAACATAGAAAATTTCAAAGTTCAAGTGGAGAACATGACTTTAAATTCATCCAAGAGAACCAATACCAAGAAAATGATTAAATAAAATAGGAAATGTGGTTAAGGTGTGACATTAGTTGTGTTATTTTATTGAATAAATTTAGTTATTATAATGATAGAATATTCTATTGATAGTGGTGTAATTCTGTGGGCCTAATTGAATGAGGAAAAAAAGATGATCATATAGTATGATTCGGTTGAGAAAAATTTCTAGAAGGATGAAATGGGAATCAATTTTCCCAAATTAATAAATATTTTAGAATTATGAATTTTTCCATATATAATGATTAGTATGAGAACTAATGTAGGTATTGAAATAAAATGAGAATATGATATGAATCACTATATTTAGATAAAATAGATCCCAAATCTTGAGCTAGATAACATTATAAAATTTTCTAGAGATTGATAATTTTCTGAATCAAAATTGAGAAGTAAGTTGAGAGGTAAACCAACACCCAAATATTCATATAGAGAGAAATATTTTATTAAATATATTAAAGGCTTGAGGAGGAAGATCTATATAATATATTTCTATGGAAACTAAATATCTAGAGTGATATTTCCCATTTGACCTATACCTAATTGTATCTATTATGTAAATCTAAACATTCTAGTAAAAATGTAGATAGGGATAGGGGGATGATATAAACATATGAGAAATATTTTAATTACTTTGGATTATATTAAAAAATTCTTGGTTAGGGATGGAAACCATGCATAAAATGGAGTAGGAACTTCAAAGAGCCTACCCTTGTAAATATTTCAGAATTAATTATTTTATTATTCTATATATGTGCGAGTGAGTCTTTGAGTTTATATATATGTGAATAATATCCCAAAAGTTTATATAGTATAGTTTTAAAATTTTATAAATTGTAAAAGTAATACTTCATTGATTCATTATGGTGACCCATTATTTTACACATATTATCACATAATTCTTTATATAAAGTTCTAATAAACACAACCTGAATATCAAGAGGCTTATTATCATAGGAATATTAGGGTTGGAATACATCAAATGCAACTAAAACAAAAAATCTCTATTTTATTCTCCATAATTATCTTCTAAATATCTTTAATGTCATAAATCTATATAGGATAACCTGAGGAATACATAAAATAAAATGGCAAGTTATGAAGCCCAATAAGGGAATAAACATGATAACTATGTATAACATACAGTTTAAAAGAAAAAATATGATATCCTAAAAGATAACGAAAACATATAATCACATGGGAGAATATCATAAATAATATGAGATCATGGTATCTGGGAAACATAGTATTGGGGATGAAACACAAAATATTTCATAAGCATAATTTAAGGCCAATGATATAGACAACATCACATAGTGAACATATTCCGATTGTGGATTAAATTCACTCCATAATCCCATACATTCCATCTCTTGATGAAAAAATTACCTAATTAATAAGAGTGATATATAGACACACCCATAATAAAATGTACTTGCTTTTGTGTTTCATAATATAAAATCAATCATAAGTAATAAACATAATAATTACCCATGAAACATATGTGTAACATAATATTTCCTCATATCATAATCAAAGTATATTAAAAAATTTATCTAAAGAGAATAAATAATTAAATATTATGGATTTCAGTATTTAAGTTAATAAGAATAGGTCTCAAAATATTTTTTTTGAATAATGTTTTTAAATGATTGTTATATAAAATGATCATGGTATTGAAAATTTTCTCTTAATCAGGTTTGATTTTAAAGAAGGCATATGTGAAATTATCTTAAGGAATGTATTACCCCATCAATGGGAGGGATAATAAGGTAGTTTTATATTTAAGATAAATATACAAATATTTTATATGCATACCATAATGGAAAATAGAAATAGAAATTGGGTTAGATATATAGGGTTCATAACCAAAAGAAAAAGGGTGGTTTATAGAGACTCTGTACCTTATGTTCGAGAATCATTATACACATGCACTTAATATCATGAGTAATCAAATTAAACTAACTAATTACATACTTTAGAACCTTTTACATATACATTTTATTTATTATTATTTTATTATGTTTATTTATAATCATTTCAATGAGATGTAACATTCAATTTCATTGTTCGTAGGGATTTCGTTGCATGATTCCATGGATAGATCTCTTAAAAAATTATTAATGTTCTGTTAATGTGGTACTCGAGCACTATAATTAAAATAAAATGGTATTCATTACCTTCAAAAAATTAAGATTTTCCCATATATCCATATATTTTTTGACATATGGATGATTCATTTAGAAAAAAGTTTACTTTATGTGGTTAGTATATTTAGGAGTTTATACTATCCGTTACAGAAAATATTTGTTTTATTTAATATTATAGACATATATTAATTTAATAATATTGAATAAGTTATAATATAATTATTTTTGTCTTCTTTAATTAGAATAATATTTAATGACCAGTCTTGAAGGTAGTGGGAAAAAATGTAGGGTTTTTTTCATTGAGGTAGTGAACCAACCATATTGTAAACAACATATTCATATATGAATCAAATTAAGGGAGGGTAGAATATGGATATTTGGTTAAAAATTAACATTAAAATATATTTCTGACACTATATTCATTATTTTATGTTGTGTAACGGAGGTGAGGATAAGGTATAAAAAGGAAACAAATTTAAAAGACGTAAATTTAAAATATTACCTCTTAAATGTTGCCTCCCTAAAATAGTCCTTAAGGAACATAGAATTGGTATTTTGGTGAGGCCAATAACACATGGAAGTGTGGCGGTATTATTGGGAAGGTAATTGAGTGGTGTTTTGGAAATATCAATTTCTTTTAATTTGTGAGAGGAAGGGTGGTATTTATAAGGGGAGGAGAGGAGTTCTTTTGAATTATGTATTTATTAGTTTATTTTTTTCTCACGATATTCAGTGGTTACTCCTAATAAGAGATATAAATTTTTATCTATACCACATCTAAATTCAATACATGTGATAGATATAGTATATACTCCTTAAAGGGGGATATGTAGAATATGTCATTCACCTAACACAGGGTTGGTGGGAGTGCTAGTTGATAGGCCACAACTTTGATGTAATCAATAATCTCAAAGGGTATAATATACATGGGACATGGCATTCCTTTCTCCCCAAACATAATGAATCTCTTCCTTATATATATACAGATGAACAATTTATCTTCAACCTCAAAATCCATGTGTCATTAATTATTATTGGTATTGATGTTTTAGTGAATTTGTGTAACCTTGATGTGCTCCTGAATGGTCTAATCCTTTTCTATCATTTCCTCTACATTTCTGGACCCATCAACTCGTGTTCCCCAACTTCATCCAAAACAAATATTTCTTACATATCATTCCATAATCATATGGATACATTTGGAGCCATGCATAGAAAAAATAATTATAATACAACCAAACCATATTAATATGTTAATCCCATCCTCCTTTGAAGTCCATAAATAATTTTATCAACAAGTCTTCAAGTTTTAGGATCGTCTACATAGAATGAACATCATTTTGTAGGTGATAATAGATACTAAGATTCAATTAAATGTATAGATAATGTTTGAAAATTTTCTAAAAGTAAGAGGTAAATCTCATATTTTGGTCAAATATAATCAATAGTGGTATTTCATGCAGTCTCACCACTTATTTTATGTATATCCTTTCTATTTGATCAGGTGATAAGTCCTCTCAAATTATAATGGATGGATAAGTTTTTATAAGATGATCCATCATAACCCATATATCATTATTTTCACTTGATCACTATGTAATACCATTGATAAAGTCCATGGATATTTTCTCTCATTTCCATGTATTTATGGTTAATGGTTTCATCATCCCCTTGTATTCTTTTACTTTCATCTATAACCTACTGAAATACTAGACAATTTTACATATATTATACTATCTACTTGTTCATATTTTATAACAAATATTTCTCCTGGATATCTTGATACATCATTATACTCCCTCTATAGATGGAGAATTTCAATCTATATGCATAATTAAAAAAATTATTCTTTTTATTAGAAATCTATGGCACACATAGTTGTGGGCCAAATCTTACATCTCCTTATTAATCAAGTTTAAAATCTAGAAATTTTTCTTTTCTTATAGATTATACCTTCTACTGTATTTCCACATCATCTCTTTCATAATACTTTATCTTATCTAGAGGTCATGATTGAGAAATAATTTGAGAAAATAATGATGATGTTCCTTCTGTTATGATCCCAATGTATATATTTTGAATTTATAAGAATATTTGATCATTCTCAATTCTCATCATTGATAAGGTTGCTGAATCCTATCTCATTTGGGCATCTACCAGTTTATTTTTATTCCTAGGATGGTAGTGGACTGACAATTCATAGTCCTTGATCATCTATAAACATCTTCACTGGTAGACATTATGATTCTTCTATGTGAATATATATATTTGGCTATAATGATTTGTATATATTTCACACTTATACCCATACAGATAGTTCCAAAAAACATTCAATGCAAAGATCACCATATCCAACTCAAGATCATATCTTGGGTACCTATTATAATGAAGTGTCAACTAACATGAGGCATAGTCTACCACTATCATTTCACATTAACGCACAACCCAACCTTATCTTTGAAGAATCATTGTATAGCATATAAAGTTAACCAATTTATGGTAGCATGAGGACTAGAGAAATGATAACCCTATTTATCAATTCCATGATACTCTATTGATATTCACCAATTTAGAAAAAATTTATTCCTTTCAAAGTATGTTTAGTTCGTAGGTTTGAAAATCATGGTGATTTTCTCACAAATCATCAATATTACTGATCCAGTCTAAGGAAACTGGATATTTCCATTAAAAATATTTGTTTAGACCACTCATAAACTTAATTTTTCTTATAAGGGTCTATATATGTCCATTTACTAATAATAAAATTTTATAATGATGATTTTTACACCATACAGAACTCACATTTACTTTACTTTTCATATATATTCTCCTTTTTAAATGTCTTTAGCACACTATGCAAATTCTCCTAATGCACCTCCTTACTTTTAGAGTATATCAGAATATCATCTATAAAGAGTATGACTAGTTTTTTTGGGTTAATATTTAAATAATATTTTTATTAATTCCATTAATATTACTAGAGGATTTGTGATTCCAAATGGAATCACTATGAATAGATAGTTTCCATACATTGTTCGAAAAGAAGACTCGATAATATATTTATTCCTCACATTTAATTAGAAATTTCCTGACTGAAGTTCCACGTTAGAGAAACACAAGGACCCTTGTATTTGATTTAATATGTCATATCTTAGTGGTAGGGGATATATTTTCAATATCATAATTTTTGGAGTTCATTTTTTTCAAATCATAAGAGCATTTTCTCAACCCTCTTCTTGATGAAGAGGACCGGTACATCCCACCATAAAGCACTTAAGAATATAAAACCCTTATCCAGATTCTTATGTAACTACTTATTAAATTCTACCTATTCAATATTGGATATTCTATATGGAGTCTTGGATATGGGAAGATCCAGATATATGTTTGATTGGGATCTTAACCTCTCTGTTGGGAGGAAGACTAGGAAACTCTTCAAAGAATATATTAGTATAGTCCCTTACAATGGGTATTTTATAAAGTGTGATTATATCTATGGACTTAATCCTTTTTTATAGATATAGTCTCTAATATTTAAATAATATCCACACACGAGTTGAAGATTCCAATGGAGATTCATCCACACTCTAACACTTTTATAAAATTAGTGGATGACTCAGGATGTGGAGAGTGAACTCTCTCTCCCAACAGTTGATGTTAGATTTGTATAAGGATATCAAATACACACCCAATATAGAATTAAACTCCACTAAAGGAATTAATTTGATATTTTAAAGAATATTCAATCCAAAAACATTGACTTCAGAGGAGTTATATAAGTCAGATGAATTTTTTCCCATTTTTTATTCTCATGGATAACTTAACCTCCATGTTTTGAAGTGGTGTTTAAATAGTTCTACGAATGTTTCAAGATATGAAATATTTCATGGAACCATAATCAAATAGTATGTTCAAAATTATTGAATGAATAAATAGTGTACCTATCACCACATTATTGTATGGATCAACCTCATTAGTAGTTGTAGCCTATTCCCTTTCTCTATCAGCCTTAGAGGTTTTTATTATTTATTATCATGAAAAAACTATCGATTAGGGAATTAGATCACATAATTACCATGTTACTTGTAGTTGAAAAACTATTCCATTAACATAGGGTGGATATGAAATTCAATTTCTTCATTTACATTTGTGGGTTTCTTCCACTATCTTAAACAATGATTACCCTGATTGCCCTATTTTCCACATTTGAAACATCTCCCAATTCACTTCAATTAGATTCTAGGATACATATTTACTCTCTTTTGACATGTGGGAAGTTGGGTTTTATTTATTGCATGGGATTTATTCACTGGTCCTCCTAAAGAAAACTCTATTTTACACTTTGTATCTCTGGTCCCATGAGACCACATTGAGTCTCTAATATCCATATTGACCTTAAGGGAATAAAAGAAAATAATTTTATAGTTATCAAAGAATAAAATATCAATTTTTTTGTAGAATCTATTTTACTCCAATAAATAAGTAGTTTACCATTCTTTCAATGTTTATAATACAGTTAGAGGTGTATCGTGCAATCCTTGTGAAATATTCTTAATATGCCTTGATAAATTGATCATGAATACAGTTTATTCCATGTAACATCCTCAATATTTTAAGATGGGTATTCTAGGGAAAATATTTATTGAAAAATATTTCCTTCAATTATTCCCATTCAATGGGATTAATTTTCACTTTTTTCATTTGGGTTTTAGATCCATTTCCACCACTGATCATCATTCCCCCCTATGTGATAAAAAAAGTACAACATTCTCTAATTTCAAACATTAGAGTATAGAGAATATATTTTTATTAGAGTTAATCAATTATTATATGATGAGGGGATCAGAAGATTCATTAAATGTAATAGGCCTTTTTCTCATAAAGTGACCGAACACAAAATTAAATTTATTAGGAGATGGAGGGAAATCTAGAAGATTCAAGTTATCATTCATAACATGAGTCAGTTGACCCAATAATTCCCTGATTTTCATAGCTACCAACCTCATAATTTTAGGATTATCATTAGAGAAATCATCACTTTGTGTATCAGAATGGTTGTTGGTATCCTCCTACTTCCCACTATTAACTAAAAGAAATTAAAATGGGATGAGAATATGTTAACTAATAAACATTGAAAAGGGAAACTATAATCTTATATGGAATAATTTATAAATGAAAATATTGTCTTATCTAATGAGTCTCTAGGTTTAAATCTTGGTTATCCAAGGTAATATTATTGTTATGTTTTATATCCTAAAAATATGTTCTAGTTGATCATAATGGTTCATAATTAGTTTGTGAATTTTTAAATGTATATCCCCCAAAGTGTCAAAATAGGTGTGGAAAAAGGAATATTTTTCACACACAATGTGATGATTGATTTAATACTATATATTCCCTTTTTCTGGGTTATTACACCTAGGTAAGATTGTTCTAGATCCACATAAACTTGTAATAACAACAGAGAGATGTAATTTCTTAAAAAACCAATCACTCTCTTCATAACAAAAATTATATTATTTTGTCCTATACATATAAATATGAATAGGGTTATCAAAAAATTATTCTATTTATAATCCACCCCCAAAAAATATACATTTCTTTGATACCTTCTATAGTAAACCATGTCTTTAAAAAAATTATCACATGCTTTTTAACATAAACATCCTATAATCACAACCCAAGGATCGTAAGTCCTTGTGTATTTGGAAGACTAGGATAATAATGCCTCAAAAAAAAAACAAAAACCAGATAAACCTATTTTACACTTTAAATTATATCCTAGAAACCATTGATATCTTAAATATTCATCGGATAACCCGATGAATACATAAAATAAATGGGTGAGTTATAAATCCCACTAAGTGAACAAACATGATAACAAAACATAACATGTTAGTCAAACAGAATAACATGATATCATAAAAGAAAGGATAAAAATTAATATCATTGGATAATGACATAAATAACATAGTATAATAAGATAATTAAAATGTATGAAAGTGTTAGAAACATATAATAACACATAATCATAAGTCTAGGGTAACAGACTAGATAATATCCTTGTGTGGATAGAGTCCCATCATGGATTTGGTACACTCCCTAATATCATACATACTATCTCATGAGAAAAACATTATGCATTGAATTAGTTAACTATCTGGATGAACTCTACATAACATATACAAGGTTTTTTATTTCATAAAATTAAATTAATAAATGGTAATAAATATAAGAATTATCCATAGAAGAACTGTGTTTCATAATCTTGACTCATATCCTAATCAAAGGACCACTCATAAAGGTTCCCAATAGAACGGAAAATTAAATATTATGGACATTAATATCTGAATAAATAATTCTAGGTATGAAAAATATGGATTTTATTTTGGAATAAATAACTCACATTATCATTACATAAAATATTAATGGATAGAAAATCCCCCCTTTTTTGAGTGAGATTTTAAAGAAGGCATCTGTTAAATGAATATAAAGCATTGATTTATCCATAAAAGGAAAAGATAATACAATAGTAATATATTTAAGAGAAATATATAAATAATTTATATATAATCAATAATATCAAAGAGTTAGATAAATCTAGTTAGATAGATAATGTTCATAACCCAAAGAATAAGGGCGATTCAGAGAGATCATTTACTTTATATTCCAAAATCATTATTCACTTGAAATTAATGTCTTGAATAATCAAATTAAACTAATTAAATAATTAGTTCAGAACCATTTACATCTATCTTTGATTTATTTAAATTTTATTACGTTCATTTTTAACTATTTAAATGAGATATAAATTTAAATTTAATGTTTTCCAGGGCATTAATTTGATGAATAAAAGGTCAGATCATTTGTGGATAGTTAATGAAGTTCTTATAAAATTGGAATAAAACTCCAGAAGTGAAATGAAATTGTATTCATGACCATAAAAAAATTTAAATGGTCCCAACTATCAATATGTTTTATAGAATATTGATGACTCATATTATAAAATCGTTAATATTTTGTGTTAGTTCCTTTAGGCAGTTTTATCAGCCGTTATGAACTAGGTTTTTTATATTTATTAGTATAGATATATATATTAATTAATGAAAATGAAATAATTTATAATGAATAATTATTTAATTATATAAAAATAATAATATTTTTTTGACCATATTGAAGATGGTGGAGAAAAAACGAAGTGTTATGTTCATGGAGGCTGTGAGCGAACCATATTGTTTACAATGTATTCATTTAAGAATCCAACGAATAGAGGGTAGAATATGGTCATTTAATTTATAATATAAATATTTTATTATATTTATGATACTATAGTGATTATTAATTCTTGTATGAGTGAGGCTATGAGAAGGTTGAAGAAGAAAAAAATTAATATAGCTAAATTTAGAATATGACTTCTTAAATGTGGTATCCTTGAAATAATACCTAATGCCCATTACATTGGTCTTTTTGTGAGACCAGTATCACTAATATGTGTGGTAGAGGTTTTAGAAGGTAACTAGAAAGAAATTTTGAAATATATAATGCTTATAATATGTGAGGATAAAGGGTAGTGGTGGTGGAATTTTTATGGAGAGTAAATGGGAATTTTGGAATATTGTAGTCATTATTTTATTATTCTGATTCAAGACTATCAATACTATTGATTATTGTGACTATATACCATAATTTTTGTATGGGAATACTATGTAATGGGTGATTATATCATCTTTGAAAAAAAATCATGTATTTTTCTTATAATTTTAAATAATTTATTTTAGCATATTTCAATATTCATATCAAATTCTACTATTTTAGTTAAAATATCAAATGTTTACCCTGACCATTTTCAACATATAGAATACAAAAAATGTAATATGTTTTTTTAAATTAATTTTATAATCATTATAAATTTATTTTTTTAAATCCTAATTTATTTGAAAAACATCACTTTTAATATCATGGTAAAATTTATGACCCCTTGAAAAATTAATCAAGGTCTCCTAAAATTATATTATCATTATAAAAAAACACAATATAAATTCATAAATCGATTTTATGAAAATAAAATATATTTAAATCATTATATTTATTATAAAATTAAAATTAAGACATTTATGTTCTATAAAAATACAAACACTTAAATAACCATTCCAAAAACCGTTATTTTCAGGTACCGTGAGATAAATAAATCGTAAATAAATTTTATAACATACCTAAATACTATTTTAAACTTCCATAAGTTAGGATACAATTCTAATACTTTATTTACTATTCATAATGTTGAGATTACATTTCTAATGGTCAGGTTAATATTCCAAAGTTGAGATTACTATTCCAATGGTTAGACTTGTAATGGTCATCTCGGTTCCCTAATTTCTATAAATACATAGTATTTTATTCATTTATTAATTAATTATATTTATATCAAGGTTTTTAAATTTCATTTTGAAAATACATATATGATTACTAATATTCAGATTCATTTATATATTATTGTTCATGAGTATGATTATTTTAGGGGATCAAGAAGATACACCTTCAATTATTATTGTTATCTTATTTTATTGTTTCACATTGTAATATTTTCAATTATTATGGATGTTTTTATCATCTAAATTTAATTTCAAAGTTATTAAAATAAAATATTATTGGTTTTATCATGTGGTTTATGATATTTACTAAACATGACATATTTATTTAATCAGGAGGTAAATTCCTTTGATATACTTTTTGGTCATCACATTCATCCACCCTTCTCAGTGTAGAATTATTTTCAAGGAAACATCACCATTATTAGTATTCAGGACGTTTTTACCCATGTTATTATCTTATCCCACAAATATATTTTCTTATTTTTATAGTTCAGGAGGCTAGAAATTATTTTTCTAGAAAAACGAATATCTTATTCATCTAGCATCTAATTGGGTTGTTCCTATGATACAATCAACCATTGGTAATACCTTCTATAGAAAAATAGAAATACTATTAATTTAATAAATTACTCAGTGACCCTTATAGTCTTTAATGTTGAGTATATAGTATTAAATTCCATTATGTTTTTATGTGGGTCCTCATTTCAAAATTCTAAGGAATTTAGTAAATAAATGATTTAAACTGTATTTTATTTGAAAATTTTGGGATTCCTTAAAAAAATACAGTTTCATATTCTATGTCGTATAAGTTTAATTTCATTAATGTCTAGTTATTTTTATCCACATTTTATAAATTAATTTTTTGTTCAGTTTTAGTTATAGATTATAAACTGTTTAGATTATTTTATGTGGACTCTGTATCCTCTTTCAAGTGATCAATTCTTATGTTTCGATGTTGTTGACATAGATTTGTATCTGGATCAGGTTCAAATAGAGTTAGATCTATCAATGAATAATATGTCACACAGAAACCCTATAATGAAATAAAATATAAAATGAAATTTCATATATAGTGTTTTATGATTTAAATTAAATATAAAAATAAATAAAAATAAAAAAATTCTTATAAAAATCACACTAATAACTATAAATCTCCTCAATAATGATTCTATAATTTGAAAAAAAAATCACGAAATTTAAAAATAATTTGGTTTATAAGATTTAACATTGTCATGGAAAGACCCTAGATCATATCTAAAATAGAATAGATTGATTAATGTGCGTTTTTACAATTCTTTTATTTAAACAAAAACTAAAAGAGGGATGGTGTTGAAAATGATTCAAAATAAAAAAAAGGAATAATTAAGACCAAGGGAAAGTTATTTGAAATTAAAAGATGTGTTTTTAGGTTTATTGAATATTTATCAATGAATTATTTATACACATCATGAATACTTCATTAATCTATTCAATTCATTGATTCATGTAAATTTTCTTGGTTGTGTTTTTATTATGATCTCAATTATACTTGTATTATTTGAACCAATGGACTTTGATTAAAACTTTTATGGAAGTATCATTTAAACATGTTTCTATCCCTTTGAAAATTAATTAGTACTCAATGAAATTATATGATTATTTTTGAATGAGAAAGTAAAAAATTCATAAGATTCCTAATTGAAAGAACATAATTTCCCCACATAAGAGTCATAAATCTGACTAGTTAGGGAAAAATGCATTTATATTTTATTTAGAAAACATAATGATCTAGTCTGAATAACATCAAGAAAAAACAATATTTTCAATAAAAACTATAATATAATAAAAAAATTTCAAATTAGATTCTATAACTCCCTTACCAATTGCATATATCCCTTTAAATGATCAAACACTATTGAGATTTACATTGAGTGTAGGGGGAAGCAGATTTGGAAATATACCTTCATCCGTTACATAAATATAAAGATAAAGAGCTCTAAAACATCAAATATGATAAGAGGATCCCTATAATGCACTAAAATACCTATCATACACCTCATTACACTAAATTTCTATGATATACCCTAGGTATATATTTATAAGTTAGGAGAGTTATTTTTTTTTACAAACAGATTTCCCAATACAACTTAAATATTTGTTTGTGACTACTAAATAGCCTTATCAAGACTTTAATAAAAATAATTTTTTTATAAGGCCTCTTGAATATGTCCCTATAATATTTTTAAACAATTGGAGTTATATAGTATATTTGTTTCAATATACCATTATATACTCTTAATATTGTTTTTTTTTCATTTTTCAACTGATCAATTTATACAAGATATTGAATAAAGAAATTAGTTTTAGGTTTCTTCTATGTAATTTTATCCATATTATTTTTTATCCAACAATTAAATATTTAACCAATTGGTCGGAAAAAAATATATATTGTGAAAACCATAGAACATGTTTGGTTGGAAATATATGCATTATTATTATTATTTTTCTTCAACAAAATCATTGGATTTCCAAATCAACTCTAATATAAAATAAAAACATGGAATGTAGAGTTTTCTATTTTAGAAATATTAAATAGTAATTACCTGAATCATATGGAATGTGAAATTGATTCATAATTTGAAAATTAAAAAATAAAATGGTGAAAACCATTAGTAAAATGGTTAAAAAATAATTATGAATGGTATAGAGATCAATCAATGTACCAATATCCACCAAAAACATACTATTTAAATAGATAAAATGTTTATTTTTTTTACATCATGAAATGGTTCATTAAATTTAAAACAAATAAGGAAATGTCACTATTTCCCTAAGGGTCAGTTATTATTATTTCTACTCCATTCAGGGCTTCAGGGATGTATCCCTTTGTTTATATAAATGAATGTTGCTTCAATTAATATAGGGTACTAATGTTCTTTACATCACATAACACCATATTTTATTCTTCATTATTTTTTTTATTTTTTCCTTCTTTATCTGCAATACAAGTATGATCAACTCTTTATTAAGAGAGGTTAATTATTACTCTAACATCGATCACTACTATAATATCAACCTTCCTTCAATGAGAATTAGGAACAAGATGGAATATAGGAATGAAATTGTCTTATAAATTCTCTGACTTCATCAAATAGCCATATGTAATTAATGAGATATATAAATCATGATCATTAATTCAATGAACCAGATATGCCCAAAATTTTCCATCAACATGACCCCTCTTTTTCTTCTCATATTCTCCAAATCAGATATATTAATAATACACTCTAAATTAAATCTCCTTCTTAAAATTATTTATATATACATTCAATATGTAGGCTATTAAAAAATTTATTAGAACTAGACCATGTTATACCAATCCACTAAGATCATTCCATGTTCCCTAAATGAAATATATGTTCAAATAAATCCAACCGAATTGATCTAATAACCGAAATATCAAATCATATCTATTTTATTTGAATTAAAATCTATTCATTGATATATAAAAATTTTACCTAGTCCATGTAATGTAATACCTCCACTATGGTATGGTTGATTTTAACCAACCTACTGAATATTTGAAGCACGATTTAATAATCAGAAAGCCTTAAAAATGTTGTCATTTTCATAATTCATAATTCCAAATGCAAAAAAACCACAACAAGTTATACTCCACACCAAAAAATGTTATATGGGTTAAAAATTATATAAATTCTGCATAGTAAAATTCCTAACACTATTTTATAAATAATGATCAATATACTATTTTTTTTAAAAAAAGTATCAAATAATGGCTATTTTAGTATTTAAAATAAAATTACATTACAACTTTTAAACACTAAATATGTAACCACAAATTTCACATTTTTTTGATCAACCATTTACCACATTATTAAACCCATTATAAATAAGCGTGATAAAAACTATCTATATACCATGACCAACTGATTATTTTATTTTATGATAGTATATTGTTAGATCTATGAAATGTAAAAACAACATGGAATACTTAAAAATCCCATTTCCCATAAGCTTAATGAACCATGAAAATAAAAAACTTCAAATCATAAGAAATATCTCATTTTCTATAGAACATTGATACAAATCATGTTATAATTTAACATCTCATGGTATCCAAGGATTTTCTATAAGAAAATAACTCCCACAACTTATTTAGTTCTAAGAATTCATAGTGTTTGACATAACCATGTCATGTTCAATTACAAATTAAAACATGGATTACTTCATAATCACCTAACAACTTCTAACACTCTCTGACCTTCTTCATTAAAGATCATGTTTCTTATAATTCATTTAAAAAATAATGTAAAATCCTCAAAAAATCATTACAATTGGTTGGTGAGAAATTAATCTATAAGGAATCACATTCTTCAGATTCTTCATGTAAAGATTCTATCACATTTTCTTTACTATTTAATATTTATAATTAATATGGTTACATTAATACTTATCCTCTTCATGTTTTACATAGCACTGTATATCAGGACGTAATCATCTTCATAGTTGCATCACTATAATTTTTCTATGGTCTTCCAAAATAAACCCTTTGGTTACTTATCAATGTTATCTCTATTTTTATATTGATTTTTAATGAATAAAGACCTAAAAATATTTAAAATATAGCTTCAATTGAAACCATTTATTGATATTTAATCTAACATATGACCTCTTAGTTACAACATCATAATTACATAAACTAAAATATATATTTTGATTTACTATATTATGGTGATTTCTTTATTCAATATATTATTTATATAATCAATATTTATAAGAATTATTTTTATTACATATTATATATTTTTTCAATACACATGATAATTAAAAAGTGAGAGTTAAGGAATTGTTATATTTGTATAAATTTTGCAGGAATCAAACTTTTTTGTTAGTCGAAAAATATTTCATAATGTTTATTGAATTCAAAAGAAGCATATTCATTTATAAAATTATATATTTTATTATTTTATTGGTTGATTGAAAATATGTTGTCGTTGGATGGATATGATCCTAATTTGGCATGTTTTATCTAAAATGGTCTTCTTAACTTGTTAAAACGTCCAAAGTATTATATAATAATGGGAGTATTTTTGTACGATGATCATAGATGGATTCTTTTTTCATAAATTATGATTATTTCCACAAAATATTAATTTTTCCAAGATATATAAACTACAAATTAAAAAATTGAGATATTGAGTCTATATTATGAAGTTTTTGTTGTCTTATTTTTTAAATTGGGAATAACTATTTAAAAAAATTAATTTAATAAAACAATTTATAAAAAAATTTATATATGAAGTAAAATATAGAGGTATTAAATAATTTTTTTGGATTAACCCATTTGAGATATGTATGAATTTTTTAAAGGAATATGGTATATAACAAAGAATTAGATAACCAATTAATTGAGTCATATTCACAATATGAAATTTAAAATTTGGACTCATATTATTTCAAATCTAAATATTATTGAAACCATTAGAATGTATATAAATGAGGAAAATAAATATGAAAAAATATAAAAATTGACTATAAATATTTACACAATTACGAATTGGTTTTAGTGGTGAAAATGGATTCTGAATTATAGAAAAGAGTAAGAAAGATATCATACATATAACCTAATATATTATGAACAAATAAAATTACTCATATAGAAAGTTAAAATATTACTTAATTTTTTATCCCTTTTTATTTTTTTAAAATAAATTTTATTATTGGTATTATATATTAATAAATTATCATATTGGAATAAAATTTCCATAAATTAGACCATAAAAACTCAATGAATGTATATAACATAATTTTACATTATAATTTTTATGATTTATTTGTTTAATATATTTATCTCTTAAAATAGTAAATAAAAAAAATTTATTACGATAATCATAATTAAATAATTTTTTTCAAAATATTATAGTCAAATATATACTCTGTGTATTACACCATAAAAATTGATCAAATATTCTACCATCCTTGAAGTTATTTTTCTATTTCTTACCAGCACATATGGAGAATTAAAGAAATAAAATAGAAGTAGTGCTTTTTTGAAAGGAATTATTCATAAACAAAGAGACATTGATTTATCTGGAATGACATACGAAATAATTGATTATTTTTTATTTTAGACAAAACTATGTTTCATTGTTTATGTGTCATTGCATTGATATTGATCAAGGGTTTCAGATTCATCATTGAAATAGAGTAGTTAACATAAAACGTAAAGATTATTTATATCAAATAAATAATTTATATTGGAGCATAAAGCTTAAAATTAAAATTATCATTCTTTATTAATAGACTTCAATAGTAAAAATGTCGTAAAAATGAAATCTTGTGGTAATAATAACATTAAAAAACAAAATTTCTATGAAGAGTAATAAAAAATTGAATTTTTAAGTGAAATAATTGAATACATATCATTCTTTATGAGAGATAAATATCATTGAGGAGACTTTGTAAGTACTAGATAATGTTTATGACATTGTTAATGATGTATCGGTTAATCTGTATTAAATAATAAAAATTAATGAAAATGAAAATGCAATAGAAATTAATAGTGCTTAATAAGAAGTTAAAGGTGTTTATAGTGATGAAGATGAATATTTTAAGGAAGGATGAGTTATATATATATATATTAAACTATTAAAAGAGTATTAATTATTTTTTATAGTTAGTAATTTATTTAAAACGTTTATTATTGTTTTATTAATTAATAACATTTAAACTTATTTATATGTTATGTTACAAATGTTTATATAAGAGTATGATTATTTTATTTATTTTATAACTGAGGATACATTACCTAATTATGACCCCATTCTTGGTCGTAGTTTCTATATGGTAGGGATGATGGTGTTGGACCATCTAGGTGGGATTTCAGACCAACCAAATTGACGATTCTAGACCCTATTTCTATGTAGTGAAAATATCTTGATTTTGATGAACATTTGTAAAAGAATAGAGAATTTATATTTTATAAAATTATTCTGTATTATTGTCATTAATATTTTTTTAATATACTTTTTAAAATAATTATTTCAATTTTTCACATTAGGATATTTGTTCAGATACTGAGATATCATCAAATTATAACTCTTCTTCTTTGTTTTAATTAGACTAGGTTCCTGTAAATATATGTCATTCCATATTCGATTCCTAAGTAATAAAATATCATTTTCTATTATTACTTTTATTAAAATAAATTTGATTTCAAATATAATTTGGTTAATAATATATTGGCTTTGTGTTGCCCTATTGAAGTCTCCATAAGACACTTGATCGAGGAGGGATGTATGCATAATATTTTTTGATGGATTTTTATGAAATTTATATTAATATAAAACAGATTTTTACAATTTTTGATTAATCTTGTATGGATCATAATCCTGAATAAGCTCCTTCACAGGGATGTGTAGAGTTGTGTTCCTACTTGTTAGGTGAAACATTCAGGAATAAAATATTTATAGGTTGATATAGCCATGTGAGACTAGATGTGACTAATAGAGGTCGTTGTCAAATATTTATTCTATAACATTTGTTAATAGTTTGTAATATTGGATATTACCTTTTCATTATTTTTCATATTATTTAACACTAAAATTAGTTTCATAAATTATCAATATTTTGAATGGTCATTTAGTTATGAATTAAATTTGTATAATATGATGTGCATATAATGTACGATACATATTTTGAGTAATATCTTATTTTTTATTTTCCATTTAAATTAGAAAATATTTATTTTTATAGTTCATTATTATTTTTTATCCATTAAACTTTCATTGGATATGAATGAGTCAAAGATTCATTTGTATGAGAATAAGGATGAGATTTAAGGTTGGGTAGATGATTTATAGAACTCATCCCATTCATACTTTGATGATGAGGAATGAATTTGAAAAATGGTATAAAGATATGATATATTATCTATATTGGGTGATTGATGACAAAAACATTAGTATAGTACTATAATTATTTTATTATCGAACAACTTAGTAGAAATGTATATAAATCATTTAATTTTTTATACATAATACAATGAGAGGTTGAGATATGAAGATGAGATCATTCAAAGGTTCAACAGAGAGCGGGAAGAGTTATTTCATCATCACTTGATTTAGAATGAACAAAATTTCAAACATATATAAGGAATGAAACAAGGTTTCAGGATAGAGTTCCCTTCACCTCCACTACCTGATGATTTTTTATTTACTAATAAACCACTATACTATCTCATACATAGTGATTTCTTGAGAATATATTTCATAAACTATGAAAATAATAATATATTTTCTGAAATGTTTTGGTTATATAATGTTTTAATCTTTTTTCTTTTGAAATTATTATTCAAAATGGAATTAACCACTAATAATGATGATTGTTTTTTTCTATAGAAATCATCCCATTATAATGATGCTAAAATATGTCACAATAAGTATTACTATTTTTTATAATAGTTTTTTTGTTATAAATACAATATGAATATTTTTTTGATGAATCATCTCTTGCTTATAAATATTATATAATAATTTTTTAATCATGACTTCTTTCACTAATAATACCATTCAAGATATTATTTGTGATTGATAATTGAAAATATATTTTATTATGGTTCATTTGTTTATGATGATATATTATAAGTATATATTTATTATCAATAAATAGTAGTGGTATAAACATATTAATTACAAAAATTTATGTCTTCCATAATTCCATAATTTTATTATTGTGAATGAATGGTGATGATGAGATATTGAATGAATAGTCATGACATTCATCAAAGAGGGGGAGGAGACATTAGTGGTAGATTATATTTTAATTTATTGTTATGTTTTGATCCTTAATGGATCTAATGAGTTGTAATTTATCACTTCAAATGACGGTTTTCTAATCCTGTGTTAGAGGAAAACATCCATCTAATTCATGAATAAATTTACCTCTCTGTCATTTAGCATTTCATTTTTTTATCTATTTTGTTAGATTTTTTATGTCTCACTTGGGTTTTTAAATAAAAAACATTTAAGGATCAGGATAAAGTATTGAAAGGATAAGGTCCATCTAATTTATTTCCATGGTAGAAAATATTTTTAGTCCTTGATTGAAGTCTTAATAGATTCATTATGAGGGTAGCTAATAGAATAAAATCATATTTTCATAGTGACTACTAAAACTATAGGAAACTCCCTAACAAAAACATAATTTTTCCTTATTGGGTAATGTACTTATCTTAACAACGAATTATAATTGACTTAGTGGATGGTTTATTGTCACAGTAATACAATTGGAAACCATTTATAATGTGTAATGTAACTCATAATGAATGTATAATTTAAATGAAGGGAAATATAAAATATAATGTTTCATTAATCATGATCCATTTCATCTTCTCATTTTTTTCTCTTAATTTTTTTATTACTAATTTTTTTCATCCAATAAGCACCATATTTTCTTTTTTTTCAAATTTTATTAACTCTATAAAATAAATGTTTCACTCATTTTTTATAATTTTTTTGGTTTTTTTGGTGCATTTTAATTATTTGACAAAAAATACTTCTTTGGGTATCATAGATTCTCCATTATTCTTCATAACATAAGGAGTTAGAGCAATAAATTTCATTTTTAATGCATTGAGGACTTGAAAATAGTCAAAATTTGGCATTTTTTCTTGGAAATTCATCTGTATATTCAAGACATTTTTTACCTTTTTAAAAAATTTCTTATATTTTTTCCCCACTTCTATATTAAAATTTCATAATATTTTTTTTAAATTAATTATAATTCCAAATATTACTGTAAAATATATAGATATTTAATCCTTAAATTTTATTTATATGATAAATAAATCTTTTATGCATGAAGTATAGGTTATAATAATTCTTAATTAAAAGCAGAAATAATAAAATTCCACTCCATTTCTATATCCTGGTGAATGATGTATGATTATTGAGAGGAGGGTTAAATTAGTGCTCACAAAAAATAAACCTATTTCAAACATAATTATTAGTATTCTAGGTAAAGAATATGATTGGTGATTAGACCCAAGTGATGATGCTGAGTGTTAGTGAACATAAAAGAATGCATATGATATAAAATATTTTTATAATTTTTACCCACTCATTTTATTGAATGGACAATACTTAGCATTTAAGGGTAATGAATCCTATACCCACATCATTATCATATTATTAATAATGAATATCAAAATAGTGTAGGAATATGATCCGAAAATGCACGCAAAAAAATAATAATAAACAAAATTCTACAAGTTGATTAAATTTCTTATTGACCTCTTAAAGTGCATCCAATTTTGGATCATGTTTACAATAGTTTTATTTTCATTAAACACGTTCAAAATAAAAAAAATTATCTCTAAAATGTTTCTTCAACTATCACTATGTTTCAAAATGATTTTCAAAATAAAGAATATTATTTAAATATACATAAAAAAACCTTGGTGTATTGGGTGTCAACCATAATATGGTGAATCTGGATAAACCCATATCTGAAAACCAAAATTGAAAATATCTTATCATCCATGATTCTAAACTATATTTTTTTTTCTTTCCTAAATTTTATCTTTAACTTTATCTATGACAAATTGAGAGTGAAAATGACATGGTTTTCTTTTTAAAACTTCCATAATAAGTAACACCATGATGATGATAACACTTGTTTTGATTACACCAATATGTTTTTATATAAACAACATCATTTTGTGTCTTTTGGTAATAATGTAACTCTACCAATAGTTCTAGAAAACCATGATCAACTCATCCATGAGAATAATCAACAAGAATTATCAACAAATGATGAATAAAATGAATACTTTTACCCACACAAATGGAAATATTCTTAACTCATATAAAACCATTAAAAATACCATAATATATTTTCTCAAAATATTCACATGCTATACATGATGTGTATCAGAGATCACTATTATGTGGTTTTTATCACCTTAGAAATTCTTCAATCCTTAACAGTTCACTTACTTCTAATTGATCATCCATCAATTTATGATTATGTTGAGAAAAAATAAAATATGAAACCACTTAAAAAACTCATAAATGATCTTATTAAGAAACTAGTCATGAAAATGTCCCAATTCGTTAGAGTTTTGTTAACACCACACTATTGGGTAAAATTCTGTTTTTGAGATTTTTACTAACCCTCGGTATAATGATCAATTAAATATTAACTATGATCTAATTAAGATATTCTTAGATCCTCATTTATCATGTAAATCCATGAGGTTTATTCATTCACTCCCATGTATTTGGGGATCCTTATTCTCTCCTTTTTATTTCATAGAATAATGATAAGAACAATGTGAGATCCCATCCAAACATCAACTACCAATAACTTATGTATCTCATTATAGGGAAAAATGTCTTCTCTTCTCCTATTTTGAATGTCCCTAATTTAAAAAATATATTTACCTTTGTGATAAAAAATATCAACCTATTATACAACATTATTAAAAAAATGAAAATGAATGAAGTAGGAAAAGAAAATTACTAAAATCTATGGGATTTTTGGGGAGGATTTAATTCTAACAACACTCTAAAGAGTTAGAAGATATATTTTATTAAGGTCTTCATCATGATACTTGTCACATTATATATTATTTAAATATTTTCATAATTAAGCTCTATATGTTCTATATTCTACTTGATGATGTCTTATTTGACACCAATATTCTTTATCTTTAGTGTTTTTCTAAATTCATTGATAAACTAATTAAATTTTTGTTTACAGACCCAATCATCGATGGTTATATATATTTCACCCTTGTTTATTAAAATTATGACTTTATACACATTATATAAGTTATATATTATGATGCAACAACATACTTAACCTATTTTATGGTTGATAAAAATTGATTTTTCTCCTTATAGTGTTGAGAAACACATTATCCTAATATAAAGAATACATTTCTAGAAACCATATTATAATATCCAATATAACATTCCCAATAAGTATCAATAAATCCATAAATCTATAATAATGTGTATTTGGTTGTCATTAAGAAAACAATTAAGAGTAATTTTAACATAGTGGATGACCCATCTTTTGATATATTGCATGAATCTTTAGGATTGTATTGAAATCATAAAAAAAGGGTAATAAGAAAGACCATATCTAATATGGATATTATTAATTGGAGTAGGATTTTTATTAACCATTAATACTCACTTAGATCAACACACGATCCTTATTCTTTGAAGGATAACATAGCCTCAAGTGATATAGAAGTTAATACCTCCCTATATTATTCAATTTCAAACATCTTTAATATATTTTATACATACTTTTATTCTGAGATAAAAATAGAACATAATCTATTGATGAAATTAAAATAATAATGATATTCCATAAGTCATTGACATTTTTAAATAGGGTTTCAATTAGTTAGAATATGACTCACGAGACATTAATTTATTTATAGAAATGAAATTCCAACAATATCCTCATTCATATTGAGTTAGTTTGTGTTATCTCCATTGACATAATGTTTTTTACAAGACTTTATTTTCTTGAAATTCATGTACTTCAAGATACTAACCATCTTAGAATAACATGATCATGGCACTTGTTTAAGACAATATTATTACATCATTAGATTAAAAACTCAAGATCCATCACTATTAAGGGTAAAATATTTCAGTTCATCAATGTAAATATCATCCCAAATCGTATTATTCAAGAATACTTACTTGACATCCATTTAAATCAATTTTTTACTCCTTTGAGAAAGATGATATTTTTTGTACTAATTATCTATTATCATTAAGATTAAATTAAAAACCCTATTTTATCTTAATAAAATTATTATACATAGGATGAGAAAAAATATCCTATATTTCATTTTTATTTTATTTTGATCATGCTCTATTAATATAATCAAATAAACATGTCGAATCACTTAATTAACACTTTTTGGTTCAAATTGTGAAATATAACTGGTATGATTGAAATTTTTCAAACTTATTTATGTTTTTAGAAAAATTATATTGTCTCAAACTATTTTATTAGAATCCAAATATTTTTAAATTCTCAAGAACTCATTTTCTTGTCATTTCATTATTTCTTTATCACTATAATGTTAATAATTTTGGGAATTTAATAAATACACTACTGGAATAAAATACTTCCCAGCCTATCCTTTATGACGTCTTATAGATTCATGAATATCATCATAAAACTGTGACGATATTTATTATTTACAATGATTATTTATGATAAAAATCATAATAATTGACTGTATTTTCTATATTCTTATTAAAACATTCATAAATCATTCCATGAGGTGCATATCTATGAAATATACCCTCATCAACCCTCTCACCAAATTTCCCAAATTTTGTACATTTATATCTATATAACATGGGATTTATATTACTTTTATATAACTAAATTTTGGTTTCATCCCAAAAAATTACTTATAAGGTAATATTAATAAAAATGTTTTAAATTGGTATAAATAACTAATATTGATAGATATTGTTTAATCTTGTCTCCACAAATATTTGGAATTTTCCTTATTTAATAACATGGTTATCCACATATCCAAATAATCTAATTTTTCCTTTTAAATAATCCATTTTTTGTGGGGTATATAGATTACTATATTAATGATATATCCCATTATTCTCAATATATTTTATATAATCATCATTCTTGTATTAAAATAAATTATATGATAGAAACCTTTCAATGATATACCATGTTTTTTCCAACACATTGACTGAAGTCCTTAAAATTATAAATTTTTTCTTATTAACTCGACATTAATTAGACATAATTCATATTTTAAATACAACCGCAAAAGCGGCACACACATATGGAAGAAAATTACATGTACATTGAAAGGCCGGGGAATTAACCCTGCGACCTGCCCCTCACCCCCAAGCCCTTACCACCCCACCACCAATGGTGGGGAAAAATAATAAAAAAATTAATAATGTATTTGTTGTTGTTGGTCAATATTAAGAACCGTGGGAAACACACATTATTGTGTATCAAATCAAGTGTCTTGTTTATTTTTATTTCTATAATTTTAAAGCCCTAGTTTATATTTTATTAATCCTTTTATGATTTTATTTGGAGTATTTCTCACATATTAATACTATACATGTTTTTATATGTTATTTTGACCAAAATTGCCATGTATTCTGTTCCAAAGAATATTATAATTATTAACATTCATAAAAAAGTGTTTTAGTCAATTTAAATATGGAATATATTATTACATGTTTATCTTACATTATTGATGATAGTTACAAAATTAATCTTTATAAATAAACATATATTATTTTATAAAATAATATCATTATAATTGTCACAATGTTAAAAATTAATCAAAATATTATGGATTAACCAATCGAAAAAAAGAACATGATTTGTTTTAAATTTATTTTCACCAATTTTGGTGCTTCCAATAGTATTTAATTTATAATGTTTTGAAAAGGACTTGATTATACTTATTTTAAATTATTTGAATGGTCAAGAATATTGTATATGTAATTAATACAAATGATATTTCTCATTTAAAGGATTGAGTAGCCAATAAATGGATGAATGAAAGAACTACCAACACTATTTGGGTAATTACATTGATACCCTTGAATTACTAGCTTGAAAAAATCAAGTGGGAGCATAAATTAGACTATTTGTTTTTTAATCATTTTTTAAATGAAAAGAGATGAATCATGGAGAAGAAATATCTAAAATACTCACTTTAAATGTTGATCAACTAAGAGCTGGCGAGTTGATGAACATTATTTTGACAACCTATATAAGATATATTTTAAAATCTTTTAAGATGTTCAAAGTATCTGGAATAACTAGATGGAAGTGTGGAATTAATCCTTGGAGTTTATAATAAATGAACTATTGTGTAATGTTTTTAAACACTCAGGGATGCAGATTTATAAAGTCCAGATTAGAGTAGAAAGAAAGAGTTTAGATAAGTTATTGAGGATAATATAACTTGAGTATTTGTTATGAAAAAATTCATCAGAGAACAATTATTTGGGTTTTGAATTATTTAAATAAGTCCACAATTATTTTTAGTTGTTCAATTTATTTGATATATTTTATATTTCCTAGAGTATATTTGATTATGTTTAGATGTAAATGGATTTTATTTTATAATTTATTCTCCTGATATGAAGAGATGAAAATCAATAAAAGGAATTTATCCTATGATGGAAATGATTTGTATCCCGAGTAGAAGTCACAAACATAGAATATATTTGAGGTGAAGTAATACATTTTACTTATACGTAATAGATTTTTGACATTAACATATAACATTTGACATGAGTAGGATAATTTTTAAATTCTTAGATTCAATTATCTTATGCATAGGGGAATTAAGCTAT
Source organism: Viscum album (assembly GCA_963277665.1). Classification (NCBI taxonomy): domain Eukaryota; kingdom Viridiplantae; phylum Streptophyta; class Magnoliopsida; order Santalales; family Viscaceae; genus Viscum; species Viscum album. Next base: position 805,118,061 of record OY728148.1, read on the forward strand.
GAAAGTTGCATCCATGTTATTGTTTTTCACCCTATGTGATATTTTGAGGGAGTTAATAATACGAGAAGTAAAAAACTATATGTAATAAATGATTTTTTCAACTCATAAGTTATTTCATCTATAAATATAATGTTTTAAAACTAAAAATTGAATTTATTTACATGGAGAATATTTTATACTAAATATGTTATTTTAGAGGGATGAAATTTTTAAAAGGTAAAATTCAAATAATGCATGAAATTAAAACTGATTATAAGATATTTTATATAGATTTTATGATAATTGGGTTCTCAAATGTTGGAAAATTAACAATATATGATATTTCTAGATCCCATTGGATATTAATGAATCAAATACATTACTTATAAGATTTATACATCTTTATATGCTTCATATGATAATTAAATTACAAAATATTAAAAATCATACATAGTGAAAAATGATTTTTTATATAATTATTTGGTTTGGGTAATTTAAATTGGTTTTTTTCTTTGGATTCTATTCAATGACAAAAAACATCAATAATTAAATATGATTCATGCTTTAAATTATTAAGGAAGTAATCTTCAAGATGAAGGATAGAAAGATCAAATCATGAAGGAAAGTATACAAGATTAAAATATGTTGAAATGGATATATTATATTTTCATAAATATTTAAGATTTTTAGGTTTTAAGGATCAATGTTTATATTGTAGATTAATCCATATATGATGAAATCAATTTTCTAAAATAGATGAAAGAAAGAAATGTGATGTATTTATACTACTTCTAACAAAATCAACCAGAGTTCTATATCGAATTTCATGATATTAGTGGATATTTAAATGGATGAGATATATTAAATGTAGTTTATAATTCATATAAAAATTTTAATATTTAGAAGTAAGTAGTATAAAATTTATGTATAGTTGGGTATTGTGTGAAATAGCAAGGAAGTAGAGATAACTGTGAGAATATCATGAGGAACTAAAAAAAGAAGAAGTAGACACTAAAAGATATATAAAGGGAGAAGAAATAAATATGATCATATGAAATAGAATTATAATTTTTAGGTTTAAAAGATAGAAAATAAGAGCTATGTGAGATAACCTATATTTTTTAAAAGACACTGTCAGGGAAGAAGAAGAAGAAATAAATAAGAATAGTGAGATAAAGCAGACCCATGTTTTTAATGAATCATATTTCTAGAAATGATCTCTATAATCAATGTATTATTTTATATAATCATCAGGTATAGACATTTTGGGATATAATCTTAATAATTATTTAGTTTGAGAAGACCAGAAATAGAATCTATGAAGTCTTGAATCCATGGTTAATACCGAGTTCAAGTTGCATGCATTAGTTCTTAAAGACATTAAGTTATATAAAGACACTCTAGTTTAGTAAAAAGGCCATCCTTATGAGTTTAAAGTCATACATAGAAAGATTAAAATTTACTTAAAGTGTAATAGGAAGAGATAAAGATTAACTGGTGGGATGCTAGCATAAAAAAGTACAATGGGATGCTGTAATGATCACTCGTGTAATATAGTGATCTTACATATGTTTAATTTGTTGTGTTTAGTTTCAGGATGATATATATACAACAAAAATTTTATATAAAATATTATTATTAGTGTATAATCCCTGACTTGGACATCATAATCACAATAAAGAGTAGGACTCCTGAGAAGGGTCAACTATTTTTTAAAAACTTATGTTATTTACTATATCATCTCTATTGCATATAAGTGTATAAAAGTTATAAAACACAAGAACAAATATTAATAACTGATATAATAGGATTACTTAAAAATGGATTTAATAGATTTAAAAAAATAATTTGAATAAGATCAAATTGGCCCTCACCTGATTTTCTCCCTTTTATGTGTTTTTTCATAGTCTGTTGGAGACTTAATTGGTATCAGAGCTTTAGATCCCTCTAGTTAGATATATTATCTTGTTGTAACTAATATCATATAGAAATGATTCAATGATTTATTCATAAAATATTCCCAGTTGTTTTCACTTTCTATACATGAAGTTCATATTTGAGTATGAAGAGCCTTAGGTGGACGAATCTACTTCTATCACTGTCAGAGTAGATTTGGAGGTAAAAAAATACCTTGTCAAATATAAATAATAACAATTTTTGTGAATCAAATAAAAATTTTAATGATGGATGAGAATACACCATTAGCTTAAGGTAATCATAATGGTGATCTTATAATAGATAAATATATTGAGAATTTATCCTTCGCCAAATGTTGAAAAGGATACATTAATGGATGGTTTGAATTAACTAAATACCTCTATATTTACATAACTTACTACTTGAATAATTTTCCCATTAAATTAGTGACATATAAAAACTTCGATTAATTAAGGGAATATATGACAAAAATTAACATCTAGAAGAAGGGATTGATACACTAAAAGAATCATAGGTAAATAAAATGAGTTTCTATAACACTCTCAAAAAGATTATAAATATTAATGTTGAATCTTCCACACTTTTAATCTAAATAGTTTCATTAATTAATGAAGAAATTAAATGATTTATTTTTGAAAAATAATTGTTTTTATATGTGTTGAAAAATATGTTCCATGCAATATAGAATCTTAATAAATGATCCGTGGACATCAAGTATGCCCAGCTTGAAGTCAGTTAGAAAAGGTGAAAGATCAAAATAGTTATCTAGTGTTGATTTCGAAAATTAAAGAGGTACAAATTTATCAGAATAAAATGGATGCAAATATAACTTGCTATTTTTTTATAATTATATATATTTTCTGAAAATAAAATTTCTTGATCTAGAAGTGAAAATGAATGATATAAAAGAGGAATATCCAAAACAATAACAAAATTATGAGAAGATAACATCTACCAAAAAAACGTCAGAAAAAAATCTATCATCAAAGAAGACATAGAATGGTGGGTCAAAAAACATGAGATATTTTTGAGATGAATCCAACTAATTATCATAAAAAAGGTTTCCCACAACTTTGAAACTTCAGTTCACACTAAATATTTAATTTTTATAAAATTTATGGACAAAACAAAAAACCAATACAAATGTGGGAGGATAAAATTATAAGAAAAATTGCAAATATGTCAATGGTATAGGTGACCATCTCCTAAAAAATAATCCCCTAAATGGAACCTAAAAAGGGGTGTTCTAGGGTAAAATTAGAAAGGACAACAATATGGATAGATTACAACAAAATTGAAAATAAATAGATTTATTGAAATATAAAGATTCAAATATTGATTTGGGGACATTTATATTGATTTCTGGTATAATATTCTAGTATTTGAAAATAACAGAAGCCTTAAAGAAAGGGAAGAAAATCAATAACTAAGAAGAAACTTATAGGGTAAAATTCACAAAATAGAAAAATTATGTCAACGATAACAAAATGAATATTTAAAAAGCATATATGAGTTATTAAACATTAGTTTTCACCAATATGATGAATTATGGTACAACCCTATAATGTATCATCTATGTACTAAATAAAATAAATAAAAACCTTGTAAAGAGAAGTAGGTAAATCAATAAATTATTTATTCCTTAAGAGATAAGTCTACGATGAAGGTGGTTAAGGAAGATAATCCCAAGATTTAAATGAAGAATGATGATATTTGTTATAAGATAATATTGAATATATGCTTATATTGTGTATTTAAAGGCCAAACCATGGATTTTTCATGATAAATATTCTTTTAATGATAAATGGGAGTAATAAGGAATCATTAAAATAGTTTATCTAAGAGAAAGATACTTGGATATACCTAAGGGTTGAAAATACTTGTGAAGAATATGAGAGGCTTCCTAAAATTGAAATATAAAGGTTTCTAAAAATATTTGTTGTAGGTGAAACCCAGAAAAACATGGGGTTGTAAGATGTGTGACTATTCAATTAAGGTAAATTAGAAAAATGGGAGGATCACCAATGTCTCCCTCTATTAAGAAGGATGTTGAGAAAAGGGAGTCAACACACATATGGAAATACAACCATGTGAAGAATATATTTTTAAATATATAGAACGACCATTTATAAGAGGCTATAAATATGGATCAAGAAGAAAATAAACAAATTTTTATATTTATAAATTAAATAAGGTTATTTCAAATGAGAATAAATATATAAATATAATGAGAACCTTGTTTTATATAGTAAAATACACTTGGGGGATCAAGATGTATGATATCATGAGGAGTTCTAGAAACATTATAACTTCAAAAAATGGAGTCAATGGGTTGGAAAACTAGTCTCAACCTCAATTATCTAGCCGATGTTCTAAAGAAACGAACCTTATTCCCATATAAGTCTTATTGTACTTAAATAATTGTAAATAAAGGTGAATAATTATGGTGAGTATCCCATTATTGGGAGCTATTAAAAATTTTCATGCTTCCATAGATTTATCAATCTTTAATTATTTTTAAAAATATGGAAAAACACTTGAAAAATATAAAGGATGAGGTATGATTTAATTTTCCCATTATTTTTTAACACATATTAAACATGTTTATCAAGTGTGATTATTATATGACTAAATGAATAGGAACAATATAAATGTGTATTTTTTCAATTTGCATTCAAGTTTGTGGAAGTTATTGGATAATTTTGAAAAGATTTTTAAAGAATCATCCCACGAATTCGAAGGTTGAGTTGGTGGTAGATTGAAGTGAGTAAATAGTGCCTTTTGTTTTCAAAATTAACAAATATTATTTTCTTCCCTGAGATATCTCAAGTTGACTTATTTTTGGTTGGTTTATGATAATTTGATAAAAAGAATATTGTATCACCCCTTTCTCATGAAATTAGTTTTAAACATGGGGAGTGGATAGATTCACATATAAATTAGAGGAGTTTTTTAAAATTATAAGAGGTTTATTTCAGATATAGAAATCCTACACTAAATTTTCATTTATTCTATTAATAAATTCCCTCCATTTAAATCTATTTTCAATTAGGGGGAGAATAATTAAATTAGATAATGATGTTTATTTGGAATTAATAAAAACAAAAAAGATGTATTTTTGAGTGACTACGAGCATTTAGTTGTATTTTTTGTAAATTAGGAATGTTGTTAAGAATATTTGAAATTTAATTAAAAAAAAGGAGATATATCAAGTGTGGGATCAAGTATCCACTAAATTAAAGGTTGTAGGAGTTACCCACACTTTTTGGGTGATGAATTTAATACCCTTGAATAACTGGTTAAAAATATTCATGTGAGAGAATAATCATATTATTTTTGAGCTAATAATCTTATTAATTATATGTTTCAAAGCTTAAAGAATCGATATCTACAATAGTAACTTTTTATGTTAAATTTCATAGAGTTAGGGGGCTTCTAATATTATTTTTTGAAATATTGTATAATTATAATTTAACTAGTGTTATGTAAATTAAAAGTATTTGGGAACTCTATATAAAAGTGGAGAAACCATCCTTGGATTTATAATAAATTACCTACTCTGTGAAGTATTTGAACAGTCATGGAATATGATATATTAAGGAAAAATTATATTTTAAAAAAATAGAGAGAGGATTCGTTGAGAATAATATAAATTTAGTATTTATTATGTTTCAAGACTTAATGAGAAGCTTATTTTGGTTTGGAATTATTTTTACTTAATTGCAAAATTATTTTGGAGTTATAATCAAGTCATTAATGGCATTGTTAAGTTATAGATTATTTTTGAAAAAGTTAAATATTTATTTGATTATATTCTATAATTTCTATTCTATATTTATAGAGTTGAAAATTAGCAAAAGATATTATCCTACGGCCGAGAAAATTTATTCCCTATGTAAGATAACTCACATATAAAAAAGGGATTTGAGGTCATGTAATATATTTTTTCTAAACGTATAATCTTTCATATAGTAATGTATATAATTTTAATCACCGTGAAAATTTTAAAAATTTTGAATGTTAATTATCATATGAATATGATAATTGATCTATGTGAGCTTCCCATAAAACATTTTTTGAATCTTGTATGATATTTTGAGATTGATGAAATTTTCAAAAGGAAAAAGTCATATATATTATGTAATTTGTCCTTCTCATAAGATATTTTATCTATGTAGATAATTTTTTTAAAATGGAAAAATGAATTCATCTATGTGGATAAGATTTTATTCCATATATTATATTTCCATGCGTTGAAAATTATAAAATGTATAAATTCATACGGTGTATAAAATTTAATGAAGGCATAAGATAATTTCTATGCGTCATATAGTTTTTGAGTTAACCAATTCCATCAGAAGAGCCACATATGATATTTTTAGTCTTTTTATACATTCCATGAAGCAATTATGATATTACTAAACTTTTTATATCTTTCTGAGCTTCATATTAAATTTACTTTGAAAATTTATTGAATACGTTTGTTTGAAAATTTATTTTCTTCAGAATAATGATATTCTAAAAAATTTAAATGGGATATTCCTTAGGATGATACATAAATCCAAAAAACACCAGGAAATAAATGTTTCATGTGATATGAATTATTATGGAACTGATCTTCAAGCTGAAGGAGATTGAGATCAAAGATGAAGGAATGTATGCAACATTCATATGTGATGAAATTTAGGTATCATATTTTCAAGAATTATACAGATGTTATTGAGTCAAAGATGAAACTCAATATTGGAGATTATATAATTTATGACATATGATATTTGATAATAAATAAGAAATAAATAATATTTCTATGTTATTATTTTGGTTTAAAGAATCAATCTGAGTTATATATAAGATTTCATTATAAATTTTCATGTTGAATAAGAAAGTTTTATGTTGCAAGATCATTGTTTTTATGATGTTAATATAGTTGGGGATATTATAATGTGAGACATTATGGAATATTATTGAGGAAATTTAATCCATGGATTACTTTTATTAATAAGAAAATATATTCATCATTGTGAGATTCATAAAATGAGGGTATTTATAAAATATTATTTGAATTGAAAAGGAAACTCCTAGGAACCCAAATCTAGGTATTTTATAATTGTAGTTATTGGATGGATATGAAAATTTATCCTATTTATTCTGGTTATGGCTTTCAAAAATGTTGGGATACATTTAATGTATACTCCAATGCATATAAAAATTTTAATATAAAATAGGTCGAAACAGAAAAATGATTTAGAGCTGTTGTGTGTTGTTTGAAACTATAAGGATGATGAGTTAACTATGAGAATATGTTGAGGAACTATAATAATAAAGAAACCAAAACACACTATAGAGAGGGTAAATAAGAAATGTTGATCCATTTATAATGCTATACATCATACAGGTGTTATGGGAAGAAAAAAATATAGCTAAGTGAGTCGATTTGTACTACATAATAAATATAAACAAGGAAGAAGAAAAAGAAAAGAATAATTATTATCATGGAGTAGACTAGAGGTTTAGTGATTCATAGTATAGGTAATGATAAAGAGGATCTATGTATTATTTTATATAATTTCCAGGTAATATCCTTGATGTATGTGATCCTGAGAAGTATTGAGTTTTAAAAGATCATTTATAGAATCTATAAAGAGATATATTCTATGGACCGAATAGAGTCTTAGTTTCATAAATATATTATTGAAGAAATTTACCTAGTCAAATACTATTTGGTTGAGATGGAATATAATCCTTATGGGTGAAAATACATCCCATGATATATTATGATCTACATCAAGTGGAAAAGGAAGAGCTAGAAATGATATAATTGGATGCTTGTATAAAAAAGTGTAATGGGACGATGCATTGATCACTTGTGTAATATAGTGATCTCATACCTAGGTAATATGGTGTTTTTGGTTTCATGATGATACCTAGAAAACTCCAATTATCTTTATAATAAGATTATAAATTGAGACTTTGTGACTTGGGTGTCCTAAGAACAATAAGAAATAGGATTTCCAAGAGGGGTAAAACCTAATAAAAACACATATGATATTTATTTGTTTATATAAATTTAATATAGGTGTGTGATAGGTTATTAAACAGAAGATCAAATGGTCTTAATTTTCATCAGAGGTTCATGTCCAAATGTTTTTAACAGGTTTAAATAAATAATTATAATTTAGTCAAATTATTAAACACCTAATTAACCCCTTCTAAGTGTGTAAGAATGATCCACTAGGCACTACAAATTAAATGAATAATCATTTTCAGAAGTGAATGATCCATCATAATAATAATGGTTATACTTATAATATGATTTTTTTTTCATATTAAATGAACTATCATTGTCTAAAATTAATGATCCCCTATTTAAATATTTTTAAGATACATCAACCCCAATTGATTTCTCTTGATCACTCCCCATATTAATAGATTTTTAATTTTCATTATATATCAGATACTTCGAAAATAATTTGATACATTATTTCTGAAATTTCCATATTTATTTCACCTACTATAAGTTTCATTAATTAAATCAAATGATTTTGTCAATTTCAACTTCTCTTTTATATTTTTAATCATTCAGAATATCTTATATTTAACTTTTCTCCGACCTCAATTCATGAAGTATTTTTTTTGAGAAAGTGAGATATTGTACCCACACACATATTATTTTAAATTTTACACTCTATAGAACAAGAATATTTATTCATAATAAAATTTCCTTGATTGAGAATAATATCCCTCAAAATCCATGGATAATGTTTCTTTAGATTTTAACTTTGATGGTTTATTTCAACTTCCTCATGATTAAAATTATTCCCCTCTTCCATGAATTTTTTAATCATATCCTCAAAATCCTTCTTCCTCCACATATCACTATTTTTATGATTTTCAATATAATTACTTGATGTAACAATATGTAAAGCATATTTAATTGGTTAATTAATTCCCTTATTTAAATTCATTCTTGTAATTTAATTTGTTTATTTTTAAGATTAAGAATCCAATAAAATAGTTGACATTATCATAGGACAATATTAATGTTTTTTATGACATAAACTACTTTTATGCTAATTTATAAAATAATATAACATCCTTGATATAATTTTTAAAATAAAACAAAAATTTTCTCACAGTATATTCACATTCAATCAACTTTACCTTAAGTTAATTTACCTCCCCTTTCCAGGAAATATTTTTTTTGTAGAAATATTAATTATATTATATCCCTCTTTGAGGATATCATTATAATTGTTTATATTTCGTAAATAATACACATCTATTTATATTATATTCTAGAGATTTTTTTATAAAGATATTTTTAAAAATTCAATATCCCATTTCATGGTTGTTCTCTGCCTATTTAGAGTTCCTATATTCCCATAAACAAAACATGAGATCCATAAAAATTTGTAACTATATTAGTGTCTCTTCATAACTACTTTCCTCTTGAACACTTCTTTTTTAATTACTAGATATTTAATTAGAGTATATAGATTTACACATAAATAAATTGGGACCTATTTCCTTAAAATATTTTTTTACTTTTCACCCTCCTCATAACAAAATAATATATCAGGATTTGACAAAAAAATTATATTTTTGAAGCATTGGTTTTTTATTTCCATTAGGTAATTTTCCACCACCTAGAATACGTTCCACCATGTTTTTCCTTGTTAATATTATGTGTTAATTATTCTCTGCCTCTTCTTGATCCTTTTTAAGTAAATAGTTATAATTATCTAATCACTGTATAATTAATATTCATGAATGGTATTTTTATATTATACATATAATTACCTCCCTGTATTCTTATCAATGATTACATGGGAGTGTAAAAAGACATTTAATCCTAGGTTAATAAATAGTCTAGTAGAAACCTATGGTTATCTCCATAGAGGGGTGGTCAAAAACCATTATCACTATTTTTCTAGAAAATAGGGGATTTTACATTTTGGGTTCTAATATAACGAATGAAACTATGCTTGGAAATTGAAATAACATTAATGGAATGTTATGGGTTCATGGTTGACTATCAAATTATAATTCTATCACAATATTAAAATAGTTGATGTTGCAAAATATCTTCACTTATCATCTTTTATTGAATGGATATAGAGAATAAACAAGTGATCAAAATATATTCATGATATATCCTCCTATTTTTTTAAATTTAATAACAAAAAACTCCAAGTTTACTCAAAAAATACCAAATTGGGTGTTTTATTTTCTAACCAAACCATGAGTATTTGATTTCATTTCCCCATATAACAAAAATTTACAATTTCTTCACCGTCAGACTCAATATATATTATTGTAAATGGGAAAAAATTATTTGAGTTTTATAATTGATCATCGATCAAAGGAAGCATACAATGAATAAATATAAATCAAATATAATTAAATTTGACATTATAAACCACCATTTAATATTAAAATAAATTTATATTAGAAAAATATTTATTCAATGAATTTTTAAATTCATGAATTACATTTTTATTACTTTCAATTCACCTATATCTCGAGTTTTAACCCTTCTATGTGAATAATTACAGAGGTATAAATAATAGGACATACATCACATAAAACATAAGTGCATAAAATAACACATAAAATAATATAATCATGTTTAGAGATATACAAGGATAAATAGAGACCCTCTATGAGAGTGGTTATTCCCTTATTGTTGGTTATTAATTTCTTCTATCCAGTTATAGTAAAATATTTTGATATCCTTACTTTGATTAATTATTTTAAAATTTCCATTATTTCTTGAAATCTATTTTTAATTTCGTGATATAAGCTTCCAAAAAATCAATAGAGTACCTCTTATTTCTTTCCTATAACATAATTTTTTAAATAAAATTCCTAATATTCATTATAATCCACATGTTATATTTTTTTTGGGTTGCATAAGTACTTATGTGGTACCCCAAAGATCTCGTATGAAGCATATATCAACCTTAAAAAATATCATTGATCCATCCTTCATTTATCCAAATTTTATAAAGGCATGAAGCATATGAAGTATATAGAAAAACCTTACTATATTTCCCACTGAATTGGATGTTGCTGAAAAAACCAAACAAAGCTCAATGTTGGGTTAGTAGTAACCCTACAAATATTTTTACCTCAATAATGTTAAACTATATGAAATGTGACAAACAAATATATAGATATTAATGTATAGTTTGGGGGAGCCCTAAAATTTCGATCTTATTTAAAGATTTTCACTTTATGTGGTTCTATCAGACCTATGAAATCCTTTTTATACCCTTTAAAAAACTCTAAAATATCATGTCAGATTCATGAATGTTCATTTTTCCCATTTATTTTCAACCATTCCATGATTCATGATACTTATTCATAACCAAAAATCGTTTTCCCTAATTAAGTATTTCATATAACATAAACCAAATTCCTTCCCCTTAAAAAATTTTAAATAATGGAAAAATAAATATTTTCCCATATAATTATCAAGAAATTATACAAATCAATAACATTTACAATTTATCTATTTTAAAAAATATTCATAATTACAAATTAATTGTCTTTTAAATTAAAAAAGTCTTATAACTCAATGAATTAATAAACATGAGGGAATAAAATTATTTAAAATTAGTAAAATATAATTAAAATTTTGGATCTTTAAATTCCCACAAACTTAATCCTTATATTTTTAGAAAAGTGATCTCGAAAACTAATACCAATTCAAAATTAAAAATAATAGACAATGTGAGTTTCCATTTTCAATACTATTTTACCCAATATTATCCTACACCATTAATGATCTTTATTACACTTCCTTGATGAGGTAAATTAAATTCATTCCCCCATTTCTGATCTATTATACTCATTTATACTTACCTTACTAGAAATATTTCACTCATAAATCATATATGAATTTAATTAATTTTTTTTATAAATCTAACCTCATATAAGGGCCACCATAAGAATAATGTATTTTTAAATCTATACTTATTGATTCAAGTATTTTTTTTTTGTATCATGAAGACTTTACAGGTCTGTTTGGTGGCTCAACGTTTGTGGGTTTTATTAGAAGAAAATTACATAATAGAAAAGGAGGTAAAAAACAATTTTAATGTATAATTACCAATTTATAGTTTCCCTTATGAATGGAATGCTCATAAATCCCCTTTGAAAAAGATTAAATAAAATTACTTTTGATAATTTTTGGTAGTTATTACATGGAGACTTTCACTAACAAAATATAGTTATATTGAAGTCAAAATAGTGGTGAAATCCTATGAAGTATTTTTATAATGGTATCTTAAACATATTTTTATATTTATATATTGATTTTTCCCTAAAAATAGTAAATGAGTGAAAAACATTTCCACTTTTTCTCTAAAAATATTCTTTAAGACAATAGAATATTGTTTATCTTGACCCCCCTATAGTTGATTTTTACTAAGACCATGAGTTTTCCTCTAGATATAGGTTGATACACATTTTTTTAATGTAATGTAGAAACTTATTAATTTCATTCAGTAATACTAAGGTATATAAGTTTCAAATATCAAGGTAGTATAGAAATAGAAATTTATTACAAAATGGGATTTTCAAATTAAATAATTCATTAATTTGGTTAAATAATATTTCCCCAATGCTCTAAGGGTTTGACTAGATTACTGATCAAGATTTAATTATTCTATCAATTCTTGGTTATCTCAAGAAATTATGCCATTGTTAAAAAGATTTTAAAATTGGTTTATGATCCTCTTATTTGAGGTATTGTAAATGTAGGAAAGTTTTTTAGGGATGTGATTCAAAAATAAATGGTCATTTTATAAATTTGATTCACCTATAATTTTAATACAAGTTTATATCAACATTAACATAAAGCAATAAAATGACTAAAATCTAATTCTTATAATTTTCATGGATTAAAAAGTATCAAGGGTCCTCAAATTTTGCTCAAAAATTTCAAAACACTCTAAAATTTTAAAAAATAACACATTTAGTTTTAAAAGGAATAAAAATATTGAAAAAAAACTAAATATTAGTATTCTAAACCATAAGGTCCCCCACACAAACTTAATTGATTTCTTTTCCTTATTTAATTTTAACAGATTAAATAGTTGAAACAAATTTTAGTTGAAACAAACTAGAAAATTAAATGTCAAGGAATGGTATAATATGATGGTTTTCTTTTTGGTATAAAATTTAGAGTAGTGTGATATTATCTATTGGTTCTCATGGAAGACTTTCATAGTAGTTATTTAGCATTTTTCCATTAATAGTAATTTGGGTTTTATCTTATTCTTTAATAATATTTATAACACTCAAATGGTGTACATTGGTGATTATAAAAGATCTTCCAAACCATAATATATTTTTTGACATTATTTTGGGTATTGAATTGGAAATAAATACTTGTTTAAATGGATGTAATTTCTTTTATTTAATTAACTGGTTATGGGGTAAAATAGTTATTTACTTGGAAATATTTTAGTTTACAAATTATTCTATTTTAAAATATTTAATATCCTAAATATATAATTTTCTTTCTTTTCCAACTGTTTCATGATTCATGATTATTTACTTTGGTTCCTATTAATCCTTATGTTCTATCTATAAAGGTAAGTGACATATCTTCAAATAATCAATTATACACAGGCTCACTCAAATAAGATTTTTATTCTACCCAATAATACCATTATGTATCATCAAATCTTGGACTGAATCTTTCATATTAAGTTTGATAGTTTTCTCAAGAACTCCTTTATTTCCCTATTAGAAACATAATCTTGGACATTTGGTTATGGGTGGTAGGGTTTTAATATTGTATGATGTACTCTATATATACTCATAAAATAATCAATGGTCCTACTACACAAATGAGTCCCTTGATTAATTATGATTTCTTTTGGAACTCTAAAACTATAAAAAAATGTTAGACCTTATAGATATTGAAATAATATTAGCATCTTATATTTTGGATTCCATTTATTCCAAACTTTTTGAAACACAAACCATTAGAAATGGTAATTAAATGTTTATAAAATAAATGAGTTAGATTATAATGATGTATATTCCCAAAAAAATCAATGATTTCATCACAATTTTATTGATTTTTGAGGCATCTCTTTCCTCTTGGATCCGTTTTGTATCAAATTAATGTTGGTAACAAATTTGAAAAAAATTATTGGCCTATTTTAATAATATGGTCTAGTATATCCATGATTCTATAACTTTACTATAATTCATTTGAGGTACATTGTGGACTTCACAATCTATAATATATCAAAATTAATGGTCATGATGTATTTAACTCCTAGGTAAATAAATTCCTAACATTTGGTCATTATACAGTTTTGTATGATAAAGATATTCCAGAATATATAATTTGGATTCATATTTGAGCCTTAAAAGTTATTGGGAGTTCAAGTGAGAGGGTACATGAGAATCTAGTAAATATTTGAACTTTTATACATACCAAGGTACCATGTAATACTGATCTCCTAGAATTAATCCATTCAATGTGTTTTTTTTCACGAAATATTAACTTTTTTTATATTAGATAGTATATATAAATGATTAACCCCTTGATTATTATCTACATTATTCTATTTGATATATAAATAGAATTATTGCAGCAACAACTTCAATTTCAAAAGCCTAGGGTTATATTGTATCCTTATTCATTAGGCACCTAAGGGTTGTATGTTCATAAAAATGGTAACTTTAATTCCAAGATAATAATATATTAAGTTATCTAAAGAAAAAACCACTTTAAATAATTATATCTCAATGGAGATATAATGGGTTTGGGAAATATTAAATGTTATTAAATCATATTCAATGACATGATTTATTCCACCAATTATTTTTGGATACCACGACTCATAAAACAATGTTGGTCATATCATAAATAATTTTAAAACGATGCTCCCAAATTGGTGGTTGCATTACTGGATGTGTGATTAATTTATATTTCAGTTCATAAAAGGCTTCCCTAATCTATGCATCAATATAAAATTAAATATATTTAAAGAGTAACCTAGAGAGTGTGAGAACAATATTACAAAATTTCTGGGGGAATATCATATAAAATAATTCATTCCCAAGAACATATATAACATTCTTCACATCAATTGGATATATAAATTTATTTATCACATTAATTATAGACTTTCATATCTCAATCCATTTTTGTGAATTAACATACCCAAGAAATATATCTATTTAAACCATAAACAAAACTTCAAAAAATTAAAAACATGGTTCTTTTCAACAAATTTTTTGAAGTATTTACTCAAAGTCTTCAAAAACCGATCAAATTATTTTCCAAAAATAGTGAATTCATAAAAAAAATCATTTACAAAACCTTTAATATGATTATAAAAAACAATTACCTTGAATATTTGGAATGTACATGGTATAATAATTAATAAAAATGTAATAATTCTATCTATAAATGTACCATAGTGACATTTAAATTGTCATTTACACAGATCTTCAATTTCAATGGACACTTTAAAGTAACTTAAAAATATATATATGAAACAATAAGGATTTATGAAATTTAATATTTATGGAAATTGGTTAATTAATAGATTGGGAAAATTATATTTTATAGTGACTTAAATCAAATTCCAGTAATCTAGCAACACTATCTAAATATTTTGAATATTAATACATATTCATTCATTTGGATCATTCCTATGTACGGTTATTACTGTTATTTTTGAAATATTATGAATGAGACTGACCCATTATGAGTTAGAGATGGGGTGGATCATTCCTACCCCTAATAACATATATATTATTTTCTTCACCACGTGAATCCTTACTAGATTTTCCTCCTTTATTTACTTATAATAGGTTTAAAAAAAAATTAAGTAGAATTTTGGGTATGCATATTTTGGTATTTTTTTGGTTATATATTAAAAATTACATCATATTTCATACACACTTCCCTTAAAAGTTCTATAATCCATTTTCACAGATTATGTATAAGTTTATAACTGTAATCAATTTCAATTTCTATCCTTACCTTAGGTACACATATTTTTTGTTAGTGGGTAAATGTTTAAACTCCAGACTCGAGGTTACTCTAAATATGAAATTAAACATAGTTTTCAAACTTAAAGGGCTTGGATTTTCTGAAAAAAAGTATGGTACATCTGATTTATTATTACATAAAAAATAATCACAACTATCAAATAATTTAGGGATTAAATTTTCATTTATTTTTTAAATAGATTTTTCAAAACATTTAGGCACATCATTCTTTACAGAATTTTGACACATTAACATTTTTTCTAAAGACAAAATTTCATGTAAGATTATTACTTCTTCACTATGATCAACCTCCTCAATGTATGATAATTTAAGGGGTATCTAATCCTACTAAGGGTACTCTATAAATTAAAATATGTTGAAGTGTTCATTGATTTCATTCAACTCCATAATAAGAGTTCCTTTATAAACATTGATGATGGTATTTACAATCTTCATAAAATTTATTCTTAGGATAATGGGTGATTGAGCAAGGGTTTGATCATCATTATTATTGAGAACATTAAAGTAAAATAGAAAGATCAAATTTTGTACTTGGACTAGTACATATTCTAGGACAAGGGCTGGAAAAATAGTGGACCTATTTCAAAGTTAATAAAGTTCTCTTTTCAGATTAAATTCTCCCACATATAAATAAGTGAAGAACAAAATAAGGCATTATACATACATATGTATCACACAATTCATATTTAAAACTCATATAAACAATAATAAAAGGTACATAAAATGAACCTAGATTATTATTCTTGGTTGGAAGATATGGGGAAGTAAATTATATAAATTTGTTTTCAAAATTATTCTTTAATTCACCTGATGTAACATCATTTTGGTTAAACTTTCCTTAATGATTTTATAAAAAATTTCTTTTTTCTTGAGGGAATCAAGAAGGTAAATATTTATGTACACTTTCTATATGGTTTATATAATTTATCTTTGAATATATTGCACTTATATATTCTTTTATTAAATCATCATTTATAATAACTCAAGATAGAGATCCATTAATGACTTTTATAAATTTTCAAGGGTGTTTATAGTCTCTTTTAATTTATTCAAGAATATTCCTCCTATACTTTTTATTTTCATACCTTAAAATTGTTTTGAAGGTCCTTTATATAGTTTTTAGTTTCATATTCATTATTTATGGGTGGTTTTTACTTGGTTTTAGGTGAGACTATGGGTTTAATCACTTTTACAGTTGTAGTTTTCACCAAAAACTCATTAATTTTAATATTACGAACTAGTTGTGATGGAAATTTCCCTAGGTAATATTAAAAAAAGATATTTGATTTTATCCTTAAACTATTTTACATCTTTCAATTACTCATCTACCTTATATCCCTGTTTATTATACATAAAAGTTTGTACACAAATTAAGGTTTTTTAAAAAAGGTTTTTTAACTAGAATGGGGTGGTACGTAAGATGGTTGATTGAAAGGATGTTTGTGAAGTTATTATAATGGTGGGGATTATTGTATAACCATTGGTAAGTTGTTTTAGAAAAAAATTTATGGTTATGAAATCCATATAATACATGGAAATTATCTTTCCATCCTTGATTATGCTGTAGAAATTATCAGTAATGTGGTTGCAAAACATTTAATTGCCTACACATAAAAACATGGGTTGGTAAATTTGATGGAAAAAGAACCAAAATCAAATACAATAACTAGTTTTTAGTGCTCACTTGATTTAATATAGTTATTTTTTATAACCAAGGTGTTTATTTATTCAAAAATAGATTCTAGTAAGGGGGTGAGTCAAAATATCATACATTACAGAGGCAAGTAGTTCCAATACCTATTATACAAAATTTTTAGGAATTTTGGGTTATATTATATATTAATAACTTTCCATCCACTGGGGATTTTCTAATTACATCTCCTCCTAATTATTCATCTAGTAGATTGTAGTCATCATCTAGAACATATTGGTAGAAAAATACTAATATGTGATTTTATTAAAATTAATTAGGTTTTAAACTAGTATATAACTTCTTTATTATCTTCTAGTAATCATATATGGGGTCTCCAAAATATTTTTGGATGACAAAATTTCCGTCCTAATTAAGATGATTTAGGTGGTGGTGAAGAATATTATATAAAATTACCTTATAGGTCTTCCCAATCATTGAATTATCATATAATCAAACTATACAACCAAACTATTGTTTCCCCGAATAATGAGAATGGAAAATTTCTCAACATAACTTACTCTTATACCACTACTCGTAGCTTGAGTGTTGATATGAAAATGGTAAACTCTTCAATGTTATTTCTTGTGTCTTCTCCTATAATGAAATTAAATTAAATTATAAATTAAATCATTTAATTTTTAAATTCCTATTCAGTCTATAATGTATAAATTAAATTTTTTCTATTTTGGTGATTGAAGAGAGATATATAATAGTACCTCAAGGTTTGATTACAGTTTCAACCCATCTTAATGGGAGACAAGTGAACACTAATGGTTTCCCTAGAGTGTTCCAAATACATTTTATCAAAATATATTGAAAAATTAGGTTTCTGAATCTAGTATTCAATGTTCTCTTTATCATGGGTTTAATAGAGAAAATATTTTCATTATTAAAATGGGTAAACTATAATAATTTAGTAATTTCACCCGCATTACTAGAAATGATACAATATTTTTTACAACACTTCCATAAGTTCAAAAAATTCTATTAAAACCTAGACTAATATGAAGTATAGTAGAAACCCAGGGTTGTATCTAGATAGGGGTGGTTAAAATCTATTATCACTATTTAGTTAATAAAGTGGGTGATTTGGATTTTTTGGTTTAAAAAAATGAATGAAACAAAATATGATGATTGAAATCAATTTGATGGAAAGTGTAGTGTTTGCGTTTTGTTATCCAATTATAATTCTATAATACTTATAAAATAGATGAATCATATTTTTTTAACTGATAAATGAGAGGTTTCGTAATCACTTCACCTATTACCCACAATTGAATGAATATAGTGACGATAAACATGATAAAAATATATTCTTGGTATAACATCCTTTGTATGTATGTAAATTTTATAGTAACCCACTATTATTTTACTTTAGAAATACCTAATTAGATGTTTTATTTCCCTATAAACCCAAGATCTTTCTACTACATTTACATATATTTTAATAATCACTATAAACATCATGACTCAGTTTAGAGTATTGCATTATATATATACTAAACTGGGCAGTGGGAGATAATTGATCATTAAACAAAGGAAACATATTATAAACATAAATAAATATATCATAGTCACATTTAAAATTATAAATTTCCACTAAACACTGAAAACACCTATCATGAGAAAAAACATATTCATTGAAGTTAAAATTCAAGAATTTCAATTGGATTTCCTTCCCTTCAATAATAACTTTATGTTTTTACCATCCATGTGAAGGATAATAGTTTTGGAAATAGAAGAGAATGAAATTATTTATAATTAAAGTAAGAAAAAAACAATAAACAACATCTATATGTCTAGAGGGATCCCCTTAGTGAGATTGATTTTTAATATTATATAGGTTCTTAGTTTCCTTTTTCCCAAGCCAGTCAAATGTTCTGACATCCATTTTCCATGATTTTTTTAATTTTTTCTTCTTCCTTAGAATATTTATTTAAATCCACAGTTCATTATTCCACAAATACCTATCTTCCATCTTTTTTTACAATTTCATCAATCTTATTTTTCAATTGATAATATTAATCCTAATCAACATGACCACCTATTATTGTGTTTTATGAATGCTATTGTGTGACCTCAATTTTGTTTAGAAGTTTAGGTGACCCCTATTAGCACTCCTTAAACTATCCCCCTTCTCAAAATTTTTAGTGAAGTCGCAAAAACAATAAAATATATTGTATAACCTTATAAAGTGTCCTACTGAACTTGACATTACTTCATAATATCCTACAATGATTACAATAGGGTTTTTGGGAACCATATAAACATTGTGAACCTGATGAATTTTAAATATATAGAGTTATATAATAAGAATATAAATTTTAACATAGGGTTTCTGGGAACACTATGAAATATACTTTCTATATAGGATGTAACTCTATAAAATTATGTTAATTTGTGTTACACCCTATATGAAGAGTCCACTTTGTGTGAAATATATGTTTTTTTGTCAATTATTTTCATGGGGTTTCAATGGTTTTCAATGAAATAAATATATTTTATTGATTTTAATATATCTAAAAATATATAAATAAAAATATTATGGAAATAAGAGATGAAGTTATCAAGTATTATTATCTTAAAGAAAATCTAAATAGGGTTATTTCCATTCACAAAGATGAAAATTATTCATTACATGAAAATAAAGATATTCTTTGAAGACTTTTAATTTACTTATAATGATTGATTGGTTGATATTAATGTCCCAAATAGGTTCTTGATGCTTGGTGAATCCATTTTGTTATCAAAATAATGAATTTTATGATGCTTTTATGGAGTTTCCACAATGAGCTTGAAATGTTATATAGATGGAGATAGCAATAATGATCGGACTTAAAGAATCATACTATGGTTATTATATAGAGTTAATCTAACTAAGTTGATCATACTAATTCAATTTCTCTAAGATAATGAGATGAGGGTTTCCATGTAGTACCATAGACCAAAGGGTTCTAAATTGTTCAATCATATGGATTGTCTAATGGAAAGAATTTATGAACTATTCATTGTAGGGGAAGTGAAATTAGATAGACAATGGTTATAAGTCCATTATTCATAGGAATTGTTGGTATATCAATAAAATAATGTTTATAGTGATATCAAACTGATGTGAATTGAATGAGTTAATCAGACCATTGGTGATCAGAAGAACTATATCAATAGATGTGTGATGATGTGTTTCAATTGATCAAACATCTTAATTCCTTATGGTTGTTATTCGAGATGAATTTTAAATTAAGATAAAATTATTTTAAATAAATTCCAATAAGATAATTTCAATGGGGATATTGAGGAGTGGATGCACAATGTTCACATTTTTTTAGCATTAGTGGAATGTAGGAGAACATGGGTTATTGAGCATTGAAATGTGCTGATTGAAGTTATAATAATATCACTAACAAGTATCTTATATGGATCTTTGAAAAGATTAATATGAAAATTTTATAAGTTCTAAAAAGATTATGGAGAATGTTTTTATGAGGTTTTAGCTAATGAATGGAAGTATTATGTTTATCATAAAAATTTACTCAGCCGTTATATAGACTATATCACAAAGAAACTTCATAATGACTAGAAAATTGTTTTCCTATAAAATTCATCAGATAGAGGAAACTTTTAATGATCATAGAATTATTAGATTTATAAATTATTGGCTAGGAGGTTATGAGTCATTAGGTATAAAAGTTTTTATGATGGAATGAAGAAGATGATTATGAGATATGGCATTAGAAAGAAGTATCTATAAATAGATAATTATAAACAAAATACAAAAATAGGAATTCAAAAAACATATAAGAACTCATAAAATGGAGGAACATACTTTTGATTGTATGACATAAATAATTTTAGAAGAAATATCAAAGAAATTAATCAGTTAAAGAATTTATCAGATGAAATATTTTTGAAGCATTTCACATGTCAAAATCAGAGTCTTATGAAAGACTGTTAAGATTTTCCAATTAAGTTGTGAAAGAACACCAGATAGAGTTTCGAGGAAGGGGGAGATATTATGACTGTGCACCAAAAGAAATTTTCTAATTTCTTAAATATGTTTTTTAAAGAAAATTATTATGGAGATACTGATATAAACATTCAACATTATGATAATCATGATGGAATATTGTGATTATAGTCATATTTTTGGGCATTTTTTAGAAGAATATTGACATTTAGATCTAAGTATATTTCTTTTAAATATTGGATGAATATAATAAATTAGGAAGTTTAAAGGTGGTTAAATACCGAAATAACATATAGTGATTGAGAATGTTTAAGTTGGATGTTTGAATTTCAAGTTTGTTCTTCTCCCTAAAAATTTTGAGAACCAATTCCTATATAAAGGGGTGATTATATAATGTGATGGTGTGATGATATAGTGAATTGAATCATGTATATCAATTACATGGAAGAATTGATGTTTTAGTCGTGAAGAATGAGAAAAATTCCCATTTGGGACGTTGTTTTGAGAGAAGATGTTCAAGATAGAGCAAGGGGTACTAGAAAGAGCTAATAAACTGGGTCAAGAAATCATGAACGAGAAAAATAAGGTAAGAAGTGATCAAACATACATATACAAGATTATGTTGAAGGTATAATATGGAGCCAAAGAATCAGATGAATAATTATAAGATTATTAAGAATAAGTAGATGGGATCTAACATATACCATATAGTTTATTCCTATCTATTTGTGATCAAATGACCATGAAGAATAACAAAGTATTAGATAAACTATCACTAGGAATACAATCAGAAGACAAATATCATCAGAAAAATATTATTATAGTAACAAGATTAGATGTTGGATTAAATGGACACGTTACATATAAATGAGTAAAAAGTATAAGTGTTTCTTTCCCACTGTAGGGAAAGTTTCATTGGAATGGGATGAAAGAAGAAAAATATAAAGCTGTGACATATAATAGAAATATCATATGGTTGAAGACTTTATTGGTGATACAAAGAATATAACAAATTAGTTTGATAAAATTTTCATACGTAGTACAAACTACCACAAATGAGATACATGTTACATATGGTTAATATAAGTTCATAGATTGAGGATCATTTAATTCCCCCTTATAAAGTGTAGGGAACCACACTTAGGATAACAATTGTTTTCTATGAGAAGAACTGTATTAAGAATCTCATTATAGTGGATAATTATTGTACTTTTTATAACCATATGTGGGAAAAAATAATGACTTTTATTGTGTAGTGAACCTTATTAATATATAATACTTGTTATGTTATGTTCTTCCATATACTTGAATGAAATAAAGAATAGATAACATGATAATCAAGATCATAACAAGTCCTAGAGGTAAATTGATAAAAATTTATAATTGGATAAAAGTTCCCCACATTTATTCACCCACTCTCAGTTTTGATTATATCTCGAAGTCCTCTTCTCACTATAAAATTTGTGAATTCTAAAAAACTACATAGGGTTAGGACTTAATACTTTTTCTCATTTAAGATTATAAATTATATGATTATCAATACATCTTCCACTCCTTGTAATGTCTTCCCTTATAATATTTAATCTCTACAACCATAACCAAATCCCCCCCAATTAAAAATATAAAAAAAATCAATAGATATCATTCCAATTATTACATAAATTAAATAAAAAATTAAATTTACATTTTTTAAATTTTATGTAATATACATTATTTAGAATGAATTGAAACTATAATAGAACAACTCACTAATACTCAATGTATTTATAAATTTTAGTTAATAAAATGAATTAGAAATTAACAAAATATAATAAATATCTTCATTTTTCAATACTTTTTGAGAAAAATAATTTAAATTCATTGAAATTAAGAAGATTATCTCTGAATTTATATTCATTCAAATGATTTTTTTTGATTTAATATTCTTGGTGACATTAGAGGCTTTGAATTTTTCATCCATTTCTAATTTTCCTTTATTTTTCAAGGATAACCCCCTCTTTATCATATAAGCTATGAAGATATTATTGAGATTTCAAATGGTAAAATAAACAAAATATTGTTCTTCTATGTTAGGAATTTCTATATAAAACATTTCATATTATAATTTAATATATTGATTTATTATAGTTTAATCTTAAATAATTTAAATTTAAATTCAAATAAACCAATGAAATTTGTTTACCTAAATGAATAAATCATTTAATTATTCATCTTCTACCTTTTTAATAGCTTCAAATCGAATATTAAATGTTTTTAATGATTAATACATTAATTTATTTTCTACTTTACCATTATAATGAATCATTCTTTTAAATTTGATTCATTTTCTTAGAACCCAGGACTCATATAAACAAGTTCTCACAGAGAGATGAGAAAAATTCATTAAAATAGATCTATATTCTTCAAAACTATTATTCTATTATAATTTAAATGTTATCCAAAATTTGATAATATGAAAATAATTATTGATTATTTCAATAATATCCAATCCAAGAGATAAAATATATGGTTTAATAAATTATTTCTGTAGAAAAAATCCTTTTCAATTAAATATAGGAACAACCATTTTTTTATGAATTTCATACTCTACATAGAAAAATTAAATCAAAATATGCAATCAATATTATATAACTCAGAACCTAAATATTATATAGAACTATTCCTCTAGAACCCATTAAATGAAACACCCATAATAGAAACCATTGATCTGATGGTAATTCATAGGAAACAATAAAATATATAAAACCACTAATAGTATGTAAAAAAATGATAAAAAACACACCTATTTCAAAAAAAAAATCATATTATGATTATAGTATAGGATTATAAAACAAAACCAAGTGATGTTGAATATTGATAGAGATTGGAAAAAAGTGAACTTAATACAGTAGATTTTTATAGGGAATGATCACTCTTTTAATCAGGTGGAAATCTTTGTTTCTCAACTATTGAAATATTAATATCCATGTTATTAAGTTATTATGAACAACTAATAGAGGAATAGATTATAAAAATGGTCCTAAAATCCAATTATAAGAATGATAAAAAACAATTTTCATTAGTTTAATCAATATTCTATAGTCCTCCTTATTTGACTCCAAGGATGGATCATGTGTGAACCTCTGTTATTCTCTTTAAATCATATCAAAATCACTATAGAGTTCTTTTTGGAATTTTTGGGTGGAAGTAATTTTTAAAAAAAATTATTTTAGAAACATAATATATCATATAAATACACTTATAAAACTACCATGTAATGGGTGTTATCTATGGTGTGGTGGGTAAAGTTAAATGAAGATATAAAAAACAAGGAAAACAATAGCCTATATTTAATGAAACATGGTGGGAAAATTTAATTATATGATTTCATCTTTTAATAAAACTATGATATGGTGACAGGAACCATGATTTGAACTAATAGACCATAATATATCTTCCTCATGTAAAACTTGAAGAATCTATCACTTAAAAACAAGATGAATATTTTTCCAAATTTTATCCCACAGAGATGTATTTTTTTAAACCATATCATTTTGAATACATGTAAAACTAACTTATATTTACCTTCAAATATAAAAACCCATTATTATATTAAAAATTAGTGTTTTAACCAAAATTGAGATGTATTAAAAAATAACATGCTCGTTTCCAACCTCTCTATGTCCCCTCAAAGCTTATAGAAGGACATGTTCAATCCCAATATGATTTTTATCTTCATATTATATTTTTAAATTAACTAACCATGATTGGTTTTGGAGGATACCATGATATGGTTATATCCTCCACAATGATTCTTTGTTCCTTTACAGATCAATAATTTCTAATTAGGCTTCCATTAATTCATGAGAATGTTGAAAAAATACGCTTGAAATCACCTTCAAAAACTCATGACTGAACATTTCATGAAACTATACATACTAATCTCACAAAGTGTAAGTGTTGTCTAAACACAACAAAATTGGATTGAATTATATATTTGAGAGTCATTGCACTCTTGTTATAAAGATCAATACAATATTTAAAAAGTCTTTATTGATGTTTTCTCAACTTCTATTTTCTCACGAAAATTCATGAATTCTCCCTAATATCACTCATATAGAAATTTATATTTGAAAATTTTTTATACATAGTTTTTATATATAATTAGAAAATGATAAATATTATTTGGATAAAATTATAGTATAGTTTTTTATATTATGCTGAAAATTTTAGGGATACATAAATTGGTATTGTTGAAATTAAAAGGAAGGATAGTTCACCTAGAATTTATTTTACTTTGAAATTAAGCTAATGAACAAAATTATTTATTAATAATTAATTTAATCTCAACACTATCAAAAATAATGGACAATAAGACCATATGCATAAATTTTTGTCAATGAAATTCTAGGAGTTTTGGATTTAATTAAAATATCCATATTTAATTATACGATCTTGTATTTTTAATGAGATATGAAGAATTATAAATTCAAGTAAATTATTTGTTTTTATCCTAGTATGAATTCCTAATGAGACTATGGAGGTTACAAAGGTTTTCATGTATTATTAAGAGCTTGGATCCTCGTGTTTTGGAGGAAACTGGTGGGCCACACAATTAGAATAAATTTTAATGCCCAGTCTGCCCAGTGTGTTTAAACTGTGTGATGTGATCTATTTTATATAAGGGGATGAATGAGATAATCCAACCATCTAGTCCAATAAAAATTGATGTGTGAGTGTTTCATGTCACATTGTGGATATTTTTTTCATGAGTTTCACACAATTTGTCTAACTGGGTACCTACCTCGTGCGATAGGGTTTTTGGGGTTGTTATTTTCATACAATTGGGCCAAACGTGTGACCAAACCATGCGAACAATTTTTAAAGGGTGAATTTACCTTTTTCCATTTCATTCTTATAAACATTAAACACCATTTTCTATCTTCTTCATTCATTAGTCACTCATATTTGGAGAGCTCCTTTACCACGTCCATGTCGTTTGATCCCTCTTCCTCTTATGATGTCTGATTTGATCACTGTAGGTTGTGTTGTGTATGCACTGGTAAGATATTGGATCTATTACCTTTATTTCATTGCTTACCACAATATATTCTATGGTATTTTAGTGTGAGGTAATATGCCGAATTTTCAGGTCATTCATCTATTTATCTGTTTTTTCTTGTTCTATGATGAACCAGGGGATAATACTGAATGAGGAATATTTGAAAGGAATAAGGTAGGTGGTATAGTAATTATTTATCAATTACAATTTATTTATATTATTAATCATTATTTCACACATGGTTTTTATGTGCTTCCAAAAAATAAAGTTCTCCGATAATTAATTTGTTAACCTTGATAAAATGACATTGTACGTTCTTATTCTGGTTGGAATAAGCCCACATCGACTAATTATACAAAATGATGCATGCTTATGAAAATTAACCTTGATATTATCAAATTTCATGTGACCAAACCACCTCCTAACTAGGTTTGTCTTTGAATCTAGATGACATTACTAATGAATTAAATAGAATGTGAGTGGTACAACCATTTCACAAGTTTTTATATAAAAACTGGTTTCAGATTTATTCATTTGGAATGATAATGAATTATAAACCCTTTATTAGCTTATACTAAAGATGAGTTGACTGATTATTACCCGTGATAATCAAGGCATGGTTTCCTTACTAACATGATATTTATACATGATGTCCCTACTGATATTATACTCAGGCATGGAATCCATAATGATATGATACTCTGGAAACTGATCCGTATTGATATAATACTCAAGCATGGAATCTCACATAACTGTGATACTTAAGAATATAATCCCATATCCTTATGACACTTGGGAATAGAAACCCTAATGATGTGTGATACACATGCATGGAATCCCTTATTACTTTAGAAGACCCCAGTGACTAGACATGGATGACTCAGTTCCGCCTCGAGACCTGGATATTACTATATGTATATATATGGATAAAAACATCATTACACATGTATTGAATATATATATATATATTTATATCGCTGTGTGTGTGCGTTCATGGTAAAATATATTTAGAGGTTTCTTGGTATGGGCCGATGCATGTAGTGTTAGCTTAGTGTCCTTCAAGAGTAGGAGCTGACCCTTTACAATTTACTTTACTTATTTAAAATTTCCATATCTGTACACTGCATGTATTATATAGAATGTATGGATAATTTTAGACATTGTTGGTGGGTGCCTTCTGAGTATATATTTCACCTTGTTCATTCCATCGATTGGTACATAAAAAGATCTCATGGATTCAAGTAAGGATAATGGAATGTTCTTGATATTGGATACATGATTGATTAAAGAATTAGTGTGCGAGAGCATAGGTCTGAGACTTGTATTGTAATGCTATTGAAATAACTTTTTGGTCTTTTTTTATTTTTGATATACCTATATTTACACCAGAATACATTTGTCAGCTCTGTGACAAAATTATCTTTTTTATATGCTTCCTCTTTTCTCTTGATGTATTATTACTTTCCAGATGATTTAATTTCACTTTTCTATTTGTATTAATTATTCTTAAAATATTTAGTTGTTATATCATCGATGTTATACTCTTATTATGTGGGAGTAGTCTCCACACTGTACCACCGTGGACCCTCACAACTAGTTGGAAGCCTCTGGCATGCGAGGAGGAATGCTTTTGGCTACGTGGCCCACCAATTTGGAAGTTTTTATCAAGTGAGTCAGGATAAAATGTCACAAGCTGGTATCTGATATTGTTTTATTTTCTTTATTATTTTGGTATAGTTTAAAGTATAGTACCAGTGTTGTAATTTGGTAATGAGACTATGCCTAGGAGTATCTGACTAATGGATAGTGAAAAGTTAAATTACAAGGGATATTATTTGTTGTTTTTGAATTCCACTTGATACAGTTGTTTTAATTTCACTTTTGCGTTACACACATGAAATGTGATTTTTAATATTATTATTATGATTTTTCATTCAATTTTACCCTTGGAATAGTATAACATGGATGTTTCGACTCATGCATTATTATAGACACATACATATTCACATGTCCTACATTATGCCATGCCATATAGGTGCAAATCGTTGATTTTGTATCCCACGGTTTCTATGAGTTCCTTTAATGATATATATGTAATTGTGCTAACATTTCATATAAGGTAATAAGAAAAATAAGTGGTTACATAATGTTCCTACAATAGGTTAACATTTTTTTCCTACAGAGATTGATGATGACACCTTAAGTTGTCTATTATGTTAGTTTGAGTTTTTGAACACTAGTCATATGGAATAGAAAACCTTTATGGGTTTGATTAAATGGAAACCACATTTCAATTTATAAATTTTATTGTCCATTATAAATTATAAATTTTAGTCTATATAAATAAACCATTTAAAAAACTCTGTATAAATTATTATGAACTTAAATGAATTGAAATTATAAAATGAATTAATCATCGTTAAATATATATTCTAATTGAATCATAAATAGAGTTTTACTATATAACATTAAATTGATGATCTCTATAGAAGGACCCATGACTTATAACCTAGAACATGACCCTATCCAAACTATAATAGTGGGTATTAGGAAATATATCTTGAGTTTCATATGATTAGTATGTTGTCGACACCTAGATTTAGGGGTAAGAAGAGGGTCATTAATTTTATATAGAAATAATTTTTTCTGATTCTATTATAATTCCCATGGATTGTGTCATTAAAAAATTTCATTCAAAGGTTTGTGTTTCGAAATTTTAGGGCTGTTCCACCACATATTCCTTACATTGATCACCAAGAAGGTGATGATAACCATGATCTAGAGATGGTGTGACCTATCTTACAGGTAGTGCCACCTATGGAACCTCCTCTTCTACTATACTTGGGCACTGATGCACAATTTTAATAGGGATTCCTAAGGCACATTCATACCATTCAGGGATCCCCAGGGCATTCCCTTACTATGGAAGAGTTGAAATGAGAATTTCAGTAGCAATATTTGACCATGTTTTTTGTGGGATGGAGGTCCTTAGGCTATAGATAAATGTCTTTAAGCCTTGACATCTTTGTTATAACACCATGAGAAACCTCATAATAGGAGAGTGAAGATCACTATGCATAGGATAAAAGATTCTTCCAAGAAATAGTGAGATGGTATCACCCAGGTATATCGTCATTATGATATGTCATGGGCATGTTTTTAGATAGTATTTGATGACTAATTCTTTCCCCATACATTTTGAGATGACTGATCCGGAATGCGTATGCATCTACCATAGGTTATTATGGACATGATTAAAAATTCTTCTCGATTTAGGGATCACCAGTGTTTCATACTAAATATTTATAGGGGAATATTGCTAACAATGTTATTTTTTTGGATGGGATCCTAAACACCATCCGATATCAGGTGAATGTGTTTTAGTTGTCCAATATTTTAGAAATAGTAAACTAGGACCTCATCACTATGTGGAAAATGAGATATGAATAAGGAGTGGTCCAAGGTGGTTCAGACCCATGATAAAGAAGTCATTCGAATAGCGCCTAGAAACATTACATTGAAACTAAATTTAGGGGTGGTGGTATCTATATGACACCCACTAATAGTTTCATGGGTTGTAACCAGTGCATAAATATTGGGTTTAATAATCCTCAATATCATAAATACCCTATCAAGTGCCGAGGATGCTTCATTTTGGGGAATATTTAATGTTTGTATAGGACCTTCCAATATGAGCCTAGTGGTAGAGGATCTATATCATATATTTATTCTAGAGATGGATTAGTACCACCTCACCAGGATGGTATCTTGGTTACTATTAAATATTTAGGTAGAGGAGGTGTCCATGGATGAGGTATCCAAATTTTAGATATATAATTCCAACATGGTGGACCTACCAAGGGTAGTCAGGTTGTCTCTCGGGTCGATGAATCTATCCATTTGTATATCATTCATCATTTTATATAAAAGAAGATATTCATACCATCTATAGTTTTAGGCACCATTCTAATATCTTGTACTATTATTTCTTCCTTATTTTACATTAGAGATTCACATTCGTTCATATCTGTAACGATTGTGGAAATTCTAAGACTTTAAATTCTATAATTTGGTGGCGTGATGATCCTTGAAACTCTTGTGGGTATACGTTCAGAGTGTTTAAACCAGTGAAAGGTGTTCCCCCTTAATATGAGAGGCCTTTAGTATCCATGGAACCTCTTCATCCCCGTGTTTGCTTGTTGGAAAATCATTCTCAAGATGGAATATTTAGTTCAATAACATGAATAAATGGATTTATATCACTAGATGGTGTCCTTTAAATCCCTTGAGGGTGATAGTTATATAATTAATGGTGAATGGGTTTTTTATGTCATCCTAGAGAGACCGGAGAATTGTGGAATGAGTAGAGTGACATTCTAGATTTCTGCCTTTTTATAGATCCTCACAGAGTACATCACGCTGATTTCCATTCAATAGTTTATCAATTCAAAGATGTATTTCCTAACTAAATTTTTAGACTCCCTACTAATAGAGAGTTATATTAAACTATCGAGATAGTACCATGATTTTAACTGGTATCCATTCCTCCCTACAGGATGGATACTAGTCAGTTACAAGAGTTGAAGAAGTTTCTAGAGTATTTAGAGGCAAAGGGTTTTAAATAACCCAAAACATAACTATAGAAATCACCAATCCTTTAATCTAAGAAGGTGTATGAAACCCTCATATATTGTGTGACTTATCATTGATTGATTTAGATTTTGGTTAAGAACTAGTATCCACTACATTGTATCGATGACCTCTCTGACCATCTTCATAGAGAAAGGGCTTTATCTACCCTTGAATTGAGGTTGGGATACCATCAGATATGAGTAATGACTTTAGATATAATAGATAAGTATTTCGAATGTTAGTATGGTTTATATGAGTACACGATCATTCCATTTAGTCTCAGGAATACAACTACTATTTTATGGCTTAGATGGATAAGTTTTTCCACCCGTATCAAGATTCATTTACTGTAGTTTTCATAGATGATATCTTGGTGTATTAAAATACTCAACATGACCATAGAAAACATATTGAGATCATATTGAATAAACTGAGAAATCTCCAGTGTATGATAGTCAAACTAAGTTACACTTCTGGAATCACAAACTTCACTTTTTGGGTCACATTATATCAGATACAGAAGTGTTAGTTGACCCAAATAAGGTGAAAATGTTGTTTCATGGTAGTAAATTAAGAACATATATTAAATAAAGAGAATATTGGGAACATATAGGTATTATTGTAACTTTCAACAAGAATTACCATACCTAGAGTCTCCTCTTTCTATATTTTACAAAAGGTTGTGAATTTCGTATGGTCTGAAGTGTTTAAGAATTAATTTCAGGTGTTGAAAGGAATATTAACTTAGCTATTGATCCAAATTCTTCTAGACACATGAATAGAATATATAGTGTTTTTTGATGTATCAGGTATTAAAATGGAAATTTATCTGAGGTAGGAGGATTTATTCATTTCATATGGGTCTCATTGGTTAGGGCCTCACCAGGAAAATTACCCGACACATGATCTCGGGCTAGCAGTTGTCATTCATGCCTTGCGTTGATGGAGGAATTAATTATTTGGAGAGTGTTTTTTTGGCGTTTATAGACTGAAAATGTGTCAAATATATCTTTACATAGTGGGAATAAAACCTTATATTGAGAACGTGGGTTGAATACCTCTAACTCAAAATCCATTTTTTTGGTATTTTCTAAAAGTCCACTTTATGGATAAGTGGGAACCTCACATTCAAGAAATTCATCTATCACACCATCACATCCAAAATATGAAATTCAAAATAGATCCATAATAACCACTTTGAAATTCAAAATGACACCCCTTAGACCAATCACCATTAAATAGCCTAGAGTCACCAAATCTCTAGTAGCCATCTGCCTGGATCCACACCCTCAATAGAAAAATCACCATCTTCAAAAAAAAGACCACTTCTGGAAAAGATCACCAGCAATCTTCTCACTGAATCTATAAAACACGAACACCGAAGACACCAATAGCCTTTCCATCACTGAATCACCTTCTGAATGAACTGAAATCCAAACCAGATCCATCTTTCCAAAACAACACCATTGGAAACAAACATTTCAAAAAAAAAACGGACACAAACTAGATCCGTTGAGAACATGCCCAGTAGAGACACAAAGACAGAGAAGAATTCATCATGAACAAGACCTCATGTAATGCCATAAAATGCTCTAACTACACATCTAAAAACACCATAAAACAATCAACCATGTCCGACTGGGATACTATTTTTGGGATCCTGGTGCTAGAGTAGAGGACAAGTACTGGAAATGAGCCACAAAATGTCACTATGACCAGAAAAATCCGCCATCAGAACCATTAAAAAAAATCAACCAAAAAGAAGAAAAAACCACGAGGGAACCCAATGAAAAGAAGGCCTCCTCAAAACATGCCTCCTGAAGCACCGACCACTCACACTGAAACATCCCAGAACCTCCTTTGAAACCTTACACTCAAACGACATGGAAAAGAGTAAGGGATATGAATTCCAGAGAGATTTAGAGTAGACTGGACCTCCATATCAATCCTTGAAGAAACCAACACCAATAACCCTATAGAAAACATCTCCAAAGAACCATCATTTCTGAAAAAGCGTGTGCGACTCCATCTGAAATCACCATCAAAGGACTGAAGTGAAATCATCTTCAATGGGATGAGACAAAGGAAACCACAACCCGAACCATCAGATTAAAGAGATAAAGATAAATAAGGATAAATTGAGGTCATTGAAGAAGATATAACCAAATGGGAAGGTCAAAACATCCTTAGAGGGAAGAAAAAGAGAATCATGAAGGAGAGAAATTATATAGAGAGACGAGCCACTCCAAGGCCAGGGATATGAACCCTAGATGGAGTTGTATCAATATCGAGAGATCACTCTGGGAGAAAAAAAATTAGTGGGTTGAATACCTCTAGTAATTCAACTTTAACCTTTCCCATAAACCTATGGTGGCTATCACAATTACTAATGCACTAAGCCAGATCACTCATAAGAAAGATGTTCAAGAAGCCTTTGATGAATAAACATTGAGGTATCTTGTTATTTAGATGAAATAGAAGGTTTAGGAGACTCATGAATGTAATTTACTTATAGATATAGTAGCACCATTATCACTTGAATATAGTTTGAGGATTTTTATTTTCTCTCATTCTGAGGGCTTAGTCCTAAGGGATAGTGTTTTACATGGGGATTCACCACTAGGTTGGTCTATCAAAGGATATGAGATATTTATTATTTATTGGTGTGTCTAGGTTCAAACATACATACAAGATGAATTTATGTGTGAATTACATGCATCAAAGTGGGCAGTACACACATGAATTTATAAGATGTATCGAGACAAGTGCATCTAGTAATGGTGGCCTAATATGAAATCGAAGATCGTGGGTTTTATCACAAGGTGTTCCACCTATTAGTAGGTGAAGGTGGTGAACTAGTGGCCTACTGTCTTGTTACAACCACTATTAGTCCCAAAATGTATATGGGATGATGTCTTTATGGATTTTTTGACTGGTTTTCCGAGGTCGCCTTGAGGTAGTAATGTGGTTTCGGTATTCATGGAAAGGGTTATGAAGTTCGCCCATTTTCTACCAAATAAAGAGACCATCTAAGTGGATGATATTGGGAGAATATAATTTCATGATGTTTTATGCCTTTATGGGATCCTATATACTATACATTTTGATAGGGATGGTCATTTTATTCGATGTTGTAGAAGGGGTTATTGAATCTCCTTAGGACATGGGTGTTTCTGAAGCCATCTTTTCACCCACATATTAACTACTAGTAAGTATAGATGATATAGGATCTTTATGACATGATTTAGGAATGTTTCCTTGATTTCATAGTTTCTTGGGTGAAATAAATACCTCTCATTAGGTTTTCCTAAAATAAAAGATAATAGAGTACTATATAGACGAATACTAATGTGTAATTATATGGTAGGTTGTTCTAAAAACCTTTTTTACTTGCTAGATTCATGGGAGGCAGTGCTAATAGCACCTCATCTCATCTAGGAGACTTTGGAGTAGGTACAAACTATTAGTAATTGTATGATTTCCATTATGTATAGACATAAGTCTTATGTCGGCCGACATCACTGACTTGTCGAGTTCAAGTTAGGGAATTGAGATTTTTTGGGAGTTTCTTCTAAACCGGGGAATATATGGATTTAAAGAGTGATAAATATATCACCTCGTTATGTTGGGTATTTTGAAATATTGGAGAGATTCATGCCGATATCCTATTTGATAGCACTTCCTCATAGGTAACAAGACATTCCTGATGTCTTTTATATATCAAAACATCACTGATATCATGTCAAACCATCTCATAATTATGATACCAAGGATATTTAATTAGATGATGATACTTCCATTTAAGAGTAACCTATTCATATAATTGAGTAGTGCATAAAGGATCTCTAAGGTATGTTTTTCCCTTTAGTAAAAGTGTTATGGGAGCATAGCCGTGTACAAGGAATGTCTTGGGAGAGAATGTTTGATTAAACTGACCTAAATATCCTCTAAAACAAGAATCTAAACCTAGACACTACATACCTAAAGAGAATTATTTATCCCAACAAGATGGCTTCTAGCACCGATGAAAAAAACAACAACCCGTGGAAGAAATTTCACCTAACCTAAAGTAGACGTCATGACATATAGAAACATATACAAAATGGATAAGGATAAGAAACATGAATAAATATATATATCATAGTAGAGAATGAAAAACATATGAGACACAACCAAAAAAGTAATAAAAAAATATCCAGGAGATAAAAAACAACAAATAATCTAAATTGCTACTCCAATAATATCCATGTTATATAATGGGATGACCCCTACCATATCAACATCTATCTACCCAAAATAAGTTGTAAGAAAACCTCTCTGCCTCACTGAGACACAATTATTTTCCCTCCATCGAAAGGCGTAACAAGGTTTATGCACCACCAAAGGGGTATGCAAGGTGTGAGCTAATAGACTCAGTAGGCTCTCATCCTGATTTTCCATATGAAGACCTAGAATAATAATCCAAGAATTCTCAAATTTAATGAAAACAAGGCATACCATACAATTTAGCAGTTCTTATATCAAATCATGGAAAAACAATTTAATTCCCCCTTTTTATATATTTCCCAATAAATCATGTAATTCAGTTTTAAATAATTTCATAAAAATATATATAAAAAGATATATCATTTCAATTCCAAGAATGCATCACATTTTATATCAAATCGACGGGAGTGAAATAAAAATACTACAAACCAAAAGCATCCCAAATTAGAAATGAATCACAGGTAACAACATGACAAGGATCATACTAGGTCTATATAGCTTGGTCACTCATAACTAATATAGAAAATCACATAGGCATAAGACCTCCAACCATATACATTTTTCCTAGAGAGTATATAAACATACCTAAAAGTGAACCCCTAAAATCTCTAAAATGTACATAGAACAATGGGTCTAGGGAGAAGGGTAAATACCCTTTAGAAAACCTCCTAATATTGGATGAAACATACTACTATACCATCCACCTAAGTACCCAATGCTTCCCATGTGATCTATTTTCCAAAAAATTTCATTAAAACTTCTCATCATTGCAACCCTTGAAAACCATTTCATAAAAATAATTCACAATGCTTTGTAAAACCCTATTCATTTACCAAAACCAGAGGAAATCAATTTTTATAAAAACCCATTTCCACACACAAAAATACAATTTTTAAATCCATTAATTTCATTTAATTAAACAATTTATCATGAATAGAAGCAATGAAATTAAGTAACCAAGGATAGAGATGGAAATACATACATCAAAACATAGTTTTCACATGCCTATTATAGAATCCACCACAATAAGGATTCCAATAACATAAAAGGAGTCCGTATAATTAGTCCAAAAATTTCGTAATTGATTCAATTAAAAAATGGGTCAGTGGAGAAGGGTACACAATTCATAGCACAATATCTCAAACACACCACACCATAATCAACAAAAAAATGGTCCCCAGAATAGGATCACACAACAGATCGAGAAGAAAATCAAAGGAAACATCACCCTGGTTCAAAAATCATAATAGTGCAACATAAGGACACTATCGTGATAAGTGGAAATGATGAAAACGAATCACTTACCTATATAGATGCACCAAAACATCCCTAATGATCCAATATTGAATGAATCAATACAGAACAAACATAGGATCATAAAATCACTAGAGAAGAGCCCTAGTTTGGTAGGGGAGAGAGTTTCAGAAGAATCAATGAGGATATTATCCAAAAAACACCCTAAAAATGAAATCCATGATATATAAATATTATGTTATCTATTTACACATAATGTAATCCCTAGGAATTATATACAAAAAAACCCAAAAAATATTTATTAAAAATTGATCTTTTAACATTACATGGTGTGTTGAGCTTATAGGGAGTGTAATCATTCAGATTGTTTATCCAGCTCACAACATGATACTGTAATCCATTACACACCATATACTCTTTTCACATTGTATAACTTTCTTATAGATAGTGAAAAATTCAGGTTATTTCATGAAAATCCAAACCACCTTATTAATTATTATAAATTAGGGAGAACACAAAAAAATATTAAGACATTTAAAAATGGACTCCATTAATTCAAAAAAACATTCATCCGTGAACATTAGGTCATTTTTTCACCAAATGTTATCCATCATCTGTACTCCCAATATGTATATAATTAAAGAGGGAAACTATAAAAGAAATGATAAATACTTGAATGAAGGTAATGATATGTTACAAAATCCCCACCATAATACTTTCAAACTTTAAAAAGTTAAGTAGAAGAATGATATCCAGTAAAGAGGTGAGTCTACTGCTCCCTCATCAACAAATCACACTCTCAAGTCCCATGAGAATATAGTCTGTGTTACCATGAAACTATGACCAATGGAATATAATTCCAATTCAAGGATTTCATTAGAGCCTCAATAATCTATACTAGATTCTCCACAATATAATAACATGTCTATAACATAATCTCGTCCTATCTCATAATGTGAGGGGGACCATGATGGTATTTCCTGAGATGTGATATATTGAAAAATTATTGAATGTAATTCAACTGAAGTAGAAATAAAAAACAATAATCAAGTTGAATAATCCATTATGTGACCTCCAATGGTAAAACATATATCAAATCCAACTTTACAGGTTTTTCATGCCGATGGTGACCAAATGTAGGAAAAGAAGTCAAAAGAACCTGGTCATCCATGGAAAACTCTACAGGACAACACCATTGATCAACATAAGATTTATTATGACAGAACACTATAAATATATGTTGATGAATATCAGGAATCCCCAAAGACAACTCCCAAACCAAACTGGTTCCAACCAAAGAAGATTCACCCACCTATTTCAAAAAAAATTGTGTCATACATGAGAGGCCATAAAAAGACTCAAAATGATCCATTATAATATACTACCAATAACTATTATTATAAGAAAAGTAAACTAGAACCAGATGGTTTTCCCACGATCCAAAAAAATCTATGACACAATAACAAATAATATCATCCAAAATCTGAAGAGTATGCTCCATATGACCATATTTATGTAGATGATAAGTTGTAGTCAACATGAACTAAGTCCTCATAACCTCTTATAGACTCCTCTAAAACATATAAGAAAATTTAGGGTCCCATTATGAATCAATGAAATAAGGAACCCCATGTAACCTCAAAATATCCTACACATATAGCTTACCCAAATCTTGTGGTTTACCAAATTGAAATAAATGAACTACCTTTTTCATCCAATTACCCACCACCTAGATATAATTAATATCTTTGGGTGTTTGTGGTCATCTAATTACATCGTACATGGATTCCTTGTCTCATTTACCACCATCATCAGATGAGGCTCAAGTAAACTATATTTTTTTAGATGCACTGCCTTTTTTTGGAAGGTGTAATGGTGGGAATCCAAATCAACAATTTCAATCTTAATACCTGGCCACCAAAATCACAGTCTCATATCATAGTACATCTTCATAGTTCTCGAATTAATAGACCATGGATAACTATGAAAATGAAAAA
This sequence comes from Viscum album, assembly GCA_963277665.1. Lineage (NCBI taxonomy): Eukaryota > Viridiplantae > Streptophyta > Magnoliopsida > Santalales > Viscaceae > Viscum > Viscum album. The sequence goes on from OY728148.1 coordinate 805,156,874, forward strand.
AACATGCTTCTTATAGATGATGAAAAAAACATACCCTAAAATGAGAATACCATATAAATAGAGAGACCAACCAGAAATGGTCTCCCCATCATATAGGGTTTATCAAATTCCTCTAAAATATTTATCCAGATTCTAACTCTATAGAAAATTAACAACGAAAGATGATGATAACTGATCATTGGTGAAAACCATACCTAAAACATCCTTCGAATCATCTGGATACAATTGAGAAAAAATCCCTATAAGGTCACATAATTCCTTCAATTCCAAAATAACCTGTGATGGAATTTCCATGTAAGAGAATCTGTAACCAAATTCCCTTTTCCTGTGGTGTAGGTGATATCAAAGTCAAACATTTGAAGGTATTTCACCTATCATGCTTTTCAAATATTTAGTCTCTTTTAATAAAAGATATAGCATATCCTCTTATGGTCATAAAGACAATGAACCTCTCCCAAAAAATATTGCACCATCAACAATTAAGTGAAATCATAGCTATGTGAGATGTAAATCATGTGTGTGGTAATTATTCTCATGTAGAAGATGTTTATGAGAGTTTTAATTGAAATCATAATCATCATTTATATGCACAACATCCAAACAAGCACCATATGAATCACAGAAAACCACGTACGCCTTACTGGGATTAGGTAATATCCAAATAGGAGATGATGTTTGAAGTGTTTTTGGATCATATAAAAAAGAATGAAACTTTTCTTTCCATATGAATCTCACTCCCATCTTTGTAGGAGAAATAAAAGGTGATGCGACATTGATAAATCCTTGATAAACAGTTGGGGGTAATAAGTAAGACCAAGGAAGCACTAGATCTCAAAGGCATTTTGTGGATATTCCCATTAAAATAAAAAATTTAAATTTAATGGGTCAAATGATTACCCATGGTCATAAATAACATTACCTTATAACTTCACTTCTCCAATCCATAAATTACATTTTGAAACCAATCCATATAGATAGTAAGTCCTAAAAATTTCCAAAACAAAACTCAAATTGAACTTTTTCTCATGCTCAGATCTTAAGCAAACCAAAATATCATCCATGAACACTACCAAAAAAGTATTGAGATAGAAATTGAATATCTAATTTGTCAAATCCATAAAAACCGTGGGAGCATTGGATAGACCAAATGACAACCCATGATATTTTTAATGGCTACACCTACTACTAAAATCCTTATTTTTTATATCACACCCCAAACACTGAGCTGACGATAACCTGATTGAATAAAAATTATCCAAAATGTATTTTCCTCTATAACTGATCAAAAAAATCAACCACACATGGAAAATGATACATTTTTTTAACAATTACCTAGTTCAACTTCTGATATTACACAGAAAATTTAAGTTAACTATATTCATTCTTCAAAAATATCACTGGGAATGCCCATGGATGAACACTAGCGGTGAAACAAACCCTTTTACATAAGGTTATCAAACTGAATCTTTAGCTATTAAAGCTTCATTGGTTTTATATTATAAGAAGGTATCAAAATTGAATGAATACCTTATACCAGGTTTGTCATGAACTCTACCTCCCTCTCTAAAGTAGTCCTGGATAAATAGTATAGGAAAATATCAAAAAAATACAAAAAAATAATAGTAAGATCAACATCTGGAAATATTTCATCAGGCTCAACCGCAATAGTAGAAAAAAACTCATGATCTATTCATGGGAATTTCTTTTACAACAAAAATTTTTATCCCACTCTCAATGAAACATTAATTATCTCTCATCATCTATAATAAATGATACACACATATGATAAAAATCAAACTCATCATAATGAGAAATAAGATAGTCCATCCCAATGATGACATACAAAAATATAGATAAAGAACCAAAAACTCATGGACTAACTCTACATCAGCTATTGATAATGGACAAGACGAACACTTAATACAATACTCATTTATCTTCGCAACATGTGTCTCTAACTTCATAATAAAAAACATGAGATCCATTGAATAGTTAAACATATATAAAATAGATAAATATATATGAGAGTGAAGCATCATTTTTAAATAAAGAAATAACTACTGAGGATGAAATAAAGATAGTGCCTCTCAATATCATTATACCCGCATCTAGCTCCTTTGAAAAATAATTTAATACATTAAGGTACATCACTACTGAGGCATGTGGATGGATCCCTATGATATTAGAAGCATTAGACATAATTGTGACATCGTTTGTAGGTGAAGATCCCTGGCCATATAAATGAGTATATATAACCTGACAATTTTTTTTGAAAACCATAATGTACACAATTTTCATAAATATTTTTAGGTTAAAGAGATAATCACTAGGTGTGTTTGAACTTTTTAAATTGATAGAATGTTTGAGCCATGCCACTATCCACAATCAAAGGTTCCTTAGAGGCCTACTACTAAGAACCAACTCAACCACTCTTATGATGGTCCATCCACTTTTTATTTATACCTGGTGTACCACTAAAGCTTCCACTAGGTGGGAAATAAAGAATAAAACAGCCAACCTTTCCTACCAAATTCATATCTTCCAAATTTACCTTATAAAGTATCTATTTATAGTTTGAAATCATTATCACAAATAAAATTGATTTGATATATAGTTTCAAATCCAACTAGTACTCTTGAGCTTTCATCTTATCATTATTAACATCATCTAGTGCAATAAAAACTATCTCTACAAAATGATTAGTGTAAAACAACACCAAAAACTCCCCCTGCTACCATGATAGGATCCACCGAGACTTTTCCATCATCAGTTACTGTATATGAAAATTATAGAAGAATTCTGTCTTGAAACCCTTCCAGTATAACCCCACATGTCTATCCACATGTACCATTGAATCCCAATATCGCTTGAAGGACTCTCAATTATGAATTTTTCACACTTAACCTTGATACTCTTAGGTGTATCCAAGAAGTTAAAAAACTTATTAATATTTTCAAACCATCCCTTTACCTCTTAAGGTTCATTCATACCTTTAAAAGATGGTGAATTTTCATGAATAAAATCACATGATTGATATTAGTCTACTGTTTCTATCAACTGCACCATAAAGAATTTGTTATGAACACATTGTACATTTTGGCTTGCAGCATGAACATCCCTCATGACAGAATCAATAAATTTTTGATCCATTGATGGATTCACTTGAGGAAAATCAGCTAAACCCTCTGGAGTAACTCATAGAACACATCTCAGAGGTGTAATTCTACAAATTGAAATAGAATAAATGATCATATAATAGAATAATATTATTTCAAGTTATAAAAAATAGAAGGGAAAATTGATTTTAATACCAAGAACTCGAAACATGAGACACACATCCAAATATCCCATAGTAACTTGATTCTCAGCATAGAAAGAGATGGTCAGTCACTCACAACAGTATACCTCTCCTATAAACAAAATATTATCTCATGTCTACCAAATGTCCCAATACAAGGACTCTTGAAGAATGAAATCCTCTAATACCAAAATGTGATGAAACTTTCAGGATTACTCTCTCAAATTGTTACCTGACACAAGCCTTTATGTACCCAAATAGAAATCCCATTCCCCATGGGCTAGAGTCTAGTACCCGGGAAAACATCAAAAAAAGATGGAAAAATTTCTACCAACATGATATAGAAACAATTAAATATATACACAAGTAAATAATAAAATAGATTAGGAAACATGAATACATATATATTTCAAAATAGAAAACTAATTATGAAGGTTATATAATTGAAAATGTAGTAAAATAATATCCAAGATACAAGTACAACGGAATATTAATACAAAGATAAATAGTTAATTCAATAGTCCCCATGTGATAGAATGGGAAAACTCACAACATATCACCATCCAACTACCCGAACACATCCGATAGAAAACCTCACCACCTCACTATGGAACCTTGCTTTTCCCTATATCGAATGGTATAACTAGGTCAAAAAACCTTCTAAGGGGTTTCACAGGGTGTGAGATAACAGGATCAGTGGGGTATTCCTAGGTGTTCCATATCATGTCTTTGAACAATAATACAATCACTCTAAATTTTAAATAAAATATAATAGGATATAAGGTTTAGCATTTTTATATCAAAGCATGAAAAAATAATTTAATTTCCTCATTTTCCAAATTTCCAAATAAAGTAGTTAAATAATTTTAAAACAAATTCATACACATATATGAAATCATATATATCATGTCAAACCATATAATTCATCATGTATCATATCAGACCATTTTTAGTATTATAAAAATAGTACAAACAAAAAATACATCCCAAACAATCCAAGATGAATAGGTAACAACATGCCAAGAATGGCACTAGGTCGGGATATCTAGGATGCTGATACCTAACATTAAAAATAGTGCACACATAAGGCCTCTAGAAAAATACATTGATATTTTAGAGTAGAGTTAAACTATATGATATGAACTCCCCAAAAATTCTAAGATGTCCTTACAAAAATGGTCCTTGGGATCAAAGGAAATACCCAAGAGAAAACCTCCTGAAATTGGATGAGACCTATTACTATACCATCTATATAATTACCCAAGACTTCCAATGTGATATATTTTTTAAACTATTTCATAAAACAATTTAATCATTTAATTGTTTGAAAACCATTTCATAAAACAATTTCACAATTCTTTGAAAAACTCATTTTCATTACAAAAAGGGGACACATATTTTATAAAAAAACCATTTCAATGCACCCAAATAAAATTAATCATATCATGCCATTTTATTTATTAAAACAATTTATCAAAAACAAGACTAATGAAGTTCCACAAAGCATCTAGAGATGGGACCACTTACCTCAAAACATAGGTTGCACAATCTTGTAAAAAAATCCCCCATTAAAAGGATACCCACAACACCAACAGAGGACCTAGAATCAATCCAAACATCTCAGAATTAATTTAATTTACAAAAGGGTTCTTAGAGAAGATGAAACAATACAAACCTCAATAAATCACACTCTCCACACCACAATCGACAATGGAAATGGTGACCAAAACAAGACCACCAAACATATCTATAAAATAATTATAAGAATCACCAGTATAGATCAATAAATCTAATTATACAGTGCAACGATGCTACCACAATCAAAGGTAATGATGAAGAGAAAAATATATCTTACCTGGAGAGATTCCATAGAACTTCCCAAATGATACAACACTGATTGAATCCATATAGATTAAAGAGAATCTCCCAAAAACATTATAGAAGATACCTAGGTTGAGAGGTGAGAGATCTATGGAAGAATGAACAATCATACCATACTCGCAACACACTAAAATCCTTTTCTACAATAATTACACAATTTGTAATCCATTTACACGTCATTGAATCCTCATGACTCAGATACACTAAAGCACCCATCATATTTTTTTAATCATTTAAAAATACATGATGTGTAATCATTACATAGTGTGTAATCATTCATGCAATATACCCATCTCATGACATGATCAAGACAATCATTACATGTCATGTGATTATTACACGACATGTACCATTCCTACAGATATAAAAAATTGTACGTTCTTAAATGAATATAAAAGCCACCTCAGGAATTATCTAATCATAGGGGGAACCCCACATATCCATTAATACATGTATACCACGACTCTGTTAATTCAAAAAAATATAAATCTCCAAACATTAATAAATTTTTCTCAGTAAATGTTATCCATCCTCAGTAGTCCCAAGACGTACCTAAAAAATGAAAACTAGTAAAGAGATGGTAAAAACTAAAAATTGGTAATGGGATGTTACAGAGATGATAACGTATATGATTAGTTGTCATATTTATTCTCAGATGATGTTTTTTCACCATTTTGAGGGAAACTCATTCAAGAGTTGCTATAAAGGGGAAGACTGTAAGATCATGGGTTCTTATGAGGTATAAAATATTTTAAATTGAATTTAGTTATTTTTTAACCTAATAATAATTCTTAAAGTGGTTATAAAGGTTACATGGGTGTTCGGGGCTTAGTCAGATTCCAGATACCTGAATTTTAATTGAAACAAGTGGGACGCACAGTTAATATAACCTGTATTTCCCAGTCGATGTGGTTTTTTAACAATGTGGGAACTCTAGTTTATAGTATGTGGAAGAACTAGGTTTCCTAAGCCTTATGGACATGTGAGTACTGCAAGTATCGTTAAAGATGTGTTTTTCATGGGTTGTGCACTATTTTTCTAACTGTATGTGGAGACCGTGCGAGGGGTATTTTGGTATAGTTCTTGGTAAATAGTTGGTGAATGGTTTGTCCAACCACACATCTAAACAATGAATCCAATTTTTAATGGGTGAATTCATTTTTCTTTCCCTTTTGATGTTATAAACATAAAAACCCCTTTTTATTGCTTAATTTTCTACCAACCGATCAGGTTGGATGATCTCCTCATCTTTCTTCCATATCTTTTGATCTGTCTTAATTATCTGACGTCTGATTCAAGAATGTCATATTGCATTGGTTTTACACTGGTAAGATATTGAATCCATTACCTTCCATTCATCGTTTATCACTCAATGTTATATACTGTTTTAGTGTGAGATAATATTCCATATTTTCATGTAATTTTTCTGTTTTATAATTTTCTCTCATTCTAGGATTAACCAAGGGACAGTACTAGATGAGGAATCTATTATAGGCATAATGTAAGTGGTATGGTAATTATCTCTCTTGCCTTGTTTGTTTATATTATGCATCATGATTCCACATGCCACATTCCCATGTGTGTCCATAAATATAATTTTTTTTCTTAATTAGTATTTTATTCTTGATAAAAATCACATAATGCCCCATTTTCTTTAATTGAATTGGTTCCCATAAATTAATCCCACCCCACGAGTTATGCTTATAGAATTTCCCCTACATATTGTAAATTATTATATGACCAAGACACCTCTAAAGGGAGTTTTTATTAGAGTTTAGATTTAATTACTAATTAATTAAATTGAAAGTGTGTGGTATGACCATGTCATGTGCTTTTAAATAAAAAATGGTTATTCAATTCTTTAAGTGAAACACTAATGAATTTTAAATAATTTATGGGATCATAATAAAGGGTATTTTACTACTTATTGTCTGTGATACTTGGAAATGGTGTCCCTACTGATATGATAGTTGGGAATGACATGTCTACTAATATGATACTATGGAATGACGTCCCTACTGAAATGATAATCAGGTAAGGCATCCCTACTAATAGGATAATTTGGCATGAAATCCTATATACCAGTGATACTCTAGCATAGAGACCCTTATGATGTGTGATACAAGGGAATGAAACCCCTAACTTCTTTATAAGACTCTAGTAAATAGGCATGGACAACTATCTTATGATCATATCCTAGCTAGAACAACGTATCTATATATATAGATATAAACATTCATACATATATAGTGCATATATATATGTATATATTCATGGTGAAATATGTTCAGAGGTTTCCTGGCATGGGAAGAAGTAGTTAGTGTCATCCTGGTGTACTTCTATATCCAGAGATGACCATTTAAAGTTTACATTACTACTTTACCATTACTATATTGTAACACTGATCACATTATATGCACTAGATGAATAATTATAGACATTGTTGATGGTGTTAGACAATGTATATCTCACACCCTGTCTGTGCCATTGATTTGAACCCTGACAGACTTCATGGATGCATGTATGGATATGGAAAAATTTCCGTCTTGGATGTTTGATTAATTGTAGCATGTGATCTTAGAAGTACATAATTGACCCTTAGATTGTGAGGTTATTAGACAAACTTTTGGCCTTTTTCATTTTGATATGACTATATGTACCTATTCCTATATATTTTATATCTACATAATATTCTCATCGTTTTGTATATGGTTCTACTTTTTGATTGATATGTTATTAAAGTCTAGATAATTTCCACTACTCTATTTGTCATAATTATTATTCCTCTATTTATTCATTATCTCACTAGTATTACACTTTGATTATGAGCATATAGTATCCAAATAGTACCATAATGGACCCTTGCTACTAGTCGGTAGCCTCTAATGTATGAGGTGCCACACATGATGCCATATTTCCCACTGGTTCAGATACTATAATCAAGTGACACAGGTTGGGATATCACATTAATAGTCAGTGGGGCCTCATTAACAACAATATTAGTGAGTGTTTAAGCATCAAATACAAAATTAGGCAAGGATATTAAGATGTTGTTAGGGAACCATTCAATATATTTTTTAACAATAATTATAGGGTTTAGTTATTTGTTGACTTTTATTACTAAAATCAATTAATACTAATACATTATTTTTAAGAGAGATAAAGTTAAAAGGGAAAAACTTAAAAATACCTTCATGAATATGTTGAATATTTTTTATAGATAAGGTGCATTTTAATTTACTAAATGTTGAAACTGAATCTTTATAAATATAATTTCATTAAGGATTATGATTTATGGATAAAAAATAGTAATTTATACTGTTTGAAATAAATATTTCATAATATTTGGAGTTGAATACAAGTTTAGTGAATAACCCTATATCCTTCTCCCACAGGAACCAAAACTATAATAAACTACCAAATTACTAATAATGGGAATTCTTGTTTTAAATATCATATCTTTTCATGGTGTCAGCTAAATGATAGGATTTTTACCATGAGTGTAATGAGAATACTAACACCTCAACCACTTGATTGATTTTTTTCAGCATTTATGGATGATACCACTAAAATGTGGTGGTTCTTTATTAATAATCCATCTCCTACTTCAAATCGCTTATTATAAAATAGAGGCATTTGAATGAGGATCTTAAACCTAGAATTTAATTTATGTAAACATATACACATTACAACAATATTATTAAAGAGACTACAAAGAGAAATAAAACCCACTAAAACCTATGAAGAAGCATCACTCTATAAGAGGGGAGTTTTTTTTCTCTATTTATTTTATTTTCATTGAAGCATAAAATTAATTTTTTTTATTTTTTTTCTAAAGTTAAAATTTTTATTTACCATACATATAATATTAGATACATATAGTTGATTCAGTTTTATTTCAAAAAAAATAAAATTATATTGTACACCATGAATGAAGATACATATATCAATTATGAATCATATTATTTTCATATTTGATCATAGAGAATAATGAAGCCCAATTGAGTAGAGTTTGGATAAATTATATACTTGGTATAAATGCACTAGACAAAAGAATTGATAATTAAGTGATTTATTTTTATATAAGGTAATATATTTGAAAATTCCTCCAGAAAGAGACAACATGTTATGGAATCTATTTTTGGAGTAATTTGAACTTGTTGGAACCCAATTTCAAAACATTCAATTTCATTTTAGGCACATTTTTTTCAAAAAATATTTAATTAGTAAATATATATAAAAAATAATTTAAAAAGTATAAAAAATATAAATAATCTTAATAACATTCCAGGAGATGGAAATTCATAGTACTTTCATGCTTTTACTGAAATAATAAGTCTCATGGGATGGTTTTTTTAAATTAATTCCAATGAAATAGACCAACAATTTGGGAGTGATAAAAGTCACCATACCCCTCCCTTTTGTGACTTAATTACCATGAATAGTCTCAATGTTTAATTGATCATGAAAATAAGGGTTATTAAATGTTTGAATATTATATATAAATAATAATAATAATAATAATAATAATAATCTATAGTAGGCATTAGGGTTACAATATAATGAAAAACAGACACACCCGATGGGTCATAATGGATCAGACATCATCCCAACAAGGATAAGGCTACCTACATTTGAACTATTTATATAAATATTATAATGACCCATAAGACCTATTTTTTCATCAATGAAAGTCACTTATATGAAACCCATTTTCATGGTACTTGAATAACCAATGATTATGCCTTTTTCATTCACAATTTTTCATACTTCCTCTAATACACATTATTGTTTTTAATATAAAATGTATCATTAACTCATTATTTTCTTATTAAATCATAGTTCCCCCACCCATTAAGTCTTTATGACTCTTAATATAATTTTTTATAGTATATTTTAGCATGCCTTTATCAATGAAACACACTCTCCTCACATGTCAATGCTAATAAATCACCACAAAAATCAGAAACATGGTGGACTGACCATTTGTAGTCACATGAACATGGTGCATTATAATAGCTTAGGTAAACCTACATACTAGGAAAATAAAACACTATTATATGAATAGATAAAATCACAAAAAAAATATCACATAGAAAGTAAAGGATCACCAATCTCCATGATGCAGAATATCCATGACTAACCACTCATCCAACAGTTTAGGTGCACGATAATTGATGGATAATAAACATGAATTTCCATGGATGACTAAAACATTGTATTAAAATAAAAAAGGATTAAAATTTTCAAATTAAGGTTTCTTGATGTGTGTGGTGTAATAGGCTTATGTGGAACCTACTATACAAAATTTGTAGAATTTAATTTCTCTCAGATCTTATCATTTTTGTTGGTGTGGGATTATATTTCTATAAATATATATATGTTTTGTGTAGTGTAAAATAATCTAAGAGAAGAAATAAAACTAGTTTGTTTTATTGCTGTTTAATTTATTTTTCCCAATATCACTTACAATGATCTTCATTATCTTCATCTGCTGCTTTTACTATTACAAAAATTGACCTTCAGTGGTATAGGGGTGTTATAAGGTGATTTGAGTAGAGAGAGAACTTTGGGATCTAATTCTAGTCTATGGTAATGGTGAGATAGTTATTTCAAATTTTCTTCTATTCAATTAGAGCATCATAGTATAAGAATAAGAAAAATATGAGGTATTTAATGTCCTCTAAGTTTTATTGCCACCACTTTCTTTATTACTTTCTCAAAAGTGAGTTGCTTTTTCATTTAGCTTTTTTTTAAAATGTGGTCCCAATTTTTTTTTCACTACATATACCCATTTTGAGGAGACTGTCTCCTCCTCATTCCTACCCATGAACAGTACTCCATATTCAATATTATCATACAAAATACTCATATTTATTTCTTCCTCAATGCATCCCTATTTCTAAAAAGTTTAGGTGACTGTTTCACTCACCCAAGTATGAATCATTCTTCTCAATCCATTTTCTAAATACATTTTTAAAAACAAAATTGGAAATACATTTTTATTGATCCCACTTATACTCCTCTCTATAATAATGAAAAATAAATTGGTGGTCTAAATTTTGAAAGGAATTATGAAACTAAAAAAATAACTTTTCTACAAGGAAAATGCATTTCAGAATACTTTGTCCTAAAGCTAGAAAAAATAATTATGATAATTGGTGAACCCAAATTTGTGTAATCCTTGAAACACATCATTTAATGGACATTTTAGAGAATGGATATCCTAATATTTAATCCAAAGTAGTATGGGCTACTCAGTTGGATATTCAAAAGGCTACAATTCAAGTGGAATTATATTGGGACTATAAGAAGAAATACTTAATTTATTAAGGACTTGAAAAAGAAACATTCAAAATAATACCTTCATTATAATTATAAAATGATATCAAGGATAATAATTACAAATAATTCAAAGGAGTTAACAAAATGATATGGATACAACTTCAATATCTACGAGGTGAGTTAGAATCCCTATTTGTGATATCTTCAGAAATAGTTTTCATGTATCATACTCGTATAATGGTTGTGGTGAACCAACTATAAAGAAATTGTAAAATCAACATGTGAGTATGTGAGAAAATGTTGATCTCCTTACATCATAAATTTGATGACATAGTCGTTTCCTAGGATGAAACTAAACACATTAAGATGATAACTATTGAATAACTCGTGGGATCTTTATAATCCCATGAAATGGTGGTGAACCATTGGAGTGAAATGAATGGAGTATATCATGCCATAAAATCAATGTTTTATCTCAACAAATATGATGATAATAAAGGGTTAAAATCTTAACGAACATGAAGAATAGGAAATTTTGGACACCAATTTGATCTAATAAGAGGAGGATGTGATGGGAGAATCCCAAATGAAGGAGGCTGTGGATAGAAAAAATATAATCCACATGAATGAGGATGTGGAAGAAGGGTATTATTTAATAATTTCAAACTAGAAAAAAGAAATTTTCTATGGTATAATATTAATGAAATATAGACATTACAATAATGTATTTTTCTCCAAGAATCCTAGGGAGAAAGACACAGATGAGACAAATATCATTGAAGTAGGAGATATTTTTTACGAGTCCCATGTGATGATGACACAAACATTAAAACAAATTAATGGAATGTGGTATATAGACTATAAGTATATCAAACAAAATAAATGTCACTATAACTTTATTATGAAGATATATTAGTAGGTTCAAGGATATATTTAATTTGGATATATATCCATAATATTTGTTTGTATAGAACTGGATGTATTCTGATCATGTACAAATATTACAATCATTCTTTCATTAATTAGGTCAATTATGTACCTTATCGGAAAAAAATCATCTTGAGTGTCGGGTAGATGGTGGAAAAATTCATTCACATAAACCTAAAAAATAAACATATGGTGATTTTTTATAAAAAAGGAAGGTAGATCACAAAAGTACTGATGGTGAAAAATATCATGTTTCTTCTTATGATCCAACCTGATATACCATGGTTTTTGATGACTATATGTGATGATAAATACTATCTTGGGAATCTTAGGTTCATGTATTTAAAAATTTAATGTTTTATATTATTAAGAGTCAATAATATGGTGAACGATATTCATATAATTTGACACCTGAATCAAATATATGAAAGTTGTGTTCATAGAAACAAATTCTTAATGAAGTCCAATTGGAATGAAGCTACGTCACTCGAGCTAGTTCACACCGATGCATGTTGTCCATTGAATAAAAAATATATAGAAAATAGTGGTATTTTATGACAATTATTGATCATTATAGTATGAGAACATTGATATATTTTCTCAAGATAAAGTTGTAAGCCTTTGAAATCTTCAATGAATTCAGGGCATTGGTTGAAAAAAAACAAAACTATCACACACAAACATTGAAATTTTATCAAGGAGAGGAGTAAAACTCTAATGTTTTTCAGGAATACCTGAAGAATCCTGGAATTAAGCACTATGTGACATAATATTACACACCACAACTGAATGGAGTAGTCAAAAGGAATAAAGTAAAACTATTATCCCAGGGATAGAAGCATATTGAAAGAAAAAGAAGTGCCCATGAATTTCTAGGATGAAGTGGTTTTGTGTGTAGTGTATCTATTAAATAGATTCACAATAAAAATCATGAATCAAGGAATCTAAAAAAATCATGGTGTACTGAAAATCCATTTGTAATCCATATAAGATTTTTGGGTTCTATTTCCTTTTTCAGGACCTTGGAGGAATCAAAATAATGATCGAAGAAAAAAGAGTGAAGTATGTCTTTATAGGATACGGAGACCAAGAAATTGGATATTGTTTTTATAATCCCATTTCCAAGTAGATTATATTTAGAAGTAATTTTATCTTTGATGAAAAGGATACATGGAAATGGAATCAATTTGATGATTCAATAGAGGTATGAATCACTCTCTAAGATGACGAAATTGTTCATGTAATACCATTACGGGAATGTGGAATTTATGAACCAATGATTCCAACAACACATACTCATATATCTTATGAAATTTAATAAGTTCAATCTAATATACACCCACCATTTGAAGCATTGAAGATATATATATATATATATGGGTGAATGGGACCAATTGAAGAGTATGTAAATTTGTATTGTATCTTAGCAACATCCAATCTAGTTTTCTTTGAGGAAGATAAAACCAATGAAATATTGAGGAATTATATAGAGGATGAAATTTATTCCATCAATTCCATTGAAGGATACATGAAATATTAAGGTATTGACAATAGTGAAGTCATTGCATCCATTGGACAACCACCTAGATATGATGTTGATTTATGGATCAAAAGGAAGACAAGTTTAAGGGGGATGTTAGATAATAAACTTGTATTTCCATGGAAGGCTCAAAACATCTACTATAACAAAAGAGGCTTGAAATTTTTAAATAATGGTTTCCTAACATCTGTGGAATCAAAGTATTGGGCGTCACCTATTGCAAAAAATATATAGACTTTTATGAGTCTCTTCTTTTCCTAATTTTATTGGTGTGAGATTTTACTCCTATAACTAGATTAATGTTTTGTGCATTATAAAGTAATATGATATAATAAATAAAACAAGTTTTTTTCTTATTTCCATTTTAATTCATGTGACCACCTCTAGTGATATTCATTTACTTCCACTATTTATTTTTCAACTGCAAAAATGCTCCTTTAAAAATAACAAAACCACCGCATAAAATACAAAAACAATAAAAAAAATCAATATTTAAATTACTCAGAATAAAAAAAGTAAGATAATACTAATAATGATAATATATATTTGTGTTTATAGGATTAAAACAATAACAACAAGAATAATATTAATATTAAAAATATTAATAATAAAAGTGGGCAATGTCTATGCAAAATTATTTTGGAAGGTGTAGGAAAAGGGAATCAACATCTTTAAATGAATAAATATGAATGTCTAAAATCATGTAATACATATAAGAATGAATTAGGGAAAATTTATCATGTGAAGTGAAAGATTTCTTGAGTTTTTAGATGTTGAAAATATATAACTCATGCCAATATAAAAATTCTCAATCGATTTGTAACCATTTAATAATAAATAAAAATATTATTATGTTTAATTAATTTTAAATATTATTTAATGATTTTATTGATAACAAGTAAATTTTAAGAGTGGGGGAAGATGATAGTGTCATTTTTACACTTTAATTCAATAAATTTTTTTCCAAGTATAAAAATTCCCCTGAATCTTGGTTCTCTATATATTTTTTGAGACATAGGGGTAAAATGGTAATTTTAAATATAATTTATAATTTTTTAAATTTTTTATTTCTTTATAATTTTATTAGAATTTTAATACTAAAAATATATGTTTTTTATATTTAAGAGATAAATGTTTTGAGTCACAATCGGTTACAGACCACCAAATTTTGATCGTGTTCAGTAATTTAATGATTTAAAGAAGTTGAAAAATATCCACTACATGTTTTGGAAACAATAATAACCATATATACCATTAATATGAGTTGAGGATAATATTTAATTAGATTATTTAACCCTGATAAAACAAAATCCAAATCCATAGTCGACCGTATAGAAGAAAATAAATTCCAAAGATACTGTGAAAAATTTCAAAATGGGATTTTATATAGACATGTAGAAACATACCTAAAATGTTTTAATGGGACACATGAAACCATATGATACTTTCATTAAATATTATAAATTTGGTTATTTATGAATATCAAAACCCATTTGGGATACATTAAATAACTTGACAGAAAAAATGAATATGATGTGCATGATTTTCTGACCAAATTAAGAAATTACACATTAAAATAGACAAATGTTTCACATAAAAGGAGAGATAAATGATTTGGTGGTAGATGGTGAGAATCCATGTGATGAATGGGAATGTATGATTTTAATGGAAGCAGGTCATGTAACAAGATCCATGATACTTTCTATTATAACGTATGACAACCCAAGTTTTCCTGTAGAGTGATCATAGTATATTAAAATAATTTAATAAGGCTTATATTGACTCAGGTAGTATGGATATGATCTTGAAAAAATAATAAATAATCAGGAGTATCATTTAAAAAGGGAATGAGACATTGATATGTGATCATAAATTTTGGGATGAAGATGACACTCTATTTTTATTTCCATTATTCTGATCATAAATGGTTTTTATAGTTCATCTCTTCACATCATTAATGACTAATCTATAATGAGGGGGAAACGGTGATATAGGTAATGAATACATTTACCGATCTATCATTTCAATTTATGTGTTCTCCTATATTTTAATTACGGGTTTCTATTTCTTCCCCGAGTTCACTAATTCTTGACTATTAAATATTGATCAAGCATATAAAAAGGATAATGTTTGACCTCATCTATTTCACTGTGAGAAAATTATTTCATTCATTTAATAAAGTATCAATAAAATAATTTATCTTTTAGCTTATATAATAAAATCATTCTTTCATAATTATTATTGGTACTTCAAGAGATTTTTAAAATAATACATCATTTTTTCATTTTAGATTAATGTATATAAATAAAAAGAGCATGAGAACTGGATCATTGAGTAGAACAAAATAATTAACAAACATTTATGATGGGTTTATTCACTCAAACATATTTTTTAATTTAATATAATATAAATCTAAAATAAAAAACTACATTGACCTTAACACACTTATGTTCTCATTTTTTTAAAATTCCATTTTTCTTTTGCTTCTAATTTTTCTTTTAGTATCATAGTTATTATTTTTTTTTGAAATTTTATTCACTTTCACAAAATATCTCTCTCACTCATTTGAGATATTTTTCATATTTTATTTTTTTATTTTAATATTTAATCTTTTATGTACACATTCATCCATGTGGATAAACTACAAATTTTTCTTATAGTAACATTATTATTTATTTATTTTAAAAATCGATTCACTCTAAAAAACACACTCTATCAATAATTTTCCCTATTTTGTTTATTTTTTATTCTTTTTAGTAAGAGTACATCCATGTTGACCCTTCTAAGTTTTTATTTTTAACATATGATATCAATGTTGTATGTTTAATTATATCATTATTTGATGAGGAGAACACAGGTAGTGTGCTTCCATGTTTTTAACATGATCTATTTTTATATGATTGAGTGGTTATTCCATTTTTTATATTTTATAGGAACCTTTTTTAAGATGATTATAATAATAATGTTTATTATGTATATTTAGTTTTAGGCCACATATATTTGGGTTGTTTGTTTCATGAAAAAATCAAGGGAAGCCCTGAAGTGGGAAAATGAGCTATTAGAAGACATCACCAAGGGATGTTCTTAATCCCAATGGGATGGAAATTAGTGCCAAGAAACTAATCATACACTATTAGGATTGATTTATCCCAATAAATAGATGAATAAACAATAATGTTCCATAAAAAATATGACATGATTATTCTATTCATAGGAAGTTCACACACAACAACACTCAACAAGAATAAAGTAGTAGAAAAATGGAAATCCCAGGATGTATATACTACAATAAAACCCTAAATTATTACATAAATAGAGTTAATGCTACCCATTACCATATGTAATTAAATGAACATCACTTTCTACCATTGTAATAATAGAATTGGTCCCAATTTCACACATAAAGTCATGAGAACCCATAAAATATGTAATGTAAAAGGCATGTGAAAAATATTCCCAACAAGTTTCCTCCCCAAACCCCAGGCGTTACCTTTGATAAAATGTTTCATGCTAGTTTAAAAGACATATATAAATTATTCTTTACATTTTCATTTATCATAACATAAATGGGTTATTTTCTGGGCTCATCATCTTAAAAAATATATTTAAATGTTTCATCCTAGCCTTATGAATATCATTTCAAAACCATATTATAAAACTCTTTTAGAAAATAAAATACATAATCATTATAAAATAAACTCATAAAATATAAGTACTTAGATAACCATATATGGAGTCCAATAACATCCATAATCAAAAAATAAAAAACTAATAATATTATTATGAATAAAAATCAACTTTTTTTAATTTATAAAACCAATATTTAAGATCTAATGTGGAATTAAATCATACAATAAGTGTACATTATATTTCAATAATAGATTTAGTCCTTAAATTTAAGGATTAAACCCCTTTAATATCTAATGAAATTAAAAGTGTAGTAACTTATTTTAGTAAATACTATTTGATATTCTAATTATGATTTATAAAATATCTAAAAAAAATGTTTAAAATCCCAAAAAATAATTTATTTACAGTTATAGAATTATTCATAGTGTAAAAATAAACATTATATTTGTTTCGCCTTATAGGCACAACACTAATCCAACTCAATGATGTAAAATAAGTTTTAATAGAGTAAGATGAATCATTAAAAAGTAACACCCACTTAAAATTCATGTTATAATTCACCCGAAGTCACAGAAATCTCATTAGGTTAAGAACTAAAGAGATGAAGAATGAAATTGAGTGGGATTGGAGGTTCTGAGGGACTACCTTAATGAATTTCCACTTCAAATTAGATATATCCCATGGTAATAACTATTAGGGTAGGGGAAAATAATGGGATGGAATGAATGGGTTTGTAAGTATTGAATGAGGGGATAAATAACCCCCAAATTTGTTAAACTCAGGGAGGGAATAATATGATATTCTTGATTTTGATGAACCTATTTGTATCACATGCCGTTAACATGATTCAAAAAACCATGCACCATCCATGTATCCTTCATTGGACACACCTGAATAATACCACATGGTTTTCCCAACTATGTGCCAACTGTTTGAACACTTATATAAATTAATACAGTCCCCATATATTTATGTTCCAAGGTTCTCAATAAACATGAAAAAATAGTGTATTATGATTTGATCCTCCCAATTTATCCAAAATTCAAATAAAATCATCCAAAAAATCATGTATATGGAAAAAATCAATAAATTAAATGATAATTAATGATATGTCCATGCTGTAAAAATTATCCCCAATATAACACTTTTTACCCCCATAATAACTTAAAATATTTCATTGATCAATGAAAAAACAAGTTTCAATTCTCTTACAAAATATATTTTTCTTGAGACTGAGGAATAGAACGACACACCAAAATCGCATCCAATAACATGGAATATCATTAATATGATAGTTGAGCATACTGAATGAGCCTTATATCATTCCACACAATCAAATTTTAAGGATCCGAATTCAGGATAGAATATAATTTCAATATTAATGTATCTATAGTTTACTATAAAGTAAATTAAATTCATATGATAAATTGATAAAACAAAAATAAGTCTCTGAGAAGATAAATAGAAGTACTTTGAAAATATCAAGTGAAACCCTTCATGAAATTTTTGGTCTGCTTTCAAAGTGAAATATACAATCGATGTCAAAGATGTTCCTTCATGTGATCTAGGGTCAGAAATATTAGATGACCTATATTAGTAATCAATTTGTATAACCTTATTGGGAGATTGAAAAAGAAACATGAGGAAAAATGAAAATAAAATTCTATATGAAATTCTTCATAACAGTTCATCTATGTTTGTCTCCCCACCATATTATGAAGTTCACTATGCCTTCATCCAAAAACCACAATGTTTTATTGGCTCCTTGCTACCTCCCTAAATTATTCTTTGATAATTTAGAAAATAAATATATTCTATTTATGTTTTAATAAATTACAAATTATTTTTTTATTTCCTATAACATGAGTGGAGATTTTTTTATGTTTTCACTACTTGTAGAATAAAATAAATTAGTTGAAATTTTCTAATAATTTATTATTAATGTTTGTTATATATTTTTAAGAAGTGATTTTGGAAAAAATCCAATTCATTAGGTGTTTTATTATGAGTTATGTACTAAAATTTTATAATTGGATAATTATAATTTCTCATAGTATTAAATTATTAATTATTTAAATACTTCATTCTATTAATATCATTTCCTTAATATTTTTTATTTATTTATGTTAATTATCTATTGTTTGTGTTTATTTTATCAATATTGAAATCGAGTTAAATATGGGATGACATGTACATTAAGTAAAATATAAAAATATGTAGAGGAATAATAAAACATATGGAGATATTAAGTTTTTTAAATGTCAAATGACACATACAATTAACTATATGAAACTTATGAAAAACAAAAATAACACTTACACATGAATAATTAAACATACACTGAAACTAATGTAAGAAGAATGATATGTATTAAGAGTGAAAGATAACTCATATAGAAATGAGAAATACTACTATGTATGTAAATACATTAATGTGGGACATGGAATGACACTTATTTAGAACATGGAAAGTACCTTACAAAAAATGAAAATGTTTCATATGTAGAAATAGTTTTTTTCAAAATCATGAAATATTCTCTATTTTGTTTATAAATTTAAATGTTTATTCTCTACAAGTTTATAATGATTATTTTTATTTATTTAATTATTTGACAATTAGAAACTATTTAATTTAAAGACAATAAATAGTATTTGGTAATTCTTTATAATGATCTAAATAATAATAATAAAAGCCAAAGCATGAATGTTCGCACCAGAAAATTAGTCCAATTTTTTTCCAAAGTCTTCCACACATGATCCATGGTCATAGGCCATTTTAAAATCTTCCATTTGATAGGTCATAGAGCCCGAACAGAGTTACATATTAGGATTTATGAATATTTGATGTGGGATGGAAATCTAGTGCACATTTCCCATTTCCGAAGCTCCCTCCGTGATCACGGGGCAGAAGAAGTTTACTAGAGCCTCCACGAGCACTGCAAATCTCGATGATGGTCGGCTTCATAATTACGTGAAACTTGAGGGAACTCTCTCTAGTTGCAAAGCGTGATTTTCTTTGCGAAGCACATTTATGCTTCACAGCGCACATTTGTGCTTGGTGGCATGCTCTGCTGACCTCCATTGCCTATAAATACCCGGATCACCCCACTTCATAAGGAATGTGACACTGCCCCTTAGGGGGATGATGCCCCATTTCTTGGAGCTTCAATTTTCCGTGAAGTGATGCCCTTCTCATAGAGCTCCGTGAGAGGCTTTGCTTCGTGATCCACTTTACTCCATGAGAGGCTTTGCTCTGCAAGAAGATTTTCTCTGCGAGATGCTTTTCTCTGCAAGAGGCATTAAACCATGAGATGATTTTGTCCACGAGATGCTTGGCTCTACAAGACACTTTTTTCCATGAGAGGATTTTCTCTTTGATATGCTTTGTTCTCCGAGAGGCTTTACTCTATGAGAGGTTTTTCTCCATGAGACGGTTTGCTTAACAAGATTCTTGGCTCCATGAGACACTTCGCTCCACGAGCCCATATGCTCCGCGAGTGTTTGTTCTGCAAGAATCTTTCCTTCAAGAAGCTACTTAACGAGACCCCATGCATAATGAGCCCCTTTTCTCCATGAATCTACTTCGCAAAGACCAATCCTTTGAAATGCTCCTACCTTCGCACCCACCTATCCATACCACCGGGCCTTTTCCGCTCACCCAAGTATGGGATTAGTGTCAAGCTATGGTCCCGGCCCTCCGGGATAGTCCCTTCTCTTCTGTCACTGACCTACATGAAAAATGGAGAGTCGCACAGTGAACTTTTCGAGCTGGGACATTAGGGATTTCCATTGCGCCCTTATGCGCGTCCACCTTCCACATATGGAATACTATGATTTAAGATACACTTTTGCACTCTATGAAAGACCTTGAGTTGACATATTCCTCTAGGTTCTTTTAACATGTTGTGAGTTGAGATTCTCATCATCAATTCCCTGAGTACCCTGAGTTGAACCATTCCTCACGTGACATATCCAAACCTGATCACTTGGCTCTAATGCCAGGTTGAACCAGAAAGGGATGCTCTTGAGTAAGTCCCACCACAAACCATTTCTAGGTGCCTAATGACTTATAGTCATATCTACATGACTATAAACTCTAGTACACCTTATATGACAAATATGAGATGCCTCTTTCGCCAAAAAAGATATGCCTTATGCTCTTAGCTTAAAATGCTAATAGTCCTCTATACATGACTATAAACTGTAGTACTCCCTATGTGAAAAATATAGGATGCCTCTTACACCAAAATAGAGATACCTTATGCTCGACACATAATATACTAATAGTCCTCTCTACATAACTTTAAACTATAACATTACACATCATAGGATGCCTCTGGTTCCAAATAAGAGAAATCTAATGAGAAAAGTATAAGATACCACTTTCCATGATTATAGTGGCATAATTTCAAGAGCGTTGGAATCCGTTAAAACATTCCATCACTACACCTCACGCTTTGCATGTCCTTCATTTAGATCTTCATCCTCTTTCATGTCAGAAGGGACCCGCTAACGTCCTAATCCCATGATGCCTTGGCTCACCTACCATCCTAGGCCAACACCCCGGAAGACATTGGACAACACTTCATGTTAGTTCTTGTGTTTCGAACATGGTCAACAGTCAACCCTCATTCGTTTTCCCCCATTTCTGGCTAAAATAATATGGATACTGTGTTTCGAAAATGGTCAATAGTTATCCTCCATCGTCACGCCACCCTCACCGTTTTCCGAATGTTGGTTATGTGATTCACACTTACCATCTCCATTTGTTCGGACTGATTCCAATGCCCTTGGAGTTATCTCTCTCGTTCACTTGAACATAAGTGTTGACCTCAATTATATTCCTCGACCCACCAGTGAGTTGAGATGACCTAATGACCAGACATGAGGAAGACACCCTCTCAGAATCCATGCATAAGCCCCATCCACCATTTCCGCTCCAGAGCGGCACCCAGGAAGCTCCCATGCGTAAGCCCCGATCACCATTTCCAATCCATAGCGGCACCTGTGAATCTTTCATGTGTAAGACCCATTCACCATTGCTCCTCCATAGCATCACCCGAGAAGCTTCCTTGTGTAATCCACATTCACTGTTGCCGCTCCATAGTAGAACTCGGGTAGCTTCCATGCATAAGGCCCATTCACCGTTTCCGCTCCTTAGAGGCACTCAGGTAGCATCCATGTGTAATACCCATCCACCATTTTTGCTCCTTTACAGAACTCAGGCATGTTTCATGCATAAGCCCCATCCATCCGTTGTCGCTCCTTAGCAGCACACATGATGCTTCTTTGCGTAATCCTCATTCAAAATTTCTACTCCTTAGTGGTACCCTAGAAGCTTCCATGCGTAATCCCCATTAACCATTTCCACTTCATAGCAGCAACCGGGAAGCTTCCTTGCATAGGCCCCATTCACCACCATTCGTGGCCGCACCTCTGAATCACGATTGTCAGGTCTTTTCTGCCTCTTGTTTCTCCAACCGAGCATGAATCACATGGGCTTAGAGTAAGCATCAACTATAAAATCCTCCCTTGGCCGCCTAAGGGTGTAATCCCCACTCCCTTCCAAACTACATGTACTTTGATCTTTTCCAAGGCAAGGTATGTAGGTAGCCTTCTTGAGGTTCAAGCCCACCATCCATTGCGACCATATTCACATCGGGTCACCAAACCCCTTATGAATTATTTGGACTTTGATCCTTGCCAAGGAAAGGTATGTAGGAAGCCTCTGTGAGATTCAATCCATATACCAATTGTTTCCGACCATCTACACGTCTTCTCACAAACACCATCCTGATCTATGTGGATTTTGATCCATTCCAAGCCAAGGTACTTAGGAAGCGTCTCTAAGGTTCAACCTCACCATCCATTGGTTCCAACCCCCTTCACATCAGTTCCCACTATCCCAAACTATGTGGACTTTGATCCTTGCCAAGTTAAGGTATGTAGAAAGCCTCTCTGAGGTTCAATCCCACAATCCATTGGTTCTGAACCCTTTCACGTCGGTTCACCAACACCATCCCGAACTACGTGGACATCGATCCATTCCAAGGAAATGTATGTAGAAATCATCCCTGAGGTTAAAGAACAAAACCCATTGGTCCTAACCACTTCACGTGAGTCCACCCCTATCCTGTATGATGTTAATATTCATGCCCCTTTTTCCCTACATGACACTAAAGAGTCCCATATTTAGTGGTAAGCCATTGTGACCCCCCATCGACGGTAATCTATTGGAAACCCAATAAGAGGTAAGTCATTGTCAACCAAATCTAGTGGTAAGCCATTGGAACCCCAACCAACGGTGAGCCATTGGAACCCCCACCAAACTACACTAACATTGATTCCCTACCACATGGATATATAGGAAGTCTCTTCAAGGCTCAAGACCAACACAACTATCACCTTCACAATAGTTCCATCTCACTCCCCCTCCACTTCATTCAACTCTCCAAAATCTATCTAAAATCTCTCCCAGGAAACCACATCCTAGTTATATCATGTCATTCAACCTAGATCTACTCCTTACGACACCCATGTAGCTAACCATGCATAAGCTCCACAACATCTTTTACCATCCACCCAAGAGTATCCCTTTTGCAATTGTTTGTTATCCATGCGTAAGCCCCAACATGTCTCTAGGTCGTTGTCCTTTGTGTACACACCGATTCATCACCCTTCACACTATGTGGGTTTTGATCTATGTTTTCTTCACAGGGTATGTAGGAAAACTACATGAGGTTCTATCAGAGCTAATGGTAAACCATGGTGTCCCTCATTCTGGGGTGCCCTCATTCTTATCTGCCCTCAGTGGTGTCCATATCATCCATCACAGTGTGATAACTTCCCTCTATGGGACACACCACCTCAGATCTGTCCTCATTGGGCATTCTGATTCATCTATATATAATCATTCCAGGTGTTCCTTATTAGGGATGTACCAATATGATCCATCCCTATGGGACATTTTTATCACCCTCATTCCTTATCCACAAGACATTAAAATCATATCCTTAGTCGTGTTAAACCTGAGGTGCTTGAGGAAAACCTCAGAAGACATGCCTTTGGCATAGCCGTCTCTGCAAGATGTTAAACTCATGAACTACCTCGTGGTAAACATGAGGCACATGAGGAAAAAATCATAAGACATGCCTTTGGAATAAACATACCAGCAAGATGTTAAACATGTGTCCTAACTCATGTTAAACTTGTGATGCCTGAGGAAAACCTTAGAGGACACACCATTGGTGTAACTGTCTCCTCAAGACGTTAGCCTCACGACATACCCCGTGCTATGCATGGGAAATAGAGGAAAAACATAAAGACATGCCTTCAGCATAAGATAACTCATGAATAATGTGAGATACCTTAGGTTTTCCACCATTGAGATACCCTCTTATAAGGAAGAATATAGGTTCCCAAATGTCCACAAATCCAAATATTTCCCGACATGCCTGATGTTACAGTCTACTTTGACTGAAGGTTGCTTCTGTAACATCCCAAGTAAGTAATGAATAATATACATTCTTATATATGTATATTTATGAATTAGATAGTGTTTTATAGGCTTAAAGTGAGAATAAATCCAATCTTAACCATGGAATACAATAATATTTTTAAAAGATTGTTTTACTACCTTTTGAAGGCAAACCATTTTTAAATCAAACTTTTGAAACTTTTATAAGCTCTATTTTTAAAAATAAACTTATTATTTATCATTGAAACATTGAAATTTACTTTGGATAAATTTTTGGTATTTTTCTGACAATGTTCATTTTTTTAATGAATAGTGAAAAATGATGCATTTTACATCAAAACTGCTTTTTCATCTAATTTAATTATATGGTTAGATTATCTTTTTAATTGGTTTTAAAGTTTAAATAGAATATATTTTTACCATTTAATACAATGGTGGTAATTGGGATTATTTTCACTTTGAAATTGGACATAATCAATTGCCAAACATTTCATAGATATTGTTTTAAAAAAACCCGCTATTTGTTTTGACAACTGGAATTATTTTTAAATTAATTATTTCAATTTCTGGGTTTGGAATTTGGTAAAATGGATTCCATATTTTGAATCAGACAGTCCAAATTATGTAATAAATACTCTTTTGTTTTTGGACATTATGAATAGTAACGACGGTAATTATCTTTAATTATCTTGATTAATTAGTAATCGGGTAGTTAAGGATAATAAAATAAAATCATAATAATACAAAATGACCCCAAAATGTGTCCTAATGCTACTGGTTGTGTCATGGACGACCATGGGTTTCCTTGTGCCAAACTTTGGGACCCCATGGAATCACTTTTGTGTGATAATGACTTTTTATCTTTTTATTTTTAAAGAAAGTTAAATATAACAAAGTATGTAACTCTTAAATAAAACAATTTTAATGTTGTATAAAAAAATAATCTCTTGGAATATAAATATTCATTGGAAATATAAAATTATTTCCTACATCATAGTATTTTTTTTAAAAATTTATACATTAAATAAATTAATTTATTTATGACATCATGATGATGTAGTGATAATCTCATTAATGAACGATTTAAAGAAAATGAATAGATAATATACAATCTAAGACTTAAACTTGTAAAAAACATATTTGATGAGTATATTTCGAACCCTTATCACCTTATCCTTGAAATATATCAATGTGGGACCTTTAAAATATGAAACTCATTTTAAAATAAAGTAACATTTATTGACATTCCAAGAGTACCCCACCTCCCTCTTATAAAAGGCCCCCACCTCTACCTCTTTACCCACACCTCTAAAGCCATCGGATCAGCCAATATCTGCTCATTTAATCTCTCCAAATCCGTATCCTCATCCTAGAATCATTACCTTAGGCAGGAAGCTCTTCAAGAAACCCTTTTGGTTCAAACCAAAGGGAGTTACCCGATTTAAAGGTAATGTCTTCACTTTTGTTCTTTTGTTTTATTTTGCTTCTCCAACCCCCTAAACTCTTTTTATTACATTCTTTTGTAACAAAACCAGTATCTTGAATATACTAAGATGTTTTTATGTGAAGGATTCGATCTAAACTTACACAAACCTTCGTCTAAAGGTTAAAGAACATACTGTTTCTGTGGATGGAAAATTTATGCCTCACGAAACGATGATTGTTCAATATTATTTTAACACCTTTAAAGGTGGCCATTAAGGTGTAACTATATTTATATATGATATATAATATTTTTATGTTTTCCTTATGCTTCTGTATTTTTTCATTTATGGAATTCTTTTATGGTTTCCATTAAGGGTAAACGCGATATCTTCATTTTAGGAAGTGCGGACTACCGTCCCCTCTAAGTGATTTGATTCGTTAATGCCATATGAGGGATGTGTAAAGGATGGATTTAATGATATTATATATGATATTATACTGGAATTATAATATACCTTTATATCATTATGATTTCACTCCATTAAGTAAGAAATAGAAATGAAAGTACCATTCATGCTTACATATGGCTTACCGTCTCCATGAACGGTGCATTTCATTTCTTACCTCTAAATGTTATGTATTATTATAAATGAATGTATATACTAGATATATATGATACATATGATATCTACATCATTGATATAATTTTGGATATAATTAACCTTTGACCACGTGAACAACATGTAATTATAAGAAGTCCATTTTTGGCTCAAGTACCAATGATCGAAAAAACGACCGTTATTAACTTAAATAATTACATACTTTTCATAACATCATAATAAGTGATATAAAAGGAAATATTAACTTGAAAAGGGTTCTTAATCAAGTATAAATTAACTCAAGTTTATTATTCAAGAGATTAAAGAATGATTGAGTCAAGTCGGATACGTGGTAATAGACTTCATCCCAATCTCCTTTCATTGAGGCTTATTTTGTTTTATACACAAATTTATTTTATACGGTGTATAAAGCCCTTTGAATTTTACGTTTACAAAAAATGAATATTTCTTATATGAAGAATTTACTAAAGGACAAAAGGGAATATTTTTTTGTCATACGTATGTGGCGACAACGACTTCTCCACCGCCATGACTATTATTTGAGTTTCGGCTTCCTGTACAAGCCATAACTTTTTTTTTGAAAAATAAATACCATGTTTTACTTTTCTTTTATTTTGGTATTGAAAACGGTTTTGATAATTTTTTTATGTGTTATTTATATCTTGTGATTGAAATGTGGAAATGTTATGTTTCCTTTATACATGTTTTATGTGATACGATTATGTTATGGTTCTTGGGAATTGTTTATGAAGATGGGTGGTTCCGTGATAAACTAAGGGTGGGTGAGCCCGATATAGCTCTCCAATTCATTGGGTAACGCGAAGGGGTTAAAAATTAAGTTTTTTCTGAATATATTTAGGGAATATACTGTGATAGGTATTCCAAACGTAACCATGAGGGTTTCTCCCTATGTTAGAATGTTATGAATGCCTCAAGTTACCTTTATGTATTATGATTTCTATGAGTTATTCATAATTCTTATGATTTCATGAGGTATGTTAATGTGCTTATGTTTTATGAGTAAAGTATGATTTCATTGATTCTTATGTATCCATGTACTAATGTTTTCTTTCCATATTTTTATATCCCTTACTGAGCTTTTTATGCTCATCCTATATTTTTGAAATGTTTTTCATAGGTCAAGGGAATGGTACATGATGTGATGATAGTGTGAAGGAAGTTTCATGAAAGAATCCATGTTTTGTTGTAAATATGTTTCTGTTGATGGAAAAAAATGAATACTATCTTTTATGTAACAACATTGTTTAAATGTGGAATGTAATTCATGATTTATGATCTAATTCTCTAAAACTCTAAACCTGAAAAGATCCTCAACGTGTATTCTTGAAATAACTCAAGATTAAGTAAGGTTAAGGATGGGGCCTTATAGTTGGTATGAGAGGTCGGTTTAGATAAAATTAGGAGTTATAATTCTATTAAATGATTATAAAAAAATATTTTTTTATGGAAAAATTAAAATGATATAGGATTTGAACATTACCATGTAGCTTTATCTAAGACACGTTTGTTCAGAATGGTTTTCCGCACAGGAAATAGGGAAGCAGTGCTAGGAAGGCATAAAAAAAGAAATGACCTTCCTAATCAGCATCCTGAGATGGTCGGAATTGGAACTGAACAATTTTTTGTAGTAATGGCGCAGTTGAATCAAGTGATAAATGGTGGTGGTATCCATGCATGAGATCAGCCAGATCAACTACAGAGGAACATGTCAGTGGTGGAACATTTCATGATGCAACATCCCCAATCATCTTGAGAATCATCTGACCCTGTGCTAGATGAAGGGTGGATTAATGAACTAAAAAAAATTTTCTATGTCATGGGGTGTTCAAGAAATCAAAAGGTTAGTCTTACAATTTACCCTTTGGAGGGTGAAGCAGATCAGTGGTGGTCAATGGTTAAAAATATCAGGGACGCTGATGAGATTGATGCTCTCGACTGGGATGAATTCAAAGGTATGTTTCTTGAGATGTATTTTCCTAATCCTGTTCGAATTAGGATGGAAAAAAAATTCATGGAATCGAGGCAAGAGGAAGACTTAGTGGCTGCTTATGAAGAAAGGTTCACTCGATTGGCATGGTATGCTCCAATTTTATCTGAGACCTTGATAGTTAAATAAATCATTTTTACTCAGGATTAAAGACAAAATATCGAAGGGAATTGGCTTCTCATGAGTATAAAAGTTATGAAAATCTTGTTCGATGTGCTGAGAAGGTGGAAATGGAGTTTTCCGATGATCAAGTGTTTTATAACAACCAACATAAGAAGAGACTGAGGTGGTAGGAGAAAAGGATGAATTTTTCAAAAAGGTCTGATGGTAAGAAAACTAAGTTTCTAATTTGTGATAAATGTGGTAAAAGGCATGCTGAGAAATGCCTTCTGAATTCTGGAAAGTGCTACCAATGTGGTAAGATGGGACATAAGGCTCGTGATTGCACTTAAAAAGATTAGGTCGATGGTAAAAACAAATTAAATTTACAGTTAGTGAAATGTTTTCAGTTCAATGAGATGGGTCACTATGCAAACGAGTGTCCAACAAAGAGATTGAGTGATGGTAAGAAGTTAAACTACAAGAAGAAAGGGGTGGTGAAATCCTTTTCAACTACTTCAGCAGATGTTGGGCCATCAAATGAAGTGGTATCAGGCACTTTGTTTTTTTAGATTATGCCAGTGTGTTGTTTGATTCAGGGTCTACACATTCTTTCATTTATGAAAACTTTTCTAGTAAATTGGGAATACCATCTCAATAAATGACTCCTGGACATGTGGTAAAAACACCTGGGGTAAATGTTGAGGTAAAAAGAATTTATAATAATCTTCATATCCTTATCTGTGGAAAGAACCTACTTGAAAACCTTATTGTTTTACCTCTAGTAGAGTTTGATGTTATCCTGGGTATGGAATACCTCTCTATTTACCATGCTAATATTGACTGTAGAGATACAGAAGTTTCTTTTCAGAAATAATTTTAGTTTGTGTACAAGAATGAAACCTTACTATTGATAACATATCAAGAGACTGAGAAACTTGTAAAATATGGAAGTGAATGTTACCTTGCACATATTGTTGAAGACAAAGGAACCGTTCAGATTAATGATGTTCCAGTGGTAAATGAGTATCCTGATGTTTTTCCTGATGAGTTGCCTGGAATAATACTAGACCAGGAAGTTGAATTTACTATTGACTTAGTTCCTGATGCTACGCCAATTACAAAACCCCCTTATCGAATGCCTCAAATTGAACTTTTAGAGTTGAAGGAGCAATTGCAATATTTATTAGAGAAAAGTTTCATTCGACCTAGCACATCACCATGGGGTGCTCCTATTTTATTTGTTAATAAGAAATATGGTTCAATGAGACTTTTCATTGATTATAGAGCCTTGAATAAAATCACTATTGAGAACAAATATCCTTTGCCTCATATCGATGATTTGTTTTATCAGCTCCATGGAGCTAAATATTTTTCAAAGATTGACCTAAGATTGGGGTACCATCAGTTGAAGTTAAAAGAAACAGATATTCCGAAGACCTCATTTCGTACAAGATATGGCCATTATGAATTTGTAGTTATGCCTTTTTGTCTAACCAATGCACCTGTTGTATTCATGGACCTTATGAATAGAATTTTCCATGAGTTCTTGGATAAGTTTGTGGTTATTTTCATTCATTATATTTTGGTGTTTTCTAAAAGAAAAGATGAGCATGAAATACATTTAAGGGTTATTTTGCAATCCTTAAAATAAAATAAATTATTTGGGAAATTCAGCAAGTGTGAGTTTTGGTTGCAAAAAATTTTTTCCTTGGTCACACTGTTTCTAAAGATGGGATAACTATTGATCCTACAAAAACAACGGTTGTTGAAGAATGGACAAGACCCAAAAATGTAACTGAGATTCATATCTTTCTTGGTTTGGTAGGCTATTACGAAGGTTTGTTAGATATTTTTCCCGGTTATCTATTCCAATGACTAAGCTAACTCGGAAGGGTGTTAAGTTTATCTGGACAAAAGAATGTGATGTTTGTTTTCAGAAACTAAAAAAAGATTGGTGAATGCTCCAGTTTTGGCACTACCATCCTGGAATGGGGAGTTTTTTATCTACAATGATGCTTCATTGAAAGGAATTGGTTGCGTTCTAATGCAGAATGATCAGGTAATTGATTATGCTTCACGTTAGTTGAAAATCATGAGGTAAATAACCCTATACATGATTTACAATTAGCTACTGTTATTTTCGCTTTAAAATTTTGGAGGCATCATTTGTATGGAGTAAAGAGTGAAATATATACCGATCACAAATGTTTAAAGTATATATTCACTCAGAAATAATTGAACATGAGACAAAGGAGATTTCTCAAATTAATCAAGGATTATGATTGTACAATTCATTACCATCCGGGAAAAGAAAAATAGTGGCTGATGCTTTGAGTCGAAAATGTAATCCTTCATTAACAATGTTGCATTTGGAACGTTATCCTTTGGTTAAGGATTTGATGAACTTTGGCATAGAAGTTGTTGGTACAAGATGTCCTTCTGTTTTGGTTTTGGTATCAGTGAAATATTCTCTATCAGAAAGAATTAAGCAACCACAGAAGCAAGATAGTGAGTTGCAAAAAATTGTATAGCTAGTTCAGAAGGGTAAGTTTCCTGAATTCAACATTGATAATGATTGTGTTTTGAGATTTGGGAAGAGTTTGTGTGCACCTTGGGATTCACAGTTGAAGAGAGAGTTGTTATGTGAGGCTTATAGTTCTCCGTTTTCAGTTTATTCAGGTAGTACTAAGATGTATAGAGATCTTCAGGAGGAATACTGGTGGGACAAAATGAAAAGAGATATTGCTGATTTTATTGTGAAGTGTTTGACTTGTCAACAGGTTAAACCAGAGTGGAAGTTACCGAAAGGGATGCTTCAACCTTTACCAGTACCAGAGTGGAAATGAGAGAATATATCCAGGGACTTTGTTGCGGGATTTCTGAAGACACCTCGAGGTAATAATGAAATCTGGGTTATTGTTGATCGCTTGACTAAATCTGCTCATTTACTTGATATATGAGATACTTTTTCCCTCGATCAACTTTCTCGTTTTTATCTTAAAGATATAGTCAGGTTACATGGAGTTCCTCTCTCTATTGTATCTGACAGTGATCCCAGGTTCATTTCTAACTTTTAGAAAGGCCTTCATAAGTCATTGAGTATTTAATTAAATTTTAGTACTGCTTTTCATCCTCAATCAGATGGGTAGTCAGAATGAACAATACAGCCTTTGGAGGATATGATACCAGCTTGTTCGATGGATTATCAG
The DNA here is from genome assembly GCA_963277665.1 of Viscum album. Taxonomy (NCBI): domain Eukaryota; kingdom Viridiplantae; phylum Streptophyta; class Magnoliopsida; order Santalales; family Viscaceae; genus Viscum; species Viscum album. The sequence goes on from OY728148.1 coordinate 805,189,275, forward strand.
GGATGTTGGGACCAACATATATCTTTGGTTGAGTTTTCTTACAACAACAGTTTTCATTCCATTATACAGATGGAACCAGTTGAGGCATTATATGGGAAGCGGTGTCGAACTCCAGCTTTTTGGGATGAAGTGGGTGAAAGGAAGTTAATGGGACCAGCATTGGTAGAACAGTTTGCATAAAAAGTTCAGCTGATACCGAAACACCTGAGAACAGCTTAGAGTGGGTAGAAAAGTTATGCGGACAACCGGATGAAGGATCTCTCTTTTGAGGTAGGCGATCATGTTTTTGTCAAAGTTTCACCATGGAAAAGTGTGATGAGATTTGGTAAGAAAGGAAAGATGAGTCCAAGGTTCATTGGACCATATGAAATTCTGGAGAGAGTTGGAATAGTTTCATACCGAGTGGCTTTACCTCCGAGTTTATCTCAGGTACAAAATGTTTTTCTTGTTTCAATGTTAAGGAAGTATATGCCAGATCCATCTAATGTTATGAGTCCAGAGGTAGTTCAGATGGAAGAGAATCTATCTTATGAGGAACAACCAGTCCAGATTCTTGACTATAGGGAGAAGGTGTTATGTAATAAGGTGATTAATCAAGTAAAGGTTTTGTGGGGAAACCGCATGATTGAAGAGGCAACATGGGAAACTGAAAATGCAATGAGGGATAAATACCCCCACTTATTCGATATGTAAATAAATTAAGGGGACAAAATTTTCTAAAGGGGGAATGATGTAACATCCCAAGTAAGTAATGAACAATAGATATTCTTATCTTTGCCTATTTATGAATTAGATTGTGTTTTAGAGGCTTAAAATGAGAATAAATCCAATATTCAGCATGGAATACACTAATATTTTTACAAGATTGTTTTACTGACTTTTGAAGGAAAACCATTTTTAAATCAAACTTTTAAAAATTTTATAATATCTATTTGTCAAAATAAACTTATTATTTATGATTGATACATTGAAATTTACATTGGATAATTTTTTGGTATTTTTCTGACAATGTTCATTTTTTTAATGAATCGTGAAAAATACTTCATTTTACATCAAAACCGATTTTTCTTCTAATTTAATTATATGGATAGATTATCTTTTTAATTGGTTTTAAAGTGTAAATAGAATATATTTTTACCATTTAATACAATGGAGGTCATTGGGATTATTTTCACTTTGAAATTGGACATAAACAATTGCCAAACTTTTCATAGATATTGTTTTAAAAAAACCTGCTATTTGTTTTGACAACGAGAATTATTTTTAAATTAATTATTGAAATTTTTGTGTTTTGAATTTAGTAAAATGGATTCCATATTTGGAATCAGAATATAAAAATTATTTAATTAATACTCTTTTGTTTTTGGACATTATGAATAGTAACGATGGTAATTATCTTTAATTATCTTGATTAATTAGTAATCAGGTAGTTAAGGATAATAAAATAATATCACAATAATACTAAATGACCCCAACATGTGTCCTAATGCTATTGGTTGTGTCATGGCCGACCATGGGCTTCCTTGTGCCAAACTTTGGGACCCCATGGAATCACTTTTTTGTGATAGTGACTTTTTATCTTTTTAATTTTAAAGAATGTTAAATATAACAAAGTATGTAACACCTATATAAAAAAAATTTAATTATTTATAAATAAATGATATCTTGGACTATAAATAGTCATTGGAAATCTAAAAATATTTCCTACATCATAGTATTTTTTTTTAAATTTTTATTCATTAAATTAATGAATTTATTTATGACATCATGATGATGCATCGATTATCTCATTAATGAACTTTTTAAATAACATGAAATGATAATGTAAAATCTAAGACTTAAACTTGTTAAAACCCGATTAGATGAGTATATTTCTAAACCTTATCACCTTATACTATAAATATATCAATTTTGGACCTTTAAAATTTAACACCCCAAGCTTCCACGGTACGTTTCCCTTCGAATAATGCAATGGCGTGCATTGTACGCAACTTCGAGATTCTAACACACCACAACCAATAAAACTAGCCATTATGAATAGTAATACCTAATTGTAGAAATTTTATAAATTATATCTCTCAAAATGGACTTCATTTTTGGATTCGGAATATCGAATTTATCCTAGGGTGAAATTTTGGAACTTTTCAGATAACACTTATATTTTGATGAATAGTGAAAATTACTAAATTTTAATTAAAAACAACTTTTTAAATCAAAATAATTTATAGTGATAAATTATATTATTGAGTGGTTTCAAAGTATAATTATAATATATTTTTACCATTTTATCCAATGGTGTTCATTATAGTTAATTTCACTTTGAAATTTGACCTAAACAATTGTGAATCATTTGATATATATTGTTTCTTAAAAACACGCTATTTTTTGTGACAGCGGAAATTAATTATAAAATTAATTAATGCAACTTTTATGTTAGGAATTTTGTAAAATAGAATTAATTTTTGAATTCGGAATATCAATTATAGCTTAGGGTGAAATTTTGGCATTGTTTTGAAAAACATCAATTTTTGATAAATAGTGAAACTACTAAGTGGTAGTTAAAAAAACTGGATTTTTCATAAAACATAATTTTACCACTTCTGTGATTGGAATTTCGAAAATCCGAGAGACACGGTTAATATCAAGGAGTAAAATGTGGTTCAATGAGATGAAAATAATTTTTGGTGAATAGTAACTTTTTACTTTTATTTACCACGGTTAAAGGTAAATAGGGCAATTAAGGGTAAAAATGATATTAATATTACCCTAACACTTGTCCTAATTCTATTGGACAAGTGTATCTCGACCAAAAACAATCTTAGGAATAAAATATTATCATTTAGGACTACTTGGTTTAGATTAGGATATTTATTATTATTTAATTCAAAGAAGAGTTAAAAAAGTTAAAATCAAAGTTTATTTACTAACATTTTTTTAATATAGGGTTATACATAAGATAAATTAGATTGTAAATATTCATTAGAAATATAAAAACATTCCCTATATAAAGATATTTTATTTATAAGTTTTAGACATTGAATAATTTAATATATTTATGACACAATGATGATGTAGTAATTACCATAATAGTGAAAAATTAAAATAATTGATATTATAAATACCCAAATAAATATAATTTAAGACTTTTAATGAATTACCATAATTTTCTTGGATAATATGACATATTAGGATTGATTTAATTGACTTTGTTATAAGTAATAATTCTGTGATGAGTTTCACAAAAATCAACTATTGAATAGTGTCAAAATTGACATAAAAGAGTTTTTAAAACAAATATTATATTATTAATTGATATTAAATTCCTAAAAATATAAGGTTCGGCCAGAAGACTTATATCGTGATAGGTATATCATTAATGGAACATTTGGTGGTATCTTGGATTTACAATGTATGTTTATTAACTATGTAATATAAAAATACAAAGTGACATGGTAAATGTCAAACTAATTAACTAAGAGTTAAAACTAAACTATAAGTTTAATATAGTAACCCAAACCTGTCTAAATTCTATTGGTTTAATGGTTTTATACCTATACCCACCTTAACCCTTGAATAATCAACTTTTGAGCCATTAGAAACTGAGTATGAATTTATTATAAATTAATATTTATAGCTTTTCCAAAGGTGCCCCTCACCCCTCTTATAAAAGGGCACACCTCCTTCTCATTTCTTCACACCTTAAAAGTATATTGGATCGGCCAACCCCTGCCCAAATACTCTCTCAACTTCCCTCAATACAACCTAGAGGCCTTATTTTGATCAGAAAGACAACCTATGGAGCCCTTTAGATCAAATCAAAATGAAGAACCTGAAGAAGAGGTAATGTTTTCACCACCCCTTTTCAAGTTCCTTTCTTCTTCCACTTCTTCTTTATTTGTTATTACCATTCTAAAATAATAAATCCATTATCTTATATATACTGTGATTTAATTATAAATATGGTACAACTATATTCAGTATTCTATCCACCCTTTGAATAACATGTCACCATACGTGCGTACGTACAACTTACCGTCTCCACGTCGTGGTGTAATTGTTATTTAATATATTATTATTTGGGTGGATATAATAATGATGCATAACTCACGAAAATAACAAATATAACATGATAATGATTCTATATATATGATATATCATCCAATTATATATTATTTTAATATCATAAGATTGATATTGTCGCTCGTGCGTACGTACGGACTACCGTCTCCACGAACGTGATGAGATTCATTCTCTATCGTATCCATTAAAGTATAATTATCATTTTATGATTTAAAAGTAATTCTTAAGGACTTGATATCATTCTGGATATGAAGAAGATACAACCTATCCATGACAAACATGGCTTACGTAACAAAACCTATAAAAGAAAACGAGTAAGTTAACACCTGAAATGACAATAATTCTAAGATATTATTAACAAAGAAATGTAAAAAGATCATATATGATATCATATTAATGTATATGATTAATGAAAAATTTAATAACAATTATTTAAACATTATACAGGAGGTTAACCTGCCCCCAACCAAGGAAAAGTACAAGGTAAGGGATCCGACCTCTCTCTTTCTTTTCAAGTACCCTCTTTTATGTCATTTCATTTATGCTCCATATTATTATGTTGGAGGATGTTCTTTTATATTCACCATACTGTAATTTGTATTTCCATATGATGAGAGACCCACTCTTACTCTAATCAATTCATTTTAAAAAAAATTTATGTGGCGCCGTTAGGCTGTCAAATTTTTGTAAGGGATTTTCTTATCTCACTTTCAATTCCGTGAGATTTCCATTGTTCGCCACTAAATTATTGAAAGTGGTGAATTGTGTACTTCCATATGATATATATTATCATGATTATATTTATATTCATGTTATTCTGTAAATCATTTTGTGGTTATTAACTTTTGTTCATACGACTCAGTTGATTACAACGTGGTAAGGGGTTTCTTATCTCACTTTAAATTCCGTGAGATTTCCATTATTCACCACTTATTTATTGCATGTGGTGTGTGTACTTTCCATGTTTGTATTAATTGTGTAACATACTACAATTCATGTATATTTACATCATCATTGTATGATACATTTTTGATGGGTGTATGTTTTGTATGTTACCAAATCAATAGGGGAATTTGAAATTTCAATTTCCATTTATTCGGCTTCACGCAAACATCATTGATTATTTTACTCCGAGATTATGTGTGGAATAAATATTCATTTGATTATTTCATAATTTCCACTCCCCTTTTCTGTGGATATACTTTTGATACACATAATCACTCAATTGATAATTTCTCAAGTCATCGATATGAATTTGATAAGAGTAATTTTAACTCACTCTCCATTTGTTGAGTTAAACATCCAATTCATTGGTGTTGTTTGTATAAGATTAAGTGTGAATATTATGTGATTGATTTAAACTGAAAATCCAATCATATTTAGTGTATTTATATTTTTCACACATAACTATGTCATTGATTTATCCTTAAACTAAGGATATGGCTTTTATGATAGATTTCATCTAAATTTATATTCCATTGAGACTTCTTTGTTGTTATACACCAAATCACTTTTATCTGGTGTATATAATGTACTTTGACATAGTATATCATGAATCCCTTTATTCTCATGATATTACAATGTTTTGATTACCTTAATTATTTGTATTTTTGTGTCTCTCTTTTGGTTAGAAACTCTAACTAAAATACCTTTTTAAAATGTTTTAAAGACATATTCATTTAAATCTTGCTCATAAATGTCCTTGTTTTAAAAATGGTTTTAAGGATTTATTTATATGGACATTAAAGTTTTAAAATTAAAACTCCTTTTAAAAGATTCAAATTGGTATGGGACACTTTGATTCAAAAATCTATTTTAAATGGCTTCTTTACAAATAGTGTGACTTTTAAATGATTTCAAGAAAAAGGGGGATATTTCTCAAAAATAGTTCTGATGATTATTTTCATCTATGTCGACATCCTTCATTATTCTTGATTGAGGTTAATGTGATACAATACAATCTTCCATATTGTATCAAATGAGTTATGTTTGACTGTGGATGTGCTATTTTTATACCATTCGTGGTTTTTGGTTAAAGTATTGACATTTCATATGCTAGTTTTAATACGAATGGTTATGTTATGTTTAAACATGTTCATATGAGGAATGCATTAGACTTAGTAAGTGACGGGTGGAGCCCGCTATAGCTCCTCGATGCATCGGTAGGTGTCATGAGACAAACTAGTGTCTTGGCACAAGGCCTTGGAAAAATCGTATTTGTAGTCTTGTAACGAGGCCTTGGCTATGTGGTTATGATAGTCTGGCATTATGAATTCCATCATTATGAAAGTGGTTATTGATATTTCATGTGATTGTTCGACTAGTAGAATATCCATGTGAATAACTAAATGGCATTATTTTATCTTATCTTTGCCATATTATGCTGATGTTCATGTTTAAAAGGCTTTTGTTTTAGTTATAAATTTCCTTAAGTGTTTATGCTTATCTATGAAAGCTTCTTCTATAATGTTATCCTTACTGAGCATCTGAGCTCACCCCTTTCAATTTTTTTTATTTTTCCCAGGATTATGAAGAAGTAATTTATGAATGACCTGCAGGGATAATATGAGGGGATATTAAGACAATATGTTTTTTTTGATGTAATGTAAAACTTTATGAATGTATTTAGTGTTTCCAAGGCTACTAAACTAATCGGTCTTTCGAGACTTAATATTTATTGTGATCATTCCAATGTTATGTAATAATGCACCGACTCTGGGTAACTCGGGTCGGGGCATTACAGTTGGTATCAGAGGAAGTTTAGTACAAACCTTGGAAGTTATATTTAGATAAACTCTGATTAGAGCACGTAGACCTAAGATGAACTTTGAGGATTAGTATAGTAGAACTTACTAGAATTTTGGTATTATAGAGATTTTGTGAGTTTCAGGAGCAATACATCCCTGTCTGGATACGAGGAGGTAGAGGCGGCTCTGGAACAGATGTACCTAGGGGTAAAACCAAAAAACACCACTTTCAGCTAGACTCGAACGGGAACCAGTGCACGACAATGGGCCTTGCTGCACTCTTGGTTACGACACTCCCGTGGGATATGCTTTGGATAATTTACATTTTCTTTACAAACCTATTGAATGTATTATATATATAAGATGGGAGTAAATGACCTTGGTTAATCCTAATGTGTTTCAAATTTAGAATATAGTGACATGTTAATCTCTAAATGATTGTATGACTACTATTACTCACACAATGATTTCTGGTTTTAGTCAATGGCTGGATTCCAAGGAAGTCATAGTGACTTTGTGAATGATGTACATGGTGGGAATGGTGGTGGCAATGAACAAGAAAATGGAATGTTGATAGGCGTAAACTATATCTTCTTTATGCCAAATCAATTTTCCAAAAATATGATAAAAAATATATATATTAACCAATTACCAGACTCAACAATGAAGAGAAAGGTGATGAATGATAAGAGCTCTAATAGTGGAGACCATGGAGAAAGAAATCATCAATTTCCATCATGCAGTAAATGTGGAAGGAGACACCCAGGAAAGTGTCTCAATGGGACAAATAAATGCTTTACGTGCGGGAAGGAAGGACATAAAGTGAAGAATTTCTGAAGAAAAATGAATAGTACTATGGAAGAAGATAAAAATGGTCCCAAGAATCCATTTACAGTCATTTTCCGTAAATGTAGGAGACCTGGCCATTACCCGAGTGAATGTACTATTCTATAGGATATTATCTTGGTCAGAGAAGAAGCTATTTGGAAATAAATGGTTGGATAAATATTTAAGAAGTATTAGTTCTCGTTGTTGACGGGTTTACTTTCGAATAATTTTCTCTTGTATTTGTAACCCTACAGTTTTCCATGTGGGAATGATATTTGAGGAAGAATTATCTCTTCTCTTGTGGATATAGTTATAAATAATCATTTGGTTTTATATGATCGTTGGGTTTGAGGAAATTATAAGTTATCATAATTTATGATGAAAATGAAAGTTATGAGGTAAGATTTGTGGTTAAATTATGTTATGGTTATTTTTAGGAATTTATTTCATTTTGGTAATATTATAAAATATAGTTAATGAAAAAGGACAACACGCAGACCATGTGACAATCCGTCGCGTCGGACAAAGCTGTGGGAATCGAACCCACAACCAAAGTGTGATTGTGAAATATCACCTACCACTAGACTACATGAAGTCCCTGGATAGTGTGACTAATTAGTTTTAATTAAATGATTTTATTAATCAATAATAATTGGATTTGGGATCTTATGTCTTATCAAATGAATACCCTTAGTATAGGAAAATGATTTGGTGATTAAGTGATAAATGTTATTTTGGAAGTTGTTCGCTTTGTTGAGAACACTATATGCCCAAGGAAAATAGAATAGTATGGGATTTCATTTGAGGAGTAATGGTGGATTTTTATCTATGTTTTTATTGCAGATTTATAATGATTTGGGTTATTTATGGAAATGATTAGGTTAATTACTTTTAAGTATGCGACTTTAAGAGTAATTAATGTCATTTGGAGATACAATTTAACATGGAAGACTACATTCTTAATAAGTTTTGTTTTTCAATATTAGTTTTGATTATACTGAAGGATTTTAAGGACAATTGATTATTGAATGGTATTTATTTAACTTTGGGGTATTGTTGGTTTAATTTTGGAAATTAAGATTAGTGTTTATTTCTCTCAAGGAATATCCTTTTTGGGGATCATTAGATCTTTTACTAACCATTTTGTTTTTCATTAATCTCTAAAGAAAATGTAAATATATAGTTCATCCTGCATGGATCATTTGATTCTATAGAAGTTAATTCTATCTCTTCCAGTGTGACCAATTCTTCTTGAATACTCATCGTTTAAAAAAATTGAGTTAGTGGTGGAAATTTATTAAAGAATGAAACTCTACTTAAAATGTAAGTACATATCTTTATATTCTTAGTAAATATCATAAATGAAGTCCTCATCCTTATGTAATGTATCTTAAAACAAAAAAATGTTGTCCGTTAACTTTCCTACTTTGAGACTAATGGACGTTTGTCCCAACACAAGTTTGTGGTTTTCTTATTGTTAACTTTCTCCTGATCATGATTTCTATCCCTCTCCATCAGAACATGAAACATAGTTTATCATCCATATCCATGTTTTCCTATATGGAATCCGAGTATGGGTTATCTTGGATGACCTTTATACCTCTCTTTATTTCTTTTAAAGTGATAGTTTTATTGACTCTTTTTTCGATGTGGCACTTTCCATTATATTCCCAAGAACAATTTTAAAAAATTGCGAGGACGCAATTTATTGAATGAGGGGAGAATGTAACACCCCAAGCTTCCATGGTATGTTTCCCTTCGAATAATGCAATGGCGTTCATTATACGCAACTTCGAGATTCTAACACACCACAACCAATCAAACTAGCCATTATGAATAGTAATACCTAAATTTTGAAATTTTATAAATTCTATCTCTCAAAATAGACTTAATTTTTGGATTCAAAATATCTAATTTATCCTAGGGTGAAATTTTGGAACTTTTCATATAACACTTATATTTTGATGAATAGTGAAAATTACTAAATTTTAATTAAAAAAACTTTTTAAATCAAAATAATTTATAGTGATAAATTATATTTTTGTGTGGTTTCATAGTATAATTAGAATATATTTTTACCATTTTATGCAATGGTGTTAATTAGAATTAATTTCACTTTGAAATTGGACCTAAACAATTTTGAATCTTTTGTTATATATTGTTTCTTAAAAACACGATATTTGTTGTGACAGTGAGAATTAATTATAAAATTAATTAATGCAACTTTTATGTTTGTAATTTTGTAAAATAGACTTCATTTTTGAATTCGGAATATAAATTATATCTTAGTGTGAAATTTTAGCATTGTTCTGAAAAAAATCAATTTTTGATGAATAGTGAAACTACTAAGTGGTAGTTAAAAAAACTGAATTTTTCATAAAACTTAATTTTACTGCTTTTGTGATTGGAATTTCGAAAATCTGAGAGACACGGTTAATATCAAGGAGTAAAATGTGGTTCAATGAGATGAAAATAATTTTTTGTGAATAGAAACTTTTTACTTTTATTTACAACGGTTAAAAGTAAATAGGCCAATTAAGGGTAAAAATGATATTAATATTACCCTAACACTTGTCCTAATTCTATTGGACAAGTGTATCTCGACCAAAAACAACCTTAGGAATAAAATATTATCATTTAGATCCACTTGGATTAGATTAGGATATTTATTATTATTTAATCCAATGAAATGTTAAAAGAGTTAAAATCAAAGTTTATTTACTAAAACATTTTTAATATAGGGTTATACATAAGATAAAATCGATTGTAAAGATTAATTAGAAATAAAAAAAGATTTCCTAAATATTTATATTTTATTTATAATTTTTAGACATTGAATAATGTAATATATTTATGACACAATGATGATGCAGTAATTACAATAATAGTGAAAAATTAAAATAATTGATATTATAAATACCCAAATAAATACAATTTAAGACTTTTAATGAATTAACCTAATTTTTTAGGATAATATGACATATTAGGATTGAATTAATTGGATTTTTTCGAAGTAATCATTCTGTTATGAGTTTCACAAAAATCAAATGTTGAATAGTGTCAAAATTGACATAAAAGAGTTTTTAAATCAAATATTATATTATTAATTGATATTAAATTCCTAAAAATATACGGTTCGGCCAAGAGACTTATATCATGATAGGTATATCATTAATAGACCACTTGGGGGTCGCTTGGATGTATATAATATGTTTATTAACTATATAATATAAAAATACAAAGTGACATGGTAAATGTCAAACTAATTAACTAAGAGTTAAAACTAAAAGATAAGGTTAATATAGTAACCCAAACCTGTCTAAATTCTATTGGTTTAATGGTTTTAGACCTATACCCACCTTACCCTTTTAATAATAATCTTTGGAGCCATTAGAAACCAAATATGAATTTATTATAAATTAATATTTATAGCTTTTCCAAAGGTGCCCCTCACCCCTATTATAAAAGGGCACTCCTCTTCATTTTTTCACACCTTCAAAGTCTTTTGGATAGGCCAAACCCTGCCCAAATACTCTCTCAACTTCCCTCAATACAACCTAGGAGCCTTATTTTGATCATAAAGACAACCTATGGAGCCATTTTGATCAAATAAAAGGAAGAACCTAAAGAAGAGGTAATGTTTTCACCACCCCTTTCCAAGTTCCTTTCTTCTTCCACTTCTTCTTTATTTTTTATTACCATTCTAAAATAATAAATCCAGTATCTTATATATACTGTGATTTAATTATAAATATGGTACAACTATATTCAGTATTCTATCCACCCTTTGAATAACATGTCACCATACGTGCGTACGTACAACTTACCGTCTCCACGTCGTGGTGTAATTGTTATTTAATATATTATTATTTGGGTGGATATAATAATGATGTGTAACTCATGAAACTAACAAATATAACATGATAATGATTCTTTATATATGATATACCATCCAATTATATATTATTTTAATATCATAAGAATGATATTGTCGCTCGTGCGTACGTACGGACTACCGTCTCCGCGAACGTGATGAGATTCATTCTCTATCATATCCATTAAAGTATAATTATCATTTTACAATTTAAAAATAATTTTTAGGGACATGATATCATTCTGGATATGAATAAGATACAACCTATCCATGAAAAACATGGCTTACATAACAAAACCTATAAAAGAAAACGAGTAAGTTCACACCTGAAATGACAATAATTCTAAGATATTATTAACAAAGAAATGTTAAAAGATCATATATGATATCATATTAATGTATATTATTCATGAATAATTTAATAACAATTATTTAAACATTATACAGGTGGTTAACCTACCACCAACCAAGGAAAAGTACAAGGTAAGGGATCCGACCTCTCTCTTTCTTTTCAAGTACTCTCTTTTATGTCATTTCATTTATGCTCCATATTATTATGTTGGAGGATGTTCTTTTATATTCACCATACTGTAATTTTTATTTCCATATGATGAGAGACCCACTCTTACTCTCATCAATTCATTTTAAAAGATTTTTAGTGGGGTTGTTAGGCTGCCGAAATTTTGTAAGGGATTTTCTTATCTCACTTTCAATTCCGTGAGATTTCCATTGTTCGCCACTAAATTATTGAAATTGGTGTATTGTGTACTGGAATTTGATATATATTATCATGATTCTATTTATATTAATGTTATTCTCTAAATAATTTGGTGGTTATTAAATTTTGGTCATATGACTCAGTTGATTACAATGTGGTAAGGGGTTTCTTATCTCAATTTAAATTCTGTGAGATTTCCATTATTCAACACTTATTTATTGCATGTGGTGTGTGTACTGCCCATGTTTGTATTCATTGTGTAATATAATTTATTTCATGTATATTTACATCATCATTGTATGATCCTTCTTTCATTGGTGTATGTTTTGTATGTTACCAAATCAATAAGGTAATTTGAAATTTCAATTTCCATTTATTCGGCTTTACGCAAACTTCATTGATTATTTTACTCCGAGATTATGTGTGGAATAAATATTCATTTTCATATGTCATAATTTCAACTCCCCTTTCCTATGGATATACTTCTGATATAGATAATCACTCAATTGATAATTTCTCAAGTCCTTGATATGAATTTGGTAAGAGTAATTTTAACTCACTCTCCATTTGTTGAGTTAAACATCCAATTCATTGGTGTTGTTTATATAAGATTACGTGTGAATATTATTTGATTGATTTACACTGAATATCCAATTATATTTACTGTATTTATATTTTTCACACATAACTATGTCATTGATTTATCTTTAACCTAAGGATACGTCCTTTATGGGAGATTTCATCTCAATTTACATTCCATTGAGACTTCTTTGATGTTATACACCAAATCACTTTTATGTGGTGTATATAATGTACTTTGACATAGTATATCATGAATCCCTTTATTCTAATGATATTACAAAGTTTTTATTACCTTAATTATTTGTATTCATGTGTCTCTCTTTTGGTTAGAAACTCTAACTAAAATACCTTTTTTAAATGTTTTAAAGACATATTATTCTAATTCTTTCTCATTAATGTCCATGTTTTAAAAATGGTTTAAAGATTTATTTATATGGACATTAAAGTTTTAAAATTAAAACTCCTTTTATAAGTTTCAATGTGGTATGCGACACTTTTATTCAAAAATCTATTTTTAAATGGATTCATGACAAATAGTGTGAATTTTAAATGATTTCAAGAAAAAGGGGGATATTTCTCTCAAATAGTTCTAATGATTATTTTCATCTATGTCAACATCCTTCATTATTATTAATTGAGGTTAATGTGATACAATACAATCTTCCATATTGTATCAAATGAGTTATGTTTGACTGTGGATGTGCTATTTTTATACCATTCAAGGTTTTTGGTTAAAGTATTGACATTTCGTATGCTAGTTTTAATACGAATGTTTATGTTATGATTAAACCTGTTCAATTGAGGAATGCATTGGACTTAGTATGTGACGAGTGGAGCCCGCTATAGCTCCTTGATGCATCGGTAGGTCTAATGAGAAAAACTAGTGTCTTGGCACAAGGCCTTGGCAAAATCTTATTTGTAGTCTTGGCATGAGACCTTGGCTATGTGGTTATGATAGTCTGGAATTATGCATTCCATCATTATGAAAGTGGTTATTGATATTGAATGTGGTTGTTCGACTAGTAGAATATCAATGTGAATAAGTAAATGGCATTATTTCATCTTATCTTTGCCATATTATGCTGAAGTTTAAGTTTAAAAGGCTTTTTTTAGTTATAAATTGCCTTAAGTGTTTATGCTTATCTATGAAAGCTTCTGCTATAATGTTATCCTTACTGAGCATCTGAGTTCACCCTTTCAATTTTTTTTATTTTTACCAGGATTATGAAGAAGTAATTTATGAATGACTTGCAGGGATAATATTAGGGGATATGAAGACAAGATGTTTTTTTGATGTAATGTACAACTTTATGAATGTATCTTGTGTTTCCAAGGCTACTAAACTAATCGATCTTTTGAGACTTGATATTTCATGTGATCATTCCAATGTTATGTAATAATGCACCGACTCTGGGTAACTGGGGTCGGGGTATTACATAAAATCCGAAAATCATTTTAAAATAAAGTAACATTTCTTGACTTTCCAAGAGTGCCCCTTCTCCCTCTTATAAAAGGCAACCACCTCTACCTCCTTACCCACACCTCTCACGTCATTTACTCGGCCAAGATCTGCTCATTTTATCTCTCCACATCCATCTACTCATCCTAGAAGCCATACCTTAGGCAGTAATCTCTTCAAGTAAACCTTTTGGTTCAAACCAAATGGAGTTACCCGATTTTAAGGTAATGTCTTCACTTTTGTTCTTTTTTTAGTTTACTTCTCCAACCCCCTATACTCTTATTATTACTTTATTTTGTAACAAAACCATTACATTCAATATACTAGGATGTTTTTATGTGAAGTATTTGAGCTACAATTACACACACCTTCGTCTAATGGTTAAAGAACATACTGTTTCTGTGGATGGTGAATTTCTACCTAACGAAACGATGATTGTTCAATATTATTTTAACACCTTCAAAGGTGGCCATTAAGATGTCACTATATTAATATATGATATATTATATGTTTATTTTTTCCTTATTCTTCTGTATTTTTTCATTTATGGCATACCTTTATGGTTTCCATTATGGGTAAACGCGATATCTTCATTTTAGGAAGTGCGGACTACCACCCCCTCTAAGTGATTTGATTCGTTAATTCCATATGTGAGACGTGTAATGGATGAAGTTAATGATATTATATATGATATTATACTGGAATTATAATATACCTTTATATCATTATGATTTCACTCCATTAAGTAAGAAATAGAAATGAAAGTAGCGTTCATGCGTACATACGACTTACCATCTACATGAACTCTGCATTTCATTTCTTACCTCTAAATTTTATGTAATATTATAAATTCATGTATATACTAGATATATATTATATATATGATATCTACATCATGAATATAACTCTGGATATAATGAACCTTTGACCACATGAACAACAAGTAATTATAAGAAGTCCATTTTTGGCTCAAGTACCAAAGATAGACAAAACGACTGTTATTAACATAAATAATTACATAGTGTTCATAAAATGCTAATAAGTGATATAAAAGGAATGTTGAACTTGAAAAAGGTTCTTAAGAAAGTAGAAATTAACTTAATTTTTTTATTCAGGTGATTAAAGAATGATCGTGTCATGTCGGATACGAGGTAAGGGAACTCGTCTCAATCTCCTTTCATTGAGGCTTATTTTGTTTTATACACAACTTTCTTTTATACAGTGTATAAACCCCTTTTACTTTTATGTTTACTCAAAAGGAATCTTTTTTATATGAAGCGTTTACTAAACGAAAAAATGGAATGTTTTTTTTGTCGCACGTATGCGGTGACGACGAATTCTACACTGTCGTGACTATTATTTGAGTTTCGTCATCCTCTACAAGCCATAAATTTATTTTTAAAAAAAAATACCTTGTTTTAATTTTCTTTTATTTTGGTATTGAAAATGGTTTTGATAATTTTTTTATGTGTTATTGATATCTTGTGACTGAAATGTGGAAATGTTATGTTTCCTTTATGCATGTTTTATTTGATACGATTATGTTATGGTTCTTGGGAATTGTTTATGAAGACGGGTGGTTCTCTGATATACTAAGGGCGGGTGAGCCCGATATAGCTATCCAATGCATTGGATAATGCGAAGGGGTTAAACGTTAAGGTTTATCCGAAGATATTTAGGGAATATACTGTGATGGGTATTCCAAACGTAAACATGAGGGTTACTCCCTACATAAGAATGTTATGAATTCCTCAAGTTACATTTATGTCTTATGATGTATATGAGTTATTCATAAATCTTATGATTTCATGAGGTATGTTAATGTGCTTCTGTTTTATGAGTAGATTATGATTTCATTGATACTTATTTATACATGTACTAATGTTTTATTTCTGTATTTTTATATCCCTTACTGAGCTTTTTATGCTCATCCCAGGTTTATGAAATGTTTTTCACAGGTCAAAGGAAAGGTACATGATATGATGATAGTGTTAAGGAAGTGTCATGAAATAATCCATGTTTTGTTATAAATATGTTTCAGTTGATGGAAAAAACTGAATACTGTCTTTTATGTAACCACTTTGTTAAAATTTTGAATGTAATGAATGATTTGTGATCTAATTCTCTAAAACTCAAAACCTGAAAAGATCCTCAACGTGTATTCTTGAAATAACTCAATATTAAGTAAGGTTTAAGGTTGGGTCCTTATAGCTGCCCTGTCAAGACCCTTGGAATGTCTAGAGATATGCAGTGTAATTAACTGATGTCTATAACAATATGGCATAGGGAATTATATTCAAGAACAACGTTTTTATATTTAAGGGAGACACAGACTAGGTAACAATTTCTAAGGAGGAATCCACAAAAAAAGAACTGACATCCCATCATCCCATATAGATCATGGAGAAAATATCCTAGAATAAGGAATGGATGCCACCCACATTTGGAAGTGGGAATGCAGGGAAATAGTTGTGCATCCTCGATAGACAGATATTTATGCCCCTCTGAAAGTGTCGAAAACAATGAATAAATATTCATGATAGATTCTTGAAAAATACATCTTTAAAATTTCAGTTTTTTAATTTTAAAATTCTTTCTCCCTTGATTCATGGGATTATACCAATTATAATATTGATTATTATGAAATATTTATAGCTGTATTAATTAATTTGAATTTTTTTGATATATAGGTTGTTAGTGTGCTTACTTATTAGACTCATGTGAGCATGTTTTTTAATACACATTAAATGATGAATACATGGAAATGATTCTTATGGGAAAACTACATTAGAAAATATCTTTTGTAGTTTATTGAAGTCACATACTTATAATGCTTTAGGAAAAAAGGAAATGTAACAGATTATAATTTGTGAATTTATCAAGGATGAATAAATATTTATATTGATTTTAATAGAACCAATGAAAACTATGAATTATACTATAGGATAATGATAATTTCAAACTATACTCTTCTACACATTGTTATGATCACTAATGTATCAATCTAGGATAGAGAACATCCTACTAATCTTTTACCGCTATAGAGAACGCAGTTGCCTCAATACCTATATTGCTCACTATTCATGTGGTTCTGTGGGGCCTTATTGTTTATTTTTTTGTTTTGGTACTAAATCATATTGGGTAACACTAACCATTATAATTTAGTATTTTAAGGCACCCCAAATAAAAGGAAATTTCATGTTCTTACATATTCAGTAAAAATAATGGAGATTTAGTTGTTCCTTGGTATGGATAAAGGTTGGGTTTGTTTCTTCCACCACCTAAAAAGGATGCTAGTTTTGTTGTACCTCCATAAGATAAAAAGATAGTCTTCTGTTGTGCCTATTTGTATTAATAAGGCATTGTAAAGGGTAATTACTCCCAATAAGAATTCAGATAATACATTTTTAATGGGTTTCATTTCTATCAATGTTTGAGAGAAGTGCAGAGTAGACATTAGATTAATTTGATCCAAACTACTATAAATATTATCAATTTCTATTTTTGATTTTATTAATATATAATTATATTAATTAAAACAATTTTAAAAAAAATTAATGTGTTCTATTCTCCCCCTCTTGAATATTCCATAATCTCCCTTCACTACGTAACAATTGGTATTGGAGCTTCGACTTGAAGGGATTTATTAGATAAAATATTTACTTTTTTCACTTTTTCTACCTTGTATAAACTAGAATTAACTCTCTAATGTTACAACATGAATATAACTATCCCATAATTACCTTATTTATTTAATGTATTACATTAAATATATCCCCATGACCTTTTTTGATAAGAGATTTAGAGAATTTGGATTAGTCAAAAGCTAATGAATCCTATGTATTTCTCCCCCAATGGAAATTTTTCAAACTAAATAATATTATTATTAATCTATAATATGACTTTAACATCTTCCACACATTTATTACAGATGTTATTCTTCTAGATATATCATGTGTAATAATTTTCATAATTACCTATGGAAATTGGAACATAAGAAGGGTGAGCACAAACAATCAATAAGGGGAAACTTAAATCATATGATATCAATGAATAGAAATGTCATTAATAAATGGAAAGAATAAATAAGGATCAAATAATTCAATATAAAAAATCAAGTGAACCTAAAATAAATAAATAGATAATATAACAATATAATTAATCACTTGGACAACCCTAACTAAATTGATGGTGATGTAATGCATAATTTCTAGCAACTTGATCTTTACCATCAAAGCCTCCGCTAAGATATTATTCATTACATAAATACTAAATTTACGACATCATTCGTTTCATTGAGGGTACAACCAAGATATCATTCTTATATTGGTTTGGAAAGCACAACATTGCCAAAAACAATGTCTAATAAAACCAATTGATGCATCGAGGGGCTATATAATACCAGGCCCCACCCATCATCTATTTAAGTCCAATGAATTCACCATATGGAATATATGAATGTCAATAAACTACTAAAAAAATTTCATATACAACGTTAGCCTTTATTTGAGCTAGATTGATGTACTGATAATGGACTACCTTTATCAGTTCTTTTTTTTAGCATTGAAATAGGAAACATTTATCAATGCTTTATTTTTAGCACTGATTAAGGCATTATTTTTTAGGGAATTTTCTATCACTGATTAAGGTCCCGATAACCCACACGAGTCACATATCAAAATAAAAGATGTTCATCCTTTTATTTATATATAATTCCTCCACAAGTTATGCTCACAAGCCTACCGTGGGGATGGGTTCCTACATACAATATATGCACACTCCATTGGGCGCACAAACATGTATGGTCCTTTGGCCAATCTATGCTTATCGTGGGCTTTTTCCAACTTTCATATGCACAGCCGAGTCCTACCTGACTAGGCCCATAACACTATTTTTTAATATATACATATAAAATAAAAAATTCAACCATTAAATATATTATGTAATTTAAATAATTAAACAAATAAAAATTTAAAATGAATAAATTTAAAAAATAGTAAAAGGCCCTATTAATTAAATAGCTACTAATAACATTAATATATATATATATTAAATATCAATAAATAGTATAAATTAAATATAGATGTATAAAATGAGTAAATTGAAAAAAAATACACGTATTAAAAATATTTACTGAACTGGAATAATTAACCAAATAATAATTGAAAATGAAAAAATTAAAAATACTAATATTATAATAATTAAATAACTATTAATAACATTAAAATTAATATGTAGACATAAATAAAAAATATTAATAAATAGTATATATTAAATATAAATATAAAAAAGAATAAATTGAAATAATTAAAAAATTAAAATTAAAGATGATTAAATTTGAAAAAATTAAAAATTTATTAATTAAATAATTATTAATAAAAACGAATAAATTTAATATAAATACTTATAAAATATAAATATTAATAAATAATATATATTCAATATAGATATATTAAATAACTAAATAGTAATAATTAAAGTGAAAATAAAAAATTAATAAATTAGAAAATTATTAGAAAATTTATCAATGAAACAATTATTAATAAAAATGAATAAATTTAATATAAATATATATATATTAATTAGAAATAGTAATAAAAAATATTTATTAAATATAAATATATTATAATAATAAAATATAATATTTAAAACATATAAATGTTTTATTCATTTTTAATGGGTTATATATATAATTATTCATTAATATAGTTAATATTTTTCTTATAGAAATATATTCACATATATTTAAATATATATATATCAGTATATATATTACTTCCAAAATTTTTATTTATATAATAAAAAATATTTATGCTAACATTAAATAAGTCATATATTTAGTGAAAATGATTTATATTTAAAAAATAATATTAATTTCAAATATTTACTTATCATATCAAATAATGGGCATTTAATTAAATGTAATTTGGTTTTTCAATTTTACATATATCAAAAGTTTTTTACATTGTTTTCATGAATTTAGTTATATAATTAATGCATTTTGATATACAACAGACACACACACACAATATTTCTATAATTTATTTAGTTTTTAATATTCAACATACAATTATATTTATTGATATAATATATTTAATATATATTATGTTTCCAATCTGTAAAATTTATCATTTTTTATATTTTTAATCAATATATAATTCTTATTACATTGAAATATTTGTTTTATGATTTTTTCATTTTAATATAATTCATTAATTAATAATATTAATTTTTTATTAAATATTTGTTTTTAAAATATTCAGTTACATTCATTGATCAATAGGTTTGTAATTTTATCCATTTTTAATTTTTAATTACACAAGTTTGTTTATTAACATTTAATATTATAAATATTGTTGTATTTTAGATAATTAACTTGTATTCATTAACATTAATAAACATTATTTTTTAATTTTTAAAATTATCTATATAATTAATGACATTTTTTTTTAAATTTTCATTATTATTATTATTTATTTCATCAGTAGATGCTACATATTATATATTTCATTTGTTAATTTAACATATAACATTCTTTAATATATATATATATATAGATATTAATTTCACACAAACAAATATTTACACAATTAATGAAATATTATATAAAAAACAAACACATAATATTTATACAGTTTATTAAAATTTATATATTAATTTTATAATTTTATTTAGAATCATAATATATTTAATATATTTTTTTATCATTAAATTTTATTTATCTATTTTTTATATTATTATAGATATCATTTTTATTAATTTTTAATATATTTTTTATTGTTTTGGAATTTAATCATTTTCTAATATTTATTAATACATATTTATTTACTATGTTTTAATATTTTCAATACCTATTAATTTTCATTTCAATATATATCTATTTTTTAGTTTTTAATAATTAGTTTAATTAATAAAACTTATATAATTTTTAATATTTTTAAAGTCTATTCATTTTTGAATTATTCAATTTCACTCATTTTTAACATTCTGGTATTTAAGATTATATATTAAATAATAATTTCAAAAATATATTTAAAGATAAATATTTATGTATAATTATATTTTTAAATATATATTTACTAAATTTATAAAACTAGATATTTATAATTATAAATAAACAAATTCTCTTTTTAAATGTAGTTATATAATTATAAATGAAAAATTACATATTTAAATTATTATGAAATTATATTTAATATATTTAATTGATTAATATATTTAAAAAATATATATATTATATATATAATAATATAGGGCCATGGGGTGTTAGTTCAGTGGTACCTACTAGTTGTACCCCCCTCTCTCTATGTGAACAAGCAAATGCTTGAGTCCCACCCGACTCAGACACTCTACATCTTATAGAAAAGGTGATTCAAATTCATTGGCTAAGTTGGGTAAAATTTGGTGCACTCTGGTCCAGCCAGGGCCCCTAGTGGGAGGTGAGCGTTACTCATACACTCATTTATGTGGTTGGGGTGTGACTTAGTGGTTGGGGTGCCTCGTGATTATGCATCAGACCCGTGTTCAAATTCAGGTGGGAGAGGATTTGCGCTAGCCGGCGACGACATAGGTAGACAATGATGCAGGTATGACGCAGGTAGATAGTGATGTATGTATGATGTAGGCATGACATTGTACTCGGCCTTCAATCCAAATTTTAGGCCTTTGGTCCATGTAATGGGCTTCATAACCATTAAAATTTCGGGACATGTACTAAATAAATAAGGTTTGATGGGTGGAAATCTCTTGGTAGGGGAATGGTCTGCCTTTCTAGCCTGTGTGTGTGTGGTGTGTGTGTATTTAAAGTAATTGTACCCCCAAGAACCTAATATATATATATATATATTATGATATTAATATATTTATAATAATTAAATTATAATTAATATATTTAAATAATGAATATAATTAATCTATTTTTTTTGGATTTATTTATTGAATATATATAATGATATAAATATATTTATAAATAACAATATATTTATAAAATATATTAATTTATAACTATATTAATAAATATATATTTACTATATTTATGAAAGTATATATTTATAATTATAAATAAATAAATATACTTTAAAAAAATTATTTATAGAATTTAAAATAAATAATTATATATATAAAAAATTATTTAATTATAATAAACATATATAAATAATGAATATTTTTAATATGTTTATATTTATATTCATATTTATTTATTAGATACATATATAATTATATAAATATATATAATGATATAAATATTTTTATAGTTATATACAAATATATATAAGTATATTAAAAAATATATTTATCTATAAATATAATTATAAATATTTATAGAAAATACATCTTTATTGGTGATAATGTTTTAACTCAAAGAAAGATGTATTTTATCAGGGCTTGTTTAGAACAGATAAAGATATATATATATATATATCTTTCTATCAATGCAAAAAAAGCGATGATAAAGATTACTTTAGTTAATGATTATTAATTTAGTGCTGAGAAAAACCCTCTTTATCATCGATGTTTATGTAGCACTAATAAAATCGTCTCTCGTATGTTTAAAATAACCTTAACACAACTAATTTTAGTCACTCCTTTCACACTCTCACAGATGTCAAGTGCTGCCATCACTCCTTCAACCTTATCTTGGAGAAATCAATCCTTGAATCTAAGGTATTCTATTTTTCTCCTCCCCACTCATGGACGGCTTGTTCGGGTTCCACAGTGTGAATTAGTGCAGTGTTTTCATAGCGTGGTGCTCTCACGGGTTCCGTGGTTTCCTTTTCCTTAATTTTATCCTCTATCAATGTTCTTCTTTCTCCTCCCTCACTACATTATGCTATTTTTCCGAACTCTATGTAAAGACCCGTAAATTTCAAGGAAATTTTTTTCTTAATTTTCTTTGGAATATTAGAAGAATGCAGTTTCTGACGGCACCAGATTCCGAGGCCCGGTGTGCCCGGAATCATTTTCCGATGTTTGGCTCGGGTACGTTCAGTGAACGAACGAGCGGGTTTTTCTATCTTTTGAACCGGTGCTCGGAATCAAATTCCGAGGGCACCGATGTAATCGCATCGCCGGTACTTGGTTATAAATGCCTCTTACGGAGTTGCGTTTGCTCGGGTGTGGTTTTTAATTTTTGGTGTTAAGTGAAGAAAATAATATAAAGCGGTGCGACAACTTTCTTTTATTTCACTTAAATCCACTTAAAGCCACTTAAATCTTCTTAATCTAAGTTGAAGCGGATATGGTGGAACCCAAAATATCCTACCCTCTATGTAGGATATTTTTGTGGTGGGGCCCGAATGAGCCCCACCGATTCTATTCCCCTATGTAACGCACCCGCGAAAACTCCTCTTTAATGAAAGTCAACTGGTGCATTTTCTAAAACTCTTAAACGCTCCTATTAAATGGGAAGTTAAGTCCGTACCATTAATTCACTGAATTACTGGTTCGTTTCTAAACATTTTTTCAAACTGTTGGCATAATAATAAAATAAGACCAACACACTTTATTCTTGGGTTCGGTTTGTTGAGAGGATTTGGAGAAACTGTATCTTCATCCTCCTTTGCGAAGAATGTGAAGAACGCGAAGAACACGAAGAACGCCGGCCTTCGACCAAAGGCGAAGAAGAACTCCGAACCCTCAGAGATCGACGATGTGACGCCGTGTACCACGGTGCCGACGATTCTCCTCCCCCGACGTTCTTCTATGGCGATCCTTCCCCATGACAATCTTCGATCAACACCTAATTACCTTTGTGGATTTTATCCTTAACATGGATTTAATTCGTGAAATTAAATCTGTGTGTTTTCTTTAACCCTTGGTGATCGTCGACGTGACGCCGTATATCGCGATGATGTGACGCCCTTCCGCGACGCGACGATCCTCTTCTTCCGCGACGGCCAATTCCGCGAAGAACTCTCGTTCGACGACTACGGCGAGGTAGGGGTTTTATTTGAGAATAATATTATTATCCTTAACATGGATTTAATTCGTGAAATTAAATCTGTGTGTTTTCTTTAACCCTTGGAGATCGTCTACGTGACGCCGTATATCGCGATGATGTGACACCCTTCCGCGACGCAACGATCCTCTTCTTCCGCGACGGCCAATTCCGCGAAGAACTCTCGTTCGACGACTACGGCGAGGTAGGGGTTTTATTTGAGAATAATATTATTTCCCACGGCTGTTTCATTTTAAAACAAAGAACCCGGATCAAAGTTCAATTTTAATTTATTAAAATTTTGCCTGGTTCTGTTTTCATGTGTTAATTATTATTCCCAGTTGTTATCACCTAACGCGGAGGGTGCGGGCCAAACAAACACGGCACGAAAACCCTACGTAGTTTTTCGTTGACGCGTGGTTTAACTACGTTTACGAAATGGGATCGGAATGGCGATTGGTGGCCTTCGCTGCAAAGTTCGAATCCTGGGAGAACTGTAGGTGCAAACCGCAGGCAAAACGGTCCACTAGAGCGCATCCGGTGGTCCGCGGAAGTTCCCGCCGGCGCGCCACGCCGGAGGCGGCGGCCGGCAGTGGCCAACTGCCAGGAAGCGGCGGCGCCCGGCGCGCCGCCGAGAAGACCCGCCGCGGTTAAAGCTGCGGCGGAGAGGGCCGGTCCCATAGCCACGCGGGACCACAGGGAAGGGACGCGGCCTTGCACCGCGTTCGGTGACACGGAGAGGCCCCCACGTGGGGTCGCGACTCTCCTTCATGTGGGACCAGCGCACCCCCTCCCGCGACTCGGCCGTGACAGCCGAGCCGACCCGCTGGCCGGGCCGGGTCGCATCCAGGCCGGGCCGGGCCACCATGGTTGGGCCGGGCCGCGCCCAAGCGGGCCGGACCTAGACCCGGGTCGGGTCGACCCGGTTTGGGCCGACCTGGGGGGTCTCGGGCCGGGTCGGTCCGGGCCCGAAACCCCATTTTCGGACCTTTTCGGTATTTTTCTCATAACTTGAGCTATGGGCCTCCGATCGACGCTGAGTCGACGGAGATGCGATCCTTGGATCGAGACGGTCATTTCAGTATATCGCATTCAAGGTTTCAGAGTACTTTGGGTTTGGTCGGGTCGGTTCGTACACGAGACGAACCAGGCCCTCGGAGTGGAAACACTTATATCTTGAGCTCCGGACGTCCGATTGACGTGCCATCGACTTTATTGAATTTCCTAAGTGAGAGGAATATTTTGGCTTAATCCGCATGAGATTTGGACGCAGGTGGAGTATGGTCGGGTTGTTTTTGCCTTAAAAACCAACCGGGCCCCTGGGACGAAAAAGCCAATAACTATGAGACCGAGCGTCCGATTGACGCGCCGTCTGCGACGTTGAGTTCCTGTTGAGGATACAAAACTTTTGGATACATCAACTCTGGACTATGTGTCAGTTGATGTATTAGCCTCTTGGCTCGTGGAGCAGACCCTCCCGAACGAGCTTGCTGTGTGCGGGAACCCTAGAGCTGGCTGCGACTGCATATGCGACGACGACGACTGTGCGGAGATCCTTAGTGGATTCGACGGCGACGAATACAGCACTCAGCGATCCTACGTGGATCAGTGCTACAGATCCTGTGTGGGTCTGATCCTGTGTGGGTCAGCACTCAGCGGTCCTGTGTGGGCCAGCGCCTATAGATCCTGTGTGGGTCTGATCCTGTGTGGGTCTTTGTGGGGGTTGGTTACCTATCGATCCTGTGTGGGTCAGATCCATTGTGGGTCATTGCGGGGGTTAGTTACCTATCGATCCTGTGTGGGTCAGATCCTTTTTGGGTCATTACGGGGGTTAGTACCTATTGATCCTTTGGGGATCCGACGAATTAGATGAATCAGTGGCAATACCTGATCATCTCTATCGTCATACAAATAAGTATACTTGTGTGAGATGATTCCTGTTTTGCTTTCCTTTTTGGATTGTGTTGAGGTATCCTACGTGGATTTATGTTTTTCTTTCCTGTGTGGACTTGGTTGTACTTGATCTCGGATGTTGGAGCCGAGCGAGAATTGAAGACTTAGGTATATGTATGGGCATATACCTAATAAGTGTCAGATTTTACTTCTTGATTGTATCTTTACATTTTGGATTATCCTTTGTGGATTCTAGGAGACCTTCGGGGGTCTCGGGGTCCCTACTGAGTAGCTTATACTCACCCCTACACGGGCTATGCCCACACTACGTTCTGTTGGTTGCAGACGACGGACAACACTGATCGTGGTTGAGGATTGCGGAGCAGGACGGTACCTGGAGGAGGACCACCGGTGGGACGTACTCGGAGCGGTCGGCTGGACCCGAGGAGCTGTGGAGGCTATCTGTACCCAACCTTCAGGTGGGATTTCCAGTGGACAACTCGACGTTGCGGCTTTACCTTTCAGTTTCTCTTTTCCCTTTCGAGTTGTACTTTACTTCTAGTTTGGGTTTGTATTATGGCCCACTTAATTTTCCGCACTTACTTTTGTACTCAGTTGTTACTTAGTATTTTACTTCTACTGCTTTCTTTCTCTGTGGTGTTTGTTTACTTTACAAAGGCAATGCCTTCCATTTTTATCTGGAATTTCTCCTTGGTGCTAGTCGACAGCCCCTGGCCTATGGAAGGTGGGCTTGGGGTAGTCACGACACGGGCCCCGAGGACGGGTCGTGACAAATTGGTATCAGAGGAGTTCGGTTCTACCGCAGAACATGGGACTATGATCTTTTTCTATGTGAAGCAATAGTGTTTAGTGTATTGGGTGTGGTTAACAGTTCAGGGAGTCTAGTGTTGGTGCGGTGGCCGACGTATCCGTACACCAGGACCCTGACGTCTGATTTTCGACTTAATGCACGAAAACATTGATTGCATGTGTGTTTCATGTTTTCTTTGTGATTACTTTGTGTCACCTCACCAGGTATACTGTTCTGACCGTGGCACACCTGTTTCCTTCTAAGGATGGCCCCACGACGGCATCCAGCTTGGGTTCCGAGAGTTAAGTGTGACGATAGCCCGCCGAGCGACGAGGCTTCAGTACAAGGCCCTTTGACAGCTGATGCACCAGCGGTACCTCTACCCGCCGAGCCACCGATGCTTCTAGCCCCAGCCACTGACGATGCACGCCGCCTTAGTGCACTGCATGAGTTCCAGCACCAGCGACTGCTCAGATTCCATGGGGAGATGGACCCCCAGGCAGCCGAGGACTGGCTGGAGGAAATGGTACAAGTTTTCCGGTTAGTGAGGACACCGGTAGACCTCATGGTGATCCTCGCAGCGAGCCTACTGTACGCGGCAGCGGGCCAATGGTGGAGCTTGATGCTCCAGGTGCACGATGAGGCTTCTCTTCTCCGGATGGAATTTGAGAGCCTCTTCCGCTTGGAGTTCGTCCTAGCCACCCTCCATGTGGTGCACATACATGAGCTTCTTCAGCAGCAGCAGGGCAACTTGACGGTCGCCCAGGCTCGGCGAGATTTACTGATCTCTCGCGCTACTCGACAGACATGGTACGCGACCCATTCTTTAGGTCCCGGACCATTGAGCAGGGTTTTATACATTAGATCAGGGAATCACTGATCTCTCTCAGCATTCCAACCCAGGCAGGAGTACTGGAGCAAGACCTTTTGATCGAGAGCTTTCTTGCTGAGTCTACACCAGCGGCAAGACCTACCGCGGGGTGGCACGTAGCAGAGTCTTCTGCAGCAGGCAGTCGACGGACGACTCATGGGTCCAGGAAGACCAGACCCTCTTGAAGACGACCTCAGGACACTGGCTCAGCAGTACGGGGCATACAGCTTGGAGCCAGTCTTTCAAGAGGTAGGCAGTGCTACACATGCGGCGGGCAGGGTCACATGGATCGTGACTACCTGACATAACGTGCTGAGGAGCAGTAGACGGTTGAGGGGCCACTGAGGAAGAGGCAGAGGGTCGGCCGTGGCGGTCTGCAGGGAGCAGGAAGACGAGGCAGAGGATCTGGCCGAGCAGCAGGTGGTGGGCGAGGCTTTGAGGCTCTACCACCACCACCACCAGGAGGTCCACCCCAGCCACAGGGAGCTGGCGGGAAGAGACAGGCACAACTCCAGGCAGCGGAGGACTACGACCACAGAGTGCCTGAGATGATTCGAGGTATTATCTGTGTCTATTACACCCTTTCTGCAGTTCTTATAGACACATGAGTGAGTCACTATTTCATAGTCGCTGCCCTTGTTTGGAGATCAGAGATTCCGACAGAGCCGTTGGCTCGATCCTTATGGCTAGAGACTCCTACAGGAGTAGAATCGACGATTACGCACTGGTTCCGGCAGTGTGAGCTTACTCTAGGAGGCGAGAGATTCAGATGGGATCTTCTTGTAGCAGCGTCGAGGCCTTACGATGTCATCTTGGGCATTGATTGGTTATCTACAGTCCATGCTCAAATCGACTATTTTAGGCGCAAGGTGCAATGTGTATGCACCGACGGGAGCAGGTTCACCTTCACTGGAAAGAAGGGAGCCTTTGTAGAACAAGATGGAATCTCATAGAGGAGATGAAAACCCATCACTCATCAGTTGGCTAGCCTCATCCAAGGAGCAGTTGACGTGCAGAGTCCTAGTTTTCCTGTAGTGGTGGATCAGTATGCGGACGTCTTTCCCGAAGACGTTCCAGGACTACCTCCACGTAGAGAGGTAGAATTTTATATTGATATGTACCCTGGGACAGCCCTGATATCCACTCCAGTATATCGGATGGCCCCCGCTGAGCTTCAAGAGCTACGGGTAAAGTTTGAGGACTTGCAGGGCAAGGGTTTCAGCCGACCTAGTGTTTCACCCTGGGCTTCCCTGATATTGTTCGCCAAGAATGCGGACGGAAGCTTGAGACGTTGTGTCAACTATCGTCACCTGAACCAGGGGACAGTGAGGAACAAGTATCCGCTACCGAGGATTGATGACCTCTTCGATCAGCTCAAGGGAGCACAGTGGTTGTCGAAGATAGACCTCAGGTCAGGCTATCATTAGCTCAGAGTTCGAGACGAGGACGTGTAGAAGACGACCTTTAGATGTCAGTATGGCCACTATGAGTTCTTGGTTATGCCATTCGGTGTAACCAATGCTCCAGTGGTGTTCATGGGCCTCATTAACAGGATATTTCAGCCATACCTCGATCGATTTGTCGTGGTCCTCATCGACGGCATTTTGATATACTCGACGACTGGGGAGGAGCACGCCTACCACTTGTGGGTTTTACTAGACACACTCCGAGAGCACCAGATTTATGGAAAGCTCTCGAAGTGTCAGTTTTGGATACTCAAGGTCCACTTCTTAGGGAACGTCATCTCTGAGGCGGGAGTTGCAGTGGATCCTGCGAAGATCGAGGCAGTGCTAGCTTGGGAGCCACCCAAGAGCATGATGGGGGTGCGAAGTTTCTTGGGACTAGCTAGATACTATCGGAGATTTGTGCCAGACTTCTCCAGTGTTGCGACACCACTCTCATCTTTGACGAAGAAGGGGAAACCCTTTGCGTGGTCATACAGATGTCAGCAGAGCTTCCAAGAACTGAGACATAGATTGACCAGCACCCCTATGTTGAGGTTGCCTGAGGAGGGAGTAGGGTACGTAGTCTGCTACTATGAATCAGGGACCGGACTCGGATGTGTCCTAATGCAGGACTGGGAGGTCATAGTCTATATATGACGTCAGTTGAGGCCGCATGAGCAGAACTACGCTACCCATGACCTGGAGTTAGCAGCATTGGACTTCGCTCTGAAGACATGGCGACACTATCTGATGGGCGAGCGCTTTACAGTCTTTTCTGGCCATCAGAGTCTCAGGTAAATCTTCTCTCAGAAGGACCTGAACCTGAGATAGCGGCGATGGCTTGAGTTCCTCCAAGACTATGACTTTGAGATAGTCTATACTCGTGGGAAGGGGAACGTGGTAGACGATGATCTCAGTAGGAGGACGAGCATTCAGCTACATGAGGAGGCGACTGAGCAGATAGCCGCTTTGAAGATATATTTCATGGATAGATATGGAGCAAACTTCCTTCAGTCTCTCACAGTCACCTCTCCACTACTGCTACGGGTCAGAGAGGCGCAGCGTGGGGACAGTGACTATGAGACGCGGTGTGCACAGATATCCTCAGGACAGGCACCTGACGGTTTCTCCTATGGAGCAGAGCATGACATCCTTTTTAGAGGATGTGCATTGGTACCTATCGCTTTACAAGAGGAGATGCTGAGAGAGTTTCACACTTCCCCTTTGGAGGTACATCCGGGAGTGGCAAAGATATACCAGGATCTCAGACGACAACACTGGTGGTCGGGCATGAAGAAGGCTGTGGCGGAGTTCGTTTCTCGATGGCTCACCTGACAGTAGGTGAAGGTAGAGCATTAGGTACCATCAGGCTTGGTACAACCCTTGGAGGTCCCGGAGTGGAAGTGGGACACGATATCTATGGACTTCGTGACTGGACTTCCACGCACTTCCAGAGGTCACGACTCCATTTGGGTGATTGTCGACCGACTCATCAAGTCGGCTCACATCTTACCCATTAGAGAGCAGGGCTCAGTGGAGAACATGGAATGTATCTACATTCAAGAGATTATATTACTTCACGGTGTGCCATCATCCATCGTCTCCGATCGAGATGCTCGCTTTACTTCCCGACTTTGGAAGGGTTTGTAGGAGGCGTTCGGGACGCAACTACGTCTGAGCACCGCCTTTCACCCTCAGACGGATGGTCAGACGGAGAGGACCATTCATACTCTCGAGGACATGCTCCGCGCATGTGTCATTGACTTTGGTCGTAGCTGGGAGGACCACCTACCCTTAGTAGAGTTTGCGGACAACAACAACTACCACTCCAACATCGGGATGACACCCTATGAGGTGTTGTACGACAGACCTTGCAGATCTCCTTTGTGCTGGACAGACCCTGGGGTGTCAACACTTTTGGGACCAGAAATGGTCCGGGCCACGACAGAGAAGGTCCAGGTCATCCAGGAGTGGATGGGGATAGCTCAGAACCGACAGAAGTCTTATGCTGACAGAAGGCGGAGGACACTAGAGTTCGAGGATGGCGACCACGTCTTCTTGCGTGTCTCACCTCGACGTGGTTTACGGAGATTTGGATGAGGCGGAAAGTTGTCTCCATGCCTTATCAGACCATTCCAGGTCCTCAGCAGGATTGGCGAGGTGGATTATCGCCTGGATCTACCACCTCAGTTGCACCGGGTACACGATGTCTTCCACGTATCTCAGCTGAGGAGATATGTGCACGACCCAACGCATATCATTGACCATGGGGAGTTGGACGTTGATGATGGGGAGACGTTTGCGAAGGTCCTAGTGGAGATCAAGGATCTACAGGAGCGGGTCCTACGTGGAAGGTCGATTCCTCTAGTGCGCATCATATGGCAGCACGAGAACCTCTAGGAGAGCACTTGGGAGCGGGAGTCTCAGATGCGTGCTCAGTACCCACTTTTGTTTCCCTAGTTTATGATGTTTCTTTACGAGGGCGTAAAGCCCTGAGGTGGGAGTGATGTAAAGACCAATAAATTTCAAGGAATTTTTTTCTTAATTTTATTTGGAATTTTACAATAACGCAGTTTCTGATGGAACCTGATTCAGAGGCCCGGTGTGCCCGGAATCATTTTCCGAAATTTGGCTTGGGAAAGTTCAGTGAACGAACGAGCGGGTTTTTCTAACTTTTGAACCGGTGCTCGGAATCGAATTTTGAGGGCATTGATGGAATTGCAGTGCCGGTAATTTCTTATAAACGCCTATTCAGGAGTTGCGTTTTCTCGGGTGTGGTTTTTAATTTTTTGCGTTAAGTGATGAAAATAAAATAATGTGGTGCGAAAACTTTCTTTTATTTCACTTAAAGCCACTTAAAGCCACTTAAAGCTTCTTAATCTATGTTGAAGTAGATATGGTGGAACCCAAAATATCCTACCCTCTAGGTAGGATATTTGTGAGGTGGGCCCCGCACGAGCCCCACCGTTTCTTTTCCCCTATGTAACGCACCCGCGAAAAATCCTCTTTAATGAAAGTCAACTGGTGCGTTTTCTAAAACTCTTAAACGCTCCTATTAAATGGACAGTTAAGTCATTACCATTAATTCACCGAATTAATGGTTTGTTTCTTAACATGTTTTCAAACTGTTGGAATAATAATAAAATAAGACCAACACACTTTCTTCTTGGGTGCGGTTTGTTGAGAGGATTTGGAGAAACTGTATCTTCATCCTCCTTTGCGAAGAAAGCGATGAACGTGAAGAACGTCGGCCTTCAATGAAAGGCGACGAAGAACGCAAAACCCTCAGATATCGACGACGCGACGCCGTGTACCGTGACGCTGACGATTCTCCTCCCCCGACGTTCTTCTGTGGCGATCCTTCCCCATGACAATCTTCGATCAACACCGATTGAGGTAGGGGAATATGGATATTTTTAATTTCCTTTGTGGATTTTATCCTTAACATGGATTTAATTCGTGAAATTAAATCAATGTGTTTTCATTAACCCTCGGAGATCGTTGACGCGACGCCGTATACCGCGATTACGCGACGCGCTTCCGCGACATGACGATCCTCTTTTTCCGTGACAGTCAATTCCGCGAAGAACTCTCGTTCGACGACTACGACGAGGTAGGGGTTTTATTTGAGAATAATATTATTTCCCATGGTTGTTTCCTTCTAAAACAAAGAACCCGGATCAACGTTCAATTCTAATTTTTTAAAATTGTGCCTGGTTATGTTTTCATGTGTTGATTATTATTCCCAGTTGTTATCACCTAACATGGAGGGTGCAGGCCAAACAAACACGGCCCGAAAACCCTCCGCAGTTTTTCATTGATTCGTGGTTTAACAGAGTTTAAGAAATGGGATCGGAATGGAAATTGGTGGCCTTCACAGCAAAGTTCGGATCCCATGAGAGCCATAGGTGAAAACCACAGGCAAAACAGACCACCGGAACGCGTCCGGTGGTCAGCGGAAGTTCCCGCCGGTGCCGGCAGCGACCGGCCGCTAGGAACCCGCGGCGCCCGGCTCGCCCCCGGGAAGACCCGCCACGGCTGAAGCCGGGGTGGCGAGGGCCGGTCTTGTGGCTGTGCGGGACCGAGGGGAAGGGACGCGACCTTGAGCCGCGTCCGGTCACACGGAGTGGCCCCCACGCGGGGTCACGGCTCTCCTTCACGCGGGGCCAGCGCACCCCCGCCCGCGGCTCGGCCGTGACAGCCGAGCTGACCCGCCGACCGGTCCGGGTCGCGCCCAGGCCGGGCCGGGCCACCCTGGCCGGGTCGACCGGGTTCGGGCTGACCCAGGGGGTCTTAGGCCGGGTCGGTCGGGGCCCGAAACCCCGTTTTCGGACCTTTTCGGTCTTTTCCTCATAACTTGAGCTACGAGCCTCCGATCGATGCGCCGTCAGCGGCGATGTGATCCTTGGATTGAGACGGTCGTTTTAGTATATTTCATTCAAGGTTTCAGAGTACTTTAGGTTTGGTCAGGTCGGTTCGTACACGAGACTAACCGGGCCCTCGGAGCGGAAACACTTATATCTTGAGCTCTGAACGTCTGATTGATGTGACGTCGACGATTTTGAATTTCTCTAAGTGATACGAATCTTTTGGCTTACTCCACCCACGGTTTGGACGCAGGTAGAGTACGGTCAGGTTGGATTTGCCTTAAAAACCCACCGGGCCCCTCAGACGAAAAAGCCAATAACTCTCAGACCAGGCGTCCGATTGACGCGCCGTCTTCTATGTTGAGTTCCTGCTGACGATACGGAACTTTTCGATACATCAAATCTGGACTATGTGTCAATTGATGTATCAGCCTCTCGGCTCGTGGAGTAAACCCTCCCGAATGAGCTTTCTATGTGCGGGAACCCTAGAGCTGGTTGCGAATGCGTCTGCGACGACGACGACGACTGTGCGGAGATCCTCAGTGGATTCGACGGCGATGACTACAGCACTCAGCGATCCAACGTGGATCAGTTCTACAGATCTTGTGTGGTTCTGATCCTGTGTGGGTCCGCACTCAGCGGTCCAGTGTGGGTCAGCGCCTACAGATCCTGTGTGGGTCCGATCCTGTGTGGGTCTTTGCGGGGGTTAGTTACCTATCGATCCTGTGTGGGTCAGATCCTTTGTGGGTCATTTCGAGGGTTAGTTACCTATCGATCCTGTGTGGGTTAGATCCTTTGTGGGTCATTGCGGGGGTTAGTACCTATCAATCCTTTGTGGGTCCGATGACTTCGATGAATCAGTGGCAATACCTGATCATCTCTATCGTTATACAAAGAAGTATACCTGTGTGAGATGATTCCTGTTTTTCTTTCCTGTGTGGATTGTGTTGAGCTATCCTACGTGGATTTATGTTTTTCTTTTCTGTTTGGACTGGGTTGTACAAGATCTCGGATGTTGGATCCGAGCGAGAATTCATGACTTAGGTATATGTATGGGCATATACCTAAGCAGTGTCGGATGTTACTTCCTGATTGTATCTTTCCTTTGGGGATTATCCTTTGAGGATTCTGGGAGACCTTCGGGGGTCTCGGGGTCCCTACATAGTAGCTTATACTCACCCCTGCACGGGCTATGCCCGCACTACGTTGTGTTGGTTGCAGATGACGGAAAACATTGATCGTGGTTGAGGCTTGCGGAGTAGGACGGTACCTGGAGGTGGACCATGGGCGGGACGTACTCGGAGCGGTCAACTTGACCAGAGGAGCTGTGGAGGCTATCTGTACCCACCCTTCAGGTGGGATTTCCAGTGGATAGCTCGACATTGTGGCATTACCTTTCAGTTAATATTTTCCCTTTCGAGTTGTACTTTACATTCAGTTTGGGTTTGTATTCTGGCCCACTTACTTTTCTGCACTTATTGTTGTACTCATTTTTTACTTAGTATTTTACTTATACTTCTTGCATCCTCTGTGGTGTTTTTTTACTTTACAAAGGCAATGACTTCCCTTTTTACCGAGAATTACACATTGGTGCTAGTCGCCAGCCCCTGGCCTATGGAAGGCGGGCTTGGGGTAGTCACGACACGGGCCCCGAGGACGGGTCGTGAAACTCTAGTTTGTTTCATGTTTTTAATTTTTTATGGATCAATTAATTTGGTGTTGATATTCAATTTTTGGATATGTTTTATTGTTATTTATTGGTATTTATTTTTGTTATTGGTATTCGTTTTTGTTATTGGTATTTATTGTGGTCCTATGGCTATAAATTCTGGAAGTTGGTTTCATTTTAATAGGATATTTATATTTGTCCAAATGTTGAGGTATTTTTTGATTTGGGTTTGTTCTAATGGTTATTAATTAGAAATATGGTGAATGATTTGTGGCATAATTCATGGTGTTTTTTTTGTGTAATATATTTGAAACATGGTTATTGGCTTATTATTTAGGTTTTGAGATTGATTGGATTTGGTAACAAGCGATCAATTTGGATGTATATTTCACAAGTTTAGTGGGTTCTTCAATGAATGGATTTTAGACTTAGTGGTTTTATAAATTCATGTAAATATCTCTATGAAATTATCAAGGATGATAATTAATATGATGGGTAGGATCTAATAGTTATTCAGTTTTGTATTGATTAGTAATCCATCAAGGTCGTATTCATGGAATTTAGATGTTAATTGTATTGTTTCAATGGTATATTTATCATCAATTTTTTGTTTTTTTTATGATTTGGTTTCTTTTCTTATAAAATTTTAGATCAATGGTTTTAGGGGCTTATGATGGTCATTTAGAATTTTAATACATATCTAGTGGTTTGGTAGGTTGTCTCAACTCACCATGTGAATCTTAAGATATTCATATAACATACATTCCCTATATTATCAATTTTTATTTATAGAACATATATTATATTTTAAAATACCAATGGGTAGTCTCTAATTATATTATCATATAAAGGATTAAATTTATTCAATGGTTAAACGGGATTGTATATAGATATAATCACCCTATGTTGCTTATTTGGGGTGAACCATACATTACAAATTCATATTTAGTAATCTCATAAAAACATATATAATAATTTGTCAGTCAATTTCTTGAAATTAAAATATAGTACCCTATATTAGATCATTTCACAATTCACAGACCATATCTTGGCTTATACATGAGAAGAAATAGAAACCTTGGTCATGTTTCTAAGTCATTAGTTTTTATACAAAACCTATTGCTAAGGGCCTCCACTAGACTTATCACCACAATTAAATTTTATATAATTCAAGTGGGATTTTTCTATCCACAAAAAATATAAAATTTGAATAACTTATTCCAACTTAAACATGAAAGAAATAACATTCGACAAACCAAAATTGACCTATGTTTAATAGTTTTTCCTTATGATCCATTATTATTCCTTGTTTATGAAATATTTAAACTATTTTACTATATATCATTTTAAATTAATAGATTGTTTTATTCCCAAAACATTTTGGTCTACTATGTTGAGGCACCACTAGTGGTTTCCTATTATGTATTTGGGTTAGTCTTCCTCAAATGCCTCTTCCATTTCCGAATCCTTCTATTATGCGCATGTTAGGGAATGTGGTGGGCCGACTTCTTTGTGTCGATTCACATATAACCTTTGTTTGTCATCCGATCAATCCACAGATGTGTGTGGAGGTCGATGTGTCGAGAACACCGGTTGAATATCTATGGATTGAAGCTGGTGAGCAGATTCGGTGCAAAAAACCTGTTGTTTATGAGAAGTGGGTGGATTTTTGCTCTTCTTGCCAATGGTTGGGTCATGCGAGCGACACTTGCAGACAGTTTGGGTACCAGGGGAATACCGCAGAACTGGCGGGGAATCATGTAGTTGGCTTGATGCAATACCAGGCTCTGGAAAGGTAGGGTGTTGAATCCTCAGTGTCGGGAGCCTCAGACCAATTCAAAGAGAAACCGAGGAGCTGGGATAGTGGTAAATCAGTAGCAGCGCGGGCTGTGGAAACTGAAGTAGAAGGTTGGAACATACGTTGAAAGGAAATCATTCTTTGGACATAGAAATTCGTGAGTGATCCCAAGATCACTATAAAGCATAGTGACTCTTCTTCGGGGGTCACCAAACAGCAATTAACAGGGTAGGGATCAGATTATGAAGGCATAAAAACTCACAACCCTTGTGTAGTCCATGATGACAAGGGAGATAGTAGTAATTTAGTTGGATCAGGAATTTTGTATTCCGGTGTAGACAACAAGGTGAGGCAGAGGCAGCCATTGGATTTGGCTCCTAATCCGAAAGTCCAAGAAGTTTTTATTAGTTCGATAGCTGATCTCAGTAGTTTGAGCAGGCCAGACTGAGTGCCGGATTATCACGCAGTGGTCATACATGGTCAGTATAGACCTGCAGGTAAATATAAATATGAAATCAACAAGGAGTGTCCTAAAGATCCAAAAATTTGTGCTACACAGGGTGCTGTTTTAGAGGATGTTTTCAAACAGCCTCAGTTCATGGGGCGCAACTTCATACCGCCCAGTCAAGATGAAACTTTTGACCAAATGTCACTGGATGGGGAGAATGGTTTGGGTATGGAGAATACTCCTTTGGGTGGAAGTGGTGATATGACCGCAAGGGAAGATCGAATGGTGACTATAGGAGGGGGTATGGAATCGATGCATACCTCAGTTTAGTTGCATAATAGGTTTGAAGGCCTTCAAGAGGCTGACGTAAATTCTGAACCCACTTCCCAAGGTGGGGGTGTTAGGGAAAAAGTGCAGTCCTACAAAGGGTATGACCAGGATCAAGCATCGGAGGAGGATGGAAGCCCATGGAGTATTTGGGGTCTCAAAAAGAGGAAGGGGAAGAATGACTACTCTTCATTACCTCCTCATTTATAGACTCGCTCTGTAAAAAAGATGATGGAAAAAAAGATAGAAAAGGAGTCAATGAACCTTTAAAGAACACGGGAACAAGGTGATGGGGACTTGGTGATCCTTTTACATTCCGAAGAATAAGTGATGGAGCAGGTCTTGATGCTTAATGAAACTAAAGAGGAGGCAGTTAGGATGATGTGGAGGTCGCTTGAGGTGCCCCTTAATGAGGAACAAATTTCATGGATTGACAGACATGAATCAACTGTGGTAGGGGTTTCAATAGAGGGGTTATCAGCATTGAGGAGTACATTTTGACGTGGGATCAACTTGCTTTTGAGTTTGAGAAGAGAATTTTTGAGGTTTCCAACTTACATTTTTAATCATTATCCTGGAAACATTTTAGGGAGAGTGTCTCAGGTAATACTAAATTTCTTCTTATTGGTACTGATCATGTTGGTGGTTTTGCCCAGCTTCTTTGAGAGGGTTGTTGTGGGAGTTGTGGAACCCTATGGTTTTTTACTACTGGTTGTATTTGTTTGTTTTTTAGGTGATTTTTTCTAGCACTTACTTGGACCTGCACCGGATAGGGATCAGAGCGCAAAGTCTTCATCGATGGAGGCCTTTTGGATTGGGTTGCTTGATAGGGTATGGCTACGCCATCGGTACGGTGCCCGTGCATTTTTCACAAGACTACTTGCCGAAGTGTCTTGTGTTGGTGAAGGCTTGCAATCATGACTCAATTTTTGGGGTGGGGTAAGTCCGAGTGTTTTCTATGGTGTTTCTCATCTCTTTACTTGCTTGTAATTTTTTTGAGATTTCTTAGTCTATGTGGTTTCTCACATTCATCCTCAAAAGTGTTTTGATAATAAAATAGTAATTTTCAGTCAGTCCGTCTATTTGGATCTTTGGTAATTCCTCTTAGTTTTTCCTCAGAATTGGACTTGATTTGGTTATAATTCAATAATTTAACACCATTACACTATGAGTTTCATTTTTTAGTTGTGATTTAATTTATGTGGAGAGTTATGGGAGTATTGCATTCCTTTTCATTCCTCATATGGCCTTTTAGTTAATGTTTTATTCTTGGAAGGTCTGATCTACTGAGGATTCATTGTGAATATTATTTAATGAATAACCATGAAATATATCTATAGAAAAAATGGGAAAATCATTACTCAATAGTATGTTGAGACCCACTACACTATCCACAGGCTGTTGGGGACCAAGGATCACTCTTGGGGTAGTTGTAAACAAGAAACAAGTGTTGTATGGGTATTCAATTCAGGGTTAATACATAAAGAGTCATTTATTAATTATATGAATATTGTTAATATCATATATTCAAATTCTTAATATTTAATTCAAATGATAACTATATTTATTAGGCAAAAAAGGATTAAAAATTAAAATATTGATAAACATTAAATGGTTGACTAGAATAAGTAATTGAAAAATAATGTCAGAAGGCTTAGTATATATTGAATAAATATATATTAATGTATTCCATTCTTGGTTACAATAACCAATCTTGTAATTATACTAGATATAATAACTTTTACAAAACTTTTTCTATCTCAATTTCTATCATATCCAACATTTCAACCACAATATTTCTAAGCTCCGAATTTTATATATTATTTTGTTATTTAATCTAAATATAACTATCCAAAATGTAATTATAATTATTTAAAAAACAACATATAAAATTCTTTGAAAATAATGGGAATTATGATATGTATGATTAGAGAAATAAATCAATTAACATTCAAATTTATTTTAAAAAAAATTATTTTAAAATTTTTAATTGTCATTGATTTTTTCAAAACCATACATACAATGATCATTATTTCAGAGATAAAAAATTTAATAATACTGACCTTTACTTTCAATAAAACTAATGGTATAGTCATAATTCTAACTCTTCATTGAATAATATGTTAATCAAAATTCAAATCGTAGTTAGATGAAAATCTGAAAATAATTTAAAATTACCATTAAGAAATCATTTTAATCGATACCCACCATGTAATAATGAAAATAATAGTGAACTACCCAATTTTTAGAATAATAAAATTAATAAAATTAATTAAAAAAACATAAATTTTAAAAATAATAACCACATAAACATAATTAAACATGAAATAATGATTTTAAAGACCACGATTTATGTTCTCATGTGTATTAGAACATGTTAAATGTGAATAAATGATATATGAAAATTTTAATCTCGATGTGGATACCTATCATTGGTTAGTTGACATAATTAAAAGGAAAAATGATCAAGGGTTGACCGATAGTAGTCTCTGGTCCAATGTACTATATGATTTCAATTGCTCATGACCTTTTCTATATCTTTTAATTAAAAACATATGACAATTTTCTTCTGAAAAATGATGATAACCTAATGTTTCTCCCTAAATTAAATATATACTAATAATTGTAATGAAACACCACATGGACCAGCACATACCAAGTAAATAAATGAATAAAAAAAACTACTCCATCTTATGGACTCCTACCATGGCTGTTAATAGAAACCATCCTTAATTACCACATTTTTCGTGGGAAGCTAATAGATTCTGAAATTTATCCTTCAAAACAAAGGAAATTTTTTTCATGGAGTAATTGAAGGCTTTCATTGATTATTGAAATTGAAAGGGTTGGCTCAGCATGAGTGCATGTAACACCATCCAAGCATGCCTTATCACAGTCACACTAATCAAATATCCCCTATTAGAAATTAGACTACTGCTACATTTTATTTAGATTTAGGAAACATTGTAATAAATATTGTATGGTGCATCACAATCTCCCATCCCAAAGAAATTTATATTTAATGAGACAACTATCATCCTCATCAACTTCTTATCCCAAATAATAATTATTTCATTTTATTTCTTAATACTCATCCACCATCTATTATGGACATTCCACTATGTTTATTGAACTACTTTGAGTAGTAGTCAATGCATACCATGTACCAATGATAATTTGGGATGAATTCAGTAGATAACACCTATCACCAGTGGAGTAATTACTTTATTAAATTCCATTGAAAATTTAATTCAAATCATACTGAAATTATTTTAATTAATCAAATTTTGGGATCTCATTATTATAATTATTTATTATATTATCTATTGAATATATATATCTTTTAGGTATTTTTTTCCAAAATATATAATTGGAGAACCTAATAGGATTTATATGAATAAAAATTGATTCATGTAAATTTTCTGAAAATAGAGTATGAAGATGGTGTTAAAGAGTTCATCATGTATGAAATTGATCATGCATATGACCGTTTTCAATCCTTTTTTGTTCTTATATTGTTTTTATTCCAAAAAAAATTAGTCTTCAAGAGTTTTAAAAACAATTGATTTGTAAAGGAATAGAACAAAGAAATAAATGTTGGACAAAACAAGGCAAAAAACTAAACATTGACAATAATTTGGATAATATTATGGTTTATGGATCCTTTGATATGAATACCATGTTGAATTATGATGGAGATCATATAGAATAAATGAAAATGAAAATTCAATATGACCTTCATGATTGTCCTAAGTTGTTTGAAAAGTGAAATATCTATGCTAAGAGACCATTTTGTCCCGGTTGTACAAAATAAAAAACTTTGTCACCTCTATTGAAGTTATATAATTTGAAATTTACCAGTGGATAGAGTGACACCAGCTTTAATGAACTACTTTGTCTCCCAAATGAAATGCTACCAAAAGTAAATGAACATCCCTATTAAACATATGGCTCTAAACGGATTTTAAGTTCAATGGGAATGATATATAAATAAATCATGCTTATACAAATGATTTCTTATTGTTTAACAAGGATCATGAATCACTCATAAAATGACCAAAGTGTGGAGTAGATTGATAAAAAAATATGATTCAATTCCTTTAAATGTTTTATGGAGCTTTCCTATAATTACATGGTTTAGAAGACAATATAGATTTTAGTAAACCTTAATATAGTTGAAAAGGCATGTAGATATTATAATTAGAGATGGTAAATTATGTCATCCAAAAGAAAACCCACAGTATAAGAAAGTTTATTATTAGTATCCTAAATTTTTAAATGATCTAAGAAACATAAATAATTCATTATCAACATATGAAATAAATTATGCTGGTGTATAGATGTAACGATCTATGTTTTGAATTGTACTAAAAAGCGAAGGAATTTTAACTCCTTCTATTATTGAACCAGTCCTTTTTAAATATGTTACTTTGAACACAATTCTGAAAGTTGGAACCTTTCAAACTAATGTTTTTGGACTCAGGTGAAGGCTCGTTATGTTTTTAGTGTGGTTCAAGGAGTTTCGGGAGAACCAGACCTAGAAAAGCTATGTTTTGAAATGCTAGGGAGGGCACATGATTTGTTTTAATATTTCTGGACCACTATAGATATTTTTGTAGCCTTATTAAAGGTTCTAGAGTCATACTACATGGGTTTTACATGGTTTCCCAAACTATGAACCTAGACTATGCAGGGTGAGTATCTTAGGCAGAGGGGTGTCGCATGGTCGACACATGGTCTTCCAGACTGTGCAGCCCAAACCATATGGTGTGTTAATTATTAAGAAATTAATTAAAATAAAATAAAATAAAATAAAAACCTAAAACTAACACTCCCATACCCCCTCACTTAACCTACCCGCAAACTTCATCACCCTAGGGTGTATCCCCCTTCAACGCATGGCCCTCTCCTCCTACGACCTCCTCTAATACTCTGGTTCCTTTTGGATTTCTTATAGATCATGGTCCACAACTCTATTGAAGGTATCTATCCCTCCCGTTCATGAAAAATATCGACTGATTTTGGCCTCTCCTTCACCCTATGGTGTTCTTCCAAACATAGGGTTAAGTTTAACTTGGGTTTTTGTTTTCTTTTCTAGTTCTAGGTTATACGGAAGGCCTGTCAGGTCTTGTTCTTGCATGTTCTGCAAACTACTACTTAAGGGGAGGCAATTTGGATTGTTTAGGTTCTCCACCACCATCCTAGGTAAAGTTTCATACCCAATATTTTGTTTCACACTCCTTATTTGAGAGTCTTAGGTTGTTTTGGAGTCCCTTGTATGTGTTTTGTATTGCATTGAACTTCGTCGTGTGGTTTCAATTCTCTAGAGTCTAAGGCGACTCACTTATGTGTGCATATGTAAGTAAGTATATATATATATATATATATATATATATGTGGGTTACCCCATTACATTTATGATCATCCATTATAGTTATTATACATTTTTTGGTCTAGGTGTGACCATGTATGTATATAAAAATGCATAGGTAGGTGAGTGGAGACGGGCATATGCATACTTGCATATATGTGAGGTTCCCCTTTCACATTCTCTTAGCTAGGTGGGTGTATAGATAGGGGTTATGTGTCCTTATATGTATGTGCATGTGTGTACACTTAGTGGGGGGGTATTGGATTTTAGTTAGAAATCTCCAAGAGACTATGTCGATGTCTGGGTTATACTTTGAGAGGGGGGTGCCTTTCCATTACCATTAACTTTTTGAAATGTTGTAATTGAATTCCCAATAACATAGTTCTTAGATTTAATTAATGTAGTTTGATATATTTGTTTAAATTCTATCCTTAATATGGTTAATGAAATAAATAAAATTCATTGTTTATTATTGATAAGAAAATTCCTCATTTTATAATTAAATCCCACAAATATAGGAGCACTACATTCAAGATAAAAATGTAGAAAGCCGAATTATGTGAATTCTTGGGTTGTTGAATTTTTATTGATTCTGATTTGAAGCTATTTAAGAAAATTGACATGTTTATGACCTCATCCAAATTTATTATCTGAATGAATATGCTCTTAAAATGAAGTGACATTTCACTCATGTTTCATTAATTTAACCCAAGACACCCCAGGGTTATTTGGACTCCTTAGTCTTGGAATTGACCAAGTACGATT
Organism: Viscum album; assembly: GCA_963277665.1. Classification (NCBI taxonomy): domain Eukaryota; kingdom Viridiplantae; phylum Streptophyta; class Magnoliopsida; order Santalales; family Viscaceae; genus Viscum; species Viscum album. The sequence continues at coordinate 805,233,265 of OY728148.1, forward strand.
TTGATAAGTTAGCATGACCTAATTAATAACTTTAAATGGTTAAGACAAATGGATTAGGATCAGAAGGATTATATGAGACAATTTCATCTATTGGATGGAGTGACTTTGATACTTGATACTTGAACCCTTAAACCCATTTCCCATTCATGGAAAAATTGGATGGGATGACCTCGAGTAGGGTGACTCATACCAAATGGCCTATCTTGAATGAATTGATTAGTCATTTTGAATTCTTTTCCTTGAGATAAATGGTTTAAATGTAATGTATTCTTTGAAATGGAATTGAATTTGGATAATTACATACATGAGAAAATCTTGCCTCATGAGTTGTTTTGACAATTAGTAAACCCTTATTTATGTTTATTTTAAATACTTAAGTTGGGTTTCCTTAAGTAGAAATGTGAATGTGATTGATTATATTTTGAATATGGTATGAGTATTTGAAATTCTTATAAGATTCTACCTTATGCATTATATTACAATTACAAAAATGTGGTAATTTAAAATGCATTGGAGGTATTCAAATCCCACGCCATCTATGTAAATGACTATGGATGGGAGGTATTCTTACCCCATTCCATCTATTGTAAATGTGTATGGACGAGATTCAATCTTAACTCATGCCACTAATATAATCTTAAATGTATGAGAGGAATTCTTAACTTATGCCATTTATATAACCTCTAATGGACGATACGAATTATTACCTCGTTCCATTTAGACAATCTCTTATGCATTAGAGATATTCTTACCTCATGCCATTTATATAATATCCAATGGACGAGAGGCATTCATACCTTGTTCCATTATTACAATCTCCGATGGATGAGACGAATTCCTACCTTGTTCAATTATTATATATATACGTGTATGAATGGAATGTATTCTTACGTGATGCCTTCTTATTATATATGTTTGGGTGAGAGGCATGCTTAACCCACGCTAATTACAGCCTCTATGTACATCTAGACGGGAGGCATTCTTATACTATTATAGATATGATATATATTTATATATATATAGTGGCATGATAAGATATACTTTCCAGGGGATGAAGCAGGTATCACCATCAGGCGTCCCTTAGTAACTTGGACGAGTATTGTTTATTTATTCAATTCTATCATTAATACTTCAAACCTGCACACTGTTAAATTTATATTACACTATCTGGATAGAGATAGACACCGGTGGTGCTGGTCTCGTGGTTTTTATATCTCACACCCAACTTGGTCCACCATTTCAATGGGGTACCCAAGTAGACATTTTTTTGTTTATAAGAATGTGGAACATAGACCTTTCATTATGTTATGTGCTCATACCAGGAGTTAGGATCAAAGGACTAAGGTAGAGCTAAGGATGCATGTGGATATTTCCTTGTAACTTTTTAGTTCTTTTCTTTAATTGAGTTATGTATTAATCTCTGGTGAAAAGATTGTTTTTGGTATAATAATTTTATATATGTATAATTAACAAGTCATGAATTAATTTGTTGTATAAAATGGCATTGGAAACTTTTATTATATATCTATTATCTGTCTTCCGCTGCTTTATCATTGCTTTGTACTGCTTCTGCTTATGTCTGTTGATTTCTATTTCTGTCTGTTTACCACTGTGCACTATGAATACAAGGATATAGTCTCCCAATTGACTATCCTTAAAACCTCTCTCCTAGTTGGAAACTTCTGGCATATGCAGAGATGTGGTTGAGGTCATGGGACCCACTGGTCTATCCACTAGGTTAATGGTTAGTCAGGTCAGGTAGTTACAAAGTGGTATCAGAGGTTGTTTCATTTCCTTTTTCATTCTATTTTTGGATGGTAGACAGAAGATTAGAAATGTGTCAGCACTTGGTTAATAGCTATGTATGGGACTAATCACCCCACGTACTAGAAATGATTAAGTGGCTAGGACTGGGAATTGCTTCTTATGTTGTTTTCTGTTATATTTGTTATGATTTGTCCTAGAGTGACTTCTATACATTCCACTATTTATGATTTATGGAATTTCAATCATTTACCCTTAGACTGATATGGAAACAATGAAGAATTTCATGCATCATTAGAGGAACATAGGATATTCACATGTGATGGATAATTCCATGCCATGTAGTTGCATATGTTGGAGGTATGTTAAATTGATTAAGTATTATGCCACACTTTGTTTTATTTAGCATGTTTGTTTTTATAAAATTCTTCTCTGTTAGATTCTTGTAATGACATTCTTTCTGTCTTGATTATATGCCACTCTCCTTTTTTTGTTCTTGTGATATAATGCTCGTACTATTTGATATATGTAAACTGGTTGTGATTATGTTAGGAGCATATTTTCAACTACAAGGTGCATGGGTGCCTTATAACTGGGGAAGGGTTACCCATGTTTTAAAAACATTGTTAAAGGCTGGTAAATTAAGATGAAAAAGTAAATTTATTTTAATTAAAGGGATCCAAATGAAAAACTGTAAAGTATATGGGAGATTTAAAGAATAGTAGGTGGCCACTCATATGATTGGACCATTGTTTTTTACCATGTTAAATTCTGAATTGTGTTTGGTTTTGATAAATGGGATCCACTTCTCCATCAATGGAGTGTATGGGAGCTTCATTAGTTGTGAAATGGAAACCCATGTTTTCTATCGCTGTATGTGATTAGGTTATATTGTGAAATTATTATAAATGTAAGAGTTTTTATAAACTAAAATGTCTTGGTTAGTGCTTAAATGTGCAATCGTACCCCAGTGGGATGGTTGGGGAAATTTTTTTATGGGATAACATATTTGTGTTTTTGAAACTTTTTTTAGTGAGAAACTACTCTTTTGTTATTTTATAGAGAACCCATGTTTGTTCAATGGGACCTTTATAGGTTTCCTTAACTATTAAAAGAAATTTAGTTTGTTAAATTTACTAGAAATGATTAGATGTCGAATGCTGTTAATTTTTTTAAAAGGATGTTTGATACAACATTCATGTATAATTTTAAAATGGGCTCTTTATATTTGTTTAAAACATTATTAATAGTTAAAGATTAATAAAGAAAAAGTTAAAATGGTGTAGAAAGAGAACCAGTAGTGGTATCCTTATGTGAGACCCTAATGAAATAGGTTGTTTTGAGTTTCACATTGAGTTACCTTGGAATGGAACCATAAGTGTTTTCAATTGGAATTGTTTCTTTAGAATTGGCTTGGAGGTTAGTCTATTGAGTATGTGGATATTTTTTAAATTGATCTAGGATTAGAGTTTACATTTTTTCTCCATGAGGGGATATCCCGTGGTAGGTATCACCCCTAGAATGTAAATTACTTTCTAAATCGTGTGATCTATAAGAAGTTTGGGGCCATTTGGGCACCGTAATCCCTTGTAAGACATTTGGATCCCAATGAAACCCTTTATCAGATGGGTGGTCATGATTTCATTGACCATGAAATGGAATGATCAGTGATTGATTCTTGTTTTTAGAATATTTGACATGTTGCGAGCATGCTTGGTCGCATATTTGGTAATTTGACCCCTTTTTTTCCTCAATGATGGAAGAATCGGTATTTTTTCATCAAGGATAATGGTCAAATGTGGTAATATGACACAATAATGAATCTATTGTGTTATTGAGTATGGTATCAGGTCATCTCCATTGTAGATTTACTTGTGATTTTTGTATTTAGGTTCATCCAAATGCTCAATAAAACCATCCAAGTAATCGAGTGTTTTTACATGTCATTCCATGATGGTTTTTGGTTTCCTTGTATAATGTATCAATGTGGTAACTGTGGATCAAAGTGGAGCCATGATTATTTTGTTAAATCTACCCTTAAAAGTAGAATGGGTAACTAAAAAAATATCATATGGAAATGGTCAATTTTCTTAAAATCCATTTCTAATGGTGGGTTTTATAGATGTCAGTTTTTACATGGCAGTGTGGTTTTGAGGGGTTTTGGTTGTGTATGTAACACTTAATAATCACCGATGGTTGTGGATACACTTCGATGGTATATTTTGAATAATCATGGAATGTCCTCAAGTGGAAAATACATTGTGATCTATTTGAATGATGATGTGTCTGCAAGTGAAACTGAGTTTCCTCTTTGAGGTCAAGCAGTTGTAGTTCAACTCTTCTTCCTCCCTGTAATAAGTTATGTTTGACTAGAATTTATTAAAAATACTATATGTGTATTCTACTAAGCGACGAGCATGTACCCCATCTTTTCTTCATACTATATGCACTATGAGAGAGTCGATCTTACATTGTACTACCATTGTGAAGTTGTTGGGCTTGATTGCGTGTTTCCCTAAAGAATTTGCACATGGGATGCATGTTTTCCTTGTGGTTTGATCTTAGAAATTTCATTAGAGTCAGATGTAGGATTTTTTGACCCTATTTTTTTAAATGTGATATCCCTTGAAAAAAGGAATCATGGTTCCGTATTTAAGACACTGGCTGTTTAAGAACATAGTCTTTTTAATTAGGTAGTCATGGTGGCTTGACTAGTTATTTTTTTGTTTAGTGGTTACGATTGGAGAAGAAACGTTTTAAGACACACCATCATGTGGATATGAGTGTGTTTTGTGACAGTTTATTTTGATTCCAAAATGACATTGGGAGAATTTTTGGAATCCTTGTGGTGTCCTTTAAAAAAAATTCAAATGGTGGAGGATCTGTAGTTTGATTTTAGCATCTTAAAATTACATTAAATAGTCGGAAGTTCCTTATTCCAAATTCCAGATGAGATGAGGTTGTGATCATATCTCTTTTCTATTGGGGTAAGAAATGTTTTGTCTCCATGTTTTGGTTGGAAATAGAGTGTTGACTCAGGTTTAAAAGGGATTAAGTGCCAATTGTATAAGAAGTAATTCAAGGTGTGTTGGATGATTGGGAACATAATGTGACCATTTGATTAAAGATTCATAACTCCTGTAGGTTGGGGGAGGTGTTAAATTTTTCCCAAAGGCTTCTCGAGTATGAATCATTCTATTGTGGGAACGTTGTAACGATCCATGTTTTCCACCAGACTAAAATAGGAAGGAATTTGATCTTTTTCAATTACTGAATGAATCATTTTTATAAACCAAGATTTAGAACTCAATTTTATGAGTTGGAACCATTCAAAATGATGTATTTGGACTAATTTAATGGATTTTTCTGTTTTCTAAGAGGCATGAAGAGTCTTGAGAGCACCGGACCCGAAAAAGCTATGTTTTGGAAGGCTGTAGAAGTTGAATGATTTATCTGAAATCATGCAGACTAATATAGGTAACCATGTTACCTTACATAAGGGGGAATATTCATTTCACATGGGTTTCACATGGTTCCCCAATTCGTGTTCCAAACCCATGCGAGGGGAGTCTCTTAGGCAGAGGGGTGTCGCACGGTCAATGTACAGTTTGCCTAACCATGCAACCAAAACTGTGCGGTGTGTTATATTTTATGATATTTATTAAACAAAAATAAAATAAAATAAAAACCTAAAACCAAAAATCCCTTCACCCGCTTAATTTTTCGACACACAGCAAGCAACACCCCCAAGGATTCCCCCCTTTACGCATGGCCCTACCCTCCTACAACCTCTACTCTGGCTCTGATTCCTCACAGATTTCTTCCACATATTGGTATTAAACTCCATGTTAGGTCTCTCTCCCTCCTTATCATGATTTGTTTTAGAAAATTTTTGAGTCTTCTTCTCCCTACAGTATTGAGCCGAACCTAAGGTTGGTATTAACTTGGGTTTTTGTTTTCTTTTTCAGTTCTTGGTTATGTGGAGGGCCTATCGGGTCATATTCTTATGCGTTTTGTCAACCGTCATCAATGGTGAGGCATTTCGGCTAGTTTCAGTTAATATCTTCCATAGGAGGTAAAGATACATACCCAACATTTGATTTTATACCCCTTATTTGAGAGTTTTATGGTGTTTATGAGTCCCTGGTAAGTGTTGTGTAGTTTTTTGAACTATGTCATGTGGTTTAGAGTTATCAGATTCTAAGGTTACTCGCATGCATGTTCATAGGTATGTAAATATATAAATGCGGGTTCCCTTGATTTGTTTATGGTCATCCATGGCAGTGATAATACATGTCTGAGGATAGGATTTATCATGTATATATATAAAAAGGCATTCATAGGTGAGTGGAGAAGGGCATATGCATATAAGTATATATGTCAGGATACCCTTGCACATGATCATGGACATGAGTGTGTGTGAATAGGGGCTAGGTGTCCTTACATGTATGTGATGGTGTGTTTGCCTAGTGGGTGAAAAGTGGCTTTTAGTTAGAAATCACCAAGAGCCGAGGTGGACATATTAGTTCCACATTGAGTTATGGTCCCCTCCATGCCCATTAACATTTCATAATTCATTAATTAAATTACTTATTGCATAATCTATATATTTAATTAATGAAGTTTGGTTTCATAGTTTAAATTCTTTAATTGATATAGTTAATGAAATTCATAAATGCGATGGTTGATTATTGATAAGAAAATCCATGATTTTTTAATAAAACCACTCCAATAGAGGTGCACTACCTACAAGTTAAAAATATAGAAAGTAGACTTCTATGCTTACATGGGTTTTTTCATTTGTATTGCTTATTCTTTGAAGCTATCCATGACAATTGAATTTCATAGGACCTCATCTAAATTTATTAACTAAATGAATTGCCTCTTAAAATGAAGTGATCCTCACCTCATGTGTCCCTTAACTAACCTAGGAAACCCCATGGGTGTTCAGACTCCTTAGGCATGGAATTTCCCAAGTAGGCTTTTGATAAGATTCCATGGATTTATTAACAGCATTAAACATTTAAGACCAATAGGGTTGAATGAGAGGGCTTAAATGAGACAGTTTAATCCATTGGATTGAGTAACCCTGATACATGAACCCTTAAACCCATTTTCCATACTTAGGAAAATTGAGTGTGATGATCTCGAGTAGGGTGACTCATTCCAAATGGCATGTATTAAATGTATGGATTAGTCATATTGAATTTTTTTCCTTGTCTTAAAGTGTTTAAATGTAATGGATTCATTAAAATAGAATTGAATGTGGCTAATGACATACATGAGAACCCCTTTCCTCTTGGTTTGTTTTGAAGGATACTAAATCCTTGTTGATTTTTAATTGAAATACTTAAGACGGTTTTCCTAAAGTGTAAATGTGAATGTAATTTCTTATCTTATGAATATTGTATGACTCCTTGAAATGAATAACCAGTTCTACCTTATACAGTATATTATAATTATAATTTTTTTTGTAAGTAACTATGTATGGGTGGAATTCATACGACATTCAATCTATGTAAATGACTGGATGGGAAGAATTATTTCTGCATTCCATATATTGTTAATGAGTATGGATGAGAGGAAATCATAACTATTTCCATTTATATAATCCCAAATGGCTGATAGGGATTCTTACCTTGTGCCATCAATTTAATATCTAATGGATGAGAGGCATTATTACCTCATTCCATTTAGGTAATATCCAATGACTAGAGTAATTCTCACCTCAGGCCATTTATATAAAATCCAATGGATGAGAGGCATTCTTACCGCATTGCATTATTATAATATCCAATATATGAGAGGAATTATTACCTCGTTAATTTATTATATATATTAGTGTATAGATGGGAGGAATTCTTACCCAATACAAGCTTATTATATATGTATGGGTGGGAGGCATGCTTACACCACGCCAATTACAAAATCTATGTAAATCTCGATGATATGAATACATACCCCATTCTAAATAAGATATATATATATGTGTGTGTGTGTGTGTGTACAGTGACATGATCAGACAAACCAACAATGGGCTGAAGAATGTACCACTGTCAAGTGTCCCTTAGGAACCTGGATGAATGTTGTTTATTTATTCAAATCCCCCATTAATGATTCATACCTGCAGAATGTTGAATAAATATTTCACTGTTTGTATAGTGCTAGAAACTGGTGGTGCTAGCATACTATGATTTATATCTAACACCATACATGGTATTATATTTCACAGGGGTACATGAGTAGACATTCCTTGTTTCAGAACTACAGAACATAGACATTTATTGGTGTTGTATGGCCGTACCTGGAGTTAGGAGATAATGACTAAGCTCGAACATAGGATTCTCATGGAGATTAACTTAGGACTTTTTAGTTATTTTCTTTATTCTATTCGCATATATTTGGTTTCTTCTTTCATATATGTGTCATTAATAGGTCATGCATTCATCTATTATATTTATACTACTTCCACTGATATCTATTGATTGTTATTATTGTCTGATTACTATTGTGCACATTGAATATGAGGATATATTCTCTCCATTGACTATCATTACACCCTCACTACTAGTTTTCAGTCTTTGGAATATGGGGAGATGCGCTTGAGGTCATGTGACTGATCAGTTCAGCTACAGAGTTAATAGTCAGCCGGGTTGAGATGTTACAATATATTAGTACCCAAAATAATTTTCCCATCATGATGGTAAATTATGAATTTTATACATGGTTATGTATGAAGTGAAAATATATTATGTTGTCTCTACTTATATCTTGACCAAAACAACATCGTAATGATATTGATGTCTATTTGGATTCATTGATAGAAGATTTAAAATTGATGTAGGATATGATGTTACAATTTATAATTCTCATAGAAGTGAAGAAAAAAATTGAGGGCCATGTTGTAAGATATGATAAATGTATTTCATAAATTTAGAAATTTCATAGGATATGAAATTAATTAAATGGTGGGATGTACCATTTTTTAAGAATGAACACATTAAGTTTAGTTAAATCATTCCTCGAAGACTATGCTTTTATGAAAGTTTAAATTTTTTTCTTTGAGAACATAAATAATGATCCTGGATGACATTATTCAAATAGAATACTGAACAAGGTACAACACCATCATAAAAAATGGATGATCAAATATTAAATAAAGTAAAATATATTGACACTAGTTTTGGTAAAATATTTTAAAAAGACCTCATGAAATCATGTTGGAAAAAGAGATATTTTTTTAAAATTATTGTAATGGAATGTTTTGTAATCTAGAAATTTTATTGTTGTCATTCATATAGAAAAAAATTTATTTGATAATGTTATTAGAATGTTAAAAATGTTCCTGAAAAAAATTGAACCGAGACTAGGATGGGCATGATTGACATGGGTATAAGGTAAGAGTTGGCACTAGTGAAGGTTAATAGAAGATTTTTTTCCTCCACAGATTACACTCTTTAAAAATAAGAAAAAAATACAATTTTTTATTTTTAATAATGGTTTAAAAGTTCTATAGGTGAATTAATTAAATATCAAGAATTTAATTTCAATTAAAAATTTAAATTATTAGGGACTAAAATTGCATGACTCTTGTGTCACGATGAAATATTTTATTCCCATCTCTTTACATCAAATTATGCCAAATAATGTATGATATACATTAAATATACTAGGATTATTTTTTCAATTTATATAATGTTTATTTATAGAGCTAAAAAACATTCAAATAATGAATAGAGAGGTTCTAGTCATATTATATGAATTACAGATGTTATTCCCACTATCATTCATTGATATAATGGTCCAGCATTTGGCTAAATTGGTCCTAGAGGTTCAATTATATGGTCTTATCTAGTAAATATGGATGTAACCCATTTATAAGAATAAGAATATTTTTAATGGTTTTTTCAAGAATCAAAGTTGTCTAGAAGGTTGCATTGTAGAATCATATATTGTTGCAGAAGCAGTGGAATTCTGTACTGATTACCTTTTAGATGTTGATAGAATAAGTCTCCCAAACCCTCATCTCAATGGATGAATTATTGGAGAAGGGACATTTGAAAGTGATTTTGGTACAATTATCATCACTGAGCAGAAGAAAAAAAAGCATCAAATTATATGTTATAGTGAATTTGTTGACCCAGAAATTGAATCCCACTAGAATTTTTAGATATTTGAGTCCATAAAAATCTAAATAATGGATATCAAATCAAAATAATGAATAGATTATAGGATAATTATGGTATCATATTTATAAGGATTTATCTAAAATTATGAATTCAATTTCTATACAAATTTAATGGATATACAAGGGACTAAATGAAAACGTTACATCTTAGAGTAGTTTTGTAATCAATGGTTATACATTGAATGAAAAATAACATGATGACTATATTATAATTAAATATAGTGGAGTTATTATTATAGTGGAATTGATTCACATATCTATTTCAAAGGATAGTAATCGAATTAATGACAATATATTATATTTTTACATTATTGAATAGATATATGAGATAAATCATAAAATATTTGAAGATCCGATTTTTTGTTGATTTTTTTGAAAATAGGAGTGGTTTGAATGATGATTAAATGGGATCCATGATAGTGAATTTAAATACAGAAGAGGAAAAGGAAGATCCAGTAATATTAACAAAATAATAAATGCAAGTATTTTAGGTCTCATTTTTGGAAAAAATTATAGGTTGATTTTACAACTAGAGATTAAAAAACCATTAGGGTTAGATGAAAATTCAATCGTGGATTCTCATTTAATTGGGAGATAATAATGAATTTATTGAGGTCCCAATTTATAAAATTTATTATATGTTAGAGGGGATCACAAAGAGGGGATTTGGATTCTTGGTAGAGGATCCAAATCCCTTCAACATTTAGAAAAAAGAAAGATAGTTCAATGAGAAGGTAAAAGTATTTTTAATATATTATTCTTTCCCTCATAATATTATGTGTTTTATATTGTATTAGAATAATATAAATTAAATATTTTACTAATCATTAATACTATGTATTCTACATAATATGATCTTACGAATGTTGAGGAAGAATAGACTATTGATGAAAAAACTATAGAATTATTAGTGGATCAACAGTACGTTGAGGAAGAATATAATAATGGAACAAAATTTTAGTGTTGACTAAAATTATCAACGAAATAAATAAGGTTAAGAAATTGATGTTGGAAGTAATCAATGTCGCCATAAATTTTTTTGAAACAAGTATATATTCATTTGTTATATTGTGGTCAAAATGAGGATGAAATATTATATAATGAAACATTGATTTAGTTTTCATTATTACTTATAGATTTTATTATATTTTAGATAATTTTTTTAATAAATATGTACTAATTACAACAAAATAATCCAGTAGAGGATTCTGGAATCATCTTACCAAATTTCATCTTAGGGATGCTAAGGGGAAATTAAAGCCCTACCAACCCGTAACTTATAAAGAAACTATAAAGCAGGAAATGTAGAATTATTTAATAATTCATCATGATGAGAAATAATTTTAGGTGCATTGTAGTTGATAATATATTATTTTAAGTTATTTATTATATCCAATCAGAATGAAAAAATTTAATTTATGAAAATACAAAGGAGTTTTGAAAATAAATTACATGCATTAAAACAGATGTACCCCTACAATAAAGAAAGAATAGGGTATGCTTCACAAGATGAGAAATTTTTATGTATTTTAAATAAACTATAAAATTTTTATGTGATATAATGAAATATATGTTCCTTTAATTATATGTATATTAAAGAATCAAAATACAATTCCAATTCTATCCCACATCATGTACTATGGATGGAGGTCCACATAAAAAGATGGTAAACTAGTTGATGAAAACTAAAAATCAGTATGCAAAACATGTATGAGAATGAAATAATTATAATTAGTTATTATTTAAAATAATATTTCATTAAAAAATCTGTTTATGTTAATATGTTTTTATACATTTTATAAACATGAACTTCACTGAATGTACAGAAGGAAAATATAATTTTAGTAGCTTTTAACTGGTTGAAACAATATTTTCATGTTAGAGGTGTTGGTTTAGGAGTGTATCCTCAAAAATATTTTGAGTATAAAAAACAAAAAGAGGAGACATATAAAATTATGAAAGGATTATAGGTGTTATTAAATTCTTTTTAAGATGTTATTTTTGAGTCAGGTTATCATACCAATTTATGTGTAAGGATTAAATTGAACAGAAGGTGTAAAAATGATTAGTACATAAAAAACCAAATGACCCAACTAACCTTGATGCTATTTATTATCCTCAAATTAATATCTTACATGAGTTAAGAAATTTTTTCTGTACTTTTTATCCCACATTTGAATCACACCACTTATGATAACATTATATTACTAAAATTCTACTCGGTGAAGTTGTATGTGATTTCTATATGTAAACACCCTTGCACTGACTTTTTATGATGGGTACAGTGTATACTATCCCCGGAGACATAATGGAAAACAAAGATCTCCAAAAATATAACATTAGAGTGGGGATTGAGGTAGCTCAAAAGCCTACTACTGAGTTCCTTTTTCCACTTGTTGATTCAAAAATTACAATGGTCAATGATGTTATTGGAACTTTAATTGAATGACAATATAATATTATTAAGATACATGAGGTAAGTATTTTGAAAATGAATTTATAATGAAAAAACACAAATGATTGTTGAAAAAATGATTGAAGTGAGGTATGGTATTGTAGATGGATAATTTTTTGGTGAAATGGAAGGCCAGATCATGGAAATATATTAAATCGAACAAGTAAACAAAAGGAAAATCTGAGAGTACATTCTACCCACTAGTCCTAGTGAAACATATATCATCAATACAAAATCATGTAGATACAACATTCAAAGATGGAGATATTTCTTATATTTCATTTTAAGAAGAAATATTGGAAAATTTCATTACAAACATAGTTTCTATTTAGAGAATAAATGATATACCCATGTTTGGATGTCTACGTGTCTCATTTGTTAATACATAAATTAAGTACATTTTCATAATACATCTCTCCAAAAATTATCTGATATGTTCATTAATGTTAATAACTATTCATATTTTTTTATAGGTGTTTATATGAATATAACATAAAGGGAAATACCTATGAATCGTGATTTGGATTCATTAATCCTGATATCATTTCTAAAGAATAAATTAAACAGTAGGTAACAAAAATTGATAATAAAAAAGAGATTCACTAAATGGGATGTTTGAGAAGTAAATATGAGACGATATATTTTTTCAATTTTACCAATGCAGGGGTTAATATGAAATTTATTTTTATTTTTTCATTACTTATTTGTTTTTTTAAGAATCATGTTTGCTGATCTCAATCAATATGGACACCCCAAATATATTTTTTTGGATCCAAAGCATGGATATCCATCAAAATGACCAAAAAATATGTGTATTTTGAATTTCTAATGCACTAAAATCAGAAATTTATTAATAAAATTCTAATTATTTATTTCATTCTATGTTTTAATAGTAATTTTTTTATGATAGAGTTGTTTATTAATATTGGATAAATCATAGAATGAAGTCTGTGACTGAATATAAAAATCCTATAGATTACTTCAAATTATAATAGATTAAAATATATATAGAAAAATTTAACTATCCAAAAATATTTGCAAACAATTTACTTATTTTGGTAATTGTTTTTTAAGTTTCTAAGTCTAGATAACAATAAGTATTTTGGATATTATGTTTTAAATTTCTTGGGAATATCACAAAACATCAAAATAATAGAATCCCAGAACATGTAATTTCTAATGTTAATTAAAAATTCACTAAAAATATTTCATAATCATTCTCTATCTATATTTCCTCAGGAAAACCATGAAAATATGAATTCTCAAAATAAAAAGTAAATTTATTTAAATATTAGTGGAAAGCATACATGGGGTCAGAATTATTTTCAACATAACATTTAGATAATTACACACTATTATTTGTGTTGTGATCTGTGACCATATAATTATATTTTGGGTGTGATGAATTAGTATCATAATTCTTATATATTATTTTTGATCTATTTCTCAAAGAGAATAATAATTGAGGAAATAAAATTCCTTAGAAATGAATGGTAAGAATATATGGAGTTAGAATGTATATTAACATCATGAAGAGGTGACATACTACTATATATTTAGTCAATTTTCCCATCATTTTATCTATTTTTAGTAGTTAATTTCCTTATCATTTTTATATGGTACTTTTTTTGTTTAATTGACACACAAGCTCAAAACACACATCACATGGTCAAAACTAAGAAAAATATCTCGTATTATTTTATAACTTTATGAAATTGATCCATAATTAATTTTTCATTTTTTTAATTGATTGCTTGTTCATACGATACCTTATGTTGTCGGTATGACTAGAATCTTGTGTTTTTAATCGAAAAGTGTCATTTTAGTTTAAAACAGACATAATTTTGTCAAAAGAAAGAAAAAGGATTATATTATTTTCAAACATAAAAAAAATTCCATAATTACTTTTTCATGTGTAATAATTTAATGCCCTTAAATCTGACACCTGACATGGTAGGTATGTCTCTATGTACGGTTTTTAATAAAAAGTTCCATTTTATATTAATACATATATCAAATAGAAAGATCCAATAAATGAGATAATTTTATTTTCAATCTTTAGGAAAATTATCCATAATTCATTTTTCATGTTGGAATTGACCACAGATAAATCTGAGACACAATGTGATCGATATGACCCAAAGTTCATTTTTCAATAGATTTATGCACTTTAGTTTAAAATTCATTTTTAATGAATAAAACCAAGAAAAGTTGATTAGATTATTATAAAACATTATTATAGGTATTCATAAATTATTTTTCATGTGTAGGAATTGATCATACATCAATCCAATACATGATGTGACAGATATTACTCAATTTTTTTTGTTCGAGTTTAAAATTGATATTTTAGTAAAAAAGAAAAGTGACATACTCATAACTGAGAAATCACATTTTTATTATTTTTATATTTTATAAAAAATATTCCTTAGTGATTTTTTACTTGTATAAATGATCCTCAACTCAATCTGATACATTTTAGTCCTAGTAAGACTCAAAGTGTCCTTTATTAGTTTAAAATTGAAATTTTAGTTCAAAATGCATGTCACTCAGAGAAAAAAAAAAGAAAACATGCTCAGATTCACTTGAAGGTTTAGGAAAATAATTCATAATACATTTTGTATTTATATAAATTATTCTCACATATATTAAATCAATGATATGACTAAAAATTATTTTTTAGGTTATAATGACATTTTGGTAAACTGATATGTGAAATATTCAAAATCAATAAAACACATACAGATTTATTTGAAAATTTAATTAAATTGTACATAATTCATTTTTTATTATAAGGAATAAAAAGTAAGTCAATCTAATTCACATTGTACCCATTATTACACAAATTGTGTTGTTTCAGTTTAAAACTAAAATTTTATTAATTTATTATTTCATATTTATGTTTTATTTATTTCATTATATTATTACAAACATAATAATTATTTTATTATATAGGTGGATGTTTTTTATTGATATGGCGTATTTTGTTTTTAGCTACTTATTCTAATGATATATTAGACTTCGATGCTATAACTGACATAATGAAAGTAAGGAAATGGATCAAGAATGTATACAAACATCATGAAAAGGTGAATTAATACTACTTATTTAGTTACAGTTTTAATAATTTTTTATACTATATTTAAGATAATTTTATTATAATTTCTATCTATTAATTATTTATGTTTTCTTATTTAACTTTTTGGAGGTCACATATTTTTCATTCAATGATATGCAACAAGCCAGAAAATAGAAAACATGTTCATTTTGGACAGAAGATGAATCCCCATGTTACCTAAAACGTGAAGTGTTTCAGGATGCATGGGGGTTACTATTCCTTCCAAATGGAATTTTATAATTTTAGATTATTATAGATACCTCAAAGAAAAGAACACATCACATACTCAATCAGTTTCAACTCAATATGACACACAATGTTCTTAATATGATTTGAAATTTAGGATTGTAGTTTATAATTTACATTTTCATTCAAAACACATAATAAATACCATAAAAACCAAAAACAGTTAATTTTTTTTATACTTTATTAATATGACCCATATGTCATTTTTGATGTGTGCGAATCATCTATATAACAATGTGACCCATGGTGTGATCACTACGACTCCATGTCTGTCTTTTATATCTAAAAATTAAAATAATTTTAGTAAAAAATAAATGTGACATACTACAAACCAATAAAAAATATTTATATTGTGTTGATACATTAAGAAAATGATCTGTAAATAATTTTTGATGTGTTGGAATCAGCTATAGCACAATTAGTCACATGATGTTCCAGGTATGACTCCAGGCGATCATTATCAAATTAAAATTGATATTTTAGTATAAAACGTGTTTCAATAATTGAAAACTGAGATAAATATTCTTGGGGTGTTTTTATAATTTATAAAAATGATTCACTAGTCATTTTGGATGTGTAGAAGTCAATATGAAATAAAAATCACACCTGATGTTTCCATTATGACTGAAGGAAAGTGATTCTAGTTTAAAATGACATTTTATTAAAAAACCCATGTGACATACTCAAAAATAAAAAAAGCATTCATATTGTTTTTATACTTTAGGAAAATGATCTGTAAGTCATTTTTTATCTGTGGGAGTCATAATAACCTCAATCTGATGCATAGTGTGACCGCTATGAGTCAAAGTGTGACGTTTTATATAACATTGACATTAATTTCAGTAAAAAATACAAGTGAAAAACAAAAATATGTGAAAAAATTTTAGGATTGTTTTTCTAATTTATAAAAATATGAAATAAGTCATTTGTTATGTATATAAATCTACCAAAACTCAATACGATACACAATGTACATTGAATGAGGTAAAGTGTCTGTTATCTGTTTAAAATTGATATTTTATTTCAAAAAATGCGTCACTCATTGGAAAATAATAAAACATGATACGATTGAGTATAAAATTTAGGAAAATGATTCATATATAATTTATGATGTGTAAGAAGTAGTCTCATATCAAACTAATGCACGATTTGACTAGTTTGACTCATTGTTAGTGTTACCAATTTAAAATTGAAATTTTAGTTGAAAATGTATCACTCACATAAAACCAAACAAACACACTCCAATTGTTTTTGAATATTAGAAATCAATTCATAAGTAACTTGTGACATGTATGCGTCAGTTTTATATCAATCTAACAGATGGTGTGACCAGTATGACTCCATATTTGTGTTTTCTGTTTAAAATGGCATTTAAGTAAAAAACACAAGTGATATACTCCAAAATAAAAAAACACATTCATATATTTTTTATAATTTAGGAAAAAAATCCATAGTTCATTTTTGACATGTAGGAATCATCTAAAACTCAACCGGATACACGGTGTGCTCGGTATGACTCAAAATTTCTGCTATCAGTTTAAAATGGACATTTTAGTTCAAAAAGTGTGTCACTCACTTAAAATAAATAAAAATTTCTTAGTTTGTATTGATAATTTAGGAAAATTATTTTTATGTTATTTACGACTTTTCGGAATATGTATCAGGTTAAACACACACATGATGTGAACGAAATGAGAAAAATTATGAGCTCCCAATTTAAAATGACATTTTAGTAAAACAAAAATGTGTCCTTATCAAAAATGATAAAACACATTTTTATTTTTCTAATACATTCGTAATATGATTCATAAACTATTTTTTACATGTAAGAATCATCTTCAACTCAATATGATGTACTCTGTGACTGGTATAACCCTAGTGATTCTTATTATTTAAAAGTGACATTAACTTTTGTAAAAAAGAAAAGTGACATACTCAAAATAGATAAAATGAATTAGGATTGTTTTAATACTTTAATAATGTTATAAATAAGTCATTTTAAAGTTTATTATTCATACAAACCTCAATATGATAAATAGTGTTCTTAGTATGACTTGATGTGTTTGATATCAGTTTAAATTTTATATTTTAGTTCAAAATGTATGTCACTCACTGAAAACTGATAAAAAATCCTCATACTATCTTTATAATTTATCAAAATTATTAATTAATTAATTATGACATATAGGAATCATTATCACATCAAAATAAAACAATATGCGATTACTATAAATCATAGTTCATGTTTTTAATTTAAAATTACAATTTAGTAAAAAGCACATGTGACATGCTCAAAACTAGGTAAATGCATTAGGATTGTTTTGATACATTAGGTACCAGATCCATATGTAATTTTTGATATAGAGGATTCAACCGTACCTCAATCCGATGCATTGTGTGACCAGTTTGACTCTATGTGTGTATTTTTTATTTAAAATTGTCATTTTAGTAAAAAACACAAGTGACATACTAGAAACTAATGAAATGAATTCATATTGATTTGAGACATCTATAAGTCATTGGTGATGTTTCGGAATTATCCTCACCTTCATTAAACACACAATGTACTAATATGACACAAAGTATATGTTGTTAGTTTAAAATTGACACTTTGTGTTTCATTTGTCTCATTATAGTATTACAAACATAAGAATTATTCTCATATATAGGTGAATTATTTTTATCATTTTGGAAAGGGTTATTCAGAAACTGATAGCATGACCTTGGGTCAAGGGCCAAAGATAAAATAACATTGATGTTTTTGAATATCTTTGATAAATTTTACTTACTATTGTAATTGTCCAAACTAATTTTTAAAATGACTATAATTAAAAATCGAGTATTTCTGCTGTAAATTTAATTTCAATTAAATTTTGTATTTTCCCTTGTATTTTATATAATTTTATTCCTTTTTATATATTCTTTTAGGTTTAATTTTATTGGGTTGCAGCAAGGTTTCTATAGTGATATAGCTGTGTAGTAGTTGGAATAGCCTTTATCACTTCTATATGAAGTGCTGATAAAGGGACCCTTTATTATCACATCATCTAGAATTGATAAAGGATCCTTTTTTGCACTAATCAAAAATCAATGACTATAATAACTTTTATTAAGACTTCAAAATCCGTTGACAAAGGATGAAGGATTTTAATATTGATTTGGTAGTTGGTATTGATAAAGATAAAGATTAGCACTATTAGAAGAATATTTTTCTAGTGGTGATATAACAAATATTGAAATTCCCATATGAAATAATAAACATCCATAATGAGGTAAAAAATAAAGAATTTCAATACATCCCCAATCCACAAATGGGATAAAATATATATTATCCATCATGATAAATAATATAGATGGTAAAAAAATATATTATCATCTTCCCTTAATAATACAAAATCATCTATACTGGAATAACAACTTATAGCATGTCAATACATTCCCCCTATCAATAAATAATCATAATAAATCAAAATAAATTAGGTTGATAGTTAACCAATTAATAAACCAAGTGTTATACATTTAATTTCCAAATACATTAACAGAAATAAAAACATATTTATAATAAGAACACTTTTAATAGTTTCACATAAAAATTCATTGTAAGAAAAATCATGCCTATAACAAAGGATGATTTGGAAATAAAAATTTATTCATGGATCATTTATATTATATTTATTTGATTCAAATATTTGTAAAGGAGTAAAAATTAGTTTCAAATGACCTTAATAAATTTTTTAGTTACATATTCACAAATTCATAAAATCACATAATTAATACGGTCAAAGAAGAGGATGATTTCTGACTAAAAAGAAGTGGTAGGGTCCATATCATTACAATGGGTAAATAAGGAGTGAATAAGGAAAATGAAAATTTTTTATGACCTATTAACTCAAATAATACTAGAGGAGAGATAAATTAATGGGTTTTTAAATACAATTAATATAAAAATTTATTAGATGAATTATCTTTCAAAAGCAATGTCGATTTGAAATGTATATTTAAGAAGAAACCATTATAGTAATGGTAATGTAAGAATTAAAATAATATATGAAGTTTAATATGAATTAGAAATTCCAAAACCAGGAGATGAAAAATATTCATTTTATTTAAAGGAAATAGGTTAGTGAATACACCATATAAAATTAATGATGGTGAACAAAACCAAACAGGTATAATTCAATTTTAAATAGAGACAAACGACAATTAAAACATTAGTATCATTTTAATTGAAATCCATTTGAATAAAGAACATGATATGGATCCTAAAATCCAATGAATTACGTTAACAAGGTCAAAAATACTCATTAGGTAACAATCACACCGTATTAAATATATCATGGTTAATAATAAGAACTAGGTCTCATGAAAATAAATTTTAGAAAAAGAACACCTTACCATGTATTATTTTTTACCCAATATTGATAAAAAATCATATATAATAAATATAAATATCTTGATAATTTATTATATAACCATATTAAAATATTTTTCCATCTATAAACTTCATTTATAACCATTTATTATAAATATTTTAGTTTATTATGGTTTATTTTCATTATTGAGTCCTTGAAATTATTATTCGTCAATTCATTGTAGTTTTGTAATGTCATTGTCAATTGTTATTTATTAAAAAAAATTAATAATTACTATAATATCTAATATAGTAGAATAATTATGTTTCAGTGATTCATTATATATTATTTTTATTAGACTAATGATAAATTTATGATTTGGGGAAATAGAAATTGCAGTGAACTAATTTTTACAAATTTAATGATTGAAATGTGATATATAAATTAATATGTTAAATATAAATAAAACTATTCTAGAATCATTAAAAAATATCTAATATATAATTATTAAATGATATTTTTATTATATAATATTTTTTAGTCATTCATGGAATAAATATTATACAATCATTTATATAAGTGGTAAAATTGAACAAAACTAGAGTGTGTTATAATGATTTAATGAGTAAAGAAAATATTTTTATTTTAATTTAAATATTAATTTTATAGACACATAAAAATTTAATAAATATAATTTACCTTCGTTAAATTTATTCTTTTAACCATCCATTAATGTTGGTGGTTAAAAATGAAACTCATCATTCATGGGGTCGGTAGTCCGTAGAGACGTATAATTTATAATTTCATTTCTCAAAAAATGAGATGGAATGAAAGTATGTGATAAATTATTATTATATATTTATATTTTTTACATAGTAAACATATTTTTGTAAAAAAGACATCAATTCCCTCAACCATGATAGGTATTTATGAAAACTAAACAACATTGTTTCTTGGAGGCGATACTCTATTCATACACAGAATTGATGTTGTTTTATTTTTTCAGTGGCTGGAATGGATTGTATAATGGTTTATAAAATTATATAATAAAAAATAATTATATTAATAATACTTGTGTCTTTATATTTTGATGGCTATAATTTTTTTTGAAGTGGATGATTAAGGAGAAAAGAATAAGGGGTACAAAATACTAATTCTGAGAATATATGATTTCTCTTAAAAATATCCTTCAAAATAGAGGCCTTAGGATATTTAATTGTGAATAAAGTATTTATATATATATAATATTAAATATAGAGAATGTTTTATATTTTACTGAGGAAATTATAGGTTATAGGTTTAGCATTAAGTCGTTTAAGTACCCCTTTTATCTATGTAGACAAGAGTGATTTTGGTAGTATGCCTTACATTTCAATAATGATATGTCTCTATTCAAAGGTAAAAGCTTATAAAAGTTGTAAATAATATACTATTGTGTTATATAAGGTCTATAGTTCCTCCACAACTCATTTGCACACATTTTTAAAACATGTCTCAAGTATTTTACTATTAAAATCATTAATTTTAAAAACATTTTTTTACTATGGTACTTAATTTTTACCTAAAACATTTACTTTTTATGAATAAAAATAAATTTTTAATATGTAAAGATTTTTTATATATTTATTATAAATACGAGATACATCATATAAAACAATATTTAAATGTGTATGAAAAAATAATTTTAACATTAGCGTATTTAATGCGTAAAAACTTGATTCTAGAAAAATTATATTTTTATGATTAAAATTTATGTGTAGTATAAAATTACCAATGTTTTATATTTTCATAAAATAAATTGTTTTTTAGAAAATAAATATAATTTAATTTTATCTAAAATCAATCCAAAAACATATTTTACTATAATAATATTTAATTAAATGAAATAATCATACCCATTTATTTTATTAGGAAAAATTATATAAGTTTATAAAATGTTAAACAGGAGTTTTATATGATACAATAGTATTTTGAAATGTATATTTTTACTCCTTAAATAAATCATCAATCATGTATAATGTTTTATAAGTATTTAATTTATACTTACTTTTTTATATATTAATAAACATTACGACGTTCGAAAAAAACTGCATGTTCCAACATTCATATAAAAACAAATTCTTTAATAAAAAAATTAATGTTGATCAAATATTGTTATTGTAAATCCAAAAATTAATTATATTTTATTATATAAAAATTTTAAAATATGAGAATTTAACTTTTGAAAAAAAATATAAATATATAATAAAATATTTTTTCAAAGGAAAAATGTTTTGAATATATTCAATATTTTTATTCTTATTTCCTGTAAATTATTAAATTTTTTTTTGTTACAATATTAATAAAATAAAACAACTCTTTTATCTATAATATATTTTTTATCATAAATCTAGTTACATATAATTATATAAAATTTTATCACATAAATTGGTATTATTCATTATATAGCCACATTAATTAATTTTATCAGTTCCTTAGTATTAATAATTACCATTACATTTATATATAAAATTATTTCAAAATTATTTTGACTGCATTTTTATACACCAATTTTACAGTTATAAACGATTTAATTATTTATTGAGGTTTGGTGTGGCACGTATTGCACACTATAAAAAATAGGTCTTAAAATAATTTATTATTTAAAATATCATGGTGTTAAATCTATAGAAAATATCTATTTGAGATGGTGGGAACATGATCCATTGATGAATGTTCCCCAAAGATATCACTATTTTCTGATGGTAATGATTTTTGATATTGTAATGTTTTGATGGAATCATATCTAAAACAGATAATTATTGATCAGTTGATAACCATGGTAAAATATTAAAATCTATATGAGGTTGATCTTGATACTCTCATTGGTGAGGAATCAATGAAATATGTTGTTAATTATAAAATCTTGATTATAATTCATTTTTCTATTAATCAAAAAAATTTCAATCATATTTCAACATGTAAAAGTGCTCATGACATGTGGAGAATTTTATATACAACTCATTATAGTTTGAATAAGTTAATTATAAATAATTTAATTATTTTAATAGCATAATATATATATTTTATGATTGGTGATAATGAACGTGAAAATAAAATATTTTATATTTTCATAAACATTATAATTGGAATGAATAAATTAAGAGATATTTTATATAATATTGTATCAGTTAGAAAATTTTAAATGATCCACATAAGAATTTAAATTATATTAAAGTAACAATTTATGTACAAAATTATTTTATTGAATATAATCTTGATTATATTAATGGAAATTTACTAAAATATTGGTTGGAATTTAAAAATATGTGTGAACAAGAAACAAGTAATATAAAAGTAGTTTCATTGAAGTGAAAAATGCATGTTATTATTTATTCTAAAAATTATGTTACACAGGAAAACAGAAATTGATCAGGTTTCTCAAGATACTAAGGGAATTTACAAAAATAAGAAATTATATTTGAGAAATAATATAAGGGACCTTTCATGGATGATCACAAGAGATAAAAAAATTTAATATAATTCCTAATGATGTTTTGGAAACTAAATCTTATAAATATAGGAGAAATGTAATATTAAACCAAAATTCAGGAAGACTAAATAAATGAATTAAAAGATATTAAAAAATAATAGATCTTTTAACAAGATATGTTTGACCCAGATATTAAAATTCTAGAAAATAATATAGTTCTAGAGATAAAATAAAAAAATATATGCTTGATATCTTCTTAAAATATGGGTTGAGAGTATAATTTATAGTATCAAGAATATAATTATAAATATAATATAATAGATAAATTATATGTCAAAAATTAATGTTAACACAATGGGATTTTTAAATTTTCAAAAACACATAAGGAAAATAGAAATAAGTATAAGAATATTCTTGAAGATAATATCATAAATTTAGAAGAAAATAAATTGTTTAAAAATTATACCTTATGTTTTAATGAAAATATCTACACAATTTTAGAATCTAATTAAAAATATTATCATAATCACATGGAATATCTCTAAATAAATTAAGAGTCTCAAGATATTTAATATAATTATATTATAGTGGAAAATTATAATTTTAAAAAGGAAATTGGGAGCTTGTAAACTAATCTATCTAAAATTGTTCAAGAAAGATGAATATATTAAAAAATAATATTATTGAACAAAATGAATCGATCCTAAACTATTCTTGGTTATGAATATCACTTATCAAAAAATTACAAGAAATTATTTTTTGAATAGTTCTATAAGATGTGTTTCAATTATTACTTATTTTAAGTATTGAACGAAAGGGAACTATTTAGATGAAATTTCATAAAAATTTACATAATATTCTGTATGTGGAAAATTATTTTTGTATAAATCTTTACAATATATATTTCTTATAAATACATGTCTAAAATCAATTTCGATTCCTATGAAATCATGTTCTCATCTTATTAGTCCCATATTGGTATTAGTTATAAAATATTCTTGACTCTATTTTTGTATAATATAAGCCTTAAATGTGTAATGAATGAAACTTTCTAGTAGAACATGGGTGTTCATGATAAATGATATGTGATGCTTTCAATTATGTATCATTAAACCAATGTAAAGTAGGTAAATTTATATTGGGTGACAATTCAAAAAATATAGAAAAAGGATTATTTGAGGTATGAATTTTTTATTCAATTACCCTATCAAATGTATTGTTTATTTATGGATTAAATTATTACTCCATTAATAACACATTATTATGTTATTATTTAATATATTACAAATTTTAAAATGATAAATGCATTAATTTTATAGATAAACTTGTCTAATTTTATAAAAATCAATAAGATATTAGTTATTCTATTAATTTCTCTAAATTGGATAACCATAATGTCAAATGTGTAAGTGTTAGCAAGTGAAATAAATTATTATAGCATAGGATAAATGGATATCAAAATTCTAGGCTATTGTACAAAATTTTTAGACTCTAGGTCTTCCACAGTTTCTTAAATTAAAGGTAGAAAAAACATTCATGTGTGACTCGTGTAAAAAAGGTTAATAATATAAGTATTATTTCACACTAATAAAGTATGTATATATGGTATGAACTTCATATATTTTACAATTATATCCATTTTGAAAAATATATTTTTTTATTATGGGTCGAAATATATATGAAATTCTAATTATTGAATACTTTATCTAATTACATGGGTGTTATTTATAAATCATAAATCTGAAACAACTTAATTTTTTTTCCTTATATAACGCTATTCCAAATAAAAAATATAAAAAAATTTATTTTATAATAATTCATAGGAGACTGTAATTTTAAAACCTATATTTAAATAAATTTTATGAATAAAATGGGTATTCTAATAATTTTCCTGCAGCAATGTCACAATAATAAAATAGTGATGTGGAAAGGAAACATAGAATGTTACTAAAAATTTCTAAAACCATGTTAAATGAATTTAATATTACATTATACTTCTTTAAAAATGATTTTAATAATAGTTGTTATGTTTCAAATTGATCTCCTTTTAAATTTTTTTGAAATAAAACATTTTGTGAAATTTGGAAAGGTATAAAACCATAAATTGGGAAATTTGTAGTGATTGATTGTAATGATTATATTCAATACACTAAATATTGATTATAAATATTTGATTAAAATATTTAATGGGTATAATTTTAAGATATTAAAATTCTAAAAATATTTATAGAATTTATATCAAAATATCCATGATAGTTGAAGAATCAATAGGTGCAACTTTTTTTGAGAATACACCAAAAGAAAATAATTATCATATGAACCATCTTGATAAAGAATTACAAAAATTTAATTTTTGGAGTGTTTAAACCTCAAAATATTAATTTAGATGTTGAGGGGGAGAATAAACCACATTTAATGTATTGGTAATAACATAATGATAACCATTTAGATATGGTCATAGGAAATGTTCATTCATGAATTAAAATAAGAAATTCCTTAAATAAGTTTTGTGTTTATTATGATTTCATTTCTTATTTTGTTTAAAAATATTGATCAATAATTAAATTATTCAAATTGTATCTTTTCTATAAATTTTTAGTTAATTATGTTTACTAAAAATAATGTGTAGTCTCAAGTTATTCCAACTAATAATTATCATATTACAGGTATAAAATGGGGTTTTAGATAAAATATTCATGAATATTTTGAATTCATTAAAAATAAATCTATATTAGTTTCCCTTGGATACATAAAAATTATAAGTTATAATTTTTTAGTAATATTTTTAACCAATATAAAAAAGATAATGAATTTAAATATTATCATCTTATACAGGTTTTTGGGTTTCAAATTATTTCAAATAGATTTAAAAAGTGGTTTTCTAAATCATTATATTTATAAAAATTTATTTGAAAAAAAACACTTATATTTGATTATAAAAAGATTCTAAGTCTTATTATGATGTTATATAAATATATATATGATTTTGAAAAATCTCATAGAGCTTGGTATGAGAGTTTATAAAATTTTCCTTATAAAAATGGTTTTATGAAAGAAAAATTTGATCCCTATTTTTTTTATTAATAATGATTTCAATCAATTTATTTATTAAAATTTATGTGTATGGTATCATTTTTTGATCTTAACATAATAATTTAGATAATTAATTTTCATGCTTGATAACAATTTAATTTTATATGACATTAATATTAGTACATCTGTTATTTTTTTTCTTGAAGTTTTTCAAAGGGTTGATAGTATTTTTCTTAATCAATCAATGTTTTCTAAGGATTTAGTTAAATTATTTTTCTCTGATTCACGTAATATTAAAGTCATCATGAGAAAAATTATATTAAAATTCATAATTAAGAAGCTAGAAAATCAGTGGATGTAAAGAATTTATAGGAATGTTTAGAAGCTTATTATATTTAATTACATTGGGGACTAAAGTGATGTTTTTATTATTCATGGGTGCTCGATTTAAAAGGGATCCTAAAGAAATTATTTTAAATACCATTAAAAGGATAATAAAATATATAAATATAACTTAAAATAACTATTTATTTTACCCTATATAAAATTATTTTTATTTTATTATCTATACAAATTTTGATTTTTGTGGATGCAAGATAGACACAAAATATACATCCTCTATATATAATTTATTAGGTAAATGTTTAGTTTCATATAATTATAGGAAATATAATTGAATTTTTTTATCTACTACTAAAAGTGTGTATGATTATAATTCATCTTGTTATTGAGAATCTGTATGGTTTATGAAAATTTTTAGTGATTTCGGATTCTATTTTTATAAGTTTCCATTTATTATAATAATACCTATGCATTTTATATTTATAAATACCCACTGTAGAACTCTAAATTTTATCACACTTATGATAGATTTCATTATCTTTCATATCATTCCCAAAAATTAAATTTCAATCAAGAATATATTTATATTTAAAATCAACATGTTGATAAATTTATAATTCCTTTATATTTATCTATCTTTGAAAAAAATAAATTAGTACTTCACATGATGGAAGTAAAACTATGTAGTAATTGATATTTGTTTAGGGGAAGATAACTTTTAAATCTATAATTCATGAATTGGATCCTTTATACTTCACTAAATATGGTTTTTCTAATTAATAAAAAACCTCATATTTTTCTTTGTTTTAATAAATTACAAATATTATCTTATCCCCTCTATCATGGTTGATTAAAAGTAATATTTGGTTTCCTTCCACCACATTAAGAGGAAGATATTTTAGAAACTCATCCAAGGGTTTATAAAGAAGTTTAATGTCGTACCTCATGGAATTAACATTAAATTACAATGTTTAATGGATACCCATTTAATTTTAGATATTACATTTTTATATGGTTCCATTTCTCTCCTCATTTGGGAAAAGTGAAGAGCAGGCATATGATTAATTTGATCTGAACTACTATAAATATTATATTTTCCGATTTATCTTTATTTCTTATATATAATAATGGTAAATTTAATATTAATATAATTTTTCTAAAAGTGATCAATTAACTCCCTCTATCATTTCCCCATATCTCATTAGGACATTACACTCAAAACTATTACAAAGGAATCAATATTAGAAGAGGTTCAATATGAGAGTCAACTGACTAGTTTATTATACGATTCAAATACGATCATTAATGGTGTGAGAAAATTAAAAAAAAACATTTCCCCAAGATTTAGTATTAATCATAATTTATTACACTGTTAAATTGATTCACTACATCCAAAATGAACTAGTCAAAATGATTAAAAGAACAACATAGAATATCTTAATTAGTGAGCATGATATATTTAAGTTTTTCCCTTTGAACATGAAGATCATCTGTTATGGTAGATATGGATCCACATATTTTATAAGAATATCCTCTAATGGATCATTGTAGGGATCCTAAATGGAACATTTTATGGAAAGTATTTATATATTCTAGCCACAAAGGATTTTTATGACCAGGAATCCAATATTAGCTGAACACGAATGATTAGATCTAAAATATTTTTTTGTGAAGTTTAAGATAGAAATTATATAATACAACTTATCTGATCATACTTGATTTTTCCCCTTTCATTTACATGATCTCTCTTCACTTCTTTCTGGTGCTATAAAAATATCAATCATCTCTATCAGTCTCAATTCTAATTGATTCCATCACCACCTCTCTATATGTGTAAATACAAAATTAGGAGACCAAAAACAAGATATAATAAAATTCAACTTTTAAAATATCAATATTTATGAAACTGGCCATAGAAATGTTTGGAAGATATAAAAATAGTTCATCAAAATGTTAATTATACTCAACATCATTAAACCACCATGTTGAAGGAAATATAAATCAATTTCCCATAGTATCTTCATATATTTTAGGAATTAATATTGGATAAAAAATGATTTGAAATATTCCTATGTATGAACTTTTTATGGCTTTATGTTGATAACATAATTCCACCACTTATAAACTAGTCCCTCTAAAAAAGGATGAAAAGTTGAGTTTGATAAAAATAAAATGTTCTACATGAATGATGATAGTATTACTAATCCACAACTATCATTCTAATTCTATAGAATATTTTATCCCAAATATGTGTAGAGAATTCATGCTCTGAAATTCCCACACATAGTTAATATGATAATTCAGAGTTAGAAGAGTAAAACCATAAAAATAAGATTATATGGAGAAAATTACTTGGATGATATTTGATCAACAAAATTTCATTCTAATAGATAACCGACCAAAAATTCCTCACAAGAATCTATTGAGACTAGATGGTGGAATACTCTAAAAATAAATAAAAAACAAAACATAATTACAAAATATTCAATATAGAATTCTAAGAACCCAAATATAAAATAATAAGTCAATAAGAAAACACAAAAAGAAAATAAATGTCAAACATAAGAGATTTTATAGATATTCATTTTGAAAATTAATTATCATTATTTTAAATTACCAATTTAATATACTTTATATTAAATTAGAGAACTGCTTTTAATATCAAAACATTTCAGAATTTCCCCAAGAATCATCTTCAACTTAATATTTTTTAAAATATCATAAAATAAACATTTAGAAATATCACATAATGAATTTAAAGACATCTAGCTCAACCTAAATTGTTTATGCAAAATAATATTTTACATAACCAAACAAATTTATAAGTCCAAAATACTGGGAAAATGTATATGAATTTATTTAATTCTCTCTCTGATAGGCTGTGGTGTTGTCTTGAGAGACTTCCTTATCCATTGTCAAGGTGGATTATTTGGAAGTTGAAGTGTCACCTCTTCTTTAGAAGTATAAATGATGGCTATGATTCTTATTGTCGAATTTGTCAAAAAAAGGGATGGAAGAAAATTTGGATTGAAAGTGAATCAACCACTATTGTCCATGATATCTTGAATGGTGTGGTGCACCTAGCATAGCTGTTTACTACTCATTGGATGAGCTGCCTTGCTTATTTTTTAGAGATCAGATACATTTCACCTCATTCCTTCCGTGAAGTGAACATGATTGGTGATAGTATTTCCAATAGGGCAATCAACCTGGGCATTACATGGATGGATGATCTACTGGTTTATTTTCTCCCTCTTTATGAAAAAGATTGTAATAAAATTCACTCCTTCAGACTTATGTAATATATTTATTTCTATTGAATAAATTTTCTCCTGGCCTTTAATTGAGGAAAGACCTTCCTAAAAAATAAATAAACAACTCTTGAAAAAAACCATTTCTTATTAAATTAATAATGAAGAAGACCATGAATATTTTTATAACTTAATGAATAAAAACTCAATATTTTAAAAATATTACCACTAGGAATGGTTTAGACCCATGGTCTGGAAAATTTTGTACTATATATTGAAATTTCAATGCGATCTATAAGGGTTATTTTCAAGGTCTGTGAATAATTTTTCAAACTATTCACAATAAGAGTGAAAACTTGTATTCTTTCAAAATCACACTTAAAAAAACACATTATAAAAGTTTAACCTTAAATATTTAACAAAAAACATCAATACTCAAATAAATACTATAATATAAAAACAATGAAAATCAATAAAAAATTAGTGATATACACATAACTGATGGTTATAGTGACCTGAGATTCATCATGAATGGTTGTGATTAGACCCTTATTTATATTCTTCCACATGAGTTCTGATGACGCAATTTCTTATCTACTGGACATACCTATATAAGAATCAGGCACTCCAATACCATTTTATCATGAACTATCCTAGGTCAACACTGAATTGCACACCTGAAACATCCCATGATAAGGCCTTATGGGTGTTCTCAATTCTAATGTCCTGTAAAATAATTTTGAGGCCCCTATTATACTTCATTGGGAAATAATTCACCTTACAAATATATTAATAAAAAAGACACATCCAACCAATTGTTTGAATGAAAATTTCATATATTGAAAGGCCACCCATAATAATAGTCAATAGTCTTAAAATAAAAAATTATCCACATGTGTAAAAATAGATAAAAAATAATAATAATAAATCAAAGATAATAAAACAATCCAACATCAAAAGATTAATGATAGAATAATTAAAATAGAACAAGTTAAAAGGTAAAAAATTAAAATTTGAAGACTGATACAATAATAAAAAATTAACTATAAAAAATATTCTATAATAATCATCTATATAAGTGACATACCTTCACTTAATTCCACTGTTATACCCAAAACAAACCCAAGATCACCCACTATGGTCATGTAGAGCCTAATAAATCTATAATATAATAATCAAAAGAAAAATATTCCCTGAATATTTTATATCCCCACCCCATGCATATAAATTAAAAATAAAACCACATCATGCTAGTTTGAAATAGAAATAGAAATTATTCATTACATTTTCTTTAAAACATGTATCAAGAGGTTTTTTATTTGAAATTTGTTTATCAAGAACAATAAGATATTAAATTTTTTTAAAATTATTCCACAAATATTTTATGTAAAAGTATTCATATAATATAAAATATAATAATTTAAAAGACAATTTTAATGTCCCTTTTATTGATGAATGAATTAAAGTGGGTTTTATAATAAAATGAGACTACAATATAGTAAAAATATATCATAACCTAAATAAATGACATCACAGTAATCATGGGACACCAAGGATTTTTCGGGATAATCTTGGACAAGGTTAACATATAGCCAATAAATAACAACTCTAGTTCCACAAAAACCTTTTGTAAAACTCTATATTACCTTACACAACTTATGTGAGGGGTTAATCACACACACAGATTAAAGTCTATACAAAGGTAGAATAGTTAGAGTGTGATACCAAAATAGTGAAACATGTCCACCTAAACTTCCCACTTTTCTACTTGCGGTTTCGCATGATATGAAAATAGAGTTAAGCCAAAAACTACCACATAATATTATAATCATGATAATGAATTAGTATAAATATAACCATCAACTCTAAAATCCAATGTACAAAACGACCAATTTTCATCAAGAATAAATAAATAATAAATCACTTCCTAAGTTGGGGAAACACCTACAAAAACTATATTATTTCATAAAATTTCTCATCACACAAACAAGGATATTTAATTGGATTATCATAATTTAAACAATTTAAACATTCCAACCTGGCCTTATGAATATTATCAGAGAAACTACACTATAAAACCCATTTGGAAACTAAAACACATAATCCTCATTAAATAAACTATTAAAAAACAAATTTTTTGATAACATAAAAAAAATTCCAACAACATCCATAATAAATAAATCAAACGTTTTATATTCTTTAAATAAAAAACCATTAATAATTTAGAAAACGAATTATTAAGATTCATTTTTGAATTAAATCAAACACTAAGTGTGATAAAGATTTCAATAACTTGTTTAGAACATAGAAATAGAAAATCTCTTTCTTACCCAATATATCAAAGGAAAAATAAGTTATTTTTGATAAAAAAAACTATTATATAATACTATAATTTTTCCTAAAAGATATTAAAATGTATTAAAAAACATAATAAGTAATGTTTTTGGAGTTATAGAATCTTACATAAAGAAAATGATCCTCTGATTCATCAGTTTTTCTATGAATATCACTAATCATTTTTAATGAAATTTAAAAATAATTTAAAGACTAAGAGGAAAACAAAAATGACGGAAACCCAATTAAAATTTTTCTTAAACCAAACCCTAGGTAATTTGGACCATTAAAAGGTATCAAATGAAGATATGAAAAATGAAATTGAATAGTATAGGAGTTTTAGAGGATTATCTTTAAGATGCACCCATAAAACATAGAGATATCGCTTGAGAATCACAATCGTGGAGTGGAAAATAGTTGAGAGGTGTGGATGCAGTCAAGGGAAATAGATGATTTTGATAAATTACTAGCAAAGGGGTTTAAGCCTTGGTGGGTAAAAAAGGATATTTACACTTATAGTGAACTTGGGAATATCACATAGCCACTGTCCTTTTTATTTAACCATTAACCAATCATGTGAGCTTCATTGAAAACACCTGGATGACAATTCCTAATTTATTCATATGGGTTTCTCTATCACGTGATAACAATTTGAATCACTTTATATTTTTATGTAGTATTTTTATAGTTAATCCACACAGTTTTTAGTAACCATGTGATAGGTTTTGAACCCCCAATTCCTTTAAAAATTAAATAAACACATTTTAAAGCACCAGTATTTGAATAAAACCCATTAAATAAATACAATAATAAATAAATAGATAGTTAGGGTGTATTTTTTTCTTATTTCCTTATGATTATTTCATAGATGGATTTCCTTAACGTTATTTTAATTATTTGACTTAGATACCCAATTAATGATCTGGAATTTGACCACCACAAGTCCTTTACCACAGTACCTCATCTCTAGAGTCTTGAAACTCATATTGGGAGATACCACATAATAGGAGGGTGATTATTTTACCTTAAAAATATAATATATGTAAATGAAAATTACTATTTATTTTTAAACCCAAATGATTATTTAAAAAAACCATTATAGAGATAAATTATCAAAATGATGTAGGTAATAAGTTTAAAACCCAAGATTAAAGAATCAAATTTTGATGAAATACACATATTAATCAAGGATAAAACATTATATTGACAATAATTAACATAACACTATCATATCACACTAATAATAATGCTATGGAGATCCATCATCGACGAACAAGGCAACTAATACTTTCTCTATATCATAGAAAGAAACATCAACACACATTCAGATATATGTTTTGGATTGAGTAACACTTTACTCATTTTGATTTAATTAAATCACTCCCATGTATTCCCTTGTAAGATCTTTTCTAAACCATTCAACCAATTCTATTTGAAAAGTAAATAAATAATATATATTTAAATTGTTTTTAAAACATGTAAACAATGAAAATAAATTTTAGGTATTCTTAAAAATGAATCCATATTTACAAACATACCAAAATAATAAATGTTTTCCAAATAAACCATAATTTTATAAATTAAGGAATAAAAGGAAATATCCCAAAGTAATAAATTAAAAAATCACTAATACTCCAATCCAAATATGATAATAGATCACATGTAGTTAATCTTCAGCAAGCTAGACGAATATATATAATTCTTTTCACCCTAAAATTTTATATTTCTATCCCTTCCGCATTGTCATTTTAAATTATAGATTTTTCAATTTTCTTATTTTAAAACTAGTTAGAAAACATTATTATAAAGGGACTTCACATCTAAAAATTACAATAATTAACAAATATTAAATTCCAATACAAGTTAATATAAAACCTCAATTACATTAAATCAAATCTCAGATATTGAAAACTCAATATTCTAGTTTTTCCATAAAAATCCATCGATTTATATCCTATCCCAGTAAGCCACTATTTTATCAACTCAATTTCACACATTAATTTATAATTTATTTTTAAATAATCAATTAAAATTATATAAATTATAATCCTTAGATTCATAATCAATCAAGGAGGGAAAATGACCAACTAATTTAAATGTTTTTCATTGAATTCTCTACAATATTCCAAGATGATTTCATTAAAGATGAAAACCTCCTTGCCATGTCATTAAATTTTTTAATAAAACTTGGCTCTTAAAAATAAAACTAATAAAATTGAATCTTAATAGATTTTTTCATGGATCTTACACCTTTTTTATAAGCACATGCTAATTTGAAAAAAATCATATTGTGATTCTTGGGTTTCTAGAACCTGATCTCAAATGATTATCATGACCCAATTTAACTCACTTACTATAAGGTATAGAATAATATTGAACTATGTCTAATATATAGAGACTTACATATAACCTTGCTCCATAAGGTACAGTTATATCCTTGACCATCCATGATCAATATATTTTCCATTTTAGGTAGACCTTATCACATCATTATTTTTTGGTCAATCTCTAAAAAGGATACTTTGTGGGAGATGCGTATACACCACCCTATAAATGGGTTCTTATTTTACTTCCACATTTTATGTTGAAGTTATATAATAAACCCCAATTAAGGACCATCATCCTCACCTTCTCATTAACTAGGTGTTGGCTCAAATATAAAATGTAACAACCCTTATCACCAATGATCAAGATATTTTATACTTTGGGAAGAGTTTCCCTCATAGTGTTTTCATGGGATTTATCCTTAGAAAATATCTATTCATGGGATATTTATCAAATCTATATTATAAATGGGTTCCTCATTCACCCCTACCTCTGATGCAGGAGTTCAATATTGGAATGTATATTGGAAGACAATATCAATTTGTTTCAAAATGTTGTAGTATGAATACATGACCGATGTGTTTTACCACATTTATGAATAAATGGAAAATAAGTCATTAAATATATAAATTTAATATAAATTATTTATAAATGATTATGATGTCTTCAAAAATAGATAGCGGATCGTGGATGATGATAGTGATTAAAAGTGGCTCGATCAAGGATGGAGAAATTTTTCTTATGTGTTTAGCTCTCTTTTTGGGTATTTAGTAACTATGTTTCCATATTTTTTTTACATGAGTTTCATGTTTCATTTGATATGGGATTAATTGTGGTTATGTACACATATCCCAAATTATAAGAATATAATATTTTTTCATGCCTTTAGTTCTAAGTTAGGATCTTTTATGCCTTGATAGGCCCCTCAGGTTTTATATTTATATTTCATAGTCCATGATTACCATGTTATTAATGTATGGAATTATAAATCCAAAAACTCTAAATTTTAAATGTATTTACCTGAGACAATATGGTTAAAAACCACTACTAGATTCCATAAAACTCTCCATTTATGATGGGAAACTATTGAATATGAATTCAATCATGGTCCTAGACATGGGAATATAGTTTTTATTGATGGAATCTATTTAGCTAGTTTAAATTATGTAAAGGGTGAAAAACATTACCCGTTAGTTTAAATTGTTTCAGGTAAGTTAAAACCATTGATAGAGAAATAAAAAATGGGCTTTGAGTACATGTGAACCAATATATTATTGAATTTAAATTTGAATTTTTTATTATTCTATAGAATTTTTTTTTGTTATATGATTTTTTTTATTATAAATAATAGTATACATGATATATTATAAGATATTACTTAAGGTATGGGATGAAATTCCTACATACCTAGATATGTATTATATTATGAGATAATATCCCCACATACATTAATGTGTTATTTTATGGGACGATATCCCATTGGATCGTTTATGTGTTTTAGTATAGAAATATATTCCCATGTATCCTTGACATTGATTATATTAGGGGATTCTCTTCCCACATACGTGATATTTCTATAGTATGGGATGATATTAATTTATAATAGGATACCAATTTTTAATAGGGATTTAATACACAAATACACGGTATTTCCATATTAAGGGATGGAATACTAATTACCCTGGTCTTGATTGTGATGGGGGATATTATTACAACATATGGGAAGTTTTCCATGATATGGAATGATATTCCCGATTACAATGATATTGATTATGACAGAGAATTTTATTACCAAAGATGTGACATTTACATGGCATGGCATGATATTTCCACTTTCCATGATATTGATTATGATATAGAGAACTATGCATTCATTCATGGGTTTTTCATGGTATGAGACATTTTTCACATTTATGATGATGCTGATTATGAAACAGGAAATTATTCCCACATACATGATATTTAGATGGTACGAGATTATATTCCCACTTAACATGATATTGATTATGAAAATGGATGATATACCTACTTATCATGGATATTGTTAAACGATTGTGATGATATACCCAGTTATTATTGAAATTATTATTGATGTATTATGGGAAGCCATTCCCATTTCATCGTGATATCAAACTGATTTTCCAATTATTCAAACAATGAATGTGAGAACTTATAATTATGTGAAGTGGGATTGTGTGCCCAGTAGATGTCAAATTTGTAAAATTTTACATATTAAGGGATGTGATAACAAAATTTCCCTTATTTAATTTTTTATTTATGTATACTTACATATGTTATTTTAACCATTATCTTTAGAATTTTAATATATATTTTGGGGTGGATGTTATGCCAACTATTTTGGTTACATTTTGATTTGATCAAACCGTTACAATAATGTGACTTAAAAGGTATTGTCACTCACTAAATGGCTATCTAGTAATTGATTATGTGACTGATGTTATATGTTGTTGTTATTGTTTTTGTTCATTATCAGATCACTTTTACATTAACTTATATTTATGTATTTACATTGGGAAACTATTGGTGCTGGTCTACTGAGTTTTACACAAACCCTAGACATGCAACTTGTTTTGTTTGTATACTTTATGAATAACACAAAAGTTAGGGAAATGGCCCCTATTGTGGGGGATTATCTGAGTACTTCACCAAGGATTTTAAGATAATTCCTAGGTGAGACTAAATATAGGTTACTAGGGATACATGTTAATTATTTTAAATTCAAATTTATATATTATTATGATCATTCCATTAGATGGTCATTAATGTGAGGTATAATTACTCTACATGAAAGTTTATATATATTTTTATATTATATGGTCTAATAATTTATGCTTGAATAAATATTAAATATCCATCATATACTATTAGATTTTTATAATAGCTTATTATTATTTATTTTACTATTATTTATCTCTATTTTATCCAAATGGTATAATCTCCCAATGTTACATATTGACCATCACTATTATTTTATAGCCTCTAGCATACGAGGATATATATTTAAGGCCATGTGGAACCACTAGATATGTTATTACTTCGGTAAATGGATAATAACATAAAAATGATGTATCAATGGATTTTTTTATTTGTATTACACTTTGGGATACAATATATAGAACTATGTCTGGTCGTAAATTGGGATGCGTTCAACTCTTATATCTTTCCATCACCTACATGAGATGATGTCTATGTTATTTGATATTTGGGGAAGTTTTTCTTGATTTTTGGGTCATTATAATTTTGATACTTCAAGATTACATTGTGCTTATTATGGTTTATGGTTTTACTCTTGGCCTTGTGTGAAAAGAGGCTATGCGTTCTTGAATCATATTTGACACATATGAATCACATGACATTTGGGTGTTTGGGTGTGATCGAGAAATTTATTTTGATGCAAGGTTTACCTATTTTATGTATTTAAAAAAATTTATAAAGTGTTTCTTATATATTTTGTTAGTGGAACTATAATTAACTGAATTATTAGTTTTCAGTTCTTTTTATTCCATATACATGATACTTGGTTTTGTGAATCTACTACGAATTATTATTCTACATAAGCTCAGAGTGTTTAGGTTTTATATATAGAGTGTTCAATTGGTATATGGCCTTCTTTTATATGTGCTGTGTATAGAAGAGCACAATGTGTTGATTGTTTCTATTTTCCTTAAATGATAATAGTGATAACTTTGAAATATATATTTTGCACCACGTGCTTGGAACTTTAGCAATATGTTTCAAAAATGTCATTATTGATGTGTTTTAGAAGTTATGATAGTTATATATGATCCTTATAGTAAGGTTTTAATGTTAGATCTATGCAACAAAATATTTTTGTATCTTGATTTCCCTTTAAAATTTGATGGAATATTTTGTGTGTAGTATGCAGATTTGTTGTTAATGTATCTATGAGTATAATAATAAACATGGTAAGGTGTTGTATGTGAATGAGTACCCCTTAGAATGGGTTAAATACGTAGGATAAGTGTAGTGAAACAAGATTTTCTATGAGGTATTATTGATATATGCCCATAATTTTCATCAGTGGAGGTGATCTAGGTGTGATATGACCTATAGAATAGGCTAGAATTACTAGAAATGATGAAATAAAACACAATATATTACTGTGTCAGATATATTGGTAGAATAACTATGCGGATTTCCTATATATTATAATAATTGCTTGGATATATATGGGTATCCTCATAGATAGGGGTCATCCATACAAATGTATTCCATAGAAATGTAAGGCATGGTTAAATTCCAATAGTTTAAGATAGACACCTAGATGACTTGTGATCATATATTGATATTGAAAAGGGGATTACATATATATTTTTGTTTATTAGAGCATGGATAGTTCTTGATTATGATGAGTATGATTTATTTGAGAGTAATGATCAAGGTTTGATAGGACATGTGGGTCTATGAATGATGGGATACAATTTAGTGTCTTTAATTGAGTAGTATAGTGTGGAAGAACTAAAAGGTATGCATACTCATGGATGAGTTATGATCAATAATGGTGGTAGTTTTTCCTTATTGTGAGATTAATACACCGGATACTCTCTCACCTTGAAACAAGAGATTTAGTATTTACTCTAAATATATTGTATCTTGGTTGGTTTAAACTAAGAACAACCATGGGTTGGTGAGATGGAAATTCTTTTAGCTATAATTATACGTGGATGGATTATCAGGCATACAAATGAGTTGATTTTCATTAAATTCAATAATATATATAAATTATAATATAAGGGTCTCCTGAATCATAGTTTTAGTTTGTTTTAATTTTTTATTTGGAATATATTTGTGGGGTGTATGCAGTCATGGTTAGGGTTCTCACTTAACCCTAATAAGGTGGGATTTCAGAATATTAAAATATGGGTGTGGGACTTATTATCATTGTGTCTAAATATTAGTATATTTTCATGAATTTTTAATTATTGGTGAAAACATGAAGATAAGGCTTGTTGATTAAAAAATAATGGGGGTTATATAGGTATGATAAAACCTTTAAAATGTATTGATCCCATTATAATTGAATGAGAAAGGGGTATGAGAGTTAGCTTTGTGACATATGGTATTTTTTAGTTAAACATGAGATACTATGAGAATCATCAAGTAAGGATTTACATGTAACAACTAATGAACTGAGGTATGGTCCACTCATGTGAGTGATGTGTGGGGAAATTTTTAATATTTTTTGTATATGGTGTGATGAACAATAAATTGGTAAAATTTGGATGTGATGAGTAAAAAATTGGGATTTTCGATGAATTGAGTAGTTCATAGAAAATAGTGAGTCTTTTATTAGAGTAATTAATAACTATTATACAAAATTTATGGAGTTTGTAGTTGGTGTAATGTGAGTGTAATGTGGAAATGAGTAAAATTTATGATCTTGGGTTATATATATTGGATGTGGGTGTTATAATAACGAATCATTAGTTGAATTATACATCAGTATCAAAGGAACTATGATATCTTAAAACCCTATATCATATATTATTGTGTGGGTGTATTAGTGTTATATGACCAGTTTAACAACCCGACACTAGATTCCCAGAGTTGGTTCATTATTTTAATACATTGGAATGATTACAAGGAATCCTGTCCTAAAAGACCAATCAATGTAGTAGTATTGGAAAATAGATTGCATACATGAACATTAAATTACACATTCTAACATACAATACAAAAAAATAATTTGAGAATACTATTGTTCCCTTAACTTAACCCTACATCTCAAACAGAAAACACTTCATGGGATCTTGGGAAAATAAAACATAAGAAAGGTGAAGTGCCCAGATCAGTGTGAATCACTGAGAGGGGGAGGGGGTGAATCAGTGATCCCTTAAAACTTTTTACTAATTGATTCTTAATCAATTAAACCTCTATGGCTGGTTAAAGCCTCGATCCACTCTTCTTGTATCTCTCAACCTTTCCCGGATAATGCAGTAATGAAAAGGCACAGGACACAAGGATTTACAAGGTTCGGCACCAAAGGCCTACATCCTTGCCATGCTCTCCCAGCATGGATTCTCCCATTATAATCTGTTAGTATTACAATGGTCGATACAGAGTCCCACTGTATCTCTCCTGAGTCCCACAGGAGGGTCTTTATACTGCGTCCCACAGTGTTACCAGAGTCCCACTGGACTGCTCCAGAATCCCACTGAAGACTTCTTCTCCCTGAGTCCCACAGGGTCTTCTCCTGGCTCCTCGAGTCACACGAGTAACTCTTCTTCTTGTTCAGCTCTTCAAGTATTTTTAGCAGTCTGGGATAAAGACTACTGGCCTTGCTCTGTACCTCTGCTCACTTGTGGTGAACAGGTCTTCTCGTCTTGCTCGGGCTTTATCACCTTCTTCTAAGGATGACTCGGCTTCTCTCTTCAACTACTGAATACTCAGACAACTGATATCTTTAACTTCAGTCTGGTCCAGTCTCAACAACTCAGATGCACACAGCCTGATTTATCTTTGTTCACGTGTGCACGTGCATGCATGCATGCATGCACTCTTCTCTTTCTCCTCTTGGTGCAATAAACCCTTAAAGGATGTAACACTTTAAGCACACACCAACTCCTTGAACTTCACACACTTTATTCAATTTGGTTACACACTTAGAAGTGTGTTATACTCTAGTGTGAGTCCTCCCTTTTCTTCTTCTATGTGTATACACACTTCTTAGTGCACACACTAGGTTCGGCCTTCTTGTTCTTGTTTGCTCACACACTCTTCCTTTGATCAATTAGCAAACACAAGGCTTGGCCTACTTCACTTACTAGGCACACACACTTCCTTGTTCTTTTAATCTTATTCAAAGTATGCACTTCACTTATGCACACACTTGGTTCTTCATTTTGTACACACAAGGGCTACGAACTCTTATTCAAATGCACACACAAAGTGTGTTCTTCAATTTGGCACAACCAAGGTATGGCCTCGGTCTTCCTCCTATCCTTGCACACACACGGCCAAGTGTGCTCTTCCTCTTCACTTAGCACACACAAATGTGTCTCGGCCTTGTTATTTCTTTTGTGCACACACACACAAGCCTTAGGGTGTTCTCACTTGAACCCTTTCTACAAGGAGGCGCACAAGGTGTATTGGTGCAAGGGGCAGCCGCACAAGGTGTGGTGGGCTTCGGTCGCGCAAGCCACAAGGCCTCTAGGCCGCACTAGCCACGGGTGCAAGGCACCGTGGGCGCGCAAGTGCTACCACGCAGGGGGCACGGTGCACAGAGGGGGTGAGCAAGGTTCTACCGCGCAGCCCCACCTCTTCTTCTTGTCACGCAAATGAGTTGCGCGCAAGGGACTCCTTCGGGCCAAAGATGGCACCGAGGACTTCAGCCGCGCAAATAAATTGCACGGTGCTTCTTTCTTTGCGAGGCAGAGCACACGCGGGACTTCGGGTATTCAACAGAACTTCAGCAAGAAAAACCATCGCCTCGGGTGATCCTTTTATAGGCAGAGGCGGTTCAGTCATCCGCGGAGAGATACAACTCAAATCCCCGAGTTATTCGGGTTTTGAAGATTCTGTGAATCTTGTTTTTCTTTTTATTTCACGCGGGTTAACTTATGTTTTCATTTACGTGCATGCGACTTAGAACGCATGCACGGCCTTCGTCTAGGCACAAACCATGCACAACACGAATACCCCGATGCCTCGGCAACTC
The DNA here is from genome assembly GCA_963277665.1 of Viscum album. Classification (NCBI taxonomy): domain Eukaryota; kingdom Viridiplantae; phylum Streptophyta; class Magnoliopsida; order Santalales; family Viscaceae; genus Viscum; species Viscum album. Next base: position 805,275,844 of record OY728148.1, read on the forward strand.
CGTTTGCCTCGGCCTCATTCGAAATTCTCCATACATTGCATGAACACCATTTTTTATGCATGGCCGTGTTCGGTGTGGAGAGACAAGCTCAATGGAGGTCTTAGATCCTTCAGAGGTGGCCGGGAACTCGAAATACATCTTCAGGTTGCCTCTGGTTCGAGCGGAGCTCGCGGGAATGCGTGGGGAGGCCTCAGGCGAGCTCGGGGAAGAGGACGACTCGCCGGCCGTTGGATCGGGCGTTTGAAATACATCGGACGGCCTGGATCTGAAGATCTCGCGCGGGATCAGATGTGCGGCTTAGATCATCCGCGCGATCAATCGAGCGGCTCAGATTCGCTCCCAGGAATTTTTCTGCGTCCCACATCGAAACGGGGCGCGGTTTTCTCGCGGTTTATTACCCTGGCACTGCCCGCTACTCCTCAGTTGCATCTTCTCCCTCCACGGTGCCGCCCCGCACCGTGTTCTCCCTGCGGGCGCGCTTTGCGCCCACTCTTGCTCCTGCGGGCGCGCTCCTAGCGCCCACTATGCACACACGGGTGCGCGGGCTTCACCACCGCGTGCCCTCCGGGCTTATACACGGCCCCTCTGCGCTCCTCCGGGCGTGCCCCAGGCGTCCATGCGGTGTCCTTGGGTGCGCTCTGCCGCCCTGGCTCGCCCCACGGGTTCCCCTATGGGCGTGGTGCCTTAGCGCCCACGCCTTGGGGTTGAACCCCCAAGGTGCCTTGGCTGGCCAATTTTTTGGCTAAGGAAAAGAATAATACTTTGTCAAATACAAAGTTCTTCCATAAGTTCAAGCCAAATTCCACATTCCAAGCCATCTTCTTCATAATTCTTCTTCTTCTTAGGAATTACCCATCTCCTCCTCATGTTCTTAATAACTTTTCAACATTTCACAACTTAGGAGGGAATTCCGAAGGATCTTCATCAACCGATGCTCCTGAATCAAATAATTCTTCAATGTTCTTCAATGATCCAATTAGAGGTCAAGTTGGATCACATTCACATTGTCATGCACTAAGGATTAGTACATGTTCTTCTTCAGCTAACTTCATCCACTTAGAAGTAGTGAATAGATCATCTTGATTCTTCAACTCCTCATGCATTGTCACTACAATGCATGGTCTTCTAATCATGTTGTGACATTGTATCCAGTTGATACAAGTTCTTGGAACTCTAAGAACAGCTCAACAATCGTCAGATATTATGATGCTCCATCAGCATTCTTCAAGTGTTGTCACTTAGTATCACCTTGATACAAGTATTTGAACATCAAGATCAGTTCTACAATCGTCTGATGTGACATGGAGAATGTTTCAACCATAATCTCCTATGCCACTTAGTGAATCTCCTAAGTGACATGCCTCTTAGTACCATGGCCATTCTCCATTCATCACCAACACCAGCACAACCTTTGTCATTCACATCTTGACATTCCCTGACTTCCATTCATTCCAAGACAACTTCATGCCTCATTGACAACAAATGCAACACAATGCACTTCAATCTCCCCCTTTGTATTTGTTGTCAATACACCACTTCAGCACATATGAATGGGTCAATATGTGTGCCAATATTTTCTCCCCCTTATTGGCAATCAAATGCAAAGGTGTGGTGTGGTTCTCTTTCAAAAATCTCTTCCTCCCTATGAAAAGTATTTTCTTGAAAAACACTGAGAGAGGGATGATGTCACATGTTCCCTTTATCAAAGAACCTTTAGTAAATCAGCTCTAAGTCTACTTGGGCTAACCCGGTGTAGAAAACAAGAGTGATGTAACCAAGGTACTCAATGCTGTCCAACATTCACTATACATGTGAGATCATGCTTCAGGGGTTTGAAATTTTTCAGATATACAATGAATTTCTAAATCCTGCACATACTTCACCAAACACATTATAAAGTTCAAGTGCAAAGATAAAGCTCCCCCTTTAATCTACTTTCTCAAGATGATATTAATTTTAGAACATCATCTTCTTCAGATTGGCTCCCCCTCAAGGGGTGCACTCCATTCTTTCCAAACCATCCTCCAGTTGAGAATGATCATCATCTTCAATTCCCTGCAATGTCAGCACATGTATATACCAAGAGTATAAGGGAATAAGATGGAACCTCCTTGGTTCATCAATGTGAACAACAAGGTTGAGAAGATTCTCTCAACCGAGATGTCCCATTTTCACCAGTCTTCACACTTGCACATTTGATCTTCATTGATGATTGTGCTGGTGTGGTTCTCAAAACATCTTCATGTGAAACCTTCTTCTTCCCTTTTGCTTTAGCAATTTCCAGAGCTTCATCTTCAGCTCTTTGTAGTTCTCTGGCAAGTTGCAACTGATGTGGCCATATGACAAGTAGATCATTTGGAAGTGTGGCCTCAGTTCTGGAAGTTTCACATGGTTCCTTTGATGCTGTCAAGCTACCTCTCTTAGGCAACTTGTTTTCAATCAATCCCTTCTGCTTCTTTTGGATTGATTGTCTGTTTGAGTTCAGTTGGCTTCTATTTATTTCCATGGCTTGTTTGCAAAGATCCATGATATGACCTTTCTTTCCACAGTAGAATCATATTTTGGTGGTCCTTCTGGATGCATCACCCTTCTTGGACTCAGACTCCAAGGACTTCTCTTCCTTTTTCATAATCTTCTTGGGAGCTTTTTCAGCTTTCTTCTTCTTGCTTCCCAAGGCTTCCATTTTAGCCAGGTTCAGTGATCTTCTCTTCCTTTTAGCTCTGGATACAGTTGGAGATTGACATGTATCTTTTTGAACACTTTTGCAATCATCCCAGATGTTGTCAAGTAATCCAAATCTATTTGCAGTAAACAGATGTCTCTGGACCTGTGGATGCTGCTTCTTTTCCTCTGGCTTGCTCCCCCTTGGCATGGGCTTCCTTTGTGATTTTACATTTAGTGGATTATACCAACAATCCTTTGCACAGTGCCCATACTTATTACAACACCAACATTGACCCACAAATCTTGACCTTTTCAGTCCTTCTGATTGCTGGGTACTTTTCTTGACAAGTTGTGTTGTTTCAGGAGAGCTCTGCTTCTTCATTTTCTTCATCCATACTTGTTTGGAATTATTTTTCCATCCTGCACTTTTTGTGGAAACACAATTAGAAGCATCAATACAAGATGGTATGGATGGTACCTTCTTTCTAGAAGATGTTGCACTTTTATAAGAGGATGTCTTTCTCTTAGAATCATCCTGCTCAAGGCATACATGAGTAGCAACATGTCTTCTTGCAGCTGACAGGGAGGATTCAGCTTTAGGTGATTGCAGATGTTTCAATATCACCTCCACTTCTAAACACTTCATGTTGAGGGAGTTCTTCTCATCCTCAATTGTTCTTAGCCTTCCTTCCCATTTCTCTTCTAGCTGTTTTATCTGGTCTTCATGCACCTGCTTCATTTCATGCAATGAGTTGTCAAGATCCTTCACCCATTTGACTTTGTCTTCTAGTTGAGCATCTCTGACAACCATTGACACTTTGTGCCTCTTTTCCAGTGCATGGACAACATCTTTGACTATTATCATAAAGAATTCTTTCTCAGAAAGGCTTATTTGCAATTCTTCAGCAGTGTCTTCATACATTTCATTGCAAAGGGAAATTGTTTCATCTTTGGCTTTCACTAGCTTTCTGAGAGTGTTGGATATGCCAACCCTTTTTGCCAATTGATCTTCCATTGCATTGGATTCTTCTTCTAACTGTGATTTTTCTTCTTGAAGATCAAGGATGCCTGTAGCTATAAACATTGCCACTTCCTTGGGGACTGTCTTCTGAAGATATTCGATTGCACTTTGAAGATCTTTCATTGTTCCAACATCATCACAGCAAGGACATGCTTTCTTCATCTTCTTGGCCTGTTTCTTCTTTCTATTTTTCTGAGTCTTGGCAGATATCTCCATTTTAGGCTGGTTGCTCGTTTCCTCAAATCTGCACTTCATAAAGACTCCCTTGGATCTTTTAGAGGGAACCTCCCTCTGATACCAATTGAAGTGCCCAGATCAGTGTGAATCACTGAGAGGGGGAGGGGGTGAATCAGTGATCCCTTAAAACTTTTTACTAATTGATTCTTAATCAATTAAAACTCTATGGATGGTTAAAGCCTCGATCCACTCTTCTTGTATCTCTCAACCTTTCCCGGATAATGCAGTAATGAAAAGGCACAGGACACAAGGATTTACAAGGTTCGGCACCAAAGGCCTACATCCTTGCCATGCTCTCCCAGCATGGATTCTCCCATTATAATCTGTTAGTATTACAATGGTCGATACAGAGTCCCACTGTATCTCTCCTGAGTCCCAGAGGAGGGTCTTTATACTGCGTCCCACAGTGTTACCAGAGTCCCACTGGCCTGCTCCAGAATCCCACTGAAGACTTCTTCTCCCTGAGTCCCACAGGGTCTTCTCCTGGCTCCTCGAGTCACACGAGTAGCTCTTCTTCTTGTTCAGCTCTTCAAGTATCTTCAGCAGTCTGGGATAAAGACTGCTGGCCTTGCTCTGTACCTCTGCTCACTTGTTGTGAACAGGTCTTCTCGTCTTGCTCGGGCTTTATCACCTTCTTCTAAGGATGACCCGACTTCTCTCTTCAACTACTGAATACTCAGACAACTGATATCTTTAACTTCAGTCTGGTCCAGTCTCAACAACTCAGATGCACACAGCCTGATTTATCTTTGTTCACGTGTGCACGTGCATGCACTCTTCTCTTTCTCCTCTTGGTGCAATAAACCCTTAAAGGATGTAACACTTTAAGCACACACCAACTCCTTGAACTTCACACACTTTATTCAATTTGGTTACACACTTAGAAGTGTGTTATACTCTAGTGTGAGTCCTCCCTTTTCTTCTTCTATGTGTATACACACTTCTTAGTCCACACACTAGGTTCGGCCTTCTTGTTCTTGTTTGCTCACACACTCTTCCTTTGATCAATTAGCAAACACAAGGCTTGGCCTACTTCACTTACTAGGCACACACACTTCCTTGTTCTTTTAATCTTCTTCAAAGTATGCACTTCACTTATGCAAACACTTGGTTCTTCATTTTGTACACACAAGGGCTACGACCTCTTCTTCAAATGCACACACAAAGTGTGTTCTTCAATTTGGCACAACCAAGGTATGGCCTCGGTCTTCCTCCTCTCCTTGCACAGACACGGCCAAGTGTGCTCTTCCTCTTCAGTTAGCACACACAAATGTGTCTCGGCCTTGTTATTTCTTTTGTGCACACACACACAAGTCGTAGGGTGTTCTCACTTGAACCCTTTCTACAAGGAGGTGCGCAAGGTGTCTTGGTGCAAGGGGCAGCCACACAAGGTGTGGTGGGCTTCGGTCGCGCAAGCCACAAGGCCTCTAGGCCGCACTAGCCACGGGTGCAAGGCACCGCGGGCGCGCAAGTGCTACCGCGCAGGGGGCACGGTGCACAGAGGGGGTGCGCAAGGTTCTACCGCGCAGCCCCACCTCTTCTTCTTGTCACGCAAATGAGTTGCGCGCAAGGGACTCCTTCGGGCCAAAGATGGCACCGAGGACTTCAGCCGCGCAAATAAATTGCATGGGACTTCTTTCTTCACGAGGCAGAGCACACGCGGGACTTCAGGTATTCAACAGAACTTCAGCAAGAAAAACCATCGCCTCGGGTGATCCTTTTATAGGCAGAGGCGGCTCAGTCATCCGCGGAGAGATACAACTCAAATCCCCGAGTTATTCGGGTTTTCAAGATTCTGTGAATCTTGTTTTTCTTTTTATTTCACGCAGGTTAACTTATGTTTTCATTTACGTGCATGCGACTTAGAACGCATGTACGGCCTTCGTCAAGGCACAAACCATGCACAACACGAATACCCCGATGCCTCGGCAACTCCGTTTGCCTCGGCCTCATTCGAAATTCTCCATACATTGCATGCACACCATTTTTTATGCATGGCCGTGTTCGGTGTGGAGAGACGAGCTCAATGGAGGTCTTAGATCCTTCAGAGGTGGCCGGGAACTCGAAATCCATCTTCAGGTTGCCTCTGGTTCGAGCGGAGCTCGCGGGAATGCGCGGGGAGGCCTCAGCCGAGCTCGGGGAAGAGGACGACTCGCCGGCCGTTGGATCGTGCGTTTGAAATACATCGGACGGCCTGGATCTAAAGATCTCACGCGGGATCAGATGTGCGGCTTAGATCATCCGCGCGATCAATCGAGCGGCTCAGATTCGCTCCCGGGAATTTTTCCACGTCCCACATCGAAACGGGGCGCGGTTTTCTCGCGGTTTATTACCCTGGCGCTGCCCGCTACTCCTCAGTTGCATCTTCTCCCTCCACGGTGCCGCCCCGCACCGTGTTCTCCCTGCGGGCGCGCTTTGCGCCCACTCTTGCTCCTGCGGGCGCGCTCCTAGTGCCCACTATGCACACACGGGTGTGCGGGCTTCACCACCGCGTGCCCTCCGGGCTTATACACGGCCCCTCTGCGCTCCTCCGGGCGTGCCCCAGGCGTCCATGCGGTGTCCTTGGGTGCGTTCTGCCACCCTAGCTCGCCCCACGGGTTCCCCTATGGGCGTGGTGCCTTAGCGCCCATGCCTTGGGGTTGAACCCCCAAGGTGCCTTGGCTGGCCAATTTTTTGGCTAAGGCAAAGAATAATACATTGTCAAATAAAAAGTTCTTCTATAACTTCAAGCCAAATGACACATTCCAAGCCATCTTCTTCATAATTCTTCGTCTTCTTAGGAATTACCCATCTCCTCCTCATGTTCTTAATAACTTTTCAACATTTCACAACTTAGGAGGGAATTCCGAAGGTTCTTCATCAACCGAAGCTCCTGAATCAAATAATTCTTCAATGTTCTTCAATGATCCAATTAGAGGTCAAGTTGGATCACATTCACATTGTCATGCACTAAGGATTAGTACATGTTCTTCTTCAGCTCACTTCATCCACTTAGAAGTAGTGAATGGATCATCTTGCTTCTTCAACTCCTCATGCATTGTCACTACAATGCATGGTCTTCTAATCATGTTGTGACATTGTATCCAGTTGATACACGTTCTTGGAACTCTAAGAACAGCTCAACAATCGTCAGATATTATGATGCTCCATCAGCATTCTTCAAGTGTTGTCACTTAGTATCACCTTGATACAAGTATTGGAACATTAAGATCAGTTCTACAATCGTCTGATGTGACATGGAGAATGTTTCAACCATAATCTCCTATGCCACTTAGTGAATCTCCTAAGTGACATGCCTCTTAGTACCATGGCCATTCTCCATTCATCACCAACACCAGCACAACCTTTGTCATTCACATCTTGACATTCCCTGACTTCCATTCATTCCAAGACAACTTCATGCCTCATTGACAACAAATGCAACACAATGCACTTCAAAAGGGGTGAGCTCAGAGGCTCAGTAAGGATAAATAATTTGGCATAAGCTATAAACTTTTATGGAATGATGTGTAATAAGAACAATATCCTCTTAAAAAAAACTTGATCATGATATGGAAAAAATAAATCAAACATGAAGATATAAATAGGCAAATGGATATTCTACTAGTCAAATAGTCACATGTGATAAAAAATTTCATAATGAGGGAATGCCTAATGATGGAAATCATAACCACATAGTCAAGGACTTGTGTTAAGAATACAATTTTTTTTCCAGGCCTTGTGACTAGACCCTAGTTTGTCTCATGAGACCTACCGATACATCAGGGAGCTATAGAGGGATACACCTATCACTTACTATGTCCACTGCATTCCTCATATGAAAAGGTTGAAACATAACATAAACATTCGTATTAAAACTAGCACACGAAATGTCAAAACATCATCTATAAACCATGAACAGTATAAAAACAACACATCCACAGTCCAACAAATCACAAATCATTCAATACAATATGGAAGATTTTTATCATAATAAATCAACATCAAACAAGTCTAAAATCCATCAAAGGATATTGACATAGATGAAAAATATTTGTAAAACTATTTGAGAGAAATATCTATTTTTCATGAAAACATTTAAAAGTCAAACAATTTAAAAAGGAAGAAATTTAAATAAATTTTTGAATCAACGTTTCCCATACCACATTGATACTTTTCAAACGAATTATCATTTTAAAAACATTCATGTCTAAAAAAATAAATCCTTAATTTTTTTTGAAAACGTGTATAATAATGAGAATGATTTAGAAGAATAAATATTTAAAACATTTAAAATGATGTTTTATTGAAAAGTCCCTTAAAAGTAATCCTTTTGAAAACTCTTTAATGAAACATGGACATGGATAATAAATATTTCCCTATAGATACTTACATAAAAGCAACCTCAGATATTAAAGAGATTGTGAAATTAATCCTTACCTTGCACTTTTCTTTAGTCGAGGGTATGTCTAACCTCATGTATGAAGATCGCAATATGTTATTAAATTATACCAGAACCATATTAATATTTATGATGTCATAAATGATTCGTTTATGACTTTATAATACCCATTTAATAATAATTTCCGTGTTAAATTAACATTTCTGGTAATAATCGCTTTCTTTATCGTATATGTTTTAACTTGTTACTCTTGACTATATCACTTAGATTTAAATAATTCCATAATATATAACATGAATTATATATCATATTTTTTTAGAATATAAATATGTATAATAGACATATATATGAAATGGAAAACACCATTTATGGAGACGGTAGTCTGTACGTACGCATAAACGCTGTTTCCTTTTACATATCATATTGAACGGAACTAAGTGAATAAGATATATGAAAGTAAATATATATATCCAGTATTATTATTATGTTATATAATTCATAATTATTAATGATATATATTTTATAATCATCATTGAATGGTGAACGTGGAAATGAATCTCATCACGTCGTGGAGACGGTAATCTGTACGTACGCACGGGATAAAATATCATAATATTGATGGAGACATTGTATGTAATTTGATGGTATATAATATATAAAGAATCATTAACATGTTATATTTATTATTTACAATATTTATACTCATTATTATACCCATTCAAATTATTAACTACTTGAATAAAAAACTACACAACGACATGGAGACGGTAATCTGTACGTACGTACGCATGGTGACTTTGTCATTTATAGGATAGATTGAATAATGAAAAAGGTTGTACCATTTATATAAAAATATAAAATTATATATATATACAGTATTTATTATTTTATAATGTAAAAAACAAATAAATAGGAAGTGGAAGAAGAAAATAACTTAAAAGTTGTGATTACATATTTACCTCTTTTTCAGGTTCTTCCTTTTGATTTGATCAAAATTGCTCCTTAGGTTGGATTTATGACAAAAGTAACACCTCTAGAATTAAGGGATAAATTATGGGAGGATATTCGGGCTGGGGTTGGCTGAGATAAACATATTTGGAGGTGTGAAATTAAGAGAAGGGGAAGTGCCCTTTTATAAGAGAGGTAAGGGTCACTTTAGGAAAAGTTTGAAATATTATTTTATAATAAAATAATTTTCGGTTTCTAATTTCTCCAAAATGAATTATTTAAAAGCTAATGTGGGGATGGGTCGGAAAACACTCAACCAATAGGTTTTAGAAAAGTTTAGGTTACCATTTTAACCATATTTTTAGATTTCAGTCTTAGTTAAATAGTTTAACTTTTACCGTGTCTTCTTGTATCCTTACACTATATGGTAAATAAACACACTTTAAACATCCAAGAGAACCTCAAGTGGTTCATTAATGACATATATAAAATTATTTAATCCTTTTATCCAAGAAATATATTTTTAGGAATATTATATCAACCAATAATATAGTATATGTTTTAAAAACTATTTTTTTTTCCAATTTTGACATTATTTCGTATTTTTGTTTTTTGTAAAAATCATAACAGCTTGATTGCTTAGAAAAAATTGATTTCATCAACCCTAAAATTTAATATTAAACAGTAAAATTATTTTAATTCATCAAAATTCTCAAATTACATTAATTTGGGTATTTATAATATCAATTTGTTTAATCTTTCATTAATACGGCAATTACTGCATCATCATTGTGTCATTAATAAATTTAATTATTTAATGTCTAAAAATTATAAAAAAAATAAAATTATGTCGTAAATATTTTAATTTTGTAATGAATATTTATAGTAGAATTTAAATTGTGTGTGACCCAATATAAAAAATGGTTTAGTTATTAAACTTTGAATATAACTCTTTTAACTCTTCTTAAAATAAAATAATAATAAATGCCCTAATCTAATCAAAGTGGACCATAGAGGTTCATATTTTATTCCTTAGGATTATTTTGGTCTAATTATATTTATCCAATAGAATTAGGGCATGTGATAGGGTAAATATAATATCATTTTTACCCTTAATTACCCAATTTACTTTTAACTGTGGTAAACAAAAGTAATAATTTACTATTCACGAAAAATTATGTTCATCTTATTGAACAAAATTTTACTTAATGATATTAATCGTGTCTTTATGATTTTTGAAATTCAACTCACATAAGCAGTAAAATTATGTTTTATGCAAATTTGCAAATGCTCTTAGTAGGTGGGTAAAAGACGGTAAAATGTTCAACAATTTTTGTATATATCTAAGCTTATTATAAAATTACACCAATGATTTATATTGAAAATATATAGGTATTATGTATCTATTTTGACCTAAAATAAATATAAATAAAATAAATAATTATTTAAATAAAAAGTCGGTTTTAACATATAACTCCGTGTTTTTCACTATTCATCAAAAATTTAATGTTTTTAGAAAAATACCAAAATTTCACCGTAAGCTAATTTTGATATTCTGGATTCGAAAATTAAATCTATTTTACCAAATTCAAAACATAGAAATTTCATTTAATAATTTAAAATCAATTTCCGTTGTCAAAACCAAAAACCGTTTTTATAAGAAATACTAACCAACAAATGATTAATACATGTTTATGTTAAATTTCAATGTGAAATTATTTCCAATGAATAAAATTGTATTAAACGGAAAAACATAATCTATTTATACTTACAAACCATTAAAATTTATAATTTTACAATATAAAGTAATTTGATTAAAAATGTTGTTTTCAGTTATAATATAGTATTTTTCACTATTCACCCAAATTTGAAAGTGCTTAGAAAAACAACAAAACATTATTGAAACTAAATTCTTATGTCCCGATTCTGAAGAAGAACCTTATTTTTTTTCAAATTGAATATATAAATATTTCAAAAATTGGATTAAAAAATGGTTCACCAATAAAAGGCGGAAAAATTGCATTTTTAAAAAAAGTCATCATTTATTTGAAAAAAATGAGTTTTATTATTCATTATGTCTAAGAAACTCATAACATGGATTCCAAAATTATAAGTATTTCATAAATTTCAAAATTTTGTTAATACTATTCATAGATTCTTTTTAATGGCTAGTTTGGTAAGTCGTGGTGTGCTTGAACTCGCTGTTGCGTGTAGTGGAAGTTATTTAATTATTTTGAAAAATAATGTACAATGAAATATTGGGGTGTTACATTCTTCCCTTATTCATTAAATTGATTCCTCAAAATTAAAAATTGTTCTTTGAAAATAAAAGGTTGAAAATATAAAATACCTTCATGGGAAAACCCACATCAGAAATTGGGTTAATACAATTTATTCTTAATAAGTGGAAAAATAATATATATATATATATAAACATGACAAGTAGAGTTTCAGCCTTCAACAAATTCATACAAGAAACTCATCTTTCACTCTAAAAGATTTCAAAAAAATATTCTATTTATCCTAATCGTATCGGGTTCCAAAAATAATGAATTTATAATTCATTTGTCCGACATTAAAAAAATAAATTATACAAACCATTACATCATGTAGTCCAGTCGTAGGTGATGCTCCCTTGTCGCTCATTGGTTGCGAGTACAAGTCTCGCGACCTTGCCGGATGATACTAGTTGTCACCCATCCTCTAGGTTATCCTTTTTATAACAATCCAAAAATAATCTCAAACTAGACTTATCCAAAATACTTTTTTCCAAACTCAAAGTCCAAAATTTATATGGAAGGTAAACACAATAAAGATTCTTTTTTCCACGTAATAACATGTGAACACCTTTATCATGTATTCTTTTAAAAAACTATAACAACCTGAATTACCATAAAACACTATTGATTACATTCATTCTCCCTTATTCCTTATAGAATACTGGATATACTTCTTCTATAAAAAAATGTAGTAAACTCCAAAAATGATAGAATATATAAATCATTAATTAGCTTCAAGGTAGTAAAATAATATCAAATATAATTTATCCAAATCAACCATATCTTATTCCAGAATCACTACCTCATTACCAGGACCATATTGAGGATTACCTTTTCTTCAACCATGTATTTTCCAAAAAAACGTAGCTTACTATTAAGTCACTTTTATTAGAACCATAAAATCTAAAATCCTTAATAAAATAGTACTACAGTACAATCCTTATTCGTCTCCATAATTCAGAAAACCATTATATTATTGATACAACACTCAAATGAAATAATTCTATAATAACAATAGAAGAAAACTATTCACTCCTCTTCATCTGAGGTAATATCATAACTTGATTACTATCCAATAACATCATTTGCGGTATACTCTTCTAACTGGGACCTTGATTCACGTAGTGTCTCAATGCCTTGTAGATAAAGAATTTTACATTTGAAAACATTTTCATACCCTTACAATCACATACGTGGTGTCCTCTTTCTCCACACTTATAACAAACTACCTTTCCCTTCAATCATTTACCAGGGTGATTATTTCCATATTTATCATATATGGGAAAATCCTTCTTTCCCCTCTTCCCTTTATCCATCTTTCTCTCTACTATCCTTTTCTTATATTACTTCCCTTCAAAGCCATAGGACTGAGATAGTTTTATACATATCTTACTAACACATTATATTATTTCTTCATATGTTGAGAATAAATGGTAGATTATTTCCCTTATAAATGTTGGATTAATACCATGAATGATATAAACCTTCTTACTCTTTGGATCATACGCATTGCTAGATTTCTCATTCCTTCTACTAGGAACCACTTTAAAAAAGGGAAAACACTAGGTCAGTTTATGAATCACAATTCATAATTACAAACATGTAAAATACCAAAACATTAATTGAATAGATTACGGATATAATCCATAATCATAAAAATATTTTTTTAAGTAGTTATATACACATAAATCCTTCATAATTATTTGTAATGAAAATGGGAATTATCCTAATAATATCCCCTGGGAGTGTCGTAATGAATAGCGCAATAGGGCCCATTGTCGTGCACCACTTCCCGTTCAAGTCTAGATTAAAGTAGTGTTTTGGGGTTTTACCCCTAGGTACATCTGTACCAGAGCTGCCTCTACTTTCTCATATCCTGATAGGGATGTATTTGGTTAGAATATTCACAAAATCTCTACATTACCAAAATTCTAGGAAGTTCGTCTATACTAATCCTCAAAGTCTATCTTAGGGAAATCTACTCTAGTCAGAGTTTATCTAAATCTAGTTTCCAAGGTTATTGCTAAACTTCCTCTAATACCAACTGTAATGCCCCGACCCTAGTTACCCAGATTCGGTGTATTATTTCATTACATTGGCATGATTATAAGAAATCAAGTCCCAAAAGACCGACCGGTTTAGCAGTATTGGAAAATATATTGTATACATGAACATTACATTATTTTTTCTAACATACAATACATAAAAAATCCGTGGATAATTCCAGTTTTCCCTTATCTTAACCCAACATCTCAAACATAAAACACTTCTTAGGATCCTGGGAAAATAAAACATAAGAAAGGGGTGAGCTCAGATGATCAGTAAGGGTAAATAATTTAGCAGAAGCTATATAATTTTAAAGCAATATGTGTAATAAAAACAACAACCTTTTAAACTTAAACATGATCATAATATGGAAAAAATAATTCAAACATTACCATATAAACATGAACATGGATATTCTACTAGTCGAATAATCACATTTAATAACTAATTTCATAATGAGGGAATGCTTATTGCCGGACATCATTACTACATAGTCAAGGCCTTGTTCCAATACTAAAAATAAAATTTTTGTCAAGGACTTGTTCCAAGACACTAGTTTGTCTCATGAGACCTACCGATGCATCGAGGAGCTATAGCGGGCTCCACCCATCAATTACTAGGTCTACCAAATTCATCACATGAATAAACATTTGTATTAAAACTAGCATAAGAAATGTCAATACTTTATACATAAACCATGAATGGTTTAAAAATAACACATCCATAGTCAAAAATATCACAAAACCATCAATATAATATGGATGATTTGTATCATAATAAATCAACTTCAAACAAGTTTAAAATCTATCAAAAGATGTTGACATTGATGAAAATGATTTATAAAACACTTTGAGGGAAATATCTCTTTTTCATGAAATAATTTAAAATCCACACAATTTAAAAAGTAATACATTTAAATACATTTTTTAGTCAAATTGTCCCATACAACTTTGAAACTATTAAAAATATTTGACATTTTAAAAACATTCATGTCTATATAAATATATCCTTAAAAAACCATTTTGAAAACATGGACATTAATGAGAATGAATTACTAGAATAAATATTTAAAACATTTAAAAGGGGGTTTTATTAAAACTCACCTTAATAAGTATCATTTTGAAAAATATTTTATCAATCATTTACATGGATAATAAATATGTCTTAGTGGATACTTATATAAAAACAACCTCAGATAATAATGAAATTGTGAAAATAACCCTTACCTTGCACATTCCTTTAGTCGAGGGTTCATTTAACCTCCTATATGAAGACCATAGTATGTTATTAAATTATACCATAACCATATTAATATTTATTAAATAATTAAATATTCATTTAGGACTTTATACTACCCATTAAATAATAATTTCCATGTTAAATTAACATTTCGGTTAATAATCGCTTTCTTTATCATACGAGTTTTAACTTGTTACTCATGATTGTATCACTTAGATCAAGATTTAATTACTTCCAGAATATAAAACATGATTTATATATCATATATATTTAGAATTTAAATATTTATAATTTATATATATATGGAATTGAAAACACCGTTTATGGAGACACTATTTCATACGTACGCGTAAACACCGTTTTCGTTTTCATATCGTATTGAACAAAAATAAGTGAATAAGATATAAGTAAGTACATACATAAATATATTTATATATATCTTTTAGCATTATTATATCATATATTTCATACTTATTAATGATATATATTTTATAATCTTCATTTAATGGTGAACGTGAAAATAAATCTCATCACGTCGTGGAGACGGTAATCCGTATGTACGCACGTATCGTGACTTTGTCATTTATAGGATGGATAAAATAAAGAATATGGTTGTACCATTTATATAATAAAATCAAAGTATATAGAACATACATGAATTACTATTTTAGAATGGAAACAACAAAGAAAGAGGAAGTGGAAGAAGAAAAGAACTTGAAAGATGTGATGAAATATTTACCTCTTTTCGGGTTCTTCCTTTTGATTTGATGAAAAGGGCTCTGTAAGTTTGATTTATAACCAAAGTAATGCCTCTATGATTAGGGTAGGAATTTTGGGAGGATATTTGGTCATGGTTTGGACGAGACAAATGGCTTTAGAGGTGTTAAATTAAGAGAATGCGGTGTTCCCTTTTATAAGAGAGGTGAGGGTCATTTCCAGAAATGTTTGAAATATTATTTTATATTAAAATCATTATCGGTTTATAATGGCTCCAAAATAAATTATTTTATGGATAAAGTGGGTATGGGTCTAAAACCACTCAAAAAATTGGTTTTAGACATGTTTAGTTTACCATTTTAACTGTATCTTTTAGATTTCACTCTTAGTTAAATAGTTTAACTTTTACTGTGTCTTCTTGTATTCTTACACTATATGGTTAATAAAAATAATCTAAACTTCCAAGAGAACCTCAAGTGGATCATTAATGACATATATAATATTATTTAAGCCTTTTTTCTGATCCTTATATTTTTATGAATATTATATCAACCAATAATATAGTATTTGTTTTAAAAACTATTTTATGTCAATTTTGACATTATTTGGTATTGTTTTTTTGTAAAAATTATAACAGAATGATTAAATCGAAGAAAAATTTATTTAATAAACCCTAAAGTGTCTTATTAACTTATTAAATTACTTTAATTTATCAAAACTCTCAAATTTCATTTATTTGGGTACTTATAGTATCAATTATTTTAATCATTCATTAATACGATAATTACTTCATCATAATTGTGTCATAATTAAATTAAATTATTTAATGTCTAAAAATTATAAATAAAATATAGTTATGTATGAAATATTTTTAGATTTCTAATGAATATTTATAGTTGAATATATATTTTGTGTAACCCTATATTAAAAATGGCATAGTTATTAAACAATGAATTTAACTATTTTAACTCTTCCTTAAATAAAATAATAATAAATGTCCTAATCTAATCCAATTGGACCAAATACATTCATATATTATTAATAAGGTTGTTTTTGGTCAAATTATATTTATCCAATAAAATTATGACATGTGTTAGGGTAATAACAATATCATTTTACCCTTAATTACCCAATTTACTTTTAACCGTGGTAAATAAAATTTAATAGTTACTATTCACAAATAATTATTTTCATCTTATTGAATGAAATTTAACTTAATTATATTAATTGTGTCTCTCAGATTTTCGAAATTCAACTCACAGAAGCGGTAAGGCTATGTTTTATGCTAATTTGCAAATGCTCCTAGAAGGTGGGTAAAAGACGGTAAAATGTTAAATAAAATTTTTATATATATAAACATATTATAAAATGAATCTAACTAATTTTATTGAAATTATATAGAAATTATTTATCTATTTATAAATAAAATAAATTTAAATAAAATAAATAATTCTTTAAATAAAAATTCGGATTTAAACAATAAAATAGTGTTTTCACTATTCATCAAAAATTGAAAGTTTTCAGAAAAATACCAAAATTTCACCCTAAGCTAATTTTGATATTCTGAATTCAAAAATTAATTCTATTTTACCAAATTAAAAACATATAAGTTTTATTTAGTTATTTAAGATTAATTCCCATCGTAAAAACCAAAAATCGTGTTTTTAAGAAATAATAACTAAGAAAATATTGATACTTGTTTATGTTTAATTTCAAAGTGAAATAATTTCCAATGAATAAAATTTTATTAAATTGTAAAAATATAATCTATTTATACTTCAAAACCATTAAAATGTATAATTGAACACGATAAATTATTTTTATTAAAAAATATGTTTTTAGTTAAAATATTGTATTTTCTCTACTCACCCAAATATGAATGTTTTTAGAAAAACACAAAAAATTTATTGAAACAAAATCTTATGTCCTGATTTGAAAGAAGTAGTTTATCTTTTTCAAATTGAATATATAAAAGTTTCAAATATTGGATTTAAAAAGGGTTCTCCATTAAAAGGCAGTGAAATTACATTTTTTTAAAAATACTTCTTTTATCTGATTAAAATAAATTTTTTTCATTATGTTTAAGAAATTCATTATATTGATTCTAAAATTATAAGGATTATTTAAAGTTTAAAATTTAGTTAATACTATTCATAAACTCGTTTGAACGGCTAGTTTGGTAAGTTGTGGTGTGCTTGAACTTGGTGTTGCGTGTAGTGTATGTTATTGAATTACATTGAAGAAATGATGTAATATGAAATCTTAGGGTGTTACAACCTGGGAAGTGAGTATTATTATTTTACTAATTATGCGATTTGGTAGAGTGTGTACATGTTTACTGATAATAATTTAAATCATATAGTGGGGAGTACAATGATTGATATTTTTTGTTATGAATTTTGTGTATGTGTGTGTGCATGGTTTTAGTGAATATTAGTAGTGACTTTCTGGAAAAAAATAATCTAAAAATGGTTGAGTTTTCATATTAATACTTTTATGAAATAACCTTAATTTTATCTGGTTAGTGAAGAAGTAGCGGATTTGTGTATGAATTTACAAAGAGTAGTTGGGAGAAATATGTTCGATAACAGACTGATGGAGAATTTAATAACTACACTGATTGAGGGATTGTGTCAATTAATATCAATACCCACCTGAAAGTGAGATGGACATGTTAATGAGAAAATTATTTAAGTTATGATCATTATATAAAGTGTAAGACAGTGGATTATAGTGAGTGTAGTCAACTGATGCTTTGATATAGTATATATCAAGCATTTGTCTGGTTACAACCAGAAATGTTACCCAGGGGTGTATAATGTCTATAAATTTGGATTAAATGAATACCACTGGAACTATGGAATCTTTACTGAGTTAGTAGATTGGTTTGGTATTTTTTGTGATGTTCATTTTTTAATATAAATTGGTGTAGTTGAATATTGATAGGGGGATTTTATATGTTTTTGAGTTTGGTGACTAGAATATTTATAAAAATTCATAATTTTTAATATAATTTATGTGAGTGAAGAACTGAAGTATGAGATATATGTATTTTTGAAAGATTAACTAGTTTAATTGTGGTGGTGGTAAGATCATGGCCAGTGGAAGATACAAATTAGAGCAGGAATTGGATTCTAGATACTTATAAGGTTCACAAGAAAAGTAATGGGAGAATTATTTAGGATGATTAGTGTAATGATTGAATGTTTTTAATGACCCACACTAGTATAGAATGGTGGTGTTAGAGAAAATCTTCTTTTCAAAAAAAGTATATGTAGGGTTATTTTTAAATTATTAATTTAGATTAAGATTTGGACATTATGGACACATTTCTAATAATTAAAAGGATGTTTTTGAGGTATATGGTTGGCTGGATAACACTCAAGTATAATTTTTCTGAATGATGGTAAATGGTGGTGAAGGTGGTTGTAGTAACACTTTATTAGAACCATGATGGATTTTACTAGTGTTTTTATGGGAAATGATGTGGTAACTAGATACCCCAATATAATGTTGATGGGTGGATCATAGATCCTTGGCTGGCCACCAGAAAACTACCTGATCCCACAAGAGTTCTGGTTGGGTTACCTGCCGAGAACTTAAGTAGAGGAAACTTTGAAATTTGAGGTAATTTCTTTTAAAAGCCCTTATGGGGTTGTTGTGCCACCAATGGATGAATAAGGTATGTTCTTTCTTCTGTAGTTTTATATGCATACCTTATTTCTATGTTCAATCCATTGAATCTAGAAGTATGTTTTTCCTCAATTAAGGTAGTTTATTCTCTTTTTAGTATCCCCTATCTATTCTCCTTCCACTCTTATGATTTTTAGTTGGTGTATTTAGGTATTTAAAATAAAATTCACCATATTACGGAAAAACAAATTTAATACAAGGGACATCCATATATAGAATTAAGATGTTTCCAATGGGGGATAACCAAAAAATGGTTTCAAATGTTTTGTTTGGAGGTAAGTTATTATTACGTTTTTTTTCTATAGATGATGTTTTTCTTCGACTACCAGCATATCAAATTTGGGTTCTACTTTTGTGGTGGTTCTGGCACTATCTTAGGGTCGCACAGATGACACTATTTTCTCTCTAGATTTTTCTAGTAGTAGCTCTAGATTATGTCAATAGACATTGATGGTGCTTTTCATTGGAAGATCTGTGTTTTTTGTTAATTCTTTTGTGAAGGGATTATCTATGAAATAATTTATTTCAGATCTGGTGTTTCATTGGTGGTGTACGAAGATATGTGTTTTGGTTTTGACTACCAGAATCTCAGATATGGGTTCTTCTTCTGTGGTGGTTCTGGAACTGGCTCAGGGTCGCACATATTACACTCTTTAATCTCTTGACTTATCCATTTGCAGCTCTATATTGTGTCGATAGCTGTCGATGGCGATTTTCATTAGAAGATCCATGTTTTTGGACAAGGCTTGTGTGAAGGGATTATCTTTGAAAAAATCTATTTCAGATCTGGTGCTTCATTGGCGGTGTACAGAGGTCCTCGATGGTGTGGATGATGGTTGGGTGTGGAGATCTGGCTACAATAAGTGCAGCACAGATCTATATGTGGGAGAGTAGTGGTGGTGATTCTTCATACAAATGACAGGGGTTCTAGATTTTTCGGGCGACTTGATGGTGGTAGCGGTGGTTTTATGTTGGTGGTTCTTCTATGGTAGTATGTTCTTGTAACTTTTAATGTGTTTTGTCCCACTGGGCTCTCAGGCCACAGAATTTTAAGGCTATGTGCTTTTGTAACTACGGGCCTATTTTGGGATTTCTCTTATCCCAGTTCAAAAGGGGTTCATGTTTCCTTTTTCTCTTTTAATTAAGGGTAATTCTTCCAAGATTTTCAGTAAGTTGAAAATAATGTCAAAAGTGTACCACATTCCCTTAGTAGAGGGTTTAGGTAGAATACATTATTAATGAATTTTACATTATTTATATTTAAATTGAGAATGAGTAATTAATTATTAAAACTGATTTTATGTTCTTTAAAATTGGTTATATATTCATTATAATGGGCTAGAGAATGAAGGATGATGTTGTAGATCAATGATGGATCATTTGAGGATAGAAAAGACATGTATTAAGGGGTTATGTTTGTTTTTATACTGATTTTACATAAATTTTACCATCAATTTGTATGACTTATTTATTTCATTTGATGTATTAGTATTTGTGGGTGTTTTTATACACTATAAATTGGATGTAAACCATATTTATTCATGACATAAGTGTTCAGTGTGTATTTTTTCGGAATTTAGATGTCCCTTAGGTAATTTTATTGGTTTAAATGCTACTAATTACCATGTTCCTAAGGAAAATTTTTTATGGAGTCTGAAATAAATAACCTAAGAGGGTTCCATAGAAATACTATTGCTAAATTAACCTTGTTTGGTTACCTTGGGGTCACCCTTAATAACTTATAACTAATTAATTTGAGTTCTAAAATGGGGATATCATTGGGAATATGATTTCTGGTGTTGAGGTTGGAATTTTGTTTTTTTTTATATTTTGAAATTTTTGAATACCATTCAACATCAGTTGAAAAGGTTATAGGTGAATCAATCCTCAGATATGGACTTGGTAGAATGAATTTTAACTGCTTGAGACCCAATTTAGTTTTTATTTAAAATTTGAATCAGATGTCATGTAATTTTTTTGGTATTGGGATATATTTTGGATGTGTTTTGGGATTATATTTTATCTTATATTATATTTATTAAGGTATAGAACAATATCTGAACATTGTTTTGATATTTATTAAGGTGTAAAATGGTATTCCAACATACCTATTAGTGTTATAGTATGACAAAATAAACCAATGGATCCTGGATTTTTTTTAGTATGGGATGATATACCCATTGATCCTTGATGTTAATCTTGATAGGGGATGTTGTGACCACATAAGTGATATTTTCATGGTATGGGATGATATGAATATTTAAGAACATGTTGATTTTTATTTAGGATTCTATTCCAAATGATGTGATATTTCCATGGCATGGAATGAAATTCCTATATATCTTTATGTTTATTATGATAGGGGTTCAATTCCTATATATAAGATATTTCCATGGTGTATAATGATTTTTCCACTTTCCATGATGTTGATTATGATAGGTCGAACTACTTTCAAATATGTTATGTTTCCAAGGTACGGGGAAATTTTGCCACTAACCATGATATTGATTATGATAGGGGATTCTATTCACACATATATGAAATTTCCATGGAATTGGATGATATGAAAAATTTTCATGATGTTTATTATGACAACGGATATTATGTTCAGATTCATGGTATTTTCTCGGTTTGGGAAGGTATATCCATTTACTGGGATGTTGTTTATAATAGGGGCATTACTCCCACAAACATGATGTTTCCATGCTATGGAATGATAGGCCCACTAAAAATGATGTTGATTAGGACATGGGATCATATTCCCACTTTTAAAATATATTAATGATGGCATAAGATGTTAATACCACTTATCCTTGAAATTTATTGGAATGTGTTCTGGAAAACTATGCCTAAATCACTATGATATCCCAATGTTTTGGATGTGGTTCCAACCTAGAATTTGAAAACATATGATTATGTGATGTTATACAATGTTGTACCTGGATGTCACACATGTTATATTGTATTGATTAGTTGTTATGTTATCCAATGTATCCTTTTTTCAATTACTTGGTTAGAGAGATTTCTATATGTTATGATAAACATTCACTGTCTTGATTGAATATGGATTTATGGGTTGATTATATGACTAACCTTTGTGTTACATGGTGATATTCTAATAAAATCATTGGGAAGGGTAAAATTTTGAATTAATGCTCATCGAGTGGATATCTTTAAATCATTAACACAAAAATATTTTTTAATTTTTATTATTCATTAACATATCACATTTAAATAGACTTATGTATATTGGTTCTACTTATGAACACCATTGGTGGGGAGATACTAAGTTGTACTCAAACCCTACATGGTCACCTTGGTCAATATTGTAACCTTATTGATGAATATGGGTTTGGGTGATGTCTTGGTATTATTACAAGAGTTGAGGAGTTTTGTGGGGATTTAGAGATACGACATAATCAAGTCTATGTAAAATTTTGTGAGTCTAAGTTTATTTATTTTCAATTTCTATTCTTATGTTATTATTATTTGTCTAATAGAATATTATAAATGTGGATTCATAACTGCATGACCTGCATGTGTTTCATCTATTACAACATGTGGTTTGTTAGTTTACGGTTGGATTAGGCTTTAATGTCTATGTTATGTTGTTATATAATGGTAATGGTTCATTATTATTTCATCGAATATTATTTATAGTTATCTAATCAAAGGTAATAGTCTCCCAACAATACCTACTGACCATTTCTTCTTTTTGTCACCCTTTGACATATGGAGGGGGTCACCTAAGGTCATGTAGCGACTATGGTGAAACTGCTATTTGGTTAAATATTTATAGATTTATACATGCACGAAACCATTCCATAGGTTTCAAATAACTTATTTTTTAATTTTCAAGGGAGAATAGTTAAATTACTAAAGTGTAAGGATAGAATATCTAATAATTTAACCATGTTTTTATTAAGTCTAAATAGCATAAAATCATACGATGATAATATGTTGACAATCCATCCAAAATACCATCCAATGATCACCTCATTCCAATACTCCTCTTCCACTAATTGATATGTATTTTAAAATGAAAGATAATTAAAATATGAGACTCCCCTATATTGATAAGATATAATTAACTTATTCAAAACTCACCATATGTTATCTCCAAAATAAATAGAATAAAATTCCTTCAATTATCACATTAAAATTTCTCTATAACACACACACACAAACTGTCTTTCCATCATTATTTCCAATGTATAAATTCTCCCAAATCCATTAAATATTTTATTACTATAATATTTTCAGGTAATAAATATATTAATCTAATCATTGACATAATAAAAATGACCAACATAATTTTATGTTATACTTTTCCATAATAAATACCTCTATAATAACAAAATTTAAATTATTTAATCAAACCATTATTAAATCACATGAAAACCATTTCAAATTTAATTCATTAATTAAATAATTTATTTGACATAAATTAAATCAATTACATGTCATAAAATTAATTATTCTAGTATATATAATGAAAACCTTTCTATATTAACCAAAAGTCAATAAATGTAACTTAATTAAATAATCATCCAATTATTTAGATAAATTACATTTTGTCATGGAAATTATATATAAACATAAACTCTAAAAAATATTTTCACCAATTAATTAAACTCTAAAAATATCATATGTTTCAATGTATAAACAAGGAATAGTAGGGCGTGTTAGATGTACAAGAAAATAGGGGAGTTTCAATCCTAAGTGACATTATTTTCTTCCTTACATAGAACATGAGTTTTTATTTATCCTAAATATATTATAGAAGACAATGTTAATGACAAACTTATTTTTAGGTGGAGTTAGGGCACTGACAAAAAATTTATTGGGATCCAATCCTATTAGTGACCATTTTTATATTTTTGAGATGTATTCTTGTGCGGGGAAATATTTCCTATAGCTATCACTGATATAGGTTTGATATTACTATGGTTATCAAGGAGATTTGACCCTTTATTGGCCTTTATAATATTCTTCTCTCCCATTATTTAGTTTCATAGATATTTGGGTTTGGAATACTAGTATGGTCTTTATTCTAAATTAAAGTATTATTACTTTTGTGTTTATGGTTGAGTTAGAGCATTTAGTTGGTATGTTGGTTTTTGTTCATGTATCATTATTTCAACGATTGTATGTCTTCTCTTTGAGGTGTATGAGTTATGATTTTTTATATTTTTTTATTCATTATTATGTACTTATGTTATTTATAATTATATGTTGTTAATATCTTTGAGGTTCATTATAGTTTATCAATTTTAAAGAGGTTAGTTAAGTATAACAAATGAATATTTCCCATACATGTAATATAATCACTTTTACTAAACATAGTATAAGATACAGGTACAATCCCAATAGTTCACTGAGCTATCCCCATAACCATGTAAATGAAATGGTTTTTGTTACACATTGATAACATATGCATAATTTTCTTTAATACAAGCTATTACAGAGAAATTGATATGGATTTTGGTGAATATTGTTCAATTGGATGAGATATCAATAAGAGGATCTTTCATTTTATTCATGAGTTCTTTTCTAGTACATATATATTTATATTAATGTATCGACTAATGATATCGTTGTAATTTATGTGTACTTACAATAAATTAAAGTAGTTTTAATTCATGTACACATTCATTTAGATATTTTATTTTTTCAAATAAAATTATTATGAATAACTAAGAAATGTTAATACTAAATTAATTTGATGTTTAATTAATTTTTATAAATATATTTTATAGATCTATATATAATATGATAATTTTATATGATTTTATAGATGGAAAAGAAATTGATTTATTTTAGCGGAAATGTTTTCCATGAAATAATTTTTTTTATTTTAAAATTTATATTATGAATTTTGGAATTTCAAAATGAAAATATGAAATGAATTTTTTTGATTCATCATATCAAAATTATCATAGGGTTAATTTTTTGTAATTTTATAATTTTGTTGTTAATATTTTAAAATAATGATTTCTATAAAAATTATCATTTATTTAAAAGTAAATAAATAGCCCAATTTATATAAATATTTTATTTAATATAAAGTATTTCAAATTTAATGTTAAATAGTACTAATAATTAAATATGAATCATAAATTTACTGTATTTTAGTATAAAATCATTTTTATTCTTAAAATGAAATTTTTCTCAAAGTTGTTTTTCATTGTTTTTTTCTCAAATACATTGAAATTAATTTCTACCACTTTTACAAATTGAATTTTTAAAAATGAATTTCATATTTGGAATTAGTGGTTTAATTTTTTTGATGTTTTAAATTAATGGTAATATTGAATTGTAACCATGGTAAAACATTATCAATCCATTTAAGGTTATAAAGGGTTAATGGGGGTGTTAAACTAAGAAATAAGGCGTCACATATCTCTGAAACTTGGATAAAAGTGATTGATTGAGTAGGTTTCTACCTTAAAATATGTTTTCATATTAATTTTTCCATTTTATGCCACAATACCTGGTAAAATGAATTTATTTGATTTAAAAGATAAAAGTATTTAAAAAATTTCCACTCCCTACACTTATAAAAGGGAAACTCCACATATAACTTATATTCACATTTTGGGCATCATATATTGGAAAATACCTACCCAAAATCCTTTCCAATTATCCTTCCCATGTTCTAAGGGTCTTGGTATTCTAAAATGGATAATCCAATAAACCTAAAAGAGTAATCCAAACAAAGATATCCTAGGAGGAGGTATAAGTCCTAATTGACCGATTTCATGTCTATTTATTATTATAACTTTTTTAAATATATTTTAACCAGTATGACACAACTTTATAAGTATATTATCTATACTAAAATTTTATTATTTGGATGGAAGAATTATTTTATATCACTCTTCTATTTTATGGGAAATGAAATCATTGTCTGTGCTTAAGTATGGACTACAACCTCTGTGAGGTGATACATTTTATTTTACATCACCGTAAAAAATATGGTTATAAATATATAGTTATTTTTTATATAATATTGTAATGAAATTATTCGAATTCTGGAGATATAATATTTAATTTACAATCATACCATTTTCATCAGTTGGAAAATGACAATGATGCTTGTGAGTACATGTGGAATACAAACATCACAAATTGATGTGATTAATTTTTCATTTCTACCTTTCATGGATGGTCATAAGTAAAAAATGGAATAAATATGAAATTTATAAGCTAATTATTATATTTTAAAATTAAAATATTGTATACCTTATTTATTTTCTATCCTGTATAAAATGGAAATTTTGATCCTATGCATGTGTTGACTACCCCCATCATGTTAAAACAATTTTTAGTTTACACATTCACCATCCATGTAGGGTTATAAAAATATTTTTAATGTATACAATTTATAATTTTTCCATGATTAATATTCTAGATATAATGGAAATATGAACCCTTTTAATTTATTCAACCTACTAATGGCATTTTTGAATTATATTATGAATTTCATCAAAACAAAGAACGTGAAAATATCCATTTTAGTAACTAAAGAAATCATGGTAGCTAGTGGAATAAAGGGAATAATGATAATTGAAGTAAAATTGAGAAGGTTCTTATGAAATTAGAAATATATTATAATTTTATTACTCAGAATGGTAGACACACAAACAAAACAAGTTTAGTCTCAACATAAGAGACTTTGTTATAAACATATCGGGTTATTATTTCCCTTTGAAAACATTCTTCCAAGTTAAGGTTATTTTAATGTTTCAATAATGATTTAAGGAACTCAATAAAGTTTCAATAATGTTTTAAGAAACACAAAACGAAGAACCTTATTCTAGTATAAGGATTATTTTTAATGGAAAAGTATTCACATGTTTTTTAAAACATTGTGTATTTAAGATATCATATAAATTTTTTAAGAAATATATTGAGAAATTAGATTGTTCCCAGTGAAATTTAAATGGATATTTGAGCTCAAATATTTACTATGAAGAAATTAAAACAATCTTATTAATTTTTTAGGTTTATAAATGGACTAATGATTTTATTTACATTTATTCCCCTTACTAATTTTTTTATCCCATGGCTTTAAATATTTTTCATTGGGCCACCGAATGAGTATATATATTAATAAAATAAATTTTCCAATTATGATATTTACCATTAATTAAGTAAGTGTGTCTTATAAAGAACATGTTTTGGGGAAAAATAGACAATGTATAGAACTTTTCACATTTTAAGGTAAAATATTTCCCACATCTATACAAATCAAAACCAAAAATGGTATTTGTGTTATAGGTTATGGAATATATACCATAAATCACGAAATTTATAGGAAGATTATATACAGGTTATTATAGATAGTATGTGAAAGGGTTTAGATAACATTTGAGGTTAGGATGTTGTTAAAATTTACTCTTAAGGGATTCAAATTTATGGTTTTATTATCATCAAATGGATTTAAAATATTTTTATATCGCTTCATCTAATATATTTTTAATCAGAATGGTTTTCCATGAATGGAACACGGCTGCTAAGATAGAAATACATTGAGAGGATAATTTCTCTCTAAAATGGTAACATAGAATATATTAAATGGGAATAAAGATGGTTTTAGTTTTATTAACAATGTTGATGTAGGATATTAATAGAGAAACCAATGCAATAACATAACCTAATTCTTCACATAATAATATGTAGACAGTAGCTACTTTCATGAAAGAAAAACCCCTATTATTTTTTGTATCTTTATACATAGTGAATGCTGACAGATGGGTTAATGCTTTAGAGAGGATATTTAAAATTTATTTATATTTAGAACATCAAAAGGTAACCCTTGATATGTATCATTCTAAAGGTTAATATGATCAATGATTGAATTTAATTAAGAACAATATAAAAAATGAGTAAATTGATTCCATATAATGGATGATACTTAAATATATCTTGTCCATTATTCTCTAATTTTTATTTGACTAATAATGGTAAATAAATTTATCGAATTGAGGAAAAATGGATTGAGACTCTGTTTCTTACTTAATGATAATTTTTTTGGATTGTCTATGTATATTCCAAATTTCATTCTTGTTCATGAAAATTAAATTTATTCATTTTACTCAGAATTGAATCCAAGTTTAATAAGGGATCCAATTACTTTTGAGTTAATAATTTATAAGAAAATTGTGAGCTGTGGTGAAAATTCAATATGAAGTTTATGGAATTTTAAATTAATAATTATTCGAATCTATCCATGGTAAAGTAAATGTGAAGAATTCATTAAATAAACCTAATGGTTAGAAAATTAAATTACCCACTTATGATCAGTATAGTAAGATACATTTTTTGGAATTCTATATGAGATCTGGGATGTGTTACTGATGTGTAAAACTAAGATCTTTTTCTCATGGCTGAAAAAAATGGTAATGATCATACCAATAATTAAAATAAAGAAATAAAATGTTTTAATATTAATTATATAGTTAATTATGTTAATGTGTGTCCAAATAAGGGTATGAAGGATAATGATAATGAATACCATAAGTAGATGGTTATGGAAATGTAATATTCTATTATTGGGATATAAAATTATGTTTCCATAGGTATATTACTTGTGTACTATAAGTATTCCAATGTTTTTTATTTGATATCTACACATTATATTATTTCTGAGAAATTTGATAGTAACAAAGAAATATCCCCTAATGAAATGAAGTCAATAATTTTGGGTAAAAATCATGGTGCAGGTATTAAAGAAATATAGATTTACATGAACCTTCCTATCATAATATATGGAATGGGTTTTAATAAAAATCTAGTTTTCTTACCCTTAGCGTAATTGGATATTATTATGGGTATGTATTGTTTTTCAGTTTGTTATAATAATACATATTGTAGAGATTATCATTAAAATTGAATAATTACTGTAAATTTAAATTTTTATATAAGAATGAGTTATCAACTTTCAATACATATCAAGAATCTTAGAGACTAAATAAATATGTGATTGATGCTTTTCTTTCTAATGTTATTGAAAAGAAGGAAAACATTGATTTTCTAATTTTAAATAAATATATAGATGTCTATGCTAATGATTTTCATTTTCTAATTCATAATAGATAAGATAAATATGTTGTTTAAATAGTTCCTAATATACAAATAATTTGAAAACATATTTATCAAATGACCTAAAGTGATTTTATAGATTTGAAAAATATGTTACATGATATTCTCGATAAGGTTTTCATCCACCTTGGTACTTCACTTTATGATGAAAGGGTTATTTGTAAAAAAGAATGATAAATTTATGAGACATTTCAATGATCATAGAGAACTAAATAACATTACTATTAAGAAGAAATATCATTTTCTACATAATGGATTTTTTGGTCAACTCAAGATAATGTTTCAATGATCCATGTTTTGAACCAAAAATAATTGTAAATGTATTTGAACCTTTTTCATATACAGAATGGATTATTTTTAAAAATATAGCTCAAAAAATAATTATGAGAGTTGGAACACCTAAACGCGTTGGTTTTGGACTTGGTTGAGGGCTCATGATGTTTATCAGGTTTCCTGAGGTGTTTTGGGAGCATCAGACCCAAAAAATAAACTTTTGATGGACATACAGAGGCTGCACAGTTTGTCTAAAACCATGTACCCTATAACTTGAAATCATGTAGGCTTATGCTGGTAGACAGAGGTTGTCACAGAGTTGTTCAAGGTTTTCCAAACCATGTGCCTAGCCAGCATGTTTAGTGAATTTTGGAAATATCTAAACACTATTTACCACACAGTTGGTGCACTGATTCCAAAACATGTGGATAACCCGTATGGGGTGCCTCAGGTTCCCATTAAAGGGCTCACAGTTGGCACATAGTTTTCTAATCCTTCAAACCTTAACCATTTGTGATACCATTTTTTGAAATTCAATTAATTTTATTAAAAAAACTAAAAAAACTAATCCTACCCTTCCTTCGTATCAAATGCGCGATATAACACCCCCCTCCTCTCACATGGCGCATGAAACCCTCTGCCAATATCCACTCCATAGGCCATTTTATACTAGATATTCTCACAATTTCTCTCAAAACATAGATGTAAGTTATCTAGATCTATTTTCAAATCGTTTTTCCCTCTCTATGTTTTCTGGTGTGGCGTAACCGAACCATTGGATTGATTAAAAACTGATTTTCAATACTTCAATCGATTTTATTGTATTATAAGGGTATCTCTAGACCCATTCCTTAATATTCTGACATCTTACACCAAAGGGGAGGCAGATTGGTTTCATTTCCTTCACCTCCAATGGTTTGGGATAAGGTTTTCCTTTTTTCTAATTTTTTCTCGATTTATATTTGGGGCTTTAATAGTTTATGAGTTTCTTGTAATTTAAATTGAGTGTGTGGGTCTTTGTTGTAGTGTTTTTGAGTTTCTAGTTGTGTTTTTGTGCCTTTGATGACTCCAGGAAGGCTTGTGCACATGCCCATAGGTACACAATTATATATCATCCTCATACATGTTCCGTCATGGTGATGGGAATGTGTACATATGATTAAAAGGTATATAAATATATATATAATAATTCATGTATGTGAAAGTGTGGGAAGACCATTACCATCATCAAGGACATTAAGTGCATATTTCTTGTGTTATTATACTTCTTGAGGTATTATTCCATACCTTTTACCTCTTAATTTATGAATGATACAATTAATTAATTTCATGTTCTTCACTCCTTTATTTAATGATTTCCCAATTATGACAGTTTATTCTAAAATGCCTCATTTTATAAATTTTAAAATTTTTTTAATTGAGTTAATTTATTTTTTTTGATAATAAATTCATGATTTTGTAATAAAACCCCTCCAAAGTAGTGGCACTTTTTTCATGGTGAAAAGTACAGTTTTGACATTTATTTTTTCTTGGCTTATTGCATAGATATTTCTTTAGGATTCGAGGCTCTGATAAATGTTTTGAATGTTTAAGACTCTAGAATATTTTAATAATTTGAATTACCCAAGTAGGTAATTTCCCATCTTAAATAAAATATATTATGTTCTCATTGAGTTTAATAGATTGATATTCAAGTTCTAGTAAATTGAATAAAATTGGTTTTAAATGGAATAACCATGAGGGACCATATTAGTATTCCTTTTTAAGAAATATAATAATTTTTGGATTGGGTATCAATATATTAAATGAAATCATAAAATTTCAAGCTTGGCACATTAGTGGTGATGGTTCATGTTGTGAATTATGGATACAAAATTACTTCCTTCCCATGTCATATTAAATGATTCTTTTGAATTATTTCTCCTTAATGAAATCAATCATGTATAATGAGTTGCATAAGATGAAATATCTTATTCATTACATTATAAGTGTGTCAATGGTTATTATAGGATTATATAGATGAAAAAAATGAGAGGTAATTCCTCATAACATAAATAAAAAATGTCATTATGTATATTATTAAAAGTGGACTGTGTAAATGATCATGGATTGGAGGTAATGAACCATTCCAGTTATACTTATTGTATTCCGTTATAGAGACTTTGAATAAGGGTATGGGAGGTTTCGTGGGCATGGAGACTCATGCTTGTTCATATCATTGTGTGTCATAAATAACCTCACCATTGCTTTGATATGAGTGAAGATTTTTTGACCACCACTTTCCAACTTAGAGTTTTTCCATGGAATGAACACCCATCATCATGGGTGAAATAGGTGACGACCCCTACTCTCTCGGTATTTCAGAATTACTACCCCATGAGTAGATCTTATAAGCTCGTATAATGGTGTTGGATGCCTGCATGTTATTTCTTAATCCACATAAGTAATATATATATATATATATATCAGGCTTACTAACCTAGGAGTAGAGCTTATCATCTTATATAATGGGGATGTATGCCTGTATGTTACATCCCGATCCACCCTTCATTATATATATACTATATATATAGTGACCTGATTAAAATATTAATAAGACTATGATCTGAATCAGTTACAGCCATTAGGTTTTACATTGGAACCTAGAAAGATGGTTTGGTATTCATTTAGTTTTCGTTATTTCTTATCTATACCTACACACAGTTTAATGTATATAGAATTTTCTGGATTGCTCTAGACATCATAAGTAATGGACTACTAAGATTTATATCTAACTCATGTCTCAAACTACCATTGCACTTGGGTAGCTATGTATATGTTATTATTCATAGGACCGTAGTCACTTCTTGTTGTTGTGAGCTTGTATATGGGATTTAGGAGCAATGAACTAATCTAGAGCTCCAAATTCTTGTAGAGACTGCCATTGGGATTATTAGATTTTTTTCCTTACATGAGTACCATATTGTTTATAATTTTAAAGAGTATTTTATATTTACTGTTTTTTGTTATGTTTCGTCAACTGTACATGCATAATTTTTATAAACTGGAATTGACCACTTTTAATAAATTGTTATTTTTTAATTCATTATTTCGTTTATTTACTACTTGTACTGTTATATTATATTTAATTTCTTTTCTATAATTATGTTAATGTAATGTGAGGTTATAGTCTCTAAACTATCAATCTTGAGACCCTTACTACTAGTCACCCTCCATTGGAATATGGGGAGATGCATTTGAGGCCATGTGACCTACTAGTCAGCCTACCAGTTTGATGGTAAGTCAGGATGGGACGTTACAAAGTTGTATCATAGGGTAATTGTTTTCCTTTATTTTAATATTTTGGGTTGGTAGACAGGATACTAGGAATGTTTTGGTGCTTAGTTAATAGCAATTCTTAGGTCTGGTCACCCCACATATGGGAAATGACCAAGTGGCCAAGGAGGTGATTGATATTAGTGTAGTTTTCTATAACACTATAATTTTATTTCACCTCGAGTGACTGGGGTAAATTCTATTTCTGATGATTTGTGTAATTTTATGGAAATTTACCCTTGGACTAGTTTGGTGAGGATAAATCATTTCATGAGTCATATTAGTCACCTATAAAATTAACATGTCATGCATATTCCATGCCATGTAATTGTATTAGTTGGTTGTCTGGTAATTATGGTTGTTTTTAATGAGTTGTATTCCATGATTAATTTTTTACCATGTTTAGGAAATTCCTAGAATTATTTCTTATATAACATGCTTAGTGGTTATTATTCCATGATTCTTTAGTTATTTAGCATGTTTTTATTATATACCATGCTTTTGTGTTATAACATGATTCTGTGTGACACCCCGACCCTAGAATCTAGGAGATGATGCATTATTTTAATACATTGGAATGATTACGAGGAAACAAGTCTCGAAGGACCAATCTGTTTAGTAGTCTTGAAAAAACGACACACACATAATTTCAACACTACAACATGAAAATAAAAACAACACTAATTGTTTCCATTAGAAACATCAAATATTCCAAGATTATTCCTGCAAGTCACTCTTAACTAACATCTTCATATCCTGGGAAAATGAAACATGATAAAGGGGTGAGTTCAAATTCTCAGAAAGAGTAAGAAATACAATGGAAGATAACATAAACATTAGTCATTTTAAATAATTGAAAACACATGACTTTACAAATAATAAACATGAACACTTTATGGTAGGAATATGATATGATTAAATAATTCCATAATAAAACATAGTCATTGGTATTCTACTAGTCGAATAACCATATGAAATATCAATATCTATTCTCATAATTATTCAATGAATAATATTGGACATCATAACCACATTGTCAAGGCCTCGTGCCAACACTATAGATATGATTTTGTTAGGGCCTTGTGCCAAGACACTAGTTTGTATCATTAGACCTACCAATGCATCAAGGAGCTATAGCGGGCTCCACCCATCAATTACTAAGTCTAACACATTCCTCAAATGAAAATTTTGAAGAATAACATAAAAATTCATTTTAAAACTAGCATATGAAATGTCAATACTTTCTCCACAAACCATGGATGGTATAAAAATAGCACATCCCCAGTCAAACATAACTCATTAAATACAATATGGAATATTTTATTTTAATAGAATAACATAAATTGAGAATAATAAAGGATATTGACATATATGAAAATAATAATCAAAAATATTTTATAGAAATATCCCCCTTTTCTTGAAAACATTAAAAAGACACACTATTTATCAAGAAGCTGTTTAAAAATATTTTTTTGAATAAAATTGTTCCATAACACTTTGAAACATTTAAAATGAATTTTAATTTTAAAACATTAAGGTCCATATAAATAAATCCTTTAAACCATTGTTAAAATATGGACCTTGATGAGAAATATTTAGAAGAATAAAATTTTAAATTATTTAAAATCATATTTTAGTTAGAGATCATAACCAAATGATAGATTCTTGAATAAAAATCATTGAGGTAATAAAAACATTATAATATCTTGAGATGAAATCCATTATAAAGATAGTATCCTTAGGTAATGGATAAATCAATGAAATAACTATTTGTGAAAAATATAAATACAATCAATATGATTGTATATTCAGTGTAAATCAATCAGATGACATTCACACATATTCTTGTAAAAATAATACAAATGGCTTGAATGTTTAACTCAATGAATGGAAATTGAGTTAAGATCAGGTTTATATCAATGACATGAGAAATTTTCAATAGAGTTATTATGTGTATCAAAATTATATCCACAAAAAGTGGAGTTTAAACTAATACATAAATAATAGACAGTGATTCCACACATAATATTGGAGTAAAATTGTCAATGAAGTATGCGTAAAGCCCACTGAGTGGAAATTGAAATTTGAAATTCCATTACCAATTTGGTAACTTATGAAACATACAACCCATTAAAGAAGGATCATAAAATTAAGATGTAAATACCCATAAATTAAATTATATTATACCAAGATTGCAATCATGGACAGTACATATGCCACATAAAAGGAAATAGTGGCCAATATAGCATGAATCTCACAGGAATAAAAAGCGAGATGACAAACGATTACTTCGTTGTAATCAATCGAGTCGTATGACCAAAAGTTAAACGACACCTAATTAATGATAGAATACCTGGAATATAAAGAGAATCATGATAATATATATCAAATTTCAGTACACAATACACCACATTCAATAAATAAGTGGCGAACAATGGAAATATCACAGTGTTAAAAGTGTGATAAGAACCCCCTTACCTCAAGTCTGACCTTTCTTGTATGTTCCTTGTTCATCATGAATAATAAAATTATGTTAATTTCTAATTAATTAAAAACATTTTTCAAGTTTATTATTCCTTTTATATCACATATTACATTATTATAACAATTAGTTAATTATTTGAGTTCATATTGGATATTTTATCGATCTTCGGAACTTGAGTAAAAAATGAACTTGTTATAATTACAATTTTTCCTTGTGGTCAAAAGTACATTATATCTAGAAGGATAGACATGATTTAGATATCATATATATATTATATATCTTGTATATATATATATATATATTTATAACACTACACAACATTTGGAGAGAAGAAACGAAATGTACCATTCATGGAGAGGGTAAGCCGTATGTACGCATAAATGGTACTTTGACTTCTATTTTTTATTTTAATGCAATTAAAACAAAATGATACATAGTTATATTATAATTCCAGTAAAATATCATATATTGTATCATTAATTACATTCTTTATCCATCTTACATAAGGAATTAACGAGTCATATCATTTTGAGGGGGCGGTAGTCCGCACATCCTCGAATGAAATTATCGCATTTTACCCATAATGGAAACCATAAAATAATGATATAAATAGAAAATACATAAGCATAAATAAAAAATAAACATAATAATATATATATATATATATCATATATAAATACCATGCCATCTTAATGTCCACCATGAGAGTCAGTATGAGATAATCGAACCATCATTGTTTCGTGATGCGTTAGTTTGTCATCCACAGAAACAGTATGTTCTTCACCCATTAGAGGGAGGTGTGTGTAGGTGTAGTTATAATCCTTGTCATAAAAACATCATAGTGTATTTAGTATATTGGTGTTGTTATAAAATAATTTAATAAAAAGTGTATAGGGGGATGGAGAAGTAAAATAAAACAAAATAAAACAAAAGAATTTAAGAGAAAGTGTTACCTTTAATTTGGGTAAATTCCTTTGGTTTGAACCAAAAGGACTTATTTAAGTGCCTTATACCTATGCTAAGGATTATATAAGGAATATGGGGATCTTGAAAGATTATTTTGTCCAGGGTTGGATGGGCCTAATGGCTTTGAATGTGTGAATTTGAGAGAAGGGGAAGTGCCCTTTTATAAGAGAAGTGAGGGGAACCTTAGAAAAAGCTCGAAATATTATTTTATAATAAAATAATTTTCAGTTTCTAATTGATAAATAATGAATTATTTATAGTTTAAGGTGGTTAGGGGTCTAAAATCACTCAAACAATATGTTTTAGACTGGTTTGGGTCAGTATATTAACTTTTTTATTTAGATTTGACTCTTAGTTAAATAGTTTGACATTTACCATGTCTCTTTGTATTTTTACATTATATGGTTAATATAATTACTATAAACTTCAAAGAGAACCCCAACTAGTTCATTAATGATAAAAATATCATTATATAGGTTTTCTCCAAACCGTATATTTTTATGATTATTATATTAATCAATAATATTGTATTTTCTTTAAAAACTCATTTTTGTCAATTTCGACATTATTTAATAATTTATTTTTGTTAAAGTCAAAAAACCATTAATAATTCGAACTAAAAAATTTTAATCAAACCTAAAATGTCATATTAACCTAGTTAATTAGTTTAATTTATTAAAAGTCTCAAATTATATTTTTTGGATATTTATAATATCAGTTATTTTAATATTTCATTATTATGTTAATTACTTCGTCATCATTGTGTTAAAAATAAATAAAATTATATAATGTCTAAAAATTATAAATAAAATATTATTATGTAGGAAATTTTTTTAGTTTTCTATTTAATATTTATAGTCTAATATATCTTATGTATAACCCTATATTAAAAATAATTTAGTTATTAAACATTGATTTTAACTATTTTAACTATTCTTTAAATAAAATAATAACAAATACCCAAATCTAATCCAAGTGGACATAAAGGATTATATTTTATTCCTAATGGTGTTTTTGGTAGAATTATACTTATCCAATAGAATTAGTACATTTTTTGGGGTAATTATAATATCATTTTTACCCTTAATTACTATATATATTTTAACTGTGTTAAATAAAACTAAAAAGTTACTTTGTAACAAAAATTATTTTCATTATATTTAACCACATTTTTCATACTGATATCAACCGTGTCTCTATAATTTTTGAAATTCTAGTAATAGATGCGTTAAAATTATGTTTTATACGAATTTGCAAATGCTCCTAGAAGATGGGTAAAAGACTGTATAAAGTTCAATAAAATTTTATAAATCTGATTTTATTATAAAATTACTCCAATGAATTATTTTGAACATGTATATGTATTATGAATCTATTTTGACCTAAAATAAATTTAAATAATATAAATATTTATTTAAATAAAAATTTGGTTTTAATAAATAACTCAATGTTTTTTACTATTCCTCAAAAATTGAAAGTTTTCAGAAAAATAACAAAATTTTACCCTAAGATAATTTTGATATTCTTAATTAAAAAATTAAGTCTATTTTAAAAAATTAAAAACATTGAAGTTACATTTATTAATTTAAAATTAATTCCCGTTGTCCAAACCAAAAAGCATGTTTTTACGAATTAATAACTAACAAAAGGTTGAATCTTGTTTATGTTCAATTTCAAAGTGAAATTATTTCCTATTAATACCATTGGATTAAATAGAAAAAATAGAATCTATCTATACTTCCAAACAATTAAAATTTATAATTTTACAATAAATGTTATTTTAATTAAAAAATTTGTTTTCAGTTAAAATATAGTATTTTTCACTATTAACCCAAATATGAAAGTTATCAGAAAAACACCAAAAATTTATTGAAACTAAATTCTTATGTTCTGATTCTAAAAGAGTTTTTTTTTCAAATTTAATATATAAATGTTTCAAATATTGGATTTAAAAACAGTTCACTATTAAAAGGCGGTAAAATTGAATTTTCAAAAAATACTTCTCTTATCTGAAAAAATGAATTTTTTTCATTTTGTCTATGAAACTCATAATATGGATTCTAAAATTATAAGGATTATATAAAGTTCAAAATTTAGTTAATACTATTCATAACCTATTTTTAACGTCTAGTTTGGAAAGTCGCGGTGCGCTCGAACTCGGTGTTGTGTGTAGCGCAAGCTATTGAATTTAGTGAAAATAAGTTACTATGAAATCTTTGGGTGTTAAATTATGTGTTTATTAATTATTATAGAATGTTTTTCTTTATTTATATATGAAATTGGTTTCATGGGATGCTATTATTGGTTGATATTATGACAACAACCTTTTTTTAGTTGTAAGGTGTATGGGTTTCTTAAATATAGGGAAAGGTAACTCATGTAATCCAACCATTATAAAATAATTCTACAATTAAATTGTTTAAGAAAAATTGACTTTGATTGATGGGGGAAAAATGAAAAACTATAATTTTCATGGGTTCTTTATGGGTTGGTATATTTCCACCTTTTTTACTGGATTTTTATATATGAGCATGTTAAATTCTGAAATAGATTTGGTTTCCATTAATGGGATATAATTTTAATCCAAGAAGTGTATGTGCACTTTTTGAATTGGGTAATGGAAAATCGTGCAACAAAACTTTTTATTTACTGGAATGATGTATCTTGAATTTTTTATAATTGTGGAAGTAGTTTATTACTAATATTAAGTGAACTAATTAGATTTTAAAATGCAACTGGACCTATTTAGGTTAATTGGGGGAATTGTTTTATGAGATGACCCATTTGGGTGTTTGAAACATTAATATTTTAACAAATTCTATTAGGTTTCATTTTAATGAGCCTAGGTTGGGTAAAAAGGGACCTGTGTAGGTCACTTTATTCATTAAAATGAATTTAAATGATAAATGGCTTATATATGATGGGATGTATCATTTTTTATTTTTTTAAATGAATTTTTTATGATACATTTCTATTTTTCATTGGTTTTTTTGAAAAGACAAGTGCCTGGTGTTTTGTAATAAAATGGTACATGATGTTTTGAGATAAATATTTTAATGAATAAATAATAATGTGAATAAATATAAAGGGCTAGTAAATGGAAACCTAGGTGGTTTCCTCTTTTTAAACACCCAGTGTAAGGGTAGTTTAATATTTTCTTGAGTTTCATTGTAAGAGAATCATAGGTGTTTCTATATGCATCGTTTTATAAATACCATTTTTATATGCTTTTGAGTCTAGTGACAATCCTATTTGGTATGAACACATTTTGAGTCAACACTTTATACTACTTTATGGTGCTATCCCATGGTAGGTAGTACCCTTAGAGCACTATTCCTTGTTAATTCATTGATTTTTCTCTTACTTGGTATCGTTTTCCCTAGAGGGACTCTTTGTATCTAATGGCACCCTTTTTTAGATGGGTGGTTTTTATGTATTGGTTCTTTTTTATGGGTACGATCATTGAGTAATACTTGGTTTCAATTAGATAGAAATATCTTGAGAATGTTCAGAAATTTTTTTGGGTCGCTTGACCATTTCTTTTCCTCAGTGATGGATGTCTGGTTATTGTGTCATCTAGGGTAATTGTCATATGGGGGAATATGACTCTGAAATATATCTATTGAGATATTGTGTATGGTCTCAATTCATCTCCATGTAGAGTCACATGAGCATTAAATAAAGCAAGTTTATCCTAGTACTTGGGATGAATTTTATAGAATCGGCTGTTTTGACATGATGGTTTTTTAGTTTTGGGTTTCATGCCTTTTTCTTAAACATATGAATTCATGGAGGTTCTGACCTATAGTACTTGTGAGTGGCTAGTGTGTTTATCTTTTATATCATCTACTAGGAAACTCCTGAGGTGGGGAGGTTCATGTCCATTTATGTGGTTATATTCCCTTCAATGTAGAAGGTGCACAACATAAAAGGGCCATTAAATATTTTCAGTTTTTCTCGAATTCATTTTAGGGTTACTAGTTTTTAATCGAGTCAGTTCAGGCTCTGTAACACGACATCAGTGAGGTTGGTAGTGTATGAAACCTCTTAAGAACATCATTGGTATCATATGATATTTGTTGGTAAAAAGTGAATGATCAGAAAACACATCGAGTAGGGAAGTCCTATGATTGGTTAATAGAGATACGTCAGTAGGTAAATCTAAGAATCCTCTTTGAATTTGAACACTTGTGGTTCAGCGATTCCTCTTTCCAGTAGTTGGGAATCATTGATTGGAATCTATACAAGCCCTATCAGTGTATTCTTATTAGTGACGAGTATTTCCCCTATATTGACATTGTCCAAGATATAGTAAGAGAGAACAGCTATTACACCATGTTAGAGATTAAAAAGTCGTTGATATGTTATATGGGGTTTTCTTGGTATTGAATATTGAATGCATGGTTCCTATTAAGGCATGGTTGGTCTTGAGTAACCCATGAGTTCCCATGTAAGAACACCATGGGTGGATTCCTAAAGAACAACCATTCTTCTTTGACTTTATCACTTTGTGTATTTCACTATATTCTCAGTTAATGATATAATGTAGTCATTTTTGATTTTTTAAAATGACTCACTTAATTTTATGGTGTGTGGAATACTTGGTTTGGTTTTTTAGACACTAGTTTAATGAATATGAGGTTTCCCCAGTTTAATTTTTCGGATCGAGGGATCTTTGACCATACAACATCACCGGAAGTCACATATGGAATTCTATAGAAGTTTTCATGGTGAATATAGAATGCATTGGGAGAGGGCATTGTAGTTCAGTTTGTAAAACACCGGTTGTCTAAGATGGGTGTCTTCTTGAATTGTTAGTGAATGTGGCCTAACTCTTACCCTCTCTGGTTTAATTTCTACAGTTAGTGGAGGACCATTTTTGGGAACATCATCTAGTGGTGGTGATTGTAGGATGAGGTCAATGGGGGGTAAAAAATTTGGTATGTTAAAAATCACACAAGGATAGTTGTTAAAACACATAGATCATTGTTTAAAAGGAAATTCCGATTTTTGAAGTGTTATGGTTCAGATTTGGACCTCTTTTATGCTAAAGCCAAAGATATTAATTAAATTTAGATAAATTCTAGAAGAGATGATGATGTGATCATGTATCTAGCTAAATGGGGTCCAACATGTGTCATCTCAGATTTTCAGTTGAAAAATGAGCACTACATCAAATTTTGATGGCTTAAGTTGTCATATGTTTAATGATGCTTGGTGTTGGGTTGGGTGTTTGGAAATGCAATGTTACCATTTTAACTAAGCTTCACAAACCTTTTATGTCGGCTGATTCTTATGTTTTTCCTGAGGGATTCTCGATGAGAAGATGTTCCATTGTGGGATGTCTGTAACGATATGTTTTAAAAAAAAGACTAATTTCCAAAAGTTTTTGAGCATTTTCATTTACTAAACAAACTGTTTCTAAAACCCAGCATTTGAACATAATTCTATGAGTCTGAATACCTCATTGTAATATTTTTTTGGAATTGGGTGAAGGCTTGACATGTTTCCCAGGTGTCTTGAGGAGTTTTGGGAGCATCATACTTAGAAGATGAACTTTTTAAGGACTTGAAGAGGGTGCATAGTTTATCTAAAACTATGGTTCCCATAATAGGAAACCATGCAACATTACATAGGTTCACATAGGCTTTCTCATGGACTATGTAATAATTTCCAAATCATGTGCCTAGATAACACAATCAATGGACT
Organism: Viscum album; assembly: GCA_963277665.1. Taxonomy (NCBI): domain Eukaryota; kingdom Viridiplantae; phylum Streptophyta; class Magnoliopsida; order Santalales; family Viscaceae; genus Viscum; species Viscum album. The sequence goes on from OY728148.1 coordinate 805,317,924, forward strand.
CTGGTTTTACCTAAACAATATTCACCACATGGTTTCACATGGTTTCCAAGCCATGTGGCCAGCCATGTAGAGTTCCTTAGGTTCCCAGTAAAGGACTCATGGTTAGAGCACAATTTTCTAAACAGTACAACTTATACTGTGTGTGATACAAAATTTTAATATTTTAATTAAATAATTTAAACTAAAATAAAATTAAAATTAATAACCTAATCATACCCATCCCCTCTCTCACTCACACAAAACAGCTCCCCCTCATCTCCCATGGTGTGCGAACCCCTCTCACAACCTTCTCTACGTATGATGTTTTCCTTAGAATATTCTCATGATTTCTTCCAAAAAATCAAGGTAAGGTATATGATCCCTCTTCCTCTCATTTTTCATCCTTTTCTTCCTCTCGTTGTTTCACGATGATGTGCGGACAATCCTTGGGTTTGAGGCTAACCTGATTATCAGTTTTTCTATTAATCTTAGGGTATGTAAACGGTCTCTTGGGGCTCCTTCATGCATATTCTGTCATCCGTTTCCAAAGGAGAGGAAAATTGGTTTGATTTTATTTTCCGCCAATGGTTTGGGGTATGGTTTTCATTTTTATTATTATTGATCATTTAATAATTGGACTTTCATAGTTTATTAGTTCCTTGTAATTTACATTTCTTGTATGGGTCCTTGCCACAATGTTTTTGAGTTTCAAGTTGTGTTTTTAGTGCATTTGATGACTCTTGGAAGTATTAAACACACACACATAGGTACACACACACAGACACACACACACACAGATATATATATCCCCTTATACATTTTCTCTCATGGTGAGGTGAATGTATACATAAGATTATGGTGTATATAAATATATATAGGAATCTATTTGTGTGAAAGTGTGGACTAACCATTTCTATGATCAAGGCTGCAAGTGCCGAGTGTTTGGTTTTGTCTAATTCTTGTTGTAGGGTCCCATTCCTTTTTCATTTTAATTTAAAAATTATTTTATTAATTAATTTCACGTTCTTATCACCTTTATTTAATGCTTTTCCAATTATGAGTTTTAATTCTAAAATTATTCCTTTGATAATGTTAATGAAATTATTAAATGTGATAAATGATTTTTTTGATAACAAATCAATGTTTTATAATAAAACCCCACCAATAGAGGTGCATATTTTGAAGATAAAAATTAATTTTTAGACATTTATGCTTTCATGGATTGTTTCATTGATGTTTCATTATTCATCGAGGATGTGATTGATAAATGGAATGTTTAAGACATTGAAATTTTGATAAATTTTAATTACCCAAGTAGGTAACTTCATTTTTTAAATTACACCTCCTAGGTTCTCATTGAGTTTAATAGATTTATTTTTATGTTTTAATAAATTGATTGAAAATGGTTTTTAATCGAATAACCTTGAGGGATGGTAAGAATGTTCCCATTGTTATGATTTATAAAAAATACTTGACATGGGTTGTAATAATTTAAAAGAAATTGGGCATTGGATAGCTTGGAACATGAGAGGTGATGCCTCATGTGGTGAATTGTGAATACGAACCTACTTCATTTCCATGATATATTAAAATATTATTTTGAATTTTTAATCCTTAATGGAATAAAACCAGGATAAATAATTTCATAAGAAGTTGTTCCTTATGAATTACATTATAAATTTGACAATAGTAACAAATGTATGAGATTATTACAAAGCGTGAGAGTTACTTCCTTATTGATTTCATTATAAATGTGATTATATTTATTTTATAAATGGACTCTGTAAATGATCCTAGATATGAGGTAATTTCCTATGCTAGATATAATAATAATATTGTTGTATAAAGTTTGATAATGTTAAGGGATTTATGATGAGCATGGTGAATCATGATCCATTACATCAATGTTGATCATGATGACCCTCACAACTGCTTCGATATGGGTGATGCGATTTTAGGTTCCACATTCCATATTGGAGTGTTTCCATGGAATGAACACTCTCAATATCGAGTGACAGGGGTGATGAACCCTAATTTATCTTGATGTTAGGCATGATAAACATTGATTAGAGATTATTAGCTCATTGATTGGTTTTTGGATTCCTGTGTTTTACATATTGTTCTGCTCCAAAAAAATATATCTATGTCGGGCTTACTACCATGTGAGTAGAGATTATCATCTCATAATCTAGTGATGGATTTTTGTGTGTTACTTATCAGTCTACCCAATAATATATATAGAGATATATATTCTATATATATATATATAGATAGTGACATGATCATACTCTTAATCTAGCTATGATCTGAATAAGGTATCGCTATCAGGTGCCCCTTAGAATCCTGGATGTGTGGTAGTGTATGTATTAATTTCTTTTTGTTAATTATTTATACCTGCACATGATTTAATTTATATTACACTCTCAAGATTGGGAAATACACAATGGGTTATAGCCTATTGGGATTTATATCTCATACCCTGCTTGGGCTCCCATTACATTGGTGTACCTGAGTAGACCTTCTTGTTCACTGGACCCCACCTGTTACTATGTGGTTTTAATTACGAGTTAGGAACAAAGGGATGAGCTTGATCTTAGGAAGATCATGGAGATTTCCTTTGGAATTTTGGTTCTTTTTTTAATTAGTCCTAAATTATTAGTAATTGTACATAATTTATTTGTTTACTATTTTTATTTATGTCTTATCAATTTTACAAGTATATTTTTTTAAACTATCCCTGGAAACATTTATAAATTGTTATTATTTTTCATTCATTGAGGTATTTAATTTATTTACTACATACAATATTATATTTTATTTAGTTTCCATTTTACCTCTATTTTACATTGATATTAGTGTGTAGTCACCACATTATCACATCCTGAGACCCTCAATTTTAGTCAGCGACCTCTATTATATTGGGAGACATTCTTTAGGACATGTTACCTACCGGTCCGACTATATATTTTATGGTATGCTAGGATGGTAAACTACAAGACTAGTATTTTATGAATAATTGATATTAGGTGCATGTACCATCAGCTAAAAGTGATGAAATACGATGTTCTGAAGACATCATTTTGGATAAGGAATATGGATTATGAGTTTGTGGTTTTGCATTTTAGGTTAAAAAAAACATCCATTATATTTATCAATACAATCAATAGAGTGTTATGATTATTTAGATAAATTTTTGGTTTTCTATATATGATATTCTAGTATATTCTAAAATCGTTGTACATCATGATTAACATATAAGGATTATTTTTCAAACATTAAAAGAAATTTGGTTGTATGTAAAATTTACTAAATGTGAAATTTGGTTACATTATACATCTCTATTTTTATATATTCTCTCAAAATATGAAAAACCCATTTATCATTCTAAGAATAATGTGATGGATGAGTGTCTAAGTCTTATAAATTATTTGAAATTTTGATTTTTTTTCTTGGATTAGAGGGTTACTACTAATAGTTTTTGAAAACATTTATTGGTTATGTAGCTCACTGACCAAGTGAAATCGAAAATGATTTATATTTATCTGGATGAAGCATTGTGATGAATGTTTTCCTGAATTAGAAAAAATTGGTTAATACTCAAGTGTTATAATTTATATTCGGAAATGGGGAGTTTATTATTCAAGTAGATGCTTATTTTGAAAATCCTTGTATGTTTCTTTGTGAAAAATGATTAGGTTATCTTTTATGTATCTCATAAATTGAAACTCCATGAGAGAAATTATCCTACCAATAACCATTATCTATATATAGTAGTTTTTGATTTAAAAATGTAGAGGCATCTTCTATTTGTGGATGAATATGTAACATATAATGATTATAATAGTTCAAAGTATATATCTTGATAGGTCCAAAAGGTTCCTAGATACCCTGATTGGGGGTGAATCAGGGTATGTATATTCTTTTCTAAATTTTTACTACTCCAATAGATCTTGACCTCTTTATTTTAAGGGTCACATTATTTTCGATTAAATGTTAATGATAATCTATTTCTTTCCTTTTTTATCTGATGATTATTATTTTAACGTAATGAGGGAATGGAAATGATGCGCAGATTGAACCAAATTCACTAAGGATCACTACCAATAATGTTTTTTAGGATAGATCACATCTATACCCAGGATCACTACTTTATAGGGTCTAGGATTTTCTCACTGAATTCGCAAGGGTTACTCTATATGTCTCTTCCTCTGGTTCACTGTTGGTGGAAAGGATCTTCACCTTCCTCTTCCTTCACTCACTAATCCTAGAAGGGATCCAATCAAGATATATGGACATGTAGGTATATTAATTATCATAAAATTACACATCTTCAATAATATTTAGATGCTCTGTTTATGCCACTTTTTCACCCATATATTAATACCACTTTTCAGCATAATACTATGTTAGCATAAATTAATTTTTTGAAATATTTTAGTGCATTTGTAGGATTTTTTGAGTCCTTTATGAAGCACCTTTCCTACATCACAAACTGTATAGAAGGAATGCTTCACGGATCACCTCTTCTCCTGTGAACGTTTCCTTCTCTACATACTATCTATACTTCCACATACAACCTCTATGTTCTCCCTCTGCATATCACCTCCATATACCCTTTCTTCATACCACCTCCGTGTACCACCTCCATGTACCATACTTTGTTCTTACATAGAATAACTATTTATCGTACCACTTCTCCTTCCAGGTACCATCCATGCTTTTTTGTACCACCTACAAACTTTCTTCTTCTATGGACCACTTCTTCCTGTCTGGATATCAGTGTCTCCCAAAAAACATTCACGGATTTGCATTCCCACAAACCATTTTTCCTTCCATGAACCGTTCCATTTACCTCTTTTTCAATCCCCGAACTATACTTCATTTTCTGTGTACCGTTCACTCCTACACAAAAAATATTCCTTTGCTAAAAAAATGTCCTGATTTTGAGTCCCAAAAATTTGGCAAACACTCAGAGACTATCCCTCCTTAAACAACTTCTCTGAAAAACACCAACCATGCTCATTCCCATTCATTTGGCATAGTTAACGAAACAACCACACCCAAAATATACCTAGTGGACACCTAGAGGTATTTATCCCAAAACAATACACCTCTGGATTTGTTGATAAAACTTTCAAAATTTGGTGCCTCATTAAATCTTAATTCGACATTTACCAGTATTTTCTCCTTTCAATGAAGATAGAGATTAAGTATTTAATCAACATATACTCTAAGACCACATGAGCCATGCATAACATGAGAACCAGAGAATAATGAAAAGTTCATCAATGAATCACTTCATTAAATTCCAAAACCATTATTCTTATTTCGTCTTGATACTCGGCTATCGTGATATGTATCCTTTCTTTGATCACATCTAGCATCGTCAATTTTAATACTCCCACTATGTAACTGCTCTTCCTAATAGCTTCATCTCCCCCTATATTTCTACTCCACCTGGAAAATTATCCCCATGTCTTAACTAAATTATTTTCTCCCTTATATTGCCAAAGTTTCTCCCTCTTTGTCAAAGAAATAGAAGGATACACCTTTGAGGACTCAAACTGGGTAAACAACACATATCATTACAATTGGGAAATACACACCATATCTCGAGAAGATGGGGGATCCTTATATAAACTTATTTATGTGTGGGGAGTCGACTGAGCTCCCAGAGCTAGTTGATTCCTTTCAAATGATTATTTGGGTAAGGCCTTTTTTAGAATGTTGTCAACTTATTGTTTTGTAGGCACATACTCTAACTCCAGAAGCCTTCTCTCTACATAATCCTTGATAAAATTATAGTTTATTTAAATGTGATATGTCCTTGAGTGATGGATTGTATTTTTTCTAGGATTTATATCATGTGAATTATCCCAAATTATAATGGCTAGGGATTTCATTTCAACTCCCATATCCTAAAGTTGTTTCTTTATTCATAATAACTGTGTGCATGAAAGTGTATCTATAGTATATTCAAATTCTACCCTACTAAATGAAATAAAGTTTTTTTCTTGCTTAACCAAGAAATAAACAATCCACCAAGATAGAAAGAACCTCTTGACATTGATTTTATATAATCTGATGATCCACCCCAATAAATATCTATATATACTGACATCTATGACTAAGATTTACCATTATACATCAAATAAAAATCCCCAATGCCATAGATAAACTGAAGTATTCATTACACTTCAAGAATTGTGGATTTATTTGGGATTACATTGATATTGTTATATTTTACAAGTGTAAAAAAGAAATATTTGTTCATGGTTATGTACAACACGCTTCCCTCGATCTTCTTGTATTCTATGATAGTAACCACCTTTCCTTCGTCATACTGATATTTGTTTCATCAGGGTATCCAACAATGTCTCTATCTCCTTGAAATTATCCATTAAAAACCTTCTCAAAACATACTTGGAATATTTTTATTTAGAAATGAATGTATCAATCCTTAATTATGTCACCTGTAAAATATTGAAAAAAAATCTTTTCAACAGTCATCTATATTTTCCAAAACCTTCATCCTTTGATTACTATTATGGTTGAAATAAAGATTGTAACAAACTCCACCACACTAAAAAATAATCTTTTTCAGACACCAATCTTTCCTTAAGTATCATTCTCTTGGTTCATGATTTAACCCATAAAAATCCTTCTCTAGATAAAATACTATGTACTCATCTTCTTGAATGAGAAAACCATTTGGATACTCATTATAAATTTATTCTTCCAAAACCCCATTCAAAAATTATAACCTGATGTCCATCTGAAAAATATTGAACCATCTTTTCCCTACAATGGAAAAGTATAATCATATTGTCTCTATCCTTGAAACAGGTGTAAAATTTGTAATCAATATCAATGCCCTATATCTGGGAGTTCCCTTCTCACTATAGTCATTATTTATTTAGAATCACTATGTTGTCTTCATTCATATTAATGTGAAAGACCCATTTATTCCTGATAATATTTTTATTTATTGGCCTCAAAACAATCTCATGTGTCTCGTTATTCTCAATCTGGTCAAGCTCTTCATTCATAGCCTAAACCAATTTCTCATCCATATTTGTCAATGTCAGCTCCACTCTTTGGATTTTGTGTAGATATATATTTTAATATGTCAAAATCATCAATGTTATCTTCTTCTAAATCATCATTTTACTCTTCTATTAGCCATGAGTTTCTTACCTACTTGTTGCTAATATAATGAAACTATTAAGTCCCATGTTAAGGATTATATTCATTCTCTATTACATTGGAATCATTACATTAAACTATATTATCAACCTCATGTAGAAACATTATTTGAAATTATCTTGGAGCTTCTTGGTATCCTAAAAATAGTCATCTGATACCATGTTGTTAGAGAAAAAATAGATAACCATGAAATACATGAGTTTTACTACTTCTTCCCCATTCACTCTTCTAAATACAAGATAACAAGAACAATAATCCTTCATATCCCATTTATATCTTGCACTGGATTAGGATATTGAATTAATCCCCTATGATGTGCAACTCTACCTAATGTTGGGCCCAATATTTTGAACCAGAATCATTCTTCTTCTTATATATCATTTATTATCATGTGGAACATTGAAACGAGACATTAGAGAACTCTAATCCTAGTGAGTTAGAACTCAATGTTGGAAAAAGGAGATAAATTTAATAACCTAGTCATTATATATTGAACTCAATTACATCCATACATTTCTGGAATCCATAAAATATTAACCCATTTCAAGGAATTCTTCCAGATTAATTATTTATCTCTTGTGACTAGTCTAAATCAATTGAAATAATGGAGCACATCACATCACTATTCGACAACTTTTGATTCCACATCCCCTTAGATCGTATCCTCCCATATACCTAAAAAACTAGAACATTAGTTAATATAATTTATACACATGGATAGGGTAACCACCAGAATCCTCTAGATACGTATTGTGGTCAATCCTGATGGATCAACCCTTTGATAATATCTTTAAACGAACTATATATTTTTTGTTCTTCTTTCAATTTCTCTATCAACTTCAACTATTCTAGACATAAGACTATGCATTCTTTACCCATAGGTTCAGTCTTCATCTGATATTTACGTTTTGTAGTCATGGAATATTTTAAAATTTGATGCCTAAATCTCCAAGTACAAATTTCCTTCATTTATTTTAAACTATGATTCAATTTTTTTTATTTATCTAGGTTGGAATCTCTCCATTGGACATATTCTCTTTTAATTATTCTAGTATATGGATCATTCCCCTTATTCCACTAATTAACTTGTGAAGAAAGTGAGATTTTGGGGACAATCATTGTTAATTTTTCTTTTATTAGTTATTCGAGTCTCTATATTATTTCCTATGTCTGGTGGGTTCTTCACTAAATGTACTTTATTATTACTCACAAATGGAGTAGGTCATTTATTTTTCTTCTAGATTCATTCACACTATTTCCTAGAGTGTTTTTGAGAGTGTAACATAAGATTTGATTGACAAGAACTTTTGTTGAGATCCTTGTGATTCCCCTAAGTCTGTAAACCTATTTTTCACCTTACCATGTTGCCTTCTAGTTTATGATTTTTCAGTATACACTACCTGTGTTGGGGATATCTTTATAGGTTATTTTTCCTTCCCTGCTTTCTTCTTTCTATAATATCTTACCAAATACCCATCATCAAAACATATAAAACCTCTTCCATTAAATGCGTAACTCATTTCATTATTTCTCAGTTGAGATGTTAATACAGCTAGAGTCCATATTATATTGACACCTTTGGCTTCTTGAAACAAACTCATGGTGTGTCCCTGTCCTTCACAGTAATATAACATTCTCACTACATTATTTTGGGATATTTTTCTTTCAATAATTTTATGATGCTTCTGGTTATTCAGAAATTTATAAATATTTCTATATTCCTTGTATGAAATATATTCCAAATACTCTTAAAAAACATGATTTAGGACCACGAGTTCAATAGAAATAACACATGTTGTCACTACTTCTTTTAAATGACTCTTAAGGTTTATCTTCCAAACCTATAAGATTTTTCTTTTCTATGAAACAATTCACATCATTCTTCCTATCACGCATGAGAGGGAGATCATAATATCCAATAATAGATATTCCCAAATTATATAGCCTTTGAGATGAGAAAATATGTTCTTGTTTCTCTTCATAAATAGAATATTTTCATCTTATTTCATCATCACTTTCTAAAGGATAATCCATTAGTAAGTGCAAGGCATCCTTCATTTAAGTTTTCCATTGGAATTGGATTTATCAACTTCTTTCATCACTGATTCCCACTCTTCTCTTAATTTTTGTATCATCATATCCCTTGATTCAAGTTAAGAATTCAGTTCTTTCTTGATATTCATCCCTATACTCATCTCATCTTCCAATTCCCATGTGATATTATCAACCATGTCACTTTTATTCATTATTTTAAATTTCTCTTGTGCAATGGAATCAAAACTGCATGCATTCTCTTATTGTAGGATTTGGTTATTCAGAACTAGTTCATACGTCTATGTAGGAAGATCATTATTTCAGTATTTCATATTATGAATGTCATATGACTTTTTTTATCTCTTTATTTTAAATTATTTTTGTCTTTCTATCGTTCTAGACATCTGTTGCAGTTTTTCAGCTTGAGAATCATTCTTCTCCCTCAGATTAGTAGCCACATAAATATGTCTTTGATTAAAATCTATTATCTTGTGAGCCTCAATTTCATGTTCTTGGATTCATATATATTTATAATTAATTCTTTCAATGGATTTCTTATCCAATTTATTTGTCTCAGGAACAACTTCCACGTGTTTCCAACATGGAGTTTCTTCATCATCAGTAGTTTCAACGTCACTTGGAATGTAAAGTTATTCACTCGTTCCTAAAACAACATTGAGTAAGAATATAATTTCTCTATATGATTCATCCAAACCTTCCCTCAGTAAACTACTGTATTCCTTAAACTGAATCGAAATTTTTCCATAAATAGTTTAACAACAAAGAATTCCACCAGAGTTCTGCTTCTTCTTTTAAGATATTCCCTTTTCCAGGGCACACCGAGAAAAGAGTTGAAAGAATTTTTAACCTCAAAAATTAACGAAACCAAGTCATCTAAAAAAATATAATGATATTATCCTTCCCTCAGATACTATTTGTTAGGAAAAAGTGTCTTAGATAACTTTAGAGGGGGGATGGTGAATGAGGTTATGGATATTCTTTTTTATATTTTTCAATCCCTAATAGATCATTACCCCATTATTTTAAGGGTCACTTTGTTTTAACATAAATTTTAATAATGATCTTATTCTTTCCTTAGTTATCTGATGATTATGTTCTGAATGTAATTCATGAAAGAAAGCATTAGGACATAGTGATTTTTACAGGGTTCACCCTCACTGGGCTACATCCAAGGAGAAGATACAATAGAGATATGCCGAATGTACCAAACTCACTAAGGCTCACTGCCAATAATTATGTTTGTCCTAGATCACTACTATGCCCATGTTCACTACCTTTACAAGGTCGAAGGTTTTCTCACTACTTTCCCATGGGTCAATCCCTATTTCTCTTTCTATTTCTCACAATCGATTAAAAGGATCATCATATTCATATTCTTTCACACACTAATCTTGGAAGGGATACAATTATAGTTTATGGACTTGTAGGTCCCTTTATTTTCATGAAATCATGAATCCTCATATATAGGTATATTCTCTGTTGAAGTCTATTTTTCACCCGTAGATGAAAATCACTTTTCCTTGTACTATTAGGTTAGTAGACATTACTTTCACAAACTGTTTTAATTTGTTTACAGGCTTCCTTGAGTCCTCTATGAACTGTCATGCCTATTCCATGAACTGTATAGTGAGTATGCTTCATAGATCACCTCTCCTCGATCAAACTTCCCATACTCTGCAGACTGTCTATGCTTCCACAGACCTCCTCTGTGTTATGACTCCATTTTCTACCTCCACATAACACCTTCATGTACAGCCTCTACATTCCACCTTTATGTATTACCTCTACAAATTTGGATTCCTTCTTCTATAGACTACATCTTTCATGAACAACTTATCCTTACGTGTACCGTCCTAGCTTCTTCATACCACATGCATACTTCCTTCTTATATAGACTACTTCTTCCTTAGCAGGATTCAGTGCCTCGCAAAATTAATTCATGGAATTACTTTATATAGGACCATTTTTACTTCCACAAACTGTTCTACATACCTCCTTTTCAATCTACAAACTGTACTTCATGGTCCACATACTATTCTATACTATTAAAAAATATTCATTTTCCAAAAAAAACTCCTGATTTTGAGACCCAAAAATTTGGCAAACACTGGGAAACTGAGCCACCTTAAACACCTGCTTCGACAAACAAAAACCATGTTCATTCTCAGTCATCTAGATTTTTTAACAAACCAAACCACACCCAAAATATACCCAGAGGACTCCTTGAAGTTTTTTTTACCAATAATCACCCCTTTGGGTTTTTGGAAAAAAGTTTCAAAATTTTATACCTCGTTAAATATTCTTCTAACTTCTAACCTCATTCGCTTCTTGCGATTTAGATAACAATCAAGGATTTAGTCCACACATACTATAATCCCATATAATCCATGATCAGCATTAAAAATAAGATTATAATTAAAATTTCATCCTGAATGAATTAATTCGATTCCAAAACCTCTATTATGATTTCATCACAATCATCATCAATCATGATATGTATCCATTGATCAATAAAATATAGCATTGTATGATTTAATACTCCCCATACATGACTGCTCCCCACTAAATGTTTCAACTCCCCTATTTCACTACTCCACCTAGAAACATCTCTCCATGTCTTGACTAATACATTTTCTCCCTTATATAGAGACAATTTCTTCACCTATTTCAGCAAAACCAAAGGCCACTCCATTGAGGTATGTAACTGGGTAAATAACACATATTAGTATAGTAGGGAAACACACATCATTCTCAGGGAGAGGGGGGCTCTCAACCACACTTTTTCAAGTCAGGGGAGTTGAATGAACTCCCAGATCAAGTTGATACCCTTCAAATGATTGTTTGGGTAAGTCCTTTGTTAGAATGTTTGTTAACTGTTGGTTTGTAGGAAGATACTCCAACTTCAAAAGACCATTATCCATGATCTTCTTGATAAAATCATACTTTATTTGAATGTCCATTGTGCATGAGTAGTGGAATAGATTTTTAATAAGATTTATAACGCTTAAATTATCACAATATATTCTTATTGGAGAATTCAATTCAACTTCCATATCCTCAAGATTTTGCTTCATCCATAATGATTGTATGCACAATTGAGTATCTACAATATATCCAAATTATGTGGTTCTCAATGAAATGAATTATTGTTGATTTCATTAAAAATAAACACAAAATCCACCAAGATTGAAATCACCTAATTCCACTGATTTTATATCACCTGTTAATATATCCCAATATGCATATGTATACTCCAATAGCTCTTACTGAGATTTTCCATTATACATCAAAATGAAATCCAAAATTCCATTTATGTACCAATGTTTTAATCTCATTTCAAGCATGTGGATTTTTTGGGATTACTTTTATATCATTCTGGTTGACTAATGGAAAAAATAATATTTGATCATTTCATTGATAAGTACAATATGCTTCCATTAACCATCTTGTATTCTATGACATTAACTACCTTTCCTTCATCATCACCAAATTGTTTTATCTAGGTATCCACCAGAGTCATTATATCCTTGTAATTATCCATTATATACATTCTAAAAACTTCATTGGAATATTTTTATTGGGAAACTAATGTGCCATTACTTACTTATGTCACCAATAAACTAAGAAAAAATGTATGTTCACCAATCATCAGCATTTACCACAAACATCATTCTTTGATTACATTCATGGTTGAAATATAGATTGTAATATAATCTATAACAATAAAAAAATGATTTTTCAAAAACTAATCTAGCTATGTAAATCAGGCTCTTGGTGATTTCTTCAAACCATATAAAGATTTATTCAGATAGAAAACTAAGTACTCATATTAATGAATGAGAAAACCATCTAGTTTCCCAATATAAAATTATTCTTCTAGAACCCTATCTAGAAATGATTTCTTGATGTACATCTGAAAAACTATAAACCATATTTGAACTGCTATGGACATGATTAATCTAATTATCTCTATCCGTGAAATAGGTGAAAATGTATCATCAACATTAATTCCCTCTATCTGGGAGCACCCTTTGCACACTAGTTGGGTTCTGTTATGAATCACTATAACTTCGTCATTTATATTACTATTAAATTCCCATTTATTCTTGATGACATTCTAATTTTTTGGCCTCGAAACAGTCTCCCATGTCTCATTTTTCTCACTCTATTCAAGCTCTTCATTCATAGATTAAACATATTATCATCTATTGTTATCAATTTCTTCTCCACTCGTTGGTTTTCATGACAATATATATTTTTATACTGTAGGGTAATCATCATTATATTAATATATATAACCATTTTAATCTTATACTTTCACTGAGTTTCTTACCTCCTCGTTGCTTCTATAAAGAAGCATTTCACTATCCTGTAAGGATTCTATTAATTATCTACTATAGTAGCATCATTTATTTCATTTAATTTTGGATCCTCATTATGAAACATTGTTTCACATTATCTCATAGATTCTTGGTATCGTAAAAATATTCATTTTATAGCATATCATTCGAGAAAAAGAGATAATATTGAAATACACGAGTTTTTCTGTTTCTTCCCCAATCTCTCTTCTTGATGTCAGATAATTTAAACAATAATCCTTTATAACCCATTGATATCTTACACAATATTATTAAATTTAATTCTCCTCCTATGATGTGCAACTCTTCCTATTGTTAGGATCATTATTTATACCCACAATCATTCTACATCACCTGCATCATTTATTCTAATGTGGAACTATGCAATGAGACATCAACAAAACCTCTTATCCTACTAAGTCAGTACTCGGTGTAAGAAATAAGAGAAAAAATTAATAACACAATCAAATTCTATTTCACTCAATTACTTCCATACATTTCATGAATCCATAAACCATTAACGCCTTTCAAATAATTCTTCTAGATTATTTCTTTATCTATTATGATTGGTTTGAATTAGTTGAAATTATGGAGCACCGCAAAACACTATTTTGAATCTTTTTATTCCACTCCCCTGTGGATAATATCTCCCCTTACACCTAAAACACTTTAACATTAGTTAATATAATTTATACAGACAGGAAGAGGGGAACCACTATAATTCTCAAGATAGGGATTTTGGTCAATATTAATTGATCTAACCTTTAATACATTCTTACAAAGCATTGTATTTGTTTTTTATTGTTCTAACTTCTCAACCGACATCAACTATTCTTACCATATGACTAAGAATTCATTACACATCTGATGATTCTTCTTATGATATTTAGGTTATATAGGCTTGTCCTTTTTTACAATTTGGGAACTAATCCCACTAGTAAAAATTTCCTTCACTAATTTTCCACTAGGATTTCATGTTCATGATTCTTTCAAATAGCGGGAATTGCTTTATTGGTAATCTTCTCATGTTTATTCTTCTATTATAGGGATCTTTCATTTTTTTAACATCTCACATTGTTATGAATGTGATATTGTGGGGAAAATATTTATCCATTTTTCTTTTTTATGTTATTATAGTCTCCACAATATTTCTTACTGTTGGTGTGTTCTTTACAGAACGTACATTCTTCTTACTCATAGTTGGAGTAGATCCTGTATTTTTCATTCAGGTCCATTAAAATTATTTCCTAGAGAGTTTTTTTGAGTATAACATAAGAGGTTATTGATGCACATTTTGTTGAGATCCTTGTGATTCCCCTGAGGCTATAAACCTATATTTCATGTTACCTTGTTTTCTTCCAGTATAGGCTTTTTTATTATACATTGTATGTGGTGGGGATCTCCTTCTAGATTACTTTTCCTTCCCCACATTTTTACTACAATGTTTTTCCAAATCCCATGATTAGAACATGTAAAAAATCTTCCATTAAATGAATATATCATTTCATTATTTCTCAGTTGAGATATTTATGCAGCTAGAGTCCTTCTTATGTTGAGCCCCTAAGATTATTAACACATATTCATGGAATGAATCTGTCCTCCACAGTAATAGCAATTGAAAACTCCATTTCTTATGGGATCAATTTACATCATATTTTTCAAGAATCTTCTGGTTCTTAATAAAATTATAAAAATTTCTATCATTATAGTATAAAATGTATTCCATAGACTATGAGAATAAATTGATGTGTGAACATGAGTTATAAATATATGACACATGTTGTCACTACTTCTTGTAAATTCCTCTTTAGTTCTGTCTGCAACACCTATAGGATTTTTATTATCTCAAAACATTTTCACAACTTTATTCCTATCATGCATGGGAGGGGGATAATAATATCCAATACCAAATTTCACAAAATTATATGGCCTTTGAAATAAGAAAATATGTTCTTGTTTCTCATTAGAAATAGAATATATGCTACTTATTTCATCATATACTATTGAAGGATAATAAAATATTTAGTGTAAGGAATACTTCATTTTTGTCTTTCCTTTGGAATTGGATTTTCCCACTTCTTTTTTCACTGATTTCATCACTTTTCTAAAATGGTTAATCTTCATATCCCATGAATCACGTTTATCATTATGTTATTTCTTGAGATTATTTCCTTTACTCATATCATCTTCCAATTCACGTGTGAGATTATCCATCATGTCACCATTCTCCTTTATATTAAATTTTTCTTGAGCAATAACATCAGGACAACTTGAATTCTCTTGTTGTAGCCTTTGGTTCTTCTGAACTAATTCAAACATCTATTTAGCAAGATAATTATTTCAGGCTTCTAGATTCTAGATTTCTTTTAACTTCTTCTTCTCTTAATTTTCATAATTTTTTTGAATACCTATCTATCTAGACATATTTTATTGTTCTTCATTGTAACAACCTAATCTTCCACGGTACTCTTCTCTTTGAATAATACAATAGCATGTGTTGTACGCAACATCGACTTCTAATACACCATAACCAATCAAAATAGTCATTATGAATATTAATACCCACTTTTTGAAATTATATAAATTTTATCTTTCAAAATGGACTTCATTTTTGGATTTGGAATATCGAAATTAGCTTAGGGTGAATTTTTGGTATTTTTCTCAAAACTTTCAATTTTTGATGAATAGTGAAAAACACTAAGTTATAGTTTAAAACCGAATTTTTATTTAAATAATAATTTATTTTATTTAAATTTATTTCTGGTAAAAATAGATACACAATACCTATATATGTTCAATGTAATTCATTGGAGTCAGTTTATAATAATTTTAGATATATAAAAAATTTATTGAACTTTTCACCGTCTTTTACCCACCTACTAAGAGAATTCGAAAATTCACATAAAACGTAATTTCACCACTTTTGGGACTGGATTATCAAAAATTAGAGAGACACATTTGATATCAGTAAGAAAATTTGGTTCAATAAGATGAAAATTAGTTTTGGTGAACAGTAACTTTTTACTTTTATTTATCACTGTTAAAATTAAATAGGGTAATTAAGGGTAAAAATGATATTATTATTACCCCAAAACATGTCCTAATTCTATTGGATAAGTATAATTCGACCAAAAAAACCATATGAATAAAATATGAACTTCTTTGGTCCACTTGGTTTAGATTAGGACATTTATTATAATTTAATTCAATGAAGAGTTAAAATCAAAGTTTAATAAATAAATTTTTATTAATATAGGGTTACACATAAGATAAATTAATTTGTAAATATTAATTAGAAAGATAAAAATATTTACTACAAAATGGTATTTTATTTATATTTTTCAAACATTAAATATCTTATTTTTTTATGACACAATGATGATGTAGTAATTACCTAATTGATATTATAAATATCCAAATAAAAGTAATTAGAGACTTTTTATGAATTATACTAATTTTATAGGTTTATATGACATACTTGGTGTGGTTAGATGAATTTTATTTGACATAATAATGCTGTTATGAATTTAGAAAAAACCAAATGCCAAATAGTGTCAAAATTGACATAAAAGAGTTTTTAGAAAAAATATAATATTATTAATCGATATTCTATTCCTAGAAAACATAGGTTCATACAAAAGATTTATATAATTATAGGTGTATAATTAATGAACAACTTGGGGTTCTCTTGGAAGTATATAGTAAGTTTATTAACCATATAATTTAAAAATACAAAGAGACATGGTAAATGACAGATTATTTAACTAAGACTTAATTCTAAATGATAAAGTTAATATAGTGACCAAAACCTATCTAAAACCAATTTGTTTAGTGGTTCTCGACCCATCACAACCTTATACATTAAATAACCCTTTTGAGCCATTGGAATGCGAAAATTATTTTATTATAAAATAATATTACTATCTATTCCTAAGGTGGACCTCACCCCTCTTATAAAAGGGCACACCCCCTTCTCTCTAATTCAAACCTTGAAAGAAATTTGGCTCGACCAGCCTCTTCCCAAATACCCTATCAGCTATCGTAATTTAATCTTAGAGGCCTTCCTTTAGTCATAAATCTATTCTATGGAGCCCTTTTGATCAAATCAAAAAGAAGAACCCGAAAAAGAGGTAAATATTCCATCACCTCTTTCAAGTTCCTTTCTTCTTCCACTTCCTTTTTATTTGTTGTTTTCATTCTAAAAAAAATAAATCCAGTATCTTATATTTACTGTGATGTTATTATAAATACAAATAAATTATTCTATCCATCCTTTGAATTAAATGTCACCGTACGTGCGTACATATGACTTTTCGTCTTCACATTGTGGTGTAATTGTTATTCAATACATTATTATATGGATGGGTATAATAATGATCTTTAATTGATGTAAGTAATAAATATAACATGACAATGATTATGTATATATGATATACCATCCAATTATATATTATTTTAATATCAAATGAATAACATTTTTACTCGTGCGTATGTACGGATTACCGTCTCCACAAACGTGATGGGAATCATTCCCCATCGTATCCATGCAAGACTAATTTTCATTATATGATTAATTTTTTGTAAATACTTGATATCATTCTGGATATGAATACAATAAATCCTTTACATAAGAAATATGACTCATATAACAAAGAATATAAAGTAAAATGAATATGTTAACACCCGAAACAATGATAATACTAAGATATTATTAACAAAGAAATGCTAAAAGAACATATATAATTTCATATTAATGTATATGATTCTTTTATAATTTATGAATAATTATTTCTCCATTATACTGGAGGTTATCCTACCCTCGACAAAGGAAAATTACAAGACAAGGGTTTATTTCACAATCTCTTTATTATCCGAGGTTGTTTTTACGTAAGTATCTACTGGGACCTCATTATCATCCACATCCATGTTTCTTAAAAATGTATTTCAAAATATTCTTACTATTTTAAAAACTATGAGTTAAAGTCATTTATACCTCTTTTTTACTTTTATAAGTTGTTTATAAAGGAATTTTTCCTTCATTTTCCAAACAAAGGTACTTTAATACATTTTCAACAAAATTAATGTACGAATGTTTTTTTAACATATTCGGCCGGTGTGGATATTTTCCGTCGTTATAACATCGATGAAGCTTACCTAACAATCTTACAATAATGTTTTCAAATATAAATGTTTTATTTTATAATTACATGAATTTTAAATGTTATCGAAATAGAATGTTTTACTTCTCTAAAAAGGTTTTTATTTCATGTATGTCAACATCCTTTGATGGATTTTTAGTTTATTTGAAGATGATTTATTTTGAAACAAAAAATCCATATTATATTGAATGTTTTGTGATATGTTTGACTATGGATGTGTTATTTTTATACGATTCATTTTTTATGCATAAAGTATTGACATTTCGTATGCTATTTTTAATACGAGTGTTTTTGTTATGTTTAAACCTTTTCTTATGAGGAATGCTTTGGACATAGTATGTGATGGGTGGAGTACACTATAGATCATTGATGAATCAGTAGGTCTCATGAGACAAACTAGTGTCTTGGCACAAGGAATTGAAAAAATATTATTTTTAGTCTTGGAACAAGGCCTTGACTATGTGGTTATGAAAGTCTGTCATTATGCATTCCATCATTATGAAAGAGGCTATTGATATTGCATGTGATTATTTGAATAGTAGAATATCCATGTGAGTAATTAAATGGAATTATTTTGATTTATATTTTCCATATTATGATGAAGTTTATGGTGAAAAGGGTTTTTTTGTATTATACATTGCCTTAAATGTTTATGCTTATTTATGAAAGTTTCTGCTATATTGTTATCCTTACTGAGCATCTGAGGTCACACCATTTTATGTTTTATTTTTTGTAGGATGTGAATAATTATTTTATGACTGACCTATAGGGATAGTCAGTGGAGGTAAGAGTGTGGTCTTTGGAAACAATGTTGTTGTGGTTTTTCATTTTATGACATAATGTAAACCATATGAATGTATCTAGTACTTCCAAGGATACTAAACTAATTGGTCTTTTGAGACTTTATCTTTTGTGATCATGCCAATGTTATGTAATAATGCATAGACTCTAGGTAACTGGGGTCAGGGCGTTATAGTTGGTATTAAAAGAAGTTTAGTACATACCTTGGAAACTAGATTTAGATAATCTCTGATTAGAGCACATAGCCCTAACATAGACTTAGAGGATTAATATAGAATAACTTCCTACAATTTTGGTATTATAGGGATTTTTTGAGTTTTCCTAGAAATACATCCCAATCTGGATATGAGTAGGTAGAGGTGGATCTGGCACATATGTACCTAGGGGTAAAACCCAAAAACACCGCTTTGAGATAGACGCGAATGGGAACTGGTACACGACGACGTTCCATGCTGCACTCTTGGATACGACACTTATAGGGGATATATTGATGATAATTCTCATTATCATTACAAAAAATTATAAAGGGTTTTTAAGTATATACATCCTTAAAGAATCTTTTTTTATGATTATGGATTATATCCATAAACTATTCAAATTATGTTATGTGTTGTACAAGTTTGGAAGTATGTATTTCGATTCAAAAACTAATCTAGTTTATTCCATTCATTAAAAATGGAACCTAGTCTAAGGAAAGGAAACTGTATCAATGCACAAAATCCATGTAGGTATTTCCCTACTACTCAAGATAATTATACTAGAGTTTGTGATACATCTGGTGCTTATAATCATATCACTATATTGGCACAACTCACTCAGGTTATGAATAATAACCTTACCCGTATGGAGCACCCTGATCCAAAATGAGGAGGATCAATGTTTGATCGCTTCATGAGGAAACAACCACCAACATTCAATGGGAGTAAAAATCCACTAGTATCCGTGAAATGAATAGATTCCATAGAAAAAATATTCAACGCCTTGGGTAGTAGTAAAAGGGAAAAAGTTGTATGGGCAGTTTACCACCTCACTGGAGATGCTGATCAATGGTGGTAATTGATTCAAAACACAAAGGAAGATGATGAAGTATCAAATATGGAATAAAGGGATTTTAACATGATTTTCTTAGAAAAAATACTTTCCTCATGACCATCGGGCAGATATGGAAAGGCAATTTCTGAGTCTGAGGCAAAAGGAGGATGAAAATGTTGCAAAGTATAAAGCTAACTTTACAAGGTTAGTGAGGCATGCTACAGATTGTATACGTGACCCAAGAAGTAATATTGATCATTTATTTGATGGGTTAAATCCATTTCTCCATCGAGCATTAGTATCACAATACTTCTCTTCATATAAAGATATTGTCTCATTGGCTATCAGGACAGAAAAAGAATTTTCTATGTCTTATGACTTTAAAGAAAACCAAGAGAAGAAGAGATCTGATGAACACTATAAAAATGGAAATAAGGGGAAGAAGGGAAATGATGAATATCAATCCTATGGTAAATGTGGGAAGAAACACCCTGGTACTTTCCTGAAGGGAATGGGAGTCTGTAATAAGTGTGGTGAAAAAGGCTACTAAGCTCATGATTGTAAGGGGAAGAAAGAGGCTATCGATGTTGAATGATACAATTATAGAGAAATGTGGCATTATGCGAATGAATTTCATATGTGTCAGGGGAAATTACCTCTGAAAAGGCCAAGTGATCATGGACATGATTATGATACCCCTACTACTGAGGTAGATGCTCCAAAAGACGTGGTTGCAGGTAATTTAATGGTTTCCTCATGTTTAGAAAATGATTTATTTGATTCTGGATCATCACATTGGTTCATATCTGCTTTGTTTTCTAGGATATTTAGATATTTACAATTGGATTTAACAAGGTAGTTTTCAGTCCAAACTCTTAAGGGAAGTATCATCGCAATAATGTTTTGTGAATCAGTTCCCATTAGGGCATATGAATGCTCTTTATCTTCTGATCTCATCGTCATACCCATGATTGAATTTGATATAATCCTTGGTATGGATTGTCTTTCTGACCATGATGAGAAAATTTATTGTAAGAAGAAGTAGGTTACGATTTTTGATGACGATGATAAAGAACACCTTATTTTTTTGCAGAATCATCACCACCTGATTCTTATCTAGATCCACCCCTAGTAGGTCAACTAAATTCAACTATTAGGGAGGAAGATCATGAAATAACTATGGGCGAGGAAAGGAATGTTCAAACAGAGTATGTACCTATTGTGAAAGAATATGTTGATGTGTTTCTAGAATATTTACCTGGAAATCCTCCAGAATGAGAAATTGAGTTTTCCATTGATTTAATTCCTGGTTCAAGGCACAATCGAAAACCCCTTATATAATAGCCACTGTGGAATTAGTCGAACTAAAGAAAAAACTATAGGAATTGAGTAATAAGGGATTTATTCACCCTATTGTTTCTCCATGGGTAGCCCCTGTCCTTTTTGTTAAGAAGAAAGATGGATCTATGAGGTTGTGCATCGACTACATGGAGATCAATGCTATAACAATAAAGAACAAGTATCACATACCTCACATTGATGATTTATTTGACCAACTACATGGTGGTAAATAATTTTCAAAGATTTACCTTTGATCTGGATATCATAAGTTGTGTGTGAAGAAGGAAGACATTCCGAAAACAGCATTTCGAACCAGGTAGAGGCATTACAAGTTTACAGTAACGCCTTTTGGATTGACTAATGAACCCTCAGTCTTCATGGATCTAAGGATCAGAGTTTTCAAGGAATATCTTGATGAATTTTTTGTGGTATTTATTGATGAAATCTTATTTTACTCTAAAATCTATAAAGATCATGAAAATCACTTGCACATTATCCAGAATACTCTTAGAAGACATGAATTATATTGGAAGTTTAGCAAGTCTAAATTCTGGATTCAAAAGATTTATTTTATTTGCCATATTGTCTCTAAGGATTGAATCTCTATTGATCCTTCAAAGACCAAGGCAATCCACGAATGGCCAGCACCAATGAGTATAACTATGGTACATTGATTTATTGGTTTCATAGGTTATTATCGAAGTTTCATCCAGAATTTTGCCTGGTTGGCTAACCCATTATGAAAGGACACACGAAAAGGTGTTAAAATTGTTCGAAAAAAAGAGTGTGAATAATGTTTTAAAGAACTGAATAGAATATTAGTCAATGATTTTATATTGACTCTACCATTGGGTAATGATGGGTTTTTTATTTATAGTGATGTGTCATAGAAAGGACATGGTTGTGTCCTTATGCAGAATGATATGGTTATTGCCTATGCATAACGATAGCTAAAAATTTATGAGAAAAACTATCCTACTCATGATCTTGAGTTAGCAGCTGTAATCTTTTCTTTGATGATTTGGAGACATTATCTCTATGGTGAAAAATGTGAGATATATACTGATCATAAGAGTTTGAAGTATATTTTCTCTGAAAAAGATCTCAGCCTGAGGCAAAGGAGATGGCTTGAACTACTCAAGGATTATGATTTCACTATACACGACCACCCAGGGAAGGAAAATAAGGTGGTAGATGCTTTGATCATAAAAGATCATGGAGTTTTGAACAATATGATAGTTGAAAATGATCCTATATACATGGATCTAGTAAAGATGGATACGGGAATAACCATGGAAGGTGAAACATCAATACATTTTCAAATAGTTTCCAAATCATCTTTACTTGAAAGGATAAACAGTTCTCAAACTGGTGATGAAGATTTTCAAAAGAAGATTAAAGCTGTGAATAATGGGTGATTGAGTGACTTTGTGTATGAAGATGGAATTTTAAAATTCTGAAAGAGTCATTATTTTTCCAATATACCTGATCTAAAAAGAGAATTGTTGGATGATGCTCATAGCTCCAATTTCACTGTACACCTTGGGAGAACCAAAATGTATAGAGATTTTAAAGAATATTTTCGTTGGGACAAAATGAAGAGGGATATTTCTAATTTTGTGTCAAGATGTATGGATTTTCAAAAAGTGAAAGCTGAAAGGCAACTTCCTGGAGGAGTCTTGAAACCTTTTCCAATACCTGAGTGGAAATGGGAAAGTATTACGATGGACTTTGTCATGGTACTACCAAAGACTCCTAGATGGAATGGTGCAATATGGGTCATTGTTGATCAACTTACCAAGTCACCACAGTTTCTTGCTATAAGAGAATATTAACCACTTGAACGATTAGTAAGATTATATATTAGTGAAGTTGTAATACTTCATGTAGTACCACTATCAATTGTTTCTGATCATGATCCTCGTTTTACATCTTGATTCTTGAAAAGTATTCAGAATTCCCTGGATACTGAACTTTTTTTGAGCACTACCTACCACCCCCAAACTGATGGACAATAAGAATGGACTATTAAAACATTATAAGACTTGTTGAGATAATGATCACTTTACTTTCAAGGTATCTGGGATCAATATTTACCTTTGGTAGAAATTTAATATAACAATAGCTTCTCTTCAAGTATTCAGATGGAACCATATGAAAGCTTTATACAGAAAGAGATGTTTCACAACAACATGTGGGGATGATGTTGGTGAAAGAAAACTCGTAGGCCCAGAACTTGTGGATGAAACGATGGAAAAGGTGAAGGAAATCCAATCCCACATCAAAGCATCTCAAAGTAGGCATAAGAGTTATGCTGAAAACCAAAGAAAGGATTTGTAATTTTAGTTAGGATATCATGTTTTCTGGAAGGTATCTCCATGGAAGGGTGTTATATATTTCAGTAAGAATGGTAAATTGAGTCCGAGGTTCATTGGACCTTTCGAAATTCTGGAAGAAATTGGGGTTGTAGATTTCCATTTAGAAATTCCTACAAGTCTCTCAAAAGTTCATGATGTTTTCCACATATCACTGTTGAGAAAATACATGTCTGACCCAACACATGTACTCACCTTTGAGGAATTAGAACTGGAGCCCGATCTATCTTATTGCAATGATCCTGTAAAGGTTCTAGATACAAAATAACATGTGTTTAGAAACCGGATGACTCGTCTGGGAAAGGTTCTATGGTGAAACCATAGGATAGAAGAGGCTTTGTGGGAACCTGAGGAACTTATGATGAAAAAACACCCGAGTCATTTTATGCAGTAATATTCTAGAAATTTCTAGGAAGGAATTATTTGAAGGAGGGGAGAATGTAACACCCCAAGATTCCATGATACACTTCTCTTTGAATAATACTATAGTGTGTACTGTACGCAACATCGAGTTCCAACACACCACAACCAATCAAACTAGCCGTTATGAATAGTAATACCCACTTTTTGAAATTTTAAAAATTTTATCATTCCAAATGTACTTTATTTTTAGATTTAGAATATTAAAATTAGCCAAGGATGAATTTTTGGTATTTTTCTAAAAACATTCTATTTTTGATGAAAAGTGAACAAACACTAAGTTAGAGATTAAAACCAAATTTTTATTTAAATAATTATTTATTTAATTTTAATTTATTTTAGGTCAAAATAGATACATAATACCTATATAAGTTCAATTTAATTCATTGGAGTCAGTTTATAAAAATTTTAGATATAAAATTATTTTATTGAACTTTTCACCATCTTTTACCACCTCCTAGGAGAATTTGACAATTCACAAAAAAAAAATTATACCGCTTATGTGAGTAAAATTTAAAAAATCTGAGAGACATGGTTGATATCAATAATAAAAATATGTTTCAAAAAGATGAATTTTTTTTGGTGAATAGTAACTGTTTACTTTTATTTACCACAGTTAAATGTAAATAGGGTAATTAAGGGTCAAAGTTATATTATTATTACCCTAACACATGTCCTAATTCTACAGGATAAGTATAATTCAACCAAAAACAACCTTAGGAATAAAATATGAACCTCTTTGGTTCATATGGTTTAGATTAGAACATTTATTATTATTTAATTCAAAGAAGAGTTAAAAGAGTTAAAATCAATGATTAATAACTAAAACATTTTTAATATAGGGTTACACATAAGATAAATTCGACGATAAATATTAATTAGAAAGATAAAAAGATTTCATACATAACTATATTTTATTTATATTTTTTAGAAGTAAAATAATTTAAATTATTTATGACATAATGATGAAGAAGTAATTAGTTAATTAATGAAATATTAAAATAATTGATATTATAAATATCCAAAAAAATGTAATTTGAGACTTTTTATTAATTACAATAATTTTATAGGTTCATATGACTTATTAGGGTTGGTCATAAGAATTATTTTAGAACTAAAAATTCTGTTATGAATTTTTCAAAAACAAAATACCAAATAGAGTCAAAATTGACAAAAACATGTTTTTAAACAAATATTATATTATTAATTGATATTCTATTCCTAAAAATCTAAGGATCGGGCAAAGGACATATATAATGATAAGTGTATCATTAATGAAGAAATTTTGGTTTATCTTAGAAATATATAGTACATTTATTAACCATATAATATAAAAATACAAAGAGACATGGTAAATGTCAAACTATTTAAAAAAGAGTAAAGTCTAAAAGATGAAGTTAATATAGTGAGCCAAACCTATCTAAAACCTATTGGTTGAGTGGTTATAGACCCATACCAACCATAGCCTTTAAATATTACATTTTTGAGCCATTATGAAATGAAATTTATTTTATTATAAAATTATATTTATAGCATTTCCTAAGGTTCCCCTCACCCCTCTTATAAAAGAGGACTCCCCCTTCTCTCTAAGAAACACCTTCAAAGCCATTTGACTTAGACCAACTCTATGAAAATACCCTCTAAACTACCCTCCATTAATTCTAGAGGCTATCCTTTAGTAATAAAGCAAACCTAAAGATCCATTTTGATCAAATCAAAAGGAAGAACCTGAAGAATATGTAAATATTTCATCACCTCTTTCATGTTCCTTTCTTCTTCCACTTCTTTTTTCTTTGCTGTTTCCATTATAAAATAATAACTACAGTATATATTAAATACTATAATGTTATTATATATATGGTACAACAAAATTCATTATTCTATCCATCCTGTGAATGACATGTCACCATACATGCGTAAGTATGTCTTACCCTCTCCACGTCGTGGTGTTATTGTTATTCAATACATTATTATTTGGATGGTTATAATAATGATGTGTAATTTATTGGAATAATAAATATAACATGATAATGATTCTGTATATATGATTTACCATCAAATTATGTATTATTTTAATATCAAAGAAATTATATTGTCGCTTGTGCGTACATACAAATTACCGTCTCCACGAATGCGATTAGATTCATTCACCATCGTATCCATTCAAGACTAATTTTCATTAGATGATTAAAAAATGTTTAAATACATGATATCATTCTATATATGAATAATAGACATCCAATCCCTAAAAAATATGAATCACATTAAAAATAATATAAAGGAAAATGACTCCGTTAACACCCGAAACAACGATAATACTAAGATATTAGTAACAAAGTAATGTTAAAAGATCATATATGATATCATATTAATGTTAATGATTATTTAATAATTTAATAACAAATATTTCCCCATTATATAGGAGGTTAACCTAACCTCGACCAAGGAAAAGTACAAGATAAGTGTTAATTTCACAATCACTTTATTATCTGAGGTTTTTTTACGTAAGTATTTACTGAGACCACTTTATCATCCACATCCATGTTTCTTAAAAATGTATTTCAAAACATTCTTACTATTTTATTGACTACAGTTTAAAGTCATTTATAACCTTTTTTTTTATTTTATAAGATGTTTATAAAGTAATCTTTCCGTCATTTTCCAAACATGGTACTTTAATACCTTTTCAACAAAATTAAGGTAAGAATGTTTTTTTAACATATAAGGAGGGTGCGGCTATTTTCCGCAGTTATAACATCGTCGAAGCTTCCCCTACAAAATTATAAAAATATTTTCAAATATAAATGTTTTCTTTTCTAATTATATAACATTTAAATGATCTCAAAATAGAAAGAGATATTTCTATGAAAATGGTCTTATTTCATCAATTTCAACATCTTTTGATGGATTTTAAGTTTATTTAATGTTGAGTTATTATGATAAAAACCCTACATATTGTATTTAACGTTTTGTGATATGTTTGACTGTGTATGTGTTATTTTTATACCATTCATGGTTTATGGTTAATGTATTGACATTTCGTATGATAGTTTTAATGAGAATGTTTATGTTATGTTTAATCCTTTTCTTATGAGGAACACATTTTACTTAGTATGTGATAGGTGGAGCCCGCTATAGCTCCTCGATGCATCAATAGTTCTCATGAGACAAAATAGTGTCTTGGCAGAAGGCCTTGACAAAATATTATTTGTAGTGTTGTCACAAGGCCTTGAATCTGGGGTTTTGAATTTCTGGAATTATGCATTCCATCATTATGAATGTGGAAATTGATATTGCATGTGATTATTCGACTAGTAGAATATCCTTGTGAGTAAGTAAATGGAAATATTTAGATTTATATTATCCATATTATGATGATGTTTTTGTTGAAAAGGCTTTTGTTTTAGTCTTATACATTTCCTTAAATGTTTATTCTCATTTAAGAAAGTTTTCGCTATATTTTTATCCTTACTGGGTATCTGAGATCACCCCTTTCTATGTTTTATTTTTCCCAGGATGTGAATAAGTATTTCATGACTGACCTGTAGGGATAGTTTTGATGAGATATGAGTGTGGTCTATGAAAACAATGTTGTAGTGGTTTTTTATTTTATCATATAATGTAAACATTATGAATGTTTCTAGTACTTCTGTCGATACTAAACTAACCTGTCTTTCGAGACTTGATCTTCTGTGATCATGACAATGTTATGTAATAATGCACTGACATTGTGTAACTGGGTTCAGGGTGTTACATTCAAATTTAGAATCATTCTTCTCCCTCAGATTAGTATCCACATCAGCAAGCCTTTTATTTAAACCTATTATCTTTTTTACCATAATTTCTAGTGCTTAGATTTGAATATCTTTAGATTTGATTTCTTCCTCTGATTTCTGATGCAATTTATGTATTTCTTTGATAATTTCCAATTTTTTACTTACTGGAGTTTCTTCAACATTATTAGTTTCAAAGTAACTCATAATTTCAATTTACTCACCCATTCCTATAATATCATTAGGTGAGTCTATCTTTTCATTATCTGATTCATCAAAACCTTCCTTGAGTAAACTGTTAGATTCCTTAAACTGAATCACACTATTTCTGTAAACACTTCTAAAATGAAGAATACCACCTAACACATGATTATTCTATGAAGATATTACCTTTTCCATGTCAAATCAAGATAAGAGAATACTGAACCTTTATCCTCCAAAAATAAACTGATCAATGTTAGGGAAAAGAGTTTGATAAAAGAACCCACCACCCTCATACGAATTATTTGGTTTAAAAGGGGACAAGGTATCCTAAGAGGGGGTGAATCATGGTTTGGATATTATTTTATAAATTATTCTTACTCCAATAGGTCTTTAACTATATTTTTATAAGGGTCACTTTTTTTCACTTAAATTTTAATACTAATCTTACTCTTCCTTATTTATCTAATGATTACTCATGGAATGTAATGCAGGAAAGAAAGAATAAGGATGTAGTGATTTTTACTTGGTTCACCCTCAAAAGACTACATCAATGGAGTATACAACAAATATGTTTTGATTGTATCAAATTAACAAATTCTCTATTCTAATAATGATGTTTAGGCTAGAACATTTTTATACTTAGTTTCACTACCTTTTCAAGGTCTAGGGTTTTCTCAATATATTCTCAATGGTAACTACCTATGTATCATTTTCTAGATCATTGCTGGTTGTAATGATCACCATCTTCATCTTATTTAATTCACTACACTTAGAAGGGATACACTCATAGTTTATGGACTTTTAATTCCCTTCATTTTCATGAAATCATATATCCTGAATTGTGGGTAGATTCTTCGTTAATGTCCATTTATCACCCATATATGAATTCATCTTTTTTTGGTGTACTATTTTGTTAATGGAACTTTTTTTGGAATTGTTTTAGTGTGTTTACAAGCTTCCTTGAGTTCTATATGAACCACCTTTCCTATTCTACAAACTACATTGAGGGTATGCTTCACAGATCGCCTCTCTACCCATAAACTACCCCTGCTCCATGGACTATCTCGGCATACACGTGCTGCCTCTTTGTTCAGCCACCGTGTATCACCACCACATACCAGACTTCCTTCTTCCATAAACTTCCTCTTTCATGAAACACTTATCCTTCCATGTACTATCCCAGCTTCTGCACACCACATATGGACTTCCTTCTTCCACATACCACTTCTTCTTTTGTAGACATAAGTTCCTCGCAAAAACCATTCCAGAAATTTCTTCCCCATGAAACATTTTTCCTTCCATGAACCATTCAGTGTACCTCATTTGATATCCATTAATTTTACTTCGTGGTCCCTGTACTGTTCAATCCTACACATAAATACTCCTTTCCCAAAAACCTAATGCTTGATTTTGAGGTCTAAAAATGGAAAAAACTAAGAAACTACACCACCTTAAACACCTACTTCAGAAAAATCCAACAATTCTCATTCATGGTCATCTAGAATTGTCAAAAAACACAACCACATCCAAAACATACTAAGAGGACACCTTGTGGGATTTTTTTCCCAACATATTAACTCAAACATTGCTGAACGTGAGATTGCGAATATGACTAGACCATATTATGGATTATGATTTCACAACTCCCTATCATCAAGTTAAAGAAAATAAGGTATTAGATGACATGATTTGAAAATATAATTCATCATTTACAATGTTATATCATAAACATGATCCTTTAGTTAAGAGATTAATAAATACTGGACTAGAAATTGTCTAAGTATAAATTCCCTCTTTTATGGATTAGGTATCATTGGAATAAATTTAAGAAATAATAAATAATTATTCCTCGAAAGAGGATAAATTTTGTCAATAAAGAAAAGAAATGGATAAAAATTTCATGTCGCATATTTATAATATTTTATAAAATAGCTTTATCAGATTTATAATGATTCTATCTATTTTGATTAATTACCAATTGAAAAAAGAATTATTAAGTGATGATAATATCACCCCTTTTTTTATTCATCTTGGAATCAATATAATCTATAAATAACCTTTGAAATATTTTTGGTGGGAAGGTATGAAGAAAGATATTCTAATTTTACATGTATTTTTTAAATCTTCAATAGATTAAATTCAAATGAAAACTGCATTTGTGGGTTATTCAACATTTTTCAGTTCCAAAATAGAAATGGGATAACATATTCATGAATTTCATTATGGGATTAAAAAATTAATTTCAATTCAATAATGTGATAAGGGTTATTATTGATCATTAAACTGAATTTATGTATTTTTTCTTATTCTAGATAACATGTATTTGGATCATATTTATAGACATTATTTCGAAAAGATAGTCAGCTAAGAAGGAGTTACAATCTCCATTATATCTGACTATGATCCCAAATTTACATTAAATTTTTGGAAAGGACTTTAGAAATATAGGGGTACTCAATTAAATCATAGTATAGCTTTTAATCCCTCATTTGATGAAAAATTAAATAATATAATTTAAAATTTATATGACATGATTCAATTATTCTCATTATATTATTAGTGAATTTGGGATCATAATATTAATTTATTTGAATTTTCATATAATAGCAGTTTTCATTTTATTATTAAGATGATATATTTGAGATATTAAAAATAATGTGGTTTCAGACTCTAGTATTTCGGAATAACATCAATGAGAGGAAATTATTTAGAACAAAATTGGTAAATGTGATAGTTTAGAAGGTAAATATGATTTTCCATTACATGAGGGAGAACAGAGAAGGATAATGATTTATGTAGGTAATTAGAGGAAATAACTATTATTTGATGTAGGTAACCATGGCTTTATTAAAATATATCTTTTAAAAAAGTGTTATAATTTTGGGTAAAAATGGATTTTAATCCCATGGATAGTTAAGCTATATGATATTATAGAGAATTTGGGATCATTTTCTTACCAGATAGTCTTACCTATGATTTTATATTAGGTACATGATGTGTTTCATGATTCATTCTTGATGAAGTGTATACCTTATTCATCTTATATTTTGATATGTAATGTGGTAAAATTAGAGGAGGATACATCATATGTGGAATGTGAAGTTTATATTCTTTATCATAAAGAGAAATTTTTGAGGAATAGGGAAATTATTTGGGTAAAAGTTTTATGGATAAATTATATGACTGAAGAAGAAAAAATGTAATTAGAAAAATTTATGAAGGAAAACTACCCTCACTTTTTTAATTAATGAATAAAATTTTTAGGACTCAAATTATAAAAGGAGTATGTATGTGGAAACTTATTTAGTTTTAATAATAAATAAATTTCATTTCTAATTATTTTACTTCAATATATTTCTGAATTCAAATATAATATGATAAGTTTATATACTTTTTCAGTCGTAAAAGTAAAGCTTTTATTCTAGTTGAAATGTTTTCCAGGTAAAAAAAGGATGTATTTAAAAAATTTAATTTATAAATTTTTGTGTTTGAAATTGAAAAATTGAAATTAGTTTTTGAATTCAAAAAATTGAAATTATCTTTAGGTGAATGCTTTTTATTTTTTAGAAAATAATGATTTCAGAGTGAAAAGTGAAAAATACCAATTTTATAAAAATTGTTATTTATTCTCATGAAATTAAAATGGTCCTTTTATTCTTGGGTAGTTTTCAATTTTAAATAAGCCACATTATATTAAACACAATCCATATAATTACATATTAATTATTATTATATTTTTTTTGAATAAATATTTTTTATTCATAAAAATGATATTTTTATAAAAACTATTTTTTATTGTGTTTTTCCCACGTATATTGAAATTAATTTCTTAAAATTTTATAAATTGAATATATAATCATTTATTTCAAATTTTTAATGAGGAGGTTAATTTTTTTTATTTTTTTCCAATTCATTTTTTCCCTAATGAGTAATTACAATGGAAAACTATTATCACCCCATTAAAGGATGAAAAGTCTTAATAGGGGTTAAACTAAAATATAAGGAATAGAGTATCCCTAAAACATTGATATGTGTGATTTTTGTGTGGGTATTTTTATATTACCCTATATTATATACTAAATGACTCCCATTTTTTCTACTTGGCCTTGATAAATAAATTTCTTATCTTTAAATGTTTGAAGAATTTAGAGGATCTCCACTCCCCTAACTTATGAAAGGGATCCTCCCCTCGTCACTTATTATAACATTTTAGTCAAAATAAATCTTCAAATACATACCCATAAATATTCCAAGATATCCTTCCAATGCAATAGAGGTCATTTTCTTCTCAAAATACCAACCTTATAAATCTTATGGTTTATTATTAAGGGAGTTATTTGTGTAGGTTGTATAAGTACAAACCAATCTAATTAAAGTTTATTCCTTCTTATACCACCTTAACAACTACTATAATCATTATAAAATACTGAAATTATTATACTATATATACTAAAAAAAATTATTTATAGAAAAAAAGCATTTATATTTCATTTCAATCTTAGGGGAAATGAAAATACCACCTGTGGGTACATGTGGACTACCACCTCAATGAACAGATATGTTTCATTTTCCATCACCACCTCATATGGATGTTTACAAATATGGAATTAATGAATATATAATATTTTTATTCAATTTTTACACCTCTATAAATATAATATATTACTTACGTATTCACCCATTATATCATTAGGAAAATGATAACAATGCCTGAGCGTATGTGTGGTATACCACCTCCATTGAGCAAGGAAAATAATTTTTTTCTTCCACATCACATGGTGTATCCAAAATATGTAGATATTAAATAAATATGACATCTATAACATAATTATGATTCCATAATAGTAAAATAGAATATAAAATATATCTTTTTCATCAAGTATAAAAATATAAGTGTCACTCACGTGTATATTCAAGATACCGCCTCCATTTTACGATCTATTTCATTATCCACATCCATCATCCATGGATGGTTCTAATAAAATTTTTAATATATAAAAATAATAAGTTTTTTCAATATTAAAATAATTCATTTAAATTAACCATGATTCCATTGACCTGAGTCTCCATAAAAAATTTATTTTAGACTTATAAACTGAACATCCTCAAAACACCCAACATGTTGTTAATTTTTTAACTAAATAAAACCATGTAAAAAATGAAATAAATAGACTAATTATAATGTAATTAATATGAAATTTTATTTATGTATTTAAAAAATAATATAATTTTATTCATCAAGAGGTTATACATATGAACAAAATGGTTTGGGACCCGAGGTATGTGATTTTCTTATAAATAAATTATATTAGTATTTTCTTCTAAACTATTTTTCTTCTATAACAAGTTTCCTCCAAATGTTTTAACAATGTTATTATTTATGATTTAAATATCGGTAAAATTAAGTTTCAAATATTTTGTACATTCTTTACAAAAGATTAAAATGGAATCATTTCAATGTTTTCCATATGGGTAAGTATTTATTTTTACAAAATTCCAAAAGATTGTTTTGTCAACATATACGGCTTAACCACAATTTCATTGAATCATAGATATTATTCGTTATCCAGAATCATATAAAAGTTAATATGTTTTTTCAATGAATATTGTATTCATGATATTCTAGGAATTTTGATGTTTTAAAAAAAATTTCAAGAAAAGGTAAATTTATTCTAGTTATTATGAGATAAATTAATGTGTTATTGATTATGATATTCATCGGAAATTCCAGTAAATTTATTGTGAAATATATATTTTAATTATTTTATTCTATTGTTAATTTATATTTTTTTATTAATTATGGGTAAAAATGATATAGATATAATGATGGGTGAGATTGATATAAATCTCTAATGCGTTAGGTAAAGTGACAAAGTTTACATAGGAGAGGTTAGACCTTAACGATGTGGTAATTATCTAGTCAAGTGATTAAATTTTAAGGATTCTTGTAAGGGTTTATATAAGGATAATTTCTATGTTATTAACATGATATTCTTGAAATTATTTATAAAATAATTATTTTTATTTAAAAATGAATGAAAGTGAAGTTATGTTTTTATAAAAATTTTAAAACCTTTTTCTAAAGGTGAAGGATTTTCATTCAATGAAACATATTCATGAGTTTTAATATCTTCAAATATAACTCTATGATTATTATTTTTTCATTTATATTTCATATTAATTTTTTTATAATTTTTTTTCAAATTTTTTTTTCCATGGAAATATAAATGGATATTTTAGCACATTTTTCTATGAAACAACGAAACATTTTATTTTATAATTTTTTAGGTTTACAAATGGACAAACAGGTTTTTTTATTTTCTTTTATTTTATGATATATTTTTTAAATACAACATTTCTAAATTCTTTTCAATATGTTTATGGGTGATTAATAACATTAAATGTTAGAGTTCCAATTATGAAAGCAACCTTGAATGAATAAAGGGTGCCTTATAAATAACATGTTATGTTTAAAAAATAGACACTATATGGAAATTTACACATTAAATTGAAACAAATATTCTAATACCCTAATTATATTAACCTAAAAAATTCCTTAGTATTTCCATGATTAAATATAAGACATAATTGTTTTAATTTATTGGACCATTATGTGATGGTTTTTATATTTATCATTGAGGGAATAATATTAAAATGAAATACCCCCTATTTTACCCATGTACGTTCCTTTTTATGTTTTTTCAAACATAAAAATTCTATAGATGAGCCTTATTATTCATATAAAATGATATTTAGAGGTGTTAGGGAGGTCATAGGAGTTGAAATAGTAGAGGCCCGTTGTTGAATACAATTTGGGATAAGCTATACAGTCACCTACCAGTTGGTGGACTAGATAAAATCCAATTGAGGATACAATAATCCCACTAACATGCTGATGAGTCCCACCAAGATTCCAAAGGAACACATGAAAATTGGTTGTTCCTACATGGAAACCACCATCTAGAGGATGGGGTTCACAATGACACATCCATGATTTTAGGAAGAACTAACAAGATATTGGCTACCAGAGGCTAGCAGATAGCACTATTATGGACTACATTTGGGAAAAGAAGAATAATATATCATCCCATAAAAAACTTATTTATGTTTTATAATAAACTTTTTTCAAACTAAACATGGGTTATTTCGGTTATGAAGGGTTCTCTTTGACTTATTTGTCTTCTCTGACACCTTTCATTATTTCTTAAATCCATAGATCAATATAAATGCCTTGATTTGGTAAGTCTCACTTGGTTTTAGTGAAATAATATTAATTTCTCCAGGAATAATATTATTCTATCCTTAAAGTAGTGTGTCAATCAAATTTCATAGGAGATCATGGTGGGGTTTATTAATTTTCATGATCAATAACATGGTTTCTTCTTCATTGATTATGGTGATGGTCTAGAATATCTTCCTATTGATTTTTAATTCTAGTATGTTCAATATTCATGACCACACTAATATACCATGTTCATGAAATCTTCCAATTTGAGACCCACTAAAATTATTGAATCAAATTGATTAAACATCCCATGGATCCCATCAAGTCTATTTTTATTGAGACTGGGACTTATAATCAGATGAGAGGCGTGTCTACCCTAGACCTTGTATTGGTACATCGAGATTGTGAATCTAGTGCATTGTGATTTATTTTTGATATGTGGATTGATCATTAGATTGAACCCTTTGGAACCTTGTAACCCTTTGTGTTAGAATTTGAAATATAGATATAGAATCTCATGTTATAAGAATATGGAAAAAATTAGAATGTGATCATAATTATCATTATTGTTATGAGAATTATAGTTTTTTAATAAAAATTTTAAATGGATTAATGGGATAATGACAAGAAATTTTAAATAGAATGATAAATGGTATTTTTATTGAATTAATTATTTTTATGCATATGTGAATATGTTTTTCATGGTTGGTAATTTTTTATACCTTGGATCATGCTCGATACCTAAGGGAAATACATAAGCTGACATGGTTCATGGGGGTGATACACAGGTAGAATAACTCTTAAGGGTCATATTTACAAATATATTATGCATGAGGGTGAGACACGTGGTTTCTTGAAGATTTAGGGAGAGAGGCTGGACTACATTAACCTTGCGGTTATGGTTTCTCGTTATATTGGTGCCTAAGGGTGACGTGATTAGTTAACTTGGAACCTGATGGCATGGATCATAATTATATGATATATCTAACATTGGTAATTAGAGATAATGACATAAAGACCCCCATGGTTATTTTCATTGAGGTGAAAGGATGAAGACATTTGATATTTGTTTGAACAAGGTTTGATTGACCCCTAGTGTCAACCTAGAGCTCTAGGACTAGGGGATATTTGATTTTTTCACATTAATTTATAATTACTCTATTAATCATACTATTTCATGTAAAATTATTTAAACTAGATTTTTTTAGACACTAGTGGTGTCTTCCTAGTGAGTTTTATTGATACCCTATTTGGTATACTGATGGTACCTAAGAATACATCAGGGATGTCAGTCTGGAAAAAGGAAATAGGACCTATGGTATATTAGTTTTTTTATATCTAGTACTAAAGAATGGATATAAGACCAAGCATTAGGTTCACTACCAATACCGAGAGTCTTTATTTTATTTTTTATCCTATTTTATTTCTTATATGACCTTCAAAAATAAATTCTGTTTTTAATACCATATAGTGTTCCATGAATTAATTTTCTTTGTTGATTTGGAAATTCCAAATTTATATTCTAGTGTTTATTTACATTGATTTTTATCTTCTTTCGAAGGTGATTTATATTCTGTATAAGGGGAAATCGTCACCCCATGATATTCCTTAGACCCCCCGATTCTGGGCGGTATTTGATAGCATATGAGGCGGAGTTCATGATGTCAGTTACCAACCTATCTCGATCACATGAGGGATAATTGAGAGAGTAAAACTAAAAAGTGATATCAAAAGGTATTTTTATGTCTCCTTTCTTTTTGGGAAAGGTATACAAGAGATTAGGATGTGTCAGGGAATGGAAATGAGATCATAAATGGGAGTAACGTACCCATTGGGGGGGGGCTATCATGGCCCATCCAATAGAGGATCATGTCATTATTACCCCTAGCCCGCCTCCTATTGTCTAGGGGTTGATGAATATCATTGAGTATACATATCCCACAAATCAGAGGCATCAACTTAAGTACCCACACACACGCACACATCTAGAATCCTAAAATCCTGAAATATAAAAAAACACTATGTAAACTAGAATTCATACCACTAATATACGAAAAATATAGTATGACCATAGAAAACTAGAAGCTAAATATGTCTAAAATACAATCCCATCAAAAGAAGGTGTCTTTAAAAGTGAACACACATGTTCCTAAAGCTAATTCGCAAAAAAAACCTACCTAATGGGTAGGTACAAGGACATATTTAGGAAGTTTTAGGATCACACCTCAATAGTCTACTATCTCTAACCACCACCTAGTCCTGATCCACCTTGGACTTTATCAAAGAATCAATCATCAGCAGAATAGGTGACACATGCAGGCAAAGCCATGCATGGGAGGGTAAATCAATACTGAGTAGGGCACCCCAAATCCACCAAGGAAATATAAAACATAGGAAATTGAATAGGAATTCCACTAAGGAATAAAACTGAACGAAACCATGAAGGAATACCATGAAGGAAAATCACTAAGGAACTCCATGATGGAACACCCCGAATAGACACCACAAAGGAACACCCTGAAAGAACACAATCAAAGAACACCACTAAAGAACACCAAGATGGAGAAATACTATGGAAGACAAAAAAAGAACACCCTGAAGGAGAACCATGAGGGAACACCACTGAGGAACACCACGAATGAATACCATGATGGGACACCACTAAGGAACACCGTGAAGGTACCCACTAAGGAAGTCAACAAAGGAACACCATGAAGGAACGCCAGGAAGGAACTCCACTAAGGATCACCAAGAACGAACATGACGAAGTAACACCACTAAATAAAACCATGAAGGAACACCGGGAAGGAAGAAAACTCTGGAACACCATGAAGGAACACCACAAATGAACCTCACTAAGGAACACCGTGAAGGAATACCAAGGAAGAACACCACTATGGAACACCATGAAGGAACATCATGAAGGAACACCACTAAGGAACGCCACGAAGGAACACCACAAAGCATACCACATCAAAATATGCATAGTATAACACAAATAAATACACAAAGTATACAACACGTATATAATACTATCAGCTCTCATAGGTATAAGTCTAAAGAAAGAAGAGACAGATTTCACATTGTAGTCCATAGATCTCCCAGTTTCAGTTACTCATAGGGAATCGATGGTGCACACAGTGTCGATGGAAAATGGAGAATCGATGGCGCAAAAATCCTTGATGTCACATTGAGAATCGATGGTTCCTGGAGCTTCAATGGTGCACTAAGCATTGATGATGCACAAAGCATCATAGGTGCATGAAGAATCAATGGATGCCATATCCTCCATGGTTCCGATAGAGTTGATGGCGCATGGAGAGTCAATGGGGGAATAGAGCATCAATGGAGAATGAAACATCGATGGTGCATGAATCATCGATGGAACTTGAATAATTGATGGTTCCTGAAGCATCAATGGGTCTTACAACCTCAAATTCACTTAATTACCAAGTCACATAGTCACCAAGTCACTACCGACCACATGATTTTACTTATAGTGCACTTGTACTGGGAGAAACTACTCTTCAATCAAATAGTTGTATTATATATTTCACTAAGCTTCACATAATGTATCTCTAAAGGACCATCCAATCTCAAGGGTACCAACACCGAAAATTGATTTTCAAACAAAAACATAGTTTCAATGTTATGGATATTTTAATAAGAATGTCCAGCCTAGGACTGCTGACCAGACCCAGTCCGGTCCGATCCGGTCCACATAGTCTCGGCCCACTGGGCCGTTAGAGACACTTGTTCCACCTGGTTTGAACCAGGTCAGGTGGACCAGTCTTCTCGCTGTATGTGGCACTCCTAGCAGTGTTTCAGGTGGTTGTCGCCAAAGTTCACTACTGTTGGTGCCCATGTGGGCGTACACAATAGTCCACCATGTCTCGTGGTCCTACCAACCTAAAGCACCCTACCGTGTCCCTGGGTCCCACCACCCCATGGCACCCTTCCACATTCGATTCAACACATCCAAACACATTATGAATCTACCTCCTCCCGTTAAAACGCTGCTCTTTCGAGCCGCATTCAACCCCCTTCGGTAGCCGCCGACAGTCCGTCAATATTCGCTGCACCCACACATGGAACCCACCATGTTCTACCCCCGACTGCCACCAGTGGACCCCTATGGGGGAAACTGGTTGCCTCAATTACACTATTTATCAAACTGATGTTGTGCCTATGATCCTTGGGTTGTGTACTTTATTGATCTTCCCTTTGCTTCTCCTTGGCACCAATCCAAGGGTCCAATCTCATTAGGAACCTCCCCACAACAAGAACCATAACCATGAGTGTCCAGTGGGGAAGAACACCAACAACGAGGGATGGATAAATCACAAGTACACCCATAAGAACAATATTAATCCTTATTTTTTTGTCTTCCTAGGACCATTCCTGTTATAGAGAAAAAAGAATACA
Source organism: Viscum album (assembly GCA_963277665.1). Lineage (NCBI taxonomy): Eukaryota > Viridiplantae > Streptophyta > Magnoliopsida > Santalales > Viscaceae > Viscum > Viscum album. The sequence continues at coordinate 805,358,277 of OY728148.1, forward strand.
ATGATAATCATAATGTTATATCTCCCCATAATCCCCACGACAATTAACCATCCTTCATGAATGACCGAACAATGGATAAACCTATTCGTTTGTTGGTCCATGTTCACCGTTGAATTTATGAATGGGGAAGAAAATCATGGTGAGATTAAATGAACAACATCCAGTTTGGATCGTTTGTTAATGAGGAACAGTTGTGTCACCATAATTGATGAGATCCTCCAACATCCTTGGATATAATATCCACGATCTGATCTCTATTCCAACTTCATTCACTGAAGAGGATACATTCTCCAATATCTCCTTATATGTTCTCCGACATTCCTAGGGTTATGTGGAAAACCACAAGATTTATATAAAAGGATGTTATTAATGTAAATCTTCTTTACATCAACAAAATTATTTATCATTAAGTTATTTAATGATCATTACATCCTCTTCATATTTTTCAATAAAAGTCTTTTTCCAGCTATATTTATGCCACACTTAGGGAAAAGACCACATTAAAAACTGAATAGTGGTATTAGAGTTCCCATCCGAGTCTCTGTTCATTAGTTATTAGGATTTTTAATTAAATAATTTTTATTTAATTATTATATTTATGGTTATGTCCCAAAACAATCTTTCACTGTTGGCCCACATCAGCTTATGATAGGTCTTAGAAAAGGTAAATCTCCTGCACTTAACACAACACTGAACGTGGATTTATTATCCAAGAACTTCCCTACGAGTTCTTCAATATCTTTAGAAAAATCGTGCAAGCATGATATTAAAAAAAAACATATTTCGATGAACTATTTCAGGCACATTGGGCATCAAAATTTATCATCATCTAAATTACTAATAATGGAATTTTCCAAAAATAAATTTCTAAAAATAAATTTGAGAATATATGATTCCTTATATTCACCACAATAGAGGGCTTTATGTCCGTAAATCCAAACAAAGGGATACCCAAACAGATGTGGGTACTAAGCATTAATATGAGCCTCTTGCTTCAATGCGCTTTCTTGGAGATTACTATGCTACCACCGAACATGTACCAGAAGAATCAACCAACCAAAACTAATCCTCTCATGTCAATAATTGATCTACAAGATTAGGATATAAAATGATCACCACGATCTGAAACTATCATCGATGGAATTCCATGGAGTCGAACTATCTCTTGAAAGTAGTGGTGTCCCAAGATCTCAATTTAATTCTATACCCAACCAGTTATGAGGTGGGTTGACCTGGTCAGTCATTCAACAATCACCAAAATACTATCAGTTACCCTATAAATATGTTGAAAACATATCACAAATTCCATAAATATCCCATCCCACTTCAACTCTAGCAACTCAAGAGGTTGGGTCAGGGCTGCTGGAACATAGTGCTCTACCTTCACATATTGTAATGTGAGGTATCGAGAAACAGACTCTACAACACCCCACTTCATCACTGGCCACCAAACCTTATGTCATAGGTCCCAATACATCTTCTCCACACCTAGATGTACCGCTAAAGGGGATGTATGGAACTCTCACAGAACCTCCTCCCACAATGCCACTGGTACTACTGATCACCCTCTGAAAAGAACAATGTTATAACCACTTTTGAATATCCATCAGGGACATGCCCTGTTGATATATGATCATTTAATGTCTCACAATTAGTATCATTGAGATGTACCTCCCTAACTTGCTGTAAGAGTGGAGGGGTGGAAACCATCGAATGGAGGTAACCTGTTCCATCTTCACTAAAAAAGGCTATCTTTAATGATGATAACAACTATGAAAACTCATTTAAAAACTGAAAACTAGATCTCCTACCAAAAGCATCTATTGCCACATTCCATTTCCTAGGAGTAGAGAAAATATCTAAGTCATAATCCTAGAGGAACTCTAGCCAATTCCTCTGTCTCAACCTTTTTCTAGATCCAGAGCAACTCCACCACCACTGTAGGATACTAGGGAATCATAATTCCCACATTATTGTGGGTTATGACAACCAATTGATGAGAAATAGAATTCACCATACTTTGTGTGAGTCCATCCTATGCTACATGTGTTTCCCTTTTGCTGAAAAAATAATACCTGGCCCATCACTGAAGAAACACCACACTCTCTGCCTAAGAGAGTCAATCTAAGCATGGACTGCAGATAACCATTACATACCAAGAATGATTTATTAAGGCCTTTACACCATCACCAAGAGATCTTAACCGAAACACTACCCCTAGAGTAAAGTCACACTATCAGAACTAGTGTGTGACCATCAAATCCCTCCTCCTATGAGCCTCTAAGTGTCGGGATCAAGTCAATGGTTCCACTAGAATATTTGAGTCTCGAGAAAGAGTCATTGTGATAATAGAGTTGCTGGAACCTATATCTACCAAAAGTATTGTTATACTGGAATAGACATATATCATACCTCTAATCATCCCAGGAGCTTATGGATCATAAACCACCATCGCCCTATGATAGCCTCCTCTATGTCCACCAGACCCCTGATCCCATGGTGGAACACTTTTGGGTGGTGGTGGTAGTACCTAGAACCCCCTCCCACCTCCTGCTACTTGACATGATCATCTACCGTACCCGCTACCTTGCAGACTTGTCTCCTCCAGATTTCCCAATACTGACTATCACTCGATGTATATATACATCCAAGGGACTCTTAAACCCAAATGTTCTCTCTATAACCCTATAATAGTTAGAAATTCAAAAATGGAAAACAATTTCTTGGATATCCATAAGTATACCTCACTCGAAGGGATAAACCCTAAAGTACTGGTCATGTATCACATCCATCATATACATGGAACGGTTGGTATACCTCGATGAAAACTCATATATTGAGATGTCACCCTCGTGGAGCTATAGAAGCTCTTGGACAAGTAGAAACCTCCTCTCATAAGGTGAAAACTCATATCTGAAACGGTTTTAAATTTCAATCCATTTAAAAGACACCGAATCATAAGATCGGGTATTCACACCCCTCTATCGCCCAATGAATTCATGTAGAAGGTTGACAATTAGGACCACCATCTGATATACCGGTGTCCTGACCATATAGAAAACATGGATCACCACCTAAAGTTAGTCCTCAACAGCCTATTTGTTGGGCTCACCTTGGATCCTGAGGGGTCTCTATCACTGAATCTTGTGAGGCATGCTCAACCTATACTCCTCATCCACTAGTAATGCAGGTACCAAATGTAGCTCAACAAGTTGTGGTATAACTGTTGCACCACCTATAGGTTATATCTCCAATAAAAATTCTTTTACCAATGTATCATCACCCATCATATCATCCTCATGATCATGCAGTGGAATAATGGCTGGTTGTCTACGAAGAGGCATATCAAAATATAACAATATATTCCATGGTCAATAGAGTATACTTACTGAGTTGACTCAATAATGGCATGAGAAAAAACCAAATTCTTATAGGATACATATACCATTACATTTCCTAAGAATTGGTGTATCATGTACCAATCCAAAGAGAATAATTTAGATCCCTGGTGTATGGAGACATCAACCGTTGTACCATCACCAGGTTCCCTAGCCTAAAATCTAAACTCAAAACACTTAACAATTTTTCCCCAAACCAACCTCATCAACTCTTGCTATTTAATTAGAACTGATCTCCATTGATACCACTATGTCACATCCTTTCCAAGAGGGTCCCATGTCATGACTACCCTAAGCCCACCTCAAATAGTATAGGGGTTGGTGACTATCCCCGAGTAGGCATATCCAACAAATGGGAGGCATTTTCCAATGTACCATTACACACACTCACACATATCCTAGCAAAACAAAATTTAATGTAAAAAAACGATGTAAAAAATCATTTATTCCACTAATATACTAATAAAAGAGTATGAAAATTGAAAATTAGAAGTTAGATAGGTCTGGAATACAATCCCACAAAAAGTAAGAGTCTGTAAAAGTAAACACACATGTTCCTGAAGCACATCCTTAGAAAACCATACCTCAAGGGTTGGTACTGGGATATGTGTGTAATTCCATAGGAGCACAACATGACTCTATAGTCTCTCTAAGAATTGCTGGGTTTGGATCCACCTAGGACCCCATCCTTGATATGATAGGCTACACAAGACACAACATGCGTGGGAAATGCATGTTCATGGGTGATTAAAACAATACTCAGTAATTCACGTCAAAAGCCCAAATTAAATATACTACATAGGAAATTGTAATGAAATACCACTATGGAATACCAATAAAGGACACCATGAAGGAACACCATGAAAGAACACCACTACGAGACACCACAAAAGAAACACCATGAAGGAACACAAATAAAAAACACCAATATGGAACACCACTAAGGAAGACCATTAAGGAACACCACAAAGGAACACCAGATAGGAACTCCACTAAGGAACACCACAAATGAACACCATTATGAAACACCACTAAGGAACACCACTAAAGAACACCACTAAGGAACACTACGAAGCAACATCGTGAAGGTACACCACTATAGAACACCATGAAGAAACACCGTGAAGGAAAACCACTAAGGACCACCATGAAGGATAATCAATATGGAACAACATGAATAAACACCATGAAGGAATAACACTAAGTAACATAATGAAGTAACACCACAAAGGAACACCACTAAGGAGAACTAAGAAATAACACCATGTAGGAGAACCATTAAGGAACACCATGAAGTATACCAAATATAAATAAACATAGTATACCACATATAAATAGTACATTAAGGTCACACATGTATAAGTCCAAAGCCGAAAGATAAGTATTTTCAGTTGTAGTCCACAGATCTACTAGTTTTTACGACTCACAGAGTGTCGATGTCTCACGGAGCATCAATGATGTATAGAGTATAGATGATACATAGAGAGTAGATGGCGCATGGACCATTTATGGAAAAAGAAGCATCGATGTAACATGGAGCATCGATGGTGCATGAATCATGGATGGTGCCTGGGTCATCGATGGTACCTGGAGCGTTAATGGCGCCCAGAGTGTTAATGGCCTTGGAGAATTGATGGTACATAAAGAGTATATGGTGTAGAGAGCATCGATGGGGCCTAGAGTATTGATGGTGCCTAAAGCATATATGGGTCTTGCATCCCTCAAGTCACATAGTCACCAAGTCACTGCCAGTCACAAGATTCTACTCATAGTGCACTAGTACTGGGAGAACCTACTCCTCAAGCCAATAGTTCATGTCTCAAATTACACAAAGAATAATATATCGTATTTATAATGAGATATATCATTTTAAGGATCCCAATTCCACAAAAATCTTGTCAAATAGACACATAGTTTGAGAGTCATGACTGTTTTTATGAAATGGTCTGATCATAGTTCACCGATATGACTCGGTCCGGCCCGCATTTCACGGGCCCACCATCTCACACCATGTGTCCCACTTGTACATGGTTCATGAAGCCCCTACTATTGGTTCACTACAATTATTTACCACATTGGAAGACATTGTTGTCCACTACATCCCAAGTTCCATCCACCTCGCGGCACCCCGCCGCGTCCTAGGATCCCGCCGCACTATGGAATCCCTCGACATCCCGGGGTCCTGCTACCCCGAGCATCCCACCACATCCTGTTTAACACGGCCTACCTCATTATGTAGATGGTTCCTCCTACTCCAACGTGGCTATGTCGAGCCATGTTCCAGCCCCTCTGGCCACCACCGACGATCCTTCATCTTCCACCACACATGAACACGGTCGTTTCCACGTGCCACCACTGGTCACCAGTTCACCTCTGGAACTCCATTTATCGAACTTAAGGAACACCTATGATACTTTGTTCTTTTAATTCAAAAACCATCTATTAAATTTTCCTTGTCACCAACCCAGGGGTTTGATCATGTTCGGAACATTCCAAATACTCAAACTATGACCACGAGGGTCCAACATCAAAGAACATCATGAACATGGGAGGGATAAAGCATAAGAACACCCATAGGAATGAACCTCATCGATTCTTTTGTGTTTTAAAATACCCATTAGTATTATAACTAATAATGGAAAAAATGATAACAACAAAGTTATATCTCCCCATAATCCCTGTAATAATTAACTATCATGTAAGAATGATCGAACCGTGGATCAACATTTTCATTGGTTGGTCCGTATTCATAATTGAATTTATGATCATTGAAAAAAATAATGAAGTGATTGAATCACCTTAATAGAGTATGTATTAGTCATTGATGAGGGAGTATTTCATCACCGTTGTTGATGAAATCCTCCAAATCCATTGGCACGATGATCCACTATCTGATCTTTGATCCGCGATTATTCCCTCGGGTGGATTCATTCTCCAATATCTCACTAGAGATTCTACGAAATTTCAAGGGTTATGTAGCTTACAGAGGGATTTATGTATATTTATTTAATTATAGGAAAAAATCAAGGAGTCAATAAAATAATTTATATTTAAATTATTTAATGATGATTATATCCTTTTTGGGGTTTTCCACCGATGACCTGTGCCGACTAATGTTATGTTGCACCTAAGGAAAACACCACATTACAAACTCCACAATGGTATCATATTTCCAATATGATTCTCTATTCATGATTTATTAGTATTTGAAAATAAAATATTTTTTATTTAATTGTTTCATTTACAATTATGTCCAAAAACTAATTTCACATTCAGCTTGCATCGGTCAATTTTAGCCGTCGCCTAAGGAAAATTTGTTGATCTGAACACACCGGTGTCCACATATTTCTGATATGGGAACCAATTTAATATTTATTCCAATTTTTTAGGAAAACTAAATGTACGTACTATGACAAAAAATAACATTTTTAACATGTTTTAGGGGTACACCAGGCCTCGTAATTACATGTTGTCTCAGTTCCTGATCTCAAAATTTTCCCAAATAATTTCTAAAAATACATTTGGGAAAATATGAGTCATTAAATGAAAATGTTCACATAGATGGTATTGTTATTCTTAAGGTTCAATTATTTTGGTTTTGATACTACTTCACCTTGTATGATTCACATGTCATTTGAAATTACTATTTAATGAGATTTTACTTATGGGATGGTATGGAATGAGGTACAATTGTGTGAATCATGGTAGGTAAATTTGGAAATATTTTGACATGAATTGTTAATTTATGTGATATATTTATAAAATTTTATATATATATCACTAGAAATATTGAATTAAACCCCTTGGATAATCTGATAATGAGGAATAAATTAATTAGTTTATAACATGTCAATCCACTTTTTAAACAAAGAAATAAAGTGACCTTGTAACTCTGGTCATCTATTTTCTTCTCATTCTTTTGAGATTAACTTCTTATAAACCATTTGATCTATGCATTGTTTTGACCCATGTATAGAAAATTACATTGTTTCACCTTTCAATTAAGTATTAAGAGATTAGTAATTTGCACACACATCACATATTTTAACAAGTTCTTCAAATATATCTACGGAATCCAATGGATGATAAGATCCATGATTGTTTCCTATAGGTCATCAATCCTAGGAGATGGGAATATGTCATGTTTTCCATATATTTATGAGATGATTTAAGAGTTTAAAATTAATTATCAATCTTTTTTTCAGTAATGAGGGTAGCCCACATATAACATAATTTTTACTTGATATCCAATCATCTCGAGACACCCATAGAGATAAGGGTGAAGATTGTGGCATAAATGTAATGGGTACTGGCCCAAAACTCATATGCAATCTTGGTTCAGGTGAATAAAATTGAGAGGATGACTTTGGAGGATTAAAAAATGAGGTTCCATGAAAATTTATAACTAGATACACTGAGGGGGGATATAGATTTGGGGTTCAAGAACCTGATGTAAGGGAACATGATGCTAATGAAATATTCTAGTCTTTTCATGAACCTAAACCATTTTAATCAGATGTTTGACGGAGATGAGGAAGATATCATGAAACACTTCTATGAGGGTCTTCGGTATGAGATAATGTCTTAGGTGAATTTATTTTGGCTAACCAAACACTTATACATCATGAATTAGGCATTTATTTATAAAGGGAACCCATGGGAGGCCCATGTGGTAGGAAGATAATTTTAGCTGGAAAGGATGGTAGTATTTCCTCTAATATTTGAATGCTTTATTTTTATTGATACCATGAGAAATTATATGTAAATAATAGTCAAGGTAGTAGTTCATATTTTAATGTTAGTGAAAAGGTGCACTACTTTCAGTGTATCAGGTCCAACCACAAGTGAGATCATTTTCCACGACCACTTGTAGAGTGTCACACATGTAGAAAGATAGGGTTTTTGTAGTGGTTTTTTAGGAACAATTTATAAGAATCAAAGGATAAGGGAGTAGGATGGATTCCAAATTTTGGAAGATAGTCTACTAATCCACAAAAAAAGGGAAAAAATATCTCCAATGGTTGTACAAGTAGAGGCTGATGACATGGTATTCCAATGAAAGTCTGATAATACCAGTAAGGTGGCATGCCTTAGGGGTATTAGGAATGAGCCCATGGTAGTGGAATGATCTAGATTCATTCAATGAAGTATAATCATACTGAGCTAGAGTATTGGTTTTGGAGTTATGTTTATTGACACACTATTTGGTTCACGGTTAGAGGGTATCCAAAACTATTTGGATTGTTTTTTTGATATTGGTGGTAACCATATTTTCTATGATTTTTTTTCATATTATGAATGGATTTGATTTTATCCTCGGATTTGATTGGCTCGTTATGTACAAGTATCATATGAAATATTATCAAAGGAGATTCTATATTATATCACAAGAAGAGGGAAAACATATTTCCATTATGGTTAATGTGATCATTAGGATAGTTATACAAGACTAATTTATATTATATTATATTGTATCATGGGCCATGTGAAAACCTTATTCTGGATAATGGTGACTTTAAAAATAGTAATTTTTCTTTAGTGGTGGAACTTATTCATAAGGAAATTCCCAAAGAGTTAACCATATTAACAATAGTGTTATAGATTGATTTCCTATCAAATTGGCTTTAAGGGTCAAACCTACTACTATTCTTCCCATAAACATGGCACTAGCAGAGATTTGGGAGTTGAAAATTATGTTGGGGGGTCTGGAAGTTAAGAGGGTTCATATAAAATAATACATCTCCAAGGAGTTCTCTTGTACTATTCATAAATAAGGTTGATGCTACATTGTTCTTATGTGTGGATTACCAAAGGGTAAAATAGATGATTGTTAAGAACTGGTATCTCCTTCTATGAATTAAAGTTCTATTTGATAAGTTAATAGGTTCTAGAATTTTCACGAATATTAACATGAGGTCAGGGTACCTTCAGTTGATGGTGAGACCATATGACATAAACCAAATGTCTTTCAAGAGTAGGTATAACTTGTACATATTTATCATGATGTTTCTTGGTCTGATGAATGCACCTATGATATTCATGGTCTTGATGAATTATATCTCCCATTCGTATTTAGATTCATTTTTGGTGGTTTTCATCGATAACAACTTAGTTTATGCCTATTCTAGATATGGTAATGCTCAATATCTTGACATAATCTTTAGTTTATAGAGTGATGATAAAATATATGTTAGGCTATCAAAATATTATTTATGGATTGAAAAATTGAACTTATTTTGAATCCTTTTCTTAAAGGTTGGAGTGTTCGTGGACCTAGATAAGGTAGCAGTCATGGTTTCTATGGAGTTTCCTAATTAAACCTTTAATATTTGTAGATTTCTGAGTTTGTTGGGATATTATTTTAAATTTATCCAAAAATTATCTCATTTGGTAGTGTCGGTGATCAGGATTGATAAGAAATGTATGAAATTGGTTTGGTATAACTCCCATGAGGATGCATTGTAGGAACTGTAGATGAGGTTAACCTCAACACCAATCCTCACCTTACCCAATCATAGTAATAAAAACACTGTGTTTTTATATGAATCACAAGTTTGGATCAAGGTAGTTCTAATTCATGGTGATTAAGTTGTTTTTCATGGATCCATATAGTTTAGACTACAAGATTAAAATTATAGTACTAATGGTATTGTGTAAGTTGGGTTGGTACATGCCCTATGATACTAGAGTAATTATCATTTAGATGACATATTTATGGTTTATATAAGTGTTTTTTGTTTGATTTACAAATTTTTACAGTGGTTCCCAAACCATTGGCATAGGAGGTGGTTCTCATATATATAGTGATTCAATTAAATATGGAATACTCTCATGATAAGGGATATTTCATTATCAATTCCTTGACATAGAAGACACAATCATAGAATGTGTGATGATCATGTGATGAGTAGCAACTACTGAAAATTTTTACAAAAATGAATCCGGATGTTCATGAGTCTATGGGCGAGTAACATTGACCACAACATCTTTTGTTCGCATTATTTTTAGCAGATCAAGAGGAGAGAGTTATCTAATCTCAATATTTTATCACTATGGGATAAAAAAATATAGTGGGGATCCACTATCAGGTTGATATCTTGTTATCAATGAGGTTATTCATATTGATGGATGTATTTTTTTACTATAGGCTTGTGCGAGGTGATGAAGATGGAATTACATGATTTTATGTGGGTGGTAGAACATAGATTTATAAATATGTATCATGATCTATATAATAAATACTAGTTTCCATGGATGAAAAATTAGACAACCGGCATCATTGCATGATTCTACACTTATTAGTGGAAGAAGGATGAGCATCAATGATGCAAGGGGATACCAAATAATTTTTTTATTCTAGAATAGTGGTGGGAATATATAACCATCAAATTCAAGATAGTGTTTCTTAGGAAACCATAGAATAATGATACAATGTTTTTGACCATGGATTAAATCATGAAGTTATCCATTTTCTTTATTACAAGGGAGACCTTCACAAGGGATATCCAGGGTAGTCTCTTTGTGTAGTAGATAGATCAAATGAAAAGTGTTTCAAAAAGTATCATTTCAGATCAAGAACCATGTTTCATGTCAAAGTTCTAATACATACTTCAGAAGGTGTTGGGATCATAATTTCTTTTGAGAACAACCTACCACCCTATGATTTACATAGAATCTAAGCGATCTATTTAGATTCATGGGGATATCTTGTGAGCCAATGTTTTGGACTCTGCTGGTTCTTGGGAGTAATATCTAACACTATTATAGTTATATTATTATTATATATTATATACATTGATCGAAATCTATCCTTTTGAATATATATATATATATATGGAAGTCATTGTTGTTATCATTTTCTCTGGTTAGAGGTAGATATGTTAGTATTCATTAGACCTAGTATCATGTAGGATATGTCTGAGCTGGTTCAGTTGGTCATAAAGTGGTTGGTAACAATGTATATCCAGAAGAAAAATTATATTGAGCAACAAATATTAACTCTAGAGTTCAAGGATAGTCATTAAGACAATTAATAGGTGTCTCCTAGGATAGGGAAATTCTATATCTTGATGTATAGAAAGCACGTTCGCAGGTTCGTCGGGTCATTTGAGATAGTGGAGAGGATCCACCCATTGAATTACATATTGGATCTTCTAAATTTCTAAATTTTCATGAATTATTTTTTTATGTTTTACACCTTCAATGATATCACCATCATCTTTCTCTCATGAGATATGTTGATTATATTGATGTTTATGCAGATACATCAATTGAGGAGAATATGATCATTATCATAGACTATAGTGAGATGAATCTAAAAGGAAATATAGTTTCCCTTATTAATGTTTAGAGACATCATGGGAATGTAATGGAAGTGACATGGGGGATGTGGTATGATATATTATAATAGTGGACTGATTTTTTCATCAATACCTCTCGGTGATGTATTGATGCTCAACTTAGGGATGAGTAGTTATATTGTGGGGAGGTTATAAGAACTTTTATTTTAGATATATATGGTCCATTTTATGTTTTTAAACCTATTAATTATATTGAGGGGAATATTTATTTGTTTAAAACAATGTTTTGAGGTGTTAAGGGACTCAGAGGAGTTGGACTTGTGGAGTCTAGTTGTATCATATAGCATGTGATAAGTTGTGGTTCCATCAACTAGCTGACGTACTCCACCATCCATCTAGTGAACTGGATTGTAGTATGGTGAGGCTGTGAAATTCCCACCATCCAAATGGTTGAATCCAAATAGAATAGAGGTTCATATATGAAAACCACCAGCTAGTAAAAAAAGGTCCCCATAGGTTCATGAATATTGGCTGCCACTACCAGTCAGCTGGTGGTATCCAGTAGTTATCCCCTGATGCCAAGTTATTCTATATTTTTAAGGGTTTAAATTATATATCTACACCTATAAATCATAATATAGGTACTCTAATCCCTTATTTTGACACTTACTCTAGATGTATAATTTTGAATGGTTTTCCACGGGTCATTTTCATTATCCAACACATTTCCTTGGTTCTTTGATTTTTTGTATGATCCTAATACATTTAATTTGTATGTCTCACATAATTTCGGAGAAATATTATTTGTTTCTCCTCAAATAAACATCTTACAACCTTGATTTAGTGTCTTAATCTCTATCCCTATAGGGTCATGGTGTTTTTTATTGATTCAGACACTCAATATCATGGTTTCTTCTTCATTACACAATGTAGGTTGACTAAATCAGAAACATAAGGTCTAATTAGATTTCTTGTCTATTATATTGGTGATTTCACGCCAACATGACATTCACAAGACGTATTCTAATTGTAAATTCAGTTAAATTATTGAATCCCTATTCTCTGATATCCCGTGTATCCCATCAGGTCCATTGGAATTGATATTGGGAGTTGCGGCAACTCAAGGGGTGTGCCTACCATTGAACATGGGTTAGGAAATAGTGATTGTGAACCTAGTGCCTTATGATTGATTTGTAAAGAATGTGATGATCATTATGTTGAAACTTTGTGATCCTTATCACTTTAAGGTAAGGATTCGAATATCTAGACATGGAATGTCATGTGATATGACTATTTACATAATTTTAATGTGATTAGAATTGTCTATTTTGTTTTGAGTTATAGTAAGTTGGTATAAAAGTATGAAATTGATTAAAGGGATAACATAATATAATTTTAATTATCATGAGTATTTATAATTGGCATGAATTAACAATTTTTAGGCATATGTTAACATGTTTATCATGGTGTGTGATTCTGTAATCCTTGACTCTTTCTTGGTTTCTGAGGGAGAGACAAACATTGGCTTGGTACCTGAGGGTGAGATACATGTTTCTTGATTCATGTCTGTGTTATTCATTGATATGTGATGCCTATGAGAGAGAAACATGGTTTTAAGAAGCCTGAGGATGGGATTAAGGTTTTGTTAGAGCTTAATAGAATGGTTTATGGTTATGTTGGTTCATTAGGGTGAGGTAGTTGATATTATTTGTTCATGAGGACCTAGGGCATGATTATATGATATTTTAAGGTCATAAATTATAGATAATGGAATGATGATATTCATTAGATATTATCACTAACGACCAAAATATATTCATATTCAACACTATTCCAAATAAATTTTGGCTGACCCCTGGTGTCAACATGGATCTCAAGGGCTGGTGAGCCCAGTGTGGAACTGGCCTAAAAGCCGGGGTGTCGTTACATAGGGGACTACAGCTGGGGGAGTACATATAGGTGCTCGATGGTGGGTGATGGCCCACATATACCATGTAACTCCTTGGGCCTAAAAACCCAGTGTAATTCTGTGCTCACGGGGCACGGGTGAGTTGGTGAGCAGCGGTGGTGTCCTAACCCCTAGGTTCCGAGTTTGATTAATCTCAAGGAAACATGCATTATATGCCTTTATCACCTATCGTGGGCCCCTCTACCCCGTGTGGAAGTAGAATGAAACCCCGGGTGCTGTTACAGATGGGACTGCAGCTGGGGGAGTACATATAGGTGCTCGATGGTGGGTGATGGCCCACTTACACCGTGTAACCCCTTGGGCCTAAAAACCCATTGTACTTTTTCTTTATCACCTCTCGTGGGCCCCACTACCCCGTGTTGAACTGGCCTAAAAGCCCGGGTGTCGTTACACCTAGGACTGCGGCTGGGGGATTACATATTGGCACTCGGGGGTGGGTGACGGCCCACCTATACCATGTAACCCCTTGGGCCTAAAAACCCAGTGTACTTTTTGCCCATGGGGCGTGGGTGAGTTGGTGAGTGGCGATGGCATCCTGACCCCAAGGTTCTGGGTTCGAGTCCTCGCAAGGCAATGCACACTATATGCATTTATCACCTCTCATGGGCCCCTATACCCTGTGTGGAACTGGCCTGAAATCCCGGGTGCCATTACACCTAGGACTACGGCTGGGGGAGTACATATAGGCGCTCGGGGGTGGGTGATGGACCACCTATACCGTGTAACCCCTTGGGACTAAAAACCAAGTGTACTTTTCAATGAAATATATAAGTGTGCATGTGGTGGTAATTACCACGCCCCAACCTGGCAGATGAATTTCAAAGCTCCATTCATTCGTTCAGCCCGGTTGATCCTACATTGGATAATCTGAAAAAACAGACTCCCCTCTTCTGAAAACTTGAAGCGGGCTGGATTTCAGATGGTGTCCAGGTGCACATTTTTTAGGGCTGGGAAAGACACCACACAACATGTGTTTATGGAATGTGATCAAGCTTGTCAACTCTAGAGCTATTTGGGTGTGCGGTTTAGACTTGCGGTGGATTCCAGAAATCAGATTATTGATATGTTGTCTGGGCTGATGTAGGTGCACTGCAGTGAGCAGTTGTTCCACCTTTTTAATACTATTATTGCATCTGTTATTGCAGCCTTGTGGGAATCAAAGAACAAGGCTTTGTTTGATAGTGTGGTTGATGATGTCCGAAAGGGTTTGAGCTCCATCCATAGGGACGTGTACGCTGCATCAGTGATCCAAGATGGTGTAATGTATAACACCATTTATGATCTCCAAACTCTTAGAATGATTGGTTTTTCTTACCATCCACACAAACCTATAATGCTTAAATATATCAGATGTATACCACCAATTACACCATGCCTCAAAGTAAATGTTGATGGAGCCGCATCAGGGGCGCCAGGTCTAGCTAGATGCAGGGGAGTGTTCTGCATGTTTCGTGGGTTCATTAAGGGATGCTTTTATCACTACCTTGTCCTCATCACTGATTTTGAAGCTGAGATATGGGCCATGATTCATGCGAAAAGGTATGTTGTCCAATTTAACTGGAAATGGCTCTAGATTGAATCTGACTCAATGATTGATGTTCATGAACTCTGCACTAGAATGCAGAATGTGTCGTGGTGTGTGCTGCCTCAGTGCGTTGAATGTATCCACCAAACAAACCAAATACATATGGTTGTCTCTCTTGTGTATCGTGAGGCCAATCAGGTTGTTGATACACTTTCCAAAAATTCTATACGTGACCTTGATATGATGTGGTCTTTCACGGCCCCAGATTATTTTGATCTGCCAGTGGAGGCAGATTGATGTGGTGTCTTGCACACTCGCTTATGTAATAAGCCCTTATATGTCGGAATCATTTTTTCTTATATATTATTCTTGAGGAATGGCTTATGCCGGATCCTGATATTCATGCTAATAGGTCAGTTATTTAGGTTGAGGTACTGAAAAATGTAATTAATGAATTATCTTTTTAGAGAAATGAATAAGATAAAGACTGGGATAGGTTTTTTTGACATGGACGGTAAGACATGTGTGTGTCTAAAAAGTATAACAATGGATGGGAACCTAGTTATAATAGGATGAACTATATTATGAATAAAAATTAAACATATTAGTGAAGGGATAGATATTGAAATACCAATTTGGGATAGAATAGACTGGTGAATTGAGTCTAGTGGTCAACAAGGATCCAATTTTTGTATTTTATAATGAATCATTCTAGTGGAACTATAGGAATATTTTATTGTGATTAAAAACTTATAATTGTGTTTATTTTCTAATTATATGTAGTAGAATTGTGTAATTTTAATGATTTTATTTTTTTATTCTCGATTAACCATATATACATTAAAAATTACACTTTTGGGGTGTGTACAAATGAATAAATTTTATAGGAAATCAAAACAATGAACATAATAAATTAACCACATTTATAATATAATTATAAATAAAAATTAAAAATTAAATAATTTTGGTATAATTGTAAATAAAAAATTAAAAAAATGAATAAAATATATAAGAGATTTAATTAGTATGCATCACAGTGCATTGTAAAAAGCATGACTATAAGAAATTTTATACTTAGGAAGAATTATATAAAAATTGAATTAATATATTTTAGAGTGAAAATAAACATGAGAAATAAAAGTTTTATTTTGATATTAGAATAAATAAATTTTACAAAAAAAAATATTGTACTATCTTTGGATTGAGATGATTTAATGTAACACCCCCATTTTACAATAATAATAATTAATCATTATAATAATAAATATTCTATTTATACAGATTAAGATTTAAAATTTTCAAAATTTCAAGCTTAACCATGTGTTGAATTATGCTAGTAATTCTTTAATTTAATAATCAAAAATAAATTTTATATGTGTCTAATATATTCTATGTTTTATAAATGTTAAAATTAATTTTGGAAATTTGTTGAATATTTCCTAATACAAGAATTGACCATAAAACTAATCATACGAGACCAAAAAATGTATGAAGAAATACGGAGATGATAAATTTTAGAAATTAATATAGGAACCACATGTAAAATATATAAACTATATGACCATATTATCAACTATTATGAAAATCTCATATATTTCTCAAGAGATCATTAATAGAAATGATCAAACTTAAGAAACCATTGATCCATCATGTGAATATTCATGGAACTCTGCTTTTGGGAAAAAATCCATCAAGGTAACAATGGGTAATTTTTGGTTTGATTGTGTTTGATGATAAAGGGGGGTTACATGGTACGTTGTGGTGTTCTAAGGATATTTTTGACACAATACACTAATAGATATTGAAGAAAATGGAATGGATTGAATATAGGTGGTACAAAAATATGTGTATACAAGGGGATGTGGTTTCCCAATGTTTCCAAAAATTTTAGCTTCTAAAATATAGAGGATGGAAAAAGGAGTTTTTGGAAAAGGAAGTAATATCATGTAAAAGTACAATGTTTCCCACAACTATGATGTAGATTCATAAAGATGAGAACAAGTAATTATTTGGGATTTCAGCATCAAAATATGGATATGAAAAAATATGTGTGTAAGATCTAAAATAGGATGAATGATGGTTTTTTTTTGAAAAACGTGATTTCTATATAGTAGTAGGCATGAAAGTAGATTACACGCCAAATAATACTACAAATTGTAAGGTTTAGTTCCTAAAGGAAGTTCTGTGCAAGGGAGGAGTTATGTGAAAAAATGGATTTCTTGCACACATAGGGGACTAAGAGAAAGAAAGTTTCATCTAGGGACGACGATGTCTATATATTGGTGGAAACCCATCTATTTTGATCAGCTCAAACCTTAGGGAATATCAAGGCTCTGAATTATGTATTATGTGCCTGAATAGTATAAAATTTTCACCCAAGAAGAGTTTCATGAATCAAGGAGTCAAATATTTTTTGTGCGCAAAAAATAACTCATTTCTTAAATGGCCATGAAAGTTGTACACAATGTATAAAAATTTCACGCAATATATAGTTCTATCACAATAAAAACATTGTGTGAAATTTGGGAGTTATTTTGAAAAAACATTGATGTTGCATGAAAAGTGGAAATGTTGCACACTAGGCATCCAAATTTGGCATGAAATACAATTTTGTGCGAGATTCTCCAAGGTAGTGAGCATCATGAAAGTGTTCAGAAGGTAATGACCAATGAAAATATATAAATTTTTATTCATTAAGTATATGAAATAATATCATTAATAGATAATATACCTAAAATTTAAGATGCATTTATTATTGATAATGGATGGAGCTTCATGTCCATAAACTGAGTGTGAATCCTTTCCAAAGAAGTGGATGAAGGAAGAGGAAAAATGACATCCTTTCCACCGGTAGTGATTCATCGAAAGACAACTAGGGAGTTACCCTTGGGAAGGTAATGAGCTATCCATAAACCTTGTAAAGGAATTATACATGGGTATATAATTTATATATCCTGAACATTATTTGTATGTGATTCTTCATGAATTTGGTACATTGACATATTGTTACTGTATGCTCCTTGGATGAAACATAGTAATGGTGAACAACGTAAAATTGATGTGTCTAATGCATTATATAATTTATATTCATTCATTGATATGGGAAAGGTATAGAAGATTTTTTTTACCCAATAAAGAAACAATATCTAAATGGTAAATTGTTTTAATCTATCATACACTGATTCACCCCCCATATTAGGGTATTTAACCTAGTTGGGATAAAATTTGGTATTAGAGAAAAAGGTTAATTTCAACTTTTCTCTCCAAGGGAATTTAATGGAGGCGATAAATCATAAAGGGTTTGTGGTCTTTGATTGAAACAATTTTCAAATATAGAATTATCAGATGCATTACTTATTTCAATCATCGGGTACAAATGTGTTTAGAGAGTTAATGTGTGGTTTTTCAGATAGTATGGACATTGGAGTTTAAAAAAAATCCAAATATAGGGAACTATATGGGAACGCCAATGGAATCAACGCATTTGGGGGATCCATATACAATGAAATCTATATAGACGGGACTTTATTTACATCATGACATGATATGTGGGAAATGTTGCTAAATATTTATCATGGTGGCTTTAAAGTAAATGATGTAATGTTGCAGGTTCTGTGGAAAAAATATGAGGATCTGAGAATGCAACCTAAGGATTTTATAGATTCATTATTTGACTCGGTGAATTATCTTGTGGAAGATATGCATGGTCTTGAAAAAAGTATTGAAGATGTCAAAATTGTTAAAAACTTATTGAGATGACTTCAACCTTAGTTTAATATGAATTTTTATGTTATATATGATAAAATAAAAAGGGTATGAAATTGAATAGATTACAAAGTAATCTAGTGGAATATGAAATAAAAAATGAGGATAATGTGTCTGTGAAAAAAAAAGAGGTCCAAAGTGGGTTAATTCAAGGCCATGAAGAATATCAATGTTGAAGATAGACCAGAATAAGTAGATATATATGAAGGGATTCCATTTATTTACTCAAATCTTCAATGAGTAATTCGAAAGTTTAAAGGTAAACATCCACTTCAATGATTTTAGTTTAGAAAGGTTGGACATATTACCGAAAGGTGAACCAAAAATTTTGAAGAAGAGGATTTCCAATAATGATGTCTTAAACATATGTGAAGTGTAATAAAAAATTCAAGAGAAATTTATTCAAAAATAAGAATCTTCATCGATAAGAAAAAGACAGTTCAGAAGAATATGTGGTTGAAGAGATGGAGATCCATGGATATCATGGAAAAAATGTTATGGCAGATGTTATCATTAGATCCTAGAAAAGGGAATAAAGTGAAAATAATAATCAATATGTCAATGGAAGAGTTGATATGAATGCTGAATTAGAAGATGCTCTTAAGAAGATAGATGTTTGGATATCAAAAAAGAATAAATCCAACAAAGTGGTTCATTATTCCAAATGTTATATGATGTGTCATTAAGGAAATATGTTTAAGATAAATGATTAAATATAAAGACTAAATTATTCAATTATAGAAATCACTGATAATAATATTGATTATAGGATCAAAATTTAAGAATAGAATTAACTAATCGATATTTTGACTAAAATAGTTAAAGATCAAATCAAACATATCGATGAAATTGAAGAGGAAGTCATTGACCTATGAAGAAGTGTTAATGATTAGTAAAAACTATTTAATGGAAAAATAAAATCAGGAAATCAGATCATTCAGCTAAAAAAATATAGAAGTGGAGCATAGATGTACAACATAAAATAATAAATAGTAAAATTTAAATGAAAAGGTTGGTATTGTAACGACCCAAAAATTTATTATTGAAAATTACACTTGGTATATTTAAATATCTTCAGATGGTTATGTAAAATGTATGCACTTATTTGGCTCTATGTTTTGGACTTTAAAATACAGTTAAGAATTGTGACCGTTTCTAATATAGTTGTTTAATAGTGATCACATGATTAGTATAAATATAGGGCTTTAACAAATCCAATTTACTCAAAAACAGGTAGTGGTGGACTCATCCAGTAGACTCACCCCCTATGAATCCCATTTGTCAATGCTCGGAAAGGGGATCGAATCATTGGGCTTCGCTCTTGACCAAGCCCAAGCGGAGCTTGAATACGTTATGCTCGAGCAGAACCGCCTATGAGAGAAGTGGAACTTTATAGAGATTACCACATGAGTAATGTCATCTGAGCCACCCCAAGAGCCTATCACCATCACGAACCTTTCCCTAAGGTCACATGTGGGTGTTTTAAGGGGTTATGTAACAATACCATTGTACTATGACTATGTAAATTAGTCTTGTATAAAGAATATACATTCTTTTTATTATTG
The DNA here is from genome assembly GCA_963277665.1 of Viscum album. NCBI lineage: Eukaryota > Viridiplantae > Streptophyta > Magnoliopsida > Santalales > Viscaceae > Viscum > Viscum album. The sequence goes on from OY728148.1 coordinate 805,378,799, forward strand.
TTACTTTGTAAATAGTTTTTAAAGAAGAAATAGTATTTTTAGTTAATATTTAACTAACAAATCTATTTTTCTGAATTAATGGATTTTGAAATTAAATAATATTTTAATAAAATATTATTATTATTATTAAATTAATTTTTATTATATATATATTATCATATAATTTTATAAATGCAATTATAATTTTTTATTAAGGTTTGAAAGTTTTTTTATCAAAACCCATGAATTTTTGATAAATTTTGATTATTATTTTAAATTAAAAATTCACATATTTAAAAACTTATTTAGATAAAATGAATATTATTCTTGGAATCCATACGTCAAAATTATCTAATGGAGAATTTTTCAAAATTTTCCGGGATAGTCTAATTTTTGGGGAAAATTAAATACCATTTTAATATATAATGTGTTTTATGACATCATAATGACCCAATAGTTATGTAATATAAAACTATAAACATTATTTTCGGTCAATATATGTTTTAACATTAAAATAATGTGATTTGGGTGTTTTTGATTTATTTTACAATGCTTTGGTGGACCCTTCAAAGATTATAAAACATTTTCTCTTTTTAAATTGTTTTCCATGATAGTGTGACTCTCCTATACATAAGAAAACCTATTATTTTAAGAAGATCGGCTATTAGAATTATAAAATATTGTTTTGCACATCCCATTGGAAGAAACCATGGGCAAAAACCATGGTCTGGTTTGTGTTTTTGGTTAGTTTAATGTGTGGTGTCCCAATCCTAATTAATAATGAATTCCCTCTCCTTTCTTATATAAACCCACCCAAGCTCCCACTTCTTCTTCACTCAATGCCTTTAGAGTTATAAAAAACACTTCCCTCCTCTATCGAGAATCTTACCAAAGAGCCCCAAGCTCCCATGAAGCCTCTCTCAAGCCTCTCCCAAGCTTTTGGGATCACACTTCCATGTAAGGGATTTCTTCCTTTCTCATTTTTTTCCAATTTTATTTAAGTTGTTATGACCTTTTGTTTTAAATTAAAAATTTTGGGGTATGATTTCACACCTCCCCTATACTTCCCAATTAATTTTTGGATGATGGGTTACCCATTTACCTCTCATTAATTCCTCCCATGTACACCCGTTACCATGCCGAAATTCTGTGAGGGATTTCTTTCTCCTCTTTTACATCATAGTAACTCTGTTGTATTATGCATCTAACTTTCATTACGTTTTTCAGGAAATGTATCTATAATATCCCCTTACTATCCATTTCATTTACATATTATGTAACAAACATTTATCTCTCATCAACCATTTTCTTGAATCTTTATGTCACTCCGTTATGCTGCCCAAATTACATCGCATTTTTCCAGGCCAAGATCATTATGTATTGAATACCATACCCATGCCTCTATCTAGGGTATTCACTGTTATGCACATATACATATTTAATGGTACTTTCATGTAATTATTTCACATTTCGTAATCATGTAATAACTTATGATGTTGATTGATTCAGTGTTATATGATCCATGTGGCACACTTATTCATGAAATGAAATGTTTAAGATGGGTGCACCCTGATAGCACTCCAATGCATTAGGAATAGTATCATATCATGATTCATCATGTGAAATGACTATTGACTAATGCTAATTCTAGTGAAACTAGCATTTATTCTTTCTTCATGTGCAATGACGGTTTACTCATCCTCCATGTGCAATGTGCCCTGGCTCATGCTAAATTCCATTTTATGAGTATCATGCTTTATCATGCCTTTATGTTCACGTTTCTCTTTTTCTCTATTGACATTACTATTGTCTAAAAAGTATTTTATTGCTCATGTTATTCCTTTTTTATTCCTTTTGTAGGATTTATATCTCATCATTGTTTATGCATGTCCTCGAGTTATCCAATGAAATGCTAAGTATGAGGAAATTTAGTGGTTATGTAAATTATGTTTTCTATAAAGATGTTGTATTTCATGTTTTAAGTAGTTATGTAATGATCCTAATCCCCAAATACACTAGAACGTTTTGTCTTATTTGTTGTATCAAGTGAGGTTTATGTAATAAATCATTTTTACGTTTGTAATAAAGAGTAGGGTTGTTATAGTTGGTATAAGAGGACATGTACTTATTTTTGGGATTAGGATTAGAAAAACCCAGTGAATCCATAGAGGTTGGATTATGTATAATAAAAAAATACATATGTTTTGGTTGGTATTGAGTAAGTATTTTATCAAGAAATTACATCCCTGTCTGGATACAAGAAGGTAGAGGCGACTCTAGCATAGATGTACCGAGGGTTGAAAAACCCATTAAGGAGTTTTAGGCTTGAGCTGGGGTATCATGGTACACGAAAACGAGACATGATGCACACTTGGTTATGAAACTCTCAAGGGATATGCATTGGTAAATTCACTAGTTTAGTATGAACCATTAGTAAGGGAATAAATATATTTCCCCTAAGAAAATATGTTAGAATGTAAATAATGGATAATATAGATTGAAGCCTATAGATTCATAAGTTAAGGAAATAAAGGATATTTATAAGTCATCTTTTTTGGGATTACTCTTTATGTGTTACCCCTAACTTTCCTTTTCTTGCAGCCAATGGACGGTAATAGGAGGACTTCAGCTAACAACCGATGTGAAGACCAATGAGAAGATTGTTCTAATGAGATGCCCAATCCAATGGGAGCAGGAATCACAAACATTGTCATGAAAATCTCTAAGTTAACTCAATAATTGAATAGAATCATGGGTCAAGAGGAACATTCAACCCCCCCAAAGAAAGAACAAGTCGCTATTGAGAGATTCATGAGACAAAGGCCACCTAATTTTAATGTATCATCTGATCCCCCAATCGCCGAACAATGGATCCACTCCATTGAAAAAATATTCTTCATCCTTCAATGTTCCGAACAAGTGAAGGTTATTCAGGCTACATATTATATGGAGGGTGAAGCCAATCAATGGTGGTAATTGATAAAAAACATGAAGCCAGAAGAGGATGTTGAGGCATTGAAATGGATGTATTTCAAGAATATTTTTTCTGATAAATATTTTCCATGAACCCACCAGCTTAAGAAGAAAAGGGAATTCCTTTCCCTAAAGCAAATAAGATGAAAAATATTTCAGATCGTACGAGGATAACATCACAAGGATTTCATGATACGCTTTCCGGCTTTGTTGTTACCCCCGAATGCAAGGTTGTCAGCTTCTTTTGGGGACTGAAACCTAGCCTACGGAAAGCCCTGGTGATCCAGGACTTCAAAAGCTATGAGGAAATTGTCGGAAGTTCCCTCAAGGCTGAAATGGAGACTGGTGAACCTCAAAGGTATCATGGGGATACAAAGCATTAGGGGGAATTCAATTATAACTATCTGGGGGATAAATCCTATTGTGCTATGAAAATTCACTACCCACTTGCCAAAGGTGTTAAAATAAGCACCCCAAAAATTGCCCGGAGGGGGCGAGGAAACACTCTAGGTGTGGAAGATAAGGACACCTTGCTATTAACTGGCAATAAGAAAAACCAGAAGCTGTAACGGAGGAGAGGAATTCTCCGTTTGACTCCAAAATCATTATTCATTTCTTCAACAGCAAAGAACCATGACATCTTGGAAATCAGTGCCCAAATCCAAGGGTTTTCGGAGGCAACCAACAACCTCCAAGGCAGCAAGGGTGAGCTTTTTCCATCACTGCTGCCGAAGTGAACTTGGACAACAAAGTGTTGATAGGTTTGCTATTTATTCATTAAATAATATCAAACATAAATTTTGATACAGGTTATATAAAATATTTTATATCCAAAATGTTTAGTAGAACAATCCCAACACCACCCAAAATCCTAGAAGTAAAGATGTCGGTGAGTACAGAAAAGGGACAATCATTCCATCCCATAAATATAATTCAACCCCTATTATAATTGGTGGATTGAACTTCACAGAGAACATTATCATACTCCCTCTAGTGTAATTTGATGCAATTATTTGCATGGATTGGATTTACTTATATATAGCCCACATTAATTGTTGTGAGAGGGAAATCACTCTCCATGTGGAGAACTGATCCATGATTCTTAACTAGTGCATGGATGAAGATGAATCTTCTTTAGATCCATAATCTCAGGCATGGAGATTACTGCCCTATGAGAACATGTATCTGGATCAGATGATTGAGTATAAGGAGGAAACCATCCATGAAAATAAGCCTATTGTGAGGGAATTCACTGAAGTTTTTCCCGAGGAATTGTCTGGTCTTCCTCCTAGAAGAGATGTTCAATTCTCAATTGATCATATACATGGGGAATTAACAATATCCAAGACTACGTATAGAATGGCTATTGTAGAGCTTGAGGAGTGGAAGAAACAACTATAGGAGAATATGGATAAAGGGTTTATAGGCCCAAGTGCATCACCATGGGGTGCACCAGTCCTCTTCATTAATAAGAGGGATGAGTCAATGCGCATTTGAATTGATTATCATGATATTAACTTTTGACACCAGAAAAAACTTCCACAAAATTTTCCAGATGCTTCAATACATATTCCAAGATCGTATTCCATTTATCAAGCTTCGATTTGGTAGGTCATAGGGCCGGAACGGAGTTACAGATTAGGATTTATAGGCATTTCAAGTTGGGATGGAAAACTGGTTCTCAAAGCCCATTCGCGAAGCTCCATCCGCGATTGCGAAGAGCCGCCACGGAGCAAGGAGGAGTGATGCTCTGCAAACACCTTTGACATTCACGAACCCGCCACGGAGCAAGGAGGCGAGATGCTCCACAAACTCCTTTGATGTTTGCAATCCTCCACGGAGCATGGAGGTGGGATGCTCCATGAACGCCTTTGACGTTCTCCATTCATCATGGAGCAAGGAGGCGGGATGCTCCGCGAACCCCTTTGACGTCTGCAATCTGCCATGGAGCAAACTCTATCTTCATTCTGAGTGGGCTCTGCTTCACGGAGCCTCTCCCCTATAATTACCCAGCTCACCCCTCTATGCCAGAGTGTCTCACTATACCCCATGGGCGGCCAATTTCCCATTTTGCGGAGCTCTGATTTACTTTGCGAAGTGGCTCCGCGAGTCCATGCTCTGCGAGAAGCTTCCTTCGTGTTGCTGCTCCATGGGTCCATGCTCCGTGAGAAACTTCCTTCCTATTGTTGCTCTGTGAGTCCATGCCCCGCGAGTAGCTTCCTTCACGATGCTGCTCTGCGAGTCCATGCTCCGCGAGTCCATGCTCCGCGAGACCATGCTCTGCTAATCCATGCTCCGCAAGTCCATGATTTACAATTCCCCATGTTCCTCTAACCCCTTTTCTTCACGAGGACCTATACTTTGCTTGGAACCTAACTTTGAGACCACCGGTCCATACCACGGGGCCTACGCCCCCGCACCCCCGCTCAGGGTCATTGTCGGGTTGCGGTCCTGGCCCTTCCAGGTCGGTCCCTTTCCTACCGTCACTGACCCCCATGAAAAATGGAGAGTCACAGAATGAACATTTCACACTGGGGTGTTTCCATTTTCCATTGCACTCTTATGTGAGCCCACCTTGCACCTATGTAGAACCAAGATTTGATATACTCTTCTGCACACCATTAAACACATTCAGTTCACATATTCATCTTGGTTTGTTTCCCATGTATTGAGTTGAGATTCTCATCATCAATCCCCCTGAGTACCTTGACTTAGACCATTCCTCAAGTAACACATCCAAACCCCATCGCATGGCTCATAGACCATGTTGAACCAGGAAGGTCCGACCTTGCGTAAGTCCCAACACCAACCATTGCATGGTACCTTATGCCGAATAGTCCAATCTATATGACATTAAACTATAGTGAACCCTATATGACAAATATTGGATTCTTCTTACTCAATATAAGTTATTCCTTGTGTGCCAAGCATAATATGCCAATAGTATTATCAACATGTCTATAAACTGTAGTATTCCCTATGTTCCAAATATAGGATGCCTCTTTCTCTAAATGAGAGATACCTTATGATCCAACCATGAGATGCCAATCGTCTTATCTACATGACTATAAAGTGTAGTACACCATATATAACAACTATTGGATACCTCTTTCTCCAAGTAAGAGATGCCTTATGCTCCAAGCATGAGATGAAAACAGTCCTATCTTTATGACTATAAACTATAGTGCACCCTATGTGCCAAACATAGGATGCCTCTTGCTCCAAACCAGAGATGCCTTATGATCCAAGAATAAGATGACTAATTCCATGATTATAGTGGAATAATTTCAAGAGCGTTGGAATCCGTTAAAACACTCCATCATTCCACCTCATGCTTTGTGTGTCCTTCATTCAGATCTTCATAAAATTCCATGTCTGAAGAGACCTGCTAACGGCCTGGTCCCATACTGCCTCGGCTCACCTACTGTCCTGGGTCAATGCCCCATAAGACATTGGATGACACTTTGAGTTGGGTCCTATGTTTCAAACATAGTCAACAGTCGGCCCTCATTTGTTTTTCCCCATTTAAGCTAATGCGATATGGATGTTGTGTTTCAAACATGGTCAACAGTTATCCTTCCTCACCATTCTACCCTCAACGTGTTCCGAATGGCGGGCATGTGATTCACACATTTTATCCCCCTTTGATTGGAATGAATCCAACTCCCTTGGAAATATCTTTCTTGTGCACTAGCACAAAGGATAAGGTCTCAACCCACCAGTGGGTTGGGATGACCTCCTGGCCAGACATGAGGAAGACATCATGGGAAGCTTCCTTGTGTAAGCCCCATCCATTATTTACTCTCCATAGCGGCACCTGGGAAACATGCTTGCGTAAGCCCTATCCATCATTGCCGCTCCATAGCGGCCCCCAAGAAACTTTCTTGAATAACACCCATCCACCATTGCTGCTCAGTAGTGGAAACTGGTCAGCTTCATTGCGTATGCCCCATCCACCATTTTTGCTCAAAAGCAGCACTCAGGAAGCATCCTCACATAATCCCCATCTACCATTTCTAATCCATAGCGGCACTCTAGCAACTTCCTTGAATAAGCCCCATTCCAAATTGTCACTCCTTAGAAGAACCCATGCAACGTCCTCATGTAAGCCCCATCAACCATTGCCACTCCATAAAGGCACCTGGAAAGATTCCTTGTGTAAGACCCATCCACCATTTCTGCTCCATAGCGGCACCTGAGCAGCTTCCTTACATAATCCCCATGCACCATTTTCTCTCTATAGCAGCACCCGAGCGACTTCCATGCAAAAGCCCAATTAACCACCATTCATGGATAGACCTTTTCACTGTGATCGTCATATCCTTCCTGTCTGTTGTTTCTCACACCGAGCATGAATCACGTTGTCTTAGAATAGTATGCCTCAACCATGAAATCCTCTCTGGGAATCCTAGAGTGTATGCCCCACAACCATAGCTGAACTACATGGTCTTTGATCCATTCCAAGGCAAGGTACCTAAGAAGAATCCTCGAGGTTCAAGCCCAACACCTGGTCATTCCGACCAACTTCACGTCGGTTCACCAACACCTCGAGAAACCTAGAGTGTAAGCCCCATAACCACACCTTAACTACGTGGTCTTTGATCCTTTACAAAGAAAGTTATGAAGGAAGCCTCCACAAGGTTCAAGCCCAAAACCCGGTCATTCCAACCATCTTCACGTCGGTTCACCAACACCTCGATCAGCATAGAGTTTAAGCCCCACACCCAAACCTGAACTATGTGGTCTTTGATCCTTGTTTAGGAAAGGTATGTAGGAGGCCTCCCTGATGTTCAAGTGCACCACCCATTGGTCCTGACCATTTTCATGTCGGTTCACCAACACCTCTCATGAACTATGTGGTCTTTGATCCTTACCAATGTGAGGTACATTGGAAGCCTCCCTCAGGTTCAATCCAAACACCCCCTTGGTTCCTACCACCTTCACGTCGGTTCCCACCACCTGAACTACATGGTTTTTGATCCTTGCCAAGGCAGGGTACATAGGAGGCCTCCCTAAGGTTCATGCCCACCATCCATTGGTCCCGACCATCTTCACGTCGGTTCATCAAACACCCCACCTGAACTATGTGGTCTTTGATCCTTTCTAAAGCATGGTACGTAGGAATCCTCCACGAGGATGATGCCCAACACCCGGTCGTTCCGACCCCTTCACGTCAGTTCACCAAACCCATCCTAAAATACATGTTCTATGATCCATTCAAAGGAAAGGTACGTAGGAAGCCTCCACAAGGTTCAAGCCCACCATCTATCTGAGCCTCAGATCCACTTTCACGTTGGTTCACCCCTGTCTTACATGAAGTTAAACTGTGGAACACAATCAGAGGTAATTCATTTTTCCCCCATTCAGCGGTAATCCGTTTTCAACCTCATTTGGCGGTAAGTTGTTGAAGTCCCCAATCGATGGTAATACTTTGTCAGATAAACTACATGGAATTTGATCCCCTACCATGGGGATACGTTGGAAGTCTCTGAAAGGCTCAAGACCAACACGACATCCACCTTCACGACTATCCCATCTCATTCCCCCTCCACTCCATTCAACTCTCCATCATCCATACTGATTCTCCCCTGGGATGCCACATCCTGGTGGGATCATGTCATCTACCTCCTCACTACTCCTAGCTGTACTTGGGACACAATTTGCACGTAAGCCCCAACATGACACTGGGTCGTTATCCTTTCTGTACACCCTGAATCATCACCGCTTCGAACTACATGGGTTTTGATCCATGTCGTCTATACATAGTATGTAGGAAACCTCCATGAGGTTCAATCCTAGCCAATGGTAAACCATGGAGCATCCCTATTCAGGGGTGTACACTCCCTGATCCATCGTCAGTGGTGTCCAGATCAGCCTTCACGGTGTGACATCTTCACTTTATAGGAAACACCATCCCGGGTTTTCTCTTATAGAGTGTTTTGATCCTTCTACCCAGTAAAAAATCCTGGAGCTCCCTCTTAAGGATTTACCAATCTAATCCATCTCTATGGGATGTTCTAATCACCCTCATTCTGTCTCCGCAAGACGTTAAACTTCTAGCATACCCCGTGTTAAACATGGTAAGCTAAAGAAAACCTCGGATACATGCCTCTAAAATAAGATACCCCACAAATGATGTGGGATTACTTGGGTTATGTGCCCTAGATATGCCCTCTTATGAGAATGAATAGAGGTTCCACACTATTCATGCATCCAGATATCCCACGACATCCCTGATGTTACCAACTACACCGAACGAAGGTTGCTACCTTGTCAAGACCACATGGAATGTCCTGAAAAATATAGTGTAATTAACCAGTGTCCAAAACGATATGGCACTAGTAATGTGTTCTAAGAACCATGACTTAATCTATAAGGGAGACCCCGACTAGTTGAAGAGTTCTGAGGAGAAAACCACAGAATGAAGAACCAACATCCCATTATAACGTTTCGATCAAGGAGCCAATGTCCGTGAATAAGGAACGGATGCTGCCTTCCTTTGGAAAGTGGGAATGTGGGGCAACAGTTGTGTGTCCTCCATAGATGGATGTGAACACCCTAGAGAATGTGTCATAAACATTAAAAAAATCATGATAAAGAACATGTATCCTCTCCCACTAATTGATGACTTGTTCGATCAGTTAGATGGAGTAAAATACATCTCCAAGGTAGAGTTTTGGTCAGGATATTAACATGTATAGGTGAACAAAGAAGATATCCCCATGACTTACTTTCATACAAGGTAGGGGAACTATAAATTAATACTAATTACTTTCAAACTCACTAATTCTCTATCAATCTTCATAGACTTGATGAATAGAGTTTTTAGAGATTATCTCTAACAATTTTTGTTAGAATTTATAGATGATATTATAATATACACCAAAACCAAGGAGGATCATGAGAGGAATCTAAGAACTGTACTAGAGACCTTATAGAAGGATAAGTTCAATGAAAAGTAAATCAAGTGTGTGTTCTAGTTGAATGATTTATCATAATTAGGCCATATCATCACAGGCAATGAGATATCTATGGATCCCTCCAAGAGAGCTGAAATCGAGGGATAGACGAGGCCAACATCAGTAACAAATATCCATATCTTCTTAGGGTTAGCTAGATATTCTGGATAATTTGTGACAAATTTCTCATGATTTTCCAACCCTATTACCAAGATAACGTAGAAGGGAGGGATGTTTTTTGTAGTGATTAATGCAATGAAATCCTCAAGGAGTTGAAAAGGAGGCTTATCACTGTGCCCATGCTCAAATTACCCACAAGTGGAGAACTTTTTGTAGTATTCAGTGATGCTTCGATGGAGGTCATGGGATGTGTGTTAATGCAAAATGACAAATTCATTCCCTATGATTCAAGGAAATTGAATGTTCATGAGTATAATTATCCAACACATGATCTAGAGTTGGCTGTGGGGATCATTAATTTAAAAATTTGGTTGCATTATCTCTTTGGGGAGATGTGCGAAATATATATGGACCACAAAATCCTCAAATATATATTCTCACAGATAGAGTTGAACATGAACCAAATAACATGGTTAGAATTGATCAACGACTAGGACTTCTCAATCCATTAATACCACGAGAAAGAGATCAAGGTGGAAAATGCTCTAAGTAGAAAAGACCCAATGATTCTATAATTGGTGAGAATTGAGAAGGATCCAATATTCTATGATTTGATAAATATGGGCATGGGAATCATATATAATGGGACATCGTCAATCCTTTCACAAATGATTGCTCAACTGTCGCTTTTGGAAAAGATAAAGGATTATCAAAACGAAGATGTGAAAATTCAGAAGAAAGTGGAAGCTATTAGAAAAGGGAAATCCTCAGAGTTTAATGTAAATGAAGATGGAATTGTGATTTTTGGGATAAGACTATGTTTTCCATCATGTCTGAAGATGAAGAAGGATCTTTTGGATGATGCAAATGGTTTGAATTTCTCTATTCACCCAAGAAACAAAAAGATGTATCAAGATCTCTGAGAGAATTATTGATGGGATAATATGAAGAAGGATATCGATGAGTATACATCAACGTGCCTGGTGTGTTAACTAGTGAAGGCAGAGTGGCCGATTTCTAATGGGATGATTCATCCATTGCCCATACCAGCATGGAAATGGGAGAACATCACCATAGAAATTGTCACCGGAATTCCGAAGACATCCAAAGGAAAAAAATGAAATTTGGGTTGTTCTGGATGATCTTACAAAGTCTGCACACTTCATTCTAATTCAGAAGGATTTCTCATTTGATCAACTGGAACAGATATATATCAGAGAAGTGGTAAGGATGCATGGAGTACCACTATCTATTGTATTCGATCAAGATCCAAGATTCACCTCTATGTTTTAGAGGAGTCTTCAACATGCTATGGATACTGAACTGAACCTCAGTACAACATATCATCCTCAAACATATGGCCAATCTGAGCAAACTATTCTGACACTAGAGGATATGTTAATATCATGTTCTGTGGAATTCAAAGGTGGGTGGCACCAATATCTTTCACTTGTTGAATTCTCTTACAATAATAGTTTCCACTCAATCATCCGAATGGAACCTTATGAAGCCTTTTATTGGAAGACGTATAGAACATCGACATGTTGGGATGACGTTGGTTAGTGTAATCTGCTAGGACCATAAATGGTCGAAGAAATAGTGAAGAAGGTGAAAAATATTTACCAGCATATCAAGGCAGCCCAAAGTTAATAGAGGAGTTATGAAGATAAACATCAATGAGACCTTGAGTTTAATGTTGGAGAATTGGTATTTCTACGCATATCTCCATGGAAGATGGTCATGAGGATTGGAATGAAAGGGATGATATGTCTTAGGTACATCGACCCCTTCACAATTGTTGATTATGTTGGGGATGTGGCCTATCGACGAGCAGTTCCACCAACCATGGCCAAAGTACATGATGTCTTTCATGTATCCCTATTAAGGAAGTACATACCAGACCCTTCACATGTTCTCTATTTAGAGGTAGTATAACAAGAGGATGATCTTTCTTACGAGGAGCAACACGTGATGATCTTAGAGAGTAGAGAAAAATTTCTATGAAATAAGACAATTCCCCTTGTCATGGTGTTATGGAGAAACCCTATGCTTGAAGAAGTTACATGGGAATTAGATGATGTGATGAAGAAAGGTTACTCTCATTTTTTAGAGTGGGAAAATTAAATTTCGAGGGTGAAATTTCGTAAGGGGGGGAGATTGTAACAACCTAAAAATTTATCAATGAAAATTCATCTTGGTCAATTTAAATATCTTGTTATGGTTATGTAAAATGTATGAAATTATTTAGTTCTATGTTTTGGATTTTAAAATAACTTTAAGAATTGTGACTGTTGCTAATATAGCCATTGAAAAGTGATCACTTGATTAGTATAACTATAAAGCATTACCAAATCCAATTTACTCAGAAAAAGTAATCTATGGACTCATCTAGTAGACTCAAACAATATGAATCCTATTTGTAGGATATTGGAAAGGAGGTGGCATCATAAGTATTTGATCCTAACCATGCCCAAGCCAAGATTGAATAAGTTAAGCTCGAGCAGATCCACCGATGAGAGAAGTGGAATTTGATAGTGATTACCCCTCGAGAAATGTTATTCGAGCCACCCCAAGTGTCTGTCACCGTCGTGCAACTTACCCTACGGTATTATGCTGTTGTTTTAATGGGTTATGTAACAAGACCATAGTACTACGATTATGTACATTATTCTTGTATAGAGAATATAAATTTTTTTAATATTGTTACTTCGTAAAATGTTTTTAAAGCACAAATAGTATTTTTAGATAATATTCAACAAATAAATCTATTATGATGAATTAATGGATTTTTAATTAAATAATATTTTAATAATATTTTATTATTATTATTAAATTACTTTTTTTAATATAAATTTTCGTATAATTTTATGAATGCAATTGTTATTTTTTATTATGATTTGAATGGTATTTTTTTCAAAACCCATGAATTTTTTATAAATATCAATTTTTTATTTTAAAAGTAAAATATTACATATTAAAAAATTATTTAGATAAAATGAGTTTTATTTTTGCAATCCATATGTCAAAATTATCCAATGGTGAATTTATAAATTTTTTTAGATAGTATATTTTTTGGGTAAAAATTAAATACCATTTAAATATATAATGTGTATTGTGACACCATAATGACCCAATAGTGATGTAATAAAATACTATAAATATTATGTTCTGCTAATATATGCACTACCATTAATATAATGTGATTTTGGGTTTGTTTTATTAATTTTACAAAGCATTAGTGGACCCTTCAAGGATTATAAATCATTTTGTCTTTTTAAATTTTTTTCCTTGACAGTGTGGCTCACTTCTACATAAGAAACCCTATTATTTTAAAAATGTAGGCCATTGGACTTATAAAATATTTTCTTCCAATACCCTTTGGAAAAAAACATGGGAAAAACCATTGGCTGGTTTGTGGTTCTGATTAGTTTAATATGAGGTGTCCCAAAACTAAATAATAAGTAATTACCTATACTTTCCTATATAAACCCACACAATCACTAAATTCCTCTTCAATAAAAGCCTTTGGGGTTCGAAACACCCCTTCCTTCCACTCTCTATAATCCTCCCATGGTGCCCCGAGATCCCAAGAAGCCTCTCCCTAGCTTTTGGTATTGTACTTACATGTTAGGGATTTCTTCCTTTCTCATTTTTGTCCAATTCTATTTATGTTGTTATGCCCTTTTTCTACTAAAAATGTTGGGTCATGATTTATAACCTCCCCCATACTTCCCTCTTTATGTTTGGATAATGTTAGACCACTTTTTCTCTCATTAATGCTTCTCATGTACACCTATTACCATGCCAACATTCTGTGAGGGATTTCTCTCTCCTCCATTACATCCAAGTAATTATTTTGTATTATGCATCTAAATTCCATTATGTTTGTTTGAAAATATTTCTCTGTGACCCCCTTATGATAAATTTTATGTAAATGTGATGAGACACCCATTTCTCTCAAATCAACCATTTTTATGAATCTTTATGTCACGCTGTTATGCTTCAGAAATTGCACCACATTTTTTCATGCCAAGATCATTGTGTAGTAAATATCATACCCATGTCCCTATCAAGGATATTCACCATTATGCACATATACATATTGAATTTTAATTTAATATATTTATTCTACATTAAGTAATGGAGGAAATAGTTATGATGTTGATTGATTCATTGTTATATGATCCATATGGCACACTTGTGCATGGAATGAAATGTTTATGAAGGGTGTGCCCTGATAGTGCTTCAATGCACTAGGTAATGTATATTATCATGATAATTCATGTGAAATGAGTGTTTACTCAAGATAATTCAAGTGAAACTAGGGCTTAATCATCCTTCATCTGCAATGAGGGTTTACTCATGCTCCATATGCAATATGCCTTGGATCATGCAAAATTCCATGTTAAGTGTTTTTTCCATATTTCCTTGTTATGATTATCATGAATTATAACGACATTAGGATAATGTTTCACTTTTTATAAATTTATATGACTCTTGTATAATATTTATTATATTCCTAATTTTATACCATGTTTATTCCCTCAATGGGCATTATAGCTAACCATTTTCTTATGCATGTCCTCTGGTTATCCCATGCAATGCTAAGTATAAGGGAATGTAGTCGTCATGTAATATATGTTTTCAATAAAGATGTTGTATTTCATGTATTATGTTATTATATAATGATCCAAATCTCCAAATACAATAGAAATCTTGATCTTCTGTGTTGAATCAAGTGATGATAATGTAATAAATCTTGTTTAAGTATGTAATAAAGAGCGGGGTTGTTATAGGTATGGGGCTTGATTGAAAAAATGTAGTCATTGTAGATGTTCGACCAAAAGTACATACACTGAGTTTAAAGATTGATTTGGGTATTAATAAGAACTATAATATTCAGAGAACCCATGTGAAAATGAGTACTGTTGTATTGACACTTAGGAATGCACCTTAGATGAGATGTTATTGTTGTAAAAAAATGGGACGCACCCAAAATGATTGCATCATATTCAAGATGTACCAAAGGTATTAAGGAACATATATGTATTAATATAATGATCGATATTCTAGGACATCATTTTATGGTCACCATTTTAGGTGTTGAGGATTTAGGCACATAGAAAGATAGTGCTCATCCATGATGGAGAGAAATGCGTGAAAGTATATTGAATGTCAAAATAAGTCTTTGTTAAATGTATCATCGAATGATCTAAAAATGTGAAATAGATTTGTATCTATATAAGATGAATCTAGTCTATCATAGAACAGGAAAGTTCAATATTGTAAATCCATGTTGGGTATAATGTCAAAAACATTGATAAAAATGAAAATATCTTAGTATTAAGTGGTTGTAGTGATTTCCCTTAAGGTATCATATTGTTATGATGTGTAGATCCTTGATAGTGGATGAACATACCATATGATAGGTAATAAAGATCTTTTTATAATAATAAAATATGATATGGAATGTGTTGTCAAATTTTGGAAAAATGAAGGCCTGATGATTATTGGCTTAGGAAAAGCCAAATTTGGGGGCAAAGAAATCAGATGTGATGATGTCTTAGTTGTTGAAATTTTCATTAACACTTATCTTTGTGTTAGTCAACTATGTGACTAGTGTAATGATATAATAATTAATAATAAAATGTGTATTGTGAATGGAATAGATGGTGTATATTTTCTATAGGAAAAAAGAAAAATGAGGAATATCTAACTTGTAATTGAAGAAGAAGATATGTGATTTTTATCCAGATAGGATGAAAATATGTTGTGGCATAAATGAATTGTCCATCTATTACAAACATCACTATAAGATCTAGTAAAATGTGATGAAACATGAGATCACCCTAATATATGACATGATCATACTCATATGTGCGATTATTTTCAATACGAGAGTATCATTAGAAATTCATACTAAGAAAAATATAAAAAATTAAACTAGAGTGCTTGAATTAGTGCATGAATATGTATGTGGACCGATATAAACCAGATCCATAGATGGGAATAAATATTATGTTCATTTTATTGATGATTTAAGTAGGATGGAATGTTTTTTTCATTTCACAGAAGTCCAATGTGTTCAGTTTCATAAAAATGTATCAAAAGGAATCTAAAAGGATTCTAGGATACAAGATTCTGAAGTTTTCTTACTGATAATGGTTTTAAATCCGCAATTAGTCAGATGGAATATTATCTCAAGAAACACGGGAAAAGACATCAAGTTTCTATAGTAATAACACCTCCTCAAAATGGAGTGGTTGAGAGGAGAAATCAGAACATCAATAAAAGGGCTAAAAATGCATATTGAAAAGGACCTAGCATAGAAGTTCAAGAAGGATGCACTCTTAACATCAGTCCACATATCTAACAGTGCTCTTTTCTGTCCAAAGGAAGAAAAATCTCCATACAAGACATGGCACGAAAAGAATCCCACATTGAAATACCTTTGAATAATTGAAATTAAATGTTCTATTATCAATAAGAAAAAACATAATAAATATAAATCACATATAGATGAGGGGATATTTCTAGGATATTTTTGAAAAAAAAGGCTTATAAATGTTTTAATAAGAAGCTTGAAATGGTTTTCTAATACAATGATGTCATCATACTAGAGAATGAATAAAATATGAAAAAAATTGACTAGTTTCATAATGAATGTGATGATAAGGTAAGAACCTTAGGTGGAGTTGATGCGGAAAATAAAGATTTATAAAAAGATACTAATGATGAAAATGATGAATTCAATTATATATCTACATGAAAGACAAAAATTTGAGCTGAAATTGACAAATAAAACATCATTTCTGATCAGAAAGTTCAGGTTCAAAAATGAATAATGAAGTCATTATAGAAGAAATATATCATATATTAGGTAGAGACTAAATATTTTGATGAATTAGTTGGATATGAGAATTTTTTTTAGGCCTTGAATGACGAGCTTGATCATATTGAGAAGAATCAGACATATGAGATTGTTTCAAAGCCAACAAATAAAAATTTTCATTAATACTAAATGGATCTTTCACAATATGATTAATGAATATGGTGTAATTATTCTAAACAAAACATGATTATTGTGACAAGGTTACTCCAAGATAAATGGTATTGATTTTGATGAATAATTTTCGCCTATTAAAAGAATTAATAAAATCATATTATTCTTGTCCATAACACTACATAAAATGGTCAATGTTTTCCCGATATAAATCAATTCAAAATTACTAAATTGGGATTTATATGAAGAAGTTTATATTGAAAATCCATATGGTTTTCTTATTCATGAAGATTATAATAGAGTTTATCTGCCAAGTAATGAACTATATGTGCTGAATCAAGCTTCAAAAGCATGATATCCAGGGGTGATTAGTTTTTAAAGAAACTCAATTTTTAATATAGTGGGTTTGATTATAGTATCTATGCCAAGAATGTTATTAATAAATGTATAAAGATTCTATTATATGGTTATGACAATATATTTTGTTGATTAGATGTTGAAATGTGTAGATAGTTCACATAATTCATGAAAAGTCAATTTGAATTGTCAATTATTGGTGAACTAATATTTTTCCTTGGGTTATAGGGGACACCAGGAAATAATTTCACTTTATTTTTCCAATATAAATCTAACAAGGAGATTTAGGGAATATTTTAAAGGATAATTACATGTATATGAAGGATATGGTGGATACCCAGAGGAATCCATCAATTGATTATAATGGAAGAGAGTTTAATGTCACAAAATACATGAATATCATTGGATGTAAATTGAACATGATAGAAATTAGATCTGATTCTATTTTCAGCACATGAAAATTAGTAAGATATGAAATCAATCCCATATAAATAAAAATACGTCCATTTAAAATAATTCTTCGGAATATAAAGGTCATACTGGATATCAGTTTTTTATACAATGAAAAATATCAAAAGGAGTTATTGATCTATACAAATCCAAATTAAGATGGATTAGTAGATAAAATAATGTCAACATTAGGTGGTGAATTCTATCATTAAGGATTTTTTATTTTGTAAATAATAAAGAAATAATATTTCATTTAATTGAGCACCACCTATGTTGAATATATTAATGCCACTCAAGATTGCTGATAGTTATTGTGGATGCTGACATAACATGATGATATGGGAGTTCTAGTGATGTCTCAGATCAATATCCATTATGACAATTCAAGTTCTATACATCCTCGAAAAAATAAAATCCATCACAAAAGGACAAAAAAATTTAAATAATGTAACATTTTTTCAACTATAAGGTGGAGAAAGGTCTTTTGAAATTAGAGTATGTGCTTATAAAACAATAGTTTGTAGAAATTCTAATGAGGCCCTTACCCAAAGTAGTGTTTGAGTGGCGTCAACTGGTTCTTGGAGTTTAGTCTATTCCCCATACTTTAAATAGAGTAGATGTGGGACACCCTCTCCCTATGGTGATATTTGTGTTTTCATAATGTGTATATGTATGTTCTTTACCCTGTTACACACCAAAATTAAGTGACATTTGGGTTTTTTTGATAAAGGGGGAGTAATTGTGTCTATAAAAGTGGAGGAAATGACTTAATCAAGACATGGGGAGAAGTTGAAAGGGGGGAGTAGTAATGTAGGGAGATTTTTAATTCTGTAATTTCTATATGTGATCAATCAAAGGATATATATCATGATAGGTGATGTTTTGGATTAAACCATTTGAGTGGTTTTGATAATTATGAGATTCATTGATGCACTTTTCCTGATACTATTGTTTATCTCACCGATCGAGGATCATATTGGCTTAGAGATTGTGTTGAGGAATTCATATAATACTCTCTAAATTCTGAAATGTGAATGGTGGTAGATGATGGAAGAATCTTTAACAAGTTATCAAAATATAGGGAGTTGTCGACAAACCCAAAGGGGGAGATTGTTTGCTAAAAATCCCTCAAGGTAACATAACATTCTTTTTTTATTGGGTTTGTTGAAGAAGTGGGCATACATGTTATGTTGTGGAGTTATAGAAATATTTTTGAAATATTATATTGAGAATGATCTAATAAAAATAAAATAATTCTCTAGATAATGTATTGAAACTTGCGTATATAGGGAAACACTATTTCGTAGTGTTTTCCAAAATTTTGGTGTCTGAAATTTCGAAGGATCAAAAAAAGTGTTTTCAGAAAAGGAAAAAATTTCACATAAAAGTACAAAGTTTCACATAATTTTGATTTTTATTCATAATGTTGTGAACAATTCAAGATTTGTGATCACCGCATCAAAATATTGCTAAGGAAAAAGGGGCTTGTAAGATCAGAAATTACATGAAAGATGGGTTTTTACCTAAAACATGATTTGCGCATAGTATTAGGCACACAAGAAGAATACACACAAAAAGATATGTTATATCATTGATATTACCACTTAATGGATGTTGCGTTCATGGTTGTAGCTCCATGAGAAAATAGGTTTCTTACACGTACAGTGGAAGGAACATAAGAAAGTTGCGTCCATGGACGATTATGTCATTAAACCTGTTGATAACCCTCTATTTTGAGTTGCTCATCCCTTAGAGAATATTTATGATCCAAATCAAGTATGTGGTTCATGAAAATAGTAAAATTTTCACAAAACAATTTCTTCAAGAAGTATCAACCCAAATGTTTGTTGCATGCATAACAAAATTGTGTCTTAAAAGTCCAAGTACATTGTCAACAATGTGTAAGAGATGAATGTAAGAGGAAGTTCTATGAAAATAAAAATGTTTCACAAATTTTTTTAGTTTCACAAATAACATATATTTTTTTTGCAAGGTGGTAATGTAGTGCTCATGGAATCCGAAGGTTGTGCGGAAGAAAACGTTGTGAGAGAATCACCAAGGTATTGGGCATCACAAAAGTGGTTAGAAGGTTTTTTAACAATGAATCTGCTGTAAAATGTTATTTATCAAGTGGATGAAAGTATAACATACCGAAATCCTATACGTATAGCCTAGTATTCATTAATTTTTTAATATAATTGTACCTACATGTCCATAAACTGAGTGTGAATCCTTTCTAGGGTAGTGAACGAAGGACGAAGAAGAAAGTTATCATTTTCAATAGTAGTGATCCATTGAAATAGAGTTGGGGAGTGACATTTGCGATGGAAATAGTATATCCCTAAACCTTGTAAATGTAGTTATCCTAGTGATATTATTTATCTAGAACAAATATTATTTGGAAGCGATCCTTAGTGTATTTCGTAAAATGATATATTGTCTTTGTACGCTACTTAGTTGTACCCTAGTGAGGGTTCACCAAGTAAAATTGATATGTCAAATGAATGTGTTCATTTATATTCATAAATGTCTACATGAATTTTTATATCCCAAGGATTTATAAATAAATTTAACATTCAGTTCATGAAAAACTGAGTCTCTACAAAACACCAATTTGTTATAACCAAGCTAGTAAACATAAAATTTTCCACTCATGTGATTTGAATTTTGGAAACCCAACATATATAGTTGCGATCAGAAAGACATTTAGAGTAAAATAGAATCATCTTACATATTTTCTTAATAATAACGTACCCTTATGAATAGTATCATACCCTTATAAATAGAAATGTACCCTTATTAATAGAAATGTCACCCAAGTAAGTATAAAGAAAATTTTGGAACCTTATAAATTCAATATAATATGTCAAAAATTAAAAATTAGGTGTTGGTATTTTTGTGAGTAATAAATATTTCATTGCAATTTTAAATTAACCAAATAATAAAATATATTTTCATAAAATGTATTCCAAAATATATATTTTGTTTTCCTATGATTCTAGGATAATTTTATGAGACCTCAGTTAATTTTTGAAAGTATTCTAAAATCAGTTTTAAATTTAAAATATGTATTTTTCAATTAAATAATAATTTAATTTAAAAATTAAATTTCTATTTATTAGAAATTTTATTTGATAAAATAGAGTGCATTTTTAAATTCTACACTTCATAAAAAATGGTTAAGGTGAATTCATTGGTTTTTTTTGAAATACTTCAATTTTTGTGAATTGTGATATTCGATAATTAATGAAATATGCTAAATAAATGAATTTTTTCATCATTTTTTTTCATGGATGATGTAAAATGTCATTTTTTAACTAACATGTATTCATTATTGTCTTGGGTCAAACAAACAGGACTATTCAATGTCATTATCCAAAATAATAAAATAAATGGAAACAACTCATCTCCTCCACTATAAAAGACACCCATCAGTCCTTATTCTCATCAATCCTATAAGACTTTAATAAACTCAATGTTCTTTCCAAATACTCTTCCCTAGTCCCTAACCACATCCAGTATAACTTTTTCTTTCCAAAATACCAAAACCTCTTCCCTTAATGAGGTGAAATAACGATGTAAATCCACATTTTCTTTCTTTAACTTTCATTTCAAGTTCCATTATTTTTTTATCCTATACTCACCTCCTCCATCCAGATGATTTTGAAAACTATAGTATCATATATATACTAGTATTATATCATGTTAATTTAATATCCATTATCATTCTTCTTACTATCTCTCTCCTTAATTTTATAAATGAAATCATTGTCCGTGAGGTTCCAATTTACAACCTTTGTGGATGACGATGTCTCGTTCTTCAATTTCTACATCAATACTACTAATGAAACCATTTTTAGGGTTGAAACAGTATATAAAATATGTATTATAACCTATTTAATATTCATTAATCATTATATGTACATGATATTAATTCATAGGACAAAATTAGTTAATAATAATAAAAATACCGCAAAAATAATCTTAGTGATTTCCATTAGTATTTCGTCTAAGGATTAATTATTATATCATGAAAACAAATTATATATGAAACCATTAACAAAAATTTATGTTCATAAATAATATATAAATTCAATTCTATAAAATTATATACATTCCACATGAACATACATACTCATATACAAGTATACCTATTGTGAAAACCAAGGAAACAGACATTCCAGAATGATAGAATTAAATATTATAACCTATCAATAAAGACATAAATGAACTTCATAAAATTATGATAAAATATATAAATGGTTAATAGGTTGTGTATTATGTTATTAATAAGTTAATTTGATATTACAGGACCTTACGTTGAAGAGTAAAACATATTCGTACATAAGATAAGGATTTACAACTCGAACCTCCATTTTCATTTGTGTTACTCTTATCATCAACTTACCACAATGAAAATATTATTTATTATTATTTACTCCTCAAAAATTCTATGTGACTTTTCTATGTATGTGTACCAATAATAATCCTTCTTTATTTTATGGGGTGTAACATTCTTTAAAATGATTTTTAAAAAATTCATCCTGAAATACAAGCCTATTTCAAGGGAACTTCATGAATTCTTAACTATGTTCAAGTACACTCTATAATCTATTTTAGCCACCATTATTTTCTATATGAACTTATTAGTATTATGAGAAAACTATATTATTTCACTTTTGGTTTTATACAAATACTTTTCCCAAAGAACTCTTCTTTTCAATGTAAAGGATTTGTCTCAACAATTACTCGATGATTTTATAAGAGTAATTTTATCTATTTCAACACTCTTGTTTAATCTTATGTATAATTGGATATAAAATTTCATGATATAATATACCATATTTTATTTAATGTTATATTATTATTTTGACTATGGATATGCTATCTTCAACCCATTCACCATATTACTCAAAATGGTTAGTGTTTATGTTCGGGGAATGTTATTTACATTTCATATGTTAGTTTCAATATGAATATATATATAAATATATATATTAAGTTTATCCCCATTCATATGATCATTTCATTGGACTACTTAAGTGATGAGTGGGTCCTTCTATAGCCCCTCAATGCATCAGTAGGTCTTAAGAGAAAAACTAGATTGTATTTTTACCCATTTATGTATAGTCTTCGAATAAGGTCTTGACAAAATGATTATGATGTTCGAAATTATTAATTACCTGATTATAGATCCAATAAATGATATTTTGTGTGCTTATTTTAGTAGTAGAATAATTATGATTATGTTTTATTGTGGCATTATTTATTCATTTCTTATTCTTTCCATATTGTGTTCTAGTATATTTTTTTATCGGCATGTGTTTTTAGTTATTCACTATCCATAATGTTTATGTTTATGATATCTTAAACTATATTTCTTTCCCTTACTATTCATATGACCTCACCCCTTTCATATGTTTTATTTTCCCAAGATATGAATAAGTAAATAATTAATTACTTTTAGTGATAATCTAGGATTCATGGATATTTATAACATGATATATATATATATATATATATTATTTTCTGTAAAGTTGAAATGTTGAACTTATTTATGTATCCGTTTTTCTAAAAACTACTAAAATATCCATTCCTTCGGGATAACATTATCTTATAATCATTCCAATTTAACGAAATAAGGCATAAATGTAGGGAAATTGGGGGTAGGTCATTAAATTTGGTATCCTAGTAATTTTTATAGAAAACATGGAAACTAGATTTAGAAAACATAGATTTGGGAACAAAACCCTAAGATAGTATTTGAAGATAAACATACAAGAACATCCTAGAATTTTGGTTAGGAATGGATTATATATATATTTCTAGAAAATAAATTCTTATCTAGATAATAAAATTGGTTGTGGTTCTATAATAGATGTACCTAGGAGTAAAAACTCCAATAAGGTGTTTCCGAATTGATCATGGGTATCCTGGTACATGAAAACATGCATTACTGTGTACTAGGCATGAAACTCTAGGGGTATATGTTTAGGATAATTAACATTATCTTTATAAACCATTATGATGGAATTAAATGTACATTTTTTCTAAAGAAACCCTATTTATGATTATGAGATTAGTTACGAATAGGATATCATTTTATGCTTGGTATTTTTCTAAGTTGATATTATAAATTATGATTGATTACCAAATCTAGTTTATGTCATTATTAATAATTGGATCCTCGAATAAGGAATGAAAACCTCATTAATTCATGTATCCCATGTAGGAATTTCCCTACGATTTAAGATAATGATGTTAGATCTGGTGTTGTGACTCGTACTGAGAAACTTATAACTATACTAGGACAGTTGACTGAGGTTATGAATAATAACCTTTCTTGAATGAAGCATCCAGATCCACAACGGGGAGGACCTTTTTTAGAACGCTTTATGTGAAAACTACCTGGGACTATAAACACATTCGTAGTGTAGCAGTGGATAAGTTCAATAGATATGATATTTTTTACATTGGGATGAAATGAAAGAGGGAAGGTTTTCATGGAAGATCATCATCTATAAGGAGATGCGGAGCAGTAGTGGTATTTAAATCAAAACACAATGAAGGGGGAAGAAATATATGAAATGGAACATAGGGATTTTAAAGAAATCTTCTTATAATATTACTACCCTCATGAACATATAACATATATGGAATGGAAGTTTCTTTATCTGATGAAAAAAGAAGATGTGAATGTTGCAAAGTATGGAACTAACTTCATAGGGTTATAATTACATTCCATGGACTACATATTTAATCAAAGGATAATGATTAATTGATTCTTTGATGGTTTAAAACTATTCCACTAAAGGAATCTTATCTCCCAAATATTCTCATCATATGAAGATATAATCTCATCTACAATCAAGACAGAAAATGAATTCTCTATGTATTATGACTTTAAAGGAAAGAAAGAGAATAAGAGGGATTTTGAAAACTCTGGAAAAGGAAATAAGGAAATGGAGAAGAATTGAAGAGTTGACTTTTCTCCCCATGTTAATTGTGGGAAAAAACTCCCCAGTAAATTCTTGAAGGGTATGGGTATTAATTACAAGTGTGGAGAAAATTTTCACTACTCCCATGATTGTAAGGGGAAGAAATAATCCACCAATGTTCAATGCTACAATTTCAAGGAGATGAGACATTATGAAAATGATTATCCTATGCATCTAGGAAACATTCCCCCAAGATGGCCAAGGGAGAAAGGCCAAGCTTATCTTATCATGACAAATGAGGTTGAATATTTTAATGATGACGTGGAATGTTCTTTAATCATTTCCTAACTCTTAGTAAATGATTTATTTTATTCTGTATCATTGTATTCCTTCATATCTTCTTAGTTTTCCAAGAAAATTATATACTTCCAATTTGATTTAATAAAGGATTTGTGAGTAATAATTCCAAAGAGAAGTAGCATTGCAAAAAATATGTGTTTGGAAGTCCCTATTATGGCATATAACCATGCTTTATCTGCCAATTTTATCTTCATACCCATGATTGACTTTGATATAATCCTCTGTATAGAATGGATTTAAAATTATGAGGTGAAAATATATTTCAAGAAGAAGGAAGTTACAATTTTTGGGAACGATGTTGAATTAATTATCTTTATGGATGAAACATCACCATCTGATTCTCATCTATATCCACTCCTAGTAGATCTACTGAATTCAATTCATGGGGAGGATGAGAACTCGATATCATTGATTGGGGAAATAAATGTTCAAATCAGGGATGTGGATATTTTGAAAGAATATATAGATGTTTCTTCAGAGGATTTACTCATACATCCTCCATAGCATGAAGTTGTGTTCTGAATAGATTTTATTCCAAGTTCAATACCTATATCAAATACTCTTTATAGAATGGCCACTATGGAATTAGTAGAACTGAAGAAATAACATGAATAATTGAGTGATACATGATTTATTCTCCCTTGTGTTTCTCCATGGGGAGCCCCTGTTCTTTACGTTAAAAAGAATGACTGATCAATGAGGTTGTTCATTTAACATAGGAAGATCAATGCTATAAAAATAAAGAGCAAGAATAACTTACATAGCATTGATGTATTATTTGATCAAATTCATTGAGCCCAATATTTTTCAAAGGTTGACCTTCAATATGGATATCATAATTTGCATGGGAGGAAGGAAGATATTCCGAAGACAACATTTCAATCCCATTAAGGGCATTAGAACTTAATAGTAAAGGCTTTTGGACTAACTAATTCATCCTTTGTCTTCATGGATATAATAAATAGGGGTTTCAATGAATATCTTGATGATTTTTTTGTAGTTTTTGATAATGATATCTTGGTATACTCCAAAAGCTACAAAAGATCATGAAAATCACTTGCATATTATTTTGAATACTTTTATAAGAAAAGAATTATATGAGATGTTTATAATGTGTGAATTTTTTATTCAATTATTTTATTTTCATGGGAATATTTTCTCTCAGTATGGAATATCCATTAATAACGTGAAGACTAAGGCTATTCCAGAATGTCCTACACCAACCAACATAACTAAGGTATGTATTTTTATTATCATAGAAGGTTATTATTAGAGTTTTGTTCATAAATTCCCTGGATTATTCAACCTGTTAACCAAGAATACTCGTTAAGGAGTTATGTTTGAATGGAAAAAATAATGTGAGGAATATTTCATAGAATTAAAGTGGATTTTAGTGAATACACTTATCCTAACTCTACCATTGGATAATAATGAGTCAATGATCTATAGTGATGAATCAATGAAAGAACATGACTGTGTCTTTATGTAGAATGATAGATTATTTTCTATGCACAAATGTTGTTAATAATTCTTGAAAAAAACTATCCTACTTATGATCTTGAGTTAGCTACTTTGGCATTTGCTCTGAAAATATGGACACGCTATCTCTATAGTGAAATTTGTGATATATATACGGATCCCAAGAGTAAGAAATATATCTTCTCATATAAAGAACTCAACATGAGGAAAATAAAATGGCTCAGACCAATCAAAGATTATGATTTTCCCAAACATAGCCACATAGGAATGGAAAATAAGGTAGGATATGCATTGAGAATGGAGGATTTTTGAGTATTAAATAAAATGAGGATTGAAAGGGATCCTGTATTCATTGATATAGTAAGGTTGGACATGGGAATTATCAATGAAGGAGAAACATCATTACATTTACAATTTCATTTCCAACCATATTTATTAGAAATAATTAGATGTTCCCAGTCTAATTATGAGAATCATCGGATGAAAAATAACTCCATGAATAATGGGAAGTTGAAAGACTTTGTATCCAAAGATTGAATTTTGAAATTTGTGAAGAGGATTTCTCTTCCAGCTATACCCGAGCTGAAAGGGAGTTATTGGATGATTACCATTGTTAGAATTTTTCTATACATCCTAGTAGCACTAAGATGTATAGAGATTTTATGAAATATTTCTAATGGGATAACATGAAGAGGGAAATTTAAGATTATGTATCAAGATGATTAGTCTGTCAACAAGTGAAGGCTGAACGAAAACATCATAGAGGAGTCATGATACCTGTAGGTATTATTACATAGAAATGTGGTAACATAACCATGAATTGTTTCACTATATATCTCAAAACTCTATGAATAGATGATGCAATATGTGAAATTGCTGATTGGCATACAAAATCTTCACATTTCCTCCCTATAAGGGATGATTTACCACTGGAGAACCTTGCACGACTCTATATCAATGATGTTGTGAGGCTCCATGGTGATCCTCTCTCAATTGTGTCTAACAATGATGTAATATTTTCATCAAAATTATGGAAAAATCTTCAAAAATCATGGGATACGGAGCTTCAATTGTGTACTTTGTATCCCCCTTAAACTGACGAGGAATCAGAAAGAATGATCCAAACTCTATAAAATTGGTTGAGATCATTCTCAATTGATTTTAATGGTATTTGAGATCCATATTTAGCTTTGGTGTATTTTTCCTACAACAATATTTTCCATTCTAGCATTGAAATTCCATCATATAAAGCATTGTATAGAAAGAGATATCATAAACCAACATATTGGGATGAAGTCGGTGAAAGGAAGATTTTGGGTTTAGAGCATGTTGAGGAAACCATGGTGAAGATAAAGAATATTCTAATCCTTATCAATGCACCTCAAAGTATTAAAATGAGATATGTTGATAATCGAAGGAATGATTTTGAATTTCAAGTGGGAGATCATGTTTTCATAAAACTAATTCTATGGAAGAGTATTTTAAGATTTGGAGTAAAACAGAAACTATGCCCCGGGAACATTGGAAATTTTGAAATTCTAGAGATAATTGGAGCTATTAATTATCATTTAGAAATTCCTCTTAGCCAGTTTAAAGTAAAAAATGTGTTCCATGTCTCATTACTGAGAATGTACATGCTAGACCCAATGCATGTCCTCACTTTTGAAGGTATAACATTAAAACTTGACTTATCTTACATTGAAGAGCCTATCAAGAATCTTGACACTATGTAACAGTTGTTGAGGAATTGGATTAAATGACTGGTAAAGGTAATTTGGAAATATAATAAAATTGAAGAAGCAACATGGGATCCTGAGGAGCTTATAATGGAGAACTACCCAATTCTTTTTATGAGGTAACATTGTAGAATTTTGAGGATGAATTTTTATGAAATGGGGGATAATGTAACAATCCATGGATTTATAAATAAATTTAATAGTGAATCCATGAAACACAGAGTCTCAACAAAAAAAACTTTGTTATAACCTAGCCAGTAAACATAATATTATTCACTTCTATGATTTGAATTTTGACAAACTGACATTCACAGTTTTGATCAGTAAGATATTTAGTGTCTGATAGAATCAACATACATTTTTGGTGAATCATAACATACCATTATGAACAGTAGAATACCCTTATAAATTTCAATGTACCCTTATGAATAGTAACCTCACCCATGTAAGTATAAATAAAATTTAAGAACCTTATAAATGAAAATGAATATGTTAAAAATTAATAATGAATTGTTGTTATTTTTGTGTGTAATAAATAATTAAATATCAATTTTAAATTAATAAATTATGGAAATTTATTTTCATAAAATTTATTTCCAAAAAATTAATTTTTATATTATGATTTTAGGATAATTTTATGAGACCTCACTTAATTTATGAAAGTATTATAAAATCAGTTTTAAATTTAAAATATATATATTTTTAAGTAAATAATGATTTTATTAAAAATTAAATTTATATGATTAAAAATATAATTTTGATAAAATTGAATTAATATTTAAATTATATATGTTTTAAAATTGTTTGGGTGAATTTTGGGGATTTTTCTAAAATACATCTATTTTTTGTGGATAATGAAATTCGATAATTTACAAAATATGCTAACAATGATTTTTTCATCATGATTAAGTCATGAATGATATAAATGGATATTGTTTTGAACTCACATGAACTTATAACTATTTTGTGTCACAAGCCTCATGAATATTCATATTATTGACCCAAAATAAAAAAAAATAATGATTAAATTAATGGGAAATAACTCCTCTACTCCAATATAAAATCTACCCATCACTCCCTCTTCTCCTCGCTATTTTAATCCTCGAATCTCTTCAATGATCTGCCCAAATACTCCTCTCTATTCCCTCCATACATATAGTATCCATTATTATTTCCAAAAACCCAAACCCCTTCCCTTAATGAGGTTCTCAAGGAGGTTTATGCAAGAGGTAAATCCACATCTTTGTTCTTTTAATTTCATTTCAAGTTCCTTTCTATTTTTATTCTCTAATCACCTCCAATGTAAAAATGATTTTTATAACTCCAGTATCATATATATATTTTAATAATAACATTTTAATGTAATAACCACTATCACTCTTCTTACTCTCTCTCTTTTCTTTTATAAATGAAATCATCATCCTTGAGGTTCCAATTTACAACATTCGTGGATTATGATGTATAGTTCTTCAATTTATCCTTCAATACATGTCATGAAACCATATTTATGGTTGGAATAGTATATCAAATATTTGTAGGACCTATTTAATATTCAGGAACCAATATATGTTCATAATATTAAGTCATAAGAAAAAACTAGTTAGTAATAATCATAATACCGCCAAAATAATCGAAGTGATTGTCATTAATATTTCATCCAATTATTCATTAATATAACATTTGAAAAAGTTATATATATAACCATTAACACCTATTTATATTCATATATAATATATAAATTAAATTCTGGTGAATTATTTACATTCCACATGAATATCTGTACTCATATACAACTATACCAATTGTGAAAACCAAGGAAATGAACACTCCGAAATGACGAAATTAAATCTTATAACATATAAATAATGATATAAATGCATTTAATTAAATTATTAAATACTAAATACATGTACAATATGATGTAAATTACGTTATTAATAAGACTAATTTCATATTTCAGGACCTTAATTTCATGAGTGGAACAAATTCAGACATAATGTAAGGATTTTCTACCCGAACGTCCATTTTCATTCAAGTTAGACTTATCCAATACATACTTCAATGAAATTATTATTTATTCTTATTTACTCCTCATAAATCAGTTTTTAATGTTCTATGTACTTGTACTAACCATAATACTTATTTATTTTATGGGGAGTTACATTATTTAAAAGGGCCTTCGAAAAATTCTTCTTGAAATACAAGCTCGTTTCAAGAAAACTTCTCGAATTCATACCTATGTTCATGTAAACTATATAATATATTTTTATCCTCCATTATTTTTATAAAATCACTCATTGAATTTTTATGAAATCTATATTATTTAACTTTGGGTGTTACAAAAATATTTTTTCAAAAGAACTCTTCTTTTTAAAGTAAAGGAGTATTTGTCTCAAGAATTACCCGATAATTTTATAGGATTATTTTTATATATTTCAAACCTATTACTAAATATTATGGATAATTTGGACTAATATTTTAGGATACCATCTACCATATTTTATTTCATGGTTTTTTGATTAGTTTTACTATGAATGTTATATCTTGAAACCATTCACCATATTACTCTAAATGGTTAATGTTAATGTTTGGGGAATATTATTTACATTCCATATATTAGTTTCAATACAAATATATATATTGGTCGGAGTAGATACTTAAGAGGGGGTTGAGTTGAGTTCCAATAAAAATTTCTGTTAAAAACATTATGATAAAAATCCTTCAATTTGAAATAGCCCAGTCAGTTAACGTAGTAGAGATATGAATGGCTAATTTCTCAACAAGTTTTTCTAAGGTTGATTAGTCCAATGTTGAATCAATGTAATCACCAATTCAAATTTTGAAACTGGTTTACTGAATTAAACATAAATACATACTAACCAAAACTAACTATCAGAGTTAAGGCATTTTTTTCTATCTTTGAAAAAATATAAGAAGTGGATAAAACAAAACAGAGTAATTGAAAATTGGAACAACAATGTAAACACGAGGTTCAATATCAAGTAGAGACTTAACCCTCTCTCCTTGGTGATCTCCTGCCACCAAGCTGATTATATAAATAAACTATTGATCCACACCTTGGATTGGGGTTTAGAACAACACATCTGACTGTCTAGGTCACACATGACCTCTACCACAATTATTTGTGGGAATCAAATGTAATAAGTGACTGAGTGTGAGGATAGTTTGATATCCTCCAGTTATTATCAGGAGATAGTGTGTGTTAAATAAAAAAATATAAACACTACTCAGCAAGTGAATATAAAACACAACATAGTTAAGAAAGAGAATAGGGTCCCGAATTAACTGTGTGTTGTGAAGTAATGCTCTAGACTCAATGAATGTTATGAAAATGGTATTTGAGTCTTCTTCTCAATGTTGTCTTCAGAACAGGGTATCACGGTTTCTGTAATCCATCTTTGATGTGGGAAAAGGTTCTCTCTCTAGTGTCTCAATGTATATTAAATCCCTTTTTGTAGAAGGTATCTTGTTATAGTCTTCTTGTAATATCAAGTGCTTTGTTCTTGTCTTTTTGGTATTCACACAGTCTGTGTCTCAGCGTGTACTACTTATTGAACTGCACTGAGTGCTTCACCTATTTTAACAGAAAGATGAGGTCCTTTTATAATCTAGGATACTCTTTACATAATGATCTTAGCACGTTCAGGTACCTCGTACTTTTCTAAGGATACTCCCACCGAAAATATTAAATAATTCCAGAAACATTAATTTGTCAAAATATGACCGTTAGAAATAATTTTGAATTAATGAAATGTAAATAGTTATTTATATCAATCGATGAGTCATCTTCATTCTGTTGTCTTTGGTTTGATAACATCAGTAAGTCATGATCGGTGTTTCGAACTTCGGTGTGTCATACTTAGGTGTGCCATCTTCGGTGTGTCATCTTCGGTGTGTCAAATTCGGTCTGTCGAACTTTGGTGTGTCATAATCTGGTGTGTCATATTCGGTGTGTTGACTTCGGTCTATCGAACTTTGGTGTGTTATTCATCTATGTGTCATCTTCGGTGTGTCATCTTTGGTGTGTCGACTTCGGTCCATCCAACTTCGGGGTGTCATGCTTCGGTGTGTCAACTTCGATGTGTCGACTTCGGTTTTTCAGGGAATCCAAAAAAGATTATGATGAGTCTATCTTACATATACCATTACAAGATGAAGTGTTAATAAAAGTTACATGAAAAAATAAACTTGTAAACATATTTATCCATGACTATATGCAAATGACTTATTAAAGTATTTGTTTCTATATGACATAATTGATTTTCATAGAGATATTAAAATTTCATGAAAGGGTATAATCTGTATATTGAGATAATTTTTGATTATGAAAACTACAAAATCATGTAGGTTCCAACAATATCCCCCCTTTCGATAATCACAAATCATGGAATACATGAAAATATATTGAATAAAGATAGTTATAACATAACAAAGTGTAATTGTCTAATATAACTAATGTCTGGAACTAAAAAAAATCTCCCCCTCAAAAAAATCTATTTAAGAGAGTATATGCCATCCTTTTTTTCTCCCCCATTTGGGATTAATAAAAAGATAAAAGTGCTAAGAGGAATGAAGAGAAAATAAAGACACCATCAGAATTATCATTCAAAGTCATAAGAGTACAACACAAACAAAAAGACCAAATCCCTATGAAAAAGAAACAATCCATCATTAGGGGTTTGGATGGAGAGGATCTTTTCCTTTAATTGAAGGATCTAATGGAGAAGGAGAATGTTTGGGAGTGGTAGAGGATAAAGATGATCTGATTACAACACCAGGCTAAGAAACACCTATAGGAATAGTAGTTACAGGTGTAAGCCCCCTCTCTAACAAAACACGACTCAGGAACTACTCAATAATGATTGGTAGAGTCTTTGTAAGAGCCTGAGTGACAGTCATTGGAGTAGGAGGCCGAGAGGAAGTACCAATCAATGCTGTTGGAGGGACCACAAGAGCCTTAGCCTGAACATACAGATAAGGTTTGAGCAGGTTGATGAAGTCACTAATGATTTCTCCTCCATATTACATTGCCTTCTCAAATTCAACCTTATTCTCCATAAATTTACTCAGTAAAGGTGTTAACTCTTTCAATTAGAGAACTTTTTTTTTGAAAGCTTATGTGACTTGGGGAATTTGAATATTTTCTTATAGAAACTTGAAACTATTGATAAGGTCATGATTGGTATATATCATAGTGAAATACTTATTCACTTTTTCCCTAATTTCTTTCTAAGGTGAAGGGTCTTCATTGGTGCGCTATCAAACTATATTGTTTATAAGATCGGTATTCTGATGTACATTTTCAAGGGTTTCCTTATCTGAAACAATCTTGAGTTTTTGAATATCCTCTCTCATCATAGCCTCGAGAGACATTAAATTGGAAAGAACACTTCTCCCACTCCAAGAACTAGATGGACCAGTTAACATTTTTCTAAGACCTTCTTTAAACTTTTTCAAATCTAAACTGAGTAGATGAGTTACCATGTTCTTAAGAACATCCAGAACACCACTAAAGGATGACTTGAAGTTAGAGGTTAAGTTATTAAACTCATTTATCATCTTTCTTACATCCAATCTCAGCAAAGTGTTGTGTCTAATAATGGTTTCTACTATAGTAATAAGATTTGGTTGAATATCCTAATCCACTATTCTTGTAATTTTTGCTGCATGAGAATATGAGATACTTATTGAGGTGGAGGTTTCATTTCTGGATCCCACTGAATCTCTCATAGACTCACATAACTCATTCTTCAAATTTCCCAAATCAGCCTTAGTGACATAGTCTCTGGGCACTCACTGAGAAAATGGGTCTACTGGTGGAGATGCAACTAGTGGAACAGGTACAGCAGGATTTGGGTCAGCATGGACTTGTGGAATCGGGAGAGGAGGTTTCATATCCTCATATGAGTCACATTCTAAACCATAATTAATATATCCTGGATTAGTATTATATTCTCTAGAAGAAGTCCAATATCTTGGCTCAACTGTATCAATTATTACCCTTCTTCCACGAGGATCACTAATAACATCAATATCATTAATTACTTCATCCTGGTCTCTAGACAGAACACGTTGTTTGGGGAAAGAAACCAACCTAACATCAGGTTCTGCCTGACATCTAGCTTCTTCGACTTCACCAGATACTTCCTCAACTTGAGGAACTGGAACTACATCTTCTTCCTCTTGGAAATCAGCCATAATATCATTCAATTCCAGAATGAGCTCATGGTTTTCAACATTGGGATGGAGTGATCTGTTCTCATGCCCAACATCTCTATGATCATTAGCTTGTTGATCAGCTGGATCAATTCTAGTACTAGGTCCATGAATAGATTTCTCACTGGATCTATCAACCACTTGTTGTCCCTCTTTTAGAGAATCAATCACATAATCAACACTTCCTCCATCATCACCATTAACACCACCACAACCACCATCATCATCAGATTTTTATTCTGATTTTCTAACATAACCATTAACTCCAGTAACATTGGTTTCATCCTCCTCTTCATCACCTAGAATAGTTTCTCTTGACGGAAATTCCAAGGGTGGACTAGCATGTCCAAAAGTAATATCCTTGGGACTTTCAGAAATATCTGGTTAACTCCTATCATCAAAAGGAGATACTTCTTCTCTAGGCGCTTCAGCCTTAGCCTCCTCATCATAATAGACATGAACATCTTTTGGTTTGATACCTGGATCAACTAAGTCATTTGGTCTAGAAGGATAGTCAACCAGATTGAAATCCTCATACAACATTTCTTCATCTCTTACCTCTTCTATGGGTTCTAGAATATTTATATCCTTTTACAAATGTCTCTATGAAGACAAAAACCACTACAAGTAGTTATCGTTTCATCTTCATCTTCAACACTGTCTAATTTTTTCAACATGCTAGAAATCATTCTCAGATAGTATAGGATGTTTTCCTTCTTAAATGGCTTAATAAAAACAGAAATATGTACCATAAGATATATGCATAGATTCACCTTTATTCCATGTTTCCAAAAATATATCAAGAAGACATCCTGATATATCATAGTAGAGAAATCTCCCTTACATGGGCAGATTTGATGCTCTATGAACATGAAAAGCAATCTCACTTCCCCTTCGAATTCATTTGAAATAGTTCTTTTAGATTCTTCATTTCCAGTCATCTCCTTCAGAGTATCTTCATATGAAAACAAATTTTATGAAGGTGGAATATTACCAGGATAGTCCGCATAGACACCTTCATGAGGTATGTCTAAACATTCATCCCATTCCTTAGATAAAAAAGATATTTCCTTTCCTTTCACCATAGATTTCTTTTTAACTGCCTCGAATTCATCCAGTGTTATACTAAAATATTAATATAACTCATTCACTAGCTGGGGATAGTAGGGACTTTCATTATTGGTAAACCAATGGAGCCACCCTTGAGATTATACTACCTTTAGCAGAAAAGAATTACTTGATAGAATCCACTCAACACAAACTTCCTTTTTAGCTGTAACTAATCAACTCTCTATCCATGGTTTCATAGTCCCACTGGTCTCACCCTTCTAATACTTATCAGGAGGAGATTTGCGTGGTTCCTCCATTACACACTTAGTCCTTTCCATGGCGAAGCTTCAAGTTCTAACTATGTTGAGAGGTCAAGAGTTGAGAGAGAGAGAGAGTGACTAAATGTAGAATAATTTACGGCTATGGAAAAGGTGAAAGGTCAGGATGGATTGGACTTAATATATCATTTAGGGATTGTGAATCATAAAACATAAAATTTAAACATATCAATGTGAAAGAGAGAAAAAAATGTCGTTACACTTAAAGCAGACAGAATTTACAAAACAACCCTTAACTATATTGGTGTCAAAGAATCGTTTTTAAGATGATCAATTTCACAAAAATTGGTTTCACAAATTTCTATTTCCCAAAAATTAGTTTCACAAAAATCAGTTTCATAAAAAATCAGTTTCGCAAAAATCGATTTCAGGAAAATATGTTTCACAAAATATAGGGTTCACAAGGATTAGTTTCACAAAAATTGGTTTAAAAAAAATTGGTTTCACAAAAATTAGTTTCACAAAGATTAGTTTCACTAAAATTTCTTTCATAAAAATCGGTTTCATGAAAAATTGGTTTCACAAAGATCGGTTTCATGAAAAATCAGTTTCACAATGATCAGTTTCACAAAAAAGTGGTATCACAAAGAATCGGTTTCAAAATGACCAGTTTCACAAAGAATCAGTTTCACAAAGATCGGTTTCACAAAAATTGTTTTCACAAAGATCAGTTTCACAAAAAATTAGTTTCTGAAAGATCGGTTTCTCAAAAAAATGGTTTCACAAAGATCGGTTTCACAAAAATCGGTTTCACAAAGATCAGTTTTACAAAGATTGGTTTTATAAAGATTGTTTTTACAAAGATAAATTTTATAAAGATAAATTTTATAACGATCAGTTTTACAATGAACCGTTTTAAAAATATTGGTTTTAAAAGATCGGTTTCAGAAGGATAAGTTTAATAAAGATCAGTTTTACAAAGATCAGTTTTATAAAGATCGGTTTTATAAATATCGGTTTTATAAAGATCGGTTTTATAATGTTCAGTTTTATAAATATCGGTTTTATAAAGATCGGTTTTATAAAGACCAGTTTTATAAAGATTGGTTTTATAAAGATGGGGTTTATAAAGACCGGTTTTATAAAGATTAGTTTCATAAAGATCAGTTTTATAATGATCGGTTTTATAAAGATCAGTTTTATATAGACCCGTTTTATAAAGATCAGTTTTATAAAGATCAGTTTTATAATGATCAGTTTTATAAAGATCAGTTTTATAAAGATCGTTTAATGATTTAACATTCTTAATTAATGTCTGATGTAATTCATTCTCTCAAAATTTATGGGTTTAGTGAATATATCAACAAGATGATGTTCAGTCCCAATAAACTAAAGTGTTATATCACCTTTTTGATAATGATATCTCAAAAAGTGATGTCTTACATCAATATTCTTTGTTCTAGAATGAGATATTGGATTTACATAAATTTTAACAGTTCTTTTGCTATCGCAGTTAATGGAGACATGTTTTAATTGATTTCTATAGTATAGTAAAGTGTGTTTCATCCACAAAATTTGTGCACAACAACTACCATAAGAAATGGTTTATCCTTCAGTAGTAGATAATGGTACAAAATTCTGTTTTTTACTCCACCATTATAATAGTGACTAGGCAAACATTTGACAAGTCCCAGAGGTTCTTTTTCTATCGAGTTTACAACCCTCAAAGTCAGTATCTGAATAACTTATTAAATAAAATGGTTGTAATCTTGGATAAAATTGTCCTAAGTGGTGGGTATATTTGAGATATTTGAAAATCCTTTAAAAAAATTTAAATGAGATTCATTGGGATTAGCTTGAAAGCGAGCACACATGTATACATTGAACATAATATCAGGTCTGCTAGCACTAATATAGAGCAGACTTCCTATCAAACCTCTGTAGTTGGTTTGATCCACTGATTCTCTAGCTTCATCAACATCTAACATAAAATTGGTACTCATAGGTGTATCACTACCTTTACAACCATGCTAACCAAAATGTTTTAGAAGATATTTAGTATATTTACATTGATATAAAATAATACCATCATTATTTTGAAAAATCTGAAATACAAGGAAAAATTTATGTTCTCCCATTAAAGTCATTTCAAATTCATTTTGCATTATTTTTGAATAATCTGTACATAAAGAATATTTAGAAGATCCAAAAGTTATATGATCTACATAAATTTTTACTATCAAAACATCTTTAGAAATCATTTTAATATAAAAAGTAGGATCTGCTATTCCTTTAGTAAACCCTTTTGAAATATGAAAGGAACTAAGTCTATCATACCATGCTCTTGGAGCTTTCTTTAAACCCTATAAAGAATTATAAAGTTTAAAAACATGGTTTAGAAAATGGGGATTTGTAATGAAAGTGGGTTGTTCAACAAATACATCCTCAACTATATACCCATTTAGAAAAGCGCTTTTGACATCTATTTGATAATGTTTGGAATTCAGATAACCTGCCTATGAAAGTAGTATCCTAATGGCCTCTAACCTATATACAGGTGAAAATGTATCATCATAGTCTATTCCATCCTCTTGAATGTAACCTTGTGCAACTAACCTATCTTTGATTCTACCTATATTTCTAGAATCATGATCTTTGTTCGTAAAACCCATTTAGTGCATATTTTCAAACTTCCCTTAGGTCTTTCAACTAGTTCCTAGACATTGTTTCATTTAAATCTATTTAATTCTTATTATATATCCATCACCCAAAATTAATCACTGATAATAGCATTAATATTTTTGGATTGAAGTTGTGAATGAAAAGATTGATGTTCAACCTGGTTTCTCAGAGAAGCTCTAGTTGTCCTTCCTCAATTTAAATCACCTACTACAACATCTTAAGGATGATTATTGAGAATTAGAATAACTC
The DNA here is from genome assembly GCA_963277665.1 of Viscum album. NCBI lineage: Eukaryota > Viridiplantae > Streptophyta > Magnoliopsida > Santalales > Viscaceae > Viscum > Viscum album. The sequence continues at coordinate 805,417,649 of OY728148.1, forward strand.
TAGAGAGAGTTGAACTAGACTCCTCATGATTTTATATTTGTTCTAACTCAACAGGTGAAGATTCTAAAAGATTCCCAGAACTGGTTACATTTATATGAGATTCACCATTATTATCATTAGGGTTCAGGATTGACATATCTTCCTCAAGATATTCATGAGAGGTTTTGGGTTCACATGGATCAGTCTCATAAAATTTGACATGAACTGATTCTTCCACATATTTGGTTTCCTTATTGAATACTCTATAGGATTTACTCGAGATTGAGTATGCTAGGAAAATTCCTTCATCACTTTTGGAATAAAATTTGTCAAGAATCTCCTTATTGTTAAGGATAAACAATATGCAACCAAAAACACTAAAGTAGTTAACCTTAGGCTTTTAATTGTTCTAAAATTCATAATGTGTCTTCTTAAGAACAGGTATAATCAAGACTCTATTAATGGTATAAAAAAATGTATTTACAACCTCATCCCAAAAAAATAGGCTGATTATACTCACTGAGCATAGTCCAAGAAGTTTCTAGAAGGGTCCTAGTTCTTCTTTCCACGACTCCATTTTGTTGAGGTGTTCAAGGAGCAAGGAAATTGTGACAATAGCCATTGTGTGATCAATAGGATTCAAACTCCTGATTTTTGAACTCACAGCCATGATCACTTTTCAAGGACATGATTCTATGTCCACTATGGTTTTCCATAGACAAGGATTAATTGATAAAATAATAACAAGTTTAACTTTTGTGAGCTACAAATTATACCCATGTGTACCTATAAAAATAATCAACAAGAACATAAACATAGTGCTTCTGATTTAAACTTGAAACTCTTAATGGTCCAAAAAAATCATTGTGAACTAACTCAAGTGGTTGAGAAGTAGAAACTTATTTCATTGAATAGAAAGAAACATTCTATCGCTTTCCCTGTTGACAGGTATTTCAAACTTTGTTAAGTGGGATTTATAGTTTTGGTAAGTCTCTAAATAGACCTTTACTAGTCAGTTTACTAATTGAGTGCACATTACAGTGTCCTAGTCTTCTGTGCCACAATCAGGATTCTTTATGAAACACATTTAAACAAGAGACATTTTTCTGACCTAAAGAATTTATATCAACAACATATACATTCTCATTTCTGAGTGCAGTAAATATTAAATCATTTTTAGAATTAAAAACATTACATGCATAATTTTCAAACACGACATTAAAAACATCATCACACAATTGAGAAATACTTTGCATATTGTATTTTGACCCATGAACAAAAAGTACATTTGAAATTAATACATTATTAGGGTTACCAATCTGGCCTAGGCAGACGATTTTCCATTTGGAATTATCAAAAAAATTTACATGTCCACCATCAACCTTGATTAGGCTTCTGAATCTTGAGTAGTCTTCTGTCATATGTCTCGAACATCCACTATCCAAGTACCATAGAGTCTTACAGGAACTGTTTAGGCAACATCCCTGCAAAACAGATTAGACATGGGGTAACATTGGTACCAAGATTTTCTTGGGTCCTGAGAGGTTAGCAAGTAAAACATTGGGAACCCATACTCGTCTCATATATTTTATATAATAATCATATATATTTTTATACATAAACACTTTGTTTGGTCCTCTAGTGAATTGGTTTTCCAAAAATGGTCTAGAACATTAACAAACTGGGAATTTTCCAGATTTTGGAATAAATTTTGTTTTAATGATCCTTCTCTTTCGTGGTTGATACCTATACCAATTATATGTTTTCGGGAAATCTGTTTACATAGAAATTGAGTCAAGGTATTGATACCTAAAATAAACATCTCAAGATATCTTCTTAATTTCTCATTGTATAACTTATATTCAGTGTTTTCCTTTAACAGTTGGGAGAATTTTTATTTTTCAATATCCACACTTGACTTATAATTTTCATTTAAAGCATACTATATCATTAGTGATTTATATTTTTCCTTGAGATCCTTAAAGGTATCATCAAGAATTTTGAAATATTCAAACAATTCATCCTTAGTCATTTCATCATTATGTGACTCACTTTCATTCCCAGAATAATAGGCATTTTTTATAGGAGAGTTAAGTGTTACCTTAGATGTTTCTGTTATGAAACATAAGATGGAATGATTGTTTTGTTCACTATCAGAAGAATTGGATCCACTGGAGTTGTCTTCTGAAGCACTCGAGGTAGATTTCATAGCCTTTTTATATCATTTTCTCTTGTCTTCATATTTATTCTTAAATTTTAGCTTGGGATAGTCTGCCTTCACATGACCATTTAGTTTGCACTCATAGTAGATTTTTCCATTTGAGTTGCCATTCTATTTTCTATCTTTTTTCCATTGTCCATTTCTATCATACTTTCCCTTGTAGTTTTACTTCCTAAATAATCTCTACGTTCTTTATAAATTTTTGAATCTCTTTGTAAGATGAGCCATCTCCTCATCACTGTTTGAATATGACTCTTTATTAGTGGAGATATCTACAGGAACTTTAACTTTTTCATTGTTTTTTGTCATTGAGGTAGAAGTCTTGATTCATACTGATTTATTCCTTGGTTCCTCATCTACTTCTTGATTATCCTTATATCATTTCGCGTACATCGTAAACTTTCCTATTAGTTCCTTTATTTGTAGGTTTCTTATGTCACATAATTCTTGGATAGAAACAGAAGTTCCCCTCCATCTGTCTAGTAGGCATCAAAGCAGTCTCACGATCTGGACTTTACTGTCCACTGGTTTTACAAGTAGACTAATATTGTTTACTATTTTGTTGAACCTGAGATAAATTTCAGAGATAGGTTCATCAGTCTTCATTTTAAAATTAACATATTTAGTAGTGTATGTATTTAGTCTCATTTCTTTAACATTAGTTGTTACCTCATGAGAAATAGCTAAAGTATCCCAAATTTCAAATGCAGTTTTACAAGTAAATATTCTATTTAATTCACCACCACCTAAAGAATAGTACAATTCATTCATTGCTTTACAGTTATCATTATATGCAACTTTTGTAAACTGAGACCATGTGTCGCTAGTAGTAGTAGGAAATATATGTTTCTCTTCAATTGTAACCCAGATTTTAGGTCTCATAATCTCTAGATAAATTTTCAATTTTAATTTCCACTGAGCATAGTTATTAATATTAAATAAAGGTGGCATGTTAGTAGCAGAACCCTCAACTCTAGTTTCTATAGTAACTTAGAATTTAAGGAACTGAAAATTTAGAAATGGTATAATTTTTAAGATCTTTACGACCAAACTAAAATCAAAGTTTAAATAATTTGAAAATCTTGATAATAAATATATCTGTGATACCAAATTTTGGTCGGAGTGGATACACAAGAGGGGGTGAATTGAGTTCCAATTAAAATTTCTGTTAAAAACTTTATGATGAAGATACCCTAATTCGAAACAAACTAGTCAATTAATGTAGTAGAGATATAAATGGTTAATTTCTCAACAAGTTTATCTAAGGCTGATTAGTCCCTAGTTGAGTAAATGTAATCACTAATTCAACTTTTGAAATAGGTTTAGATAATTTATCATAAATACACAATAACAAAAACTATCTATCAGAGTTAAAGTAAAAATAGTTTTCTGACAATAAAAAAATATAAGTAGAAGATAAAACAAAACAAATTAATTGAATATTGGCCCGACAATGTAAACAAGAGGTTCAATCTCAAGAAGAGACTTAATACTCTCTACATGGTGATCACCTGCCACCAGGCTGTTTATATAAATAAAATTTTGATCCACACCCTGGATTGGGGTTTATAAAAACACATCCGACTGTCCAGGTCACACTTGACAACTACCACATTTATTTGTGGGAAACAGATGTAATAAGTGATTGAGTATGAGGATATTTTGATATCCACCAGTTATGCCCAGGAGACAGTGTGTGTTATATAAAGAAATATAAACACAGCTTAACTAGCGAATATAAAAAACAACAGGGTTAAAAAGGAGAATAGAGTTAAGAATTATCAGTGTGTTGTGAAGTAATCCTCTATACTCAAAGAATGTTGAGAAAATTGTATTTGAGTCTTCTTCTCAAAGTTGTAATTATAATAGAGTATTACTTTTTATTAATTTGGCTTCGAAGAGTGAAATGGTTTAGCACTATAGTGTCTCGATGTATACATAAGCCCTTTTTGTAGAAGGTAGCTTGTTACAGTCTTCTTGTAATCTCAAGCACTTAGTTCTTGTCTTTTTGGTATTCACACAGTTTGTGTCCCAGCGTGTACTACTTCTTGAACTACGCTGAGTGCTTCACCTACTTTAATGCAAAATATTAGGTCCATTTATATTCTAGGATCCTCTTGAGATAAAGGTCTTCGCACGTTCATGTGTCTCGTACTTGTCTGCAGATACTCGTACATACAACATTAAATAATGTCAGAAACATTAATTTGTATAAATATGACCGTTAGAAATTAATTTAAATTAACGAAATGGAAACAATTATTTATATCAATTGTTGATTCATCTTTGGTATGTTGTCTTCAGTTTGATAAAATCGTTCGGTCATCATTGGTGTTTCAAACATCAGTGGTTCACACTTCAATGTGTTATCTTCGGTGTGTCAACATTAGTCTGTCGAACATCAGCGTGTCATACTTTGGTGTGTCATCTTTGATGTGTCATCTTCGGTGTGTAGACTTAGGTTTGTCAAACTTTGGTGTGTCATACTTCAGTGTTTCATCTTCAGTGTGTCATCTTCGGTCTATCTACTTCGGTCTGTCAAACTTCGGTGTGTCATACTTCGGTGTGTCAACTTTGGTGTATCGACTTTGGTTTGTCAAGGAATCCAAATATGATTATGAAGAGTCTGTCTTACATATATCATTATAAGACGAAGTGTTAATAAAAGGTTCATGTAAAAATACATTTGAAAACATATTTGTCCATTACTATAAGAAAAATGTCTTATTAAAGTATATGTTTTTGTATGAAATAATTTATTTTCATAGAGATATTAAAATTGCATGAAAGGGTAGAATCTATATATTGAGATAATTTGTGATAATGAAAATGAAAAAAATCATGGAGGTTCCAACAATATATATTTTTTATGTTAATACCCATTCATATGATAAATTTTTTTTAATTTGAAGGTTATGGGTGGGACCCTATATATCCCTTCAATGCATCAGTATGTGTCATGAGACAAAATAGTTTTTGATTTAAATCGTTTATGTATGGTCTTGGCATGAGACCTTGATATAATGATTTTGATGTATAGAATTATTATTTCCCTCACTATGAAGCTAGTAATTGATAGATCATATTTTTATTGGACTACTATAATATCCTTGTTTATTTTTTGTTATGGAATTATTTTTTTAGCTATTATTCTTACCATATTGTGTTCAAGTATATTTTTTAAAGGCATGTGTTTGTAATTATTCCCCATGACTAATGTTTATGTTCATGATATTTTTTTCAATATTTATTACCCTTACTGAGAATATGAACGCACCCCTTTCTTATTTATTGTTTTCCCAAGATATGAAGAAGTAAATTATGAATGACTTACAGTGATAATCTATGATTCATAGATTTTTCTAATGGAATATATATATAGTATCTCCTTTAAAGTTGTAATGTTGAACTTATGTGTGTATCTGGTTTTCCAAAACAACAGAACTATTCAATCCTTTGGGATTCTACTTTCTTGTAATCATGACAATGTAATGAAATACAGAATCAAATCCTGACAACTGTGGTCGGGTCATTATAGGAATGGTAGAGAAGAGAGTTTTTTTCTAAAAATGAAACCCGATCTCAAGGTGAGGTTGTTTTATTCTACCATACCCTCATTCACCCACCTCTTAGAGTATTTAACCATGTCGGGCTAACATTAGTCGAATTTTAAAAAATGGTAGAAGTGAACACATCCCAATTTTATTGACCACATTATTATTTTATTGACCATGATGGATCTGTCACAAAATCCAAAATCAACCACAAGAGAAACCATGAGGCTAATAATTGATCATGTAGTGAAAACATGTGTTATCCATCTATCATAAATATCACAATGTATTTGACTGACCACAAATTTCATTACAATAAACTATATATTGAAGCACGAGAGATTGTATAAAATTTGTCTAATTTTGAAGAACTATTGTAGCTACTGAAAGAATTAATAAAACTACATGTTTAAGTGAAGTGACAACATGGGAGGGTTGAATTTTGTGAATGTGATAAAGCTACGACATGACCAGTTGAATTGAACATTCCAGGTAGTTAGAATTTATTCAATGTATTGGATTCAATGCAATCTCAAAGAAATCAACAGTATAACATTTTGAGGAATCTAATCAGTTTTTTTGGTTGTGTGTTCAATATACTCTAGATGATATGATATTACAAACTTAATGTGACCCTATATAAAATTGATAATTATATTTTAATATAATATTACAACCACATTACTATATATATGTAAATGTTGGGTCAGATCCATTTATTTCTCCTTTATTCGATGTCGAGTATGAGGTTTTATAATAATTCCTTTGAAATGAATCTTTTTTGAAGAGGAATTTTTTTATAGAAGACTATGGTTAGATAAAATTTATGTACATTTATAAAATTTTATGAGTGTGAGAATGTTAATTGATAAATTCTCTCTTTTACTGAGAATGTGACCACATTATCTTTGAAAATACTCCAATATTCTCAACTAAACACCAAACTAAAACAAGACATAGAGAAGATAAAAAACATCTACTAAACTACAAAAATTCAATTTATTTCTTCCATGATTTTTTTACTTTTATATTTTATTTGTTTTTATTAATTTTTTGTTATGATTGAATTTTTTTAAATATAATATATAAAAAACTCTTATTGAGAACATAAGATTACTTAGACAATCTTACTCAATTTCATCATATTTTTACTACCATAATCTATGTCAAAGAGGTTGTGTATTATCATCGATAGATTTGTGTGAGGTTTTATAGATAACCCATTCTAGGATGTCAATCATTAGTTTATTTTTTGATAAATGTTCCTAGAAGTGGTTGAATACTAGGTAGAGAGGATCAGTTATTGGATTCATATAGGACAACATGAATTTTACAATCTGTTGTGTATTTCAATGTTTTCATACTAACTTTTTAAACTGTATAAAAAATATCATTTATGAAATTTTACATTGATAATTATATATTACATGTGATATTTATATTTTTAACGTAATTGAAATATTATAAAAAGATTTGGACAATCATAATATTATTTTGAATGAATTCTGATCAAAATTATGAGAGGTTATTCAAAATCTCTAAATTAGATGTACCTACTATATAAGTTAACACTTATTGAATAAAATACTATACCAACAGTTTGGATCTATTGATATAGGCCCCAAAGATTTTGGTATAGCCTATTCCAACAATTTGGAGGACGGTTGGGCTGTCTTACCTTGGTATAGACCTATATTAATGGTTTTGAGAAGCTATTGGTATATGGATAAGACAACCGTTTCCAAAACTGCTGGTATTGGTAATTTAAAAAAATGTTTGTATGGACGTGATACTAGGACCTTCATCTTATACTTCAATTACTTGACCACTCAGAAAAAATTAATTTTGTGAACATAAAAATAATAATAATAATAATATATATTAAAAAATAATTTAAATTTTTAGGTATTCAATGTTACTTGATAAAATGACAAGTAAAAAAATCCAAATTTCTATTCCAATGATTTTGGAAACCATTGGATAGACCTATACAAACGGTGTTCCAAATAGTTTATATAAGTACTTATATTTTTTAGACTTGTACCAATGGTTTTTTTAGAACCGTTGGTCTATGGTCTTATTACAGAATCTATAACAATGGTTTTGGACTAATTGTTCATATAAATATGACTTATACCAATTATTTTGAAAAGACTGTTTGTGTAGGGTCTTAAAATGGAAGTTATACCAACAGTTTTTGAAAAATAGTTTTTATATCTATGACCTATAGTAGTTTTGTTTCTTAAAAAATTCGTATAAGGTAATATTTTTGAATTTATATGAATGGATTTAAAACCCCATTAGTATATATAGAACCAATACAGATGGTTTGGCCAAAACTGTTGGTTTATGGTCTCCCTATGATACCTATACCAATGGTTTTGAAAATCATTGGTATATGTCAATTGGAATAAGTACATTTTCTAGTATTTTAATTGGATGAATTTAAAACTTGTTAATTTTTAAATAATTTTTTAATAGAAATTTTTATTGGATACTCAATTCATGTGCCTCTTGAGTATTCCACTCTGAATACTATTTTATATCAGATTTTGTTTTGCCTTTAGGAATATCTTTTTCCTTGACCATGTTTTTAAAAAGATTTTTTAATTTTAAACGAATTTTTTATTATGGATTCCATGGCCAAAGGGTATAAAAAAAACTGAACTCATTATTTTAATCATTAAAAACGTTATCAGTGGAAAAATACTAAAATTTATTTTCTGAGTATAAGTTTTGACATTTAGGGATCTATTGAACATATAATATTAAAAACCAAAAACTAGAAAAAAATAATGGGATGGTCCAACTGAAGATCCCTATAATTTATTTTTTAAATCCAATAATCCATTTTTTGTGATTTAGGAGTAAATGAATTTAATAAGATATCTTCTTATTATACCACTTCTTAAATTTGGGAGACCTTTCTGTATATTATAAAGGCATATCTAATGTTTAAGAAATGAGGTTAAATACATAGTCTATAAAGTATAATACTTTCAAAATTAATCCTAATGAACCTATATATGATTTGTCTCTTAGGTTCAATGAGATCATAAGTATTATGATTACACTTGGACAAAAAATTGATAACAAAGATTAAGTGATATGTATCTTGAGATATCTACTAGATCATTAGAGAGGTATTGTAGTATCTATTCAATAATCACGTGACATCATCAACCTACCAGTTAAAGAGATAATTGTATAGCTAATTATGTTTGATGAAGAGGTAAAATAACCAACTAAAATAATGAAATAAAAAGGATGTATATTCTATTTAAAGAATCATATATCAAATCCAAGGATGTTTTCATGAAGGATAGTAAAATTAGAAGTGAAGAGGATACAAACAATGATTTTGAAATGGATCACCTGGCCAGAAGAATTATGATGTTTTAAATAAAAATAAAAAAAATTCACAAGTAAAATTATCATCTAATTAAGGATGAAAGTTGAAATTAGAGTAAATGTTTGAAAAATAATGACTCTTATAATTATATTACATTATATAAATGGAAGAGGAATAGAAATAAATAAAAATAATAGTTCAAAGATAATGTATAAGAAGATGTATGTGGATAATGAGAAAATTAAAAAGAAAGTAATAAATGAAACATGCAGTTCATATAAATATAGTTCTAGTGACACAAATTCATGATAAATAGATTAAAATGGAAAATAACACATATTTTTAAGGGTATTTTTTTAGAGGTACCAACTATTCCTTTTTGTAATATATATAATGAATTTTAAATTTCAAATGAATATCTAAAATAATACTAGGTTGTTATGGAAGATATAACAACTTAGATAAATAATAAATTTGAAAATATAAAAAATACACATGTTTTATGTGTCATAGATAAATTAAATCTTATTATAAAAAAAGAAATACAGTCTGTTAAAGTAGAATACTAATATGAATCGTGTATATTAATGAATTAAAATAATGTGGATTTTTTTATAATAAAAAACATTGAATATTAAATTTGGTAAAAAAATATATATTCCAATTATAAAATTTTGAATTCATATGTACATCAAAAGAGGCTATATAATAAATATTTAATTCCATTATTAAAAAAATACTTCAGTTTCTAGGGAAACTGTTAGTTTTGGAAATAATTCTAAAAATTATGGAACTATATTAGGATTTTATATATAAATAAATTATTTATGTTGTAGGAATTCCTATGAAACAAATATTCTTCCAAAATGATTTATTTTCATGAAACTTTATATATAATAAAATATGGGTTCAAAATTAATTTCATGTTTGATTACACATATAAATTTATTTTCAAAATATCTAACCAAAATCTATAGTATATTTATAGTGTATGTTCTAGAAATATGAATGTGGGATACTCAAGATATATTAATATTATAAATATGGATGGGTATATTTTGTTTCAATGAAAATGAAAAAGGAATTATTATATTTATTGGAAAAATTGGTATCTTTGAATCTATCCATATTTCTTATTTTTTTCATTAATGTGTTCAAATACAATTTACTAAATATTTTCTAGTTGTGTGATGATGATTTTAATGTTTAATTGAAAAATAGTTCTTGTATAGTTTATGATTCCAAGAATGATTTAGTATTTACATGTTGTATTAATGATAATGATTATGTTGTTAATTTAGATTTCCTATATACTAAAAATGATTATTATTTATGTAATTTTTATAGAGAATATTTGATGTGGAATAGAACATGTAATGACCATCTCCCTATTGTGATACTAAAATAAGGGGAGAGAGATAGTGACTATTCGAGTCCAATCTCAAGTAGGTCCTGAGTTGGCAACTTACATTGAGAGTATAATAAACATGAATATGGAAGGCACTAACTTTTAATAGAACATAGAGGGGAGATAGAAAAGATAGATAAACCTATAAAAACCTTCTTAGATATATATATATAGGAATACCAAGTAAAAAACATGAAATTACATACTGTAGAAAACACATAAAAGGAAAACAACATGTAGAAACATTTAGGGATGACAGTGACCAAGAACCCAAATAGCTCCTAAAAAACATCAGATAGTTATATCCAGCCCTATATTCAACCCACTCTAGATAACCAAAAAAGGAGTGTATATATATAGGGTGAGAATAACCTTATACATAGTAGGATTCTCCTAAGATCCCCTATGAAAAAAGATAAATAAATCATGCACAATCACATTGGAAAACAATGAAACTAATTCATCACCTAAATTGGTATTCTATTTCCTCAGCCTCAGCATGAATAACTCTCACAAAGTATCACATACTATAGATCATATAATAGAATAATGAAACATATAGTTTACCCCACTCTAGCTTCCCAAGTATTTTTTTTACTCTAGACCAACACCACACATCCTGATTCATCTCTCTTCAAAATAATCCATCCCAAAGACGCCTAGGCAAGGCATCACAACATATACCTCATTCATCACGTCATAAAATAATCTCATACCACGTCACCTTATATATTAACCAAGTAGTTTTTGGGATGCACAACATCCCATATGAAATGTATCAAACATCAGTTACTATGCCTCAATCCATCAAATCTCATACGCTATGTACTTCATTCTATTAAAGCATATACTCATCGTACATATAATAAATCTTCAGATAATATATCCGTCAGTACATGTGTAAAGAATTACCATAATTCATCCCAAAAATAGGCATACATATATGGTAAAACTGTCATCCCTTCATACAATCACAAGTATCTATGTGAGAGGAGCTAAAGGGGGTAGTCATCCATCCATAATGCACTGTGATGTTAGAGAAAACACCCTCTCAGAGTCAACTAGGTTTCATCCAACATAACTGACATGGGTGGGGTAGCATATGAAATCAAATATTATACATGATAAAATATATCTGATTACCATACTATGAGCACAACCTAGTCTTAGACACAACTATAGCTAATGTTTGTTAGAATCCAGACTGAACTGCTAAGTCCAGATATCCTATAAACACACAAGAACTTCAAATATATACATTAATTATTATTTTATTTTTAGCATTTACATAAATTAATTAATTCATTATACATTAATTAACCATTTAAAATATTCCACAATACATTACATTAAAAATAAAATTATGTTCAATGCCCTTCACGTGGAATCCAAACAAAGTCTATAGGTTCTCAAGAGTAATATCTCATTGAATACCAACATCAACCAAACCCACGGGTTAAGAATTATTTAATCATTAGAAAAATCATTCCATAATCTAGGACCTATAGGAAAACCATCTTAATATAACACCAATAGGGAATCATGAAACCAAGAACATCCATCTACCTCATGTAGTGGGGGAAGGTGGAAAGATAAAATAAGAATCATGATGATCATCCATTAATCAGATTAATAAGTGATCATCCTTGATCTCAAAATCACATCAATAATTAATCCTAGAATTAACAAATTATGTCACCTTTGGTTCCATCACTGACACCAACATGCATATCTGGTTGTGTCTCACCATCACGTGGTTCAACTACTACCACAACATCTAGGCCTCCCCACCCCATAACACATAACTCTCCCAGGCCATCACATGCTCATATCGCATATGGGATTATATGCACTATATCTCATTTCATCGTGAATATCATACCCATATCACATAATAAAATAAGTAGGGAACATATAAGAGCATAAAATGGGGTTATCTATGCACTAAAATAGGGTATATATCTTTCACAAAAAAGATGTCTCAACTCTAAACTCAAGGCATTTGACATTATCCAGAAGACAAGAAACCCATGCCATATAAATTATCTTTATCACGCAAATGGTTATTATTACATCTTGATTTAAAATATTGAATATTCATAGGTTCTAACTATGGTCACCCTGTGTCATCAAGCTATATGAATATACCAAATTAATTAATCAATTAATTTAAACATGATTCCAAGATTCCATTCATCTAACCATTCTAATTTATCACGCTTTTTTAATTATTATCATTTAAATAAATAATCATTATTCACATTATATATGAATTCAATTAATCACATGGACGATCACTTTTAATGAAACATGTATACTCACATCAATTTTGTTATAATCAAATTAGAACAACCAATGGATTACAAACATGCCTCTTTATTCTCCATCTAATTTACAATCAATTAATTTTGTCTTTAAATTCATTAAAAATTTAAATATTATACTCCAAGAATAATAAAATGATAAAAAATCATATCAAAGATATCCCACTATCTAGAAAATCAGTAGGAGAACCATCATAATGGTATAAAACACATAAAAATGGAATCATTAATCAATTATTTATTAATATGGTCCTATCATTATTAGGTTAATTCTATTCTTATATTGAGGTATAATGCATGATCACTTTATGATAACACATAAATTAACATAAAGGAAATCAACCCCTTACCTAAAAGGCATCAAATTTCTTCACACATGAACGTACCAACATTGTGGATCTCTGATCACCTCTTCCACAAGGAAAATATGATATTTTACTGTCATATTTCCACAAATACACCATAAAAAATAAAGATAACATCTTTAGAATAGAGTAGATCAACCACCATTGCATTATGATAATAAAATATGGAAATGAGATTGATCAGGGATAATGTTCTAGAAAATAATGAAAGAACACACCTTGGATCACCACAAATTGAAGATGAGAAGCCAATGTTTGATCTCAATTAAAGGGATCCCAAAATTCCAGAAGGGAGCTCTGTTCACTTCCTAAAAACATGAGTCTATGTATGGTTTAGAGAAAACCCGATGTGCAATAACCTATATAGAAGTGGTACATTGGGAACTTACATGATGTGTAAAGCTTACACATCTTGTAAATGTAGAGTTTTTGAATTTTCCCAAAAAATGCATCACCTTGTTGAATTTAACATAAAAAATTTCAACATTGTGTAACACCAGGTGACCTATCCTTATAGGATATGAAAAAAATACACAATTGGAAACATGTACATGTTGTCTATTGTCATTGTTTCCATATTTCTGCATCTGAACCCCTCCACACTCAGTTCATGCCTCCTCAGAGCACCTGAATCCAAAGAAATAGGAAATGAGTCAGAAAACATGGATCTATACCCTAAAACTAGATAACTATTTAAAAAAAATATCATTCTCGAGAATCCAAAACCAAACAAAGAGAGTAAAAAAAGGGTATTCCGAATAGACACTTGGTGAGATACTAACCAAGTATCTCTCATAATAGGATATCAATAACCTCACTCAATGAAAAATTTTAAAAAACAAGACAAAAACTACCACCAACTCCTAAACACTCTCTGAGGGGTACATAGATCTCAAATGGGTGTAAATAAACATCAATAAATAAGATGAATCCATCTCAAAAACAGTAATTTTCAACATAAATATGAAAAACACATTACAATAAAATAGATAAACATCAAACAACATGGGGTACTGAGTACGCATATGTTTCTCATGTTCCTATGTACTCTTCTACATGCCACTATTTTGACACAAGACATGAACCAAGGAAATAAAACTCCCATGAATCACTGTCTCCTAGTAGTTTTAAATATCTACAACCTCCCCTTAATGGTTGCATTATCATTAACATCAATCTTTACCCAATCATTGACATGAGAGTCTTCATGATGTGAAAAAAGCATCTATGAAATGTAAAAAACATCAGCTATCTATATCATCTTTGGTGGAAGTGATATTTGAAACACCATGACTCTAATATGATCAAACATCTCAAAAAACCCAACAAATTGGGAGGGGGGAGCTTACTCCTGCTACCAAACCTTCACTTACCATGATGATGAGTCACCTTTAAGAACACAAGATCAAAATAGTTTAACTCCATTGATATCCTCCTATAATTAACACAAGATTACATATGATCCTGCGCTACCTTCATTCATTCATGAATTACCTGTAGTATCTATGTCGAATTCTATTCCAGTTTTAGCTCAATAATTACATGCTCTCCAACCCTAGTCCACCATAATGAAAAATGAAAACGTTAGTCATAGAAATATTCAAATGTGTACATTAAAATGATGGAGTGGAAACTATTATTAAATGAAAAATAAATCAACGTTAGGTGACTCAGCCATGAACTACTAAAATTTTAGACCAAAGGAGGAAACATGTCATCAAGAGTTTGGATGGTGTACTCTACCTGACCATCCGTATGTGGATGAAAATTATTACTAAGGAATAACTGAGATCCTAAATCATGGTGGAGACCTATCCACACTCTGGATGTAAAATGATGATTTGGATTAGATATTATCATCCTTAGGACTCCAT
The DNA here is from genome assembly GCA_963277665.1 of Viscum album. NCBI lineage: Eukaryota > Viridiplantae > Streptophyta > Magnoliopsida > Santalales > Viscaceae > Viscum > Viscum album. Next base: position 805,432,726 of record OY728148.1, read on the forward strand.
GGAATCTCACCCCCACCTCTATATACTTCCTCAACAAAACCTCCTATGATATCAACTCCATGATCTCTATAATGTCGGATGATTCTTTTAAAATAATAAATCCACTATCACCCATATAGAATTATAGCCTCACTATGATTGAGGTAAACCTATAATGAAGAACATCAAGATATCCTCCCACTTTTACTAGGGAACATCTAATAGCAACAGAAAACCATCAGGAATATGGTACTCGACCTTCATCATTTTACAGTAAAAACATCGAGAAACAAAGTATGCAACTGTATGACTCAACCCAGGACTCCAAAATTGAACTCTCAATGATCAATAAATATATGTCATACTTGGATTTAACACCAAATTAGAACTAAAAAAATCATAGATAACCATCTCATTAATCATCTTAATAATGAAAACCAAACCCGGGAACAATAGCTTATTTTGCCTATCCTCAAACCAACCATCACGATCATCACCAAAAACAAATTGATCTATCCCAAACACCACCTCAGGATCCCCCAACTGGGACCCTCCACCTGCTACAATTATGATGACTACACTTTAATTTATAATGGATAACCTTTTCCACTAACCTCTACCATATCTAGATTCACAATGGAGAGATATTCTATCACTCTACAAGAATCTACCGATTCTTGAACGACATTAATACCTACCTTATTTATCTTTCAAACCATATAAAAAATCATGAAGTCATAAACCTGTAACAGTTACATCAACTAAAAATGATGAAATTCATGTCATGATGGAGAAGAAGTACCTCAGGCTCTTATAACTAGTAAAAACACAATATTTTACACGATGAGGTAATGTTTAAAAAAATTCAATGTTAAAAAACTACCACCAAATAAATGTCATCTGTGTCACATTTATTCTCATTGGAACATAACTACTAAGAACCGTTAAAAATAAAAAATCTCCACGGCATCATATCCTATCTCAATATATTACGCAAAGCATCACAAAAACCAAAAAATGGACTCCATTTATTTGATAACAATAGACCAGGGAGCTTACTAACATCTCCTTTAAGTACTCAAAATTTGTGTCAAATTATTCAGTCTACAATAATTCTTGATATCTCTAGGTCAATGATGATAGAGGAGTCAGAACCTATGATAAATCTGCTATAAACCCCCTGTAATAGGCTTAACGTCTAAGGATACTCTTTATAAACTCCAACATAATGTGGCTTGTCCAAGACACAATATATTATATCATTGAAATATCCATAGCTACTCCCATCTGGAACACAATATTCCCCATTAAACATATATCATAATACTAGAACTCACACTTTGACAACCTCAAGAATAGTTTCTTAGGATGAAGAACTCAAAAAATATCATGTAGATTAATTACATCCTCCTCCTCATAAACACAATACCCAAGGATAAAATCAACGAAAAAATACATTAACTAATCTAGGATTTATCTAAACACTGAGTTCATCAAACCCATGAGCATTTATGGAGAATTCATCACATCAAAAGATATCTCAATGAGCTTATAATTCCCATGAAAAAATGGAAAATAGTTTCCATGATATCTCCATCCTTCACCATCATATGATAGATAAGTCATCAAGAACAAATTGTATACCTTCAACCAATTGAGTAAATAATCAATCAATGGACGAAGATATAACTTCTTCACTTTCAGTTGGTTCAAGATATGGTAATCAATTCAATTCACAATCTTCCATCGTACCTCTTGAAGAAAAAACTAGTTCACCCTAAGGTTACACACACTTCCAAAAAAACCTCACTACAATATATCATTGATCAGTACTCATCTTTCTCGCAAATCCTAAAGAACCATCATATATAGAGTCACCGAGTTTGGAGACATGCCTAGAGGTATATTAATCCCAAAATTGATCTCCCAATGATGGGGTAATTCTACAACCTCCTTTGAAAAGGTGTCAGAGTTCTATACTATACCCCTAGGAAACACAAACTACTTAACCTACGATGAGCTCAAAATTAATTCATCCATCATATAAGATAATTATGGGACATGATTCATACCCATACAATGGTTTCAATCACTAAAAACACTACAAGATCACCATCAAAATTAGAAAACATGAACTTCCCCCTAAAGAAATCCATGATAGCCTACACAAAATATAATCAATCCATTTTGCAGATAATTTCTGATAGATGTATCCATAAATAATGTAAATATCTCTAAGAGGGGTTATTCACCAACTACATCTTAAAATCTATACATATTTTATTCAGGTCATCTCAACCTTCAATTGGTGTAGTCAATGCCAAGGGTAATGGAATCATATCTATCTCATGTCCCAAATTATGGATGATGGTAGGTGAAAAATAATTACATAACTCTTTAATAAAAAATTAATGAAACAATGTATAAAATAAACATAGAGTACCTAGAATGACACATGGCTCCCCTGTCATTGGAAAAACTAATGATTGAAGTAGACCCTGACCTTTTTAGGAACTCTTTGGCTCAACCGATGACTAAATCCATTGGTGTGCTCTACTCTATGAGGATAAGGGGCATATAGGGGTTTTATTCTTCATTACCCATATCCACTAAATTGATCAAAAGTAGGATAACACAACTAATACTACCTATGTAGAAACTCCCACATCCAAGGAACCTGAATTGGAACACCTAGAACACTCTAACTACACATAATGGTCAAGACCTCTCATTGTATATGACCTAGAACTCTACACGAAAAAACATGTGTATGTCCCCTTGGAAAAGGTCTGTGAGAGGAAACCCCTTTGGAAACAAGATGATGAGGGATGTGGCCTACACTTTTCTAAATGAAAGCACTTCTATCGTGAAAAATAAAAACCCCAGACCATTGGTCTACAATGTGAAGAATCCTAATGACTTACCTCTTATAATTATTTGGTTTTGGCCACTATAATATCAATATCATCTACTCTATATACCACCTTGTGATATGTCTTTAATATAAAAAAGGAGACCTAGAATTTGTTCTCAAAAAAATAAGCCTCCTTGAAGTGCCTCTATTTGACATCCTCATCTATCATTAGGTTTGAATGATATCATAAAAGGGACCTAAAACAGATCCCAAACTCTAGCATGATGGAACTAAAATGTCAAAGTGCAATCATTTCTTGTTGAATATCCACCTTTACAGCCAAAGAAGGAAACTATTCTCCGAACTGGACTTATAACATCTCCCAAGTGACTTTCGACTCCTTGCGATCCATGAGAAACAAGAACCACCAATACCTAACATCTCCCAAGAAAATTATCTTAGAAAAGAAATGTTATTCCTACTTTGGACAAGTTATTGAACATAAATCTTTATCAACCTCCTCTAACTAGTCCTCCATGACTGAATCTGGAATATATCCCACATTTTTCTAAAAATTTGTAAATGAAAATCTTAGAGTGTCCTCCTCCATGTTTTGTTGTTATAAACCTCTACTCAACGGCGATTTGATGGAAAATCCTACTGAATAACTTTGGAATGAAACAGATATGGAAATCCACCTAGATCCATTCATACAATGTGAAAAAACTATTAGATCTCATAATCCAAGAATAGGTAATAAATAACATTAATTAGATAATTATTGTATTATCTTGTTGAGGTTTGAAATTATCAAATGTTCTACCCTTTTTAAACATTCCCATAAAGAAAAATTATGCATGATCCTTTCTTAGGTATCTACCCAACCACCAGTACATTTAGTATTCATAGTAATCTTAAATATCCATTAATCAGATCATAGAGGTACCTAAATACCTATGACTGAACCGTTCTCACTTTTTTATATCACTCGCTAAAATTTTATGAATCTTTTTACATACAACCCCATGAAACCTCACATGTTCCAAACTACATACTCCATCCTATACCTCTACCTTAACCTTTTATACCACCCGATCTTGACCCCTCCCTATAAAGAAACATTAAAGGAAAAAGATAGATAACGACTTCTTGAGTCACGCCTCTAGTTGACCTCGTGTTGGAGACTACCACTAAGGGTATAAAAAGCACACATATGAAATGAATTACCCTGTAAGATAACATTAAGAATAGATATATAATATTTATACACAAATCAACCCCTAATTATACACATATAAATATATAAAAATAACTCTTAAGCGTAAACATGAAATTTCATACAATATTAAACAACTAAAAGGAAAACAGAAAGTACCTAAATGTAAGGATGAAAATTACAAAAAATATAGAGGCCCAATCATTTTATACATTAACATTACATAACTTTTTTAGGATACATAATACATTACAAAAATATGTTCCAAAGGAAATGTTATTTTAGTGCCTTTATAAACATGGATACAAAAATAGTGGTACATGAGTGAGCTATATTATCTACATCTAGGTTCTCAAAGACATTAAACAATCTTATACATATCATAACTCGAATATATATTCATAAACTAGGGAAGGAAATATAATAATTAGTGAGCTCAGATGCTGAGTAAGTGTAAATAAGTGAGATATGTATGCATAAACTTGAGAATAAGGTTATGAGAACATGATTATAACAATAGAAGATCATAACCCATATATTTGAGATCATAGTCAAGAATTGTAGAATAAATATTGGCAGTTCATAATACATGAATCATGAGGAATTGAATAAAATAATACATGAATGAATAACATAGGAATAAAACATTCAATTGTGGAAAACACATAAGTATAGAAAATAATTTCCATAGTAGTAAAGGAATCACTTACAGGACCCTATTAATTATATGGGTTCACTCCCCCTACCATCTTAGATGTCATGGTTTACTCCCATAACCATATTAGATTTATGAGTAGTGACCCCATAAAATCTTGGTAGTCATGTTTTACTCCCATGGTTATCATAATTGTATGAGTTCACTATCCATACCATATTGGTTGTCATGGTTCACCCCCATGTCCATTTAGTATTCAAGGTTCAATCCAAATACCGTCCTAGTCTATCTCATGTGATATAAATCACTTCCCAACACATTGGAGGGATTTATAAGTCCCACCCATCTCAAAATGAAATCATACATACATGTTCCACAAGAAAATAAAAAATAATATCATTACCCACGAAATTAATTGGGTATCATAAAAATTTAATCCTATAATATCCTACAAAAAATATTTAGGTTTCATAATAATTTCATCCTATATTAACCAATGAATGGAAGTAGGCTTCATAACCATTTATCATGGTATAACCTGTTGCATAGAAATCGGTTTCATGAGAATTTACACCTTAGAATAAGAACATGATCCATAAATATATAAAACACAAAGGAGAAATTAGTTTTCATAAACCTCATTCCATAAAAACATAAATCCTTCAGAGAAATAATATGAATAAATCCTTTGGAAAATTTTCCATAAAATAATGACTAATAAAAACAAATATTTTCTTAGATGGAAAATAATTTTTGAGATATCTTGTAAATAATTTTATTGGCAAAAATATAATTTCTTATTTGGAAAAGGATTTTTAAAACATAGAAAATTTTGAAAACCATTTTCAATGAAAATTTATAAAATTTTGTTAATATTTTTTGAAAAATATTTTCCTGGAAAATTTATAAATGATACATAAAAATATTTTTAAAACGGATTCCCTTGTAAAATTACAAAAAAACAACTTTTTAAAAATTGTTTTCATTCAAAACCACTTTCAAATAATGAATTTATAAATTTTAATTGAATAATTTCCCTAAAAAACTTTTTTATCTTGTAAAAAAATTCAATAAGCTAATGATAGTCACGGCGGTGGGTAAATCCATATAGGTTGAACATTCCCTTTTCACCATAAAAATTATATAAAAGATATTTGATCATAAAATGACAAGAGAATTTGTTTTTAAAAGTAATTTTTGTTAAAAAATGTAAAAAAATAAAAAATTTCTTTTAAATATCATTTGATAATATTCTAATAATTATGTAATACCTTTTAAAAATATGATTTTGATGGAACATGGATTTCTTTCCAAAAGGATAGGTAAATTTAAACTTTCATAAAAACACTTTCATGATCATATGATGTATCAAAGAGTGAGAAAAATGTTAAAATTATTTTTATAAAACATTTATAACAATAAGGATATAACAATCATGAGATATCTTGAGATATGGATCAAAATATTTCATCCATATAAGAATATTCATAAACAATCTCGATAAATGATGATATTGTTTCAATAAACTCTTACCACTTGGTAAATTTGAATCATACTACCCATTAAAGAAAATGAAATTAAACGGATCCTAAAATATCATGAAAAATAAGGATATTAATGATATAACTTATCAATTATAATCATATAAACCTCATTAATGAACATAGGTTGATAACAAAACATGTGTCTCAAAGAAAGAATATTGAGGCAAAATTGCTTTACGAATTTGGTAAATTTTCAAAAAAAAAATATTTGAAAGATAATAAAATAGATATGTGAATAACCCTAAGTTTAATCATAATAAATTTTCAATACATTAATTGTAATTATATATACTAAAAAAAATAAATTATTGATGAATTAGGATTGTATCTCACCGAAATAAAAAGTGAGATGAAATTCCCTTACATTAGGTTAGGAATATCTTCAAAATCATACAAAACCACAGTATGATAAATATAATATTCTTATAAATATTTTATAGAAGATTATTATTATGTCTAATACCATATATGTTTTTATTATGAATTTACATTACCCTCTTATTAATGATTCCATTTTATGGTTTTGCTTTTGGTAATATCCTCTTTGTCTTTTACGTGTCTCATAATCTGTTAAAATTTTTGTCCTCATACTTATATCAGGATTTAATGAAATCATGTCATGATATATATATATATATATAATTTATCTTCTGTATATATTTATTTATAATAATTTATAGTATATATTAATATGAAAATAAATAATCCGTTCATGGAGAGGATAAGCCATACGTACGTATGAACATTGTTTCCATTTTTATTTGTAATATCGAAAGAATAAAAGTAATGGAAATATGTGTATATATACATATAATATAATTAAATACGAATTAATATGCCATATATATTATATAATTTCACTAAACACATCCTTATTATATTCCATGTAGTGTGTGAACGAATCACATCGCTTTGAGGAGGTGGTAGTCCACACTTCCCCAAATGAAATTATCGCATTTACAAAAAATGAAAATAATGAAGGAAAGAATTATATAATTACTATATAAGTATAAATATATCATAAATATAATATATATAATCAAAAAATATAGTGTCCATATTAATTTCCAACCAATATAGGTGATAAAGATAAAACAAACAACATTATTCCATGAGGCGATAGTTCTCCGAACACAAGAATGGCGAGTTCGTTATACATTAAATGGAAGTGTGTTTATGTGAAGGTGTAATCAATATAATTAAAATATATAAGTATATTGATGATATTTTGGTGTTTATATTATAATTTAATTATAATAATTTATATGGTGGATAATGAAAATAATGGAAAGGAGCTTGAGGAATGACGTTACCTCTTCTTTGAGTAACACTTTTTGTTTTTCACCAAAGGGATTCATTGGTTGGATTTATGCATAAATGGAGGATTAAAAGAAAAAATAATGTATTTTGGGATGTTTATTTTGTATATAATGGCTTAAAATTAGTGGTTTTAGAGGTTTTAATAAGGGAGATAGGAGGTAGCCATTTATAGGGATGAGGGGGAGACATGCTTAGCATATTTAAAGGCAGGTTATGTGTTACCTTGTCTGTACCTTAAAAAAGACTTCAAAAAAATCAAAACAAAATAATGTAAGGTTTATGGTAGAAATATTTCCAAAAAATTTGTTTTTTTAAATGTGTATAGGTTTTTTGGGCCCTTAAGATTAAGGTTTATTCCCTTGTTATGCTAAATTTTACCTTAATCATTATGATTAATCTTAATCACTTTCACTAATATTATTGGTAAAATATTAAGTTAATATGATTATAATATAAATACCAGACTTATTAAATTGTTTTATGTATATATTTATAAATTCAATTCATATAATTCAAAAAATTATGTTTAATTCTAATCCTCCAGATGTGGCAAGAATGCATGTTTTTAAGTGTACTGTTCAACAGTTATTTAAGATTTCATATATAAATTCCATATAAAAATATTAAAATGACTTTAACAGGATTAATATATGTATAAGGTATCTAATTTTTATTCAAAAAAAACATAAAATATAATTTAAATATATAAATAAAGTATATGAAAATGTGTTTTGGAATTAAAATTTACTACTTTTAACTATTCAACCAAAAATTAAGTTCCTCATTAAAATACAAAACACTCACCCTAACATAATTTAGACATTATGAATAAAAAAATTATTTTTATTTTACCAAATTTAATTTCTAATTTTTTTTAAATTTAATTTTATTATTGTTCATAGAAGGACTTAAAAAATAGTTCTGTTGATAAAATAATATTTTTAAACATTTAAAGACTTTCCCAAAAATAATTTTTTTCATTATAACCTATATAAATAATATATTAAAATTAGTTATGACTATTTATATTACTAAATTTAATGTCTGGGTTATAATTATATTGTTAAAATATTTTTAATAATATAATGATGTTTTTTCGAAATTCAGTGTTTCATGTAACACATGCCAAGTGATTATTTTGTGTAGCGCAAGCTAAGTCGGTGTCACATGTAACACAAGACAAGTTGGTGTTGTGTGTAGAGGAAAATTATTTTGGGTTATATTATAATGAAATATTAACATGGTGCATCATACAAAGTAATAATAACATGGTTATTTCATATAAAACATGCTATATTCATTGTTTCTTGAAATGAAAAATATAAAAAAATAATAAATTAATTCCAAAAAAATATATTTCAAGAAAATGCATTGAGTTACATTAAACCACCCATTAAAATTATTTTAGCTACAAAATTCATATGGGTTATCAATTTTTTTATTCTTTAATGTTTATTTCATGTAAAACCACATCATAAAAATGAATAACAAAAACATCATTAAAAAGGATGGAAACATAATAGTTACCCAAAGTAACACATAAATAGTTTTAAAAATATGAGAATATAGGTGGGAAGTAAAAACATAGACATGGAAGAGGAATATAAGTGACATGTTTCTAGTGTAGAGTGATAAAGAACTTGGTGAGGAGAATGTAAACCATCACAATTCGAGAAATCTTTGATGATATAAGGGACCATTTGATTCCTCGAAAAAGAAATTACTAGGACAACAATTTTGGTTTCAAGAATTTCTCTCTATTGATGACGAATTTTTAGTATATGTTATACTTACATGATTTTATATACATTTCATATGTAAAATATCACCCTTTGGACATGTCTATAACAATTTCAACTTCACATATTTCTCTAAAAAGGATGGTGATTTTTTATTCCTAAAGCACTAAATGATTTTTAAATCCCCTATTAGACACACTATATCTCTTTAATCACAATAAAAAAATGGTTCTTAGAGGAATTTTTCCAAAAACCATAAAACCTCTTGTGCTGAGATAATATTTTTATCTCAGAAACATCGTCTAAAGTTTAACATAATGTTTCCCTAAATGTTTAACCTTATAAACAATCCGAAAGATGAAAATCCAAAACGTCATAAATAAGGTAATTATAAAATGTTATCATTTATCCCACATATATAATAAATTTCATATTTATTTTCACATTCAAAACATTTGAATACCCTAATAATATATTCTATAGAAACATGATAATAACCAAAATTACTATAAATCATTTTGGAATCCATGAATGCTTCGTCATTATAAATATTTCTAGATATATTCCATAAATCCAAGAAGTTTTAAACATAATCATTGACAATATAAACTACTTCTACAAATAATCCTTCATTAGTTTGGTGGTAATCAGTACCATCGAATTTACTTATTCATATCCAATATATCGTTATCCATTATTTCAACATTATGAATACATTAAGGTTTATCTTTCCTTAATAAAAAAACCTTTGCATGAAATATCATCTCTACCTAATAAGTACCATTCAACATATCATTTCAAATAACAAATGAAAATCTTATAATGAAAATACTTATATATTTTATGATCCGTATAATATAATCATTGAATTCCAAAACATATACACTTCAATCATCCAAATTTAGTAAAAAAACATTAATATAGTTCTATAAATTTATTACATAATAACTATTTAATATAATATGAAATAAAAATCATGTGTTAACTTTTATAAAATTCAATTTAATAAGGCTTATCGACAATACTAATAGAATAAAACATTCCTTTTATATGTATTTAATGGTCTCTTCATCATCTGTATCAAACAAATTACCTGGAAAAAATTATTAATTATTTTCATGATCCTTACTCATAGGAAAATAATTTTCATAAGGCCCATATATTTCACTTTTAAAGAAGCCATCTATTAATAATACCTTAGGGAGGTAAACATTCTCACCTGCTGTGTTGATTCAAATTTTCATTTTCCATTTACAGTTAATTAAATTGTGACCTTATTTTCCATAGTGAAATCACATTCCTGTTCCACCAAGACATTTACCATTAACCAAGTTACTTTTGTTTCCCACCATTGGCGTAAACCAAAAACCATAGAGTAAGAAAAACTTATTATAGTGAGGACCACATAATAATGAAAAACAACATATAGGGTGCATAAATTATGAAAGCTTCACTAATCTATGAAACATAAGTTTTATACTAAGTTATTCAGAGAAAAATTATTTTTAAATCCATCATGATTGTTTGGGATGAGTTTTTGGATTCAAAAATAATATCCTTTTTGAGTCTCAAACTTGGTATGAATCAAGAACCATCATTATGTAATAGGATAGAATGAGTCAGACCCAACATGCCTTATTCGAGTTTTTACTCTAAGGTATATATGTTCTAGAGTCACATCCACTTGTAGTATCTAGGTTGGGTTAAATTTCTGGGAAACCACTCATCTAACCTTTACCAAGACACTTGTAAATTTCCATATACATTTCCTCATCCCTAGTATTATCCTTAGAGACTTCTTGAGAAATATCCATATAAATATTCATAATGATATCAGAAAAAATTTCTCTTCCCAGTTTACTGTGGTTGTCCAAACCAACTCTCTAATAAAAACTATATGGACCCTATATTTACATAAATTAAAATCAAATAACTCTTTTAGAATACATAATACATTACAAAAAATGATCCCAAAGATCATTTTAGTTTAGTGCCTATAGAAACATGGAAACATAAACACAGGTACATGAAGGAGCTACATTTTCTATCCTAGGTTCTCCAAAATTAGAACCTCTCTTATAAATAGCATACCTGGAATGTATGTTCATAATATGGGAAATGAAACATAAAAAGAAGTGGGATACGATGCTCAGTAAGGGTAGATAATAGAGATTTGTGAGTATAAATAGGAGCATAATTGTATGAGAATGTGATCATACCTTTATAATATCATACCCTTCATATCAAATATCATAATCCGGAATCATTGAATAAATATTGGCCATTCATAAGGAATAAATAATTAGTTATTATAGAATATAATACAAGAATGATTAACATAAGAATAAACATGGAATTTTTTACAACACATAATAATATATCATTTTTTCCATAGTAGAAATAGAATCACTAACAAAGCTATCATAATTGTATGGGTTTAATACCCATACCATCTGAGTTGTCATGGTCCACTAACATGGTTTTGTTAATATAATTATTTCACTCCCAATACCATCTTAGTAGTCATGGTTCACTCATATGGATATCTTTTTAGTATGAGTTCACTCCCTATACCATATAAGTAGTCATTGTTCACTCCCACAGTTATATTAGTCATCACGGTTCACTCCCAAGACGATCATGGTTTATCAGATGAGATATAAATATTTCCCCAATGCATTAGAGATGATATAGTCCCTTCCCACATCATAATGAAATCATACATACACATTCCACATGATCATAAAAATCATATAATAACTCATAAAATGAAATAGGTGTAATAAACATTTAATCATATCATAACATGTAGAAAATATATCGGACTCATAACAATTGTATCCTAGATTAACCCATGAATGGAATTGAGTTTCATATTCATTTATCAATGTATAATCCATTGAATAGAAATTGGTTTCATAAGCATATAACCCATTTAAGTGGAATGAGATTCATAAAAATATAACCGATGATGGAGAAACAAGTTTTCATAAACATCATACTAGAGAAATATAATTCATTTAGATAATGAATATGAGTGAAATCATTAGATCAGTTCCTAGAATCGAATGAGTAACATCAATAGATGTCTTCTTAGAAGAAAAATGATTTTGAGATGTATTTAAAAAATATTTCTTGAGGAAAATATAATTCTTTCTTTGAAAATGGATTAATAAAACATAAAACCATTTGAAAACCATGTTCTTTGGAAATAAATTAAAAACATAGAAAGAAGGAATAAAAGAATTTTGAAAATGTTTTTCCTTGAAAAAATATAAAATAAACTAAAAAAAATCATGAAATTCATTTTCCTTGAAAACTTATAAATGAAGCTTGATTTTTTTAATATTGTTTTACATTACAACATATATTGTAATCATTAAAATATTTTCAATCCCATTTTCCATGAAATTTTAAAAAAGAAAATTAAAAACACTTTGGAAACTGTTTTCCATGAAAACATATAAAATATTCATAAAAATAGTTTGAAAATATTTTTCATTGAAAACCACTTTGATACAATAAAATTTCATAATATTAGGAAATAATTTTATGTAAAAAATGTCCATATAAAATTGAAGAATATTCTTTAATGGAATTATGGTCATGATAATGGGTAAATCCATACATGGTAAACATTCCTTTTGCACTGCAGCAATTTTAGAAACGTTCGTCTACTAGAAAATGACCAGAATATTCCTTTGTAAAATTCTATTTTGTTTAAAATTGTAAAAACATGGGTAAAAAATTATTTTAATTATCATAGAATAAAAGTATAATATTATGGAAAAACATTTTAAAAATAATGGTTTTGAAGAAACTATGATTTCTAACTAAAAAGAGAGGTAAAAATATACTTTCTTAAAAACAACTTCCTGATCATATTAACTACTAAATAGTGGGAAAATTGTACCATTACTTATATATAACATGAAAAAACTGGTTTTAAATTTTTTTTAGATTTCTTGAGAGATTGATCATTTTATTTTATCAATTAAAGCATAATCATAAATATTTTCAATAAATGATGAGATTGTGTCAATAATCTCTTACAACATGGTAAATTTGAATCATACTCCCCATGTAAGAAAATATAATTATATAGAGCTTAAAATATCATTAAAATAAATATATATATGATATAAAATATCAATTATAATCATCTAAACCTCATAAAATAACATATGTTCATAACAAAACATATGTCTCAAATAAGGAAATGTGAGAGAAAATTATTTTACAAATTTCTTATCTGTTGAACCATAAAAACCATGAAAGATAGATCATAAAATGGATATGTAAATATAAATACAATTAATTTTAATAATAATATACAAAATTCTTCGAAATTATATAATCCACAAGAAAAGAGTGATGAATAAGGCATGTTTCTCAGAGAAATAAAAAGTGACATGAAATTATATTATCTTATGTCTTGTATCTCTTCGTACTGGTACAGACCTCCAGTGTAATAAAATTAATTTTATTAATAATGTATTAAATAGACATATTATTATATTTAACACTATATATAGTTTTATTATGGGGATATATTTACCTCTTATTAATGATTCCATGTTTAGTTTTATCTATGAGTAATATCACATTTTTTTTCATATGTGTCCTAATTTGATATATTTTTTGTCCTCATAAATATATAATGATTTAAAGAGTGAATAATGTTAAATAAATATAACGTATATTAATTATATATTTATTTATAATAATTCATATAAGTTATAAATATTAAATTGAATACACCAGTCAGGGAGATGGTAGGTCGTACGTATGTATGAATGATGTTTCATTATTTCTTTATAATATTGAATGAAATAAATTAAATAACACACACATATATATAAAATATAATTATAATAGAATTATTATGTCAAATATATCAAATATATTCACTAAACACATCCTAAATATGTTCCATGTAGTGTGTGAACAAATCACAAAACTTAGAGGAGGTAGTAGCCCACACTTCCCCAAACGAATATATCATATTTATAATAAATGGAAATAATGAAGATAGGATTAATATAATAACTAAAGAAGTATAAATACATCCTAAATTTCATATATATCATAGTAAAATATGTATTACATCATAATTTACAAACATGAGAGGTGGTCAAGGTAATGAGAAAAACATAGGTTCTGGAGGTGATAGTTCACCGTACTCAAGAACGCTAATTTTATTACCCATTAGATGGAAGCGTGTTTAAGTGTAGGGAGAAAAAATATAATACAAAAAATAATATTAGATTTAGGATATAGTTGTCATTATATTCATATGGAATATGAAAAATTATGGTGTTGTAGAAATAAAATAAAGTGAAGGAGTTTGAGGTAGGATGTTACCTATTCTTTGAGTAACTATATTAATTTTGTTGAAAAGGTATTCCTTGGTTGGATTTTTTCCAAATGGGTGGATTCAATGTTTAATGGATTTTTTATGTACATTTTTAATATATTTTAAAACTCAAAGTGGTATGATATGTGAGGATAAGTGGGGTAGGTGGTGGACTTTTATAGGGAAGGGAAGAGACATATTTGGAATTTTTTAAAACATGTAAGGTGTTCTAGTGTTTTTACCTAACAAGGGTCATCCAAAACAAAAAAAAAACTAAATATTGTAAGGTTTATGGCATAAATATTTCCATAAAATGGGTTTTGGACATGCTTCCATATCATTTTGGTCCTTATGTTTTATTTTTATTCCCTTGTAAAGCATAATTTTACCTCAATCTCTATGAATAATCTTAATCATTTGCACATATTTTTTTTGGTAAAAATTTAATTTGATCATATTATACTATAAATATCATAATGATTAGAACCATGTATTTTAATTATTTCAAATTCATTTGATATAAGTGGTGAGATTATGTTTAATGATAATCTCACAAATGTGGTTAGAATGTGGGTTTTTAAGTGAGAATGTTCAAAAGTTGATTAATCTTTAATATTTAAGTTAATATAAAAATATTCTAGTGACTGACATTAGATTAATATATGTATAATTGATCTAATTTTTCTTTAAAAAAAACTTATAAAATAATATAACAATATAAATAAATTATACAAAAAATATTTTATTAATTCAAATTCTTTATTTTTCACTATTCATACAAAAAATGATGTTTCTCCGAAAAATATAAATAATTCACCCAAATATAATGTCAGAATTAGAAATAAAAAAATGATATTTATTTTAACATATTCTTTTTCTAAAATTGGCAAAAATTAATTTTATTATGGTTCATAGAAGGACATAAAAAAAATTTCTTTTGGGAAAATAATATTTCAAACATTTAAATACTTCACCAACAATTATATTTTTCATTATTAGAATTATAAATAATATTTTAAAAGTAGTTATTATTGTTAATATTACTAAATTTATTTTCTAGGTCATAATTATCATTCTCAAATAATTATAACATTATAATTATCTTTCGTAGAAACTCAATGTTACATGTAATGCATGTTAAGGCAGTGTTGTGTGTCACGCGTTCTAAGTCGGTGTTGCGGGTAGTGCAAGGAAGGTTGATGTTGTGTGTAGAAAAAAAATATCTTGGGGTATCTTATAATGAAATAATAACATGTTTTAGCATAAAATTCATGAATTATGTAGAACATTCATATAAAACAAGTTTTATTTAGTTTTTTGTGAAATGAAAAATATAAAAAAAAGTAATTAATTAAAAAAAATATATTTCACTAATACATGGGGTGTTACAAAGATGCCCAAAAATCACCTTCAAAACCAAAATATAGTAATATCCTGGACTATCTCAAAATATCTATAGTAGACCAAAAGTGATTATATATATATATATAGGATGATAATAACATTACACTATGTATGATCCTCCCTAGAGCCCCTTGTGCAAAAGATAATGAATGATTCGTAAATCAATGTTAACAAACATGAATCTAACTCCTCACCAAAATAGGTATACTATGTTCTTAACAATACTATATACAACTCTCACCATGTATCAAATACAAGTTAAAACAAAATATAATAATTAAACCTCAAGGGAACCCCGCTCCCAACTCTGTAATGGTTTTCCACATTACCCTAACATCGAACATACTGAGCCATTTATCTCCAAAATATGCCATCCTGAAGAAACATGGTCAAGGAATCAAAAACATGACCCTCATGCATCACATAATCTTATCATCATATATCCCATCACCATATGTAGTATCCAATTTGTTTTTCAAAGACACTAAATCCTAAATGATGTGTACCAAACATCATGCATTATATCTCAAGAAATCATAACTCATAGGCCATGTAAGTAACATAATACATCACAACATATACCCATCAGACCTATAATAATCATTTAGATACTAGATCTGGTGACACAAGTCTTTGAAATAAACACAATCCATCACAACCCTCTACACACATATATGAGATAAATAACTACTATTAATACTATAAAAAGTAACTACCATGAGAATAGAGGGGTGTTAGAGGGGAATTTATCCATCCATCGTGCCATAGGGATGTTGGGGAAAACACCCACCCCTTGTCCACAGGGTTATAGCTTCCCAAACAAAAAATTAGTGGGGTATTATAAAAAAAACATAATATATAGTATTTAATATATCTCAAATCCACACTATATCCATTACCTATTCATAGACATAACTACAACTAAAATTTCTTGGGCTCCTAGCTTCCTCTAATAAGACTTGATATTTTATAAAGACATTAGAAATTAATATATCTACATTAATTACTTCTTTCCTTCTTTATAATTTCCTTATGTTAATTAATTGATTATAAATTAATTAACTATAACATTATTACACATTACATTACACTAATTGTTCGAGTAAAGTCTATTTCCCTCCAAAAAATAATTCAAACCGAGTTCACAGTTTTTCAAGAGTAACTTCTCATTGCATTCAAGCATCAACTGAACTAATGGTATAAGAAATATTAATTCATTATTATAATCATTCCATTATATAGGTAGTCTAGAAAAACCATCCTACGATTACAACTTGATGAAAACATGCCCCTGAGAATATACAACTACCTTAAGTAGTAGGTAACCGAATGTAGAGAAAACTAGAAACCTAGCCATCTACCATTAAATAGATTCATAATAGACAATCCCAAATCATAGCATCACATCAACATGTAATACAACATTTTACCCATTCCATCATCTATGGTTCCATACCTAACAACCACATTCATTTCCTGATGCATCTCATAATCACAGGCACCCACCACGACTACGCCATCTATGCCTACCCCATCTATAAAAAACCATCCATATTTTGATCAACCATCCCCTAATCATATCACATTCATGACTCCTCATTTCAAAACACATTGTGTAGTGAATCTCACATTTAGAGATAATCAAAAAAGTAGTAGTAAACAAAGATGTATATCCCATGGGACAATCTAGGTCCAGAAAAAGGAATCCATCCATTAAACAAAAAATGATCACTCATGGGACTAAAATTAAGGCACTCAACCTTTTCATGTAGATTAGAAATTCCTTCCCTAAAAAGTTTCTTTATCACACAACTAGTACTTATTCAATATTGAAATAACTGATTTATTTGTAAATGTTTATCACTACATGTAACCTAAGGAGTCAAGATATAAAGTGCTAGAAAATTAATTAAACAATTAATTTAAACATGCTTCAGATCGTACAACCATTCTCATTTATCACCACTTTTCAATTATTATAAAAAACATGAATAAAAATTATTTATATTATATATCAATTCCATTAATCACGTGTAATATTAAATTTAAATAAAAATTCCATCCCAAATAAATTTTATTATTATCAAAATACAACAACCACAAGAATACAAGCATGCCTCTTTATTCACCTTATATTTAATTATCAATAAAATTCATATTTAAAATCTTTACAAATTTTCACATTGTACTCCAATCATAATAAAATTCTAAAAAAACATAAACATGATATCACACTATCTTTAAAATAAAAAGGCAACACATCATAAGTGATTATTCAATATCAACATGTGATTTCTAACCAATTATTTATTAATATGGTTCCATCATTTTTATGTAAATTCAATTATCATATAAAGGGATAAAGACAAACAAATTTTTGATTGTTTATAAAAAAAAGAGATGAAATGAAACCCCTACCACAAAGGCATCAATGTTCTTCACATGATAATAGAATAACATCACAGATCTCTAATCCCCTCCCCCGTAAGGAAAATGTGATCTCTTAAAGATTCCATACCAAAAAATAACTTAAAAAAGGAAAACACTTTATAATTTCAATGATCATGATCTACATCAAAGAGATAAAAACAAGAGGAAATAATATAGATCATAGATAACCCTCTAGAAAACAAAGAACGAACACACCTTGGATCACCAGAAATAAAAGGCAGAAAAGCGTTTGACTGATCCCTATTAAAGGGATCCCTAAATGATGGAATGGAGTGATATTTCCAACCTAGAAATTTGAGTAATTTTACGGATTAGATAAAACCCTAATCATTGTAGCCTTTTATAGGTGTACTTCATGGGGAATTTACATGGTTTGCAAATATTACACATCACATAAATGTTGAGTTTTTATCTTTAACGGGAAAAAACATCACCTCTAGGAATTTAAACCTAGAAATATTCATGCCATGTACCACCTTGTTAATTGGACTCAGAATCAATGAACTATGAATACAAAACATAAAAACTTACATGCTATGTATTCTCTTTATTTATATCTTTTTATAGCCAAACCTCTCCAGACTTACTCCAAGCCTCCTCGGAGCACCAAAATACTCAGAAACACAAAACTGCTCAAACTACATGGATATAGGTCCTTAAAGGAGACTATAATACTACAAAAAATAGTCACTTATAATTCCAAAAAACAACGGTTTAATTATTTTACTACGTAACTTATAATCCCATAATGAAAATGTGTGTAATCCTTATACAAAGGGAATGAAAAAAAAATTTCCTTCCAACCAAAGACAGATATTCCTACCAATTAACCACAAGAATTGGTTGGTATGGATTTATTTGGACAATATAGTGCTTCTAGTTAGGAGATAAAACACCATTTCTATGTTATTGTTGATGATTAACAAGGATATATAAGGTTGTGTTTCCTTTCACAAAAAAATTAATCTCAAACCTATTTTTCAAAATACTCAAAACAATACATAAACATTGTGGAAATACTATAAAAACCATTAGAAGATATCATGGATGATATTTTAAGAATCATGAATTTTAATCTCCCTTCTTATAATATGGTTATACTCACAATTTATCTATACTTTAAACACCTTAACAAAATCACGATTCCAGAAAATTCCTAAACTATACAATAAAAAGGAGACTTAGCTATATATTTTTGGTAGAAAGATATTCAAATGGATTATTATTTAATTAATATAATTCATATCAGAAACATCTTGAAAAAACCTTCATATGGATTATGTAAGGGTAAGAAACCCAAAGTAAACTACATTAGGGATTTTGGATATGAAGTCTACATTCTAAATACAAAGGAAAACATTAATAAAATTTCACTGATAACTATGAAATAATTTGTCTTACTTATCCAACCATGTTTAAATATTATAGATTATTTAACAAGAAATCAAAAGTTGTGGATGAAACATTACAATTCAATTTTGATGATGCAGATCTTCCTGAACTCAAACCTTCTATAGAAAATATTAATGATGAATTTTCAAATGTTAATATAAATAATAAATCTAAGGATTTTGATATCTGTCATTATTTACATGATAAATATTCTATCAGATGACATGAAACCTAGAAGATTAATTAGAATAAAAAGGTTCTTCATTATCTAGAACCATTATATCCCTAAAAACAATCCCCTAGATATTGTTTTTGGAGGCATCGATAAAGGAACTCAAACCTTATCCTAACTTAGAAACCAATTTTAACATCAAGGCTTCTTTTCATTGGTTAAACCCAATAAAATCATTATATAAATCAATGACAAACTTTTTTTAATGATTATACAAGAATAATTGATTCACTTTAAAATAAATAACATCTTAAAATTAGTAGATAGACCCAATTACTACAAAATTATTCGAAATAAGTTGGTTTATAGAAATATGATTGATGAATCTAGTACTATTATGAGAAACAAAGGTTGATTTTTTTGTTCAAAATTGTATATCCAAGAAGAAGGTATTGACTATAAAGAAAACTATTCATTGATAGATAGACATGAACCCATCTAAATACTACTTGATTATATAGCACATATAAATTTATAACCATTGAAAATTTATGGAAAATGTCATTTATTAATGGTTATATTATTGAGGTTGTTTTTATTTAACAACCCTAGATTTTCGACTCCTCACATTACAAACCGTGTTTTCAAACTAACAAAATGAATTTATGGATAAAACAAGATCCTAATGATTAGTATGACAGGCACACCAATTTTATTATTTAATTTTTCATTTCAAAAACTATTATCGATCAATATTTATTTATAAAAATAACTTATAAATAAGTCTTGGTTTCATAGATATATGTTTATGACAATAATTTTTGTACTTCAAGAAATTCATTATGTAATGAATTTTCAAAACTAATGAAAAATTAATTTGAAATGATATTAATGGTTAAAATAAATTTATTTCTAAGTATTCAAATATTTAAAAAATAAAAAATAAATTATTTTAAATCATTTCAACTATAAATAAATATATTTATATTTTTGTGGAAAGGATTATTAAAGAGGAAGTAATAATTTAATCTCAGACACTTATAAATTGGATTTGATGAAACTAGGAAGATTAATTGACCAAACATTTATATAGGTATGATAGGGAGTTTACATTACATAACCACTATCCATATTTATATTGTGCTTAGTGTTTGTATGTGTTCAAATATTCAGTAAAATATTTGTGAATCACATTAAACTACTAGTAAATTAATTTTGTAATACCTCAAAAGAAAATCAATTTAGGACCATTATATTCTAAAGGATATGGTTTGGTTTAATTATCTATTCTGATGTTGAATTCTATATGTGTATGTTTAATCATAAAGGGTCCAAGGGAGAATATCATTTTTGGGAAATTATCAAATGTCATGGTGTAGTAAGAATGAAATTTATATTGCACTATCTCTGGAAGATGAATTCATAGTTATAGATAGTTGATGTTTATTTATTCTATAGATGAATCAAATATTACTAGACAATGGATATATATTCTGATATATCCCTATAAACAATGACATTAAATGTTCTATTATCCTTTCAAATAATCTTTTATATCATTCTGGGACAATCAACATTGATTTATGTTTGAGATATCATTTTCAAAAAGGAGACATCACAAATGAATTCATTAGTATATAACATCAATTTATATACATTTCTACTAAGACCAAAAACTATTAGAGGTTAAAGTATATCATAAATAAGGTAAGAATGATTGATTATGTTTAAATTATTTTGTTTTTAATTTATTTTTTATAATAATACGTTAGGATTACAAGTAATATTCAATTACATGATCTTCATTAATGATTCCATATGATTTTTTGTTAATTTTAGTATATTTCATTTTTATTACTGTACTTTATTGTAAATATATCCCTATATGATATTAATATCCCAAAAAATAGAATCAAAAGAATCATGTTCTTTTCTGACTTGCATTGAACTCTATTTTGATCATTCCTTTACTGAAACCCCAACCTACAGACACTTAAATATGAAAAGATAAGATAAATAAATTATTTGAGAAATATTCTATTGAAGAATTTTATTATTCCAAAGTATTAAATGAAAGAAAGAGTGAATATATAAAACAATTTAAGCTTCATCATATTCAATGTTATGTCACCCCATAAAAGGAAGTAAATATTAAATGGTCAAGGATTTGTTTCTCTAGTTTGTAGAGAATTACATTAATTGGATGGTCTGATTGAATTTTTTATGAAAATAAAAATTTCTATCCTTATTTAGTGAATTATTTTCATGTAAATAAATGTTTTTAAGTTATTGTTCTGTTACATATCTTAAAAATCATTTTAGATAGTATAGAATGTGTGTTTTCTTCAGTACATTGTAATGGGAATTTAAAAATACACTCTAAGATGAGTATAGGGATTACCAAAGCTTATATACCTTAAATAATCTTCATTTTGAGAATGGAAATGTGGTAGGTGATGTAAATAGTGATATAACATATTGATGGAATTATGATATTGAAATACTTGGAGAGTTTGATTAGTTTTTGAATTTCATACTGATTACAATAATTATTAAAAAGGATATTTTAGTTCTATTAAGAACCAAGACCTATTATTTTGTATTTAATGTTTTTTATAATTCAATTAAATATTCCAGGATTTTTTATGAAATGTATATTATGTCATAGTAATATTTCCTTGAGGTTTAACACTCTACCTTACCCTATGTTCATTTTAGCTATTTTTAACAAAATAGAAGTATTCTAAATAGAGTAAAAAATTAATTAGTCTTATGTGGTGTTTGTCTTAACCAAAAAATATAAAAAATTATAAAAAGAAGCTAGAATTCATGAAAAAAGTGATGGTTAGATAATGAGGATTATTTTTATGAGTACCTTAATCCTATAAGGAAACATACTGAAACAAGGGATTCTATGTATATTAGTTTTGATCCTGAATAGATAGTTGAGGCTAACTACTATTCTATTGATAATTGAGCTTAGGATATTGTTGATGTAGTTGAAGAGGCCAAATGCGCTTATGAAGATATCATGGGTTCTCTCATGGGCATATAGTTTCAACCGAATCATAATTCCTAATAGAGGATAAATCAATTTGTTAATATGGACTGACTCTTGAGGGGGAGGAAACTCAATGATCTAACCTATTTGGAAAAATCATTACTAACAGTAATAGTAATATTGATGATGATTATTTTGGAGATAGTATGCCCATGTTAAATATAGTGGGATCTCCTATTTTCAATTCAAAACATTATATATAAGATGCATCTCTTGATAACCCATTCTTTAATTTGGATATATCTACTTCTAGAAATGGTGATGGCAAGGATGATTATAATAATGGAAGTCCACATAATCTTGAATGAGATTCCTTACAAGTAAATTCCACTATTCTAGAGTCTGTTATGTTAAGACCCTATTAACCTATTCTAGAATTAAAAATCCTTATTTATCCTTTTATTGATATTTTACCAGATCATTTTGAATCTATAAAACCCTTTTCACCTTCTCCAATAGGTCATGACTTCAAAAATCTATTTCATGATGATCATTGTTATAATTAATCTCCCTAGACCTATTTGTAATTGAAATAAATTTAGATAGTTCAATTAATGAAATTTATATACCTCATGAAATCTGATCAGATTATGTTGGATCTATGTTAATACCTTTAGTTTTGGAGTATAATAATTTAGAAACTAATCCTTGTCTTACTCCATCTTCTCAACCTACAAATACTTCATCTGCACAAGGTCTCCCTTGAAAAACCATAACTCGTTCCATTCCATCATTGGTAATTATTAATTTTGATTTTATCCAATTCAATAATGATAATTTGGTTGTATTTATATATGTGTTTATCAGTATCAATAGTGAAAATAAGTATGACAAGTAAGAGGATGTTTCTTACACAATTGAGAGTGTTTCTGCTCATATTAATCCCATGATCGTTATAAAGATAGATAATATAGATGACGTTATTTATAGTTTTAGAAATTCGATAGAATATTTAAGAGGATTTGTTAGATCTATTTATGACAGTCTATTACATACACTTACTACACCAGACATGAGTTTTTTTCTATAATCATGAATCCTTCCACAATTTTTTTTTTCTACTTTACCTATATCTATTTATATAGATGATGATATTAGTATAAGACATGTGAGGGAGAAAATATAGAGTGTTCACATAATTATTAAGGGTATTAGAATCCATGTTCATATATATGTTTCTATACATGGTGAAAATCTCTATGAAATGGTTATATTTTAATTAGTCAAGGCTTCCAATGAGATAGAAGTAATTAAGGAACATATAAAGTATTATCTCAACAAATTTTACACAGTGATAAACTTGAATACTTAGTTTGAATTATTGAATACAGACATGAAAACTCACACTATGACTACAGTTTTCAATTGCATTATGGAGGAAGTTATTATTATGGAAACCCTACCAAATAATTTTATTTTATAGTAGGATAATTTATTAGATATAATTTAGCATGGTTCTGTAACTATGACAGAAATTACCAGGTTCTTAAACCCTATCATGTATATTGACAATTGTCTAATTCTATAACCTTTTTCCCTTAATATTCCCTTCATTTCACCTTTTTCTACCCCACCTAAATCAGTAGTCTAAAATTCAGTTTATTTATATACCTCTAGACAAGTTTTCTTTACCACTCCAGTTGCACCTCTTATAGGACCATTTTGTCTTAACCTACCTCAAACATTCCACTATGATAAGAATGTTATAAAATTTCTCATGATTCCAAGAGCTGATTCTACTCCTCTCCCTATATATCATCCTTCTATAATTATTGGAAAAAGAAAATCTCAGATTTATCGTTCAACCAAAAAATAACTAATTTAGATCACAATTAGGGACTGTAATTGGGGTTTTTAGTTAATTATTTTTTAATTTCAAGGAAATATTTATTATCAATTTTTTGTCTCATTTTTAACTTCACTTTATCTTCACTATTTATCATTAGTATTTATCTTTACTTTTTCACCAATTTTTTCATATTTTTTGATAATCCCAAAAGTAAGAGTAATATATGTCATGTTAGAAAACTCCATGATAGTATATTATTGAATATTTCAAACATTAATGGGTTCATGATTGTAGCATGTGTAGTTAGTAATTCTCGGACTTTTGATAATAATAAATTGGTTGATTAATGTCTTAGTCCAAAATTAATTTTTTTTAATAATCACAAATCATGTTTTTGTGTTTTTAATATATAATACATTTTATGAATGTGAAATAATTTTTTCATGAAAATTTGAATTTATTTTAAAAAATTAGAATAGGAAATCAAGATAATCAAGAAAACATATCAACTGTATAATAAAATATGGGTTGCAAATATTTGAAAAGGTACCATACTGACAAAAAAAATAGATACATTGACAATATGACCAATTAATCGACTATGATTAAAATATCACCTAGTGTAAAGTGAACAAACAGTGAACTGATTGAACTAATGAAGTTTTTGATCAACCATGTGAAGCCACTTAGAACTCTGTCAAATTTTTGAAAAGGGATCATGCAACCAAATTTCCAATTGGATGAACCACATGCCTAATTAACCAACAAAAGAGGATCTATTCTGAAACCTTTAATTCAATAAATGAGTGTCCATGGGACCAATAGGGAAACATGAAGTAACCAATTGTGATATAATTTGATCATAATTCTCATTAATTATTGGAGTTACCACACAATTTTTACCAAACGAACACATGCAGAAGTCAGAGAGACTATATGAAAATGATGTTATTTTGAAAAACTATTGGACTTATTATTATACATCTAACTACTAAGAATTTATGTGAAGAAACAGTACGAGAGAGTTAGATTTTGGGTAGGTGTTAAAGAGGCCACATGAGGAGTTGAAGTGACTTTGTGAGGTAATATCATCAATGTACTGAATCAAATGTATGTTCAAATAAATAGTCCATACTACTTTTCATGGAATCAGATCAGTTTTTCTTTTCCATGAATTGGAGCCATCATAGATGATCTGACACAGAACACCCAAAAACACCATGTCAAATATAGGGATTATATTTTAATCAAATATTTCAAATAATTATTGAATAATATTAAATTTTAATTTAGGTATAATTATGGATCATGTTTTCCATATTGAGTATGTGGATTCATAATGATGAGTTTCTATTTCATTTTTTTAGAGGAAGACATATTTTTAAAGAATACAAAGGTCAAATAAAATATAGGTTGGAAAATATAATTTTATGAGCATGAAATATATGAACTACCCGATAGATTATTATTATGATAACTTGTTGGCATGATATGGTAACATACTCTTGTATTCACAACTAAAATATGAACTAAAATAAAATATTGAGAAGAAATGAATAATCTACAAAAAAATGACCATCATTATTTTTAGACATTGAATTATTATCACTTATCATTCCCAATGTTTTTATTACTTCGGAGTTATGCTGTAATTTTCTATACATGTATTTGAAAAAAATATCATATAGATCATTGAATAATACTTAGATAGTATTACACTATTTCTATTTTATTTCTACTCCCACATAAACATTTCCAATGAATGTGAATTAGTAGGTATAACCTTGGGCACTATTGTATGAACAACCTGATCTAGGTTGTGGATAATTTTTGTATTCTTGGAAAACATGCATGGGATATGATTAATTTCAAGTAGATAATTGTATGTATTAGCTTGATATTAAAGCTATTGTATTTTTATTCAATTAGGCATTTCAAATTTCTATATCATGTATTTAAAAATATTT
Source organism: Viscum album (assembly GCA_963277665.1). Taxonomy (NCBI): domain Eukaryota; kingdom Viridiplantae; phylum Streptophyta; class Magnoliopsida; order Santalales; family Viscaceae; genus Viscum; species Viscum album. Next base: position 805,459,625 of record OY728148.1, read on the forward strand.
TTCCAATATATTTTTTGAAACTAAAATTTTATAAATATATTTTACATGTGATATTTTTAGAATTTTATGTGAGTAAAAAAAAATCAATAGATTGGGGTAATTATACTATTTTTTTAACAGATTTATGATCAAAATTATTACAGGATATTCAAAATCACTAAATTATATATACCTACCGTGTTATTAACTAGTTAATTTTAGAATATTGGATTTTATTTTAAAAATTTTTTAAGTGAAATTTATAATAGATACATAATTCACCCCTCTTAAGAACATCACTCTGACCAATACTCGGATAAGTAGTAACCATTTAGATACATTATACCTAGTTTAAATTGAATTTGTTCATTGGAATGCTATTATAAAATACATAAGAGTAAACTTGAAAACTAATATTACGTTGGCTGACATCCCATTCTATTAGCTACTGCACAATTTTAGTACAATTTTTAGTAGCCTTTAAGGGTTATCAAGTATTGCTAAAATAGTGAGATAATGGCTAATGTATGGTTTGAGAACTATTTGGGGGAATTATGAGAGAAATATATTAATAAACGACTATCTTGGGGCATTTAATTTTTTATTACCTAAGTATAGTATAGTTTTTTATCCATTAGAATCTATTTTAATGAAGAATTTTCACGAAATGAGTTTTTCAAATTTTTCTGATCTTATGAAAAGTTGATCTTTTAATTGATTTTGAGAAATTTGTATTAGAAATCAGTTTAAATTTTTTATTTTAAAATAAACTGAGAAATATGGTGATCATTGTGTGATTGTTTAGACCTAGTACAATTCTATCATTTTTTTGAATTTTTTTCCACTCTTCTTCCACTGGCTAGTAGGAGATAGATTCCTTTATTAATCCATCTCCCACCCTCAGTTAAAGTGAAGATGTGAGGGTATTCCTAATTAATGCCTCAATAGTTCTACCCTCCTTCATGTGTGTATAGGGTCACTGTAGATTTTATGATTAATCTGGGAAATCACCAATTGAGAATTTATATTACCTAACAATCAATTGTTCATGTCACAATATTGTGCACAAGACGAGAATCTCCAAGAACTCAAAACCCAACCCAAAATTTTTATATAGAAATGAGATTAAATTTTTTTTGGAAGGAGATATGGACTATTGACCAGGTAAATTAAAATTAAAAGAATATAACCCTAATAGAAATGAATCCAGAAATAAAAACCAATATAAGGATAAAAACTAGTTAAAATAAGAAAGAAAGTGTTTTATTTATTTTATTATAAAAACAGAAACATAGAAATTGTTTTAGCTTCACACATTCCCAATCACTAAAAAAATACCCCTCTATGGAAGGGGAATTTATGTTTATCTAAGATAGGGAGGACATATCATGAATGGAAGGAATTAAAAAAAAAAGAAAAAAGGGAAATAAATCCAAAAAAAATTTCATACAGAGCATTCATCACTGATCAATCTATAGTAAATCCCCCAGGCCACTATTTACAGTAATAAATTGAACCAGGGATGCCAAAAATGGGGAAATAAAATAATTACAGGTACATCTTGATGTTCCACGTGTAACACCCTGAGATTTTATGAAATTTGTTTTTATGTCTTATGTTATATGAAACACCAAAGGAATCTTTCACAACACACAATACTAATTGGGCTTGCATTACACGTAATCACGACCTTCCTCGACAACGTGTGTAGTACGCAATATCGGGTTTCACTAAACAACGATATATTATCATGGAATAGACGTTATGAATAGTATTAACTAAATTATTAATTTTATAACATTATTATTCATCTTACACATTTTCTAGAACATTGTAAGAGAACAAAATAAATTTTTCGGGTAAAATCCGTATTTTTCAAAAAATGCAGTTTTGCAGCCTTTTGATATTGCACTCACATTAAATATAGTTTTTGACATGTTTATAAGTTAAATTTGAAAAAATAAAATTATTCTTTAGAATAAGTATATAAAAATTTACTTTAGATAAATTTTGGACACTTTTCTGATAACTTTAATATTTTGATGAATAGTAAAAATAAGCTAATTTTTAATTTAAAACAACTTTTTTTCATTCAGATAATTTATATGGTTAGATTATAATATTGAATGGTTTTAAAGTATAAATATAATATATTTTTACCATTTAATATAATGTATGTCATTAGAATTAATTTACATTGAATTCATAGGTACTAACATTTCAATCTTTGGCAATGTTTTAACTTCTAAAACCCGTTTTCATAACAATGAGAATAATTTTAAATTAATTAATGAAACTTATGTGTTTTTAATTTTAGAAAATATTTTCCATATTTTTAATCAGTTGGTCTAAATTATGTTAATAGGCTACATTTAATTTTTGGCCATTATGAATAGTAACTACAGAAAATTTTATTTACCATAGTAGAAGGTAAATCTGGTAATTAAGGGTAAATATAAGATTATAAAATTACCCTAACACCTGAAAAAATCCTATTGGATGAGTAAAAGTCAACCCATATTGCCTAAGGGCTGGGATATATTTATTTCATGGACTTTTGACCAGGAAATAATATAATTATTATTAAAACCAAGGAAAGTGACAATATGCCACTCTCTTAAATCTTGTAAGTATAACAATTTTAATTTACTGATAAACATCATGTAATTTCCGATATAAATAGTCTTTAGAATGATAATAAAATTATCTACATGATATGAATTTATTTAGAATTTATAGTGATTAAATAATTATCATTAATTATGTCACAATAGTGATGTTGAAATTATTTTATTAAAATATCAAATAAATGGTATCAAAAATATTAAAATAAATATTATATGAACTATTTAATGTGCTCCACTAATTTTCTAGATAAATATGGAATTTTATTAATCTATTAAAGCTTTTAGTTATAACATATCTTCTGTATATATTTTATTTAAATTCAAATAAATGAATAGTGTCAAAATTGACACTATTGTAATTTTATTAAAATAACATATTATAAAATTGTTTAAAAATCACAAAAATATTTAAAAGTTATGAATTAAAATTTATATGGTCTAAAATTTCAAAAAGTGTAAAATTATTAACAATTAACAACACATATGTAGTTATTTATAATAATTTAAAATTTAGAATATTATTACCACAAATAAATTTAAATTGATAAATAAGGATAAATCAAGTTGATAATGTTTAAAATAAATTCCTAACATGTCTTAATTTTATTGGTTGATGAGATTACAACCCTATATCATCTAATATTTGGATATTATTCATTTTGGAAGTTTTTATGTGGGGTTGGGATTTAATATAAACTAATATTTCTTATATTTCCAAAGGTGCCCATCTCCTCCCTTATAAAAGGGCATCTCTTACCTCTCCTCCTCACACCTATTTTAGCCTTCAAGATCGTCCAAACCCTTCCCATTTCACTTACACACTTCCTTAGAAACCTACGAGAGGTACTGGTCTTTTCAAAAGACCAACTCTAGTTCCCTAAGAGATTGTTTAAAGGAGGCAATTCGGGAAAGAGGTAATACCTTCTACCGTTTTCTTCAAGTTCCATTCTTATTCTACTCCCTCTTCATTAGTTGTTTCATTATAAAGTAGTAACATCAGTATCCCTAATATACTGATATTTTATTATAAATATGAAACAACCCTATTTCACATCTTATCCATCCTATGATAAACAAAATCACCGCACATGTGTATGTACAGAATACCGTCTCCACGCCGTGGTGTAATATGTTTTCCACCACCACCTTAATTGGATGTGTATAATGGTGAAAATAAATAAATATATATTATTACTTCCAATTGGTATTGATTATTAAATATTATACATACACTTCAATATAATTCCATGATCATGGGAACCATATTATCGCTCGTGCGTACGTACGGCCTACCGTCTCCACGAAGTGATACGACTCGTTCTATATGATCATCATTGAATAATGATTAAATAAATGAATTGAATGAATTAATATGATATATATTATTTTAATAAAATTCTGTATTTGATATATCTATATCTTATAAAGATTAACAAGAATTTATTCGACAAAACACCCATAAGAACATAAAGCAATAAACACCCGAATAACAAGTAGCAATGAAATATTACTACTAAGAAGATACAAATATGGCCATATATGATATCATAACAATGAATATGATTCTATAATAAGTCAATTGACATTATTTAATCCATATTATTGGAGGTTCGGATTCATACGAAGCATATCGGACCTAAGGTAAGGGAAAATCTCACAATCTCATTTTTATACGAGATTGTTTATACTTCAGAATTTATTGGGGAATATTTATAATCCAAATCCATGTATCATCAATATGTAACATTATTTCCATCCACCTACATTTGATTAAATAAGATTTTACCCATTGGTGAGTTTTTAGTAAAATATATGAAAGGAATGTTTTTTCTGTTTTAGAACGAGGTACTTTTTGATTTTTTCGGCCAAAGTATGAGAAGAATGATATTTTTAACTTATATGGAAGGAAGGAATTTTTAGAACATTATTTCCATGAATATTACTTTAAAAGTTTTCAAGTTTATTTTTAATCAAAATCTTTTAGTTTAATATTATATGAGATTTTAAGAAAGGATATTTTTTTAAAGTAGAAAGGATATTTTCCTCAAGAATGGAGTTTAAGTGTTTTATCAAAATTATTTTCCATCTAAGAAAATATAGGGTTATGTTTCTATCCCTATTTTTACATTGATTTGATTATTTTATGATGGAATTATTTTTGTGATGTCCTTTTATCTTATATTGATTATGTTATGATGACATGATGTTTAAGATTCCCATTTTTATTACATGGGTTATGCTATGATGTATGATTTATGATTTTGTGGCACACATAAGAATAGTTTAATTATGAGATGGGTGGGACGTATATCTCCCTCAAATTCATTGGGTAAAGATTTATAGCTCATGATATTGACATGGCTGGAACGACAGGTTAAACAAGTTCAGTTAAACAGGACTGAAACGAGGAGTGAACTCAGTTCAGAAATGGACTTTTTCCGCTAAGATAGTCTTGGAAATGAGTCTTGACTACTAAGAATTGATTTTCTATGATTATGTGTGTATTCCACAAAGCATCATGTTTTATGTTATGATTATTGGGATTACATTTCACTTCTATGATTTATCCCATGTTATGATCTCTTTTGTAGGATAAGATTTTCAAAATGTTATGTTCTTATGAATATGATATGTTTGATATTTCTTTTTTTACCCTTACTGAACATTTTATCTCACCCTTTTGTATTTTTTCTTTTTACCAGGTCAAGAATAAGTATATTAAGTAGGATTTTCAAAAAGGTCCTCTATATATGATGAAATAAATGGGAGACAACGTAGATGATTTATGAACCAGTGGTTTATGTTTCCCAGCTTCTAAAGAAACTATACCTATACGGTCCTTTCATGATTTTGTTATATGTTGTAATAAGTATGCTTCAATTTTGATGTAATAACCATGTATGTAATGTATGGGTCGTTATAGTTTGTATCAGAGGAAAGGTATAGTCAAACTTTGAAAACTAGGATGTGAAATCCTTAGTAAGAACCCTAAGGTTATGTCTAAGCATAGGTCAAAATCGTAGTGTTTTAGAAATGGCCATAAACAAACTATGATAAGACCTTAAGTGTGAAATTCTATTCTTTATTATTTGGATTTCCTATTATAATTATTGTTTCTCACACTAGTCTTCTTGGTTTTAGTCAATGGCTGAAACCTGAAGGAACCATGTTAATGGGGAATGCGAAGGGCAATGCAATGATTGTCCCCATGAGGAACCAAATGTTATGGGAGATGGAATGAAAAATCTTGTAGCCATGCTCACAGAAGTTTCTCAAGATATGAATCATGCTGGACTTACAAACGATCAAAGGAAGGAGCAACATTCTGTTGAATCCTTCATGAGGCAGCGTCCACCTTCATTTAGCGGGTCTTCTGAACCATTAGTGGCTAAAAAATGGATCAGTACCACTGAAAAGATATTTTCAGTTCTTAAATGTTCTAAAAATGATAAATTCATCTTAGAAGTATATCGTTTGGAAGTTCATGATGATCAATGGTGGAATCTTATTAAAAATACAAGGCAAAGGGATGAAATTGAGTCCCTAGAATGGGATGAGTTCAAAAATTTATTTTTGAATTAGTATTTCCCTCATATTCTTCGAACAAAGATGGATAAGGAGTTTCTTGAACTAAAGAAAAAGGATGATGAATCCATTGGTACCTACGAAGCAAATATTACAAGACTTGAAAGGTATGCTTTCAGAATTATTATCCATCCTGAGAGTAAGATCGATCGATTCTTTAGTGGATTAAAACCATGTCTTCAAAGGGCGTTATCAATAAGGGACTTCAATAGCTTCGAGGAAATTGTTCGATGTGCTCTCATGGGTGAGATGGAGATTGGTGTAACCCATCAGTCACATGGATTTGATAAGAAGAGGACAATGGAATTCAAAGGAAAATCTAAAGACCACACTGAAAAGAAGATGAGTTTTCCCTTATGCTCAAAGTGTGGAATGAAACATGGAGGAACTTGTCTTAAGGGGACAACAAAATTTTATAAGTGTGGAAAAGAAGGTCATAGAGCAATTTAATGTCGAAATAATGGGAAGAATATGTCTAACGATGCAAAAAAAGGAAGGGATACACATAATAAACCTACTACACTTCAATGTTTCATGTGCAAAGAGATGGGGGAATTATGCCAATCAATGCCCAAATCCAAGGGTTGATGATGATGATCGATTTCAACAAACTCTTAAGGCCAAAGACAATGGAAAGTCACATGCAATTAATATTGGCGATGTGGAGTAAGACAACGAAGTGGTGAGAGGTACACTTACCATCCGCTCTAAAGTAGCAAATGTTTTATTTGATTTTGGATCCACCCACTCTTTTATTTCTGATGAATTTTCTAAGGGTATCACCAGATTACCTCGACAATTAGATGTTGAGATGGATGTGACAAATCCTAATGGAAAAATGGTTACATCAAAATTTTAATATTCTTCTCCAATTGATGTTTTTGGGAAAGTGATTCTTGAAAATATTTTGATCCTTACTATAGTGGAATTTGATGTGATTCTTGGCATGGATTGGATTTATTTATATGGATCTTATATCAATTTCAAAATAAGGGAAGTCACATTTCACATTCCAGATCAATCTATGAACATCTATCGATGCAAGGATGAACACAACCTTCCAGTGGAATTTGTTTTCCATATTATGGGTCTTGATTCCACTAAATGAAGGTTATTTATCACAAATGGTTGGAGAGAAACTCACAATTAATAATATTCCCATTTTACGGGAGTTTGATGATGTCATTCCGGAGGAATTTCCAGGTCATCCACCAAATCGTGAAGTTGAGTTCTCAATAGAACTCGTACCGGGTGCTTTTTCAATTTCATAGATACCTTATAGAATTGCCCCAATTGAGTTACAGTAATTGAAGAAGAAACTCCAAGAGAATCTTGATAAAGGATTTATACGCCCTAGTGCGTCACCTTGGGGAGCACCTATTCTATTTGTTAAGAAGAAAGATGGATCAATGAGACTCTGTATTGATTATCAAGAACTTAACAAGATCCCTATCAAGAACAAATATCATCTACCACACATTGATGACCTATTTTACCAACTATGTGGAGCTCAATACTTTTCTAAGATTGATCTTCATTCAGGGTATCATCAATTAAGGGTCAAAAGGGAGGATATACCAAAGACATCTTTCCGTACAAGTTATGGACACTATAAATTTATCGTGATGCCATTTTCTCTTACTAACGCCCCTGTTATTTTCATGGATCTGATGATTAGAGTCTTTAGAGACTATCTTGATCAGTTTGTGGTAGTCTTTATAGATGATATTCTTGTATATTCAATGTTAAAGGAAGAACAAGAATATCACTTGAGAGTTGTATTAAAGACCCTAATAAAGGTGAACCTTTATGCCAAATTTACCATGTGTGAATTTTAGCTTAAAAAAGTTGCATTTTTGGGTCACATATTCTCCAAAGAGGGGATATTTGTGGATCCAGAAAAAACAGAGGTTATAGAAAGATGGTCGAGACCAACAACAGTAACTAAGATCTAATGTTTTCTTGGTTTGGCGGGATATTACCGATGTTTTGTGAAATGTTTTTCAAGGTTATATAACCCACCCACCAAGTTGACTCGGAAAGGAGTTAAGTTTGTTTGGATGGAGGAATGTGAAGAGAATTTCAAGGATTTGAAAAGAATGTTATCTAGTGCACCTGTGCTCACACTACCTTGTAGTAGAGAAAGGTTTGTGATCTACAGTGATGCATCCAAGAAGGGACTGGGGTGTGTTCTCATGCAAAATGATATGGTGATAGCTTATCCCTCCAGACAGTTGAAAATCGATGAGAAAAATTACCCAATTCATGATTTGGAGTTAACTAAGGTAATTTTTTCATTAAAGAATTGAAGGCATTATCTTTATGGTGAAAAGTGTGATATTTATACTTAACATTAAAGTTTAAAGTATATTTTCACACAAAATGAGCTGAATATGCATCAAAGAAGATGGTTGAAGCTGATTAAAGATTACAACTGCTCAATTCATTATCAACCTGGGAAAGCAAACAAGGTGGCAGACGCATTAAGTCGACAAGACCATGCTAGCTTATCCATGATGAGGATCACAAAAGATCAAATATTTATGGATTTATAATGGATGGATCTTGGAATTATAATGGAAGGGGAAAAATCTTATATTTCTAAAATGAATGTTCAACCATCTATACATGTGAAGATTAAAGAGGAACAGAAAGAAGATGTAAAGGTACAAAAGAAGGTGAGAAATGTTCCTGAATTCAACCTTGATTGTAATTGGAGAATAAGGTTCAGGAATCGAGTTTGTGTTCCTCCCGTCCCATAATTAAATAAGGAGCAACTGTATGAGGCTCATAGTTCTTCATTATATATTCATCCTAGAAGAACGGAGATGTATAAGGACCTGAAAGAGTAGTTTTTGTGGGATGGCATGAAAAGAGATGTTGCTGAATATGTCTCTCGATGCATGGTTTGTCAGCAAGTTAAATCTGAGATAAAAAAGTCTAAGGGAATGTTATAACCATTACCCATACCATAATTGAAATGGGAAAACATCACTATGGACTTTGTCACTACACATCCTAAAACATCTAAAGGCAATAATGCTATCTTGGTTATAGTTGATCATCTTACGAAGTCGGCACACTTTATTGCTTTTAGAGAATATTTTTCTTTTGATCATATTCCCAGGATATATGTAAAGGATGTGGTAAGATTTCCTGGAGTACCAATTTCCATTCTATCTGATCGGGATCCGAGGTTTACCTCGAAATTCTAGCGAAGTCTTCAGCATGCTCTAGATACAGAGTTGAGTTTCATCACTGCTTACCATCCTCAGATAGAAGGTCAGTCAGAGAGGACAATTCAAACTCTAGAAGACATGTTGAGAGCTTTCTCTATGGATTTCAAAGGTGGTTGCGATCAACAACTACCTTTGGTAGAATTTTCCTATAATAATATCTTTCACTCAAGTATTTGGATGGCTACTTATAAATCCCTCTATGGAAAAAAATGCATAACTCCAACTGGTTGGGATGAGGTTGGGGAAAGAAAGCTATTAGGACCTGATGTTGTTGATGTGATGGAAGAAAAGGTCTGATCTATTCAACAACACATAAGAGTATATCAAAGTCGACAAAAAATCTATGCCAATAACCGAAGAAAAGACCTAGAGTTTGAAGTGGGTGATAAAGTATTCTTACAAATATCTCCCTGGAAGAGGGTAATGAGATTTGGAAATAAGGGAAAGTTGATCCCTAGATATATCGGTCTTTTAGAAATACTGGATCATGTTGCGAAGGTATCTTACCGATTGGCGCTTCCACCGATTCTCTCTCAAGTTCATGATGTGTTCCATGTATCTATCTTGAGAAAGTACATACCCGATCCTTCACATGTACTCAGCTCAGAAGTTGTACTGCTGGAGCAAGATATTTCTTATGAAGAATAGCCGATAGAGATTCTGGATCGTAGCAAAAAATTCATATGGAACAAGACCACTCTCTTGGTGAAAGTTTTATGGAGGAACCACCAATTAGAGGAAGCTACATGTGAACATGAGGATATGACGAGGGAGAGGTATCCTCATCTGTTTGTAATGAAGTGACGAATTTTGAGGGTGAAATTAATTTTAAGGGGGGTAGAATGTAACACCCTAAGATTTTATGAAATATATATATTTTTTATGTCTTATGATATACGCAACACCAAAATAATCTTTCACAACACACAATACTGACTTGGCTTACATTACACACAATCACGACCTTCCTCGATAGCGTGTGTAGTACACAATACTTGGTTTCACTAAATGATGATATATTATTATAGACTAGACATTATGAATAGTATTAACTACATTTTGAATTTTATAACATTATTATTCATCTTACACATTTCTAGAACATGGTAAGAGAACAGAATAAATTTTTCGGGCAAAATAAGTATTTTTCAAAAAATGAAATTTTGCCACCTTTTGATGATGCACCCACGTTAAATCTATTTTTTGACATGTTTATAAGTTCAATTTGACAAAATAAAATTCTTCTTCAGAATCAGGATATAAAACTTTACATTGGATAATTTTTTGATACTTTTCTGATAACTTTCATATTTTGATGAATAGTAAAAATACGCTAATTTTTAATTAAAAAAAACATTTTTTCATTGAGATAATTTATATGGTTAAATTATAATATTTAATGGTTTTAATGTATAAATAGAATATATTTTTACCATTTAATTTAATGTATGTCATTAGCATTAATTTCACATTGAATTCATAGGTAAAAACATTTTAATCTTTGGCAATGTTTTAACTTCTAAAACTCGTTTTCTTAACAATGGAATTAATTTAAAATTAATTACCAAAACTTATGTGTTTTTAATTTTAAAAAATGGATTCCATATTTGGAATCAGTGGGTCCAAATTATGTTAAAGGCTACATTTTTTTGGCATTATGAATAGTAACTACAGTTAATTTTATTTACCATTGTTAAAGGTAAATCGGGTAATTAAGGGTAAATATAACAATATAAAATTACCCCATCACCTGCCAAAATCCTATTGGATGAATAAAAGTAGACCCATATCACCTAAGGGCTGGACTGTATTTATTTCATGCACTTTTGACCATGAAATAATATAATTATTATTAAAACTACCGAAAGTGACAATTTGTCACTCTCTTAATTCTTATAAGTATAATAATTTTAATTCAGTGATAATCTTCATGAAACTTCGGATATAAATAGTCTCTAGAAAGCTAATATAATTATCTACATCATATGAATTTATTTTTAATTTTTAAGAATTAAATAATTATAATTAATTATGACACAATAGTGCTGTTGAAATTATGTTACTAAAATATCAAATAAATGGTTTTAAAAATATCAAAATAAATATTATATGAACCATTTAATGTTCTCTACTAATTTTTTAGATACATATGAAATTTTATGAATCTAGTAAAGCTTTTAGTTCGAAAATATCTTCTGTATATATTTTATTTAAATTCAAATAATTTAAAAGTGTCAAAATTGACACTATTTTTATTTTATAAAAATAACTTATTATAAAATAGTCTAAAAATCACAAAATATTTAAACATTATAAATTAAAATTTATATGGTCGAAACTATCATTAAGTGTAAAATAATGGAAAATTCACAACACATATGCAATTATTTATAATAATATAAAATTTAGAATATTATTACAACAAATAAAATTAAATTGATAAATAAGGATAAATCAAGTTGATAACGTTTAAAATAAATTCCTAATAATTCTAAATTTTATTGGTTGATTATATTACAACCCTATATTATCTAATATTCGTATATGAGTCATTTTGGAAGTTTTTATGTGGGGTTGGAATTTAATATAATCTAATATTTCCTATATTTCCAAAGGTGCTCATCTCCTCCCTTAAAAAAGGGCACCTCCTCCCTCTCCTCCTCACACCAATTTGAGCCTTAATTCTCAGCCAAACCCTACCCATTTCACATACCCACATCCTTAAAAACCTACTAGAGGTACTGGTCTTCTCAAAAGACCAATTCTACTACCCTAAGACAAAGTTTAAAAGAGGCACTTCGAGAAAGAGGTAATACCTTTTACCGTTTTCTTCAAGTTCCATTCTTCTTCTACTCCCCCTTCTTTAGTTGTTTCATTATGAAGAAATAACATAAGTATCCCTCATATACTGATATGTTATTATAAATATTAAACAACCATATTTCAACTCTTATCCATCCTACGGTTAATAAAATCACCGCGCGTGCGTAAGTACGGAATACCGTCTCCACGCAGCGGTGTAATATATTTCTTCCACCACCACCTTACTTGGATGGGTATAATGGGGCTAATAAATAACTATATATGATTATGTTAAAGTGGTATTGATTCTGAAATATTATACATACACTTCAATACAATTCCATGATCATGTGAACAATATCATCGCTCGTTCGTACGTACGGCCCACCGTCTTCTGGATGTGATGCGACTCATTCTATATGATCTTCATTGAATAATGATTACATAAATGAATTAAATGAATTAAGAGGATATACATTACACTAATAACATTTTCTAAATGATATATCTATATCCTATAAAGAGTAATAATAATTTTTCGACAAAACACACATAAGAACATAAAGCAATAAACACCTGAATAACAAGTAGCAATGAAATATTCATACTAAGAAGATATAAATATGACTATATATGATATCATAACAATGAATATGATTATGTAATAAGTAAATTGACATTATTAAAATCATATTACAGGAGGTTCAGATTCATACAAAGCAAATTGGACCTAAGGTAAGGGAAAATATCACAATCTCATTTTTTATCCGAGATTATTTATACTTCAGAATTTACTACGTAATATTTATCATCCAAATCCATGTTTCCTCAATATGTAATATTATTTCCATCCACCTATATGTTTTTAAATCATATTTTACCCATTGGTGGGTTTTTAGTAAAAGATATGAAAGGAATCTTTTGTCGTTTTTTAGAACGAGGTACTTTTTGACTTTTCCGGCCAAAGTATGAGAAGAATGTTTTTTAACTTATATGGAATGAATGAATTTTTAGAAAATTATTTCCATGAATCTTACTTTACATGTTTTAAAGTTTATTTTTAATCAACTTGTTTTAGTTTAATATTATATGACATTTTAAGAAAGGTAAAAACATTTCAAGTAGAAAGGATATTTTCTTCAAGAATGGAGTTCAAGTGTTTTTTCAAAATTATTTTCCATCTAAGATAATATGGGGTTCTGTTTCTATCCCTATTTTTAAATTGATTTGATTATGATATGATGGAATTATTTTTATGATGTCCTTTCATCTTAGATAGATTATTTTATGATGGCATGATGTTTAAGAATCCCATTTTTATTACATGGGTTATGCTATGATGTATGATTTATGATTTTGTGGAACACATATGAATGATTTCATTATGAGATGGGTGGGACCTATATCTCCCTTCAATTCATTGGGTAATGATTTATACCTCATGATATAGACATTGCAGGAACGACAGGTTAAACCAGTTCAGTGAAACAGGACTGAAACGAGGAGTGAACTCTGTTCAGAAATGGACTTTGTACGCTAAGAGAGTCTTGGAAATGAGTCTTGACTACTAAGAAATTAATTTCTATGGTTATGTGTGTATGTCACAAAGCTTCATGTTTTACGTTATGATTATTGGGATTACATTTCAATTCTATGATTTATCCCATGTTATGATCTCTTTTGCAGGATAATATTTTCAAAATGTTATGTTCTTATGAATATGATATGTTTGATATTTCTTTAGTTTACCCTTACTGAGCATTTGAGCCCACCCTTTTGTATGTTTTCTTTTCTCCAAGCCAGTAAAAAGGATATTAAGTAGGATATGCCAAAAAGGGACTCTAGATATGATGAAATAAATGGGAGAAAACGTAGATGATTTATGAAGAAGTTGATTATGTTTCCCAGTTTCTAAAGACACTATACCTATATGGTCCTTTCATGGTTTTGTTATATGTTGTAATAAGTATGCTTAAATTTTGAAGTAATAACCATGTATGTAATGTATGGTTTGTTATACCATGAGTGTTAAAGGAATGATATGAGTGGTGACAATATAAATGATCACCCATGTATTCATTGGTTACACAGGTTTCATGTCATGAATTCTATTCATGACATGAAAATTGTAGGGGCTTATATTTTCATGTAATTTTGCACTCATTGATTTCATTTCATGTATTTATTCATGTTTTATGTTATAAATAAAATTTATAACATAAATTTTTGTTTTCCAGTAGTTCTTTCTAAGTTACATCCTTGTTAATATTGTTTAATTTTTGAATTCTATCCTTGACAACTAAAATATTTTGATGTCATGCCATACCTCCATTTGGAATGGCACTATGTATGTTAAACAAGATAATTTAATTTTTTATTCATATTAAAAATAATTTTAGTATCATGAAATAAATAAAAAATTAAAAATCCTACGTGATTAGTCATTTAACTTTCACAAAAAAATATAGTTTTATTAATATAAGCCTGGAAAATATGACTCTTCCAACTATGCACAATATTTTTTTACCAAAAAGGATATTTTTAAGATACCGACTTCCAAAGAAGGGGTTTAATTGACTATTTTATCATCATTAAAATATTTTGTGGAATTTATTAAATTCAAATAAATTATTTTATTACAATTTATATTTTTATAAATTCTATTCTTTATAAAATATATATTTTATATGTGGAATGTATATTTTTTTATTAATAATATAAATAAAAATATATTATTGGGTGTATTTTAATTAGTATAGAATATAATTTTTATATGTGATGATATTGGTAATTTTGGTAGGAATAAATTATTATATATTATATTTTAAAAAGCGAGTTCTTGAATTAATTTGTTATTAATGAAATAATATTATTATTAATTGTGTTTTTCTATGTAAAATAGGGAAATCCATATTATTTTTTCACTCAATTTAATGTGATTACAAATTGTAGATTATTATCCCACCATTACCACCCCCAATGTTCATCTTCCACCATGATGACTCTAAAGTATGTCTATCTTTATCCTCTCCTTTGAAATTTTTTTTATTTCTTCTATCCTCTATTCTACCAATTCATGAAATCTTTAATGTCTAGGGTTTTGGTATTATTTGGGTTTTCTCCCTGCTAGGAAGAAACACTAAAATCCCCTAGCACACTGTCTATTTGAAGTAAGAGTGTCTATTTCCCTGTCTATCATACCCTGTTAGATGTTTTTGGTTAATCACATGACTCACTGGTAAGTGTTCACACTTATAGGGTTTTATAATGCAGTCTGTTCATTTTTTATGTTTATAATCTAATATGAAGGACTCGTTAGGAATTAAAGAGTTTTAATTAATGGGTAGTCTCTATTTGTATTTATTTATGTATTTTATACAGGTTGGAAAATTTATAAACATTTCATTTTTAGTGAGTAATGAATTTTTCAATGTTTCAAAAAACAATTGTTTTGAAATAAAATCTGTTTCTAAAGCGTATGTTTATTTCTGTTATTTATTTTTAATTTAAAATTTCTATAAAATAATTTTAGTAAAAAGGATATACAAAAAATTTACTTAATAGGCCTTCAATCATATTGTGCACTTATTTTTTTATGGAATTAATTGACTGGAATACTTTGAAATATCTAAAGAAAATTTATGAGAATTGATAGATTTAATTAATAATGAATTTTACAAGTCATTTAATGGTATGTAAATATGATTTACGAGGTTCACAGATTATGTAAAATATTTTTATCTTTAAAATTATAATTCTTTATTGGGGAATGTATTAGTTGGATTATATATGAACTATAAAGAGATTCATAATCATTGATAATGGGTAAGTGTCAAGGGAATACTGAGTAATTAGGTGGAAACCTAGGATAATTAATTTTATTACTACTTGTGTCACTCTACCCAGAAATTTATAGTTTTCATCAATTTTTATAATTCCACTCTGATATGTGATCTCACAAGATTACCATTAGTGGTGGATTATACTCTATCTAGTAGATACATCATTATTTTAAGATGCAACTCAAGATTTTAGGTTGTGAATACAAAATATACTTGGGATATATATATTGATTATTATGAGGATCCAATGGTGTCTTAACCATAGATACATAGGGAATATTCCATGATTTTTTTGTTGAGATTATATAATTTATTATACATTTTCTTATATTTTTTCTTCTTCTAATTTCTCATTTATTTAAATTTCAATATGCTATGTACTTTTATTAAATGTGAAAAGATTTGTTGAAATAATTATTTTCAAAATATAGTGAAATGGATTATTATTTATGGGTTTTCATAGATTAATTGGTGGTACCCTACTGGTATTCTCATTATCACGCCTTACACACACCCTCTGGTTATATATATATATATATATCATTTGTATAAAAACCATTATGTTTGTTAAACTTTAATCCATGATTTATTACATAGGAATTCACATAATAAAACCAAAAATATTGATAGGACCAATTTATTATGGATATTGGTACATTAAATAACAAATTAAAATATATGTACTATGATATGATTGAAAACTTCATTAACACACTGATAATATTCATTAATTAATAAAACATCATGGGATAAAACTTAATACTTATTGGTACTATATCTCAAGGATCATGATAGGAGGAGAAGATGTCTATGACTCTAGAGGCTCGGTTGTCTGGACGTTCACTGCTCATTTTGGATGCGACTCTATTCTACAGGCTGAAGCTCAAAACCTCCTCACTGGTCCCTCCCTCTGCCTCCAGGGGAGAATGTCCATTTTTGAAGTTGAAACTGACTCACTTATACGCCTCAATCTCCTTCTAGGAATTGGGTAGACTCCTTTGTTGATTTCCTACATCACCAAAAAAGGTCTTTGGATTTTATCCACCAAAATTTGAATGGTGCACAAACGGCGAGAGGGGAATAAAGTGGCATATCACCTAGCCACTCTCGCAGCTTATAACTCCTGTGTTTCCTACTTCTATGATCTGAACATTTTGAATCCTGAGGGGGTTAACATCATTATAGGGGTTTATCTTGGTTTTCACTATTTTCCCCTTATATTCTATTGTTTTCCCTTGCTTTTCAATGTTCTTTCCTTTTCCCTAATAAATAAATAACTGATGATGAACATAGGTCAAGGTTAAGAACCAAGAAATAAAAACATAAAGTGATTAATATAACATCCTATACACTAAAAATGGTATTTTATGAGAGTAAAATAATACCCAAAGAATTTTGGTGCTATATAATTTGGGGTGCACCCATCACTTTCATATCATGTACAAACACAAGTGTTCCACATAGAATATCCAACATAGGATCATATTTCACTAGATTTAATACCACGATAAAAGAGTGTCTAAGAATACATGGAATTAAAAAATAAAAGGAGTATAATAATTTTTATATGTATACCCATGAGTGTAAATGGGAATATTATTCAGAATAAAAAGGTCTCGTATCAAAAAAGCATAGTGAAATTTCATTAACATAATGAACGCAAGTAAAGATTCATAAAAAGGATGAATGGGAGAGGAAGAGGTATATAGTCATTTATAATTCATATATAAATAATTTGGGACATTGAAAACACATACCAACATTATTTAATGGGAATAGAATAAATAAAATAAAGTATAGTCTAGAATAATGAGGAGAAGGAGAGAATACCATACTAAATTTTAGTATAGTAGTGGCTTTGGTAAATGATATACTGGGGGGAATAAATTATAACTCATTATTATCAAATAAATTATAAAATATAGTAATATTTATAAGGTCATTAAAAAATTACCAAATTATATTTAAAGGATAAATAAAATGAACGTTCTTGAATTGGAACGAAGAGAGAGAAGTCCCACACTTTTGTTACGAAATATTAAAAGACAATTTTTGCGGCACAATGAGTGTACATAAAGCTTAATGTGAGGGACTAATGAGAGTGAAAGTTGTATATAATCACATGTAAAAATATTTTGTAATAGTTATTTAGAAAAAAATACGCATAGAAGAAAAAATGTAAATTAAGAGGAACAATATAAAAAATGTGGTTGAATATAAAGTTGAGTGTGCGATCCATTACCTTGAGTGGGTGATTGAAAAAGATTTGGACGAGATTATTACGAGATATGAGGAAAAATTAGAGGAATATAACAATTTAAGGTAAGATTATGGATTTTATAAAACTATATTGAATGAAGATGAATGGGATCTGAGGTGGGTTTTTATAAGAAATGAGTATAATTCATTATTATTTCCCAAACATAGGTTTCAGAATCTATAGGATAAAGTAATAAAAACCAAAATAAATCACCATTTTTTTAACCATGGTTTCTAAAAAATAATATTTTTAATTTTTTTATAATCATATGGGCCTAAATTATTATATATTTTACCCTTTTTTGTCGAAGTGGGTCATGTTCAAAATGAAATTATTTTAAAACAATAAAATATAATATAGGTTTTGGAGGATTCATAACGGTTTTATTAAATTTATAAAATAACCTAAAGAAAAAATAATTTAAATTAGAAAAATATATTTGGCCTTTTATATCTTTTATTTAATTCATTACATCACTTTTAGGACATTATGATGTCAGAATACACACCATATATTTATACTATATTTATTTTTTTACTCAAAAAATAAATTTTTTTAAAAAATTATAAAAAAATCAAAGTTGGATAATTTAAATGTAATTATTCTAAAAATAATATTTATTTCATCAAATAAAATTTCTAGACATTTTAATTTCCACTTTTTAAACAATAACTCACATTTATTGAGAAAAGAAGGTTTTTTAAAGTAATATGAGTTTTCGAACCCATATATCTATGCATTTGACATCATAAATTTTTTATTATAATTTTTATTTAATATATAATATTTAGTAATATTATTTAATAAAATTATTATTTATTTTAAAAGTTATTCAACTAAAAAGTATTTTCATCATTTTAACTATATAGTACCCCAACTATAATTTATGTTTGAACGCATCAAAAATACAATTTTCATCAGAATCATTATTTTATAATTTATAAAGTAATAAAAAATATGGAAAATATCATGTTTAAATAAAAATATAAATAATTAATACTGTAAGATTTTCATTGTTTCAATTCCTTTAAATTTTATTTTTACCCTTAATTAACGTATTTTTTTCCCGTGGCAATAAATATTTACTGAGGTTACTATACATATTGTTCAAAAAGTAAGTTGAACATATTACCTAATATTAATTATAATGATTGCTAATATTTAATCCATTTTATCATTATCAATTAGTAGTGGTGGGGTAATTTATTTTAATATAAAACCCTCAATCATATTGGAAATCAATTTTTGAAAAATTAATTTTTTAAGGGAAAGAATGATTTTACATTGACTGTGTAAAAAGTAATATTCATTATAAAAATTTTGATTATCAATAACAAATATATAATATAAACATATAATTTAAATCATTCCACATTAGGATTTATTTTATATTTTATTAAATTTTAAAAACATTATATGTTTTAAAATAATTTTCATAAAAATGGGCTTTCAATATTAAAAATAAACTTGTTATAAAATTTAGTATATGAATTATTTAAATGTAAATAATTGTATTAAATGTAATAAATAATAATTATGCCACATTTAATTAAAATTAATATAATAATGGTAATTTTTAATTATTTCATTTATCAAAATAATTACTATTTTAAATAAATGGGTATTTTTCAGTACTCAATAAAAAATTTATATTTTCTAAAAAATACCTAAACATCACATTAAGTTAAATGTAATATTATGATTTTAAAAAAGAATGTTAAATTTATAAAATAAATTTTCTAAATTTTATATAAATTAGTTATCATTTTTTTAAAAAAATATTAAAAAATCATTTATGAAGAAAAAATATTTTGATAAAGAAAATGAAATTACTCAAAATTGACTTATTATTTACTATGAATTTTTCAACACATTTATATGAAGCATGAAATTTCTATATAACTATATATATATATATATATCATAATGTGCTTAATAAAATTAATATCTACAAAATTAATGGCTCGGTTAAAATGGTCATATTCAAATTGTCATTGTTTGTTTGGGTTTACTATTTCGTATTGTATGTACTATCAAACACAGTTTTAATTTTAAAAAAATTGGAGTGTTACATTATCAACAATTTTAATAAATAAAAGCCTTGAAATTTCATCTTTATTTCTGAATGAAATGTTTAAAAACACTAAATTATCTTTTTTTTAAATCCACAACCTAAAAAGGGTTAATAATATATCCACTTGAAAATAGATAATGGGAAATAAAATGGTCACCACAAAACTACAATTCTATGTATGAGAACATTAGTGGGAAGTGAAAATATTGATATGGAATAAAACTAACAATAAATAATTAATAAATATTGATAGAGAACATTGTTCGGATAATTTCAATGACCGCAAAAACATAAATATTTTTAGGGTTAAAATACCATATATTAATATCATGAAAAAAAATTTGTTTTAACATTATTTTCCTAGAGTTAAGTATTTCGTTTAACATCTAGTAATATAAGTAAACATATTTTATTTATAATTATAATTTCATTCTTTGATAAGTTCCACTATAATCTCATATTTCCTCCAAACAATGAGTACTCAATATGAACATTTTTATTCATGAACGACATGAATAAGTTTCTAATAGATCACATAATCCAAAAATAAATAATAATATATTCCACATTTTTTTAATAAATCTTAACTTGTTAGCATAAAGTAATATAATATTAGTAATTAATAAACCCTAATATATTAATCTCCAAAAATCCATCAAATATTATAATGGTTTATCATATTTAATTCATTAAATAAATAATACTATATAAAAAATAACACAATTAAATTCAACATTATAGAATTTTATAAAATAACGTGTTTTCTTATACCCTTCAACTTAATCATACAAAAACATAATATAATTTTTCTAAAATATTCATTTATATTAAACCTAATTCATATATATACCTTAACCCGAGATAACATATCAATAAATATCATTAATCTCCTAAAAATAAAAAATTATTTGATCCTTCAATATTTTCTACCAATGTATCCTTGATCATTCTAAATATCTATCACATAAATCATAAAAAGTGGTATCAATGCATTTAAATGGAAAATTACGCTAAAAAATGTAATATAATGACTATTTAGGATTATCCAAACAACAAAAACATATCAATGGCTATCAATACATCAATCATGTGTTTTCTAAAAGAAAAATATACCAATAAATCACTTTTATAAGTCATCGTTACTATTCAAGATAGGTTTAAAATAATTTAAAAGTACTGGTAATCAGTCCTTATATGTTTAATGAATATTATATTCATAATATCATTGTTACTATCCTTATTTAACACAACTCTCATATATCAATACATAAATATTTTAATCCATACACTGCAAAAATTTTCATAACATAGGTCCTTAGTCTTGGATTCCACCCTTGGATTAGGGCATTGACTTTGATAATTCCCATATTCTCCACACATAATATATTGAACAAAAAAGGGGTAAATATTATGTAATTTATCCCCTTCCATCACACTCTTAAATTTTTATGGAAATAGTTTCATTTTCCCATATTTTCCAAACATAAAACACATTAAAGTTCCTTCGAAACATTTACCTTGGTGTCACATTCGATATTGTTGACACATAAGAAATAAAATCATATTTTCATTATCTTGTTTATCATTTGACTATCATTGATATTTTATTCACCTTTTATTTGATATCATTGGTCTTTTAACTACACTGAAGTTGTTAATTATGATTTTTGATAGCTAATTTAGCATAATCATAACATGTCTTACTTGAGCTCTCATCATGTTAGATATCTCAATTGGTTTGACATCTCATTGTCTATCACATTGGTTATTGACATGTTTCTACCTATTTATATCAATTGATTATAAGTAAGAGTAATTTTTGGATGAGTATTTTTAGACCATTAAAAATATTAACAATAATCCAATGATATAAAAGGGGTAATTTATAAATAAAAATTATATCCATAAATTATTAATCTCTAGGCATCTATATATATTATCCATTCTTTATTTTCTATCATTGAATCTGATGAATTTTTTTTGTTTTTTTAATAATGTTCTATTATAAGCTGGTATATTACCAAATAATATCCATTGGATGGGATAAACTAGGTGAGTATTAAGGCCAATTTTCATATACCAGTTTCCGGATCGATTCTCACTCAATATGGTGTTTTCAGGTGTTATCCCTAGGTACATATTTTATAGATCCACATAGACTATCAGTTTCCAATTTTTTTTTTATTTTTATGGAAACCACTTACTCTATACATTACCAAAAAATTTTGGAATTTTTTATTTTGTTCAGTCTTATCCCAATGGCTTTTTCTATAATTTTCTAATCTTAATCCGAACAATAAATATACTTTCCATTGATACAAACTATGAAAAATAATATCATTATTTCACATTAATTAATGTTATATTACATAATAATACAAATAATACAACCCTAATGATCAATTATTTAGGGGTATTTGGGAAATTGGTACATTACATAATGACGTAAAATATGGGTACATAAATATTATTGAAAATAACCTTAACATGCCCATATTAATCAGTTATTCTAAAAAATGATTGCGATAACATGGGGGAATATATAAGAAAAGGGAGAGTTATAAATACTAGTAATGTAATATAAAAATCACAACATGGAGAAGGTATTACATGTAAGAAAATATGAAATTCAATGGGAAATAAAATGGGTAAGAATAAAAAACATGAACAATGAGCCATGATATATCATGATTATATAAAGGCAACATGGGAATGTCTAAATAACTTCTAACATGATATTATAAACATAATTAAAATTTATTCACAATGAAATCATAGAATAATGTTATTAGTATAACCTATATAAACTATACAGGTAATCTCATGTGACCAAAACATTACATAATTCATTGGACCACTATATATTTATGGAAGAACCTGATGATTTCATATTATGTACATTCATAAGTGTGTCACATAGAGCATTCAACATAAGGTCACATTTCATTATTATTAATTTAAAAATCTAGGATCTGTAATACATAAATATTATTCCATATCAATGGATTATAATTGTGTCTAGGTGACTGCCATTAAGTGGATATGGTTATGGTACTCACAATAAAAACGATAGGCATTGAAAAATCGAAGTGAATTTTTGACTGCATAAGGATTGTACCTCAAGATTCAAAAAATAGTTTAATGAGATAGAAAAAGGTATATGATCATTTATAAATAATGTAAATATTAATATGGACATGTAAAACCATATATCAACATTATTAATTGTATATAAAATACATAAAATGAAAAATATTCATTAATTAAGAGTAGAAGGAGAGGATCCCTTACTAAAATTCAATATAGAAACATCTTTGGTAAATTCTATAATGAGGGGGAATAACTAATATTTGATTATTAAGACATAAATTTGTATGTATATGGATCTTTATAAGGTCATGGAAACATATCCAACTGATATTTAATGTATAAATATAATGAAGGTGCTTGAGTTGAAAAGAAAAGAGTTGTCCCTCACTACTGATATGGAAAATCACAGGATAGTTTCGACAACATAATGTGCATAAATAACTATACATGGGAGACCTTAATAAAATTTAGAGTGGTCTACCAACATATAAGTGTCAAAATAATATTAAAAGGGTTGTAAAAAAATATACCCAAACTAGAAAAAAATTAAATTAAGAGAGAAAAATAAATGATGTTCTTGAATAATGAGTTGGAGATCCCATACCTTGAGAGGGTGTTTCCAAAAGCATGGGAGGAGATATTTAATAGATTGGGGGAGCCATATTAAGAATATAGACATTATAGGTCATATTTAGGATGTGTGTCACAAACCTACCCAGGTACCCTGGAAATTCGATAACCAAGCGTACCGAGACACAGCCCGAAGGGCATTCACGATCCCCACGGGTCATCGACTAACACCTAGCCACTACAACATGAATGTGGAAATGAATTTTCTAGAAAAATTATTGGAATTAAGACATGTAATTCAATATGAATACATAATATACTCCTCTAAGAGTAATTTCCCATAATTCAACAAGTCATTAAAGCGTAGATTACTAAAACCCATGTAACAAAATAAGGGAAAACAACCCATGACACTATGGACATAAATTACCATGTCCATGGATCAATAGTTGGTTTCACCTCCTAGAGATCCTTCCCCGTTTCTCAAACCTAGAAAGTGATAATCCAAAAACACTTGAAGGAAAAATTAGTGCGTGACATAAAATTCCTAGTAGGGTCTCACCAAGGATTGAATATCAGATTAAAATAATAGATTATCCAAAGGAATGCTTTAAATTTTAAAATAAATAGATTTGTAATTTAAATTATAGTTAAACAAATCATGTCATTGAATTAAAGTGATATAAAAATATTTCAAGAAACAACTTAATATGTGATGGAATATATAAAAATAATGGCTTAAATGAAACATTTACATAAAAAAATTATATAAATATTTATGTCTTGTAAATCAATTTTAGCAACATTGGAAAATATTTATATCAAATATTTAATCAAGAGAGAAACATGGTCATCTTTTAAATAGGTAGGAATATTTCAGGCTATTGGACTCATTACTCTGTATGTGATTTTGACAATATGTGTATACAAACATTCCTATGACACTATACAAAGGGAACTCATCACCATCCCAACTGGTATGTTACTAGCTGAATTTATGTTTTTGAACATTGTTTAAGTGTAGCGTGGGTAAAAAAACCCATAAACTCCCTACATATTTCATGTGGTCTTACACAATCAATGATGAGAAAATTATTTTATAACTATTTAAAAAATATTAAATCCCATTCCATACATTTCATTTTCATGTTTTCTATTTAAAACCCAAAATGAGATTTTAATCAACACCATTCCTCTTTTACAAGATAAAACCATTGGGATTATATCAAAACATTTTAATCTATTTTCAGATGTATAAAATTAATTCCAAAAAATTTCATCAATTTTAAAATAAATTCCCAACACAAAATTTAATATTTTAACTGAAATATCTTCCATCAAATTTATAATTTAAATTAAACAATTTATATCATCATATTTCCACAATCACACCCAAATACAATGGAATTGGGGTTTTCCCAATTTTCCTGCCAAAACCATGTCAAATCTCCCAATTTATTGGAATTTTATTTTATCAAATTAATTTAATAAATGTTTTCGAAAATAAATTTAAATCAAAAAATAAAATACATAAATAAAATCAAGGTTACTCAATTTATCCAAATGGGATGGAACCACCTACCTTTTTTTGGAAAACTCAACACTCATAAAAGCATGCGTTAATGATATTGAAGGTGTAGAGGTCCTCAAAAAAGGTCCTAGAGACAATATTAAATACTATAGGAAATAGATACATAAATTTTAAGATGATCCATTGAAATTGTAATAAAGGAGAAGGAAATAAAGATGAATAATAATGAGAATGGTTACATGGGAATCTGCACTGCAAGCGCAACAATGCTCAAATGCCAAATGAAGGAACATAAAAGGTTTGGAGGGAACTAAGATCACCTAGGTACGGATTTGGGTAAAGAGAAATGAAATTGAGAGGAGGTGAAAATAAGACCATAGCCATACTGTCTGTTTAAAAACATTAGTTGACGTATTACACAGCATGTAATCCCACTACTGGTCATGAAATAGTTAAGTTTTGTAACTGCCAAAAAATGCATCATTTCAAATACAAATCATTCATTAAATAACTCGTCATTTTTGAATTCTATTCTCTATGTGTAACATTTAATAGTGTGAATCTTCTCATGACATGAACCATCTTATGGTATGCACCTAGCGACCACTACAGGTCGTGTGACATAGTGACACGACGTGTAACCCTCAGGAAGCCTATAGAAAAGGATGGTTAATTTTGAGACTCCAAAAAATATCTAACTTTGACACAACATGTATCTTCTCAATTAATTCTCAACCCTACGTTGATAACAAAAATAAAAAAGCATGAAATGGTTATAGACATACCTGTCATATCAGAAATGGGATGTTACAACCTCCCCACTATAAAAAATTTCCATTCCCAGAAATCCTATTAAGAATCTTCCATGCCAAAAATAAGAGGCCAATTATCTCTCATTGTTTCCTCACATTCCCATGTCTCATGATTATCAAAACCATGATACCATACAACATGAACCAAATGTGCTGTCTTACCATGAAGCACCTTGATGTCAAAATTAACTATCCTAACTAGCCACCCAATCAATGTTAAATCCAGTTCAATCCTAATATCAATTTGGCCCAGAACATTATATGAATCATATAAATACTTTTTAAACTATGATACATAGAATATGTTATGAATCAAAATCATCTGTTGTGGAAGTACTAAATGGTATGAAACTTTCCCAACCTGCTCAACAAACTCAAATGTTCGCACAGAATAGTATAAAGTTTCCATTTCCTACCAGTCCATCGATGACCCAATAAAGATATAACTTTCAAGAACACATATTCAACTATTGAAGATTATATAGTTCTATGGTGAGGATCAGTCTAATACTTATATCAGGTCTAGGTTTTCCACATTATCTGATGAATCAACTGAATCTTTGACGTCATCTCTTATACCAAACATGGTCTAACTGAGTAATTATCACCAATAAATGGCCAATGAAATAAATATTTACAAAGTTGTACATAAAAGGCGTCTATAGAAGCCATTCTGATCGTAGAATGGTAACTATTTTTATAAGAAAACTCAACCATACTCATGTGATCTACTCAAGCCCCACTAAATTTGACAACACTGTCATGAAGCTAAACCTATATAATGTTTATAGCTCTTTCTATATTACAATCTGATGGAGTATGGTAGGCCATGTTCAAAAGGACATGAAATCCTATTACCTCCTACATGCATCTTCTAAAGAGACGAGTGAACTGAGGATACCTATCAGAGAGTATCACAGATGGAACTCTCTGCAAATGAATAATATCATTCACATAGTGATTTTCCAACACCTAAATTTTGGTTGTATCTTGAATTGGGATGATGTGAGCTGACATGGTTAGTCCATCGATCAAAAACCATTCTGAATTTATCTATCCCTATGTACGTGGTAACCCAACCAAAAATTCCATAGTTATCTCATCCCAATTCCAAGTAGGATATAGATGTGGGTGAAGAAAACATAACGGTTTTTGATGCTTGGAAATAACTTCTTGTCATGTATAACAATAGGAATGAAAATCCTCAATTCCCCATCTCATACCCAGCCACCAAAATTGTCACCACATGTCATATAATATCCTAATGGTTTCTAGGTGCATATCCCATTAGGAATAATGAAAGCCCCCATTAAAGCATTTATTTATGCTAATTGAACAACAATGTGATTCTAATAACATTGAACACCCTCGTTGGAGAAAGACCATTGAGAAACTGTCTACCCACCATAAAGAGATTCTATAATTCTATGGAATTCATCATCTAGCCATTCGTCCTGAAAAATCATCTCAAGAGGAGTAGATGTTAATAGAATGCTGGCTAAAGAAACCTCATTTCCAAATTCTTGGACTCCAATATGAAACTATGAAAAGTGATCCATCACTTTCCAATGTTCCAAATATTATTTCACTTCAATGGTTGGATGATTCCTACTTAACACATCATCAATTACATTCCCTTTCCTCAGGGAGTAGGTGATTCAAAAGTCAAAATAGTTTAGGTACTCCACCCAAGGCCTATGGAAGAGGTTCAAATACTATTGAGAGATGATATAACTAATTATTTTGTGTTCTGAATACATAATAACCCACTCTCCAAAATGGTAGTGGTGCCAACTCTTATATATGTGCATCATAGCTGCATGTTCAAAGTAATGTGTAGGATAATTCATCTCATGTGGCCTAAGTCAATGAGATCCATAAGAAACTAATTTGTCACTTTAAAAAAACACAACCCAAGACTAAACCTGATGCATCAGGAAAGTCCAAAAAGCCCTGCCCGACATCTCGAATAGTCATCAATGGTTCAGTATCTAGAATGCATTTCAGCAGAACAAAATAATTTCAAAATTTATCATTCCATAAAAAATTCACCCCCATTCAAGTTATAGAAGTCATCAGAGAAGAAAACATTGAAAATCCCTCCACCAACCAGCAGTAATGTCCAAGTATGACTAAAAAAATCTGAATCTCAAATACCTTATGTGGTTGCTCCCAAGTCGTAATAGCCTTTACCTTCTCAGGAACAACTAAAATTCCTCTTTATGACACCACATGTCCCAAGAATTTCACTATTGGAAACTAAAAATCAAAATTTTAAATCCTGGACTAGAGATAGAAATATATCTATAGAATTAGAACTGTTCTTAGATGATGCACATGGTCCTCATCATTATTTACATGGATGAAGATTTTTTCCACATAGTCTACTAAAAGAGTATCCACATACTCATGGAAAATAATGTTCATCAAATTCATGAAAACTAAAGTATCATTTGTTTGACCAAATGTTATAAAAAGGTAATAATAATGGTTCTAAATGCTATAATAGGTGGTTTTCTGAATGTTAGATTCTTTTATAATCAACTGATGGAAATTAGATCGAAGGGCGATCTTTAAAAACCACTTTTCCTCTTTCAACTAATCAAATAGATAATCATTTTATGGGAATTGATACTTGTTATTTACCATAACACAATTGATATTTTACAAATAAAAACATATCCGAAGAGAACCTTAAACCATCATATTGATGAGAAACGATGTCGCTCAAAGAAATACACTAGGGCATATAAATCCTTTATCATGAATATCATCCAACTAATATTTAAGATATTTAATTTCTTATGGATCCATACAGTAAGAGGGAATAGAAACTAGTTGAGTACTAGGAATTGATTCATTGGAAACCTCCAACCCCCTTACCTGTGGAAAACCGAAGAACTCATAAGGGAACACATTGGGAAACTCAATGAAAAATGGAGGGAGATCACTGATCAATGAATACAACTCTAGATCAGACGAAAACACTAATATTACCTTCCCTGACTTTAGATAATAGTGTTCAAACATGCTCAACCTAGGGTCCCCTTCTCATTGAAATATAAGAGAAACACAACTAGGTGTAGTAAGGTAGACCCATCACAGATAAAAATCAATCATGGATTTAATGGAAATGATACAATCCATTCAAAAATTGATTTCAAGAGGATTTATTTCAAGGAACAGAAAAAACCAAGCCAGCTCGACATGTTATAGAGAGAAGACACAGTAGGGACTACGAAGAGCCTTTTCTCTCATCATACCAAGGGGTTTATTAATATACATTGAACAATAAAAAAATATACATAATATGATTTATAAGATAAACAATACATTTTGAAATAAATTAATGAGATGAACCAATATCAAATAGATCAATCACTAATGAAAAATATATAGTACTGGTACCTCTAACAATTGTTGGACCCATATCCATTTCCTATAGGGACTCTTTGACTGCATAAAGTATCATTATTCAAAATGTATGTGGATCGAAACCTTTTAATCCTGAGTAATCTGATTAATCCATAGTTTTAGGAAGATATAATGATCTCATTCCACCATACAATGTAGAAAAGATATGGAAGAGTGTCTATAAGAGACCTGAATTTCTGCAGGAAACATTGATTAAGGGTGCCT
Organism: Viscum album; assembly: GCA_963277665.1. Taxonomy (NCBI): domain Eukaryota; kingdom Viridiplantae; phylum Streptophyta; class Magnoliopsida; order Santalales; family Viscaceae; genus Viscum; species Viscum album. Next base: position 805,489,675 of record OY728148.1, read on the forward strand.
TAGTCCAAACCCTCTTTGAATGTCCGAGATTTCCTAAATGTTATCACATCAACATAATTTCCTTAGAACTATTGGAGTTCTGTAATGACCCTTCCATTGAGATCTTTTATGGGAATCATCACACTTCTATTTTCGCTCGATGGAACTAATACAACCATAGAGAGAAATAAGAACACCAATAATCCTTGAACATCCAACCATGTCCATATCAACCATCATATATTTATCCAACACATCATCATATGTGGGTAACTTCAGCAAAAAAACATAGGAAAAGATATCTTATTGAAGGACCAAATCAAACTATTTTTTCTTTCATCCTCTCATTAGATATAATCTCATGAACAAAATGCATGAGTTTGGTAAAGTGAATTGAATACTCAATCATGGTTCTATCAGCCTCTCAATCATGAAAAACTATACAGCCTTGGAAAACACCATTTATTCTAGATAGGAATTGTCAGTAAAATTAACATTGAAGTATTTACATGAAAAGACCTCATATTACTTTTTCAACACCATCATATCCCTTAAACTCCATCTCATTCCTTCCATCAACAATGATTCACACTTCACCATGATTTTATCCAGTGTCTCCATGAACTCATACATACATTTTATCCAACCAAATTGTTCCTCATCATGTTGTAGATCAGTGGAACCTTTAAAAACTATTGGCTACATGTAAAGAAAATTTTAAAAACTCACTTTGAGAGAATCCCACTGAGGTTCCATATTTTGATCCTGAATAGTAACTGATGGCGATTCATGTCCCTTACATTGGACTGTGTGCATAGTCACCTCAATTTTATTCGGGTCTGCTAGAGAATTCTCTCACTGAGGTTCAACAGAAGCCTCTTCCTATGTCTGATTCATACATATTCTTATAAGAATGATTCTACACAACAACAACCCACAATAAAGAATACATTATATTAACACATAAACTATGAAACAAGGAAAATTATTACCATCCTATAGAAAAACCAATATTTAGATTCCACTATATCCAAATCAAAAAAGGGAAAATACTAGAACCAATTCTCAAGATTTATTTCCCTCACCACCCATGGAGACATAAGGTTCATTATGGTGAGGGATAACTTGGAACTAAATCACAAATACCACCAATTTCATTATAAGATTTCATAGATGTATACTGACTTCATGACAAAAGCTCAACATCCTTCTGATACCATGTTTTCACGAACCAGTCTAGGTACCCTAGTAACTTGATAACCGATTCAGCCCAGAGATTGCCTGATGGGATTTCCCAATCCCTAAGGGTCAATGACTAGCACCTGGCATCATACAACATGATAGTGGGAACAAATTTTCCACAAAACAGTGTAAGAAAGACAAGTAGGACAATATGAATAATAATGAAACTCCACTAAGTGTAATGCAACATAAGTCAAATAGGGAAAAAATCCAAAATTACTAATATCCAAGTACCAAAATAGGAAAAAATACCCAAGTCTTTAAAGGCACAACTCACCTCATCCATGGTTTAATAGCTAGATCCATCTCCAAGAGATCTTTCCCCTTTGTCTAAACCTCGTATGAGATAATATTAAAAAACCTGAAGGAACAAGTAGAGTGTGAGATAAAAAACCCATAAGGGTCTAACCAAGGATTCCATATCTTATGTCAAGAATAGATTAACCAAAGGAATTATTTCAGTTTTAATTTTTTTTTTATCATTTTAAATCCTATTAAAAAAATTCAGGTTATATAATTTAATTGATAGAAAAATACTTAAAGCAACAAATTCCAAACTGATGGAATATTTATAAAATTATGGATTAAATAAAATTTTTATATTAAAATGTTTATATAAATTCAAAAGTAATGTAAATTAGTTTTAACAATATTTGATAAAATTTATATCTCAAATATAATCAAGTGAGCAACATGGCCATCTTCTAAATAAGTATGAAAGTTCCAAGCTATAAGAATCTACATAGTCAAAGTGATCACAAAAATATGTGCACACACACTTACCTATGACATTAGCCAAATTAGACTTTTTACTAACCCATTGGGCATGTGACCAACTTGTGCTCTTAAAAAATCCTTGATGGGAAGTACATTTTAAGATTTCATAAAATACAATTAAATATCATTCCTCCCATTTAAAATTCTTGATTTTTATTTAAAATCCAAATTATGTTTTTAATAAGAAAAATTCCAATTTAAAATGACAAACCCATTGGGATTCTATAAAAACATTTTAGGCCATATTCACAAAAAAAATATCAATTCCAAACCAATTACATTAGTTTAACAATTTATTTACATAATTAAATTCAACAACATAATTGAAATATATTCCACCAAATTTATAATTTAAATTAAATAATTTAAATAAAATATTTTCCTCAAACCCTCCCCATTCAATAAAATTGGTTGTTTTACCAATATTCATGCCAAAACCATTTAAAATATCTCCATTAACTAGAAATAGGATTTATAAAATCAATTGAAAGAATGTTTGAGAAATTTAGTTTAAATAAACAATTGAAAAAAATCATGTAATTCATGGTGAATTATTTTGTCCAAACAGTACTAAACAACGTACCTTTCCCCCAAAACAAAACACTCACAACGACACCTGCTAATGAGAATGAAGGTGTACTAGACCTCAAAACACAACCTTGATAAAAAAGTAAAAAAGTGTGGATAATACATACATCAATTTGAATATTGTTTTTTGAAATACCAAATAATGATGAAGAAAAAAATATGATGATTGAATAGAATGCTTACCTTGGAATCTGCACCATAAGCACAATGATGGTCAAATGCTGAACGAAGGATGCTGTAAGGGTTGGAGGGCTCCAAGATCACCAAGACAAGGATTTAGGTCAAGAGAAACAAAACTGGAGAGGAGGAAAAAAGAATATCCTATCCATGATTCCCATTTAATTACCGCATTCTGGGTATTACACGATATGTAATCCCACTACATGTCATGAAATAGTTATGTTTCATAACTGTCGAAAAACAAATCACATTAAAATGAAAATTATCCATTAAATAACTCATGATGTATAGAGAGTAGTCATGATGTGTAACATTTCACGACATGAATATTCTCATGAAATGATCCATATCACGTTACGCACCTAGTGACCATTCCATGTTGTGTAACAATGTTACACTGTGTGTAACCATCTAAGAGCTTGAAGAAATGGTTTGTTAAATATGAGACTCCATCAAATTTCTGACTCCACCATTACAGGTATCCCCCCACATCATTATCAACCCTAACTATGCAATGAAAAGGAAAAACCACATTATGATTATTGAAATACCTATCATATCGATAATGGGTTGTTACAATGTGATCCATAGTTTTTTAGAGATGATAAATGTGGGATTGAGAGGGTTTGTATAGGAAAGGAGATGAGATTTCTTTCTTATTTCCATAACCTTGGTCATGGACTCTATATAAAAATTTAATAAAAAACAAAAACCTTCCCATGGGTTTTCTTATGTTTTATCAAAAGTATTTTCTTCATTATTTTAAAAGGGAAAGGGTCAAAATTATTAAAATATTACCACTAGTGATGTGGAAGTGAGTCATGGTCAAATGAAATGATTTTAAAACCATAAAATATAATATAGATTTTGGAGGATTTCTAAATGCATTATAAAATTTATCGAATAAACTAAAGAACACAATAATTTAAAGGGGAAATATTTTTTGTTTTGGAAAACTTTTATAGAATTTATTATATCTGTTTTGGTTCATTGTGATGTCATAATACACATAGTATATTTACACCATATTTAAATTTTTACCCAAAAATTCAATGGTCATAGAAAGTAATTAAAAATTAATCTTTGTATATTTTTGGAATCATGATTAGAAAAATAATACTTATTTTGAAAAAATAATTTTCTAACTATTTGAATTTCCAATTTTAAAATAAGAATTTATATTTATTGAGAGATGCTAGTTTTTTAGACAACAAATGTTTTCAAAACCATATAATTATTACATTCAACTTCATAACATTCATATTATCAATTATATTTAATATATACAATTATATGAAAATATTTTATATAAATATTCATTATTTATAAATTTTATGAATTAAATAAATTATAAAAATATGATTTTGATTAAAACTATATATTACCCAAACTACAATATTATTCTTAATACGTTAATTTCTAATTTTTATCAAAATCATTATTTAATAATTTATAAAGTAAAAATAAATATTTAAGTTATATTATTTCATTGAAAATATAAATATTCATAATCTAATGGTTACATTGTTTCTATTCCTTGTTATATTATTTTTAATCTTAGTCAACATATTTTCCTTTTACTGTAGTAAACATTATTTATTCTGGTTACAATTCACATTGTTTAAAAATTGGGTCAAAATTATTACATAATATTAGTTATAATGATTTCAAATAAGAAATATATTTTATCAAAATAATATAATATATGAGGAAGGATATAATTTAATATAAAACCCAGATGTGTCGTTGAAAATAGTTTTAAGAAAATTGAAATTTTTAAGTGAAAGAATGATTTTTCATTATCTCTATAACTATTAATAATTATTATATGAATTTAAATTAATAATAATATATTTAATATATAATTTAAATTTAAATATTTACTTTTGGGGGTTTATTTTTAATTAACTAAAATGGAGAAACACTATTCCAATTAAAATAGTTTTCAGAAAAAATGTTATTTATAGCATAAAACTAAACTAATTTAAAAATCTAATATAAAGATGATTTAAATATAAATATTCATATTAATTATAAATCAATAATTATTATTTTTATTTGAAATCAGATAAAAATATTAATGGGACATTTATATTACTTAACTTATCAAATGAAATTATAGTTTTTAAACAAATATGTATTTTTCATTATTCAAAGAAAAATCAATATTTCTTGAAAAATCCCAAAATTACACCCTAAGTTAATTTTTATATGATTATACCAAAAATGGAGTTATTTTTATCAAATAAATTTTCGAAATGTTCTATAAATTAATTATAATATTTTTTTACAGAAATAAATGGAAATAATTTTTTAAGAAAACATATTTTGTTTAATAAAATGAAATTACTTCTAATTGAGGAATTATTCACTAATAATTTATCAATAAGTTTATATAGAGAAAAAATTAATATATATTCCATATGATGTGTTTAATACTATTAATATCCATAAATATTATGGCTAGGATAAAATATTAATATTTAAATAATCATTGTTTATTTGGGATTTGTGTTTCATATCACGTATGTTATCTAATATGTTTTTATACATTAATAACATAGGGTGTTAAATTTTGTATCCCATTAAAACAAAATTTAGTGTGAATTGAATCCATTATTTTTATAGATACGAGACCATTTTTTCAAGTATAGGGCAATGGAGGTGGTCGAATATAAGTTTTTTATCTACCATGATGAATTTTTAGTGTCTCTTATCTCATTTTTATCTAGTTTTATATATCCGTTTTTAATTTTTTATAGTAATTATACTCATTTGGTGTATCTCACATGACCTTTTATTGAAATACATGCTACTTCATTATCTGTTTTTCTCATTTATTTATTATAATTTTATTGATTTAAACCATTCTTCAAAGAAGTATTCTCAATTACAAGGCACTAGTTTCCAATATGTCAGTATTGGGAATGATCATTAGGCTTTTCCACAGGTTGGATTAGTCACTATAAAGGGGTATCCCATGTTGATTATCAGATAATGGGTAGATAGTTGTAATAATGGTATTTTGTGGAAGGATTACTAATAATTGATAATTTAACCAAAAAATAGGAATCATCATCCTCATTTTGGTATAATGTCATGTTTCCATGGAAGTATAGGATTGTGTGATATTGTTCATACCTATAAATTATTTTGTATTCCATGATGGGGTGTGTTAGAGATATGGTGTACCATTAAAGGAATAATGGTTTATATTCAAGTGATTTTTAAAACCTTTTTTGTATGTTGGGCGAGGGGGTGTTTCATTAGATATACATATAAAATGGAAAATTATGTTTTCAATGGGGGGACATTTTTAAGAAATGTTGTCAAATTTATATTTAAAACCTACTTCGGTTTTCAACATAAATTACAAGGAAATTTTCAATGAATGTTAACATTATAGATTATTATAATAATTAACTTTTATTTGGACATGGTTTTGTATTTATTATTTTCATTAATACACATGTTATTCCTTTTTTTAGTGTTTAAATCAATTAAATTTTAGTGTAAGGTACCATTATATTTATTGGTGAAACACATTATAAAATATGGTGTAATATTTTAATGAAATTTATTTTGTTTTTCTAATTTGGTTAGTCTATAAAATTGATTTTCAGAATAAAACAATTAGATATTATACTATTATGTCTTGATTGTATTCACTATATTTGCTAAAATTTTCTTATGTGCTGGGTTTTTTTATATGTTTTTCATAAAAAACACTAATGAGGATTGTAGTGAAAATTTTAATACTAAAACCCTTTTTGTTAGTGTTTTTATGGTTAAATTAAGAATAAAAAAGTTTAAATAGGGGTTTCTTAATCTTAAATGTATGATTTCTATGGACTGGATTGGATTTTGGTGTTTATTTTTATATTGGATGTGTGTATAGATAATAAATTAAAATGTATTCTGAGTCATGAAAACACATTTGGTTGTGGTATATTTTCAAAACGTAATATTTATGTAAGTTTGGTTTTAAATATCCATTATTTTCAAATTACATGTTTATAATGGTATTTTAAATAAACTTATGTTCATTTCTGAATGGTTTTGAAACTAAAATTGGATTGACTAGGTATTTCAAATTATTTTTTTTATTATTATATGTCAAATTATATTGATTACACATCATTAATTTTTTAATTTTCAGTTTGTATTGATGCTTTCTGCTGAGGCATGTTTGGTTCATATATATAATGTGTAATTACTTCTAATAAATTGATTATATATTTTTTGAGATATTTTTATTTTTTATGGCACATATGGATTTGAAAATTTAAATTCAATTTTAATCCATATGAAATATACCTAAATGTATGTATTAGGATTGTGATTCGTGATTTCTAGAAAATAATTTGTATTTTTAAATGGTGAGTAAACGAATGACTACTATGATATTTATGGAATAAACAAATGATGAAAATATTAAAACTAACTGAAAATTATTTCTATATACTTAATCATGACTCTAATATATAGAATTTAGGGTATATAATGTCTTGGAAACGTTTTTAGTCAGAATTATGTAAATTATATTTTAGCTGGGAAATTTTAGTATATTCATGGTTTTCTTGTGAAATAAACATGGTTACACATAGTTTTAGAAAAATGAATTTATTCATCCAGTAAAAAATGCTTGGTTATTGGCTTGATTAAGAAAACATTCGAGATAACTATGTATATCAATGAAATTTACAAGATAGACTACCTGATTAGTCCATAGTTTTACAAAAATTCATATTAACCATGAATGATAGGAAACACATAAAATATTTATTTTTGATATTCACTTGACCTGAGGAACACCAGAGTGAATTTATTATGATTCACGTACATCTCAAATGTCTTAAGAGATGTTTTAAATAGGTAATCAACATCCAATGACCATAAATTTTGTTCCTGGTGTATTCTTTAAGTTCATGAGTTGTCGAGTCAAAGATTGTGACATTCTGTACAATTTGGGTGGTTACCTCTGACCCTATTTATATTGGATAAAAACACAAGAGGCCTTCAAAACATTTTTTTAGTTAAGATAGTCAAACATAACATGTTATTTTTGAAATTTGAGGAATGGCATAAGAAAAAAGGATTTCTTGTATAAAGTATTTCAGTTAAAACATGGTATTATAAATTATTTATATTTTATATACAACATAAGGATTTTTAAATAATTTAATAATTAAAAAAAATAACCAAAATACTTGGGTATTTTTAATGAAGATATATTTTTAGATATATTCATTTGACTATTAAAAATTTATTTCAAATTGGTAGTGGATCCAATATATATATATATATATATATATTGAAAATATGACTATGTGGTGTTTTTATATGTTACGTAATTCCACCCATGGCCTATAGTATACAGTTTCCTAAATAATATAAATATTCTTCTCTATGGGGACCACCTTATTTAATCATCATTTTTCTCATTTTATAAATATTCCTTAATGCCATTCTTTATTATGGTATTTACTGTTGGTATTTTTATTATAAATGAAGGCAAAAATTTGTATATTAATAAATTTTAATGATGTTGACATCTCAAAATCATGATTTATTATGAATAAAGTTATTTTTGTTATAATGTGAATGTTTTCCAATTAGCGGTTTTCACATTATTTGAAACCAAATATTTTTTTCAATAACCATATCCAAGGGGGATTATTATATGTAGGAAGTGTTTTGGTGAGGAGACTTTAAAAATATTATTTTTAACATTATAATTATTAATCCTTATACTAAATGATATGATGTATAAATAGTTTAAATTTTTAAATTTTCTGAGATGCATGGTTACAATAAGGTTATCCCCTGATTAGTACTCATGTTATTGCCTAATTATATATAGTGTAATTTCCATTTATTCATTGAATCTTGGATAAAATTAACCATGGGGACTAATCTTACATACAATGATATCCCATCCCTTTATCGACCATGTGGGTTGACATTTTGGAGAAACCATGCAATTTTTTATTAGTAAGATAGTGATTACTGTGCAAGAGTCCTCGTGAATTCAAACTAGTGCCATGAAAAATGACTTTTATAACTTAACATTATTAAGATCTCTTGGTGTTAATGGCAGGGCAAGGACACCACTAATGCTAAAATATATAAGATGGATTCCACCTATATCACGTTGGCTGAAGGTTAATGTTGATGGCACAGCATCTGGAGCTCCTGGTCCGGCTCCTTAAAGATGACTTTTTTATACTAATAGAGGTTTTGTCAAATGATGTTTTTCCATTACATTGGGAATTCTTTTTCTCTGGAGGAAGAGTTATGGGCTATGATCAAATCCATCAGGTATGCTGTTCTCCATGGATTGAATGACATCTAGATTGAGTCTGACTCATCCATTGCTGTTCAAATACTTCGATATCAGTCCCATAATGTGCCATGGAGGATGATTTCAGAGTGGGTGGATTGCCTCAACGTTTTAGAATCAATATCTGTTGAAGTTCTTCATGTCTATCGTGAATAAAATCAAGCCGCAGATGCCATCTCAAAGTGGGATATTATGGAGGTAAGTTCCTGCTAGTCCTTTGTTGCACCTATGTTTTGTGATAGCTTTGTTCAAGCTGATTCCTGTGGTGATGTTTACACACGTTTCTGTAAAACACCTTTCTAGCTTTTTCTGTACGATTTCATTTTTTTAATATATTTTTTAAGAAGCAGGTTCTCCTGCTTCCTGATTTTCGTGGTAATACGTTTTGGTGTTTAGTATGATCATGAAAATTAATTGATTTAATTTCAAAAAAATTATCTTATGTAAATTAAAATATATAAGTTATATACATGGAATTTAAATATTTATTAATAATAAAATTTAATAAATACCAATGGCTTATTTTCATCAGTATTAATTAAAATTGTATGTGTTATGAATTTGGTAATTTTGGTGTGGAATGATGAATTTATTTTTGTTTATAAAAGAGAGTTATAGAATTAATTTGGAATTAATATAATGATAATAATATTAAATTGATCTAACAATGTTAACAGAGTAATTTTACTCCATTTTGCCTCTAATTTGGTCTGATCAAATGCGAAATGAGTCTTTAAACACAACCTGCATAATTATTCTTCATCAATTATGGGTTCTCTTAGGAAAGTCTCACTATATCTTATGATTTACTCTATTTATATTTCTGCTTACAAATCTTCCTCTTCTTCACGGAATCTTCTATATCACAGGTTCCAAGATTTTTTGGGTTTCTCTATGTTTAAAAAAACACCCAAAACTCCTAGGCATTTTGATATTTGGAGTATAATTAGACCATTCCATGTCTACCACACCCGATTAGATGTTTCACTTTTATCTTATGACTAACCATTATGTTTTCAAACTTCTAGATAATTTGAAGATTATATATTTCTTATGTTTTTATGTTTTTGATATATTATGAATGACTCTTATGGTCACTATAAGTGGTATTTTATGGGTAATATCCTTTGGAAGTATTAAATTTTCTTCTAATGGTATATTTTTCCTTGTGATATCAATATTTAAAAAACAATAATTTTATTGATGTTTATTAAAAAATTGAGTATAATAAATGGAGTTTTAATGCTCAAGAGGACTTCAATAATTTATATTATTTCCAATTTTTTTATCAAATGGTTTTGGAATTTCCCTTCAATCACATTGTTCAATTAATGAGTTTAACAGAATTCGAAAACTAGTTTCATTTAAAACAACTAACGTGGTTTTATGTAAATAGTTAGTTTTAATTAGTAACGATATATGAAATTGATTTTATGGTAACTATATATTTCATAATTTTTGTATGATTAGTGTAAAATAATTCACTCTTTTAAACTATAATTTATTATGATTTAATGTTTTCTATATAGTTTATATGTTATCAATGGTGGGATTGAATTATTTGATAATGGGTAAGCCTTAAGGGAGTCATGGTGTAATGACTCGGCCCATAGGGGCCCATCCATATGAAAGAAGGCTTGGTTGGCATAACAAAAATCCCAAAATCAATAGAATAAGAAATATAGAAATGTTTAGATAAGAAATAATGTAAATCAGAGACCTTTTCATAGTGTACCTATTCACATGCACCCAACTGTCTCTATTAAATAGTAAAATGGTATAATAATAAAGGATAATTACATCTAGAGTAAATCATGCATTAGTAACCACTATGGTATACACTAAAATATGAAAAATATAACCAATGTATAAAGGATAAAAATATATTCCCAACCAAAAATGATGTACCAACCTAAAAACAACAAGAATAGATAATGATGAGAGATCACATCTCTTGATATCTAAGGCTGGTGACCATATGTGATCTATGCCCATGAGTATCATTAAGATCCATAAAAGTAACTGTTGATTAATTTATCATCTACATAATACACAGAACATGTATGAAAATCCAATGTAGAGGTGATTATACACATACCTAGTAGGATAAGCAAATAACCAAAGGAGGGAAATATAGATATATGATAAAAGGAGTTATCTCATCCCAAATGAAGGAGGGGAATGACACCCAATAATTTATGTATTCTCATAAAGAAACTCAAATGAGAGATAAAGTGGATATCTATATCATATACTAGATGAGGAAAATGAGCCTTTCTAGGGGTCTAATGTTCCATATTCAATTCCATTCATATCTAATGTTTGTTTAAGAATGTTATGTAGAGGAACCCCATCTCACTGTTTCTCCACATCATAAGGGGGCTAAATCTCTTGTTGAGGACCCACACTCTAGTATAGTAGGGGGATACCCCTATGTAGATTGATATAGGACCTACATCATAGTGGGTATGGGGGGGGGGTTTAATTTAATGCATAGTGGAGCCACACCCTATTAAAATAGTGGCGTTCTAATCAGTGAATGGTGGACCCTCACCCTAGTGTGTCAGGGGGTTCCACATGGTTGGTATCAACAATGGACAGTTTCCCTAGTGTAATTGGGGGGAGTGGTCTACTCAGAGGGTAAATGACCCACACCCATGATCCATAGGTGGTTCCACCTTGTGGTTATAGGAATCAAACCCTAGTGTGTAAGAGTGTTCCACTCAACCAGAGTAAGGAGTACGAGGTTCTACACCATGAGACATCAGGGGGTTTTTGACCTCAACCTCTCTATGATGATCCTACACAATCTCCACCATTGTTAAAAGTCTATTGAATGAGAGAAATTCTCAAAAAAAGATATTCATATCGTGAATGAAACTATTAAGGATACTGTCACATTATACATAGAAAACATATTAGGATATGCTTCTCATGATCTAAAATAGGAGTCCATATAACGAAGAAAAGAAACATGGACGTTACAGGGAAATGTATCCAACGTATATCAAGGGTTAAATGATTTGTTACCTCACCTAGTCTCATGGAAATTTCTATGTTTTCACATGAATTCTATGAACATGTATCTCAACATTTCGTGTGAGTATACTAAATGAAATGATTCGGATACTCGGCCCTACCTATATTCTCTTGGCTATGCACATGTCTCTCGGGCCATGTAATGCCCCAACCCCAAAAGCCCAGAGTCGGTGCATTATTACATAACATTGGTCATATCACAAAAGATCAGGTCTCCAAAGAACAATTAGTTTAGTAGTCTTGGAAGATCTAGATACATTAATAAGGTTACATTACATCATAAAATGAAAAACAACAACAACATTGTTTCCATAGACCACACTCATATCTCCTCCGACTATCCCTACTGGTTAGTCATAAAATACTTCTTCACATCCTGGGAAAAATAAAACATTGAAAGGGGTGAGCTCATATACATAGTAAGGATAATAATATTTCAAAAACATTCATAAATAAGCACAAACGTTTAAGGCAATGCATAAGACTAAAAAATATCCTTTTAAACTTGAACATTAGTATAATATGTAAATTAAAAAAACAAATAATTCCACTTACTTACTCACATGGATATTCTACTAGTCGAATAATCACATGCAATATCAATATCCAATTTAATATTGATGGAATGCATAATGCCAGACATTGATAAACACATAGTTAAGGCCTTGTGCCAAGACTACAAATAAGATTTTGTGAAGGCCATGTTCAAGACACTATTTTGTCTCATGAGACCTTTCGATGCATCGATGAGCTATAGCGGGCTCCACCTGTCACTTACTAAGTCCAATTCATTCCTCAAAAGAAAAGGTTTAAACATAACATAAAAATTCGTATTAAAACTAGCATAAAAATGACAATAATCTATCCATAAAACATGAATGATATAAAAATAACACATCCACAGTCAAACATATCACAAAACCTTCAATACAATATGGAAGGTTGGTATCATAATGAAGCAACTTCAAAAAATCTTAAAATCCATCAAAGGATGTTGACATAGTTGAAATCAAAACATTTTTAAAGAAATGTCTCCTTATATTTTGAAATCATTTAAGAATCAATTAATTTATAAAGAAAAATTGATTTTGAAAATATTCTTATAATATTGTAAGGGAATATTTTATGATGTTATAACGGTGGAAAATATCCACACCTACCATATACTTTAGAAAAAGACATTCTTACCTTAATTTTGTCGAAAAATGTTATAATGGACCTTTTTTCGAAAACTATTGAAGGATTCCTTTATAAAAATTTTATAAAAGTTAAACAAGTGTATAAATTACATTAACGTATAGTCTAGAAAAGAATAATAATGTTTTGAAATTAATTTTTAGGAAACATGGATGTGGATGATAAAGATGTCCCAGTAGATAATTATGTATAGATAACCTCAGATAATGAAGAGATTATGGAATTAACCATTACATTGTACTTTTCCTTGGTATAGGGTAGATTAACCTCCTATATAATGTCAAAATAATTTTTATTAAATTATATAATAATGATACACATTAATATGATATCATATATGATCTTTTAATATTACATTGATAATAATATCTTAGTATCATCATCATTTCGGGTGTTAACAAATTCGTTTTCCTTTATATTAATTATTATTTGAGTCATATTTGTTATGGATGGGATGTATCTTATTCATATACATAATTATATCAAGTCTTTAAGCATTATTTTTAATCATCTAATGAAAATTAGTCTTGAATGGATACGATGAGGAATGAATCTCATCATGTTCGTGGAGACGGTAATCTGTACGTCCGCACGAGCGACAATATCATTCTTTTGATATTAAAATAATATACAATTCGATGGTATATAATATATAACGAATAATTAAAATTTTATATTTATTATTTTAATCAATTACACTTTATTATTATACCCATCCAAAAAATAATTTATTGAATAACAGTTACACCACGATGTGGAGACGGTAAGCCGTACGTACGCACGTATGGTGACATGTCATTAAAAGGATGCATAGAATAATAAATATAGTTGTACCATATTTATAATAACATCACTTTATATATATTATACTAGATTAATTATTCTATAATGGAAACAACAACGAATGAGGTTGTGGAAGAAGAAAGGAACTTGAAAGAGGTGATGAAAATTTACCTCTTCTTTCAGTTCTTCCTTTTGATTTGATAAAAATGGATCCTTATGTTGGTTTTCAGACTAATGTAAGGACTCTAGGATGAAGGGAGGATATTTAAAAAGGGTATTTGGGTAGAGGTTGGCCAATCCAAATGTCATTGAAGGTGTGAATTAGAGTGAAGGGGGATTTCCTTTTTATTAGAGGCGTGAGGGGCACCATAAGAAAATCTAGAAATATTATTTTATAATATAATCATTTTCTTTTTATAATGGATCCAAAATAGATTATTTAAATGCTAAGGTTGGAGTGGTTTGAAAAACACTCAACCAATAGGTGTTAGATAGGTTTTTGTCACTATATTAACTTTTTTTATTTAGATTTAACTTTTAGGTAAATATTTTGACATTTACCATGTCTCTTTGTATTTTTATATTATATAGTAAATAAACATACTATATACATAAAAAAGAACCAAAAGTGGTTCATTATTGATAAAAATATCATTATATAAGTCGTTTTTCCAAGCCTTAGACTTTTAGGTATAGAATATCAATTAATAATATAATATTTGTTTTAAGAACCATTTTACGTCAATTTTGACACTATTTGGTATTTTGTTTTTTCTAAATTAATAACAGCATTATTAATTCAAAAACAATTCATCTAAACAACCCCAATATGTCATAATATCCTAGAGAAGTTGTGTAATACATAAAAAGTATGAAATTACATTTATTAGAATATTTATAATATCAATTATTTTAATATTTCATTAATTAGGTAATTACTTCATCATCATTGTGTCATTTATAAATTAAATTATTTAATGTATAAAAATATAAATAAAATATAATTATGTAAGCAATACTTTTATATTTATAATGAATATTTATAGTCGAATTTATCTTATGTATAACACAATATTAACAATGTTTTAGTTATTAAACAATAATTTTAACTCTTTTAGCTCATCTTTAAATAAAATAATAATAAGTGTCATAATCTAATACATGTGGACCAAATAGGTTCATATTTTATTGAAAAGATTTATTTTGGTATAATTTTACTAATCCAATAGAATTAAAACATGTTTTATGGTAATAATAATATCATTTTTACCCTTAAATACCCTGTTTACTTTTAATAGTGGTAAATAAAATTAAAAAGTTACTATTTATGAAAAATTATTTTCTTCTGACTGAACCACATTTTTTTATTGATATCAACCATGTCACTTGGATTTTTGAAATTCCACTCACAAAAGTGGTAAAATGTAATTTTATGTGAATTTTCAAATTCTCATAGGAGGTGGGTAAAAGACTGTGAAAAGTTCAATAAAATTTTTATATATCTAAAATTATTATAAACTAGATCTAATGAATTAAATTGAATATATGTAGGTATTATGTATCTATTTTGACCTAAAATAAATTAATATAAAATAAATAATTTATTATATAAAAATTCAGTTTTAAACAATAACTCAGTGTTTTTTCACAATTCATCAAAAATTGAATGTTTTTAGAAAAATACCAAAACGTCATCATAAGATAATTTCGATATTACAAATCCTATAATGAAGTCCATTTTGAATGATAAAATTTATAAAATTATAAAAATTGGGTATTACTATTCATAAAAGCTAGTTTGATTCGTTGTGGTGTGTTAGAACTCGAAGTTGCGTACAACACACGTTATTGTATTATTAAAAGAGAAAAGTACTGTGGAATCATGGGGTGTTACATTCTAACCTCCTTCAAATAAATTCATCATCGAAATTTATAGAATATTACTACATAAAAAGACTTGGTTGGTTCGTCATCATAAGTTCATTGGTTTCCCACGTTGCCTCTTCCATCTTATGGTTTCTCCATAGAACTCTTACCACACGAGTCATCCGGTTTCTCAAAATTTTTTATCTTGTATCAAGAACCATGACATGCTCTTCGCAATAAGACAAATAAGGTTCCAGTTCTAATTCTCCATAGGTGATTACATGCATTGGTTCAGGCATGTATTTTCTCAATAGTGATATGTGGAATACATCGTGAACTTTGGAGAGACTTGGCGGCATTTCTAAATGGTAAGATACAGCCCCCATTCATTCTAGAATTTAGAATGGTCGGATGTACCTAGGACTCAATTAACCCTTCTTACTGAAACTTATCACACCCTTCCATAGAGATACCTTCCAGAAAACATGATCTCCAAACTGAAATTCCAAATCCTTCCTTCATCTTTCAGCATAGCTCTTCTGCCTGCTATGAGCTGCTTCGATGTGGGTTTGGATCACCTTCACATTTTACATCGTTTCCTCCACATGTTATAGGCCTACGAGTATTCTGTAACCAACATCTACCAAACAGGTTTGTCTGCAACATCTCTTTCTGTAAAACGCTTTAAATGGTTCCATTTGAATACTTGAATGGAAGCTATTATAATAAGAAAATTATACCAAAGTTATATATTGATACCACATACATTGAAGTCAAGTGATCATGATATCAACATGTCTTATAGGGTTTGAATAGTCCGTTCTGATTGTCCATCAGTTTGGTGGTGGTAGGTAGTGCTCAAACAATGTTCAGTATCAAGGGAATTATGAATACTTTTCCAGAATATTGATGTAAAATGGGGATCATTATCAAAAACAATTGATAGCGGTACTCCATGAAGTCTTATAACTTCATTAATATATAGTCTTTCTAATCGTTCAAGTGGTAAATCTTCTCTTATTGCATGAAAATGTGCTGACTTGGTAAGACGATCAATAATGACCCATATTGTATCTTCCCTTCTCAGATTCTTTGGTAGTCCCATGTCAAATTCCATCGTAATATTTTCCCATTTCCACACATGTATGGGAAGAGGTTGCAAGACTCCTCCGGGCTATCGCCTTCCATAATTCACTTGTTCACAAACCATATATATTGACAAAAAATCATAAATCTCTCTGTTTATGTTGTCCCACCAAAAATGTTCCTTCAAATCTCAATATATTTTTTTGCTCCCATGGTGTATAGAGAAATTTGATATATGAGCATCATAAAACAATTCTCTTTTTAGATTAGGTATATTGGCAACATAAATTCTCTTTCAAAATTACAAAATTCCATCTTCATACACAAAGTCACTCAATCTCCCATTATTCATAGCTTTAATCTTCCTTTAAAACTCTTCATCACTGGTTTGAGAACTCTTTTTCATTTCTAGTAAATACGATTTTTCAACCGTTTGAAAAAGTATTGATGTTTCACCTTCCATGGTTATTCCTATATCGATCTTTACTAGATCCATGTATATAGGATACTTTTCAACTCTCATGTTGTTCAAAACTCCATGATCTTTTCTGCTCAATGAATCTTCCACCTTATTTTCCTTCCCCAGGTGGTACTGTATAGTGCAATCATAATCCTTCAGTAGTTCAAGCCATTGCCTTTGCCTCATGGTGAGTTCTTTTTGCGAGAAAATATAATTCTAACTCTTGTGATCGGTATATATCTCACATTTTTACCATAGAGATTGTGTCTCCAAATATTAAATGAAAATATTACAATAGAAAACTCAAGATCATGTGTAGGATAGTTTGTCTCATGAAGTTTTAGTTGTCGTGATGCATAGGCAATAACCCTATCATTTTCCATAAGGACACAACCAATTACTTTCTTTGAAGCATCACTATAAAGAACAAAACCATCATTCCCGGATGTTAGAGTGAATATAAGACCATTGGATAATCTTATCTTCAGTTCTTCAAAACATTCATCACACTATTTTTTACAATCAAATTTAACCACTTTTTGTGTGATATTTGTTAATGGGTTAGCCAACTAGGAAAATTCTGGTAAATACGTCGATAATAATATACTAAACAAATAATACGGTGTACCTCGGTTATACTCATTGGTGTTGTCCATTCTTGGATTGATCTTGTCTTAGAAGGATCAACGGAGATTCCATCCTTAGAGACAATGTGGCCAATAAAATAAATCTTCTAAAACCAGAATTCAGACTTTCTAAACTTCCCATACAATTCATGTCTTCTATGATGGTTCAGAATAATGCGCAAATGATTTTCAATATCTTCGTAGCTTTTGGAGTATACCAAGATATCATCAATAAATACGACTAAAAAATAATCCAGATATTCAATGAAAACATTATTCATTAGATCCATGGAGATAGAGGGTGCATTAGTCAATCCAAAAGGCATTACTGTAAACTCATAATGCTCATACCTGGTACGGAATGTTGTCTTTAGAATGTCTTCCTTTTTCACGCACAACTGATGGTATCTAGATCGAAGGTAAATCTTTAAAAAGTATTTATATCCATGCAGTTGGTCAAATAAATCATCATTGATAGGTAGGGGATACTTGTTCTTTATTGTTATAACATTGATCTACGTGTAGTCGATGCACAACCACATAGATCCATATTTGTTCTTATCAAAAAGGACAGGGGATCCCCATGGAAAGATAATAGGGTGAATAAATCCCTTATTACTCAATTCACCTAGATGTTTCTTTAGTTCCATTAATTCAACAGCGGCCATTCTATAGGGGGTTTTCGATATGGGCCTTGATCCTGGAATTAAATCAATCGAAAACTCAATTTCTCGTTCTGGAGGATGTCTAGGTACATTTTATGGAAACACATCAATATATTCTTTCACAATAGGTACATCTTCTATTTGAACATTCCTTTCCTCACCCAAAATTATTACATTCTCTTTTTCACCAAAAATTGAATTTAGTTGAGCTACTGTGGGTGTATCTAGATAAGAATCAGGTGGTGATGATTCTACTCTAGAGGTAAGGTGTTCTTTATCGTCTTCGTAAAAAATCGTAACCTCTTTCTTCTTACAATGAATTTTCTTATCATGGTCAGAAAGTAAATCCATGCCGAGTATTATATCAAATTCAATCATGGGTATGATAATGAGATAAACAGATAAAGATCATTTTTATGTCGTAATAGGAAATGAATCACAAAACCTTGTTACGATGATAATTAACTTAGGATCTTAGACATACAAATCCCTTGTTAAATTATATTTGAAATATATAATTTTCATAGAAAACTATGAAAATATGAATCAATGTGATGATCCAAAATCAAATAAAACATTTTCTATACTCGAGGAAACCATTAATTTACCTGCCACCCCGTCTTTTGGAGCTTCTACCTCAGCCGTAGTGATAGCATAAGTTTGGCCTCGATCCCTGGGCCTTTTCTGATGTAATTTCTCCTCACGCTTAGAAAATTCATTCTCATAATGCCCCCTTTATCTACAATTGTATAATTCAACATCGACAACCTTTTTCTACCCCTTACAATCACGATCTTGGTGGCCTTTTTCCCCACACTTGTAAAAGACTCTCAATCCCTTCAAGAAAGTACCAAGGTCTTTCTTCCCACATTTACCATCGGAAGGATATAAAACTTTTCCCTTCTTCCCCTTATTTCCATTTCCATAGTGTTTAGAAGATCACTTCTTATGTATCTTTTCTTTAAAGACGTAAGACTCAGAGAATACTTTTTCTATCTTGATAGCACATAAGGCAATATCTTCATATGACGAGAAGGACTGTGACACTAATGCTCAATTGAGAAATGGATTTTAACCATAAAAGAAACGATAAATCTTACTTCTTGGGTTACGTATATAATATGTATCATGCCTCGCTAACCTTCTAAATTTTGCCTCATAATTTGCAACATTCTCATTCTCCTTTTTCCTCGAACTGAGAAATTTCCTTTCCATATCTGATCGATGGTCATGAGGAAAGTATTTTTCTAGGAAAATCTCTTTAAACTCCCTCCATTCCATATTTGATACTTTATCATCTTCCTTTGTGTTTTGATTCAATGAACACCATTGATCAGCATATCCAGTGAGGCACTAAATAGCCATGAAAATGTTTTCCCTTTCACTACTCCCCATGGCATGAAATATTTTTATAAGGAATTTATCCCTTGCTTAGATACTAATGGATTTTACTCCCATTGAATTTTAGTGGTTGTTGCCTTATGAAGCGATCTAACATTTATCCTCTTGGCTGAGGATTAGGGTGCTCCATAGAGTATGCTTATTATTAATAAGCTGAGTGAGTTTTCCCAGTATGGTGATTGGCTGATCAGCACCAGCTCCACATTAATTATCTTGAGTGGGAGGGAAATCCCTACATAGAGAGTGTTCATTGATATGGTTTCCATTCCTTCCACTAGGCTCCATTTCATAAACAATGTAATAAACTAGATTAGTTTATGAATCAAAATACATAAATCCAAACTTGTAATACACTTAACATAATTTGAATAGTTTATTGATATAATCCATAATCATAAAAATGTTTTCTTTTAAGAAGTATATAGTCATAAACACTTCATAATGGTTTATAATGAAAATGATAATTATCTTAAGCATGTCCGCTGGGAGTGTCATAACCAAGAGTGCAGCAAGGTCCATTTCGTGCACCAGTTCCCATTTGAGTCTAGCTCAAAGAGGTGTTTTCAGGTTTTTACCCCGAGGTACCTCTGTGCCAAATCCACCACTACCTTCTCATATCCAGACAAGGATGTATTGCTTGGGAAACTCACAAAATTTCTACAATACCAACATTCTATGAAGTTCTTCTATATTGATCCTCAATTTCTATATTTGGGCTATGTGCTATAATCAGAGTTTATCTAAATATAGTTTCAAAGGATTGTACGAAAACATCTCTGATACCAGCTGTAACACCCGAACCCCATAAGCCTAGAGTTGGTGCATTATTAAATAACAATGATATGATCAAAAAAGTTTAAGTCTCGAAAGACTGATTTGTTTAGTATCCTTGGAAGTAATAGATACATTTATAAGGTTTATATTACATCCGAAAATGAAAAACTACAACAACATTGTTTCCATAGACCACACTCATATCCCATCAGACTATTCCTACAGGTCAGTCATAAAATACTTCTTCGTATCCTGGGAAATATAAAACAATGAAAGTGGTGAGCTCATATTCTCATTAAGGATAATAATATAAAAAATACCTTCATAAATAAGCATAAACATTTAAAGCAATGTATAAGACTAAAACAAAAGCCTTCTAAACTTGAACTTCAACATAATATGGAAAAGATAAAATAAAATAATGCCATTTACGTACTCACATGGATATTATACTTGTCGAATAATCAAATGCAATATCAGTAGCCACATTCATAATGATGGAATGCATAATGCCAGACTTTCATAACCACATAGTGAAGGCCTTGTGCAAAGTCTACAAATAAGATTTTGTCAAGGCCTTGTGCCCAGAAACTAGTTTTTCTCATGAGACCTACCGATGCATCAATGAACTATAATGGGCTCCACCCATCACTTACCAAGTCTAATTCATTCCTCATATGAAAAGGATTAAACATAACATAAACATTCATATTAAAACTAGCATACAAAATGTAAATACGTTATATATAAACCCTGAATGGTATAAAAACAACACATCCACATTCATACATATCACAAAAACTTTAATAAAATAGGGATATTTGTATCATAATAAATCAACTTCAAATAATCTTAAAATCCATCAAAGGATGATGACATAGATGAAATCAAATCCTTTTTTAGAGAAATATCTATTTATATTTTGAAATTATTAAATAGTCACATAATTTATAAAGAAAACATTTATTTTGAAAATATTTTTATAAGATTGTAAGGGAAGCTTTGACAATGTTATAATGACATAAAATAGCCGCACCCGCCATATAAGTCAGAAAAAGACATTCTTACCTAAATTTTGTTGAAAAGGTTATAAAGGACCTTGTTTGGAAAACTACTGAAAGATTCCTTTATAAACATCTTATAAATGTCAAACAAGGGTATAAATGATTTATCCCATATTCTAGTAAATATTAAGAATGTTTTGATATCTATTTTTATGAATCATGGGTGTGGATGATAATGATGTCCCTGTAGATAATTATGATTAAAATACCTTGGACAATGAAGAGATTGTGGAATTAACCCTTACCTTGTACATTTCCTTGGTCAGGGGTATGTTAATGTCCTGTATAATGTTAAAATAATTGTTATTAAATTATACAAGAATAATATACATTAATATTATATCATATATGATCTTTTAATATTTCTTTGTCAATAATATCTTAGTATTATCATCGTTTCGGATGTTAACAGATTCGTTATCATTTATATTATTTATTATTTCAGCCATATTTTTTATGGATGTGATGTATCTTATTAATATACATAGTTATATCGAATCTTTAAACAATATTTTTAATCATCTAATGAAAATTAGTCTTGAATGGATACGATGGGGAATGAATCTCATCACGTTCGTGGAGACGGTAATCCGTACGTAAGCACGAGCGACAATATCATTTTTTTGATATTAAAATACTATATAATTGGATTGTATATCATATATATATAATCATTATCATGTTACATTTATTATTTTAATCAACTAAAATCATTATTATACCCATCCAAGTAATAATTTATTAAATAACAATTACACCACGACATAGAGACTGTAAGTCGTACGTACGCACGTATGGTGACATGTCATTCAAAGGATGGATAGAATAATGAATATGTTTGTACCATATTTATAATAACATCAAAGTATATAGAATATACTGGAGTTATTATTTTATAATGGAAACAACTATGAAAGAGGAAGTGGAGGAAGAAAGGAACTTGAAATAGGTGATGAAATATTTACCTCTTCTTCCGGTTCTTCCTTTTGATTTGATCAAAAGGGCTCTATAGGTTGGATTTATGACTAAATAAAGGCCTATATTATGAATTTAGGATATTTGATATGTATTTGGGCAGAGGTTGGATGATCCAAATGGCTCTGATGGTGTGAATTAGAGAGAAAGGGGAGTGCTCTTTTATAAGAGGGGTGAGGGACACCTTAGGAAAACCTAGAAATATTATTTTATAATAAAATATTTTTCAGTTAGTAATGGCTCCAAAATATATTATTTAAAGGATAACGTGGGGATGTATGGAAAACAACTCAACCAATAAAGTTTAGACAGGTTTGGGACACTATATTGAATTTATCTTTTAGATTTAACTCTTTGTTAAATAGTTGGACATTTACCATGTCTCTTTGTATTTTTATATTATATAGTTAATAAACATAATATATACATCCAAGAGAACCCAATAATTCTTTTGGCTGATCCATATATTTTTTTACTAGAATATCAATTAATAATATAATATTTTTTTTAAAAAACTATTTTATGTCAATTTTGACACTATTTGGTATTTTGTTTTTTTCTAATTTCATAACAGCATTATTACTTCAAAAAAATTTAATCTAACCAACCCTAATATGTCATATTAACCTTTAAAATTATTGTAATTCATAAAAAGTATTAAATTACAATTATTTCGATATTTATAATATCACTTATTTTAATATTTCATTAATAATGTAATTGTTGCGTCATCGTTGTGTCATAAATAAATTAAATTATTTAATGTCTAAAAAATATAAATAAACTAGAATTATGTAGGAAATCTTTTTAGCTTTATATTTAATATTTATAGTTAAATTTATCTTATATATAACCCTATATTAAAAATGTATTAGTTATTAATCATTGATTTTAATTCTTTTAACTATTATTTAAATAAAATAATAATAAGTGTCCTAATCTAATCCATGTGGACCAAAGAGGTTATTATATTATTCCTAGGGTTGTTTTTGGTCGAATTATACTTATAAAAAATAATTAGGATATGTGTTAGGGTAATAATAATATCATTTTACCCTTAAAAACCCTATTTACTTTTAACCGTGGTAAATAAAAGTAAAAAGTTACTATTCACGAAAAATTATTTTCATATTATTGAACCAAATTTTTCTTAATTATATTAACCATGTATCTTGGATTTTTGAAATTCCACTCAAAGAAGCGGTAAAATTACGTTTTATGTAAACTTTCAAATTCTCCAAGGAGGTGGGTAAAAGACGGTGAAAAGTTCAATAAAATTTTTATATATCAAAAATTATTATAAACTGAATCTAATGAATTAAATTGAACATATATTGGTCTTATTTATCAATTTTGAGCAAAAAAATATTTAAATAAAATAAATAATTATCTAAATAAATTTTTTTAAACTATAACTGAGTGTTTTTTTCAGTATTCCTCAAAAATTAATTGTTTCTAGAAAAATACAAAAAGTTCACCCTAAGATAACATTGATATTCCAAATCTAAAAATGAAGTCCATTTGGAAAGATAAAATTTATAAAATTTCAAATAGTTGGTATTACTATTCATAACAGCTAGTTTGATTAGTTGTGGTGTGTTTGAACTCGAAGTTGCGTACAACACATGCTATTGTATTATTAAAAGAGAAGCGTACCGTGGAAGCTTGGGGTGTTACAGGCCATGCCCATGTACTCTCAGAGTACATAACATGTCCTACAACATGGTTTCCGGGCCATTATGGGTGAATGAATTATCTACTAGGGGAATTCCCATGTTATATGGTCATATCCACATAGCATGTGATCCTTATCTTCCCCAAAACCCAATTTCTACAAGTAGGGGGTCCTACATGATGTGTTCTCTAGAACTACACGTAGTGTAGTATCCCTTTTCATAGAAACCAAATATTATTATCCTATATCCACATTTTATTCATCTAATTCTTCATGTTGACCACACTAAATTTTTTAATGTCTAAGGATAGGTCACCAGTCTTTGATTTCCAGCCTCTGATGGCTAGAAATCGAGAATTCGTTTGTCTGATGGTGACACATAATGCCTCCAAGGAATAACAAACCAAAAACCAGTTTTCATCTGGATAACCACCACCCACATCCAGGAATCCATCCCAATAAACTAGTAAATAAGCATCTCAATTATTGATCATCAATCATCCATGAATCGGAGGGTTTTATCTTGTTCTAACCCACCCTAGCAATGTCAAACTGTGACCCCATGAAGAACACAAAGGATAGTGGGGATTGATAAACATAAACAAGGTAAAATATTCACTAGAAAATATTTATTAGTCAATTATTATATAAATAATATATCCATGGGAATTATCAAGGAGAAAATTATTTATCATATTAAAAAATATAAAAAATTTATATCTCCTATGAAAGAGGAATAAAGGAAGATAAAGAAGAAGATAGAATAACTATACCAAATATTCTAATAAAAAGGGATTAAGTCTAAAATTTATGATTCATACCTTTATTATGGATCGATCATTGGTAAGGAGTTTTTTCTCTATTGATGAGGAAGTCTTGCTATGTTTACTGCCTGTTGATCCAACTCAATCTGATCAATGTTTGTTGTTCAATATCAATCATCCAATGAAGAACATCATATTAACCTATCAAATTTACCAAGGTTATGTTCCTAACCAAAGAAAATTTTCATAATATTATATTTAAATATAAAATTACATTTTGGGGTATTAATTTAATTAATTAAATAATCCAATTAATGTACCCACAAACGACGACCTCAACTAAATTTCATAAACCCACTTAGAAAAGGTTGTTCCTAGGGTAAACTCCAAATTAAAATTTTAATTATAGTCTCATATTTCTTATATGAGATATATAATAATGTAAAAATCCACTCAATTTTATCATTTGATATAAAATATTTAATATTTTTATAATATTATGTTTTAAAATCATCAGGCCTCATCATGTAATGTCATCTCAGTGCCTGTCACTGAAAATGTTCTTCTATATATTTCAATGTCTTATAAGAAAAAAACATTTAACTTCATTCTCCCCACTTTCAAGGATTTTCTCCCATTACATAATTACCTAACAAAGTTGGGGATACTGATCCCCCATTTGGATATATATCTCTCTCTCTCAGTATCTCTCGTGTATGCTCTTGTACATCCACAAAACATGAGCTAAGTGAATGGCAATCCTTAGAGGATCCTCTCATACCAATCATTGATCTCTAGTGGGTAATCTTTGATGGTGTATCCATCCCTGTTTCTTAGATTTCCCTAGTAAATAAAATTCATTAGATCATGCATGTATGTTTTCTGTTGAGACACATGGAAGATACCATGCACCAAATCCAACTGTGGTGTAATGACAGGAGGTAAAAAAACCTATGTAACCCTCCATAAGTTCTCAAACATCGTAATGAACCTTATGGATAGATTTAAATCTCATTAAAATTTCTACAATTATTATTTTGGGGAGACTCTTTAAAAAATATAGTCCTACTTCTCAAACTCCAGGGGACCATGTCAATGGTCTATATAACATTTCTCTTAGTTTTGGGTTGTACTCATAAACTCACAGATCACCAGATACTTTTCTTACGTCACTAACAGCATCTCTGTACCATCATGATATGCCTCACTAATATCATTCAAACATAAGGGTTCCCTATAGGGTCTCATATACAGGTCCTTGGAAGGTTCCATGCTGATCTTAGAGTTATAACTATTATTATAAGATAACTATACCAATGGAAGGTGATCCTCACAGATCTGACCAAAGTCTAAAACACAAGACCTCAACATATACACCAACACCGGTCTAGGGTGTTATGGCTACCCATCTATGTAGTCATAGAATTGCTTACTCATCCTCAATTATATCCTAAATTCCTCTTGCATTACTCTACAAAACTGTGATGTATACCACACATCATGGTTAGAGAAAATCATCTAGGTACCCCATGAAGCTATAAAATATCCCGCACATACAACTTACCCAACTATCCAGTTAAATGTTCATATTAGTAGTAATTATGTGAACATACTTGGTAAAGTGGCCCAATATTATCCAGATATAACTTTTACCCCTCGTTGTCCTTGTAATACCCGTTGTAATGACTATGGATATGTCATCCCATTTCTTCTCTATGATCTCTACTGGCAGAGAGAAATGTACTAGAACCTGGTAACCATCCTTCACCAACAAACATGTGATACACAGATAGATAAAATTAGTTATGCTCCACCACATGCCAATCCATAAAATCTACCAAATATGGTTCTTTTAAATATTTCCCACTTCATGAAGTAGAGATAATGGATATGAATGAAACTCCCTTGTCACCTCTCCTCACATCACAACCAGAATAACCAAAAACCACTATAAAAAAATGGAGTGATAAACACTTTTAGAGATTCCATCTAGTGAATCCATTGAGGATATATGGTTATGAATAAACTCATTGGTCATGTCTCCCAACTGGTCCTCTCTCACACACTAATGAAGCAATGGAGTCCCCACCATCAAATGAAGAAAAGGAAAACCCCTCTCCTCCACCAGGGTTAGCAATAAAAATATAACTAATCAGATTCCTCCTCCAACATTGTAGATAGGTAATTATTCCTATGAGAGTATACCACCAAAATTCCCTTATTATTATTATAGAATATATCAAATACTAATCCCAAATATCCCCAACATGAGTCTGTATATCAGGATAGGATTATTCTATGTTATGATGTACTCAATAATCTAGTGGACTGAGTATACCAAAAAATTCCATCCCAAAAGATAGTGAATCTAAATATTTAGAAAGAATACAACCACATACAAATATATATAATTATTTATGTACTTATAATAATGGTGTCTCAAATATCTTCACCCATATGTTATCAATTCCTTCTTGAATATCAACACACAACTAAACCCTCTTCTAGAGGCATCACAAAACACTATGTACTCTATTCCCTCATTAGGTTGTCTCAACACATGATTATCATTCAATAATAGAATAGACTTAAAAATGGATCCTTGAAACTACACGGTCCAGATAAATCGACTCCCTTTCAACATTGGGGTGGTTAAAGGGTCTAATACTCTCAAAATTCACGGCACTAAAATTATATAGTACCACACTTAGAAATGAAATATTTTGACCTCTTTCATGATATTGGGTGGCTCCAAAGTACAAAATGAATCAATATTCACTGGGAACACAACTAATACATGTACATATAGAACATTCCCTAGTTTGTGAAACTTGTGGATCCAATACTAGAAAAAAAAGCATTATTGAATTATAGTGCTCCCAAAGAATGTCTAGGATCATCTTTAGATACTATAGAAACTCTTCCTCTTAAATATATTAAATGAGTATATCATTAATGAAGAATACTAGAATTTAGTCTAATTATAGGTCAAATATATAGTTATTCAATTCCATAATCACAAAAGTGGAATTTTTATCCTCAAAATGAAATGCTAAAAACTCATAGTGTCTGTAGTGACATTAAAATGTCATCTTCAGAATAACAATATCGTAAACCCTCAATTTGTCATAGATGAACATGAGATAGATATTTTTGTACGAAATCACACCAATTAAGTAGTAAAATAGGTCCTCAATCCCGAGTAAGGGGTATATTTTCTTTATCATTTCCTAGTTCAAGCATTGATAATCAACATAAAGTCTCAAGGTCCCATCTAATTATTTCGACAAAAAAATGAGATTCCTTTAAGGACACACTGGTTCTGATGAATCCCTTTTATAAAAGATCCCATAGCTACACCCTACGATATTTGAGCTCAGTAGGGGATATCCTATCTGACAAAGATGTCTATGGTATGGTCCTGAGGTGAAATTAAATGCATATGTCCATCTCCCACCTCAAAGGATTTCCCAAAACATCCTCATGGAAGATGTCCATAAAGTCCTCCAATATCCATGGAATCTATATGACTAAATATCCAAATTAAACAAGAGATAAAATCACCAAATGATGGGTTATGGGTTAAATCCTCATTCCCGCAAGCCCCACTAACTCATCCATGAGATCTATCTCTCCTGTAAAAAAGAATTAATTGTCATTTATCTGAATACATTTATCCTATCTTTGATTATTTTTAATCTTTGATTAATCCATAAAAACCATTCTATACCATAGATGATTTTATAAGGTTTCATTGTGATAACTAAGATGTCCCATGAGAAATTTTCTCTAATGAGTTTCATCTTCCTTTGCATGTGGGGTCAATCAATCGCATTCCATGTTACTCACTCATCCTATATATAACATCAATCCTCTCAGGACTGGCTATGTCCCCTACAAAAAAGATACTCCAAATATCCACATGACTAAGAAAAACCTTTGGGATTTATCCTACACTAATATCCATGTGACTAACACCTACTAGTTTTTACAGGAGACTAAACCCCATAATTCACACTACTATCTCTGATTTCCTAGTGTCCCTTTGAAAAGAAGATCCCCATCACCAGTGTAAACTATAACATTTTAGCATAGGAGAGGATTCATAATGGTACCACACCATCACAGATGTTTCTACAAATATCTTTATGTAACTTCAACAACATGAAGTAACCATCCTGAACCATGTCAATGGAGAACTATGTGAGGTTAGTGAACCTATCTTTATACTCTGAAACATGAATACAACCCTTCTGCAATTCAATATCCTCTTTCATATAAACTAAGTGTAACAATGATGGGTAATGAACTATATGAAACAACATGTAGAATTCCGACCATGGGAGCATAATCTCATAATGAATATGCATGAATAGACTTCATGAGAAAAAATCAGATGTATATAAAAGACTAGTTTCTATCCCTACCATTAGACTAGTTATTTTCCACATGATCCTGAATACTCTAATCACCAACTAAAACCAAACCACCCTTTCATAGAGATCTAGTTCACTATGGATCTTCACTGGCCTCTAGTTAAAGAACGTATGTATCTTCATAAGATGGACCAAATCATTCACCTTCCTTTTTGGCTCTAACTAATGCTAAAAAATAAGGAATAATTTTATCTAACCACCAGGAGAAAACATCTCATGAGATGTACCCTAAATTGTGCCCTTATCTCTCATCGTATCATCATTAAGATCATAAATCATAAACTTGTCTAACTTTCATCATCGGGGAATCTAGAAAGAGTTCAATACATACCACAGTTTCATGAGAATATATATAGGGATATGAATCAATATGTATAGTCAAATCAATCCATCATATATGAATAATTTACCATTTTTTCCTATAAGCAATGTCTTGATATCCTGAGTCAATAAGTATGTAGTTGGAGTCCTAGAGTATGGATATTTTTTCCACCACAAAACACTGATTTCCCTAGACAAAAAATTGCACTCAAGACAATTTGAAACTATTTCCCTAAGTCCCAACCAATCCTCATAAGGTGATAAATCCAAACACAATCCTAAAAAATGAACTGCTCGAATTCCACTCTGCCATGACACCACCAACTAGGTCCCACTTGACTGGTGGATGGTCAGTCCACCAGAACCCAAATCCCATATCCACGAAGATAGGGTCTAGTGACATGTTGTGAGAAGGAATAATTTAAATTATAGGACTTATTATATAGTAATCGTATACCCATGCCCAATCATATCCATGAAAATATTCATTGGTATAATAATAAAGGATGACAATATCTAGAGACAAACATGAATGAATTAACTCTAGGGAATACATAATAATATGATATAATACAACAAAAATGTAAATGGGTATACTACATGAACAACATGAAATTATTTCCCAACATAATTTCAATTGGAATGAAGAATACTGGGAGGGTATGAAACTTGATCTCCAAGATCGACCAACGTACATGATCAATGAACTCAAGTATCCCTAATATCTAGAAAATTAATTGTTGAACTTTCAATCATATTCCAATGACGAGACATGTGAAATAAAAACCCATGTAGGTGTGATTATATATATACCTATAAGGATGCCAAAATATCCAAAGGGAAGAAATAGAGATACGTTGGGACCATGTTGGACAGATAAGGAAGTAAGAAGAGTTTTCTATTGCAGAATGTTTTTTTGTTGTCCAAGAAGATAAATCAACTCACATTTTAAAAGACGTGAAAACCAGATTATGCTTTGCTGATATGTATTTCACTAATATCATAAGTTAAGAGAACTTGTGATGCAAGCCTTATGAAGGAAATATTGAGAAATGATGATGCCAGTCATGTTCATTTTTGATTGGAAGGAATGATACAACTGGAAGATAGGAATGTTTCAGTATATCCCTTTTAACTCTGACGATGCTAAATCAGGTATTTCAAAAGATATATATGATGATAGTGGAGTTCATGATGAAAGATAAATAATGGATATCGGAAGAAGTTGATAGAGAAATAAAAAATTAATGGACAGTCTAGAGGTGGAACAAAAGAATAGTTTTATGTGGCACAGTTATCCAATGTTTTCCAAATATTAGGGCCTGAAAATCAGGAGATGAAGAAATATGTTTCTGGAAATGGATGTTGTGTGTATGATTAAAGATGGTTTAGATTTTTATGCACAAGGAATGAATAAATTTCATAACGTCGATGAAAGGAAGAGGCATGGAGTGCAAAAAAAATTGGGCAGAGTGCATGGAAAATAATGGCTGTGCGAAATATTAGCACAATGCACAAACAATTAAGGCTGCGTGAAATATTAGCAGGATGCGCGAAAAATAAATTGGTGCACAAAATATACGTAGGGTGCAATAGAAATAATGAGGTGCACGACATATTATTGGGATACATTAAAAATAAAATACTTCGTGAAATATTTGGGTGGTTCATGAAAAATAAAGCAGTGCACAAAATTTGGCATGGTGCATGAAATAGATGAATGGTGTTTTTTTCGCAAGGGGTGTTTCATGATACAATGATCGGAAATTTGGAAAGGAATGAGGTGTGTGAAAAATTGCAGCATTGCAAGAATTATAATGTTGCGTGAAAGAGTTTTTACGTGCATGATGAGGGTTTTATGCATGGATTAGTGTTTTCGCACAGGGTTAATAAGGCCTATAAATACGCGGTGACCCCCACTTATTTTTTTGGCTCAACACTTAGAGAAATATAGATATTTGAAGTGTGTAAAATTATATGATAAGTGAGTTGCACGAAAAGAAAGATATTTTCATGAAAATATGAAAGGTGCATGAAAAATTGAGAAGTTGCACGAAAAGTGGAAAGTTGTGCGGAAACAGGAAGTTGTGAAGAAAAGTTTTTCCGCACCAAAAGGGAATTTTTATGTGAAAGCCATTTAAATTGTGATCAAGGTACCCAAAAGGTTTCACAAAAAAATTATGGTCTTCACACATATTTGGTTGTGCGTAAGATAGTTCTTATCAGCTTCAGAGTAGTAAAGTGAAGATTTGTATTTCAGAGAATACATCTCTTCATTTTTAAAGAAGCACTGAAATACTGTAATTCTTTATTTGTGCTAAGAGGGTGAACACACACTTGAGGATTATTTTCCAAGTTCTACATTAGTGTTAGGGTATATCCTATATTTCATATTCCACATCAAAGGATTGTTTTCTAGTGGATTGTGTGGTACAAAATTATTTCTGTACCATACCAAGGACTTAGATAATCTAGTTGAGTAGTGAACCTTGTAAATATTGTGTTCTAGTGGTTGTGTGTGTTTAGAAGAGAAGGAACTATTTAACAAGAGGCGATGTTTGTTTCATGTTGAAGGAAACATAAAAAAATACACCACTGATTCACCCCTCCCCCTCTTAGTGATACATAGATCCTGGTTGGGAACTTCAAGATATACGATAGAATTAGTCAGATCAAGACCAAACCAAGAGGTATAACCCATAAATATATAAAATATTAATGAAAACCAGATGAGATATATAGGGTATCTCCAAATAATATCCCATAAAAGGATGATGAGTCTTCTTGTTTCTTCAATGTTCCATAAACAATGATCAACATCTCGTGTGTCTGTTTGAGAATGTTATATTGAGGAATAACATCTTACCACTTCTCAATAGCATGATGGTTAACCATTTCCAATTGAGGAGCCATGGTTTAGTACAATAGTGGAATGAAACTCAATAGATGAATATAGGATCTACACCCTAGTGAGTCAGGGGGTACCAATCAAAGCATAGAGGACTGATACACTATTATTATGGGGGTAGGGGGTTCCGATCAATGAATGGAGGACCCAAACTCTAGTGAGTCTGGGGGTTTCACTAGGATGGAATCCATAGAATACTTATGGCCATGTATGATATGAGGTTACACTCAAGTTATAGAGGACACAAACCATTATACCACATTGGGGTTCCACTCATAGAGTAGAGGACCCATTCCCTAGTGTATCCAAGATATTCCAATCAACAAGTGTAAGTATTATTAGGACAGTACACAATAATACAACATGGGGTTGTTGACCCCTGAATCGTTTTTATGATACTTCTTAATTACTAATATCCACAATAATATCATAAAAAATATTTTTTGTCCTAAAATTATTCGTCATATCTGAAAATAAACTATAAAGTACACCATCACATTTTACATGAAAAACTACCAAGTATAGGATACTCAAAAGAGGAAATATGCGTCTAGATAAATAAGATACACAAAGTAGAAGTTACTAGGAAAAGAACACAATGTGTATTAGGGGTCATATGAAATTTTGACTCACATAACCTCCTATATTTTTCTACATCATCGCACAAATTTTATGTCTAAGTAGAACAACATGGAATATAATCATTGTACCTAGTGTGTATTGTCCCCTCGAGGCCTACCGATGTTCTTCTAGACATTCCAAAGTCCTTTTGTTCATTCATTTGTTATCTTGAACTACACAATTTATCCTCTCAAATTGGGTAATGTTTGTGGGTAGCTGTTACATTGCATAGCCACCTAAAGAGTGTCACACATCCTATGGGACTCGAGACATTTCATGTGATCCTTATAATCCTTGATCTCTTAGCACCACATCCAGGAGTCCACATAGCGTGTCTCTTAGACTACATGGGTTGTAGTTGTATTTTTTGAATAAACCTATGTTTCAACAAACGTATCCACGATCCACAATTTTCTACTGATTCCACTATTTGGAAACCTGAAATCTTCCATAGTATAAGGTTAGATTGATCGCTATTGATATTTATCCATTGATATCTAGAAACTGGGAATTCATTGGTTTGTCAATGACCAATCATTCCTCTTCTGAATGATGATCAAAAACCCTACCTCAATCCACATATCTTTCACCTGAATCTATTGAATCCATCCCGATCAACCAAAAAAGTCACCATCCGGTTCATTATTCGATAGTACACCACAATTTTGGGGGTTTTAATGCACTCGAACCCTCCCAATAAAATGTTGAACAGTTACCCCATAGGCCAAAGGAGATGAATGGAAAGAACATAAATAATTTTAATCCTAATTTAGAAAAGCATTCTTAGATAAAGGAAATATAAATAGGATATCCATCAGTATTAGAAATGAAACAAACATTTATCTGATTAATTAACCAATAAATCATGGGGAACAATAAAGGGATTGAATAAATGCATATCAAAAAGAAGATAAAAAACCATATTCATTATTTTTGTAAAAAGGGAATAAATAAAAAATTCATGAGTCCTAGATAAATTACAGATCCATCATTGGTAAAGAATTCATTCTTCGTTGATGAGACAGACCCATTGAATTCCCAAACTCTCGATTCAACTCAATCGGCTAATTTTTCATCGTCCGGTCTTTATCTTCCAATGAAGAATATGAGATGACCCTCTAAAATTGTAACACCCCAAGCTTCCATGGTATATTTCCCTTTGAATAATAGAGTAGCTTGTGTTGTACGCAAGTTCGAGTTCTAACACACACCACAACCAATCAAACTAGTTGTTTTGAATAGTAATACCCACATTTTGAAATTTTATAAATTTGATCATCCAAAATGGTCTTCATTTTTGGATTCGGAATATCGAAATTATCTTAGGGTAAATTTTCAGTATTTTTTTGAAAACATTCAATTTTTGATGAATAGTGAAAAACACTGAGTTATAGTTTAAAACTGAATTTTTATTTAACTACATATTTATTTTATATAAATTTATTTTAGGTCATAATATATAAATCTAACCTGTATATTTTCAATGTATTTCATTGGATTCTCTTTATAATAATTTTAGATATAAAAAAAATTTATTGAACTTTTCACCGTCTTTTACCCATCTCCTAGGAGAATTTGAAAATTTACATAAAACATAATTTTACCGCTTCTATGAGTATAATTTCCAAAATCTGAGTGACACGGTTAATATGAAGGAGTAAAATGTGGTTCAATAAGTAAAAAATAGTTTTTGGTGAATAGTAACTTTTTACGTTTATTTACCACGGTTAAAAGTAAATATGATAATTAAGGGAAAAATGATATTATTATTACCCTAAAACATGTCCTAATTCTATTGGATAAGTATAATTTGACCAAAAAACATCCTTAGTAATAAAATAACTTCTTTGGCCCTCTTGGATTACATTACGACATTTATAATTATTTTATTCAAGGAAGAGTTAAAACAGTTAAAATCAATGTTTAATAACTAAAAAATTTTTAATATAGGGTTATACATAAGATAAATTCGATTATAAATATTCATTAGAAATATATAAATATTTCCTACATAATGGAATTTTATTTATAATTTTTAGACGTTAAATATTTTAATTTATTTATGACACAATGATGATGCAGTAATTAACTAATTAATCAAATTTTAAAATAATTGATGTTATAAATACCCAAATAAATGTAATTTGAGAATTTTATGAATTAAACTAATTTTATAAGTAGACATGACATATTAGGGTAGGTTAGATGAATATTTTTCGAAGTAATAATGTTGTTATGAATTTAGCCAAAACAAAATACCATATAGTGTCAAAAGTGACATAAAAGTGTTTTTAAATTAATTGATATTATATTACTAAAAATTTAAGGATCAGCCAAAAAACATATATAATTATAGCTGTATCATTAATGAACAAATTTTTGTTCTTTTGGAAGTATATAGTATGTTTTATAACCATATAATATAAAAATACAAAGAGACATGGTAAATGTCATACTGTTTATGTAAGAGTTAAATCAAAAAGATAAAGTTAATATAGTGATAGAAAACTGTCTAAAACCTATATGTTGAGTGGTTTTCGACCCATCCCCACCTCAGACATTAAATAATCTATTTTGGAGCCATTAGAAACCAAAAATGATTTTATTATAAAATAATATTTCTCGCCTTTTCGAAGGTTCCCCGCGCCCCTCTTATAAAAGTCCCCCTATAATTCACACCTTCAAAGCCTCTTGGATCAGAAAAACCCTACCCAAATAACCTGTCAAATTCTCTCATGTCAGCCTAGAGGCCTTAAATTAGTCAAAAATCCAAATTAAGGAGCCCTTTTGATCAAATCCAAAGGAAGAATCCGAAGAAGAGGTAATAATTTCACCACACTCTTTCAAGTTCTTTTTTCTTCCACTTCTTCTTTCTTAGTAATTTCCATTATAAAATAATAAATCCAGTATCTTCTATATAAAATGATGTTATTATAAATATGGTACATCCATATTCATTATTCTATCCATCCTTTGAATGACATGTCACAATACGTGTGTACGTACGGATTACTGTCTCCACGTCGTGGTATAATTGTTATTCAATACATTATTCTTTGGATGGGTATAATAATGATGTGTAATTCATTTAAATAATATATATAACATGATAATGATTCTGTATATATGATATACCATCAACTTATATATTACTTTAATATCAAAATAATGATATTGTCGCTCGTGTGTACGTACGGATTACCATCTCCACGAACGCGATGAGATTTATTCCCCATCATATCCATTCAAGACTAATTTTCATTATATAATTAAAAATAATGTTTAATGACTTGATATAATCCTAGATATGAATAAGATACATCCCATCCATAACAAATATGACTCAAATAACAATGAATATAAGGGAAAACGAATCTGTTAGAACCCAAAACGACAATAATACTAAGATATTATGAAAACGATGTTAAAAGATCGTATATGATATCATATTAGTGTATATGATTCGTGTATAATTTAATAAATATTATTTCACCTTTAAATAGGAGGCTAACCTACCCTCTACCAAGGAAAAGTACAAGGTAAGGGTTAAATTCACAATCTCTTTATTATCCGATGTTGTTTTTACGTAAGTATCTACTAGGACATCTTTATCATCCACATCCATGTTTCTAAAAAATGTATTTCAAAACATTCTTACAATCTTATAGACTATGGGTTAAAGTCATTTATACCCTTTTTTGACTTTTTATATTATGTTTATAATGGAATCTTTTCATCATTTTTCAAACAAGGTCATTTTTAACCTTTTCGACAAAATTATGGTAAGACTGTTTTTTAACTTATACGGTGGGTGTGGCTTTTTTATGCCGTTATAAAATCAACAAAGATTCCATTACAGGAATAAAATAATATTTTCAAATTAAATGTTTTCTATTATAATTATGTGACTTTTAAATGATCTAAAAAAAGACATATTTCCCTCAAATAGTTTTGATTTCATCTATGTCAACAACCTTTGATAGATTTTATGCTTATTTGAAGTTGATTTATTATGATAAAAAACATCCATATTATATTAAAGGTTTTGTGATATTTTAGACTTTGGATGTGTCATTTATAGGCCATTCATTGTTTATAGAAAATGTATTGACATTTCATATACTATTTTTAATATGAATGTTTATGTTATGTTTAAACCTATTCATATGAGGAATGCATTGGAATTAGAAAGTGATGAGTGGAGCCTGCTATAGCTCCTCGTTGCATTAGTAGGTCTCATGAGAAAAACTAGTTTCTTGGAACAAGGCCTTGACAAAATATTATTTTTATTCTTGGCACAAGGCCTGGACTATGTGGTTATGATTGTCCAGCATTATGCATTCCATCATTATGAAAGTGGTTATTGATATTTCATGTGATTGTTCGAATAGTAGAATATCCTTATGATTAAGTAAATGGAATTATTTATTTTCATTTTTTTCATATTATTATGAATTTTAAGTTTATAAGGCTTATGTTTTGGTTATAAATTGCCGTAAATTTTTATTCTTATTTATGAAAGTTTTTTGCTATATTGTTATCCTTATTGAGCATCCGAGCTCACCCATTTCTATGTTTTATTTTTCCCAGTATTTGAAGAAGTATTTTATAACTAATCTGTAGGGATAATCTAAGGGGATATGAGTGTGGACTATGGAGACTATGCTGTTGTAGTTTTTCACTTTATCACGTAATGTAAGTCTTATGAATGTATCTATTGTTTCCAAGGATACTAAACTATTCGGTCATTCAACAATTGATCTTTTGTGATCATGAATATGCTATTTAATAATGCAATGACTATAGGTAACTAGGTTCAGGGAGTTATAGTTGGTATCAGAGGAAGTTTAGTACAAACCTTGGAAGATTGATTTAGATAAACTCTGATTAGAGAACATACCCCTAAGATAGACTTTGAGGATTAGTATATAAGAAATTCCAAGAATATTGGTATTGTAGATATTTTTTGAATTTTCCAAGCAATATATCCCTGTCTGAATTTGATCAGGTAGTGGTGGCTCTGGCACAGATGTACCTAGGGGTAGAACCTGAAAACAGCGCTTTGAGAAAGAATCGAATGAGAACTGGTGCATGACAACGGGCCTTGCTGCACTCTTGGTTACGACTCTCCCGGGGGTATGTTTAGGATAATTCTCATTTTATTGAAAAACCATTATGAGGGGTTTATGAGTATATACTTCCTCAAAGAAGACATTTTTTATGATTATGTATTATATCTAT
The DNA here is from genome assembly GCA_963277665.1 of Viscum album. NCBI lineage: Eukaryota > Viridiplantae > Streptophyta > Magnoliopsida > Santalales > Viscaceae > Viscum > Viscum album. Next base: position 805,528,686 of record OY728148.1, read on the forward strand.
AAACTGTTCAATTCATGTTAACTGTTTTACTAGTTTGGAATTATTTATTTCGATTCATAAAATAATCTAGTTTATGCCATTGTTTAGAAATGGTGCCTAGTGGATGGAATGGAAACCATAACAATGCACACACTCCATGTAGAGATTTCCCTCCTACTCAACATAATTATACTGGAGCTGGTGATACCACTGGTTCTGATCATCTTATCACCATACTGGGAAAACTCACTCAAGTTCTAAATAATAAACTTACCCATATGAAGCACCGTGATCCACAATGTGGAGGATCAATGTTACATCGCTTCATGAGGTAACAACCACCAATATTCAATGGGAGTACAAATCCATTAGTAGTTGAGAAATGGATGAATTCCTTAGAGACAATATTCCATGCTATGGGGAGTAGTGAAAGGGGGAAAGTTATCCTGGCAGTTTACCGCCTCACTGGAGATGTTTATCAATGGTGTTCATTGATTCAAAACACAAATAAAGATGATGAAGTATAAAATATGTAATGGAGGGATTTTAAATATCCTTTCATAGAAAAATACTTTCCTCATGACTATCGAGTATATATGGAAAGGAATTTTCTGAGTCTGAGGAAAAATGAGGATGAGAATGTCGAAAAGTATGAATCTAACTTTACAAGGTTATCTAGGCATGCTGTAGATTATATACATAACCCAAGAAGTAAGATTGATCAATTCGTTAATGGGTTAAAACCATTTCTCCATCGAGCATTAGTCTCACAATCTTTTTCATTATACGAAGATATTACCTCATGCGCTATCAAGACAAAAAAAAGAATTCTCTAAGTCTTACGACATTAAACTAAAGCAGGAGAAGAAGAGATCTGCTGATCACTATAGAAATGGAAATTAGGGGAAGAATGGAAAATTTGAATATCCATCCTATAGTAAATTTGGGAAGAAACACCCAAGTACTTTATTGATGTGAATGGGAGTCTGTTACAAATGTGGTAAAAAAGGCCACCAAGCAAGTAATTGCAGGGGCAAGAAAGAAGCTACCAATGATCAATGCTACAATTGTAGGGAGATGGGACATTATGAAAATGAATTTCCTAAGCGTCAGGGTAACTTACCTCAAAAAGTCCAAGTGATCAAGTACAAGCTTATGCTATCACTAGTTTTGAGGTTGAAGTTTCAAAAGACGTGGTGGCAACTAATTTAATGGTTTCCTCAAGTTTATCCAATGCTTTATTTGATTCTGGATCATTGCGTTGTTTCATATCTTCCCAGTTTGCTAAGAAAATTAGATATTTTCGATTTTATTTAACAATGGAGTTATCCATCAAAACTCTAAAGGGAAGTATCATTGCTTCAATGTTCTGTGAATCCGTTCCCATTAGGGCATATAAATGTTCTTTATCTGCTAATGTCATCATCATACCCATGATTGAATTTGAAATAATCCTCAGTATGTATTGGTTTTCGGACCATGATGCAATAATTTATTATAAGAAGAAGGAGGTTACTATTTCTGATGATGGAGATAAATAACACCTTATCTTTAGAGCAGAATCGTCACCACCAAAATCTTATCTAGATCCACCCCCAGTAGCTCAACTAAATTCAATTATTTGGGAGGAAGAGAATGAAATGACTATGGCTGAGGAAAGGAATATTCAAATATATTATGTACCTATTGTGAAAGAATATATTGATGTGTTTCCAGAAGACTTACCTGGAAAACCTCCAGAGTGAGAAATTGATTTTTCCATTGATTTTATTCCTGGTTCAAAGCCCATATCAATGACCCCTTATAGAATGGACACTGTGGAATTAGTAGAACTAAATAAATAACTAGAGGAATTGATTAATAAGGGATCTATTCACCCAAGTGTTTCTACTTGGGGATCCCCTATCCTTTTGTTAAGATGAAAGATGAATCTATGAGGTTATGTACCGACTATAGAGAAATTAATTCTATAATAATAAATAACATGTATCCCATACCTTGAATTTATGATTTATTCAACCAATATCATAGAGCTCTATATTTTACAAAGATTGAACATCGATCTGTATATCATTAGTTGAGTGTGAAGAAGGACGACATACTGAAAACAGGATTTTGAACCAGGTATGGTCATTATGAGTTTACCGTAATGCCTTTTGGGTTGACTAATGAACCCTCTGTCTTCATTTATCTACTGAACATAGTTTTCAAGGAATATCTAGATGATATTGTAGATATATTTATTGATGATATTTTTGTATACTCCAAAAGCTATGAAGATTATGAAAATCACTTGCGCATTATCCTGAAGACTCTGAGAGGACATGAATTATATGGGAAGTTTCTCAAGTGTGAATTCTAGATTTAAAAGATTTATTTTCTTGGACATATTGTCTCTAAGGATGGAATCTCTATTAATCCTTCTAATAAATGAGCAAACCAATAATGTCCAGCACCAAAGGGTATAACCGAGGTACACAGTTTTATTGGTTTAGCAGGTTATTATCGACATTTCGTCCATAATTTTTCCCAGTTGGCTAACCCATTAACAAAGATCACAGGAAAAGGGGTTAAATTTTTGTGATCAAAAGAGTGTGAAGAATGTATTGATGAACTAAAAAGAAGATTTTTCAATTCTCCTCTATTGACTCTACCATCAGGGAATGATGGTTTTGTTATTTATAGTGATGCATCGAAGAAAGGACTTGGTTGTGTCCTTATGAAGAATGACAGGGTTATAACCTATACATCACGACAACTGAAAAATCTTGAGAAAAACTATCGTACTCATGATCTTGAGTTAGAAACAGTAATATACTATTCAATGATTTGGAGACACTATCTATATGGTGAAGAATGTAAGATTTATACTAATCACAAGAGTTTGAAGTATATTTTATCATAGAAAGAACACAACATGAGGAAACAGAGATTGCCTGAACTACTCAAGGATTATGATTGCATGATACACTACCACCTACGAAAAAAATAAGGTGGAAGATTCATTGAGTAGAAAGGATCATGGAGTTTTGAACAAGATGTGAGTTGAAAAAGATAGTATATATATATATGGATCTACTAATGATGGATTCGGGAAACACCATGGAAGGTGAAACATCAATACTTTTTAAAATGGTTTCCAAACCATATTTACTAGATAGGATAAAGAGTTCTCATACCAGTGATAAAGAGTTTAAAAAGAAAATTAAAGATGTGAATGATGGGAGATTGAGTGACTTTATGTATGAAGATGTAATTTTGAAATTTGGGAAGAGACTTTGTGTTCACAGTATACCCGATCTAAAAAGAGAATGCTTGGGTGATGCTTATAGTTCCAATTTCCCTATACACCCTCGGAGCACTAAAATGTATAGAGATTAGAATAAAGGTTTTTGGTTGGACAACATGAAGAGGGAGATTGCTGATTCTGTGTCAAGATGTATGGTTTTTCAACAAGTGAAAGCTGGAAGGAAACAGCCTAGAGGAGTCATGCAACCTCTTCCCATACCGGAGTGAAAATGGGATAATATTACAATGGACATTGTCATGGGACTACCAAAAACTCCTAAAAGGAACTATGCAATATGGGTCATTGTTGATCATCTTACCAATTCAGCATATTTTCTTGCTATAAGGGAATATTTACCACTTGAATGTCTAGCAAGAATATATATTAATGAAGTTTTGAGGCATCATGGAGTACCCATGTCGATTGTTTCTGATCGTGATCCAAGTTTTACATCAAGATTATGGAATATTCATCAGAAATCCCCGGATACTAAGCTTCGTTTGAGCACGACCTACCACCCTCAAACGGATGGACAATCAGAACAAACTATTCAAACCTTCGAGAAAATGTTGAGATCAAGATCACATGACTTTCAGGGTATGTGGGATCAATATTTACCTATGGTAGATTTTTTCCTATAACAATAGCTTCAATTCAAGTATTCGGATCGAAAAATATGAAGCGTTATATGGAAAGATGTATAGCACACCAACCTGTTGGGATGATGTTGGTGAAAGAATACTTGTACGCCCAAAACTGGTGGAGGAAACGATGGAAAATGTAAAGGTAATCGAAAACTACATCAAAGCAGCTCAAAGTAGGCAGAAGAGCTATGCTGAGAACCAAAGGAAGGATTTGGAATTTTAGGTAGGAGATCATGTTTTCTTGAAGGTATATCCATGGAAGGTAGTTATACATTTCGGTAAGAAAGGTAAATTTAGTCCAATGTACATCAGACCTTTCGAAATTCAAGAACAAATTGGGGCTGTAACTTATCGTTTGGCAATGCCGCCAAATCTCTCCACAGTTCACAATGTGTTCTATGTATCACTATTGAGAAAATACAAGCCTGACCCAACACATGTACACACCTATGAGGAATTAGAACAGGAACCCGATTTTTCTTATTACGAAGAGGTCAGCAAGATTATTGATACTAGAGAAAAAGTGTTGAGAAACCAGACGACTCATCTGGTAAAAGTTCTATGGAGAAACCATACGATGAAAGATGGAACATGGGAACCTAAAGAAATAATGAAGAAGGACCACCTGAGTATTTTCATGCGTTAGTATTCTTGAGATTTTGAGGATGAAATTATTCTAAGTAGGGGAGAATGTAACACCCTAAGCTTCCACGGTACGTTTCCCTTTGAATAATACAGTAGCATTAGTTGTACGCAACTTCAAGTTCTAACACACACCACAACCAATCAAACTAGCTGTTATGAATAGTAATACCCACTTTTTGAAATTTTATAAATTTTATCATTCAAAATGGACTTCATTTTTGGATTCAGAATATCTAAATTAGCTTAGGGTGAAATTTTTTCTCAAAAACATTCAATTTTGATGAATAGTGAAAAACAATGAGTTATAGTTTAAAACTGAAATTTAATTTAAATAATTATTTATTTTATTCAATATTTTTTTTGGTCAAAATAGATACATAATATCTATATAAGTTCAATTTAATTCATTAGAGTCAGTATATAATAATTTTAGATATATAAAAAGTTTATTGAACTTTTCACCGTCTTTTACAAATCTCTTAGGAGAATTTTCAAATTTACATAAAACATAATTTTACTACTTCTATGAGTGGAATTTCGAAAATCCGAGAGACAAAATTAATATCAAGGAGTAAATTTTGGTTCAATAAGATAAAAATATTTTTTGGTGAATAGTAACTTTTTACGTTTATTTACAACGGTTAAATGTAAATCGGGGAATTAAGGGTAAAAATCATATTATTATTAACCTAACACAAGTCATAATTCTAATGGATAAGTATAATTTGACCAAAAACAACCTTATGAATAAAAATTTAACCTATTTGGTCCACTTGGATTAGATTAGGACATTTATTATTATTTAATTCAAAGAAGAGTTAAAAGAGTTAAAATCAATGTTTAATAACTAATTTTTTTTAATATAGTGTTATACACAAGATGAGTTCGAATATAAATATTAATTATAAATATAGAAATATTTCCTACATAATGGTATTTTATTTATAATTTTTATACATTAAATAATTTAATTTATTTATGACACAATGATGATGCAGTAATTAACTAATTAAAGAAATATTAAAATAATTGATATTATAAAAACCCAAATAAATTTAATTTTAGACTTTTTTATGTATTAAATTAATTTTCAAGGTTAATATGACATATTAGGGTTTGTTAGATGAGTTTTTTTGAAGTAATAATGCAGTTATAAATTTATCAAAAATAATATACCATATATTGTCAAAATTGACATAAAAGTGTTTTTAAAACAAATATTATATTATTAATTGATATTCTATTATTAAAAATATATGGTTTGGCCAAAGGACTAATATAATGATAGGTGTATCATTAATGAACCACTTGGGGTTCTCTAGGATGTATATAGTAATTTTATTAACCATATAATATAAAAATACAAAGAGACATGGTAAATGTCAAACTGTTTAACAAAGGGTTAAATCTAAAAGGTAAAGTTAATACAGTGACCCAATCCTATCTAAACCTTATTGGTTGAGTGGTTTTCGAACCATACCCACTTATTCTTCTAAATAATCCATTTTTGAGCCATTATAAACCGAAAATGATTTTATTATAAAATAATATTTCTAGCATTTTCTAAGGTGCCCCTCACCCCTCTTATAAAAGGGCACTCCACCTTCTCTCAAATTCACACCTTCAAAGCATTTTTCTTTGGCCAAACCCTTCCCAAATATCCTCAAATTACCTAACTTCATCCTAGAGGCCTTACTTTGGTCATAATACCAACATAAGGATCCTTTTTGATCAAATCAAAAGGAAGAACCTGAAGAAGAGGTAATAATTTCACCACACTCTTACAAGTTCTTTTCTTCTTCCACTTCTTCATTATTTGTAATTTACATTAAAAAATAATAACTCCAGTATGTTTTAGATAATGTGATGTTATTATAAATATGGTAAAACCATATTCATTATTTTATCCATCTTTTGAACGACATGTCACCATACGTGCGTACGTACGAATTACCATCTCCACACCGTGGTGTAATTGTTATTCAATACATTATTATTTGGATGGGTATAATAATAATGTGTAATTACCATAAATGTTAAATATAACATGGTAATTATTCTGTATATATGATATAACATCCAATTATATATTAATTTAATATCAAAAGAATGATATTGTTGCTCGTCCATACGTACGGATTACCGTCACCACGAATACAATGAGATTCATTCCCATCGTATCCATTCAAGAATAATTTTCATTAGATGATTAAAAATATTTTTAAAAGATATGATATAATTATTAATAGGAATAATATCCATTCCATAATAAATATGAATCACATAACATAGAATATAATGGAAAACAAATCTGTTAACACCCAAAACGACGATAACACTATGATATTATTAAAACAATGTTAAAAGATCATATATGATATCATATTAATGTATATGACTCTTGTATAATTTTATAACAATTATTTCACCAATATAAAGAGGTTAATCTAAACTCTACAAAGGAAAATTACAAGGTAAGGGTTAATTTCACAATATCTTTATTATCCGAGGATGTTTTTACATAAGTATCTAATGGGACCTCTTTATCATCCACATCCATGTTTCTTAAAAATGTATTTCAAAAAATTATTACTATCTTATAGACTACGGGTTAAAGTAATTTATAACCTTGTTTGACTTTTTATAAGATGTTTATGAATTTATCTTTCCATCGTTTTCCAAACAAGCTCCTTTTTAACCTTTTCGACAAAAATAAGGTAAGAATGTCTTTTTAACTTATACACCGGGTGAAGCAATTTTATGCTGTTATAAAATCGTCAAAGCTTCCATTACAATCTTATAAGAATATTTTCAAAGTTAATTATTTCTTTTATAATAATGTGACAATTAAATGATAAAAAAAGTGATATTTCTGTCAAATAGTTTTGATTTAATCTATGTCAACATCGTTTGATGGATTTTAAGATTATTTGAAGATGATTTATTATGATACAAACCTTCCATATTGTATTGAAGGTTTTTTGATATGTTTTAATGTTCATGTGTCATTTTTATACCATTCATGGTTTATGGAGAATGTATTGACATTAAGTATGATAGTTTTAATATGAATGTTTATGTAATGTTTAAACCTGTTCATATGAGGAATGCATTGGACTTAGTAAGTGATGGGTGCAGGCCGCTATAACTCATCGATGCATCGGTAGGTCCCATGAGACAAACTACTGTCTTGGCACTGGTCCTTGAAAAAATCTTATTTGTAGTATTGGACCAAGGCCTTGACCAGGTGGTTATGATAGTTTGGCATTATGCATTCCATCATTATGAATGAGGTTATTGATACTGCATGTGATTATTCGACTTGTAGAATATCCATGTGAATAAGTAAATGGAATTATTTCATTTCATTTTTGCCATATTTTGATGAAGCTCAAGTTTAAAAGGTTTTGTTTCAGTTATAGAGTGCCTTAAATGTTAATGCTTATTTATGAATGTTTCCGCTATATTGTTATCCTTACTGAGCATATTAGCTCACCCTTTTCCATGTTTAATTTTTCCCTTGATTTGATGAATAATTTTATGACTGACCTATAGGGATAATCTGATGGGATATGATTGTGGACTATGGAGACTGTGTTGTTGTTTTTTTCCAATTTATCATGTAATGTAAGACTTATTAATGTATCTACTTTATCTAAGGCTACTAAACTAATATTTCATTCGAGACATGATCTTTTGTTATCATGCCATTGTTATGTAATAACGCACTGACTCTAGGTAACTGGGGTCGGGGTGTTACAGAAATATCCTTGGGTATTCTGTCTAACATTATATAATGTCTATAAAATTCTATTTAGAGTGTAAATTATGTTTGTTTTGGAATTAAATTAATGATTAAATTAAATTAAATAATTAATTAACAATCATAATGTTTCCCTCCAATGGATACCTCGTATGAATATATAGAACAGACCAGTGTTATGTCGTTTCTAAGGTAAACCCCATGTTCCACATTCTATGATGATATTTGATTTCCTATATCATATCCTGAACAATAGGTAAATTAAAATGATATGCATGTGTGATATAAAATATTTCATATTTTTTATAATGTTAATTTTGGTCTCACTCGGTCTTGAAATCTTATATTGTCTTAGCACCAGGCTCTCAAAATATTCCCTAATATATTTGAAATTAATAAATGGAAAAAAATATATCATTGTGCTTGGGTACTTATGAGGGAACCAAGGAAAAGTACCAGGATAGGTGTTAATGTAATTATACCATGTTTGGCATAATTTGAATCAAAAATTTTGAGGCCTCTTTAACTATTGTTCTCATGTGTTCACTGCTAATGTGGAATTCCACTCTAGCTAGTGGACAAAAAAATAGTTTACAAATTTTCTTGGGCTAGTGGCCAATGAACATATGATATAATTAGGATTTTGATATGGGTTATTATGAGGATCCTATGGTATCTTTAACTTGGTCACCGAGGGTACAACACATGATGTTTGGTTGAAAATATATAATTTATTATCTCATTAATTACACATTTAATTCATCTAAATTCTTATTTCTATAAATTTATGCATTTATCATTATTTTAAAAATATTAAAATTGTACGTTAATAAATTTATTTTGAAAATACTTGGATTTGATTTGTTTTATATGGGTTTCTCATAGTGTACATGGTGGGATCCTACTTGGAATATAATTCTCACACCCTAAATTTATCTTTTAAGTGTCTGTTGATATCATTTTTATTCCCTGTTCTATTTTGAAGGTATGTATTGAATACTTTTTTATAAATATTCCACCATTTTCATAGATATATAGAAATATAGGTGGTGTAAAAAGGGGTGTTTGATTTTTACGAGGAGTTATCAGTTTATCTCATTCTACTTGTATCTAGTTTTGGGTATATTGTTTTAATTTGGTAACATTGTACTCATATTGGTATATTTTATATTATCATTTATAAGATGCCAAAATTTCATTATTCTATTTTCATTTTTTATTATTGTATTATTGGTAGAAAATATTCTCAAAATGTGTTTTATAGATGTCTAGGTAGTAGTTACATAAAAGTGGGGATTGAAAACTACCTTTTGAATATTACAAAGGCTAAATCGAGCATCGTGAAGTGGTGGACGTGGTTGGTTCCTGACATGTAACCATCAAGATAACATCTCTGTGGTTGTCATAACTATTAGAGTTAATCATTATATGACAACTAAAAATTCCTAATAACCATTTGGTGTAATATATTTTTTATATATTAATTTTTATTTCACATAAAATATTTAATTTTTATCGAACATAATTTTTTTATTTAATAATTAAAATTTAATTCTAAAATATTATTTTTCAAAATGAATATTCTAAAATAGGATTAAATACATTATAATTTTTTATTAATTAAATTTTATAAATTTTTATATATAATAAAATATGAAAATAAAATAATAAATATATTAAAATATAATATTTGGTAAAATAAATCAAATATGTGAATAAATTAAATAATATTTCATGTATGTATGCAATAATTCAAACATCACTATGATAAAATTACAAGGAAAGATATGATAATCGTTTTTAGTTTGTGTATACATTATAATATATTAATACGTTAATAATTTCTATTTAACGGTTTTCCTAGTCAATTATAAATAACCACATCTCCAATTATGTTCTCAAATCATATTTTTAAAAATTTTAAATACCAAAATAGTTTTTATATGAAATTCAAGAGGATTAATGATATAATAATTTTATCACTTATATTTCGTTGATGTTCATATAATTTCTTATTGTTTTTATAAAAACTAGTATTTTTATTTTCTGTTCACAGAATATTTAATTGGTTATGTAATTAAATAATTTAAAACTCTATTAAAATACAATTAAATATATTAATTCTAATTGGAATATGTATAATTTAAAATGAATGTTTCATAATCATTTAAATATGTGATTTTTTATTCATACAGGAAAATAGTTTAAATACTGTAATTATATTATTGAATAAATATGCCAAATGTACACATGTGAAAAATTATAAATGTAATTATATATAAGAAACTGTTTACATTTGGATAAATATATCCATATACACAATTATATACATATGAAACATTATATCAAGTGATAAAAATACACATTTTTTCATATATAGTTTTATATTAATTAACAAGATTTTACAAAAATATCAAGAATATAAATTAATTAAAAATACAATATTTTATATATACATAACTGGAAAATATAATGTATAGATCCATTTCAATAATTTTATATAGTGAGAAAATTTTCCCAATTATACAAATATTCAAAAAATATAATAATAAATATTAAATTAAATATATATATATATATATTTGAATTTGTATTAGATGATAATATATTGAATTTTTTTAAAATATAATGTACTTCAAAAAAACTACATCAGATATAATATAATTATTTTAAATACATACAATTTAATATAAAATATTATGTCTTCATTGTAATAATTTTATCAATCCCAATAGATGGATTCTTAATAAATAACATCGGTGTGAAGTTTAAAATTCGTATTATTATATGAAACAACATATTTAGAATGTATTTCATTATTTTGTGATAAAAAATAAATATAAATACAATTAAACAAATATATAAATAAAATTTAACTAACAATGTATTATTAAATATGATAATGGGATACAATTTGAAAATATTAATCACTTATAACTATGGTTCATGCTATCCATTTCAAAAAATCGTAGTTTTTAATTTGGTTCTAAAAAATTTGAGTGAAAAAACATTTGTTGAATTTAAATTATATAAATTTATTAATATATAATTGAATTTAAAAGGTGAAATATGGAAAAAAATATATCAACTATAATAATGAATAATTATTTGCATAACTATATTAATGGTAAGTTTTCTACCCAAAATTAAAAAACTCATTTAAAATATTTCTTCCATATCAAAGGACATTTTATGTTTTGATGGTTAATGCTTGATAAGTATATGGATCAAGGAACCCTTGTAACCGGATACGCCCATCCTGATAAAAATGTTGAATATGAACCACTTTTTTAGGAAATATTTTTAAATGAGACTAAATTTGAAATCTTTATCTTTAATAGGGTTGGTCTCGAGATTTAATATGTGACCCAATACCGACCTATTTGACCTAGTTAAGCTATATTATTCATATTTATTAAAAAATTATAAAGGTATATATTTAATATACTAAATTTAATATTATTATATAAAATCTATATTTTTTCTAGTCATTGTTATTAAATGGCCTGACCTCGGTACAAGTATAGTTTTAACATAGGTTGATAAATTAATGTGTATTTAGAATAAAATTATAAAATGGAATATCATTGATCTACCAAAATGTATTTTGATGAAGAGTACTATTTTTTCAATGATAAGTAGATTTTATAAGAAGTATAGTCAATAAGGGTTAAAGCTAATGATGAATAATATATGTAATGTAAAGTTACACAAGGTGATTTAAAAGATAATACTCCAAAATAATGGTGTTGTTAGTATCAACTTCTAAAATGTAACAATAAGTGAGATTGTGAGTCTAGATAAATACACTGGTTTATGGAATTAAATGTTTTATAAGATGTAATGGTGTTGAGGAAATGTTTATGATTTATTTAATGAAATTATCATGTGAATATAAATATTTTTGGATTAATTAATATTTAATTATTTCTGTTTTGTAATTATATGAATAAATTATATATTCTATAGTTTTCGTGAGAATTGTGTTCTATATGTTATTGATGATGAATTTAATAATACATACTTTTAATTATAATATATGATAAAATTATGTTGAATGTTGAAATACGTTTTGATAATTTTAAAGGAATATAGTTGATAGAGAAGTGGTATGGAGACCTATATCTAGAAGTTATACTTATGGATGTAAAACTTATAATTTTTTTGTGTATTTGGACATGTTCTAGAATCCCCATGTTTAGAAAAAGAAAGTTTGAGAATGGGATGAGGATTTAAATGAAATATTTATGGTAGTGGATATGATTAAATAGAGAAGATATGTTGATATAATTCTGGATAATGATTTATGGAGGAAAAATACTGAGTATTAAAAAGATAAATTATTGAGATGAAATTTATAGTTTTAGTTATTGTTTAAATGCATAAAAGTAGTTATGGAAACATACTACTCAAAAAGTTAAACTGGGGAATCCGTTGATGAGAAGGTGTTTAGTGATTTTTAAGATGCATTTGAATTAATAAATTGTTTAATATGATCAAAATATGATTAAAATTATTATATTATATTTCATATGTTTCTTACAATATAAAAATTAATGAAACACGGAGTTATGGAAAAACATTCAATGGTTTGAAGATGTAGAAATTGAGAAGTTTGATGTTGAAGAGTATAAGTGGGAGTAGTAAAAGAGCTATATTATTTGGATTATATAGAAAGATAATATAAAATTTTGATGATGTTTTTAGATTCTATAACATAGAGTATAAGTTATGTATTCCAGATAAAATGAGGTGAAAGTGTAACTCATGAAAATTCAAACTCCCAGAAGAATGAATTTGAGTTATGTTAGGAATATGTTTTTAGATGATAAATTTTTTACGTAAAAGTGATTAGTTGTTTAGGAGAGTAAAAGATTATAAATTTTAGAAGTCTCTAAGTTAATAAGAATTGAAGATGTGAAGATGAGTTGTCTATAAGAATCTTAATGATCATATAGACAATGTTTTGATGATTTGTTTTAGCTACAAATGAATACTACTTGATTCCTATGAAATACTTAATCTCAATTTTTATGATACAATGTCTATGTATAAATGTTAATGTTTTATAAGGTATGCTAAAAGATACCTTGGGAAAAAATATTTGGTTCAGAAAATAAATGAGGTAAAGTTGTATTATTCCTCAAGATATAAATATCACTAATTATAATACATGATTTAAGATGATATTTAGAAAAGTAGAGAAGAATATTTATTGATAGTTTAATTTGATGATGTCATGGTCAGGACAGCTTTATTAGAAGAAAAAATACTAAGAACATATAAATTTTTATATTCGATGAGAGTAATTCATAGAGCCTACATATCCCATTTTCATGGAAGTTTTCATATTAAATTACGGATATAAATATAAGATATCTATTTCATGGGTTATTTGATGATGGGTGCTAGATTAAAGAGATAGAGAGAATCTAATCTACGTGTTAATGGAGATAATTTTAGTTGAAAAAGAATAAGAGAGTCTAAAATGAATCTACAAGAAGATCAATTGATAGAGAGAAAGAAGAGATCCTAAACTACATTTTCTAGAAGATTAGTTGTTTCAATAAATGAGAATTGGATATTCTGCACGTTTATTAGATAATTAAAAAATATTTACTACTTCACAAGTTGATGAGGAAGAAAGCTATTCAGTAATAAACTAAATATCTGATATACATTTATGTTCAAGAGGATAAATAAAATACTAGTCTATAAGTACTGATAATTTTGAGGGAAAATGTAACGCCAAAGTATTGAATTGATTATTAACATACTAAATAAGAAGTTCTTGAATTAGATAATGAAAAATAAATAGAGATTCTAAAAGAAAATACAGAAGCCCAATCTTTCTATTATTTATAAGGTTTGAATACATTATCAATTTAAAAAGTGATAAATTACAATGATTCACATCCAAAACAAGGTATAAATTTTGATTATAATGAATAAGTGTGTAATAAAACAATTTATTATATTAAATATATTATGAACTATGATTATCTTGAAGAAGTGATCAAGTAATGATTTTTAAATTCTATAAGGGATCAATATAATACCCTCATTTATTGACGAACAAAATGAAATGTAGAACAAACTTATAGATAAATTATCTTACTTATTTTTAGGAATCATTTTAAACAGTTGCTATCTAGTATAATGACTTGATTAAAAGGTTGTTTCTATATTGGGATAGTTATTTTCCTTTGGGAAGTGGATTTCGACCTAAACATATGATTTCCTCAAGAGTAAAAATCATAATGAATAAGTGTCGGGTTATGGATGGTACCTTCCCATATAGTTAAAAAAATATATTATAGTTATAAAAATGTGTATCACTTAGTGAATGTACAAAATATGGAGTAGATAACCCCATTAGTTACAAACCTTGTAAAAATTTCATGTTGTATGTTGTATTTACATTATTCATGGAATGCGTGAATGGATTGGTGAACATATAAGACCTATTCATCCTAAAATATGTAGTGGTTTGAATACTAAAAGATAGTAAAATTGTAAGTGTAAATTATTTTGTAAAACATGATAAAAATATTCACACTCTTCTAATTTTGGATACATAATATACTGGGATGTTCAATTAGAATCAATGCAAATGGTTATACCTATTATTGGATCTATTTTGTTCTCTCCATATTCTATTTATTTACTTACATGGGCTAAAATTAGTGGATGTTGTTGATATTCCTTAGTATAATTTTATGTTTGATATACCTATCAATATGAAAATGAATATTGTTTTTGTTAAAACATTTATAGCCAAATTAATAGACTTGTTTCAATATGTGATTTTGAAGGATCAATAAATAGTGGAAACTACATTTTCTATATAATTATGTTGTGTGAATAGCAAGGTTTTATAGAATGAATAGTTAGTGGTGGATGTTTAATTAGCCAAACCATAATAGTCTCTAAAAGAATGAATGTTGAAGTGAAAGATAATCATAATATAAATTGTTTTAATGGTTAGTAGACCAATACACTGAAGAATGGATTATTTGAAGAATGTTCCTCTTGAATTCATTACTTATATATTTTATTTTACCCATGGACTACATAATGATAAAAAATACGTAGAATTTGGTTTTGATGATATAGAGATTGATTGGAATAAAATGTTTTGAAATTTAAATAATCTCATCAATCATATTATATTCAAAGGAATGATATTATCAATATTTAATGAAATATTTAACTTATATGGATAATTTTTTTAAATAGAAGGTAATAAAAATGTTTATATTAATAAGATAATTAATGGGATGTTTAATTAATTTATTGAAGTCATTGTTGTCAAGGATAGTTAGTTGGAGATAATGGAATAAATATTAGAAAATATCTATAATTTTAAAGAGTTTAATGATGAATGTAAACATAGGAAACATTGAATTTTTTCATGGTTCCATCTTCCAATGAAGTTGAATGAACAGTTTCTACCTTAGATTGTTTTAAAAATATTCTTACCACAAAAAATACTTATTACAGTGGTTACATGATCTTTAAATTAAATAAAGATAAATACATTGCATTATCTCATAAAATTTTAACGATTTATCTATTATTTTTTGTGAACTAGTAATGGTTCCTTACAAAGTGTAGGTAAGAAATTAAATTCAAGATTTATTTTGGTTAAGAAAAATAGTGGGAAACCCACATTTTCAACAAAGGTGGGTGTAATAAAAAATAATGAATCTAGTTCTCTAGAAATATCTTAAAAGGAACATGACATTACATGAAAATAGAAAAGAGAACATATAGACCACAATAATTCCGAAAGGAAGAAATTATGATTTGTTAACTGTTATCGGTGATGTGGAATGTTGGAACATAAGGCCATTGATTAAATGTATGACATATAGAATATTATATTTAAATGAAAGATTATATTAATTGAGAGAAAATTTGATCTTAATAAAAATTATTCAATGATCAAGAAAAGTACACAAAAAATGTGAATATGTTTACTACAAATATATTTTAATATCATGAACATATATGTGGAAATTGCGAAAAAATGGTCATTGTCATGGTTTCTATTGTTTTTCCCCTATAAATAATGTGACATATACTATTAAAATAAGTAATCCAGAAAATATGAAGAAAAATCAATTGAATAAAGATAATGAGGTGACCTTGGGGTGTGAGTAAATGAAAGATACTAAAAAACACATCCATGAAGAATATAATGGGAGATGATACACTAATGAAGTGATGATTATATTATAGATGGAAAAGAAACATCATGGATATTTTCAAGGAAATCATGAAATATATAATTCTGCTAATGTTATCCAAATATCAGTAGATATGTCTCCCTTATATTCATTTATTTCACTCCAAAATATTTCACCTTTATTCCTTCCTACATGGAAAAAATTTCATGTGTCTCCCCAAACCCTGATGTCGGGGTACCTAAAAATAACTCTCTTCCCCATATATATTCATTGATTCCTATAATTGTTGTCTCTACTAATCTATTCAGTGGCTATAAAACCCTCAAATCATCCAACTCTTTCCCACCTCACATTCTATTCCAATGATTCCCCATGATGGCTATATCATCATCTTCCTTTATAGATCCCAATAGAACCTCAAATGATTCCCATTATGTAGGTTAATTAGATTCCCTTATCTTGAAATACAAAAAACATTGAACTATTTTCTACCTTGAATGGTGAACTCTAAAACCTGGATTTTTTAGTCTACATCTATGTAATTCTAGGACACTTACATGGATTTTCTAGAAGTTCATTCTCCTTTATTCCTTCAGTACGAACTTCACCTATGTTCCCATATTCTACATATTTTTTATATTAAATTTAACTTATGATTTGATATTTTCCCTATCATTCTTAATTTAAAATATTAATTTTTATTTTCTCATTCACCTATTACAATTTAAGCCACAATGTATCAATTAGAGGATTATTAAATTTTTGTATTTTATAGGGTTGAATATTTTCTATACCATCCCAACAAAAACATATTATTTTTTGTAACTCTTTCTAAAATGATAGATTAACACCTATATTTTTTTCTAATTTTAATTTCATCTATTTATAATTCAAATGGTTAACAAAAAATATATATTTCAATTAACTTATTGATTTCACTATAATTTATTTAACTCCGGAGAAAATCATATACGATATATTAATGTTTCATATCAATGTTTTTAATCATATAAATATTGTAATTTTTATTTTCAATAAGAAATTATCTAACATGTTCCTTCCTATTAATTTACATACAATGATTTTTCTGAACTCCTTCAAAATTAAGTAAAAATTTTTTGATAAAAAAAATATTAAATCACTAACAAGATATAGAGAAGAAAGGATCTATAAGATATTACTAAGGAAAAAACAGAAAATTTGTAATCAAATAGGTATTTATCATAACTTTATTTTTTTTTGTAATTTTGGATACGTTTGTAATATTGATTTATTTTATTTTAATAATTACAAATTCAACCTATATTACAAATTCATTGATTACATATAATGGAAAGTAATTTACTATTATATGTGAAATAATGACGACCTATGATTGTACACAAATACGAAAACGTCTTCCATTATCCACTTCATAATGTAATGTCTTGTATATTTTTATCTTTACTATTAGAAATTTTTTGAATATTTATGCCGTCCCAATTAACATAAATTTTTTAAAATTTTACTTCCATTTTTTGGAAGTGATTGAAGAATAATATAATTTTTCCATATTATCTAATACATCAAACAAGTAAGAAAACAAAAAATACCATGTAATAATAGAGTCCTTCAAATTATAAGTATATTATTAAATAATTATAACCAACACATCAGTACATATATATGACATAGTTGTATAAATTCATTTATTGTTACCGTATAATTAATTATGAAATTAAGTAATACTAATGACATTGTTAATGAATCCACAATTAATTCTTAGGCACATTTTGTATAATTCATTATACTACACTATGTATACTATTTTTGTGCTATACATATTTTTATCCATTCCTATTTTGATTGGAATATTCATATGGTTAATGTTACTGAAAATTTAAAATCATTATGTACAACATTTATGTAACCGGATAGAATTTAAATATAATAATTTACTTATACATATATTTACCGAATTATCTAATATATTATTTATCCATTATGTACTTATATTTCATATGTATATTCTAGACAATTTTAGTATGCTAAATCTTTAATTAACTATATATCATAAAGAACACAGGTAATAAAAAATAGTAAAATACATGTTATACCACATTATAAAGGTATGTTGACATAATTATTTTATATGTTTAGACTATTAAAATTATTTTTAATATTACTAATTACTGAATAAATCAAATTATAGAAACATTTGACACCGTATGAAATTCATTACTATGAAAAATTACAGAAGGCACATGTTAGATTATTAATTACCTCTGTCTCAATAATAATAACAAATGATACCTATGTTTATGATATAATAACTAATTTTTTAGTTAAAATGTTATAATATATTTAATTTTTTTTCATTATACAAAGATATTAGAGATCCTTTTCAAGTTTACCAAAATCATGGTTCACAATTTTGGTTTGAATAAAGAAATAATAAAATTGGTACACAAAAAACATTAATTTATCTTTATGTTTCTTCCTAGAAAAGATTTTTTTTGGACATACCACTTAATTTTCTTGAATACATAAAAACATTTGTTTTCAATTATACATCTCCCTTGGAAATAAAATTCCAAGAGAACATCCATATTTACAATTAAATGTTTGCATTTACATAAATGGGTTGGAAAGTTGATAAATTAATTAACAATGGTGGGTATCAAAGAAAACATATTAAATAGTAAGAAATCATATATTTAACTAATTTAGTTCCTAAAAATTTAAATCCACCAAGATTTTTATAACATTATGTATACGAAACTACAAATGAAGATCAAAACATAACATGAGTAGTCAGGTGTATGTAAAAATAATTATACAATATATTGATATTGATTTTTTAGTTCAATGTATCTATATTATTGAATTGAAAAATGATTAATGGGACACATACTCTTCTATTGATACTTATATTTTAGAAAATATAAAAGAAAGTATAGAAAAAATTGTTTTATCTCTTCATTTTTGAAATGAATGGGATGATCATTAGTCACATGTAATTCCATGTTTATATCTACAACTTGTTAAAAGATGACAAAAAATGCATTGACATATAACATACCAACTACTTATAAAATTAAAATTATTTTTTTTGTGATATTGATAATCTTAATCAATAATAGATTATAATCATACAATGAAATAAATGTAACCTACATTGCATAGATGAGATTCAACTATTATACCTTCCATTATAATATCCATAAATTTCTATAGGTGTCCCTGTTTAGTATGTAGAGTATATATATCATTATTTCATATATTTAAGTAAAATTAATACACTATGAAAGTTGAATACGAGATAATACATTGTTTTTAATTTTCTATTTCATTACATTGATACATTAACACTACTTCATTGTAGATTGTGGATGCATACCTTTATTATAGATTATTATATAATGATTGAGTATCAAAAACATTATTTTATTCAATTTAATAAAAATAAATTTTTATCTAAGGATTACAATGAATTTTATGTTTCATAACACATAGGTGGTTATGAAAGCTCTTCATTTTAATGTTTTTTATTTTACAATTAATATTTACTAGTGGACCATGGTATATGATATTGAATTACTAAGATGGGATTTTTATTTGTAATTAGGTAGGATATGGACATATTTATTACATTAACATTAAATAATATATGTAATTATATGTCTAAATTTATAAAAAATTAAAATCTATGACCTTCAATATAATAACCAAGTAATTTTAAGATGGAACATTATATTAGGTAGTGTTTATGACCAATAACACCAAGCACATAAAGAAATTTAATATCGCGAGTATTTATAATATGTTTAATTATTAAAATAAATTCAATATATTCTATATCTTGAAATTCACATGATAATGTGTCATCATGAACATATGCAACAATGAGTATCTTCAATGGATTGCGATACACTCAAGATCGAGTTTTACCAAACAATAATATATTATTAAAGTATTACTATTCAATATAATATGACATAAAAAAGCTATTATAAATTTTATTAACCAAATAATGAAAATATATGGATTACCAAAATATAATTTGAATTTATTGGTAGTAAATTAATTAGAAATGAATCTAAAAAGAAATTTAATATGAAGTGAATATTTTTACCAAACACTATTTGTATGCTCCAAAGTTATTTTATCCTAATAAATTAAAATAACTAAAATTAAAGAGTGATAGTAATGAAATATATATATATATATATTGAATATTAAATAATATATTTTTTATATTCATCCAATAGATTTTATTAGAATAAGATAAAAAATGTAATATTACACAAAAAATACTCCATTTTTATTAAGGGATTTTTACTGGCTTTTAATGGAGAAAATATTTTATATCCAATTTTGGAAACAATTATAGATTATATATGTCAATATAAACTTCATATTTTAAATAGAAACAAATAAATTATGTTTGTGTATATTTTTGGTATTTTTCTATGTAGTTAATTTTTTTAATTAATAGTGACAAATACTAAATTTTAATTCAAGTCATGTTTTTCATCTGATTTATTTATAAGGATAATTTATATTTTAAATTTGCTTTAAATTTTAATTAGATAATATTTTTATCAAATAATCCAAATTATGTCATTTTAATAAATTTAAATTTGAAATTCACTATAAAAACATATCAAAATTTTGATCCATTCAACATTAATAACCCGCATTATCGTCCCATCTTGAGGATTAAATTTAAATTAATTTCATCCACATAGGTGATTATAATTATAGAATATTGATATCATATCTAGAATAATAATAATTTATAACAAATAATATAGTAATCTTAGTTTTTGACCAAAAAGATTAGTTAAATTTATCAAAATTAATTACAACAATTACAGTAAAATTATGCTTAATAAGGGAATAATCATTAATCTTAAGGTCCCAAATGACAAATAAACTTTTCCAAAATCCATTTTAAATCCCTATTTAGGCTTTATCCCCACTTTTCTATAATATTTAGCCTTATGGTTGTAACATCCCAGGTAAATAAAGAATATGACATTTACATATTTATTAATACTTAAGAATTAAATATTTATTTTACTTTAAAGGGGACACTATGTTTGATGTCATACCCAACACACAAAAATGGGTTTTTCCAAAATCTCATGTTGCACAGAAGGCTGAGTCATACTATAAAATAACAATGAAATATTATTTTAAATGACAGTTAATGCCTAGCCATTGTATTGGTGGGACTGAATAGAACCATCTACAATATGATTATAAATGTTTTTCTAATGTTTTTATTTAATCTAATAATATTTAGAGCCTTAAATTGTGAATGAATCCATTTTTAAGCATAAATACTCTAATATTCATTAAAAGGTGTATTTTACGCCTTTTGATGGGGGACCCTTTTTAAATATATTTCTTTCTCAATTTTATATCTTCTATTTGAAAAAATAATATTCTTATTTTGAAATGGGACATAAAAATTTACATTGGTTCAAATTTTGGTATTTTTATGATAATGTTCATTTTTTAATGAATATTAAAAAAATACTGCACTTTAATTCAAAACATCCATTTAATCGAATTTATTTAAATGGTAATATTATATTTTTAATTGGTTTTAAAGTGTAAATAGATTATTTGATTTCTGTTTAATCAATTTTTGTTCATTGGAAGTAATTTAATTAAGATATATAACATAAACATGTGTCAATATCTTGATAGTTATTATTTTTAGAAAACACGTTTTTTGGTTTTGACAACGTGAATTAAAATTAAATTAATTTCTACAACTTATGTATTTTGAATTTTGAAAAATGGTTCCCATATTTGGAATAAGAAGGTAAACATTTTTTAAGTAGGTAACTTTTATTTTAATACATTATGAATAGTAATTTCAATAAATATTTTATTTACAATGGTTAAAGGAAAAATATGGTAAATAAAGGTGACAAAATAATATTATAATAATATTAAATTACCCTAACCATGTCCTAATCCTATTTTCTGATTCATTTCCGACCATGGGAAAAAAGTGGTCAATTTTAGTTCCCATGGAGCCACTCGTAATTAAAAATTACACTTTATAAAAATTAATTTAATGTTAAGGAAAATATAACATAAACATAGACCTCTTAGTAAATTTTTTTGAATGGGTTATATAAGTGGTATTTTGGACAAATAAATAGTAATTAAAATTCTAAAATGATTTTTGACCTAATGGTATTTTATTTATAATATTTATACATAATATAAAGAAATTTGTTTATGAAACAATGATTATGTAATGATTACCACGTTAATGAATGTTTTCAATAAATGAGATTATAAAAATTAAAATAAATTTATTTCAAAACATTTTATGCCATCTACAAATTTTATGGATGATTATAATTTTTTTCTATTAATTAATGTAGTATTTTGAAAAGAATAATGTTATTATTTATTTTATTAAATGTGTTGATATGAATAATTTATAAATTGAAAAAAATGAGATTTTACATCAATATATATTTTATTAAATGATATAATAGTCCTAATAATATAAGATTCAGCCAAATGAAATATATGATGTTAATAATATCATTAATGATCAATTTTTGGATTCTTTGAAATTTTTAGTAAATATATTAACCATATAGTATTAAGATACATGAGGACTAGGTAAAAGTTAGATTAGTTAATTAAAGGTTAATGATAAAAGATAAGGATCGTTGTATGCCCTAAAATTGACGAAACCCCATTGGATGAGAGGATTTCGAACAATAATCACCTTATAATAAAATGAAATAGGTTTTGGACCTTGTTAAATCAAAATTTAGTTTATAACAAACTAATATTTTCTAACATTCCAAAATAGACCCTGAGCCACTTATAAAAATTCATCACCTCTAACCCTTAATCAAACCTCTCATGCCCCTTTAGATTATCCGACCTCTACCCTAATATACTCCCAACATCCTTGTCTTCCACCTAGATGCCTTAACATAGGGAGAAGCCACTTCAAGAAGGCCTTTTGTTTCAAATCGAAGAGAGTTACACAATTTAAAGGTAATGACTTCTCTCATGTTATTTTCTATTATTTTCCCTCTCCAACCCCCTAAACTCTTTTTATTACAATATTTTATAATACACTATATAGTAGAAACAGTAAGATTTTATAATGATATGTACTCAAACTAAACGTCCATAAACCTCCATCTAATGGATACAGACATACTGTTTCTGTGGACGACGAACTACAGCCTCACAAAACGATGATTGTTCAATTATCACATACCTCCTCTTATGGTGTCCATTAAGATGGAACTGTATTTATATTTTCTACATATTATATTTTTATTCTCTATAATCTTCATTATTCTTCATTTATATCATACCGTTATAGTTTCCATAATTGGTAAAAATGATAATTTTTTTAGGAATTGCGAACTACAGCCCTTTCAAAGTGATATGAATCGTTCATTCCATACGTGGAATGTATAAAGGGTGGAGTTACTGAAATTATTTATTATATTATACAGGAATTATAATATACCTATTTATCAATAATTATTCATTCCATTAAATATGAAATTGAAAATAAATTAGCGTTCATGCGTAGTACGGCTTACCATCTCCATGACCAGTGCATTTCATTTCTCATATCTAAAAGTTTTTAAATATTATAAATACATATATATACCAAATATAAATGATATATATGATATCTAAATCATGAATATAATTATAGAGATAATGGTATTTTGACCACATGGACAACTTGTAATTATAAGAAGTTAATTTCTGACTCAAGTACCATATATCGACAAACGGCCGTTATAAACTCAAATGATTATGTAATGTTTATAACGTGGTAAAATAATATAAAAAGAATAATAGACATCAAAATTTTTCATCATAAAGTCGAAATTAAATTTATTTTATTATTCCAGAGATTAAAAAATGAAGGAGTCATGTCAGACACGATGTAAGGGACTTCATCTCAATCTCCTTTCATTGAGACATATATTGATTTATACAGGAAATTATTTTATACGGTGTATAAACACATTGGACTTTTCATTTCATTAAAATGGAATATTTTTCTACATATAATTTTAATAAATGACAATGTGAATGTCTCTTATTTCATGTATGTGGTGATAATGACCTTCCCATTGTAGCGAGCATTATTTTATATATTGGCTTCCTTAACAAGACGTAATGTTTATTAAAGGAAAATAAATACTATATACTCTTTTACATATTTTGGTATTGAAAATGGTTTTGATAATGGATTGGTTATGTTAATATATTTAAATTTTATATTTTTATTGAATTGTTGAAATGATATCTTTTCGTTATGTTTGTTTTATGTGTTATGAATATGTTATGGTTCTTATGAATTATTTTAATATATATGGTGTTCCATGATAAACCTAGGGTGGTTGAGCCTGAGATAGCACTATAATAAATTGGGTAGCATGATGGAAGTAAAAAATAAATGTTTACCCAATTATATTTGGGGGATATACTATGATGGGTATTCAAAATTTAACTCCCTGGAAAGCTGTGAAAGATGTGACGTAAGTATGTTATAGATTCCACTAGTTTCATTTATGATTTATGATTTCCATGTGTTAGTCATAAATATTTTGATTTTTTTTGTGGAATGTTATAGATTGAAAAGTATGATTTAATAGATTTATATATATTCATGAACTAATGTTTCCATTATTTTTTTATAACCCTTATTGAGATTTTTATGCTCATCCAATGGTTTTGAAAAGTTTTTCATAGGGTATAAGTAAGGGTCAGTGAAAGGAAGAATTCAAGAGATTTATATCAAGAAAAAAAAGTGTTTTATTTAAGGAGTTTTATTAATCTAAAAAATTTGGATAGAGTAGAACTGTCTACTTTGTTATTTTTTTGAGATGTAATTTAACAATTACTGCCTAATTCTCTAAAACCCTAAACCAAAAATATCCCCAATGTAAATTATTATCTTAATTCAAGATTATGTTATGTTTAAGGGAGAGGCCTTATAGTTGGTATCAATGGTCAGTTTAGATAACTTTATAGGTTAGGTTGTTATTTAAGCCCATGTGAGATAACCATAGTGGTCAGAATATTTGAAACAATCATAGTTATTTTAGATAAATTGAATGGGTTTAAGATTACATGAATAATTATATATTATTTTTTACCCCCCTCATAAGATATTATATGAATTTTTAATTGATATAATCAAATTAAAATTTTTTGTTTTAATATGTGGTGGGATCTATCAAGAACTAAAGTAACAATGGATGTGAAGAAAACTTTGAAGGTTTTCAGAATAGGCACTGAAGGAAATGGGAGCTCTAATGAAAAATATTTTGGGTATTGTCAAACAACTATCTAGAGTCATGACTGGACACCTAACCCTTGGTGATTTATATAAGGAATCATATATACATGAAACGAATTCCAATGGGAGTTTAGGTAATAACTATAAGGGTAACTATATTCATAAACCTATGTGTCAAGGATGTGGAATGAACCACCTTGGAAAATTCTTCAAATGGACGAAAATATTCTATATATGTGGAAATGAAGTTCATAAAGAAAGAACATGCCATGGAAAAAGGTAGTGTCCAGTTGACACTAGGAAAAAGTAACAAGTTCTTTCTGAAGAGTTAATTGAATGTTTTAAAAGTGGTTTGTATGATCATTATACAAATAGATGTCCTATGTGGAAGGATCAATAATGGAATAAGCAGGATCATAAAAATATATGTTTACTAATTCCTAATTCCATTCCAATTAAGGATGAGGAAACATAAAATGGTATATAAAAGATATATAATCTTTCTTAGTTGTTGTTTTGATATTATTTAATCTTATGGAATGGTTCATGTTTGTGTTTGTAGGAATTAAGTATTATGGAATATGATGGAAATTAATGGCTAATGGATCATGAAGAACATTAAATGTGTCAGATGTCTACGTATAAGGGATTCAAGAGTTATGGTACAGTTTAGGATGGTGAAATGCTTAAAAGTATTAATGCTCTTTTGACGATGGGATTACATTGGAATTATTTTTTATAGTATGTGTAACCCAGATGTTGGATATGTGACAATGTTATTCAAGAATAAATATCTTTTCTTATGTGGATATAATGGTTAACAATAGGGGTTCCTCTGATCTTTTTTTATTAAATTATGGGTTATTACTTTTTGGGATGAAAATGAAAGGCATGAGATAACATTTGTGGTTAAAATATGTTATGGTTATTTTTTGGGGAATTTATCTCATTTTTGGGAATTTTAAAAAAATATATAACTTTTAAAAAAGGAAAACATGCAGACTGTGTAACAACCCATCATGTCAGCCAAAGTTGTGAGAATTGAACCCACAACCAAAGTGTGATATGAATTTATCACTTAACACCGAACTACGTGAAGTCCCTATTTAGTATGATTAATTATTTTTGGTTAAATGATTTTATGGATCAAGAATAATTATATTTTGAGAAATTTTTTTATCAAATAGATATCCTCAATATAGGAAAATGATTTGGTGATGAAGTTGTAAAGGTTATTTTATAAGATGGTCTCTATTTTTAGGAAAAACTATATTCTTAATGAAAATACAATACGATGGGATTTCATTTGTAGGGTAATTGTGGAAAATTTATATTGGAAGAATCTATGTTTTTATTGTGGACATATGTAGGTTTGGGTTATTTAGGAAAATGATTATCCTATCATAGATAATATATGATTTGGTTAATTACATTTATGTATGAGAATTTAAGAGTAACTAATGTTATTTGGAGACAAATGTTAAGATTTTTGTGGAAGACAATGCAATAAAATACTTCAGAATTTTGGGTTTCAAACATAGTTTGGAATATATTAAATAATTTTAAGTACAATTGTGTATTGAATGTTCTTTTTTGAGCTTTGGGTATTGGTTGTTCAATTTCAGAGATTAGGAGTAGTATTCCTTTTTATAAAAGATTAACCTTTTTAGTGATTATCTATTCTTGTACTAAACTCTCTGGTTTTGGATAATGTTTATAGACATTGGAAATATATACCTCATGTTTTTGAATTTTTTTATTCTCTAGATGTTGATTTTAGCACTCCAGGTGTGGCCATGTCATATTTAATACTCTTCATTTGGAAGAAAGATAATTTTTTGGTAGAAATTTATTAAATGATGAAACTCTACATGAAAAGTAAGTACATTTCCTTATGTTCATAGTCATTATCCAAAAACAATTCTACAACTTTATCAATGGGAACCAAAAAAAACACAGTGTCTTCTTACATTACCTATTGGGGAATGAAAGACCGTTTAACATATCACATGTTTGTGGTTTTCTTGTCGTTAACTTTCTCCTTGTCATGTTTTCTATCACTCTCTATCAAAACATGAAACTTAGTTTCTCATTAAAATCCTTGTTTTCATACATGGAATCCTAGTATGTGTTATCTCAGGTGACCTTTTTAGTTCTCTTTCATTCATTTAATGTGATAGTCTTATGAAATCTTTTTCTGATAAATTACTTTTAATGATTTTTCTAAGCCTAATTTTAAAATTGAGATTACGTAATTCAAAAAAGGGGGGAAGTAAGTAACATCCCAGGTAAATAAAAAAAATGAAATTTTAATATTTATTGATATTTTTGAATTAAATATCAATTTTACTTTAAAGGGTATACTTTGTTTGATGGAATTACTAACACGCAACAATGGGTTTCTCTGAAATCTCATGTTTCACACAGGCCTGATTGTAACGCCCCGACCCCAGTTACCCAAAGTTGGTGCATTATTACATAACATTGGAATGATCACAAGAAATATCAAGTCTTGAAAGACATATTAGTTTAGTATCCTTGTAAACACTAGATAAATTCATAAATTTTTACATTACATCAAAAAAACATCTTGTTTTCATATCCCCTCATACTATCCCTGCAGGTCATTTATAAATTACTTCTTCATAATCCTGGGAAAAATAAAAAAAATTGAAAGGGGTGAGCTCAGATGCTGAGAAAGGATAACATTATAGCAGATGGTTTCATAGATAAGCATAAACCCTTAAGGAAATTTATAACTAAAACAAAAGCCTTTTAAACTTGAACATCAATATAATATGGAAAATATAAGATAAAATAATGCCATTTACTTAGTCACATGTATATTCTACTAGTCGAAAAATCATATGAAATATCAATAAACACTTTTATAATGATGGAATGCATAATGCCAGACTATCATAACCACATAGACAAGGCCTCTTGACAAGATTACAAATAAGATTTTTCCAAGGCCTTGTGCCAAGACACTAGTTTGTCTCATGAGACCTATCGATGCATCAAGGAGCTAAAGCGGGCACCACCCATCACTTATTATGTCCAATGCATTCCTAATATGAACAGGTTTAAACATAACAGAAACATTCGTATTAAAACTACCATATGAAATGTCAATACTTTAACCACAAACCATGAATGGTATAAAAATATCACATCCACAGTCAAAAATAACTCATTTGATACAATATGGAACATTTTATTGTATCACATTAACCTCAATCAATAATAATGAAGGATGTTGACATAGATGAAAATAATCATCAAAACTATTTGAGAGAAATATCCCCCTTTTTCTTGAAATCATTTAAAAGTCACACAATTTGTCAAGAAGCCATTTAAAAATAGATATTTGAATCAAAGTGTCCCATACCACTTTGAAACTTTTAAAAGGAGTTTTAATTTTAAAACTTTAATTTCCATATAAATAATTCCTTAAACCCATTTTTAAAACATGGACATTAATGATAAAGATTTAGAAGAATATGTCTTTAAAACATTTAAAATAGGTATTTTAGTTAGAGTTTCTAACCAAAAGAGAGACACATGAATACAAATAATTAAGGTAATAAAATCTTGGTAATATCATGAGAATAAAGGGATTCATGATATAATATGTCAAAGTACATTATATACACCACATAAAAGTGATTTAGTGTATAACAAAAAAGAAGTCTCAATGGAATTTAAATTGAGATGAAATCTCTCATAAAGGCCGTATCCATAGATTAAGGATAAATCAATGACATAATTATGTGTGATAAATATAAATACACTCAATATGATTGGATATTTATTGTAAATCAATCAGATTACATTCACAAATATTCTAGTAAAAACAACACCAATGAGTTGGATATTTAACTCAACAAATGGAGATTGAGTTAAAATTACTTTTATCAAGTTCATACTGATGACTTGAGAATTTATAAATGGAGTGATTATGTGTATAAAAATTATATCCACAGAAAGGGGAGTTGAAATTATGACATAATCAAATGAATAGTGATTCCACACATAATCTTGGAGTAATATAATCAATGAAATATGCGTAAAGCCAAGTGAGTGGAAATCGAAATTTCAAATTCCCTTATTGATTAGGTAACTTACGAAACATACACCCATGAAAGAATTATCATACAATGATGATGTAAATACCCATAAATTAAAGTATATTACACAATTAATAAAATCATGGGCAGTACACATACACCACATGCAATAAATAAGTGGTGAACAATGGAATTCTCACGAAATTAAGAGTGAGATAAGAAACCCCTTACCTTGTACTTTTCCTTAGTTGGGGGTAGGTTAACCTCCTGTATAATTTTTAAATAATTGTTATTAAATTATTCGTGAATCATATACCTTAATAGTATATCATATATTATCTTTTAACATTTCTTTGTTAATAATATATTAGAATTATTGTCGTTTCAGGTGTTAACTTACTCGTTTTCTTTTATATGTTTTGTTACGTAATCCATGTTTTTCATTGATAGGCTGTATCGTATTAATATCTAGAATTATATCAAGTCCATATACATTATTTTTAAATCATCAAATGATAATTATACTTGAATGGATACGATAGAGAATGAATCTCATCGCGTTCATGGAGACGGTAGTCTGTACGTGCGCACGAGCGACAATATCATTCTTTTGATATTAAAATAATATATAATTGGATGGTATATCATATATACAGAATCATTATCATGTTATATTTATTATTTTCATGAGTTACACATCATTATTATACCCACCCAAATAATAATATATTGAATAACAATTACACCACGACGTGGAGACGGTAAGCTGTACGTACGCACGTATGGTGACATATTATTCAAAGGGTGGATATAATACTGAATATGGATGTACCATATTTATAATTACATCACAGTTTATATAAGATACTGGAGTTATTATTTTAGAATCTTAATAGCAAACAAAAAAGAAGTGGAAGAAGAAAGGAACTTGAAAAGGGATGGTCAAAACATTCCCTCTTCTTCGGGTTCTTCCTTTTGATTTGATCAAAAGGGCTCCATTGGATGGCTTTATGATCCAAATAAGACCTCTAGGTTGTAGTTAGGGATGTTGAGAGAGTATTTGGGCAGGGGTTGGCTGATCCAAAAGGCTTTGAAGGTGTTAATAAATGAGAAGGAGGAGTGCCCTTTCATAAGAGGGGTGAGGGGCACTTTTGAAAATGCTAGAAATATTAATTTATAATAAATTCATCTTCGGTTTCTAATGGCTCAAAAGATTATTATTCAAAGTTTAAGATGGGTATAGGTCTAAAACCATTCATGAAATAGAATTTAGACAGGTTTGGGTCACTATATTAACCTTATCTTTTAGTTTTAACTCTTAGTTAATTAGTTTGACATTTACCATGTCACTTTGTATTTTTATATTATATAGTTAATAAACATACTATATACATCCAAGAGACCCCCAAGTGGTCCATTAATGATATACCTATCATGATATAAGTATCTTGGCAGAACCTTAGACTTTTAGGAATTTAATATCAATTAATAATATAATATTTGTTTTAAAAACTCTTTATGTCAATTTTGACACTACTGAATAGTTGATTTTTGTGAAACTTATAACAGAATGATTACTTAGAAAAATGTCTATTAAATCAATCCTAATATGTCATATTATCCTATAAAATTAGGTAAATTAATTAAAAATATTAAATTATATTTATTTGGGTATTTATAATATCAATTATTTTAATTTTTCACTATTATGGTAATTACTGCATCATCATTGTGTCATAAATATATTAAATTATTCAATGTCTAAAAATTATAAATAAAATATCATTATGTAGGAAATATTTTGATCTTTCTAATTATTATTTAAAATCTAATTTATCTTATGTATAACCCTATATTCAAAATGTTTTAGTAAATAAAATTTGATTTTAACTCTTTTAACTCTTCTTTCAATTAAATAATAATAAATGACCTAATCTAATCCAAGTGGACCTAAATGATAATATTTTATTCCTAAGGTTGTTTTTGGTCGAGATACACTTGTCAAATAGAATTAGGACAAGTGTTAGGGTAATATTAATATCATTTTTACCCTTAATTTCCCTATTTACTTTTAACCGTGGTAAATAAAAGTAAAAAGCTACTATTCACCAAAAATTATTTTCATCTCATTGAACCAAATTTTACTATTTGATATTAACCGTGTCTCTCGGATTTTCGAAATACCAATCACAGAAGTGATTAGATTATGTTTAATGAAAAATTCAGTTTTTTAACTACCACTTAGTAGTTTCACTATTCATCAAAAATTGATGTTTTTCAGAACAATGCCAAAATTCCACCCTAAGCTATAATTGATATTCCTAATTCAAAAATGAAGTATATTTTAAAAAATTCCAAACATAAAGGTTGCATTAATTAATATTATAATTAATTCCTACTGTCACAACAAATAGCGTGTTTTTAAGAAACAATATATATCAAAAGATTCACAATTGTTTAGGTCCAATTTGAAAGTGAAATTAATTCTAATGAACACCATTGTATAAAAGGGTAAAAATATATTATTATTATACATTGAAACCACTCAATAATATAATTTATCACTATAATTTTTTATAAAAGTTGTTTTTAATTAAAATTTAGTAATTTTCACTATTCATCAAAATATAAGTGTTATCTGAAAAGTATCAAAATTTCACCCTAGGATAAATTCAATATTCTGAATCCAAAAATGAAGTCCATTTTGAGAGATAGAATTTATAAAATTTCAAAAAGTAGGTATTACTATTCATAAGGCAAGATTGATTGGTTGTGGTCTGTTAGAATCTCGAAGTTGCGTACAATGCACGCCATTGCATTATTCGAAGGGAAACGTACCGTGGAAGCTTGGGGTGTTACGTTCTCCCCTACTTCAATAAATTGCATCCTTTCAATTTTTTAAAATTGTTCTTGGGAATGTAATGGAAGGTCCCACATCGTAAAAAGAGTCCATAAAACTATCACTTTAAAAGAAAGAAAGAGAGGTATAAACGTCAACCAAGATAACCCATACTCGGATTCCATTTAGGAAAACATGGATATGGATGATAAACTAAGTGTCACGTTCTGGTGGAGAGGGATAGAAATCATGATCAGGAGAAAGTTAACAATAATAAAACCACAAACTTGTGTTGGGACAAACGGACATTAGTCTCCTAGTAGGAATGTAAACAGACAACATTTTTTGTTTTAAGTTACATTACATAAGGATGAGGAATTCAGTTATGATATTTACGAAGAATATAATGATATATACTTATATTTTATGTATACTTTAATTATTTAATAAATTTCCACAACTAACTCATTTTTTTAAATGATGGGTATTCAAGAAGACTTTGTCACACTGGAAGAGCTAGAATAAACTTCTATAGAATCACATGATCCATAAAGGATGAACTATATATTTACATTGTCTTTAGAGATTAATCAAAACCAAAATAGATAGTACAAGATCTAATGATCCCCCAGAAGGATATTTCTTGAGAGAAATAAACACTAATATTAATTTCCAAAATTAAACCAACAATACCCCAAAGTTAAATAAATACCATTCAATAATCAAATATCCTTAAAATCCTTCCATATAATCAAAACTAATATTGAAAACCAAAAAGTATTAAGAATGTAGTCTTCCACGTTAAATTGTATCTCCAATTGACATTAATTTCTCTTAATGTCACATACATAAAAGTAATTAACCTAATCATTTCCATAAATAACCAAAATCATTATAAATCCACAATAAAAACATAGATAAAAATCCACCATTACTCCTCAAATTAAATCCCATACTATTCTATTTTCCTTGGGCATATAGTGTTCTCAACAAAGACAACAACTTTCAAAATAACATTTATCACTTAATCACCAAATCATTTTCCTATACTAAGGGTATTAATTTGATAAGACATAAGATCCCAAATCAAATTATTATTGATCAATAAAATCATTTAATTAAAAATAATTAGTCACACTATCCAGGGACATCACGTAGTCTAGTGGTAGGCGATAAATCCCAATCGCACTTTGGTTGTGGGTTCGATTCCCATAGCTTCGTCTGATACGACGGGTTGTCACACGGTCTGTGTGTTGTCCTTTTTCAAAAACTATATTTTATAATATTACCAAAATGAAATAAATTCCTCAAAATAACCATAACTTAATTTAACCACAAATATTATCTCATACCTTTCATTTTGATCCCAAATTATGATAACTTATAATTTCCTCAAACCCAACGATCATATAATACCAAATGATTATTTATAACTATATCCACAAGAGAAGAGATAATTCTTCCTCAAATATCATTCTCACATGGAAGACTGCGGGGTTACAAATACAAGAGAAAATTATTCCAATGTAAACCCATCAACAAGGAGCACTAATACTTTTTAAACATTTAACCATCCATTTATTTCCACATAGCTTCTTCTCTGACCAAGAAATATCCTATAGAATAGGACATTCACTCGGGTAATGGCCAGGTCCCCAACATTTACAGCAAATGACTGTAAATGGATTCTTGGGACCATTTTTATCTTCTTCGATAGTACTCTTCATTTTTCTTCGGCAATTCTTTACTTTATGTACTTCCTTCCCACACGTACAGCATTTTTTTGTCCCATTGAGACACTTTCCTGGGTGTCTCCTTCAACATTTCCTGCATGATGGAAATTGAGGATTTCTTTCTCCATGGTCTCCACTACTAGAGCTCTTATCATTCATCATATTTCTCTTCTTTGTTGAGTCCGGTAATTGGTTAATATATATATTTTTTATAATATTTTTGGAAAATTGATTTAGTATAAAGACGATATCGTTTACGCCTATCAACATTCCATTTTGTTGATCATTTCCACCACAGTTCCCACCTTGTACATCATTCTCAAAGTAACTATGACTTCCTTGGAATCCAGCCATTGACTAAAACTAGAAAGCATTGTGTGAGTAATAGTATTCATACAATCATTTAGAGATTAATATGTCACCATATTCTCAATTTAAAACACATTAGGATTAACCAAGGTCATTTACTCTCATCTTATATATATATTACTTTAAATCGGTTTGTAATTGAAAATGTAAATTATCCTAAGCATATCCCTCGAGAGTGTCGTAACCAAGAGTGCAGCAAGGCCCGTTGTTGTGCACCAGTTCCCGTTCGAGTCTAGCTCAAAGCGGTGTTTTTGGGTTTTACCCCTAGGTACATCTGTGCCAGTGTCACCTCTACCTGCTCATATCCAGAAAGGGATGTATTTCTCAGAAAACTCAAAAAATCTCTACAATACCAAAATTCTAGAAAGTAATTCTATACTAATCTCAAAGTTCATCTTAGGTCTACGTGCTCTAATCCGAGTTTATCTAAATCTAGCTTCCAAGGTTTGTACTAAACTTCCTCTAATTCAAACTGTAACACCCCGACCCCAGTTACCCAGAGTTAGTGCATTATTACATAACATTGGAATGATCACAAGAAAGATCAAGTCTCAAAAGACCGATTAGTTTAGTAGCCCTGGAAACACTAGATAAATTCATAAAGTTTTACATTACATCAAAAAAACATATTTTCTTCATATCCCCTCATACTATCCTTGCAGGTCATTCATAAATTACTTCTTCATAATCCTGGGAAAAATAAAAAAAATTGAAAGGGGTGAGATCAGATGCTCAGTAAGGATAACATTATAGCAGAAGGATTCATAGATAATCATAAACACTTAAGGCAATTTATAACTAAAACAAAATCCTTCTAAACTTGAACTTCAGCATAATATGGAAAAGATAAGATTAAATAATTCCATTTACTTATTCACATGGATATTCTACTAGTCTAACAATCACATGCAATATCAATAACCACTTTCATAATGATGGAATGCATAATGCCAGACTATCATAACCACATAGCCAAGGCCTTGTGCCAAGACTACAAATAAGATTTTGCCAAGGCCTTATGCCAAGACAGTAGTTTCTCTCATGAGACCTACTGATGCATCGAGGATCTATAGCAGGCTCCACCTGTCATTTATTAAGTCCAATGCATTCCTCATATGATCAGTTTTAAACATAACATAAACATTCGTATTAAAACTAGCATACGAAATGTCAATACTTTAACCACAAACCATGAATGGTATAAAAATAGCACATCCACAGTCAAACATAACTCATTTGATACAATATGGAAGATTGTATTGTATCACATTATCCTCAATCAAGAATAATAAAGTATGTTTACATAGATGAAAATAACCATTAAAACAATTTGAGAGAAATATCCCCCTTTTTCTTGAAATAATTTAAAAGTCACACTATTCATCAAGAAGCCATTTAAAAATAGATTTTTGAATCAAAGTGTCCCATACCACTTTGAAACTTTTAAAAGGAGTTTTAATTTTTAAACATTAATGTACATATAAATAAATCCTTAAAACAATTTTTAAAACAAGGACATTAATGATCAAGATTTAGAAGAATATGTCTTTAAAACATTTAAAAAAGGTATTTTAGTTAGAGTTTCTAACCAAAAAAGAGACACATGAATAAAAATAATTAAGGTAATCAAAACTTGTTAATTTCATGAGAATAAAGGGATTAATGATATAATATGTAAAAGTACATTATATACACCACATAAAAGTGATTTGGTGTATAACAACAAAGACGTCTCAATGGAATGTAAATTGAGATGAAATCTCTCATAAAGGTTGTATCCTTAGGTTAAGGATAAATCAGCGACATAATTATGTGTGAAAATTATAAATAAAATCAATATGATTGAATATTTAGTGTAAATCAATCAGATGACATTCACACATATTCATGTAAAAACAACACCAATGAATTGGATATTTAACTCAACAAATGGAGATTGAGTTAACATTACTCTTATCATGTTCATAATGATGACTTGAGAATTTTTCAATGGAGTCGTTATCTGTATAAAAAATATATCCACATAAAGGGGAGTGTAAATTATGACATAATCAAATGAATAGTTATTCCACACATAATCTTGGAGTAATATAATCAATGAAATATGCGTAAATCCAAGTGAGTGGAAATTGAAATTTCAAATTCCCTTATCGATTAGATAACTTACGAAACATACACCCATGAAAGAAGGATCATACAAAGATGATGTAAATACCCACAAATTAAAGTATATTACACAATTAATACAATCATGGGCAGTATACATACACCACATGTAATAAATAAGTGGTGAACAATGGAATTCTCACGAAATTAAGAGTGAGATAAGAAAAACCTTACCTTGTACATTTCATTGGTTGGGGGTAGGTTAACCTACTGTATAATGTTGAAATATTTGTTATTAAATTCTTCCTAAATCATATAAATTAATATGATATAATATATTATCTTTTAACATTGCATTGTTAATAATATCTTAGAATTATTGTCGTTTCAGGTGTTAACTTACTCATTTTCTTTTATATATTTTATTACGTAAGCCATGTTTTTCATGGATAGTTTGTATCTTATTAATATCCATAATGATATCATGTCCATAAAAATTATTTTTAAATCATCAAATTATAATTATAGTTGATTGGATACGATAGAGAATGAATCTCACCGCATTCGTGGAGACGGTAGTCCGTACGTACGCACGAGCGACAATATCTTTCTTTTGATATTAAAATAATATATAATTGGATGGTATATCATATATACAGAATAATTATCATGTTATATTTATTATTTTAATTGTTCACACATCATTATTATACCCACCCAAATAATAATATATTGAATAACAATTACACCACGACGTGGAGACGGTAAGCCGTACGTACGCACGTATGGTGACATGTTATTCAAAGGGTGGATATAATACTGCATATGGTTGTAACATATTTATAATTACATCACAGTATATATAAGATACTGGATTTATTATTTTAGAATTTTAATAACAAAGAAAGAAGAAGTCGAAGAAGAAAGGAACTTGAAAAGGGGTGGTCAAAACATTACCTCTTCTTCGGGGTCTTCTTTTTGATTTGATAAAAATGGATCCATAGGTTGGCTTTATGATCAAAATAAGGCCTCTAGGTTGTAGTGAGGGATGTTGAGAGAGTATTTGGGAAGGGTTTGGCCGAACCAAAATTCTTTGAAGGTGTTAAGAAATGAGAATGAGTAGTGCCCTTTTATAAGAGGGGTGAGGGGCACCTTTAGAAAAGATAGAAATATTAATTTATAATAAATTCATCTTCGGTTTCTAATGTCTCTAAAGTTTATTATTCAAAGATTAAGGTGGGGATAGGTCTAAGAAAATTCAAAAAATAGAATTTAGATAGGTTTGGGTAACTATATTAACCTTATATTTTAGTTTTAACTCTTAGATAATTAGTTTGACATTTACCATGTCACTTTGAATTTTTATAATATACAGTTAATAAACATACTATATACATTCAAGAGACCCCCAAGGGGTCCACTAATAATATACCTATCATGATATAAGTCTCTTGGCAGAACCTTAGATTTTTAGGAATTTAATATCAATTAATAATATAATATTTGTTTTAAAAACTCTTTTATGTCAATTTTGACACTATCCAATAGTTGATTTTTGTGAAACTCATAACAGAATGATTAAATAGAAAAAAGTCAAATAAATCAATCCTAATATGTAATATTATCCTATAAAATTAGGTGAATTCATTAAAAGTATTAAATTATATTTATTTGGGTATTTATAATATCAATTATTATAATTTTTCACTATTATGGTAATTACTGCATCATCATTGTGTCATTAATATATTAAATTATTCAATGTATAAAAATTATAAATAAAATATTATTATTTAGGAAATATTTTTATCTTTCTAATTAATATTTACAATCGATTTTATATTATGTATAACCCTATATAAAAAATGTTTTAGTAAATAAAATTTGATTTTAACTCTTTTAACTCTTCTTTGAATTAAATAATAATAAATGTCCTAATCTAATTCAAGTGGACCTAAATGATAATATTTTATTCCTAAGGTTGTTTTTGGTCGAGATAAACTTGTCCAATAGAATTAGGCCAAGTGTTAGGGTAATATTAATATCATTTTTACCCTTAATTTCCCTATTTACTTTTAACCGTGGTAAATAAAAGTAAAAAGCTACTATTCACCAAAAATTATTTTCTTCTCATTGAACCAAATTTTACACCTTGATATTAACCATGTCTCTTGGATTTTCGAAATACCAATCACAGAACCGGTAAAATTAAGTTTTATGAAAAATTCAGTTTTTTTAACTACCACTTAGTAGTTTCATTATTCATCAAAAATTGATGTTTTTCAGAACAATGCCAAAATTTCACCCTAAGCTATAATTGATATTCCGAATTCAAAAATGAAGTATATTTTAAAAAATTACAAACATAAAAGTTGCATTAATTAATTTTATAGTTAATTTCCACTGTCACAACAAATAGCGTGTTTTTAAGAAACAATATATATCAAAAGATTTACAATTGTTTAGGTCCAATTTCAAAGTGAAATTAATTCTAATGAACACCATTGGATAAAATGGTAAAAATATATTAAAATTATACTTTGAAACCACTAAATAATATAATTTATCACTATAAATTATTTTTATTTAAAAGTTGTTTTTAATTAAAATTTAGTAAATTTCACTATTCATCATAATATAAGTGTTATCCGAAAAGTTCCAAAATTTCACCATAGGATAAATTCGATATTCTGAATCCAAAAATGAAGTCCATTTTGAGAGATAGAATTTATAAAATTTCAAAAAGTAGGTATTACTATTCATAAGGCTAGTTTGATTGGTTGTGGTGTGTTAGAATCTCGAAGTTGCGTACAATGCACGCCATTGCATTATTCGAAGGGAAACGTACCGTGGAATCATTGGGTGTTACATTCTCCCCTACTTTAATAAATTGTGTCCTTGCAATTATTTAAAATTGTACTTGGGAATATAATGGAAAGTCCCACATCGTAAAAAGAGTCAACAAAACTATTAGTTTAAAAGAAAGAAAGAGAGGTAAAAAGGTCAACCAAGATAACCCATACTCGGATTAGGAAAACATGGATATGGATGATAAACTATGTGTCAAGTTCTGATGGAGAGGGATAGAAATCATGATCAGGAGAAAGTTAACAATAAGAAAACCACAAACTTGTGTTGGGACAAATGGCCATTTGTCTCCTAGTAGGAAAGTAAACGGACAACATTTTTTTGTTTTAAGTTACATTACATAAGGATGAGGAATTAATTTATGATATTTAATAAGAATATAATGATATATACTTATATTTTATGTATACTTTCATTCTTTAATAAATTCCCACCACTAACTCATTTTTTTTAAATGATGAGTATTCAAGAAGATGTGGTCACACTAGAAGAGCTTGAATAAACTTCTATAGGATCACATGATCCATGAAGGATGAACTATATATTTACATTGTCTTTAGAGATTAATCAAAACGAAAATGGATAGTACAAGATCTAATGATCCCCCAAAAGGATATTCCTTGAGAGAAATACACACTAATCTTAATTTCCAAAATTAAACCAACAATACCCCAAAGTTAAATAAATACCATTCAATAATCAATTTTTATTAAAATCCTTCAATATAATCAAAACTAATATTGAAAACCAAAACTTATTAAGAATATAGTCTTCCACGTTAAATTGTATCTCCAAATGACATTAATTACTCTTAAAGTAACATACTTAAAAGTAATTAACCTAATCATTTCAATAAATAACCCAAATCATTATAAATCCACAATAAAAACATAGATAAAAATCCACCATTACTCCTCAAATGAAATCCCATACTATTCTATTTTTCATGGGTATATAACATTCTCAACAAATAGAACAACTTCCAAAATAACATTTATCACTTAATCACAAAATCATTTTCCTATACTAAGGGTATTCATTTGATAAGACATAAGATCCCAAATCAAATTATTATTGATCAATAAAATCATTTAATTAAAAATAATTAGTCACACTATCCAGGGACTTCACGTAGTCCAGTGGTAGGAGATAAATCCCAATCACACTTTGGTTATGGGTTTGATTTCCACAGCTTTGTCCGATACGACGGGTTGTCACACGGTCTGCGTGTTGTCCTTTTTCAAAAACTATATTTTATAATATTAACAAAATGAAATAAATTTCTCAAAATAACCATAACATAATTTAACCACAAATATTATCTCATACCTTTCATTTTCATCCCAAATTATGATAACTTATAATTTCCTCAAACCCAACGATCATATAATACCAAATGATTATTTATAACTATATCCACAAGAGAAGAGATAATTCTTCCTCAAATATCATTCTCACATGGAAAACTGCGAGGTTACAAATACAAGAGAAAATTATTCCAAAGTAAACCCACCAACAAGGAGCACTAATAATTTTTAAACATTTATCCAACCATTTATTTCCACATAGCTTCTTCTATGACCATGAAATATCTTATAGAATAGGACATTCACTCGGGTAATGGACAGGTCCCCTACATTTATGGAAAATGACTGTAAATGGATTCTTGGGACCATTTTTATCTTCTTCGATAGTACTCTTCATTTTTCTTCGGTAATTCTTCACTTTATATCATTCCTTCCCTCATGTAAAGCATTTCTTTTTCCCATTGAGACACTTTCCTGGGTGTCTCCTTCAACATTTTCTGCATGATGGAAATTGAGGATTTCTTTCTCCTTGGTCTCCACTACTGGAGCTCTTATCATTATCACCATTCTCTTCTTTGTTGAGTCTGGTAATTGGATAATATATATATTGTTGATCATATTTTTGGAAAATTGATTTGGCATAAAGATGATATCGTTTCCGCCTATCAACATTCCATTTTGTTGTTCATTGCCACCACCGTTCCCACCTTGTACATCATTCTCAAAGTCACTATGACTTCCTTGGAATCCATCCATTGACTAAAACCAGAAAGCATTGTATGAGTAAAAGTAGTCATACAATCATTTAGAGATTAACATGTCACCATATTCTCAATTTGAAACACATTAGGATTAACCAAGGTCATTTACTCTCATCTTATATATATAATACTTTAAATAGGTTTGTAAAGAAAATTTAAATTACCCTTAGCATATCCCCAGGGAGTGTCATAATCAAGAGTGCAGAAAGGCCCGTTGTCGTGCACCAGTTCCCGTTCGAGTCTAGCTCAAAGCGGTGTTTTCGAGTTTTACCCCTAGGTACATATGTGCCAGTGTCGGCTCTACCTGATCGTATCCAGACAGGGATGTACTGCTCGGAAAACTCACAAAATCTCTAAAATACCAAAATTCTAGGAAGTTCTTCTATACTAATCTCAATGTTCATCTTATGTCTACGTGCTCTAATCAGAGTTTATCTAAATCTAGCTTCCAAGGTTTGTACTAAACTTATTCAGATAGAAACTGTAACGCCCCGACCCTAGTTACCCAGAGTTGGTGCATTATTATATAACATTGGAATGATCACAAGAAAGATCAAGTCTCAAAAGGCCGATTAGTTTAGTAGCCTTGAAAACACTAGATATATTCATAAAGTTTTACATTACATCAAAAAAACATCTTGTCTTCATATCCCCTCATACTATCCTTGAAGGTCATTTATAAATTACTTCTTCATAATCCTGAGAAAAATAAAAAAAAATTGAAAGGGGTGAGATCAGATGCTCAGTAAGGATAACATTATAGCAGAAGCTTTCATAGATAATCATAAACACTTAAGGCAATTTATAACTAAAACAAAAGCCTTTTAAACTTGAACTTCAGAATAATATGGAAAAGATAAGATGAAATAATGCCATTTACTTATTCACATGGATATTCTACTAGTCGAACAATCACGTGCAATATCAATAACCACATTCATAATGATGGAATCCATAATGCCAGACTATCATAACCACATAGCGAAGGCCTCATGCCAAGACTACAAATAAGATTTTGCCAAGGCCTTGTGCCAAGACACTAGTTTGTCTCATGAGATCTTCCGATGCATCAAGGAGTTATAGCGGGCTCCACCCGTCACTTATTAAGTGTAATTAATACCTCATATGAAAAGGTTTAAACATAAAATAAACATTCTTATTAAAACTAGCATACGAAATGTCAATACTTTAACCACAAACCATGAATGGTATAAAAATAGCACATCCACAGTCAACCATAACTAATTTGATACTATATGGAAGATTGTATTGTATCACATTAACCTCAATCAAGATTAATAAAGGAAGTTTACATAGATGAAAATAATCATAAAAACTATTTGAGAGAAATATCCCCCTTTTTCTTGAAATCATATAAAAGTCACACTATTTGTCAAGAAGCCATTTAAAAATAGATTTTTTAATCAAAGTGTCCCATACCACTTTGAAACATTTAAAAGGAGTTTTAATTTTTAAACTTTAATGTCCATATAAATAAATCCTTAAAACCATTTTTAAAACATGGACATTAATGAGCAAGATTTAGAAGAATAT
Organism: Viscum album; assembly: GCA_963277665.1. NCBI lineage: Eukaryota > Viridiplantae > Streptophyta > Magnoliopsida > Santalales > Viscaceae > Viscum > Viscum album. Next base: position 805,572,112 of record OY728148.1, read on the forward strand.
TTCTTTAAAACATGTAAAAAGGTATTTTAGTTAGAGTTTATAACCAAAAGAGAGACACATGAATAATAATAATTAAGGTAATCAAAACTTTTTAATATTATGAGAATAAAAGGATTCATGATATACTATGTCAAAGTACATTATACACACCACATAAAAGTGATTTGGTGTATAACAACAAAGAAGTCTCAATGGAATGTAAATTGAGATGAAATCTCTCACAAAGGTTGTATCCTTATGTTAAGGATAAATAAACGACATAATTATGTGTGACAAATATAAATACACTCAATATGATTGTATATTTAGTGTAAATAAATCAGATGACATTCACACATATTCTTGTAAAAACAACACCAATGAATTGGATATTTAACTCAACAAATAGAGATTGAGTTAAAATAACTCTTATCAAGTTCATACTGATGAATTGATAATTTATCAATGGAGTGATTATGTGTATAAAAAATATATCCACATAAAGGGGAGTTTAAATTATGACATAATCAATTGAATAGTGATTCCACACATAATATTGGAGTAATATAATCAATGAAATATGCGTAAAGCCAAGTGAGTGGAAATTGAAATTTCAAATTCCCTTATCAATTAGGTAACTTACGAGACAAACACCCATGAAAGAAGGATCATACAATGATGATGTAAATACCCATAAATTAAAGTATATTACACAATTAATACAATCATGGGCAGTACACATACACCACATGCAATAAACAAGTGGTGAACAATGGAATTCTCACGAAATTAAGAGTGAGATAAGAAACCCCTTACCCTGTAAATTTCCTTGGTTGGGGGTAGGTTAACCTCCTGTATAATGTTTAAATAATTTTTATTAAATTATTCATGAATCATATAAATTAATATGATATAATATATGATCTTTTAACATTGATTTGTTAATAATATCTTAGAATTATTGTCGTTTCAGGTGATAACTTACTCGTTTTATTTTATATGTTTTGTTACGTAAGACATGTTTATCATGGATAGGTTGCATATTATTAATATAAATAGTGGTATAGAGTACTTAAACATTATTTTTAAATCATAAAATGATAATTATACTTGAATGGATACGATAGAGAATGAATCTTACCGCGTTCGTGGAGACGGTAGTCCGTACGTACGCACGAGCGACAATATCATTCTTTTGATATTAAAATAATATATAATTGGATGGTATATAATATATAAAAAATCATTATCGTGTTATATTTATTATTTTCATTAGTTACACATCATTATTATACCCACCCAAATAATAATATATTGAATAACAATTACACCACGATGTGGAGACGGTAAGCCGTACGTACGCACATATGGTGACATTTTATTCAAAGGTTGGATAAAATACTGAATATGGTTGTACCATATTTATAATTACATCACAGTATATATATGATACTGGAGTTATTATATTAGAAAGGTAATAACAATGAAAGACTAAGTGGAAGAAGAAAGGAACTTGAAAAGGGGTGGTGAAAACATTACCTCTTCTTCGGATTCTTCCGTTTGATTTGATCAAAAGGGATCCTTAGGTTGGCTTTCGGATCAAACTAAGGCCTATAGGTTGTAGTGAGGGAAGTTTATAGAGTCTTTGGGCAGGGTTTGGCCGAACCAAAAGGATTTTAAGGTGTGAATAAATGAGATGGATGAGTGCCCTTTTATAAGAGCGGTTAGGGGAACATTTGGAAAAGCTAGAAATATTAATTTATAATAAATTCATATTCGGGTTTTAATAGCTCAAAAGTTGATTATTCAAAGATTAAGGTGGGGATAGGTATAAAAACATTCAACCAATTGAATTTAGAAAGGTTTGGGTTACTATATTAACCTTATATTTTAGTTTGAACTCTTAGTTAATTAGTTTGACATTTACCATGTCAATTTGTATTTTTATATAATATAGTTAATAAACATACTATATAAATACAAAAGACCCCCAAGTGGTCCATTAATGATATACTTATCATGATATAAGTCTCTTGACCGAACCTTAGATTTTTAAGAATTTAATATCAATTAATAATATAATATTTGGTTTAAAAACTCTTTTGTGTCAATTTTGACACTATTCAATAGTTGATTTTCATGAAACTCATACCAAAATGGTTACCTCGAAAAAATTCAATTAAATCAATCATAATATGTAATATTATCCTGTAAATTTAGGTTAATCCATTAAAAGTATTAAATTATATTTATTTTGGTATTTATAATATCAATTATTTTAATTTTTCAATATTATGGTAATTACTACGTCATCAGTGTGTCATATATATATTAAATTATTAAATGTATAAAAATTATAAATAAAATATCATTATATAGTAAATCGTTTTATCTTTCTAATTAATATTTACAATCGAATTTATCTTTTGGATAACACTATATTAAAAATGTTTTAGTAAATAAACATTGATTTTAACTCTTTTAACTTTTCATTGAATTAAATAATAATAAATGTCCTAATCTAATCCAAGTGGACCAAAATGATAATATTATATTCCTAAGGTTGTTTTTGGTCGAGATAAACTTTTCCAATAGAATTAGGACAAGTGTTAGGGTAATATTAATATCATTTTTACCCGTAATTTCCCTAATTACTTTTAACTGTGGTAAATAAAAGTAAAAAGTATCTATTCACCAAAAATTATTTTCTTCTAATTGAACCACATTTTACTCCTTGATATTAACTGTGTCTCTCGGATTTTCGAAATTCCAATCACAGAAGTGGTAAAATTATGTTTTATGATAAATTCTGTTTTTTTAACTACCACTTAGTAGTTTCACTATTCATCAAAAATTGATGTTTTTTAGAACAATGCCAAAATTTCACTCTAAGCTGTAATTGATATTCTGAATTCAAAAAATTAAGTCTATTTTACAAAATTTCAAACATAAAAGTTGAATTAATTAATTTTATAATTAATTCCCGCAGTCAAAACAAATAACATGTTTTTAAGAAACAATATATATCAAAAGATTCACAATTGTTTAGGTCCCATTTCTAAGTGAAATTAATTCAAATGAACACCATTAGATAAAATGTTAAAAATATATTCTAATTATACATTGAAACCACTCAATAATATAATTTATCACTATAAATTATTATGATTTAAAAAGTTGTTTTTAATTCAAATTTAGTAATTTTCACTATTCATCAAAATATAAGTGTTATCCTAAAAGTTCCAAAATATCACCCTAGGATAAATTCGATATTCCAAATCCAAAAATGAAGTCCATTTTGAGAGATAGAATTTATAAAATTTCAAAAAGTTTGTATTACAATTCATAACGGCTATTTTGATTGGTTTTGGTGTGTTAGAATCTCGAAGTTGCATACAATTCACGCCATTGCATTATTCGATGGGAAACATACCGTGGAAGCTTGGGGTGTTACACTGAGTCATACTAAAAAATAATAATATAATATTTATTTAAATGGTAGTTAATGCATAACCACTGTATTAGAGTGAATGAAAAGTACTAACTAAAATGTGATTATACTTGTTTTTAAATGTTTCTACACATATCGAATAAAATTTAGAGACTTAAAATGTGAATGAATCCTATTATAAACATAAATACTGTAATATTCTTAAAAGGGTCGTTTTATCGTCTTTTAATTGAGAACCCTTTTTTAATCTTTTTTTTGTTACATTTATATGTTCTATTTGAAAAAATATTATTTTTATTTAGAACCGGGACATCAAAATTTACATTGAATGGAATTTGGGAAATTTTCTAATAATGTTTATTTTTAAATTAATATTGCAAAATACTGCATTTTAATTACAAATTGTCATTTAATCAAATTTTTTTATATGGTTATATTATCTATTTAATTAGTGTTAATGTTTAAAAGATTATACTTTTACTAGTTAGTCAAATTTTGTTCATTGGATGTAATATCAATTTGAAATTTAACATAAAAAAGTTTTAATATTTTGATAGTTATTATTTCATTAAAACACACGTTTTGAGTTTGACAACCAGAATTAAATTTATATTAGTTTCTAAAAATTATCTGTTTTGAATTTGGAAAAATGGATTCCATATTTTGAATCAAGACATCCAAATTGGGTAAAAAGGTGTCTATTATTTGTAGACATTATGAATAGTAACTTCAGTAAATATTTAATTAACCATGGTTGAAGGATAAATCTTGTAAATAAGGGTAAAAATAATATTATAATAATATTAAATTATCCTAACATGTATCCTAATATAATTTGCTGTTATAGATCTGACCATGTGAATTTTTGGGTCAATTTGGTGACCAAATGGAGCTACTTGTAATTGCAAATGACACTTTATAAAAATTTACATAAAGTTAAGGAAAATATAACATAAACATATTTCTCTTTGTAAATTTTTTTATAATGTATTAAATCAGTGATAATTTTTACTATAAATAGTTTTTATAAAGATAAAATGATTTTCTACATCATGGTATTTTGTTTCTAATTTTTAGATATAATATAAACACATTTATTTATGACACAATGACGATTTAATGATTATCTCATTAATGAATTATTTAAATAAGTGAGATTATAAAAATTAAAATAATGTTATTTTAAAAAACATTTTATTCCATGCACGAATTTAATGGAAGATTATAACTTGTTATATTTTTATTAATGTAGTTTTTTAAAAAGAATTATGTTTTTATATATATTATTAAAAGTATATATATGAATAGTTTATAAATTGGCATAAATATATTTTTAAATCAATCAATATTTTATGAAATGATAAAATAGTCTTAAAAATCTAAGATTTAAAAAAAATTAAAAATATGTTGTTAATAATGTCATTAATTATCCCAATTTGGGTCTCATGGCATTTTATAGTAAACATATTAATCATTTAATATCAATAAACAAGTGGATATGGTAAAAGTTTAATTAGTTAACTAATGGATAACTCTAAAAGATATGTTTTTCACTAAACATGACTAAAACCCATTGTATAAGAGGGTTTAGAACATTAATCAACTTAAATTATAATTAAATGAGATGGGTTTCTTTTGAAATCAAAATTATGTTTATAAGAAAATTATATTTTCAATCATTCCTAAAAAGCCCCCCCCCCGTTATAAAAATACATCACCTATAACCCTTACTCACTCCACTCAAGCCCCCATTGATCATAAAAAATATGCCAAAATAAGCCCCCAAAATCCTTCTATTCCACCTAGAAGACTTAACTTAGGCCGAATTCACTTCATGAAATCCTTTTGGTTCATACCAAATAGAGTTACCCTTTTTAATGGTAGTGTCATCTCTCAAGTTCTTTTCATTTATTTTAATTTTTTACCCCATAAACTTCCTTTATTACAATATTTTTTAACAAAACCAGTATAAAAATACACTATCATTTCCTATGAGATGAATTAGAACTACACTTCCACTCATCTCCATATAATGGTTTTGAACATATTGTTTCTGTGGACAACGAACTACTGCCTCATAGATTAATGATTGTTCAATTATCTCTTACCGCCACTTATGGTGACCATTAAGATGGAACTATATTTATAAGTGATATATATTATATTTATATTGTCTATATTCTTCTGTATTTTTCATTTATAGAATAACGTTATGGTTTCTATAATGGATAAATATGAGAATTTCATTTTAGGAAGTGCAAACTACCACACCCTCAAGTTGATATGACTCGTTCATGCTATACAAGGAATGTATAAAAGATAGAGTTACAGAAATTTTATATTATATTATACAAGAATTATAATATAACTATGTATCATTATGTTTTCATTCCATTAAATATGAAATAGAAATGGAAGTAGCATCCATGAATACATACGGCTTACCATCTCCATAAATGGTTCATTTCATTTCATATCTCCAAATGTTATGTAATATTATAAGTACATATATATACTGGATATATATGATATATTTTATATCTAAATCATTAATATCATTATGAAGATAATTTAGTTTTTACCACATGGACAACTCATAATTATGATAATATAAATTTTGACTCCAGCACCAAATATTTGCAAACGCCTATTGTCAACATAAACGATTATGTAATGTTTTTAATGTGGTCGTAAGTAATATATAATAAATAATAAATTCTAAAGGGTTCTTAAGAAAGTTTACACTAACTTTAATTTATTATTAAAGAGATTAAATAATGAATGAGTCTTGTCAGACATGAGGTATGAGACATCTTCTCAATCTCTTTTCATTGAGGCATATTTTTACTTATACACAAAATTATTTTTTACGATGTATAATCCCCTTCGAACGTTCATTTCATTCAAAGGGAATATTTTTCTACATAGTGTTTTACTAAACAACAAAGGTAATTATTCTTTTTTAATGTATGCGGGGACAACGACATTTCCTCCGTAGCGAGAGTTATTTTATATTTAGATTACTTAACAAGCTGTAATGTTTTTAGGAGAAAAATTAATACCAAATACTCATTTACATATTTTAGTATTGAAAATGGTTTTTCTAATGTATTGGTAACGTCAATATATTTAAATTATATATATTTATTGAAATGTTGAAATTTTATCTTTCCATTAGGTTTTTTTAGTTGTTATTAATATGTTATGGTTTTTGATAATTGTTTACATATATGGGTTTTTCGTGATTAAACTATGGAAGGTGAGACTAAGATAACTCTTCAATGTATTGGGTAACATGACAGAGGTAAAAATTAATGTTTCTCTTAAGAGATTTAGGTAATATACGTGGATGGGTATTCTAAATGTAACACCCTGCGTTGATGTGAAAGGTTAAATATATATATGGCATGGATTCCACTAGTTACCTTTATGATTTACGATTGCCATGTATTATTAATAAATATTATGATTTTTTGTGTTATGATAATGATTTAAATGAATGATTTCTTTGATTTGTATGTATTGATGGAATAATGTTTTCATTCATTGTTTTATAACCCTTTCTGAGATTTTTATGCTCATCCCATGTTTTTGAAATGTTTTTCACAGGTTATAAGGAAGTGTAAGAGAAAGGAATAATTAATGAATATTTATATCAATAAAATAACATTTTTAAGTAGTTTTCTTATTTTGAAAAATTTTCTTAGAGTAGAACTGTCTACATTGTTATTTTTTTGATAAGTAATTTAATAGTTACAACGTAATTCAATAAAACATTAAACCTGAAAAGATCCTAAATGTGAATTATTAAAATAATTCAAGACTATTGAATGTTTACGGTTGAATCCTTAAAACGGTATCTGCATTCAATGTAAAAAACGCTTATGTAATTCCTTTTTCAAAATATTACAAGAGTTCTACTCCTCCTTCACTATAAAAGACCCCAGATCCTCCCACTTCTTCATACATCTAAAGAAACATTGTATAGACCAATGTATTTTAAAATATATCTTAAAAATCCCTCATCTCATCTTATAAACCTCCCCTTGGACAGCAATCAATACAAGGAATCCTTATCTTAAAATCAATAAGAGATACTCGATTAAGAGGTAACATCTTTCCTAATGCATTTTATATTTATTTCCATTATCCAATCCCTAAAATCTTATTATTAAATAATTATATAACAAATAAATTGTCCAAAATTTACTATGATGTCATTATTCTATGGTTTCCTCTTACACTTACACAGACATCAATCTAATACGTTAAAAACATATTATTTCTTGGTATGGCGAACTACTACCTCACGAAACGATGATTATTCATTTTTTCCTTTACCAAAATTATTTTTTGGAAATTATGATGGACCCAATATTTATATATTATATATATTATTTTTATTATGGCTTTAATCTTCTGTTATTATTTTTTAAAATATTCCCTTATACATTCCATTTTTTGTAAATATGATAACATCATTTGTGGATGTGTTATATGCCTCCCGTCAACGTATTGTGATTATTCAAGAAGATACTTGGAATGTATAAAAGTTTGTTTTAATTAAACATATGTGTCATAAATAACCTATTTAATATATTTATAAAATAATAACCATTCTAGAAATATAATATATCATTTTCATCAATACCCTTTCACAAACATGAAATGTTATGACATTTATCGTGGATGTGTAGACTACCGCCTCCCCGACATGATGTGATTCTTTTTACATAACAATATATATATATATATAGGTATATATAATTAAATAATATTTTATTTATAATATAATTGTAATTATTTAAATATTATTTAATTTTACCTTCTTTCCACAACGATTATTGAAAAAATAGAACATTACACATGCGTACATACGACCGACCATCTCCATGATTGTACCATTGGTTCATTTTTCATAACCATATTTAATGATTTGTTGTAAAATAATAATTTTTGTATAAATATAATAACTATGAAATTAGAAATATTATTATGTGTTATATTATGACCCCTTTGACCATAGTTGACCAACAAAATTTGTTTTTGACACACAAACTAGATTTTGTGAAAACCCCAGCTTTTAATTTAATTATATATGTAGCTAAACAATACATCGTAATAAGTAAAATAAAAATATTTATAAACAATAAAATTTTTCTCAATAAAGTAAATAACTATTATAAGTTTTTTATTCAGGATTATAAAAGACACACGAGACAATTCAGATTCATGGAAAAGGATTTCCTTCTCACTTTTTCATTCTCTGTGATAAATTTGATTTTCAACAGTTACTACATTTATGTGGTGTATCTAAAGACCCATTTTATATATTATATCAGGAATTCATTTATCTTAATGGTATTTGAATCTATTATTTAATATTATTCCTTCTTGAGGTTTATGATTTAAAATATTACAATGTTGTGTGAGACACTTTGGAATGTTTGAAGATTAATTTCCATAATAATAAAATTTAATGATCATTCAATTTTGTTTACATTAGATATAAATTATATGATCTTTTTTCAAGAAAACAATTAATTTTTTATCTTATATATTTATTGGTAACCTTTTTCATGTATTATTACCATTTTTATACTCTTTGGTACTCAATTATATTTAGAAAATATTTTTCAGAAAATCCAATATTATTTCTCTCTTTAGTTTGATAATCTATTTTCTTCTAAACACCTTGTTTGCATAAAGTTTTTTGAATAATTTTTTTAAAATTATTTTATACAGAAAATTTTTCCCATTTTTGTTTTACTAATATTATCAATGAAATATTCTTGTCGAATTCCAAACAAGTCATTTTTATGTCATTTTACCATTAAAAATAAATGTTCTTTTTTACCACATATGAAATCTATAGATTTACCTATAATCATTCATAAGAATCTTCCTTTTTCATGTTTAAAAGATTAATATTAATTAATTAAATTTTTTTCAATAGTTATTTTCATAGAAAAGGTTTTTAAAAACAAAATGATATTTTGCTCAAGAATATTTTTCAAATATCCATTTATAATGTTTACATTCATCATTTGAACAGAAATTCCATTTACTTCACTTTGGATAAGTCATACTGATACCCTCCTTAATTTTCCACTACACGGTTTATGAATGATTTAGCCAAGTAGAGTATTGATATTCATGTCCTTGATTCATTTTTAGTCCACTTGAAATATTCAATATAATATAATCATTGAACAATAAATTTACCAAAAATTTTCAATTTTATTTATCATGAATTTTACTTTTTCCTAAACCTTATACCATTTAACATATGGTAACTACATTGAATTTTTTTGGATTATTTTTGGAAATATTGATAACTCTGAATTATTTATTCTATATAGATATTTGATATTACATATTGTTTGGTAATTCAATCAATTATTCAATATAAAGAATGATTTGTACAAGAAATTAATTGTGGAGACCAAGAATTATACATATACATAATGCATCTAAAGGTTCTCATGAGACAAAAAGTTATGAAAATTAAATAGGGTTATATTTATAGTATTAAACTTTTTTTGTGGATGAATCATGATCGTAGAGTTTTTCATGTACCCGAGACATGATATCCAATAAATATGAATTGCCTTCATTTTAATTATTTATTTATTATCCATGATATTTTCAAATGATAAAATCAACAGATTTGTTTCATTATATTTTTATTTTTTAAATAGAATGTTTTTTTAGTTTCATACCATGCCAGATTTATTTTTTCCTTATCTATTTATTTGAAAGGAATGTGTTTCCATTTATTACCTTTCTATATAGTTTATACACTTAATTACCTAATTTCTTATTATATAGTATGTGTGTTATATTATTTACCATTCCATAATTATCATTCTCATTCATTATTTATTCATTCCACTATAATTTAATCTTATTGTACATTTTAGGTCTCCCTTATTATGTTTCCGTCCTTAGGAATCCGAGAAGCATACTATTATGAAATGTAGGAATATAATGAATGGAATATATTTATTCTCAGAGTTATTTATTTTGAAATAAGAAGAAAATTATGTTGCTGTTAGTGTATTTTTTTCATGTATTTTGATAGTTTACGTGGACTAATAAAAACTTGGTCCTTTGGGATTTGATTCCTTATAATCATGGTAATTTAATTGATAATAGACACTTGTTTTCGGAGTTATTGGATTATTTATTAATATATAGTATAGAATAATGTTTTATAGTGACCATATGAATTGCATTTAGGAAAAACTAGACTATATAATATATCCCTAAGGTGGAATTTGAGGAAAACTGTAGAAGAACACCCTGAAATTTTTTTTAAAGTCGATATTATGTGGGTCTTTATAGAAATAATACCACATATAGATACTATATGTTGATGTGGTTCTAGATTAGATGTACCTAGAGTGAAAAATCCAACAAGGTGTGTTGGACTTGACTCATCCAAAACTGGTACATGAAAAAAGTCCTTATTGTGCACCATGTTTGATACTCCCAAGTGATATTCATAGGATAAATCAAATATTCCTTACAATCCATTATGAACTAGTTTTACAGTAAATAAAATAGGTAAAACCTGAGTTTTTTTATATTGAAGATAACTTTTCATAATTTATAAATACTTTAAATGATATTTTAGATAAATTCTAGAACAAGGAAGAACCTGTGTGGAAATAAATTGATGAAGTATTTAGGTATTGAGGTTGTATTGAAAACCATAGATAAATGGATTTTTAGTTATTAACCTTATTTCAAGGATGTACATAATATTTATATTGGAAATTATATTAATATAGTTTTATAAAAGGAAAATATGTATGTTGGGTTATAACCAATCAAATCAGGCAAGGTCATAAGGCATGAACTCATGACCAAATGATGATAAGGGTTTAATGCCAACCACTAACTTGTGTAGTGTCTTATATAATATTTAACGGGTTTTAATTTAAAAAATTGATAAAAATATTCAAAGTATAAACCAATAGGGTTTATTTTTTATATTTATCGATTAACGTCATATCCATATTAGATTTTTAGAATAGTTTGATACATAAAGTTGGACTATCCACTCTTTTGTGCGCCTTAAGATCCTTTAGAAATGTAGTTCTCTGCATCAGCTGTCAAAAATAAGTTTTGAATGAATTTTAAAATTGATCTAAGAATTGAAAAATATTTAAATTCTATTTATTAAAATAAAACATTTATATAATGTCTATAAAATAATTCATTAACATTAGTAAAAGCATATTCAAAAAAAATTGTATTAATACCTTATGTTTTGTTCAATTTATGGACTTCTAAATCATAAAAGATTTATGGATTTGTAGCACTAAACATTCTATTGATCATTTACAATTTTTTGATTTATGACCTCAATAACTCCCTATAAATGTTTATTCTTTTCCTCCAAATACGTAACTCTACTTTCCCCAAATGTTCTCCTACATAGAGACCTAGTTATATGTTAGTCCATGTGATATTTGTAATTTTCATTATCTATTTTCTAATTTAACTTTTACCATGCTTATCATAATGTGGGAGTTTATAAATTATAAATATAAAACAATATATCATCAAGATATTGTTTAAATTGTGAGGATGATATTTAATTATGATGGGGGGAATGTAAGACCCCAAAAATCTAAATTAGTAATATAATATTAGAGAGCATGTGTGACACACAACACCAATCACGTAATGGAATATAATATCATTAGTTTTTATAAAATATTTACCATTTTTGATAAATTAAATATATTTTATACCTTCAAATGCACATGATATTATGTTATCATGTATCATACATAATAATGAGTTTCTTATCGTCTTGTGTTACAAGTAATACTGAGTTTGGATGAACAATAATATTTTATTAAAGAATTTTTATTTAATATACTAATAAATAAACAAGCCATTATGAAAATACATGGCCAAATAAAATTTAATATGAATTCATTAGTTAAAAATAAATCAGAAATTATTATAACAAATAATTGAATATAATGTGAATATTTTTATAGAAAACCATTTTTAAGCTCGGATAGCTGTTTTATCCTAAAATTTTAAATTAATTAAATCTAGAGAGTGAAAATAATGTAAGATATATATATATATATATTAGTCAATAATGTTTTTATATTCATCCAATATATTTGATCAACACAAGATTAGAACAAACCAAATATTACACATTATATACTACATTTATATAATAGAAATTTTACCACCATTTAATGAAGGACCTATATTAAATAATATTTTTGGAACATTTATAGATTATATATATCAAAATAAACATAATATTTAAAATATAAATATAAAAAATGGTTCAGGATAATTATTTGGTATTTTTCTACGAACATTGATTTTTTAAAGAAAACTAAAAAATACACAATTTTAATTCCAAACATCTTTTTCACTTGAATTATTTATATTGTTAAATTACATTTTAAATTGTTATTAATGTTTAATTATATGTTATTTTTATAAATTTATACATTTTATGTCATTATAACCAATTTCATATTGAAATTAACAATAAAAACATACCAAACAGTTGATCATTTTTACTTTAAAACCCCACATTGTCGTCCTTTCTATAGGATTAAATTTATGTTAATTTGTTCTACTTCTTTGATTTTAATTTATTGAAATAGATTCCATGTTTGGAATGATAATAATTTATAATGTCTTATATGGTCAACTTATTTTTTTACCTAAAATATTAGTGAAATTAATAAAAATTAATTACAAGAATGAAGGTAAAATTAAGCTTAATAAGGAACTAAACTATAATCTGAAGGGAAAAAATGGCCTTAAAACTTGTCCAAAAGACATTTTATGGCCATATATATACCCTATACACACTTATCTAGAAATTTTACAATTATTTCATCCTCTATCAATGTGAAAAATTGTGTGTGTAATTCTTTTTTCAAATATTACAAGAGTGACACTCCTCCACTATTTAAAGGGCCTCCTCTCCTCCAACTTTCTCACACCTATCAGGCCTCTTTGGATCAACCGGTATATAAAAAATATATATCCTCAAAAAATATCCCATTATCATATAATCCTTCTCTTTGGAATAAATCAATCCAAGGAATCCATTATTTAAAACCAAAAGTAGTTACCCTATTAAGTGGCAACATCTTTCCAGATGTTTTCTAGTTTTATTTCCATTATACACTCATTAAACTCTCCTTATTCTATTTTTATATAATATAACACGTATATTAAATAAACATGTATGTTTTTATTATTATTTTGATAACTAAAATTACACACATATTCATTTTATGTGTAACGAAGAAACTATTTGTGTGTACGACAAACAACTGCATAACAAAACAATGATTGTTCATTTTTCCTCTACCAAATTTCATGCTTATCCACTACAATGAAAACAATATTTATATATGATATATATTATATTTTTTATGTATATAACTTCATTATATTTTTTTATAACATATACCCTTATACTTTCAATTTTGTGTTAATATGATAACATTGTTTGTGGAAGTGTTGACTACAACACCCTCCAAGTAATGTGATCCATTCACAGAATATATGGAATCTGTAAAGAATGGTGTTAGATAAAAATAAATGAATTAAAAAAATATATATTATATTCATTAAATAATATCATTTATATAAATATAATATACCATTTCCTTTATTACCCTTTCACATACTAAAAAAGTGATAACGTCGTTTGTTAAGGTGTGGACTACCCCCCCCCCCTCGACATGATGTGATTCCTTTTAAATCCAAATAATTATATATATATGTATATATGATTAAATAATATGGTATATATTATATAATTATAAATATGGATATATTAGTGTTACATAACTTTTTTCCATAACGATCACTAAAATATGTGAACGTTACTCATGCTTACGTCTGACCTACCGTCTACATTATTCTAATATTGGTTCTTTTTCATAGCCACATTTAATTATTTGTTATTAAAGTATATTTTATGTATAAATATAATAATTATTTAATTATAATTATAATAAATATGTTATATAATGACCCCTTTGACCATATTTGACCTACAAATGTTGTTTTTGACACATAAAGCGAATTTGGTCAAAACAGCCAATGTAAAAATAAGTTTTTAAGTAGTTGTATAAATCATGGTAATATGTAAAGAAAGTTATGATAAAAATGTAATGGGTTATAAAGAAACTAAAATGTTATCATAATTTGGTAATTTATGAATATAAAATACACACGAGATATGTCAGATGCAAGGAATGGTATTTTCATCTCACCTTTTACTTCTATGAGATAATTCCAATTTTCACCACTTTTATATATTGTGTGGGTTATACCTACTTACAATTTTAATAAATTATATAAATAATTTATTTATATTAATGTTAATGAAAAACTAAATTTAATATTATTCCTTATTGAGATTTATGATTTAAAATGTTTCAAATTGGTATGGGAAACATTGGAATGGTGAAAAATTATTTTTCTCAATAATTACACTAATGATATTTTAGTGTTATTTACATTAGAGGATAATTATAAGACCTTTTTTCAATAAAATCATTAATTTTTCTCTCCTATGGTTATTAACGAATTTTTTCATGTATTAGTACGATATTTTCACTTTTTGGTACTCAAAATGTTTTCGAAAATATTTTTTAGAAAACATAACTTTATTTTTCTCTTTAGTGAGAGAATCCATTTTCTTCTAAAAACTATTGTTTATTAAAATATTTTTAGCTGTATTTTTAATATGACGTCGTAATGAAATTTTTACCCTTTTTTTCTTTTACAAATATCTTGAAAAAAACAAACTTTTTCTTTCTAAATAAGGAATTGGTCAAGCTTTTAGCATGCAATAAGAATGTTCTTTTTTAAATCATAAAATATGTACATATTTACATATCATAATTTTTGTGAGGTATCATTTTCATGTTTAAATGTGTAATTATTTTAAATAATTTTTTTCCCAAATTTTACTTTCAAGGAAAATATTTCTCAAAGGGAATTTCTAAAGGATATTTCCTCAATAATATTTTAAAAGATATTTTTATAATTTTTATATTCATTAAAAACAAAAACCAATTATTTTACTCTACTTAGGTTGTGATTTATTTATATCATCAGTATTATTCTATTCAATGGTTTATGATTTATTTATAGAAGTATAATTTTCACATTCACATAATTTTATTCATTTGCGAGTCCCATTGAAATATTAAATCTACTTTGATCATTTAAAATTTAATTTCCAGGAAATTATCCATTTAATTTATCATGGATATTATTTTTTTCCTAATCCATCAATAATTTTTTATATGGTTTTTACTTTGATAGATATTTTATTATTTGGGGAAATATTAATAACTCCATATTCATTATTCCATAAGGATATTTTATAAAGAATATTGTTTAATAATTAAATCAATTACTCGATATGGAGAATCCTTTTGTCATGAAATGATGGGTAGATCCCATACATTATATATCTCCTTGCGGAATCTATAAATTTTCATAAGAAAAAAATGTTTCACAAATTAAATGAGTTTCTATATGTATTTTTAAACTATCTTGGTGAAGTATCTTGATTGTAGAGGTTTTCATGGGCTTGATAAGTGACATCCAATAATTAAGCATTTAATTCATTTTGATTAATAATATTTTATACATGAGAGTTTTACATGATAAAATATATGGATTCATTTCCTTCTGATTTTATTGATTAAATCTCACGTATTTTCAATTTCTTACCTTTTAATATTTATTTATACTTATCTAGTTACTTGAGTTGAATATGATTATATTTATTAACATTCCATATTTTTAATTATAATCCTTCTCAGTTTTTTTGTTATATGGTATGTGTGTTATATTATTTACCTTGTCATAATTATTATTTTCATTGATTCATTATTTCCTGTGTCATACTTTTCCCTTACTTAGCATTTGATATCACCCTTATTATGTTTCCTTCCCTACAAATCCGAGAAGTATATTATGAATGATATATAGTAATATACTAAATAATATAATATTATACTTAATGTAATATATTTATAATTATGGAACCAATTTAGTTGTAATTTTTAAGGCCACGACCTTAAACATTACTTAATCTTGAGATATGTCGATAATTTTACATTAATTCAAATTGAGGATATTTTGAAGATTAGAAAATTAGTTAAAAAATTATCCATTACATCTTTAATATTATAAGTTAATACATCTACTCACTTTTAATTTTTTTATAAAAAAACTCATTAAATATAAACATGTCATCTCTTCATATTTTTACAGCATAACATATCCATGATCCCATGCTTAACTCTATTATGTATATTTCATGTCAAAAACATATCAAAACATCGTATGAGAAAAACAATCTCAGTAAGAGATACATAATGAAATAAAACTGTTAGTCTTTTAATAAAATGAAAACCATGAAAACATTATCACCATATCATAATTTTAACTTTTAAGAAGTAGCAAAAAACATCATTGAATATAAGCACATCGATTACACATTTCGTAACAAAAAGACTTCCAAAATCCCACATAAAGAAGCATATAACATATAATGTTAACATGGTACATAAACATACATAAATGGAATATCCATGTGGTATAATTTCTCACATATCACTAAATGGAATATCCATATGACCGACTTCCATACCCAGTGCATTGGACGTTATAACGTAATGACCATCCATGGTTTATCACAGAATTACCAATAATTTGGTTTATCACACAACCATCCATCATTGGTACTTCAGGTAACCACCCATAAAATTTATAAGTACCAATATTTAATCATAAGACCTAAAATATTTAAAATTACAACTTTTCACTAATAAAATCTAATTTTCAACCATAAGATATCATTTCTAGATTTCGAAATACTCAATAGTTTTCAAAAAAAAAATTCGAATTCCAAATACGTAAAAAGGGTATATAATACTAATTTTACTTTTAATAACATTAAGGCTTGTTGAGGAAGCCAAATATCAAATAATGATCACAATATAGGAAAGGTCATTGTTTCCACAAACATAAAAAACATTCCTTTGGTTCTTTTGTAAATTGATTCATAGAAAAAGATTCCCTTTGAATAAAATTAAAATTCAAAGGGGTTTATTATACACCTTATAAAATAAAAAGATTTATATTATCAAAACATGACTCAATAAAAGGATATTAAGACAAAGTCACTTACAAATATTGTATCATTAAATTAAGGACAAATCAATAACATAAATATGTGTAACAATCATAAATACACCAAATATAAGTAGATATTTATTGGATAAGAAAATCAAAGGTTATTCAAAAATATTCGTAGAACGACATAATAAAGTTGTAGAAGTGTAACCCAAAGAATGGATGTTAGGTTAAGAAGTTCCCGTACACAAATTTAGTAGCCTACCGACATCACTTTAAAATAAAAAAATCAGTTGATGTGAGAGAAAAGGGTCTCTCATCACATTGAAATATAATGTATAGAAATAAACATATATAAGAACATATCCCAACATAATAAAATGTTAAATAACATAAAATAAGTCTCTCTCAAAAAGAAGTGGGTAAATGGTTCCCCTACCACGTTATAATCAATCGAGTCATATGACCAAAATTAATAACCACAAAATGAATCCTAGAATATCATGAATATAAAGATAATCAGGATAATATATATCAAATTTCAAAAAATAATAAACCAAATTCAAGAAAAAAGTTGTAAACTTTGTAAATATCACATAATTAAATGTGAGATAAGAAACCCCTTACGTTGAGTCGGACTCGTCACGTATATTCCTTATTCTTCCACAAATTAGGTAACACCTTTTGATTTACGTTATAAAGATTTATTGAAGTAACTTATTCCTTAGGTCAGAATTCTAGGAGGAAGAGATGTGTTTTTAAGATCATTTGTGAAGAGGATGGATGATCCATGCGGCTTGAGAGGTGTGATTAATTGGGAAGAGATGATGCCCTTTTATAAGACGGTGTAGGGGTAATTTAGGAAGGTATTGAAATGTTATTTTTTTATAAAATGAAATTCTGATTAAAATGGTCCCAACATAATCTATTTCAATGATAATATGTTATTGGTTTGGAAACCTCTAAACCAAGAGGTTTTAGACATGTATAGGTCACAAATTTGTCCTTATATTTTAGCTTTAACCCTTTGTTCACTAATTTCACTCTTACCACATCTTCTTTTATATTCATACTATAGGGTAAATATAGTTACTATAAAATGGAAATCAACCCTAAAGTGGTTCAATAACGACATGTTAAACATTGTCTATTTAATTTGACCGAATATTATATTTTTAGGACTATTATGTCATTTAATAAAATATTATTTATTTTAAAAACTCATTTATGTCAATTTTTATAATATTCATATGAAGAAATTTTTAAAAAACCATAACATTATTCATTCGAAAAACCTTCATTAATTCAGGTATAACTAGTCACAATCCTACCAAAATTTTTTTTATGGTATAAAAAGTTTCAAAATAAATTTATTTTAATATTTATAATCTCATTTATTTAAATCATTTATTAATATGGTAATCACTACAATATCATTGTGTCATAAATAAATTTATTCATTTCATATATGAAAATTACAAATAAAATACCATGATGTAGGAAATATCTTTAGATTTCTAATGAATATTTATAGTAGATAAGATCTCTTAGATAACCATATATAAAAATTGTCTTACTAAAAGATATATGTTTATGTTACCTTTTTTACTTTACATTAAATTATTTCTAATAAAATGTAATTTTTATATTATTGTGGATTAGTGGGGTCACAATATTGACTCAAAGACACCCATGGTCAGACATATCACATACAATAGAATTAAGACACATTTTAGTGTAGTTTACTATTATTATAATAATATTTTTTACACATATTTGGTTTATTTACCCTCTAACCATGGAAAATAATATAATTACTGAAGTTAATATTCATAATGTGTAAAACTAAAAGGTAACTATTTAAAAAAATGAGACATCTTGATTCCAAATAAGGAATCCACTTTTCCAAATTCAATATATATAACTGGAAATAATTAATTTAAAATTAATTCCCGTTGTTGAAACCAAAAATAGGTTTTTTAAGAAGTAATAACTGTCAAAATATTGACAAGTATTTAAGTCAAATTTAAAAGTGAAATTACATCCAATGATGATAATTTTATTAAATGATAAAAATATAATCTAAATATCCTTTAAAACCAATTAAATGTATAATCTAATTATATAAATAAATTAAATGAAAAGACAATTTTGAATTAAAATGTCGTATTTTTTCATTATTCATTAAAAATTGAACTTCATCAGAAAAATACCAAAATTTCATCCAATGTAAATTTGAATTTACTCATTCTATAAAAGATGTATTTTATTAATTAGATCATTTAAACTAATAAAAACTATATTTAAAAAAAGGATCACCATCAAAATGCGGTACATCTGCATTTTTAGAAAAACATAATATTTTTATTTGATAAATTGAATTAGTTTTTATAACATTTTTGGAAAACATATATAATGAATTTAAAACATTTCATTGAATATATATAATAATAATACATAAATAGTGATATGAGAACCAAATTATTCCCTTTTAAATTTGTTCTCATAAAAACGTATCCTTTATATTCAATTGGTTTATTTATTAACATTTCTATTAAATTTGGTAACCAATGAATCATAATTTAATCATGTGTGAACCATATATAAAAATTTATTTTATATTATTCATTCCCTCCATTCCAATGACTAGGCGTTAAATACCATTTATAATAATAATAATATTTTTTAATTATATTATTTTAATGTATATCTCAATGTTGTGTGAAACATAAGATTTCAAAGAAAAACCTTGCAGTGTGTTGAGTACGCTATCCAAAAAATCATCCCATTTAAAGTAATATTAATATATTTTTCATAATTATTAATTGAAATCAAAAATAATTATTCTATAAAAAACAAGATTGTTACATTATTTTACCTTTTAGAAATTTAATCCTCTCAATTTTAAAACCGGGCATTGAAAATTAATTGAAATTACATCATCCGAAAAAGATAAAATAAAAATAAAACAATAAAAGAAGCAAAGAGATGTTCAATGGTCACTAGAGATAACACATACTTCAATTACATATAGGAAAACATGGATATGGATGTGAAACTAAGAGTCATGTTCTGGTGGAAGGTGACATAAAAATGATCAGGGGAAAATTAACTACAAGAAACAATAAACTAGTGAGGAGTTAAATGGTCCTTGATTACCCAATTAAAAAAATGAACGGACAATGTATCTATTTTAATAACCTATTTATATTGTTAATTAATTCATTTATGAGAATGAGTAATGACATAAGGAAATATACATTCCTATCAATAAGAGTTTCATCATTTAATAAATATAAACAAAAAACTCATTTTTTCTCCAAACGATGAATATTACGGATGACATGGTCACACCTGATGCCCAAGAATCAACTTCTTGAGATAAATGGTAATATTTACTGTAGGTTTGTCCAACGCGGTGAAATGTGGGTTCAATTCCTCCAGCATTTTCTGATGTGATGGGTTGTCACATGGTCTGCGTTATTCCCTTTTTCAAAAACTATATAATTTTATAATATTCCCAAAAATAAGATAAATTCCTAAGAAATAACCATAACCTATTTTAACCTCAAATGTTATCTCCCACATAAAATTTTCATCCCAAAAAGTAATAACCTAGAATTACCTTAAATTAAATAATCATATAAAACCATATAGTTCTTTATAACAAATACAAAAAAAATGAAAATATTATTCTTCCTCAAATAGAATTATCACATAAAAAGATTAATGATTACACATAGAAGAGAAAAGTATTCCACTGAAATCTCATCAATAAAGGAGCATTAATACATTTCTTCATTTCATCACCCAGATATATAACATAACTCTCAAATTTATAAAATGTAGAAATCTTAATCATCAATATTCATCATGATCCCTTAACAATTTTTTCCAATTAATTTTCTAATATTTATTTCCTAAAAATAAAATCATTTATAATGTCTTAAAATATAATTTATGTCAAAACATGAGTTAAGAAATAATCCACACAATTCATAGGTCATTTTCAGTTTTGTCATAATCAATTGGAATGTTATTCGGTATTGGTAAAAATATATTTATACAGTCCCAAAATTTCATTCCATTTTCTTTTTTATGAAATAAATTTGTGAAATTACCATGGATACCAAATTTAAAACATTCAATTGGTCCCTTATAAATAACTTCCTTCCATTTCTTGGAGCCACTGAATGACTCCTTTTTCTGTGGCAGGTTATTGATTTATGACCTTCATTACCACATATATAATATCTTACCATCCCGTTGAAGAATTTTCATAGGTGTTTATTTCGACATCCATGACACATTGGGTTTTGAATATAATTACCTTTATGATTATTACAAGAACATCCATTCGTATTTGTTTCTTGCATATTATAAGCCATAGAAAAATCACCAAGGTTCAAGTTTTCAATCAAGACTTCATATAGTTTTTTATGAATAACCATAGGAGTTCTCATTATAGATCCCATTTAATTTAGTTTTACATTCATAAAACTTCTAGAGTTTCCTACACAGTCATTATTACTTTGGTGCCTATTATATCCAACTATTTAGTAAAAAAAAAATGGTCAGTGTGATTATAATAGAAAAATCATCACATACTATCAAATGAGGATGGTAAACACTATGATATACTTATTCATGTTATATTAAACACATTAAATTTATCTAAAATAAATATGATTCTTTCTAATATTCTAACCATTATGGTTATGTCACTTATGGTTAAATAACACACTAACCTCAAATGTTATCTAACCAGATAACTATTACCAACTGTGAGGCCCTGACTGTAAACATTACATAATCATGAGATAATTCTTTAATTTGAATTTCATTCAAATTGAGTATCTTTTTAGTTTTAGTGATTTAATAAATTAAGTCATAACTTATCCATAAAAGCTTGAATATTAAAATTAGACACTTCTACTTACAATACATATATCATAGAAACAAAATTCTTTAAAAATAAACATTACATCACATCATATTTTAAAATAATAGCTTTTTTGTGATCCCATCTATGACACTATTCTTCTTTATGTCCAATAAAAATCATTTCAAAACATGGGATGAGAATAAATATTACAATAAGGGATACATAATGAAAAAAACAACTAGTATTGGGATAACCTGAAAACCATGAAAACTTTATCATAATGTAATACTTTTTACATTTAATATGTAGAAAAAAAATTTCACTGAATATTATCTCATTTCTTAAACTATTTTAACCACAATATTAACACAATCCCATTGAAAGAAACATATTACGTATGAATATACCTTGGGACATAAACATACTTAAATTAAATAA
Organism: Viscum album; assembly: GCA_963277665.1. NCBI lineage: Eukaryota > Viridiplantae > Streptophyta > Magnoliopsida > Santalales > Viscaceae > Viscum > Viscum album. The sequence continues at coordinate 805,595,037 of OY728148.1, forward strand.
CCATATGGTTGACATCCACACATATCACTAAATGGAATATCCATATGACTAACTTCATTACAAAATGCATTGGAGGTTATAACGTAACCACCCGTCCTTGGTTTATCATAGAACTACCCATAATTTTGTTTATCATGTAGCCACCTATCATTTTTTAATCATATGACCACCCATCAAATATCCAAGTACCAATATATAGTCATAACACATAAAATATTTAATTTATCAACATTACACTAACAGCATTTCAATTTCAATCACTAGAAATCATTTCATGAATTTGAAATACTCAATAATTTTAAAAAATCAGTCTCAAGAAAAAAATATGTAAAAGTTTATAAGTTATTTATTTTCCATTTAAAAACAATATGTCTTATTATGGAAGCCAAATTTAAAGTAATGCTCATAGTGGTGTAAAGGTCCTTGTTGCCGTATATGTTAAAAATATTCATTTTGTTGTTTAGTAAAACGCTTAATAGAAAAAGATTCCCTTTGAATGAAATTAAATCTATAAAGGTTTTATTATCCAAACAATAAAATAAAGAGTTTTATATTCTCAAAACATTCCTCAATGGAAGGATATTGAGATTAAGTCCCATAAAAATATTGTTTCATTGCATTGACGATAAATCAATGACATAATTATGAGTGAAAAAAAATAAACCATATATAAGTGGATATTATGTGTAAAAAAATTATTGGTATGTCAATCATATTAAAATCATGACATATTCTAGAAGTATATGATTATCCCAATGAATGTGAATTTAGTTAAGAAGTTCCCTTACAGAAATTCGGTAGCCTAACGACGTCACGTTAAAATTTAGAAAATGAGTTGATAGGAGAGAAAAGGGTATCTAATCACCCGGACATGTAATCTAAAAAAAGAAGTCCATATAAGAAATATAAATACATAATAAAATGGAAAATAATATAAAATAATTCTTTGAAAAAAACTGGGGGGGTGAATGTTTCCCTTACAAAATTGTAATAAATCAAGTCTTATGACCAAAAATTAATAACCACCATATGAATAACAAAATAACATGAATATAAAGATAATAATGATAATATATATCAAATTTTAGTACATAAAAAAACATATAAGAAATTAGTTTCCAACTGTGTAAGTCTCACGTAATTAAAAGTGATATGAGAAACCCCTTACCACGTGTCTGACTCGTTGCAAATGTTCCTTGTTATTCCTCAAATCGGGTTAATCCTCTTGATTTAAGCTAAAAAGGATTTCTTGAAGAGCCTTCTTCCTAAGTAATGGAATATATGAGGAATAGAGGGATGATGAGAGATTATTTAGGTATAAGTTGGATGATCCAATGGGCTTTAGAGTTGTCATTAAATGGGTAGAGGTGATTCCCCTTTGTAAGAGGAAGGAGGGGAACTTTAGGAAGGTATTGAAATATTATGTTATTATAAAATTATTTTCTGTTTCAAATTGTCCCAAAGTCATTTATTTGAAATATAAAAAGCTTTTTGGTATTAAAAATATCAAAATAATAGGTTTTAGACATGTATAGGAAATAAATTTAACCTTATCATTTATCTTTATCACTTAGTTATCTAATTTGACAATTATCATTTATTATTGTACATTCCAACTATATGGTTAATATTGTTACTATAAAATTTAAATAAAACCTTAAGTGGTTCACTAATGACATTTTAAACATTATATAAGTAATTTTATCTAATATTAGGTCTTTAGAACTATTATATCATTAGACAAAATAGTATTCGTTTTGAAAACTAATTTATTTCAATTTTTATACTATTCATATCATGATATTTTTTTAAATTCTATAAAAAATTTATTGTTTTCAAAAAACTTTCATAATTAGAATATAACAAGTCATACACATCACTGAAATTTTTTTATGGAAAAAATAGTTACAAAATAAATTTATTTTAATATTTATTATATAATTTACTTAAATCATCCATTAATAAGGTAATCACTACATCATCATTGTGTCATAAATAAATTTATTTATATGATGTCTAAAAAATATAAATAAAATACCATGATCTATGAAATAATTTTATATTTATAATGAATATTTATATTCGAAAGTATCACTTATATAACCCCATATAAAAATTGATTTACTAAAATATATTTTTTTATGTTACATTTTTTCCTTACATTAAATTAATTTTTATAAAATGTCATTATCACATCAATGTGGCACCATGGGGTCCCAAAAGCCACAAAAGGTTGGCCATGGTCGGATATATATCATAAAATATAATTATGACAAGTTTTAGGGTAATTAAATAATATAATAATATTATTTTTACCCTTATTTACCAGATTTACCCATTAACCATGGTAAATAAAATAATTACAGAAGTTACTATTTATAATTTCTGAAACTAAATAGTATCTATTTAAAAAATTTGGAAATAATGATTCCAAATATAGAATCCATTTTCCCAAATTCAAAACATAGAAGATACAGTAATTAATTTAATATTAATTCTCGTTGTCAAAACCAAAAAGCATGTTTTTAAAAGTAATAAATATCAAAAGATTGACATTTGTTTATGTCCAATTTAATAGTAAAATTACTCACAATGACCCAAATTTGACTAACTTATAAAAATATAATCCAATTATAATTTAAAAAAATTTAAATTACAAAATAAATATATTAATAAATTAGATTAAAAGATAGTTTTGAATTAAATTGCAGTATTTTTTCACTATTCATTAGAAATGAACTTTATCCGAAAAATATAAAAATTTTAACCAAAGTACATTTTAATTTCCCTATTTTAGAAAAGAATAATATTTTGTCAAATATAACTTACAAATTTTAAAATAATAGATTTAAAAAAGGTTCTCCATCAAAATACGATAAAACTGCATCTCTAGAAAAGTAATTTTTATCCAAAAAAATTAATTTTTTATTTTATCATATATAGAAAACATATAAGATGAATTAAAAAATTTCATTGAATATATATAAAATATAAAAATCCATAAATATTGATATGAAAATACAATTGTTCGGTTTTAAATAGTTTCTTTTGAAAACACATCCTTTATATTCAATTGGATATTCTATTTCCATTTCATATAAATTTGGTAACCAATGAAAAATTATTCAAACATGTTCGAACCATATTTCAAAATTTAGGTGATATTACTCATTCCCTCCTATCCAATTTCTTGGTGTTAAATACCATTTAAAATAATAATATTATTACTCTATTAATTTTTGGTATATTTCAATGTTGTGTGCAAAACAAGATTTCAAAGAAGCCCCTTTTTCGCATTTTGATTACAATATTAGATAAATTGTCCCCTTTAATGAAAAATTAATATATTATTAATAATTATTAATAGAAATAATAAATTATTATTCTATAAATACCTAGGTTGTGACATAATTAGTTTTTTCTTTTCTCATATATGTATCTGGTTTACCAAAACTATTAAACAATTGGTCCTTAGAGATTTGATTCATTTTAATCATAATAATGTAATTGATATGGAATGATAGATCTTGGCCTTTGGGGTCATGCTTCTATATTTTATTTCAAGAGTGTTTTTCAGAAACCTTTAGAACTATATCTTGGAAAACCTAGATTAAATAACATATCCTTAAGGTAGAATTTATTGATTTGTTTATAAGACCACCCTTGATATTTTATAAAGAAGAGATTGTAGGGGGTTTTATAGGAATATGTATTTATGTGGTTACTAATATTGGACATCGTTATGGAATATATTTACCAAAGAGTAACAACTATAATAAGTTGAATCAGGCCTGACTTTGTGTAACCTGGTACATGACCATAGGACTTATTGTACACCTTTCTTGACACTATAAAGGGATATGCTTATGATAATTTACATTATCAGTAAAAAACCATTACAATGTATTTTTCAAATTAATTACCTAGGTTAAACATAAGGTGTGTTAAATTGAAAATAAGGTGAGATTATTTAGAATTTATATAAATGATATTATTGATAAATCCTATTCCATGGAAGGTCCTATCTAAAACTAAATGGATGAAGTATTATGTATTGAGTTTGTGTTGAAAACCTTAGTTAAAAGGTTATTTATTCATTATGATTATTTCAAGTATTTAAATAATTTTTATTATAGAAATTATATTAAAAAGGTTTTAGAATAGGACAACCAATATCCTGGGTGATAACCAATAGAATTTGAAAAGGCTGTAGCACTTGAATGTCTGATCGAAAGATGATAATGGTTTTATGCCCACCACTGACCTACTCAATTTCCTAGTTAATATTTCATTTTTTTAGTTAAAAATATTTATGAAGAGATACTAATGATAAACCGGTAGTTTTGGTTTTAAGGTTTATAGATAAATGTTCATACTATATTAGAATTGGAGAATAATTAGAGATAAGTAGTTTTAATTTTCACTCTCTTATGGGCCTTAAGATCCATTAGAAATTTATTTTATTTCATTAGGAATCAATACAAATTTTTGAATGACTAGGAAAATTGATCTAAGAACAACCAAACATTGAAATTTTATTTATATAAATATGTGAGGTAACTATACATATCGGTAAAACATTTCCTCAATATTAAGATGAGTATCTTCAAAAAACTGTTGTAAAAATACCTTATTTTATATAGAATCTATGTCCTTATAAGCATCACTGATTTAAGGATTTAAGGCCATAAACATTCAATTGATCATTAAATTTTTTGTGGTTGATGACCTCAATCACTACCTATAAATATTTATTCTTTTCCTCTCTGTATGTATCTCTACTTTCCACTCATGATCTCCAACATAGAGACCTAGTCTTATGTTAGTCCACATGACCTTCGTACATACTATTCTCTCTTTTCTAGAAATTTTTTTATGATCCCTTCTCATGATGTGGGATTTCAAAAATAAGAAATATCAAACAATATATTAAAAATATAGGGATTAAATTTTTATGAAGAAATTTAATTATGGTTTGGAGAATGTAACATCCTGAGAATTTAAATTTGGAGCATTTTATTAGATAGTGTATATGAAATACAACACCAAGAGCATAAGGGAATATAGTAACCATTGTATTTATAATATATTTATTAATTTAGATAAATAAAATATTATCTATATCATGAAATTCATGTGATACTGTGTTAGCATGCAACATATAAAACAATGTGTTTCTTTAATGGATTGTGTTACATACAAGACTAAGTTTTACCGAACAAAAATATGTTATTAAAATATTATTATTTAATTTAATAAGACATAAACTAGCCGTTATGAATAGTATTAACTAGATTATGAAAATATATAGATAACAAAAAATATAATATGAATTCATTATTTACAAATTAATTTTTAATGAATATGATAATTAATGGAATATAAATTATATATTTTCATAGATATATATTTTTATGCTCACTGTGCTATTTTATAATAATAAATTAAATTAATTAGAACTAGTGATTCATATTAATGATATATATATATATATTAAATATTAAATCAAATATTTTTTTATATTCATAAAATAGATTTTAGATGCCTAATATAACAACCAACCCATGATTATACATACAACACTATATTTTTATTAAAGAATTTTTATCACTTTTTATAGGAGACCTATATAAAATACAATTTTTGGAATATATATTGATTATAAATTTAAAAATAACCTTCATATTTGAAATAGAAACATAAAAATTTTATAAGGAAATTTTTTTTTTATTTTTTGGTGAAGATTTATTTTTTAAAGACTATTGAAAATACTAAATTTTAATTGAAAATGGATTTTTCATATGATTTATTTATAAGTGTAATTTATATTTTAAGTATGATTTAAATTTTAATTATATCATTTTTTATACATAAATATTATTTAGTTTATTTTAATAAAGTTAACTTTGAAAGTAACTATTAAAACATAAAAAATATTTGATCTATTTTACATAAAAACATACATTTTTGTCCCGTCTACGAGATTAAATTTAAATAAATTTATAACACTTCTATGATTGGAATTTAGAGAAATGGATTCCATATTTGGGATAATATTAATTTATAGTGTTTAATAATTTCATATTATTTTTTTAAAAAAATATTAGTGAATGTAATTTTAATTAATTACAACGATAAGGTAAAAATAATAATAATAAGAGAGTAACTATAATCATAAATACCAAGATGACCTATAAAATTGTTCAAAATAAAATGTATAGTCATATTTATACCATAAACCCAATTTTATCTAAATAATACTACTATGGGATTCAATTTTAATTTTAAAAATATCTTTGGAATTCTATTTTCCAAATAATACAAGAGTTTCACTTCTCCCCTGCTATAAAAAGGCCTCCTCTCCTCCCAATTCTTCACACATATCAAGACACATTGGATTAACCAATATATACCCAAATATATCTTCAAATTCATTCCCTTGATACGAGAATACTCCCTTAAGAAATAAATCAATCCAAGGGAGACTTTGGTTTAATCCAAATTGAGTTACTTGATTAAGATGTAACATCTTTCCTTAATAATTTTCGATTAATTTACATTATCCACTCCCTAGACTCTCTTTATTAAATTATTATATAACAAAAGGAGTATCATAAATATAATAAGTTGTTTTTATTTTATGTTTTATAATGACACTTACAAATACATCAATATAATGGGTAACAAACATAATGGTTTTGTGTAAAAAAAACTACAGCCTCACGAAATGATGGCATTTCATTTTTATGTTACCAACATTATTATTTGAACATTATTATGGAAAAAAATAATTTTATATGATATATACTATGATCTTAAGATATATAAATTATTTTAAACACGTATCCTTATACTTTCAATTTTGTGTTAATACGATAACATCGTTTGTGGAAGTGTGGACAACATCCCCTCAAAGTAATGTGATTCGCTAACAAGATACATAGAATATATGAAGGATGGTTTTAATTAAATATATGTGAAACAAAAAACATATATATGATATACATGACATAATTATATTTCGGTAAATATAATATATCATTTTCATTGTTGACCTTTCACACACATAACGAGTGATTATGTCATTTGTGGACTCGTGGAGTACTGCCTATTCAACATGATGTGATTCCACTTAAATAATAAGAATTATATATATATGTACATATAATTAAATAATAGTTTATTTTTTATATAATTTTAATTATATAATGTTTAATGTCACTTACTTCTTTTTTCATAACGATCATTGAGAAATAGTAATGTTACTCATGAGTACATATGACCTGTCATCTCCATGATTGTAACGTTGGTCTATTTTTCCTAACAATATTTAAAAATATATTATAAAAGCTTAATTAAATTATAAATATAATAATTATGTCATGGTTATTTTTATGTATATTTTATATAATGAACCCTTTTACATATTTTACCTAAAAACATTTTTTTACACCTAAACCCAATTTGGTCAAAACACCCAAGGTAAAGGTAATTGTTTATGTAGTTATATTAAAAAATTGTAAGAAGTGAAAAAAAAGTTATTATAAATAGAAAAAATATTCTCAATAAATAAATAATTAAAATATGTTTTTTACGGAATATAAAAGACACACAAGACAAGTCACACACAACGTAAGTGATTTTCATCACAATTTTTACTTCTATGAGATAAACTCCATTTTCACCGCTTAATTATTTTTTTGTGGTGTACCTAATTTCCCTTCTTAAATATTACATCATAAATTAATTTATATTAGTGGTAATTTAATATAATATTACTACTTCATGATTTTTATGATTTAAAATTTTTTAAAGTGGAATGGGAGACTTTGGAATGTTTAAAGATTATTTTCCCCAATAATAAATTCAATAATCATTTAATGGTAATTCCATTAGAATAAAACTATATTACCATTTTTCAATAAAAACATTAATTATTAACTATTATGGTTATTTATGACCTCTTTAATGTATTTGTACCATTTCCACATTCTTTGGTACTCAAAATGTTTAATAATATGTTTTTCAGAAAACCCGACAATTTTATTTCTTTTAGTCTGAGAACATGTTTTCTTCTAAAACTCATGTTTTATTAATTTTTTTTTATAAAATGTATTTAAAATTATTTGGTAATTTCATTTTTACCCTTTTTTTATTCTACTATTGTTTTCAAATAAAACATTTTGTTGCTTTTTGAACAACTAATTTTTCTAACCTTTTACAGTGCAATAAGAATGACCTTCTTACCTCGTACAACATGCATAGATTTACTAGATTTCATTATTAAAAAGCACAAATTTCAATATTAAAAGGTTATTTTTTTTAAATAAAATGTTTTCCAAACTTATTTTTAATGAAAACTTTTTTCGAAACTTTTTTTTAATATAAATGGATATTTTAGTCAAAAATGTTTTTAAAATATATTTTAATAATGTTTCCATTCATAAATGATATAAACCCTTTAATTTTATACAGTTTTTATATTTTGTTTTAACACCATATTTATTCATCCACTATAATGTTTATGAATGATTTATCGAAGGATAATATTCACATTATCTTCCATGATTCATTCTTCATTCTCTTTGAATTATCCAATCTACTATGATCATTGAACATTAAATTTCCACTAAAATATCCCTTTAATTTACCATGGATATTACTATTTTCGAAACCATATACCATTTTACATATTATGTATAATTTGAAAGTTATTTTTTTATTTCGGGAGATATAAATAATTATATATTCTTTATTCTATACAAATATTTGATAAGGTATATTTTCTAATAATTAAATCTATTTCTTGATCTAAAGAATGATTAAGACATGCAATGATGGATTGAGTTGAGAATTTATATACCTCATCCCAGCATCAATAATTTCTCAAGAGATAATTTAATTGCACAAAATAAATGGGTTTTTATCTATAGTTTTAAACTATCTTTAGCATGGATTTTGACAGTAGATGTTTTCATGTTTCTGAGATGAGACATCCGATAATTAAACATTTCCTTAATTTTGATTCATTATTTATTATCTACGTGGATTCCAAATGATAAAATATATGCTTAGATTTTGTTATCATTTTATCCATTAAATGAAATGTGTTTTTAGATTCTTACCTTTCCTTATCTATTCTTCCTTATCTAGTTATTGTAATGACATTTTTTCTATTTATTACATTTTCATATTGTTTATACACTTCTTTCCCAGTTAGTTGATTATATGCAATGTGTATTCTATTTCCATTCCATAATTTCTATTCTAGTTGATTCATTATTTCATCCTCAATACTTTACCCTCACTGGTCTTTTGAGCATACCATTATTATTTTTCCTTCCTAGGTGTTTAAGAATAGTGCTATGAAATAAATGATGGAATACACTTTATGGAATAAATTTACCCTCAACATCATTTATTTAGAAATTAAAAAACAATTATGTTATAATTAGTGTATTATTTTATCATGTATATATTTTTTTTAACAAGACTAATAAACTCCCAGTCCTTCAGGAATTGATTCCCTGTAATCATGAAATGTAATTGATAGTAGACAATGTCTTTCTGCCTTTTGGGGTTGAGTCGCTACATTCACATTATATCAAATACTGTCAACTTTATTCAATATTATGGTTGGCAAAAAAATAAATGATTTATGAGAAATACTTTTATTTTGAAATTATCAATAAGGTACTATAATTTTAAAATACGATTCGTAATATATTCAAAATAAATTATTTACATAATATAAGTTATGATATTTCTATAATCCTATTATTTTATACATTGTAGTTCATATAGTGGATTTACAAAAAAATGGAATTCCTAAATAGAAAATTATTATATTACCTTATCATGTGAACAAAGTAACTACTCAAATAGATATAAAAATAATTTCTTTTACTGAAATGCTAAATAATAGAAACTTCCCAAGACTATATGCAGTGGTCAAAAATTTTATGATCTGTGCTCGGTGTGGTGATGCTAATCATCGATCCCCGAATATTAAAAATGAAATATTTTATATATTTTACCTAAATATTTTTTTTGGAATACAATATTTGATGATGATGGTTTCACAATTTATCAAAGAAGGAAGAATGGTAATAAATTTCTCAATAATTGTGTCCATTTGGATAAATTATATTTTTCACATACAATACTATTTTTCTATTAAATTATCATTATTATTCAAATCATGATATTTTCAACAATTATTACTCTACAAAATTCATTTTAAAATATATCAATAAGGGTCACGATTATGTGACATTATCACTTTATCAACCCATGAATAGTTAATTGTAAATCAAAAATATTAACGCAATTAAATTTCTATTTATTATTACTGATACATATCACCTTCTTTATAATTATTGAATATTTTTTATTATGATATCAAATATATATATACTTTATTAGATAGAATACATTTCAATTTACAAGGAATATGAAATGTTACTTATACTGATGAGGATAATATTGAATATATCATGAAGAAATAACTATTTGAAAATTAATTATATCTTGGTTTGAAGAAAATAATTTATACATAGCATGTAGAATGGTAACATATATAGAATTCAAAAAAGATCCATATTTAACTGCCATGGATTAAAATAGTTCCCCCGAAATCATGGATTTTGTGTTAGAATAATTTATTACATGCATCCTAAAATAGGAGTGCTATATTACTTGAGAATAGAAATAAATAAGATCAAAGTTGAAACGTCTTATCAATATATATATATATTATTGATAACATTATTCATTATAAATTTATGGTGGATTTTAATAAATTCGGATCAATATCCAACAATAGAGATTTATTTGAAGCTCTTAAACAAGTGTCACTTTGTGGTACATGATAGTATTTATATAGATTATATTATAGTATATTATTCACAAATAATATTTATTTACTTATTATATAGCATGAAACCGAGATTATTCTGAGTGATGATATTTTCTATGACCAATGCCAAAGGTTTCAAATACAGGGAATATAATTTCACTGTATTTAATATTTTATAAATACTAATAGCCGACTAATATAAATGTTTTGATATATTATAATTATATACATTTTACATCACATGTCAGTAAATTATTTTCAATGATTAAATTTTCATCATGGAATGTTATAAATTTACATAAGTAAATAAAATCAAATTTTATAACTATTCATTATAGGTTTCGAGAAATCTTCTTCAATATCTATAATCATTTATCAATGTTTTTTGTATAATTTTACTTTTTATATTTCTTTAGAAAAAATTCTTAACATAATCCTTCTGATTTATAAACATATTAAACACATTTTATGATTATCAACGATTTTTCAAAAAAAAATGTGTTTTTATTTTTTTCAAAGGACTTATAATTTCCATTAAGAATAATTATCAAGTTACAAAGTAAGAAATTACTATGTTTCTTCATTAAAATGGTATATAGATTTACCAGTAAATAGAATTTTACAGTTTCAATTATTTATATTCAATAATGGTGTATAGAATGTCTATGATTTTTATATTTTACTTTATTTTTATGGAATTAAATTATTATTTTTTCGAACATATCTTCTTAAATAGTTGTTAATATAGTATTTATATTTATATTGGATATCATACATGTTTACTAACTAAATACAACAATTTTAGTTTCTAATGTTTTTATTTATGACATTATTTTTAAAATCTATACAAGAAGTGTGAAAACACCCACACAATATGATTATTAAATTTATTCCAATTTCACTCATTTTTAAATGGAGTTATTATCTAAATGAATATTTAGTTTTTTCGTTTTCATTATTTATAAATTTAATAACATTTTAAAATTTTCTTCCAATCGTATGATCATATTTGACTATTGTTATTATTTTGAAACACTATTATAATAATTTATTCATCAATTTTTTTATTTATTATATTTTTAACATAATAATTATAAAAGGAAAATGTTTTATTTCACTTAAATATATAACATTTTACATAGAAATTTTAGATCTTTATATTTTTATCCTCCTATGGTAGTTCTAGATTTATTAAATGATATTCACAGAAATCTTTTTATTTTAGAAGAACAAAACTGGAACATGAAACTACTTGTAAACCAGCATGAAACTCTATAAATTAGGCCAACTATTGAACATTAACATGTTATAAATTCCATTGTGTCTTAATTTTATTCTACTTCTGTTGATTTTATTATATCATTAATATTGATTTATAGGGAAGGGATTCATTAGGATATATTTAACATGTCTGATGTGTTTGAATTTTAATATAATTCAATAAGTTGCTTCCAATGGAATAAAATAATTAAACATTATCTATGGAAGGGTGACCTACTCTAAATTTAATATTAATAGTCTTTGAATAAACATTCAGTTTGAAAATTCATCAAGGACGTTATCTTGTAGAATTACTTCTTTCAAAAAAACTCGTTACATAAGATCAAGCACTAATGATTCATAGACATTTTTTTGAAGTTGTCGATTATTATTTAAGAGATGTAATTTAGTAAAAAAATTATAGTGCTTCAAATTTACCGTTTATAGGTTATAATGTATTATTGGGGCTGATTTTAGGAAAATATATCTTTTAATACCATTCGTAATAAAAAATGACATAGTGTTTTCATGTATAAAATCATAGTATCCATGGAAATAATGTCATGTTTTTTACTTTAACAAAAAACATGGGATTTAATTCTGATTCCAATAATAATTCTTTAGTTGACATCAATGAATGTTCTCAATGTATTTCAAATATCAGCGATGATAATATTTGTGACCCGAATGATGGAAAATCAGTTCTTAAAATTACATCAATATACCTCATTGCAACTATTGACAACCCTATCCATGAAATTAATTACAACACATTCCCTAATTTGATTAGAAGTTATTTATGTGAGAATTACTTGATAGGTGCTATATTATTAAAATGAACCAGTTATGTTATAAATGAATGAAAGGTATATAAATTATCTTTATCAACACATGAAACCATGGGTTACCTCAGTTATAATTCTATGTGTAGGGAATGTTTTAATACTGACCGGGTAAAAAACGTATACCCCCACCAAAATGTTAAATGATATCATTATATTTTAGCTTCCTCCACATAAAATTACATTTAATATTGTGTTCCCCATTATGTTTCTCAGAAATATAGATAAATCGGTGAGTTTTTCTAATAAAATTTTGTTGATCATTTGGAAATTGTGTTACCATGTAATTAGAAATTAAATTTTAATTGGATTTCATTTTTGGGATCTAAAATTACTACAATGAATTAATATGTCACACTGATACATGGAATGGTATTTCAAATATGAATGATTGAAATAAACATAGATTCTTTCATATAATGTAACTATTAACAAAAATCAATGATAATCAATTAATTATGTTGGGATATGTTTTCAAAATATTACCTTCTAACATTAAAAACATTATGTTCTTGTACTGAAAAAAACATTAAAAAATAGTTTTAAAATTATGGTAGATGATAAATATAACACCTCATCTTTTTCAAAAAATAATATTTGCAAAATAGAAATTTTTGATGACATGTATGGTCTATCCATTGAGTTATAATAATTTTATTTAAATGTTTTGTTCAATTTCAAGAAATTATTTAGTCAATATTTTTTTAATAACGACGATTTTTATATGTTCACTGAATTGAGATTTTTAGAGTAAAAAATTTCCTTGATCATTTAAACCATTGAATGAGATTACCAATAAAGATGAATAAATTCTAAAAATAAATGTTTAAATTTTCAATATATTATACAATTCATCATCAAATAACTACAATGAAGTTGTTTTCATAGTCCTCCTAATTAGTGATAAAAATGTATACATGAAATATAATCATGGGAAAATAATATTTTATTTTATGATTATTTAGATTAAATGTACTGTTACTTCTATACATTATATTAATATGACAGGAACCAATTTTTGTTTCATAACATATTTAACATTTAAAAATTTGATCTCAAAGGAAAAAAGATTCAATATAAAAACAGTGGTGTCAACTAATCTAAAATTATCTAAAACTATTTCTTGAGGGGATATATTACATTATACAGAGTCTCTAAATTTCACCAAATAATATAGGTTTCTTGGAAAAATGTCATGGGTGTAGAATTAGGTTTACAATAACCTCCCTTGTCCATCCTTGCGATTTCCATTGGCCACTATATTGGTTTTGTTTTTATATTTGTGGATCATATTATTCCAAAAAGGGTTCTAGAAGAGCATTTAATAAGTAAATGTAATTTATAGTTTAGTTAATGACATTTTATGTATTTTTAGCACACATATTAAAAAAATAATGATAGCTATATGAATGAAAAATATTATCACTTTATATTCATTACATTTAAATACATATAGCCAATTATATTACTAATTAAAGTTTCTTTGAAAATTTTAATCTACATTAGATAACTTTTAATTTTTTCTTCTGTGATGAATACATTATTAGAAATTATTATTATTATTATCCAATTCTATCTATATAAATTCCATAAAAAGATGAAAAATTTTTTAGACGATGAATGTTTATTCATTTTGACACATTACAATAGATTTATGATAAATTATAATTAACGATTTTATTTCATTATTTCTTTGTAAGGGATTACAAGTTAATTTTATTTCATAAGGTTATTTTTTAGCGAAATGTGAAATTATTTGTAAAAAAACATTGAGTCATCTACTATTATAATAATTCAACTTTTTGGGAAGAGATATTGAGTAAAAATTTTCTATAAATTTTTCAGCCTTTCCTTTATTTATACTTTTCATTTTGAAATGTTTTAAAAAATTACTCTCAGGTTCTATTTTTTGAATTACATGTATTTTAAATATTTATGAAAATATACATTAATGAAACAAATTTAATTTTTAAACATGATATTATAATTATTGAAACAATCATAACTAAAGTTAGTTTCAAATTAAATTACATGTAAATTATTCTTTTTATGAATGTTTATATCATCTATGTGTAACACACTTTGTCAAATAGCTAATGTTTCTTATTCTCCAACAATCTGGTGTACACCATTGAGGCCATAATTGATTTTTTTAATAATAAAATACATGATGTAACATTTTTTTTACACCCATGATGTACCGGAAAATAAAAAAATTTATGATATCAAAAAATATTAAGATGTTATAAATATTTACTAAAATTTTCATTTATAATATGAAATATTACATAAATATTTTTTTATATTCCATTATATGAATTTTTTTTACTACAAACAAAATTTCCTAAAATATAATGTGTTTAATAATAACTAAAATATAGAAAAATACAAGGAAAAAGAGTTGGTATTATGAATCGTGGAACTCTTTTATTAATATATTTGACCATTCCGAAGGAAATATTTTGCTAAAGAATAAAAAAACTCTCTTCATTTTACATCTTCATGGGTTTATACAATTTATTTGATATATTACTTCCTAATTTCTTATTTAATCAAATATGATTAGAATTTTTTATAGTATATAAATAATTATCTAACATGACTTTGAAATCTAGTAGATTAAGAGTGCATCTGATGTTGACTGATTGGAATGAATCAATTATAGTAATTATTTTTGAAATTAATGTTATATAATTTATAACAAAATTAAATTCTAAACTCTGAAATTATTAGATATATCTATTAATATATAACTACATACATTGTTTAAATATTTTTTCTCTTAAATTAAATAATATTTTATATTTTATTAATGTAAAACAATTCTAATTCAGTGTTTTATTTGGTGTTGAATATTTTCAATTCTAAAGTGTTTTATTTTTTATTGATGTATCAAATTAAAACATTCAATACAATCACTGTTATTCTGAAATAAAACATTTAAAAATTTATTTTACTCTCATAAAATAAAAATGAAATTAATAATTTTGATAAAATGTTTGAAAAAAACCAAGTAATATTGTTTTCAATTTCATAAATAAAATGTATTAAAAAATAATAAAACATGTGTTACAGTATTATTTTAATCCACACTATTTAGATGAATCATAGATGTGGATCTTCCAGATTTAATAGTACTGATGTTGAATATTTTAAATCAAAAATGATGATTTTATCTAATTTGGTATATATCTCTACTCTAAATTTAATAATATTTTTATTATAACCCTTGAATTCAAAATAATATTTCAAAATAATTTCCTTCCATATCGCATAATATTATCATATTAATAATTAAACATAGAAATATCTATTATAAAATAAAAAATCAATAGAATTATAATGTTGAAACCAATAAATGGGAGAAGCAATTAACTAATAAATAATCCTAAAAATATATACTATTAATTAATAACATATCTAACATATTATTTAATTCATTTGTTGTGATATTATTTCCACAAAGGATTTCTTCATTACATATTTTGATTTTAATCTACATTTCTTCCTAGAATATAAATTATTGATTTTATGAAATTTATTACCTTTACAATAATTTTAGAAACATTGATATACCTTTATATAGAATCAGATTACCCTTCCATGTATCTTTGAATTTTATTATGACAATTACACAATTGAAATATTACCCTTAAGTAGCTCATGGGGTTTCAAATTTAGCTTTATAATTTTATAATATTTTTATTTTTGATTCTAGGACTTTTCCACCATTATTATTTATTATTTAATAATAAAACATGATTGTCTATGCACATAAACCTTGTTATGTGACATTGATACACTGGATTTAGTGCAACATGAAATTTTAACTTTTGGGGGCTCTCTGATTTCAATTTATATTGACTATGGACCAAAACCATAAATAAATTCAATCATAAATAAGAAAGAAAGTGAAATTTATGACTATTTATCATCTAGTTCTCCAATTTCCTCATTTATCAATGTATTTATTGAATATCAAAACCAATTAACTATTTGTATTTTTACAATAATTTATATTTTTATTTAATCTAACCTAGTTTATTCTCCAAAAAACTATAAATTATTATATTTTCATTTGTAGTAAGCGTTTTGTTCTATGAAAGTTTAAGTGACCAAATTATAGAAGTTTCGATACATATATTCAAGTATATATTACTTTTATGTTAATATCAATTTACGCTTAAAAATTATTATACACTGTATTTTTATAAATTCATAATTTTTTCTATTACCCTTATATAGAAATGATATATTAGTTACCCTTACAAAGAAAATTATTCACCTTTATATAACTATTCTAATTATTGTTTTAAATTTATTCCATACTAATTGTATATTTATTTAACTAATTTTCCACCATTACAATGAAACTTAAAACCATACATAGGTGAGTTTTTTAAATGAATACATTCACATGAAATCTACTTTAAACCCTATTGTAAGTTAGATTTAAGGCCTTACAAATGTTAGAGTTTAACATTACCCATAGGAAAGAAGTGAGTTACCATGACACATATATCTAACTCATTGTTTCCTTTATATATCCGTAACAATGTGAAGGATACAGTTTCAATTAAATTTATGCTTATCGTTGTGTAGAAACATAATATTAAACTTATTTAATTAACTATAAAACCTTATCTTTGTTAATAATGACCTTAAGTGGGTTCTTTGTACCCTTGAATAGGTTATTTATACCCTTACATGGGTTATTTTTAAACTTCATTCCATTACATGACAACAACATATACCCTAACATAGGTTGGTTTTATACCCTTACGTAGGTTAGTGTTCAACAATTCATTTAAAAGAAAAAATGAGTTCCCTTGATCTTATATTTATAGCCATATCTACCTTTATATATCCCTTACAACGTGAATCTTACATTTAAATAGGAATATAAGGTTACCCTTAATAATATAGTTATGTTTACCCATATATAACTAAATTTTTACCTATATATATGTTCTTTATACCCTTTAATGGATTTTTTTTTGAACTGGATTCCCTTACATGACATTTACTATCTCCATTTATATATGTTAGTTTTATACCATTATATATTTTACTGTTCGACCACACACTTTTATATAGAATGAGTTTTATTTATGAATTTTTTAATCTATAGTTACACATATATATTCCTCACAAAGTGAACATTACCATTACAAAGGATAATATTTTACCTCTACATAGGAGGTTATTGTGATCCTGACGTAGATAATTAAAATAACTTTTACTTTTCTTTTGTTTTTGAGTAATTTTTCTGTTTGGTATTTGCGTTTGGTGACCTAGAATCTTTATCACTACCTCCTATAGTATGTAAAATTACATTAAAATGTTTATAAAACATTTAGTTTTCCCAAATATTAAAAGTAATTTTTAGAAATAACATCTAACCAAATAATATGGTATAACTTATCACCAATAAATAAAAAATATTTATTATAAGTTGTAATGGAATCTTTAAATAGGCATATAAATTATTAAATGATTCCAAAAATATAAAATTTTTCTATTTAAATAATATATTCTTAATAATTTTGATTAAAAGAAAAAGTAAATATATAATTGTATAATATTGAATTATATTATCAATTAATAGTATTGATATTAAAAATTATTTATAAATTTTTAAATTGGTTTAGTGGTTAATAAAATATTTATAAATCACCACAAAATATATTTAGGGAACATAACATTGTTAAATATATTATTATAAAATAATTACATATTAGTTGTTTATAATTAATTATTAAAATGTTTATGGAACATTTATCTTCCCAAGAACTAAATATTTATTTCTAAAATACTTATTAAAAAAGCTATACTACATAACATTTTCTCTAGACATAAAATTATTTTCTAATAAATTATATGTAAAAATTTATAAAGGGTTATAAATCATGAAATTACCACAAAAAATAAAATGATTTTATTTAAATTATGAATTGTTCATAGTTAGTACAAAAAAATTATTAAAGGTATCACTCCATGATTATAAGTTATGTTTTAAATTTTTTATTATATTATAATAATTTCTATTACATTTTTTTTTCAGTTCAGATTGTTCTAGTTTTTTCTTTTACTTAAAATTTGCGCTTTTTTGCTAGATGGTAGATAAATATCATTAAAGAGAGGCCATTTGGGAAATGGATTCCAGGATATAAATTTTTTGGCCATTTAATGTCCAAATTTCTATAATTATCATTCTAGTTTTATTTATAATGGTTGTATTTTTTTATATTTAATTTTAGATTCGTTAAAAATATTTATTTTTTTCTTTTGAGATTTTAGTCGTCATTAATATTAATATTATCCTAAAAAATTAATTTATTCACATGAAAACGTTTTGTATGATTTTAATGACAAAATTTCAATTAAATGTGGAATAAATTTGTTTTCCATCCCTATGACATCAGGTGATATTTTAATGAAGAAAAATCATTAACAAATACAATCATAAAAGAGAAGGATGAAAATAATAACTAACATTTTAACTTCCAATTTTCCATGATCCCATTTTATCTATTTCCATAATGTTTATAAAAAACATTTAATTTTACTTTATTTAATAGTAAATTCCATTTATACATAAAATAATATGTTTTTTGTAAATATATATGAATTTTCTTATCTTATCAAACATAATGATAAATAATACTAATTATATGTATGGGATAATTACTAGTTAATGTTAAATTAATAAATCTATAACAACAATGTAAATCAATATGAGAAATAAACAAGAGGATTTGTTTTTTGAAATCATCTACGAATAAGAGTCTGAGTTTCATTATAGGTTTAGATAGTAGGTTAAAATTAAATTTTGTTTGAATTCATGTATAAAATAAATGAATATAAAGAATTTTTTATGAGTGCATGATTACATGGCTAGAACTGTTGGAAGAGACATTAAAATGAAAGACAAAAAATAAAGTGAATGTTTTATTATAGTAGTAGTAAAAATATAATTACCAAATATAAAGATAGAAAAAGGTTTAATAAATATGTATTTCTCATGAATATAAGAGTTTTGAAAACAAAAGTAAGTGAATACATGAAGATTTATCATACATATGGAGATAAAATGGAAAAAATAGGTTTAGAAGAAACTCTAACTTTTTTATATCATTAACGAGTAAATAAAAACTATCTTATTCTTATATATGATGGGTTTATTTTCATTTTATATGGATTTAAAGGTTATTCAATTAATGGGGGAATTTCAAGTATACTAAAAATATACCAACACTTTACAACTATATGAGATATCCATTATAGTGTAATTTATTTCAATTGGTATTAACCATGATGAAGAAGATAGATTGAGTTTACTCCCTGAGGGGAATTTGAGATTGAACAAATAACGGATATATACATCTTATATAAATCTAAAATTATATTAAGTTATGTTTTCTAAGATTATATAAATTAATTGTGCTCAAGTGGATGGAAAACTATTCTAAAAAAATCAGAGAGTTAATGATACTCATAGTGTAGTTATCGATTTTAAAATAATATAAAATAAATATCATCATTGATGAACATATTACTTAAACATATTTTTAATATAACCTCAAATAATATTTCAATTTTTTTATCACATGGTGAATTATTGATGGAAATATTCTATGTGTAAAATAATATATATTTTTTCTAAATCTTGTATTTCTCATGTAAGAATAGAAAAGATTAATTTATGGAACAGTGGTTTATGAAAATTAATATCACCATTCCGTCATGTAAATCTAGTTTTAAATTCAACTTGAAGGATGATTAAAGGGTATAAGATAATGTTTCATATCCTCATTGAAATATGATATGGGTGTGACTTTCACTTACAAAATAATCTCAAAATTATGATTCATAATAGTTTTTTATTTGTAAATACCGACACCATTATGTGGTTTTAAAGTTGAATGAAATATTAATTTTTGTATCCATAGGTTCTTGAGGGATACAATAGTCATTTTCCATAGTATAAAATCTAGTATAATTGTTCTCACCACAATTCAGGTGACAGAATATGGCATTTTACCTAGTCTAAGAGTATGAAGGTAATCAGAACCATTTTAATTTAGAGAAAATATTTAATATTTAATCAATATACATTTAATTTTATTGTGTGTGTTAGGATGAGGATAAAATTTTAATGGAGAATTATATTGATATTATAAATCTATGTTTTAGTAAAAATATGTGGGGTTTCCATTTTAAGGAATAACCTTCTACTAGGTACCGGGGCAGGGTCATGAAGCCTTTTTCTTTTCATTTATTTTTTGGTTCCATCAATAGTTTTACTTTTTATTTTTTCCTTCTAATCCTTTATAATATCACATATTACACTCCATGGTGGGTTCTCATTATAATATATGATAGAGGATCTATATAGGAAAAGATAGATAAAGGGAGGAAAAATAGGAGGCGTTTCAACAGATCTTGGGAGGAGTCTGATCAAGATTGTGTGGTTTTGGAGCCCGTATTAGACTAAAGCCTAAAATATTTTCTCTATGAGGTGTCTTGTTTTTTTCCTCCTATATTATTACATAATAGTTTATTTTAATCTTTTTATGTCCTTATTTGACATTGGGGGACCCTTAGAGGCTCGATCTATAACTAATTTTAGGGAAAATTGGGGGATTGGGAGGATCATAGTGGTATACCATTTGGAAAATGAAATCAAATGGAATGTGGATTAAAGAAAAAATGATTTATAATCTTTATATTCTAGTAATATTTTCCTCTTGGGACTAAAAACCCAGTTGTTTGACTTTGTGTAATGTACTATACTATTGGAAATATGACGGAGTACTTGGACAGATACCTTGTGCAAGGGGGATGGGTTTGTGTATGTATACATGACAGGACCCCAAGTATTCACCATTTAATATAAACCACCATCCATTTGATGACATATGGGATTCTATGCAGGGTGACATTATTGTGTGTGGAGCTTCAGAACACCATAAGTTGTTACTTTCCAGCTTATTGGCCTAAATGACCCTAATTAAGGTACCATTCCTAGGAAGTGACCTAGGGGACCCCAAAAATTTTGTTGATGATATAGTATCCCTAAGTGGGTGAATTTTTGTATAAATTTATATGGTAACAAGAGTCGCCTAAAAAGATATATATGTTATATAAGTCTTGGGGAATTTAGAAAGAGGATATAGGTTTCTTCATTCATCAAACAGTGGAATTTATCTATAATTTCATGTATTTATTTTAGATGTATATATAGATTTATTTATGTGATTATAAGGACCTGGTCAATAGACCTGATATCATGTGATGGTTAAGTAGGGGATACACAAAGGTACTTCCTAGTATCTGAATTGTTAGCCACATGTGATATTGGTGTGGTATGACAGATGAGGTGATGTCATCATGGATTCTTAGATGTGTTTTTTGAGATCCATATGTTTAGCCATGTTAGAAACCTCAAGATTAGGGGATTTGAAATTAGGTTCTTGTGTGATTCCATAGATTAAATGGGTCCAATGGATTTTATGAATTTCAAGGATACAACCTTTTTATACTGGGGTTTTCGATAACGATTATTATATTGAGATAACTAGGTCACCCCTTAAGATAAGACTAGTTGAGCCTAGAAACATTTTATATTTCAAATTTGGGTTCCTCTTAGTCATGGGATCCATCTTTTAGATATGGTGGTTGGGAGAAGATTTAAATTTAGTTATTTCATGATATTCTTAAGAATTGGCTTCGATCTATTTATTATACCTATAATTTGGATAGATACCCATGAGGCTTTAGATTTGGATTTAAAAATATTCATGATGAGTTATAAGCTATTTGATCATGGGTATTTGGAATGACTAGGTTATTTCTTAGGATATAATATTAATATTTTTTGAAATATATCTTGACATAATCAGAGACACTAAATCACTCAGTTAAGTAAGTACGGGTGGTCAAGGTCACAAACCTATAGATAAATAGTGGTTTTTAATTATTATTTTTATTCTAGTTAATTTTCAGATAGGTTGGGAATATTTCATGTGCATGCACCTATAATAGTAGATTATTGGTAAACAATTAGTAGGGCCAAAACAAGATTCATTTATCTCATTCATACATTCCCCTTGGTGTCTATTTGAAAACTTAACCGTAGTTTTTAGGGTGAGAACCTGGAGTAGTGTATAGTGTGGAATCCCATGATTACATGATAAAGTAGATCCACTAAAGTGGAGTTATTGGGTTGGGATGGTGTATATTGACATTAATGGAGACTGTGTATGTGGAATATATTAGTGGTAGCATATGATTCTTGTACATTTATTTTTAGTTTACCTGTTTTGTATGTGTGGTTTACCCAATGAGGGAAAAACGAATATCTATAGCATAATCTATAGAGAATGTATATATTCTACATTCATTTATTTTTATTGGTTATGATTATTTCCCCTACGTACTCTAGGGTGATAATATATGACCTATGGTTTTTTAATTTATTATTTTTAACTCTAATATGTAGGTATAGTCTTAACATGATTACACCAAAGACCCAAGCTGGTAGTCATCTGTCTCTTGAGTATCATAAGGAACTCCTGAGGTCCAAGGGTGAATTGGATTAGTAAACTAGTCAAATTACTTCTGGAATGGGATGTTACAAAGAGGTGTCATAGATTTTCATTTTCATTATATTATTATTTTCGTTATAGCGGAATTGAGATATAAGAATTTTTTAGAGCCTATGAGGGATACAATACTAGAGCTTCTAGAATAAAACTTCCTATAGTATTTTTTGGTTACCAAGTCATTAATATTTAAATTTATTCGATGTTCAATTTAAATTTTTTCACCTTAATATATTCTATTGGACATTTTGAAGATTACATGATTTATATTTTATTTTCACACTTGAATCATAGAGGTATGATGCATCCCATGCATCATGATTATACATGTAGGATTCCCAAGAAGCATGTGTTTGTCTATGTTTGATTATAATTTATGTTATATCCAACTGTTTAAATTGTTATAAACAATATATATAGAATGTTTCTGTAAATTTTTTTAGATTCATTATAATCATTTGGACCACCCTATATATATGTATATATGTTATGAATTAATGTCATGTAGATTCTATGGTGAGATGATTTCTTGTTACAATGATGATATAGTTCCTCTTAGAGGGGGTGTCATGACCCTTGTAGTTTGGTACATTCATTAAGGACCATAGTGATAAATCCCAAATGGGTTATTATTATTTTGTTTTGGATATTTAATATTATAGTAAAAACTGATATTGTGTTTTTTAATATATCTTGGAACTCCATTCTATCTGACTATACATCATGATTTTGGTTCCTTTATAGAGACTGTGTATTATGATGATATTTTTTATGTCTGTGGGGATTGATGGTATTGGGAATCTTGAGGGAGTGTTGTCTTAGTTGGATGGTTTATGGGAATCAATTCCTATTAGAATAGTGTTTTCAGAATGTGATGTTGTATAAACATATATTTCAAACTCGAGTGAAATATTAGACCATTTGATTCTTGTGTGATTTTTGAGATGTGAGAGTTGTTTATGACCCTATGTTTATGATTGTGAGGAGTAGTAACTGTTTATCTAGTTGGTAGACATAGAAATCCTTGGTTTAAGTTTGAACATTGATAAGTTAGTGGCCTTTACAATTTATGTAAATCCATTATAATGTTTAGATCAATGAATTTTTCTTTCCTTAGAGGAAGGAAGAAATGGGATGATATATTGTTATACCCCAATTTTTTTAAATATATTTTTTCTTTCCAATAAATTTATTTTCAGTGAATTCTCATGTTACACACAATAAGAATACTTAGAAAAAAATATATTGGTAAAAAAATTATTTAAAAATGGTTGTTATAACCTGGCCATTTTATTTGATAGTATTAACAGGATAACAAAATTTTTAAAATTAAGAATCAATGTTTTCATAATGAAAATATATTTTAAATTAAGTACTAAATTCTTGGTGATGTTTTCATATGCTTGGAGCATACATTTTTTCAAAAAAAATTATTTAGGAACAAATAAAACATATAATTTTGTAAACTATTTGAGAATTTATTTTAAAAAATTAACTTAATTATTTTAATCCACGTTTCAAAATTATCTCAGTTTTATTTTTCCTGATTTTTCTGAAAAGATTAAATATTCATTGAATAGTTAGAAATAATGGTTTTTATTAAAAATTGACTATTCATATAATGAATTTATAATTTATAATTTTTATAAATTGTTTTTAATTATAATTACTATAATTATATAATAATTAATCTAATATAGGATATTATATCAAAATTATGTTCAACATTGATATATTTACTTTTTATTCTTACGAAAACATTTTCATTAGAAACAATATTTCTATCACATATATTGGAGATATTTTAAATTATATCATACCAATTATATGAAATAAATTTGATAAAATGTATTAAATATATGGAATAATAATAATTTAAATTATATAATATGTTAATTTTAATTTTTCTCTTAAATAATAGTAAAATATGTAAAACATTATTATTTTTGTTAAGGTTATGATGGGGTTTTTCGCATTACAAATGGACGTATTAAAGGTAATATTAAACACACATATAATATTTATTTGATAAATTCAATTTCATATATAGAATCATTGTGGACAAATTAGATAATAAATCTCATTTTATATTTTTATAAAACATTAAACTAACTTTGAAAATACAAAGAGACTATATACCATAGGGAATACTGAAATGGAAAAGTGAGGGAACAAAAAATAAAAGGGAATAAAATGTTTAAAACATGTGTATTTTATTATGTCAGATCTGTGGGTAAACCATATCATCCATTCACATCATTATTTATCAATTTTGGTGTCACAGTTCTTGAGGGTGACTTCCCATTATTGAATACCTTAGGGTATTTAAAAAAGTGTCTATCCTCCCCAATTATGAAAGGGGTCATCCTCCTCTCCATTATTGAAACCTTTTGTAATGACCCAAACTATTATAAGTAAATATTACCTTTTGATTTAATTAAAAAAAATTATTTAATATGTTTATAGAAAAAACATTAAATAATTTAGTTTTATTATATACTAATACCATTAAAATACCATAAAGTAACATTATAATTGATTATATATTAATTGAATTGTGATCACATGATTAGTATAAATAAAGAGTTTTAACAAATCCAATTGACATTGACAAAGGAAGTGGTGGAATAAATAATTCAGATGGTACCATATGAATTCCATTTATGAGAGCTTCCAATGGAGATAACATCACTAGGAGTTTCTATTACCACGGCCATGCAGAGATCCAATAAATTAAGAATGAGTGAAACCTTTTATAGGATATGTTCAAACTCATCGAGATCACATCCCAAACCATATTCGCTAAAACAATCCATTAAGGTTCTACTGGTTCCAACCTTACCCTTAGGGAATTTTATAGTGTATTAATGGGATATGAATAAACACCTTAAAAATATGATCATGTACATTATTTTTCACTAAATAATGAATATATTTTCATCCTATTATTCTTACTTTAAAAATTATTTTTATTCCGATTGATTAAAACACAAAATAGTATTGTTGGTTAATATTAAAATTCAATTTAAGAATTTATATTGATGAAATAATTTATTATGGAAATATATAATATTTTAATAAAATATTATTGTCAAATAATAATTATTAAATGTAAATAATAATACAATTTTGATGATGTCAAATGTAATTTTTACTAGGGTTCGACAACTGTTATTGAGGTAAAAAATATGATTTGTTAATAAAATTAGATTTTATTTCCAATGTAAATATTAAAATATTTATAAAATGATTTAGAGAAAATTAATATTAATTTTGGAATCATAACACTGAAGGTATCAAATAGTGACTTTTTCATAATTTTCTAAGATAGTAGAATGTTTTGGTAAAAATTAAATAACATATACATATAATTTGTGTATTATGACATCTTAATGACTCAAAAGTGATGTAATAAGTACTTTAAAATGAAAAAATTAACAAATATATTTTTTCTTTTTTAAAATAATGTCATTTTCGGTTTATTTGATTCATTTTATACCATAATTATGAATCCAACAAAACCATTAATATATTTTATGATTTTAAAATAATTTATTTAAGAGTATGAATCACCTCTAAATAATAAATGTAAATATTTTTTTATTACATAGGATTTATAATATAATTATAACCACTCCCATTTTTCATAAACCATGGGAAAAAACACTTGGATGGTTTGTGGTTTTGGTTATTTTATTATGTAGAGTCCAAAAACTAAATAGTAAATAAATCCCCCTATTTTCATATATAAAACCAACCAAACACCCATTTATCTTAACTAAAACTCTTTATAGAATTTTAAACTATTCCCTCTTATCTGTAGATTCCTCACATGTATTTTCCAAGCCCTTTAGAAGCCCCTCCCATGAATTTGGAGTCACACACTCAAGTAAGGTATTTTTCTCTTCTCTATTTTATTAAAGAACCTATTATATGTTTTGTCTCTAAATTTCATTTTTTAATGTTGGTATATATTATTAAATATCCCATTCACTATCCATTTTATATTAATATGATAATATACCAATTTTAATCTCATTAATCCCTCCCATTAATAATTATATACACTTGTTAGCATGCTGAAATTTTGTAAGTGATCCTTGCCTTATCTTCTTTATTAAACATTCCTTATAATCACAGACCTCTTATTTACAATTCCTTATATTGGCATATGTATTTTAATGTCCATATTATTAGATATCTGATTTAAAAATTGTGAGATACCCCATTATCCATGATTAACACATTTTATGAATGTTTAAGTGATGTCATTTTGCAGCCAAAATTTCACCATGATTTTACTTCCCAAAATCATTGTGTAGTGAATATTGTACCCATTTACAAAAAAAGGGTTTCACTTGTACACACTTATACTAATATGAAATGGAACATTTATAAATTTATTATGAACTCATTTATCATGGAATAAAATATGATGATCAATGAATTCATGTTGTATGATTTTGGTGGCACACTTAAGCATGATAATTAAAAGGACGTGACAGGTGAACCCAGAATTATATAGCGTTCCAATGCTTTGGGTAATGTTTAGTCTCATGAGAAGTCATGTTAGGACATTCCATGATCTTTATTTCTTTATGTGACTTTTAAAAAATAATTTCTTTGTGTTTTTTCCTTAACATATGTTTATGTTGTAGTGTTTTAAGTATTTTCCACATTACCCAGGTTATGATTAACATTATATATCACTAGTACTCGCCTGTGCGAATGCACATGGATATAATCCAATGTTATAAAAATATATTCACTGCTCAAATTAAATATGACATTCATTGATGAATAACATACACAATAATCATTAACCAAGTATCGAATAAGAAACAATTTAATAAATGACACAGTACTCAGGATGATA
This sequence comes from Viscum album, assembly GCA_963277665.1. Classification (NCBI taxonomy): domain Eukaryota; kingdom Viridiplantae; phylum Streptophyta; class Magnoliopsida; order Santalales; family Viscaceae; genus Viscum; species Viscum album. The sequence goes on from OY728148.1 coordinate 805,623,480, forward strand.
TAATAAGTACTTAATTGGATTCATGGAAATTATCCATTCCAGCTGGTGGTATTTTTAGATGCAGAAAAAATCCTTATCATGTGTACAATGGTATTAAATTGGTATCTCCATTAACTATTTTGGCATCATAACTACGAATTTTGGAATCATCCAGAAGAGGCACATGTTTTTTTTGGCTTCCCATTACACATTGTATTATAGAATCGATCCTCATATGTGAAATTATGCAGCTTTATCTTAGAGTATATCTTACAACTCTAGCGTGAAATATTTATAAATGGTACTAAGAGAAACTATGAATTGAACCCATGCATGATTTTGAATTATACAAAATATTTGGAAAATATTTGTGTTTGGGTAAGGCTTTTGCAATAAATAAGGAGGGATAATTAGCAACCAGTAGTAGTTAAAAAAAATTCAAATTTGAAATCATAGAAATTTTTTACCTGAATAATGATTCAATATAAGTCATGGTGCATGGTAGTAAAATCATTAAATATCATGATATTTCACTCAGATTATTTTCAATATTATGGCAAAATTAACTGGGATACTACAAGTATACATGAATTAAATATGTACTAAATCTTGGTGTCCCTTCCAACAAGAGAATTTCAAATGAAATCTTCTTCAAAACCTCTGGATCATTGAATTGTAAGAGGAAGGAAGAAATTACTACTAGTTTAACACTTATAGAACCAGTATTCCATATAGTATACTCATAGTCCAAGAAAATTCAGTTGAGAAGAAGACCACCCCCAAAACGATTCATTAGTATATAGAGACAAGAAATGAAATATACGGGTACCTATAACTCCTAAATGAATTATACAATATGAAAATGATGGCTCATAAAAATACTTATATGTACAATTGAAAATATAAATAATACACATATAATATCTCAATATATCTACAACATTACATGATGATTTATTTCCCATGTATGCATCATCATATGGTCCCAGATGATGGCACAATGAGGTTGGAATAGGCCACCTGTAGTGATAGTAATTGACAATAATTATCATAGGTGACAGATCCAGTGTAAGACAATGTGCATGGTTACATAATCATTGAAAATCAAGAGATTTATCTCAAATGATATGCAATATGATGGGAAATTTTATAGGGATGACTATAAGTATACAAGAATTAAATATGTACTGAATGTTGGTGTCTCTGACTACAAGAGAATTGTAAGTGAAATCTATTTCAAAATCTATGGATCCCTGCATGTAAATAGGAATGAAGACATTACTGTAGGTTGAACAGATATAGAACAATTATTCCCTATAGTAAACACAGAGTCCATGATAATGTAGTTGAAAAGATGATCACCACCAATATGAATCTCTAGTAGATGTTGACAAGAAATGGATTCTACTGGTACCACTAACACCCAAATGAATTATAAAATATGAAAAGTATGGCTAGTAACAATATTGATATGTACAATTGATAACATAAATAATACACATATCATTCCTCAATTTATATTCAACATTACCTGATTATTTATTTTCCAGGTATGCATAATCATATGGTCCTATAAGATGGCACCATGAGTTTGTAATAGGAGTGTATATAATTATGTGACACCATTTTAACAGTTGAAAAATACAAATAATAGAGTCAAAGTATATGAATTTTTGAATTGTGATGAAGATTTGTATTCAATTTCTATTTTGATCACAATAACTCTTATGCAAGAACTGAAATAAAAATTTAATGATAAATCCACAATATGAATTTAGTTTTAATAGTTGGAAAAGAAAAATAATACAGTAAAAGTATATGAATTTTTAAATTTTGAGGATGATTTAAATTCAGTTTCAATTTTGATAACAATAACTATTATTCAAGAACTAAACTAAAAAGTTAATGATAAATCCATGAAAAAGGAAGTGGTTGTAATAATAAAAATGAGAAATGTGAAAATAAATAAAATAATAATAAATTGAATGAGCGGAGTCATTCACCCAATCTATGAGGCTTTAACAGAGAGACGTCAACAACTTGAGTATACCACACAACATGAAATTGAATAAAAAAATTAGTTTATGAAAGATTGAATATTGAAGTAGAAGGGGAATTAATATCACAATTCTATAAAAAGTCGAACATGTATACATAATAACTAAATCTAAAATATGTAAGCAAATATAGTAGAGCATAATTTTTCAATAAACCAAAAATTTCCTTAATATATCATTTCCATCATCACTGCTTGTAAAGCATGGTTATACAATTATCTGAAACAATGCCTTTCTTTATGCACGAAAAAGATTGAAGAGAAAAAATATATTCCAATGACCCACTGCTCTAAAACACATGGTACAATTCTCTAAAATACATGATATAGTGCTCTTAAAAATGATCCAATGATCTAATAAATCACAAGGTCATCTTCTCAAACAAATTACAAGTTCTACGACCCAAAAATTGCATGATCCATCGGTCAAAGTAAAAACATATTCCACTACTCTAAAAAATAATGTGATATATGAAATACAATACATGATCTAGTACTGAATTAAATTACATGACCCACTACTGAATTAAAATACATTATCCACTACCATAAAAATTGATACACTTCTCTAAAACATGTCATGTCAGATTTAGTACAAGTAACTAATAAAATTTTGAAGTTAAATTCTTGATGACCAATAGAAAAAATTTCATGAAATTAAATGTATTGTTTTAGCTAGTTTTTTTTGTCATTGGGAGTCATAATTGTTGAATAAGAGCTAATATGCCTTGACCTGATCGCATACACCATCATGCAATATGTTTAACTGAAGTTACAGTAATATTTAATAATTATATAAATATCTATGTATGAGAAATATGAAAACAATTGCACATAAATAATCAAGAATCCATTATGTTTCAACAACTTGAAGGCAATTATATATGTTTGGATGTCATCTAAATGTAGGTTCACCAAACTGATATCTCAAATATATTCACTGACATTGTATGTGAAACCATCTTGAAATGTCAATGCGGACGAATACATATCCATGACATTTGGTTCCACAAAAAAAACATTCCCCGACTCATGTTTTTCTAGGAGAATAATCCAAATTACTTATATAATTTATTTAGCATCCCAAAAATGCCCAGAAGTTCCACCATTAGTAAAATAGAAATCATCATCTGAACATAATTACAAGTCAAAAATAGATAAAGACATGATTCAATACAACATCATAAAAATAATAACATAATCAAACATAATTTCAAACATATATCCAGGGAAGTGTTTTGAAGATTAGTGTTGAACTAAAGTATTTTATACTAAAACATAAATAGTGATTCCCTTAATTTGGTTTTACATTATTTTTCAAAACATTGATTATGATTACCTATATTTGATTTACTTTTCTTAGGGAAAATGGTTGAAATAGAAATATACAAATAATTAGTTCATATGAAATATTATAGAAATGAAAATTAAAATACCATGTACATTCTACAATACAAACTCCACATTGAACACTAAAACAGAAGAAACTTGCATTATTAATGGCTCAAAGTAGTGGACATCAGGTTCCTGCAATTAAAACACAAGTATTTATAGTCACCCAATCCTTCCATTATGATGATTATAAGGAATTAATAGAAGTTACTACACCATGAATGAAACACGGCCAAACCTGACCCCACACAGAGGATAGAATCCGTACCTGGATAGGAAAACCATCAACCAATTTCAGCTAAAATCCACTGATGTGCATCTAGAAGTCACCTCTGTATATCGCAGACTAGAATGGGATGCTCCCATATGCAAGGGTCGGTCAAGTGCTAGCTCAGCCCCTGGACCAATGTTTTATGATTTCCCCAAATCATTCTTCATACTATTTTTAGTATTTCATGAACTACAACTCCATTGCAGAAATTCCCTTGATATATTCATTTGCAGGATGAGTCACCTACAATATATAAATAAAAATAATCAATATTCATCATAAAAAATTAAGTGCATTATTGAAAATAATTTTTACACAATTAATAAGGAAACCCATTGGTTGATCACCTAAAAATAATAATTGAGTAAACTATATACATTTGAAATATGTTATTGAAGGTACCTATGAAAACATTGTATATTGACCTTTAATCTGAAAAAACCTACCCTAATACAGTCATTGAATAGAAGAAAGTTTACTTTTGTTGAGTAAAGTGACAAATTACAGTACTCTAGCTTGAGATTTATGTCAAACTCATTACACAACTTAAATTCAGTGAAATACTGGTTTTCAAAATTCAAATTTTATTTGATTTTGAAAATGAACAAATCAGACCCACCCTTTTAAGCACTACTAAAGTACATGAAATTAAAAACAAAAACATATAAAAGTAATTTATAAATATCTTAAAATACTTAATATAAATTAATAATAATTTATATATTAAAATATCAATATGTTGATTAATCTCATTAAATACTGGATGAATATCACAATATTATCAATATATTTTAAATCAAGTTATTGTATAACTTTAGTATGTCGATCTTAGATTCAGATAAAAAAATATAAAGTGATACTCATAGACTGTCTAGTTAAATTTATGAAGAATGTGATTATCACTAAATCATTTACTGCTTGAGTTGTAAATAATAAAAACTTCCATACATCCTATCATGTTGAAGAGTTAGTTGGGAAAAATACCTACATCAATCCTAGCTGTGACATAAATGATACATGTCTCTTAAGTTTATTCTCATTGCTTGTAAATTGAAGGCATTCATTCCATCATCCCATGAACATTCATCAATATTTTGGTTCATCGCTATATTGGGATGAGAACAATCAAAGTATGTCTAGAAACTCTTATACATGACCCACAAATCTATAACTTTACATCATTGTACAAATCCATTTACTTTTCATGTGAGATGAATATCCCATAATGGAGACAAAAATTTCTAAATCATAACATAATCATACAAAAATACTACCTTGTCAATGTACATTGGAGTCAATAGTGAAAACATAATTGTATAAAAGCAATATAATCATCCTTTTCATATGTTTTCAGTCCAAAAAAATCAATATAAAGTGGAGTCAAAAGTGAATACATATCACATTCATTCATATATCGGATGAAATGGAGGTTACTTATATTATTTTATTACCAATATCCTACATTCATATAGTGTGTAAATGAGAATGAAAAATGATGCATGGTAGGGATGTTAATTCCACAAATTTAGGAAAACATACATGTTGTAGTGATCTAGAACATATTAGTGCAGGATTCCCTTGATCTATTCATGTGCAGGGTTAGTCACCTGGAAAATATGAATAAAAATAATCAAAATTCATCTTAAAATATAAAGTGCTTAATTAAAACATTATGAAATGAATATCCCATAACGGAGACAAAAATATCTGAATTACAACAAAATCATACTAAAATACTACCTTGTCAATATACATTGAAGTCAATAGTGAAAACATAATCATATTAAAGCATTATAATCATCTATTTTATATGTTTTTCATTTACAAAAATCAATATACAGTGGAGTTAATAGTGAAAACATATTAGCTGCATTCATTTGTTGGATGAAAGAGAGGTTAACTCTAAGATTTTACGATCAATAACCTACATTCAAATAGTCTGTACCTCAAAATAAAAAATGATGCATGGTAGAAGGCAGTAACAGTAATCACCCATTCTGAGGGATTTATTGATAATTAGATATATAAAACACATACCAACCAATAATAGGTTCAACTAATTCATGGACACAATATCATGCAACATTAAATTCAATCCCATATAAATAACACATCCATTCAAATCATGATGACATGAGATAAAAATATCAAACATACTAGTTATTAGTTGTTCACTAATGATCAAAAAAATACCTGAAAATACAATAAAAAATATGTTATAAATTGAAAATTGTAATATAATTTCAGGATTAAGTAACTTGATTATGAATATTACCTTCAAAAGAAGCATACTTTATATTTCTTAATGACATTAATGTAAGATCTATGGAACCATTCATGTAAAATTAATACTGAAAAGATTCAATTTGATGAAAATTGGCATAAAATGGATGATGATTATTGTAAAAATATGTATTAATGAAAAGATTCAATTTTAGTCTTTGGGGTTCCAAACAGACTACCAGCTGCCACCGTTGAGTTTCCAGTACATGTATCCACTGTTACTCTTTTAATTTCAATGAATATTGATAATAACTAAATATAAAAAATTGAAAACATAAAGGTGATGGTATTAGAAAACTCACCATATTTATTTCTCTCCTTTATCAGCAGTGTGTGTTGTAACCATGCATCAATACATTTTTATGGGAAATACAAGTTTGTATTCGACTGAGAAGACAACAGTTCAGGCACTGTAATAAAAGAAATTTAGTATGATCCATGCTATTACTCTGATATGTAGTTTGATACATCGCAAAGACTCTAATGATAAATTTAAACAGAACGAAAAGTGGATACATTGAGTTGATAGTGGAATCAGTGGGATCCCATGTGTGTTGTCACTCGTTGATATTGGTTTACATGATGTAGTAGCAGAGTCATTGGTTGATGACATTGAATAGTTTTGAGTATTTGTTTGTACTGATCATGTAGAAAGTATAATTATTGAATCTACTACATAAATGGTAGTAGTGAAAACATTTCCAAGGGTACTGAATAGAGAACTCACAAACTACCTGTCGTTCCTTCATAAGTTTCCTCTGTTTCAACCTTGCATCCCTATAGATTGATGTACAATTCATGTTTGTTAGTTTTTTCTATATTGATTATAGTCAAGGTGTGCATTGAGACTATATAATAAATAGAGTACATAAGAGTTACACGATTTAACATGCTAAAGAAAAATACGTAATAGGCCATAATATAAAATAGTAGATATTTATGATTTATTCAGTTAATGTAATATCAAAAAACCAAACATTTATGAGGATATCCACATGGATGATGATATTGTAGTTGACCAGACTATAAAAGAAATTATGAAATCGAACAATAGTAAAAGTTTGTTTTTTCATGAATGGTATTCTAAAATCAGATAAACAAACATGCAGTGGGATATGAACATGCTAAATTGAAATGAAATTAGAATAAGTTGTGCTTGGTACCTCATACAAGAAACCAATGTATAAGTATATTTTTTTGTTAGCCTAAAAGAATATTCATAACATGATAAGTGAATGCAAACAGTTATAGAACTGAACTAGAACCATACAATAGTTTTAAATGATTTACTTTTTACATTATGAATATATGTTAATACCTGAAGTGCAAAGATAATACGGGTGGGAATTTGAGTTTCCAAAAGGATATGGAGATCAGAATGACAGTATCGTTGAAATAGAAATCCAAATAATTCCTAGAATACCAGACCGAGATTACAAACTACATGGGGTGTCTAATGTATGTAAATCGAGTAGTTATAATCAGATATTATGGAAATAAATCAAACTTAAACAAAGTGGTGGAGGTTTTTGGATGATTATCGGGAGGATCCACTGTTTGGTTCAAAGGGTTCCATGAGTAAATTAAGAACATTAGAAATCTGAGTGCGCCTTTTAGAAGGATAGAGGTGTATGCTAGAACCGTTTTAAGAAGGAAGACGAAGGGTGAGGACAAAAACCTTCATGTTATCCAAGAGGTAGATGATTGTCATGTGGGGAGTCAACCAGAACCCTAGGTCATTGACAAACATACCACAACCAAAACCAGGAAAGGCAAAAAAATGGGGAGACTGATGTTGAAATTGGGACAAGGTGGTCATTGAAGGACAGCTGGTAGATCAGGAGTTGGTCGATGAAAGATTGGGTGTTTGAGGGATCAAGAGGTCAACAGTCGCGAGGTTCTAGTCGGGAGTAGTAGCGGGAAGCGGAGGAAAATTTCAGAATGGCGGGGTGGGAATGGGGATAGAAATTGGGGATTACGCGGGGAGGGGAGTCGTTGAGCTCTTTTGTTGTGTAATGTAAGAGATTTATGATGTGGAAGAACTAGATGTCGACACGTGTATGTTTGAAATCCAAGATTAGTAGATATAGTAGATGTCTCATTATTCTTTTTTAGGATTCCTACACTTTTTATTCACAATTGATATTTATATTTTATAACATGTATCACCAAATTCAATGTTTATTTAATTACTAGGATTTATAGATCACCCATTTTTAAGGTTTATTTTAAGGTTATCTCTTGTTGTTTTAAAATCTATGAAATTTCAGATGCATGTTAAGGATGTTTTCAATAATGTTGTTGTATCCCATTTTCAAGATGATATTAAATGTACAAAATTCTCAAATAAACTATACTTATTGATCATATAAGTGGTATTATGTTTAATTTCACGTAAAAAATCATAAAAAAATGTGAAATAAATAACATGGTAGTTATAGTTGGTATTAGAAGAAAAGTTGATTTATTTTTAGGATTAGTATTAGTGTAATGTCCTAAACTATTATAAATAAAATTTCTAATTTATTTATGCACATCATCATGTAATATTGTTTTGGAAAACACATGTACTTATTTTTTTATTATATGAAACTGTATTGAATTGAATGTTTAATATTATTAACATTGATAATATAGCGGTCGAACATTGATCACATGGTTAGTATATAAATTTAATTTTTAAAAAAAATCCAATTGACACAGTCAAAACATGTTATGGCCAAAACCATTAGAATAATATCCTTTTATTCCAATTTATCGGGGCTTTCATAGTAGATATCATTTTAGGGATTTCCCATTGACCCAATACACGTTGAGAGCCAACAACATAAGGATGACCCAAACTGGTTTTGGGGGAGGTTTAAGCTCACCGAGATCATGACCCAAACCATTATCGCTAAACCATCCTATGAAAGTCCCATCATAGTGAACCAAACTCTTAGGGAGTTTTCTGGTGTATTTAAGTGAAATTTATCAAGGCCCTAGAAATATTAATATTTACATTTTTAAATAATAATGAATATATTTTCATCCTAAAATTGTCAGTTTTTAAATAATATTTTTTTGATACTATAAGAAAAAAAAATATTTTTAGTTAATATTGAAATTAAATTAATGAATTAATGAATTAATATATTTTTAATATATATAATATTTTAATTTTATTAAATATTTTTTATAATATATAAATGATCATATAGTTTTTTTGAAGTCAGATGTTTTTGTCAAAAAATAGTTTTTCATAATAAATCTCATTTTTATTTTAAAAGTGAATATTTATTTATTTATAAAATACTTTATATAACAGTAATATTATTTTTGGATTTAGAAAATTGAAATTACCCAACATAATTTTTTCATAATTCTATGAGAGTGACGAATTCTCGAGTAAAAATGAAATGTCATATAAATATACTTTTTGTTCCATGATACTATAATGACAATAACAAGATGTAATAATTATTATAAATGGGGTAAATGAGAAAAAGAATTTTTTAAATTTAATATAATAATATTTTATATTTATTTTATATACTATTAAAATCAATTATGAATCATCCAAAATTGAAAATATATTTTACTTTTTTAAAATATGTTCAGTAAGAGTGTAAATCACCTACACATAATCAAGGGAATTATTTTTATAAGTTCTTCCATTTTACATATAAAATAATTATTACCACTCATTTTCGGTTGAATCCATCAATGAAACATTGGTTGGTTGTCATTTTGGGATGTTTTATTTGGTAGAGTCTAAAACCTAAATTAACAAGAAATCCTCCTCTTTTCCATTATAAATCCACCCAATCTCCCCTTTTTCTTCACTAAAACATATTGGAGCACAATAATACTATTACCCACACAATCTAGAGTTTTCTAAAGGTTCCCCGTTCTCAAAATAATCCCCTCCCATGCTTTTGATGTCACACACTATAGTAAGGGACCCAACCCTTCCCCTCCCTCTTACAATTTGAGAAACTTCTTTGGAGTTTTCTTCTTAATTGAAATTTTTTATGATCTTATTTATTTATAAAATAAATTATAGTCTAATGGATGTATTTTAACGAGGGATAAATTATTCTCCCTCATTTTTTACCATCACCTAATCCTTCACTATGCCAAAATTCTAAAATGGATTTCTCTCTTGTAAATTCCATTCAAGAAAAACTGTTATGTTATGTCTGTTAAATTATATTTTCTTCTATAGTGATATTTTATTCCATAATCCCTATAAAAAAAATTTATTTAATAAATTAATATACCCCATTTCACTCTTATTATGTCTCTCATTATCTTTTATGTACACACTTTACCCCGCCGAAAATTCATAAGGGGTCTTTTCTTTTTCCCATTAATTCAAGTATCTTGTTTACCTTAAGTACTTTATCATCATTTAATTATGATAGGATATTTTATTAAATATCCATATACTTTCCAATTTATATAAAAATGAAAACATACCCATTTTACTCTAATGAATACCTTTTTGGATTTGTTATGTAATGTCGTTATGTTGCTGAAATATCTCTATAATTTTGCATGCCAAAACAATTTTAAATTGAATACTATACCCATTTTCTATATATGGTATTCACCATTATTCATATATACTTATTTATTGGAAATAAAAATTTATGTATTCCATATTCCTTTGTCATTGAGTAAATTATGATTCTGAATGAACCCAGGTTTTATGATCTATATGGGACACTTAATCATGAGAAAAAAATGAATATTATGGGTGTAACCATATATCACTGTAATGCATTGGGTATTATTGAGTATCATGTTACATCATGTTGGGATAGTGTTTGAACCTCATTCCTTTATGGTACTTTTTTCCACAAATATGACTTGGTTGTTTTATCCAGGAAATATGTTTAAAATTCATTGTCTTAAGTTGTTTCCACATTTCCCAAGTTATTATTATGATGTTATATCATGTACCATTGTTCATGTTCATTATTCCTACTCTTTTTATACCCCATTGATATACCTATTTTCTAGCATTTATCACCTTATTTCATGTTTATTACCTTATTGGGATTTATATCTCACCCCTTTCTTATATATGTCCCAAGGTTATCCCATTAAATCTTTAGATTGAAGGATTATTTTTAACATGTTAAAAAAGGTTTCAATAATGATTTTGTATTCCCGATTTTTGGTTTTTATGAAATGTACCTAATTCCAAATTTCCTTGTATTTCATTATCATGTGGGTTATATTATGTGTATTATTATGTAATAAATGATGTATTGATGTTAAATAAAGATTAGGGTTGTTGTAGTTATCATTATAGGAAATTTTTTGTTTTTTTTCAGATTCAGATTAGAAAACACTTACGAAATCCTTATGAATAAGACTATGTATATGAAAAAATATGTAAATTTTGTTTACTACAAAGTAAGTGATTTTTTCATGAAAAATACATGAGTTTCTAGATAATATAATTGTATTTGGTTATATAATAAATTTACCTATTATTAACAACTCTTTCAAGGTGTTCCGAGCATGACTCGTTGTAACTTGGTACAAGACAATGAGCCTTACTGCACTCATGGTATGACACTCTCAGAGGAAATTATTCAATAAATTTAAAAGATAATTTTGAACCATTATTAAGGGAAAAACTTCCCATAAGTGTATATGTAAGGAAATAGATCATGGATAACATTGATTGTAGGATATATTTTCTTAAGATAAAAAAAAATGAAATTTATAAGTTATCTCTTAAATGTAATTAGATTCATGTTTATGTGTTTAATAGATTGAAAATTATCACCCATATTTTTTTGGATGAGTAAAATGAGTATAAAAAAACTGAAAAGTGATGGTAGTATTATAGTTAAGAGTTTTACACATTCCTTTATATCATGAAAGTTTATTAGAACTATCCAAACACCAATACAAATATTGAAAGTTGAGTCATCAGTGAAAACAGAAAATGGGAAAATTATTGAATATTTAGTATATAACACATAATGAATCATAATTTTTGCGATGAACTTTCTAATGAACCTTTTATTACTTTTGTGGTTGAATTAGACTAAATTTTAGGCAATAATTGTCTTTCACTATATAGAAACAACATAAATTACCATTAGAATTAAATCACTATTCGTATCTTGAACCGTCCTCATATTGTTTATAAGTGATAGGGGGAGGATGAATCTTATTTGGAACTAACACCACTAGAATGGATATTATTTCCCTATGAGAAAATGTGTCTAGCTCAAATGATTGAGTCTAAGGAAAGAACGATCCCCTAATACATGCTTTTTGTGAGGGAATATACCGATATGTTTCCCAAGGAATTGAATAGTATTCTTCCATGTCGAGAGGTTGAATTTTCAATCAAGATTACACCTGGGGAATTTGAATTATATAAGTCTCCATCTATAATAGTTCTTATTGAACATGAGAAGCTAAAGAAACAATTACAGATCAATCTGGATAAAGAGATCATATGACCAAGTGCTTCAATATGGAGTGCACCGGTCCTCTTCTTTAAGAATATGGATGGGTCAATGCGCCATTGAATTTATTTTCTTGAGCTCAAAAATTTCATGATAAAGAACAGGTATTCTCTACCTTGTATTGATCACCAATTAAATCACATATGTGGAGCACAATAATTCTCTAAGTTGGATATTTGGTTGTGATATTACCATGTAAGTGTGAAGAAAGAAGATATCTACAAGGCTGTTTTTTATACAAGGTACATGTTGTATGAGTTCATAGTGTTGCAACTCAAACTCACTAATACTCCAAAAATATGCGTAGAAATACTTAAAAGTGTCTGTAGATATTAACTCGATAAATTTATTATAGTCATTGCAAATGATATTACAATATACTCCAAAGGCAAGGAGGATCTTGAAGAGCAGTTGAACACTATGATAAATACCCTATGAAAGGAGAAGCTTTACAAAAATGAAATGAAATGTGAGTTCTGGTTGAAGGAGGAATTTTTATTGGGGTATACAATCACATGTAATGGGATACCTATGGTCCCTTCAAAGATAGAAGCAATTGAATGATGGTTGAGTCCAACATGTATTATAGATATTCATAGTTTACTTAGGTTATCTGGGTATTTTCACTGATTTGTGATAAATTTCTCTCTATTGGGAAACCCTCATACCTAGATAACATGAAAGGGATTCTTGTTTTCATGGAATGATGATTGTGAAGAGGGCTTTATAGCTTTAAAAAGGAGGAGCATCACTACGCATGTGCTCATACTACCCACAAGTGGATAACTCCTCATAGTATTCAACGATGTTTTGAAAAAGTGATTGGTATGTGTGTTAATGTAGAATTAATAATTTATATAATAATCATCAATGTAGTTGAATGTTCATGAAGAAACTATCGCACACATGATCTTGAGCTGGATGCTATGAACAATTCATTGAAAATCATGCAGAATTATCTCTACGTGGAGAAGTGAGAGATATATATAGATCACAAAATCTCGATGTATATATTCACATAGAAATAGATGAATATGGACCAATAAATATGGTTAGTGATGTTGACTTAAAATTTATTATTTTTTCCATTTCTTGTATTATGATTTAATTATTTAATTATTTAATATTTCACATACTGTTAAAATTTTTACTTTTTTATTTTTAAATTATATTAGTTAGTAAATCATTTTTTATAATTAATTTTATATTTTAACTCTTATGTTATTTATATTCTTCTATTTAATTATTTTTTAATTATTTAAACTCTTTATTTTTTTTCCTTCATACTTTACGTGTTTTAAGAAAATTATCAATTAATCAATTTATTATCATTTTTAACATAACATTTAATTTATGTTTTTATATTTGGTTTCTTCATTATTAATATAAATTATTATTAATTTTAATTAATTATATTTCAATAAATAATTTATCTCATCAAACTTTTATATTTATCTTTATATTTTTTAATTTCATTAAATTTAAAATTTTGTTTTCTTATTTTAATTATTTTCTCTCCATTTTTAAATAGTTGAATAATTATAAGACTATATTAATTCCATTCATAATTAAAATACCTTTTTATTCATTTTTGGTAATTTATCTACTTTTATTTTTTATGCATTATGTTAAGTCATTACAAGTTTAGTGATACTATTGAGGAGACCCAATTATTTTACTCACCCATTTTTTAAGATGAAATTGTCACCAGTGAGTCATTACTCAGTGTTGGAGCCTCATATGTAAGAGTGAGTCCATGAATCACCATTGGAACCTGTAGTCACTGACACTGTTCCATTATCCCACTATTTGTTGGCCTCAAAGGCATTAATATTTTTAGTTTAATTATTTATTTCAATTTATTATTATTTTTTAAATGTTGTAATAGTTTTTATTTATTTTAATACATTTTTAATTTATGTTTATGATTAGTTTTTAATCATTAGTTTTATTTATTGATTATTTTAATTTTTTGATTGTTTTATATTTTAATAATTTTTTTTATTTTATGTTTTAAAATTATTTTTTTATCCTGACTATGTCAATTTTATTTATCTCGTAGTAATTTTTATTTTTTGTAGGTGAGTCATTCACCATCCATTTTTATATTTCACTGTTAGATAATTGAGTCACCATTGGCATCAAATAGAGAAAAATGTATCCCATTTCTATTTTTTTAGTGACTATCCAACACCTATCATCTTCCATCCAATTGGTTCATCGAATAACCATCGATTTACCTGAGACTCAATACTACTCCCACCGTTCTATCTATTAGATACTAACCATTCTACAAATGCATCCTCCCCTCGTGACCCACAATCACCTCTATTCACTGACACTCCAATCTCCACACAAACCAAACCAGATTTTTCATCAACAATGTGCCACTGCTCAAAGCCAATCTAAGATCCGTCACTGCCTAGATTTACCCAAGTCGAGCCGATTGTATATCCATATTGTAAAATCTATCTTTTTTCACAGAACTAAAAACTAAACTAGTCACCTGATGAAATCCAACGGCGAATCACTATCACTGTCGGTCTTGAAACATGAAGTCGCTGGCCTCCGCAATATGAGATATCACCGGACTAATGTATCCTCCGCTTGAGAAGTCGATCACCACAGATAGTGATGCACTATTGGAATCACTTAGATCCCCTACTTACCTTCAGGTTTTTCTCACCACTACTGTTATGATGGAGGGCCGAGGTCGGAGCTTCTTTGCGAAGGAAGAAGACTACACCACCCCCTGTGGCATTGCGTAGTGTAGAGAAGAATACCGGGGAACTTAAGATTAAAAATAAATGAAATAAATATAAATAAAAAAAAATATTCATAATAACTATAAAATTAAAAATAAAACCAATCAATTAAATAAAATATATCAAACTAAAATATTAGTAATAATTATTTATAAATAAAATTAATTTTTAAAATATTTATTTACAATAATATTAAATAAAATAATCTAACTAACATAATAATAACTTTTTATTTAAAATTAAAAATAATAAAAATAAAAATATAACATTAACATTGTTCATTAAAATAATTTATAATTAATAAATGATTTTAATTAAAATAACATAATTATATTTGATTAAAAAATTCAAATAATCGTTAACAAATTAATATTATTTAAATATTTACCTTAGTTTAAATTAATTACATAAATTTTTATAAAAGATAAATATTTTTAATGGTTATTAATGTATTAAATTTATATTTGTTATTAATTCTAGGTTCCCAACCCAATTTCCATCTAGATTCAGTCAACCACCTAAGGCTGTGAGTTAAATGAGTTCGACTATGTTGGAACGATTATCAAAAAAAACTTACGTGTGTGGTGACTAATAGGATGTCCAACCTAAGTTGGCGCACATAGTGCTATCAAAACTTTTGATATATTACTATTAAAAGAAATCAGAATTAGAGAAGGACTGGTGATTGACATACCGTACATGACACTCTTTGACATAGAGAGAGAGAGATAAAGGTAGAGACCTAACGTCTAATACATACCATTATAGACAAAAGAGCTCTAGATTATGAAAAATAATGCGAGAATACTAGGGGGTTCGAGCAACACTTCATCTAAGAGTCCATTTCAGATTGTAATCCATAACTCGCTCTATTTTCTATACATCAATTCTGTGTTCTATACCTTCCTTTACATTGAATTCAATCATGAAATTTGAGAAATTTTCACTCATGAGATTTTTGTTTTACTTGTTAAATATTTTATTTCATTCATATTATTTCTATCATGGAATTATAATTGAATGGAATGTTCGATATGGATTCCAATTTAAATTTGTTTTCACTAATTTCACTTTTATTCTAAACTCTTGATCTCTTGATGAGACAGATCATGAGTGCATTTTTTATGTTCCAATTTCAAAACTACATTAACTATCAGTGAGGATTTCTGTTGTTAATCATTTATATTCCATTACTGTTTGAGTGGTTCTTGATGTGGAAAACATAAATAATCATTCTTATTCTTGATTATTTTCTTGGTGAGGGAGACTAGTCAAATCAATTTTGGAAGGGTGAAAATTACGTAGATGTCTATGAAGGAAGAAACCCTTTTAAATCTTGTAGGGAGAATTTCCCCTAGTCACAACATCACTCATTTCTCCAACACCTTAACACCATGTTCTATCATTTTCATTACATCCTACACTTCCCTTAAAGTTTGTACCTCTCACTTTATTTAAATTATTTTTTATAGTTTAGAGATTAAATAATCCCTAAAACATTAACATGTATTTCATATGGTTCGAACCTTCACTAATATACTAGTATATGATATAGATATAATTTGTAGGTCCTTAGAGAGCTATATCCCTCTCAAATTTTTTTCTTTATTATTGGAGGAAGGCATGAACTATGTTTCCCTGGGTTAGAAGATATAAGACAATTATAAAAAAACAAACAATCAAAATCAGTTAAAAAATATACTGCTTCAGTTGTTTTGAAAAATCTATGCCTGATTTGTATATATGTGAATATCAGAATCATTAGTGATTCCATTTGTTGATATTTTTACTATTCTTCACTACTGAGATAGTTTTCTGGTAATTTTTATTTCATGTTTTCTTTGAAATAAATGTTATAGTTTTTATCTCTTAAAAAATGGGAAATCATTTGAGTTGGGGTCATGAAAAGATATTTTAGTGTGTCTGTTGTAGAAAATATGGGCACACTACTTGGTAGATTGTCTATAATGTACCACAACACCCCTTTAAATGTCATTAAACCATGGAAAATTATGAACCTAGTCCCAAATATTACTCAAAACTAGATCAAATGGTGTAAAAAATATGAGAAAAATTTGATTGATTTGATGAAGCCCACAAACCAGAAAATTAGAAACATGAAAATGAGAACTTAAATGTTAAAAACCCTACACCAATATTTTCTGAATTATTTAATAACAAACCTGAACAAGAAGTGGGAAATATGTGGGAAGAGAATAGTAAACATGAAATCAAAGAATCTAAATGTTTTGAAGCTTTTTTGGAAACCTCTCTTCCTTATTTCATATTAGAAAACCTAGTAATCATAGAAATGATGTTTGATGATATATATTAGAGTACGATATTTGAATAAAAGGATAACTGGTGAGGTTTCATTTCTATATTCTGTGATTGATCATTTTTCTAAAATGTGGTGCATTAAAATAGACAATTCTGTTATCATTCTTAGGGAAAATTAGTTGAATTTGATAAAAAAATTATCTAAATTTATTAAATCTGAACTGAAAAATTCTCCCCTTGAACTCAAATTATAAGAACAAACTATAGTTATTGTTTTAGATAGTGAAATTTTTGTTAATGAAAATCATGTAGATGATGAACACACATTTGATGATTTAAGGAGAATAAATTACATGATGTGGTTAATAAAAGTTTTATGTTTTCTAATGAAGAAATTTTGGAGGAAATTTATAACAATGTGAAACATAAATAATTAAAATATCAAATAAATTCTCTTCCCTATATTATACATCATTACTCAACTAAATCATATGTAGATAACCCTAATGATACTGATTTTAGTCTTGAAGGATAGGAACACAAGAATTCAAATTTTTCTAATTCTTTTCAGCACAATATTTTTACCCTTTTGAACCTAATATGAAGAACTCATGTTTTATAACAAATAATTTGATTGTGTCAAGGCTGAATACATGAGAGAAATCTATGTGTATAATTTCTTACCCCTAGGACCACCTTGTACATAGTTTTACCATTCTAAAAATGTTAACCTTGTCAATTCTGAATCCATTATTGAAGTGGAAAAAACACCTACCAAGATTTATTAGTGTGACAGGATTTTTTGTTTTTGAGCTTAAAGGCTTCATGGAAGATCATGAGGTAGTTCCATCTTTAGGACCCGAGTATGAATATCATGAAACTAATAAAGAAGTGAGTTTGGGTGATACAATTTATGATCTATTTGATGAATCATACAAGAAGTTACTTAATAATTAAGGGTGATTCATAGATATTTTTTAATTGATGAGAAATGAATTTCTTATTTATTAAGTCTGAGTTCCCATAAAAGATTTTTAAAAAAAAAAAATAAAAAACACATGTGGTTGTTCGTACTGAGGAAACAACACACAAATTGTGACTTTGGTAAGTTTTTATGGGAGTTTGGTAGGGGAAATTAAAACTAGCACTATATGGGAGGCAACCCATGAATTTTATTTCATTCAATTATAAAAACTAATTTTTTTTTTTCAATAAATTATAATTGAAGACTTGAAAAATAGTGCTTCACGGGAGCTAACCCATTATTTTTTTGTTTTTACTTTTTATCATTCTTTATTTTTGAATAAAATGATGATTTTTTTGTGCTTATTATCTCTATACGTTCTAGATATGTGTTCTGGGTCCTACTTAATCATTTTATAAAAATAAAATGTTTTTGGTTATTGGTGTCATTAGAGGATCATAATTCTTATTATTAATCAAATCACATGGTGTTTCATGATGAATCATCACTATAAAAAATATAATCTAGAAAAGTTCATTATTTTAATATTGTAATTTTTCTACTTCTTTATTGATGTTTCATTTTATTAATGTTTCTGTAAAAAATTTCTACACATTCCCTTTTGCTGTAACAGATTAGTTTTTTGATGGTATGTTAAAATTTTTTTTGCATTTATTTGTATGATGGAAATTACATTTCATTGATATTAAAATATCATCACCTCATAAAATTAAGTGTATAGGGTAAATGTATCCAGGTTGTTGTTTATTATCGAATCTATTTTAATCAAATGGGTTTTTAGTACATCACTCACTATGCTATTGAAAATATATTTGAATTATATTTGGGAGATTTCTTACAACCATTTCATTATTCACATAAATTTTTACATGATACATTAAGTTATTAATTGGAATATTTATATAGTGGATTAAATGATAATGCATGTAACACTTATGTAAAATTAGTTTTGTAGAAATCACTTATTTTTTAGTTTCATTAAGTCCTTGATACAAGTCATTAATCTGTATCAATGAAAAATTTTCATCAATAATTAATTGTAAAATTGATCTTATACACATTTTAATTCAATTATGGAGACAAAGATGGGTTTTTTGTTTAGTGGATGGTGTCAATGTATATTGAGTTAAGATATGCATAATTGTAATCCCACCAAATTCCTATGCCTTTTAAAGTTTTTGATAAAAAATTGGGAAAACATTCAAAATCCTTTCACAAATTGAGTTTCCTTAGGATATGAATTGTATTTCAATTATGTCTTTCCTAATGATGATACATTACGGGTAGTTAAGAGATGCCTTGAATTTGAAACATATGGGGTAGGATGATTTCTAAATGATTTTTCTTAAATATTTTATTAATGTTACATGTAGGGACTTTATTTGAGAGTGGTATAGGATACGTGTTTGTGGAATTGAGAACATAACATAAGGAATTAGAAGATTTAAATTCATTATAGGGGATGCACATTGTTTTTAATTATTAATAATTGAGAAATGACTTTATTGAGTCAGTTTAACTGTTATACATATAAATCTTTAGAAATTAGAGTAAAATGGGAATTTGAGAACCCACAATGAACTCCTTAGACTCTTCAAACTATGTGAATTTATATTAAATAAATCCATTATCAATTTAAATAAATGATATTCAATGTGAATTTCATAAAGAAATTTAGCTGGGAAGAATGAAATAAAATATCTAGTTGTGAAAAATGATTTTATCAAGGTGAGGGGAATAATAAATTCTAGATGAATAAGGGGGCATTAGATTTTTATAAAATAATTTATGTTTTATCAATAAGGTTATTCTAGAAATAAACAAAATATTTTTTTTTCAAACATAGATGGAAGTCAAAGTAAAAATGCAATCTTTTTCATGTCCTTAATTCAACTGACATTTAACATGTTATCACTCTTGGATTTAGAACTTCATATTGAACTAGGGTAAATCAGTAGGCTGATTCATATATGAGTCCTGAGATACTCCTTGGTAGTTTATTAGTTTAATCCATGAATACTTTTATGTATTTTATGTTAGTCATATTTCATTTGAACTTTTTTATTTCAAAATCCTAGTCACACTTTTTGGTCTTCTATTTTGAAACTCCGGAACAAACATTAATTTAAGTTGATTAACAAAATCACTTTTTTTTCAATGGTAATTACACATGAAATTGATTAAGGATAATAAATGTTTTAGAGTGGGTGAATTGGTTGTGGCCTAAAAATGATGATTTTGGCCATATCATTTATTATGATTTAAATGATTTAATTAAATAATATTTCAATTTCTGTTAAATTTTTTCTCTTTTTTATTTTTAAATTAAATTTATTATTTAATCATATTTTATAATTGGTTTTTTATTTTTATATATTAAATTATTAGTATTCATTTATTTAAATATATTTTTCTTTGTTTGTACTTTTTATGTTTGTTTCCTGTATGTTATACGGGTTTTATGAAATTTCTCAATTAATCAATTTATTCTCATTTTTTAACTTAATTATTAATTTATGTTTTTATTTTTGGTTTTGCTATTATATATTTAAAATATTTTTAATTAATTATATTATAATAAATAATGTAACACTTTTAACTTCAATATTTTTATCTATGTTTGTTAATTTCATTCATTTTTTAATTTTGGTTTAGTATTTCAATTATTTTATACTCATTTTAATTAATTTAATAGTATTAAGACTATATATATTAAATTAATAATTAAAATACATATTTAATAATATTTTATATTTACTATGTTTTTATATTTTGTGAATTTATTTAATTCATCACTAGTTTAGAGATTTTGTTGAGGCAACCCAATTATTTAGCTTTGTTATTTTTTTTGTTGAAAGTTCCATGTGGTGAGTCATTAATCACTTCTAGAGAATCATATGATGGATTGGATCCTTGTCTCACTATTAGAACCCACATTGTCCAACACGGTTCCATTATCTCACTTTTTGTTGGACTCAAAGACTTTAATCATTTTAGTTTAATTCTTCATTTCAATTTATTATTTTCACTTTAAATGTTGTAGTTTTTATATTTAAATTTAATATGTTTTAAATTTATGTTTATGTTTAGGTTTTAGTCATTAGTATTTTATTTTGAATCTTTTAATTATATAATTGATTTAAATTGTATTAATTTAATTTATTTGTTAATGTTTTAAAATTATGTTTTTAATATTTAGTATGTTAATTTAATTTAAATTTTTTATAATTTTTATTTTCTTTACGTGAGTCACCGAAAATTCATTTTTATTCATCATTAGATAATTGAGAAACCGTTAGCATCCAAATGGTGACTAATTTATCCATTTTCTATATTTTTTGTGACCTACCGACACTATATGTCTTCCCTCCTATCGGTGCCTCGACTCACCATTGATTTCACTCCAACTCACAATTACTCCGAACATTCCATCTTTGAACTACCAATACCACTACCAGTGCCTCCTTCCCTCACGACCCACCGTTGAATCTTCTCATTGATGCATCAATATCCGCACAACCCAAATCATATTTTCACTCAATTATGTGCTAATGCTCGAAGCCAATCTGATCTCCATCACCACCTAGATTCACCAAGCTCTAGTTGATTTCAGATCCCTCTACAAGATCTACCTCTATTTGAGATTCGAAAACTTAACCAGTCAGCAGATGAAATCCAACCAAAAACCATCATCACCACTGGTCTTGAACCATTCTATCGTTTGCTTCTGCAAGATAAATTACTGCCATCCTGATGTTGTTGCTGGTTGAGAAGTTGCATAGTGTAGATAGAGCATCCCCACTAAAATCACTGGGATCGACCATGCCGTTTCCATTTGTGCTCACCCCTGCTGCTCTAAAGGATGGTCGAGGTTGGAGCTTCTCCGGGAAGGAACCATACATCCCACCATGTTAGTGCTTAGCATAGAGGATAATATATGGAAGATAACACTATAAACAAATGAAATAAAAAATAGAAAATTATAGAAAATAATAATTAAATAAATGAAAATAAAAAAATAAAATAAAATAAAATCAATAAAATAAAACATATAAATCTAAAATATTCACAATAATGATTTATAGATATCAATAATTATTAAAATAAACATTTATAACAATATTAAATAAAATAAACTATCTTAATAATAAATTATTATCATAAATTAATAATAAAAATCAATTAAATACTAAATTCAACATTGTTAATTAAATAATTTTAAAATTAATAAAAGTTTTAAATTAAACTAAAACAATTGAATTTAATTAATAAATTAATATAATAGTTAAAAAATAAATATTAATTAAAAATTTACTATATTATAAATTAATAAAATAAAAATTTATAAAATCTAAAACTTTTTAATGGTTAATAATTTATTAAATTTATGTCTGTTATTAATTTCATGTACCAGGCCCAATTTCCATTAAAATTCAGCCAACCACCTCTGGTAGTCAGTTAGAAGAGTTCCGCTAGGTTGTCAATATTATTAGGGAAAAACTCACATGTTCAGTGACTAAGAAGAGGACCAACCTTAGTCGGTGTGCACAGTAGTGACAGACTCTGTACAAAAGAGGACTATAAAATAAGAGTACCAGCTAAGAAGGACTAGAAATTAACATTACATACACGACATTCATTGACATTGAGATATAGAGAAAGGTAGAGACCTAAAATTCACGATATTATATTGTTATCCATGGAGCTCTAGATTATGAGAACGAATGCGATATGACCAGGGGGTTCGAGCAGCACTTCCCAGGGAATTCCTTTTCTCATCCTAATATCAAAATCCCTCTATTTTCTATACTTCAATTTTCTGTTGTGTACAATTAGTTACTATGTATTCAAACATGGAATATGAGTAATTTTCTCTCAAGGGAATTCTTTTTTACTGGTTAAATATTTAATATTCTTTTCATTATTCCATTCATTGAATCAGAATTGACTAGAAAGATCAATTCTGATTGAAATTTTAATAGGTTTTCACTTCTTGAGATATTATTATAAACTCATGGTCTCTTGGTGAGATTCACCATGAGTGCATTTCGTTAGTTCAAATTTCAAAAAAACATTAACTATTGGTGATATATTTATATTGTTAATCCTTTCAATTCCATTCCTTATTTAGTGGTTCTTAATGTGGGAAATTATGAGAATCCTTCTTTTGCATGATTAGTTTCTTGGCGAGGGAGACTAGTCGAAAAAAAAATTAAAGAGTTAAAATTCAATAGTTGTCTAAGAAACAAGAAACCCTTTTATATGTAGTTCAAGGAATTTCCCCTAGTCACTATATCACTCATTTCTCTAAATCTATTATAACATATTCTATCATATTCAATGCCTCATGCACTCCCTATAAATTTAGTACCTATCACATTCATTTAAATATTTTTCATGTTGTTTTCTTTATTTTAGTGATTAAATAAACCCTAAATATTAAATTTTCATACATATGGTTCAATACAACACTACTATATAGTGTAGGTTATATATTTATTTTTGAGGTTTGTGACGAACTTAGATCCCTACTAGTTATTACTGATCAAGAACTATGACTGCTCAATACACTACCATCCTGGTAATGTAAATAAAGTGAATAAAGTGGAGGATTCTCTAAGGAGGATCTGTCATCATTATCAATTATGAGAATTAAGATGGAAACCACCTTTTTAGACCTCCAATGGATGGACAAGGGTATAAAAAAATGGAAATCAGTAATCCCATCACAAATTATTTCTCCACTGTCTCTTTGGAAAAGGTTAAAGGATGCTCAAAGAAATTATGTCAAAATTCAGAAAAAGGTTCAATCCAAGATAAAGGGAATGTCCTCAAAGTTTAAAACTGATGAAAAATGTATTGTGGGATTTGGGTCAAACTCTGAGGTCCATAAAATCCTTTGTTAATGAAGTAAATATTGTATGATGCACATAGTTATACTTTTTCCTTTCACCCAGGAAGAACAAAGATTTATAAAGATCTCTATGATCACTATTGGAAGGACAATATGAAGAAGGAGATCACTGCAAGTACATCATTGATCTAGGTATTCTAGAAAGTAATGGCTAAATTGTATAAGTTTAATGGTATGATGAAACCATTACACATACCATCATGGAAATGAGAGAACATCACTATGAAATGTTTTACTAGAGATCCAAAGATATCTAGGGGAAACAATTCCATATGGGTTGTTATGGATCATCTAACAAAGATAGATCACTTTATGACAATTATAGATCAATTATCATTGGTTAAACTTCTACATATATAAATTAGAGAAGTGGAATGGATGAATGGAGTTACAATATTGATTTATTCTAATCAATATTCAAGATTCATTTCAATGTTTTGGAAAAGTCTCCAACATGCATTAAAAACGGATCTAAAATTCAATATGCCATATTATCCCAAAACTGATGTCCAGTCTAAGAAGAATATTCAGATACATGAAGACATTTTTTGGTCATGTTCAATGGACTTGAAAGGAGGTTGGGACCAACATCATCCTCAGGTCATGCTTTCTTACAACCACATTTTCTACTCAAGGATCCAAATATACCCATTTTAAGCCATTTATGGGAAGTGGTTCAAAACAACATCATGTTGGGATGAAGTTGGGGAATGAAAAATGCTAGACCCCGAAATTGTATAGGAAATAGTGGAAAAGGATAAGACCATTCAATAGCACATCAAGGATTCCTAGAGTCGAAAAAAGATATATGATTCCAATCAACGACAAGATTGATATTTTAATGTTGGAGACATGGTATTCCTCTACATATCACTATGGAATAAAATGATTAGATTTGGGAATAAGGGAATGAATACTCCAAGATACATAAACTCCTTTAAGCTCATTGATCTCATTAATGTAGTGGTATATCAACTAGCACACCAACGAAACCTATCTAATGTACATGATGTATTCCATGTATCCCTCTTGAGGAATTACACACTAGACCTCACACATGTACTCAATCTAGAGGTGGTACCACTGGATAATTATCATTCTTGTGAGGAGAAGCTGATGAACATCATATATTTCATAGAAATGGTTCTACGAAATAAGAAATTTATCCTTGTCAAATTGTAATGGAGAAACCCAACATTTTAAGAAGAAATATGGGAAGTAGATGAGGTGTTGAATTAGAGTTACCCTAATCAGTTTTAGTGTGGTAAATGAAAATTTTGAGGGGGAAATTTATTAAGGGGGGGATTAATTAACAACCTAAATTATTATAAATAGAATTCCCTTTTTGTTTTATTTAAATCTATAATCAATTGATATGGTTATAGAAGACATGTAACATCACAAAAATCTAAAGTAAGAACCTTGTATTGGATAGAGTGCATGACACATGACACCAAGAACAGAAGGTAATATAATATCAATATTATTTATAGTATATATTTAATATTTTAAAAATATTCTATATATTTCAAAGCGTGAAACACAGAGTTACTATGCATTACATCCAAGAGTGACCCTATTCAACGACATGAGTTACACAAAGACCAAGTATTAAAGAATAATAATATATTATTAATATATAATTATGTATAAAAATTCCGTTAAATTAACATTTTTTAAAGGTGAAAACTAAATAGTTAAAATTATGGTTTACATAGATATGGAATGAGTTAATTCTTTACGCATTAATTTGGAATGAATACAATTGATTATAATGTGGATATTTCATATATTCTAAAAATGTTGTTACACTAATAGATTAAAATGATTATCAATAGTGGGTAATATTAGTTTAATATATATATTATATATTAAATAAAATAATTTTTATACTCATCCATTCGTTTTGATAGATATTAGATTAGAAAAAACCATATTTTACAAAATATAAATTTTTTTTTATAAAGGAAATTTTACTCCCATTTAATGGATATCCCATTTTAAATATGAATTTGATCAATTTAATTGATTTAATAAGTAAATATATTCTTCATATTTTAATGTGAAACATAATAATTATTTAAGGGTTAATTTTTGATATTTTTCTGATACATTTCACTGTTTAATGAATAGTAAAAAACACTGAATTTTAGTTAAGAAATGTTTTTCATCTATTTTATTTATAAAGTTAAATAACACATATAATTTGTTTTAATATTTAATGGGAAAAATATTTTTATCAATAAATATTATTTATGTCATGGGAATCAATTTCACATTTGAATTTATAATAAAAATGTGGGATACTTTTGGATGTTTTTACTTTTTAAACCCCCATTGTCATGCCGTCTACGAGATTATATTAAAATAAATTTCATACACTTCTATGAATGGAATTAAAAAATATTGATTCTGTAATTAGAATAAAAATAATGAATAATTTCAAATAAGTGTAATTTTTTTTTCTACCAAAATTATTAGTGAAATGAATTAAAATTATTTAAAAGTTTTGACGCAAACTAAGATTAATAAAAGACTAAAGTATTATCTTAAAAGCCCAAATGACCTATAAAATTGTGCAAAACCCATTTTATAGTCATAAATTTTTCATTAAACTTCCATTATTCAGTTGGTGGGTTTGGAATTCTTTTTTTGTAAAAATGCTGGTACACCTAACGTTCAAAAAATACCAAGTGAGTCAATTTCGTCCACCATAAAAGGCCATTACATATCCCCCTTAATCAAACCTCACAAAACACTTAGTTTTTGAAACGATCTAGCCATATATCCTCCAAAAATACTCCCATAGAACTTGAATCCTCCCTTTGAGAGTAAATCCTTCCAATGAATACTTTTTGTACAAACTGAAAGATGCTACGCATTTTAGAGGTAACGTCTTCTCTCAAGATCTATAGTTTTATTTACAATAACCAACTCATTAAATATCATTATTCAATGATTATAAAATAACAAAAATATATCCTATATATAATATAATTCAATCTATTTAAATCGTTAGACTTACACTTATACAGGCATCCAACTACTGGGTAATGACCAATCTTTTTCTGTGTAAGGCGAACTACGCACTCCTGAAAAGATGATGTTTCATTTCCCCATTCCCAAATCTCATGGTGTCTATTATGATGGAAAATAAATTTATATATTATATATTATATTAATTATTTTATTATACTTATTTAATCATTTTATAACACATACCTTTAATATATATAATTTTTCATTAATACGATAACATCATTTGATGAAGTGTGGACAACTGCCCCTCAAAGTGTTGTGATTCGTTCACATGATACACATTGTGTATAAAGGGGGGATTAAATTAAAAATATTTTACATAAATTCATATATATTACATTCATGAAATTATTATAATCCGTCAAATATAAATATAAATATATATAATTTTATATATAACCCATTCACACACATAATACTTTATAATGTTTTTCATTTACGTGTGGACTACCACCTCTTCGATATGATGAAATTTATTTTTCATCACAATAAGTATATATATTTATATATATGATTAAATAATATTTTATTTATGATATAACGATCATTATGGTAGGATATGGTGTTACTTACCATCAGTCAATAATGATCATTGAAAAATTAGAATGTTACGGATGCGTATGTATGACATACCATCTCCATGATTCTAATGTTGGTTCATTTTTCATAACCATATTTAATTATTCATATTAAAAGTATAATTGTTTTAGAAATATGAAACATATTTGCTTATTTTTATTATTGAGATATTATGTAATGAAATAATTTTCTCTCTCAGCATTTGGGATTCTCACTCTGAAAGTAGCGGTTGATGATGGATGGTGCTGGATGCTGGTCCTCAGATGAGCGGGCGAGGCCTTAACAGATCTGTGTAGCCTTCATTTTTCTGATGAAGACAACATGCTTTGTGGAGGACGATGGTTGGAATCTCAGTATTCGGAGGTCATCATCTTCGTTCAGGTCCAGATCCATTGGATTTGGTTTGATTCGATTTGTTTCTTGGGTTGTAGCACTGCGATGTATTCATGTTTCAGAGGGCACTTGCTTCTGGAAGGGTGATGCTGGCTTATGTGACTGCGTTGTTTCGGCGTTCTTTGCAGCAGGCGACGGGTGATGGGTAGCATATGTCGGAATGCTCCACAGGACTCTGAAGGTCATACTACGACATCCCACAATGAATAGGGAATGGTCAAGCTGGATGGGGTCACAAGATGGTAGGGCTCATGGACGTAGGCGGTGAGGCTTGTGCATCATCATTGGCTCGAGGCACAGTGGTGCCTATGGTGCGGATGTCAGACTATGGTCTCAGAAGGTTTTCTCGATGGTCATAGCAGCAGCGTGGCTCATAGTACTGATTGTGGATGGAATTATTTGGGTTGTTGTTGACTTTGTAATGGGATTGGTCCCTTTGGGATTTCGGACCACTATACTAGGTTCTTTTCACTGATCTGTAATAGGTTTTATGGGCTTTGGGACACAATTGAGCTCTATGCATGGTTTTATATGGGACCTTGGGGCATTGGTTGTGATGGTTACCCTTTTCCCTCATAATCATTATAATGGCCCATACTTTACATACATGGTTATTACATCAAAGATGAAGCATACTTATTAAAACATATAACAAAACCATGAAAGGACCGTATAGGTATAATGTCTTTAGAAACTGGGAAACATAAACAACTGGGTCATAAATCATCTATGTTGTCTCCCATTTATTTCACCATAACTAGAGTCCCTTTTTGGAATATCCTACTTAATATCGTTCTTCCTGAACTGGGGAAAAGAAAACATAAAAAAGGGTGAGCTCAAATGCTCAGTAAGGGTAAACAAAAGATATAACAAACATATCCTATTCATAAGAACATAACATTTTGAAAATTGTGTCCTGCAAAAGAGATCATAACATGGGATAAATCATATAATTGAAATGTAATCCCAATAATCATAACTTAAAATGTGATGCTTTGTGGCATACACACATAATCATAGAAAATCATTTCTTAGTAGTCAAGAATCATTGCCAAGAATATCTTATCGGACAAAGTCCATTTCTGAACCAAGTTCACTCCTCGTTTCAGTCATGTTTCACGGAACTGGTTTAACCGGCCATACCAGCCATGTATATCTCACTAGATATAAATCATTACCCAATGCATTGGAGGGAGATATAGGTCCCACCCATCTCATAATTAAACCAATCTTATGTGTTCCAAAAAATCATAAATCATACATCATAGCATAACCCATGTAATAAAAATTTGAATCTTAAACATCAGGACATCATAACATAATCCATATATGATAAATGGACATCATAAAAAAATTCCATCATAACAGAATCAAATCAATGTAAAAATATGGATAGAAACAGAACCCTATATTATCTTAGAGGGAAATTAATTTTTATAAAACACTTGAACTCCATTCGTGAGGAAAATATTCTTTTTACTTCAAAACAATTTTACATTCTTAAAATGTCATATAATATTTAACTAAAAGAAGTTGATTAAAAATAAACTTGAAAACATGTAAAGGATGATTCATGGAAATAATTTTCTACAAATTCATTCATTCTGTATAAGTTAAAAAAACATTCTTCTCGTACTTTGGCCGGAAAAGTCAAGACGTACCTCAATCCAAAAAACGACAAATGATTACTTTCATATCATTTACTAAAAACTCACCAATGGGTAAAATATGATTTATACAATTTTAGGTGGATGGAAATAATATTACATATTGAGGAAACATGGATTTGGGTGATAAATATTCCCCAGTAAATTCTTAAGTATAAACAATCTCAAATAAAAATGAGATTGTGAGATTTTTCCTTCCCTTCGGTCCGATATGATTGGTATGAATTTGAACCTCATGCAATATGGTTTAAATAATGTCAATTGACTTATTACAGATTCATATTCATTGTTATGATATCAGATATGGTCATATTTGTATCTTCTTAGTAGTAATATTTAATTGCTACTTGTTATTTGGGTGTTTGTTGCTTTATGATCCTATGCGTGTTTTGTTGAATAAATTATTATTAATTTTTATAGGATATAGATATATCATTTACAGAATTGTATTAGTGTAATATATATCATATTATTTAATTCAATTCATTTATGTAATCATTATTCAATGAAGATCATATAGAACGAGTCGCATCACATCGTGGAGACGGTAGGCCATATGTACGCAAGAGCGATGATATCATTCCCATGATCGTGGAATTGTATTGAAGTGTATGTGTAATATTTTAGAATCAATTACACTTTAAAATAATCATATATAGTTATTTATCTGCACCATTATACCCATCCATGTAAGGTGGTTGTGGAAAACATATTACACCACGGCGTGGAGACGGTATTCCGTACGTACGCCCGCGCGATGATTTTGTTTACCGTAGGATGGATAAGAGGTGAAATAGAGTTGTTTCAAATTTATAATAACATATCAGTATATGAGTGATACTGATGTTATTACTTCATTATTAATCAATTAATGAAGAGGGAGTATAAGAATAATGGTACTTGAAGAAAATGGTAGAAGGTATTACCTCTTTCTCGTAGTGCCTCCTTTAAACTTTATCATAGGGAAATAGAGTTGGTATTTTGAGAAGACCAATACCTCTATTAGGTTTCTAAGGAAGCGGGGAAGTGAAATGGTCAGGGTTTTTCTGAGCTTTAAGGCACAAATTTGTGTGAGGATGAGAGGGAGGAGGTGCCCTTTTATAAGGGAGGAGAGGGGCACCTTTTGAAATATAAGAATTATTATTTTATATTAAATCCTAACCACACTTAAATACTTCAAAAATGACTCATATATGAATAGTATATGATATAGGGTTGCAATTTCATCAACCAATAGAATTTAGACATCTTAGGAATTTATTTTAAACATTATCAACATGATTTATCCTTATTTATCCATTTAATTTTATTTGTGGTAATAATATTTTAAATTTTAAATTATTAAAAATAATTAATATGTGTTGTGAATTTAACATAATTTGACTCTTTATGATATTTTTGACCATATAAATTTTTATTTATAATTTTTAAATATTTTTGCTATTTTTAAAAAATTTTATAATATGTTATTTTTTTTAAAAAAACAATAGTGTCAGTTTTGACACTATTCAATTATTTGAATTTAAATAAAATATATATAGAGAATATGTTTTAAATAAAAGCTTTAATAGATTCATAAAATGTCATATGTGTCTAGAAAATTATTGGAGCACATTAAATAGTTCATCTAATATTTATTTTAACATTTTTAATACCATTTATTTGATATTTTAATAAAATAATTTCAACATCACTAGTTTGTCATAATTAATGATACTTTTTAAATCCCTAAAAATTCTAAATAAATTCATATGATGTAAATAATTTTATTATATTTCTGCAAACTATTTATATCCGATGTTTCATGAATATTATCATTAAATTAAAATTATTATACATATAAGATTTAAGAGAGTGACATATTGTCACCTTCCTTGGCTTTAATAATAATTATATTAGTTGATGGTCAAAAGTCCATGAAATAAATATAGTCCAGACCTTAGGTGATATGGGTCTACTTTTATTCATCGAATAGGTTTTTGGCAGGTGTTAGGGTAATTTTATAATCTTATATTTACCCTTAATTACCCGATTTACCTTTAACTATGGTAAATAAAATTTATTGTAGTTCCTATTCATAATGTCCAAAAATAAAAAGTATCCTATTAACATTATTTAGACCCATTGATTAAAAATATGGAATCCATTTTTTAAAATACAAAACACATAGGTTACAATAATTAATTTAAAATTAATCCCATTGTTAAGAAAACGGGTTTTTAGAAGTTAAAACATTTCCAAAGATTGAAATATTTCTACCTATGAATTCAATGTGAAATTAATTCTAATGTCATAAATTATATTAAATGGTAAAAATAAATTCTATTTTTACTTTATAAGAATTCAATATTATTATTTATCCATATAAATTATCTCAATGAAAAAAATTTGTTTTTAATTAAAAATTACTCGAAAAATTTATTTTGTTCTCTTACCATGTTCTAGAAAATGCGTAAGATTAATAATAATGTTATAAAATTTAAAATGTAGTTAATACTATTCATAACGTCTAGTCCATAATAATATATCGTTGTTTAGTGAAACACAATATTTCATACTACACACGCTATCATGGAAGGTCGCAATTGCGTGTAATGCAAGCCAGGTAAGTATTGTGTGTTGTGAAAGATTCCTTTGGTGTTGCGTATAAAATAATACATAAAAAATATATTTCATAAAATCTCATGGTGTTACATTCTACCCCCCTTAAAATGAATTTAATCCTCAAAATTCGTCACTTAATTACAAACAGATGAGGATACCTCTCCCTCATCATATCCTCAAGTTCCCATGTAGATTCGTCTATTTTGTGGTTCCTTTATAAAACATTCACCAAGTGAGTGGCTTGTTCCATAGGACTTTTCGATACGATCCAGAATCCCTATTCGAAATTCTTCATAAGAATGATCTTTCTCCAGTAGTACAACTTCTGAGGTGAGTACATGTGAAGGATTGGGTATGTACTTTCTCAAGAGAGACACATGGAACACATCGTGAACTTGAGAGAGATTCGGTGGAGGCTCCAAATGGTAAGATACCTTCCCAACACGATCCAGTATTTGGAAAGGACTGATATATCTAGGGCTCAAATTTCCCTTCTTTCCAAATCTCATTACCCTTTTTCAGGGTGATATTCGTAAGAACACTTTATCACCCACCTCAAACTCTAGGTCTTTTCTTCGGTTAACGGCATAGCTTTTTTGTCGACATTGAGCTTCTCTTATGTGTTGTTGAATAGATCGTACCTTTCTTGCCATCTCATCAACAAGATCAGGTCCTAATAGCTTTCATTTCCCCAACATCATCACAGAAAGTTGGAGTTCTTCATTTCTTTCCATAGAGGGATTAATAAGGAGCTATCTGAATACTAGAGTAAAAGCTATTATTATAGGAAAATTCCACCAAACGTTGGTGTTGATCCCAACCACCTTTTAAATCCATAGAGCATGATATCAACATGACTTATAGAGTTTGTATTTTCCTCTCAGACTAAATGTCAATCTGAGGATGGTAAGCAGTGCTGAAACTCGACTCTGTATCTAGAGCATGCTGAAGACTTCACCAGAATTTCGAGGTAAACCTCGGATCCCGATCAGATATAATGGAAAGTGTTAATCTATGCAATCTTTCCACTTCTTTTACATATATCCTGGCAAGCAGATCAAGATAAAAATCTTCTATAATAGAAATGAAGTTTGCTAACTTTGTAAGACGATCAACTATAACCCAGATTGCATTATTTCCTTTGGACGTTTTAGGAATTCTAGTGACAAAGTGCATAGTGATGTTTTCCCATTTCCATTCTAGTATGGCTAATGGTTGTATCATTCCCTTAGAATTTTTTGTCTCAACATTAACTTGATGAAAAACCAATAATCGAGAGGCATATTCAGAAACATCTCTTTTCATTCCATCCCACCAGAAATACTCTTTCAGGTCCTTATACATCTTCGTGCCTCCAGGATGAATAGAGAATGAAGAACAATGATCCTCATCCAGTAGATCCTTCTTTAATTCTGGGATGGTAGGAACACAAACCCGATTCCTGAACCATATTATACCATTATAATCAAGGTTGAATTCAGGAACATTTCTCACCATCTTTTGTAACTCTACATCATATTTCTTATGCCACTTTAATCTTCACGTGTATAGATGGTTGAACATTCATTTCAGAAAGATAAGATTTTTCCCCTTCCATTATAATTCCAAAATCTATCCTTTGTAAATCCATAAATATTGGATCTTTTGTGATCCTCGTCATTAATAAGCTAGCATGGTCTTGTCGACTTAATGCATCTGCCACCTTGTTTGCCTTCTGAGGGTGATAATGAATTGAGCAGTCGTAATCCTTAATGTGCTCCAACCATCTTCTTTGACGCATATTCAGATCCTTTTGTGTGAAAATATACTTTAAAATTTTATGATCAGTATAAATATCACACTTTTCACCATATAGATAATGCCTCAAAATCATTAATGCAATGATTGCCGCAGCTAACTCCAAATCGTGAGTTGGGTAATTTTTCTCATGGATTTTCAACCATCGTGAGGCATAAGCTATCACCATATCATTTTGCATGAGAACACACCCCAATCCCTTCTTGGATGCATCACTATAGATCAAAATCCTTTTCCACTGCAAGGTAGTGTGAGCACAGGTGCACTGGAAAGCCTTGTTTTCCACTCCTCCAAATTCTCTTCACATTCCTCTGTCTAAACAAACTTAACTCCTTTCCGAGTCAACTTGGTTAGTGGGTTATATATCCTTGAAAAATATTTCACAAAACATCGGTAATATCTATCCAAACCAAGAAAACCTCAGATATTAGTTACTGTTGTTGGTCTTGACCATCTTTCAATAACCTCTATTTTTGCTGGATCCATAAATATCCCCTCTTTTGAAATTATGTGACCCAAAAATGCATCTTTTTGAAGCCAAAATTTACACTTGGTAAATTTGGTATAAAGCTTCTCTTTTCGTAGGGACTTTAATAAATTTATCAAGTGATCTTCATGTTCTTCCTTGCTCTTTTAATAGACAAGATTATCATCTATAAAGACTACCACAAACTGACCAAGATAGTCTCTAAAGACTCTATTTATCAGATCCATGAAGATAGCAGGGGCATTAGTAAGACAAAATGGAATCACTATAAATTCATAGTGTCCATACCTTGTATTGAAAGCCGTCTATGGTATATCCTCCCTTTTGACCCTCAATTGATGATAACCTGAATGAAGATCAATCTTGTAAAATTGTTGAGCTTCGCGTAGTTGGTCAAATAGGTCATCAATGCATGGGAGAGGATATTTGTTCTTGATAGTGATCTTGTTACATTACCAATAATCAATGCAGAGTCTCATTGATCCATCTTTCTTCTTAAAAAACAGAACATGTTCTCCCCAAGGTGATGCACTAGGGCATACAAATCCTTTTTCAGGATTCTCTTGGAGTTGCTTCTTCAATTCCTACAACTCAATTGGGGCCATTCTATAAGGTGTCTTTGAAATAGGAAAAGCACCCGGTACGAGTTCTATTGAAAAATCAACTTCACGATTTGGTGGAAGACCTAGAAATTACTCCGGAAAGACATCATAAAACTCCCATACAATGGACATATTTTTAACCATTGGATTCTCTCCAACCATTTGAGATAAATAACATTCATTTAGTGAAATCAAGACCCATATGATAGAAGAAATTTCACTGGAAGGTTATGTTCATCCTTGCATCGATAGACGATCATAGATTGATCTGGAATATGAAATGTGACTTACCTTCTTTGGAAATTGGTATGAGCTCCATATAAATAAATACAATCCATGCCAAGAATCACATCAAATTCCACTATAGGAAGGATCACAAGATTTGCCGGAAGCACTTTCCCAAAAACTTCAATTGGAGAAGAATTGTAAACTTTTGATGCAATTGTTGTGCCATTAAGAGTTGTCATAGCCAACTCAACATCTAATTGTTAGGTAATACAACGATAACCTTAGAAAATTATTCAGAAATAAAATAGTGGGTGGATCCAGAATCAAATAAAACATTCGAAACTTTAGAGTGTATGGTATGTGTACCACTCACCACATCATTGTCATACTCCACATCGCCGATAGTAATTTCATGCGACATTCCTTTTTCTTTGGCCTTAAGAGTTTGTTGATGTCGATCATCATCATCAACCCTTGGATTTGGGCATTGATTGGCATAATGCCCCATCTCTTTGTACTTGAAACATTGAAGTGTACTAGGTGCATTCTCTGTATCCATTCCTTTGTTTGAATCATTAGACATCCTTTTCACATTATTTAGACATTCAATTTCCCGATGACCTTCTTTTCCACACTTATAACACTTTATTGTCCCCTTAATACAATTTCCTCCATGTTTCTTTCCACACATTGAGCATAAGGGAAAACTCATCTTCTTTTTAGTGTGGTCTTTAGATTTTCCTTTGAATTCCATTTTCCTCTTCTTATCAAACCCATGTGACTGATGGGTTAAACAAATCTCCATCTCAACCTTGAGAGCACATCGAACAATTTCCTCATAGATATTGAAGTCCCTTATTGATAACGCCCTTTGATGACTTGGTTTTAAGACACTAAAGAATCGATCGATCTTACTCTCAGGTTGGATAATAATTTCAGAAGCATACCTTGTAAGTCTTGTAAAATTTTCTTCGTAGGTACTAACAGATCCATTATCCTTTTCCATCAGTTCAAGAAACTCATTCTCCATATTTTTTCAAAGAATATGATGGAATTACTTATTGAAAAATAAGTTCATGAACTCATCCCATTCCATGGACTCAATTTCATCCCTTTGCCTCGTAGTCTTAATAAGATTCCAGAATTGATCAGCATCACCTTCCAAATGATATACTGCTAAGATGAATTTATCATGTTCAGAACATTGAAGAACTGAAAATATCTTTTCAGTGGTACAGATCCATTGTTCAGCCACTAATGATTCAGAAGACCCACTAAATGAAGGTGGATGATGACTCATGAAGGATTCAATAGAATGTTGCTCTTTCCTTTGCTTGTTTGGAAGTCCTACATGATTAATAGATTGAGAAAGTTGTGTGAGCATGACTACAAGATTTTTTAATGCAGCTCCCATAACGTTTGGTTGCTCAGGGGGACAATCATTGCATTTCCCATCGCATTCCTCATTAACATGGTTTCTTCAGGTTCCATCCATTGACTAAAACCAAGAAGAATAGTGTGAAAAACACTAATTATAATAGGAAAATCACATAATCAAGAATAAAATTTCACACTTAAGGTCTTATCATAGGTTGTTCATGGCCATTTCTAAAACAATAACATTTTGACCCATCCTTAGACATAACCTTAGGGTTCTTACTAAGTATTTCACATCCTTGTTTCCAAAGATTGACTATACCATTCCTCTGATACCAACTATAACAACCCATACTTTACATACATGGTTATTACTTCAAAATTGAAGCATACATATTACAACATATAAAAAAACCATGAATGGACTATATAGGTATCGTGTCATTAGAAACTGGGAAACATAAACAACTGGTTCATAAATCATCTACGTTGTCTCCCAATTATTTCATCATATCTAGAGTCCCTTTTGTCATATCATAATTAATACCCTTATTCCTGACCTGGGGAAAAGAAAACATACAAAAGGGTGAGCTCAAATGCTCAGTAAGGGTAAACAAAAGAAATATCCAACATATCATATTCACAAGAACATAACATTTTGAAAATATTATCCTGCAAAAAAGATCATAACATGGGATAAATCATAGAAGTGAAATGTAATCCCAATAATCATAACTTAAAACATGAAGCATTGTGTCATACACACATAAGAATAGAAAATCATTTTTTAGTAGTGAAGACTCATTCCCAAGACTATCTTAACATACAAAGTCTATTTCTGAAACGAGTTCACTCCCCGTTTCAGTCTTGTTTCACTGAACCGATTTTACCTGCCCTTCCATCCATGGCTATCTCATGAGATATAAATCCTTACCCAATGAATTTGATGGATATATAGGTCCCACCCATCTCATAATGGAACCATTATTATGTGTGCCACAAAATCATAAATCATACATCATAGCATAACCCATGTAATAAAAATGGGCATCATAAACATCAAGCCATCATAACATAATCTATATAAGATAAAAGGACATCATAAAAATAATTCCATAATAACATAATCAAATAAATGTAAAAATAGGGATATAAATAGAACCCTATATTATCTTAGGCTGAAAATAATTTTGATAAAACACTTTAACTTCATTCTTGAGGAAAATATCCTTTCTACTTAAAAAATTTTCCTTTCGTAAAATGTCATATAATATTAAACTAAAATAGGTTAATTAATAATAAACTTGAAAACATGTAAAGGAAGATTCATGGAAACAATGTTCTAAAAATTCATTCATTCCGTATAAGTTAAAAAAACATTCTTCTCGTACTTTGGCCAGAAAATTCAAAAAGTACCTCATTATAAAAAACGACAAAAGATTCCTTTCATATATTTTACTAAAAACTCACCAATTGGTAAAATCTGATTTAGTCAATTGCAGTTGGATGGAAATAATATTACATATTTAGGAAACATGGATGTGGATGATAAATAATCCCCAGTAAATTCTGAAGTATAAACAATCTCGGATAAAAATGAGATTCTGATATTTTCCCTTATCATAGGTCCGATATGCTTCGTATGAATTTAAAAGTCCTTTAATATGGTTTAAATAATGTAAATTGACTTATTACATAATAATATTAATTGTTATGATATCTTATATGGTCATATTTTTATATTTTTATTAGTAATATTTCATTGCTACTTGTTATTCGAGTGTTTATTGCTTTATGTTCTTATGCATGTTTTGTAGAATAAATTCTTATTAATTATTATAGGATATAGATATATCATTTATAGAATGGTATTAGTGTAATATATATCATATTAATTCATTTAATTCATTTATGTAATCATTATTCATTGAAGATCATATAGAACGAGTCACATCGCATTGTGGAGACGGTAGGCCGTAGGTACGCACGAGCGATGATATCGTTCCCATGATC
Organism: Viscum album; assembly: GCA_963277665.1. Taxonomy (NCBI): domain Eukaryota; kingdom Viridiplantae; phylum Streptophyta; class Magnoliopsida; order Santalales; family Viscaceae; genus Viscum; species Viscum album. The sequence goes on from OY728148.1 coordinate 805,662,670, forward strand.
ATGGAATTGTATTGAAGTGTATGTATAATATTTTAGAATCAATAAAAATTTACAATAATCATATATAGTTATTTATTTTCACCATTATACCAATCCAAGTAAGGTGGTGGTGGAAAACATATTACACCACGGCGTGGAGACGGTATTCCGTACGTACGCACGCGCGGTGATTTTGTTTACCATTGGATGGATAAGAGGTGAAATAGGGTTGTTTCATATTTATAATAACATACTAGTATATGAGGGATACTAATTTTATTACTTCATAATGAAACAACTAATGAAGAGGTAGTAGAAGAAGAATGGAACTTGAAAAAAACGGTAGAAGGTATTACCTCTTTCTCGAAGTGCCCCCTTTAAACATTCTCTTAGGGCACTGGAGATGGTCTTTTTAGAAGACCAGTACCTCCAGTAGGTTTCTAAGGAAGTGGGTAAGTGAAATGGGAATGGTTTGGCCGACCTTGAAGGCTCAAATTGGTGTATGGAGGAGAGAGAGGAGGTGCCCTTTTATAAGGTAGGAGAGGGGCACCTTTGGAAATATAATAAATATTTGATTATATTAAATCCCAACCCCACTTAAAAACATTCAGAATTACTCATATCCGAAACATAAATGATATAGGGTTGTAATCTCATCAAAAAATTAAATTTATACATGTTAGGAATTTATTTTAATCATTATTAACTTTATTTATCCTTATTTATCAATTTAATTTTATTTGTGGTAATAATATTCAAAATTTTAAATTGTTTTAAATAATTACATATGTATTGTGAATTTTCCATAATTTGACACCTTATAAAATTTTAGACCATATAAATTTTAATTTAAAATTTTTAAATATTTTTGTGATTTTTAAACAATTTTATAATATGATATTTTTATAAATTAAAAATAGTTTCAATTTTTGACAATATTCATTTATTTGAATTTAAATAAAATATATACAGAAGATATGTTCAAACTAAAAGATTTATTAGATTATTAAAATGTCATATTTATCTAGAAAATTAGTGGAGCACATTAAATAGTTCATATAATAATTATTTTAATATTTTTAAAACCATTTAATTAATATTTTAATAAAATAATTTCAACATCACTATTGTGTCATAATTAATGATAATTATTTAACACCTAAAAATTCTAAATAAATTCATATGATGTAGATAATTTTATTATATTTCTAGAGACTATTTATATATGAAGTTTCATGATGTTAACCACTAAATTAGAATTATTATACTTATAAGATTTAAGAGAGTGACATATTGTCACTTTCCTTGGTTTTAATAATAATTATATTATTTCATGGTCAAAATCCCATTAGATAAATATAGTCTTGTCCTTAGGTTATATGAGTCAACTTTTATTCATCCAATATGATTTTTTCAGGTGTTAGGGTAATTTTATAATCTTATATTTACCCTTAATTACCTGATTTACCTTTAACTATGGTAAATAAAATTTACTGTAGTTACTATTCATAATGCTCAAAAATAAAAAGTAGCCTATTAACATAATTTGGACCCACTGATTCCAAATATGGAATAAATTTTTTAAAATTCAAAACACATAAGTTATATTATTTAATTTAAAATTAATCTCGTTGTAAAAAAATGCGTTTTAGAAGACAAAACATTGCCAATGTTTGAAATGTTTTTACCTATGAATTTAATGTGATATTAATGCTAATGAAATACATTATATTAAATGGTAAAAACATATTCTATTTATACTTTAAAACCATTAAATATTATAATTTATCCATATAAATTATCTCAATGGGAAAAGTTGTTTTTAATTAAAAATTAGCGTATTTTTACTATTCATCAAAATAAGAAAGTTATCAGAGAAGTATCAAACATTTATCCAAAGTAAATTTTTATATCCTTATTCCAAAGAAGAATTTTATTTTGTCAAATTGATCTTATAAACATATAAAAAACTAGATTTAATGTGGGTGCACCATCAAAAGGTTGAAAAACTGCATTTTTTTTAAAATACTTATTTTACCCGAAATATTTATTTTATTCTCTTAACATGTTCTAGAAAATATTTAAGATGAATAATAATGTTATAAAATGAAAAATTTAGTTAATACTATTCATAATGTATAGTCCGTAATAATATATTGTGGTTTAGTGAAACCCGGTATTGCGTACTACACACGCTATCGAAGAAGGTCTCGATTGCGTGTAAAGCAAACCAAGTCAGTATTGTGTGTTGTGCAGGATTCCTTTGGTGTTGTGTATAACATAAGACATAAAAAAATATATCATAAAATCTTAGGGTGTTACAATCGTTTTTTGTTTTTATCTTTTTTAAGAAAGGGGGTTACCCCCATCTTTCGTAGTGTAGTAAAAAGTGAAATAATATTAATGATAAAAATTAAAATGGTTCTCAAAAAGTATAAATCACAAATAATTTCATAATAAAATAATTTAAAGGAATTTCACCATAAGGGAAACACATGATAAGATATTTCATCTCAATTTACTTTCCATTTAGAAATATTTACTATTATTCAAATAATTCCTTTGACATGGTGTATATACTACTATTTTAAATGATATTTCATGAATAACTTTGCTCTAATGATATTATAACTTTCATTTAATTTTATTCCTTCATGAGGCTTATGATTTAAAATGTTTCAATGTTGTATGAGACAGTTTTTAATGTTTAATTATTATTTTCTGTAACGAAAATTTACCGATCATCCATTTAGATTCTAGTAAATTATATAAACATTTTTCAAAAACCCTTTCATTTTAAATATAATGGTTATTCATGATCATTGTAATGTATTTCTACTATTTTAAACTCTTTGGTACAAAGAATTTTTTGGAAAATGTTTTTTAGAAAAACTGAATTTTTATCTCTCTATTCAGAGAATATGTTTTCTTCAAAAAACAATGTTGTATTAAAATGGATTTTAAAATGTTTTGAAAATATCTTTTTATAATGCTTCCATTACTAAATGACAAAATCCCTTTGTTTTAATCTACTTATGTTATGCTGTATTGATATCATCCATAAATACCCATATCATTTATCATGGATATGATTATTTCCTAAAAAATATACAATTTTTTATACAGTGTTTAAGTTGAATGATATTTGATAATTTTGGAAAATATTGACAAACCCATATCTATTAATCAATATTGATATTTAATAAGGAACTTAAATTATTTAAATTCTTTGGACATGCACTATTTAGGATTGGGACTAGTTGACGCAAGTCTTATTTGTTAGATACTAGTTAATGTTGGCTCTAGGTGTTGGATACGAGTTAATGAAATCCCCTATATGTGTCAGTTGTCTCATGAGAGGAAAATATTTATCATAAAATCCATTGATTATTTCTCAAAGCAGTATAGATGGTTTTCTACCCATATTTTGAAAATTCTAGTGAATGTTCTAGATGATATAGTTTTTTATATACCCCAGCCTTCACATCCATTAAGAAATAATTTCAGTTATATAGTTTTAGTTATTATTCTTCAATGATATTTTGCATCTTCATATCTAAATATACATTTATTTTATAGTTATATAGATGGAATGTGTTTTGGTTTATTGCATTTCCATATTTTTTTCCTTTTCTAGTTATTTGAATTGATTATGTTTTCTGTTATTATCATTCAATAATTTTTTATGAACATACATTCAATTTTTTGATTACTTGGCATGTGTGTTCTATTATTTATCTTTCTATATTTAATTTTCTCATCGATTTATTATTTCATCCAATATATTTTTCCCTTACTGTGAATTTGATAGAACACTGTTTATGTTTCCTTCCCCTAGAATCCAAGAAGCTTGCTATTAAAGATATTCATATATTTACTAGATGATTATAAGTTATCCACTATGTTATTTACTTACAAATAAGAAAATATTATGTAGTAATTAGTGTATAATTTTGTAATACAATATTAATTTATGTATTTGGATTCCTATAAAAACTAAACTGATTTGTCCTTCAGAGCATGATTCCTTGCAATCATTCTAATGTAATCATTAGAGTACACTTTCACCATGCTATTTGGGGTTGAATCATTATAGTTTGAATTAATTTATGTTTTTCTAGAAATCTTGGGAATTATAATTAGGAAAACATATATTAGAGAACATATCCCTAAGATAAAATTTGATGATATTTATAGAAGAACATCCTATAATTTTTTTAATACATATATAGTATGGGAATTCCTAGAAATAAATCCATGTCTGGATACTACAAGCGGACAGGGGTCCGGCATAGATGTGCCTTGGATTAATAAATCTAACAAGGGGTTCTGATTCTGACTTGAGGTATCCTTGTACACAATAATGGGCCTTACTAAACACTTGTTTTGACACTCCTGGGGGATATTATTATAATAATTGACATTTTATATATAAACCATTATAAAGGATTTGAATAGATAATGAAAATGAATATTCAAGGTTAAACCTAAGGTTTTTTAGATTTATAAATAATTATTTAAGATGTTGATATCTTTTATATGATTATACACTTTTCTCACCATGAGTATTTTTTCTCACAATATTCTTTCTAGATTCAGTCAATGGCTAAAACCTGAAGGATTTATGTTAACATTTAACATGAAGGAAACGATGGTGAAAATGAGAAACCAAATACCATGTTCGTAGGTGTGAAGGATATCATGTTTATGAAATATCATTTTTCCTAATATATGATTAATAATATAGAACATTACTGACTACAGAACCCACCAAAGGAGCGAAACATGGAGGTTGATAAGAGCTCGATTGGTGGAGACCGTAATGAAAAGAAGGCTCGATTTATGGCATGTGAGAAGCGGGGAAGGATGAACCAAATAAAGTATCTCAATGAAATAATGAAATTTATTCTGTGTGGAAAAAAAGGACATAATGCAATGGATTTCGGAGGAAATATGAAGTGTTTGGTGGAAGGAAATGAAGCTCATCATAATAAATATTTTATAATGGATTGATGAATGTGTGGTGAGCCTAGAAATTTCCAAAATCAATGTCTTATTCTAGAGGATAAACTCTATAATAAGGAAGGATCTATGTTGAAATAAGTGGATGATGTACTTTTGTGTTATGTTTTTATTGAAAAACTATGTTAATGTCCTATTTACTGATTAAATATATTTGAAGGATATCCATCATATTAATTTTTTAAATTATATTAATATGGCTCTAGAAAAGGACAATTTATAAACTAGGTGACAACCAATCAAGTATATAAAGTCTATGGGTCTTGAACACAAGTCCAAAATAAGATAAGGGTTTCACAACAACCAATAATATACACAATGTCTAGGTTAATGTTTCCATAATTTTACTTAAAAAATTTGATGAATAAAAGTTAATGAAGAAACTGTGGTGTCACTTTTTAATATTAGATATTAATATATTATCCAGATTTGTTTTTGAAGATTTTTCAAGACATATAGTTTGAATTATCAATCTTTTGTTGGCCCTACGATCCTTAAAATATCCCTTCTAGTGATCCAGGCATAAAAAAATTCATTATTGGTAATTAATTTCTTGTAATAAAGGAATGAATTACAAAATGATTTAAGAATAACCAAAATGTATATTGTTCACATTAAATTAAAACCTATATAGTATGAATTTTCATTATATTTATGGTATGTAAAATAATTTCCCCAAATTAATAAAAATACATAGAAATAAATTTTTGTATTGATACCTTAATTTCTGTTGAACCGATGGTCTCTTAAGTCATCACATATTTACGGATTTGCGACCCTGAACTATCTATTGATAATTTAATTATTTGTTACTAGTGACCTAATAAAATCAATATAATTAATAACTCTTTTCCTTCATGTATGTATCTCTGCATTCCATTGATTTTATCTTATTTAGAGACCTAGTTACATGGTAGTCCATGGGACCTTTGTACATCCTATTATCTCTTTTCCAGAGGATGTTTTACAAACACTTCTCAAAATTTGGGATTTCAACATATAAAATATCAAAAAATATATCACAAAGATCATGTTTAATTTTTTAGGATGAAATTTAATTAAGGTGGAGAGAATATCACACCTTGAAAATCTAAAGTAAGAATGTTTTATTTGATAGAGGGTATCACACGTGACACTAAAAACACAAGGTAAAATTAAATCTAGATACTTTATTATATATTTACTATTTAAAATATATTCTAAATATTTCAATACATGAAATACAAAGTTATAATTCGTCAAATGCAAGATTGACCTTCTTTGATGGCTTGCGTTACACGAAAGACCATGTTTTATCGAACAACAATATTTTTTAAAGGTGGTGACATGAATTGGTTTCCCAATTCATGCAACCTGTGGAATTTATTAATAAACAAAAAGTAGTGTTACAAACATGAGGTGTAAAGAACATACACCAACGGGGAGTTAACGGGGATGCAAAAAAGTTAGGTCAAACAAACCAAAAACCAAAATTAAGACATCCAATATGACCTTCCTTCTAGACAACAGTTGAACCATCCATCTCCAGCTTTCTTAGTCTTCATATTAATAAGTCGATTCAAAAAGGGGCAATGGTCTAGGCCTACCCCATATCCACCATTTGTATCCTCATCCATCAAAATCTTCATCGCAACCCCACAATAGATGTTCCACGACATTTATACCAAGGCTAACCAGCAATACCACCTTCATATGTTTGAAAACTTAATATATAATAACCAACAAGTTGTGCGAGTACATTATCCAAAATATTCAGAATAATTGCCTTAGATAAATCATTATAGCAAGCACAGTTATCAATTTCCCCTGCATCATGTATCTGTAACCCCCCATTTTCACCTTTCATTTGCAATAGAAAGGACATGAAGTTGAAGCAGATGACTGCTGTCTCCAAACAAAACAACTAAACCATATCATAAACAGATCCAAATCAACCTCCCATCAAGAAAACAGGACCATCCAAGGTCTATCTTGATCAGGAATAAAACACTCAAATAGCCAGGAATAAGATCCAGTCAGGAATCAGATAAAACCACACAGCTGAACTTAAAAACCCCAAAATAAGATTCCATGTAATTCATAACTTCAAATATCACTCTTACCAGCCAGAGTGAGAATTAAAATAGAGACTTCAAGAGAGTCCAACTTCAGAATATGCTGCCGCAAGAGTCTCAATGCCATGGATTACATGAATCCAATTCCACCAAAAGGGATCTTAATAGGTCAGAATCAGAATCAAGATTCTTGATTGTGGAAGCAGAACCATAAAATGATAGAGCAGTAGCAAAAACATCCATATAAACCAGATTCATCCAGATGAAATCTACCCTTAGATCCAATGAAAAGAAGAATATGATCCATCCTAGTTGCCAACATTAGAAACCCCATCATAATCAAGCCAGAATACAAGAGGCAGGAATTAGCAACCTAGTCCAGTTGAAACTCAAGAACAACTGGCGAATATACTTCATCAACTCTGTGATGGACTAATGAAGAACATCCTATTCATTGAAGGACATCCGAGCAAGACTAGAACAAGAATTCTTTCTTGATTATGTCATTGAGTATGTCCTGCTTTGCTGCCAAGTATGTGCTCATAGTAATCTCACCTTTCCTAAAATAATTGTATAGATATCATCTTTAAGTATCACTGAAGAATCAAAATCTTCACCAACTGACATAATTGGTTCATCAACCCTTTCAGCTTGTTGTTCCTTCTTTACAGGTTGATTTGTAATAGTGGCAGATACACTCTTTCTAGCAATATGCATGGATGGATTGACAATAGTCCTCTCTACATGAGAAAAAGCCCTATGCTTTTTAGTTTTTTTAGGGGTGGGAGTAATAAACCCATCTACACCCACTATTGATTTCTTACCCTTCCTGGCCATATCCTTTAGGTATTCTTCCTCAATGATAGTAGATTTATCCTCCTCGTCATTTTGAGAGGGACAATTTTTAGATTCATCACACCTCTCCTTTTCTTCATTTTTCTGAGTGTCATCTTTTATTGGCACTTTCGTCATTAACTCAAGTGAGGGTGATGAGATATGATGTGTATTAGCATTCTCCACAGTGGGTGGAGACTCCTTCTCACCCTTATCTAGTGAAATATTTCCATGATCCCCCTGGTTTAGCAAATAATCACAAGGTTTAGGATGCATGTTAGTAGTCTCGGAGACATCATTGGTAATGGGAATCAAAAAGTCCTTAGTAGAGGATTATTTAGGAAGATCCAAGTTAATTTTATCATTTTATTTTTCTACCCAAACTGTTTTGCAGCGAGGTTGAGGTGGTTCAAATTTTTTTGACTCACATTCTTCCAAAGAATGACCCACATTGTACCAGCAGTTACAGTAGGGTGGAACATTTTCTAAAACCACCTCTTGAGTATAACCTTTATCACCATTCTGGAGCCAGAATCTTGAAGGCAATTCTTGTGATATATCAATCTCAGTGCAGATCCTAACATCTGAGGGACGAGAAAAGTTCATGGTGGCAGAATCTAATCTAATCAGAGTTCCAAATAGACTTTCAATGGCAGATAGATCGCTTTTCTTAAAAAGATGCAAAGGCAATCCTGGGAAACCGATCCAAATTGGAACAATAGGGGGATCATAACCTAAATCAAAATCCGGAGACCACTTAAATACCTTTAAAGAAGCCCCCCAAAATGACCATGATCCACAAATCCAAAATCGATAATAATCATTATTCGAGGAGAACCGAAACACAACATACATAGAGTTCAGCAATCCAATATGAAATTTTGTAAAACCTATATTCTCAAGTGTTTTGCGTAAGAAGAACAGAGATGGGAGGTTCTTGGAAAATCTACTGGCAAGAGAAAATCGGAGGTCCGAAGCAAGATTGAGTACCTCTTCTTTGGAGAAAGAAATCACCGATATACCTCTGTGTCTGTAGGATTTTGGAGCAAGAATCCGTTAGGTTTGATAGGAATTAAATGAGAACAATCTATATTTTTCACATAAAAACCAATATTTTTATAAAGGCAATTTTATGGCCTTTTAAAGTATAATCCATTATAAATATGTATATTGACACTTTGATTTATTTAATATTTCAAAATAAACTTCCTATTTAAAATATTAAGACAATAATTATGTTAGGGTGAATTTTTAATATTTTTTTTGAAACATTTCATTTTTAAGGAATAGTTAAAAACATTGAATTTTTGTTGAAAACTAAATTTTAATATAAGTTATTTATAATGTTAAATTAAATTTTTAATTAGTTATTAAGTTTAATTGGATAATAATTTTTTCAAAAAATAAAATTTATTTCATTTGATTAAATTAGAATTTTAAATTGACTTTAAAAATATAAGAAATCTTCATACTTTTTAACCTAAAAACCAGCATTATCGCCTCATATAGGAGGTTAGATTTAAATCAATTTTAGTCAATTCTATGATTTGAATTTGGAAAAATGTATTCCATATTTGGATTCATCATAATTTATGAATTCAGATAATACCAATTTTTTTGACCCTATTGATTAGTGAATGTAATTAAAATTAATTAAAATTATTATAGAAAAAATAGCTTAGTAAATGTCTAAACCTTTATTTTAGGGGACCAAATGAACTATCATACTTTAAAATAACCATTTTATGGATATAATTAGACCATAAACCATAAAATATTTATTTTTTTGTTTTATATACTATTTGAGGTAAAACAATGGTACAACTAACTTCTTATCAAAAATACCATATGATTCCTTTTCCTCTACTATAAAATTCCTCCACCTCTCTCCATTACTAACACATCTCAAACCACTATGGTTTAAACATGATCTGGCCATATATTTTCTCAATATCCCTCCCCTATACCATTTTTCCTCCCATTCGGTAGCAATCCTTCCATGGAATCCTTTGGGTACAAACCAAAATAATTTACTCAATTAAGAGGTAACATCTTCTCTCTAGCTCTCTAGATTCATTTCCATTATCCACGAACTCAAATATATTTATTCCATGATTATATAAAAACCCCAGTATCCTAAATTTACAAGTATGTTTTTATGAATTGTTATATACTTACACCAACACACAACTCCATCTAATGTGTAACGAACACACAATTATTGTGTACAATGAACTACTACCAAATGAAACGATGATTGCTCAGTTTTCCATTACCAACACTCATGGTGTCCATTATGATGGAAAATTAGTATATATATGATATATATCATTTTTATTATGTATTTATAATAATTAAATCCTTTTTTAACACATAACATTAATACGAACTATTTTACATTAATACAATAACATCGTTTAAGGAGGTGTGGACTATTTCCCCCTCAAAGCGATGTGACTCGTTCCGAGGATACCATGAACATATAAAGGTTATATTAAATTAAAAAAATGTGACATAAATAAAATATATATTATATTCATGACAAAATTACTTTTATATGTATATATAGAGATATATATCAATTTGTTTATTGCCATTTCACACCCATAAAAAAGCCATAACTTTATTCATGGTTGTGCAGACTACCACCTCCTCGATATGATGTGATTACTTTTTCATCACAATAAATATATATAAAAATATATATGAATAAATATATATTATTTATAATATAATTATCATTTTAAAGATATATGGTGTTACATACCTTCTTTATGTAATGATCATTGAAAAATAAAAATGTAACTCAAGCGTACGTACGACCCACCATCTTTAAGATAGTAACATTGGTTCATTTTTCATAAACATATTTAATTATTGATCATAAAATTAAATTTTTTTTATAAATATGATAATTATATCATTATTATTATTCTATAGATATTATTTAATAAACCATTTGACTACAGTGGACCTACTAATTTTATTTTTGACATATAATCTGAATTTAGTCAAAACACCCTACGTAAACATAATTGTTTAAGTAGTTGTATGAAATATATTAAAGAGGTAAATAAAAATAATGATAAACATAAAAAATTTCATCAATATATTTTAAAATTAATTTAATTTTATTATAAAAAATTTTAAAGAATGTTCACCATAAATAAAATTCACGGTAGTGGATTTCGTCTCAATTTAAAATCCATTGAGACTAATTTTTTTTATTATGAACCATGTTTCCTTTATATGGTGTATATTTTACCAGTTTACAAGATTTCTCATGAATCTCAATACTCTCATGATATTGTAAAAATAATTAATTTTATTCATTCATGAGCATAATAATTTAAAATGTTTCAAAGTGGTATGAGACACTTTGGAATGTCAAAAGATTATTTTCCTAAAGGATTATTTTACTGATCAATCATTTCCATTTGAGGAAAATATATGACTATTGTTCAATAACCATTTCATATTCTATCATATAGATATTCATCAAATTTTTTAAGTGTTATTTCCATTTTTATACTCTTTGGTACTCATAATGTTTTTCAGAAAACATGAATTTAAATATCTCTTAATTCAGAGAACCTATTTTCTTCAAAAAACCATGTTTTATTAAAATGTTTTGAACAATGTTTTAAAAATATATTCTTATAATTATTCCATTAATCAAATAAAACAACCCTATATTTAACCCTACTTTTGTTATGTTGTATTGAAACCCTCTTTAATCATCCTATAGATATATTATGATTGATTTTTTCAAGAATAATATTCACATTCGTTTCATTTATTTATCTTTGTCCCCTTAAAATATTAAATTTCCTAGGATCATTTGACATTGAATTTCCCATAAATTTCTATATAATTAATCATGTATATGATTATTTCCTAAACTGTATACCATTTTTCATATGGTTTTTACTTTTAATGCTATTGGATTATTTTGGAAATTATTGGTAATCATGTATCCTTTATTCAATATATATATTTTATACAAAAATTAGATTATTTAAAGGATTTGGAAATGCACTATATATATTGTTTACTAGTTAATAAAAGACCTACGATGTAGAGGCTTGTTAATGCAATATCTATGGGTTGCGGACCAATTAATGAAATACCCTCGATGCATTGGTAGTCTCATGAGATTAAATTTGTCAGTGAAAAACCCTTATAGTTTGTTTCCAAGAAGTAAAGATGAGTTTATACCCATAATTGAAACTATCTTGTGAAAGGTCTAGTTGGCTTATAATTTCATGTGCCTCAGACTTGACTCCCATTAATAAATCATTTCTCTTAGTTAATCTTAGTTATTATTCATCTTTGAGATTTTTCATTGACAAATCTATAGATACATTTCATTTCCAGTAATTTAGATGCCTTGTGTTTTAGTTTATTACCATTAAATATTTCTTTTTTCCTTATATAGTTATTTTAAGGACTTGTGTTTTTATATATTAACATTAATTATTTTTAACACACTTCCATTCATGTTATTGATTACATGGAATGTCTGTTCAGTTATTTACCTTTCCATATTTACTATTCTCATTAATTCACAATTACATATACTATATTTTACCCTTAATAATAATTTTACCTCATCAATATTAGGTTTATTTCCCCAAAAATCCAATAAGATTAATATGAAAGATATTCAATGATATAATAGATCGATTAGAGATATCCTCAAAGTTATTTATTTGGAAGGAAGAAATAAATTATATTGTAATTGGTGTATTATTTTGTAATACAATACTAATTTATATATATGGTTTACCAAAAAACTAAACATATCAATACATTGTGAATTTATTCCTTGTAATTATGCTAATATAATTAGTAGCATACACCATATCTGGAATATATGGGCTCATTTTAATTCAAAATAGATGGAAATATTTAGTGTTATTCAAGCCAATTGGATTTAAATAACTATTGAGTATCATTATAAATTATTATATAACCATCAAATAGTTATCACATGTTTAGTATAAATATAGGGATTTAAAAAAACCAATTGACAAATTTAAAAGAAGGGAGGCCCTCATCTAGTAGGATCACACTCTATGAAGCCCATTTATTAATGATTCTAAGGGAGATATAATTTTTTTTCTTTGACCCACTCAAAACAAAACTTATCTCTATCAACTTAAGAATAAGAAAAACCATTAATGGTAGATGTTAATGAGTTTCATGATAATGAACCAATCAATGTTCGTTGAACCACAACATTAACAACCCACCATAACACATATTACTCTTAGGGTAACATCTACCAAAATAAAGGGATACGATTCAGTACAATATTTATATGAATATGTACTTTTATTGTATATAATAATGAATATATTTTCGGCCTATTATTGTTACATTGTAAGTTATTTTAATTTTGATACAATAAGACACAAATTATATTTTTGGATAATATTCCAATTCAATTCATTAATCTATGAATTAATGGACTTTGGAAATAAATTATATTTTAATATTATGAAATAATTTTTATCATATATAAATGATCATACATGTCTTAAGAAGTCAAATGTAATTTTGATAAGTGTATCAAAATTGTTATTATCATAAAAAAACAATCATTTATTAAAATATATTTATTTCATTTAAAAAATATAAATTAAAATATTTATAAAATTATTTAGATAAAATGAATATTATTTTTGGAATTATAATATCAATATTATCCAATGGATAATTTTTTATAATTTTTTGAGTCATTATAATTTTCTTGTAAAAATAAAATATCATATAAAAATAATTTGTCTTTTATGACATGATGATGTCCCAAAAAAGATTTAATAATTATTATAAGTTGGATAAATGACAATATATATGCTTTATATTTAAAATAATGTTATTTTATGTTTATTTTATTTATTTTATAAAGACATTATGAATCCTATAAAACTTATAATATATTTTTTGGTTTCAAAATCTGTTCTTTAAGAGTGTGACTCACCTCCACATAAGCAAGGAAATAATTTTAATAGAATAGGCACTTCCCCTTTACAAATAGTGAGAACAACTCCCTTTTGGATGAAACGATGATAAAAACAATGGGATGATTTCTAGTTTTGAATATTATATTATAAAGAGTCCAAAACCTAAATATTAATAAAATGAATCTCTTTTCTTATATAAACCCACACAATCTCATTTATATTCCCTAAATATAAACTTAGGAAGTCCATTATCTAACCATCAATATCTAGAGTCATCCCAAGTCATCCAAGCACTCATGAAGCCCCTCCTAATTTTTTGATGTGACACAATAAGGTTAGGAATCCTCAACTTCCTCCACTTATTTCAATTCAAGCACCTTACCTGAAATTTATCTTTCTAATAGAAATTTTTAATGATTTGATTTATTTATTAACATACCCTAATTTATAATGGGTGTTATTTTAATTATGTATCATTTATTCTCTCTGAACATTAACTTCACTTAAGCTGTTTCTATGCCAAAATTCCATATGGAATCTTTGTTTTCTCATTTCTATTCTAGAACACCTTTAAATTTATATTTATTAAAATCTATTTGATTTTGTTGGGATATGTTCTTATATATTACCCTTACATTAAATTTAATGTATCTATTATTAGATCCCCCTTTCACTCTCATTAATCCTCCCATTATCCATTATGTACACCAGTTACCATGATGATGTGTAGTAATGGATCTTTTCTTTTTTCCCATTTATTCAAGTATCTCTTTTACCTTATGTCGGATATATTCATTTGATTATGATAGAATATGTTATTATATATCCCCCTTACAGTCCAATTCTTTTACAACTAATTTTACACTCATTTCTCTCTCATCAATCCCTTTTATGAATTTTTATTTAACAATGATATGGTGCTGAAATTTAATTGTATGTTTCTATGCCAAAACCTTTGTGTAGTGAATACCATACCCATTTATCTATCAAGGGTACTGATATTTATAAAAATATACATATTTAGTGTGGAATTTCATGTATTTATTCTACATTTCATGATTTTGGGTATATTATTATGTTGAATGAATCCAAGTTGTATGATCTATGTTTCATGCTTAAGCATGAGAAAGAAATTAATATAATGAGTGAGACCATATAATTGTTCAATTCATTGGGAAATGTTTAGTATCATGATATTTCAGGTTGGGACATTGAGTAAACTTGATACCTTTATTGTTCTTTTTCTACCATGATGTCTTGGTAGGTTTATCATTGACCTATGTTTATTATTTAGTGTTTTAATTTTTTCCCACATTACCCATTATATGATTATCATGATATATAATTTCTAATTGTTCTGGTTCATGATTCATAAACTTTTTATTCTCCATTAATATGACTATTGTCTAAAATTTATGACCTTTTTCCATGTTTATTCCCTTAGCGGGATTTATAGCTCACCACATCCTCTTGTATGTCCATAGGGTATCCCATACTGTTTTATGTCTGAAGGAATATTTTTATCGTGATAAAGAGGATTTCAATAAAAAAAATTATTACTTGTTTTATGTGGTTATTTAATGTACCTAATTCCCAAATACACTAGACTTATTGATCATCTAAGTTGTATTATGCGTTTTCTAATGTAAAAAATAAATAATATATGTGAAATAAAGACCAGAGTTGTCATAAATAGAAAACTCTAGAGAACTATATAGAGATAATAGAAAGTGTATAAAAACAGTCCTATTTTTTTGGCAAGTATCAATTAAGTGGTCTATCAAAAATTAAATTCATTTCTAGATACTACAAGTGGACATGGTTCTGGAACAATTATTCCTATGTATAACAACTCTGACATGGTGTACTAGACTAGAATTAGTGTAACCAATTACAAGAAAACATGACTTACTACATACTTGGTTTGACCCACATATAGGATATGATTTGCTAAATTCAAAATCTCATTACAAACAATTATTAAGGGAAAAAATGAAAATAATAATATATGGTTGGAAATAGATCATGGATAACATAGATTGAAGCCTATAAATTCATAAGTTAAGGAATTAAATGTATGTTATAGGTTATATTTTTAATACCATTAAATTCCATTTTAAGTGATTAATACTTTAAAAATAATAATCCCTAATTTTCCATTTAAGGATGTATATAGAATTTGGTAAACAATCATTATGATAAGAAATGTGATGATAACCCCAACAAGATACCCAACCTGATTTGAGGAGGAATCACAAAATTTATGATGATACTCTCTCATTTGACATATGGTTCACATAGAAACCTCAATAACGAGGAGATCCTATATCCCTAGAGAATAAAAATGCTACAATTGAAACCAATATGAGACAAAGGCCTGAATATTTCAATTGATCATCTAATCCATCTATCATTTAAAAATGGATCAAATCAATTGAAAATTTATTATCCATCCTTCAATTTTTTGAGGAAGAGAAGGTTATAGTACCCATTTATGAAATGGTGGGAGATGATGGAAAAAAGTGGACTTGATCAAGAATATAAAGTCTAAGGAAGAGATCAAACTGATGGGGTGGAAGGAATTTCAATAAATTCGTTCTGATAAATATTTACCCCATGCTCTATAAATTAAAATATAATGGGATTTCATTATCCTCATGCAATGAAGATTATGAATTTATTCAGGAATATGAGGAAAAAATCCCAAGACTGTGATGGTACACCTTTAGTTATGTCGTTACTCATAAATTCATGGTTGGGCACTTCATTGGTGGGGTAAAGCCCAGTATATGAAAATCCATGGAAATAAGTGAATTTGATAGATATGAAGAAACGACCCAATGTTCCCTCAATGTTGAAAATGGAGGCCGATGAATATCAATGGTATCATAGGGATAAGAAGCATAAAGTGGAGTTTAATTATAGAGTTATGATGGATAAATATAATGGTTCTAAGAAATTTCAACCTCCCACATGTCAGATGAGTGTAATGAAGTGCACTACAATTTGCCTTAGTGGGTAGAGGAACTGATTTAGGTTCAGGAAAGATGAACCCCATGATAGTGATTACCGATAGGAGAAACCCACTAATGCGGTGGAGGAATGGAATGCTGCAGTCTACCATCAATACATTTTTTATTGCTTCAACTTCAAGGAACCATGGGACTTTTCAAATCAATGCACTAATTGATTGGATTTTGGAGAAAACCACTAACCTCTAAGAATAAAGGGAGATCATTTACCATCACAACTGGTGAGGTGGATCCCAAAAATGAAGTGGTGGTAGGTGTGCTAGTTATTCATTCATGAATAACGAACAAACATTTTTTATTCTGGTTCCTCAAATTCCTTCATATCAGGAATGTTCAGTAGAACTATTCAAACACGACCACAAAGCATGGAAGATGAGTTATCAGTTAAATTGATGAATGATAAAAATATTTAATCCGAAGAATATAACATGCCCCATGTCAAAATTTGTTCGATGAACATCCCAACAATACTTTTAATACTTATGTTGAATTTGATGCAATTATGGGTACATATTGGATTTCACAAAACAATGAAAACATAAATTTACATAATAAAGAAAAAATATCTATATTTTGAATTGACCCATGAATTTATCCATGTTTAAGGAGGAGGATGAATATTTTTGAGCACTAAAATCTCAAGGAAGGATATTATTACCCTTTGAGAAAGCATATCATGATCAAATAATTGAGTCTCAACAAAGAACCATCTTCGAAGACGTGAATATTTTTGGGGAATGAATAGATGTCTTTACCAAAGAATTTCATGGTCTTCCACCTAGCTGAGAGGTTGAATTTTCAATAATGATTATAGCCGGCGTATTACCATTATCCAGTACTCTATATAGATTGGATTTTGTGGAACTTGAGGTGCTGATGAAAAAACAATAGGGGCATCTTGATAATGGGTTCATATGCCCAAGTGCCTCACCATAGGGTAAAAAAATTCTACTAATCAGGGATAATTATGGGTCAATGCACCATATCATTGATTTTTGTGACCTAAAAAAGATCATGATAAAGAACAAGTATCTTATGCGATAAATTAAATAATTATTTGTTCAGCTACATGGCGTACAATAAGTATCCAAGGTGGATATGTGGTTTGGATATTACCATGTTAGGGTGAAAGGAGGATATCCCCAAGACTAATTTTCTTACAATGTATGGGAACTATGAGTTTATAGTAATACCATAAAAACTCACTAATTCTATAGAAATATTCATGTACTTGATGAATAAAGTATTTAGCGAATATATAAAAAGAATTAGAAGTATTTATAGATGATATTAAAATATTCTATAAAAACAATGATGAGTATAATGAACATATGAGAACATTGATAATGACTATGAGAAAGAATAATATTTACTCCAATTATAGAAAATGAAAGTTCTTGTTAAAGGAATCATATGTTTAAGTCATATCATCACATGAAATGTGGCAATTATTGACCCTTAAAAGATTTAATAAATTTAAGGATGACTATGTCCAACATCTATGAGGGATATCCATAGTTTCCTTCGATTATATGTGTATTATCATCATTTTTGATAAATTACTAACAATTTTAATACACTATAACCATGATAACAGAAAAGGGAGCCGTTTTTTCATTGAATGATGAATGAGAAGAGATTTTGAAGGAGTTGAAATAGAGGTGTATCACTAAACATGGGATCACACTACCCACAAGTTGATATCATTTCATGTTATTAAATAATTCATTGAAGAATAGACTGGGATGTATGTTACTGAAGAATGATAAACACATATCCTTTGATGTACGGAAGTTTAATTTTCATGAATAGGTCTATAGAACTCATGATATACAGTTAGATATAGTAATATCATCTTAAAAAATATGGTATCATTTTATTTTATGGTATATCTGTGAAATATAAAGAGATCAAAAAATCCTCAAGAATATATTCCCACAAAAAGAGATTAATATGAGAAAACAAATATTGTTAGGTATCTTCAAGGTCTATGACTGGTCAATACACTACCATCTTATAAAAGTGAATAATGAGGAAGATAATATAAGTAAAAAGGACCCAAATGTTTTACAATTTATGAAAATCGAGAAGGATTTGATATTTTTAAACAATAATAGGATAGGAATGTGAATAGAAAAGTAAAGAACAACATTAATCGTTTCACAAATGATTACTCAACCATCTATTTCTCAAAACATAATGGATTCTCAAAGGAATTATTCTTGATTTTATATGAATGTGGAAATTATAAGAAATGTGAAATCTGCATAGTTCAATGTTAATTAAGAAAGATTTGGGAGATTTGGGTCAAGACTATGTGTACCACGAAATCATATGATAAAGAAGAAGTTATTGGATGATACACATAGCCCAACCTTATATATCCACCTTGTAAGCACAAAGATGTATCATGATCTATGAGAACACTATTTTTGGGAAAATAGGAAGAATGAGATAGAAAAATATACATCAAGATGTCTTGTATTATATCATGTTAAATTATAAAGGAAAAAAATCCAAAGTGATGATTCATCCATTACAAATAACTACATCGAAATGGGAAAAACACCATGGAATTTGTCACTGAACATCGAAATACTTCTAGGGAAAACAATTTTATATGGGTTATTATGGATCAACAAACAAATAAAACTCAATTTATTACAATTTGTGATGATTTTTCACTCGATCCACTTATAGATATTAATAATAGAAGGGATAAGTTTGTATTGTGTACCACTAGCAACATTATCCATTTGATATCAGAGATTTACCTCTAGGTTTTGTAAAATTCTTTAACAAGCTATAAAAATTGAGTTTACCTTCAAAAAAAATTATTACACTCATAATGATGGCCTATATGAGATGAATATTCAGACAATAGAATACAAGTAGTGATCCTGTTTTATGGACTTTAAAGGAAAAATAGACTAATATCTACCTCTGGTTTAGTTACCAAAAAAAATTGTCTCCACTGAAGCATTAAAATTGACCATCATTAAACCTCTTAAGGGAAGAGGTGTATAAAACATGCATTTTGCAATGAATTTGGGGAATGAATATTACTAGGTCTTAAAATGTTCTAGGAATTGGTAGAAAAGGTTAAGACTATTTAGCAGCACGTCGTGGCTCCTCAAAGTTTACAGAAGAGTTATGATAAAAATATTCAATGAGCCCTAAAGTTTGATTTTGGAGACATAATGTTATTTTCTATATATCCAAGGAATAAAGTGATAAAAATAGGGAAGAATAGAAAGCACAGTCCAAGATACATTGACACCTTTGAGATCCTTGATTTCATCAAACTGGTGGATAGTTTAATAGCACTATTACTTAACCAATATGAAGTGCATGATTTATTACATTTATCCTTATTGAGAAAGTACATACCAAAACCCTCACATGTAATCATTCCATAGGTGGTACCATTATATAATTACCATTATTGCGAGGAGATGTTGGCAAAAATCTTAGATCACTGAGAAAAATTTATCCGAAATAAGACAATTCAACTTGTCAAGTTCTTGTGGAGAAACCACATGATTGAAGAAGAGATGAGGGAACCATGGGAGGTGATGAAATAAATTTACCCTCATATGTTTTTTGGGAAATGAAAATTTATATGGAGAAATTTTTTAAGGGTAATGATCGTAATGACCCGAGATATTATAAATAAAATAAATATTTTTATTAAATTAAGTGTCATATTAGGTAATATGGTTATAAAAACAATGTGAACTTACTTTTTATTATTATATCAGATTGGATTTTAAATTTCCTTAAGTATCATTATAATTGATGATATGGACATTGAAAAGTGATCACATGACTAGGAAAAATATAGTGTTTTATCAAATCCAATTGACATAGACATAAGAAGTGATAACCTCAATTAGAAGGATCATGCCCTATGATTCCCATTTATCAGAGCTTCCAAGGGTCATTGAATAAGTAAATATTTTCCATGAATAAGGCCATGTTGATATCCAGAAACTTATGCATGAGAGAAACTATTTATGGGAGAAGTTCAAGCTCATCGAGATCACGACCCAAACGATGATCACTGAACAACCCCACGAAAGTCCCACAATCACACACCTTACCCTTATGGGCGTTTGATGGTATATTAAATGGATTTGTATCATGAATCTAGAAATACTACTATGAACATCATTTTATATAAAATAATTAATATATTTTATTCTATTATTGTTACGTTATAATTTTTCTATTTTGATTAAATATTCTATAAAAAACATTTTTTATTATTCAAATTCAATTACTGTTTTTTGATGAATTAATTAGTTATTAAATATATAATATTTTATTAAATTATTATTATTAAAATATTTACTAAATATAAATGATCATATAGTTTCTTTGAATTCAATTGTACTATTTTTAAGGGTTTGAAAAAAGTTATTGTAAAAAAAACATAAGTTCTTAATAAATATGGATATTTTATTTTAAAAATAAAAAATCACATATTTAGATAATTATTAAGATAAAATTAATATTGTTTTTTGGAATTAGATCCAAAAAATTATAAAATGATGATTTTTTAAACTTTTTGAGACATTCAATTTTTCTAGTAAAAAATAAATACGCTATAAATATACTTTCTGTTTTATGACATCATAATTACTAAAAACTGGTGTAATAAATACATTAAAAGGCATCAGCTACATAATATATGTTATCTATTGAAAATAATAGTGTTTTATTTTATTTTATTAATTTTATAAATAAATTATGAATCCTCCAACACCATTAATATATTTAAACATTTTAAAACCATTTCATTAAGTGTATAACTCACTTCCATATGAGAAAGGGGATTATTTTATTATGGTAATACTTTTTACTTATAAAAAAATTTAACCAATCAAATTTGGTCAAAAACATGGGAGAAACCATGGTATGTTTTGTGGTTTTAGTGATTTTATTATGTAGAATCCAAAAACATAATAATAAATAAATCCCCCACTTTTACTATATAAACTCACTGAAAATTTTGTTTCTTTTCATTCAAACTCCTTGTATCATTTACATACTCTTCCCACCAATCTCCATAGTCTTCCCGTGGTTAAAAACTCTCTCATGAACCCCATCTAAAGAATATTACGTGACACACTTAAGTAAGGGATTTCTCACTTCTCATTTCAATTCAAGAACCTCTTATATGTTATGTTTCTCAATTAAAATTCTTTTATATTGGTATATGTTACTACATATCCTTGGTATTTTCAATTTTATTTTTATATTATGAGACACCCCTTTAACTATCATTAATCCCTCCATTAAATATTTATGTACCCCTATTACGATGTAAAAATTTAGTAAGGGATCCTCACACTCTTTTCTTTATTCATGATTCCTTATTATCTTATGCCTTCTTTTCCAATTACAACTATTTTTATAAGTCTTTGAATTTTCCTATGGCTTTATATTTGATGTAAAAATTATGTGAAAACCCCTTAACTATCACCAACCCATAATATGAATTTTTATGTGACGTCGTTATACTATGGAAATTTCATAGCGATTTCAATGAAAAAATAAATGTTTAGTGAATTACTTAACCATTTCATATCAATGGTGCTCACCATTATACACATATAATTATTTTACATGGTACAAAAATGTATTTATTACATAATCTTGATAATGGAATAAATGATGATGAAAAATGAATCCATGTTATATCATCTATGCGACACACATAATCATGAGAATGAAATGAATGTGATAGGTGTACCCAGAATTATATAACACTCTAATGAATTGGTTGATGTTTATTATTTTAAGACATCATGTTAGGGAAAAGATTAAACCTGGTTCTTTTATGTTACTTCTTTCTCCATGATTACTTGGAGGCTTATCCTTGACATATGTTTATTATGCAGTGTTTTATGTTGTTGACACATTTCTCATGTTATGATTATAATTATATACCATGTCCCATTGGTTATGTATATGATTCCTATCACTTTTATTTCCCATTGATATTTCTATGGTCAAACATGTATCACCTTATTCTGTGTTTATTTCCATTATAGGATTTTTATCTCACTATATTCTAAAGTTTATCTCCATGTTATCTCATAAAAATATTAAGGTCTTGGAGTTTTAGAATCATGTTAAGGATTTTTTCAATAGTGTGGGTGTATCCAATGTCAAATATGTTATTCTATATACCTAATTCCCAAATAGAATATACTTCTTGATCTTCTGGGTTATATTATTTTTTCTTTTATGCTATAAATCATGAATAAATGTGAAATACAGAAATAGGTGTTATACCTATTATGCCATTTGTGTCTACCAAAACTAACCAAAATCTCTCCCAAAATCCATAAACCAGTTATATATATCATTATCTTCTAAAATTAAATACACAAGGGTCTTTAATAAGAGATTTTATGAAATATTTTCTACGTATACAGAATTGTCTCCACTAAGCTTCTTTTTTGTTTATTTTTTATCTTAAAATATTCATACATGTTTTAATAACTATAATATAAACAAAATAGTTATTACAATATATTAAGATGTTATTATATTAATTTTATAACCAATATCCATCTTTTCTTTTACCAAATGAAAACAAAACCATCCATTTTTTGAACAAGAGACTACCACTTCACGAACTGATTGTGTTTGTTTTTCAACCCCACCTCTCACATATGGAAATAATAATTGATTTAATGTATATAGATATATATCGATATATATATGAAATTTAGGAAATTATTATTATTATATAATTATAATATCACATCAACCTTCTTACCATCCAATCCGTTGAAAAATGATAACATCACGCATGAATACGTGTGGACTACCACCTCAACGAAGAAATGTAATACATTTTTATTTTTTATTTTATCATGGATTGTAATAAGGATAGTTCTAAGGAATATATATGATATATATATAATGATTAGTATTTTTAAAATGTGATATATTCATTAAATTTATTTTATTCTACCCGTCATGAAAATGGATATGTCATTCATGTGTATGTGAGACATACCATCTCCTTGAAGGGTGTAATTAATTTTTTTAACAATTTTTTATATATTACTATCAATAAATATTTAAATATTATATATGATAGTTATATAATGTTTAATATTATGTATATGATGAAACCATGATCCAAATAAAAGGACAGAAAATACCAATCCAAAACATATATGAAAAACAAATTATTTATTTCCCAAAATGTGATTCTAACAAAGAATTGTTAATAAAAGGGTAATAACATTTCATAAGTATATAATATTTGATATGATATATATTTTTATGTTTCTTGAATAGATTTCTCATAACCCTATATTTTTCATATTTGAGTTTCAAATGTGTATAAAAAAATCAAGACTTTAGGTAAGGAATTTTTTTTCCCTTTTATTTCTAGGAGACATAATCCATATTCACCACACTTTTCATTGGTGTGGTGTATATATTAAAAATTTTAAATTTTATATTTTGAATATATTTAATGTATGGGTATTTATTGTTTCATTGTTTTATTGGGATTATTATTCAGATCTTTCCAATGTTATAAGGGATTTTTATTTCAATTTTTTTCCCATAGGACACATGTCATATTCACCACATTATGTGTTTGTGGTGTATATACGTCCGATAAAAGTATTTTATGATTCACATAGTGAAAAATATGGGATTTAAATATCCATATATAGTTATTTCATTCATGGGTATTAAAATTCAATAGATACCAAAGAGGAAATATTTTTATGATATAATCACATTGATGAAGGATATTGTTTACGATTATTCTTTTAATGAAGAAAAATTATGATATTTATACTAGGAATATCAATTTTATTAATATACAATGATTATTCATATATAATACATTATTTACATCCATTTCCCCTCTTTATGGACTAAATATATGAATGTAAGGATTTTGTGAAAAATTATACAATTTCTCCCCCTAGTCAAGAATCCTTCTTTATCATGTCCATGATTTCTAAAAAAGTTTTAATTAATGTTTTTTGATTATATAATATTATTTAATAAATATTTACTCATGGTTTAAATTTTACAAAAATTGTTTAAAAGGAATATTCTTGTTATATTTTGAACATGGTACTTCTGACTTTTTAAAAAAATGTGCAACGAATATATTTTTGTACTGTATATGGAATGCACTAGATTTTCCACCATAATATATACTACATTATTTTAAATTATTTTAAAATTTTAATAGTTTATTTTCAATTAATATGCTATTTTTTCAATATTTAATAATTTTTTATATTTTAAATAATTGATTTAAAAATGGAAAGGATTTATTCCAGAAGATGTTTTTAAATATATTTTTGATTAATTTCAATTAATAAATAAAAATAGAATTTGGTGTTTCTTATGTTTTATTGGGAATATGATCTTATGTTATCATCATTTTTCCTTCTCTAGTTGGTTTATTATTATGATGAAAAGATATTTATAAAATCCATTTCTTTATCGTGGGTTATACTATATTGAAATAGTTTTGAACACTTCTACCTTTTCATCAGTTATTATATGATAAATGTTTTATTATATTTTGGGATTCAAATGTATAGATTATCTCTTGTGTAGGAACTATGTCTCCCTAAAATTAATTGGTTAATTATAAATTCTCAATGATCTGAAAGGGTCCTCATTATGTTATCCTAAGACTGATAAAGATGGTACATGAGAGGTTATACCTACCCCAATATATTAGGGTACATGGGAGGCTATTCCATGACCAAACAACGTACACCATAGGTTACCCCTTTCCCAAAATAAGGAACATAGGAAGTTATACCAAGCCCAACCATGGTATGTAGGCGGTATTCCCAATCCTGACATGCTATTAATGTCTTTATGTGTAGCCATGATAAAAGGTTTTATATGGTTATGTGTAGGTGAAAAATATATTTCATATGCCAATGTTATATAGTTACGTGGCTTGTTATCCCAAAAATCTTTTTATTCTTCCAATTTCATGAACTAAATATATATATTACATGACTCAAGTTTAAGACATGTGATATGCATGGTATAGTTTTTAAATGATATTCTAATGAAATAATACATATAAGATCATGTTGTGTTGATATCTTCATTTTTTATCCTTACTGAGCATTTTATGTCACCCTTTTTATGTTTCCTTTCCCTATTTTTTGAATAAAGGTATTATGTTTTATATGCCTATGAAGGGTTATAGTTATTAAAAATATAGTTGAGGATGAGGTAGTTCACATATGAACTAGCTGATTTTGTGTCCATGTTTCTAAAGGAACAATGTCTAAGTGATTATGGAATGGAATCTTATGTTATATAATGAATATTCACATATTAATATGTAATCTATAAGAATGAAATGTTTGTCTTGAAATATGTATTGAGTTGAGAATGATTCCCAATATGTGTTATCGAGTATAACAAGTAGGAACATTATTTTACTTGTATTTTATTTAGATAATCACATTGAGTGTTAGCTCGTTGATATGTGATGAAAATAGTGGGAATGGAATAAAGTCTATCATTAAAGGAAATGATTTTTCATGTACTAAACAATGTAGACATAGATGTGGTTATGAGTGTGGTGAGAGTTAGGGTGGAACCCAGTGACATAGAATTGTATAAGATGGTGGATAAGAGGTTTCTAAGAATAATACAGGAGCTGTTGATAGTTTTTAAGTAGAGTCCTAAGGGAACACTAGTTTGATGAGACTTATATTCCCTAAATCATGGTAAATCTAGTTTTAATAATTGATTCATAGGATAGTTAGTTGGTTTTTAGAGTATGGGTGGTATGATATTATATTCTTGTCTCATTTTAAAGTAATAACGGGTGACCCAAGATATCATTTCATAGGACCTATTTAATTTTAAATCTATGATGTCCATGAGTGGGTGAGGAGAAAAAGAGTTTTATGTTTTCTTATGGGCCTTTTCATTAAGGTATTTTAGGATTCTCGATCAAAATGATTGGGGAATGTATGATTAATAATTTACCTTTTGAGGACTCACTCAAATAGTGGGGTGATTAAGGTTATTTGTTGGGGAGTGCACCGATGAATGGTTTGGAATGGTGACCTTCATTTCAGATGAATTTTAATAGATGTAATAGGTGGTGTTTTTATGATTTTTTGAAAATCAATATTTGATGTTATGTTATGGATTATGTATCAGAAATCCTGGACATGATAATCAATCTATCCAATGAATTATGAGGTATGGGTTTATATGATCATGAATTTTTTATTTTGATATAGTGATAAGGATACTCTTCTTGTGGGGATTATCAGAACATTCATAGTGATACAACCCTTTGTGGTTAGGGTGGATGATATAGTTGTAACCACATAAAAAGGTTTCATGGACTTATGAGGATGTGTTTTTATAATCTATTCTGATTGTGGTAGATAAATTGATTAGAATTACGAGTTATGTGTTGAGTTTTATGGTGGGGAAAACCTTTAACCTTCTAATGAACTGTGGGTGAATCTTTCACATCTCAGGATGGACAGGTGCATTCAAGAACTGTATTGGTGGTTTTTTATATGTAGAATGTTATAGCATAAACACTGAGGAGTTTTATGACTCATGTTTCATGTTTTTAAAGGAAATTAGTTTGTCATTTTGGATTAGAACATTCCAATTCAGTTATGAAGGTAAAACTTGGAAGTGTCAATGTTTGTGGATGGATGTCATGCGATACTTCTCAGGAATGAAAAGTTCTATATTTGGGTGGTTTTAAATACCCCCACTCTTATATCTGGTGATATTTCTAGTAATGTTTATTTTTTTTCAAATAATCATGGGGTTCAAATGTTTTTTCTCTTTAGAATATGATATTAGAAAAATATTTCGACCAATATGTTGGTCCTAGAATAGGTTTTTTACCATAATATGGGGATATGGTCGAAATCTCAGACATTCAAATTTATATGGAATATTCAAAAATTAATTGTGTAATTATTAAAATATTCATGAACATTTCATAAATGATATATTTTTAATGGTTCATTGGAATGATATTCTGGCTTCGTTATTGAGACTAAAATGGGGATGTGGGTTCTAATGAAGGCATAACCTCAGGTTGGGTGTTAGAGATGGGATCATGACCCATTTTCTTTTCATTTAATTTTCATTTTTTATTCCCCATTTCATATTACATTTTCATTTCTCATCTCCGCCATTAGATTCTCATTCATGCCTCCCTGAGGGATTCTCCTCATAAAATCTATATTTAAGAGGGAGTGGGAAAGAGGGAGAGGGGTAGAATGAAGGGAGGTTCTACCACAGAGCTCAGAAGGACATAGTTCAAGCTATTACATCTACAGAGCATGGATTAGACCAGAGATATGAAAATTTTTACTTTGAGGATGGTTTGTTATGTTTTCTCCATTATACTTATATAAAAGTTTTTTAAAGTTCTATTCTATTTATTGAACTACTGGGGCCCCTACAGGGTCAATGTATGATTATTTTGATAAAAAGGGGGTTTCAAAATGCTCATCGGGGATTCTTGTTTCAAAAAACTAATCCCACGATGTCTGGTTTCAAGAACACACATTTTTTATTCTTCATGTTTGGTTATTATTGAGATTTTGGGATTACATGATGTGTAGTATATGTACATACTATATACAGAACTCTGGGGGTAATGGTTGAGTACCTGGACAAGCACCTCTTATAGAGGGGATATATCCATTATGTAGTACACAAACAGACCCCAAGTGTTCCCCACATAATGTAAAAGTACACACTGGGGGAGGTAGTTACACAGAAGCCATGTTTAATGCATGGCCTAATGCCGATGTGAGGTACATGACATGTGGGTTCGATGCACACCTTGTAGTTGGTGATGGAATCCCAATGTATTGTTTTGTACAAGGAAAATGTGGGGATTTGGGATTACACACCGTGTACTCAAGGTACAAACCGTATAATCATCTTTTGTTACTCCATTGAGGGGTTTGGGGTACTTTCACAATGATCTAGGAAATTGTCTCAATATGAGTAAATTCTATTTAAATTTATATATAGAGTGTACCGATGAGATCCACTAGGTTTTTTAAGGGTATTTTGATATGATTTAGGTCTTGTGTGTTTTTCTAGAGAGGTCATTCCTCAAATAATTTAATATAGTGGCATCTTGAGAGAGATGTTTTTTGATACCAAGATAATTGTGGTGATAATGATCAGAGGATGTAGCATATCATAACCAAGGTCCTCAATTGAAGATATAATGTTATAGTTCTAGGATACTAGGTCCAAGCTATGACATGAGGTGACATATAAGTTGGGTTAATAAAGGATAACCTATTTTGAATGAAGTGGTTGAGACAATTTTTTTCCTATATCTAGTGTTTTTATTAAGGATTTCCCTATTATCTCTATGGGGTCATATTATTTTAGATATTTGGATGTTGGATGTGCTACCCTTGAGTGATGGGTTTTGATATAGGGTTGTGTTGTTCTAAAGGGGACACCATATATGGTATCCCATTATATGTGATGATTTATGGGACCCCAGGTACGGTGAATTTGTTTACTATTTACCTTAATGACCTTAGGTGGAATGTTTTTGTTGTTTTTTACTTAAAAGAACCCAAGTATGGTACCTTTCATATATAATGATCTAGGGGACCCTAGTAGGTTCCCTGATGATAGACTGAACCTAACTAAGTTTATTTGGGAATGTGATGATATTGTAATTAGTGTAACCTATGAACCCATTCTATTTATATATGTGTAATATATTTTTGATAGGGGTGATGGGTTTAGGCATTTATCCATCCCCTGAACATAATGAATAAAATAATGTATTTAATTTTTATGTAGGTATAGTTGTCTTGACATGTTTCCTAGTACTCAAACTACAGGCATGAGATAATGTGATGGTGATGTTAGGGATACTCATAGGTACCTCCATGGATCTTAATTTTGAGCATCGTGTTATACTAGTGTGATGCGACTAATGAGATTACATCATCATTGATGCCCAAATGTCCTTCTTGGGACTCGACTATTGAGTCATCCATGGATAAATAAAGATTATTTTTAAAAAGTGATTTCACAGGAATCATGAGAATCAGCTTCAATTAATTCATTAAATATGGATATTTTTAGAGATTCCCAATATTCCTTTGATCTAGATGTTGAGTTTGTATTGATTATTTTTATGATATTTGATCCTGTGTATTAGGTATTTCTAGGTCACACCTGAGGATCTGGTATTTAAATGGTTGGAAGGATATCATGGTGTGTTTAGAGACACCTTGACACTAGCCAATGTAGGTATGGTTGATCAAGTGCACTGACCCAAAAATCAATAATGGTTTAAATTATTTTTTTATTCCTTAAATTTCTCAACAAGGTTTGTCATGTTGAAAAAGAATAATCTTATGATAGTAGTTTATAGGTTCACCATTGTTGGTGGTCTACTAATATTCATTTCCTACTCACTTTATGTGCAACTTATTATGCTTTAATACATGGAGTTTTCATTCAGGTCGAGCACAATGTGTAGTGGATATAGTGGAGGCCTATAATTGTATGATGGGGAAGAGATAATCATGTGGAGTAGAGGATCATACTAGTGTTGCATGAGAGTCCTGGAGACCGAGTAAATTTATATATGTGACATGACTTAGACATTATTGAGGACCCTTATACATTTATTTTCCCATTATACGTATTTTATGTATGCATGGCCTAATGGTAATCCAATTAATTTATATAGAATGACTGCTGATTCTATATTGCTTCAAAATACATTTATTTTTATTGGTTATGATTATTTCTTACATGTAATCTTTTTTATGAAATATTATTTCTTGTTATTTATATTATTATTCTGATTTATGATATAGGGATATAGTCTCCCCATAGTCACAGCCTAAACCACCACTACAAACTGGTAGCCTCCAACGTACAATGAAGAATAATTTTACCTCATGGAGAACCAGGCCAAAGAACTAGTGATGTGGCCTCCAGATAGGGAACTTATAATATTTATTTTTATTTGCAGGGAGGGAAACTAATAACATATTGGAGAGAAAAGTATAATTTTATTAACATTAAAATCAATATGGGTATTGGAAAAAAATGCAACATGGTAGATAGATGTACCCATATAGGATATTATTATGAGTGTTGTATTTATCAATGATAAGTAAATTTAATTAGTAGAAAAAATATGTTTTGTAGCTAAAGGTGAAGAAAAAATTTAAACTGAAATTAAAATAGGGTTTTTGGATGTTAACACTATATATATGTATTGTATAGATTTATTTCAATAAGGTAGCATTGATTGAGATTTTTTAGTTTGGATTATTAAATCATTAAATAAAAGGGAATGTTTTTTTAGTAGTAATTAAATTGAGTTAATTTTGGAGATTTAGTTATTTCTATTGTTATATAGAGATTGGTATTTTAGGAAGTAGTAGTATTTGATATTTGTTTATTTGGACATATGTGAATAAATGAAATAATTTATGGCCAATTAGAGAACCGTCTCCTATATGTCATTGATAAAAAAATGTGGGAATCCATATTTTTGTTTATAAATTTTAGAAACTAATGTAGAAATTTAAATGGACGTTATTAAAGGATGATTTATTTTTGATTCTATATTCATAAAATATAATTTAAAAAGGAACACTTATAAATTCATGAATGTATATATTGATATGTTCTTGAAGCACTAGGATTTGATGAATAATGTTTGAAACTGATATGACTATATCAAAGAAAGAGTTTCAGAAAAAGATACACTAATGAATACAATTTATAATTATAGAAACATGAATGAGGAGTTGGGGATGAAAACTATTGTGTATCAAGAAGACAAGGTATTTAAAATAAATATTTTTTTTATTAATTTGTTATTAGTATAATAGTTCTTCAGAAAAAATATAGTTCTATATTTTTACATAACAAATCGTTTGAAGAGAAGGCCATTTCACTGTTTGAATAATTCTTTGTATTGTAAGAGCCTCACATAAAATTATGTTGTGATTTACTTTGTAATGTGACATTTGAAAAGATTTATGTCAAAATAATTTATGAAGAACAATGTTTGGATAGAACAATGAATGTCCAGAAGATGTTGAAATAAATAAGGCTAATGGTCAAGAAATAAAATGTTAGGAGGAATATTGTTTTATGTATTTTTATGATATTAAAATATAAAAAACTATTAAGAATAGTTGTAAATGTTTGAACGAAAAAGTATAATTGAAGTCTAGAAGATTCACTAATGTAGAAAAAATTACTATAGAAACTATAGAGTTGTAGGAAAATGAAATTGGGTTATGTATGGAAGGTATTTTTAGATGATAATTTTATTATGTCTAGATTATTGGATTTTGATGAGTGAAAAGGCATTGAAATTTCCTAAGTCTAAAATATGGGAAGATCAAAGGAAACATATATGTGTTATATTTAAAATCATGATAGTTTTTCCAGTGTTTTAATGATGTTTATTTCTTTGTAATAATAACATTGGAAGATTAAGATCTAAATATTTGATGGATTTGTAATAATGATCTGATTGTTTTGTTAGGTAAACCGAATAATATAGAGGAAAAAAATTGAGTTGATGAAATAAATGTGACTATGATTATATGTACTTCTATATATAAATTTCATGTGATCAAAAAACCTGATTTAGGGCATTATTTGATGAAGTGGTGAAGAATATTGACTGAGAGTTAACCATGAATAATTAATTGAAAAAAAGATTTATTGGAAGAAGTAAGAGTGAAAATTGAGTAAGCGGTAAATTTAAAGAGTGTAATTCCCAATTATCTACTTACCAAATTTCAATGATGGTTAAATATATAGTTAGGAATGTAAAGAGTAGATGATATGTTTTCAAATAAGGAGATAAATAGAAGTTAAACAGTAATATCTATTTGAGCTTTTTCTCAAAAGAAAATGAAGTGGTTATGGATTGTATATACAGGAAAATACATTGACATTGAGAATGAACTGATTTTATCATAAATTTTTTATACATTTAGTGAGTTAAAGAAGAATAATTTCTTTTTTGATATTCATAGAGATGTGTAAAATGCGTATGATGTTTTTTAAGTATAAAAACAACAATATATAGAAGCAACATTGAGAAGTGTTAAAAATATATGTACATGAAGAATAATAATATGTGATTTTGAATGTATTGAGATTTTATATGAATATAGAATGAACCATGTTTTGTAATAATGATTAGTATACTCACACCAATGTACCCGAAGAAGTGAAATTTCATGAAATTGAAGTTTTAGTATAAAGTGTACCACTATAATGTTGTAATTATACATAAGGTATGAATATTGATGCACTTAAAAATGTGAGAAATACCAATGATATATACAATGTAATGGTTTAGAAGTTGATTCTCTTCATTATGTGAGAAATACCAGTGATCTTGATACCAAACATATTCCAAATGTAGAGGATCTTGACGAACTAAGAATGTATTGATTCTGAAATATTTTTAAGGCTCATAGAAATATCATCATATGTTGTGGAAGAAACTGAAGTACCTAATTAACCTGAAGACAAATGATCTTATACATTTTGTTTCAGTTACCATTGTACACTTTAAATAAAAATTATAAAGAACCAATTTAGAGAAAAATACTATTAGGAGATAAATGTATTACATAGATAACTAGATGATAAATTTTTCTAATTATTTTTATAAAAGTAAACCTCATCATGTGTAAGTGTTGGGTTATAGATTAAACCTTCCAGCCCATTGTAATCACTTTTATACACTAGTAATAAAATCTATGTCCCAAAATGGACATTAATACAGTAGGGTGTAGATACCCATTTTGGGATTGAACTTTTTAAAATTTTGTACAAACTGATCTCTTTAATTGATAAAATTAATGTTGTGTAAATATTTTGTTTGAAATACGAGTTGTATAAATCATTGGTAGAGTAGAGGTTTAATTTAAAATAATAGGGGGAAAAGTTTAATTGAAGAGAATTCAATAAAAAATATTCCCTTCTTAGTCTAAATACATGATCTATTGGGAACATCAACCTTATTTTGTGAAATATTAGTCATTATATGATTAAATCATCAGACACTAAAATTAGGCATGCTTATACAATTCTTATATAAACATATTGAGTAATTTAATAGAATTTAACTGTGTCATTTAAGATTTGTTTAGTTATATTTTGTTGTATTATAAAAACAAATCAATAAATTGTTGTTTCATAATCATAATATCAATATGAAAACATTATAGAATCAATGCAAGAATTTTTGATATAATGTTTTACAAAAAAACATTAAATATCAATAGTATAAAATGCATTTTAGGAAGTAAAAACACTATAAATTAATGATATAATTATGAACCTAAATATATAATAAAAACCATAATAAATAATGAATTAAATAATGATTTTTTGTTAAATCGGCGAAAAACTATGATATAATGTAGTATGAACATGTTTTTACGATTTATAAACATTAAAAAATACATATTTTTCATCACTCATTTATAGAACCTTTAATGATTGTTTCAATATCATCATCTTGATACACATATAATATCTTGGATTTATCTACCATATTTAAAAATCTATATAATATCATATGAGTCATAATTTTCAATCACAATGTTCAAAAATATTTCCTAAAAAGATGATGTAGAAATAGAACACAACTTTTGGTAAAACGAACTGTACAGTTGAGAGCAATTCTTTTTATAGACGGAAATGCAGACACCCTTGTAATGGATAAATGGGTAGAAACTCACATAACATACATCATTATTTAATGTAATGTATAGGGTATTGGAAGATAATGGTGTGGATAGGGACAATAAATACTATATTATCTTGGAAAAACATTGTTGTCAACACGAGATGGTTCATATGAAACCTATTGGTCAATGTACTTTTAAAAGGATTAAAAATTACTTACTGAGAGTGTGGTTATGATAATGCAATTATTTATAGATAAAAATTCAAATTAAGGGTGACATATATATATGTGTGTGTGTGAGAGAGAGTATGTTAATATTAGTGAGATATCATAATATACCATTGTAAAAAACTATAAAAGAAAAATTAGAACAGAAAAAGAAAATCATCAAATAATGGATCACTATAGAAGAGAATAAATTTAAAAATATGATTCAATTTTTTTGATATATAACCCAAATAATAAAAAATATTAATTAATATTATGAATCAAAAATAAGAAGAGGGTGAAGATCCATGATTAGATATCATAATTTTTTAACTATGTGATCAAGCACCATGAATCCTTTGAAACTTAAAAATAATATAAAATAAAATTATATACATGCTTAGCTAATAAATAATGGAACAAGATTCAAAATACACAAGTGTCATAATTTGAATAACAAAAAATTAACCATCTTTGATAAAATTAACAAAATGAGGGTGTATGGGAGGATAAATTATCATGTATATGAATAAACTATCTACTCAATAGTGTATAGAAGTTCTTCGATTCCATGTATCAATAGAAGTAGAGAATGTAAATCAATCATTTGTGAGAACTGATGGAAAAAAAGATATGATCATTATTAGTGAATTTAAAATGAAAATGAAGGGATGTTAATGGGAAACTGAGCAATTTGATGAAATTTAGACAATGAAAGTAATCTCAAATATTTTTTGATCTAATAAAGTGGTTAAAATATTATATATGGAAAACATTCACCAAGATAGAAGAACATATCATTATAGATGGAGGGAAATAAAAAAAATATATTATTTTATTGTAAAAATTATAGAGAATGCAATTTTCAGATATTCTACATGTAATAAAATCACTTAATAATAAAATTATTTTTTAATGTAATAAAACTATGAAATTATATCACAAAAAAGTAAAAAATGAAAACACTAAAAATTTAAGAAATTTCCATTTGGAAATTAACAATTTTATAGGATTTACATTGAAGATTTCAGAATGTATGGTTTTTTATTTCAAATAGTAGATTCCTATACATTTTAAAATATCACCAAAATATACCTTAGACTGAAAAAAAAATTTTATTTCAAACCCTATTTAGTAGAAAAAGTAGGAAACCACACCATGGCATTAAAGAAAGTCATTCAACACAAAACTAAATTACATAATCATGAAAGACAAGTATAAGAATATTAAAACTAGTGACTCTATATAATACTCATTGTAATTATGTTACCTTAGTATCTGGATCTACAATGATGATGTATTCAAAATCATGGCTCAACAGATCCCAAGTCTGAATGCATTCCTCCATATTATTCTAATTTCCATTAAATCTTCATCCTAATATATATATATTTTGTTGATAATTTCCCATGGATTATCAATTATTTCCACCTGGAACATTCATGCATTGATACATTTACCCTCCTCCACTGTAGCATTTATATGAAGTGACCCTTCATGAATTTATAATTTTTAGTGGAGAGTGAGATCTAAGAATTTTTCTTTATCTTATTCCACTATATTAGTCTTTCACTCCAAGTATTGTAGTTGAACTAATTCTTGTGATATTATGTAATTAGAAACATTTTTCTACTCTTCATCCTAAGAAACCATAGCCTTGGCCATGTCGTTAACCTCTTGGGGACTGATGTGTTGTTCATGAGTTTTCCCCTGCATATTCATTTTTCATTTGGTTGTCTTATTGTCTCTATATTTTGTATTTGAAATTGTCTCCATTGTCTTAGGAATGTATGAATAATCCTTATTCTTTTTAGATTTTCTCCCCTTAAGCATTACAGGACACCCTATGTCTTGAGTTCCATTCTGCCCCTTCAACATCATAGTGGTATAAAGACCACACCCATGTTCAGGTCAACAGTTTCAACTGATAATAGACATGAAGAATCATTTACAATCATGTGATGATCCTACTCACCACCAGAACCGGGAAAATATTCTATTCCATGGACAGCTACCTCTGACTCAAAATGATCATTAGAACTTTTACACTTGGTTCCACTTAGGGATAACCTTAATATATCCTTCCGGATGTGAATCATTTACAACCAGTTTAGTTATGACCGATAATCTATTCTATAGTTGGCAGAATCTAGGGGTGTCACATAAATTTGAGGTCTCCCACACTAGGGTCATGATATTAGCCAAACGATTATGATTTTGGCTAAATCCAGGGGATTCGAACTGTTTATAAGGTTCCTACAGCAGATCTATACTATTATTTGCCTGTATCATACTGTTCCCCACTATTTTTACGGATTTGTGTTTAGAAAAGTATGTTACTACAATATGAACCACCAGTAAACATTATATATGAGTAATAAGAATTATTTGAAGAGGAATTAGAATGTATATACCCCTCAACGGGTACAAATTATATAGACTTAGTGAAATCGGGATACAATCTAGAAGGATTCATAGACTCCTTCAATATTGAATGTGTTGACCCATCCTTCTTCTGAAGAGAACACTGAAAAATGCATTATCAAAGATAACAATTGATTGCTTCTCGTTAGGTAACATGTTTCTTTCAACCATAATTGAATGTTTTCAAAGATAAAGACAATCCTATTGAATATGTCCAAAGATAATTCCCATCAAACAGAAATCAATGTATTTTTCAAAGGAATATGGTTGAGGGCAGTAGATTTTTTCATCAACCTCGATCCAAACTTCATTAAGGGGTCTCTGAGACATTGACCTCCAATCATATTCAAGGTGCAATAGTATAGTAAAAAGTCCTCAAACACTCAACAAAATCTAGAATTCTCCTAAAATTTTATCCTAGAATCTGAATAATTGATGGATTGTAGAAACAAAGGGTAAGACCTAATAATCTCGACCAAATTCACATGATGCGTAGATATTGCTTCCAATAGAAGTCATGAACTCATTCAAGAAGAAAGAAACATTACCCTTCATAAGAAAAAAACTCTTATAGCACACAATAGTAAAATCCTCAGCATTGTCAAACTGCAATATTTTGTGGTAAAGATCCAAGAGCCTGATGATGGCAGAATCATGTAGGGGCCAAGTATCCTTGGAGAATAGGTCTAAATAATCGATGGATGGGGGTCTCTATCCAAAATGATCTGTCAGGGACAATCCATAGATATTGTTACCACCAAGAAATCATGGAGGATAAGAGTAACTAGAAGAACCCCTTCATAGGGGGCGATGACTTTTGGACGAAGGATAATGTAACTAAAGATTGAGAGGAGTGTTGGGTTAGTGAACTTTGATAAAGACATCAAATTCCTCTTGCAATGTTGGAGAAGAGGGGTGGGTAGATTTGCATACACTAATCCCTAAAAAGGATCATTGCCTCCTAGGGTTCCATGAGGAAGTGTGCAACTTCCCAACATAATTCATTCCATGAAATATTCCCTAACACTATGTTTGGCCATATCATAGTATAAGGCATGAAATGATTTACTAATTCATAAAAGAAATAAAAATTAAATAAATTATTTTTATTTCCCTACATTTTGTATGGATGTAAAAATTAGTAAAAGACAAAAATTATTAACAATTATCTCCCTCATGTTTGGTGACAGTTTTTCAATTAAATTAAAAAAACTATTTGGTTGACAACAACACAAATAACCTTTGGTAATATATAACACATTCACACAAGATTAAAGGGAATATTTTCTTAATATTCAAAATAATCATATATTAGATCTCATGGAAACCACACCTACCCTCATGTCTACACGATATCAAAATTGTTTGTTTAATGAACAAAATAACCTTTAAAAATATATTTCTGTTACCATTTTATAAAAAAAGAGCATTTTTTATTTTAATCAATCACTATCTTACATATCACCAAAATTAGGTAAACATCAAACTGCGAAAAGTATTATTGAGAATTTTAATTTCTAAAAAAATTAATTTGAGATAATCAAATTATTTATATAATTTATTAATTCAAAAATATTAATCCAAGGTAAGAATAATTATAAATTCATAGTAATAAAATCCAAATTATTATTAATTCCAAATTATTATTCCTTCAAAATTATTATTAATTAAAAATTATTAATACAGAAAAACTACTAATTCAAAACAATTATAAATTCAAATTATTTATTAATTATAAATTAGTTTCAAATTATTTATATAAACTAATAATATTTTTACCTATTTCCATTAATCAAAAATTTTGTAATATAACCTAATAATAAAATTTTATAATCTATTATAAACTATTTAAATCAGATATCATTATTTATACAATTCATATCACATGTTTCATGATTATAATCACTATTTAACATGAATAAACGAATATATTAATCGAAAAATTTCATAGAAAATGAAATATAGTATTTATTTTTATTTTTTTTATAATTTATTTATCAAAAACATATTTAATAATTTAAAAAATAACATAGTTCAACCTATTAAAAATCTATAACCATATTTTTTACAAAAAAAACTATCTGGATCCATGATAATATATTTCATAGTATTTAATAGTATTTATTAAAATAATTTACAATACTAATATCATAGGATTATAATGAAAATTATGGAGGAGAACGACATCGTAAATAGCAGTAGAAGACTACTACACCAGCGGAGGAACTAGATGATGTCGTATTAAAGGGGGAATGATGTGGTAGTGTGAAGAAATAAACGAGTGGAATATTTATTTATTTATATAGACAGAGGGATAAAATGAGAAATTTAAAAAAATACCTCTTCTAGTGGAGGAATTTCTTAGGAATCATCCTAATTTTGGATGATTCTAAATCTGAGGAAATCCAAAATGGGACAGAAATTTTTTTATCCCCATTTCCATTACTCGCATTTCTGTTCATAAATTTATCCTCACCAAACAAGAGATACAAATTTCAATAATCCCGATTCATTTTATTTCATCCAAAATCATCACTTCCAAAAAAGGGTAAAATTCATGACATTATATATATATTAACATTAATAAAAAAAGATAACATTAAATTATTGTTAAAATCTATTATGATCATGAATGGAACTATGTAATCCAAAATGATACATCTAATTAGTAGTTTAAGGAATACAAATTATGAAAATAAAAATTTTACCATCAACTAAATGATAATAACTTAAATATTTGGGTCTTTGATGGGTGAAGAAATATATTAGTGCTCAAAAAATTAAAAACACATTCTAATCATTCCATACACCAATATATGTACTTATCGAAAAGAAGAAATGTAATTAAAGAAAATAAAAATGATCTCTAAACAAAAATTGTGGAGGCATAGAAAAATATTAATTTTATTTATTATGAGAATATAATAAAAATATTATATATAATTTGCATCATAATACCATCATATAAATTACATTTTTATTCCTTGAATTAAAATTATCCATTTTATCATTAGATTGGAAGATAAAATGAACTATTCAAATAACCTTCTTTGAGTCCATCATGTGTCCCATTAAAAATTATTACATGAGGACCAAAACCATTATAAAAAATTTATATTTAACCTAATACAATAGTACATGAATAATTAATGGATAACTCTAAGAATTAGTTTTAAAGGTAATTATCTATTGAATTTTTCACTCTCTTATTGTATTGATAATGTGAAATGGGATCCTTTATAGACTAGTTTTATATAATTCGAGTCTTAATGTAGATATAAATTGCATCATTTTTAATGAAATCTTAATAAATTACATAAACAGATAAAGAAAGTCCCAAATAGATTTGTGTCTTTGGAAACAAGGAAAGATATATACCATTACATGAGTGAGCTACATTATCTTACATAATATTCTCCCAGACTAGAACCCCTCATAGAGATACCACACATAAAATATATCTTCATAATATAGTGAATGAAACAAAAAAAATTTATTAGATTCATAATATGGGTAAATAAGGGAGACATGTAAACATAAACCTCAATATAAGGGTATGGTAATGTGATCATAACATTATAACATCACACTCTGCATATCAATGATTATAAAAAAAATCATTGCATTAATATGAGTAGTTCATAAGGAATGAATAGCAAGGTAATAAATAGAATATTCAATGAAAGAATAACCTATGTGTACGACATGGAATTGTGGCATACAAATAAATATGTAAAGTCATTCCCTATAAGTCAAGATGCATTGAAATAACTTATAATGGAACGTCATGTGGACTAAACCTATTGGGTGGGATACACCACCACCCCCTATCATAGTCCATTCCATTTAACGGAACAAGTTTCCTTAACATACCATATTGGATTTGGTGTTCCCATCTTCCCCCAGTTGGTCAGGATTCCCCATCTTCCCATAGTGGATCAGGATTCCCCATAATCACATAGTGGATCAAGCCTATAGACTTTATTT
Source organism: Viscum album (assembly GCA_963277665.1). Lineage (NCBI taxonomy): Eukaryota > Viridiplantae > Streptophyta > Magnoliopsida > Santalales > Viscaceae > Viscum > Viscum album. The sequence continues at coordinate 805,703,930 of OY728148.1, forward strand.
TCATCACTATATCATGAGATAGAAATATTTACCCAATAAATTTGAGTGAGATATAGGTACCACCCATTATATAATAAAATCATACAGACATGTTCCACAATATTGTAAAAACTACATCATATCATGACCCATAAAAAGAGATGTGTTTCATAAACATTATATCATAACCCCTGAAATGAAATGGGTATCATAACATTTTATAATATCATAATCTATATAAAATATAAAGGTTTAATAATCATTTCAATTAATAATAACTCATGAAAAGAAAAGAGTTTCGAAATCATATACACAATGGAAGTAGAATTAGTTTCATAAAAAAATTATTTGAAAACATAAACCATTAGAGAAAGAATACAAATGGTATTATTGGATCATATCCAAAGTAAAAAATAACTATAAAAAATAATTTTATATTCGATGGATAATGATTTTTGAATGATCACATGGTGAATTTATTAAGTTTAATATAATTTCATCAAAAATCATTTTGATAAAACCATTAAAATAGTCATTTTCTTATTAAGAGAGCTTTACCCTTCCATTTAAAATATTTTTTTTGCAGAAAATATCTATTCTTTTTGAAATTTTCTTCAATACGACAATCCTTTTAAAAATAAATTTATTTAAAAATAAACTTGAAAAATTATAATGGATTCTAGAAAACTATTTTCCATGAAAACATTAGGAAATTCGAAAAAAATTTATAAGATTTTCCCTTAAAAACATATAAAATAATCTTGAAAAAATTTATCTTTGAAAACATTAACAAGAATCATGATTTAAAAAAACACATATAAAATACATTTAAAACATATAAAAAATTTATGAATTCATTGAAATAATTTTCTATGTAATCTAAACTTTCGAAAACATATAATGGGAGAATTGAAAATAATTTAAAATTCTTTTTAGAAAATAATTTAGAAAATAATTTTTTTATTTGAAAAATCCCTTATGAAAATGAATTTCAATAATATTGAGAATTTGTTTTCTTAAAAATGGTTTTTAAAACTTTCAAATGAATATTTAATGGATTTATAAACATGATGGGAGATAAATCTGTACTTGTCAAACCTTCCTTTTAACTCTAATGTTTAGAAAGGTACCCCAATTGGAAAACAACAAGAAGATTACATTTTCAAACCATTTTATAAATTGGTAAAACTTGGATAGAAATGTGCATTACATATTTTATGAGAATAGTAACACAATTTTGAAAACATTTTTAGAAAACATTGTTTTGGAAGAACATAGAGTTCTCATCGGAAGTAGAAATAAAGTGGGATTTTCATAACACATTTTATTAATTATCTTAAGTAGAAAATGGTTCATAAATTTCTCTCCTAAATGGATATGACATTATTAAATAGAGGGTAATAAATTTAACTTCATACATTGAGATATGGATCATATTTTTTCTTTGATAGAATCATTATATTAAATAATCTCAATAAAGGATGATATTGTAGCAATAAACCATTATAACTTCGGTAACATTACGTCATAATAAAATGAAAATAATAACATTACATGAATCATAAAATATCAGTAATATAATTAGATTCATAAAATTTAAATGGTAGTATATACACCACATTGGAGAATATATGGGAATAACATAACATTTGTCTTAAAAAATGAAAAGTGAGACAAAATTACAATACTGATTTGGTAAATTTTGAATAATAATCCAAATGAAGAAAAATAATAAAACAGATAAGTAAAAAGATAACATTTATTATAATAATAATATAAGGCATCCATGAATAATATATATTCCACACACATGAAATAATCATAATTAAACAAATGGAATGTATGAAGGTAATTATTATATAAAAATTATATATCATAAATAAATAAATAATATAATATATGTCATATAAAAGTATATGTTACATCATAATACCAACCAAGAGAGGTGGAAATGGAAAAATAGTCCACATCATTTCGTGAGGTGGTAGTTCACCATACCAAATAATGGTAAGTTTGTTACACATTAGATGGACGTGTGTGTATGTTTAGGAAAAATAGATAGATTAAAAAATAATTGTATATTGAGGATACTGGGGTTATTATATGATCATGTAATAAGGATAATTTGAGGAGTGGATAATGAAATAACACTAAAGTTATCATTGAAGATGGTTACCACTTTTTGGGTAATTTTTTTTTTCACAAAAGGACTTCCCCAGATACCTTTATTCCCAATTCTAGGGTTCTATGACAAGAAGGGGATATTGGGAGATTATTGGAGAAACTTTTGGGCGATAAAAAATATATTTATATGTGTGAATAAGTGGGAAGTGTTAGTTACATTTTATAGTTGAGGAGGCATGATATTCATGTTAAATTTTGAAAAGGGAATCCCACACACATTTTTCTTATGAAAATTGGCTTTAATAATGAACCAAAATTTCTAAAAGTATAATTGGGTTAAAATATGCCAAAATATATATTTTAGACAACTGTCTAGGACATTTTGTCACTTAAGTGCATGGTTTAGTCCCTTAATAGGAAACTTTTCCTCTTAATCACTATAATTAATTTTTATCACATTCAGTAATATTATTTTTAAAAACTAATTGGAACTTGTTATACATTAAAAGTAATAGTATTCCCAAATAAGGAATCAATTTTCCAAGTTCATACTACATAAGTTTTTGAAATTAATTTAAATTTACTCCCACGGATGAGATGACACAACAAGTTTATAATGTAAAAATATTAAAAATTTTGTTATTTTTTATATCCAACTTAAATGTGAAATTGATTACAATGACCTAAATTGGATTTAATGATGTATAACTGATCTAATATAACTTTAAAAACAACAAAAAAATTTGACCATATAAATTATTTAGACAAAAAATAAATTTCGAATTAAAATTCAGTTTTATTCATTATTCATCTAAAAATGGAACATTAGAAAAAAATACCAATAATTAAACCTAATATATTTTTTACATTACACATTAAAATATAATGAATATTTTATCAAATAAAAAATATATATGTTTTATGAAATCACATTTGTAATATGTTCACCATTAAAAGGTGATAAAATTACCTTTTAGAAAAATTAATCTTTTTATTCATAATATTATTTTTATTATTATCTTATATCAATAAATTTATTGGATAAGTATAAAAATTATTTATTGAATATATAATTTATAGTGATTACTTAAAAAATAATCAAAGGTGATCTATTTAATTTATTTATATAAAAATGTGTTTGTGTAGGATCTAGATGAAATGGTAGCATGGTGGTTGAGAGGGCCCATCTTTGATTTTTTTATTATCAATGATCAATCCAAGATCAATATGATGATGAATGCATGTATCCATGGGTTAAAATCAAGAATATAGAGAAAGATAATTATAGCACTATATCTGAGAATTTGGATCTTTCACATCATGTTTATAATTATTTTAATAATTTATGAAGAAATGAAATACTTGGTTCTTCGATAATTTCTTCATTAACAATTGCTGACTACCAGAAGTGGCCCTTCGGGATTTACTTCATTACGCATGAAAGGATCCAAAGTACAATCCCTCTAGCAGTGAACCACATGTGATTCAATGGTCTCTTATCAATGCCACTCATTCTCTAGGTGCTAGTGTGGAAAAAATAATGTCTTTTGTTGATCGTTCTAGATCGCTCATTCTGTGGCCTTGATGAACTTATATCACTCTTAAGAGGGAGATATGGGTGGTGTCAAGAGAGAAAATATTTGGCTCAACATTTCTCAATTCACGAAGGTTTTTAAAAAAAATTCATACCTACATATTAATTGACATGGGGTTTCAGTTACAATATTTAATTGGGAACAACAACTAAATTAAAATATAACTATTAGAGAAAACTCTTACAACATAATAATAATAACCATAAAAATATTTTTGGTGCACCAAAATTTTGAAAAACAGAACCATAAATGAAATATCATTCTATATAATGATAATAATAATGTTATTTTTTCTTGCACAAATATGATAAACATTATTTACCGACTTTTAAATAATAAATTTATCAATAAACATGGTCTTGGTCCATTCGAAATACACTAACATTTATTTAACACACAAATAAAATATAATATTATCTTAAATAAATATCTTTATTTACAAACTATTATATAAATATTTTTAATAAATTAAATAGAATAAATAATTATATTGTATTCAAAATATGATGAATAAATATTTATTTAATTTATGAGATCATTTTAATTTGAATGAAATTATTACTTACTATTGAGAATAAAATTTAATGCATTAATTAAATTCAAATAGAATTTAATCAACATCACTAGACACACTTAGCGTGGGACACTCTATAATTCATTCCCATTTGCATTAGGTTGGATTTTCCAATGTCCAAGATTGTTGTCTTGCTACGAGACAAGGAACCTAAGAGAATGATTATAAAGTTGCAATGATGATATCCACATATGAATGATCACTGTGTTCTATAATCTCATTGTCACAATATCTAATCAAGTTGGTTTTATAATAGTTTCAAACTATATGCTTGATACCGCATTCTTTGACAACATGAAATAAACTTGTTGTTACACTATGGCCATGGAATTTATGCAGACAGTTATTTATAAATCAAAGGGACGAGATATCAACTTCCATAATGGAAGGGAAAAATCCGTCCTCGACATATTGATTAATAACATGTCATTCATGATTCACCCAACATACCCTACTTCCCTCCAACATATTGTGTGATAGTTTTTTTCAGAAAATCTATTTGTAAATGTAATGCCACATAACAATTATATAATTATAGTAGAAGAACCATTACACAGACTTGTAGAATGGAATATCTGATGACTCCAAAACATGCAGAATTTATACTCGCAGGTTGGTTATCATAATATCCCATCCAGGAGATTACCAAGTGTGAACTTCATTAACAGCTATCTCATCTACTTACGAGTACATTCACCTATCGATTGGTATACTCGGTGTCCCATCATAGTATATCATCCAACCACCGAATGATATTTATGAATATTATCATATAACTTCAATGTTCCCATCACAGTGGGGAACTGATATATCTTTATTAATGCAACAAATACACTATGACATTATTTCATTATAGTCATGTAGAACAATGAGATATATTGAATAAGTTGTTTAATACACAAATACATTAAATATTCAGGTAATTTATGTAAAAAGAGTTGGTTCTAGGAGCCCAACTATAAAAAAATCCATCTTACACTAGAGCCAACTACCCAAGAATTTCAATCTGCTTGACCACACATGATGATCATGTTTATGATGAGTCAAGGCTTCAGTAAAGGGGTCCTCGACATTGTCTCCCATGGAACTACTCCTAACTGATGCTTCACCTCTTTTTCAAAAATATCGCATGAGATGATACTTCTGTAGTATGTGCTTTTTCCACTGATGTAACCTTGGATCTTTTGTAAGATCCACCACTATAGTATAATGGTAATAAAGTGTGATGGGATCTTTACTACTAGGTACCACATCTTGATCATGGATGATGATCTGCATCTAAAATGATTTTTTAGTGACCTCATATGATGTGATATACTCAAAATTTTCTATAGAATCTAAGACTACACCATGCATTGATCAATTATAGCTCACATCACCCCTATTCAAATTGAATATGTATCCCATTTGAAGCATTTTTTCATTTTTATCACTTTGGAAACTAGAATTTTCATAACCTCTAATGACTAGTTCCTCATGTCCCATATAAACCAGAAACATATCCTTAATATGGCATAGATATTTAAGGATTTCCTTAACTTTCATCAAATTATGATCATCTAGATCATCTTGATATCTTTCTACCACAGACAATAAATAGGCGACATCTAGCCTAAAACAGAGAATATCAGACATGATTGACTGAATTTCTGATGTGTATAAATTTTTTTCCATTATTTTTTTTCCTTATGAATTTGGTGAAAATTTTTCTTAGAAATATGATTTCCATGTGGCTTTGGAAACAATAATCTCATGGATTGTTCAATATTTAATATCTTCAATATCATGTCAATGTATGGCCTTTGAAATAAGCCCATCAATCTCATGGATCTATCATGATGGATCTTGACCCCAAGAATATATGTTGCCTCGCCCAAGTCCTTCATAGAGAAGCATTTATTCAACCCAACATTAATAGATGATAGGACTACTATTTGTTTTCTAATAAGTAATACGTCATAAAAATTTACTATTATGAAAAAGACTCCACTCTGACTAAACCATTTGTAGACACAAGGCTAACATTAGTTGATTATAAAACCAGATTGTTTCATGGATTCTTAAAAACAAATTTTCCTTGGCCTGGATTCTTTCTTTAATCCATAAATATATTTTTTCAACTTCTATTTATTATTGGAATACTTTGGAGTCCTAAACTCTACAGGTAGTGACATATATACATCTTCAGATAGGTTACCATTAATGAAGGTTGTTTTGATATCCATTTTCCTTGTCTCATAGTCATGGTAAGTTTCAATGGCCATTATAATTCTGATAAATTAAATCATTACAAATGATGAAAATAATTCGGCATATACAATTCCTTGACATAGTTTAAACCCTTTTGTAGCTAGTCATCCCTTATAGGTACTAACTTATCCTTACATGTTCAATTTCCTATTGAATATCCATTTGCAACAAACAAGCATTAAATCTATTGGAGGATCTACCAAAATATAGACTAGGTTTTGGTGCATTGAATCTATTATTGAAATCATGTATTTTTACCACTTGGCAATGTCTATGCCACTTACTACTTCCTTGTAGGTTATAGTATCATTATAATTAAAAAATAATTAGTCACAATACTCAGTAACTAGAAAAATAGACCATTTATGTTCTCTAACCTCTCTTGTTATCTTATACAGTAAATCTGTCCTTGGAACATATATTTCTTCCATGGGGTTTAGTGGAATATACTCCTGTACCAACTCTTTTATACCTTGAGCCTCTACTTCATTAAAGTCTATCGCGCTACCACTATCTCTTTTGGAGATGTTATCCCTCCCATGGAATATGGTGCGTCTTTCCACTATAAACATATTTTCTAAGGGTTGTATATATAATATCCCCTTGTTTCCATGGGGTATTCTATTAAGGTAAACTTTGTGCCTGAGGGTGTGATTTTGTTACCTGAAGAGTCCTTAACAAATGCTTCGCTTCCCCACAAATGGAAATTTGATTACATGGATTTTATTCCACTCCATATATCATATAGAATAGCATTTCTTGATTTAGTTGGTACATGGTTTGGTTTGCGTGCCACTATTTATAACACATATCACCAATGTACGATATAATACTTTCATGACTCATCATTGAAACCACCATTTTCACAAGCTGTGTTTCCAACTTTCAATTACATCATTACACAGAGGTGTGTATATAGGAGTGGGTTGGGATAGGATACCTAAATCTTGTATGTAATCAACGATGTCTTGATTATGATTATTTTTACCTCAGTCTGGGGGGAGTTTCTTAGTCTTCTCAAAATGATAGATCTTAGCATCATTCTTGTATTCCTTGATCCTATCAAAAGAATCCAAATTATACCACATTACGTAGATATAACCATATTTACTAAAATCATCAGTAAAATTTATTAATTACAAGTACCCACTCCATTATCCAACTGGAAATTGTCCCTACACATTGGTATGAACCAATTCAAGAATCACATTGGCACTTTCACCTTTCCCACTAAATGGGGATTTGGTCATTTTTATTTATAAACATGCATAACAGACACCGAGTAGTTATAATTAGAATGAATATAAATATCCATCTTGTTGTAAATATGTAATGTTTTTGTCTTTTATATGAACAATCTAGTGATGCCAATGTAGGGTGTTGTATGAGTCATGAGAAGTAGTTTCTTTATCAATTTCTTGTACTTGGTTTGTGTAATACAACATGTAAAGTCCATTATATAATTGTGCCTTATCAAACAAATATATATCTTTATAATAGAATTCATATTAATTTTTGTACATGAAAAGGAATCCATTTGAATCTAGTATGGATAAATAAATAATGTTATTGGTTATAGAAATCACATAATAACAACATTTTAATACACATATTATCCTAGATAGAAACGTGTGGATGTAGTCCCTGATAGATACATCAAGAAGTATATCATCATTAGAAGCTCGTAGATCTACCTCCCCTCGATCATTTTTGGTAAATCTACTTGGTTCCTTTATTTTTATACATACATGAGAATCACAAGATGTATCTAAAACCCAATTTTTAGAAATAGATAAATTGTACTCGATAATAAACGCACAGGAAGAATCCCTTTGCATCATTATATGGGTGTAGTCTTTCTTTTAGTTTCCCTTCATTCCACCGGAGAAACAAACAACTTCCTATTATTTTACTCCCCAATTGATCTTCAATTTCATGGAAGGGAATGAAGATGATTTGGGCGTAATTCTCTTCCCATACCCTTTCCACTTATTCACCAGAAGGAAATAAGGCATTTCACGCTTCATGTCTTTGTCCACTAGGAATTGGAGGATAAGATGATTTGGTGGACACATATCAATGTTGTTCATATTTAAGTTCACAAAAGAACTAGATAATCCTTGAGGGAGTGATGATAGAATGAGATTGGTACCCAGTCATTCTAAGAGTTTAAACATTACAACCTTTATGTTCTCAATGTATCCAATGATTTTGACTACATGAGGCCTCACTCAGGCACCCTCTCCAAGATTTTTCTGAAAAATTGCCTTGGAGATCTCAAATCATTAATGTCCTTATCTCTCCTAGTAAAAAACACAGAATTGATAAACCATGCTCTAGGCATCCATGTTTTTCTGAGACATCACATGTTTACTAGACATTGATGATAACATCAAATATTGCACATCATCCATGTCATTAATATGTTTTTCATAGGACAGGTACTCTTCATCAATCTGCTCATGGGTAGGCGGATCATGTACTGAGGACTCTAGCATGCACGATTTCTGTTCAAGGAATAGAATGACTTGAAGGCGTCTATACCATTCATAGAAGTTGCAACCAGTGAGGATGTTGTCTTTATCTAGTATTGATCACGGGGATAGTGTGGATCGAAAAATTGTAATTTTTATTCTACAGTTAAATATTTAATAAATATTACATTCTTGATTTCATTTTATGAGAAATAATAAATTAATGTTAATAAGTCCCTCACTATTTTATCAAGTCCCAATAGCGCTCAACATTTAACTCAGAATGTCTTGTTTCTTGGACATTCTAGTGGAATAAATCCATATTTCCCTTTCCATAACCCCATTAAGGGTTGACCATTCTATTTGAAGGTATTTAGCTAGGCGGGTATTTGACAACTATGGTCATTCATTTCCTTGATCTGTTGAGTGGACTCCCCAATCCTGAAATCCTTACATGTATTTCTTCAACACATGCCTCAAATAATAAATCAAGTCCAACAAGGGCTACTCCTCTTGATGTAAAATGGTTAATTCATCCCAAAACACTCATAATCTATTCTTTCATAAATGTAAGTATCCCAACAAGGGTTGGTACAACATATAGTATTATTGAGTCTTTCCATTAATATAGAAAAAAAAGGCTCGGTCTAACTAAATATTTTATTGAGGGACTTTTATCTCTTTTTCATAAATTGTTTATTATCTTTATCACTTTCTTTTTAATATGAAGTGAAACATACTTAGGTGATTAACAAGGTATTGATATTATATATGAATAGGCCTAATTTATTTTAGTTCCATATTTAATTCTTGTTTAATTCAATAATTATGTGATAATGACAACACATCCATAATGATAATTCATTCAACTAACAGAAATAAAATAGATTAAATGGCATGATCATGATCTTTTTTAATGGTTAGTTTATCTAGTGGTTGACTATCTAATCTTGAACTATGCGATAAACAACTTGAGCCTTTTTTGTTAGTGTTTACATCATTCCACCTATCCACCTTTGTATCTACTTGTACTGGTTTCACGTTGGTTGCTTACTTAAACTGCCTTCACAAGCTTGGGATATCCATTCATTATATATGATTTTTAATTCACATGTAGGTGAGTGGAAAAAGGGGTGTTTACCTAAAATAAAATATAGGCATGAAGGGTCCACATATTAATGAGGAGAGATTTCACATGGGAAAACAATTATAATTTAAAATTAATTAAAAATAAAACAGTTTCAAACAATGATCTGGTCTAGCTCATGATCATCCACATACATGCAACGAATTATTTTTTTAATAAAAATAGAATTCAATTTATTAATCATTATTATTAAGATAAATCGTGCTTTAATTTATGAATTAATATCCTTAATTAATCAATCCTTTCAACATAATCCTTTTTTGAATTTGTCAGATATTCTCACTCGTAACCTTAGAGGTAACACGGTGAACACCCATTCATATCTGCAAGATTTGTAATTCTAAAAATTACTCAATCATTAAAGTTTTAATACATTTCAATTTGGTAATGTACATAGTGGTAGTTCAAACTACATGACGTGTACTACCTTCATCGTCCTATCCAATGAACACGCCTAGAGACTCAGCATGTGAGGCATACCTCATAAATCATGGATTACGTGACATGTATAGTTGTCTATGTTGTGTTGTCTTCAGGTAAGGGTGTAATTCTGGCCAGGTTGCCCAAAATCCCGATAGCCCCAACCAGAAAGCCCGAGCAGCTAGGCCCAGCAATGCCCGCGTGGGCCAGACCGGGGTTGGGATGTAGATTCATCGGGCTGGGCCTGGGCCTATCCTGGAAGGCCCCTAGGCCATGCCATGCCGGACCAAAAAACCTCGGCACACTGGCCAACATGAATCTCATCTCACTAGCTCGTTCAATGCTAGCATGCTGTAAAAAAATTAATAGGAAACTCCTTGTAGGGAAATTCGATGCCCCTACCACAAGCATCCAATGTTGCACCTGGACCAACTGGTCGAGGCGTTGTGCCTGTTATGTTATCACCAGACTGTATATATATATATATATATATATATGATATATGTATATATATATATATAATTATATATTAACAAATATATATATATATATAATAATGTATATATATACATATAATTATTATTTTATATAATTATAACATGTGTGTATTTATATATACAATGATATACAATTATATATATATAATAATATATATATATATATAAACACATCCATTAATAATATATATCAATTACGTGTGGCTTTTAAAAATCCATTAAATATATATATATGATATTATATAATATATATATATATATAAAGCTATTAATATATATATATATATCAATGATTTAATATTATGTATATATATAATTACTTGTTGTATATTAATAAAAAAATAAACCACTCACCTAATTATTTCCATGCATGTCCCCCAACCTAATTAATTGTTTTAATTATGTTTCAACTAGAATATATTATATATATTATAAATCCATAAATTTATTTTTGAAAAAAAATTTAACCCTCCCAATGCAACGCACCCCGACCCCTAATTATTATATTTACAATTTTATAATATTTTATATATATATATATATATATATATATATCAATTAATTAACATTATATATATATAATAATAACCTATTATATATCTACAAAAAAAATTACACACTCACCCAATGATGTTCCCGCTCAACCCTCAACTTCGTTAATTTTTTAAAATATCACGAAACAAAAATATTATATATATGAATGTGTATATATATAAAAATATATTAATAATATATATATATATATCAATGATTTGAAAATATATATATATATATATAAATACGTTAATAATATATATATATATAATTTAATATATATATATATATGTAAATGATTTAATATTATACATATAATAACATATTTTATATTAAAATAAATTACACACTTACCTAATGATGTTCGAGCATGTCCTCCAACCTCATTAACTTATTTAAGTATATTGAAAGTTGAATATATAATATATAAATCTATTTAGAAAAAACATAACCCACCCACTACAGCGAACCCCGAACCCCTAATTGTTTTTTTTAAAATTTTCTCGTATTATAAAAATATATATATCTATAATTTAACATTATATATATAATAATTTATTATATATTAAAAAAATATAAATACTCACTAAATGAAGTTTTCACACCCCCTAGACACATTATTTTTTAAGTATGACGAAACATGAAAATATTATATATACTATATATATAGACATATATTTATTTAGAAAAAAATTAACTTACCAATTACTGCACAACGCAACCTATTATTTTTTATTTTCACATAATATATATTTTTCCCTATATATAAGTCTATTTAGAAAAAAATAATATATCCCCAAAGTAAAATGTTAACAAAATAAATAATAAATGTTCTAACAATTTTTTTAACCATTTAATAAAAATACATGTTAATCACATGAGTTAAAAAAATTAAAAACATGTAAAAAACGGTTTTAATTAATTAAAATCTTAAAAATATTTTTTCTTAAATAAGTTAAAAAAATTAATTTTATGAGATGTTTTAAATAAATGATAAAAAATGTTTTAAAAAAAATTCTTTAAATCCACCCACTGCTGCCCACCCCCTAATACCTCATTATTTTTTTTATTATTTCACATAATATATATAAATTCCTAGACATATGTAAATCTATTTAGAAAAAAATAACATATCCACCTACATTAAAATGTTAATTTTTTTTTCATAATGCCTGGTAAATGTTAGAAAAATACATTTGAAAAACACGAATTCAATTTTTTTTAAAATTAAACAACTAAAAAACTATATAAAAAACATTTGAAACATATGTTAAAAAATGGTTTTAAAAATTAATAAATATAATTGTTTTATAAAAATGATTAATAATTGTTTTTTAAAAATAATTTTATTTATTTTATTTAAAAAAACATAAGAAACCACTTTACATTAGCATTTGAAAAAATGTTAAATGTTTTAAAAATTTACAAGTAAAAAGTAAGTGTTTTAAAAAAATTTAAATAACATCTTAAATTATCCATTTAAAATAAATATAAATTTTTTTAAACAGACGCTAAAAAATAGTTTCAATAGAAACATTTAAAAAAATGAATGCTTAAAAAAATTATAAATATGTTATAAAAAATAAATGTAATTTTTTTAATAAATGTTAAAAAAATTTAAATAACAATGATTTATACTCACCCATTACAGTGCACCCCAACCCCTTGAAAGTTTTTTTAAAATTTTGACATAATATATATATATATATATATTCATATATATAAATAAATTTAGAAAACAATAATAACACATCCACACACTTTAAAATGTTAATAAGAAATAAAATAAACATTTTAAAAAAACATGTTAATTGTTTTAAAATTTTAATCTACAAAAATATTTTTGAAAATAAATTTTAAAAAACATTTTAAATTAATATTAAATTGTTTTATATAAAAATTATTAAAAAAAGTTTTAAAACAAACAATTTTTCTGAAAATAATAAAATCCCACCATAGCATGAGTAAAAAAACCCGACCCGAACCGATTGTTTGGACCGGCCCAAGTATGGACTCGGGCTGCCTCATGGGGTTGTTTGGGCTGCCCCAGCCCAACCCAAATACTGGACAGAAGCCTGATTTATTGTAGGGCAGGCCCGACCCAAAGTTACACCTCTATCCCCAGGTTACACAGTTATCAGTCGGCTTAGTCCTGTATGCGATATATGATTTGGACTTCAACCCAAAGTGACTTCACACCATGTCTAGTGGTCCACATAACGTGTAATCCATATAACCGTACACCCTTCTATATTGGTCAACATGTGGTGTAATAATTTACTATACCAAGTGTCATTAATGGACATATATTCAGTAATTTACGTGTTACTCTTGATGCACTGAACACAACTACACATTGTGTAATCTGGATTACATGAAATGTATGGCAGAATACACAGTGTGAAATTCCGAATACATGGAATATACTATCATTTTACCTAGACAGAATCATCGGCACCTCCTGATGAGATCCTAAATTTAATTTTAATTAAAAAATCATTCATTTCTATTAGATCTGTGAGAAGACAAATGAGGAAGAATAGATTCTGAAATTCAGATTAATGAATGATTAAACATGAATTTTAAAAAATTATTTGAGCGCAAATCATCAATGAATTATTTAAATAATTATAATTGATGATGTTTCCACTCTGATTCCACTTGTAGGATCTAGACGCATCGGAAACCTGGATATTAAGAGGGAAAAACATTGATTTTTCCATAACCAATTATCAATCTGGGATCTATAAAATGATGAATACCAATATAAACATATTGCAATCGATGATTTTAGAAAAAGATAAGAATAGAACTAGATCTAAGAAAGAGGATATTACACATCATTTTTATAATTAATTTAATAAATTCTTAAGAAATTAAATACTTCGGTCTTTAGTACATTCTTCATTGATGATCATTGATTGTTCAGAATTACCCTTCCACATTTCCCGCATTGCGCTTGTGAGGAACCAAAGTAGAATCCTTATAATAGTGATGTATATTTTCTCTAATGTTCTCTGATCAACATCCCTTGTTCTTCAGATGCTAGAATGGTGGAATGACTATCTTGCGTCGATTTTTCCTGATCAATCATTCTTCGGCCTTGAATAACATCTCACATTTTTGAGATGGAGATATGATAGGGGATGAGAGTGAAATTTTTTGGCTCAACAATTATCAATTCACTCAGGGTTTGGCACAATAAAAGTACCTTCTAATTAATCAACGTGGGGTTTCAATTAGAATATTTAATTTCAAAACACCAATTAAATGTAATTATAACTATTAGAGAATATTCATGCCACATAATAACAAAAAAACACCATTATTTTTGGTACCACAATTCAAAAAGAAGATACCATAAATAAAATCCCATTCACATAATGATAACATTATTTTTATTATTTATCGTGACAACTGGATAAACATTATTTATTGGCTTGTAAATAATTAATTTGTCAACGGACATGGTGTTAGT
Source organism: Viscum album (assembly GCA_963277665.1). NCBI lineage: Eukaryota > Viridiplantae > Streptophyta > Magnoliopsida > Santalales > Viscaceae > Viscum > Viscum album. The sequence continues at coordinate 805,719,002 of OY728148.1, forward strand.
CTGTTCGAACTATTTTTATATTTACTGAACAGATGAATAAAATATTTTATTCTCTTAAATAATTTTTTTTACAAACTATAAATAAATATTTATTAAATGTTCAATTTATTGAATAAATATATTTTATTCACAATCTAGAGAATAAATATTTATTTAATTTATGTGATCATATTATCTTGAATAAAATTATTCATCGGTCTTGAGTTTAATATTTATTCTATTAATTAAATTCAAATAGAATTAAATTGAGACCACCAAAAACACTTATTGTGTGACCCTCTAGGATTCTTTCTCTTTCAAATTAGGTGGGTTTCCCTAAATTACAATATTACTGTCTAGAAAATAATCATGACACCCACGATAAGAAACTTAATGTAGCAATGATGACATCCACACATGAACACTCACTGTGTAATATATTCCTTTTTTCAAAATGTGTCATCTAGCAGGTTTCTTGATTGTTTCATCAACCTATATTCTTGATACATAATTCATTGACTACCTAGAAAAAGCACATTTCTACACCATGTCCATGAACTTTAGGGTGGTTGTTCTACTTCAATCAAAGGTCCAAGATATAAACATCCATAAATTAAATGGGAAAATCCTTCCTCAACTTAGAAATTAACAACATGTAAATCATGATAAACCAAATATACCCTAATTATCTTCAATATATCGTGTGACACTTGTTATAAAAAAATATAATTTAACAAGCCCTGACATGTATTAATGATATTATTAATGACTAAGGACCATTACACATGCTTGCAGATTGGAATATTCGATGAAACCAAAAGATACTGAATTCATATTGTCATGTCTGTTCTCCTAATATCCTATCTATGAGATTACTTAGTGTGAAATTCATGAGTATAAGTCTCATATTCTCATTTGTACATGCACCTAATGGTCTATATACTATGCGTACAATCATATTATGTAATAAAACTATAGAACTATATTTAAGAATATTGTCATAGCACATCAAGGTTCTCATCGTAGTAGGGAACTTCTATGACCTAATTAATTCGAAAAAATACATCATTACATTATTAGAGTATAGTAATGTAGAATAATTAAAAACATGTAATAATATGTTTAATATTTAAATACATTAAATATTCATGTAAAAAATGTTCAAATATTTGGTTCTAGGACACCCACTCCAATAGTTTGAACATATAAATATTGTTGTCTTAGAAATTTTATTCCTTATTTTCAGATTGTTTTTTAATTCACTTATAGTAATTGATAACCAAATGGTTAATTTTATTTATATATTTAAATAAAATAATCTTTTCAACTTAGTTAATCTTATTCGTAACATTCATTCCAACGACTAGGTTATTTCTATAATAATATTGTAAAAAACATATTAATATAATATATTAGTATAGTTAAAAACACAGTCTTTAATTTAATTCAATATATCTATGGGACTCAATATTACATGTAATAAACAAATATAGTATTTTGTGTACCAAAAGATAATCTATGTGTTTCATATAGTGAACAGACGCCAAATTTAGTGAATTAATAAAAAAAATATTTATTTTTGCATGAAATGAAGAATTTCAAAATGATTAAATGAATTCAAAAAAATAATTTACAAAATATCGATGTGTTACATTATAACCCCTTTAAAATGAATTTCTCCCTCAAAAATTAGTTGGGTTTTTAAATTTATAGTATTTAAATGTACCATTCTTAGAAACCCACAAAATAAAAACGAATATAAAAACATCATTTATAAAGGGAATGTTTGAAACAATATGGTTAACTAATGATATACAAAAATAGGTTTCTACATGAGAGAACATTGGTGGAATGTGAAATCATAGACATAGAAGACAAATTTGATGGTCATGTCTTGATAGAGAGTTTTAGAGAACTGGGTCAGAAGAAATTTAAAAATCACCAAGCAAAAAATTTGACATGATCTAGGGGGCCATTTGATTCATCAAAAATTAAGGTACTAAGAAAAACTTTTATATTTCATGATAATTTACCTAGTGTTTATGAATTTTCATGATAAGATATAACTACTTGATTCATTACAATACCGACCTTTGTTTGGCCTTAATAAATTTCTCCCTCACCTATTTCTCCAAAAATGGAGGTGACTCTTTCTATTCCTGAAGCACTAAAAGATCATAAGATCCATGATAAGACATAAAATCTTTTATCAGTTACTATCATACCAATGTTTTAAAATAGTTAATCATATATTCATAAATTATCATCTGGTGAGATAATAATTTAATCACACAAACATCATCCAAAGATAAACTTAATCTTTCCTTAATTGGTTAATAGAATACCACTTCTGAAATATGATAATAAAAAACCTTAGAAATAATGACATGAAATAATCTTAATATTGTTCTCCCATATATCATAAATTATCTCTTGGTTGTCACATTCCAAACATGTGAATAACCTCATAGTATATTCTCTTTAAAAATGTAAGTAACATGAATTACTATAAATCCTTTTGAAAAACAAGCTTGTTCTCTTATTCCAAATATTACATGATATATTCCATAAATCCAAAATGTTGTAAACTTCATCCACGATGTCATAGACTACATTGTCTACAAATAACTAATTTTTAATAAGGTCATTGATACCATCCAATTTACTTTCTACAACCCAGTCATCTCTTTATCCAAGATAAACATTTTTTTTTAATTTCTTGAACACATTTTGGGTTACCTTGCCTTAAAATAAATAACTATTTTCGATGTATTAATCACCATTCATCATATCCCTTTCAATACTTGATGAAATTCTTTAATGGAAATACTTATATATATTTCATGATTTGTATAACATAATATCTGAATTCCAAAACACATAAACATAAATCATCCAACAGTATTTATAAATAATTATTTAGGAATCATCATATTATTCCTTTATACCTCTTTCATATAATATAAAGTAAGAATAATTTCTTAAGGTTCCTAAACCTCAATATAATCATTATTTTTACATTTGAGGTAAAAAATACTGGAAGAACACCCAATTCAATTCATATATCATTCGTGACTCTTTATCATCTCTAATAAAATAATTAAATGTACTACAATTATTATTCTTTTGATGAGGCTTCCACACATGATATTGATTTTCCTAATGATTAATCATTGTTCACATAATGAATTTATCCTTTGATGATGTTTAAGGGAGGCTAATATTCCAGTCCATTTCATTGACCAAACACTACATATTTGATATATATATAATTTCATTATGAACTTATCTTATATAGTAAAAATATATACTTGTTCTTATAAGATATTCAATAAGATAATAATTTTCACATTCTTGAGAAAAATGCAACTTAATCTTATTTCCTTCATTGTCTCCATTACCCACACTTTCTGAGAACTCCTTCCTTTTATTATTTTGCAATTCTGAGAGTTTTTTAAGGTAAAAATCGTTAATAATGTTCCATGAAACTTGATTTGGCATGATAAAAATATCCTAAACTCTAGTTATCATCTTACTTGACTTATCATCAATAATTTCTCCATCATGTTCATCTTTATCCCAATTATTTCTGGTTCCCACCATTGATAGAAACCAAAAAACATAAATGAGGGAATGCTTTTCATTATGAGGAAACACATAATCATGAAAATACAATTATAATTTGTCGAAATTATGACACCTAATTTAATTTATGACATCATAGGATTATCCCATGTTATTTATTGTTAAGTTATTTTTAAATCCATCATGATGGTTGTTGAAGCATTAATGAATTCCCAAAGTATATCCCCAAAGTGTTTTAAACCAGGTGTGCAGTAAGGCCCTTGGTCATATACCCGTTTACAATCAATTCAAGGATAACACACCAATTTAGTGTTGTTACGACTATGTACATCTATACCAAAACCTCATCCACTTGTAATATCTAGATATGTATTTATTTCTAGGAAACCACTATCTCAATCCTTTAACAAAATTCCGAGGCATTTTCTTATACATTTCCTTGTCCTTAAAATTATCCTTAGTCATGTCCTCATAGTTCTCACTAGTGTTTTCTCATTCTAGTTTCCAAATTTTGACTAAAAAATTTCCCAGATACCAACTATTACAACCTATTCTTAACATACATAGAAATTTCTTCATTTTTTTAGAATACATAATACATTACTAAATAGATGCCCAAAGACTTTATTAGTTTATTTCCTTTACCACCAAGAAAATTTATACAATGAAACAAGATTAAACTAATTTATCTTCTACGATATTCTACAAGACTAGCACCCCTCTTAGACACATTATTCATAAAATACATATTCATAACCTAGGGAAGGAAACATAAAAATGGGATTTCTTAGATGTTCAGTAAGGGTAAAAGGGGAGATATATAAGCATAAACATGAGCATACGGGTATCATAACTTGATCATAACATTAGTAGATCATACACTAAATATCAAAGATCATAATAAAAAAACATGGTATAATGATTTTTAGTTCAAAATAAGTGAATCAAAAGGGAATAAAGATCATGATACATGAAATCATAAAATAGGAGTTAGACATAGAAAATTAGAATATAAATTAACACGTAATATCATTCATTATATGTCCAGTTTCATTGATATAAAATATGGGGGCACATCATGATGACAACAAATTGTGGGTGGTACACAACATGATCCCAATCTGTAGTCCTTTCCATGTATGGGATCATGTTTTTTCGTCCTCTTATATAGGACTAGTTTTCCCCAGCTTCCCATATTGTGTTGGGTATTCCCATCTTCCCATAGTGGATTGGGGTTCCCCATATTCCTAGAGTGGGTTGGTTTTCACCATTTTCCAAAAGTGGATCTAGTCCATCAACATGATTTACATAATTATTGGATGAGATATAAATCTTCTCCCAATTCATTTTAAGAGGATATATTTCCCACCCTTAACATAATAAAATCTTACAAACATGTGACACGAGATAATAAAATTTTCATTAAAACACAACCCATAAAAAGATATGGGTTTCACAAACATCATATTGTAAACAATGAAATTAAATGGGCAGAAAACTATTTTATCATATCATTAACAAAGTAGAAGTTATAGGTTTCATAATCATTTTATCAAATAATAACATGTGAAAAGAAAATATTATTTAAATAATATAACACCGGGAATATGAACACGTTCCATAAACATCATTCTATCTAAACAAAAACCCTTCAAAAATTATATTAATTTTTTCATTGGATCATATATCTTGATAAACATAACTATAAAAATGTATGTCATCTTTCATGGAGAAGGATTACTAAAATATCACTTGGAAAATTTCATAAGTTAAATATTATTTCTATGAAATTCCATTTCATAAAACCATTTCAAAAATATTTTTCATATAAAGAGATCTCTACCATTCCATTTAAAACATTTCTTATGAAAAATCTTCTTCCTCCTTTAATTTTTTTTTAAAACATAAATAAATTTATAAACTAATTTCATGAAAAATTAACATGAATAATAATAATGAAATCTAGAAAAAAAATATTCCTTGAAAAATTATAAAGGATTCTTGAAAAAAAAATTGAAAACCATTTTACCTTAAAATATATAAAGTAAGATTGATAACATTTGAAAACTATTTTCATGGAAAACATATAATATATTCATGAAAACATTTTAAAAAAACATAAAAATTAATAAAATCATCTTGATATTTTTTGAAATACTTTATGATATACATTGATAATTTATAAAAAATATTTGAAATTATTGAAATAATTTTTTTTGAAAACAAACAATTTGAAAATATATAAATTGAGAATTAAAAATAATTCCAAATACTTTTTTAAAACATAAATTTTTTTGATAACATTTTTTAAATAATTTTAAAAAACTTAACCCCCATAATATTAGGAAAACATTTTTTTCATAAAATGAATTTTCTTAAACTTGACAAAGAAGCCTTAACATAAAGATGGTCATTACAAAAGATAAATATGTATAATATAAACATTCCTTTTTCACCATAAATAATTAGATAAGTGCCTCGACTGGAAAATGAAAAGAAAATTACATTTTTTTTTGTAAAAATGTAAAAAATGGGTAATAATTTAAATTAACCATTACATGTTAATAGAAAAAAAACATAAATTGTTTTTAGAAAATATTATTTTGAAATTACACATGTTTGTGACCAAAAAGATAAATAAAGGTAGATATTCATAAAATAATTTCTAAATTATCTTTAGTGCCAAAGAGTAAAAAAATTGTATCATTACATCGATATAATATGAATAAATAGAGGTTAATAATATTAATTATAGTTATTGATATATAGATCATATGTTTCTCTCAATGGAATCATAATCATAGTGAATCATGATAAATGGTGAGATTGTAGCAATAAATGGTTACAAATTTTGTAACATTGAATCATTATAAAATGGAAAGATCAAAATTAGAAAAATCTTAAAATATCATCAATGTATGTACAAAAATGAAATTTCAAAGGAAATATATGAACATTAAATAATAATATTGTTTCATAAAATGGAATGTGTCTCAATGGAGGAAATGTGAGACAAAATTACTTTACCGATTTGGCAACTTTTGAAACATAAATCCCATGAAAGGATTATCATAAAATTTATATTTAAATAAAAATAAATTTAATTATATGAATCATATAATAAATCCATATTTACTATATAAACCACACAAATAAATCGAGTTGTGTATTTGGCATGCATCTCAGGGAAATAAAAAGTGAGATGAATTTCCCTTACCTGGTGTCATGGATTTTTTGGTACACATTCAAACATCCTGTATAATAAATTTAAGTTTATTATAAATATTAAAAAACCAATTATATAATATATCATGTCATATATTATTTTTTATTAATATATATTAACATATTATTAAAAATTCAATGTTAATATTATATTTCGGGTAATTTATGCTTTGTTTTTTGTATCTGTTTTGGCTTGTTTCACTTGACCCACTTACATAGATAATGATTATATAGTTTTAATAATATAAATAATGATATAAATATAATATATATTCAGTATATATGTATTTATAATAATAAATAAAATATATAATATGAAATTAAATACCCTATTCATGGAGAGGGTAAAACACACTTACTCAAGAACGTTGTCTCTGTCATATTGACGTATTAAAAAAAGATATTAAAATAACAATATGTATATATATAATATAATTAAAGTAGAATACATATCTTATATATATAATTTAATTTTACTAAAACCATCCTTAGTACATTTTATCTAGAGTGTGAACGTATAACATCCCTTTGAAGAGGTGGTAGTCCACACTTCCACAAACATATTTATCATATTTACAAAAAATATAAACTATGAAGTTATGTTTTATATAATAAATAAATAATAATTAATATATCATAAATATCATAAATATAATTAAAAAATTGGTTGTCCATTGTAATTTACAACCATGAGATTTTGTAATGGAAAAATTAACAACACCATTTCAAGTTGTGGCAGTTCATCGTATAGAAGAACGCTAAGTTCATTACCCAGTAGATAAAAGTGTGTATAAGTGCGAAAAGAAACATTATAGTAACAAAAAAAAGAATATCAAGGATACTTGTTTTTTATTTGATTATGGAATAATTATAATTTATGTAGTAGAGAATGAAATGAAACTAATGTGATAATTGAAGAAGGACAGCTCCTATTCGGGTGACTACTTTTAGTTTTCACCAAATGACTACCTTGGATCAATTGCCTCCTAATGTTTGGATTCCAAAAATAATGGACGGATTTTGGCATCTTATTTTAGTATATTTTTATAAATCTATAGGTATTTATAGTTAAAAATTAGTGATAGGGGTGAGTTTTTTTATAGTGTAGGAGGAGTGACATTCTAATTATTTTTTTAAAAAGGACTTCCACCCACATTTTCCCAATGAAAAGTGGATCCAATAATGAAAACAATTATATAAAAAGGAGTATACGTTACAAATAAGTCAATAAAATGGATGTTTTATAGGTTACTTTTTCATATAGTTCCTTAATTGTATGCTTTATCCCATTATAAAGCAAATTGTTTACTGAATCGCTATAATTAATTTTAATCACTATCACCAATATTTATTTAAAAAAATATGTTGAACACATTAATAATTATATATTATAGTAATCCCAAAAATAGAATCAATTTTACAAATAAAAATATTATATAAGGAAAATTTTAATTTAAATTTTATCATGAGGACCAGACGACACAATAGGCTTTTAAATTAAAGTTGCTCAAATGTTTGGTAGGTTTTATATCCAATTTCATCATGAAATTAATTCAAATAACATAAATTATATTATATGATGCATAATATATATAATTGAACGTGAAAAGGAATCTAAAATATAATACGACCTTATAAATATATAACATTAATATGTAGTTTAGAATTAAAATTCAGTAGTATTCACTATTCAATAAAAATTGAAATTTTATAGAAAAATTAAAAAAATTAAGACTTTTATAATTTATAAGTTTCGATGTTAAAAAATGAATAATGTTTTCTAAATGAAAATATAAATGTTTTAAATATAATATTTAAAATGATATCTACATTAAAAGGCGGTAAAATTACATATTAGAGAAATATGACTTTTTATTCACATGATGGGATTTATTATTATCTTATAACTATAAAATATATTAGATGATTATCAAAAATATTGATTTAATATCAAATGTAAAATTTTTATTGAAAACATTCACCAATATTGATTTTCTAATTTAGTGAGATAAAATTGTGTTTGTACAGAGAATAATAGTTTTCTTAGAAGAGTAATTTTTTTATTTTCAAATAGTTCTTATATTCACATATAGTAATTGATAACCAAAGTATCAAATTTATATAAATTTTTAAATCATATTGTCAAATTTGGATAATATTATCCATAACTTACATTTCAATGTCTAGGTGGTATCTAGAGTAATATTATAATAAACATATTAATTTTAAATTATAGTTCGACAAAAACCACGACCATGCATGTAACAAAATATATCACAGAGGCCCGATATTAAGTGTAATACAATATTGAAATAGTTTTTATGACAACACATGATAATTTAATTGTTGTGTATAGTGAATTCATCCCAATCATAACTCTTCTATATAAAAAAACTAAATTCATTTTTTTCAGGAAATTCAAATTATCGATCATATTAGACTAATTCAATTTTTTTCACAAAATCATATGATGTTACGATATTATATCAAACCATCATGAAAAATATATTCGTTAATTTTAAAAATTTGAATAAACTTAAATATGAACATAATAAATGTTATTTTCTAATATATCAAAATAATTAAAGATTGAGGATTTTATGAAGGAAGAATAATCAATAATAATTCTATGAAAGATATATAAAAGTATATGTCATTTTTTCAAAGAAAAAAATAAAATTACCCTTAATAAATATTATACTATTTAATGTTCAACCATATTTGAGGTATTTTTTCCATCACATAAAATTTCAGCAATATATGTGTCATCTCTATTTAAAATATGATATTTCTCTAACAAATAATCTTGTTTACTTGTATAATATATAAATTATTTAATAAACTATAATCTAAAGACAAAAAAACCTTATAAAATTATTCTCATGTTCATCAGGATGATAAAAATATAGTTAAATATCAATAAGACATGAAAAGGGAAAGAAGAACAAAAATTAATTACATAATATTATTATAGATCTTTATAATTACACCATTTTATACCTAGTATTTTTCATAATAAAAATTGAAAATCCACGTGCATACAAAAAATAGCCTTCAAATAATATTTTTGGGAATTATTATCTCATAATTTCCAAAAATGTATAACCCATAAAACATTGAAAAATTAAACAACTTCTCTATTATGTTATATATAGACTCTGTAATAATTATTATCTTTATAAATATGCTATTATGTCATGGTTAGTGATATCTGGGAATGCCTAATTTTTTATTTGATATATATATATATTATCCAAAAATAGAATTAAATTAAAAAATGAATAATGTTAAAGTCACATTACTTAGATACATTTCCTAAAAAAATAGTGAATTTCATAATTTAGAATGATTGATGGTTTTTTCTAGTTACAAGATATATTATAAATATATATAATATTCTCTCATTAAAAAATCCCTAAAGGAAAAATATAGTTTAGATTAATTTCATCATTATTTAATTTAAAATTAATGTAATAAACTTGTGATAGATTATAAAATGGAGTGGTAAATTTTTTATATAAAATATCATAATGGAAGTCATTTTGGAGTCTAATGGGGATCATATATTGATCTTTTAGAGCATATAAGTAAGTTATGATTCATTATAAGACACATTTTAAATCACATCCATGAGTAATCCCCCCGAAAAGTCAGCAAACTCTAAGGATAAAATGGTTCTAACACTATAAAAGGCTATTACATGATCAATTTTTAGGTGTTCAATGTTGTTAATTGCCATTTTGATTATGATAATGTGCTGGATTAAGAAATATTTCACATTTCACTATTTTATTCATTAATGGTTTTGATGATTAGGGATACCTAAATAGATCGTGTATCATGATTGATGAATTTTAGGTTTCGAATAGAACACCATTAGGGTTCCATGAATGGTTTTTTTTTTGAAAACATTTGTTTCGAATATAGTGAAGAACACTTGTACGCATAAGGGATAGACTAATGAGGGTAATTTATCAAGTATTCTAGGAGAATATATATATTGATGTAGATATAAATGTTGGTGAGGATCAAAGAATACATGAATTTATGCATTCATCATTGTGAGTGATCAGATTTGTGAATCTCTACTAATGGGATAATCAATATTGTAGAACCAATAAATATATGGATATATTAAGAATGTGGTTTTATTTTTTATTCAATTCCATTGAGTCATTTATAGACATGGATAATTCAATAGTATAGAACTAAAAATAATTCATGATATGGGATAAATATTAAAAATAATTATATAGAATTTTCATGGGGAACTGGAAGCATATATGTAATTTGTGAGGCAAATTAGAGTAGAAAATTGGTGAGGATAGTGTGTAAGATACATGTATTGAGTGACACAAGGACTGAAAAATTACATGGCACACTAAAAAATATTGATGAAAAAAAATTCATGAGATAGTATTTGACATAGAACCCAAATTTGATCTTTTAATTCTTTTGTGGACATCTAAAGTGTGATAATATATACCATTCTCCATTATCTTTGCGCTATGATGAGAGTTTTCTTAACATTACAAAAATCATCACGAGTTTTGGTCCCAAAATATTGAGTCACCTATTTAATATGAAAATGTACCTGCCATTTTTTTTGATAAATAAATATCTAACTCAAAACATTATATTTCCTATAGGCCTTGGGTGGTATGTAAAAATCAGATAAGCATTGACTGGAAGTAATTATGAAATAATTAAATCCACTATTTTTGATAATTTGTCTAATATAAATCTCTATTATTTTCAAATTTTTATTAAAATTATGTATGTATTTAATATATAAATTGTTGATTAAATATTCTTGGACCATTACTTCATATTCTTTTAATGTTTTGAGTTAAAATATTTAATTTTTTATTGATTTAGAGTCACCTTTTATTCCAATATATAGAAAATTAGTGGGATTAGAACGCCTTTTTTTTTCAATCAAGACATTGGTCTTGATAAATAAGATCCTTTGTAACCCTTTACACATGGATATTTTTACTATATCAATAAATATATAAATGATGTGTAAACTATGTTTTGATATTGATGCCTCCAATTTTCACTATACTATAATATGTTATTAAAGAAATTGTTTTATCTCATAAAAATTTGCATAGAAGAACATAATTTAGTTCAATAAAATGAAAACTCCACCACATAATTATTAATTTCATTTTCAAATCAAAATAATGAATTTCTCAAAAAATTGATATCTTAGTCATCATTTATTTTACTCTTTTATACAAATCATAAAAACTTATCTAGATCAAAAAATTAAAACAACTCTCAATAGTTGTTCCAGTGTACATCCTCCCACTTTCAATTAATTGAATTTAAAAACTCATGGATGTACAACACTTATATACCCTGTTAATCCTAATTATCCATTCATTTTATGAAAAATAAATTTATTTTTTTTCTCAAGAAACTAATACATAACATCCTATCCTACATTTATATTTTCATAAATATCTCTCCTTATTTTCGGTTCCCACTATATCTATTGATTATTTTTTAAATCATTACAAAAAATAATTTCCACATATTAAAATTTTAAAACTCGACATTCAACAATAAACATGTTCTTCAATGTCTTGTGTAATCTTAACATGTTTTATCACACCCATTACAGGTGTCATAAATGCACAAATTTGTTGAAAAAAACATTATAGCTTAACTATTCCATGAATTAATTAATAAAATGTCACATTATTACATAAAAAATAGTTCTATTGACATTTGTATGTGGTATATTTTTAATGGAACTCTAAGACCTCAAAAAAACATTTACTTCTCCTATTAAGTTGTATAAATTCCCAATTTGATAACTTGGGATCATGAATATCACTCTATTGAACAATATGTGAACTTCAATTCCTATGTAAATGATAAAAAAATTTGAATCCAATAATCCCAAATAATTAGGTTCATTGGAAATTTATGTACATACCCCATTGTGTAAATCACGATAATAACTCTATTAAACATACACTCTTATTGTACGCATGAAAGAAAATTTTACCCTCTCACCTTGTTTTTCTATTTTCACAGTACAGTCATCCTACTCTTAATTACAATTTTAACATTATTTTTTAACAAGTATAAAATTTGAAAAATATTAACCCAAAATATAATTTTAATTTTAATAATATATATTTATCGTAAAAAAATTAATTATACTAATAGATATCATCTCGAGTAACAATATTCATGTCAACTGATTCACATATATTTATATTTATTTATATTGGGAAAATTTCCTCACATGTGACCATTTTTTCAATGCAGCTAATATAGAAATTAACCTATTTTTATTAGTTTAATTTTATCACCATTGGTCCTTAATCCATCCATTTTTTAAATTTACCTATCACTATAGTTACATACACTTATAAAAAAAATAGTCCATTATTTCCAAATATTCATCATCATTGGTCCAAAACAAAGACCCCTTCATTAGAAAAAATTAAATCAAATCATAAAATCTATAAGAATATTTTCCAAAAATATGTTTGGTAATAATAATATTTAATTAATTAAAAGAAAACACAAATAAGAAAAAAAAATTCCTCTTAATCCGTTTCCACAAGAACAACAGTACCATTATTATCAGTATAGATCCCCATTGATGTTAAATTTGTCATAAGTTTTGTGGTTTTTTACAATGATATCCTAAATATATATTACCTATCATTCATATATAATATAATAATACTTTAGATATAAATTCTTAGTTGGATATTTTGATTTATACATTCACTCATATTATCTGAGATCTCGTTTTTATTTCACAAGTTCATTACATAACTTGGTGTATTATCTGAAAAACATAACTAAATGGTTATGATCACAAATATATACTATTTAATATATAATAAGTATTTTATCTATAATTTGTTCTTTATTTCTTACATAATCTCCTCAGAAATAAAATTGTTATTTATTCATTATTTGTGTTGGGTGAAACCATTTCTTGAATAAAACATATTGACTTTCACAAAAGTATTTTTTAATAAATCATTTATATTTAATATGTAGGATGGATTGATTATCATACTCTAGTACTAAATGTTAAATAAGTAGTAGGAGACCCTAATTAAAATAAATAGAGGATAAAAAATTAATTTGGTTTAAGGAAAAACATACTCTATATAATTATCAATTTTATTATTAAATCATAATTATAATCTCAAAAATAGTACCGTTATTTAATAATATCTTCTTCTTTTTCAAATACTGAATTGAAAAATATCCAAATTTATAATGACAACGACTCATGTAGTGGTTCCATGACACATCCCATCTCTCTCACATTATAACAAGAGAAAACACATAGATGTGTTAGATCCACTCTATTCATCAATAAAATTAATCCTTAGCCTTTATATAAAAAAATATTTTATTTATTACATCCAAAAAATAATCTCATAGTCAAATATTCCATGTTAGGATTTAAAAAAAATTCACTTATTATTTATGACACAAAATATCTATTCTTATTCAAATTTAAATCTGTGCCAACATGATATTGGTTAATAATTGTAGATAAATATTTTTTTTCAATCAACATCATAAGGAAACATCATTGTATATTTCTCAAACTATGATAAATGTTTCCAAATAAATTTTTAATATTTGGTGTTTACCATTATTTTGACTGGAAATATAGTCAATAAAAATATTTATACCCCATAAAAAGAACAAAAAATCAAAATAAAAGCTTCTAATTTTTAATAGACTTTGAAAATGGAAATTCGAACAAGTGTATGTAGATTTAAAATGATGATATAGTCTAATAATATATGAGTGGAATTATGAATAATGATTTAATAGATGTGAATGAAAATTAAATCAATGCTATTAAGTAATGAAAAATATTATATAAACATCCAATCAATGTTATTTATATTAAATTGATTAATTTTTATTCATTTTATGTTGATTATTTGTTATCAATAAGATATATAGAAGAAGATTACAGGGAAATAAATTCCCATTCAATCGATATTTAGAATGAATGTGGATGAATAGTTTATCAAAATTGATAATTAACAACAATTTATAACTCATTAATATCTTCCAACATTAATGAGAAAAAATCTAATAATATGAATAAATAATTTAAAACGTATAGCCACAATATCTTAGACAAAATGTTTGATTATAGTTATGTAATCATCCTAACAAGATGTAATTATTTCTCAGGTTGTTCCATATAACAATAGTTCTCATGAATACATAAAAAACCAAACAATAAAGAATACAAAATATTTCATTATAGTTAATTCCAATAATTGAATTATTAAAAATCATCCACTCTCATTTCACTAATAAATGAGACATTAATTCCACTTCAAAAAATTTTCTAGTTTTTAATGAGTCTTAATTTAATAACATTTAATGAGGGTGGTATAATGTTTTCTCTTTGTAAACTATAAGAAAATAGTTAGAAGATATAATTTTGGATTAGTTTCAATTATTGGAATAATGTTTTCATCCAATAATGTTAAATAATATTATTTTATACTAAAAACATCTAATTATATTATAATTTAAGATAGTAAAATTTTTATATTTTAAAATAATGATTTATATATTGAAATTATGAAAGTAATAACTAATATCTTTTTCACAAAATTTAATATTATAAAACCTTAAACCATTTTTATTTATGTATTATCAATTTGAAATCATTAATAAATTAAATATTAAATCATTAGAATTATCATATTTCCTATCTAATAAATTTCTGAAGTCAGTGGGTGGTTCATTGGGGGTATTTTAAAACAATTAAAAACCCTTAATAGTGTCATGTGAATTTCTGTTCTTATAATGTGTCACTAGAATAATTCTATAACTTCATGTTTATTTTTATTATTTTTAAATTTCCAATGGTAGGAAATCTTCACACGTAGACCAAAGTGATAAGTTCATATTTACATTAGAAATGGATAAAATTGGATTTTTTTTTAATTAGTTTTATTCACATAATTTTCCTACTACTAATGTTCAAATCCTTATTGACTACAATTTTTATCATTATTTCTACTCTTTAAATTTATTACAATATTTAATTAGGATCCCAAATAATTAATTTTTTAAAATATATGGATCAGTCATGGTAACTATAAAAATATAATTGTGCACTCTTAGAGATCTATATGTATGTGGTGTTTTATGGGGGATTTTTTTTGGAATCCAAAAAACATAAATATGATTACACTAGTGTGAATAAATACACTTTTGATATCATTTTTGATAAAATAAAAAACCGGAATAATTTGATTTAAATACAAGAAATTTCATTTGATGAAAAGAATTCCTCTCTTAACAGGGTATCTAACTCTAGATTTTAAAACACCATATCAAATGCAATTAAAAAATAATATTTTTATTAGGATTAAAAAACTAAAAGAAATTACCTCAAATATAGGAGGAAATCTAAAAAAAGAATATGTTATGGATAATAATGGGCGTCAATTGATTCATTTTATAATGAAAGAAGATGATACATGTACTATCAAGACAACAAAAATTCAACTATATAGGATAAATTATTATAAAAATATATTTTGAAAAAATATATTCCATGAACAAGAAACTATTATTTATTTTTTAAAACTAATGGTTCCACTTTCAAAATGAATTTCTAAAAAAATTCCATTGTGGGAAGATATTTGTATCAATGTCTTTATAAAATAAATAAAATGCTCATGAGATTTATGTCCTTTGGGGATCCATTGAAATTAAATACAAAAATATCATTAAGAATGATTTATTATTTTTAGATATAGGTTTAATGGAATCTTCTTCTTTCACTAAAGGTAAAATAAGTCGGTCTATTGGGTTATTTATAACAACTACCCTTTCTTTTTTGAAGTAATTAAAACTATCAATTATTCAAAAATTATTTACATCTTTTTTACCAATAAGTATTAAGTTAAATAATAAATTAATTTATTGATACAATCATTTAAGTATAAAAATTTTACTTCATGGAAAAAATTAATATACATGATAATATTGTATTTTTTTCAGAATTAATTTACTATCTACTTACACAAATAGAGTGTGAAATTTTAAAATAATGTTACATATGTATAAATTTTTTATTGATGTTTAATAAAACTTCTTATATTTTTTATAATTTTGGGTAATATAATTTTATTGTTATTATTTTATGGGTATTTTGGAAGATACCTACTAATCTATTGTAGTTAATTGTGAAATTTGAAAATATTTTAAACATAAAAGGAATTTTACCAAAAAATCTCTTATACCATTTTCTTTTTATTATAATGTATGAATACCTCTCTAGTATTCTTACAAATATTAAATAAAAAAATAATATTGAACCATCTATTATTCCATTAGTTTTTGAACCCCGTTATGTTATTGAACAGTCTAAAATGATATATTGAGGGGGATGAGTTAGGGTATCTAGACATTTCTTTCATGATGTATTTCATTTCATTATTTGAATAAAATATTATTAAATCCCATTATCATCGAAAAAATAATAGAAAATTAAATTTCAAACATTTGAGATTTGTTAGTATTACATTTTTCATAGAAATGATCTATATTTTAGGAGCACACACATAGTAGGATACTGGTATACCAATAACCACTAAAAATGTTTCTATTATGGTGTTTAAAAAAGGGTAAATCTATCCAAGGCTCCCAATCATTCCATGTGTTGGATTTTCATACTATTTACCAATGATTCACTCACACTTTCAATATATAGATAATGATTTTATAATATCATTCAATAAGCAACTCACAAACTTGTGTAATATTAGTTGAAACTTCTCAACAACAACAAGAAAACCATAATGTTTTCTCTTTATCCCAAAAATGTGATGATCTTAATTATATTCATTATTTAATATTTTTAAATGAAAAATTTTTCTAATGATTTAGTAATCTAAAGTGTATTCATATCTATCAAATGTATTAATGAAAATTACTTTCTCTTTTATTCATTTAAAATTTCCCAATTATAGTAAATTAATAAATTCCATTAAAAAGAAATCAAGCCTAACACAAAATTTTCCAATATTCATCATTTTAAAACATTCAATACATAATATATTCTATCATAAAATATAGAAACAATTATTATATGGACCAAAACAAAATTATTCCATATTTACATGGTTGTTTGATAACATTACAACAATTATATAAGCAGGGCCTAATTTGTTTATAGTTTTAGTAAATTAAAAAATCCCTTGAATAAAAAAACCAATATTAAATTGCCAAATTTTCATTTGGTCATTTATGCCAAAATCATTAAATTATACATATAATTCATTAATTTCTAGGAACTAAGAACTAAAACATGATTTCATGATCATTCTTATCTATCCTTAAGCCCTATATAAATAATCTAAATATTTGAGATGAGAACATAAAGTTCATTAAGGATAATAAATGAAAAATAAAACCCATTAGAAAAGTGAAACTATTGAGTACCATTGAAAAGTTATTTATTTTAATCATTGAATGTTGAGACCATATGAATCACACATTCAAACATATAACTATCTTATTTTCTTAATATGGGTTCATAATGAAAACATTCAATCATAAATAAATAAATGAATTGGTTCCTAAATTTCACTAAAAAAACAAAATAACTTATCAAAATGTTAAATATTTAAAATATAATAACTATTTATTCCAATACATACCCCTACATTTGATAAGATCAAAAAAATCTATTTGATCATAAAATAAACTCTTTATTTCATTAAATTAAGTAATTTATGTTTAAAATCATTATAGTCATAATAAAACCATAATGGAATATTTTTACATTACATTAATATCAATTTTATAAATCACAAAAATAATGGAGAAACTTTGTCAATTAATTCAAACATCATTTCCATGGAGAAAAAATAATTACCCAATGTAATGGATAGTTATATCCTAGGCTCATTCAGAATCATATACAATTACGAAGTACTATAATATAAATAATCCTTTTAGAATCTTTCTCTTTTCATCATAACAATATTAAATATTCTTTCTCAATTTATAATTTAAACCCATTAAAATAGCATATAATGTGTGGTTAACATTAAAAGAACCCGTAATAAATATGATAAGATCATAATTAATATAAATACCTTAAACATACATGAAAATGTATTTATTGTAATAGTATAGAATTTTAATGTACAATGAATAAAGGTTAAAATCCTATTACATTTTTAAAAAAATTAATAAAAATTGTCTAATTTTTAAAATAATAATAGAAATATTTCATTTAGAGAGTCATGAAAGCGTAGAGATGAATATTTTGAGTAAAAATGATGAGGTTGTTTTGAAAATATGATCATGTTGAATATATTAAATTCATTTTACTTTTAGATTTTTATAATGGATATTAAGTACTATAAAAAATAACCGTAAGTGATATTAATATTATAAAGACCTAATTCTATAAAATAATCAATTTTTACATGAAGGAGATACACCGATATTTTTTAGTGATAACGAAAATATAATCTCCATAAATAGGGATTTATATATAGACAATCCTAGTTGAATGTGAAATGGAAAAGAAACCATAATAACAATCATAACATTTTAATAAAGTGTATATCAAGGAAAAAATTATGTGGAATTAATATAAATCTACATAAAGAAGAGGAAATAAAAAAAATATAGGTTTTGATTCTCATAATCTTGGAATATAATTTTAAATTAATAAATGATATAACTCAGTGAATGAAAATTTAGTTATGAATTCCTTTACCTCATGTATTTACTCACCTCATACACTAACTGACCTCCTAGATATTAAAATTCGATTAATTATTTGACCCATAACAAAGCTTTTTACTATTTTTTTACAATTTACTATTTTGTTTATTTAAATTATCCTTAATATTTATTCATATATAGAAATCTATAGTTCTTTTCAATCGTTTAGAGGTTTTTCAGATAAAAATATCCAAAACTAGTAGTGTATCATTATAATGGACTGTCATCAATTTTTATGATTTTAATTTATAAATAAGTGTTTAGTAAATTTATCGATATAATTTTAGAATATTTTAAGTTAAATAGGTCATAAAATAGTCACCATTTAGATAATTTTCTTAGATAAGCTTGGTTTAGATGATTCAAAATAACTTTTATTATTCTGTTTTTGTTTCATTTCTATAATGAATAGTTTACCATTATAGATTCATAATAATGAAATTAATTAAGTACTAATGTTATATTAAATCATGAACTCAATTTTAATAATATCTATGTAGCAGAAAATATAATCAAAAAATAATTATTTAATTAGGTATTATAAAACATCCATGCTATGCAATGCATTTCACAACAGTCTTAAAGAAGGAAAACCAAATAAATATTTATGTTTTAAAAAAATTAATCTAATTAATCCAATATTTTAGGTTTAATTTTTTTATTTCTCATTTTATTTAAATTAGTAATTAGAAATTGAAATTATTTTATTTAAAGTTCCATACTTTGGTGGAGTAACATAATTTTAAAAGATTTAGTGGAGAGTTAACAAATTCTAACTCATAAATTATGGACCAAAATAGTGAAAAATAAAATTATTATGGAATTTTGGATGAAAAATTTAGATTTTTTTAATAATATATGATGAATAATAATAATTTAGATCGGAGAACGAGGCTCTTAAACCCCTACCTTTCAATTTGAATTACCACCTTCATATTTAGTCTAAAAACGTTGGACAAAGGAATTTTGATAGGGAAACACTGTAATGAACATGGAATGTGATTTTTAGAGAATTATATATTATTAATATGTGTAAAAAAACAATGTTTAGATCTTTTTTAGGAGGATATAATTGGTCACATTTTTCAATAAAATTTGATGGAAGTTTCAGAAATATTTAAACATTAAGTGTCAGGAATTTAATTTCAAAATTTAAAACAGATAAAAAATGGATAATAGATGATATGATAGATCAATTTAAATCATAATTTAATAAAGATAGAATTTATTATTTCATAAATCATTTTTAATATTAAATACCCTTTAATGTAAATTTTTGGGATATCTTCTAATTTTACTTTAAAAATACTGACATATATATTGAATCTAAATTTCTAAATTTCAAACTATTATTAACAATCATTTTTGTACCTAAAAAAATATGTCAACAACGTAGTTAATTCCATTCAAATCATTTAAAGTGTTTTTAAATCTATTTATATTGTATTTTCTTCTACTAATATAAGAGGTAAATTATTATTTCGTAATAATTTTAGATAATTATTATATTATTTAATATTAAAAATAAATTAATAAAATAAATATATTGTACTAATAATATTTATAACCATATTTTCTATAATATTATTTGTTCAAAATTAAATCATTAAAACATTTTTATGATTATAATTTTTAATTTTCATACACTTTCCATGCGTTGTGTTAGGATTTGGATATTAACATTGTTATATAATTCTAAAATTTCAAAATATATTCAAAATAATTTATTAGTAATATTTATTAATCTCTATGTATATAATAGAAATATCATATTTTAAAAAAAAAATTATAAAATATTGAAATGTTTACTTTTCTATTGATGAGAAAACATGCAGTCGGCACAAAAAATTGTATTAATACTTATGTTGAAAAAATATTAATTTATATTAATTCAATTATATTTATATGATATTTTTAAATAAAATAATATATGATACATTCAATAAGATTTGTAATTATTTATGTTATATTAATATCATGACGATGTCAATAAAAGTATTATATTCCTAAAAACTGTAATTTTGACTATTTATCAACAAATAAACATGCTTAGAAAAATACAAAACAATTCCCCAATATAATTGTAAAATACTAATTTCGAATATTATTTCCACTTCATCATACATTTATAAAGTTATCTTAGTAATAAATAGAAATATAAATCCATAGAATTAAAACAATTAACCATTTATAAAATTTCATATAATTAAATTATTCTTTAAATATATCAGAACACGAAATATATTTAATGAAAAATATTTATGAGTTAAAAATATTCATCATAAAATAAAAATAATATTTTTTTCATTTTTAATTAATATATATTTTTATAATACTATATATATGTCGTATATATACAATTTAAAGAATATATTTCTTGAATAAAATATAAAATAATAATGTGAAAATTAATTAAACATGAACTTAATATTTTATTTGAAAATACACAATTTTTCCCATTTAACCCCTAACAAAAATTAAGTCTCTTGATTTTTCTTATAGAAAAATTTAAAAAGATCATTACTATCTATTATTTAAACTTGAATTTCATTAAATTTTTAACATGTCATCAATTTCTAATTAGAAAAAATTTCTTCCTATAATAAAAAATAATATTCTATCAATCTGGACAAAATACTAGTTTCAAAATTAAAATATAAGATTAATGTTGGTTAATATATTATTTCCTGAACATGAATCCTTAATATACAAAGCTGTATATATCTCAATGAGTTAGGGTTTATGAATTATATTAATACATTAAAACATTTTAATATTTTACTTAAAGGGTTGGGTGAGGAGTTTAAAAGACATAATTTTCAATATAATTCTCAATATTGGAAAGATTAAAGGAAGAAATTTTTTGTAGATTAAATAATATATTTAATAAATAATAAATGTGGAATAGTGGAAGGAAATAATTATTAGGTTTTTAAAATGATTTTAAAGCAACCCAAATTGATGAATGAAATATAAATCAACATTTTTTATTATATATTATGTGAAAAATGAATGATTCATTAGAGAATACACATTTAACTACCAAAATAAGTAAATAAGTCTTTTATGGAAAGAGATAAAATGAAAATTATGTAGAAAATTAAACAAAAATGGGTTGGGTAATTATTCATAGTAATGTAATTTTAAAAATAATAATTTCATTAATGAATAAAAATAACGGAAATAAAATTTCACCATATAAAAAATTCAATAATATAAATAAAATATTAACATATATCAATCATATATGAAAATGGCCTTTAAATAATGTTTATGACTCGAGAAAAATATATTGAGTGAAAAGAGTCACTTATGACTTCGGTAACATATGAATCAAAGGAGAATGAAAGTGACATTATGACATGGAAGTTAAAATAAATTGAATAATGTGTTAATAATGAAATGATATATAAAGTAAATAAGTGAATTATATGAAATACATAATGAATAATGATATTAATGATAATGAAAAATTATGAATGTCGTAATTTATAATGTAATAATTATCTGAAAATAAAAACATAACGAAGAAATTTAAATCCATATAAAAGAAAGAGGAAACAATATTATAAAATAATTATACTTTGTAAAAAATATATAATAATATATTTTATTTTGAGATTATAAGACTCAATGAATGAATATGCAATCAAGAAAATTCCCTTTTCAGTGAATTTGATGCGAAAAATATAAATCAATTGTAGTGAAAAATAGATCATAAATTAATTTGAAATGAATGTAAAAGGGTAAAAAGTTAATTTAAAGATACATTAATTAAGATACAGAGGATAAAATATAAATGATTGAAAATTTAAAATAATGGATAGTTGAAAAAGAAAACCATAAAATTAAATTAAATATTCCACATATTTTCTTTGAAAAAAAATAAAATTATGATATGTAGATAATCATTTGAACATTTATATTTTTCATAAAACGAAAATTCATGATCATCTAGATCACATATTCCCCACCATAAATAAACTCAATAATTATTAATAAATTTATAAAATCACATAATTCCCAATAAATTTCTATATATACCTTAATCATGTGTTGTTCAAAAAAATAAAGAAAACATCCTTCAATATTACAATAATTTACTTGACACCAAATACCTTTTCAATCCTCAAGGTAATATATACCACTAAAATTATGTTACCAAAATAAAATTCTTTTTTCCAAAATTACCAAATTACCTCAAAATTAATTCACAAACCACCCAAAAAAATATATCAATACCATTTAGCTTATGTCCCCAAAAATATTATAAGATTTTTTCCAAAAAATCAATCACTATAAAACGCATATTAATCCTAAGTGTTATATATACATCAATCATGTATTATTCTTAAATACCAATTAATACCTCCCAAAAATTATTTAAGATTCATAAAAACCAATCATGTATTGATATAAAATAATATCAAAGCCTTGGAATAAAAGATCACAATTAATATTATTTATCAGGGTGGTATATTTAACCCATAAAATCTCCTCAAATAAGAATATCTTACAATGAAAAAGTTATCTAAACACTGATTTGACACTAAGTAATAACAACTAAACATAAACACCCTATAACTATATGATTTATAGAAAATATTTTATCACTTATATACCCTGAACATTTTATATTTATAAATTAAATGAAATAGAAAAATATGTTATATAAAAAAACACATATTCACATACCAAATAATTTTTTTCCTCGATTACAAAATTTTTAAATGATAAAGATGTTTAATTTAAGAATAATGCCCCATTTTTGAAACTTTAATTCACAATCATTGTTACTCATTCTAGAAAATTCCTAAAATCATTTGAATATGATGGATGAGAGAACAATGTTATGTAAGTGGAATAAATGAAAGATAAAACTCATTTTTCCCATAGAATATAAGAATGTTGTTAAAAAGTGTTTATTTTAAATATAGAACATTAAGAAAAAATAAAACATACTTTAATGAATATAAATAACATATTTTCTAGAAATTATTTCATAGAGGAAACTCTTAATCATGTTTTTGAAATTTAATAAATTTTATAAGTTCCTTGAGAATGAATAATGATTTATGAAAACATAATATCATTAAAATAGAAAAAACATTTCTTAAAATATAAATATTTACCATTAAAAATAATAAGAACATATATTTTTTCATAAATTATACTTATTATATCATTAAATGTATATATTACAATTAAAACTCATTACAAGCATGAAAAAATTTCGAAGGAATATTGGGGCATTATATTAATATCACTTCTCAGAATAAGGCATATAGCTGGACAAATTCATTAATTTATTTAATAAACATTATAATAAATCATTATATAATGATTTTTAGAGTTATTTCCCGGTCTAACCCATCATCATATGTAATTTACAAGTACCATTATTAGAATAAAAAATTAATAAAATTTCTATTTTCCTCATAAGACTCGAAAAAAATTCTCAATTTTTAAATACATATTTTAATCAGACTATAATGTATGTTTTACTTTATGATAATATATGATTATTTTTAAAATAAAATATAATTTAAATTAAATATAACAATTGAATTAGTGTGAGAGAAATTTTCTAATACTAAAAAATACAGGGCTTATAGGAAAATATCTCATTGATATTTGTAATAAATTTTATTTCAAGGGAAATATTTTATAAAATAATGGGACAAAAAATTATTAAGGAAAACCAAGAAGCCAAAGAGAGGAATTTTTTTAATAAAAATGAAAAATATTTTATGGAAAAAATCAAGTTGAAAATATTAAAAAAATTATTTCTTTCAATATTTTATAAAGAATTTAAATGAAAACAAAAAATAAACATTAGAAAACATAAATTATAGAGAATATATTCAATAAATTTAACAATAAAAACATGAATGATATTAACATATATGGGTTTCAAAGAGAAATAATATATAATATCCCAAAACATGATTTAGATATAGAGAACCTCCATTCAATGTGAGATTATAAAATAAACCTTTATAAAGATTGTAACATGTGATTAAAGAATCTATAAATGTAAATATTACTTAAAATAAATTTAAATTCACATAAAACAAGTGTAAATTAAATATATAAAATCATTTGTTATAATATACCTAATATTAGAATAACATTTTCATATGAGAAAGTATATGTCTTAACATAACGAAATTATGTTAAGAATCCCATTTCCTCATGTTCGGACTCTCCTGATACATACTCTAACATTCTAGATAGTAATTTATATAATTTTTTTCCTTTTTTAAAAACATTTTTAATTTTAATTTTAAAAATAATTATTTAATTTGGAATTTACTATGATTCATAATTCAATTACCTAATTGGTATAATTCACATCAGTCATTTTGAGTTTGTTCAGTTTATAATCTCCAAAACAATTATGGTATAATTGTAATGGTCAAATGTTATTTGAAAATGGTTCTCTAATATATATATGTATCAATATTTTTAATTCATATAATTTCAAAATAAGTTATATTCAATAGTGAAATAAATCTATAACCTTCAAAAAATATTCCAAGATATGTTTTCTTTATATTCTTAAAAATGACATTAATTATTTCATTTTACTTTCATTACTATGATAGAAATTTTTTTCATTCCAAAATCATAATCATGAGATTATATTAATGTTAATGTGACTTTAAATTACAGAATAAATATTTAATAATATCCAAAAATATATATTTTTATTAAAATTTAATTTTTTATATTCGTAGCGTAAAACTATCATGATAAACGATGTTTTTGAAAGAGTTTAAAAGAAGAAAAAACAAATAAATATTTCAGTTTTATCAAAATATTATCTCATAATTAAATAAAATTATGGTTAAATTATTATATGATACATGTTATTCAAATTAATAAAAGGATAATTGAACCAAAAATACCATTTTTGAAAATTATAGTTCCCATGACCTAGATCCCCCTAAAAATAATTCTCTGAGATGTACTACAACTATGAGTTAGGTGTTCCACCCTATATGTCAAAGGATTACAACTAGTAGAGAGGGTTTAGGAGGAGATAGTGGGGAGACACTACCCTCTGCTAGTGAATATGATAATGGTCCAATAATAAATATACTATTTGAATAAATAAAAGACTCATTTGTAGAAATAAAATGTAATAGTGAATGAAAAATAGTCAGTAGTAGAATAATAAAAAAACATTCCCAATGTCAATAAATATCATAAGTGTATAACATTCCATAACTAGTAATACGAGAATTAGATAAATAATCATGGTTTTCAATGATTGACCATCAGTACATACATATATATAGAATGGTAAAACCAAAGGTAAAATCCAGCTACTGTATGAACCACCATGGTCCCTTGTCATCCCTCACATGAAAATGGTCCAACGTGACCACTATGGTCCATCTATTGAGCCCGAAAACTAACCAAATATATAATATATAATGTCTACACATGTCTCGAGTGGCCCAGGATGGGTGTGAGAATAAATATCAGTTGGGTACCACTAATGTGGTTCACTCTTACATCCATGAGTATGCATGTGTAAAAAATATAAATAAAAGGTTAATAACATGCATATTTTATAAATAACCTCCTTACCTGGTACTCAAAATCCAAAAGGAAGTGTTATACCAACTCCGACCATCATTGGTATGTTTTTACATATACCTAAAGTTATATATATGTATTAAATCTTGTATTTTAATATATATAATTGGTGTGGATAGGATCCATGGAATATTCTTAAGGCATCCCAGAATAAAATTCATTCAAGCTGAACCCTCAGGCTCTTCCTCTAAAACATCTCACATACACCATTTTCCTTCTATCATGTAGCCCAACATCCATAAAATAATCTCATATAACATGAACCTGGTCCCCCAGACCATAGCTCATAAGAGTCCATAACGACTCAGAAGCCTAACATCTGAGGCCTTCCGATATTTGTCCTCCAATAATAATAACCTCCCTCTTGAAGCCAGATATAAAATGACATGTCACTTTCTATCCTTTCAATATCATGTCCCAAAAGACACTTGTATCACGACAAGGCTCATTCCCAAACTAATGGTCTTATCACCAGCACCTGAGGTTACATCACTATCCTCAAGCGTTTCTACCGAGAGAACCTCCAAAAATAACTGGTCTCCTACACCATCACCAATATTTCATAGTCATTGGTGGATTCCACCATAATTAATGGGTAATACCACCTCAGTCTAAGTCCCATATTTAAGAAAATAGCTGTAAATGCATGTCAAAAAACAAAGAGTGATAAAAAATCACAAAAAAGTACTAAAGACACATCATTTAGAACCTAGTTCTCCTACGACCATGTCTCAAACAAATTAAGGTCCATGCCATCTCAAATCATACAGGCCATTCCTTAATCTTGAATGAATCATAGCCTCAATCCTATGAACATGTCATACAACATGTGATAAACATCACTCGAGTAATCTTGGACTTGACCAACCTAATAAACTATGTTTCCTGAATCTTGGTTATCTCCATGCCCTCAATCCATGGAATAATCCTATCATCTTCCCTCAAAACCAATATGTATATAAAAAATTTAATTAATTTGAGTAACACACATCTTATCCTACATAAGTGGTCACAAGTCCCATACCCAGATTAGAATCATAATCAATGTTAGGTCTTGCTTAGTGGAATCCCTAACCAAAATTTAATTAATTTATGAAACAAACAAAGATTGATTAGGAATCTCTCAAAAAAACATCATAAGTGTTTGTGAAATAAACCCCCTAAAACAACCAAAAAATTAATCTGAAAGATAAAAAACTTTTACCTCATACTAGTAGGCACTCTCTCATGTGATATCAGCCTCTAAATCGATTTGAATTGGAAGAAATTATAGTTTTAGATGATTTCCCTAAAATAGGGTAAAACATCTTTCACATATTTAGCTCACTATGTAGATAGTGTGAAAAAAATATGATAGTGGATAGAAGGTCTTACCAAGATGAATCCATATCCACCAACAGATCAACGATTATAGCTAAGAAGTAATAGATATCATGAATCCTTGGGGGAGAAGGGGGAGTCGTGTAATCTCCCTGGCAACTACGTCTTCGATCCATATAGGAGGAATAATATGAGGTGGATGGGCCCCGTTCCCTATAAAAAATGTCACCTTAAAATTGTATGATGTGTATATTTTACACAACATGTATTCTTCATGGTAATCCCCCAAGCCTTTAACATTGTCAATCTTCATGGTACACCTCATGAACCTATTACACACCATTTAAATGATTTATAAATGGTGTAAATTTTTCTGAATTAATTTTCAATAGCCCAATCCATAAAATCATTCTATGATGTTTACATGCACACCCAGTGCATCCATTAAAACATAGGCCACACCTAGAATAAGGTACATGGTAAAAAAACTCATTTATTTGGTTTTGAAGATCATAAAAATGTGTCATCCTGACCACCAAACTCAAAAAAGATAAAATTTACTGCGAAAAAATACCAAATATAAAACCCATGAAATTAACATTTACCTAACATAACATTAATTTCTATATAGCTATAAAAAATTAACCTAATATGGTATAAAACATTCAAATTTGATCCCAATGAAACTGGGTCTACCCTGCTTAGTCCCAATACAGTTCCCCTGAATGTTCTCTAAACATTATGAATTACCTACCTGGTCACTTCATAACTCAATATATACATCTGATGGCCCCTTGAACAACCACAAACTCAAAATTCCTTTCATGAAACACAATCAATCATACACCTCATCTTGCTCATAAATAATTCCCATGTAATATATAACACCCATGAAGTCGTGCATATTATTGTATTATCACATTGTTCTCTTGTCTCACATGATACCCATGAGGTCCCAAATATCATCAGATTATCAAAAGTACCCACACCTCAATTTTTGATCATAAGAATGATTGATTCTATACACCTCATACATAACATATATAACATTGATGCCCAGATGCAAACACACAATGATTAAAACCAGCACAACATAGATTCCTATTTACAATCACAATTTCACAAAACTAATATTTGAATATATTTATATATATTTATCCCACATCATATATGATTCCAACATACTAACCGGGACCTAGATAGTCCAAAAATAGGATCTATGCACCTCGTAATACAAAACTATCAAATTCCATAAAAAAGATACAATGTCAGTCCCACAACTAAACTTTAACTTTATCCATATCCCATACATTCTCTGATTCTATAATCCCCACATCATGAATCTTTTCCAAATCCCAACAATATGAGGCATGGACTCCTTGTGGAGCTACACCAGCTACAATCCACTAACCTAACTTCTAGTTCCTATTATCTCTTCCATGACCTCTATGTGAAACTAACTTCTAGATACCATCTCATTATATCACTCCTAGTCCATTTTTTGACAGCTGAATCGTCCATGGTCTTTAGATCCTATATATTCAAGAATTATTCCTAAAGGAGCTCTCTAGATTCTTGATCTAGTCGTATTGCTGACAGTCATTTGAAGTCTTCTCACACCGAGTCTGTACATGTATTGGATGTCAACAGTAGAAGCAGAATACTAATGCCACACTACCTGGAGTAAACAAAAATCTCTATCCTAGATAACCTGATTATACACCTCATGACCCCTCTTCTATCTACCAAATAAATTTCCATTTAATACACATGATTCGATCATAGTGCTCAAATATGAAAGGTATGTCAGATTCCCCTTTACTATTAGTTCCTAGTTGACAACCTATGAAAAGGATGTCGATATAAAGATATTGACTTACACATTGATGGAATTCGACAAGCCTTCCTAAATAAATCACACCCCGATGATTTTTATACCTCCCTTCTTAGGTGAAAATAAGAAAAAAACATGAAGGTAGTTTCATATTCCCTGATTCATCTATCACCCTTTTAAAAATTCATGAACTTGTGATCCTTATCTTCCCTCTGCATCTCTGGGAAGTAGAGATGGATGAATATTGATTATAATACCATACCATATAGTCTTTCATGTATTCACATTTATACTTATATTTCCCACCAGTGATTTACTGATCCTCTGACAATAAATAATTCCAGATTCACCCTACGACTTGTGGGGTTTTTGAGCTACTTCAGGATCATCTCAACCAACTCAATCTAGATTTTATGCACATCTATTCTTCTCTCACTCAGAAATAGTGGTGGTTATAACATCTAGATCTCACAGGTTAGGTATTCCATTAATGCCCCAACTCCATTTTCTCCCCTTTAAATCACCTAGATTACCCAAACTATATTGTCTCTAAGATAATCATCAAAAAATGACAAAAAATATTCAATATCTTACATAGTTCCCACCTACACTAGAGCTTGTACATACGAATGTACCTTCACATAATGATTATATTGACCCTATATGGCCTCATCCCAACCATATGGGGGCATATATTATGCACCCTCATGCGACACTATATCGCATCCCTCGTGACTCTCGATGGGAGCCCATCATGTTGGAATCCCATTGAATAGTTATACCATGACCAGAAAACCATAATCATTTGTGTATATATATATATATCACATGTTGGAAAAGCTGTAATATTTGTCACATCTCACCACGCTTACACTCCCCCACTTGAACATGTCAAAAGACATCCGACCTCAAGTCCCCTTACCTATCCATATCAAGGACATGTATCACTTATAACATGGACTCATGGCCTCTTGGATACCCTCATCATAGTCATGCATATAATAATGTCATGCCACATTACCCCTTACATACCCATAACATGTTCTGACATCACATATCACAAGTATATCAGATGTAACAGAGTAGAATGTCAATGAAGAGTCTAAACATGAAAAAACTATTTAGCTTCTTTGATGACACTTTAAACAACTCATGAACTATCAGCATACTTATATACCCTCGTTAGGGTCAGACCCATATATCACATGCATATACCAATAATCAAACAAGTATTTCATTGGAAGCACATGTCTATGATGGATGAGTAGAATTCAACTAAAGAGAATCTATGTATGAAAACATTTTTTATCTTCCTTTTTTTGAACATTAAGCATCCCAAAACCTATTGGAAAACTCTAGGATCTTAGTATAAATCATTAAATAGGAATACATCATATGAGACTAAATTCTGAGAAGGATTTCTGATCAAACCTCTGATTCCATATAATTCTATAGGTCAAAAGAAATATAATAGATAAATATTACAACTAAGTGTGATAATTGTGGTGGAAATAAAATCATATGTAAAATAGAAAAAATAGAACAACAATTTCCCACCCATGGAAACTAGGTCTTGTCATTTGTATGGGGCTACATGCACCAAAACAACGAGGTATGTACCTGATTATGACAACATCGAACTATCAAGTATTCCTTATCCCAAATAGTGAGACCCAAAAAAGAGAAGGAAAATGTTGTATCATTTTTATTTAGTCAAACACTGATACTGATTAATAGTCATGAACTACTCTAATACCACATATAGAGCCCTGACATTGTAACTACTAATAACCTTACTCCAGGCTGGAGTACCACTAGGCCTTAGGTGTGTCGCCTTATATGAAAAATTATTTAAACCCTAAGAATAGTTATCAGAAGTGAAACTGGAGAGACTATACACAATGGTTGATAATATGATAATGGTAAAATTATATATGTATCATTGGATGAAATAAACTTGAGGATGTAACGACACACAATTTCAAGAAAAAATAACTATTGAATAATAAAATAAGATGCCCAAGAATAATAAATACCATAAGTAGATAAAATTCCATAACAAGTCATACAAGAAATAAATAAAAATTAAAAGTCAATCATGGTTTTCCATCATTACATACACATATATAGTATAATTAATCAAAGGGTAATATCCAAATGATGCATGAACTATTGTGGTCCCTTACTATCCACCCCATGGAAAATGTTTAACTTTAACACTACGATCTAGCTCTTAAGATTAGACCCTTAACTGAATATAGAGACATAAAGAATAAATTAATCCTAAAGGGTCTATTTAGGGAGTGAAAATAATTTTCATTAATATATCACCATTGTTTTCATATCTTAAATCCATGATTATTTAGGTTTTCTAAATATAAATAAAAAATTAAGCACATTATAATTTAATAAATAACCTTCTTTCATTGTGATAATAAACCACAAAGAAGTGATCTACCTACTTTGACCATCATTTGTAAGTTTAAAAACATTTTCACATTTATATATATATCATACATCACATGTATGAGTATATATTATTGTAGTAGTGATTATTCAAGGAATACGACCGAGGCATCCCTTGATGAAATTCATTCCATTTGAATCCTCATATTCCACCAATAAAACATGTCGCTTACACTATGTACCCTCTACCAAGTATCCTGGTATCAAAATTGAATACCCAACAAATAAGCCCATGGTCTCTCAGACCTCAAATTAGAAGAGTCCCCATCATTATAGAATCCTAAAAACTGAGGTACATCGATATGTTCCCTTCAATAATAATAACCATCTGGTAAAAACCTAACGTCCCAGGTCACAAAGAGGTTATTCCTCCCAATATTGTAGACCAAGGTCCTTAAGTATCACAAAGAGACTCATAACCGACCTGATGATCTCATCACCATCAACCAAGGGTCCATCACCATCAATGTGAATTTCTGCAGTGAGAACTCCCTAAACAAATCTGATGTTCAACACCATCAACTAAGCACCATATTCTATGGGGGCCTTCACTCACATGAGGTGTTAACACCACCTAGATATGAGTCCTATTTACGTGAACATGACTCTAATAAAATATCATCCATCGTATAGTGAGAGTATATTATCCAAAATGTACCAAAAATGCATCATCCAATACCTAATTCCTTTGTGACTGTGTTGCTAAAACATGAAGTTGCACACCATATAAAATCATCCAAGCCATTCCCTAATAATAATGACCTCTTCACTTCAATCATATGACAGTGTCATCCAACCTACGATCAACATCACTAATTTTACATGTTCGTCACCCAACCTAATCGACTACGTCACCTAAATCTCAGTGATCATTAACACCTCAATCCATGGAATAATCGCATTAAACTACCTCAAAACAAAGTAGTCAACAAAAACAATTCAGTTAATTTAAATGACACATGGCCTATCATTCAAAAGTTTTCATAATACCCTTACCTTCCAAGAAATAACAATCATTGTTAGGTCATTCTTAACAGCATACCTGAACACCATTTAATTTATTTACAAAAAACATCATTTAATTAGGGTCTCTCTTAGACAACCCTCAATGGTGTATATAAAGTGCACCGTGAGACACCTGAAAAATTATGGAGAAATATATGCATTAATGACCTCAAACTAGTCGGTAGTCACTCATCTGCTATTGACCTATAACTCAAGGTGAATATGATGAAATATATCTCCTAGATGAACGTCATGAAAACTGGAAAAAATTGGTACCATATATTTAGAACTCTGTATGTTGAGGGAAAATAATAAAAGAGGCTACTGGATTTAAATCCCTACCGAGATGAACTCGTAGCCACCATTAGATAAAATATCAGATCTCAAACAGTAGACATATTATGATCATTATGGGAGAAGGGAGAGGTCTGATATATCATAGGGAATTTACTCTTCCATCCATAGAGAATAAATTAACTGAGGCAGTCTATCCCTCTGATTCATAAAACAAATATTCCTACAATGTACATGACTTGTACTAGTTACCTGTTATGTAATTGTTACATGGTGCATATCTTTTATTCATCATGTATGCCTCTAGATAATCTAATAAGTATTCCTTGTCGTGAACCTATGAGACACACCACATAATGTAATGAAACAATATGAATATTAATTCCATGCTATATAAAATATACATAAGTTGTTTTCAATATCATAGGTCATCCGATCGTCCTTTAGTGTTTACTTAAACACCAGAGACATACACTAAAACAAAGAAAACAGTTAAAACAAGATCCTTTTTGAAAGCCACATAAAATGAGTTTATTAAGAGAAGGAAAATGGTTTGTAGCAACCAAAATACTAAAAATATAAAATTTAGCTTGAAAAATTACTCATTCAATAACCCAGGGCATTACAAAAATCCCATATTTTGATAATGTAATGACTTAAGAATAGAGTTCAGTGAGAGGTAGTATATTCTATATAATTATTATTGGAACAAAATTATTTAAAATAATTTGTTATAGAATCATTTTAGAAAATTAAGAGATGTTTTAAAAGTGTTTAAAAATAATGAATCCTAAATAAGAAAGGAGAAAGTGGATTGGAAACCTTCTACTTTATCAGTGATTTTCATTATTTGGATTGACTCTAATGAAATATGAAAAATGATATTAGTAAAATATTGAAACTTGTAAACCAAAAAAGATATTTTTGGACAATTATTTATGAATAACTTGCGGGTGAAACAGAACTTTATTTTTTTCAAATGTTAGAATGAGACCCCTTTTATAGAAACAATTCAAGATCATTTTCACTAATATTCAGCCTTTAGGGGCCCAGAATGTAATATTAAAACACCAAGTGGATCATAAGTTTAAAATAAATGATATTATAGAAAATTTACCATAAAAATACAATCCTAATATTAATTTTTCATTTTTTTGTTAAATTATAAATTATTTAAAGACATTTTCTGGGTTATTCTCAAAACATGAATTTATAAATATATTGATAAATTTGGAATTAAATTGATTTTTCTTGTAAATTATTATCTACCCTATTTATCTTTATAAATTATGAAACTCTAATTTTCATTCCAATATAATAATTTTAAATATTTTTAAACATTTTATTTTGACTTTTCCCTTACCTTTACAAGAACTACATCATTGCAACATGAGTTTTTTGGATAATTATCATATAAATTTTTATTAAAAATAAATGGATAAAATAAATATTATTTAATATTCATTATTATAATCATATAAATCCATACATAATATTTTTTATTCACATTTATAACATGATAACAATTTTAGGATATGAAGTTTGACGTTTCTTACCATGCACAAGCACTGGGTATGCTTTTGGGTAATTTTTTTTCTATAAAAATATAATGATCTTATATATATATATATAACTAATTTATTATTCATAATTTTATCCATTAGGTTTATCATAGTTTTAATTATTTATAAATGGTCCACACAGTAGTTCCCAAGCTAAGGTCTCCACATGGCACTAGACACACCTCGCCATACTCTAGAGGCTATCGACTAGTAGCGAGGGCCTAAAAATGCATCACTAAGACTATTCCTTTGATATTTCAATGATTAATGATAATAAATAAACAAATAAAATCCATATAATTGTAATAGTAATAAATTTACATATATAATAATATATTATATGTTTTCTTGAAAAACATACACTAATCACCCACTTGTCCTGGATCATATTCAAACTAAAAAAAAGACCAGAAATATGAACAATGTCCCTATTTTGATCCATAAGCTTCATTTCAATATCCCAATACATTCATGATTCCTTATCCTTATTACCTACACAACCAATTTTGATCCCAAAAGAATACATTAGTTCTGCACATGGACCAGAGTGCCTATATCGTGTGTGAGTATATAACATAAGAGGGTATCATCAAGAACCCCAAATATATGTGGTCAGATTAATGTGTATTGATATAAAAATTAAATACATAAATAAATATTCTCACTGGGTTATCCTATTCAAAATTCGAAATAATGAAAATTGATGAGAAACTCATGTCTGTTTGTCCACTATGTGATAACTAGGTCACAACCTTGGGTGACCATATTAACATTAACAATTTCTAGAATCAATTCATTATCTTTTGCCACTATGTATGATACCCATAATATACCTAAATAATATTGGTAGGGATTCATTCAATCCATGAACCATTTCCCCAAAGTACTTTTCATGATAATACATATGTATCTTGTCCCACCCCCTTATCACTCAAGGATGGGAACATCATTTGCCTCTCGCATCACATTTCTACCTAACCCTCTCACGAGTAGTACCATGATCAAGACCACAAAAAACAAGGGAACTCGTTCAATTAGTACATCATCACATAACCAATAATTTTTTTTCATCCTAAAATTCCAACTAATTCATGGTTCATCTAGCTTATGAACATCAACTATTCAAGGCAATGTCATATTTCATGCACATAAGAACTACATCTCACACGCGGTATTCTAAATATCCATCTCAATAATGGAAAATGCAAGACTGAAAATATTCTCCATTATTGGGTTTCTTTCCCATCACAGGAACAAGAATATGAAAACAAATGTAATAGCACAAGACTCTTGTAACCTCTCACAGAGCATAGTGCGCCTAGACGTTTCCCCCAGATAACATGTATATCCACAACAGAGATTATCTTCATCATTAGGTAATCTTATATTTTCTATAGAACCATCTAGGAATTATCATCAATTCCGTATTACTTCAATAATTTTCAATTAAAAACTACTCAAAGGCTCCTCCAAACACATACATAAAATTCAGATTCCACCTCACCAAAAACCTCGACACTTCGAGTCCCTAAACCGACAGACCTTCCTAATACATCATTTTCTATCCAAACCTAGCCTCAATAATATTTGTCAATTTTCCATCCAAATACCCTTGGAATCCCAATTCCATGTACTAAAAAATTCTCATGACCCTCACCCAGGTATCATCACACATATCTTAAGGGGGAACACTCATCCAACCCAATATAGAATACACGATCTGTCATATATGACATGTAATTAAGGGAATTAATTTTTATCCTAAAACAAAAAGACTCTACACTAGACAAAATATAATGATTATCATCTCTTAGTAGGAAAAATACCTTTCCAATCATCTTCACTTGGTCTTAATCGCTTTATTCTTTCCCACTAGCCCTAGGATCCCAACCTCGACTATGTCATATCACTAATCATAACGTGATAAATACTTGGGGCATCATTACAACTCACATGGAACCCTAACACTATGGATACATAGTCTTTAGGTGATCTCGATAAATACATGTTTGATAGATAACCCATTCTGACCATAGGTGTCTTGAAACCCTTCTATTTCATCTATATATGGCCCCCTTAATAACTAGACCCCTCACAAAAATCTATGAAATTATGAAATCATACACATCAATGAAAAATAACAATATGAAATTATATTATAGGGGCCACATTACTCAAACATGGAGTTAATCCCTCATCAAACATGCACACCACCTTCGCCAATATTTTCTAAACCGAAAAAGCTGAAAATACAATATCTGGAAACTATCTAATTCCCAAAGGCATAAAGAATTAATTATAATAATTTATAAATAATTATTTAATTGAAAAAATGGTAATGTTTTTTTAAATACTCATTTGAAATCATCGTCGCACTGAATCATTGACTAACCACCTATATAATTTTATTGGTATACCCATAGTACCTTCCTATAAAAAAATATAATAGAATGAAGACTAGTTAACAAAATATTTTATACAGTTTAGAAAAAAAACATCAGCAAATTTATAATTACCTATTCATTCACAAAAAAAAGAATTTTATAACATCTAGACGTATTATCAAGACGTCCACTCTCCATTGTACATGAAATACTCATTTCCACAGATAATTTGAAAAAGATATGTTAAAATAATCAAAAAAACCTATCCTAATTTCAAAATTATGTCAAGGTATATAAAATGATGAAGAATGAGGGAATAAATAGAAAGAATACCCTAGATTATTTATAGAATCTCATCAAAACTGAACCCTTCTTCAAGGGGTTTTAAAAGAGATGAGAAAGAGGGGGAATAAAAAGAAAATA
Organism: Viscum album; assembly: GCA_963277665.1. Classification (NCBI taxonomy): domain Eukaryota; kingdom Viridiplantae; phylum Streptophyta; class Magnoliopsida; order Santalales; family Viscaceae; genus Viscum; species Viscum album. The sequence continues at coordinate 805,757,467 of OY728148.1, forward strand.
TTAGATAATCTTAAACACTAGATCGATAAAAAAGGGGAATAAACAAGAGGAAATAGGTTTTCCCCCATCTAAAATATGGCACCAATCTCCCATTTATAACATGAAAAGGGGGTTGACACCATGAACGTTTTTCACATAGAGAATTGATGGTATGAATAGACTAATGAAAAGGGGGAATCCATTTGATGACTCTTATTATAGTGTGAACTAGTTTTATGCCATTAAAATTTGGGGAAGTTTCTCCCCCCCATCCAACTCTCATTTTTAGTCTTAAAGGAACACCATGAAATACATTCATAGTCTAAACACCCTACCATGCCATTTAGCCATGCTATTATAGTTTTCGAATATCTATACACCCCAACATTACAATGACTTCCACATGAACACCCAACGAATCCACTAAAGATAAGAAAATTTCCTTAAAAAAATTTAAGGACATACACAACTGAAAATCACAAGGTGAGTCTAGCTTCTCAATATAATCCCATCACCAAACAAAAAATTTAAAAATATCTAAAATGTAATAATATGATATTTTATAGGGAATTAAAAACACCCCACTAAAATTATTATAAAATTTTAGAATCAATGGTAGAACTTATACCACCTCTACTAAACATTAAAATTCATTAAATAATCTATAACATACAATATTCTATCTCTGAATGCAAAACACACTTCCACCGCACAACATCAAACACCAAGGAAACTATTCAATAGAAGTCAAGATGCCTTATTTCTATAGTTTTCAACAACCTTATGACAGTCACTACATTATTATATCTTGACACACCTCAATGTATTCATCCAATTAACCCTAGTATTATAGTTTTCCCCACTATAATGATTTGCCTAAAAATATGACAATTGCATATCATGGTTCTCCCCTATATAGGAATCACCAATTGAATATATTATTCTATAAGTAAAATAATCTAATATCCACATTCCAAAAAAATATCATAATTCATTATACACCTCACCACATATAAAATCATGAGAAACAACAGTATGACCACCTAAAATGACTTTTACTGAAAACAATGTTTCGTTTTAGCCACACATGTGACACTAAAATACCCGATAACAATGCCCCAAAACATAGAGGCATAATATGACTAACCATATTTAAAAACTAATTAATGAACAGGAATTATATTATAATTATATGGTTGAATCACAAATTTCATACTCTATCCAATATCATCAAACCCTCACAATTGACTCATCTCCAATATAAATAACCCTTAGATAATAATAAAACCTTCATGATCCCAATTCAAATTCATTGGCCCCACCTAACACTACATCCATGCATCAACTATTTTTTTAAAAGTATCCATATAAAATTGGGGAACTTCACATACAAATAACTACATTTTTCCATGATAATGAAATGAACCAACTCACTATAACCATGCACCTTTCAAATCGAGGGTTAATCATCAATGATAAATATGACAAACCTCACTTTTGGACAATCAGTATCATAGATTTTAGAAACTGAACTCCTAAACTCCATGACCCGTCCTTTGTTATTGATATATATAATGATTGTACGTTCCCAACCAACTCATACATGAGTACCAACATGAAACACTAATTCTTAAAATTCCAAGCATACAAAGGAACAACGTTACCCATAATGATATGGGGAACTCTCCAACACATGGATTCATTTATGGAACTCCTTGGGTACCGACATTAATGAGCCCCATTTTCCTGCCTCCTTGATAGTTCATTTTACGGAACACTGTCATATCAACTATCACACACTGTTATGATGAATATTAATATGATAAAACTGATTAAACAGAACATAATAAATTATAATCAAAATGTGAGAATATACCATACACGATATCAGAAACCTATGTAAAATGATAAAATGAGTAATAAGTTACAAAATGCGTACAATAATCTATGGAATCCACTACATTATCATTTAATTCAACCACATGGGTTTGAGGGAGAACACCTAAGTGGAAAAATAAAATAATCCCACCTCTATAGTAATTAATAAGATGAATGAATCATGTTTTATTCAGGGAGTATTCTTCTTCATCCAATCATTTGTTAGAATACTGGCATGAAAAAGAAGTAAAAAAAGAGAGAAACGGTTTTAGGGAGGTTTTACCAAGTATAGTTGTATATCTATATACATAAATCACACAATAGAAGTTAAATAATAAAAAAATGACACTCTTTGAGTATCACCTCATTTATTAATTAAATGAAATGTATGAATAAAATCCATGTTCAGTTCTTGTATCACAATCATTAATGTGAGATACCCTAAATGTTTAATATCATGAAAAAATATAATAAATGATATCTAATAAGGGATTATAACAAATGTTTATAACTTATAATATCTAATGTATGTATCATGGACCGCTATACTATACATGAAAGTCTTATTTAACCAATTTAATATCACTATATAACCATTTTATAAAACACTACCACTATAATATTTACTGAGAAAAACCAATGATGTAAGCCATCTAGAATAATGTGGAGTTTTTGGAGTCAAATACTTTATGATTCAATATTTTGAAAAAATTTATACTTTTTAACTTCACAACATCAAATGTTATGATGTCAAATTATGCTTTCTATTTATAACTATATCTAATTTCAATATAACTTTCCTAGGAACCCTATTCCTTAAAAATATTTCATATCTATAATGTGACTAGTAAAATATTTCAAACCATTCCTCCTAAAAAATTTTAGAATAATTAGGAAAACACTTTATTAAGATGACTAATATAACACTTTATGTTTATATTTACATTCATATAATAAGGTATTTTATGATATCAATTGAATTTCAGTTTTAATTTTGACTTGTATAATCCTTTAAGAAATAATGTCATTTATTTTACAAAATAACTAATTGTATCTCTTTCAATTTTTCATTAACATCAATTATCATTAATTAATTGAGTACATTATGTGAAAAACAATTTATCTTGAACTGGTATAACAGTGATATCCAATTTCTAAATAGTAACTAAATATCACACATTGCATTGTTTACCATCTTATATCATAAAATATTTTGGATATTAAGTGTGAAACTCATTAACTTAAATGGTGGTTATCCTTTATTTCTTAATTTTGAACTTCTCTAAGTGAAAATTAACTGCCACTTCCATCTTAGACACATTATTATTTTCAGAATATCTAGCTATAAAGCACAAATAAATTATTTTTAGAAATTGATTTTTTTTAAATTTTAGTTGGAAAATATAAAAAAAGAATATTGTTTCCATATCATATATGGTATTAAATATTGTTTAGAATTTTTCTTTTGAAAAAATATTTCACAAAAATATTCCACAGATTGGTGGTGGGAAAACATTCTTACATTTTCTAACAAACATCTGGATTAATAAATTATCTTGGATAAACACATTTATCCAAATATTCTTCTAAAAACATGTTATATAAATTTATTAATAATAAATAATTTGAAAATAATTAATAATCTCATACTTTTTCATAATAATTATTTTGAATAGAGAATCTTATCTGAAAACATAACAGATGTGAGATAGAGATAACAATGATTTACTAAGATTAATTGTAGGTTGATAGAATCCATTACAGTAAAATACTCGACATGGTAACTATTTACTTCTTCTCATACATATAAACAATAATCTTAAAAAATTCACACTTTTATGTTGAAATCTCATATATTTTAAATAATTTGTAAAATATACTTGATGTATCACGTACCATTCCAAATCAATGAATTAATTTATATAAAAACAATATTATATATACAAATTCCTTGGAGTTTCAAAAACTATATAATGTATAACATGGATATTCAAGCCATATTGAATTATTACTATTACATCCTAATTAGAGAAGGATATAATGAAATTTATTGGATTATAAAAGAATCATTGTTGATTTTTTCAACCATCTTTTATTCATCCAATATGAAATTTTAGCTACTTTTATTCTGTATATTGTTATTTATAACTTATACATCATATTAATAGTTCTTACATATTCCAAAAACATTGAGAATAATGGGTAAACATTCTTCTAATTCAATTATATTTTCAAAACATTTCAATATAAGTTAAATTCCATAACCATAAAACCTATTTATAGTATTATCTTATGGAATGTTATATGGCTAAAAAATCATAACTACATGTATGAAAACCACATCACCACATTAATTTAAACTAATTTTTTACTCTTTTGATGCGACAAATAATAATAGACACATTTTATGACAATTTCATCCAATCCCAATGTATCCAAGTTATAGATGAAGTAACTCTTTTCTCCATTACATGAAAATGATATTTATTCTCCCAACATCATTGATTTTATTTTTTTACCTTTATTATATTAATTGGTTTATTAAATATAGTTGATATCTATTATATGGCATCATTGTATAATTGATTTAAATTACTGAAAAAATCATTATGTTAACCTTTATTATAAAATGTTATTTATAATATTCCATCTTATTTATCAAAAGTTAACATACCCAATCATATTGAGTATATGGGAAAAATAATTGATGTATCCTACTATATTGACTACATGACTTGATACAAATATTTCAATGATTATTATGCATCAAATCCCCTTGAAACCATAAATTAATAACTCTATGCTTCCAAAAGCATTTATATTACCTTGTTAAAATATTTCAACAATTGGTTACTGACTAAAGGACTATTATAACACCTATAATTTTTTATAGAATTGTTTTTACATTATTAATTTTTCTGAAGAACGCTTCTTCTATTAACAATATAAGGAGTATAATACATTATGTTTCTTCTTATAAAAGATTGTTCACAAATATTTATCTTGATGATGATTACAATTTTATCAATATTTGAATCTTTTATTACATGAGTATCATGTATTATTATCCATATAATACATTGATTTATTAAATGGGATCCCACTAAAATCATGTATCATTTTCAATTTTCATCATATCCAATAACAATCAAAGATCCATATTTCATCATATTTTATGTGGATTCTTAATTTCAATATATTATATCATATTATTCAAATTGATGTATGCGTTCTTCTAGTACATTTGTATTTAATCATATTTCCTCCAACAAACCATTATATTCAATCCATATTGATGTGTAAACATTTAAGGAACCCACATGTTTATGATTCTCAACAAAAAATATAATCCAGACATACACACACATATCAAAATGAATCATATATATAGGTCACCTAAACACATCATGTTAAGTTATAAAATTATATGAAATTGACAACATGCACCTAATTATGCATGATGTAATAGATACACAACCCCATTAACTTTCATAGAAAATGAATAAGACTCTAAGAAAGTATGTATTACTATCCCATGACCAACTACCCCTGGATCCTTTACTCGAGAGAAAATATATTCATTATAACTATAACACCTAATACATATATACTACAGTTAATAACTATATTCAAGCTTATAACATCAACAAAAAATTGATGACAAGGTTGGTGAAACACTAAATTTATTTTAATTTTCAATACTATCATGTAATTGAATAATCTATTATATATGTAGTTTAACATTTTAATCTAAATCATGAATAATATCTACATTTTTAAAAACATTTCAAACAATTAAAATAGAAGGGAATAATATTAATATTAATGAATAGTTCAAATATTTAAACATGAGATAAACATTTATGAATAATTAATAAATAAAATCCCATTATAATCATTGTATACTTTTATCTTTATATTATTTACATTACATAAAATTGATTATAAACCATTTATATTCATTATCATATGAAATATTTAATATTTACTATTATATAGAATTTCTATTTCAAATATTTGATATTTTATGAATTATAAATATTATAAAATTCAATATTTATTGTGTAAACTTTTAATAAAATCTAAATAGAATATAATTAATAATTATTTCAACCTTGATCATATCAATAACTTAAAAATTTGTTATGGCATAAATAAAATCCCAATATGTTACTCCTTTTATTTTTGAATAATTGAAAATAATTAATTATGAACAATGAATAATTTGTAAATAAACATTCTATATTATTTCCACAATTCATAATTAATAGCCCTTAATAAATTTTTACCAATGATTTCATGTTAAAAAATAATATTTATATATCATAATTCATGACATATAATTAGATTAAAATCCATTTCAAATATTAACATTTAATATTTGGAAAATCTGATTCAAAAATATATAAATATAAATAATTTATAATTAATTAATTTGTTAATCATCTATAAATTCAAATTTCTAAAAAATAAGTAATATAATTATTTATAATCATTTCAAAAATGATCAAATATCATTTTTAATTTAAGAATATTTTTTTAATTTAAATTCTATTTATGCTTATGAAAGAACTTAATCTAGTATAATGGTAATCTCTCTATATGCTTCTGTAGACACTCTTCATATGCATAATAAAACTATGAAGTCCTTACATAATAGTATGTCTATACATAGCTTTATGTATTTAAAATATAACATTCTATATAACAGTAATAGAAATATCAACTTTACATTGAAAATTCTGTATGAGGGTAAAAAAGGAAATAATAATTACATGAATGCTTTATGTAAGGGTAGGTTGCAGTTTACCTTTATGTAGTATTCATGAATCACAACATAAGGGTACTGGCTTGTATAAGGGTGTAAACGTTAACTTTCCCTTAATAAAAATCCATTATATTTATGAAGTCTCTCGTGTAAGGGTAAGTGGAATGTTATATTTAAAAACCACTTTTAAATATTTCATACCCTTTACACATAGTCCATTTATTTTTTATTAGAATTTAAAACCCATAGAAAACTATACAAAGATGGGTAAGTGATATCATACCCTTATATATCACCATTACACAAACAACTAGTGTGACAGTTAAAATATAGAATACATTTTTATGAATCCTTCACGAAAAGGATTTGCATGGGTATCGTTTGTTATGTGACGATAATTCCTTTGGTACCCATTTTCATCTCTGCTATAAAAGGGAAAGGCCTTGGTTATAGTTAAACAAATCGGCTATATATGAATAAACCATTTTATAGATATTATAGAAACCTAAAAAGTTAGGCTCTATCTAAATAATAGAATTTATTTATATAATAATTAATAGTTTAAAGAAACCTTTAGTCACATTCAGTTATAAACATCATCAATCATATTGAATATCATTTTATATACCCAATCATGTTGAGTATATGAAACTAAAATTCATTAAATCATCAACATAAACAATCATATTGAGAACATGAGTAAAGACTCAGATTCCATTGTTCATTTTTCACCCAGATCCTTTAAAATAAAAAATTAATCACTCCTTGATTAAATAATAATTTACAATCACTTGTTTAACAAATTCAACACTTTTTATCCAGAAGGATCAATTTTGACAAATTAAATTTTTATTAAGATCATTTCTACAATAAGTAATCATTTATAAGAAATTTTCTTAAGTTACCAATCATAAGAGTTACATACATTAATATTCATTTTAAAAATATTATTCACAGTTTTTAGCGTGATGATGATGAAAATTTTATATACAATGGAAGCCTTTATCAGTTGATAATCATGTATTATTATCCATTGAATAATGACTTTTATTAAATAGTCTCCCACTAACATGGAGAACCCTTATAAATATTTATCATATCCTATTGTGGGGAATGATCCATATTTCATCATTACATACACCTATTTTTTGAGATAAATATTCCATGATTATTTAGATAATTCATTATTCTAATCATTTAACATATGATACTTATATAACCGAGTGGAAAAACTGATTTCAAATTCATCATATGGATAAACTAAACTCTATTACTCTGTTATATTACACATGTGGTCTCTATAGATATTTTAACCCAATGAAAACACTAATAATAAGTCAAAAAATAAAATCAAAGGACACTTGGGATGATCTTATAAATAACACTAAAAATACAATGTTACATAGAACATTTCATTCCTTACATGAGAAAATTAATGAGTACATGGGCTGAGTTCAAAATTACCTAGTTGAATGATCGAGGAATTGAATATTTTTAATTTACAAGGAATATCATTCCTTATAATCTTGGGTATTTTTAATCATACCCAATTACCACATGTTATTGCATTTTATAAATGTATGATTCTGGTATTTTAGTTTTGAATCATATTCCCTCTAACAAAAAAATATGTTCTAACAATATTTATATGAAACCCTTCATAAAACACACTAGTTTTTGTTACATACCTAAAAATAAAATCCATTCAAACTTATATATATATAAATGTGTCATACGGATAATGTATATTAACATTTCATGTAAATTTATATAATTTTATGAAATTGAAATTATATACATGAGTAAGGCCAAAGTGATAGATTACCAACCACATTTACATTTCTATAAAAATAAAATTCATCCATGAATGTTGAAATATTGGCCTTAATTCCCTCTATAGAAGTTAACATTACTCAGGAGAGAATCAAATTTATAAAAACATTAACACCTAAAAGATAAATCTATATTTAAATTCGTAATTCCAGTTAATAACATCAATTACAATCTATAATCAAGGTAGATAAAAACCCATTTTATATAAAATCCTTGAATTTAATGGAAGGTTATATCCCAAAAGTATTTTATCATTTTAAACCAAATCATACATAATATTCACTATTTTTAAACAATTTACTAATGATTAATATATAAGAGAATAACATTTTTATAAATGAATAATTCCAATATTTAAATATGAAATAAACATTTATGAACATTTTATAATTAAAATGTAATTATAATTTTATATAATTTAACATTATATTATAGGAATTCAGTAAACATTTATTAAATCCATTTATGTTAATTAAAATATGAACTCTTTTATATTAATCATTATATTGTATATCTATTTCAAATTTATGATACATTATGATTTGTAAAAAACATACTATTTGATTTTAATTTCATAATTATTTTATGTAATGTAAATATAGTATACTCAGTTATTATTTATTACATGAATATATCAATCCCAAAAACAATTTTTATTTGTCTTATATAATACCCAAATAAGGCCCCAATTGTTTAGAAAAATTCAAAAAAATAATTTTGAAAAATTCATAATTTAAATATAATATTTTCATATTTTAGACTTATTTAATTATTTATAATAAAAATTAATTTATTAAATATAATTTATAAATAGTTACTATTTTTATAGATCATTAGTAATTCCCTGTAATTTGGACAAAATGTATTTCAAATATTAATATTTAAAATTTGAGAAAAAATATTTTATAAACATGTAATTTGAAAAAAAAATATTTTATTAATTTATAAACCACTTAGAAATTTAAATATCTCTATATAATATTTATAATAATTTATAAAAACAATTATGATCCTTTATTACCATTTAAGAATTTAAAAATTAATTCTTAAATATTATTGGTTCACCTATTTATAGAAACAAATATATACATAAAGTTAAACACACATAACCTATAAAAAACACTATGTTTTAGGGTAATATGATTCCAGAACCCATTATTAAATATAGGTCACACCTAATTCTTTTGTAGAATAAATTTAAAACAAAAAACACGAATATAATTATTGGATTAACATTACAAATATCATTTAATATAAGGGTATAAAGGAAATAACCTATATATGAATGATTTTTATATGTGTAGGTCTCATTTTACAATTATACAGGAATTAAGCCCCACTATATATTAGTACTCGCTCTCATAAGGGTATGAAATTTATTTTAACCTAAATAAAACCACCTTTATAATTATTCAGAAACACATATAAGGTTTAGCGGATGATTACCTTTATATAACCCTTTTATAATTTTCATAACCATAAAATTAAAAAAGTTTCAGTTACCTGTAATTTTGAAACCCTTAACTATCTATATGGATAAGGGTAATTGACATAATACACATACATAACACCTTCACAGATGATGAAAGGAACATATAGGATCTGTATGATCACTAAGTGGGGTATGGGTGAATCATTGATCTGTTTTTGTATTTTTTAATCTTTTTTTATGAAACAACATTAATATTATATTAACATGTTATAACATTAGTAAAAGAAAAAATCACAAGATAAACCACATGAACACAAGAATTTACATGGTTCACTACTCAATGTGCGTATTTTATCCTTCATATAGTTTATAAGTAATTATATACCATACAATACACTGAAAAAAGTCCTTTTATCTTATTACAAAAAGAATGGAAAATTATCTCTCATTCATTTCACTTTTATAAAAACTAAAACTCTTGTAATTTATGTGTAAATAATTATGTATAAAAAATTTTAAAAAAATATATAGAAAACATCACCAATATGATAAATTTTTTTCTCTAGGATTCTTATAAAAACATACACTTTTTAACTTTTTGTAAAATATATTTCATCACATTTTATCCATGTGGAAGGTGATAAATTATTCTATCTATTAACTATTGATATGAATTTTTTTTCTTATTTATCTATCTAGTAAGTCCATCTAAAATGATAACCCATAATTTTTTTCCAGTGCCTTATATCAATCGAAACCACATTCTCACTCCATGATGTATATCCAATTCCAATAGATAAACGATTTTATTTAATGACTATAAAATATGAAATTTTACTAATCACAATACTAATGAATGGTAAAAAATTCTTCAACCTGAACTAGGAGATTCCTTTGTGGTAAAAATTTTTCTCAAGTATTTACATATAAACTTTTATATGATATCTCCATTCAAAAATATTCTATAACACTTCCAATTTTTGACACATGAATAATACCCAATTTTTATTTGTACATGAATCCTTTTTATAGATGAATGAATATAAAAAAATAAGGATATTAATTTTAACAACCCCCTTAATGAAAACATTAAAATGTAATATCACACTTAAAACAATTCACTGAAAACACTTTAAATATTCTAGAATATTCTGAATATATATGAGAAACTACAATGACATCACCCTTTCTCACCATTCCTTAAATCATTGTCAGTATCATTATCATCATTTGTGACATTAATATCATTAAAACACCATATATTCCCCTTAAAATATTTTATAATTATAATAAATTCATACAAAACTTTATAAAATTAATAATATTATTCCACTAAATTTTATTATGGTAATAAACATTTTAATAATTATTTTATCCAATGAGATTAATTTTCAGATGAGATTATTAATTTGGAAGTTCTCGTAAAATAGTCATAAGAACTTATATGATGGCCTTCATAAAAACATTTTATTTCTGATATATTATATAAACAATCATCATTGTGTTTTAAACTTCACCACATATGTTAGTTTGGGGAAACAATTGGTTTTCCAGTAGAATATAATGACAAATTTTACCCAGATATGATACTATATATAATTTTTTTGTTTTATAATAATTGGAACTTCTAGAATGTTTTCTCAAATTCATTATCAATTCAATGAATTTCATCTAATACAATTTTCCACTAATATAATACCCTATATTCTTTAGCATGATCTTTATAACAAAAAATCTTCTTGACCATCTGTTAATAACAAAAACAATACAATTTCTTAAAACATCATCTTGTAGACATTGAATTTTGTACCTACTGGGATTCACCTAATGACTTCATCAAGATCCATTTTATAGGACCCCCCTTTGTATGTTAACACATTTCCATTATTTATTGAACTTCACAAATATCCCAAAAAAATACATAATATCACAACATTCAGATATCAATATTTATATAACTCTACCAGAACACTATCTGGTAGAATGTTTATTGAAAACATTATCTAAAAAATATAGATGTAAATTATTATTTAGAAATATTTTATCCCTCTTTATATGTGAGAATATCCTTTTTATTTAAAACATAATGAAAATACACCTATTTTAACTCAAACTTGTAACATGGGATTTTAAGAACACGTGAATGTAAGAATATAAAGATCATAAATTTTTTTTTAGATTTATTTATCAAGATTTGGGTATGATTAATATTTAGATACATTATAATATAAAAATTCAAAACAAAACTTTATATGACGTTCTTATTCACAAAAATTGGATCTGATGGAATATGGTCAGTAAACCATCATCTGATCCTCTCAACCACATTCCACCTATTTTTGATTTCATTTTATAAAAATATTTAAAATAGGATTTGATTTTTTTGAATTTGAAAAATATATCTTTTATTGAAAACCTTCTTTTAAAAAAATCCATCCATGTTTCTTCAAAAGAACATTCAACAGCATCAAAAGATCCTTCAAATAACATGGTCCCAAAAATACCCCCTTTTGAATTTTTTTTTAACTAAGATACATAATTAAATAAAGCTTTCTAACCAATGATATGGATTACATATCCAATAATTCTAATGTTATGTGAGAAATCCCTATTTAGGAAACATGAATTATTGAACAAAAGAACAATATTTTCCAAAATTGGTGACTTATGAAACTTTTTCAAAAGCTGTAAAATCCTAGAATTTTAGTGTATAAAATTATTTTAAATATAATTATAAAATAAGTAATGATAAATCAAATAATGATAGAGTAAATTTTATTTAAAATATAACACTAACTCAAACATTCATACTGGAACACCAATTTATAGGAGTATACAACTAATAAAGCTGAAATTAGTCATGTATGAATCATTAGTAATAAAAGTAGACATTCTATAATAAACATAAGAACACCAATATTAACTCCATAATACTTGTGATCATTAATAAGTAACAATACAATAAAGAAAATGAGAGTGGGCATAATTGGCATTGGAAAAATAATAACAATCCTCATGAGTTTGAAAACTGAATTACATAATGTTCATTTTTTTAAAATTTCCCCTATATAGGATATTTATATAATAGGAATATCAATATTAATTAAATGAACATTATACAATTTGTACAAGATTCATTTTTAAATAATTATACTCCTTAATTAAAATGGTAATTTATTTATGTGTTATTGAAATTGTATATGAAAATTTTATTCTTTAGTGATAATATTTTTACAATTATTTTTAAAATATTATGTCTTGTATTAAAAAAAATATATATAATAATATTTAACATAAATCATTTTTTTATGAAAATGAATGTATAAAACAATTTTGAAAAAATTATAAAATTTTCACTTGAATTATCTTAAGTGGGTTAAAATTTACTTCTCTTATATAGTAAAATATTGTCAGAGATAAGCCCACTATGGACTCTCTCAACCACAATTATGGGACTATATGTGTGAACCATGTGGGAGACAGTCACTGGGTCAACCCTTGGTGGCAATAAAAATAATCTATAACCTTTTCAATTATGATATGTTATGCACATAGCACTCTTAGGTTTACCATGGACCACACAATGGGGTAGAATTTGCTATGGTGGACATGTGTGAGGAGTGTGTTATTGGAGATGATCCCCCATTTCCAAGGAATGAGAATCCAAAAATGTTTTTATTATTTTTTGAAGTCACCCTCCCAATGAACGATCGATATGGGTTGGGTATATGCGGATACAACATCAATTCTTTAAAAAATTTAACTAAAATGTTAGATGTTTGATCTGATATGTCATGACCATTTGATCTCCTCATAGATCTTCCATCCAATTCCTAGGTAAAAATTCCTCAATGTTACCCTTATATTCTCCACCTATCAATTCCTTCATCCTCATCATGTTTATGGTCTGGATTGATGTAAAAAGTTAATAGCAAGTGACAATGTGTTCTTAAAAGCTGATATGACTGAGTTATGAAATATAATAAATATCTATGAAATTAATTTTTTAAAAAGAGGGGATAAAAATTTTAAATTTTAAATGGTTATATTACCATGTCATAATATAAGGAATATAAATATAAAATTAATAAAACTTATTATCTAATGTTTATTTATGATCTCTTTGATTCATCACCTTACTCATCGGATCACATAAGTGGCGATGATGATATATATATTTATATATATTTTCTATAAACATTGAAGAATGGAACACCCAAAACCTTAATAATATCTCTCAATCCTGGTTTAAATATTCTTTCGTTCATTGAGTTTCATTCCAATATGTTACATATATGGCTATAATGAGTTGTGCCTATATATATATATATATATTCTATGATGACTTTATACAATAGGATCACATATGACCTTATTTAAATTATTGGTTTTTATATTGTGTGCATTGATATATATTATAGTGAAATTATACTACATGTAATCCATGATTCAAATTAAAATTAGATATAATATTTATATCTATCTAGTATCAATCTATGTAAATTTATAACATTAGAATCCCTTAAAGATTACAACAACAAAAAATTTGAAAAAAATGGGGATTCAACCATTCAAGTATACACTGAATTCAGTTCTATGAAATCATCTTTCTTTCAAAGGTATTCACATAGAAATCGAAACTATAACATTGTTGTTTTGTATTTGTATGTTAGAAAAGTGAGAAACCAAGTTAAATATTATCTGCCCTAAAGATTAAGGTATCTGAAATATTTTTATCCAAGGGTATTTTTTAATGCATATATTATAGCATTAAAATTATATTTTCTAAAATATATCTTTTTATCTTAAGGGATATATTTATTATAAATAATAGTCTATTTGTTATTTCAAAATACATCTATAGGGGAAAATTTTATTTTTAACTCCTACATTATGTTTTTTCAAAATACATAATTAAGAGGAATTTTTTATTCAAATTATTTTTATATATGCCCTTATTAGGTATAGTAAATTACTTTCTAAAACAAATTTACTCAGTTTTTATAAAAAAACATGTTTTAGGACAGATTTATTTTTGAATCTATTGTTTTATGGATTACAAAACACTAGTTTTGTGATGGAATTATTTTTCGAAGACTCATTTTGGAAAATTTTATTTTCAAAAATTTAATATACAAATTATAAAGTTGGATTCTAAGTGTTTATATTATAAGTTAATGCATAAATATTTATTTTTAAATTTATGTATATTGGTCAAGATAATAGGTTTTAATATTCATAATGTATGTCAGTACCATTCAATTTATTTTTACAATTGTTATATTTTCAAATTCTATTATTTATAATGTGTTTGTCTATTTCAAATTTTATATAAATATGGATTTTCTCATTTAAATTAGGTAATGTTTAATATTTATATTATTATATTATTATTTTGAAAAATTAAAATATATTCAATTTTAATGAAAGGATATTATAATGGATTATAAATGTGAAAGGAAAACCCTTCCAAAATGTTTAATTTAAAAATATGGCATCTAGGAATCAAATGTGTTAATGAAGAATAGAGAGTAAACCCACAACCATAACGAGAAGTTTTTCTAAAACTAGAACTGTTAGTGGCCTCATGAATTTCTTATAGTTTTTCAAGCTTCATTATATTCCATAAATATTCTTATTTTCATCAATTTTTTTAAAAAATTTCATTAAAAAGATTGTGTTCATTTGAAAGGGTTCTTTGTTTAAAATTGAAATATATTTTCAAAATTTGTTTTATCTTATAATGTTTTGAAAATAATATTTTATTATTAATTTTAATAAAGAAACATACATTATTATTTAAAGAATAATAATCCATTTCATGAAATTTATTTAATATGAAGTAATTATTTTTAACGGTCTGTTTATAGTATAAAAAATTATTTGAACACCAGTTTTACAAACCATTTCGAGGGAATTTGTTTCTGAGGTAACATTTTATAAATGATTTTCATAAGTTATTTTAAAGTCTTGAAGGTGTTTGGTTTGGTTTATGGAGATAGTTTGAGTGATATTAAAATTTTATTTATAACCTATTATTTGTAAAACTCTAATATATTATTAGGATTTTCCATATTCATCTAAAACATAGACCTTTAAAATCATAATTTTTCTAGAAAACTATATATTTTTAGATAATTTTTATTAAAAAAATACAACATGTTTTTAACATCGGATCTGGGTGTTGTGGTCTCAGGATTCTCATTCGGTATCAGAGAAAGAGTTTATAAGAATTTGGGGACGAAGATTTTTGTTCAAAAATTGTTTTACTTTATAAGAATATTTAATTTTATTAAAATCCTTATTATAAAACTTTTTTATTGGAGTATAAATCTCAAAATGGAAGCATGAAAGAACACCAATAAATATTTTACACATTATTGAAGAGTTTCTTTCAAAAATTATTCTAAAATCATGTAGAAATTACTTTGAAAATTTCTATTATATTCAAATTAATCAAAGATCCTCTATAAAGAACTCGATACCACTACTATTCAATTATTTCATTTCATATATGGTTTTTCTATGAAAAAATCATACACTCTCAATTATAATACAATGATTGTCATGGAATGTACCCTCATGTCATTTTTAAACACTTGGCTTTATCTAAAAAATATGACACACCTATTGATTTTGATGAAGTTATGGAGGAGGGTGACCACAATATAGCATATATGTATAAAACATTAAATTTTTATATTTTTTGAAATATCATGATTATTTTTAAATATTTGAAGAATAATCTATAATTTTTTTTAAAAAAATTGATATTTAAACTAAGCCCTAGAAATTTTATATGAATAATTACACATTCCAAAATATTTATTGATCATTTCATCTTCCTGATTCTAAATACACAATTTGTAATTGGATTATTGACATTATAGATTTTGAAATTTCCATAAGGTACCATTTCCCCTCTTGGAACATTCAGAAAAGTCAACAAAATTTGATATATTGAGAACGGTGTGAGTTATTTCAAGAAAATTCTTAAATATAATTTTAGTTATGAGTGATAATAATGAGGTTATTTTTTCGGGACATAAAAATTTCCTGCCTAAATATAAGAATCATGTTTAAGGGTTTACTTTCGTATAAAAAATAGAAAAGGTGAAATTCCTTTATGGGGGAGAATACAGTATCCCAAAAGTATAAAATATAAACTCCAATAAAATAAATGTTATAAAAAATCATGATAACAAAAATTGAGAAGGATTAAATTTTATTTAAAATAATTCACCGAGCCTTACATGGATACCTAAAAAAATCATTTTAGTAATGTTCACATAATTAAGTTGAAATTAAACTTGTAAAAACCATCAATAATAATAGAGGACATGAATAAATAAAAATAATAACACAAAAATTAAATCTAGAATCATTCTTATTATCCATATGTATGTATCCCCCAAAGATAATGAGTGAGAGGATGAATAGTAGTTGAAAAATTAAAAACCATCCTCATGGGAATGAAAACAGAAGTATGCAAAATTCAGTTTTTTAGAATTTCCTGTTAGTAAGATATTTAAAGAACAATAATATGTCTATTGATAAAATATCAATAATATATTTTTACAAGAATTAATTTAAATTAATGATAAGCCTTAATTAAAATTTTAATCGTTTCAAGTGTTATTCACATTATGTATAATATTATTAGACTTTAGTGATAATATTTTTACAATTAATATTATAATTTTATAACATGTGTTAATAAAATTATTAACCTTACAAAAATATTATAATCATGATGATAAATATTATGTTTATGGATGTAAATGTATGTATAAAAAAATAGTGAAAAAATTATATAATTTATACTTGAATATTTTTTAATGTTCTTAATATTTACATATCATATATAATAAAAAAATAGACACTAATAGGCACCACAATGACTATATCAACCAAAAATGTGGGGCCCTAAGGTTAAACAATTTCGGGGGGAGGGGATGATCACTATGCCATCCGATGGAGGAAGACAAAATTGCACATACCCTACATAGATGAGTTTTGATGGGTACATAATGCGCGTAGGGTGCTCATGGACTACACAATAGGGTGGTATGATTTATGGAGAGCATGTGGGAGGAGTTTATTGTGGGTTATGATCACTTAAATTATTTAAAGGAGGTTCTAACATGAGAGATTATTATTTATAGAATCACTCTTCATAGAAAATGTTTGATGTAGGATGGGTATAAGAGTATATTGTATCTATTCCTTAAAAACAACTGATTTAAATGATATAAAACCAATATAATATGTCTTGAGAACTCAATATCATCACCGAAGAAATTCTATAATAAAGTGAGTTTAAAATACCTCAACACCAACTTATTATTTTCATCCTGATACTACCTTTATCCACAATAGATTTATCTCAATGATAAATGTTTTTTAAAAAATCTAAATTTTTATTAACATAAGACAAAATTTAAGGGTAAAGGGGAAAACAAACATGACATCAAGGACATAAACAAGCTAAAATTCCTAGTCATCCAAATATTCAAGTCCAAAAAACCCATGCTACATATGATAATCCCCTCCCATTGTTAAAATATATAAAATTCAGCTTCCACCTTCCAATCATATCAATTATTTGTCCCATGAAAAAATGTATGGGCCTAGTACCGATTGTCGTAGCCATACCATCTCAAACATCCAATTCCAGAAAGTGATGGAGCAATGGAAACTCATTCCCCTAAAACTGATTTGGAGCATCCTCAAGTAGAAGATTTGATTGATGAAACCCCTAAATCGCAGATCACTGAGGATAAATCCGAACACAGCACCCAGAAACCAATCATAATGAAAAACCAACCACTCAAAACCACCACTAATTCAAAACATCATCCTTGTAACATCCCGGTTCCGAAAGCCACCCATAAGTGCCTCGTACCCCGTTGGTCACATGACCTCAATCACAATTCCCGAAATGCCTGAGGCTGCTGACTAGCAGCGAGGTCCATGAGTGTGATAGTGGGGAAACTATGCCCTCATTAACAGAGTACACAACATAAGAGAAACAATAAACAATAATCAATAGCAGGAGCAGTAAATAATACACACACAAGTGAACAACGGAAGACTAAATAGGATAAACTGCCAGAGAACATATATATATATAATGCATGATACACATGTCTAAGAAAGCAGCCAAAAAAGCCATAATTCTGTAAATACAATAGTACTAAACCAAATACAAAAGAAAAGGAAAAAACATCTCCTCAGCATCGCACGCCATCAATTGGTCCCTTGATCACCTTCTCCAATGAAATGAAGTACCTGAAGTCGAAGGGATATTGAACTTGTCTATTCCTGTAGCAATATAATCTTTTTGGGCCAAAAATCATAACCCAAACAGGGTGTGAGACTAAATCCCAATAGGCAACCACCCACTGATATGTGCCAAACATTCAGTGAGTATATGGCAGGAAATAGTGCAGTAGGCAGTAAACAGTCAGTAGTAAAATGTCAATAGTAAACAGGATGATACACAACAGTAACAATCCACGATCAACAAGAAGAAGTGAAGCAAATATCCAACCAAAAGTAGGAACCCTATGAAAATTACACACAACCAACCCCTCTTGATTGGTCATACAAAATTATAATACCCTATGGGGATGATCGCTCAGTCAATTCCCCCTATAGTCTTGGGTAGTCAGGGACTCTCTAGAGGTGAACACGTAGTCAATTACCATCATATCCCCAAGGTATAGAGACTCTCTGAAAAAGCTCACTTAGTCAATTCCGAATATAGCCTCAGGTCTATCACAGACTCTCTGAGGAAGCTCACTTAGTCAATTCCTCCTATAGCCAGGAATGGTTTAATAAATTCAATCAAAACAAACAAAGACCCTCTAAGGAATCTCACTCGGTCTACCCTCATGTGGTCTATAATATCCAGTACTCTCAGGGAAGCTAACTCGGTCTATCCCCTATAGTCTATAAGCTCAAGACATTCTGGGGAAGCTCACTCGATCCACACTCCTGTAATCTATAATATCCAAGACTCTCTGGGAAGCTCACTTGCTCTATCCATTATATTCTATAATATCTATGACTATCTGGGAAGCTCCCTCGGTCTATCCCTTATAGTCTAAAACACTAGGTTCTCACATCCCCATTCTAATCAGTGTCTAATAATTCCATATGTCCAAAGTAATCCTACAAAGAGACTTGGATAACCAGTCTATAGGTTAACAAGCATGTCAGGGAAACAATACCCCATCCAACGGTGAGATGGAATGGAAAACATGTACAATGGACGAAGGCAAAAAAAGACCAAAAGGGTCGTAAACACAACAAGGCATGGGAAAGACATCCAAGCATTAGCAATTATCCTCATACATGACCAAATTACCTCTACACAAGAACACAAGCAAGGCATGAAAACAACAGGGGAAAACGAGAAACATGCAATACCCAGTTTAAGGGTATTGGTTGAATTTGCACACAAAACTCAAAGACATCGAACGGAAAGGCACAAAACACCTACCCAGATTCTCGGATATTGATATATTTTAACCATGATGATTTAATTTCCATTGAACATTGATGATATGAGAAAACATCTAAAATGATCAACCCATGATATCATGAGGAAGAGGTAAAATCATGGAGTGAAACTCAAGAAGAAGGAATAACACACCACTACGGTTCCAATTCAATTGACGGGAGTCGATTTAGAGAAAATACGGAGGCCCGGGGGCTCAGAGAAGTCTTGGTACCGTACGACTTCTCTCGATCGAACGATACCTAGAATAAGAAGTTTATGTTGATGAGACGCAACCCAAGTATGTTTAACAGAAAAATAAAATAAAATACAAGGTGTGTACTTTTGGAGTACACAGAATGTACTAGGATTTTACATACTCCGCTTTAGGCAGCTACCACATTGCCCCTACACATAGTTTGTGTGGCCTAGACACAGCCATCACATGACCTCACACAACATCAAATTACACGGCGTGTACTTATAAAGTACACGGCGGGTACTCTGAAAATTTCTTGATTTTCCTCTTTCTCTCAAAAACAATAGAAAATAAAAAATAAACTTACCTAGAAGGGGAAGGTTTGGGTTCTTAAAAACTTCCCCCCTTAAAGAAACTCATCTTAGAATTTCCCTAGCGAGGCGTAAAAGAAGAAACCCCAAACAACTCCGGCCACTGCGATCGTACATCAGCCTCCCTCTCCCAAGTCTCGTTCGTTACTCGCCCGTGTTCCCATAGCACCCATACCAGAGGAATATATTGGCCATAGAGTAACTTATCACTTTGATCGAAAATACAGATAGGATGCTCCTCGAATGATTCATGTACTTGGAACTCAAACTCCTCATGTTGAAATACATGAGACATGTCTGAAAAGTAATGTCGGAGCTGAGAAACGTGAAGGATGTTGTGCATAGCCCAGTACCTCTGAGGTAACTGCAACCGATAGGCAACCGACCCAACTCTTCCAACACATCAAATGGACTCAATTACCTCGGTAAGAGTATAACCTGTCTCCGAATCCTCCTGTGTCCTAGCCTCAGTGTGACACTCAGGAAAACATTATCCCCGACCTCGAAATCCATAGGTCGTCTCTACTGATCAGCATAAGACTTCTATCGAGACTGTGCAGTAGCCATACTCCTCCAAATCAACTATATCTGCTCTGAGGTCTCTTGAACAAGATGCGGTCCCAGCAAAGCTACCTCTCCTGCCTCCAGGCATCATAAAGGTGATCGACCTGGCCTACCGTACAAGGCCGTGTAAGTTTCCATCTGAATAGTCACATGAAAACTATTGTTGTAGGCGAACTCCACAAGAGGTATATGCATCTCGTAAGAAGCTCCAAATTCCAGAATGCAATCTCGGAGCATATCCACAAGCACCTGAATCGTACGCTCAGACTATCCCTCAGTCTGGGGATGGTATGCTGAACTCAAAATTTCATGTGTACCCAAAGCCTTCAGAAGCCCCTTCAAGAACTAAGAAGTAAAACGTGCATCCTTGTCTGAAACAATAGAGTGCGGAACAACATGTAGACGTACAAAGTCTCAGATGTACAACCGTCCCAGATCATCAACAATGAAGGTATCCATGATTAGAAAGGAGTGAGAAACATTCATAAGCCTATCAAGGACTACCCAAACAACATCATTCCCATGAGGCGATCTTGGAATCCCGGTCACGAAATCCATCGCGACATCATTCCATTTCCACTTCGGGATGGGTAACTGTTGTAAGAGACATGCATGTCGCTCATGCTCCAACTTCACTTGAAAAAAAGTATAAAACCTCACAATGAAACCAAGAACATCATTCTTCATACCTGGCCACCAATACTGACAGTGTAGATCTCAATACATCTTGGTCATGCCAGGATAAACTTCCAAATCTGAGGAATGAAAATCCCACATCAGCTCCACTCCTATATCTACTGGCAGACATACACATCTCTGGAAACACAAGATCTCATCCTACCTCACTATCCATCCCAGAGGGGGGTCCTCTCCTAACACACTCTCCCATAGGACTAAGACTTCTGATTCTTATAGCTGCATCATCTGTACCCGATCAAGAAGTGCAGAGATAGCATCTACATAAGATAGGAAAGTCTATCCCTGTTTGTTGTGCACCTCCAAATGAATCTCAGTGAACATAGTCATAAGCCGCAACTCACTACTACCCTCCTTAACTACTTGTATCTGAGTTCTCCTGCTCTGCGTATCAGCAACTGGATTTCCCTTCCCAGCCGTATAGGTAAGCTCAATGTCAAAGGACTGAAGATACTCGAACCACCTGCATTGTCTCAGATTCAGGTCCACTAAGTGATGTTGTTTTTGATACACTTGTTTTCATTGAAAACCACAATGTGATCTCCCAGAAGATAGAGTCTCCAACAGCGTAAGGAATGAACAATATCTACTAACTCCAGATCAAGTGTTGGGTAGTTCCTCTCATGTGGACTCAACGGGCGAGACCCGTATGCAACAACTCTGTCTCACTTCAAAAGCACAACTCCCTGTCCGATACATGAAGCATCACAGTAAATGGTGTATCTCTTTCCTGGCTCTTTAATGACTACTATTGATGCTGACATCAACCTCACATTCTGCTCCTGAAAGGCTGACTCCTAAGAATCTAACCATAAGAACTTCGCCCCTATATTGGTCAGACTTGTCAACGGTGCTGCTAAACATGAAAATTTATGTATTAAGCAACTATAGTATCCAGCCAACCCTAGGAAAATTTGCACCTCAAAGACGTTCTTTGGCTACTCCAAGGAAACTACATCTCTCATCTTCTTTGGCACTACTGATACTCCTGTCTCTGAGATGACATAACCCAAGAAGTGAATCAGATCCATCCAATAGTGGCACTTCGAGTGTTTAGCATAAATATGATAGAATCTCAGTGTACTCAGAAAAATCTCAAGATGTGTTTCATAGTCGTGTTGAGTGTGATATTACACCAAGATATCATCCATGAAGACCACGATGAACGAATCCAATAATGGATGGAAAACTCGGTTCATCAGCGCCATAAAAACTGCTGGTGCGTTAGTGATACCAAACATCATAACCATATACTCGTAGAGACCATACCTCCTCCTAAAGGCTATCAGAGGTATATCTGATGGTCTAACGCGCAACTGATGACAGCCGGATCCCATGTCAATCTTCGAGAACACTCGGGCTCCTCAAAGATGATCAAAAGGCTATCGATCCTAGTCAAGGGATATCGGTTCTTGACCGTCAACTGGTTCAACATCCGATAATCCACACAAAGCCGAAGGGGACCGTCTACCTTCTTTGAAAAAAGGATAGGCGAACCCCAAGGAGATGTGCTGGGTCAGATGAAACCATTTTTCTGCAAATCCTCCAACTACTTC
The DNA here is from genome assembly GCA_963277665.1 of Viscum album. NCBI lineage: Eukaryota > Viridiplantae > Streptophyta > Magnoliopsida > Santalales > Viscaceae > Viscum > Viscum album. Next base: position 805,781,247 of record OY728148.1, read on the forward strand.
TTAAGCTCATGCAAATCATGTGTAGCCATCCTATATAGAGGAATGGACACTGGTGCTGCTCCTAGAACGAGCTCAATAGAGAAGTCTACCTCACCCTCTTGAGGCCAACCTGAAAAGTCCTATGGAAAGACGTATCTGAAATGGACCACCACTGGGGGAAAGTCTAACTGGGAAGTCCCCTGGACATCCAGATAAAGACTAGAAATTTGGACTGCGACTCCTCTTATCCCATGATGCATGGGTCCTGCTCGACTTTCCTAGACATCCAACTCACCTCTATGAAGAAAAGATTCACCCGATAGTGATAAAAAACTCACTCTGAGGTGATAGCAGTCAATGACTACCTGAAAGAGAACTAACCAGTCCATTCAGAGAATGACATCATAGCTCATCATCTATAGGATATAGAGGTCCCATAAGAAGTGACACCTTGCAAACTCAAGAGGACACTCTCTGCACTGACGTACACTAACTTCTTTGGTCCCCAACGGTGGGTCTAGAGGCAATGTACCGGTAGTGGAAGAGATACAGATCCCAAGGCTCTCCACAATAGATATAAAGATAAAGTGATGTGTATCACCCATATTGAAAAGAGATAAAGATAAAATAAAGGCTACTAAGATCGTTTCTCGAACTGTAGAAGGTACAGGATCCTGCTTCTTATGGGTATTCTCCATAGCGAATGTCTCGCCTATACTGTGGCCCTGCGACCCTCGCTGACTACCCTGAGCTAATTCACTCTATTGTCGCTGGTAACCTAGTGACTAAACACCACAGCCGTGACCTCCACCTATGCCCGAACGGCCGGATGAACTCTAGTTCCCATACTAGTGAGAAACTGGCGATGCATCACTTGAATAAGGGGTCATAGAAGAGCCCCTACCACCAGTTGTAAGTGAGAAGATATGACAAAAATGCTATAGATGGACCATCTTGCAAGAAGATCGGCACTCCATTGGGTGTCTCTGGCACTGAGGCCAAGTATGCCCACTCCACCCGCATGGGTAACCTACCACCTGGCTACCAGAAAATACTCTCCGCCGACTCTGATCTTTTCGAGACAGCTCCCTGCGGCGCTTCCTGCTATTAGAAGGAGGAACACTAGCTCTGGAGGTCGAGCCGCCATGGCTCACTGCCCCAGAATCCCTCAGATTGTGCTATGTGATTAGATCCTGGTTAATGATAGATAATATCGAAGTCAATATAATGATGTTCACCTTCGAGCGGATGTCGTGCCTTATACCATCCTCAAACATCCATGTAGGGAACAACTCATCGCCTCTGGGAATATGCGTGAATCTCTATAGCTCAGTAAAGCAAGACAAGTACTCCATAACAGAAAGAGTACCCTGCTTCAGACTCATAAACTCCCAGGCTCGATCACCCATCAAGTTCTTCAGGTAGATGTTATCATAGAAGATGTTCCAAAATTCATCCCCAGTCATACCCTTATAGTGTCCTGACTGTGAGATCACCGCCCACCACTTCTTGGCGGAGTCTTGAAGCATATAGGTCACAAGCTTTACCCTCTTCTCTGGAGGTTCCTCAAGATGCTCGTTGATCATCAGTGTGTCTTAGAGCCACAAATCTACTATCTGAGGTCCCCCATCCCCTGAGAATGTAAGAGGATGCTCCTGCTGGAAATCATTCGTCAACTCGACCATCGACGGGGTAGGAGACAATGCTCCCTAGAAGGTCTGCATCATTCTAAGGAAACCCTCCCTGAACTGCACATCGGGGCCCGTAACTGGTATAACTAGTATAACTGCTGGTGCCATGGCTGGCATAGTAGGAGGATCTAGAGGAGGTTCCTGATCGGCCATATCCGGTGTATGATCACCATCTGGAAGCTGACGTATAAACATTGGATTTCTCTATGGCATAGATATGAAAGGTCAAAAGAATACCTTATATCATGATTATCGTGGAATGAAAACGCAGGAGTACAAGAGTCTAAATAGGCGAAAACCATCCAAATTTTACAAAACATGACTACATGGCATGTATAAAAACTATATGGCATGTTCTTTTAAACCATTCCTATGTGTGTGAACTTCTGTCACCACTGGTCGGGTAATGCCTCAACTAAATGGTGTGTTCTCACCACAAACGGTGTGTACATTAACTATATTTCTGTGCTCGAGTCTCCTTATACGGTTAACCCACACGGTCCTCTTAAACCGATACTACACGGAGTGTTCCCTATGTACATGGTGCGTAGTAGACTTGTTTCAACTACCTGTGTTGTTTGTTACACGGGCGGCTACACGGTGTGTACTTACTGTACATGACATGTTCCAGATGGTTTTTTACCACATCGTGTTTCTTCCCACATACTCAGTGACACATTTTGAAAACTACAGAACGTGTATTTATAAATTACACACCGTGTATTCTGGGTTTTTCTTGGGATTAGCTCAGAACCTACACTAAAGCCCAGAAATCACATGAAACAATAGTTAAGGAGCCAATTTCTGATCTGTGAGGGCCCATACTGCCCACGAATCAAATCTTGGAATTGTACAAATGTCGTGACAAAACAACAAGGAAATGTTACTCCAATTTCTTGTCTGTGAGGGCCCATAACACCTCAAGAACCAAAATTTGGCATCCATTTCAGTAGAGTATTATACAAACAATTTCTCTATTAGAGAGAAGATATTCAATCAAAGCATCTATCAAAACAGAATACATAATCTATAAAACGTCTATCACAACAACATGTAATCGCTAATGCATCCTAGATGACATGGCACGAATGCATGGCATGTGATTTCTAACATGTGCCTATATGATGCATGAGATGACATACCCTCATCTCATTAGGTTGCGATAGAAATAGAACTGTAATAACAACAATGGTAATATCAAAAAGAATGTGAATCACTTTAGGTGAAATCAAATCAACTGTAACATAGCAAAACCAAAAACATAAAAAAGGGAGGTAGATTGGATTTTCCCTATACATGGGTTAGCTACTCCCGAGCACCGTTTATTACCAAGTACCTATTCCGTCCTATCCCTAGCTAATGGCTCCAAACAGTATGTCAAGAGGAAATAATTCCTCTGGTACAACTTTGTAACGTCCTGATTCTAGAAGCCACCCAGAGGTGCCCCGTACCCGGTTGGTGACATGGCCTCAAGCGCATTTCCCCAAATGCTAGAGGCTTCCGACTAGTAGCGAGGGCCTTCAGTGTGATATTGTGGAAACTATTCTCTCATTGGAAGAGTACACTGTAGAAGAGAAACAATAAACAATAAACAATTGCTGAAGCAGTAAATAATCCATACAAAAGTGAACAACGGAAGACTAAATATGATAAACCACAGGAGCACATATATTTATAATGCATGATACATATGTCTATGAAAGTATCCAAACAAGTCATAATGCTAGAAATCACACATTACTAAACCAAGAACAAAAGAAAGGAAAAAAATAATAGCTCCTTAGCATCACAAGTCATAGCATGGTCCCTTTCTCTCCTGCTCCAATGCAATCATGTACCTGAAGTCAAAGGGAGATTTCCCTTGTCTATACTTGCTGCAATATAATCTTTTTGGGCACAAAATCATGACCCAAACAGGGTGTGAGACTATATACCAGTAGGAAACCACCTGAATATCAGTGCATAATAGATAGTGAGTATATGGTAGGTAATAGTACTGTAGGTACTAAACAGTCAGTAGTAAATAGTCAACAGTAAACAGGATGATACACATCAGTAAAAATCCACGATCAACAAGCAGCAGTGAAGCAAACAACCAACCAAAAGCAGGAACCCTCTTGGAATTACACACAACCAACCCCTCTAGTCCTCACCAAGAAGTAACAGAACCCTCTAGGTAGTGTACTCATCCTAACCCCTCTGGTTTGGTCATAATAAATTATAAGACTCTCGTGGGAAGTTCTCTCGGTCAATTCCCATTATTATCTAAGGTAGTCAGGGACACTATGGGGGTGATCACACAGTCAATTCCCCTTATAGACCCAAGGTCTGGAGACTCTCTGAGGAAGAATATTCCGTCAATTCCTCCTATAGCCTCAGGTCTATAACAGACTCTCTAATGAAGCTCACTCGGTTAATTCCTCCTATAGCCTGAAATGGATTAAGGAATTCAAACGAAACAAACAAAGACTCTATGAGAAAGCACACTATTTCTACCCTCTTGTGGTTTAAAATATCCAGGACTCTTAGGGAAGCTCACTTGGTCTATCCCTTATAGTCTATAAGCTCATGAATTTATAAGGAATCTCACTTGGTCCACTCTCTTACAGTCTATAATATCCCAGACTCTCTGGGAAGCTCACTCGGTCTATCCCTTATAGTCTATAATATTTAATTCTCTCTAGGAAGCTCCCATTGTCCATCCATTATAGTATAAAACACTAGGTTCTCAGGACCCCATTCCAATCAGTGCATAATAATGATATATTACCAATTTAAAACTATAGACCTACTTGGATAACCAGTCTAAAGCTTAACAAGCATGTCCGGGAAACAATACTCCATCAAACGGTCACAAGGAATGGAAAACAGGTACAATGGCCAAAGGCAGAACAAGGCCAAAAGGGTCGTAAACAGAACAAGGCATGGGAAAGACATCCAAGCATAAGCAATTATCCCCACACATGACCAAATTACCTATACAAAAGCACACAAGGAAGGCAAGAAAATAACAGGGGAAACTGGAAACATGCAATACCCCATTCAAGGGTATTGGATGAATTTGCACATAAAACTCAAAGAAATCCAGTAGAAAGGCACAAACCACATTCTTGGATTCTAGGAGATCGATATAATTGAACCAAAATGATTTAATCTCATTAGAACATCGATGATATGAGAAAAAGTCCAAAACGATCAACCCATGATATATTGATGAAGAATGGAAATCATGGAATGAAACTCATGAATAAGGAAGAACCCACCGCTGTGGTTCCAACGCAATCGATGATGGTTGATTCAGAGAACAAATGGAGGCATAGGGGCTAAGAGAAGTCCCAACACAACACGATATCTCACTGTCGAACAAGACCTAGAAGAAGATTTTTATGTTGATCAAACGCGACCCCGTTGCGTTTAATGGAAAAAAATAAAATACATGGTGTGTAATTTTGGAGTACACAGCGTGTACTAGGATTTTCTATACTTCGCTTTATGAGGACTCTACATTTCCCCTGCACATAGTGTGTTTATTCCGGACATATCCAGCACACGGCCTTACACGGCATCAAAGTACACGGTGTGTACTTATAATGTACAACGCGTGTACTCTGAAAATTTCCAAATTTTCCTGTTTTTCACAAAAACAAAAAAAAAAAGAAAAATACATACATGGAAGGAAGGTCTGGGTTCTTACAAACCACACTGAATATTTTATCTTCAAATAAATTCGAAATAAATTCAAACAATGCCAGAATCCTTCATGAGCAGCAAGCCCATAACAAGAAATGCAGATCCCATTCGAAACTAATGAACACCTAATCACCAGGAATGCCTGCAATAAGTAGTTCAAAAATGGAATCCTCAGACATCGACAACCACCACATCAAATTAACTTGGATCATCGAGAATCACATCAGACATAGCATAAGCTCACGAACATTATAAATCCACGGAACTAATCCCCAACCGACAACAAATCCTCAACCAAAACATGAAACCAACAAAACAAAATCATCCAGACAATCACCCTCTTTAAAAAACCTCTTGTTATCACAAAATTAGTAGAAGAAACCACAAAACTTCCTCCCAAACAAACAACGACAGGAAAATATGGTTAGAGAACCATCATCAACATGCCAGATGGAAGTCCCACCCATAATCATATCTTATCCCTGCCAACTACAACACCCTCAAAAGCCACAAAAAAAATCCCACCCACACACCAAAGATGAGGCGAAAAACCACAATCCGTAAGAGATGGATCTCAGTCGCATAACGTAACTGTGCCGCCATGGGGAACCCAATTCAGTGATGAAGGTATTGGGAGAAATGTCAGGCCCGCAACAGTGCAAGAAGTTGATACAACCAAGTTTGCATAGCACGCCACCACAATAGGGATCCACCACTACGAACTCCTGAGTGCAAGGATAGATGAAAATCAAAACCAAGGAGAAGGAAGGAGGTGAAGGTGATGGGAAACCCCAGATAACAGAGCCCCTTATGGGCACATTTTTTCCCTCTGCTCAGATCAATGTTAAAATTTAACAGTGGGTGTTGTTACATTCATCAATGATGAATTAAAAGGGCTAAAAAATATAATATGAATATATAAAATTTAAACAATTCTAAATGAAAATCAAAACAATTCATTTTTGGTGGAGATCATCCCATTTCATTGTCTAAATAATATAAAATGATGAATTTAATATAAATGATTATCAACAGTTTATTTCAAGAACTGTTAGCATCATCATTTTATTCCATAGATCAAACTAGTAGAGGTGAAGAGTTTATATATATATATAGTCACTATCAGCATTGATGTATGGAATGTTGTAACCCATATAAATATATCTTTCACCTGGAATAAATATTCCTAGGTTCATTATGTTTTGTTCCCCTAGTTATATTCCGTGATTGAAATGAGTTGAATACACACACACACATCTTAATTAATTATCAGTATGTCTCTTTGTGTTTGTAGTTATATATAAGAGTATAAATATATATATTTCAAATCATTCGTGATTTTGATGAAAATTGGATATTGTATTTACATCTTGTCCATATCAATCTATGTGAATTTATACAATTCAAATTTCATTAAAATTACAACAACCATAAATTTTTACAAAGGAGGATTCAACCATCCATGTATACAATGAATACAGTGTTATATAAGGATCCATCCATAATATTATATTAACATATAAATCCCAACTATAAATCTCACCCTTTGGGCTATGTAAGTGAAAAAATGGGATAGATCTAGTTAATTTTTTTCTACCATTGAGATGAAGGACTTTTTAAGATTTTAAGGTTATTATTTTTGTTTAAAAAAATCTATTATATTAAGATAAATATAGCTTAAAATATATATTTTATTATTTTAAGGGTAATTTTTTTAACTATGAAACTTCATGTTTCATGATTTCAAAATCCATCCTTAAGGGAAACTTATTTTTTAAAACATATTTAAAATTTCTTCAAAATCCACTTATAAGGGTAAATGCTTTTACAAAAATTATGTTTTCTAAAAACCATTGTCATGTAAGGAAAATTAATTTCTTAAAAAATTTACTCATTTTTTCTAAAATACTATTTTGAAAGGGGTGTTTATTTTAAAATCCGTTTTATTATGGATTATAAAACCCTATTCATGGGAGAGAATGTGTTTTCAGTAATTCTTTCTATATAAGTTTACTTTCAATAAATTTACATAATAATTCACAAGTTGGTTTTATAGTGTTTATATTATCATTTTATTGTTAAAATAATCATTAAAATTTATTTATTGAAATCATGAAAATATGCATGTTCCTGAACAATGTTTTTAATTAACAACCCATTCATTTTTAAAAAAGTTAATTTTTCCAATTTAAAAAAATTATAATGTTTTGAAATATTTCAAATTTAATGGAAATGAGTAATTTATCTATTAATGTAGGTAATGTGTAATAGTTATGTAATTATATTTTTTTTAAAATAAATTACATATATAATGTTTTTTAAAGGATGTTTTAATCGATTATAAATCTGAAAGGTGGAAATTTGAAAAATCTTTTTTTAAATGGTATCACAATTGGGTATCAAATGTGATAATGATGAATGTGGTTTAAATCCACGACATTAAGGGAACATAGTCTTAAATGTGATACTAATAGTGGACTCTTTTATTTGTTATGGATTTCAAAGTATCATTATATTCCATAAAATGTTATAATTATTAAGATAATGTTTTAAGGTTTTCATGAAAAAAAATTATTTCATTTTAATGAATGTTTTGTTTTATATTGAATAAAATTTTCAAAACAATGTATTTCACCTAATGTTTTGAAAATAATAACTTATTATATATATAAATTTAAAAACAAAATTAATATTTACGGAATATTAATCTATTTTTTAATTTCATTTGTTATGAATGTATTATTTTTCAAATGTTTTGTTGTAGAATAATAAATGATTAAAAATATAGTTTTAAACCCCATGCTAGGAAATATTATGCTCACACTACATTTTAAAATGATTTTCATATGATATTTTAAAGTCTCGAAGGTTTTTTCTTCCATTTAATCATCTATTTTGAGTGAACTTGGAATTTTATTATAGTCATATTGTAAAAATATGATACGCTGTAAGGATTTTATTAATACTAAAAAACCTTAGCTAAAACAATCCTCAAGTGTGAAAAGAACTATAAATTGTTCTATTTATTTTTATAGATAAATATATATAATGTTTATTTTAGTAGATCTAGGAGTGAAGTTCTTTGTTTGTCTCATAAACCTTGTAACATTCTTAATTTTTCACTTTTTTTTAAAATAAAATTGTTTCATGCATCCACATCAACAAAATATAATAATAGTTTACACATACTGAAATCACAAATTACCCATTTTAAAAACTCCACCAAAATTTTTACATTTTCTATAAGGTTTATGGACCTACCAATATATATATTATTGATACATTATTTTCTCCTACTTAAAAACTCTATAAAATGATAAGATGAGTAGGGGACAAAACCTACACAACGTATCCTTGAAGAGATGGAGGTTTTACACCCATGTTCAACCTCAGTTTATAATATATTTATTTCTTTAATGTCTTAATGAAAATATTAGAAATTAGTTATTTTATAGGAATATATTTATTCTTTAGTTTATTATTCTCCACATTTTCTTTAATGATGTGTTATTCCAAATAGTGGCATTGAATTATAATGGTGCATTGGATTTTTAGAGATATTTGAAGAAAATTTATTATCACAACCCATGTGAATGGTTAACTTCACTTATAATAACAATATCTCTAACTATTTATTCATTTTAATTAGTTTTATTGTATCTTGGGCAGAAGAAACATACTCATATTCTATTGTATTGTGTAATATAGAATTGTTTTCTTTGTATTCCAACATAAGAAAATTTCCCCATTCATAAGACTCCCAGAAATTTAGATATTCTGTTTTGAAAACATTTATCACAATAATAATTTATATATCATAACAAATAAATATTCCGTACGCAATCAAATTTTATATAGAAATTAGTTATTCCTTTGATATTTCTGATAATTATTTTTCCAATCATAAAATATGACACATTCAATGCACATTGATACATAAAAAATAATGTAACTACATAAAAAATATATATCCCTTCATATGTTCGGTATAAAAAATTTCAACTAACATCTTCATCTCTTTAGGATCCACCTCATATCGTACACCATCTTTAAAAAACATGGTTCCCACTGAAATTGATATAGAAATAATCTTTCGTTCTACCATTCCAAACTAATTTAAATTTTAAATTCCATACTTCACATGATATTTGTAAATATACTACTTATTTTGTGAGAATTTTATGCCAATAATGTATTAAATTTCTAAAAATATGTACATTATAAATAATTCTTTTTGTCATTATAGAAATTTTATCAAGTTTCGTTTTCATTATCTGAAAATATAGTGACACCATTATAAAAAATCACTTTAATGAAACCCACATGATTTTATTTGATTTATTGGTTATTATAAACAATTTTTTTCTTGATGTTCATCCTTAAGAAATTATCATGTTTGGAATACCAAAATCCCAAAAAGAACACCCATCATTAAAAATCCTTCTTTAACATACACACAATGTTATCCTCATTCTAAATCACAAAAGAAAACATTTTTTAATATAATCTTCATCATCAATATCTCCATTAATACAAGATGAATTTACATAAAAAAGATTTTTTTCACATCATTGTCTAGAAATGGAAATAATGATTATGATAATATCTAATATTACCATTGTAGAAAAATTATCATCAAAATAAACCCCTTCATTTCTTGGGTAACCCTTATAAACTAGTCATTATTTGTTTCATATCACTTAACTATATTCATTAAACATTTTTTATAATACCAATTCTGAACAATTGAAATTATTATTATTTGTTATGGGAAGAAGTTTTAAATATTCGTTTTTAAAAATTTATCCAGATCTTCATTCATATAATCAATAAACTCTTGGTGCTAAAAACCATCATTTTCATTTTTTGGAGAAATATTTGATTATAATGAATTATGTGAGATTTCCCTTGATGTTATTATAGTTTAAGCCTATTATAATTAATCCAAAATTATGTTTTGAACTTCCACATACATTCTCATCATAGGATGAGATTTATGAATTTGATCCTCATCACTTGAGATAAATAAGTCTATATTTACATCATGTTCAACATCAACATTATTGGAAATGTCATGTACTTTTCAGTGTCTCTTAACTGAAAACACCTCATCATCACCATATTTTATATAAGCATCAAAATTTGAAACATTTTATTATATTTCTAAAGTATTTTACATTTTAATAATCTACAATAATTCATATTTCTTTTTTAAAATATCTTTATCCTCTTCAATTAAGAGTGCATCCAAGAAATACTGCATCAACACCTATCTAATCAAACATCCCATGATTTACACCCTTTACAATTATAATTCAAGGACTTATAAACAATCTTGGATGATTCTTATATGGGGTTTATTTGTAAAATAATTAATATGAGGTTATATTAGTGTTAAATATATATAAACATCAATTTTGAATATTAATGGTTTCACTGATATCCAACCTCCAAAAATAATTAGTATTATAATATTTAAACAATATTTTCTATACCATCTCCCTAAACATAATTTTTTTCATTAAAAACACTATTTTTTATGGTGTGTATGGTTCACTATACACATGATTAATTCTACGTTTTTCAATATAATCATTTAACCACTAAATTTTATATTCAACACCACTATCAATTTGTAACTTCTCTATAGAATATACACAGTCTTTATCTATTCCTCTCCTAAAAATATTAAACATATTTAAAGCCTAAGTTTTTTTAAAAAAAATTAATACATGTAATGAGAGTTAAATAGTAAATGAAATAAATAATTTATGTATATATATATGATAATTTTTTTACTCATTGAACCACATTTATTATATTAAACTAGTTTCAAGGGATGAGTTGAACATATCGAAACATTCTTATGAACATAATTTTTTATCGTCCATTTCTGTAAAATAAAAGAACACCAATATTGTTTTATTATAATATCATAAATATCAATTATAAATTGTGAATTTGTTAAAATTTTCCTAGTTAAATGAAACATGTTACCTATCTTCTTATTCCATTTGTAAATTTCTCTCATCAAACTCAGACAACATGAACCTTCAGAACTACTAACTTGAACATATTTCTCATGGTTTTTTTCATTTTATAAAAACATTAACATCCTTTATTATTTAAAAAAATAATTAAATAAACATTATTAACATCATAAAAAATATTGTGAAACACTCTGAAAGTTATATTTTTTCCCATTAACATACATAGCAGTTTTGGATTTTAACCTTTACATCACAATGATATCCTATCCAAAATGTTTGATTTTTAGTGAATCATTATTGCTAAAAGACATTATAACTTATTCAAGATATTTGACATTATTAAATTGTTTTAAATCTACTATCATATGTGAAGTGATCCAACTATCCAAAATCTATGATAATTATCAATTTTTATCTTTGATATGTGTCAAAAATGAAATCCCTTCCCATTCCATTTTGTTTCTTCAAATCAATATTTTTATATTCTTTAAAAAAAAATTGTGTGACAGAATGATGAAATGAAATTCTTTTTGAAATATGTCCAAAATGTTCACATAATTCAAAAATATTTTCTAATGTTTTTTATCTATTTAAAATCTTCATAAAAACATTTTCCTCCTTACTATTTTAAATGGATTTAATACCACCTAAAACATTTCAATCATCTTATTATAAGTTCACTATAATATCAGTAATTAAATAAACACATCTATGTTTTACACCAAATCATACACAATTCCATTAGAAACTATTGAAATCATATCTCTCCCTACAATATTTATGTTTTTTGGAGTTGTGACTTTAATTTTCATCAACATTATTAATTTAAACATTGGTATTTCATTGCATGTCAGGGATTTGGTCAATTCTGGATATCTTATTCTTATCATTTATAGAATAGAATATAGTAGAAACATTTGGTTCATTTATTTAATCCTAAATGATTTTTTTTTTAAACTTATTTATTTTTATCTAGAGAAATATTTTTCTACATATTTTTATTATACTGAATAAATTCATGTTCATTATTATCCTCTGAGGATAAAATTGATTTATCCTTATTTGGGTTTTAAATCTTTGAAATTTCACAATATTTAACAAGTGTGTTTTGTAAATTTGAAATTACATTCTAAGATTTAGTATGCTTTTATTAATTAATTCCTAACTCCTCATATTTTTCCATAAAAGTTTACTCATGATAAATTTTTAGTGTTTTCTATTTATAAATTTCATACTTAATAAAATCAATCCCTTTTGGAAAATTTTATTTGTATTAAAGAGAATTGTTTGTATTTTTTTGATAGATTATCTCTCTTGAACTTATAATTCTCCATTTAATGTTTTAAAATATTTCCAACACATTCATTAAATTATATTTTTATTATAATTACTATCTGCAACTCTTTTTATTTAGATCTAATAATTTCATCATAGGTGAACATTCATTTTTACCTATTCAATAGAATTATTTTCATCATCTTTATCAAAGATTTATTCATGTATTTATTCACAAATGTAATATTGGAATTTTTTGCGAAATCAATTTTATCATTTGGATTTAGAGAAATTATAATAGTATTTTTATTTTTCTATATTAATATTAATGAATATTATTCACATTCTTTATTACCATCATTTTCTTTAGCTACCATTATTCTTGAGTAATTTTCAGCTTACATCCTAATCTCTCCCCAACAAAATCATATCACCAGTAACATTCATTTTTAATTTATTTTTCCCCATTATAATTTTTTAGAAAAAAAGAACATACATTCATCAAATTTAGTACTAAACTCAACTACGGTGTCAGAGTCATTAACTTATTCATCTTTTGGAACTTTTTAATATTTTACTTTCTTAGAATATTAGAAAAAAATTTCCCAATCAACCTTATCTTTTCACTACATATATTTTTCTCTTCTCAATTCATATGCGATGAGAGTTCTATATAGATCATACGATAATAGAGTTATGGGATATCTATCATCCAATGATGCAAATTTGGCCTCAATAATATCAGAAATAATTATTTTGATCTTTTAAACAATGGTTTAATCGTAATAAATATAACCAAGGAATAATATGGTCCATACAATATCATTAAAACATGTAAATAGGTCACTAATATATTCATCTTAACCTATTTTAAGATCCAAATACCTCAATCTCTATATTTGTATCTTTACATCATTAAATTTTATATTTCCATCAAATATGTTCCTTAACATTTCATATATTCTTTTAGTTGTTCAAAGAACTTTATCTCCATGAAAATCACTTTTATAGAGAGATGAATGAATTATATTTTTCAATCTTATATTATTCTAAAAAAAAATTCATATTAGTATCTTTTGGGTGGATATTCTTTGAATATGGATAAAAACTTTCTGTAAAAGCTTCATAAACATCATGAACTAGATAAATAATATAGAAAAACATTAAATATTTCTATATATTCTCATTATTCCTAACAAAAACCAGAATCCACTAATTTTTCACAGAATATTGAACATCCATAAAAAACATTTCCTACTATCTATCTGCAAAAAGTCTCAATGAATAGAATCTTTTCTTTAAAACCAATTGAAAATTCCATTAAGGACCAGTGTGTTCACTGATATGTGGAGGGGGTGAAACACTGATCTCTTTTCATTTAATGTTTTCCATCATATGAAACGAATTTAACTTGAGGTTAAAGAGTTATAACATTAATATAAGATAAACTCACATGAACAACCATAGGGAACATAATAATTATTCAGGTTCACTACTCAAAAAGAGTAGCTAGTTCTTGGCATGGTTTTGAAATAACCTAATACCACACAATACATTGGATAACAGTCCATTTATAAGGTTACAATTATAATGGATTATCCTTACAAATTTATTGAATTATTTTACATACTACTGAGCATGTTCTTTCTTCAAAATTAAAGAAATAAAAATCATTCTTTGTAACCAATTTGGAAACCTACACCACCCTGCTCATAATTTTGTCCCTATAACACTTTTAAAAAACTCACATTTCTATTCTTACAATATATTATCCTTCCCTTTAATACCTAATAGTTGGTATGAACATATTCTATATGTTCACTATCGATAACAATTCCCCCCTTAAATTTTCTTTTGATAAGTCCATCCAAAATAATCATTTGGAATGATCATCTGGTACCTTCTGTTAATCGACACCAATTTATTGCACCACATTGTATGTCAGATTGACAAAGGTAGAAAATATTTTCGATTGATTAAAATAACATTTTGTTTACTAATCCCAAACACTATAATCAATATAATCTTCTTCTTTAACCAAATATATGATATTCCTTGTTTAGAAATATCTTACTCAATATTTTTATTAAAAATGATCATATAGTTTCTCTATCTATAAAAAATACAAAAAAATTTACACTTTTTCACATGTGAATAATACCCCATTATTAAATTTAAATGAATCCTATATAATGTTTCACTACTTAGTTAAATGCTGGGAATTTAATTTTAACATCCATCTCAATAAAAATATCAAATTAAAATCCTTAAACTAAAACAATTCACTGAAAATTTCTCAACAATTTTGGATTATTGGTTAATGTGCGTGAAAACATTAGAGACTTCACCCTTGATAAAAGTTACTTAAATATCCACAATTATCAGGATTTTAATCAATGAAATTTAGAATATTAAATAACAATCTAAGAATTTCCATTTTTGTTTTATTATAAAAATATCATATAGTACTTTATGCCAAAAAGAATATTAAACCTCTTAATGTTTTTTATAATAAATATTTTTACAATTCTTATATATGATGAGAATATTTTTCTATATATGAATATCTATACGATTATTAACATAAAAACATTGTAAGAACTTCTTAGAATTATTTCCTTGGTAATTTATCCATATGATGGATTTCATCAAAATATTTTATAAATTTTGAATCATTACACCATATGGTTTATAGAATAATCAATATTTTCTTCCTACAAAATATATATGAAAAAACTATCAGTTCAATGAGAAACCTGATTCCAATTTTAGATAGATATATTATTCACAACATCATGAATGTATTCTCAAAAAGGTTCTTTGTATGATGACATTCATCAAAAATATTTTTATACTATCTTTATAAATTAGCATATGCAATATGATCTTTATTCTAATAAGTTAGTTATATCAACTTCTAACAATGAAAGCTAAACAAATTTTTAAAACATTATCTATCAATCATTTTAAAAATATTTTTTTGATGGACATCACTAGATGACTTCAACCATCTCCATTGTAACACTAGAGCGTTTTATGAGAAATATTTTGTTTTAATGTTATATAAATCATCAATGGAATCTTTCACTACACACAAAACTATCTCTGCTTTCTTTACACTCAATCACGTCCTTCCTCGATAGCTTGCGTCGTACACAGTACCGAGTTTCACTAAACAACGATATGCTATTAAAATATTATTAAAACTAGCTGTTATGAATAGTAATACCCACTTTTTGGAGTTTTTTTTTACATTTCATTATTCAAAATGGACTTCATTTTTGGATTCAGAATACTGAAATTAGCCTAGGGTAAAATTTTGGTATTTTTCTGAAAACATTCAATTTTTGATGAATAGTGAAAACACTAGGTTACTATTTAAAAACTGACTTCTTATTTAAATAATTATTTATTTTATTTAAATTTATTTTAGGTCAAAATTGATACATAATACCTATATAAGTTTAATGTAATTCATTGGAGTCATTTTATAATAAATTTAGTTATATAAAAATTTTATTGAACTTTTCACTGTCTTTTACCCACCTCCTAGGAGAATTTGGAAATTCACATAAAACTTAATTTTACTACTTTGGTGACTGGAATTTTGAAAATCTGGGAGACACCATTAATATCATGTACTAATATGTTGTTCAATGAGGTGAAAATAATTTTTGCTGAATAGTAACTTTTTACTTTTTTACCACGGTTAAAAGTAAATAGGGTAATTAAGGGTAAAAACTGATATTATTATTACACTGAAACATGTACTAATTCTATTGGATAAGTTTAATTCGACCAAAAACAACCTTAGGAATAAAATATGACCATTTAGGCCCACATGTATTATATTAAGACATTTATTATTAATTTATTTAAAGAAAGGATAAAATAGTTAAAATCAATGTTTAATAACAAAATAATTTTTAATATAGGTTTATACATAATCTAAATTTGACTATAAAAATTCATTATAAAGTTAAAAAAATTTCATACATAATTGTATTTTAATTTGTGTTTTTAGACATTAAATACTTTAATTTATTTATGAGATAATGATGATGTAGTAATTATCTTATTAATGAAACAATTACATAATCGATGTTATAAATACCCAAATAAATGTAATTTGAGACTTTTTATGAATGAAACTAATTTTATAGGTTAATATGACATGTTAGTATTGATTTAATTAACTTTTTTCGAACTAAGATTTCTGTTATGATTTTCACAAAAATGAATTACCAAATAGTGTCAAAATTGATATAAAATAGGTTGTAAAACAAATATTATATTTTTAGTTGTTATTTTATTCTTAAAAATATATGGTTCGGCAAAATTACTAAGATAAGGTTATATATATTTATAATAAACAACTTGGGGGGTCTTTTGATTTGTTTTAGTATGTTTATTAAACTTATAGTGTAAGAAAACAAGAAGACACATTAAAAGTTAAATTATCTAACATAAAGATAAATCTAAATTATAAGGTTAAAATAGAAACATAAACTAGTCTAAATTATATTGGATGAGAGGATTTAGACTCATCACCACCTTATCTTATAAATAAATCAATTCGGAGCTATTAAAAACTAAATATGACTATATAATAAAATAATATGTTTTGTTTTTCCTAAGGTGCCCCTCTCATCCCTTATAAAAGGGCACCTCATCCCTCTCTTCCTAACACCACTTTGAGCCTTCAAGCTTAAAAAAACCCTACCAATTACACCTCTCCACTTCCCTAGAAACATTCTATAGGTCTTTGTCTTTTTCAAAGTCCATCTTTAGTGCGCTAAGAGGAGGTTAAGAAGAGGCGCTTCAAAGAAGAGGTAATGTCTGTTACTGATTCTCTCAACATTATTTCTTCTTCTACTTCTTCATCATTAGTTGATAAATTATTATGTAATAACATCATTATTACTCATATACGGATATCTTATTATAATTATGAAACAACCCTATTTCACCATCTATCCATCCTACGGAAAATGAAATCACCGCGCGTGTGTACGTACGGAATACCATCTCCACGCCGTGGTGTAATCTATTTTCCACCACCACCATACTTGTATGGGTATAATGGTGTAAAGAATAACTATATATGATTATTTTAATGTTATATTGTTTCTGAAATAGTATATATACACTTCAATACAATTCCACGATCATGGGAATGATATCATCGCTCGTGCGTACGTACGGCCTACCGTCTCCACGATGTGATGCGACTCATTTTGCATGATATTCGATGCTTAATTATTATATAAATTAATTGAATGAATAAATATGATATATATTATACTAATAACATTCTGGAAATTATTTATCTATAACCTAATGTAAGAATAAGAATTTATTCGACAAAAAACGCATAAGAACAAAAAGAAATAAACACATGAATAACAAGTAACAATGAAATATTACTAATAAAGAAGCTAAGAATATGACCATATATTATATCATAACAATGAGTACGTTTCTGGAATATGTAAATTACATTATTTGAATTATTATACAGGAGGTTAGGACACGTACGAAGCAAATAAGACCTAAGGTAAGGGGAAATCTCACAATCTCATTTTGATCCGAGATTGTTTATAATTCATATATTACTGGGGAATATTTATCATCCACATCCATGTTCATCAATATGTAATATTATTTCCATCCACATACAATTTTTTAAATCAAATTTTACCCTTTGGTGAGTTTTTAGTAAAAGATATGAAAGGAATCTTTTGTCATTTTTCGTACGAGGTACTTTTTGACTTTTCCTGCCAAAGTACGAGAAGAATGTTTTTTGAACATATACAACATGAATGGATTTTTAGAACATCATTTCCATGAAGCTTCCTTTACAAGTTTTCAAGTTTATTTTTTATCAACTTCTTTTAGTTCAAAATTATATGACATGTTATGAAAGGAAAATGTTTTTTGAAGTAGAAAGGATATTTTCCTCAAGAATGTAGTTCAAGTGTATTATCAAAATTATTTTCCATCTAAGATAATAGAGGGTTATGTTTCTATCCCTATTTTTTTACTGTTTTGATTATGTTATGATGGAATTATTTATATGATGTCATTTTATCTTATATGGATTATGTTATGATGGCATGATGATTAAGAATCCCATTTTTATTACATGGGTTATGATATGATGTATGATTTATGATTTTGTGGAACACATAAGAAGGGTTTCATTATGAGATGGGTGGGAACTATATCTACCTCCAATGCATTGGGTAAAGATTTATATCTCATGAGATAGACATGGCCGGAACGACAGGTTAAATCAGTTCAGTGAAACAGGACTGAGACGAGGAGTGAACTCGGTTCAGAAATGGACTTTTTCCGCTAAGATAGTATTGGCTATGAGTATTGACTACTAAGAAATTATTCTCTACGATTATGTGTTTATGACAAAATGTTTCATGTTTTAAGTTATTATTATTGGGATTAAATTTCACTACTATGATTAATCTCATCTTATGAAGTTATGATCTCTTTTACAGGTTAAGATTTCCAAGATGATATGTTCTTCTGTATATGATGTTATTTCTATTTATTTTGTGTACCCTTAATGAGAATTTCAGCTCACCCTTTTGTATGTTTTATTTTCCCAAGGCCAGGAAGAATGATATTAAGTAAGATATTCCAAAAGGGACTCTATATATGATAAAATAAAAGGGAGATAGTGTAGATTATTTATGAACCAGTTGTTTATGTTACCCAGTTTCTAAAGACTCTATACCTATACGGTTCTTTCCTGGTTTTGTTATATGTTGTAATATGTGTGCTTAAATTCTGAAGTAATAACAATGAATGTAATGTATGGGTCTTTATATTTGGTATCATAGGAAAAAGGATGTAGGAATGTATCTGATTCTTGGGAACTCCCACATGTGTGCGTTGGACGAAACATGGCTCTCCGCCCAAGGGATTCATGAGGAAATGGCTGCTACTGGGGATGGTGGAGTGTCTCGCCAAGGGGGTGTAGCTGCCCATGGAGTGCCCTGATAGGTATCAATTATAGTCCACTGTATGTAATTCTAGACCTCTATAGTTGGTATCAGAGGAAAGGTTTAGTCAACCATCAGAAAGTAGGATGTGAAAGCCTTAGTAAGAACCCTAAGGATAATTCTATGAATAGAACACAATCTTAGTGTTTTAAAAATGGCCATGAACAACCTATGATAAGAACTTAGGTGTGAAATTTCATTCTTGATTATGTTGTTTTTCCTTTTATAATTATTGTTTCTCACACTATTCTTCTTTGTTTTAGTGAATGGCTGGAACCCGAAAAAACCGTGTTAATGTGGAATGCGATGGGAAATGAAATGATTATCCCCCTAAGAAACCAAATGTTATGGGAGCTGGAATGAAAAATCATATATCCATGCTCACAAAACATTCTCAAGCTATGAATCATGTAGGACTTCCAAACGAGAAAAGGAAGGAGAAATATTCTATTGAATCCTTCATGAGGCAGCTTCCATCTTCATTCAGCGGGTCTACAAATCCATTAGTTGCTGAACAATGGATCAGTACTACTAAAAAGATATTTTTAGTTCATCAATGTTCTGAACATGATATAGTTATCTTAGAAGTTTATTGTTTGGAAGGAGAATCTGATCAATGGTGGAATATTTTCAAAAATACTAGGCAAAGAGATGAAATTGAGTCCATGGAATGAGAAAAGTTCACAAACTTATTTTTCAATAAGTACTTCCCTCGTATTCTTCGAACAAAGATGGAGAAGGAGTTTCCTGAACTGAAGCAAAAGTATGATGAATCTGTTGGTACCTATGAATCAAATTTTACAAGACATTCAAGGTATTCTTCTGGAATTATTATCCAACCTGAGAGTAAAATCGATCGATTCTTTACTGGCTTAAAACCAAGTCTTCGAAGGGTGTTATCCATAAGGGAATTCAATAGCTACGAGGAAATCATTTGATGTGATCTCAAGGTTGAGATGGAGATTGGAGTAACCCATCAATCATATGGGTTTGATAAGAAGATGAAAATGGAATTCAAAGGAAAATCTAAAGAGCACACTAAAAAGAAGATGACTTTTCCCTTATGCTCAATGTGCGGAATGAAACATTGATGGAGTTGTCTTAAATGGACAAGTAAATGTTTCAAATGTGGAAAGGAAGGTCATCAGTCATTTTAATGATGCAATGATGGGAAGAAGATTTCTAGTGATGCGAACAAAGAAAAGGCTTCATAGAGTGAACCTCCTACACTTCAATGATACAAGTGCAAGGGAATGGGGAATTATGCTAATAAATGCCCTAATCCAAGGGTTGTTGATGATGATTGATGTCAATAAACTCTTAAGGCTAATGATAATGGAATCTCACATGAAATTTCTATCAGTGATGTGGAGTATGATAACGAAGTATTGAAAGGTACACTTACTATCCACTCTAAAGTGTCAACTATTTTATTTGATTCAGGATCCACCCACACTTTTATTTATGAAGAATATTCTAAGGGTATCATGTTATTACCTCAATAATTAGATGTTGAGTTAGCTGTGACAACTCATAATGGCACAACAGTCACATCAAAAGTTTATAATTATTCTCCGATTGATGTTTGTGGGAAAGTGCTTCCTTAAAATCTTGAGATCCTTCTTATAGTGGAATTTGATGTGATTATTGGCATGGATTAGATTTCCTTATATGGAGCTCATATAAATTTCCAAATAAGGGATGTCACATTTCATATTCCAAAACAATCTATGATCGTCTATCGATGCATGGATGGACATAAGCATCAAGTGGAAATTTCTTCCATCTTATGGATCTTGATTCCACTAAATGAAGGTTATTTATCTCAAATGATTGGTTAGAAACTCATGAATATGAATATTCTCACTGTACGAGTGTTTGATGATTCTATTCGGGAGGAATTTCATGGTCTTCCAACAAATCGTGAAGTTGAGTTTTCAATAGAACTCATACTAGGTGCATTACCTATTTCAAAGACACCTTATTGAATGGCCCCAATTGAGTTGCAGGAATTGAAGAAGCAACTCCAAGAGAATATTGATAAAGGATTAATACTCCCTAGTGCATTACCATGGGGAGAACCTATTCTTTTTTATAAGAAAAAATATGGATCAATGAGCCTCTGCATTGATTATCGAGAACTTAACAAGATAACGATCAAGAACAAATATCATCTACCGCGCATTGATGACTTATTTGACCAACTACGCAGAGATCAATACTTTTCCAAGATTGATCTTTGTTTAGGGTATCATCAATTAAGGGTCAAAAGGGAGGATATACCAAATATGGATTTCTGTACAAGGTATGGACACTATGAATTTGTAGTGATGCCAGTTGGTCTTACTAATTCCCTTGATATCTTCATGGATCTAATTAATAGAGTCTTTAGAGACTATCTTGCTTAGTTTGTGGTAGTATTTATTGACGATATTCTTGTCTATTTAACAAGAATGGAAGAACATGTAGATCACTTGAGAATTATATTGAAGACCCTGATAATGGAGAATCTTTATGCCAAATTTACCATGTGTGAATTTTGGATTCAAAATGTTGCATTTTTGGGTCACAAAATCTCAAAAGAGGGGATATATGTGGATCTAGAAAAAATAGAGGATATCGAATGATGTTCGAGACCAACAATAGTAACCGAGATTCTAAGTCTTCTTGGTTTGGCTGGATATTATCAAAGTTTTGTGAAATATTTTTCACGATTATCTAATCCACTCACCAGGTTGACTCGAAAAAGAGTTTAGTTCGTGTGGATGGTGGAATGTGAAGAGAATTTCAAGGAGTTGAAAAGAAGGTTATTCAGTGCACCTGTTCTCACACTTCCTTGTAGTGGAGAAAGGTTTGTGATCTACAGTGATGCATCCAAGAAGGTATTGGAGTGTGTTCTCATGAAAAACGATATGGTGATAGCTTATGCCTCACGACAGTTGAAAACCCATGAGCAAAATTACCCAACTCGTGATTTGGATTTAGCTGCGGTAATCATTGTATTAAAGATCTAGAGGCATTATCTTTATGGGGAAAGGTGTGATATTTATACTGATCATAAAATTTCAATGTATATTTTCACATAAAAGGAGCTGAATATGCGCCAAAGAAGATGGTTTGAGCTGATTAAGGATTACAACTGCTCAATCCATTACCACCCTGGGAAAGAAAACAAGGTGGCAGATGCATTATGTTGACAATACCATGCTAGCTTATCCAATATTTATCAATAAAAAATAAAAAAAATCAATAAAAGTGTTTTCATCATCTTTACCAAAGATTTATTCGTGTATTTATTCACAATTGTAATATTGGACACTTTTGGGAAATCAATTTCCTCATTTGGATTTAGAGAAATTATAATACTTTTCATTATAACAGTATTTTGATTTGTCTATATTAATATTAATGAATATAATTCACATTCTTTATTACCATCATTTTATTTAGCTACCATTATTCTTGAGTAATATGTAGCTTACATCCCAATCTCTCCCCAGCCAAATCCTATCAGCAGAAACATTCATTTTTAATTAATATTTCCCCATTATAATTTTTTAGAAAACCAGAACATAAATTCATCAAATTTAGTTCTAAACTCAACTGCGGTGTCAAAGTCATTAACTTCTTCATCTTTTGGAACTTTCTAATATTTTACATTCTTAGAATAATAGAAATTTTTTTCCCAATCAACCTGATCTTTCCAGTTCATTTATTTCTCTCTTCTCAATTCATATGAGATGAGAGTTCTATATAAATCATACCATGATAGTGTTTTAGGATATATATCGACCAATGATGTAAATTTGGCCTCAATCATATCAGAAATAGTTCTTTTGATCTTTTAAATAATGGTTTAATCACAATAAATATAACCAAGGAATCATATGGTTCATACAATCTCTTTAAAACATGTAAATAAGTCACTAATATATTCATATTAACCTATTTTAAGATCCACATACCTCAAACTCTAGATTTGTATCTTTTCTTCATTAAATTTTATATTTCCTTCAAATTGGTTCCTTAACATTTCATATATTCTTTTAGTAGTTCAAACAACTTTATGTCTTTGAAAATCAAATTAAAGTGTTATGAATGAATTATATTTTTGGATCTCCTATAATTCTCAATAAATTTCATATTTGTAGCTTTTGGGTGGATATTGCTTGAATGAGGAGAAAAACTATCTGTATAAGCTTCATAAACATCATAAACTAGATAAATAATATATAGAAACATTCAATATTTCTATTTATGCTCATTATTCAAAAAAAAACCAGATTCCACTTATTTTCCAAAAAATATTGAACATCCATAAAAAACTTTCATTAAATCTATCTGCAAAAAAGTCTCAATGAAGGGAACCTTTTCTTTGAAACCAATTGAAAATTCCATTAAGGACCAGTTTGATCACTGATATGTAGAGGGGGTGAAACAATGATCTCTTTTCATTTAATGTTTTCTATCATATGAAAAATATTTAACTTGAGGTTAAAGAGTGATAACTTTAATATAAGATAAACTCACATGATCAACCCTATGGAAAATAATAATTTTTCAGGTTCACTACTCAAAAAGAGTAGCTAGTTCTTGGCATGGTTTTGAAATAACCCAATAACATACAATACATTGGAAAACAGTACATTTATAACGATACAATTATCATGTATTATCCTTACAAATTTATTGAATTATTTTACATACTACCGAGCATGTTCTTTTATCAAAAATTAATAAATAAAAAACATTCTTTGTAACAAATTTGGAAACATGAACCACAAAACTCATAATTTTTTCACTATGACACATTTAAAAAAATTCACATTTCTTTTCTTACAATATATTATTCTTCCCGTTAATACCTAATAGTTGGTATGAACTTATTCTATATGGTCACTATCGATAACAATTCCCTCCCTAAAATTTTATTTTGTTATGTCCATCCAAAATAATCATTTGGAATGTTCATCTGGTACCTTATATAAATCTACACCAATTTATTACACCACATTGAATGTCATATTGACCAAGGTTGAAAATATTTTACATTGATTGAAATAACTTTTTGTTTACTAATCCCAAACACTCTAATCAATATTATCTTCTTCTTTCACAACATATATGATATTACTTGTTTATAAATATCTTACTCAATATTTTCATTAAAAATGATCATATAGTATCTCTATCTAAAACAAATATAACAAAACTTACACTTTTTAACAAGTGAATAATACCCCATTTTTAAATTTAAATGAATCCTATATAAAGATTCACTACTTAGTTAAATACTGGGAATTTCATTTTGACATCCATCTCAATAAAAATAGCAAATTAAAATCCTTAAACTAAAACGATTCACTGAAGATTTCTCAACAATTTTGGTATATTGGTTAATGTGCGAGAAAACATTAGATACTTCACCCTTGATCAAAATTACTTAAATATCCACAATTTTCATGATTTTAATCCATGAAATTTAGAATATTATGTAACCATCTCAGTATTTCCAATTTCTTATTATAAAAATAACATATAGAACTTTATGCCAAAAAGTATATGAAACCACTTAATGTTTTTTATAATAAATATTTTTACAATTCTTCTATCTGATGAGAATATTTTTTAGATGTGAATATCTAAAATATTATTAACATAAAAACATTGTAAAAAAATATTAAAATTATTTCCTTGGTAATTTATCCATATGATGGATTTTGTCAAAATATTTTATACAATTTGAATCATCACACCATATGTTTTTTAGAATAATCAAAATTTTCTTCCTACTAAATATTTATGAAAAAAATTCAGTTCAATGGGAAACCTGATTCCAATTTTAGATAGATATATTATTCATAACATCAGGAATTTATTCTCAAAAAAGTTCTTTGTATGATGACTTTCATCAAAAATATTTTTCAACTATCTTTAGAAATTAGCATATGTAATATTATCTTTATTCTAATAAGTTAGTTAGATCTAATTCTAATAATGAAAGATAAACAAATTTTTAAAATATTATCTATGAAACATTTTAAAAATATTTTTTTGATGGATATCACTAGATGAATTCAACCAACTCCATTGTAACACCTGAGATTTTTATGAGAAATATTTTGTTTTTATGTTATATAAATAATAAAAGGAATCTTTTACTACACACAACACTGGTTTGGATTTCATTACACACAATCGCGACCTTTCTCGATAGTTTGCATCGTATGCATTACCGAGTTTCACAAAACAACGATATGCTATTAAAATATTATTAAAACTAGTCATTTTGAATAGTAATACCCACTTTTTGGAATTTTGTAAATTTCATCTTTCAAAATGGACTTCATTTTTGGAATCATAATATCAAAATTAGCCTAGGGAGAAATTTTGGTATTTTTCTGAAAACATTCAATTTTTGATGAATAGTGAAAACACTAGGTTACTATTTAAAAACCGAATTTTTATTTAAATAATTATTTACTTTATTTAAATTTATTTTATGGTTATATTGATACATAATTCCTATATAAGTTTAATGTAATTCGTTGGGGTCATTTAATAATAAATTTTGTTATATAAAAATTTTATCGAACTTTTCGCCGTTTTTGCCCACCTCCTAGGAGAATTTGGAAATTGACATAAAACATAATTTAACCGCTTCTGTGAGTGGAATTTCAAAAATCCGAGAGACACAGTTAATATCAAGTATTAAAATTTTGTTCAATGAGAAGAAAATAATTTTTGGTGAATAGTCACGTTTTACTTTTTTTACCACGATTAAAAGTAAATAGGATAATTAAATGTTAAAATGATATTATTATTACCCTAAAACATGTTCAAATTCTATTGGATTAGTATAATTATACCAAAAACAACCTTAGGAATTAAATATGACCATTTAGGCTCACTTGGATTAGATTAGGACATTTATTATTAATTTATTTAAAGAAGGGTTAAAATAGTTAAACATCATAGATTATTAACTAAATCATTTTTAATATAGCATTATACATAAGATTAATTCGACTATAAATATTAATTATAAATATAAAAAGTTTTCCTACATAATGGGGTTTTATTTTTAATTTTTAATCATTAAATAATTTAATTTATTTATGACACAATGATGATGCAGTAATTATCTTATTAATAAAATATTGACATAATTGATGTTCTAAATACCCTAATAAATGTAATTTGAGATTTTTTATGAATTCCTATAATTTTATAGGTTAATATGACATGTTAGTATTGATTTAATTAACTTTTTTCGAACTAATATTTCTGTTATGATGTTCACAAAAATCAATTACCAAATAGTGTCAAAATTGACATAAAACATTTTAAAAAAAAATATTATATTATTAATTGTTATTTTCTTTTAAATAATCTAAGGCTTGGCCAAATAACTTAGCTAAAGTTATATATATTAATAATAAACAACTTGGTGTTAGTTTTTCTTGCTATAGTAAGTTTATTGACCTTATAGTGTAAGAAAACAAGATGACACGGTAAAAGTTAAATTATCTAACTTAAAGTTAAATCTAAATGACACTGTTAAAATGGAAACCTAAACATGTATAAATAATATTTTATGAAGGGATTTCGACCCATCCCCACCATTTCATCAAAATAAATCAATTTGGAGCTATTAAAAACCTAATATGGCTTTATAATAAAATAATATTTTTAGTTTTTCCTAAGGTTCCCCTCTCATCCCTTATAAAAGGGCACCTCCTCCCTCTTTTCCTCAAACCACTTTTAGTATTCATGATCGGCCAAAACCTGCCCATTTCTCCTCTCCAATTCCATAGAAAGATCCTAGAGGTCCTTGTCTAATTCAAAGACCATCTTTAGTTCCCTAAGAGGAGGTTAAGAAGAGGTGCTTTAAAGAAGAGGTAATGTTCAATACCGATTCTTTCAAGTTTATCTCTTATTCTACTTCTTCTTCATTAGTTGTTTCATTATTAACTAATAAAATAATTTTCACTAAAATAATGTTATTTTATTATATGTATGAAACAACCCTATCTCACAATCTATCCACCTATGGAAAACGAAATCATCGCGCGTGCGTACGTACATAATATCGTCTCCACGCTATGGTGTAATCTATTTTACACCACCACCATACATGGATGGGTATAATGGTGTAAAGAATGAAAATATATGATTATTGTAAAGTTATATTGATTATTAAATAGTATACACACACTTCAATACAATTCCATGATCATGGGAACGATATCATCGCTCATGCGTACGTACGGCCTACCGTCTCCACGCTGTGATGCGACTCGTTTTACATGATCTTAAATGATTAATGACTATAAAAATGAATTTTATGAATAAATATGATATATATTATGATGATACCATTATGGAAATTAGGTATCTATAACCTAAAATAAGAATAAGAATTTATTCGACCAAACATGCATAAGAACAAAAAGCAATAAACATCCGAATAATAAGTGACAATGAAATATTACTAATAAGAAGCGAAGAATATGACCATATATAATATCATAACAATTAGTACGACTCTGGAATAAGTCAATAACAATATTTAAATCATTATACTAGAGTTTCAGACACGTATGAAGCAAATCAGACCTAAGGTAAGGGAAAATCTCACAATCTCATTTTTATCCGAGATTGTTTATACTTCATAATTTACTGGGAAATATTTATCATACACATACATGTTTCCTCAATATGTAATATTATTTCCATCCACATACAATTGTTTAAATCCAATTATACCCTTCAGAGAGTTTTTAGTAAAATATATGAAAGGAACCTTTTGTGGTTTTTCATACGAGGTACTTTTTGACTTTTCCGGCCAAAGTACGAGAAGAATGTTTTTTAAACTTATACGGCATGAATGGATTTTTAGAACATTATTTCCATGAATCTTCCATTACAAGTTTTCAAGTTTATTTTTAATCAACTTATTTTAGTTCAAAATTATATGACATGTTAAGAAAAAAAAATGTTTTTTGAGGTAGAAAGGATATTTTCCTCAAGAATGGAGTTCAAGTGTTTTAGCAAAATTATTTTCCATCTATGATAATATAGGGTTCTATTTATATCCCTATTTTTACATTGTTTTGACTATGTTATGATTGAATTGTTTTTATGATGTCCTTTTATCCTATATGGATTATGTTATGATGGCATGATGATTAAGAATCCCATTTTTATTACATGGGTTATGTTATGATGTATGATTTACGATTTTGGGGAACACATAATAATGGATTAATTATGTGATGGTTGAGACCTATATCTCCCTACAATTCATTGGGTAATGATTTATATCTCATGAGATAGACATGGATGGAACGACAGGTTAAACCTATTCAGCGAAACAGGACTGAAATGAGGAGCGAACTCGGTTCCGAAATGGACTTTGTCCGCTAAGATAGTCTTGAATATTAGTTTTGACTACTAAGAAATGATTCCTTATGATTATGTTTGTATTCAAAAAAGTTTCATTTTTTAAGATATGATTATTGCGATTAAATTTCACTACTATGATTTATCCCTTGTTTTGAAATTATAATCTCTTTTGCAGGTTACGATTTCCAAAATGATATGATCTTATGAATATGATGTGATTGATATTTCTATTGTTTACCATTACTGAGCATTTGAGCTCACACTTTTGTATGTTTTCTTTTTCCCAGGTCAGGACGAAGGATATTAAGTAAGATATTCCAAAAGGGACTATAGATATGATAATATAAAAGGGAGACAATATAGATGATTTATGAACGAGTTGTTTATGATTACCAGTTACTAAAGACTATATACATATACGGTCTATTCCTGGTTTTGTTGTATGTTGTAATAAGTGTGCATCAATTCTGATGTAATATAAATGTATTTAAGGTATGGGTGGTTATATCCATTCTAAAAAAAACTACCTTTTTAATTCTACATCAATACTAATTTTATCATTCTTAAAAAAATAAAAAAAATATTCATACATTCATAGCTTCCAAACTCCAAACAAAAATTCATACAGAAGAAAAAAAATATTTGGTTTACTTTTTCATCAACTCATTATTAGAAATTCATTGAAGGAAAAATTTATAATAAAAGTTTTTTCATCACCTTTCTATTTGAAAACATTATTTATCTATAGAAATCAAAATTATTAGCCATTTTTTACACATTCTAGTAACATGATATTTCCAGAAATCGTGAAAGTTGAAAATTAGAACTAGAAAAGTATCATCAGATTTTGTTATCAATCATTCCATCTGATGGATCAACAGAAATTTAAAAATATAATAATTCAAAAACATTATCCAAACTCATCTATCAAAAAATAATTCAATCAATGGAATCAGGTTAGAAAACATTTTTTTGATCCCCATAATCTGATGAAAACTCCATCTGATTTTCATTTCTGAGAAAACATTGAAAAGTGATGTTATATTTTTTAATGAATAAAATAAACTATTTCCAAAAATCATTATTTTTAAAAAACTATAAAACCAAAATTATTCAAAATGACATATGACAACCAAAAAAACTCTTTCAACTAATATAGAACCAACATAAACCATTTACATATGGGTTACAATATAGAATATCTTTATATAAACCCTTCACATGAAGGTCAATCATGGGTATCATTACTTATATATGGATAATTATTTGGTTACCATTACACATCGCAGTTGTGTAATAGTAAGGCCCTGGTTACATTTAAATAGACAAACATTTTAATATTATATCCTTTTCATGAATTTTAGTAAACCTAAAAAGAGTGCCTATAACTAATCAATTTTTTATTATTTTATAAAACAACGTTTATTCTATGTGGGAGCCAACATGAGCCATCTATCCAGCAATGAAACCACTAATACGAGATTCAAAATTCAAACATCAAAATTTAATAAATAATTCTACATCGCCGCATTGGTCCATATCTCACTTTGAATCATGTTCCCTAATAGAATATAAACCTATGATCACACCAACACTGGTGAGGGAATTGATAGAATCTACTGATTCTTCTAGAAATTCACTATCATCATCAAAAGTACATGCAACGAGCTGTAAAAAAAATGAAAACCATAAGACATTGAATCCACAAGATGAAGAATCTCCCCAATCCATGTTTTCGTAAACCGAAATATCCAAAACACCAATATAGAGTGATCTTTAACAATCAAAACATGACATCTTTGGCATTACACTATCATAAAAATAATCTATTATCACCACCATCACCAAAAAAAAGACAAAACCGATCCAAGGACACCCTTATAATCTTCACCAATAAATATTCTAATTAAGAAACTACCAAATAAGAAAATAGAAATAAAACATCACCGAAAAACAAATTAGACAGAGCGAGGAGTACCATCATCTACACAACCCCATATCACAAAATCCTCTGTGGAACCACCACATTAGTGCCAACATGGAGAGAAATTAAGGGACTTGAGGTCAAGTAATTGATTTAGATGAACGAGGGGTTCAATGTCGGCAGCACAAAGTGACTGATACCAAATATCAAACACAATCTTGAACCAATGTAGGAGAACATGGAAATACTAATGAATGCCGAAACAATTTACCAAAAAACATGTGTTAGAATTTTTCACATCTGACATAAAGAGGCATATAGGAACATGTTGTCAATGTAAGGTTGTTCATGCCATGGACATCAACAATGACTATCCTCAACAACATCGTCAAAATCCTCCTAGGATACATATGCCATGAAATCGTCATGAAAGGGTTCCAAATCCCAATGTGGGATGAAGGAAAAGAGGTGGAAAATAAAGGAAATGAAGTGGAGTGGCACTCAGACACACTGATGGCCCCATAATAAAATGCTGTGAGAGGAAACCGTAAACAGAGAATAAAGTAATGGGGGGGAGAGTTGGGAGAGATGAGTTACATTTTGAAAAGATTCACCCATTTATGGTTTTGTATTAATTTTTATGAATTATTTCTCATATATAAATCACAGACTCCTTTGATACCACTATTTGGTTTTATGAGAATATTTTAACATTTATTAAAAATAATAAACCAAATATGAGTATCTACCATGCATGATATATGAAAACTTTGAAAAATAATGAAATAAAGAATAATATTAATAACAAGTAACATAATTCAAAAAATCCACTACACCATATTTGAACTCCATCACATGTGTTTGAGATTGATCCCTAAAGTGAAAAAGAAAACCTCCGACCCCTATAGGTATCACTATGAGAATGAATCACATGGTGTATATACATGATTGTCATTTATACTATTAAATGATAGGATCTTAGCTTGAAGATGAATAAAAATAAAGATAGTGATGGGTTCAGGGATGTTTTACCAAGAATAATGGAATATCCATATATTTTCATCTCATACAAGATGTTAAAAGGGAAATCAGTTATTATCCATGATTATACTATCATTTATTAAATTGGTGAAACAAAATAATATATTCCATGGTTGTTCTATGTATCATAAAAATGAATGTGAGTATTATAACACATTTCAACTCCTAAAATTTTATAATAAATTGTAGTTAACATGGGATAATAATAAATGATGTTTTTTTAATTTTTGCAATGATTTTCATGGGAATATATAACATTCCTAAAAATAAATATTTTCATGGAATAAAAAAACTAATTCTATATCATTTATATACATATTTGTATTTATTGTATATAAATTTCACACACTACCATGGTTAATCCCCAATATCACCTCTAAAACTGGGCACTTCCCAAATTCTCATCCATGGCTCTAGATTTTCCTTTCTATAAGTGTTTCATCGAACACACATGTAATGTCACTCCATGAGTAAACCTAAATGAGAACCACCAAAACACTACCACCATGACCCCACTCAAGTTTCTATACAACACGGATAAATATAAATATTCAACAAACAACCCATTCCACTAGTCCGCATACCCAATAGAAATCACATATAACCAACATGTTAGTTTTGTCACATGTACAATTTCATTGCCTCAAAAATCCATCCCCCACACCACTCTCATCCTAAAAATAGATTGACCCCAATGAAACCTGTAACACCCTAAGCTTCCACGGTACGTTTCCCTTCGAATAATGCGATAGCGTGTGTTGTACACAACCTCGAGTTCTAACACACACCACAACTAATTAAACTAGCCGTTGTGAATAGTAATACCTACTTTTTGAAATCATATATATTTTATATTTCAAAATGGACTTCATTTTTGGATTCGTAATATTGAAATTAGCCTAGGGTGAAATTTTGGTACTTTTCGGATAACTTTTATATTTTGATGAATAGTGAAAATTATTAAATTTTAATTAAAAACAACTTTTTTAATCAAAATAATTAATAGTGATAAATTATTAATTTGAGTGTTTTTAAAGTATATTTAGAATATATTTTTACCATTTAATATAATGTTGGTCATTGGACATAATTATACAATTAAACCGAACATAAACAAGTGTCAATCTTTTGATAGTTATTATCTCTTAAAAACACGCTTTTTGTTTTGACAGCGGGAAATAATTTTAAATTAATTTCTGCCACTTTTGTGTTTTGAATTTAGTAAAATGGATTCCATATTTGGAATCAGGATGTTTAAATTGTGTTAATAGGTAACTTTTATTTTAAGACAATTTGAATAATTACTGCGGTAAATATTTTATTTACCATGGTTAAAGGGTAAATCCGGTAAATAAAGGTTAAAAAAATAATATTATAATAATACAAAATTACCCTAAAACGTGTCCTAACCTTATTGGTGTACACCTACCCGACCATGGGCATCCTTGGGTCAATTTGGGGACCCCTTGGAGCCACTTGTAAGTGATAATGACACATTATATTAATAAAGTTAAAATAAAAATAAAAATGGCATAAGATTACATCTTTTAGAAGAAAAATTTTTACATAGGGTTATACATGTTTTATTTTCGATTATAAATATTCATTAGAAAGCTAAAAAAATTTCCTACATGATGATATTTTATTTATAATTTTTAGACATCATATAAGTTAAATTATTAATGACACAATAATGATGCAATGTTTACCTCATTAATAAATCATTTAAATAAATAAGATTATAATGATTAAAATATTATCTAAAACCTATCCAATTCTTATTGGTTGATGTTATTTAGAATATGAGTCATCGTATCTTCTACCTCAATGATTTTTGGACCATTATAAACCGAATACAAATATATTATAAAGTAATACTTTCACACTTTCCTAAAGAGCCCCTCCTCTCCCTTATAAATGGAGACCACTTCTACTCATTCCTCACACCTCTCAAGCCACTTGGCTCGTCCAAAATCTGCCCAACTAAGCTCCCCACATCCCTCTCCTCCTCCTTGAAGCTTCCCCTTAGGCAGAAAGCATTTCAAGAAGTCCTTTAGTTCCAACCAAAGTGAGTTACCTAAATTAAAGGTAACGATTTCTCTTAAATTATTTTCATTTATTTTTCTTCTTCAACCGCCAAACTCTTTTTATTTCCCTTCTTTTGTAACAACACCAGTATCCTCAATATACTAGGATGTTTTTATAAGAAGTATTCAAACTACACATACACACAACTCCATCTAATGGATGATGAACATAATGTTTCTGTGGATGGCAAATTAACGCCTCACGAAACGATGATTGTTCAAATACATCTTACCGCCTCTCATGGTGGCCATTATGATGGCACTGTAATTAGATATGATATTAATGATATATATTTTATATATAAGCTTCTGTAATTCCATTTTATTTCAAACCATTATTCTTTTCATGTTGTATATACATACGATAATTTCATTTGAGGAAGTGCGGACTACCTCCCCCTTAAAATGATATGACTCGTTCATACCACACATGGAACATATAAAGGATGGTTTTAATGAACTTAAGTAACATATATAAAATATTATATTATACTGGAATAGTAATATACCTCTGTATCATTTGGATTCGATTCTTTTAAAATAAAAATTAAATGGAAGTAGCGTTCGTGCGTACGTACGGACTACCGTCTCCACGAACGCGATGAGATTCATTCTCCATCGTATAAATTAAAGTATAATTATCATTTAATGATTTAAAAATTATGTTTAAGGACTTGATATCATTCTGGACATGAATAAGATACAAAAAACATGACTTATGTAACAAAACATATAAAAGAAAATGAGTAAGTTAACACACGAAACGGCGATAATACTAAGATATTATTATCAAATCAATATTAGAAGATCATATATGATATCATATTAATGTATATGATTCTTTTATAATTTAATAACAATCATTTCACCATTATACAGGAGGTTAACCTACCCCAACCAAGGAAAAGTACAAGGTAAGGGTTATTTCACAATCTCTTCATTATCTGAGGTTGTATTATACGTAATAATCTACTGGGATCTCTTTATCATCCACATCCATGTTTCTTCGAAATGTATTTCAAAACATTTTTACTATTTACAAGAATATGGGTTAAAGTCATTTATACCCTTGTTTGACTTTTTATAAGAGGTTTATAAAGTAATCTTTCCGTCATTTTCAAAACAAGGTCCTTTTTAACCTTTTCGACAGAATTGAGGTAAGAATGTCTTTTTTAACTTATACGGCGGGTGCGGTTATTTACTGCCGTTATAAAATCGTCGAAGCTTTCCATACAAGCTTATAAGAATATTTTCAAAGAGAATGTTTTATTTTATATGGATCTTAAATGATTTCAAAATAAAAGGAGATACTTCTTTAAAAAGAATTTTGATTTCATCTATGTCAACATCCTTTGATGGATTTTAAGATTATTTGAAGTTTATTTATTATGATACAAAACTTCTATATTGTATTGAAGGTTTTGTGATATGTTTGACTGTGGATGTGCTATTTTTATACCATTCATAGTTTATGGTGAAATTATTGACATTTCGTATGCTAGTTTTAATACGAATGTTTATGTTATGTTTAAACCTTTTCATATGGGAATGCATTGGACTTAATAAGTGACGGGTGGAGCCCACTATAGCTCCTCGATGCATCGGTAGGTCTCATGAGACAAACTAGTGTCTTGGCACAAGGCCTTAACAAAATATTATTTGTAGTCTTGGCACGAGGCCTTGGCTATGTGGTTAAGATAGTCTGGCATTATGCATTCCAACATTATGAAAGTGGTTATTGATTTTTTCATGTGATTATTCGATTAGTAGAATATCCATGTGAATAAGTAAATGGAATTATTTCATTTTATTTATGCCATACTATGATAAATGTTCAAGTTTAAAAGGCTTTTGTTTTAGTTATACATTGCCTTAAATGTTTATTTTTATTTATGAAAGTTTCCTCTATATTGTTATCCTTACTGGGCATTTGAGCTCACCCCTTTTCTATGTTTTATTTTTCCCAAGTAGTGAAGAAGTAAATTATGAATGACTTGCAGGGATATTATGAGGGGTTAATAGTGTGGATATGAAGACTTTGTTGTTGTAGTAGTTTTTCACATTGAAATGTAATGTAAAACTTTATGATTATATCTAGTGTTTCCAAGGCTACTAAACCAATCGGTCTTTCGGGATTTGATCTTTCTTGTGATCATGCCAATGTTATGTAATTAATGCACCGACTCTGGGTAGCTGCGGTCGGGGCGTTACAGTTGGTATCAGAGGATGTTTAGTACAAACCTTGGAAGCTAGATTTAGATAAACTCTGATTAGAGCACGTAGACCTAAGATGAACTTTGAGGATTAGTATAGAAGAACTTCCTAGAATTTTGGTATTGTAGAGATTTTGTGAGTTTTCCAAGCAATACATCCCTGTCTGGATACGAGCAGGTAGAGGCGGCTCTGGCACAGATGTACCTAGGGGTAAAACCCGAAAACACCGCTTTGAGCTAGACTCGAATGGGAACTGGTGCACGACAATGGGCCTTGCTGCACTCTTGGTTACGACACGCCCGGGGGATATGCTTAGGATAACTCTCATTTTATTTAAAAATCATTATGAAGGGTTTATGAGTATATACTTCCTCAAAGAAAACATTTTTATGATTATGGATTATATCCATAAATAGTTCAATTTATGTTCAGTGTTTTATTAGTATGGGATTATGTATTTTGATTCATAAATTGATCTAGTTTATGCCATTGTTTAGAAATGGCGCCTAGTGGAAGAAATGGAAACCGTATCAATGCACGCACTCCATGTAGGGATTTCCCTCCTGCTCAAGATAATTATAGTGGGGCTGGTGATGCAACTGTTGCTGATCAGCTAATCACCATACTGGGACAACTTACTCAGGTTATGAATAATAACCTTACCCGTATGGAGCACCCTGATCCGCAGTGTGGAGGATCAATTTTAGATCGATTCATGAGACAACAACCACCAACTTTCATTGGGAGTACAAATCCCTTAGTAGCTGAGCAATGGATATTTTTCCTAGAGAAAATATTTCAGGCTTTGGGGAGCAGTGAAAGGGAAAAAGTTATCATGGCAGTTTACCCCCTCACTGGAGATGCTGATCAATGGTGGTCATTGATTCAAAATACGAAGGAAGATGATGAAGTATCAAATATGGAATGTAGGGAGTTCAAAGATCTGTTTTTAGAAAAATACTTTCCTCGCGACCATCGAGCAGATATGGGAAGACAATTTCTGAGTCTGAGACAAAAGGAGGATGAGAATGTCACAAAGTATGAGGCTAACTTTACAAGGTTAGCGAGGTACGCGGGTGATTATATTCGCAACCCATGAAGTAAGATTGATCGTTTCTTTGATGGGTTAAAACCATTTCTCCGTCGATCATTAGTCTCACAATCCTTTTAATCGTACGAAGACATTGTCTCATGTGCTATCAAGACCGAAAAGGAATTCTCTAAGTCTTATGACTTTAAAGTGAAGAAAGAGAAGAAGAGACCTGCTGATCAATCTGGGAATGGAAATAAGGGGAAGAAGGGAAAGGTTGAATATCCATCTTGTGGTAAATGCGGGAAGAAACATCCTGGTACTTGCTTGAAGGGAATGGGAGTCTGTTACAAGTGTGGTGAAAAAGGCCACCAAGCTCATGATTGCAAGGGGAAGAAGGAAGCTACCAATGTTCAGTGCTAAAATTGCAAGGAAATGGGGCATTATGCGAATGCATGCCCTAAGCGTCAGGAGAACTTACCTCAGAAAAGGCCAAGGGATCAAGGCCAGGCTTATGCTATCACTACTGTTGAGGTAGAAGCTCCGAAAGACGTGGTGGCAGGTAATTTAATGGTTTCCTCAAGTTTAGCAAATGCATTATTTGATTCTGGATCATCGCATTGTTTCATATCTTCCCAGTTTGCTAAGAAAATTAGATATTTCCAATTTGATTTAATAAGGGAGTTGTCAGTTAAAACTCCTAAGGGAAGTATCGTTGCAACAATGTTTTGTGAATCAGTCCCCATTAGAGCACATAAATTTTCTTTATCTGCTAACCTCATCGTCATACCTATGATTGAGTTTGATATAATCCTCGGTATGGACTGGCTTTCGGACTATGATGCGAAGATTTATTGTAAGAAGAAAGAGGTTACGATTCTTGATGATAATGATAAGGAGCACCTTATTTTTAGAGAAGAATCGTCACCACCTAATTCTTATTTAGATCCACCCCCAGTAGCTCAACTTAATTCAATTATTGGGGAGGAAGAGAATGAAATAACTGTCGGTGAGGAAAGGAATGTTCAAATAGAGGATGTACCTGTTGTGAAAGAATTTGTAGATGTATTTCCGGAAGATTTACCTGGACATCCTCCAGAACGAGAAGTTGAGTTTTCCATTGATTTGATTCCTGGATCAAGGCCTATATCGAAGACCCCTTATAGAATGGCCACTGTAGAGTTAGTCGAACTAAATAAACAACTAGAGGAATTGAGTAATAAGGGATTTATTCGCCCTAGTGTTTCTCCATGGGGAGCCCCTGTTCTTTTTGTTAAAAAGAAGATGGATCTATGAGGTTATGTATCGACTACAGGGAGATCAATGCTATAACGATAAAGAACAAGTATCCCCTACCTCGTATTGATGATTTATTTGACCAACTGCATGGAGCTCAATACTTTTCAAAGATTGACCTTCGATCTGGATACCATCAGTTGTGTGTGAAGAAGGAAGACATTCCGAAAACAGCATTTCGAACCAGGTACGGGATTTACGAGTTTACTGTAATGCCGTTTGGATTGACTAATGCACCCTCTGTATTCATGGATCTGAAGAATAGAGTTTTCAAGGAGTATCTCGATGAATTTGTGGTGGTATTTATTGATGATATCTTGGTATACTCCAAAACCTACGAAGATCATGAAAATCACTTGCGCATTATCTTGAAGACTCTGAGGAGGCATGAATTATATGGAACGTTTAGCAAGTCTGAATTCTGGCTTCAGGAGATTTCTTTTCTTGGCCATATTGTCTCTAAAGATGGAATCTCTGTTGATCCTTCTAAGACCAAGGAAATCCAAGAATGGCCAGCACCTACGAGTATAACTGAGGTACGCAGTTTTATTGGTTTGGCAGGTTATTATCGATGTTTCGTCCAGAATTTTGCCCGATTGGCTAACCCATTAACGAAGCTCACACGTAAAGGGGTTAAATTTTCTTGGACAAAAGAGTGTGAAGAATGTTTCGAAGAACTGAAGAGAAGATTAGTCAATGCTCCTATATTGACTCTACCATCGGGGAATGATGGGTTCGTTATTTATAGTGATGCATCGAAGAAAGGACTTGGCTGTGTCCTTATGCAGAATGATAGAGTTTTTGCCTATGCATCACGACAGTTGAAAATTCATGAACAAAACTATCCTACTCATGATGTTGAGTTAGCAGCTGTGATCTTTTCTTTGAAGATATGGAGGCACTACCTCTATGGTGAAAAATGTGAGATTTATACTGATCACAAGAGTTTGAAGTATATTTTCTCACAAAAAGAACTCAACATGAGGCAAAGGAGATGGATTGAATTACTAAAGGATTATGATTGCACGATACACTACCACCCGGGGAAAGCAAACAAGGTGGCAGATGCTTTGAGCAGAAAAGACCATGGAGTTTTGAACATGATGAGAATTGAAAGGGATCCAATTTTCATGGATCTAGTGAAGATGGACATGGGAATAACCAGGGAAGGTGAAACATCAATGCTTTTTCAAATGGTTGCCAAACCATCTTTACTAGAAAGGATTAAGAGTTCTCAGACCGATGATGAAGAATTTCAGAAGAAGATTAAAGCTGTGAATGATGGGAGATTGAGAGACTTTGTGTATGAAGATGGAATTTTGAAATTCGGGAAGAGACTTTGTGTTCCCAATATACCTGATCTAAAAAGGGAATTGCTGGATGACGCTCATAGTTCCAATTTCTCTATACACCCTGGGAGCACCAAAATGTATAGAGATTTGAAGGAACATTTTTGGTGGGACAACATGAAGAGGGAGATTGCTGATTTTGTGTCAAGATGTATGGTTTGTCAACAAGTGAAAGCTGGAAGGCAACATCCTGGAGGAGTCATGCAACCTCTTCCCATACCGGAGTGGAAATGGGAAAATATTACGATGGACTTTGTCATGGGGCTACCAAAGACTCCTAGAAGGAACGATGCAATATGGGTTATTGTTGATCGTCTTACCAAGTCCGCACATTTTCTTTCTATAAGAGAATATCTACCCCTGGAACATCTAGTAAGACTATACATTAATGAAGTTGTGAGACTTCATGGAGTACCCCTATCGATTGTTTCTGATCGTGATCCCCGTTTTACTTCAAGATTTTGGAAAAGTCTCCAGAAATCCCTGGATACTGAACTTCATTTGAGCACTGCTTACCACCCTCAGACAGATGGAAAATCAGAACGGACTATTCAGACCTTAGAAGACATGTTGAGATCTTGCTCCCTTGACTTTCAGGGTATGTGGGATCAATATTTACCACTGGTAGAATTTTCCTATAACAATAGCTTCCATTCAAGTATTCAGATGGAACCATATGAAGCGTTATATGGAAAGAGATGTCGTACACCAACCTTTTGGGATGACGTTGGTGAAAGAAAACGTGTAGGCCCAGAACTGGTGGAGGAAACGGTGGAAAAGGTGAAGGTAATCCAAAATCACATCAAAGCAGCTCAAAGTAGGCAGAAGAGCTATGCCGATAATCGAAGGAAGGATTTGGAATTTCAATTCGGTGATCATGTTTTCCTGAAGGTATCTCCATGGAAGGGAGTCATACGTTTTGGTAAGAAAGGTAAATTGAGTCCCAGGTACATCGGACCTTTTGAAATTCTAGAACGAATTGGGGTTGTAGCTTACCGATTGGCAATGCCGCCAAGTCTCTCCAAAGTTCACGATGTGTTCCACGTATCTCTGTTGAGGAGATACATGCCTGACCCAACGCATGTACTCACCTATGAGGAATTAGAACTGGAATCCGATCTTTCCTATTGTGAAGAGCCTGTCAGGATTCTTGATACGAGAGAACAAGTGCTGAGAAACCGGACGACGCGTCTGGTAAAAGTTTTGTGGAGAAATCATAAGATGGAAGAGGCAACGTGGGAACCCGAGGAACTTATGATGAAGAACCACCCGAGTCTTTTTATGCAGTAATACCCTAGAAATTGCGTGGATGAAATTATTTGAAGGAGGGGAGAATGTAACACCCCAAGCTTCCACGGTACGTTTCCCTTCGAATAATGCGATAGCGTGTGTTGTACGCAACCTCGAGTTCTAACACACACCACAACTAATTAAACTAGCCGTTGTGAATAGTAATACCTACTTTTTGAAATCATATATATTTTATATTTCAAAATGGACTTCATTTTTGGATTCGGAATATTGAAATTAGCCAAGGGTGAAATTTTGGTACTTTTCGGATAACTTTTATATTTTGATGAATAGTGAAAATTACTAAATTTTAATTAAAAACAACTTTTTTAATCAAAATAATTAATAGTGATAAATTATTAATTTGAGTGGTTTTAAAGTATATTTAGAATATATTTTTACCATTTAATATAATGTTGGTCATTGGACATAATTATACAATTAAGCCGAACATAAACAAGTGTCAATCTTTTGATAGTTATTATCTCTTAAAAACACGCTTTTTGTTTTGACAGCGGGAATTAATTTTAAATTAATTTCTGCCACTTCTGTGTTTTGAATTTAGGAGAATGGATTCCATATTTGGAATCAAGATGTTTAAATTTTGTAAATAGGTAACTTTTATTTTTAGACAATTTGAATAATTACTGCGGTAAATATTTTATTTACCATGGTTAAAGGGTAAATCCGGTAAATAAGGGTTAAAAAAATAATATTATAATAATACAAAATTACCCTAAAACGTGTCCTAACCTTATTGGTGTACACATACCCGACCATGGGCATCCTTGGGTCAATTTGGGAACCCCTTGGAGCCACTTGTAAGTGATAATGACACATTATATTAATAAAGTTAAAATAAAAAAATGGCATAAGATTACATCTTTTAGAAGAACAATTTTTACATAGGGTTATACATGTTGGATTTTCGATTATAAATATTCATTAGAAAGCTAAAAAGATTTCCTACATGATGATATTTTATTTATAATATTTAGACATCATATAAGTTAAATTATTAATGACACAATAATGATGCAATGTTTACCTCATTAATAAATCATTTAAATAAATAAGATTATAATGATTAAAATATTATCTAAAACCTGTCCAATTCTTATTGGTTGATGTTATTTAGAATATGAGTCATTTTATCTTCGACCTAAATGATTTTTGGACCATTATAAACAGAATACAAATATTTTATAAAGTAATACTTTCACACTTTCCTAAAGAGCCCCTCCTCTCCCTTATAAAAGGAGACCACTTCTACTCATTCCTCACACCTCTCAAGCCACTTGGCTCGTCCAAACTCTGCCCAACTAAGCTCCCCACATCCCTCTCCTCCTCCTTGAAGATTCCCCTTAGGCAGAAAGCATTTCAAGAAGTCCTTTGGTTCCAACCAAAGTGAGTTACCTAAATTAAAGGTAACGATTTCTCTTAAATTATTTTCATTTATTTTGCTTCTCCAACCCCCAAACTCTTTTTATTTCCCTTCTTTTGTAACAAAACCAGTATCCTCAATATACTAGTATGTTGTTATAAGAAGTATTCAAACTACACATACACACAACTCCATCTAATGGATGATGAACATAAGGTTTCTATGGATGGAAAATTAACGCCTCATGAAACGATGATTGTTCAAATACATCTTACCGCCTCTCATGGTGGCCATTATGATGGCACTATAATTACATATGATATTAATGATATATATTTTATATATAAGCTTCTGTAATTCCATTTTATTTTAAACCATTATTCTTTTCATGTTGTATATACATACGATAATTTCATTTGAGGAAGTGCGGACTACCGCCCCCTTAAAATGATATGACTCGTTCATACCACACATGGAACGTATAAAGGATGGTGTTAATGAACTTAAGTAACATATATAAAATATTATATTATACTAGAATAGTAATATACCTATGTATCATTTGGATTCGATTCTTTTAAAATAAAAATTAAATGGAAGTAGCGTTCGTGCGTACGTACGGACTACCGTCTCCACGAACGCGATGAGATTCATTCTCCATCGTATCCATTCAAGTATAATTATCATTTAATGATTTAAAAATGATGTTTAAGGACTTGATATAATTCTGGACATGAATAAGATACAACAAACATGACTTATGTAACAAAACATATAAAAGAAAATGAGTAAGTTAACACACGAAACGACGATAATACTAAGATATTATTATCAAATCAATATTAAAAGATCATATATGATATCATATTAATGTATATGATTCTTTTATAATTTAATAACAATTATTTCACCATTATACAGGAGGTTAACCTACCCCAACCAAGGAAAAGTACAAGGTAAGGGTTATTTCACAATCTCTTCATTATCCGAGGTTGTATTATACGTAATAATCTACTGGGATCTCTTTATCATCCACATCCATGTTTCTTCGAAATGTATTTCAAAACATTTTTACTATTTACAAGAATATGGGTTAAAGTCATTTATACCCTTGTTTGACTTTTTATAAGAGGTTTATAAAGGAATATTTCCGTCATTTTCAAAACAAGGTCCTTTTTAACCTTTTCGACAGAATTGAGGTAAGAATGTCTTTTTTAACTTATACGGCGGGTGCGGTTATTTTCCGCCGTTATAAAATCGTCGAAGCTTTCCATACAAGCTTATAAGAATATTTTCAAAGAAAATGTTTTATTTTATATGGATCTTAAATGATTTCAAAATAAAAGGAGATACTTCTTTAAAAAGAATTTTGATTTCATCTATGTCAACATCCTTTGATGGATTTTAAGATTATTTGAAGTTTATTTATTATGATACAAAACTTCTATATTGTATTGAAGGTTTTGTGATATGTTTGACTGTGGATGTGCTATTTTTATACCATTCATAGTTTATGGTGAAATTATTGACATTTCGTATGCTAGTTTTAATACGAATGTTTATGTTATGTTTAAACCTTTTCATATGGGAATGCATTGGACTTAATAAGTGACGGGTGGAGCCCACTATAGCTCCTCGATGCATCGGTAGGTCTCATGAGACAAACTAGTGTCTTGGCATAAGGCCTTGACAAAATCTTATTTGTAGTCTTGGCACGAGGCCTTGGCTATGTGGTTATGATAGTCTGGCATTATGCATTCCAACATTATGAAAGTGGTTATTGATTTTTTCATGTGATTATTCGATTAGTAGAATATCCATGTGAATAAGTAAATGGCATTATTTCATTTTATTTATGCCATACTATGTTAAATGTTCAAGTTTAAAAGGATTTTATTTTAGTTATACATTGCATTAAATGTTTATTTTTATTTATGAAAGTTTCCTCTATATTGTTATCCTTACTGGGCATTTGAGCTCACCCCTTTTCTATGTTTTATTTTTCCCAGGTAGTGA
Source organism: Viscum album (assembly GCA_963277665.1). NCBI lineage: Eukaryota > Viridiplantae > Streptophyta > Magnoliopsida > Santalales > Viscaceae > Viscum > Viscum album. The sequence continues at coordinate 805,825,933 of OY728148.1, forward strand.
AGAAGTAAATTATGAATGACTTGAAGGGATATTATGAGGGGTTAATAGTGTGGATATGAAGACTTTGTTTTTGTAGTAGTTTTTCACTTTGAAATGTAATGTAAAACTTTATGATTATATCTAGTGTTTCCAAGGCTACTAAACCAATCGGTCTTTCGGGATTTGATCTTTCTTGTGATCATGCCAATGTTATGTAATTAATGCACCGACTCTGGGTAGCTGGGGTCGGGGCGTTACAAAACCTCTCATAGTTTTTCAAAAACTATCAAACCTATTCACAACCAATCCCATCTTATATACACTCTCGTTGAACTGAATCATATTACCCAAATCACCCTCCCATGTGTTCCGTTTCATAGAAAACTTTCTCATATGAGTAATTAACTAACCATAATACTCACACATTTCAAGAACACCCTATATCACAAATTAAATCACCCATACGAAGTCTAACAATATGATTAACCACCATATGAGAATCATTCCAAACAATTGATGCCTAATCACCCTCCCACCATGCCATAGATATCCATAAAAAATATACTAGGACAAGAAACCTATTGGTCATACCCTAAAAACAAAAAATATAAAATAGAAAAGATCCAAGAACTCCACCTTCCAGAAATAATGTATTCACATTCTTTTCCTCAGCTTCCCAGTTCAGTTAATTATTTTTCCACTGTGATTCTATTTGGGAAACTGTTATATATATTGTAGTTGGAAAATTAAAAAATTGATCCCACATCCTCAAGTCAACTCATTACCATCCTCAAAACATACCTCATTAAATATATGTATTCATATTGTCATGAACAAGGCATCAAATCCCTATACTAACAAGAAATGGGTCTCATTACATCTCCTGACAAAGGGATTTTATTACCAACACTGAATAACCTTCCACCATAAGATTCACATGACTTCTCCTTGGAAATAAATTCCTCATGTACAAGCAGAGTAGAATGTGACCTACCCAATATATTGGAAGACAACATATAATATATTATTGAAACATTAAAAAAATGAAACATTCATTTGAAAACAACCATATACAAGAAGACATATGACAATTGAATCCTTCCGTTGGACTATCATATATGTTTTAGAAATGATTAAACTCTATGAAAAGATATAAAACACTAAAAAATCAAACAATATTGAAATACAATACCAATAATAACAATTCCATTCCCTTGGTAACCTATATTTTCTATTGATATTGGTGTTCATGATACATATATCCAATATACATCACAAGATCTTACACATTCCTAGACCTCCAGTCTACCATCAATCCATATCCTGAAATATAAAAATTTAGTAACACTTAATAACAACTACGTTACGGGTTAATCAATAGTTCCTGTTCTACATTTTCCACATGGCCTCAAGTGTGACACCTTGTATGCCAATGGTTGTCGATGAGTGGTGAAGGCCTAAACATTCATTGTAGAGAATATTATCTCAATATAATAGAAGTAAATAAACATAAATAACCAAATAGAATACAAATAAATGTATTTATATTAAATAAAAATATCCAATCTCAAATCTAATTATATCATAAAAAACATATTGTGATATACCACCAGGATTTCCAAAAATAAAAAAAAAATACCAAAATTTCATACACTAGAACTACTATCATCCCTGATAATTTTCTCAACCTCTTAATACCCTTAATATGTCCTATCCCAATCCCATATACAACAATTATTTAACCAAAAAAACATAAGGTCAATGAGTTCACTAGATTTCCTAGGTAGGGTGTGAGAATATAACTCAAAAGGGTCTCACAAATAACTCATAATATATTCCATCATATGAATGTTTATGCATTAGAAAAATAATTAAATAAACAAAAATAGTCAATTGGATGTCTAGTTCTAACCAGGACACTATGAAATCTTACAGGTTACACATGCCATTTAGGCCATCACATGCTATCCAAGAAACCATAATGATCAACCATATAGGATTTTGTGCTATAAAAAAATATTGTTGTCACCTCATGTCAGTATATCGAATACATATTTTATTCTCCAAGAATCATGGTATGTAATAATTTAATCCTCAAACCACTACATGACCAAATATGGAATAATCATACGTCCACATCATGACCATTACCGTATCACTCATGGAAGGTGCATCATCAACATATCACAACACACCCTGACCTAATTCTCTCACAGATGGTTCTTGAACTAAGGAAAATCAAAAATTGATAAGTCACACATGTTTTATATGATGAAATGACCAATCCCATAGGGTGGTCCTTGATATAGGCCAATTAGGTAGGCCCATGTCATTGCGGACCCAATAATTTTCATGGAAAGGTCGTATTTTATGAATACAAGGAATCCACCTCATTATTTTTAGTACAATATTCTATCACACTAACAACGTTTACAATCGTCAAAATCCTATCACTTAGTGGTTTCATCCTAGTTATCAATAAAAATAATGTACGTACACATATAATGATACATAGGGCCGAAAAACCAGCACACAAATCAATAAACAAAACACTATCCCCCTTGTATTGCCTCTTACATCAGAACATAACTCATCTCACCCTTTTAAACATCCCTTATGTCATATGGAACCCAAAAAATTATCTACCCATTAATAACATCTCGAACATATTAATCATATGTAACAAAACTGGAAAAAGGATCCTCCTAATATATAGCTCAGGGCCTAGTCCAACCATTGTAAAGCATTCATCAATACTAGTCTTACTAACTAAGCACCATCTGAAGCCATCAAAATACACCTGACCATGGGCTCAACCAGTGGTGTCTAATTTCCATTAAAACTGACTTTGAATCCCAATACTAGGTTTTTAAAAACATCCACAACACTAACATATGACTCATAAATTTTTTGATAAATGATACTTTTAATCTCATCACATAAAGTAGACCCTATCTATCACATAGCCCAAGTCCCAGAGAAATTCCCCTACTCTCCTAACACACCAAGACTCTGCTCTAGCCTCATGAGGTATTTTTTAGTCACCCTTGATTCATACATCTATATTACCTATTATCACTAAGCCACAAGACCTTTTTTCCCACCCAATATCCTTATGATCCCATCATAGGATACAATACATTACTACTTGTTACATAAGTCCTAAATGAGGCCTCAATATAACTCAATCTTCACCATCACACCTTTTTGACATATTCCTTAGGAAATATCAATTAAACTATGTTTTAAAAAGAACTCATTCCAAGGAAAATAGGCCCAATAACCTATATTTCATGTACCTAGGACACCCTCAGTCTCTAGACCCCATAACCAAAACCATTAAATTATTGTATAATTCGTAAACAAGAATAAAAACCATATTAATATTATTATAGGAGCCACATACCTCGAACATAGTATTATATCCTCACCATTTTTGTGCACCACTTTCGACATGCTCTTCCAATACCATCAAGTCTCTTCCATGATCAAAGGCACCCATCTATTACAATAATTCATAAAACATTAATTAGAGATATTTCAAATTAATTATTCATTTAAAACCCAAATTGTCATCATTGGATAAATTCTCACCAGACCTCATATTCACATTGAGGACATAACTAAAATCCCATAGAATGTAAGTGGCATCATCCTGAAAAAAATATCTTACTAATTGTGGCCAATCAAATAAAAATTTGATCAAATCAATGAAATTCAATTTATAAAATTCTTATGAAAATTTACATAATTGAAATTGCACACATATTCATAAAGAAAAATAATATCGGGAGATTATCAACCCACCACACATGAAATACCCTTTATCATAGGAAATTTCTCATAGCTATAGGGAGATTAACAATAAAAATCTACCCCAAAACCGATCCAAAATTAAGAGGTACTAAAAGAAATTAATAACAGAGGAATAAAAAGTCACCGAACCTCAAATCTATCGTTGAATAAGAAAATACCAACCCCTTCCTTGGGGGATTTTAAATAGTTGATAATTTGGGGTATTAACCATTTAAAATCAACTTTTGGTAGCCTCTTATCAACTAAAATTGAAGGGGCATAATAATGGGAAATGTTCAGATGCAGCATTGAAAAAAACTAATCCAAAACCCATTCACACAATGAAAAGTTGGTTCACATAATTAATACATTTAATCAAGTGAATTAAACTCCTAAATTGAATAAATAAGTTGGGACCCCCCACAACCAAACTGCATTGATAGTGTGAACCCAGTCCAACTTATTAAACACTCAATGTAAGATATTTTCAATCATCCCACCGTCATTCTTGACCTAAAAGGCACCCAACTAATTGAATTCATGGCATGAACACCCTTCCACACAATGAATGGAATTATGCTATAGTTTTTTAGGATCCTTATACAGAGACCTGTTTTTTACCTTTTATGACTTTGAAATAATTCTAAATATATTTCCAGAGCTAGGTGATTTGTGATTGTTCAATTCCAAGGCCAAGTGTACTCGTAGTAAATTTTATAAAAATATTAAATATATTTTATAATAAAGGCACATGGTTGATTGAAGAAAATGGGATATCACATAAATGGTTTATCAGAATTGAAATAAAAGACCATATGTGTGTCCAAAATAGGTTTTTTACTATTAGAGCTACATAAATTGAGTCTGTGTGGGACTTCCAAACTCCACACCCATTGGAAGTGTATTTAAGTGGATTCATATATTTAATCAATTATATAACTTTTAATGGAAAATTTAATATAAATGCATTAAATGAAGTATTTTTCAAGTATTTTCCTCATAATTATCCGATAAAACGATGATATCTCATCCTTTCCTGCATAGGAGATGAATGCAAAACCTCTGTATTGAGGCGGATCGAAGCACAATAGACACACCAACTTCTTCCAATCATTGCGCGAGAATAATCTTCACTAGTGATCAATCCAAACAATAGGTAGGGTGAACAATTATTGTGTTTTATTCCATTAGATTAAAATTATTGAGTAAATACACCATTTTTATTATATTTATTCTCCAAGAATCCTTGACATCTGTCCGAGTATTGATATATAATTTATTTTCGTATGTTTATCGAACCCCGGTAACCCAATCTAGTATGTCATCCAGGATTTCGTGTTCGGTGATGTTTAAAAGATTGTTTTGATGAATTTATCCTTTTAATATTCACATCCTTTACTATGGAATCCCCACGGATCCCGTTTCGATAGTTACTAAGAATCCCATGCCAAATCAGGTTCTTGGACTTGTGGTGGAACAGTGAAATGATGATGGTTTTTCGAGTAGAGAATATATTTGGAATCGTTGTGGTGAATGAGTGGTAAATCTAATGCTTTTAGGCTTACTCATCAAGGATCATAGATGATGAGGCATGCAGAATGACCCCCCCTGAACGTTCCAATGTCTAATTTCTAGTGAAAAATAGATGGAAAACATGATACATTACTAGATCAGATGATTTATTGAGGAATCATGGTGCGATATGAAGTGTTTTGACCATATTTTAATCATGAATAAAGATCCTTGAAAATCAGATCTTTTTGAAGAAAACAAAACTACACAACATGAAGTATGATGAACACATGTCATGTATCCACCCTCAATGGCGACCTTATGGTTTGGGAGATGAAAAAAATTTCACAAAATGTAGTCATCCCACACATGTGGTGTATCCCTCCCTAGTTGGACAAACTGTTTGATGGGTCACACATGTGGGGTCTATGTGTAAGAGAACATAGACATGGGATGACCACATATGAGGCATACTGTGTGGACCAACATTCTTTATACAACTGTACTCGAACATATCTTCCAAGTATATGGACATGGTCAACACACATGACATGACCCACATATTGGTGGGATAGACCATGCAGTCTACCTACATGGAGAGTACCCCTACAGTAATAAGATCCTTATAATAATTAGACACACATCCGAGTTTTGAATTGGGACCCCAAATAGTGTGGGTACCCTCACACATCGTGTTCTACTTAATCTCTTTTGAGCGATCTTCAAATGTACTTATCTCATTCATTTGAACTGGTATTTTGGCCACTATGATCCAATCCTACTTGTTTTCCCATGTTGAATACAATGCTTCCATCAAAATTAGATTTTGAGATACGATGTGAAATATTATAGTTTAGACACACACTTAACTGACACCAGATGATGATATCAATCATAATAAACCACCAAAAAAGTAACTGGATTACCCTCTAGCTGGTATGTGAAATGGTGTTCCCCGATGGCAATTCTAAGAATACCCTCTAGTTGGGATGAGTAGTTTCATTCATTGATGATATATTCGAGTACCCACTATAAGGTTTTGTCAGTAGAGCTCCTTATCATTTTAGGCTTACCCCATAACTAACACGTGTAGTAGCATTACCTGGTGACATCTTCTAAGGGAAACCCAATAGTTGGGCTAGGCCTTGTAATTTCCTTGATAACTTACCTGGCTTACCCTTTAGTATAACTAGGTAGTAGAATTTCCTGGTGACCTTCCCATGTGGTACAATAACGCTAGTCTATGAAGTGGAATTCTTTAATGACTACAAGAGTATGACCCTCCTACGTACTAGGGATCAATATCCTTTCATGAAACTAGTGATCCTTTTACTACATAAAATATTTAAGAGTCATGGTTTGATGTACAATTGGACTCATGAGAAAGAGGTACACTTTCCCATCCCAGAAACATCCATGTGATGTGACTAAAAACCATACAGTTGAGTCAGATCAACCCAAGTAGGATTGTATCAAGGTGTGTTGATTGATTCCCTTTTAGTTGTGTGCCTTGGAAAGATGCATGAGGTATTAGGCACCACAGATATTCTCACCATGGAGCTGTTGGTTACTAATCTTCTTGGGTTGAGCTGTGATATGGAGATCCCCTTACTCACTAGTTTGGAATTCATTGAATGGTCAAATATATATATCCTACATTTGTACCCAATCATTTTGAATAATTACTCTCCTTAAAGGAGAGGTGATGATGCACGGGGTATGCCACATGCTTTCTGTGTCTAACTTATCATATTTAGACATGTCTACTCTCCTACAATAAGTTGTGAAGACTTTACGATAAGTTCATCTCCTCACCATTTAAAGCTCACTATGTTTGGAAGAGTTCACTTTCACTCTCTTATTGGGTTGAGATGTACTCGTTTACCATGCCTTCTTCTATCTACTTCTTACCACATTTTTTATCTATTACTGACCCCCTTCCTCCATTTTAGTGGGTTCTATTGGGTATGTATATATTCACCCTTACATGGTCTTTTCCTAACAAATGGCATGTCTTTTACAGATGGTGGAAATTTTGATCTTGATTTCAATGAAGCTTAGTGATATGGGCTAAATTTACCACATTAGGTGGTCAAAACATGGGATACAAGAGATGGTCTCTCTCAAATATTTAGTCTTTTCAAGTTTTCTATCAGTTTATGACATATTTCTTGTTTCGACAGGTATTTGGACCCTTTTTATTTTCAGCATACACTACCTAACTTCATTTTTAGTGGTACATGCATTATTTGTATATTTATAGTAGTGTTTCCTCTTTTATTCTTTCCCTATTCACTTTTTTATTGAGTTGGTTGTATTCATGTGTATAGGTATTTGGGGAAAGGACTCCATGATTTTACTGTTTCTTAGGTGCTTGTCACCATCCCCTGGCCTATGGAGGTGTGCTTGGGGTAGCTGTTGCTTAATCACTATCTTGGGTTAGTTCGTGACACACGACCACCCAACCACATGTCCAAAATTTGTCTTAAAACCCAAAGAATCCAATAAACCTCAAATAAAATCCAAAAACACTATTTATGGTTGTGCAATCGCTCCGAATGAAAAACCAAGTACTCATTCAAGATATAAACCCCTCACTTAAAAAATTAAAAACCTTTTAAAATATAAAGAAAATTAAAATGTACGATGTGTTACAATAACCTCATCCCCAATGTAAACCTATCTCAAAGACACCAAATTTGACTATTATAATATTTTAAAAGAACTGATTAAAAACGAATTCATTTTTTCATATTTATCGTTACATAACAATTAATTTTTGTTAATTAAATAATATTTTTATGACATTAGGTTTATATTACCATTTAATAATTATTCATTATGTTCCATTAATATTTATTCTATATTATATAATGATGATATTATAAAAATATATATTCACAAAAACACTATCTTTTAACTATATATCAAATATTAAGCTTTTGTGGAAAAATACCAAAAAACTCAATATAAGTTTATTTCATTATGACGATAAGAAAAATGTAGTCTATGTTATTAAATTAAAATTAAAAAAATTGAAATTGAAAATTTAAATAAAAGTATATTATTTATGGAAAAACCATTTATTTAAAATATAATCTATTATTTTTTAAATGTTGGACAATATTCTTTTTTATACCTCGATAAAATTGTTGTTAATATAAATCCATTAAATTGACCTCAATGACCATTTATAAATTACCCAACAATTAAATAATTATTTAATTTTACAGAAATATGAAATCAATTATGATGGAATATTTAACCCTTCATAAAAATGCTTCCAATAAAAATTTAAAAATAATAATTATAACAGCCTAATGAGAATATAATTGGATTATATGAAATATATTATAAAATATATACATGTTAAAATAATTATTTCATGAATAAATCCAAATTCATAAAATAAAGATTATTTAAAAACATGTTATATTTTTTAAAAATACATGATTCGGTAAATATATCCCCCTTCACCCTTATATAAAACTAGATCAAATGTATTTTCTAATATGTTTATCCATCACTTGATTCTCCTAAAAAATCAATCAACAATACCTTGAATAATTCCAAATATTTGTTTCTATCAACCTCTATAATTTTAACTCTTGATCACTCATACATAAAAAAGGAATCATTATGATAAATATCATTATAGAAATAGGGCTCACATGAATGAGAAGTTGAAATATCAAATGATTCATACATGAGAGGTTGAATATTTTTTTTCAAACTCATACAACATTTTAAAATCTTAAATTTAAGCATGTATATCCAAATGCAACTCTCATAAGAATGTTACATAAGTAGTTTATACATGAAAACTCACCTTTATTGATTCATCTATTCAAATATTTGACATTTCATAATTTTATTAGATATTATAAAAATCCATACCATGATAAAATAATCTAAGATTCTTCCAAAAATTCCAATACTTCTCAAAGAAAAACACAACTCTTAAATACACAGGTTTGTTTAAAATATAAATGATGATAATAAATAAAACACATGAAAAAACCATTTTCACTAGTTTCAAATCCTTATCATCTATAATTTTTTTTGATGACATTTTATCTTACATTAATTCAAAAAAATATTACTATTTTACATTAAATGTCTTTAATGTACCAAAATACATTGGAAAAAATTAAATACTTTTATAATATATTTTTTTTAGCGAATATTAAATATTTTAATATGTACAATGATAATATTCCTTTAATGAATTTTTGTTTTCATATGCATAAAATGAATAATTAAAATTGTTTAACATTTTAATATTATAGACAAATTTGTTGAATATATTTTTTGTTGGATGAAAAATATATAATATATGGATAAAAGACTGATGAAAATTTAACAATTATTGTCAAAAATTAAATTTCATAATATTTTTTCTATCATTAATTCTAAAAATATAAATGAATATTTGGGTAAACTCTTGAAAAATTTCATTTAGGGTTCCCATTTATATATTATAGAACTTTTAATTAAATTAGATAAAATATATTGACCCAAATAAGAAAATGGGCCATGTGTTAAGGATAAAAAACAATTTTAAATACTTTATCATAATAAATATGTGGAAATGTTTAATGTAAGAATAAAAAAATATTAAATTGAAATATTTTTCAAGGATTTTTAACAGAGATTACAAATATAGTGATTTGGAAAAGAATTTTTTTTTTCTTTTATATCAACATTCCATAGAATTAGTTAATATAAAAAAAATTCTTTTTAACTATTCGTACCTTATTATTAAAAAAACTATCATGGTTTGAAATTATGTTCTCATATTATGAAAATAAAATGGTAAAATCACCTCCCCTTCAAAATTAATATTTTATTGTGTTGTATATTAAATGGTCATACTGATTTTCTAGAATCACTATTTTTTTCCATTTTATTGTGTCAAATAGTATTTATATTTCACATATTAATTTCTTTTAATTTTTAAACTATAATTTAGAATATCAGTGAAAATAATTGGTTTTTTTATCAATGAAAAAAACTAAAATAAACATGATATTTATATGGTCAATATATTGAAATAAGTATTCCCATTTAGATATTACCTATATTAATTATATATAATCAATGCTAAAAAGGGAATCAAATTTTTTTATTATAATAATTACACTTTAGATCCACCCATTTTTCTAATTTTTATTTTAAAATATTTTTTTATAACTCTCACAAGTTATTCCTTATAATATATAGGTATAAAAAATATATATTGATGCTTATACCATGTTTATGTTTCCAAAATTATATTATAAAATTACAATTATAAATTAAATATACCATATAAAAAAGGTTAAGAACAATCATCCTGAGAAATTTTTTTTGAAAAAACAAAAAAAATCCAAGAATCAACTTTTCAAATACTGTTAGAAGTAAAATACACTAATATGGTCCAATTTAATCAAAATTATATTTTGGACTGCCTGTTATTGTAAACAAAAGCCCTAAAACATAAGTCAAACAAATAAGACCTATTTCATCCCAATAATCACAAAAGAAATAGATAGTATAGAAACATTGAGTTATATGATAGATAACACCAGTAGCTAACTATATCCATATAATAATTTTTTGTTACATCAATAAAGAAATAACCTTCAGTTCTCCCATTTCATCATTCAATAGTTATGGAACGTTGACTCCCCTTTATGGAAACTCATTTACAAAAATTACCAAACACCACCATCATATAACATGGGTCAATGAAAAATGAACCCAAGATCTACTAGTGCTTATTTTTAAATAGAGAAGGGTTTTGAAAAAATCAATGAAAACAAAGAAATACTTAAAACATTAAAATAAAAAATGAAGTAATTCATAACAAGTATATTCAATCTATCCTTTATAGTTTTCCAAAAAAAATCAAAAGTAATATAATTGGATCCCACTGGTCGAATCAAACACAAAGGGGGTACGTGAAATTTTAACTCATAAAAAATACATCTGTTTAATGAAACAAATTATCATAATAAATTTAATGGAAAAATAAAATGAATCATGATATAGGATCCATGGGAAAACCACTTGATACCCTTGTCCTTTAGAGAAAGGAAAAAATATAGAGAATAATGGATACATAAGATATTAAATAAAAATTAAATAAAAAAGCTGAAACCACCTAGGAATGATTAAAAAAATAATTTTCATTAACTAAATCCATAAAACGTAAATCAAAATTTCCTAAGAAAATGAAAAATATAAATTAATACCTAAGAGTGGATGATTTACAAATTTTTTATAAACCAATGGCCACACATAAATTTCAAAATAAGAAAGAGTTAAAATATAAATAACTAATTAAGTCTTCCATGAACAACGAAAGTATATATTCCAATCCAAACACCCAAATAACCTATATAATTTTATATTCATTTTATTGTTATCCCAGTTTTCTCATAACTAGATCATTTGATTTATATCCCCCAACACATATCTCTAAAAAGATGTAACCTGTAATCGTCCTCTAAGAAATACACAAATCACCAAAAACATAAATTTATAAAACCTCAATAACTATTCCTATATAACATTATTTATAAAATGAATAACCTTGAAAAAGTTTTCAAATAAGTTTTTATAGAATCCTCTTTCTCTCTATGTAATGCCCATAAAAATAATGTAGAAAAATAAACGTTAAGTGGCTTAGTCAAATAATCTAGGCACACTAAGGTACAACAAATTTTTTATTTAATTATGGATATAAGTGATTACTAATTTTATACCATAATTAATCCACAGATATGTATGAGGTTAAGGGAGAGAATACAAAATTACTATTAAAACTTTTCATCAAGTGGTTCAAACTCTTGAAAACTATCTCAAGGCCATCACCCACCCCTGTTACAGTCTAAGAGAAAACATTCATTGCAAAGTTATAACTATTTGTTGTTTCTAAATAACACCCCATGTGGAAATCAATATCAAAATTTAATGTAATAAAAATATTTGTTCCTATTGTATTCTTGATTCTTGTAGGCATATCTCAAATAAGAGAAATGGATCAATTCTAAATATTGTGGGAATGTGATCCTTTTTTCCACCTTCATCAGTATGTCTATGTGGTTCTCAATTACCATGATCTTTATGAATGAGATATACTTCAAATTGATAATGTCTCAATTGTAATGGAATTCAAAATAAATATACTTAGTTTAATTGTGATAAATAGGATTCTTCAGGAAGATACATTGTCATTTTTTTCATAAAAATGATTAATATTGTTTAAAAACATATTCTTATAAAGAAATATTGTTAAACAACTGAGAAAGTGTTATTTGATATTAAGAATGTATTAGTATGAAGTTTCTTGAGGAGGTTAATAAACATTCTTATAAAGGCGGATGATGATAAGTCCTTGTTTATAAGTTTCCATCATCTTAGAAAACAACATAATCTAAGATGTTCTCAAAAAAAATGAAGTGATACACATTGTAAATGGAGTGACAAAGGAACAAACAATTTGATGAGATATTCTAGAAACAAACAACTAAAATCACTTTACTGAATGAATGTTGATTGGTCCACGATTTTCATCAATGGGAGGGAAGCATAAAATTTTTACGATAAGATTATTTTGATGATCTATCAGATGTAGAAGTCCAGAGATTAGTTACAAACATATATTTTCATGAAAAACATATACTGTGTTTTTTATATCTATGTACACAAAGAAAAAGTGTTCACCTATAAAAATTGAAGTGTTAATGGGTAGAAGTATAAAAATGAGAAACAAAATGTAAAATTTTTATTAATAAAAATAAAAAAGAAGAAAAATCAAATTATTGAATCTAGTGTTCTTAGATGAAGAAGGATTTTTTAATATGAGTATTAAAATTTTACGACAAAATGGTAAACCACCTTCAAGGAATCAAGTTTTTACAAAAAAATTATAATTAATAAATAGATTTTTTTCATCATTATTTTTAAATTTCATTGTTCAGAAATCATGAAATACCCTAATGAAGTAAGTGTAATTGATGGATTTCAACGGATGATGAACCATCAGATGAGAGTATAAAAAATATCTAAAATGTTAAACTAGATTGGGTTTTCAGAATTAGAGAAACTGATGAAGTCTAAGTTAAGGCATAATGACCAGATAGATTGGCCATATGAATAAAATTATGTCAATGATATTCTATCACCTGATAAAGGAGTTCGTAAATAACACCCTGGTCAAATTTTCCATCAAATTGAGGTTTTGAAAGATTTACATAGCATTATCAATCATTTTATAAAGTTGATGTTAACTTGTTTATAAATTAATTTTTAATTAAAATGTGATTGTAATGTTTTTAGATGGTCAATACCACTATTTAAATGAAAATATAAATAATGATGGAATTCCTACAATTTTTATGAACACTAATTTTTTTTCTAGAATACTATTAAAGGACCAATAAGATTCAATCAAAATTCAGATGGGTTGGAAAATTAAATTATATTCTCACTGATTTTATTTCATGTGAACCAATAAAAAGGGTATGAAATTTATTGTTATACTACAACTGACGAAACTGAATAAAATGATGAAACACTGATGATTTTTTTTTCAATTTGTGTTTCAAATCGAGATTAATTTAGGGTTGAAGAAACTTAACATAAATAATTTTATTACAAAGGAATCAAATAGTGAAGACATTAATAAAAAGTGTAATGATAGTAACATATTGTTTTTCTATGTTATTTGTGTGGTGTAGATGTTTTTTAGTATAATAAACATAGTTTTAGAATAAGGGATGTTTCAGTAAGGAACATCATATGATAAATTCTTTAAGATGGTTGGCTCACTAGACATACAATTACTGTACATTGAAAATTAGATGAAGATTTCCGAATGAACATTATTGGAGTTGACTTTACAATATTACACATATTTCTAGTGGACAATTTTTATAGGTAAAACATTTTAAACTGATGAGATTCATTAAAATCATTCATATATAGATAAATAAGTATTCTATTGCGATTTTTTTCAAGTTTCATTCACTTCATATTAATAATGAGTTCTTGTGGACTACTGGGAGATGATACGATAAGGATATTGTTTCTCACACTGAGGAAGAACCTTGCAAATCTTATGTTCCTTGTTTTCTTTCATATCATTTCATTATTAGGAGGTTTATTAAAAAAATATAAATGGATAATAAATCTAAAACATTGTAGGGTTTAATTATAGGGATGTTAATTTTGTAAAAAATTTACCACTGATTCATCTTTCCCCCATTCTCATTGGTTCCAATGATCGTAATGAATATAAATTTTTATCAATTCTAGGGATACCCTATTTTACAATTATAAATTAAAATATAAATTTAGTCAATAATGGTTTCTATTCCTATAATTTATAGAAAAAATAATCTTAGTTTTAAAAATATAATTATACCCTACCTTACGTATATTGGCTAGGAGGTCATTGATGTATCAATAGTTGGAATTTCATGAAGTAAAATAAATCTAATATAATGATAGCTGACAAAAGAAATATTGAGGTATATGGGAATGATAGAAATTCAATTCTATTTAAATCTTTAGAAAATGTTTTCCTAAATTTAATGTGTTTCAATGAAACAGTAAACAACATCAAACATACATGAATGGATTTTAGATGGAAATAACATTATGAAAAAATAAAAAGCTAAAATCCTAGTAAAGCATGATTTGAGATATCATAATGGACGATGAATAAATTTTTTGGTTAATTTACTACTGTTAAGGAGTGTTTCTCAAAATTGTATACTTTAAAGATATATTATAGGGTTCCACCATTATGAATATATTGGTGAGAAACTTTCAAGACGAGTTCAATTATAAATTTTTTACTATCAAAGATAACGATGATTTATCACTTGATAAATTATAAAAGATTCTTGTTTCATGTGATATTGGTAAACATCCATAATTCATAAATATTTATGTGGATTAAATTTCTTTTGATTTATTGAGAAAATCAAAAATACAATTTGTAGGGGTTGAGGACCACACTGATTTAAAAAAGAAGGATAATGATGAAATGAATGAAATGATCATGTATTTTTTCTCATAAAATACTGTAGTAGTAGTGGAAATTTTTTAGGAAAGATCCAACATAATTTTTTTAATTTTGGAGGATTTGATAATTTTTATATAAATTTAACAGAGAATAATATTGGATAATAAGATGATAGTTATGAATAAAATCCTCATTTGAATTAGTAGAACTGAAATTATATAGATAATGTGTATTTTATCATATGTAACAAAAAAATAATATAAAATAAATTGAATATGATATGGTATATTTTTTTGAATTATCATATAATATTTATAAAAAAAATAAAGAGAAGATTTGAGTTTTTTTAATAATATTGAAAATAATCAATATACTTATAGTTGTGAAAAAATATGGTAATGAAACTCATAGAACATATTAGTAGATATCAACACTCATTACATGTATTTATGAAAATATAAAAGCACAAGAAATAGAATAAAATGATGGAGAAGTAATTATAGAAGAACCATAAATGAATGATATCTTTAACTATAATGATGAGTATATTTAAGAGGTCATAAACCTCAAATAGATAGTTAATGAACATAGAATGGTTGTGGTGGTTCTTAGTAATAATCTTCATAATTAAAAATATTAGGTTTTTCAAACACGATTAAGATTTCATGTGGTTGAAATTACTATAAATACGACTTGGAAAATGTTTTAATACATCTTCTGAGAAATTAATTAAAACACCTCAAGCTACAAAGAAATATCAATCCATGAATGAGGTGAAATAATTACTCACTAATGTTCATCTTATTATACATAAAATTTAGTTGTAAAAAATAATGTTAAGACATATTTTGTTGAGAGAGGATGAGAGAAATCATATGCATAATTTTTTTTGAAAATAACCTCAATAAAAATTTACCCCATTCTAGGAGGAAATAAAAGAAATATGTTATCAACCATGATACACAATCTAAATTTCATGATCCATCTTTAACATAAGAATAAAATTGGATTATTTTTTAATGTTATGAGAAATTTATGGGAATAATGATTATAATTTTTGACACAAAATGCATTTTCCAAAAAATAGACGTGGATTTAAGGGGATAAATAGTTATAGAAATTATATGAACTTCCATAAGATACATTGAGTGTGAATACAAAGATAACAAGATGCTAGAGAGTTACTAATGTAAAATCTATTTGTTTTTATGAAGGATGTTTTTGGAAGAGGTGACCAAATAAGTGACATTGAAAGATATTGGTTGAAACTCTTCTAATAAAGGTTTCTTATTCTAGAATAGAAACTAATTATGACAATAAGATAGTTTAAGTCTGATTTTTTTATTAATAATGTTATGAAAGCTAGAATAGCGATCAAACCTTGGATTATTGAATGTAGTTGTTCCTCAAAATTGATAGGTGATATAGAAATCATGAAAAAGTTAAAACACATAATAATGGAATATTTAAAATCATAAATTATTGTACCTTCAAAATTCTATGTCTAGAAACAAGTGAGATTGAATCCAAACAACTGAATTCAAAAGATGTTTTGTATGTTAATGGGCTCAGAAACAACATATCATGTGTTAGAAAAAATTGTGATTTTGGTTAGCATGTTTTCTTTAGAAATATTATTATATCATTAGATGAAGAAAATGTGGACATTTTTTAACCATGGTAGAAAGGACCATTAGAAATCCCTTTTAGATTGAAATCCAATCCACCATACTAGTTAAACTTATACACTCTGAACATTATAGACCCATGATAAATAAATCAATAAAAGGGTTTTTTTTATTTCTATTATATATGAATTACTCAGATGAATAATGTAATATTTATGATGTGTAAATCCGATGATGCAAAAAATATTCATATTTTTCTGAAGAGAAATTGAATGAGAAATGGGTATTTATATACTAATGTAGAGAGCTGAAAAAAAGTAGTACACAAAATATTATCTAGAATCTAATATGATGAAATATTTAATCATACACAATAAAAAAACTGACCACCAAAAAAAGAAAAATTGAGGTTTGGTAAAAATGGAAAGAAGGATGTTATTTGAATATAAACATTATAGGTTTTTCAAGAGAGAAGATGATAGTACTATTTTTCATGTAAAAAACATATATTTTTATAATTAAAATCGAAAAATAAATCTTATGAAATTTGGTATAAGAAATAACCTTTGGTGAAAAATTAAATGGTTTTTTTGGAGTCCATACATAATAAATATAATATTTAAAGATTTTTGAAAGCTTGTTGGTAATGATGAGGATGTAATTTTAATTAGATATTCATCCAATAAAAGAATATATAAATTTTATAACTATCATCTGTAAAAGATTGTTGATTACTATAATGTGAAATCTACTAAAAATACAACATAATTAACAAAAGTGGGTGATAAATTTCTGGAATAATATTTTATGAATTTCAATAGGACTAAATAATAAAGATTTATGTGAGATGAAACATGTAAACACTAAGATATATGAATAATGTGATTTGTAATGTGAAATATGAGGAAATTTTTTTACATTTTATACCATATAGAAATAGGTATAATCTTACAACATCATTAGAAATTAGAAAGATCCATTTCAGACCTAAACGATGATGATGCCAAAAAAACAAAACATCAATTATCTTATAGATTGAACTAGAATCAGTTTTTGAGGTAGTTGAACATAAAAGATTGTTGTTTCTATGAATTATTAGTTTGATATAATTTATGAGAATGACTCCTAGGTAACTTTTCCTTGACTTGTAGAAAATAATATTCGCAATATAATGTGGGTGATTATAAAAAAATGGATGAACATGTATAAATTACATGAATTAAATAATGATTTTTTTGTAAAATCTTTCTCATGGGTTGAAGCATTATATTTTGAATAATGTTTTTCCCTTTTTGTCTTATTTGAAACTATATGACGGTTTTTAGAAGTAGTTTCACACAATTGTAACCATTTTTATTAGATAGATGCAAATTAAAATTTGATAAATATATAATTTGAAGAAAAAGTATACGTTGAATTATTATGTGGGTTATTAAATGATAAATTTGGAACCATAGTGTATAATTTTAAAAACAATTAAATGTTTAAACAAGATCATTTTTCATGGGACTGGAAACTAGATAGATTCTTAAATAAGTTAAACATTTCTAAAGGAATTTTGACAAGAAAATTATATTTTAGGAGATGAAATAAGTTGCCATTATTTTTATTTTTAAATTTATGAAATATTATTATTGTGGAGAGTGATTACTATTATAAATTTTTTGTCAAGAAATAAATGAAAAAATTGAAATTCCAATGCTTATATAGTTAACATTAATTACAAGATTTCATGTTTAAAACAAGGAAAGATATATCATTTTGTCACAAGAATTGTTTTATATGTTTTTTTCAAAATTACGGCATGATAGATTATATATAAGTTTCAAATACTATCTTTGTTGGAATAAATATGATAAATTGTGAACCATGGAAAAAATTGAATCTGAAAGACTTCTAGATGTCGATAACAATATTTCTCTATATTACAGTATCATGAAATGAAATTTCTAATGTTTTTACATTGTGTGAAAGATATCAGAGTTATCCAAAGGAATCAAATATGTTAGTAATAGAAATAATTCTAAAATAGGTTAATGGTACATCTTATTTTGGGATGTTATATAAAAAACTGGTTTAAACTTTCCAAGATAAATCGATTCTCATTAATCTAGAGACTAGAATTATAGAATATTAAATTCATGATGAACTTTTTCTTGAGATAATATTTTTTATATTGGAATTGTAATAAAAATAATCAGAAATGTTGAGTGTAGTGGAAGCAGAATATATTTTCTCTACCCACTAATATAGAAAAATGTATTTGGATGAATGTTTTGTTGGAATATTTTAGAGAAATATTTTATAAACCATTGAAGATTTTTATTATAAAAAAGTGTAACATCCTAGGAGAATAATGAATATAACATTTTCAAACTTATTAATAATTATGAATTAAATATTAATATTACTTTTAAGGGGATTATATGTTTGATGGCGTACCCAATACGCAACAACGTGTTTATTTGAAATCTTATGTTGTACACAACATTGTGTTATAACAAAAATATAATATAATAATAATATTATAATATATTCTAGTTAAAACATATAATTTTTATTTGTGGGAATGAACAAAACTAACTACAATATGATTGAAAAGTTGTTTTAAATGTTTTTACATTTATCCAATAATGGATAGAGGATTAATGTGAATAAATCAAAATTTAAGCATAAATACTGTAATATTCTTTAATAGACGCATTTACCATCGTTTGATGGAGAAAACTTTTTATATATCCTTTTTTCACTCTAATATGTTATATTCGAAAAAATAAAATTCTTCTTTAAAATCGGGACATCAAAATTTACTATGGATTGAATTTTGTTATTTTTCGGATAATGTTCACTTTTAATTAATAGTAAAAAATACTGCATTTTAATTCCAAACATCCTTTTAATATAATTTATTTATATGTTTGTATTGTCATTTATTTGTGTTTAAATGGTAATTAGATATTATTTTTTACAATATAATCCAAAATTGGTCAATTTAAGTAATATCATTTTCAAATTGAACATAAACAAGTGTCAATCTTTTGGTAATTATTATTTCTTTAAAAGACGATTTTTATTTTGACAATAGAAATTAATTTTAAATTAATTTTTGAAAATTATGTGTTATGAATTTGGGAAAATGGGATCCGTATTTGGAATCAAAATGTCCAAATTATGTAAATAGGTAACTTTTATTTTTAGATATTAACATTAGTAACTTAAGAAAATATTCTTTTTACCATGGTTAAAAGGTAAATCTTGTAAAAAAGGGTAAAAAATAATATTATAATTATATTATATTACCCTAATGTAAAGACACGTAAATTTCAAGGAAATATTTTTTCTTAATTTTCTTTGGAATTTTACAAGAACGCATTTTCTGACGGCACCAGATTCTGAGGCCCATTGTGCTCAGAATCATTTTCCGAAGTTTGGTTCGGGTACGTTCAGTGAAAGAATGAGCGGGTTTTTCTAACATTTGAACCGGTGCTCGGAATCAAATTCTGAGGGCACCGATGGAATCGCAGCCCCGGTTTTTGCTTAGAAACGCCTCTTCTGGAGTTGCGTTTTCTCGGGTGTGGTTTTTAAATTTTTGGGATTATGTTAAGAAATAAAATAAAGTGGTGTGACAAATATATTTTTATTTCACTTAATGCCACGTAAAAGCCACTTAAAGCCACTTAAGCTAAGTTGATGTGGATATGGTGCAATCCAAAATATCCTACCCTCATGGTAGGCTATTTGTGAGGCGGGGCTCGCACGAGCCCCACCGTTTCATTTCCTCCAAGTAACGGACCCATAAAAACTCCTCATTAATGAAAGTCAACTGGGGCATTTTCTAAAACTCTTAAACACTCCTATTAAATGGACAGATAAGTCATTACCATTAATTCACCAAATTAAGGGTTCGTTTCTTAACCTGTTTTTCAAAATGTTGGCATAGTAATAAAATAAGACCAACACATGTCTTCTTGAGGATTTCTTGTTTAGAGGATTTGGAGAATCTGTACCTTCTTTCACCTTCGCGAAGAACGAGAAGAACGCGAAGAACGTGAAGAACGCGAAGAACACCGAACCCTCAGAGATCGATGACACGATGTCGTGTTCCGCGACGCTGACGATTCTCCTTCGACGAAGCTTCTTCTGCGATGTTCTTCCCCGCAACAATCTCCGATGATCAACTGCTTGAGGTAGGAGATTATGGATCTTTTAAATTTCCTTTGTGGATTTTATCATTAACATGGATTTAATTCGTGAAATTAAATCTGTGTGTTTTCTTTAACTCTCGGAGATCGTCGACGCGACTCCCTTCTGTGACGGTGCAATGCCCTTCCGCAACGCGACGATCCTCTTCTTCCGCGATGGTCAATTCTGCGAAGAACTCTTGTCCGAAGACAGCTACGTGGTAGGGGTTTTATTTGAAAATAATAGTTATTCACATGGTTGTCTCATCTAAAACACAGAACCTGGATCAAAGTTCAATTTTAATTCATTAAAATTATGCCTTGTTTTGTTTTTCATGTATTGATTGTTATTTCCCATTTGTTATCACCTAACGCGGAGGGTGCGGGCCAAAAAAACATAGCCCGACAACCCTCCGCAGTTTTTCGTTGATGCGCAGATTGGAGGGCGACAACAAATGGGCCACAAGTAAATTTTGATGTCTTTGCAGTGAAGAATGAGTCCAGGGACGAACACTGGCCAAGACCGCGCGCAAATCGGACCACCGGAGCTCATCCAGTGGTCCGCGGAACCCCCGCCGGTGCGCCAGGCCGGCGGCCGGCCGCCAGGAAGCAGCGGCGCCCGGCGCGCTGCCGGAAAGACCCGCCGCGGCTGAAGCCGCAGTGGCGCTGGCCGATCCTGCGACCGCGCGGGACCACGGAGGAGAGACGCGGCCATGTCGCGTCCGTTGGCGAGAGGCGGCCCCCCCACGCGGGGCCGCAGAACCCTCAAGAGGGCGGCTCCCCCCATGCACCCAGTAAGACATTATGATCGAGCCAACCCCGGCGGCCGGGCCGGGCTGCGCCGGCCGGGTCGGACCCGGAACTGGGTCAGGTCGACCCGGTTCGGGCCGACCCAGGGGAGTTGGGCCTGGTCGGTCCGGGCCCATACCCCCGTCTTCAGACCCTTTCGGTATTTTGCTCATTACTTGAGCTACTGGCCTCCGAACGACACGCCATCAGCGGCGATGCGATCCTTGGATCGAGATGGTCATTTCGGTATATCATAATCAAGGTTTCATAATACTTTGGGTTCGCCCAGGTTGGTTCGTACATGAAACCAACCGGGCCCTCGAAGCGGAAACACTCATATCTTGAGCTCCGGACGACTGATTGACGTATCGTCGACTTTGATGGATTTCTATAAGTGAGAAGGATCTTTTGGCTTACTCCTCCTGATATTTGGATGCAGTTGGAGTACGGTCAGGCTGGTTTTGACTTAAAAACCAACCGGGCCTCTGGGACAAAAAAAGACAATAACTCTCAGACCGGGCATCTGATTGACGCGTCGTCTGCGACCTTGAGTTCCTGTAGTCAATACCGAACATTTGGATACATCAACTCTGGACTATTTGTTAGTTGATGTATCAGCCTCTCGGCTCGTGGAGCGGACCCTCCCGAACGAGCTTGCTGTGTGCGGTAACCCTAGAGCTGGCTGCGACTGCTACTGTGACGGCGAAGACTGTGCAGAGATCCTTAGTGGATTTGACGAAGACGAAAACAGCACTCAGAGATCCTTTGTGGGTCAGTGCTCAGCGGTCCTGTGTGGGCCAGCGCCTACAGATCCTGTGTGGGTCCGATCCTGTGTGGGTCTTTGCGGGGGTTAGTTACCTATCGATCATGTGTGGGTCAAGTCCTTTGTGGGTCATTGCTGGGGTTAGTTACCTATCGATCCTTTGTGGGTCAGATCCTTTGTGGGTCATTGCGGGGGTTATTACCTATCGATCCTTTGTGGGTCCGACGGCTTAGATGAATCAGTGGATATATCTGATCATCTCTATCGTTATTTAAGATGTATACCTATGTGAGCGGAATACTATTTTTCATTCCTCTATGGATTGTGTTGTTCTATCCTATGTGGGTATAAGTTTGGCTTTCCTATGTGGAATTGGTTGTGCTTGGGTTCGGATGTTGGAGCCGAATGATAATTGATGACATAGGTATATGTATGGGAATATACCTAAGCTGTGTCTGATGTTACTTTGTGATTGTATCTATCCTTTGTGGTTTATCATTTTTGGATTTTGGGAGACCTTCAGGGGTCTCGGGGTCCCTACTGAGTAGCTTATACTCACCCCTGCACGGGTTGTTCCCGCACTACATTGTGTTGGTTGCAGACGACGGACAACGCTAATCGTGGTTGAGGCTTGCGGAGCAGGACTGTACCTGGAGGTGGACCACTAGGCGGGACGTACATGGAGCAGTCGGATAGACCTGAGGAGTAGTAGAGGCTATCTGTACCCACCCTTTAGGTGAGATTTCCAATGGACAGCTCGACGTTGCGGCTTTAATTTTCAGTTGTTGTTTCCCCTTTCCAGTTGTACTTTACTTTCAGTTTGGGTTTCTATACTGGCCCACTTACTTTTCCGCACTTACTGTTGTACCAGTTTTTACTTAGTGTTTACATCTTCCGCTTACTTACTATGTGGTGCTTGTTTACTTTACAAAGGAAATGCCTTCCCTTTTTACCAGGATTTACGCCTTGGTGCTAGTCGCCAGCCCCTGGCCTATGGAAGTTGGGCTTGGGGTAGTCATGGCACGGGCCCCGAGGACAGGTCGTGACAAATTAGTATCAAAGGATTTCGTTTCTACCGCAGAATCTGATCTTTTTCTATGTGAAGCAATAGTGTTAAGAGTATTGAGTGTGGTTATCAGTCCAGGGAGCCCAGTATTGGTGCGGAGGCCGACGTATCCGTACATCAGGACCTTGACTTCTGATTTCCGACTTAATGCAAGAAAACATTGATTCCATTTGTGTTACAAGTTTTCATTGTGATTACTTTATGTCAGATCACCAGGTAGACTGTTCTGACCGTGGTGCACCTGTTTCTTTTTAGGATGGCCCCATGACGGCAGCCAGCTGGGGTTCCAAGAGTTGAGTGTGACGACAACCCGCCGACAGACGAGGCCTCGGTACAAGGCCCTTTGACAGCAGAGGCACCGGCGGTACCTCTACCCACCGAGCCAACGATGCTTCCAGCCCTATCCGTTGACGATGCGCGTCGCCTTAGTGAAATGCATGAGTTCCAGCACCAGAGACCGCCCAGGTTCCACGGGGAGACGGACCCCCAGGCAGCCGAGGACTGGATGGAGGCAGTGGTACGAGTTTTCTAGTTTGTGAGGACACCATCAGACCTCATGTTGATCCTCGCAGCGAGCCTACTGCACGCGACAGCGGGCCGATGGTGGAGATTGATGATCTAGGTGCACGATGATGAATCTCTTCTCTGGACACACTTTGAGGGCCTATTCCTCTCAGAGTTCGTCCTGGCCACCCTCCGTGCGGTACGCATCCAGGACTTTCTTCAGCTGCAGCAGGGCAGCTTGACGGTCGCCCAGTACTCGGCGAGATTTACCGATCTCTCTCGCTACTCGACCGACATGGTACAAGACCCATTCTTCCAGGCCCAGACCTTTGAGCAGGGATTAATAAATGAGATCAGGGCATCGCTAATATCCCTTAACATTCCGACTCAGGCAGGAGTACTAGAGCGAGCCCTTTTAATCGAGATCTTTCTTGCTGAGACTTGTCCATCGGCGAGACCGAACACAAGGCGGCACATAGCAGAGTCTTCTGTGGCAGGCAGTCGAAGGATGACTCAAGAGTCCAGGCAGAGCAGACCCTCACGTAGACGACCTTAGGACACTGGCTTAGCAGTGCGGGGCACACAACATGGAGCCAGTCTTTCGAGATGCAGGCAGTGCTACAAATGCGGCGGGCAGGGCCACATGGCTCGTGACTGCCCGACCCACCGTGCCGAGGAGCGGTAGATAGTTGAGGGGCCACCCAGGAAGAGACAGAGGGTCGACTGTGGTGGTCAACAGGGAGGAGGCGGATGAGGAAGAGGAAATGGCCGAGCAGCAGGTGGTGGGCGATGCTTTGAGGCTCTACCACCACCACCACCAGGAGGTCCACCCTGACCACAGGGAGCTGGCGGGGAGAGACAGGAACAACTCCAGGAAGCGGAGGCCTACGACCATGGCACGCCCGAGATGATTTGAGGTACTATCTGTGTCTATTCCACCCTTTCTATAGTTCTTATAGACACAGGAGCGAGTCACTTTTTCATAGCCGCTTCCCTTGTTCGGAGCTCGGAGATTCCGACAGAGCCGTCGGCTCGATCCTTCTGGCTAGAGACTCCTACGGGAGCAGACTCGACGATTACGCACTGGTTCCGGCAGTGTGAGCTTACTCTAGGAGGTGAGAGTTGCGGCTGGGATCTTCTTTTAGCAGTGTCGAGGCCTTAGGACGTCATCTTGGGCATGGATTGGCTATCTACTGTCCATGCTCAGATCGACTATATTAGGCGGAAGGTGCGATGTGTACGCACCAATGGGAGAAGGTTCACCTTCACCGGAGAGAAGGGAGCCTTTGCTGCACAGGATGGACTCTCGCAGAGAAGAGGACAGCCCATCACTCATCAGTTGGCTATCCTTATCCTAGGAGCAGATGACGTGCAGAGTCCTAGTTTTCCTGCATTGGTGGATCAATATGCGGACGTATTTCTCGACGAAGTTCCAGGACTACATCCTCGTAGAGTGGTAGACTTTTATATTGACCTATACCCCGGGACATCCCCGATATCGACTCCAGCGTATCGGATGGCCCCCGCTGAGCTTCGAGAGCTAGGAGTACAGTTGGAGGACATGCAGGGCAAGGGATTCATCTGACCCAGTGTTTCACCCTGGGAATCCCCGATATTGTTCGCCAAGAAGGTGGACGAGAGATTGAAACTTTGTGTCGACTATCATCGCCTGAACCAAGTGACGGTGAGGTACAAGTATCCGCTACTGAGGATTGATGACCTATTCGATCAGCTCAAGGGAGCACGGTGGTTCTCGAAGATAGACCTCAGGTCAGGCTATCATCATCTAAGAGTTCAAGACGAGGACGTGCAGAAGACGACCTTCAGATGTCGGTATGGCCACTATGAATTCTTGGTTATGCCATTCGACGTAACCAATGATCCAGCAGTGTTCATGGGCCTCATGAACAGGATATTTCATCCATACCACGATCGTTTTTTTGTAGTCTTCATCGACGACATTTTGATATACTCGACGACTGAGGAGGAGCACGCATGCCACTTGAGGGTTGTGCTAGACACACTCTGAGAGCACAAGGTTTATGGTAATCTCTAGAAGTGTCATTTCAGGATACGTGAGGTCCAATTCTTGGGACACGTCATCTCTGAGGCGGGAGTTGCAGTGGATCCTGCGATGATCGAGGCAGTGCTAGCTTGGGAGCCACCCAGGAGCGTGACGGAGGTGCAGAGTTTCTGGGGACTAGCTGGATACTATCGGAGATTTGTGCCAGACTACTTTAGAGTTGCGGTACCACTTTAGCTTTGACGAAGAAGGGGAAACCCTTTGTGTGGCTAGATAGATGTCAGTAGAGCTTCCGGGAGATGAGACAGAGATTTAACAGTGCACCTATTATGAGGTTGCCTGAGGAGGGAGTAGAGTATGTAGTCTACTGTGATGTAGTAGGGACCGGACTCAGATGTGTCCTGATGCAGGAGCGGGTGGTGATCACCTATGTATCATGTCAGTTGTGGACACATGAGTAGAACTACACTACCCATGACCTAGAGTTAGCAGCAGTTGTCTTCGCTTTGAAGACATGTCGACACTATCTGATGGGCGAGCACTTTACACTCTTTTCTGACTATCAGAGTCCCAGGTACTTCTTCTTTCAGAAGGACCTGAACCTGAGATAGCAGCGATGGCTCGAGTTCCTCCAAGACTATGACATTGAGATAGTCTATACTCCTAGGAAAGGGAATGTAGTAGCTGATTCTCTCTGCAGGAGGATGGGCATTCAACTACATGAGGAGGCGACAGAGCAGCTAGGCACTTTGCGGATATCCTTCATGGATAGGGATGGAGCAGCCTTCCTTTAGTCACTCACAGTCACTCCTCCACTACTGCATCGGGTCAGAGAGGCACAGCGTGGGGACACTGACTGTGAGACGCGACATCCACAGATATCCTCAGGACAGGCACCTGATGGTCTCTCCTTTGGATCAGAGCATGACATCCTTTTCAAAGCACGTACCTTGGTACCAGTTGCATTACGGGAGGAGGTTCTGAGAGAGTTTCACACTTCTCCTTTGGCGGTACATCCTGGAGTGTCGAAGATGTACCAGGATCTCACACGACAGCACTGGTGGCCAGGCATGAAGAAGGCTATGGAAGAGTTCGTTTCACGATGCCTCACATTCCAGCTGGTGAAGGCAGAGCATTAGGTACCAGCAGGCTTGGTACAACCTTTGGAGTTCCCAGAGTGGAAGTGGTATGAGATATCTATGGACTTCGTGACTGGACTTCCACACACTTCCAGAGGTCACGACTCTATTTGGGTGATTGTCAACCGACTCACCAAGTCGGCACACTTCATACCCATCAGAGAGCAGGGCTCAGTGGAGAGATTGGGATGTCTCTATGTTCAGGATATTGTACGGCTTCACGGTGTGCCATCATCTATCGTCTCCGATCAAGATGCTCGCTTTACTTCCCGGCTTTGGAAGGGGTTGTAGGAGGCGTTCGGGACGTGGCTACGTCTAAGCACCTCCTTTCACCCTCAGACGGATGGTCAGACGGAGAGGACCATTTAGACTCCCGAGGACATGCTCCGCGCATGTGTCCTCGACTTTGGTCGCAGGTGGGAGGACCACCTACCCTTGGTAGAGTTTTCGTACAACAACAGTTACCACTCCACCATCGGGATGGTACCATACGAGGCGTTGTACGACATACCTTGCAGATCTCCTTTGTGCTGGACAGACCCTGGGGAGTCAGCACTTGTGGGACCAGAGATGGTTGGAGCCACGACAGAGAAGGTCCAGGTCATCCAAGAGCTGATGAGGACAGATCAGAGCCGGCCGAAGTCTTATCCTGACAGGAGGCGGAGGACACTAGAGTTCGAGGATGGCGACCACGCCTTCTTGCATGTCTCACCTAGACGTCGATTACGGAGTTTTTTCCGAGGCGGCAAGTTGTCTCCATGCTTCATCGGACCATTCCAAGTCCTCAGCAGGATTGGCGAGGTGGCTTATCGCCTGGATTTACCACCTCAGTTGCACCAGGTGCATGACGTCTTCCATGTATCCCAACTGAGGAGATACATGCCGACCCGACGCACATCATTGGCCATGGGGTGCTAGACGTTGATGATGGGGAGACTTTTGCGGAGGTCCCGGTGGAGATCGAGGATCGACAGGAGCGGGTCCTACGTGGATGGTCGATACCTCTAGTGTGCATCTGATGGCAGCACAGGAACCTCCAGGAGAGCACTTGGGAGTGGGAGGCTCAGATGCGTGCTCAGTACAATCATTTGTTTCCCTAGTTTTTGATGTATTTTTTCGGGGATGTAAATCCCTGATGTGGGAGTGATGTAAAGACCCGTAAATTTCAAGGAATTTTTTTTTCTTACTTTTCTTTGGAATTTTACAAGAACTCTGTTTCTAACAGAACCTGATTCTGAAACCTGGTGTGCTCAGAATCATTTTCCGAAGTTTTGCTCGGGTACGTTCAGTGAACTAACGGGGAGGTTTTTCTAACTTTTGAACCAGTGCTCGGAATCAAATTCTGAGTGTACCGATGGAATCGCAACGCCGGTTTTTTCTTAGAAACACCTCTTCCAGAGTTGCGTTTTCTTGGGTGTGGTTTTTAAATTTTTGGGAATAAGTTAAGAAATAAAATAAAGTGTTGGGAAAACTTTATTTTTATTTCACTTAAAGAAACATAAAAGCCACTTAATGCCACTTGAGCTAAGTTGAAGCAGATAGGGTGCAATCCAAAATATCCTACCCTCTTGGTAGGATATTTGTGAGGTGGGGCCCGCATGAGCCCCACCGTTTCTTTTCCTCTAAGTAACGCACCCATGAAAACTACTCATTAATGAAAGTCAACTGGGGAGTTTTCTAAAACTCTAAAACTCTCATATTAAAAGGACAGTTAAGCCGTTACCATTAATTCACCAAATTAATGGTTCATTTCTTAACCTTTTTTTTTCAAACTGTTGGTATAATAATAAAATAAGACCAACACATGTCTTCTTGAGGATTGCATGTTTAGAGGATTTGGAGAATCTGTACCCTCTTTCCCCTTCGCGGAGAACACGAAAAACGCGAAGAACGCATAGAACGCAAAGAACGCGAAGAATGCCGAACCCTCGGAGATCGATGATGTGACGCCGTGTTCCGCGACGCCGATGATTCTCCTTCCACGACGCTTCTTCCGCGACGTTCTTCCCCGCAACAATCTTCGATCATAAACTTCTTGAGGTAGGAGATTATGGATCCTTTAAATTTCCATTGTGGATTTTATCCTTAACATGGATTTAATTAGTGAAATTAAATTCGTGTGTTTTCTTTAACCCTCAGTGATCATCGACACGACACCCTTCCGCGACGGCACGATGCCCTTCCGCGACGTGACGATCCTCTTCTTCTGCGGCATTCAATCCCGCGAAGAACTCTCGTCCAACGACTGCTATGAGGTAGGGGTTTTATTTGAGAATAATATTTATTCCCATGGTTGTCTCATCTAAAACAAAGATCCCGGATCAAAGTTCAATTTTAATTCATTAAAATTGTGCCTTGTTTTGTTTTTCATGTGTTGATTGTTATTTCCCATTTTTCATCACCTAACATGGAGGGTGCGGGCCAAACAAACATTGCCTGACAACCCTCCGTAGTTTTTCGTTGATGCATGGATTGGCGGGTGACGACAAACAGTCCGCAAGTTAATTTTGAAAGATTTGCAGTGAAGAACGAGTCCCGGGATGAACACTGGCGAAGACTCTGCACAAATCGGACCACCGGAGCGCGTCCGGTGGTCCGCGGAACCCCTGCCGGCGCGCCCCAGCGGCGCCGGCGGCCGGCTGCCTGGACGCAGCGGCGCCCAGCACGCCACCGGGAACACCCGCCACGGCAGCGCTGGCCGGTCCCGTGCCCGCGCGGAACCACCGAGGAGGGACGCGGCCATGCCGCGTCCATTGGCGAGAGGTGGCCCCCCCACGCGGGGTCGCGGAACCATGAATGGGGCGGCACCCCACCTTGCACCCGCTCGGCGGTTACGGCCGATCTGACACCGGCGGCCGTGTTGGACCCAGACCCGGGTCGGGTTGACCCGGTTCGGGACGACCCGTGGGGGGTTGGGTCGGGTCGGTCCGGGCCCATACCCCCATTTTCGGACCCTTTTAGGTCTTTTTCTCATAACATGAGCTTCGGGCCTCCGAACGACACGCCGTCAGCGGCGATGCGATCCTTGTATCGAGACGGTCGTTTTTGCATATCACACTCAAGGTTTAGGAATATATTGGGTTCGGCCGTGTTGGTTCGTACACGAAACCAACCGGGCCCTCGAAGTGGAATCACTCATATCTTGAGCTCTGAACGTCCGATAGACGTACCGTTGACTTTGACAGATTCCTCTAAGTGATACGGATCTTTTGGATTTCTCCGCCCGAGGTTTGGATCCAGGTGGAGTACGGTCGGGCTGGTTTTGACTTAAAAACCAACCGGGCCCCTGGGACGAAAAAAGCCAATAACTCTCAGACCGGGCATCCGATTGACGCGACGTCTGCGACCTTGTGTTCCTATTGTCGATACAGAACTTTTGGATACATCAACTCTGGACTATGTGTCAGTTGATGTATCAGCCTCTCGGCTCGTGGAGTGTACCCTCCCGAACGAGTTTGCTATGTGCGGGAACCCTAGACCTGGTTGTGACAACTACTGTGATGGCGACGACTGTGCAAAGATCCTTAGTGGATTCGACGGCGATGACTACAGCACTCAGTGATCCTTTGTGGGTCAGTGCTACCGATCCTGTGTGGGTCTGATCCTGTGTGGGTTTGACCCGGTGTGGGTCAGCGCTCAGCGGTCCTGTGTGGGCCAGCGCCTACAGATCCTGTGTGGGTCTGATCCTGTGTGGGTCTTTGCGGGGGTTAGTTACCTTTCGATCTAGTGTGGTTCAGATCCTTTGTGGGTCATTGTGGGGGTTAGTTACCTATCAATCCTTTGTGGGTCAGATCCATTGTGAGTCATTGCATGGGTTAGTACCTATCGATCCTTTGTGGGTCCGATGACTTAGATGAATCGGTGGATATATCTGATCATCTCTATCGTTATTCAAGAAGTATACCTGTGTGAGCTAAATCCTATTTTTCATTCCTCTGTGGATTGTGTTGTGCTATCCTGTGTGGGTACACATGTTTCATTCCTATGTGGACTAGGTGGTTCTTGGGTTCATATGTTGGAGCCGAACCAAAATTAATGACTTAGGTATATGTATGGGCATATACCTAAGCCGTGTCAGATGTTACTTCATGATTGTATCTTTCCATTGTGGTTTATCCTTTGTGGATTCTGGGAGACCATCGGGGGTCTCGGGGTCCCTACTGAGTAGATTATATTGACCCCCTACATGGGTTATGCCCGCACTACGTTGTGTTGGTTGGAGATGATGGACAGCACTGATCGTGGTGGAGGCTTGCGGAGCAGGACGGTACTTGGAGGTGGACCACTGGGCGAGATGTACTCTGAGAGGTCGGCTGGACCCGAGGATCAGTGGAGGCTGTTTGTACCCACCCTTCAGGTGGGATTTCTAGTGGACAGCTCGACATTGTGGCTTTACTTTTCAGTTGTTGTTTCCTCTTTCTAGTTGAATTTTACTTTGAATTTATGTTTTTTTACTGGCCCACTTACCTTTCCGCACTTACTGTTGTACCATTTTTTACTTAGTGTTTACTTCTTCCTCTTTCTTAATCAGTGGTGCTTGTTTTCTTTACAAAGGCAATGCATTCCCTTTTTACCGGGATTTACACCTTGGTGCTAGTCGCCAGCCCCTGTCCTGTGGAAGGCGGGCATGGGGTAGTCACAGCACGGGCCTCGAGGACGGGTCGTGACACCTAAATCATTTCTTAATACTATTTTATAGTAGATGATTTACCATAGGATTATTTGGGTCGATTTGGGATCCCAATGGAGCCACATGCATGTGAAAATTACACACTATAAAAATTAATTTAATGTTAAAAAAATGTAACATAAACATATATATCGTAGTAAAAAAATTATAATGGTTTATATAAGTTATATTTTCGACTATAAATATTATTTAGAAAGATAAAATGATTTAATAAATCATGGTATTTTATTTATAGTTTTTAGGCATTAAATTAATAAATTTATTTATGGAAAAATTTGGATGCAGTAATTGGTTCACTAATAAAGGATTCAAATAAATTATAACTCAATTACTAAAATAAATTTATTTTTATATATTTTAACCCATCCCAGAATTTTTTTCATTAACATGACTTGTTATCTTTGAATTAATGATTGTTTTTCGAAATAATCACGTTTTTAATGATTTTCTAAATATTTTGATAAAAATAGTTTATAAATTCGCATAAATGATTTTTTAAAACAATTAATATTTTATTAAATGAAAATAAACTAAAAAACTACTATTCATCCAAATGAAATATATGTTGTTAATGTATCATTAATGATCCACTTTTGGTCTCTTGGGATTTTATAGTAATTATATTATCCATTTATAATCAATATATAAGAGGACATAGTTAATGTTAAATAAGTTAACAAAGGGTTAAATAAATCCAACAAGGATTAAAAAATGTCCCAAACTAGTCCAATTGTTATTGGATGAAATTATTTAGACTTATATACACCTTATCATTAAATTAAATATTTTTTGGACCTTTTTAAACCGAATTTAATAATATATCAAAATAAAACATTCAAACATTCTTAAAGAGCCCATCCTCCCTCTTATAAAAGGCCACCACTTCTTACCCATTACTAACAACTCTCAATCCCCATAGCTCATCCAAAATCATCTCCAAAAATCATGAAACATCCCTATATTCCTCTTAGAAACCTTATCATTGGTAGTAATCACTTCAATAAACACGTTTTGGTCAAACCAAAGAGATTTAACTGATTTAAAGATAACGTCTTCTCCCAAGTTCTTTTTTTTATTTTCATTCTCCAACACCCTAAACTCTCTTTATTCTATTCTATTATAACAAAAACAGTATCTTAAATATACTATGATGTTTTTATTAGAATTATTCAATAAAGACTTACAAAAACCCCCCATCTAATAGAAATGAACGTACTGTTTCAGTGGACGGCGAACTATTGCCACACGAAACGATGACTATTCAATTATCTCCTACTGCCTCTCATGGTGGCCATTATGAAGGAACAATATTTATATGTGATATATATATTATGTATATATTTTTTCTACGATTCCATATTTTTTCTTTTATATAATTCTTTTATGGTTTCCAAAATGGGTAAATATTGTAATTTCATTTGAGGAAGTGCGTACTACCGCCCCCTAAATGTGATATGAATCATTCATTCCCTACAGTGAATGTATAATGGATAGTGTTAATAAAATTAAATATGATATTATAATGGAATTATTATATACCTATGTATCATTATGTTTTCATCCCATTAAATATGAAATATAAATGAATGTATCTTTCATGTGAACGTACAGCTTACTGTCTCTAGGAACGGTGCATTTCATTTCATATATCCAAATGATATATACGGTTATAAATAAATATATATATACTAGATATATGATATATATTAACTCAAAATCAAGATTATCATTCTAGAGATTATGGAGTTTTGACCATATGGATAACATGTAATTATAAGAAGTTTATTATTGACTCAAGTACCAAATATCAACAAAACGACCGTTATTAACTTAAATGATTATGTAATATTCAAAACATGGTAATAATCAATATAAATGGAATAAAAAATGTGAAAATGGTTCCTAAGAATGTATAAATTAACTTTAGTTTATTATTACAAAGATTAATGAATGAACTAGTTAAGTCATACACGGTGTAAGGGACATCATTTCAATCTCCATTCGTTGAAGATTATTTGGATTTATACATGAATTTATTTTATATAGTGTATAAACCCATTTTAATTTTCATTTCATTCAAAGGGAATCTTTTTCTATATATCTTTTTACTATATGAAAAATTGAATGTTTATTTTTTATGTACGTATTGACATTGACCTTTCTACTGCCGCAAGTGTTACTAGATTTTTGGATTCCTTAACAACCCATATTTATTTTAAAAGGAAAATAAATACCATATACTCTTTTTCATATTTTGGTATTGAAAATAGTTTTTATTATGTATTGATTGTGCCAATATATTTAAATTATATGATGTGATTTCAATGTGGAAATTTTATCTTTCGTTTACATTTGTTTTATGTGTTGTGAATATGTTATGGTTATTGGGAATTGTTTACATATAAGGGTTGTTCTATGATAAACCTAGGCCGGGTGAGCTCGAGATTGCTCTACAATGTATTCGGTAACAAGAAAGAGGTAAACATTAATGATTTTCCTAAGATATTTATGGAATATACTATGATGTATATTCCAAATATATCTCCCTATGTAGCTGTGAAAGCTAAAATGTAAATATGTTATAGATGTCACATGATACCATTATGATTTAT
Source organism: Viscum album (assembly GCA_963277665.1). Classification (NCBI taxonomy): domain Eukaryota; kingdom Viridiplantae; phylum Streptophyta; class Magnoliopsida; order Santalales; family Viscaceae; genus Viscum; species Viscum album. The sequence goes on from OY728148.1 coordinate 805,860,632, forward strand.
GATTTCTATGTATAATTCATGAATCTTATGATTTGATGAGGTATATTAAATTGCTTGTGTTTTGAAAGTACTGATGGGCTAAAAAATATTTCTTTATTTTATAACACATACTGAGCTTTTTTTTTTCTCATCCCATGTTTTTTAAATGTTTTCAAATGATAAAAGGATGGGTAAGAGAAACGAAGCATTCAAGAAGATCTATATGAAGAAAATATATCTCCTTCTCTTTTATGGGTTTTTATATTACGATAAAATTTATACTAAGTAGAAGTGTGAACAATTTGAATTTTTGAGTTGTAATGTTATAGTTATTGCCTAATTCTCTAAAACTCTTAACTTTATATGATCATAAATGTAAATTATTGACATAATTCCCGATTATGTAATGTTTATGGTCAGGTCCTTATAGTAGGCATCGAATGTCTATTCAGATATCAATAAGAGTTATAATATTTTTAAATTAATATACATAAATAAATTAATGGTATTATTGAAATGATTTAGAATTTAGAGAGCACCTTACCACATCGCCTAATATATTTTTGTGTTCATAGTGGTTTTCAGCAGATGAAACATCACAACTATGATGGGACTCTATCAGAAGGAAGACAACCTTTCAAATTTACCACCTGAGATGGTTAGAATCGGAACTGAGTAGTTTGTTAAAATGATGGCATAGTTTACTCAAAATATAAATGGTGGTGGCATCGATACACGAGGTCAACCAGACCAGCCATAGAGGAACACGTCAGTAGTGGAGCATTTCATGAGGCAACATCCCCCATAATTCAAAGGATCATATGATGTTGTTCCAGTTGAAGGATGGATTAAAGCACTTGAAAATATTTTTTTTGTCATGGAGTGTTCAAAACATTTAAAGGTTTGTCATTCTATTTATTATTTTGAAGGTGATGCTGATTAGTGGTTGTCGATGGTTAAAAATATTAGGGATAATGAAGATATTTATGATCATGATTTGGATTGATTCAAATTTATGTTTTTTGAGAAATATTTTTCTAAGGTGGTTCATCTTATTATGGAAAATGAATTCTAGGAATTTAGCCAGGAGGACGACTTAGTGGTAGCTTATGAAGAAAAATTCACTCGACCGGAAAGGATTGCTGTAAATTTCATTTAAGATATTGGTAGTAAAATCCATCATTTTTACTCAGGATTAAAGAAAAAGTATTGGAGTAATTTATCTTTTTGTGAGTTCAAAGCTTCTGAAAGTCACGTTCTATGTGCGAAGAAGTTCGAAATGGAATTTTTTGATGATCATGTGTTCATTGAAAACAATATAATAAGAGGACGAGGTGGCAGAAAAAAGGGTAGAACTCTTCAAAAATGAATAATTGTAAGAAAATTATTCTTAAAATTTGTGAAATTTTTTGAAAAAAGAACAGTGGAGAATGTATTTTCAATTATATTAAGTCTTTTCGATGTTGTAAAATTGGGATATAAGGCTTGTAATTTCAGTAAAAATATCCGAGTAATGGTACGAAGAAATATGATTTACAATCAATAAAATGTTTTAAGTGCAATGAAATGGAACTTTATGAATATTAGTGTCCAATGAGGAACTCAACGAAGGAAAAATTGTCGGACTACAAGAAGAACTGGGTGGTAAAATCCTTTTAATCTACTTCAACAAATGTTGTGCTATCGAATAATGTAGTATCAGGTATACTATTTGTTTTTTCAAATTATTCCAATGTGTTGTTTGATTCCATGTCTATACATTATTTCATATATGAGAATATTTCTAGGAAATTGGGAATTCCATATCATGATATGAAACCTGTACTAATGTTAAAAAACTAGGAGGAAATGTTGAAACAAAAAGAAATTATAAGAACCCTCATGTCCATATGTATGGAATGAATCTACCTACAAACCTTATTGATTTTCCTCTAGAGTAGACTTTGATGTTAATTGGGCTATGTATTGGCTTTCCATTTATCTTGATAAGATTGATTGCATTAAAAAAAAGTCTCTTTTATGAAATAATTTCAGTTTGTGAACAAGAATGGACCCTGACATTTGATAACATATCATGAAACCAAAAAACTATTAAAATATGGAAATAAATTCTATATAAGGATGTGCAAGTGGTAAATGAGTATCTTGATGTTTTTTCAGATGAGTTACTTGGTATAATACACAATTAAAAAGTCAAATTTGCTATTAACTTTTTTCCTAATGCTATGCCAATTTCAATCCCCCCTTATCGAATGGATCAAATTAAAATTTTAGAGCTAAAGAATCAATTGCATGAGTTATTAGATAATAGTTTCATTCATCCTAGCTCATCACCATGTGTTTATCCAATCATGATTCTTAAAAATAAAGATGGTTCAATGAGACTTTGTATTTATTATAGAGCATTGACTAACATCTCAATTAAGATCAAGTATCCTTTGCCGCATATCAATTATTTTTTTGATCAGCTCTATGGAGCTCAGTATTTTTGAAAGATTGATCTAAGGTCGGAATTTCATCATTTGAATGTAAAGGAAGAATACATTCTTAAGAACACATTTCGTATTAGATAAAGAAATTATGAACATCTAGTTATGCCTTTTAGGTTAACCAATGCACCTGCTGTATTAATTGATTTCATGAATGTAATTTTTCATGAGTTCTTGGATAAGTTTTTGGTTGTGTATATTGATGATATTTTTGTTTATTATAAAGGTAAATATGAACTTGAATGTCATTTAAGGGTTTTCTTGAAAACCTTATATAAAACGAAACTATATGGGAAATTCATCAAGTGTGAATTTTGGTTACAGTTAATATTATTCCTTGGTAACATTGTTTCATAAAAGGGAATAACTGTTGGTCCGGATAAAACAAAAGTTATGGGAAAATGGCCAAGACCCACAAATATAATTGAGATCTGTAGTTTTCTTGGTTTGGAAGGTTATTACTGGAGGATTGTTGAAAATATATCACAATTATCTAGTCTATTGATTGAGTTAACTCAAAAAGGTGTTATGTTAATTTGGACAAATGAATGTGATGATTGTTTTCTGCAATTGAAATGATGATTGGTGAATGTTCTAGTTTTTTCACTACCTTCTTGAAATGGTTAAATGGTTATCTATAGTAATGCATCATTCAATGGACTAGGTTGTGTCTTAATGAAGAATGATATGGTAATTGCTTTTGCTTTATTTCTGTTGAAACCTCATGAGTTAAATTACCCTACACATGATTTGGAATTGGCTCCTAATTTTTTCATTTAAATTTTTTGAGCCATCATATGTATGGAAAAAATGTGAAATATATACTGACCACATAATTTTGAAGTATATATTTACTAAAAATAATTCATCATGAGTCATAACAGATGGTAGGAATTAATCAAGGATTATGATTGCATCATTCATTAAAATCTAGGAAATGAAAATAATGTGGCTGATAAATTGATTCAGAAATGTAATACTACATTAACCATGTTAAATTTTCAAGGAGATCCTTTTATTAATGATTTGATGAACATTGGAATATAATATTTTGGTGTAGGAAATTCCCCTATTATGTTTCAAGTGTCAGTTAAATCATCCATAATAGACAGAATTATGAAAGTTTATAAAGAAGACAGTGAGTTGAAGAAAAAGTTATAGTTGGTTCATAAGGATATGTTAGATGAATTTAACATTTATAGAGATTGTGTTTTGTGGTTTGGGAAGATATTATGTATGAATTATGATTCACAGTTAAGGAAAGAGTTGTTATGGGATGATCAGAGTTATCCGTTTTTAGTTCATCCTGGCGGTACTAAGATTTACAGAGATCTTCGGGAGTATTACTGGTGGGATGGAATGAAAAGAGACATTGTTGAATTTACTATGAAGTGTTTGACATGTCAACAGGTTAATATTGAGAGAAAGTTTCCAAAAGGGATGTTTCTTTATTTACCAGTGCCATAGTGGTAATGGGAAAATATATCCATGGAAATCGTTGTGGGATTACCAAAGACATCATGGGGTAATAATAAAATCTGGGTTATTGTTGATCGATTGAATAAAACTTATTATTTTTTTCCTGTTCGGGATACTTTGTACCTAGATTAACATTATCAGTTGCATGTTAAAGAGATAGGCAGGTTGGATGAAGTTTCCCTCTCCATTGTAACTGGACGTGATCCCATGTTTACATATTACTTTTGTAAAGTACTTCAGATGTAATATGGTATTGGATTAAATTTTAGTACATATTTTTATCCTCAGTCAGATGGAAATCAGAAAAACAATTATGACATTGGATGATATTCTACAAGCTTACTCAATGAATTACTAGGTAATTTGGATCCAACATATTTCTTTGGTAGTATTTTCTAATAATAAAATCTTTCATTCCAGTGTATAGATGGCACAATTTGAGGCATTATATGGAAAGAGATGTCAATCTCTAGATTTTTGGGATGAAGTTGGTGAAAGGAAACCAATGAGACCAGAATTGGTGGAAGAGATGGTAGAGAAAGTTCTGTAGATTCAGAAGTACTTGAGAACAACTCAGAGTAAGCAGAAAAGTTATGCGGATAACCATAGGAAAAATATTTATTTAAAGGTAGGTGATCATGTCTTTCTTAATGATTCAGGATGTAAAAGTGTGATGTGTTTTTTGAAAGAAGGGAAAGTTGTGTAAAAGGTTTATTGGACCTTATGAAATTTGGAGAACGTAAGATTGGTTCTCTATAGATTGTATTTTACTCCATGTTTATCCCAGGTGCACCATGTTCTTCATGTACCAATGTTGAGAAATTATATTCCTGATCTATCTCATTTTTTGAGTCCTAAGGTAGTTTAGTTGGAAGATAATCTTTCTTCTGAGGAACAACCAGTCCATATACATGTCCATGAAGAGAATGTGTTGCAGTAAAAGGTAATTCATCATGTTTTGGATTTGTGGAAAAACCATATCTTTGAATAGAAAACATGGGAATCTAAAAATGATATGAGGAAAAATTACCCCCATTTATTTGATAAGTGAATAAAATTCCGAGGATGCAATTTCCAAGTGGGGGGTAGGATGTAACATCCCATGTAAGTACAAAAAATTACATTTTCATATTTATTAATATTTTTGAATTGAATATTAATTTTAATTTTAAGGGGATTCTTTGTTTTATGGCATACCTGATACACAAAAATGGGTTTCATAGAAATATTACATTACACACAATGATGAGTCATACCGAAAAATAATATAATATTATTATTATTTTTAACGTTGCATAAAGTATATCTTATTGTGTTGGCTGGAATGAATAGAACTAACTATAATATTATTAAACATATTGTTTAAATGTTTTTACATTTATCCAATAATTTATAGAGGGTTAAAATTTTAATGATTCCAATTTTAAGCATAAATACTCTAATATTCTTTTATAGGTTGTTATACCGTCTTTTGATGGAGAATCATTTTTAAATATAGTTTTTGTCACTTTTTAATTTTTTATTTGAAATAAAACTTTTTATTTTGAATCGGGACTTCAAACTTTACATTCGATGAAATATTTGTATTTTTCTACTAAAGTTCATTTTTAATGAATAGTGAAAAATACTGCATTTTAATTCCAAACATTCTTTAAATATAACTTATTTATATTGTTTGATTATATTTTTAGTATTTTAAAAGTGTAATTAGATTATATTTTATCATTTAATATAATTTTGGTCATTGGATGTAATTTCTCTTTGAAATTAGACATAAATAAGTGATAATCTATTGAGAAATATTATTTCTTAAAAATAATTTTTTTTTGTTTTGACAACATGAATTATTATTATATTAATTTCTGAAAGATATGTATTTTATGTTTGAAAAAATGGATTCTATATTTGGAATCAGGAACTTCAAATTTTGTAAATAGATAACTTTTAGTTTTTGATAATTTGAATAGTAACTATAGTGAATATTTTATTTTCCAATGTTAAAAGGTAAATATGGTAAATAAGGGTAAAAAATAATATTATAATGATATTAAATTACCCAAACACGTGTCCTAATCTTATTGGATGATACATTTCCGACCATGTGAGTCCATGGGTCTATTTTAGGATGCCAATGAGCCACATGCTTGGGAAAATGAAACTTTATTAAAATTATTATAAAACTAAAGAAAATGTAACATAAAAATATATCTCTTAGGAAAACAATTTCTTATAGTGTTTTATATAAGTTATATATTCTAATATAAATAGTCATTAGAAATATAAAATGATTTTTTTATCACTTTATTTTATTTATAAATTAGATATATTAAATAAATAATTTTTTTATGACACGACGGTGATGGATAAATTTTTTAAGTAATAAAGGATTCCAATAAATGATATCATAACAATTAAAATAAATTTATTTTGAACCTATTTTGGGAATTAAAAAATTTATAGTTTATCATTACTTGATATATTTTTATTAATGAAGGGGTTTTGAAAGAATCTTGTTGTTATGGATTATTGAAATGTCTTTATATGAATAGTTTATAAATTGACATAAATGAGTTTTCAAAACATTTAATATTTTATTAAATGATAAAATAATAATAAAAATATAATATTCTTCCAATATACATATATGATGTCAAAATTTTCAATAATGATCCATTTGGTCTCTCTTGGAATCTTATTGTAAATATGCTAACCATATAGTTATAATATATAAGAGGACATGGCAAAAGTAAAATAAGTTAACAAATGGATAAATAAAACATATGATGATTAAAAAATTACCATAACCAGTCCTATTCTTATTGGATGATCTTATTTCGACATATATACACTATATATTCAAATTAAATATGTTTTAAGGCTTTAATAAAAAAATCATAATATAATCAAATCATACTTTCAAACATTCCTAAAGAGCCCATCATCCCTCTTATAAAAGGCCACCACCTCTTACACATTACTCAGAAATCTCAAGCCCCTTGGCTCATCCAAAATCTTCTCCAAGAATTTGTAAACATAAATCTATTCATCCTAGTTGCATTACCTTAAGTGTAAAGCACTACAATAAATCTATTTGGTTCAAACCAAAGGGAGTTACCTTATTTAAAGGTAACATTTTCTCTCATGTTATTTTATTTTATTTCCATTATCCAACCCACTAAACTCTCATTAATTCAATATTTTATAAACAAACCAATATATTCAATATACTAGGATGTTTTTATGCTATGGATTCAAACTACACTTACGGACACCCCCATTTATGGATATGAACATACAGTTTCTGTGGATGGCGAACAACATCCTCACGAAACGATGATTGTTCAATTATCTCCTACCACATCTCATGGTGTCCATTATGAATACACTAAATTTATATATGATATATATTATATTTATATTGTATTTATGCTTCGGTATTTTTCATTAATATCATACATTTATGGTTTCCATAATGGGAAAATATGATAATTTCATTTGAGGAAGTGCAGACTACCACCCCCTCAAAGTGATATGACTCATTCATTCCATACATGGAACACATAAATGATGGAGTTAATGAAATTATTTATGATATTATACTGGAATTATAATATATTTATTTATCATTATGTTTTAATTCCCTTAAATACAAATTATAAATGAATATAGTGTTCCTCCGTATGCACGACTAACCGTCTCCAAGAACGGTGCATTTCATTTCTTGTCTCCAAATATTATGTATTATTATAAATACATAAATATAATGGATATAAATGATATATATAATATCTAAATCATGAATATTATTCCAGATATAATAGAAATTTGACCACATGGACAACCTCTAATTATTAGAAATTCATTTTTGACTCATGTACCATATATCGACAAAACGACAGTTATTAACTGAAATTATTATGTAATATTTATAACGTAGTAATAAGTAATATAATTGGAATAATAAACATTATATGTTTCCTTATAAAGTATAAATTAACTGTAGTTTATTATTCTGTAAATTAAAGAATTAATGAGTCAAGTGAGACAAGAGGTAAGGGACATCGTTTCAATCTCCTTTCATTAAGGCCTATCTTGATTTATACAAGAATTTATTTTATAGGGTGTACAAACCCCTTGGATTTTTCATTTCATTCATATGTAATTTTTTTCTACATAGATCTTTACTAAAATACAAAGTCAATGTTTCTTTTTAACATACGCGGTGAAAATGACTATTCTGCTGTCGTAATCTTTGTTGGATTTTTGGATTCCTTAAAAGGACGTAACTTTTTTAAAAGGAAATTAAATACCATATACTCTTTTACATATTTTTTATTGAAAATTGTTTTGAGAATGTATTTTTTGTGCCAATATATTGAAATTATATATGGAGATTTCAATGTTGAAATGTTATATTTCCTTTATTTTTGTTTTATGTGTTGTGAATATATTATGGTTCATGGGAATTGTTTATGTATATGGGTGGTTCCGTGATAAAAATAGTGTGGGTGAGCCTAAGATATCTCTCCAATGCATTGGGTAACATGAAAAAGGTAATGTTTAATTTTTTCCAAAAGAGATTTATCAAATATACTGTGATGGGTATTCCAAATGGAACTCCATATGTAGCTGTGAAAGCTACAATGTATGTATGTTATGGATTCCACAGATTACATTTATGATTTATGATTTCTACGTGTTATTCATAAATCTAATGATTTCCAGAGATATGTTAAAGAGCATATGCTATGTATTTTTTGATGGACTAATATCATTTTTCTTTATTTTATAAACCTTATCAAGATTTTTATGCAGATCGCATGTTTTTGAAATGTTTTAATAGGTTATAAGGGAGGATAAAAGAAACAATGAATTCTAGAACGTATACATCAAGAAAATAATTATTGTTTTCTTGTAAGAGATTTTATTTTATGAAAATGTAAACTGAGTAGAAGTGTATACAAGGTAATTTTGGGAGATTAAATGTAATAATTACAGCCTAATTGTATAAAACTCTAAACTTGAAAAGATCCTTAATGTGATTTATTTACACAATTCGAGATTATGTAATGTTAAAGGTCTTTTCCTTATAAAATGTTCCATTTATCATTTTTAAAAAATTATTTAACATTATATATATAAAAAAAATTATATCACTTGTCATTTCATTAAATATAAAGGTGTTCATAGAGATTTTATAATTGAATATATTTCAAAAAATATCAAAATACAAATGTTTTTCCAATATAATTTAGAGGAGGATGTTTTATAGAATTAAGGCAGATAATACATGTTCTTCCTCCACAAAATACAGAAATTTTTTATGGAATACCGTCACTATGTTTTGGATTTTTTTTAAATTGAGAAGAATAATTATAACTCTTTATAAGGGTTATATTGTGTACAATACATTCTATTATAAATATTAAGCTATTGTAATCATAGAATAGTGGAGAATAAAAATTATGATTGGAAATTCTATTCAAGAATGTAAATATTGGGGGGGGGGGTTATCATAACATGTCCATGAAAAATTAAATTCCATATGGAATATAATTCCATTAATAAGCATACATTATTCAGTAGTTTGGTATGATGAAGTACTCATTGTGAAATGTTGTGATTTGATAAAAGTTTAATATTAAGAGAAACATTGTTGTTTTATAAATAACGTGGCATATAAAATTGAGTAATTATATTTAATGTTCAAATGTTTTTATCAAACTAAAAAGGAAATATTTAATATCCTTTATTATGTTCTCATAATAATGAATTTTTATTAAAAATACAGTATTGTAAATTTTTTTAATAAACAAATGATAAACGGTTTATATAGGTTACTTTTTTTATGGAGTTTCATAAAGAGGATAAGAAACTTTTATACCATGTAAAATGTTTTTAATCCATTATTAAATGTTTATAACATAATAGAAAATTTCATGATCTATGATATTTAAATACAATGTAATAGACACAATTTATAATGGGAGGGACCATGGAAGAAAATACTAAATGAATATATTTAGAAAAAAGTCATAGAATAGATATTATAAGATGAAAAGTGATTTGTAAAAGAAGTTTCGAAAGGTGATTTAATTAAAACATTATTATCATATGTATATTTTTAATGATATACTAATTACAGATGATGGGAGTGATTTTTTAGTCAAATACCGGCATGAAAACTATATAACACACTTTATATGTGAATGTGAAAATGGAGAACAGTTTCATCTCTCTTAAATGATGTACAAGTTGGATGAATTATAATTAAGAGAAGTTATTATTTATGGAAATAAAAATGAGGAGAAATTAAAATATTGAATAGAATATTGATAAATAATGAAAAATATTTCAATATTAGTCATTATAAGTTTCAATAATGTAGTCAACCAACTTCAAAGGCTCAACTTTCTATACAATTTTTTATGGTGTTTAAATATAAATGTTCTTATGCATTTTTTATGATTTTATCTGGTGATAAATTATGAAATTCACTAATAAGAGAAGAGAAAAAAGGTTGATTCCCATAGATTAAGAAACATTAGAAATATATTCATCAAAAAAAATTGATAAATGTTCCACTAGACAATGTTTTGGGAATCAACACATTTAATGGAGTATGGGAAGAGGTAGGATGACCAAGAATAGTGATATAAATGTAGAACAGTGGATAAGTAAATTATTTTTTTTCAGATGGAGGATTTACGGAAGAACATAATGGATAAACGTTTCACATGACTGTGTTTTTAAATGATTTACATATCTTTGTATATACATTTATAATGATTGTGTTTTATTTTTTTCAATTTAATTATTATCTTGATGATATAATTATGTTTATATAGGTTACATAAAACTGATGTAAAACAATATGATGATTATTAAAATATAGTGATATTTCATATAGGTTAAATATTTTTCTAGAATACTCCAAAAGGGTCAAGAAGCATGAAGTGTGTTTTAGATGGGTTATAAAATTATATTAGAAACCCGAAAATTCTATATTATTGAACCTCTAAAAAGGGCGTGTAATGTACAACCATAGTAATACTATTCCATAGGAAAAATTCAAAATCGATGAAGATTTTGTGTCATTGTGAGTTTCTAACTAATACTAATTTGAGTTAAAGAAAAATAGTATAAATATTTCTAGTAAATATGAAATAGATAAAGAATTCATTTAGAGAAACTTGATAGAGATAAAAAGACATATTTTCTTTGTTGTTTGTGAAGCACATGTGGTTTGTTTAACTGATAAAACATTGGATAGAAATTATGTACAATTCAGTGATGTACATCAGATGGAGAATACCAGCTGATGTTTGGTGAACTTAATAGACATTTACTGGATAGAGGAAATCTGATATAGATTTCCAAAATAAATTTATGGGATATGATTTTAGATAAGTTTTCATTTTTTTAGTGGAATTGTTCTTAAGAAAAAAAATTCTAAACTAATTGGATTAAACATAATAAATTCCATTGAGCGTAAAATAATTATAATAGGAGTTTTCTAATGTTGTATTCAACTCTCACTAATTAAAAATTTCCATGGAAGGGATGGAGTCACCATGAAAATTATGTAGGTTCCCTCACTGAGGTTGATCCCTATAAATATTTAGAGAATTTTTTACCTTTATATAATTTAATGCATGTGATATTGTTACAAAATATTAATAAGGATAAAAAAACTAAAAATGTAAATGTTTTGATTCCAATGAAGTTAGTTTTTAAAAAATATCACATGAAATTCAACCCCCTATTAGTGGTTCCAATAATCTAAAGGAACCTCACTAAAAAAATAAAACCTATCTATGGTTATCATAAAATACATCTATATTATCTTGGGTGATCCCTAAATATATGATAATTTCATGTAATTAGATATATTTCTTAAAAGATTCTATCGTTACCAATCAATTTTTCATCTATAGAAGATAAATCCACCATTTAATGTATAGAAGATATTCATATCACTGGTACCGCTTCCATAGTAAAAATAATAATTGGATGTGGCTCATCACCTTTCTAGGTATACTACATAATTATAATCAACATATCCTATTAGAAATATCTAAAAATTTATACCTCCCCTAACCATATAAAAACATATGTAGTTATTTAATATAATATAGATTCCATTTGGGTTCCTACTAATGACCTTTAGTAATTTCATGCATGCACAAACTTACCATTCATACATTGTGTGATGTATCATGTCTTATGTACACTATAAAATATATCAAATAAACTAGAAAACATTCAAATTGGAAATAATTCATCTCTTTTTTATCATTATCATTATTTATAGATAGTTATGTGTCATTTCATTGATATGGTGTTAATGAGGTTCTTACTGGTTTTACATTAACATAAATGACAATGGTTTGGATGAATTAAATCAAAAATTCTGTCTAGATGAGGGTAATAACTTCTTTACCTTCATATCCTTTGTTTTTTATCACAATAACCTTCTATTCTCTGCAATATATTTTATATAAAATTATTAGTTTAGTTGTGCTTTAAAATTATGAATCTCCACCCAACAGTTATACAAAAACATGTTATCATCTATATAATAAAAGAAGGATGATTAATGTACCATTATAATGTTTTATGAAGTAAAAACAATGACCAAAATGATTATAAATATAAAACCCTGATATTTTGTGATTAATTTCATATGAATTTTATCTTTTTAATTGTTTTTATTAAATGAAAATATTATCAAACCTTTTATTATATGTAACACCAATTTTAGCTTTCATTGCACACAACAAAAAGTTTCTTCGAAAGCCTACATGACATCCGACTTCGAGCTTCCATGAAGCATGGTATGATATTAATATAAATATGATACTCATAAAATATATTTTAAATAGGAATGAACACATGCAATTATCTACAATATGAAATATACAAATAAATTTTTTACTTAATATAAATTTATTTAAAAAATCTTATTAAAATCCATCACTTTTTAAAAAATAAATATTTTCACAGAAAATATGTTTTCATAAAAATGTTTTTATTTTAATTTTTTGTGAAAATATTATAATTAATTATTATATATTTTAGAAAAAATTTTAGAAAATATTTACAATATTTTGGATCCATCATATCTAAATTGACATATGATGATGTTTTTGGATTTTTTAGAAATGTTTTTTTTGATTTATAAAAAATATAATTTTTGTAAAACTATCATTTATTATCAGTAATTTATGTAATTAAAATGCCTAATTATATTTGTATGATTTATAAGTATTAATTATAAAGATTTTATCCAATTAACTATTCATTCAACTATTTTATATTTCATTTTAGAATAATTTTATTTTTTGTTTAAAAAAGAAGTCTTCTGTGAAAACTATTTTGATGTGCATAATGTTTCTCTATTTTAATTAATTAAAATAATTTATATTGACGAATGATTTTAATTAAATTTATATATTATATATATATAATTTTTAATTTATATTCATGCCGTTATTATTATTATACATAGAGTTGATATAAAATCATCATATACATGAAAAAAAATATAAATCTCCAAAACACAAATTTTGATACCATTTTTAGGTTTTGTTTTTAATAAATTTGTTATAGTTATATAAAATTAATTTTATAAAATTAATTTTTTGAATTATAATTTGAAAACTATATTATTGTTTTTTTATCATTTATGATAAGATTATATTTTGATGAAAATTGAAAACACCGAATTATAATTCAAAACTACCTCTTTGTCTAAATTATTTATCAAGTTAAATTATATTTTAAATTTATTTCAAAGAACCATTAGATAAATTATATATCTATTAATCAATTTTGTTATCATTTTAATCATTTTCATATACATTTTCCAATAAAATCTTTATTCTCTTTTGAACATCACCACTTTATCATCACATCTATGAGATTAATTTAAAATTTAAAATTTTAACATATTTGAATGGAATTTGGAAAAATGGATTACATATTTCACTAATTATAATTTATATTATCTAATAATTTAAAAATAAATTTTGGACAATATGAATTTTGAAAATAATAAAATATTAATTTTTGAGGATATGGTAAAAACGGGTTTTTAGCGGATGGGGATGGTGTAGAATAAAAATATATGTGATAAAATGATCTATAAATTTTTCTAAAAACTATTTCCTAGCCATATTTATAAAATTAAACATATAAGGTTTTTTAATTGTCAATTTTGGACACTGGGTAAAAGGGAAAAACCTGCAATCACATAATTTCATTCAAAAATACCATGTGTTTCCTCTCCCCAAAATATAAAAGGCGACATCCTATGATCACTTATTCATTCCTTGAAAACCTTTTGTTCTACAAAAATATTTCCAAATAACTTCCCAAAATCCATAATATAATCCTATAATTCATATTTTAGGATTATATTTTACATTATAAATATTTTAGTGAAATCCTAAGGTGTTTACCCCTATAAGAGGTAACATTTTTTAATGAGCATTTTTATTTTATTTAATCGTAATCCTCATTAAATTATTATTAAACAATTATAATATAATAAACTCAGTGTCTTTAATATAAATTATATTTTAATTTTAATTTAATGACCTATAACCATACCCACTACTATCATATTAATTACTAAATCATCATTCGTGTGTACAGAGGACTACCACATCGCAAAATGATATTATTTGTTTTTCCATTACAACCTATCATTATTAGTTATTATGATAGATATAAAGTATATATATTATATTTATAATGTAATTATACATCTATAGTTATTATATCATATATAAATTTTCATCTCTCCACTCCATAGAGGATATGGTAACGTCGCTTGTGTATATGGAATACTACAACACTATAAAGCAATGTGATTCATTTTTTCACTATTGATTTATAGGGAAGATAATAAGTGAAAATATATGTGATATACAAGAAACATATTATATTATAAATTATATACTTATCTCTATTAAAATATAATATATCATTTTCTTTCTTAACTTTTCACTCAATAAAAGATGATAACATCATTCGCATACTTGTGAACTACTTCCTTTATGATGTGATGTTTCTATATTTTGATAACCAATAATAATTGATGATATGTATAATTATATTTAATGTAAAAATTATGTTATATATGATATTATTTTTATTTTTTAATTATAAGATATTACATACCTTTTTTCATAATTATATTTTAAAAATAGAAATGTTACTCATGCGTATGAACGACCTACAATCTCCATGATCCAAACTTACTTTATTTATCAAAAACATATTTCATGATTGGAATTAAGAGTATAATTGATTATTAAATATGAAAATTAATTCAGGGTTATTATTTTTCAGTCAATATAACCATGATCAAAGAAATATGACCTAATATAGAAAATCAAAACCTATATTAAAAACAATAAAGTTATTACCCAGAACATTATTTTCATGAGGGATTTTTAACAAAGGGGTAATAATAGATCACATATAAATCATAAATTATATGATATGTATAATTATTATACTATAATGGTTTTATAAAGAAACTTATATTTATTATACAAAAGATTCATATGTGTTTGAATGAATTTGAGACTTTAGGTAATGGATTTCCCGCTCACTTTTAGTTTCTATGTGACAAAATCCTAATTCCCCACAAGTTTCTTTTAAGTGGTTTATATAATATACATAAATTTATTTTGTGATTCATGTAACCAAATTATTATTATTTAAACAAAAAAATGAGCATATTTCTTTCATGGGGTGCAATGTTCAAAAGTTAATAAATCAATTATGGATTTTTGTCTCATTTTTTCTTCATTGAATGTTATGCTATGTTATGCACCTATATTATTTCATGAGGTTCATTTAAATCCCATTTCACATGTAATATTTGGTATATATTTATCATAATGATATTTTATGTTCCATTTTTTGACTAGTCACTCAAAAATATCTATTTATTAAAATAATAAGTTTTAATGTCCCAAGAAAACAAGGTGTCTATGGTGATGTAGACTGAGAGAGTAACCCATGAAAATGATATTACAATAACGTGGTAGGGATCCAAGGATATATTATATAATAATAATTTCACCATGTTATTCATTTTTTAAATTGTTTTTTATGGAAAAATTACCCTCTTTAAAGTATGAGTAACCTCCTTTCCATTACAAATGAGAGACATTCAATTCTATATGTGGAAAATGTGATTCCATAGAGGGTTATAATTGTGATATATAAATCACACAAGTAACATAATGTCATATTAAATTACCTCAATTTCGATATTATACACATTTTAAAAAATAAAGGCCAATAAAAAGCATTATGGTTTATACCGTGATTGAGTTAGCTGGGTCGTAATAATCGTTGAACATGATAATCACATAACCTTTATAATCATCAACAAGGCCACCTCCTCTCATGATATTATACATATATAACTCTCCACATTAAGTTTGTATTGATAATTGGTATGGTTTCAATTGATCAATTTCTGATGTAGTGTTTAGACATATGAGTTTGGACCCTGGTAGTAGAAGCCTCTTTTAGTTTCCCACACCTCTCTGCCATGAATAAGAAACACAAGCTCCTCCCCCAGAGATAGATGATGAATCATTACATGATTGTTTGGAATATTTTTCACTTCACTTCCATTATTTATCCATTTACATATTAAAAAACAAACTGATGAAAATATTATTCCATGATTCTTCACATCAATCACCTGACTGTCCAACCCTATGAACAAAAGCAGAAGGAATTCTTGTAAATTCCTATCATGAACCCTAAGATTATGTCTCATTCTGACCAGATCCCATGAATTGTGTTCCACCTTACTATCAAATAATATTTTCCAAATAGTTCCTATGATAGTATTCACAGAAAACACGCACTATGAGTCCATGGTTATCCATTTTCCATTAGACATTATCATCCATTGGGATATCATTGTTTTAAAGTATTCATACTATGATCTTAATTTCATCGATATAATATTGAACTAGAGATATGTCTCTCATGGTTCTATCTCTGGTTAAGTCTTGTGGATCGGAGAAAATCACAAGAGTTGAATATACTAGAGGTCAAGTCCATGAGATGAATTTTTCTTATTCATCCAAGAGTTTTATCCTTTCACATAGATAATTATTTTTTATCATATAGTGTCATCAAAATAATAATAGGATGAGTTATTTCCTATTTTTTAAAAAGTTTTTTTAAAGGTTGGGGATGAAGCCTTATTTTACTAATAATGTAATTCAAAGACCTCTTTTACTGGTTAGAGGGAGACCCATTACATATATCATTTCTATTGTCACCCCTTTGGTTACCCATAGATCATTTCCTTTCACCTGTTTGAGGCGATGATTTAGGTTTCACTCTAGGCTAGTTAGTTTTATTGGTCTCTCATCCCAATATCTTTTATCTTCAATGAATTTTTTTCTCATGAATATCTCCCAAAGTGTGTTCCATTCTATAATATCCTAATATTACATGGATTACATGATCTACATGGATTCTGACACATTCCTTAAATTAATCATTCCTTCATCGTATATCAGGATTATTTTTATTGTGTTTCTGATGATAAAATCATATGATCTATCTCTCAAGAAACTAATTAATTTTATTCTCCTATGTATATTTGTGATATTTTCAACTAATAGTTCCATTTTCCAACTCTTTGGAACATAAAATAATTAATGAAATTCTTTTAATAAAATCTGATGTTATTTCTATCTTTGGTCAGAAATTCGTTATCGCCACAAACCTTGTTTTATAATTTTTTTAATTTGATCACAATATTTATAATATTTATTTTTATCCAAGTGTAAATTTTGACAAATTTTTGGGAAATTAATCATTATTTCTCATTCTAAATAATTATTTTTTTATTTTAAAGAAAATAAGAAATGATTATTTATTATAATATGTACATCATGAACTATATTTTCTACCATTATGACAAGTATTCGCATAAAAAATTACTTGTATAATTTTTCAAGATTATTTTCATAGAGAATGATTTTAAAAAAGTATGTATAATTCTTTTTCAAATTCAAAAGGTTATTTTCATTAAAAAATGTATTAAATAATGTTTAACACTTATTTTCAATGATTTTTAAAAAATTGATATTTTGAAATATACATTTTTAAAAAGTGACATTCAAATAAATGTTATTTTCCTCTAGACATTTTCCAAGTGATTTATCGTCCAAATTCATTCTCTATTTAAGATGATATATTGGGATGATACTTTTGATTTAATGGGGATAGGAACCTAGGATACCATTATTATTATTCATATTAATGGATCATGTCTATGATGACATGTTTTTTATTAAACAATTTTAGATTCCATGGAAAAGGCTATGATAAAGTGCTTATGAAACTCACTTATTTTCCATGTTTTTTACAATGATGAAATGATAAAATTTTTATGAATCCTATTTATCATCGATTAGTTATTTTATGAAGAAATGTTTATGAAACCCATTTAATTTCATGGGTTCTGATTTGAAGAATTTTTTATGATCATGTGGCACACATATGTATTTTTTTTATGTGATGCTAGTTTTGTTAAAACAAAAAGTGACGGTAATATCATAAAAAATGATAATAGTTATGTTTTAAAAATATATTGTAAGACCTCTATCTCCCTATTATTCATTGGGTAAAGATTTATTTCTCATGAGATATAATGGATTGGAATGATAAGTGAACCCAGTTCATTAAGGGAATCTTTCCATTATGATTGTGTTTGGTGCAATCCTTAACTAATACAATAGTTTTTGAATTGAACCCATTACACTATAAGAAAATGGATTTAATTGGGGATGAAAGTATAAGTCCCCAACCATAAACATTACATAATCTTTAATTAAGTTAATAATTCACATTGAAGATATTATTTAGGTTTATATTTTTATATAATTAGGATGTAACTATTACATTACATCTCAAAAATAAAAATGTAAACACCTCTACTATATACAAAATTTTCAATATAATAAAACTAAATAAATAAAACAAGATTTATTTTATTGATATAAATTTTCCCAACTTATTTCTTTATATTTCACTTCTTAATACCACGTGAAAATAATATAAAAACCTTGGGATGAGCATAAAAAGATCATTAGTGGTTACAAAACGAGGAAAGAAAACACTAGTCCATCCATATAAAAAAATTAATGAAATAAAAATTTTCAATCATTGAAATAACACAAAAATTCATAATATTTATGAATTAAACATGGAAATCATAAATTATAAATGTAACTATTGGCATGCATATCATACTTATGATGTAGCATTTACAGCTTTGTAGGGAGTTACATTTGGAATACCCAACACAATATAATCCCTAAATATCATAGGATAAACATTAACATTTACCTCTATCATGTTTGTAACACCCTAAGATTCCACGGTATGTTTCCCTTTGATTAATGAAATAGATTTAGTTGTACGCAACTTGAAGTTTTGACATGCCACAACCAATCAAATTAGCTGTTATGAATAGTAATTCCTATATTTTAAAATATTATAAATTTTATTTTTCAAAGTCGAATTCAGTTTTGGATTCCGAATATCATAATTATCTTATGGTGAATTTTTGGAATTTTTCTGAAAACTTTCAATTTTTGATGAATAGTGAAAACACTATGTTATTGTTTAAAACTGACTTTTTATTTAATTAATTAGAACTTTTATTTAAATTAAGACTAGGTAAAAATAGATACATAATACCTATATATTTTAAATTTAATTCATTAGGATCGTTTTATAATAATTGTAGATATATAAATTTTTATTGAGCTTTTTACCCTCTTTTACCCATCTTCTAAGTGCATTTGCAAATTTTCATAAAAAGTAATTTTAAGGCTTCTGTGAATTAAATTTAAAAAATCCAAGAGTTGAGTTTGACATCAATATGTTAAATGTGGTTCAATAGGATGAAAATTATTTTTTTTCACCAGTAACTATTGACAATTATTAAAAAAAAATTAAAATTGAATAGGGATATTAAAGGAAAAATGTCATTATAATTACCGTAACATATGTCCCAATTCTATTGGATAATTTTTTTGAAACCAAAATCATATTTAGGAATAAAATATCATATTTTTGGTCAATTTAGATTATATTAGGAAATTTATTATTCTTTTTTTAAAGATTTGTTAAATGTGATAAATTCAATGTTTGATAAATAAACCTTTTTTAATATAGGGTTATAAAAAGATAAATAAGACTATAGATATTCATTATAAAGATAGAACTATTTATTACATAATTTTTTTTATTTAAAATTTATAGGCATTAAATAATTAAATTTATTTATGCTCCAATAATGATGGAGTAATGACATTATTAATGAACGCTTAAAGTAATTGATATTATAAATATCCAAATAAATGTAAATTGAGACTTATTGTTATTTCAACTAAATTTATCAGCTAATATGACATTTTAGGGTTGATTCAAGGATTTTTTTTGAAGTAATCATGTTGTAATGACTTCAAAAAAACAAAATACCCAATAGTGTCAAAATTGATAGAAATGAGTTTTTAAAAAAATACTATATTAATAATAGATATAATCTTTCTAAAAATATAAGGTTTGGAAAAAGGAAATAGAGAAGGTTATAAATATTAATAATAAACCACATGGGTTCTCATGTCTTTTTATGGTATGATTATTAACCATTTATTATAATAATACAATAATACATGGTAAAAGTTAAACAGTTTAACTAAGAGTTAAACCTAAAAGATAAGGTTATTATAGTTACCTTAACCTGTCTAAAACCAATTGGATGATAGGGTTTCGACCTCTCCCCAACATACACTAGAAATAAATATTTTTTACGAATTATAAACGTAATATGTTTGTATAATAATATAATATTTCAGGCTTTTCCAAAAGTGACACTAACCTCCCTTATAAAAGGGTTCATCCCCTTCTCTCAAAATCACCCCTCCATATCAATTTGGCTTGGCCAAAACCTACTCAAATATCCTCCCAAATACCCTCACATAGAACTATAGGCCATATTTTTATCATAAATCTAACCTAATGAGCCCTTTGGATTAACTCAAAAGGAAACACAAAAAGAAGTGGTAATAATTTCACCACCTCTTTCCAAATTATTTTCTTCTTACACATCCTCTTTCATTGTGGTTTCCATTAAAAAATAATAACTCATGTACATTACCCATAATATTAATTTATTATAAATATTTAACAACCAAATTCATTATTTTATATATCCTAAGGAAGACATGTCAACAAACATGTGTACGTATGACTTACCGTCTCCATGTCGCGGTGTAGTTTTTTATTCAAACACATATTTATTTTGATAGGTATAATTATCAATATAATTGATGTATATAATAAATATAACATGTTAGGATTAATTATATATGATATTCCATCCAAATAAATATGATTTCACAATCAATATAACGATATATTCGCTCGTGCGTACCTACGGATTACCGTCACCACGAACGTGATGAAATTCATTCACCATTATAACAATTCAAGAATAGTTTTAATTTTATGATTAAAAAATAGTTAAGAACATAATATAAATATGGATATGAATCAAATACATTGTATACCTAACAATCAAGTCTTATGTAACCAATCATATAGAGGAAAATAAATCAGTTAACACCTGAAACAATGATACTACTAAAATATTATTAAAAAATCAATATTATAAGATCATATATTATATCATATTTATGTATTTGGTTTTTTAATAATTTAATAACAATTATTTTACTATTATAAATTATTTTATAATACCCTCGATCAAGGAAATGTAAAAGAAAAGGGTTAATTCTATAATGTATTCATTATCTGAGGTTGTTTATACGTGAGTATCTACTACGATCATTTTATCATCCACATCCATAATTCTTAAAAATGTATTTGAAAACAATTTTACTATTTCCTAGACTATGGGTTAAATTAATTTATACCCTTTTTTACTTTTTATGAGATTTTTATAATGAATTCATTTCATCGTTTTCCAAACAAGGAACTTTATGACCATTTCATCAAAATTTGGGAAATATATTTTTAACTAATACAGCAGGTGTTGCTATTTTCCACCGTTGTAACACATTCAATGCTTCCCATACAAAAATATATGAATATTTTAACCATAATAGTTTTCTATTAAGTTCACATGAATTTTAATTGGTTTCAAATTAAAAAGATATATTTCCCTCAAATTGTTTTGATTTCATCAATGCCAACATCCTTTGATTGATTTTACGCCTGTTTGAAGTTGATTTATTTTGATCCAATCTTCCATACTGTATTGAATTTTTATTATATTTTTGAATTTGGATGTGATATTTTTTTACCATTCATGTTTTATGGTTAATGTATTGACAATTTTTATGCTAGTTTTAATATGAATGTTTATGTTATGTTTCAACTTTTTCATATGTGGAATATATTGGACATAGTAAGTGATGGGTGGAACCTGCTATAGGTCCTCGGTGCATCAGTAGGTCTAATGAGAAAAACTAGTCTCTTTGCTCAAGTAAATGAATATATATTATTGGAAGTCTTGGAACGATGCCTTGAATATGTTATTATGATGTCCGACATTTTAAATTCCAACATTATGAAATTGGTTATTGATATTACATGTGATTATTTTACTAGTAGAATATCCATTAGAATAACTAAATGGAATTATTGGATTTCTCTTTTCCATATTATGATAATTTTTATGTTTAAAATTTTGTGTTTTAGTTTTATACATTTCTTAAATGTTGATGCTTATTTATGAAAGTTTCCACTATATTGTTATCCTTATTGAGAACCTTATCTCACCCCTTTTAATGTTTTATTTTTCCTAGGATTCGAAAAAGATTATTATGATTAACCTTTTGGAATAAGCTAAGGGATATAATATTGTTCAAATGGTACACAATGATTTTTTTTCATGATGTAATGTTAAGCATATGTAAATATCCAACACATCCATTGCTACTAAACCGATTGGTCTTTCAAGACATGATTTCTTGTATCAGGACAATGTTATGTAACACTTCACCAACTCTGGGTAACTAGTGATAGGGTTTTAAAATGTTACCCAATGAATTGGGGATCTATATTGGGCTCACCCGCCCTAGTTTTATCACTAAAATACCAGTATACAAAAACAATTCCCAATAACTATAACGTATTCTTACGACAAAAAACAAACATAATGGAAGGAAAATTTTTCCATATTTCTAAAATATTATATCATTTAAAGATATTGAAATAACAAATGATTTATAAAAACCTTTTTCAATAAAAAACCTAAAATTTCAATATGGTATTCATTTCCATTTTAAAAACATTACGACTTGTTACGAAAGACAAATATAAAATAAATTTCACACCGGTGGAAAAGTTGATGTCACCGCGTACGTTAAAATTAAAAATTCATTTTTTCATTTGTAAAAATGTATATAGAAAAAAATACCATTTAATGAAATGGAATTTTAATGGGGGTTTATACACTATATAAAAGAATTTCGTGTATGAATAATAATATTACTCAATGAAATGTGATTGAAACGATGTCCCAAACCTCATGTCTGATTTGAATCGTTCGTACATTAATCTCATGTATAATAAACTAAAATTAATTTCTAATATCTTCAGAATATTTTTCATGTTTATTATTCCTTTTATATAACTTATTATGTTGTTATAATCATTACATAATTATTTATTTTTGTAACGGTCATTTTATCGATATTTGGTAATGAATCATAAATTAACTTCATATAATTACAAGTTGTCTTGGTGGTAAAAAGTACATTGTTTCCAGAATTATATTCATAATTTAGATATCATATATATAATATATATCCATTATATATATATATAATTATAACAGTACATAAAATTTGGAGGTAAGAAATGAAATGCACCGTTCATGGAGAAGGAAAGCCGATAGTACGCATGAACACTACATTCATTACAATTTCATATTTAATGGAATAAAAACCTAATTATACAATTGTATATTGTGATTCCAGTATAATATAATATATAATTTTATTAACTCCTTCCTTTTTATGTTCCACTTAAGGAATGAACGGGTCATATCACTTTGATGGGGAGGTAGTCCACACTTTCTCAAATGAAATTATCATATTTACCTATTATGGTAACCATAATGGTATGATATAAATGAAAAATAAAGAAGCATAGAGACAATATAAATATTATATATATCACATATATATAAATTTCCATCATTATGGCCGCCATGAGATGGGGTAGGTGATAATTGAATAATCATTATTTCGTTAGGCAATTGTTCATCGTCCACAGAAACAGTATGTTCATATCAATTAGATATATGTGTGTGGATTTCTAGTTACAATCCTCAACATAAATACATCATATTATTTTGGTGATACTTGGGTTTTTATAAATTAATGGAATAAATTGATTTTAGGGGGTTGAAGATGGAAAATAAAAGAAAAGTACTTGGGAGAAGATGTTACCTTTAAATCGAGTAACTCTATTTGGTTTGATAAAAATGGATTCCTTGAATGGATTTATGCCTAGGTGTAGGATTATTAGAGAAAGACAGGGTTGTTGGTTGAATCCTGGACCATAGTATGTATGTGCCTTGGGGCATGATAGGTGTGTGTATTGGGTTAGATGTGGTGGCCTTTAATAAAATGGAGGAGCAGAACATTAGGAATGATTGAATGTATTAATTTATTATAAAATGGTTTTTAATTTAAAAAGGATCATCCCAAGTTTAATTCAATTATAAGGTGCATATAAGTCTAAAATAAATAATTCAATAATAATTTTATAGGTTTTGTATTGTTTTTAACCCTTATTGTTTTAATTTAACCATTTGTTACTTTTATCATTTTTCACATATTTAAAACTTTTAGAAAAAAATAGTTACCAAAACAAGAAAAATGTCAAATTAAAGAGTCAATAATACAATTTTAGACTTATTATAACTATTTGGACGAATCTTAGATTTTTTTTATATTTATATCATTTAATAGAATTTTTTATATTTTAAAATATGAATTATGTCAATTTTGACACTATTCAAATCATTACATTTTAATAACTCCAACCCAACATGATTCATTAAAAAAAATCATTAGTACAAATATAACAAGTCATACTAATCTATAGAATTCTTGTATGGAATAAAATGTTTCAAAATTAATTTATTTTAAGACTTATAATATTATTTATTTGAATTCATTATTAATTCAAAACTTACTGCATTACCATTGTGTCATAATTAAATGCACATATTTAATATATAAAAATTTAAATAAAATTCAATGATTTAAGAAATATTTTTAGATTTCTATTGAATATTTATAGAAAATTATATAACTTAAATAACCACATAAAATGTTTTTACTAAATGATTTGTGTTTATGATATATTTTTCGTAACATTAAATTAAAATTAATTAAATGTCATTTTCACACACAAGTTGCTCCATGGGGTCCCAAAATCGACCCAAGGTTTCCCATTGTATGAAATCTATCATCCAATATGTTTAGGAAATGTGTTAGGGTAATTTAATATTATTATAATATAATATTTTACCCTTATTTAGCAGATCTACCCTTTAATAATGGTAAATAAAATATTGACCGAAGTTACTATTCATAATGTATAAAAATAAAAGATAACAATTTACACAATTTGGAACTCCTGATTCCAAATATGGAATCCTATTTTCCAAATTCAAAACACATATATTTCATAAAGTAATTTATAAGTAATTTTATTTTTCAAAAAAAGATTGTTTTTATGAAATAATAACTATCACAAAATTGACACTTGTTTATGTCCAATTTCAATGTGAAATTACTTCCAATGACAAAAATTAGATTAAATAGTAAAAATATAATATAATTAAACATAAAAAAAATAAAAAGATAATCTTACAATATTAATTTGTTTTCTTAAAAGGAAGTTATGAATTAAAATGAAATATTTTTCACTATTAATTAAAAATTGAACTTTATCCAAAAAATACCAAAATTTCATCCAAAGTAAATTTTGATTTCCCGAATCTAAATAAGAAGCATGTTTTGTAAAAATGGACATATAAAAGTGAAAAAAAACTTGATTTAAAATGGATTTCCATCAAACAGTGAAAAATTGACCTTTTAATGATTATTAAAGTATTTCATGATTAAAATAAGATTCATTATTATTTTAAGCCTAAAAAATTTAGTGGATTGTCATGACCAATTCCTTGAGGCCTGTGTTGTGACTAACCTATGCCCGCTTTCTATAGGCCACGGGATGTCAACCAGCATAGAAGCAGTATTCCCTAAAACTGGGAAGGCATTTCCTTTAAATCCAGTAAACACACGCAACCATGCACCCAGAAAATTATAGACATGAGTAAGCTGTATAGTAACTATGTGAGTACATTATTCGAAAGGGGACAAAATAGAAGCCCAACTATAAACTACAAGGAAAAAAAGTACAAGTAAACTAGAACAACTCTTTTAAACACCTGCCCAAAACCCTACCAGAAGGGTAGGTATAGCTCTCGAACGATCATCTTTATGGAATTCCTCGTCTAATGTCCACCTCCGAGCTACCTCCAGTTCTATTACCCTCATCCCAATTCAGTGTTTTCGGGTATCTACACAAAACACAACAAGGTGTGGGCATAGCCCATGAAAGGTTGAGTATAACGACACTCAGTAGGGACCCCGAGACCCTCAAGGCCTCACTAAATCCAAACAGATAAACAACAAGGCATGAAATCAAATAAAAATCCTACTTATGTATATTCCCAAACATATAACTCAGTTATCACATATACCCATCTCTATCATGAGGAATGAAAGGGTCCAACTCAAAATCCCAAAGCTCAACTGTTCAACAAAGGATGGATTGCCACAAAGGCAAGTACCACACAGGTACGCCACACAAAAGAATACCACCAAGGTATTAACATAAAAGAAAGTACTACACATGTACAAACTCTTCTGACACTGGGTATAAATTAGGTACAATAGTATATATGATTAATATAACTACTAATTCATCATACTCTGTTTAGAGGCCGACCCACGAAGGATCCTAAATCATCCTCAGACCCACAGAGGATCATAGTACATCATCAGACCCACACAGGATCCTAGTACATCGTCAGTACATTTTCATACCCACATATGATCCTAGTATATCTTCAGCACATCGTCAGACCCACACATGATCCTAGTATATCGTCAGACCCACATAGGATCCTAGTACATCATCAGTACTCTGTCAGACCCAAACATGATCCTAGTACCTCGTCACAGCCCGGTATAGGGTCCCCACACTAAGCTATCTTGTCCCCGGGAGGGTTCTATCCTCAATCCACTAGTCTGTTATCCAACTATGTTGATGTCCAATGAATTTTTATCTCGAAGGACCACCATGAAATTGGGGTCTCAATGCAACAGATGGTGCGTCAATCGAACATGCAGTTTGTAAGTTATTATCCATTTTGTCCCAAGGGTTCGGTTGGATTCATGATTTATCCAACCCAACCATACCCCAACCTTATCCAAATCTCCATTTGGGTATACCAACGTGACCCTCTATCTCCAAGGTGTCTAGAACTGCAGATGGTTCCTCAAACAGGGGCCAAGTGACAAAGTCAAGGCTAAATGTATGGAATGGGTCGAAACCGGTTTGGTTCATGCTTGACCAACGCTGGGTGGCCCGCAATGTGGGGTGGAAGTGGGTTGTCGTGGCGTGTCAAGGTGGTTGTGGGGCGGCGGGGCACTGTTGTGCGGTGGGGCGGTGGGGTGCCGCAGTGTTGCGGGGTGGTCCTGTTGCGGCGTGGTGTCGCGGAGCAGCTGCAGTGCATTGTTCCACCGCTGTTAGCTAGATAACCATCCATCCTCTAGGAATGGCGTGGTCGTGTCCCAAACCTCCACTGGTGGCCGACAGCGAGTCGACCACCCTTCCCTCACCGTCTCGTCATGAGGCCATGGTTCTCTTCTATCAGGCTGTGCGGTCATGTCGTCACCCTCGTCACGGCTGGTCGTGGTGTCGGTCACCATTCTCATGCCCCTCCATTGTCAATTGCCATCCTCCTCCATCGCAATAAACACTCCAATCAAGAATGATGAAAAAGGGATCATGCTGTGTTCATTTGGTCCACATCCTCCGCATTAGTTTTGAAGGAGGTGGATCAAGATAATTAATTTGACGTAAAACATGAAGAATAACAAAAACCCTACAAAATACCCCTCAACATCCTCCCGCAGAGACGAAAGAATATCGGGTCAACCCATTATTCAGTTGACCCATGTTCATCGTATAAATTCAAGATTGGGGAAGAGGAAAACAAAAACTCAAAATGAAATAAACCCTTACATTGTCGTTCTTTGGAGGATGTCATGAGGAAGTAGATGAAGTTGTTGGGGAACGTCAGCATTTGGCGTCTCCACAAGGCGCTTCTAATCCGGGCATGGGGTTGGTTCCTCATTCTTCGAGTCATGGTTCGGGATTGTATATCACTGCCCACCGGAACTAGCTCTGTCCTCCATTTTTCGGGCGTCGTGGCACTTTACCAGAGCTTCTTCAATTGGTGAAGTCGTGCCAATTCCCCCCTCCAAAGCTCCATATAAAAACGAAATGGGGAGGGTAAGTAACGATCATTGAATTTATGAAGGTTTATTTTATAGGAAGCTTCCTAAATTCAAACGACGTTGTTACATAGCATTTGAAAGGTCAATATATTTTATTTACGTTGGCATAATTCAATGGCATAATTTAATTGCTTCAGGTTTTCACAATTTAATTTCACTGTGTCGGCACAATTTATTGGTATAATTAAATGATTTGGGTAGGCATTTTTAAATGGGAAGATGTTCAAGAGACATCTCCCATTAAAGGGGAGATCAAGGGTCGGGTGGTCCCCACCTTTGAATTCAAAAATAAAATAAAAAGTTGGTTTTTATTTTATTTTTATTCCCATGAAAAACATGGAATGTTACTTTCAACCTCGGCCAACTACATTAAGGTGAATGTCTCCTTAAGAGAATATCGACACTGCGAGTTCAACAGTGTCATTTTATTTCAATTCTGAGCAACGGTTCAAAAGATAAAAACTGTTGCTTGACGTTTACTGAATGTACCTGAAAAAAGTTCGAAAAATTATTAACAGGCACTCTTGTGCCATGCCGGTCAAGGTTAGTCCCTTCCCAAGTGAAATACTCCCCAACTAACCCAACATTACTCTCAGATTTCCAATATGAGTAACCTTTTAATGGTTAGGTATTTTACAACAAAATTATTGTCACTTAATTATTTTATTTACGTCCAAAAACTAAATTTCACTGGTGGTCTGTGCTAGCTGAAGTTAGCAACTGCTTAAGTAAAGAATGCCCTCATAAGATCAGGAGTGGTCTCAGATTTTCAATCTGAGCTACCATTTGTGAGATATATGCATTTGAAAAAAAATAATTATTTAATTTATTTATTTATAATTATGCCATTTTTGAGTTTTCTCACAGGACGCCCGAACCGACCCATCTTAAGTCGTGCCTAAGGTAAACCCGCTATTCTGAACGCAATGGTGCCCTTAGATTTCTGATCCAAAAAACTGTTTAAGAGTTATCCCATGTTTTCATGAAAACTTCTTACACAATCTAATTATATCATAACAAAACATCAATGGATCATTCCGAGCCCTCCAGGCCTTGGAATCTTGCACCGTTAGATATCTCGGGCTTAAAATAATTCTATATAATTAAAAACATTCTATAGAAATTCTGGGAATTAAATTCTCCCCACCTTAGGGCTTTGCGTCCTCGAAATCCAAAACAAATTCAAAACAACTAAAAGAGGGTAATGAGCACGAATCTGAGCCTCCTTCTCCCATGTGCTCTCCTAGATCTTCTCATGCTGCTAGCGTATGCAAACTAGAGGAATCGACCTCCCATGAAGGACCCTCTCCTATCGATCCTCAATTTCGACTATAACCTCCATAAACATCACCACATCATCGAAGTCCGCCTCACTATGGATGATGATGTGAGATGGTTCCTACACATATCTCCTCAGCTGGGATATGTGGAAAACATCGTGTACCCTCTTTAATTGCGGTTGAAGAGCCAAGAGGTATGCTACCTCACTTATCCTATCATGTATCAGAAAATGACAGATAAACCTCATTGATAACTTGCCGCCTCGGCCACTTCACCTTTTTCCCCATTGAGGTGAGACTCGCAATAATTTGTGGAACCCCTCTAGGAACACCAAGGGCCTTCATATCCTGACAGTACAATACTTTTTCCATCTTTTGTATGTCTTCACTTGTTGATAAGTGAGACATCATGTTTAAAATTCGTTCACAACTTTCTTCATCCCTGGCCACCAGTACAGACGTTGTAGGGCCTAGTAAATCGTCACCGCACCAGGATGTACCAGCATAGGGGATGTATGAAACTCCCTCAAAACCTCCTCCTAAAGCTCCAATGGTACCATGGTACATCCCTTGAAGAGGACTTCATGCTCCCCACATTTAGAAAATCTATCAGGTGCATGTCCTGTGGATATATGAGCACATCGAGCCTCGCAGTCAATGCCCCGATATTGCAACTCTCTAACGTACTGAAGGAATGGGGGAGTGAAATTCATAGACTAATGTAAATCAGCTTCATATCTATCCATGATAGAAATATACAATGCGAATTGCTGCTCTGACAGATCACTCAGTTTTTTCCGACCAAGCCTCCTACTGAGTGTGGTTAAAATCATGTTCCCCTTCTAAGGAGAAAAGAACATCTCCATGTAATAGTCCCGCAGGAACTATATCCAGCGTCGAGGTCTCAGATTTTGAAATATCGACTGATGCTTATCTATACACAGGAAAGGATCCTCCTTCTTCGTCAAATCTAATAAGTGTGTCGCTACCCTGGAAATGTATGGTCCAAAACTCCGGTAGTATCCATCCAATCCAGAAGTCCCTCTTCCTACAGGGGGGGGGGGGTTCTCCTAGAAAAATCTTTTGAAAAGATGTCCCCATGCTCTGCCACTCCAATTTGGAACTAAAAAATCAAAACATCTGCTACCACGAGGGTAAGTCTGTCCAACTCGAGTGTGATTGGATAGAACCTCTTATTCTTGAGTTTAACATGTGTTTCTTGGGTTTCCTGTTTCACCGAAAAAGGAAAAACCCATTCCAACATTGTAGAGAAACCAGAACCTTTTTTTCCTAATACAATCAATCTGAGTATGAACTGTGGATGTCCAATCCATATCCAAACTAACATTATAATGCCCTGATGCTTCCACCAAGAGGATCCAACTGATACTGTCATCTCAAGAGTCATATCACACCGTCGACGTAAGTGTGATTATCGAGTCTCCTCCCAAAGGTATCTCCAAACGTGAGGGTCATGGAAAGAGTTTAACCAAAAACTCTAGGTCTTGGGAAAGATTCATGGAAGGAAGGAATGATTGGTGCCTATGTATATTGATACGACAGCTGGTTGTAGACACATATCATACCTTGAATCATTCCTAGTGCCCTTGGGCTTCACTCCTAGAGTGCATGCAGCCACTCCCTTTCTCTGTCCTCCACCTCCCTGAGCCTGGTGGGAACCACATAGTGGTGGTGGTTGTGACATGTCAAAATGTACACCACCTCATACTACTATCTTAGCTCTACTTCCACATCTGTATCCCTAAAGATTCATCTATCCTTAAAACTTCATCTTCCTGAAACATTTTACACTGCAAATTCATTGAGATAAGCAACAGTTTTCTACTTTCCCACTACTAACATTCACTGGCTACATCCACTCAACAAAAGAACAATTGACCACAAAAGTTCTCTCCTACACCATAACATTAGTAGGAATGCATAGAGTAATAGTGCTGGATTGGATGTCCCTAAACACACCTCACTCAGTGGTCTAAGCCTGGAAGCACTTGCCATAGTATTTTCATCTAGTACCTGATATGGTCGTCATGCCTTAATGAATACTAAGATACCATCAGGTAATCATACAAAATATGTATAAGCTCTATGGAACTGTCATTCACCTCCTCAAGCCTGTCCTGAACCGCCTATGGGTCCAGATCACCTCATAAAATGAGGGGCATCTGATGCTGAAACACGTGTAAGGCACTAAGCCTACATGTGTCCTATAGAGGGGACATTAGTCGTAATTGATGACCAACTGGTTGAGATATAGGTGGCGCACTACCTGAAGGTACCAACATGGGAAACATTACATGTACCTAAGCCTCATCACAATGAATACCATCATAATGTTCACTCACTAGAAAATACTAGTAGCTAAGATCACCATCGGCTTTACTGGTGTCTCAACTATGTGGAAAACTCTAGCAACTGCCTCCAGCCGGCCCTCAACTGTGTGGGAATCTGCCTTGCCTCAAAACCTCATAGGCCACTGTTGCTGGAACTCGTGAAATGCGCATAATCAGGGTGCATCGCCTGCTAGTGAAAATGGTGGTAACTGCCTCCAAATAGGTGGTGGTGATGTAGGTACACCACATGAAGGTACCAACATTGTACTATGACCCTACACTAGAGTCCCGTCGCTCGATGGGCCGTCATCGAGTTCTCTATCGGTAATCCTAACTGGTTGTCTACAGAGAGGCATCCAGATAAAGAATTGGTGTGCCGCGGTCATTACGTTATACCTGGTGAGATGACTCAAGAAAACACAAGTTTACTTTTCAAAACACACACTCATTCATTGTTTTCATGCACTTAGTCAGAAATCAGAAGTCAGGGTCTAGTTTTATGGATACATCGGCCGCCACACCAACACTAGATTCCCTAAACTGATAACCACACTCACTACACTTAAAACTATTTCTGTTAAATAGATCAGAGTCTAATGTGTTATAGTATAAATGACTCCTCTAATAAAAATTTTTAATGACTCATCCCCTGAGTCTCGTGTCATGACTACACAATGCTCGCCTTCCATAGGCCATGGGCTGGATACTAGCACCAAACACATATTACCTAAAACTATGAAGGCATAGCCCTTAAATCTTGTAAAAACATACAACCAAGCACCC
The DNA here is from genome assembly GCA_963277665.1 of Viscum album. Lineage (NCBI taxonomy): Eukaryota > Viridiplantae > Streptophyta > Magnoliopsida > Santalales > Viscaceae > Viscum > Viscum album. Next base: position 805,893,694 of record OY728148.1, read on the forward strand.
ATTAAATTATGAACAGGAGTAAAATGTATATTAAAACTGTGAGTTTAGTAAGAAAAAGGGGCCAAAATAAAACCCCAAATATAAAGTACAAGAAAATAGAAAACAAAAAAGTAAACTAGAACCACTCCTGTGAATTCCCCCATGGATCCCAGCTAAAGGGTTGGTACAACTATTGAATGGTCATCTCTGTGGCAGGACTCATCTAATTTTCACATTCGAGGTACATCCAGTTCTTGTACCCTCATCCTCAGTCAGCGATGTTCGTCGTCTGCACCAAACACAACAAGGTGCAGTCATAGAAAATGTAGGGGTGAGTATAACAATACACAATAGGGACCCCGAGACCATCAGGGTCTCAAAAATTCCTCAAAGGATAATCCACAAATCATTAAATCAACTTAAAACCATAATTTGATATATGGCCATACATATACCTACGTTATCAAGTATACCCATCTCTATCATGAGAAAACACATGGTCCAACTCAAAAGCCCATAACTCAACTATCCCACAAAGGAAGGAATGACACTAAGGAAAGTACCACATAGGTATGCCACACAGAATAATACCACAGGGTATTATCACAAAGGAAAGTACCACACAGGTATAGACATAGCTCACAAAAGTTATAAATAAGGTACAATAGCAGAGATGATTAGAAGTAATTACTAATTCATCTTACACTATTAAGAGGCATAGCCATGAAGGATTATAAATCTTTATCAGACCCACAGTGAATTTTAGCACATCGTCAGACCCACACAAGATCCTATTACCTCGTCAGACCCACACATGATCCTAGTACATCGTTCATACATCATCAGTCCCACAAATGAACATAGTACATCGTTAGTACATTGCGAGACCCACACATGATCCATGTACATCGTCAGTACGTTTTCAGACCCAAACAAATTCCTATTACATCGTCAGTACTTTGTTAGACCCACACATGATCTTAGTACCTCATCACAACCAGCTACATTGTTCCCGCACTAAGCTCACTTGTCTCCAGGAGGGTCCGCTTATCAAGCCACTGGTCGATACTCCAACTACTACGACGTTCCAAAAAGAATCATCTCAATGGAAAACCATGTGATAGGGGTCTCAATTAAATATGTGGTGCGTCAATCAGACGTCCGGTATGTAATTTGTTAGCATTTTAGTTTTGAGGGCCTAGTTAGATTTGTGCTCAATCTGACCACATTGTACCCCAACATTATCCAAATCGCTAGTTGGGTATACCAAATGGACTCACTTGATCAAAGGTTTTCAGTGTCATAGATGGTTATAAAATAGATATATGGTGCCAATTTTATGGCCAAAAGTATGGAATGGGTCGAAAATGGTCCGGGTCTGGATCGGCCCGCGTTGGGCAGCCAGCGGTGCGGGATGACTGCGGGGTGCCACAGTGCGGCTGGGTGGCTGCTGAGCGGCGGGGTGGCTGGGTGTCGTGGTGCGGCGGGGCAGCCATGGGGCATCAGGGATCCATGGTGTGGTGGGGAGGTCATGTTGCGGTGGGGTGCCATGGTGCGGCGGGGAGGTCGTGGTGTAGTGGGGTGCTGCGGGGCGGTGGGGTGTCACAGGGCAGCAGTGCGGCCACGGGGCGTCGTTTCGCCACGGCTCGCCGGATGGCCCACCGTCCTCTCCACGTAGTGCGGTCACACACCGCACATTTGCCTCTTGCCGTTATCGAGGTAGCTACCCTTCCCTCACCACCGTGGCACGAGGACATGGTTCATTTCTGTCGGGCGGCGCGGTCGTGCTGTCGCCTTCGTCACGGCCGACCGTGGTGTCAGTCGCCGTTCTTGTGCCCCTCCGATGTCAGTTTCAATCCTCCTCCATCACGATGGACACACCAATCATGAAGGATGACGAAGAGATTGTGATGTGTTTGTTTGGCCCACTTCCTCCACATTAGTTTGGTAGTAGGCAGATAAATATGATTAATTCCACATAAAACACAAAGAATAAAAAAACCCCTACAAGATACCCCAAAACATCCTCCCTAAAATATGACTGAATCATGGGGAAACCCATTAGTTGGTTGACCTTTGTTCTTTGTATAAATTCTAGAACAGGGATGTGGAAGTCAATAACCTACAACAAAATAACCCCCTACCTTGTTGTTCATTGGAGGATGTCACGAGGTAGAGGACGAAGTCATTGGAGAAGGTCAGCATTTGGCGTCTCCACATGGCACTTCTGATCGGAGCTCGAGGATGGTTCCTCATTATTCGATTCCTGGTTTGGGGTTTCTCGTCACCACTCACCAAAATCTGCTCCGTCCTCCATGTGTTGGGCGTCATGACAATTTACCAGAGCTTCGTCGCTTGGTGAAGTCGTGCCAATTCCTCCCCCCATGCTCCGTAAAAAATTGAGAAGGGGAGGGTATGTAACAATCGTGGAATTTATGAAGGTTCCTTTAATAAGAACAATCCTTAATTCCAACGACAATGTTACATAGCATTTAAATGTTCAAGGAAATTAATTTATGTGGGCGCAATTAAATGGCACAATATAAGTGCATTTTTTTATAAAAATTTAAATGTATTACATTTGGAAATTTGACTTGAATAATTAAATGAGTTGGGTTGACATTATTAAATTGGAGGAAGTCCAAGAGTTATCTCCCATTAAGTGGGAGTTTAAGGGTCAGGTGGTCCCCTCTTTTGAAATAAAAATAAAATAAAAAGGTGTTCTTTGTTTTATTTTTATTCCCACAAAAAACACAAAAACATACTTTCACCCTTAGCCAACTGTGATCGAGGTGAAAGTACATTAATAGAATACCAACACTAATAGTTCAAAGATGTCCTTATATTTCAATTCTGATCACCACTTCAAAATTTAAAAATGTTGCATACACGTTTACTGAATGTACCCGGAAAGAAGTTTGGAAAATTATTAACAGTCACTCTCGGCCAACACTGGTCGATGTTAGGCTTTGATCAACTGAAAAATACCCCATCAAACCAAAGGGTTCTCTCGGATTTCCAATGTGAGGTACCATTTAAATATAATGAATTTTACAGTAAAATAGTTGTCACTTAATTATTTTATTTACGGAAGAAAATGACCATTTATTGGTGGCATGGACCTGTCAAAGTTGGTATCTTCTTAACTAAAGCATGCCCTCATATGTTCAGCGTTGGTCTCATATTTTCAATCTAAGCTACTGTTTGTGAGTTATAATCATTTTAAAAATAATAATAATTTATTTAATTATTTTATTTATGATTACACCATTTTTGGGTTTTCTCATAGGAGGCCCACGCCGACCCACCTTAAGTTGCGCCTAGGGTAATACCGCCATTATGAACGTAACGGTGCACTCAGATTTCTGATCTGGGCAAGCATTTAAGAGTTATCCTACTTTTTTTGGAAAACTACTTATCCGATATAATTAAAGAATAAAAAAACACGGAAGGATCATTCTGGGCACACCAGGCCTTGGAATCACGCACCTTCTGGTTTCATGGTCTCGAAATAATTCTATATTTATAAGAAATTATACAAAAATTCTAGGAAATTTCATGGATAAAGGTAAAAACATTAAACAAACATTTTTAATCATATTGTAGTTAGATCATTTCATTCCCACCAATACAATGTCTAGGTGTGACTACCATTTAATATAATAATATTACTATGTTTTTTTGGTATAACTCCAAGTTTTGTGAAACCTATGATTTCAAAGAAATATCTTATTATGTGTTGAGTATGCTATAATACATATAATCCCCTTGAATGTAAAATTAATATTTAATTCGCAATTATTAATATATAAGAAAATGTCTAATTCTTTATTTACCTCGGATGTTACATATTTCCCCCTGTCGAAAATTGTGTCCTTGCCATTTTAAAATTGTGCATAAAGACATCATTAAGTATCCCACATCAGAAAAAGTGTCATGAAATATATTGCTTTAATATAATTAAAGATAAGTACAAAGGTCGCCCGGGAAAACATATACTAGCATTTCATATAGGAGAACATGAATACGAAAGATAAACTAACTATCAAGTTTAGACTGAGAGTGATAAAAAACATAATTAGGATAACGTTAACAATAAGAAAAACAAAAACTTGTGATAGGTTAAACAATAATTGGTTTACAAGTTGGAAATTTAATAGGACAACATTTGGGTTTTTATGTTCCTTTTCATAATTTTAGAGAATTTATTTATGAGATTGACTAATTATAAAAGGAAATTTATATACTTTTCATGTTGATTTTCACCTTTTAATAAGTTTCTACCAAAAAATCACACCTCCCATTACATGTAATTTTATGTCAAATTAAAGATTCCTTTTTCCATGTCATTTTCATTATTTATGACCTTAATTACCACATCTATTACATCTCCCCGTCCCTTCGAATCATTTTCCTAGTTGTTTCTATACACATTCTAGACACATAGGTTTTTAAAGATACTTACCATTATGGTTTTTACCAGAACTCCAATTGGGATTCATTTCTCACAAATATGATGACTTATGAAAATCACCATGGATCATGTGGTCAATCATGACTCCAGATAGATGTTTGAGAATAACTGAAAGGGTTCCCAATACATCCCTCGTTTACATTGGCTTCTTATTCCGAAATCATTACTGTTTTCTTCACACATATTGTTACTTTTGTTCTTGATAGATCAATCCATTTACTAATACAAAAATGTCAGTGTGATTATAAAAGTAAAATCATCATATAACGTCTTATGAGGAGGGTAAAAACTATGATATAGTTATTCATGTTATCTAGTACCCATTCTATTTATCTTAAATAAATACGACTCTTTCTAATATTCTAACCATTATAGGTAGGTCAATTATGTTTAAATAACACCCTAACCTCAAATGTTATCTAAATTGACCTATGATACCAACTATAAGACCCAAGTCTTAAACATTACATAATATTTAATTAACATAATAATTCATATCGAGGATCTTTCCATGTTTAGAGTTGTATAGAATTATTCCCTAACTATTACATCCATCTCAAAAATTAAAAATTAGACACTTCTACTCTATTTAATATTTTCACAATAATAGAACTCCAAAAATAAAACAAGAGTTATTTTTTTGATATAAGTATTCTTGAATTCATCCTTTCTCTTTCCCTTCCTTATTCCCCATGAAAAAACATTTCAAAAACATGGGATGAGCCGAAAAATATCAGTAAGGGTTATAAAATAAGAAATGAAAACATTAGTCCATCAATACATATAAATCAATGAAAATGTACATCTCAATAATTAACATACCACAAAAAATCATGAGATTTATGAGTAACATTTGGATATCATAAATCAAAAAGGTAACTGGTTGAATCTATAACAAACTTATGTTGTAGCTTTCAAAACTATGTAGGGAGTTACATTTGGAATAACCATCACAATATATTACCTAAATATCTTAAGAGAAACATTAACGTTTAACTCCGTCACATTACCCAATGCATTGGACATCAATATATGGATCACCTGCCCTAGGATTATCATGGAACCACCCCTATACATATACAATTACCATGAACCATAAAATATTCATAACACATAAAAAATATAAAGGAAAGATAAAATTTCAACATTTCAATCACAATATATCATTTCATGATATTGAAATAAAAAATACTTTCTCAAAACCATTTTTGATACCAAAATACATAAAAGGGTATATGGTATTAATTTTTTTTTAAAACATTACGGCTTGTGATGGAATCCAAATATAAAATAATGTACTCAGTGACAGAATGGTCATTTTCACTGCATATGTTAAATAGAAGCATTATATTTTTTTGTTTAGTATAACTATACATAGAAAAAATATTCCCATTGAATGAAATGAAAATTAAAATGTGTTTATAAACTATATAAAATAATGTCAGGTATAAATCAAAATATTCTTCAATGAAATGTGATTGAGATTAAGTCCCTTACCTATGGTCCGACATGACTGATTCATTCATTAATCTAATAAATAATAAACTAAAGATAATTTATAATTTCTTCAGAACCTTTTTCATGTTTATTATTCATTTTATTTCACTTATTACCATGTTATACACATTACATAATCATTTATGTTAGTAACAGTCCTCTTGTCGATATTTGGTACATTAGTCAAAAATGAACTTCTTATAATTTCATGTGGATCATGTGGTCAAAAGATTATTATATCTTGATTGATATTCATTATTTATATATCATATATATCATGTATATCTAGTATATATACATATTTATATGTATTTATAATAGTACATAACCTTTATAAATAATAAATGAAATGCACCATTCATGGAGACGGTAAGCCAAAAGTACTCATGGATTTTACATTCATTTCAATTTTTTATTTAATAGAATTAAAAAATAATGATACATAGGTCTATGATAATTAATGTATAAAATCATTTATAATTTAATTAACTTCATCCTTTATATGTTGCACATTTGTCATGAACGAGTCATATCACTTTGAGGGGATGGTAGTCTGTACTTCGTCAAATGAAATTATAGTATTTACCCATTGTGGAAAACAAAATGTTAAGGCATAAATGAAAAATACACAAGCATAGAGACCATATAAATATAAAATATATCACAAATAAATATAGTACCATCATAATTCCCACCATGAGAGGTGGTTTGAGATAATTGAACAATCATCATTTCATAAGACATTAGTTCACTATCCAGATGAAAAGTATATTTGTATCAATTAGATAGATGTGTGTGGATTTGTAGTTAGAATCCTTTTAATAACAACATCCTAGTGTATTTAATATACTAGTGTTATTAAAAAGGAATGGAATACAGAGAGTGCAAGAGGTTTGAGAAGGAAATTAATAGATAATAATATAAATGATAACACTACCTTTAAATCGGGTAACTCTATTTGGTTTCATCAAAAAGGATTTCTTGAATTTTATTCTTCATAATGGAATGAATATAGAAGGAATAAAGGGGTTTTGAGATCTTCTTGGAGTATATTATTTAGTATCCATGTGTCTTGAGAGGTGTGTGTATTGGGTTAGAGGTGGTGGCCTTTTATAAAAGGGAGGAGGGGCTCTTTTGAATGTTTAAATGTACTATTTTATTATAAAATAATTTTAACATTAAAAAAGTAAAAAACTTATTTAATTATAATATTAGGTGAATATAATTTGAAATAAAATCACCCAATAAAAATTTTATAGGTTTGGTATATGTTTTATTCCTTACATTGTTTATTTAACCCCTTTTACTCTAAACATTTTATAACGTATTTAAAACTTTGAGAATCAAAATAGTTACCAAGAAAGAAATATATCCAATTAAAGAGTCAATAGTAAAATTTTAGACATATGATATCTATTTGGCCAGATCATACATTTTTTTAAATTTTATAATATTTAATAAACTATTTTATATTTTAAAATATGAATTATGTTAATTTTTGACACTATTCATATCATGACTTTTTTAAAAATACCATCCAACATGATTTGTTCAAAAACATTAATTACATTAATTATAACAAGTACAATGAATCTATAAAATTTGTTTATGGAATAATAAATTTCGTAAAAAATTTATTTTAATATTTATAATATCATCTGTCTGAATCGTTCATTAATGAAGCAAATATTGTATCACCATTGTGTCATAATTAAATTTAGTTATTTAGCTTGTAAAAATTATAAAAAAATATAATGATTTAGAAAATATTATTTGATTTATAATTAATATTTATAGTTGAAAATATAAATTATCTTACATCATATAAATACTATTTTACTATAATATATATGTTTGTGTTATATTTTCATTGACATTAAATTAAAAGTAATTGAATGCCATTTTCACACACAACTATATGTAGGGTGTCCCAAAATCGACCCATGGATGCCCATGGTCGGACATATATCGTCCAATATGGTAGGATAATGTGTTAGGATAATTTAATATTAGTATAATATTATTTTCTTACCATTTTTAATAGATTTTCCTTTTAACCATGGTAAACAAAATATTTTTAAAGTAACTATTCATAATTTCTAAAAGTAAAATATATTTATTTACAAAACATAGAACTCCTGAATCCCAATATAGAATAAATTTTTATATGTTTGAAACACCCATGTTTCATAATGTAATTTAAAATTAATTCCCTTTTTCAAAACAAAAAAAGTGTGTTTTTAAAAAATTACAACTTCGAAATGATTGACACTTGTTTACATCAAATTTCAAAGTTAAATTATTTCAAATTGCCAAAATTGGAATAAATGGTAAAAATATAATCTGATTACACATTAAAAATAGATAATTTATCAATATAAATAAATTATATTAAATCGCAGTTTTGAATGAAATTGCATTAATTTTCCCAATTTATTAAAAAGTGAACATTATCAGAAAAATACCAAAATTTCATCCAATGTAAATTTTGATGTCCCGATTCTAAATAAGAAATTTATTTTGTCAAATGTAACATATAAATGAAAAACAAACTATATTTAAAAGGGTTCTCAATCAAAAGGTGGTAGATAGACCATTTAAAAAATATTGGAGTATTTCATGCTTAAAATTGGATTAATTATTTTTTTAATCCTCTAAAATTTATTGGATAAAAGTAAAAACATTTTAAAAACATGGGAAATAATATTTTGCGTAGATCTATTCATTCCTAAAAAATACAATGGAAAGGAATTAAATACCATTTAAAATATTCATAATTATATATTATTTTTTGGTATAACTCAAACTTGTGTGCAACATAAGATTTCAAAGAAACTCATTAATCTGTGTTGATTATGATATCAAACATATAATCCCCTTATAGTGAAATTCATATTTAATTCAAAAATATTAATAAATATTAAAATTTCATATTCTTTATTTTACAGGGATGTTAGAGACAGTGTATCCTACTCGGGAGGTGTAACCACCCATGGTGTGCCCTAATATGTTTTGGAATTGTTTCTTGAAATCAAAGGAAATAATTTTCTACATTAATGTGTATGCCATAATTTTTGTCTTATAGAAATATTATGCTCTCATGACTCATTTCATTTTTTATTCATGTTCTATGAACATCCATTATTTTTTTAATGACTCAAGATTTTGATCTTTTACATGAAGGGTATGATTTTCGTATGCTATTATCACATTATCATTTGCTTATAAATATATTATGTTTACTTATTTTCATTATTTGGCCTTACTAAGCATATGAGCTCACCCATTCTAATGTTTCTTCTCGCCATGTTTTTGAGAATTGTTTTACGTAGGGTATGTATTTGTAGATTACTAAATTTAGATATCATTTTTTGAAAAAAAAACGATTATATTTCACTGGATAAGAATATTTTGTACCTTTTATCCACTAATAATGAACAATTATTGTAATTATCAGTGTTTTTCAGTAATATATTGAATATTCATCTATAATGATGTAATTTCTATGTGTGAAAATATTGGGTGTCTATAGTCTATTTCAAATAACTTTTTTAGTTAACCATTGGATAATTGGATGATAAAAATTTTTGAGACACCTGGGGATATTTATAATGATATTTATAGGGATATTACTTAGGATAAGTCTTGGGATGAGTCTATGTACAGAAAAATATCATTTAATTTTGAAAAGGGTAGAAAAATTGATTTATATGAAATCATATCTATGTCTAAATACTATATGTGGATTTGGATCTGGAACATAGGTACCTAGGGGTATAATATCAAAAAGAGCACATTTAGAAAGTCCAAATCAATTAAAGGTGCATAAAAATTGTCCTTACCACACACCTTCTTTGACACTCCCGGGGGAAATGATTTGTAAATTCACACCCTATTTAGTAACCAGTGTGAACTATTTAAATATATTATGATTATGAATGAAAATGTATAAAACTAAAGTTTCATAGATTAAAAATAATGTGAAATGGGTTAGATATCTTATAAGTAATTTTCATGATTATTTGGTTTCCCATTAGGATTTGCAATGCTCACACTATGCTTTTTGGTTTTAGTCAATGGTGTTAACTCGGAGGAATTTATTATCATTAAATTTGACAAGATATTTTATGATTATAAACCAAATGGGATAATTATTTGAGTGAATGATATTATGGTTAGGCCTAATACGTTATGACAGATCATGATGAACAATTTTCTCCTTTAACAAAATATATCACTCACTAATGATAATAATGACAGAGTTCCCTAAGAGTTCTAGTAATGGATACCATGGGGTATAAAGATTATCTTTCCCATATGTTGAGAATGTGGGAAGAATAAATCAAGGTAATGTATCATAGTTCAAGAATATGTTTTCGGTGTAGAAAATAAGGACAGAAATAAAGTAACATCCAATGAAAAAAATGTAAATTTTTGTTTCAAAAACATATGAGAATAGTTCTATCCATAATGAAGAATTGAATTTTGAATGCTTTAAATGTGAAAGTCATTGGTATTATGAAAATCTATTCCCTAAGGGGATTCTCGTAATTTTTTTAAAGGATTTATGAGTAATGGTTTTGTTTTTAATGATAAAGAGAATATGAATGACATATACAAGGAAAAATGTATTACAAAATAAGATGATGAATCCTAGCTAAAATATTGAGAAATAAGTGAGATGAATAAAGTATTAACGTATTCAAATGTAATTATTATGTTATATGAATTAGTAATCATATATGTGTTGCTTAGTAAATGTGTATCATGATGTATTAATAAGAATTTGTTGAATGGTGTGGCGACATATAAAATTGATTTAATGGTAATGTGATATTTAATATAAAACATATAATTAATGGAAATATAACACATAATATGTTAATAGCGTTGTGATAATGATGTTGGGATAATGATATGAATTTTATTGTAAAAGAAAATTATATTCTTCTAATTACATTGGAATAGATTAAGGATTAGTTGAAAAATGGGTTTATGATCTCATTGAGGGAGTTTTAAAAATATATGGATTTAAGGTACATATCTAATAATTTTTGTTTTATATATGGAATAAGGAAGCATGTATGTTTTGAATAACATTTTGTGGTAATTCTGGTTATTACCATATTTTATGAAAATATATGATGAAGGTATTCACATGTTTGGTATGTGACAATCAAGAGATACTTCATAATATATAGTGGATCAACGATAAGATAATTATGATAAATTTAGTGACCTTATTTCTATAGTTTTGATATGAATATTTTATTACTGCTCATAAGAATTACCATTTATTGAATGGTTTATGTTGAACATTGGATGAGGTTTTATAAAATAATATATTGCATCACGACATGAAGATTTATCCATATTGGATAACCAGTATAATCATTTTTTAACTAATGATTGAATGAATGAATTATACTTATTTTATGGATTATATGTATTAATTATTATGTGAAAATTAAACTCTTATAGTATGTGATGATATAGAAATTGATTAATGCACAACCAATGGGTGACATTGTGCATATGAAATTGAATGAAATCAAATTACTATATCATATCATTTAAATTATTTAACATTAGTAAATGGATCCTAAATATAAAATTGTATACTATTATGAAATTTTTTTATAATATTAATTAAAATTTTCATTCCAATTTTGTTTATGATCTTTTGGTCATCAACATTATCCAAACATTGTTTTATAGCACACTCTATCAAGATTTGGGGGTTAGTTTTCTCTTATATAACAATATTTTCAATTCTTGTATATATTCTCCTATTTGAAGAAATATTATGTTTTATTATATATGTCTTACACAAATAACTTTATATTTTTTAATATAAATTTTTATTGACCATTTTGATGATTTCGGTATCAATTAAGGAATTTCCTAATCACAAAACTTCGATGAACATAATGCATTTAGAGGGATAAATTCATTTTATGGGATGGAGAATGTAACACCAATGATTTCTTTAAAAATTAACTTTATCTTTTCTATATTTAACATTACACAGAAATATAATTATAGATTTCATTATTGAAATATTTATTTTAATTTCGGTTACATGTAATAACAATGATCTTGGAAAGTGAGTAAGACACACAAAAATGAGATTTAGTTAACAATGAAATAATAATATTTCAAAAAAATTTATTATAAGATAGTCATTAAATACAAATGAATGAATATTAGTAACAATTATATGAAATATAATAATAAATTTCTCAATCAATAAAAATTTAATTATAAAATCATCATAAATATTCCATTAATTTTTATTAAAGTAATTATATTCATCAAAATTGTGTTTTCTTGGTAAATGATTTTATTTGATTTTTATAAATACGTAATATAATTTGTTTATAGGGATTTTATACATGTTATTTGATAAAATTACTTAATTCTTGAAACCATAATATACATATTTAATTATGATGAAATTATGTGATATTGTTGAGAATTTTTTTTTCATTAAATTGTGAAAAATAAAAAACTTTTTAAAAAGATCATTTATTTTTAATAAAAGATTTAATTTAAATTCAAATTTATGTTTTAAAAGGATCATTTATTTTTTAAAAATATCGTTTATTTTTCAATTTTCTTATGATTGATATTTATTTTTCACTTAATTAATTTTGAAAAAAAAATTTATTGGAATTTTCTCTATGTTTATTTTTAGGTGTAAAAAGGGGAATTTTATGATTTTTTTAAATGAATAGTTCTATTTCGTTTTAAATAATTATAATAATCCATAACGAGGAATTTTTTGAAATAAAAATATATTTTTTAAATAAAACAAATTTAATTGTGATTCATACAATGATTATTATTAGACACCCAGTTAAAATAAAAAAATATTGTTCTTTAAAAATTTAAACTTTTTGAAAATATATTTTTTCATTGGATTAGAGGGATTTTTAAATTAATTTTTACAAATTTTGGTAAATGTATTTTAAAAAATGAAACTAAATATTTAAATAATAATTTCAATATTATTTTTCATTGAATTTTTGAGGATTTTTTGAGAAGAATATATTTTTGATGAATATGAGAAAATAAAGAATTTTAATTGAGAATGACCTTTTCATTAAATTTTTTTTAAAAATAATTTTATTTTAAATTGGTTTTAATGTATTATTAGTAAAATTATATATATATATATATATATTAATGAAAAAAATGTCATTTGAATAATTTATATATTTATTATTAATAAAACATTAGAAACTTTTGAACATTTCTTCTGTGAAAAATCACATTTCTATCGCATCTATGAGATTAAATTTAAACTATATTTTTCCACATTAGTTAATGTTTTTTTAAAAAAATATTAAATATTTTGAATCATAATTATTTATATTATCTGAAAATTTAAATATAATTTTTTAACCAAGTTAATAGATAATGGAATATAAAATCATTTACCAATGTCATGGTAAAAATGGGTTTATCGGGGGTGAAACAAAAAAGATAAGTGTCAAAAAAACAAAAACAAAATTGAAAAAATGAATTTATGGTAATATATATACAATTTGAATTATAAGGATTGATTATATCCCATTTGGACCATTTTTACATGTTAAAAACATGGAACTACTTAATTTTTTTGGAAAATAACAATTATGGACTCTCCACCAATTATTAAAGGCCACATTATCTCCTATTTTCATCAGACCTTTAAACCCTTATGGCTAATCCAATACCTTCTCAAATAACATCACAAATTCACAAATATCATCCTTATAATCTTATTATGGGTATAAATTAATCCTAATATTGCTTTCAGTGCACACTTAAAGAGTTTACACATAAAATATGTAACATTATTCAACAACATTTTTTATTTTTTTCCTAAAAATATTTAAATTATAAGTAAACCATGCTAATATAATAACCATAGTATCATTAATATAAATATATATTTTTAGGTTAAGGTCATAACCGATAATTATATCTACATCCATCAAATAAGTTATGAAATAATCATTCATGCGTACGGAGGACAACAATCTTGTGAACCAATGTCATTATTTTTTACATTTCCACCCCGCATAGTTGGTTATTATAACAAACTAGTTTTTTTTACTTTAATATTATAATATGGTTTCTTCCTTTAATGTATCATGGTTCATGGGTGTTTCAGATTAAAATTTGGATTTTCAATATGATTTTCCTTTGTTTCGTGTTTAAGGGGAAACTGTGCGAGTCATTTGGTGTTCCAGGATGATTGTGCATGGATTGAGCACGATCAATCCTAAATGTGTGAGAATCATGCATATGGTTCTTAAATTTTTTATATAACCAACCCAAAAGGTTGGTTTATGGTTTCCCAAAACATAAAAACAAACTTCTCCGGAGTCCTGTGAGTCTAGTGAGCGATGCAAAGTTGGTGCACGTGTTGGGTAACCATGTGTCTTAACCATCTGCAGTGTTTAGATTTTCTAAAATATTTTTTCACATTGTTTAAGATCTCATATTTTAACCCTAAAATAAACATCCATCTCCTAACATTGATCAATTCCCCCAAAATATTCTGAATTACTATTCATCATGCCTCCCCTCTTATTCAAAGGGTGAAATCCATTGATTTTATTGTGTTTTGGATGTGATTTATGAATGTAATCGTATCCTTTCATATCCCACCTTCTCATTCCATCATTTTCATTATATATCCTCTTTCACCTTAGTAATATTGGTATTTATTTCATGGTTATTTGGTTCTAATTGGGTGTTTATATCATGTTAGGATTCTTCTTGGGTGTTCTACCTTCATTGGTAACTTGTCTAGTTTTACTGGGATTCCATCATCAAAGGACATTGAGTTTGAGGTTGGTTCCCATTTTCATATGAAATTTAAATTATAGATATATTTCTTTCTTTCCAATAATAATATATTTTTATAATAATTACTAATGTAAAATTCATTGAATAATAATTTGATATTAAATGAAGTGAATATCTACTTTTATTAAATTATATGAGATTTTTTTAAGAAACATCACACAACAAGTGGGCAACAAATAAGTGTTTAGAAATTATTAAATATTTTGTGGTTTATGAAATATTATTTTGGATTTTTGAATGTTTTATATTCCTTAATTGGTGATTTGGGTATCTCAAATGAAATTGTAAATGGATTTTTTTCATAAGTGGTGTCTCAATTACCTTTTCCAATGGTTCTTTATTCGAATTATACATGAGGCTCAGTGTATAATTTCACAAAAAGGTTCTCTTTGGAAAAATATAGCTGGGATGAATCTCCTTTATTGATGATTGTTAATGGGAATGGGGGGTCCACATCATGGGGCTTCCTAGGTGACATGATGGTTGGAATGAAAGGGAATCATCCCATGGGGTGATTTGGGGGTGATTCTTGGTTGTGTGGGTTGTGTAATGGATCATGTTATATATATATATATATATTTGGTTGATTGAAATTACTTGAATTATGTCAACATTAGATACGACATGGGAAAAAGAATATCTAGTAGAATATCAAAGAACACTTATTACACTAGTTTTGAATTGTGGTCGTATGGTGTACCCACAGTTTTCATACACTCTGTTTTGTGGAATTTTCCCATCAGTTAGTCTATATAGGGTATGAGTATGCATTGGGGATATTTAATTACATGAGGCACATGGAATGGATTGACCAGGTCTAGTATGTTCTTGAATTTACCCTAATTTAATAATTATTCTAATGTTCTTCAACACATATTTATCTATAACAGATACATTGGGCACCTTATCAAGATTCTTTGCTTGAGTATTACTTCTCATTCATCAATATGGGTTTTCTCAATTTTAATTTCCTTGGTGATGTTTATCCATTGAAATGAACTTTTTTGGTGTTCTTAAAAATTAACATGATTTTTTTTGAAATATTACTAACACTTCGCTTTTATCTCCCATTTCTCCATTCTTTTTAAAATTCTCAACTCTCCCTTTTTATGAAAAATATATTTTAAATAATGGGTGATATTAACTACCAGTTATTTTAAGAATAAATATATTAAAAAGACATTTTATATGTTGTATTTAAAAAAAACAGTAAATAAAAATTTTATAGAATCATAAGGAATAGGAATTGCATTATATAGTCATGCCAACTAAGTTTTAATACTCTCTCTTATACGTCATTCTTTTTTTTGGCCTTGTTTGGAGGTTTCAGATTGGTTTTGATCTTTATGATGTGGGGTTTGGTTTTGGGATAAGAGAGTGACCCATACTGTTACATGGAGATTTAGTGGTTGTGAGTTTCAGTTATGTTTTATTTATAGTTTTGACAATTTTTTCTGATAGGTTTTTTTATTTATTTTAGGATATTTATTTGTATCTGTTATTTTAATTTATTCATATTTGATGAAATCATTACCATTGACTCACATTGAATCTCTTGGTTCTTGCTACCTCCTTGGTGCATTTGGGAATCCGTCTTGGTTATGCCATTACACTAATCTAGTGATTGGTTTGGGGTCATCCTAGTTTAGATCATGAAAAATATTGTATTAGATAAGGTATTTTAGAGGACCTAGATTTTAGAGTATCATTAGTTATCTGGGTTTTCAATGTAGATGGATTAGGACTATTGAATCATGGGGTATAGGTATGAGGGAATTTTTGGAAAAAAATTTATATTTCAAACATTGGGTTATCATGGGATGTTGGGTTTTTAGTTTTGTCTTTTGATTTCAGTAACCATTTGGGGACCAAAATGGGAGTTGGTACAACAGCTTAGGGTGAGATCACATGGATTAGTAATTCAATTGGATCCTAGGGACATGGTACCAAATTATTATTTTTAGTAGTGGTGTGACAAGAATATATCCAATTCACTCATTGTCACTATCCCCTCTATCTTTCCACTTTATAATTTTAATTGTTTTTTTAAAACCTAGTTTTGGATTGTAAAACCAGATTTAAAATGAGGATATTTTGATATTTATTAATGATGTGTGAGTTTCTTGATTTATTTGAATAATGTATTTGATAATGTAATTAAATTCTAATTTATATTTTTCATGAAGTGTTTTTTAAAAATGGTTTCATTCTTCAATTCCTATTTTAAAAAAAATTAATATTTTAAAGGTATTTTTAAAACATTTTTTATAATGAGAAAGTTTTTTAAAAAAAAGCGGGAATTGATATTTTTTATCAAATTTAAAGGATTTTTATGAAATGGAATGGATTAGAGTGTGGTGTTCAAAAGAGTTTTTTGAAATGGTGGTTAGTGATATTTTCAATAAACATTTTCTGGAACATGGTGGTTGGTTTCTTTTTGTGTCTCATGATTATTTCTGGAGATTACATGATGGTGATTTGGTTGGGATTATGTTTTTGGTTATATTGATATTTAGAGTATTCCCCCAATAAATATTTGATGAATATTAGAGGTGAATCTACATGTGGTTAACTATTTGCAGACCCTCTTGTGGATCAATCTAAATACCTTCTACATGTGATTCAAATGTTGAACCCTCGTCTAATTTATGGTTATAAGGATCCATGTGTTGAATAATTTTGGATGAAAAAAATTTAAGGGATATTATTATTCCATTAGTTATATGAGTCTCTAAATTTTATTTTTTTATGGTTATACTTGAAGGTTGAATTTGGATGTGGTGGAAGTCAACCATTAAGATGATGCTTATAAAAGACCAATTCTTGGAATTGTTCAATTATTCATTCATCTAATAGTACTTATCTGAGGCTTTGAGTGTATTTAATGTGATAGATATTTTTATCCATCACCTAGGTGATCTGTGTGTTTAGTATTTTGTTCATCAATTTTTGGATTGGGTTCCCTATATCCTGAAGATTTCCAAGATATAATCTCTGAAATATCTACATTTTGAGAATGAGATTCATCATGAGCATTAGTTAAAGGGTTCATAATTTGGTCTAATATAATTTATAATTTTTTGAGGAAATATATTTTAGTGAAGGTCATTGTGTCAAGGGTGATAGAGGTGGCCAATAATCCATAAGTCACTTGATGTGGTGAATGGCGTCCCAAAAAAACAAAGTCAAGAGTCCTATTGTTAATGGTGTTGGTAGAGGAATTAAGATACCTTATGGTATTTCATTAGCTTATTCTAGGTGTAAAACATAGGTCTCTCACCAATATTGTAAGAAGGTTAACAAATAGCCACATTGTACTATGGTAATAATGACCAGTTGTTCTTATGGACGTCTGGGTAACCCGCAATGATTTTTATAGGCTATATAAAAGATGTGTTGGGGAACAAGGGCCACCTCTTCAAACCTCTATCCTATTCTCAGGACAAGAGTACTAAGTTAGGATTGGTTTAAGTTTCTATTATTGAAATTTTTTTCTTAATGTAGTGGTTGTATCTTATAGTGCTATATATATTTCTGAAATGAACAGATATTTTTTGTACCTTCTGGGAATTTATATATTAATGGAAATACATATTTACAAATTCTACATCAAATCATCATTAAGTGAATGAATTTTTCGTTATGTGATGGGTTCATGTCCCCTATTTCTTCTGGGATTTCTATGGAGTTGTTCATTTTTGAAGGTTTAGTGTATGATTAGTGGTGTTGGTTGTGAACATGTATAGAATCCTAATTTGGTAGGGATTTCACGATTCCCTTCTTATAGTGATAATTCGAAACCCTTATTACTACTATGTCTATTTCCCACTTTTCATTCTTGGAAAATTTCCATATAGTCTTACCATTTCCTTCAAGGTCATCTATCCTTGATTTTAATTTCTATATTAGTGAATTTGGGGTACAAAGAGCAAGACAGATTGTTTTGGTGATAATCAAGATTCTGTCTTGATGGTTGGGATTATCATATTCTTTTATGAATTATTTTGAGTTTAATAGTTTGCTTTGTGTGGAAATGTAAGTATTTCTATAGTGGTAGTTAAGTAATTCATTAGGATCAAGAGTGGAATCATTAGAGAGGGTCTAAAGTCTCCTTTTTAATGACCAACTAGATACTTTGAATCCTCCTGGGGACAGAAAGTGCAATGGTGGATAGTGTTTTCAGACCTACTTTTTTATTTTTCTATTTTATTTTAGAATATTTTTTTTCATTTGATTTTCTCTCATTTCATGGGTGTTTCAGATAAAAATTTGGAGTTTAAGCTATTTTCACTATATTAAACTGTTATAATGCATGGTTGTAGTGAATTTGTGCAAGTATTTGGGTATCCCTAGATGTGGGTTCACAACTTGAGAATAGTTTTTCCAAATTGTCGTAGAATAATTCACATAGGTCTCTAATTTTTGATAGAATAAAACCAAAAAGCTGGTACATTTATTCCAAAACTATTCATCCAAACTGTGAAAGTTTCATGTGATTCCATTTAGGGACACACAGTTGGAAAACATGTTGGGAAATTCTGCAGTCTTAGTGTTTATAGTACCTAGATTCATTAAAAACAAATTTTTACAATTTACCTTCTTAATTTTTTACCCTAAAACACTAATTGATTCCCTCTCTTGGCTTTTTCCCCCCTAACTATGATCCTTCATTCATCATCATGCCTCACCTCCTATTTATATGGTGAAATACATGAATTTATTCATGTTTTGGCGGTGATTTCTATAGGTAATCTCTTTCTATCTTATCCCTCTTTCTATTCCTTTTATTTTCTTTAGAGATTCCATTTTCCTGTTGGAATTGTTAGTATGGGGATCATTTTTATTTGGATATAATATTTGGATTTTTTGATTTCTATGTTATTCATGGGTTTTCTTAACTCTTTAGACACTTGGGGAGTTGTATCGAGCTTCTATCATCCATTCTCACTGAGTTTGAGATAAGTGCCCCTTTTTATTTGGCCGTTAAAAGTTATAAGGAATTTATTTATTTTATTTCTGACCACATATTTTCACTAATTAGTGAATTAAAAAAAGAAATATATTTATTTGATATGAAATGAAGAGAATTTATCCCTAAATTTAATTGTATGAAAATTATTTATTTAAATTTGGACACCATTTATTGAAAAAAAAAATTCCCAACTGAACATTATACGAATTTTGTAGTTTCCTAATTTTTTTTATATTTTTAAATGTGTTTTGGTTTTTAAATGATGAATCAAGATTCAGAAAAAAAAATTAAATGGATTTTTTTTCATAAGTATTGAGTCAAGTTTTATAGAAATGTTCTTCCATTTAAACAATGAATGAAGCCTAGTTGGTACTTTCATAAAATGGTTCTCTTTTGAAATTAATCATTGGGATGCATTTCTTTTATGGATGATTGTAATAAGGAATGGGAGTTCCCTGGTCTAATACTAACCCCCCCTCCATGAAACTTTTGTTGTATGTCTAGGGGATCATCCCTTAGGGTGATTCTGGGGTGATATATGGTTTTGAGGGTTGTGTGATGGATCATGTTTATTATATATATATATATAGTATATTGTTTTTTATTGCATTGGTCACCCCCACTTTAGTCATGACATCATAACCAATCATAGCTAGTGGAATATCTTAGAACACTTAATGAAATAGTTTAAAATTATATTATATCTAGTGGAGCCTTAGTATTGAAACACTATTCTTTGTGGATATTCTACCTCGGTTTTGCCAGGTAGGGTACGAATGAGCACGGGGATAGTTTGATTGCATCATGTACGCATGCAAGATGGACCATGTTTATTACATTCTAGATTTTCCCCTTATCTCTTAGGAACTACAATGTTCTCTGAAACATTTTTATCTATAAATGATAATTTAGGCGACTCATATATTATTTTTTCCTTAGTATTACATCCCATTTCCCACTGCCTGATTTTGTCTCAGTTTCTTTTCCCTTGGTGATGTTTTCCATCTAAAATGAAATTTTTTTTCTTTTCTAATCCATTTTAATGAAATGTGTTTTTTAATGAATACTCACACCCCATTATTTCCAATTTCAAAATTCGTTCAAAAATAATCAATCACCCCTTTTTTGAAAAAATTATTTTATATAATTATGTAAATGAACTATGAGTTGTTTTGAAAATAAATTTATGAAAACCCTATATAATATATTGTATTTAAAACTAGAAGGTAATAAATCGTTTATTTAAATGAAATGAATTTGGAATAACTTATTTGAGTTTGACTATTTTGGGTTAATACTCATACATATAAATCCTAATTTTATTAGAATGTGTCCCATGTTTAATCTTGGTTATGAAATCTCTTGTGCGATTTTGGGATTTTATATTGGAAAGACACCCAATGGTTCACATTGCGATTTATTGGTTTTCAGGGTCAGTTTGGTTTCATTCTTAGTTATGCCTTATTGTTTTCATTGGTTGTTTTATTTATATTGGGATACTAATTTATATTGATCTATTGTTTTCATTTATATTTCATGAAATCATTCATATTAATCTCTTTGATGCCCTTGATTCTGGTCTCATCCTCGAGGTGATTGGGAACACACATTAGGGTCGTCGCAGGCTGGCCCAGGTTACTAGTTCTAGGTCAACCAAGGTTCATTCATGATGGGTAGGATGATGGATTTAAAGTATATATATAATTTTTTAAAAATATATATATACATATTATGTCATTATATCACATATAATGGTTTTAATGCAAATTTCATAGGGGATATGTTAACATCACTCGTGTGTACTGCAGACTACCTCCGGGCGAAGTGATGCAAATCAATTTTCACTAACTAATTATATTGAAGATAATGAGGATAAATATATTTGATAAGCATGAAATAATTAGGATATTAATGAAATATTTATCACTTTTTTAAGACAATATATAAATTTATTTTTTACCTTTTTCACTAACAATAAGATTATAATACAGTTCAGGTATGTGTGGACTACCACCATTACGAATTGATGTGACTCTTTCTCATCACCACACCACATTGATTAAAAATATTTATATATTTTAAAAAAATAACATTTTATTTTTGGTTTTATTATATTTATGACACATATATATGTTTTTTACCACCTTGTGATAATGAAAATTGAAAAATGAAAATGTTACTCGAGCACACATACGACCTATAGTCTCCATGATAATATAATAATTCATTTCTAAAAACCATATATCATTATTGGAAATAAATGTATAATTGATTAATAAATATGATAATTATTTTAGAATTATTATTCTATAGATAATTTAACCATGATCAATATAATAATAAAAAAAATTACAAATCAAAACATACACAAAAAACAATGTAATTAATACCTGAATCATTATTTTAACAAGGTATTTTTAATAAAAATGCAATAAAAAGAAATATGTAAGTAATATATGGTACGATATTAAATATTAATCCTCTTTAATAAATTTATAATAATCATATAAGGGTTTTTACATTATAGGAGTCAAATTTTTTATTCACTGCATGTTTATTTTATGTGGTGTATATACATATAAAGAGTGAATTTTATGATTGTTATATATAAAACTATCAGTATTGACCTGTCCATTTTAATACATCTCTTTCACAGGGTTTAAGGTTCAAAATTTACCAAATCAGGATGGGATTTTATTCTCAATATGTCTTTTTGAGAGGCATGCTATGTTATGCACCAGTATGATTTCATGATGTACATAAACAGACCCATTGATACGAAATATCATGAATTTATTTATCTATATGAAGTTTAAATTTCCATTCTATGTTATTTCATCATGGTTATTAAAATTTAAATTTCCCAAAGTGGTAGTGGTTGTATGTCACAATCTCATTGTTTATAGGGTTTTTAATGATTATACATCTAATGATGAAGTATTATGATCCATCCTCCCAAAAAATAATTTTATTACCCTATGGATATTTATGATATTTTCATTAATTTTACTATTTCTCTACTCTTTTTTAAGGGTTGGGGCCGAAGCCTCATTTCTTATTATAGAAAATAAAATAACTCTTATCATTGGGGAGAGGAAAAACCATTACATAACCCAAAGCACTTGTGTGTATTCAACCCATTACATGGCCCGTGGGCCCAAATTTTTGGCAGAAGCCCCATTCTGTGAATACAACAACTACAGTAATCATTATCTATAGTGCTACATAGTTCTCACTACTTCTAAAATTCCACTACCACCACTAGAGTGGCCTACCACTGGTACTGTCCCACCGCTGCTATAGTATGCTACAATACCAATGCCCAAGGGTTCTTGAACCCCCAATTTTCATGTAGGATTATGGGGTTCTTACCACTAATGCAAACCCCAAAAAACTTTCTCTACCCTTTTCTATTTATAATAATTGATAATGTATTTTTTATAAAAATTTTCATTATTTATCTCTCAGTTCGCAAATCCATTTTTCTTCAATAAACCATGTTTTTTAAATAAAAAATTAAAAACTGTACTACTATTCTGAAATGACTTATGAAACAATTTTTTATTAATTCTTTACTTTTTAAAAACATTTTTTGAAAGGAATATTCAATTCAGTTTATAAAAAATTCCTATATGGATTTTAATGAAAAAGTGAAAGGTATAATTGTTTTAATGTGTATCACATGAAAAATATTTTCCTCCACCATGAACAATATTTTCATTGAATATTACTTAAAAAATTTCATGGTTATATTCCAAGAATATTATTTTCAAATGTTTTTATGTTTTAAAAAAATGATTTTCATTGAGAAACATATATTTTCTCCAAGAAATTTTTTAATTTATTTGAAATTATTTTTTTGAAATCAATGTATTTCCAAAATATTTTTCTGATGTTTAATTTTATAATTTTATTTACAGATAATGGTTATTTTCCCCAAAAACATTTCCAAGTAATTCTTCATTAAAATTTATTCTCCATCCTAAATGATGTCATTTGTGGTTACATAAAAATTATGTTGGATATCATCTAGGGATACAATTTATATTATTTATCTAAATGATTCATGTTAATGATGATTTTATCATTATGAATCCCATTTCCATTCCATATATTAAACTATGATAAAATAATTATGAATCCCACTTCATTTTTCACTGGGTATTCATTGTTGAAATTACAAAATGATTTTGAAACTTTTTTATTTTCCACATTTTATTTTATGTTGAAAAGTATAAAAAACCATTTTATTTCATGGGTTTTGTTATGATGATGGTTTTATGATCTTTTTTTAGACATATGCTTGATTTACATTTTGCGATTGTGGTTAAATTATAACCAATAATGATGATTATATAATAACCATTGATGGGTTTTATGTTATAACCAATGATGCCTGAGACCTTTATCTCTCTCAAATTTTTTGGTGAATGATTCACATCTTATGAGATGGAAAAGACTAAAACAGGGAGAGAACCTAGTTTAGTAAGGTACTTTTTTCATTATGATGGTCTTGGGAGTAAAAAAATACAAATATGAAGGTTTGATAAGTGAACACATTCCATTATGAAGAATGGGATTCCACTGATGATTGTGGAGTCTCTTACCTAAGAGGTGTATTTTCCCATAATTTTTAATTATATGTTTTGTTAATTATCCTTGACTAATAAGTAAATGATTTTCTATGTTTATGTGTAATACAAAATTCTATGGCTTATGAAAATTTGATGCTATCATGACTGAGGTATTTTATTTACATAAGATTCATGTATTATGAAATTCAAAACATTATTTCATGAATTATGATTATAATCATTGATATGAAGGTTGTGATTTTCATATGTTATTCCCACATTCTTATACACATTTTTCTCTTGTTTCATTTACAAATTTCCATTTTACCCTTACTAAGAATATAATATCATTGGTTCTTATGTTTATTTTCCCTAGCTTATGATAAATATTTTTATGAAGGGTGTGTCTATGAAGATTACTAAATTGGAATATATTGGTGTGAAATATTAAAGATCTTTCACTTGATAAGAATATTGTGTACATAGTCTCCAAAGACACGAATCTATTATATTACGTCGGTGTTTCTTTGGGTAATATATTGAATATCCATCTATAGAGACATATTATATATTTATTGAAAGTTTATGTCTTTATAATAAACATATTAATTATTCAACAAAAAAGTGAGAAACATTTTTTACAAATTCAATGGTAACTACATTATACAAAGAAATGGGTTTTCAACCTAAAAATCAACTATCACATCCTAACAATGGAAACCCATCAGTTTGGGTCATATATAACTCTTTCTATAGTGACATATGAAAAAATATCTTCTTTGTATCATTTTAATATGACTAAAATTTAAATTATTCAAGAGAAATCAATAAATTTTAGATATATTCATTATTAAAATATGAACAAAATACCAAATTATACTGTATCCATTCCTTATGTGCACTAACCCAAGGAACAATTTTATCCTTTCACATTATACTATTCATGAAAAAGTAATCTTACTTTTCCAAAACACTCATTTTCACCCAAACACTTTTTTATTCATCTGAGGTGTAAAAATATACCATATATAACAGAGAAAATAAAATTTTAATCCCATTGTTAACCCCCTCTAGTCCATCTCATTTCTATGAAACACATCTCATTAATTTCCTTGAACATAAAATTTCAAAACAAAATGAGTATGATATTATATCACCATACCTGTAAATTGTTTGTATGGTTTATCATGACTCACTTGATGTAATGCACTTTTATATTTTATTATCCTACTATAATGAATCTTTTTTATTTAAGAGATCAATATGACCATTACAATTTGTCTCCTATTTCCGCTAACATGTCGATGCTGTCATTTTTTTCAGTTTAGTCACAGAATTACCATAAAAATCCATCTATTTTCCTAGAATAAGTTGAAATTACCATTACCAATTCATCAAATATGAATTTATGACTCTTAGTATAATCATTTCTTATGAATAGTAATGTTAAAAATACTTCCCATCATAAAATAATCTATTAAAAACAAATATATTTACTCTATGATCCTTTATTGAGCATATAATATAATAATAATAACTACTACCAAAATAATATTCAATCTATCATAATCAGAAAAATTCTCAATAGGTCACACTTTTATAAAAAAATTTCAATTAATTATATAAGAATGTAATCAATTTATAATATGTACTAAATACACCAATTATTTCACAAAATATTATTTGTTTGAACATGAATGACATTATAAAAATCATAAAATTTCAATGATTTTTTAGTCAATAAATCAATTAACTCTGTTATTCATTTGTATTCTAGGAAATGTATAGTTCCTCATAATACCATTATTATGAAAAACTTTTTTGAATGGATTTAATGTGTATTATCTATAATTATTAAATATTATCCTATGGAATTTTCTTCCGATACGATTCAAATTTACCTTCCTTCATTTAAGGATGAAATATAAAACTTCATACTTATGATTCATGGCATACAATGAACCCAAATAATAAGAAATCATCAGTAAATGTGAAAAAATATTGATTACATCCAAATGAACAATTCTATGATGGCCCCAACATATTTTTTTGGATACAAAAAATAATCCTTCTATACGGTGGGCTATGGGTGGGAGCTGACTCATGTTTACTTAACCATCAAACAATACTCACATAAGCCGAGTATTCTTATCTTTTCCCCGTTCAAATCACGTTTCATTACTGATCATTGATTGTACTCTCGCTAGTATATATGAGTCTCATTTTCCATAGTGTGAAACTATTTAATTCTCTCCCATCAGTTTTTGATGCTCCAACTATAATGTTATCAGTAGTCAAATAATACAAAACACCTCAATGAGTGACATTATTCCCAAGTAATTTATTGGGGAGTATTCACATTACTCTTTATTTTATGTTTATCCTATAACTAATAATTTTCAATAATCCTAGAGATATGTATTTCTTCTCCATTTCTAGCACATACCTCATATATTTAAGGAATTTAATTTTACCAAGATGCATCCATAGCTATATTCTTCCAATACCATTCATTTAATACAAATAGTTAATTTCCATTACAACCACACCTCCCTCAAAATCCATGAGTCTAGAAAACCAAACTTAATTCCTACACAAGTCAAATGAATACTCAGAATCATGAATTCAATATTGTAAATTTATAAACATTTAGAAAATAAGGAAATATGAATCCTAAATAAAATTGTTCTTATGTATAATATTTTACTTTGGATTCCTAATATTAGGATATTCCGTCTTATAGTGCCCCCTTTTTTAAATAGTAACACTAATATTTTTTTTCAATCAGTGCGTACACACTCCACTTGATTTCTATTGTGATTTACCCTTTTCAAATCCTTCATATGTCCTTCTAGATGATCTTACTCTATTTTTTATCAACACCTATGATGTAGAATCCCTATTATAATAATAATTGTCTTCATAAACTCAAATTTATTTATGTAATATGATATAGAAGTAAATTTTACATCATCCTTAAAAAACAACTATTTAGTATTTATATGATAAAACAATATATTAGGTAATTTTTAATCATTGGGACATTATTAACATCAATGAACATTACTTATTAACTATTCAATTCTATTATTATTTTTTAAAAACTATCTCATGGACCAATCCTAGACATAAAATGGTTATAGAAAAATAAAAAAAATCATTTTTAATTAAACATGGATTTCAGTATTTTTGGAATATTTATTTTTTTCAAAATCATCCAAAATAACTATATTATTGTATATTTCATCACATTATATTATTGATCATGTTTGCAATATAATCTTATCATACCATAAGATTAAATGTTTAGTGTCCTCTAATAAACATAAATGATTTCATTGATCTTTTCTGTAATGGTAATTTCAATCTCTCATTGAGTTAGAATATTGAGAACTCTATATTTTGAGATTAAGAATTTATTCATCATATCACATTTCATTATCCCGAATTTTGAGTAGGAAACCGTAATTTTATGTCTGGAAGTAATTTTCATCCTTTAATGTTCTGTTAGAATATATTCCTCAAGAGGAACAGATGTATCATATTACATTATATTTTGGGAATCCCCATCAAATCATAATAATTATAAATTAAAAAATAATATATTTCCAAAAAAACTGGTATAGTAAAAAATTCTAAGATTGAGTATTTAAATTTATCAAATTTTCCTCAAATGAATACAATATTTTCATACCCCTATTTTAAAATTTTACACCATTTATATATGTGTATATTATAATTCAAAATAAAAATAAAATAAAATCACCCTTTTTAGATGCCACACGACCCATGAAAAAAAATTCTTATATTTCTTTTTATTTAAATTTTTCCCTTTGGGATGATTACTTGCATGTCTCCATAATAAAATATTTCCACCATTCATTACACAATGTGATAAACACCTATTTTATTTTTATAATTTTTCTTCCACCAGTAGCACCAGTTATCACCTCCCACTATAATAATAATTTACACATTTCCTATTATGTTTATAAATATGGATCACCTATATTTTTAGAAGAAGAAAAAAACTCAAATGTGTGATAAAAAATATAGGCTTAAATAATATATAAAAAATATGTATCACAATAGTGATTTTGGAATTCTCAATGATTTCATGTTTTTGATATAATTTGAATTAAAGGTCTAGGATTTTGGGGAGAAAAATATTCACACATGGATAAAAGGGAACTAAAATTACATTGGGTAACTAGAATTATTTATCTATGTAAAATATTTGGATATGGTAACAGGTTTTTGTGTAGACCCTCTCCTTCTCAAACACATGAACCCAAGAATGTAGTAAAAAAGACATGATAATTTACGTGCTTCCATAAGATTACTTATCTCAATGGGGATGAAAAAAAGTTATAAATGAAATATGGATAAAACATATTACAATTTTTCCATGATCAATACCAATATATATTCGAGGAGATGGTATGAATATTCAAAACTATTGCTACAAATTTTTGCCAGTGCTTCCAACTCTTATATGACTATCACTAGGAAGTCACCAACCATTATAAAACTCTTCGATTAGAACAAAACCCCATCCAAAAGTATATAGAAGGAGAAATTTTCTATTAATTTTTAATAAGAGTCCATTAGAAAGGGATAAAAATTATTAAATATTTAGGAAACCACAATAAAGGGGATGTTTAAATGATAGTAAAGAAAGACTATAGATGCCTAAAAAATGGAAAAATCATTGAGATCCGGATGTAAAAAACAATTTTGAGAAGAATAACCACATTAAAATTGCAAGAATAACACTAATCCATGAATTGGAAGATGTAAGGTTAATTTTTTCTATGCTATTCCAATGTATAGAAGAGGGATTCCTGAAACTCGACATTGCATTTTATTTTATTAAATCAATTCTTCCAAAGATTCTAAAACTATTACAAGGAAATAATAAAATCAATAAAATATGTAACATTAATATTAAAATTTATTAAAAAATTTTAGTATATTATGTGCTTAAAAAAATTAATCCACATATCTCTTTAAATAATCAAATAAATTTTATTTTATTTATAACATGTATACGACATATCTATTTGACTAATGGTTAGGAAAATAAATATATATATCATTCCCTTTAATTAGAGAACAGTAAACCCATTTATATATAATTTTATTTCATATACATTATCTTATTAATCTAATCAATAATGAATACAATTCCCTGATGTAGAAACCCAAAATTTTCACAAAATAGATTTGATCTATTTTTGAAACTCCCATGTCCTTCCCAAAAAATAGGGAAGACTATTAAATTTACCCAAGCTATTAATATCAATTTTTGGATGGTTCGATTAAGCATAGAATATAGTATTTACTCTTGGAATAAAAATTAATGAATTTTAATATAGATGAAGTCATTGAAATATTAAAAATAAATTCAATAGAAAATATTTATATCAGGATCGGGAATATTTTATAACAATTGAATGCAGTCCAAAATTAACATTTTGAAACTATGGTTGTGTTTGGAGGGGGATTTTGTCTAGGAAAGGTGTCATTTTGAAAAAAAATGTACTTGAACTCTAGAAAAGAATATTTCAATTCTTTAAAGACAAAAAAAATAAATTAATATATCTTATATAGAGTGTGACATGATGATGAAGTGAAAAGGAAACACTCCTCTATATGGATATGATGTGGAATTATGCATATTTTCATGGTGAGAAATATTTTTTACGGATTTGGGAAGTTACTAATAGAAAATAAAATTATTTTTTAATAAATTAAAATTAATAGTTAAGATGTGATGTCAATTAAGGGATGGAATAATTCATTCCCATAACCCATATAAATCATTACATCATTGTTAATAAAGATGATAAAATTTATTAACCCTCTCTTCCATGTTAGAAAGAATCTTACTGAGAAAATATTTTACCTTGTATTGATGACAAATTCCCTTGATATTCTAAAAATTATTCATAGTAGTGGTTATAATATAAATCAATTCACCTGAGGATATCATCAAGAGTCAACAATTTACCATCAATGCAAGACTTCTTATTTCTATGTGTACCTAATTTGTATTGTGTGAATCAATCTGCATAATCCCGTAATCTAAGAAATAAAATATTATAGGATAAAGTAGTTAATAAAAATAATAAATGGTTCTAAATATGATTATTTACAAAATATTTCAGGGTAAATTAATCAAGGATTATTTATTAAATAAAATATCATGATTATTTTAAATATGTGAATATATGTTCTTTAAATTTTCATCGACAACAATTTTTAATGGTCATCGGAGAGATAATTAATTTTTAAAACGCTTATTATAATAAATTTTCTATAAAAAAATTGAAATATGAGATGAAATATTGTAATTATTAATTTAAAAAATAAAAATATTTAGATAGTTAGTTTCTTCTCAGCGAATAAACAATGAAAACTTTTAACTTGTCATAATCATATATTCAATTCCTAACTCTATTCATTTGATAAATTTTATTTCATATATAGTATGAGGTTTGTAATGAAAAAATGTAAATAAATGAATTATATTATTTTCCAAAAACATAACTAAAATTATAATTTTACCTTGATTGTGTTTCTCTTTTGATCATACAATTTAATTTTTTAAATATGTTTTTATAGAATGGTATAAATGCGGTAATAATTCTCTATTTTTGTTGTGAATTTTTTTCTCAAGACTCTTCCATTTATTATTTATTTAACATGGTATTATCTTGGTGATTATTATTAAAAACCAAATATAGTCATTAAAATTATTATTCAATGGTCTATTTTTTTAAAAAAAATTTATTAAAATAATTATAACACATTAAAAAACAAATTTCATGGATTAAATTTACTCTATTAATGTCGCATACTCTCGTTCTTCAACAAACCCAATCATGATCACATTTTTAAGTGGTTGGGAATTCCTCAAACCTCTACTATATTGAATATTATTATCGAATTCATCACGATTGAGATAAAATAAGGATTCATGATGATATAATGAACACTAACTAAAAAGAGGCTTTTATCTGTGATAAAAAAGCCTTTAACAATGCTAAATAAGTGATGTTAATCAAGCATCTATTAAAGGGGGTACCGTTTTTTAGCGCTATTCAAATCATTGATAAAGTCCATATTTATCAGTGATTTGACTTGATATGATAAGGGATTCCCTGTATAGGGATGTTATATATATAATAGAACACCCCACAACAAACAAAAAAAATAAATCGCCGACCAAAATAATCAAAACAGAAAAAATAACCTACACAAACCAGTGAAAACCTACTTAAAAATAACCACTCAAGAGTATCACACACGATTTAAATGATGAAAAAACAAGAAACACACTTAAAAGTGTGGAATAAAATGATATATAAATTTCATTGAAATCCTGAATACCAAAATATTCAGTCATGTCATGTACTAAAAAATCACATCTATATAAATTTTGAACAGGGTTTTATAAATTTACATTTTACCATATCCAAAAAATAGTTGAAAACATTAATTTTTTCTATTTTTACATCTATGGTATCCTCTATAAAATTCTTCCAATGGGAGGTAATATTCACTGAACAAATCAACCCCACTCAATAAAAAGGGTCCACCTATATATGAGAACAAATATTACATTTGTAATTTTATAATGAAATAAATTAAACATTACTATGAAGAATACATTAAAAGTTGTAAATTTTTAATAGAAATGACACATTTGGTGTCATACTGGTGACATCATGCTTCATACTGAGGTGATGTTAATTACTACATGTCTGAAATGATAGATAGATCATTGTCTTAAACTATCAAAATATTTGAAATGCATTTTCATGGTTTTTAGTATGTCGGTTTTGTTTTTTAATAAATTGTCATTTCAAACAAAACACATTAAATTTGATTCATACCAGTCGCATTATGTGTCTTTGTGACATGAGAATTATTCATACACATCAAAAAGGACATACAAATCATATTCCTTAATTTGGAATAAAATCTGATTGCGTTTTCTTGGCTTTCAGTGAGTGATATGTTTTGAGTTAAAATGAAAATTTTAAATTGACAGGGGACAATTATAGTCATACCTATCACACTATTCATCAGATTGAGGTGGGTTTGATTCCTAAACTTCACAAATAACTCATGGAATGTTTTACTAAAGTATCAAATCAATCTGAATGTGTTATATTTGTTCTCAACATGTCAATTGTGTTTTTTTCATTAAATAATGCCAATTTTAAATAGCAAGACACATTTGGAGTCATACTGGTGACACCATATGTCATATTGATGTGGGGTTTATTCCTACACCTCAAAAATGACTGATTTATAATTCTCCTAATGTATTCAAAAATTTGGAATGCATTTCCTCAGATTTTAGTATTCCAGTTGTGTTTTTTTACTAAAATGTCATTTCAAACTAAAAACATGCAATTTGATTCATACCAGTCGAATCATATATCAGTTTGATGTGATATTTCTTTATACAAGTCACAAAGAACATACAAATCACTATCCTTAATTTCGAAGTCAATCGGAGAACATATTCATGGTTTTCAGTGAGTGACACGTTTTGAGGTAAAATGTCATTTTTACACTAATATAATACACTTTTAGTAATACCGATCACACTTTTAAACAGATTGAGGTGAGGTTGACTCAGACATGTCAAAACTAACTCATAGATAATTTTCC
Source organism: Viscum album (assembly GCA_963277665.1). NCBI lineage: Eukaryota > Viridiplantae > Streptophyta > Magnoliopsida > Santalales > Viscaceae > Viscum > Viscum album. The sequence continues at coordinate 805,926,740 of OY728148.1, forward strand.
TAAAGTATCAACACTATCCAAATGCATTTTCTCAGTTTTCAGTATGTCAATTTAGTTTTTTTACTAGAATTAATGTCAATTTTAAATAAAAAACGCATTTGGGTTCATACCGGTGACAACTTGTGTAAGATTGAGGTGGGGTTCATTCCTAGATGTCATAAATGACGGATGGATAATTTTCCAAAATTATTAAAACAATCATAACGTATTTCCTCAGTTTTCAGTATGCCAATGGTATTTTTTTAGTAAATTGACATTTCATACCCAAAACATAAAATTTAATTCATATCTGTTGCATCGTGCGTCAGCATGATGTGAGAATACTTTATAAAAATCACAAATGACATACTAATAATTTCTCTTAATTTGGAATACAATCAAAGTGTATTTACTTTGTTTTTAGTGAGTGACACGTTTTGAGTTAAAATGTCAATTTTAAACTGATTGCGTACAGGTTTAGTCATACCAGTCAAAACGTTCGTCAAATTAAGGTGGGATTAATTCCTACACATCACAACTGACGCATGGATTTCTAAATAAATAATCAAAATAATAAAAAGGTGTTATCATGGTTTTCAGTATATCAGTTGTGTTTTCTTAATTTAATTAATATCAATTTTAAATAACTAGACACATTTTGAGTTATACCAGTGACAACATGCATCAAACTGAGGTTTGGTCTATTCATACACATAAAAAAATAATTATGGATCATTATACAAATTTATCAAAATAATTTGAATGAATTTCCGCAGTTTTTAGTTTGTCTGTTCTGTTTTTCTACTAAGATGTCATTTCAATCCAAAAACATTAAATTTTAGTCTAATAGGTTGCATCGTGAATCAGTTTGATGTTAGAATACTTCATACACATTGAATATGAATTATGAATCACATTCCTTAATTTTTATGAAAATTGTACTGTGTTTTCTTGTATTTTTTGAGTGACACATTTTGAGTTAAAATTTCAATTTTAAACTGATATCATACACTTTCAGTCATACCGGTCAAAAGTTTTGACAGATTGGGGTGGGGTTGATTCTTACAGGTCAAAACTGACTCAGGGATCATTTTTCTATAGTATCAAAACAATATGAATGGATTATATTAGTTTTCAGTATGATAGTGTTTTTTTACTTGAATTAATGTTAATTTTATATAACAATATACATTTGGAGTCATAACGGGGACATAGTGAATCATATTGGGGAAAGGATGATTCCTATACATCAAAAATGAGTGATGGATAATTTTATAAAAGTATTAAAATGATTGGAATGTGTTTCATTTCATTTTAGTATGTCAGTTGCGTTTTTTTAATAAAATGTCATTTTAAACTGAAAAAATGAATTTTGAGTCGTACCAGTGACATCTTTTGTAAGTTTCACCAGAGACTACATAATACATGTAAAAAATCCCATACGAATCACACACCATAATTAAGAAGACAATTAGATCAAGATTGCATGGTTTTCACTGAGTAATATGATTTGAATTAAAATGTCAATTTTGAAGTGATTGCGGACACTTTTAGTCATATTGATCACACCGTTCGTCAGATTTAGGTGAGATTGATTCCCACACGTCATAATTGACTCCAGGATCATTTTATTTATGTATAAAAATAATAAGAATATTTTTTATAGGTTATAATTATTTTATTAGTATCTTATTACGTGAATTATTGTCAATTTTAAATAACAGACAGATTTGGAGACATATCGGTGACACTGTGTGTCATATTGAGGTGAGTTTTATTCCTCAACATAAAAAATGACTGATGGATCATTTTATTAATGTATCAAAATAATAGGAGTTTATTTCATTGATTTTTAGTATGTCTGTTCATTTTTTACTAAAATATCATTTCAATTTGAAAACATGCAATTTGAGTCACAATGGCCTCATCGTGCATCAGTTTGAAATGGTACTAATTAATTCATTTCACAAAAAAGTTACGAATCATTTTAATTAATATGGATGCAATTAGAAGTGATTTTTCATGGAATTTATTGAGTGACATATTTTGAGTTTTAATGTCAATTTTAACCTAATAACGAACACTTTTTTCCATACCTGTCACACCGTTTGTTGGATTGTGGTGGGTTTGATTCCTACGCATCACAACTAACTCATGGTTTTTTTTCTAATGTATAAAAACAATATGAACACGTTTCCTAATATTTTAGTATGTTAGATGGGTTTTTTTAATTTTATTAATGTCTTTTTTAAATAACAAGACACATTTAGAGTCATACAGGTGACACTGTTCATCAGATTGAGGTGCAGTTGATTCCAACACATCAAAAATGACAGATAAATCATTTTCCTAATTTATCAAAACAATAATAAGTTATTTCCACCATTTTTAGTACGTCATTTTGGATTTTCACTAAAATAATTTCGTGTTTATTGGTTTTTTTAAAGAAATTAGTGATCCACATTTACATGGATTGTGAGTTGTTGATAGAAAACAAAAGATAATGATTATCTAGATTGGGTTTCCCCATCCCTTGATTATATTATGACATATTTGATCCATGAACTATTGACATGGATTAACATCCTCCTTCTGCGTCATAGATTTAGTCGGCCTAGTGAAAAAAAATTTCATATATTCTGGACCTCGGAAAAAATATATGATAGTTGGTTTTTCACCGATTTGAAAAAACATTGTAGTAATCTCATATGATTTTTATGTCTCAAGGTGTCACAACAAACACAAGGGATGTGGAAACCCCTTCTGGGTACTCGTTTTCTTTTGGGTCTATCAACAACACACATACCCTATAAATAAGGACCACCAATTTATTTTAAAAAACTACTCACATTACAATTCATTTTGGGTGGAAAAAACGACATCCAATGGACATGATTTTTATTGTGGTGTTTATCCCATACAAATCACAACATTTCCATAAAAAAAAGTTAACGATAATCCATGAAAAACTATTAAAGACAAAATTATTTTAGAAGTTTAGTATTATCATTATGTATTTGTACATTCTTCCATTCGGTATGCTTATCATTCATTTCTATGAAAATATATAATGTCTGGTGAATATGACTATTTTTGGAAGTCAATTTAGAACTAAAATAACATAAATACACACAAGATTCATAATTAATTTAAATAAATAGTAAATTTCATCGAAAATAACTCTTCAAAGATATAGGTTTTTTCATGGAATATAATCTCTTTTATAAATTTATAAATATAATTACCCACATCTTTACCGTTTTTTTGTTTTGGGAACTACAACAACATTTTAAAAAATAGGAATTTTTTTATGTATTTGGATAGTGAAATATTATTATATGTACCATGATTTGTATCCTATCGTAGTACTTGTCAGATTTATTATCCTTTTCCAATGGCCTCATTCCATAATGTAGACGATATTCATGAACTGCAGTATTTTAATAGAATCATTATTAAAAGATAATATAAATTATATAACATGACGTTTAATATTAAATTTTGGATTTTGTGTATTACAAATTGAAAACACACCATCATTTTTGGTTAGTTTGTTTGATATTCATGCATTGAATCCAGAAAATAAATCATTGGAGTATCCAAATTGACCATAATGAGAATACAATGCTGCTTATAAACACAAAAATGAATATTTAATAAAACTAAATAAAATATATTTGAAATGTCTAAATTTTAGTGTTTTACCCCTGAATAGTTGGTATTTAGAAGAGACTGTAATCCATAATTTTGTTTTTAAATGATTTGAGATTCCATTCCCCTATTTTCAGTCTGTTTTGTAGATGTTATGTCTTAGTGTTCTGTAGAGGTGATGTGGGGACTAACAAGTCCATATTTTTTTCTCATAGGAAAATCGCTTTAATTGTTTTATATATATATATATGTCTATGAAAAATATGTAATATATTTAATCATAATTATCATAGTATATATGTAGGATTGAAATAATGATGTAGATGCTCAATATATAATAGGGGGTGAATTGTACACTTTAAAAATTCCATTGGAACCTTTAATGTTAGTTACAATTAACTATGTTTTCCTTAAGCAAAGGAAAGGACTAAGTTTAACAATGTTAAACTAAGAAAATTCACAACACCTATAAAACCAACTGAAATACATGGAATAAGGAATGAGGTTATAAACTTCAAATCCTATTTACTTTCTTAAAACTGGAAAGAGATTCTGAATGTAGGTTCCAGAAATATGGTTCTGGAAATTGAAACATAACAAAAGATTACAATATGAGATTCTACCTTCAATCTTATAGAATCTAAATGAAACAGAGTACATGTAAGGAAGTATAAAGAAAGTTATACATTCCTTATAATACAAAATGAAGTGGAAACAAACAACTAGTAAAACTACAAGTAACAAGATATAAGTCTTTTAACCCAAAGAGAAGGGTATACAACAACCTTGGATAAATGTCCCTTGATTTATACTTTCAAGAAAGTTTGTCTTATCCACACCAGGGTAAGAACTCGATACGAAGATCAGAGTCTCTGTCTTGATATCCCCGCAAGCCCTCAACTTCAAGGTAGTTGGAAAACTCTGTATTCTTCAACAAGGAAGCCATCGAACTTCAAGGTAGCCGACACCTCTGTCTTCCTATCCCCGGAAGTCCTCCAATGTAATCACCAACATTCAGAGTTGCACGAAGATTTGAGAGTTAATAAGAGCCTCTCTCTCTAGAAATCACTTCAACAGCATGTATGCACAATGTCGAAGAAGTTATTCATCGGTCAGCCTTGAGCTCTTTCAAATGAGCTCCTATTTATAGGCAAGGTCATCCTCCTTTCCAACGGTCATATATTCATTAAAAATCTGAGGGACCTGTACACGTGTAACTTAACCAACGGTTAGTTAATAACAGAATAGACGACATCATTTTATAAAAAAAACAAGTGAAATAGAATGTACGACATCGTTTAAAGTCTAACTCAAAAGTTCGGAGTGATGGTTCAGAGTGTAACCAAAAATAATTTTTCGGAGTCTAAATAAATTTTGAGTGTATAAGACAAAGATAATCAGATTCTGCTTAATAGGTGAATTTGGAATGAGAATTCGGAATGAGAATTCATCAACAGAATTTTTAATGAGAAATTTTGATCAGAATTTGTATTGAGAATTCATCATAAGAATCCGTAATGAGAATTCGTCATCAGAATTTGTAATGAGAATTTTTCATCAGAATTCGTAATGAGAATTTGTCATCAGAATTCGTAATGAGAATTCATCATCAGAATTCGTAATGTGAATTCATCATCAGAATTCGTAATGAGAATTCATATCCAAATTTCGTAATGAGAATTTGTATCCAGAATTCAGAGTAGAACTTTATCAGAGTTCGTTTCCGGAATTTGGAATGAAACTTCATTATAGTTCTCATCTGGAATTCGGTACTTAAAATAGAATGTTTCATATCAATGTTTCAAATGATTCCTAGAATATAGAAATGGATACGAAACATATACTTAAGAAATATATGAATGAAAATATGATAAGTATAATTTTTCTTAAAAAAGAGATCTTCCTTAGAAAAGCGGTTTTCCTTATAAAAGCGATATTCCTTATAAAAGAAATTTTCTTTATAAAAGCGATTTTCCTTATAAAAATGATTTTCCTTAAAGAAAGGAGTTTGTGATTTTCAAAACAAGAAGGTATGGAAAATCTATAAGGAAAACTTTATTGACTCAACAATAAAATATTTTGGAAATTCAGGTCATAAAAACATACCCCATAGAAACATTTATAACTCACCCGCATAACCAATCATTGTCGAGGTGTTCAGTTTCACCCTCAACACCAATGAATAATGAATCATCCCCTCCATACATATTTTCATCAAAATACATTATGTGATTACCACCATCAATCAACATTGTATCCACATGATCCTTCAAGGATAATAAATGTGGATATAGAACGAGAGGGGTTTAGGTGCTTTGGGTAGATAATTTTGATTAGTTGGTTGATCCATGAGTTGGTTGTGAATAATTCTTTCATTTAACCCCTTCCCTTTTCCAATTGTAATAACATTCATTGGTTCATAAATTTATTTATTTAATTTTTATTGTTTAGATTGGAAATTAAATTTGAAATGAATACCTCATTTTCGACATGTTTTTTATAAGATGGGATGATCATGCAATTAATGTTCCTATAGATTTTATGAGTTTATGAATATCTGCATCATCAATTGGAATAGGTAGCTTAGCTCTGAAATATAGATCTATAAGGGTTGACACTATGACATGATCTATTAGAAGTGTTCTCTTATGCAGTATGTCCTTCTAGATATTGATAATTGTATCCCTCACTACATGGTGATGGGTGGGTGTTGATAGATATAAATAATTATTATATTGACCCTGTATAATAGTAATACAAGAATGGTATCAGTTTCTAGTTTCTATCTGATTAATATTTAATATAAAATGTTATTATATGATTTAATACCATATTTATGTATTAATTTTCATGTGAATGGCTCGCCTCAATACTCGTGTTGGTGGGGTGGTCTTCAAGCCCGGGTTGTTCTTCCATTGTTTCTTCTCTTTGCCTCCCCCTATCATACTTGCTATCAGCTCTCTCTGGTATTGTTAATATTCTTGAAACATAACTAATATTTATATCTTCTTTTTTATTTCCTCAGTTTGATACTCCTCCTATTTATTTCAAAAAATATTTGGGGTGTCACCCCAAAACCCACACCTCTGACGCGACCATAAATTTATGGCTTCTTCAAGGCCATGGAATGTAGGTCTACATCCGCTGTGGGTGTTTTTGATTGTTGTGACTATGTCAGATAGAAAATATAGGAAAATAACTAATCATTGATAGGTAATATGTATTTAAAGAATTTTTTTTATTATACAATACTTACACATGTTTTTCACACATTTTGTGTGTTTTCATCTATTATTTTTCCATCTCAAGTTACACGTGCCTCCTACAATAGAACATGGCATGATATGGAAGTTGCAATGGATTTTTAATCTTTATTATTCATATAAAAAATAAAAATATTTATTGTGATTTTAATGTCATATAAAAGTACAGTGGAATATTTAAAATACATACCAAATTGTTTTCATGTGATGCATACCCCATCCTTGCTTTACGGTAGGGGTATGCTGGTTTTGATGCCCATCTTTTGTTTTCATCACTAACTTTCTATTTCATAAATATAACACTATTAATCCACGAGATCAATTCACATACCTTCACACAACTTATTAACGGAACAAATGTTCACCAAAAGGACGCTTCACACGATGGACAGTAAACACATCACAAGATGATTAGGTTATCAAATGTGCATAAATAATAGGTGGATGCTGTATTATTTTCCCTTCATCATCTTTATGATGATATTTTGTAAAAGTGTGTGAAAACCCCTGGGAATCCTTAAAACAACCCTAAAGATATTGTATTTATGTGAGTTATCTAATATAAATTTACATTGCAAGAGATGATGAAGTGTATGTAATTGATTCATTATTTAAATTTTAAAAAAATAAATAAATGATATCGTAATGTCACCATAATACCACAGTACATTAGTATCTTAATATAATCCAAAACATGATTCCATGAAGAAGTAATCAAATATCGTAATGTCACCATAATAGCTTCCCGTTGCAGGTTGAGAAAACTAATGTTCCTCGGGATTGAGAGCATCATCAAATGAATAAGTCATTATCAAGAAACATGGTTTAAAATAAATTGATACCATAAAAGAATCTATGAACATACATTAACATTATGTAACAAGATGAATATTATAAAATAAATATAACTTGATTTTGAACTTTAATTTTTTAAAGGATGAAGAGATTTGAACTCTCTATAGACTATCAAAATCCCTTCATTATGGCCTCCTCTGACATAAAAAACACCATATATACTAGAATAACTACAAAATGATTACAACATCCTAATTAAGGGGAAATTCTTTATTGAATTTTTATCTGACTATTCAGTGGTTTTGATCAATCACAAAAAAATTGAGAAATTTTTCTTTGTTGGATGTGGAACATAAAATACATTTAATGCCTATGAACCCATTATAAATGACTCATATTTGTAACCTTCCTTTCATAAATAAACTTTCACAAATCCCAACTCTTCTATTTTAACTATGATTCAATTATCAACCCAATTGCATTGAAAAATTGGTACTCAAAATGTTGTATAATCTAACTCTCATGTTTTTTTGATGATTCCAAAATATAACATATTCACATAAATTGGATTTGTGTCCTTAGCAGTAGAAACATGAATCAATTCAACCAAAAGTGTAATTTCACTATTCCATCTAGTAATGTTTTCAACGTGTTCATTAGTATAGAATGTATAACCATTAATTACATAGACATTATATGAGAATATGTACACACTTGGTCCCCCATCTAACCATCGAAGTTGTTCTAAAATAGAATATGGATATTAATTTGACTCCTTAAAAATATATTCTTGTGACCATCCTATAAAATTTTGATTATGTTTATATGATATACATTTTTCATACATTGATTGATTTTAAATTCGATCAATATCATTGTGGGTTTTATCATATGGATCAACATCCAAAACTGTTATCTAAATTGTAAAGGTGAGTCTACTCCCAATCTATAATATTGATCGTGAGAAGCATCGTTCTGGAAATTACATCACCCTCAAGTAGCCAAGTATGATGATATTTCATTAGACCAATGCTTTGAAAACCAGATAGGTATTCGGTACATTATTTAAGAGATTCCTCAATAATATATCACTCCCCAATACAACCCTCTGGACGAATTTGATTTTTGAGATACCCAGTCAAAATCATCATATAACGTTAAATGGGGTACATCTATCTATAGTGCATAGAACCACATAGTCAAATCTCTCTCACTAAATGAACCATCAAATAAACCATCGTATCAAAGAATTTTGGTTGAAAAAGAATTTCCAATTCACATAATATGATTAAAATTTCTCTTTCCATAGTCAGAAATTTCTCTGGGTCTATAACATTGCTACCTATAGCTTTAAAGAAAAAATAGTAATTTTTTAATTTATGATGGAAATTTTAGGTCAAAATTTAATGTAAACCGATAGGAATTATATTTTTCTTCCAAACATTGAATTCATGTGATTTCAGAAGCATTAACTTTAAATCATTCACTGAAATGATGTCCTAGATATTCAATGAATACCCTTATAAAACCTTGATATAATTCAATATGTTGGAAAACAAATATATATCCTTCCTAGAAAGAGTTTATGAAGTAGGAGGAAAAATTGATCATTCTTCACACTTCACTAGTGCTAACTCTTCTCATATTCCCATTTCAATCTTATCCAACCTAACCTCAATACCAACCATTGTTTTCACTAGTTTATTTAGCAACCTGCCAATGACACTATCACAAAAATATTTTTCAACATGCATAATATCAAGAAAATTTCTAATGTACAAGCAATTCAAGTTTGGTAATTAAGAAAAACTAAATTCCTTTTCCAACCAGTTTTGGTAAGATTGTTTTAAAATGGTTTACCAAAAGAAGTTTCCACATCTATACCTACCTCCAAATGATTATCACCTGATAGTGGAGATGGTGGTGTACGTTCTTCTAAACATACATCAAATGATGTCGTCCAAAATCAGTACTTATATTTTCGGGGTAGAAATTTTTGATGTCCTAGAATTATATTTTTCGATTAATTTTTCAACCTAATTGATTGTGTACATTTTTCACGGACGAGACACCCAAGTGTTTCTTTAATGCTATATCCAAAAAAAATCTATAAGAAATAATGTCATTTATCATCCCGTAGAACATGGATCTCAACGTGAAATTTTAATTTCAATAAGAATTATAGATTATGACACCAGAATCCCATAATAATTTCATATCGTCAATAAATGGAGCCAAATAACATCAACTTAATTACCCAGTTATTTTGGTCCTGATATAATATTATAAAACATGATGTGTTTTCATTTCATGCATAACCACGATGTCAAGTTATAATTTTCCGACTTACTTAATCTAGTACTGTGTTTTCTTATTTAAAAATCAAAAGGACTCACTCCATTTGTAGATAATGGATGATAATAGTTTCATGGAACATTTCCAAAGTTATGATACTCGTGATAAATTATTTTCCACTGAAGAGATTCTGTCAAATTCTTGTAGTATTCCATCTTTATTTAGTCTATTTTTATGTCAAATCTATTGCTATGTGGTCTCCTCACTTTTCATATTGGTGCCTAAACCTTGGAATGATTGGAACATACCATGAATCTTTCGTAAGATTGGATTCATCTTTTTTGTGTCAAGATGGACCACCCATTGGGCATTATCTAGTTGATTTTTGGACATTGAAAAACATTTTACAGTCATTTGGTCATTCATGTATTCAATCAAAGATCACACCCATCAAGCATAGTATTCGTTTGAAATCATATTTTTGGCTTGGGAGAACATTATCTATTGGGAGCTTGTTATTCAAGAGATAATGTAATTAATTTAAATTAGCATCACTCCATCAGTTTCTTTCATTCAAATTATACAGCTTCAGAATGGCTGACAATGTTTTATATTTAGTGCAACCATTATATAATGGATTTTTTTCACTACACTTTAACTGATCAAACAATTTTGAGCAATCACGAAGTTCATATTCTGCTATCCTTGTCATTTATTTAAAACAATCCTCATCATCATGAACATCTATAATCATGTAACATCCCAAGGTTTTCTAAAAATAAATTGAAAATGCTTGGAATTTTGTTTAAGGTATATATTTATAAGTATCCTTTAAACATAATTTTATTTCTTCTATGATTTGAATTTCAAGAAACTGTCATTTACAATTGTGTTCAGTATGTTATTTAGAGTCTGATGAAACAAACTTGTTTTTTTGGTGAATAGTAACATGCCCTAATGAATAGTAATATGAATAGTAATATGACCTCATGAATAGTAAATAATATTATTATTTTATTTTACCATGGCAATAGGGTAATGGGGTCTTAATTAATTTTCCAATGTCACATAAAACTAATTGCACTTCAATATTGTTATTTTTCGAATTAACTGTGACCTTATTTAAAAATTAAATTAATAATATTTAGAAAATTATTTTTGGAAAATGGAGTTCATTTTTTAATTCTACACATCGTAAAATGGTTGGGGTAAATTTTTGTTATTTTTCTGAAACTCTTGAATTTTCGGTGAATAGTGAAATATGATAAAATACTGTATAATCAATTTATCAGTAAAAATGCACTATTTATGACATCATAAGTGATGAAAGGCCACATTCCTCGAACTCACTTGATATTTTCACTAATTAAGTCCACTTTATTTGAGATTATTCATAGTCATGATAAAAATATTATAATAATAATTAAAATAATCTAAAATACCTCCCCTCCACTATAAATACCACCCTCACTCCCCTCTTCCTCTCACACCTCTCAAGCCTTGAGCATTGTCTAATTTCTGACGAATCCCCTCCCCAATCTTTTTCCCCACATCCTAGAGCTGCTGGTATCACCAAAAGACCAAAATCAAAGCCCTTAAGAAGGATCTCAAGGAGAAGAGATCAAGAGGTAAACATCCTCTTTCATTTCCATTCTTTCCTTCCATTTTATGTTATTTTCTTCCTTTCCCTTTGTCTTTTGTTGGGATATTTCATTAAATATTTCCCATTACTGTCCAAAGTTTTTATGATGATGATATATTCCATTCCTCTCATCAATCTTATTTTTATGAAATTTTAAGAGACGCCATTAGGCTGTCGAATTTTTGTACGAAATTTCTCATGTTTTCTTCATTTCAAGATTTCCTTTTCTTCTTCCTTCACCCCCTCTTATCCAAGAGGCATGAAATCTCCAGAATCATGTATATTCTGGATGTTTTCATGTTTATGGAAAATTACAAATCATTATTCCTCTCCTCTCTCACTTATTTAAGGAATAAGAACATTGTCCGTGATGTGTCGAATTACCGACATCGTGGACGATGTAATTTCACTTTCCATTAGTTCTTTCAAGTCTGGTTGTGAAACCATTTATATGGTTGAACTAGGTTATAAGATATGTTTTATGAATCATATAAGGTTCTGGAATTCTTTTTTACTCATGATTCAAAATTATAAGACTAAATGAAGTTGTAATTATCAAACAACCACTTAAATAATCTAAACAAACATAATTAATGTTTTAACTTATTAATCATCATCATATAAAGAATAAAAGTGATAAATGGTATAATTTATGGTACTATAATTATGTAAATACTACTCCATTCCAATTCTGGAGTTTCACTTCCAATCAACAAGAACGATTCATCATGAACCGATTGTGAAAATCACAAAAGAACTCATCCAAAATAATGCAAGGAACAAAATACTAACAATTAAGGGGTGAAATGAGGTTATGAAATGACCATATAAGATGTTATAAACATGAACATGTTTCTTTAAAGTACTAATAACACTCTTTTAACCATTATAAAGGAGGTTTATACAATTTTTAAGTAATACAAGATCAAGGTAAGGGAATTCTTAACCCGATTTCCATTCTTTGGGTTAACATTCTACTTTATAATTTATGTGCTATTTAAATTGTTTGTGTGATGGGTTTTGTTTATATTATGTTTCTTTATGTGTATTTACAGAGTATATACATATTCCATCCACTCTATTAAGTCTCACTTCAAGTATATAATGTTTATAAGGGAATTTTCGTCTAAAATCCTCTTTTAAAATTCTGTTTTATAAGATACAAAAGCAATGTTTTTATTCTATTGTTTATGTTGTATGATTATGTTTTGGTTATTGGGCATTGTTTATGATAAAGAGTGGGACCTATATTTCCCTCCAATGCATTGGGTATGAGTATGTTTGAGGTCGGCCGTATGGTTACTCCAAGTGTAACTGTGATGGTTACACAAAGTAAGGTAGCCGTGAGGGTTACAAATTTTAAGGTAGCCAAGATGGTTAGAAGATTATGTAAGTAATGCCCCAATATACCTCTATGATTATAATTATGTTTTTGTGGATCTTTTTTAAATCTCATTTTACACAAAGTAATATTTTATGGGTGGAAAGCATGTCTTTTGAAAAGTATTCATACGTCATGCGTATTCACGGACTAATGTGATTTTTCCTTCTTTTTCATACCTTACTGAGCTTTTGTGCTCATCCCAAGTTTTTAAAAGATTTTTCACAGGTTAATGGATGAGTAATACAAGGATGGAAGACATGTTAAATGTTTAAGAAATGTCAAGTAGTCTTGTTTTGTGTTTTAATGTTTTATATTCTGAGGAAAATGGAAACTGATTTTATGGTATCCACTATGTAACAATGTGTAATGTTATGAATATTTTGTCTTAATTCTCTAAAGCTCTAAACTTGAAAATATCCTCAATGTATAATGAAGAGTTTTCTTAAATAAATTCAAGATTATGTATGAAATAAGTGCGGGTCCTTATAGTTGGTATCAAAGGTCGGTTTAGACAACTTTAGGGATTAGGAGTTCTTGTGAGACACGTGATTAGTCCCTATATCTATTATTTCAGTTAAATCCTTGTTTTATAACTTTTTTTTTCAGGTTAGGTAAAGTCGGTTATGAATGGAAGGAGAAGGATATCAAACGACATTCCTATCTCTTCCTGATGACATGCTTGCAATAATTATTGCAAAGTCATCTTCAGATGATTGTGAACCTTTTTCTAGCATACAACTCACTTGCAAGCAGTTTTTTTGAGATATCAAACACCTCCTCTATAACTCGTTATTATCATGGATCGTGGGTTGTTTTTAGACAAATACTATTTTCAAAATATTCCCATAATTTCAAGAAAGGTAAATATTATCAAGGTATTTTCAAATATTTTACCTTATCACAAATATTTGAAGCATATTATGATTTTAAAAATGGTGCTGAGGAAGGAGACCCTTGTGCAACCTATTTATATTTGCTTTTAAACTATAGTCTCACATCACATACCTATGGTATTTTAAAAGGACCAATAATATAAAGTTTCAACTCAATTTTTGTCCGACTATTTTATAGAAATCATGTTTTATCAGATGTTTTGGAATTATATGTCATACATGATTATTTTCCAAAACTGTTTTTTTGTGAACACCCATATGACCCATGTTGTACGAGGTGTATTTGGATGGAGGAAGCAAATGATTTTGAAGGATCTCTAAATCATTGTTCTAATGCATGGGACTTCTACCAACGTGAACAAGATGACGATGAAACCGAGTGGACACCTTGATCAAGGTACCCTTAGTTGTTTAATAAGTAAATAAAATTGCGAGGACGCAATTTCAAGAAGGTGGGGATAATGTAACATCCCAAGGTTTTCTAAAAATAAATTGAAAATGCTTGGAATTTTGTTTAAGGTATATATTTATAAGTATCCTTTAAACATAATTTTATTTCTTCTATGATTTGAATTTCAAGAAACTGTCATCTACAATTGTGTTCAGTATGTTATTGAGAGTCTGATGAAACAAACTTGTTTTTTTGGTGAATAGTAACATGCCTTAATGAATAGTAATATGAATAGTAATATGACCTCATGAATAGTAAATAATAATATTATTTTATTTTCCCATGGCAATAGGGTAATGGGATCTTAATTAATTTTCCAATGTCACATAAAACTAATTGCACTTCAATATTGTTATTTTTCGAATTAACTGTGACCTTATTTAAAAATTAAATTAATAATATTTAGAAAATTATTTTTGAAAAATGGAGTTCATTTTTGAATTCTACACATCGAAAAATGGTTGGGGTAAATTTTTTGTATTTTTCTGAAACTCTTGAATTTTCGGTGAATAGTGAAATATGGTAAAATACTGTATAATCAATTTATCAGTAAAAATGCACTATTTATGACATCATAAGTGATGAAAGGCCACTTGCCTCGAACTCACTTGATATTTTCACTAATTAAGGCCACTTGATATGAGATTATTCATAGTCTTGATAAAAATATTATAATAATAATTAAAATAATCTAAAATACCTCCCCTCCTCCACTATAAATACCACCCTCACTCCCCTCTTCCTCTCACACCTCTCAAGACTTGAGCATTGTCTAATTTCTGCCAAATTCCCTCCCCAATCTTCTTCCCCACGTCCTAGAGATGCTGGTCTCACCAAAAGACCAAAATCAAAGCCCTTAAAAAGGATCTCATGGAGAAGAGATCAAGAGGTAAACATCCTCTTTCATTTCCATTCTTTCCTTCCATTTTATGTTATTCTCTTCCTTTCCCTTTGTCTTTTGTTGGGATATTTCATTAAATATTTCCCCTTACTGTCCACAGTTTTTATGATGATGAGATATTCCATTCCTCTCATCAATCTTATTTTTATGAAATTTTAAGAGACGCAGTTAGGCTGCCGAATTTTGGTAAGAAATTTCTCATGTTTTCTTCATTTCAAGATTTCATTTCCTTCTTCCTTCACCCCCTCTTATCCAAGAGGCATGAAATCTCCAGAATCATGTATATTCTGGATGTTGTCATGTTTATGGAAAATTACAAATCATTATTGCTCTCCTCTCTCACTTATTTAAGGAATAAGATCATTGTCCGTGATGTGTCGAATTACCGACATCGTGGACGATGCAATTTCACTTTCCGTTAATTCTTTCAAGTCTGGGTGTGAAACCATTTATATGGTTTAACTAGGTTATAAGATATTTTTTATGAATCATATAAGGTTCTGGAATTCTTTTTTACTCATGATTCAAATTTATAAGACTAAATGAAGTTGTAATTATCAAACAACCACTTAAATGATCTAAACAAACATAATTAATGTTTTAACTTATTAATCATCATCATATAAAGTATCAAAGTAATAAATGGTATAATTTATGGTACTGGAATTATGTAAATACTACTCCATTCCAATTCTGGAGTTTCACTTCCAATCAATAAGAACGATTCATCATGAACCGATTGTGAAAATCACAAAAGAACTCACCCAAAATAATGCAAGGAACAAAATACTAACAATTAAGGGGTGAAATGAGGTTATAAAATGACCATATAAGATGTTATAAACATGAACATGTTTATGTAAAGTACTAATAACACTACTTTAACCATTATACAGGAGGTTTAAACAATTTTGAAGTAATACAAGCCCAAGGTAAGGGAATTCTTAACCCGATTTCCATTCTTAGGGTAAACATTCTACTTTATAATTTATGTACTATTTAAATTGTTTGTGTGATGGGTTTTTTTATATTATGTTTCTTTATGTGTATTTACAGATTATATACATATTCTATCCACTCTATTAAGTCTCAATTCAAGTATATAATGTTTATAAGGAAATTTTCTTCTAAAATCCTCTTTTAAAATTCTGTTTTATAAGATACAAAAGCAATGTTTTTATGAAATTGTTTATGTTGTATGATTATGTTTTGGTTATTGGGAATTGTTTATGATAAAGGGTGGGACCTATAATTCCCTCCAATACATTGGGTATGAGTAAGTTGGAGGTCGGCCGTATGGTTACTCCAAGTGTAACTGGGATGGTCACACAAAGTAAGGTAGCGGTGAGGGTTACAAATTTTAAGGTAGCCAAGAAGGTTACAAGATTATGTAAGTAATGCCCCAGTATAACTCTATGATTATAATTATGTTTGTGTGGATCTTGATTAAATCTCATGTTACAAAAAGTAAGATTTTATGGGTGGAAAGCATGTATTTTGAAAAGTTTTCATACGTCATGCGTATTCACGGACTAATGTGATTTTTCCTTCTTTTTCATAACTTACTGAGCTTTTGTGCTCATCCCATGTTTTTAAATGATTTTTCACAGGTTAATGGATGAGTAATACAAGGAAGGAAGACATGTTAAATGTTGAAGAAATGTCAAGGAGTCTTTTTTTGTGTTTTAATGTTTTATATTCTGAGGAAAATGGAAACTGATTTTATGGTATCCACTATGTAACAATGTGTAATGTTATGAATATTTTGTCTTAATTCTCTAAAGCTCTAAACTTGAAAAGATTCTCAATGTATAATGAAGTGTTTTCTTAAATAAATTCAAGATTATGTATGAAATAAGTGCGGGTCCTTATAAATCACATCCCCGATATGGTCTGCTTCATTTTCCATGCTTATATTCATATTAAATGATACATAAAACAGAGTGTTATCCCGGTCACTAGATACATTTTCTTTTCCACATGTTTTCCGCATATTTATAACATCAATATATTCCCTGATTGATCATGTGTTCTTACAACTCCTTTAGACAAATTTCTCATGAATAACAACAGTGTAAACATAGAAACCATATTTGAGAAGTATCATATGCATGAACTTTTTCAAATGCAATGAACTCTTTCACTCTATATTCTTACTATTTTTTCAATCTCATTGGTATACATCCATTATTTATTCATATCCATGCCATTATATTTGGCGATATTAATATTTAAAAAAATACACAGAAAGATGATATAAAAAATACCCTAGTCTAAAAATGTTATAGACTTTAATAATCCATTGAAAACTATTTATAAAACACTATTAAAATCCCATTAAAAACAACTCATTTACAAAAACTCTTTTTAAAAAATAAGAAGAATTTTTAAAATAAACCAATTTGATGCTAACATATATTCTCAATACCCCAATTCATTTTTAATACATTTAATGTAATTTAAAACGACAAAATGTCATGTTGAACTCTTCTAATTTTTTAAGACACATTTCAAAACACGTGAATCGTTTTAAATGTTAACCCCTAAAAATTTCTTTATGTTTTTTCCATTTCCCTCAGTATAGACAATGAAAATAATTGATGGTCTCATGCCTTATATGTCTCATGAAACCCCATATCTGGATTTGATCACTAGTTTTCACTATTCCTCTTATAAACCATATGGATGGGAAAACACATCATAGGTGGGTGAACTATTTTTTATAGTGTTCCATGCCCCCACTGGCTACTCCAACCAATATTTACATTTAAATTTATGATTAGATATTAACACCATCACACTCACGTGTGAATATAGAAACATTTTAACTTATTCACATGTATTATTATGAGTAGAGATTAACACAATCACACAGATGATTTTTGAATCTATAGACATACAAATCTATTCACATTACATTTATATATTATGATATATAATATTTTACAAAATATATTGGTGGGAAGTATAGGTTTTAAGCATTTCATAATATATAATTTTCTTCCAGTTGAAAATCAAATATTCAATATCTCATAAAGAACCCATATAAATAACCCATATGATTGATACATTCTTCTTTCTTCAGCAACCAACCATTTGGGAGTTTTACCCTCACTAACCTACCCTTCCAATTCAGGCTAATCTAACCTCTTTTTTTCATCAGAAATAATATATTACCTCATACAAGTTAATGTAAAAAATATATTTTTACATGTTTATTTTTTGGAATAGGTTCCACTAACAAGGATCTTATATTTAATTCCTCAAAATATTTTTGTCCAAATTTAAATATAGCCACTCCATGGTTTGAGAAAAATACAAGTTTTAATAAAATATATGTTATTGATTCATTAGTGAATAGAACAAGAAAAAATTATACCATGTATTAAAAATAATATTATACTCCTTCATTGACTACTGACCCTGACAAAGGAAAGTTAACTCAATGGATTTATTCCCTATTAGTTCCTTTAGATAATCCCAATGAAAAAAAATTCTGATGAAAAATTCCAAAAACATTGAATCATGATGTTTAGAATAAACCATAGAATGATGAATTTGAGATGGCATGATGATGAGTGATGGGAAATGGAATGAATTTTTTATGGTGATTTGACATGTAAAGAGGTAGATATAGATGATTCGTAAAGTGGATCACTCCAAGCTGATGGTTTGGGTCAGGATTTGATGAATATTAAGGTGATGGATTCAGTTTTGGTGAGATGTATACTGTCATAATGGTACGAGTTAAAAAATTTTACTTTTAAACCAATCCCACAATAGTTTCAAAACAAATTTCCAATGGAATCAATTTTCAAGGATTTAATTTAAAAAAACACCTTTACTTTAATAAAACATTAACTCACACACCCAAACATGGGTAAAGAATAAAGGAAATAATAATCAAATTAAAATCCATAAAGATTCATAAACAAACTTGTCAGCATATAAATAATGTCTCACCACCATGATTCTCTCTTATGAAACATCAATGTAAGATTCCAAAAGAATGTGAAAACACAAATTCCAAAAGTTATAAAAAAGCATAACAGAATGTAAGAATCATGGGGTAACCCATAAGGAACTAATGGTCTAATATTTTCTTTCAAATGAAATGGGGGAACATATTATAGATAGGTTATTGATATCATATCTTGCCTTTGAAATCACAATCACATATCCTCATTATCGGAGAATATCATAGCTAGGTGATACATACAACCAGGGGATACGATATATGTTACTACACTCAACTAAATGGAAACATCCTAAAACATTAACATAGTATCCTATCTTCGTCATGTCATAGCTAAAATAGGAGGTTACTATCATGATACTTCCCTTATGTGACCTTAATACCACCCTAAGGAATGATAAATTAACCTCAAATAAATTACCAACCATAAATACACCCTCTCTAATAATAATCCCTAACACAAAAAAAAATGAATCATATTTAATATAGACAAGAATATACTCTTAAGAATACACGATGGGTGATAAAGGGTTAAACTAGGATTTAAACAATATCCAATAAACTGTAAGATTAATGTAACACCTAATAAAGAGGTGCGGTAGAGGTGTGTCACAAGTGGAGGAGTCAGCGGCGATTCCCAGTTCGCGGTGGAGGTGGGTCACGTGGCGAAGCTCAGTTCACAGGGGAGAAGGAGTCGATGGATGGGGAGGAGGAGGATAACAGAGAGGCGGGGGAGAGGATGAGGGTAGGGAGGAGAGGATGCGGTAGTGGCATTTTCAATAGAGACAGTGGAGATAATGATGATAGTGGTGATGGAAATGATTTCTTTCTGAAAGAGCTTCAGGGACTAAGGAAGGGGGAGAAAGTTAGGGTTAATTAATAAAACCTGGTGAACCTTTTATCAGAACTTGTTAAAAAGAAATGATAAAATTATTTTTTATCAGCGCTACTATGGAATGTGCTGATAAAATATTTTTTTATATGTTCTTTTTTAGCACTGATAAAGGCCAATCTTTATCAGCACTAAATAGACTTGATAAAAGAATGTTTTATCAGTGCAAAAATTTCAAGAACTGATAGAACATGACTTTATCAGCTTGAGAAAAGTGCTGATAAATGGATGTTTCATCAATGTTCTTAGTTAGCACAGATAAAACATACCATTTATTCATAATTATAAATTTATAACTAATATATTTATTGAATATATTATTTTATAAAAAAATATAATTAATATATTTATTATAATTTAATAATTTAAATCATAATTAATTATATATATTGTGTTGATGTATAAATTATGAAATATATCTATATTGTATAATTATATAAATTAAAACTAAATATATATAAATATAAATTGAGATGATATTTTTAATTTTAATTTTATAATTATTTTAATATATATATATATATCTGTGTCTGTGTAAACATTCATTAAAGGCATATTTTTATAAATATATATATTAAAAAGGTATTCATAAATATATATTTATCATTGTAGAAAAATATTTTGTAATTTTATAATTATTTAATGTTTTTATATTTAATTAGCTATATATAATTCAAATTATATATAATATATTTAAAATGTAAGTAATTATATATAATTAAATATTTATATTTTTGAATATATATAATATGTACATTTATTTTGTATATAAATATATTTTTTGTGATTTTATGTATTTATTAGAAGATAAAGCTTCATATATATAGAAAATGAATTAATACACCAAGTATATATAGTAATATCCTATATATGTCCAACATTAGGGTAAAAAATGAACATATATTCATAAAAACATTTGCATCAATTGACACATTCATTTGGAATCATAAAAGTTTCTATATATATATAAATATCAAGTATTTGTATATATATCTTTTAAAAAGTATTTATATATATTATTAATAATATATATAATAATAAATATATAATAAACATATAACTAAAACTAATAATTAAAATAAACATAAATAAAACATTAACTTAATAAACACAATAAACATGCATTTTTATTTAATGAGTACACATAAACATTATTATTAAATATAATTAAAAAAAATTTATAAATTAATAATATTTAATATTAAAATCATTTTTCTGTGATATTATGATCACTGATAAAGTCTCTTCTTTATCAATGCTTGTTGTTAGCACTGATGAGGGGGCTAAATTATCACCGCAGATAAAGGGGGACATTATGAGCACAGATAAAGGGTATATTTTTCATTACTTTTTTTAGCACAGATAAAAGTCCCAATTTTATTAGCGTTTTCAGATTAGTGCAGATAAAACCCAAGAACATCAGTTGCTCTAATTGTTTGTAGTGGGAGGAAGACTAATGAATCTTGGTATTAGAAATTCAATTGTGACTGTGGAAGAGTTTTTAAAATGGTTTAATGAATAAACAAATATTGATGAATGGGTTACAAAGGACACCCAGTAATCATCCTGATGTTGTCTGATTATAAGCCAGGAGGAAATAAGTTTGGTTGTTAGTGGAGGTGTGGAGAGAGGTTAAGGTGAAAATAATATTTTTAGTATGATAAATAGAGTTAAAGTAAAATTATCATCTACGTGTTATGTCATTCCAACCCACGTAATGTTTAGGAATCATACCTTAATTTTGGTATGAAATTATTGGTACACCACATGTAACCCCCAAATTTTTGTAACTTATTGTTTTACATATATTAGAAATACATGACAATCTGATAATCATATTTTATATGACGTCAAATCACATACCATGTTTCTCTAGATTTATTGTCTCAAAGAGTACCCTAAGTAAACACTTACCCTATAGAAAAAATCCCACATTCAATGTACACCATCTATATAGAAAATTTAACCTACTCTATATAATAATAACATAATGTTACTTTTAAATATTTAGGATTATACTATTTGAGTTACATGTTGATTTTTCCAAAAGGATTTTTTGTTTAGATAAACACATGGTGCGTACTTCATCACACACCGTGTATTATATATATGGACAAATCAAAATTTCTTCATCATACATAAGATTAGATAATATACCAATTATACAAATAAAATTTTTATCATATTGGGTACATCATGTATATTTATTTCACATGATTTAAACTATGAAAATACACATCCTTCTTTTATCGAGATCCATACATGTCACACTCAGGTTTTATTTTTGTATTGGTTCTAGCTCAAGTGGGGTTTTGGGGGAGTCCTTGTTTATTTTTTTAATTTTTTATTATCAAAATTTTGGGCTTATAGGCATTAGGAGAACCAGTAGGGCATATTTAGGAGACCATGTAGAATATCTAGTTTTCAAAATAAATTAAATATTTAAGAGTTATGAAACAATGTTTCAATGAGTGTTACAATAAAATAAGAAAAAATAAATAAAATGGAGTTAATGGTTAATAATATTATTAACGAGATTATTATTATTATTATCATTATGTAGTTGTTATTATTATTTTTAATAAAGCTATTAACTAATAATAATAATAATATTATTATTATTTAGGCCAGTGCGTGGGCTTCACATGTTTAGTGGAAGCTGTTTGATCCACCATAGTTATCGCGCAACTATGACACTCAATTAAATAATGTATAGGAAATAAGATAAAGATTAATTTTGGGTTAATAATTTTTTATCCATGATAATAATATTATTATGGTTTTAGATAATAATAATAATATTTTTAGGGATTGTTTTTTATTATAATCACTATTAATAAAGTAATTAATGTTATTGTTATTGTTAAAAATTGTTATCTACATTGTATTATAAAAATATAATTATAGATCATTAATAATTTTTAATATAATTTTAATTATTATTATTATGAATATTACTATTTATTGTATTATAATTAACATTATAATAATAATATTATTAATAATAATAATAATTAGTATTATTATTATTATTGTCGTTATATTAGTATCATATTATCATTGATTTGTTTTTATTTAGAATTTTTTTATTATATTAATATTATTTATTAATTTATTTTTTATAGGGTTTATGGACAACCCCTCTCCCCCATTTCCCTTCTCTCCCATCACCACCCCTTGGCGTTAACCCTATACACACCACCTATGACATCCAAGTTCCGGGTGCTGCCTAGACATGCCCCGTACTCAGTTGGTCAAATGTCATCAAGCACATTTCCCTGAATTCTAGAGGATGCCTACTAGTAGTGAGGGACTTTTTTGTGATAGTGGGGTAATTATACCCTCATTGGTAGTGCATGAATATAGGAATAACAAATAATAAATAGTAGTTGAAGTAGTAATACCATACAACAGGTTAAACAACATAAGAATAATAGTAAAAACAACTACATCTTATATATATAAATAATGATGCTTGTCCCAAACATCTAGGAATGTATAAAAACTAGTCACAATGATAAAAATAAAATACTAAAACCAAATTACTAAACACCATAAACAACTGCAAAAAAAATCGCGAGCCTCATCCTGGTCCCATGCTCTGCAGCTCCATAACAATCAAGTATATGAAAATCAAGGGTGTTTTCCATTATCTATACCTAGATCTATATAATCTGTTTGGGCCTAAAAGCTTTACCCAAATAAGGTGTGAGATGAATCCCAGAAGGCAACCACCAAAATATCTTTCTGTAAATGTTAGTGAATATATATAAATATATAGCCAAAAATATGTATACTGTTGCATAAAAAAGTAAGTATTCAAAAGTAAACAATCCTACATATTCAAATTTCAATAATTTACATTTATTAATTATTAAAACTGTTGATAATGAAATACCCTATGAAATTGGAAAAATGATATCTTCGAAGACCATCTAACAATCTTGTAAGACTGAGTCCAAGCATGTGCTCTAGATTTACATATCCATCACAATAAACACTCAAAATATCACACTACCCATCTAGGTGGATCACAGAGTCCATCTCATATGATCAAGTGTTCCATCAAAACAAAGACTCTCAATGGAAGAACTCAATGTCAATTCCCCATGTGGTCTTTTAATGATAATCTATAGACTCTCTGAGGATGCACTCAATGTTCATTCCCCTTGTGGTCTCATAATGGTATACTATAGAAACTCTGAGGGATTTCTCACCATGAATCCCCAATATAGACATATAATTTAAATATAATAGAAGCTCTAGGGAAGCCCTCAACATCAATTCCCCTATGGTCTAACAACGACAATTTATCATGGCTTTTGTAATGCAATCATACACAATTGGTATCCTGCATCCCTTGTAATATCCAGTACTACATGGCTAAGTAGTTACAATGCATAATGCAAGCATATAACAAGAATCAATTAATTAACAATTTCAACATGAAAAGCATGTCACGGAAACAAGGAATGAATCATAGGGAACCTAGACCAAATGGTCATAAAATTTCAAACCAGAAAACTCACCAATGTGGTGTCCCCTGAACAAGAAATTTAGAAAAATATATATCAACGAAAACCCTTAATCAATAAATCAATCTATGTTATATGATAATAGGGTTAAACTCCATAACACAAAATACCCTATTCATGGGAAACAAGAAAATTGTCATATAAAACTAACAAAACAACTGCAAAAGGAAACAAACCACCAACCATGAAGTTTTATGATCGATATAGTGGAACCTCAACCATTGAATCCGCCTAAAAACATCACAGATCTATAAAAAGTTCAAAAATATTTATCCATGGATAACTTGATAGAGAAGATAAATCGACAAATATAGGATCTAGGGAAAGATAGAACTCACTGGTTGGAATGCAATTCACTCAGTGTTGCCTCACTAAGAGCTCAGATGGGGGAACAGGAGGCACTTGGAGATTCATACCCATGAATCACTCTCCTGTATAAGAAACGGGAATAATAGATGAGTTTTGGAGATGAGAGATGACCACAGTCTGATAAATCAAATAAAAATAATATTATATTTCATGTTAATTTAATGTACACATCATGCACTAGTCTAAATCGACCCCGACTTTAGGCAGTCCACAGGGCCATGGACTCAGCTGTTACATGACCTATACACGACTACCCACAACAACATGGTACACTGTGTGTACACAAAAAAATTAAAAATTATTCATTTTTCATAAATAACACCCAACATCTAGATCCATACTAAATATGAAGATATATTTTCTTAAAATATTCCACCTATTAAAGAAATCCATCACCAAATTTTCCTTCTAAGGGTGGTAATGAAGAAACATCAAACAAATTTGGCTATTGTGATTGCACATTAGCCACCCTCTCCCATGCCTTAGTCTGTACACTCCTGTGATGCCATAACACCAATACCAAAGTAATAGAATAGCCATATAGAACCATCTCACCGTGATCCATAATCGGTATACATTGATCATCCAAGGATGGATCCACCTCTAACTAAACCTCAGGGTTTGGAAAACACAAAACGAGTCTGAGAAGTAATGTCATAGTTAAAAAACATGGAAGACATCATGCATAGCCCAATAACTCTGAGTTAACTACAACCTATAGGAATCATGAGAAACTCTCTCCAAAAAATAAAACTTCCCAACATATCTCAGTGAAATCTTCCCTTGTCTTTTAATATTCTTTTCCCCAACCTTAGTGTGACAAGCCAAAAAAAACCTAATCTATGACCTCAAACCCCGCAGGCCTTCTCCGTTGATCAGCATATGATTTATTGTGAGACTTTGAAAAATAAATACTCTTCCAACATAACTCCACCTACTTAATGGTCTCCTAGATAAGTTGAGTTATAGCATAGCTGTCTCTCCTGCCTCTAGCCAATATAGGGGTGATCGTTATGGATTACCTTACAAGGCCTCAAAAGGTTCCATCTCATTCATCTCCTAGAAACATTTATTATATGAAAATATATTAGGGGTATATATCTCTCCCAAGAACCTCTTAAATCTTGGAAGCATGCTTGAAGCATGTCCTCTAACACCTGAATCATGTGCTCAGACTAGCTTTCTTTTGGGGGATGGTAAGCTATACTCAGAAGTACCTGTATACACAAAGCTCTCTATAGTCCCTGCAAGACAGAAGATGTAAAACATGACTCCCTATTTAAAATTATTGATTGTGGAACCCTATGGAAATGTAAAATCTCTAAGATGTAAAAACATCAAAACTCATTAACACTTAAGGTTTCCTTGATTGATAATAAATGCACAACCTTCGTGAGTCTCTCGACAACAACCCATACTACATCATTCCCTTGAGGTGACATCGGTAACTCCATCACAAAATCCATCACGACATCAATCCACTTCCACTCAGGAATGGGTAAATGTTTTAACAGCTTTTCTAGTTGTAGATTCTCTGCCTTCTCATACTGATAGATGAAACAACTCATCACAAAACCAACAACATCTCTCCTCATACATAACATCCAATAAAGACAGTGTAAATCTATGTTCATATTTATGACACTAGGAAGAACATCCCAAAATGAGGAATGAAAATATTGCATGAACTCCTCACGTATGTCTTCTGACACCCATAAATTACCATTAAAATGCATGAACTCATCCTCGCCTATGGTCCAACCAGTAGTAGGATCCTCTCATGACACACTTTTTAGTAGCAATAGGATATAGGGGTCTGATAGCTGACTCAATTGTACTCAGTCTAGATGGGTATAGGTAACAACTACAGAGGAAATAAACGCCTTCCCCTATCTATCAGGAACCTCTGAATAAATTACAGAGAAAAGATCCATAATCAGCCACTCACTGATGGCCTCCGAAACTGCTTGTATTTGATTCTTCCTGCTGAATGCTTCAGCCAATGCATTGCCATTCCTAGGCATGTTGGCAAGATCATATTTAAAACACTAAATAAAATCTACCAAAATTAGTTGTCTCAAATTTAGGTCATGCTAACTAAAGATATAATTGAGACTATTGTGGTCTGTGAAAACAAAAAATCGTCTCCCAAATTATAATGTTCAAAAAAAATTCTTTCACAACTGTAGCGAAATCTAGTTTGTGCATTGGGTAATTCTTCGAATGTGTCCAAAACTCTCGAGACCTATATGCAATGACTCCTTCCTTTAGTATAAGAACATCTCTTATCCTGATAGCTGATGAAACGTTGTAAATGGTGTAACTCTTTCCCGGCTTCATAAAAATCAGTATTGGTGCTGAAGTCAACCTTCACTTCATCCATTAAAAGGATGAATTTCCATATTATTTCAACTAGTATATCTTACCCTTATTATTCAAGAACTTCATTGGTAATTCAATCAATGAAAATTCCTTTATAAATACTCTGTAGTGACCACCCATCCCCAAAAAACATTGTACCTTAAAGACATCCTTCGGATGCTCCTAGGAAACTACTACTCTTACTTTTTCTGGGTCTATAAAAAACTCCATTCCCTGAGATAACATGACCCATGAAAGGAATCTGGTCCATCTAAAAGTTCCATTTTGAGATAATATCATATAATTGATTCTCTATTAGTATAGAAAAAATGATTTCAATATGGGTAACATGGTCGTGTCGAGTGTGAGAGTTCACCAAGATGTCGTCCATGAAGACAAAAAAAAATCCAAGTAAATATCAGGCACTCAGTTCATTTTTAACACACCTATATTTTATGAGAAGTATTCATTTTAATTTATTTGATGTCTTGTGTTGTATTCTAAACCAGGATTATCTTGCGTTATACGCAACACCTTATTAGCTTGCAGTATACACAACACTATTTTTGGATCGTGTTACACAAAATTTCATGTTCGTTTGATAGAAGTTATTCTACACAACATTTAGTGTATATATATATATATTAAATGTATAAATGAAATATGGTTGGATTATATTATACACAACAACAAATGAATCTTTCAATACACACAAACCTGACTTGGCTTGCTTTACATGCCATCACGACCTTCCACGAGAGCGTGAGTTGTACGCAATACTGAGTTTCACTAAAAAACGATATGTTATTAAAATATTATATAAAATAGCTGTTATGAAGAGTAATACCCACTTATTGAAATTTTATAAATTTTCTCTTTCAAAATGGACTTCATTTTTGGATTCAAAATATCGATATTAACCTAGGGTGATTTTTTGGTATTTTTCTAAAAACAATCAATTTTTTATGAATAGTGAAAACACCAGGTTACTATTTAAAAATAGATTTTTTATTTAAATAATAATTTATTTTATTTAAATTTATTTTAGTTCAAAATAGATTCATAATACCTATATAATTAAATTTAATCCATTGGATTAATTTTATAAAAATATAGATACATAAAAAATTTATTGAACTTTGTACCGTCTTTTACCTATCTCCAAGGAGCATTTTCGATTGAACATAAAACATAATTTTACCTCTTCTGGGAGATGAAATTCCAAAATTTGAGAGACACAGATAATATCAAGGAGTAAAATGTGGTTCAATAAGAGGAAAATAATTTTTGGTGAATAATAACCTTTTACTTTTATTTACCACGGTTAAAAGTCAATAGGGTAATTAAGGGTAAAAATGTTATTACTATTACCCTAACACATGTTCTAATTCTATTGGATAATTTTAATTCGTCCGAAAACCCCATTAGGAATAAAATATTACCCTTTAGGTCCACATGGATTAGATTACGACACCTATTATTATTTTATTTAAAGAAGATATAAAAGAGTTAAAATTAATATTTTATAACAAAAATATTTTTAATATAGGGTTATACATAAGATAAATTAGACTATAAATATTCATTAGAAAGATAAAACTATATCCTAAATAATGGTATTTTATTTTTAATTTTTAGACATAAAATAAATTAATTTATTTATGTCACAATAATGATGCAGTAATTACTTTATTAATGAAATATTAACATAATAGATGTTATAAATACCTAAAAAATATAATTTAGGACTTTTTATTACTTACAATAATTTTATTGATTAATAGTAATTATTAGAATGAATTTAATTAATTTTTTCTAACTATTCATGCTGTTATTATTTTCACAAAAATCAATTACCAAATAGTTTCATAATTGACATAAACTAGTTTTTAAAACAAATATTATATTATTAATTGTTATTCTATTACTAAAAATCTAAGGCTCTACCAAATGACTTAGTGTAGAGACCCGAAGCTTAACGTACATAGAAATTAAATTACTTTTTGTGAATACTTAGTACATAAAAAAAACACACACACAAGGACTGTAATAGTTTAGTGTCTTTGGAAACTCGGAATATAATCTTCTAATCGTGTCGAATGATCTTCAACATTTCTATAAAGCACTTCCTTTTTGTTACCTAAAACCTTTATTTAAATCCTGGGGAAAATAAAACATAAAAAGGGTGATCTCAAATGCTCAGTAAGGGTAAACAAAAGAAATATCAATCACATCATATTCATAAGAACATAACATTTTGGAAATCATTGCCTACAAAAGAGAGCATAATTTCATAACATGGGATAAATCATAGTAGTGAAATGTAATCCCAATAATCATAACATATAACATGAAACATTTTGGCATACACACATTATCATATAGAATCATTTCTTGTTAGTCAAGACTCATTTCCAAGACTCTCTTAGTGGACAAAGTCCCTTTCTGAACCGAGTTCATTACTCGTTTCTGTCATATTTCACTTAATCGGTATAACCTACCGTTCGAGCCATGTCTATCTCATGAGATATAAAATCATTACCCAATGAATTGGAGGGAGATATAGGTCCCATCCATCTCATAATGATACCATTCTTATGTGTGCCACAAAATCATTAATCATACAACATTGCATAACCCATGTAATAAAAATGGGATTCTTAAACAACATGACATCATATACAATTCATATAAGATAAAGGAATTCATAAAAATAATTCCATCACAAAATAATCAAATCAATGTAATAATAGGGATAGAAATATAACTCTATATTATATTATATGGAAAATAATTTTGATAAAACACTTGAACTCCATTCTTGAGGAAAATATCCTTTCTTCTTCGAAAACACTTTTCCTTTCATAACATGTCATACAATTCTAAAATAAAAGAAGTTGATTAAAAATAAACTTGAAAACTTGTAAAGTAAGCTTCTTGGAAATATTTATTTAAAAATCCATTCATGCTGTATAAGTTTAAAAAAAACATTCTTCTCGTACTTTTGTCAGAAAAGTCAAAAAGTACCTCGTACGAAAAACGACAAAAGATTCCCTTCATATCTTTTACTAAAAACTCGACGAAGGGTAAAATTGGATATCAACTATTTTATAAGGATATAAATATTACATATTGAGGAAACATGGATGTGGATGATAAAATACACCCCAGTAAATTCCAAAGTATAAACAATCTCGGATAAAAATGAGATTATGATATTTCCCTTACCTTAGGTCCGTTTTGCTTCGTATGTGTCCGAACCTCCTGTATAATGATTTAAATAATGTTATTGACTTATTCCAGAATCATACTTATTGTTATGATATCATATATGGACATATTATTAGCTTCTTATTAGTAATATTTCATTACTACTTGTTATTTGGGTGTTTATTACTTTTTGTTCTTATGCGTGTTTGTCGAATAAATTCTTATTCTTTTCTTTAGGATATAGATACCTCATTTATAGAATGGTATTAGTGTAACATATATCATATTAATTCATTCAATTCATTTATATAATCATTATGAAATTAAGATCATGTAGAACGAGTCGCATCACATCGTGGAGACGGTATTCCGTACGTACGCACGAGTGATGATATCATTCCTATGATCGTGGAATTGTTTTGGAGTGTATGGATACTATTTCAGAATCAATATCACTTTATAATAGTCATATATAGTCATTATTTACACCATTATACCCATCCAAGTAAGGTGGTGGTGGAAAATAGATTACACCACGGCGTGGAGACGGTATTCCGTACGTACGCACGCGCGGTGATTTCTTTTTTCGTAGGATGGATAGAGGGTGAAATAGAGTTGTTTCATACTTATAATAACATATCATTATATTATTGATACTGATGTTATTACTTTATCATGAAACAACTAAATAAGAAGAAGTGGAACACGAAATAAATTGAAAAAGATCGGTAATGGATATTACCTCTTTTTGACGCGCCTTTTATTAACCTCCACTTAAAGAACTATGGATGGTCTTTTCAGAAGACAAGGACCTCTAGGATGATACTAGGGAAGTGGAGAAGAGATTTTGGCAGGGGTTGTACGAGCTTGAATGCTATAATTGGTGTGAGGAGGAGAGGGAGGAGGTTCCCTTTTTTAAGGGAGGAGAGGGGCACCTTAGGAAAATCTCAAAATATTAGTTTATATTAAGGTCAAAATTGGTTTACAATGGTTCAATATGGTATTATTTAAAATATAAAGTTGGTATGGGTCAACTTCCTCTCATCCAATATAATTTAGATAAGTTTAGGTAATTATTTTAACCTTATCAATTAGATTTAACTCTAAGTTAAATAATTTAACTTTTACCGTGTCTTTTTGTTTTCTTACAATATATGGTTAATAAACTTACCATAACAAGACAAACGAACCCCAAGTTGTTTATTATTAATATATATATCCTTATCTAAGTCATTTTTCCGAACCATAGATTTTGAGGAATTAAATAACAATTAATAATATAATATTTGTTTTAAAAACTAATTTATGTCAATTTTGACACTATTTGGTACATGATTTGTATGAAATTCATAACAGAATGATACGTTCGAACCAAGTTACTTATATCAACAATAACATGTAATATTATCCTAGAAAATTAATATAAGTCATAAAAAGTCTCAAATTACATTTATTTGGGCATTTATAACATCAATTATGTCAATATTTTATTAATAAGACAATTACTGCATCATCTTTGTGTCATAATAAATGATAATTATTTAATCCCTAAAAATTCTAAATAAATTCCTATGATGTAGATAATTGTATTAGAGTTCTGGATAATATTCATATTTGAAGTTTCATGATGTTTATAACTAAATTAAAATTATTATACTTATAAGATTTAAGAAAGTGACATGTTGTCACATTCTTTGGTTTTAATAATAATTAAATTATTTTCATGGAAAAAAGTCCATAAAATGAATCTAATCCGACCCTTAGGTTATATGGGTCTACTTTAAGCCATCCAATAGGATTTTTCTAATTGTTAGGGTAATTTTATAATCTTATATTTACCCTTAATTACCCGATTTACATTTAACTATAGTAAATAAATATTACCGTAGTTACTATTCACAATGCCCAAAAATAAAAAGTAGTTTATTAACAAAATTTGGACCTACTGATTCCAAATATGGAATCAATATTTCCAAATTAAATACACAAAAGATGCATAAATTAAATTAAAATTAATCCCGTTGTCGAAAGAAAACTGGTTTTTCTTTAAAACATTGCAAAAGATTGAATTGATTTAACCTACAAATTCAAGGCAAAATCAATGCTAATGACATACATTATATTAAATTGTAAAAAAATATTCTATTTATACTTTAAAACCATTCAATATTATAATTTAACCACATAAGATATTATGATGAAAAATGTTGTTTTTAATTAAAATATGGCGTGTTTTTTACTATTCATTAAAATATGAAAGTTATCAGGAAAATATCAAATATTTATCTAATGTAAATTTTTATATCCTGATTCAAAATAAGAATTTTATTTTGTCGAATTGAACATATAAAAACGTCAAAAACTAGATTTAAAGTGGGTGCGCCATCAGAAGGCGGCAAAACTGCATTTTTTTGAAAAATACTTATTTTACCCGAAAAATTTATTTGGTTCTAATACCATGTTCTAGAAATGTTTAAGATGAATAATAATGTTATAAAATTCAAAATTTAGTTAACACTATTCATAACGGCTAGTTTTAATAATATTTTAATAGCATATTGTTGTTTAGTGAAACTCGGTATTGCGTACTACACACGCTATCGAGGAAGGTCGCGATTGCGTTTAATGCAAGGTAAGTCATGGATGTGTGTTGTGCAAGATCCTTTTGGTGTAGCATACAACACAAGACATTAATGAAATTAAAAAGAATATTTTTCATAAAATCTCGAGGTGTTACATTCTACCCCCCTTAAAATGAATTTCGCCCTTGAAATTTGTCAGGGTTATAAATGGTTTACTACTCAAAAGTTTGTTTAATAGAAACCCAAATCGTAAAAAGGAATACCAAAACATGGATTTTAAAAACTAAAGTATGAAATGTAATGGTTACCCAAATTAACTCGTCACGGGGTTTCCACGTAGGATAACATAGGTGAAAATATGGATATGGGAGAAAAATCTAACCATCATGTTCTGATGGAGAGTGGTAGAGAACATGGCTATGAAAAAGCCAACAACCACAAAGCTATTGATTTGTGATGATCTAAGGTACCATCTAGAACAACATTGTTGGTTTTCAAGATCATTTCCCTAAAGATGATGAATTAAAATAAATACTTGCATGATTTTGGTACAATCTCATTGTTGTTCGTGAATTGAACAATTTCCACTTCATACCTTAAAGAAATGAAGTTGAATTTGTTATTCGTGATGTGTTAGCAGATATTATGATAGAATGATGGGTTATTCAATCTCTTTCAAACAAAAGGATAGCAAAAGTTATAAGTCCATCTTATGGTTAAATTAATCGTATATGGTTCCAAAAATGAACTTATACTTCATATATCATACCGCTTAATAAAATAAAACTAGTTTATACTAACCAGGGACTTCCTGTAGGCCAGTGGTAGGCGATAAAGGCCAGCTGCACTTCGGTTGTGGGTTCGATTCCCACAGCCTTGTCCGACGTGATGGGATGTCGCCCGTCCTGCAGGTTGTCCTTTTTCTAAAACTATATTATTATAACATCCCATCAATAATATCGAAAAACAAACAGTACTAACTTATGTCCAACATAATCCATTCCAATCATTAGGCTTATCCATAATACTGCAGTCCACTCTCAGATATTTAATAACATCGTTGATCCCCATATATCATAAGATATATCTTTTTGGTCACATTCCAAACATTCAAAGGCCTTAATCATGTACTCTCTTGAATACCCATTGAACCTAAGTGAAAACATGAATGCAGTTAAAAGTTAACACTTTCCATATACCAAAATCCAAAAATTTTATATACTCAATCCATTACAGAACCATCTCCTTATATCAATCATGAGCTAATGAATACTATCAAACATTTAATTTTCTCTTTATCCCTTCTATATTCCAAAAATATCTGAATATCCTTTAATAGATACTGGTACCATTAATCATACACTTTCAAAACTCAAGGAAAGACAACAGTGTAACAATCCTTATATGTCTCTTTATTCCATAGTACCATGAGATTACTTATACAACATTACACATGATAAACATGTAACAATTCTTTCAACTCATAAATCATTTGTAGTCTCTTCGTCATCATCAACAAAAATACTACTCATACGGACGTACAGATTCTCTTCATGAGACTTTCCCTTACGGAATTGGTTTTCATAATGCCCATAAATTCCACATTTAAAACATTTAACCATTGTTGATGTCGTAGAAATACCATTATCCTCATCCATTGTGTTAACTGAACCTTTTCCTTTGCACTTACTAGCTTTGTGTCCTTCTTTTCCACACCCAAAGCATCATCCAGTTCCATTGAAACATTTTCCTCGATGCCTCTTCCCACATGATTTACATACGGGAAATTGAACATTCTTTCATCTATGATCATCATGAAACTCCATCTTTCTCATATTATCCGAGTCAGGAAACTTAACAAATTTGAGTTTATTGATCATATTATGAGATTGCTGATTCGGCATAATAATGATGGTTGGACTTCCAAATCCCATTTCATTTGGTTTATCATGAAGAATATCATTCCATTGTCCATAATATCCTCCATCATCGTGAATCATCTTGTTTCCAGCCATTTTCTAAAACCCAAAAAGAATAGTGTGAGAGGAAAAAATCATAATAAAGGGGGAGTAACTTCAATATCTAACATCTTATGTCAAATTCTAAGATCATTACCATAGTTATAGGACTATATCCTATACTTATATTTATCCTTAGGGGCATCCCTAGACATACCTTAGAAATATCTCTAGGGATCTCACTAACGTTTTCGCATCCTAGTTTCCAAAGGTTGACTAAACCTTTCCTCTGATACCAACTGTAGAGACCCGAATCATAACGTACATAGACATTACATTACTTTTGCGAAATACTTAGTACATAAAAAAACACACACACAAGGACCGTAATAGTTTAGTGTCTTTGGAAACTCGGAATATAATATTCTAATCATGGTGAAAGATCTTCAACATCTCCCATAAAGCTATTTCTTTTTTTTTATATAAAACCTTTCTTTATATCCTGGGCAAAATAAAACATAAAAAGGGTGAGCTCAAATGCTCAATAAGTGTAAAAAAAGAAATATCAATCACATCATATTAATAAGAACATAACATTTTGGAAATCTTAACCTGCAAAAGAGAGCATAATTTCATAACATAGGATAAATCATAGTAGTGAAATGTAATCCCAATAATCATAAAATATAACATGAAACTTTTTGGCATACACACATAATCATATAGAATCATTTCTTGGTAGTCAAGACTCTTTTCTAAGACTATCTTAGTGGACAAAGTCCCTTTCTGAACCGAGTTCATTCCTCGTTTCAGTCCTGTTTCACTGAACCGGTATAACCTACCGTTCCATCCATGTCTATCTCATGAGATATAAAATCTTTATCCAATGAATTTTAGGGAGATATAGGTCCCACCCATCTCATAATGATACCATTCCTATGTGTGCCAAAAAATCATAAATCATACATCATTGCATAACCCATGTAATAAAAATGGGATTCTTATACAACATGACATCATAAAACAATTCATATAATATAAAAGAATTCATAAAAATAATTCCATCACAACATAATCAAATCAATGTAATAATATGGATAGAAATAGAACCCTATATTATCTTAGATGGAAAATAATTTTGATAAAACACTTGAACTCCATTCTTGAGGAAAATATCCTTTCATCTTCAAAAGCACTTTTCCTTTCATAACATGTCATACAATTCTAAACTAAAATAATTTTATTAAAAATAAACTTGAAAACTTGTAAAGGAATCTTCATGGAAATAATGTTTTAAAAATCCATTCATGCCGTATAATTTAAAAAAAACTTTCTTCTCGTACTTTTGTCAGAAAAGTCAAAAAGTACCTCGTACGAAAAACGACAAAAGATTCCCTTCATATCTTTTACTAAAACCTCAACGAAGGGTAAAATTGGATATAAACTATTGTAGAAGGATATAAATATTACATATTGAGGAAACATGTATGTGGATGATAAAATACACCCCAGTAAATTCCAAAGTATAAACAATCTCTGATAAAATGAGATTGTCATA
Source organism: Viscum album (assembly GCA_963277665.1). Classification (NCBI taxonomy): domain Eukaryota; kingdom Viridiplantae; phylum Streptophyta; class Magnoliopsida; order Santalales; family Viscaceae; genus Viscum; species Viscum album. The sequence goes on from OY728148.1 coordinate 805,963,435, forward strand.
TTTCCCTTACCTTAGGTCCGTTTTGCTTCGTAAGTGTCTGAACCTCCTGTATAATGAGTTAAATAATGTTATTTACTTATTTCAGAATCATACTTATTGTTATGATATCATATATGGTCATATTCTTAGCTTCTTATTAGTAATATTTCATTACTACTTGTTATTCGGGTGTTTATTACTTTTTGTTCTTACTCTTGTTTGTCAAATAAATTCTTATTATTCTCTTTAGGTTATAGATACATCATTTCCAGAATGGTATTAGTGTAACATATATCATATTCACTCATTCAATTCATATATATAATCATTATGAAATGAATATCATGTAGAACGAGTCGCATCACATCGTGGAGATGGTATTCTGTACGGACGCACGAGTGATGATATAATTCCTATGATCGTGGAATTGTATTGGAGTGTATGTATACTATTTCAGAATCGATATCACTTTATAATAGTCATATATATTCATTATTTACACTATTATACCCATCCAAGTAAGGTGGTGGTGGAAAATAAATTACACCACGGCGTGGAGACGGTATTCCGTGCATACGCACGCGTGATGATTTCTTTTTTCGTAGGATGGATAGATGGTGAAATAGGGTTGTTTCATACATATAATAACATATCAGTATATGAGTGATACTGATGTTTTTACTTTTTCATGAAACAACTAAAGAAGAAGAGGTGGAAGAATAAAGAAATTGAAAAAGATCGGTAATGGATATTACCTCTTTTTGATGCGCCTTTTCTTAACCTCCACTTAGAGCACTAAGGATGGACCGTGAAGAAGACCAGGACCTCTAGGATGATACTAGGGAAGTGGAGAAGAGATTTTTTCAGGGTTTGGCTGAGCTTGAATGCTCAAATTGGTGTGAGGAGGAGAGGGAGGAGGTGCCCTTTTATAAGGGAGGAGAGGGGCACCTTAGGAAAATCTAAAACTATTATTTTATATTAAGGTCAAATTCGGTTTATAATGGTTCCAAAGGGTACTATTTCGAAGATAAAGTGGGTATGGGTAGAAATCCTCTCATACAATAGTATTTAGACAAGTTTAGGTTATTATATTAACCATATCAATTAGATTTAACTCTAAGTTAAATAATTTAACTTTTACCGTGTCTTTTTGTTTTCTTACACTATATGGTTAATAAACTTACCATAACAAGACAAACGAACCCCAAGTTGTTTATTATTAATATATATATCCTTATATAAGTCATTTGGATGAACCTTATATTTTTAGGAATTAAATAACAATTAATAATATAATATTTGTTTTAAAAACTATTTTATGTCAATTTTGACACTATTTGGTACATGATTTTTATGAAATTTATAACAGAATGATAAGTTCGAACCAAGTTACTTATATCAACAATAACATGTAATAGTAACCTAGAAAATTAATTTAAGTCATAAAAAGTCTCAAATTACATTTATTTGGGCATTTATGACATCAATTATGTCAATATTTCATTAATAAGACAATTACTACATCATCTTTGTGTCATAATAAATGATAATTATTTAATCCCTAAAAATTCTAAATAAATTCTTATGATGTAGATAATTGTATTATATTTCTGTATACTATTAATGTTCGAAGTTTCATTAAGTTTATCACTAAATTAAAATTATTATACTTATAAGATTTAAGAAAGTGACATGCTGTCACATTCTTTGGTTTTAATAATAATTAAATTATTTTCTTGGAAAAAAGCCCATAAAATGAATCTAATCCAACCCTTAGGTTATATGGATATACTGTTATCCATCCAATAGGATTGTTATCAGTTTTAGGGTAATCTTATAATCTTATATTTAAACTTAATTACCTGATTTACCTTCAACTATAGTAAATAAAATTTACCGTAGTTACTATTCACAATGCCCAAAAATAAAAAGTTGCTTATTAACATAATTTGGACCCACTGATTCCAAATATGGAATCCATTTTTCCAAATTAAATACACAAAATATGCAGAAATTAAATTAAAATTTATCCCGTTGTGGAAAGAAAACGGGTTTTTCTTTAAAACATTGCAAAAGGTTGAATTGATTTAACCTACGAATTCAAGGTAAAATCAATGCTAATGACATTAATTATATTAAATGGTAAAAACATATTCTATTTATACTTTAAAACCATTCAATATTATAATTAAACCACATAATATATTACGATGATAAAATTTGTTTTTAATTAAAATATAGCGTGTTTTTTTACTATTCCTTAAAATATGAAAGTTATCGGAAAAATATAAAAACATTATCTAACGTAAATTTTTATATACTGATTCAAAAGAAGAATTTTATTTTGTCAAATTGAACATATAAAAATGTCAAAACTACATTTAAATTGGGTGCACCATCAAAAGGCGGCAAAACTTCATTTTTCTAAAAAAGACTTATTTTACCCGAAAAATTTATTTTGTTCTTGTACCATGTTCTAGAAATGTGTAAGATGAATAATAATGTTATAAAATTCAAATTTTAGTTATCACTATTCATAAAGGCTAGTTTTAATAATATTTTAATAGCATATCGTTGTTTAGTGAAACTCGTTATTGTGTACAACACACGCTATCGAGGAAGGTCGCGATTGCGTTTAATGCAAGGTAAGTCAAGGATGCATGTTGTGCAAGCTCCTTTTGATGTAGCGTACAACACAAGACATTTATGAAATTAAAAAAATAATTTTCATAAAATCTCGGGGTGTTACACTTAGATAAGGATATATATATTAATAATGAACCACTTGGGGTTATTTTGGCTTGTTATAGTATGTTTATCAACCATATTGTTTAAGAAAACACGAAGACATGGTAAACGTTTAATTATTTAACTTAGAGTTAAATCTAAATGATAAGGTTAATATAATAACCTAAACTTTTCTAAACCCTGTTGGTTGATAGGATTTATACCCATCCCCACTTTATATTCTAAATAAATCAATTTTTAGATTTCATTAACTGAATATGACTTTATTATAAAATAATATTGTATGTTTTTTCTAAGGTGACCCTCTCCTCCCTTATAAAAGGGAACCTCCTCCCTAATAACTTTACACAATTTTGAGCCTTCATGCATGGACAACCCCTGACCATTTACCTTCCCAACTTCACTAGAAACATTATAGATTATCTGGTCTCCAGAAAAGACTAACTCTAGTTCTTTAAGAGGAGGTTATGAAATGGTGCGTCAAAGGAGAGGTAATATCCTTTACCAATTATTTTCAATTTATCTATTCTTCTACTTATTCTTAATTATTTGTTTCATCATAAATTAATAACATCAGTCTCACTTGTATACTAATATGGTATTATAAATATGAAACAACCATATTTCATCTTCTATCCATCCTTCAGAAAATGAAATCACAGCGTATGCGTACGTACGGAATACCATCTCCACACTATGGTGTAATATGTTTTCCACCACCACCTTACTTGGATGGGTATAATGGTGTACATAAATAACTATATATATATATTTTTAAAGTGATAGTGGTTAATAAATTTTATATATACACTTCAATATAATTCCACGATCATGGGAATGATAACATCGCTTGTGCGTACGTACGGACTACCGTCTCCACGAACGCGATGATATTCATTTTACATGATTAACCATTCAAGTATGATTATAATGTTAATATAACAAATAATCATTAAAGATATTACATAATAATGATACTATATTTATGTACATATATGTTTCATTTACTCAAATCCATTTAATTCAATAAGGAAACAAAAACAACATTCATGCGTACAAACGGCCTACCGTCTCCAAGAACGGTGTATTTCATTCCGTTTATCAATATATCATATATATATTTATATTATGAATATATATTATATATAAATCATGTTTTACATTCTTAAAATAAGTAAATATGGATATGAGTAATAACATCAAGAACAACATGTCGAAACATGTATGATAAATGAAATGATTTTAACCCAAACATTGCTTTAACATTGAATTTACAAAAGAACGGGTAATATAAAGTCATAGGTGAACAATATATGATATCATAAAAATGAATATGATTATGTAATAAGTCAATGAAATTATTTAAATCGTTATAAAAGAGGTTCAGATACATACGAAGCATATCAGACATAATGTAAGGGATAATTTATAAATCTCATTTTTATCCAAGATTGATTATTCGAAAGTATTTACTGGGGTTATATTTTCAATCCATGTACATAAAAATGTTTTCATACAGTGTTTAATATTCTTCCATTAATGTTTAAACTAATTTGTACCCATATTTACTTTTACATTGTGTTATGGAAGACATCATTCTTTTGTTTACCATACGTGGTACTTTTTGACATTTTTTATAAAAGTATGAGGAGAATGTTTTCTTTTACTTATACGGAAAGAACGAATTATTATGGTTTTATAACACCATATTTACACGAATCATAATCTAAAAGATTTCATGACTATTTTCAAAAAAAATCATTTTCTTTTCAAATTTCATGGAATTTTGTGAAAAGAAAATGATTTTGAATAAGAAAGGTTATTTTCCTCAAAAATTCATATCAAGTGTTTTTTTAAAACAATTGTCCATATAAGATGACATTATTTCATATGTTTATGTTTCAAGTATAATGTCTCTATAATTTATATGGTTTTACATTTCTTAATATTAAATTATATCCAATTTTTTATATGGATTATGTTTTGATGGGATGATGTTTATGAAACCCATTTTATTCTTTCGTTTATGATGAATGATTTATGTTTATGTTGTGGCACAAATAAGAATGATTTAATTATGAGATGTTTGGGACCTATATCACCCTCTAATGAATTGGGTAAAGATTTATATCTCATGAGGTAGACATGGCAGGAATGGTAAGTTAATCCGGTTCCGTGATACAATACTGGAACGAAGAGTGAACTAAATTCCAAAAGGGACTTTGTCTACTAAGATTGTCTTGGAAGCAATGCCTTGGATACCATGGAAATAATATCATGTGATTAATGGTTTTCCAAAATTACATGTTTTATTCCCATGCTATTTTTTCATTATTGATGTTTCTTTATGATATATTCCTTACATAATTCCATGATTTATGTCTTTTCCCAAGATTTTGATGTTTAGATTTTATGTCCATGTTTTTGATTTCAAATGTTTATGGATTGATTTATGATCCATATGTTTACCCTTACTGAGTATTTGAGCTCACCCATTTTAGGTGTTCTTTTCCCTATGACATAACGAAAAGTTTTATGTAAGAAAAAAAGGATGATCTTTATGGGAGATGTTAAAGATCTTTCACTAAGATTAGAAGATTACGTTCCATGTTTCCAAAGGAACTAAAATATTACGGTCATTTGGCATCTATTTTTTTTTATGTATTAGTTATTCTGAAACAGTAATGTAATGTCTATGTACATCAATCTTTGGATCTCTACAGTTGGTATCAGAGGAATGGTTTAGATATCCATTGGAAACTCAGATGCGAAAACTTTAATGAGATCTATAGAGATATTTCTAAGGTATGTCAAGGGATGTACCTAATGATAAGTATAGGTATAATTTATAGTCCTGGAATTACGGTAATTATCTTATAATTAAACCTGAGATGTTATATATTAAATGTAATCCCCCTTTATTTTACTGTTTTCTTAGAATGATTTTTGCCTCTCACACTGTCCTTTTTGGGTTTTGGACAATGGATGGAATGCAAAGGAACCATGTTGATCAATGTAATTGAAAATTCAATGATTTTACTCTTGAACAAACAAACGTTATGGTATATGGAGTGAAAAATCTTATTGTTATACTAACACAAGCAATGAATCATTTTGGACTTCTAAATGATGAGAGAAAGGAACAATGTTCTATAGATTCTTCCATGAGGCAACATCCACCTTCTTTCAGTGGGTCTTCTGATACACATATTGATAAATAATGGATTAGTACCATTGAAATGATATTTTTGATACTTCTCTATTCATAACATGAAAAAGTCATTTTAGATTTTTACCATTTAGAAGGTGAAGTAGACCAGTGATGGACTCTAATTAAGAATATAAGGCCCTAAGATGAAATTGCATCCCTGGAATGGGAGGAGTTCAAGAACTTGTTTTTCAATAATTACTTCCCTCATATTCTTCTAATAATGATGGAAAATGAGTTCCTTGATCTTAACAAAAAGCATGATGAATTTTTTGGTATATATGAGGTGAATTTTACAAGGCTTGCAAGGTATGCATATAGATTTATCATTCAACCTGAAAGCAAAGTTGATCAATTCTTCAGTGGTTTAAAATCAAGCCTTCGAAGTCATTATCTAGAAGAGACATCAGTAGCTATGAAGAAACTGTGCTTTGTGCTATCAAGATAGAAATAGAAGTTGGTGTTACATATCCATTTCATGGTTTTGACAAGAAACGAAAGATGCAGTTCAAGGAAAAATCTCAATATAATGGTGAAAGGAAGACAAATGTTTATTTATTCTCAAAGTGTGGAATGAAGCATGGTGGAGATTGTCTTAAATGGACTAGAAACTATTTTAAGTGTGGAAAATAAGGTCATCAAGTATCTGAGTGTCTAAGTAATGGGAAAAAGGTAGCTAATGATGCGAATATAGAAAAGACTATAGAGAACGCACCACCAACACTTCAATGCTACAAGTGAAAGGAAATGGTTCATTATGAAAATAAATTCTCTAATCCAAGGGTTAATGATGATCGACCTCAACAACCTCTTAAGGGAAAAGACAAAAGAAAGTCACATGCAATCACCATTGGCGATGTTGAATATGACATTAGTGAGGTGGAATGATAATGTTTTTATGTAATGGGATTCCAAAATAATGTTGTAGTATCATGGAATATTTGAATATTTATATATTGGTCTATTGTGGTTTTCAATAATTTTATGGTACCGGTAACCATGCAAAGTGATTGTAATATTTTTGGAAAATAGATGATATGCGCATAATAAATGGATAAGGAGAAAATAATATGTTTGATTGTATTCATGATCTCATGAATGATATAAGGAAAAAGTGATATCATGGTTTGAGTATATAGAAATTTTGGGATTTTGGTAGGTGTAAAGAGTTAACTTTTGATATCATTCATGTTTTTACTATGGTAATATGGTAATTCATGTTTCAAAAGAATACATGATTAAGGTATTCACATGTTTGGAATGTAACCAACAAGATATATCTTATGATATATGTGGGATAAATGATGGTATTCATGTGCTTGTTATGTGACCTTTCATGTAATCATTTTCTTTATACTATGAGGTTGGATAGATGTATTTTGGATAAGCATTAAGATTGGAATGTATTATGTTGGACATAAGATAGTATTATTTAAGGATAGAACATGTTTTTCAGTATTATTTGTGGAATGTTATAATACTATAGTTTTAGAAAAAGGATAACCCATAGGACAAGCGGCAAACTGTCGTGTCGGAAAAGGCTGTGGGAATCAAACCCACAACTGAAGTGCGACATTCCTTTATCACATAACAATGTCCCAAAGAAAGTCATTGGTTAGTAGAAACTAGTTTTATTTTATTAATCGCTATGGTAGATGAAGTATAAGTCCATTTTAGCAACCATATATGATTAATCTGAGCATAGATGGACTTATGTATATTTAATAAATTGTTCTAAATTTTTTGCGATAGAAACATATGGAATGACCTATCATTCTCTCGCATGATCTTCTAACACATCACGAATGACAAATCCAACTTCATTTATTTATGAGATGAAGTGGAAATTGTTCAAGGCACGAACAATGGTGAGATTGTACCAAAATCAAGTAAGTATTTATTTTAATTCAAAAAAATTTCAACATTAGGGAAATGATGTTGAGAACTAAAAACATTGTCTTAATACCCTCATACCAAATGAATTAGATCGCACCTTAAATCATTACGAATTTATGGCTTTGTGATTGATGTATTTTTCATAGCCATGTTCTATACCACTATCCATCAGAACTTGATGGTTAGATTTCTCTTCCATATCCATATTTTCACCTATGTTTTCCATTATGGAAACCCAGTGCTAAGTTACTTTGGCTGACCTTTATGATTCATACTTCTCTTTTTATAATGATGTTTTAGAATTCCTTTTTACGATGTGGGGTTCAATGAAATAAACTTTCATGTAGTAAACCATTTATAACCCCGATGAATTTTGAGGGAGAATTTCATTTTAAGGGGGTAGAATGTAACACCCCGAGATTTTATGAGAATTATTCTTTTTAATTTATTTTATTTCTTGTGTTTTATGCTACACCATGATTATCTTGCACTATACACAACACCGTATTAGCTTGTAATATACACAACACTAGTCTTGGATCGTGTTACACAAAATTTCAAGTTCGTTTGATAGAATTTATTCTACACAACATTGAGTTCATATATATATATATTCAATGTATAAATGAAATATGGTTGGATTATATTATACAAAACAACAAATTAATCTTTCACTAAACACAACCCTGACTTGGATTGCTTTACAAGCAATCACAACCTTCAACGTTAGCCTGTGTTGTACGCAATACTGAGTTTCACTAAACAAAAATATATTATTAAAATATTATATAAACTAGCCGTTTTGAATAGAAATATGAACTTTTTGAAATTTTATAAATTTTATCTTTCAAAATGGACTTCATTTTTGGATTCGGAATATCGAAATTTTCCCAGGGTAAAATCTGGGTATTTTTCTGAAAACATTTAATTTTTTATGAATAGTGAAAACACTGGGTTGCTATTTAAAAACTGATTTTTTATTTATATAATCATTAATTTTATTTAGTTTTATTTTAGGTAAAAATAGATACATAAAACCAATATACATTCAATGTAATCCATTGGAGTAATTTTATAATAATATAGATATATAAAAATTTTATTGAACTTTTTACCATCTTTTACCCACCTCATAAGAGCATTTTTTAATTGTACATAAAACATAATTTTACCGCTTCTATGAGTTTAATTTCGAAAATATGAGAGACAGGGTCAATATCAAGGAGTAAAATGTGGTTCAATAGGATAAAAATAATTTTTGGTGAATAGTAACTTTTACTTTTATTTACCACGGTTAAAAGTAAATAGGGTAATTAAGGGTAGAAATGATATTATTATTACCATAAAACATGTTATAATTATATTGGATAAGTGTAGTTCGACCAAAAACAACCTTAGGAATAAAATATTACACTTTAGGTTCAGTTGGATTAGATTTGGACACTTATTATTATTTTATTTAAAGAAGAGTTAAAAGAGTTAAAATCAATGTTTAATAACTAAAAATTTTTTAAAACAGGTTTATACATAAGATAAATTTGACTATAAATATTAATTAGAAATATAAATCTGTTTCCTAAATAACTGTATTTTATTTATAATATTTAGACATTAAATAATTTTATTTATTTCTATCACAATGATTATGTAGTAATTACCTTATTAATGAAATATTATCATAATTGATGGTATAAATACCCAAATAAATTTAATTTGATACTTTTTTTGAATTTTAATAATTTTATATATTAATAGGATATGATATAATTTAGTTAATTAATTTTTATTGAACTAATCCTGATGTTATGATTTCATAAAAATCAATTACCAATTAGTGTCAAAATTGACATAAAATTGTTTTTAAACCAAATATTATATTATTAATTGTTTTTTCTTCATAAAAATATATGGATCGGTCAAATGGCATATATAATGTTATATATATTAATAATTAACCACTTGGGGTTCTTTTTTCTTGTTATAGAATGTTTATTAAGCATATAGTTTAAGAAAACAAGAAGACACGGTAAAAGTTGAATTATTTAACTTAGAGTTAAATCTAAATGATTATGTTAAAATATTAATGTAAACTTGTCTAAAACCTATTGGTTGAGTGGATTTCAACCCATCCCCACTCCTTCTAATAAATAATTCAATTTGGATCTTTTATAAAGCGAATATGACCTTATTATAAAATAATATTTTATGTTTTTTTCAAAAGGTTCCCCTCTCCTCCCTTATAAAAGGGCACCTCCTTCCTATTATTTTTACACAATTTTGAGCCTTAAATATCGGAAAAACCCTGAACATTTCCCTTCTAAACTTCCCTAGAAACAATATATGGGTTCTTGTCTCCAAAAAAGGCCAACTCTAGTGCCTTAAGAGGAGGTTAAGAAGAGGCACATCAAAGAAGAGGTAATATCTTGTACTGATTCTTTTCAATTTATTTCTTCTTCTACTTCTACTTATTTATTTGTTAAAAAATAAATTAATAACATAAGTATCACTCATATACTGATATGTAATTATAAATATTTATCAACCCTATTTCATCTTATATCCATCCTACGGAAAATGATATCACCGCGCGTGCGTATGAACGAAATACTGTCTCCACGTCGTGGTGTAATCTGTTTTCCACCACCACCTTACTTGGATGGGTATAGTGGTGTAAATAAATAAAAATATATGATTATTTTAAATTGATATTGATTATGAATATTATACATACACTTCAATACAATTCCACGATCATGGGAATGATATCATTGCTCGTGTGTACGTACGGACTACCATCTCCACGAACGCGATGAGATTCATTTTCCATGATTAACCATCAAGTATGATTATAAATTATATATAATAAATAATCATGAAAGATATTACATATTTATGATACTATATTTATGTATTAATATTTTTCATTTAATTAATTCCATTTAATTAAATAAGGAAACGAAAACAGCGTTCATGTGTACGTACAACCTACCATATCCTTGAACGGTATATTTAACTCCATTTTTCGTTCTATCATATATATTTATATTCTGCATATATATTATATATAAATCAGGTTTTACATTATGGAATTATGTAAATCAGGATATATGTAATAATATCAAGAAAAACGTGTCGAAACATGTATGATAAATGAAACGATTTTACCCAAAACGCTGCTTTAATATGGAATTTATATAAGAACGGGTAATATAAACTCATAAGTGGACCATATATGATACCATAACAATGCATATGATTCATTAATAAGTCAATGACATTATTAAAATCATTATACAGGGGGTTTGAATACATATGAAGCATATCAGACATAAGGTAAGTGATAATTTAGCAATCTCATTTTTATCCGAGATTTCTTATTCGTAAGTATTTACTGGGGTTATATTTTTCATCCATGTCCATAAAAATGTTCTCATAAAGTGTTTAATATTCTTCCATGTATGCTTAAAGTCATTTTTACCCATATTGACTTTTACTTTGTGTTATGGAAGGAATATATCATTTGTTTACCATACGTGGTACTTTTTGACTTTTCTGTTAAAAGTAAGCGAAGAATGTTATCTTTAACTTATATGGCAGGAACGGATTTTTACATTTTTATAATTCCTTATTTTCATTATGATTAATCTACATGATTTCATGAATATATTAAAATAATAATTTTTATTTAAAATTGCATGGAACATTGTGAAAAGAAAATGATTTTGAATAAGCAAGGCTATTTTCATCAAGAATTAATTTCAAGGGTTTTATCATAAATATTTTCCATCTAAGATGACATTATTTCATATGTGTATGTTTCAGGTATAATGTCTCTATGATTTACATTGTTTAAAATTTCTTATGATGAAATGATATCCATTTTTTATATGGATTATGTTATGATGTGATGATGTTTATGAAACACATTTTATTCTTTGGGTTATGATGAAAGATTTGTGTTTATGATGTGGCACAAGTAAGAATGATTTCATTATGAGATGGGTAGGACCTATATCTGCCTCCAATGCATTGGGTAAAGATTTATATCTCATGAGATAGACATGGATAGAATGGTAAGTTAATCTGGTTCAGTGATACACGACTGGAACGAGGAGTGAACTCGATTCAGAAAGGGACTTTTTCCACTAAGATGGTCTTGGCAGCAATGCCTTGGCTACTATTAAAATCATATCATGTGGATAATGGTTTTAAACAATTACATTTTTTATTCCCATTATATTTTATCATTACTGATGTTCCTTTATGATATATTCCTTACATACTTCCATGATTTAGGTCTTTTCTCATGATTTTGATGATTAGGTTTTATGTTCTGGTTTTTTCTTTCAAATGTTCATGGATTGTTTTATGTTCTCTATGTTTCACCTTATTAAGAATTTGAGCTCCCCCATTTTATGTTTTTCCCTAGGATATAAATAAAGGTTTTAGGTAATAGAAAAGGTAAGATTTTTATGGTAGATGTTGAAGATCATTCACCATGATTAGAAAATTATGATCCATGTTTCAAAAAGCACTAAACTATTACTGTCATTTGGTGTCTGTTTTTGTTATGTATTAGGTATTCCGAAAAAGTAATGTAATTTCTATGTATGTCAAGCTTTAGGTCTCTACATCATTAGTGCCACAAAGACTACCATCCCGTTCGTAAGGCTGAAAAACATAAACAGATATTCGTATGGACCATACATGCTCCAGAAAGATGTATGAGGTATATTTGAGTGTCTAACAACCATCTAATGATAAAAAGATCTAATGTTAATATCTAAGAACACATGGTCTCCATGAAGATGATCAAAGAGATCATCAATCCTTGGAATGGGATATCGTTTATTGATTTTCAACTGGGTCATCTTAAGAAATTATACATAAAACCTGAGGGTTACAACATCTATTTTCGTAAAAAAGGACATGCGAACCCCAATGAGAAGTACTAGTTCAGACGAAACCATTTTCCTGCAACTCCTCCAACATCATATAGTGCTCTTTTAACTCTGGTGTAGCCATACATTAAAGAGAAATGGATACCTGTGATTCTATTATAATAATCTCAATAGAAAAATTCACCTCTCTGTTTGAAGGAAAACCTAAAAATTCATTTAGAATGACATCTCTGAAACGATCCACCACTGGAGGAATGTCTATTAGATACATCCACTAGTCATCCAAATAAAAAATAGCAATCTAGGGTTTAATTTCTCCCAACCCATGATGCTAGGTACTATCTCTTCTATCCTAGACATCCCATTCACCCTTGTGGAGAAAAACCCCTCCCTTTTGTGATGTGAAACTCACCTAACAACGATAGAAGTCAATGAAGTCCTGGAAATAGATTAACCAGTCAATTATGAGAATGGAGTCGAATACAATAATTTTCAAGACATAGAAGTACCCTAATAACTGGGACCCACCAACCTCAAAAGGGAACTCTTTACCGTATCATACACTAGCTATCCTAATCCCCAAAAGAGTTTCAACCATCATAACATCCTCAAAAGTAATGACATAGATCCCAAGGTTCTCCACAAAAGAAAAAAAATATAAAACTATGGGATGAACCTATATCAAAAAGTGTTAAAGGTAAAAATAAGGCAACAAAATTGTACCTCCAAACGTAGAGGTTCAAGAATCCTGCTATTGTGGGGTCTACTCCACTGCAAAGGCATGACATGCACCGCGTTCCTGTGACCTTACGTGACTACCCTATTCTGAACCTCCCAACTATCGCTGAAAGGATACCTATTGGCTAACATGTCCATGACCTCCTCTACTGCCTAAATGACAGAACAAACTCATGTTCTCATATAAATGAGAAAATGGTGTTCCTACTTCTATACATGAAGTAATATATTAACTCATATCGCTAGCTGCTGGTGAGAAAAACAAATGTAACAGTGATGGTAGCCTATCTATCCGTAGGCTCGGCACTCAACTAGATTTCTTGGCCACTGAGGTATAGTATTATTACTTTTTTTCATTATCGTAGCATTCCATCTGGATACTTGAAGAAGTATCTCGTCTACTTGGATCTCCCTATGTAGACTTTCTAAAGCGCTTCCTACTATCGGGTAGATGAGTATAAGCCATGGGTGCCAAATTTCTCAAGCTCACAGGTCCAGAATCCCTCAAATTATGCTCAGTGATCAGCGCCAGGTTAACTATAGTAGATATGGTAGTCATCCTCAAGATTTTCACCTGGGATCGGATGTCTTGTCTGACACCATCCTCAATCATCATGTCCATAAAAAACTCATCACCCACTCAGAATGGGTGTCACGTACTACAGATCTATGATGCGAGAAGAATACATCATGAATAAAATAGTACCATGTTCTTATCCCATGAACACTTGGGCTCGATCGACCCTCACGGTCTATGGGTAGAAATTTTGATATATGGTATGCTAAAACTCAACCAAAACCATAAGTCATTGGACTCCCTCCTGTAATTTAACTGCCCACCATCTCTTGTAGGAATCTTCAAGCATGTAGTTTTCGAGCTTCCCCCTCCTCTCAAAAGGTGTCTTGAAATTCTCAAAGATAGAAATAATATATTCTAACCCTGACTTTACAGCCTGGGGTCCTCCATCCTCTGTGAATGTGGGAGGATGTTGTTGCTATAAGTCCCACGTCAAATCTTCCATAGAGAGGGTAGGATGCGGTGCTCCCTAGTAGGTCTGCATAAACCTCACGAAGCCTTCTTAGACCTATTAATCAACACTTGTGTTTTGTATAACAGTTGGTGCCATGTTAAGACCAATGAGTGGATCTATTGGAAGTCCTTGTTCTATCCTTTCCAGCATCTGATCACCACCCGACACCTGGAATACAACCAAAGGATATATCGATGGCATGAATCTTCAAGGTCACATGCACACCTTAGTTTATGATTATCAAGGACTTGAACATATGTGTGCATGAATGTAACATAAGAAGAAATCATTATTGTATTTCAAAACATGGTTACACGATGGGTATACCCTCCACAAATTGTGTTCCCTTTGGTCTCAACATGGTTGTGTACCTCTTCTAAACATGGTCGTGTAACACTCTATACACACGACGTTGTCCTCTCATGAGTTGGTGTGCACATGAATTTTCCATCCTCCCTGAGTTCTTCTACAATTCTAAACGACACGGTTATGACCTGGGTAAAAATACACGGTGTTTTCACTATAGACACAGTGTGTACTACTTATGTTCTAACCGCCGATGTCTTTAGTCACATTGAAAAATACATGGCCTCTTCTGTACAACGTGTACTCCCAATACAGAATGGGTTACCCAAGTTCCCTAACAGTGTGTCTCTACTCACATATCCAGTCACATGGTTAAATACTACATGGCATGTAAATATAATACAAGGTGTGTACTTAAGAAAATTTTATTCTTCCAGAACAGAAGAACACATGAAATGTGTTTATAACACCACAAACCATGTTGTTTGGATTTCTGGACATTATTCCTATCAAACACCTCCAAAACCCTTCATAATATAATAATTTTGTCCAAAGAATGACAAATTCTAACCCTTGAGAGCCCATAATCCCCTGAATCAATGTTTGATATCAATATTCTCATCATAACTAAAAAATTCAAGTAAAGTTCATACATGATCCACCAAATTCTGATCCAAAAGGGATCATAACACCTCATGAACCAATGTTTTTCATCCATCAAAATAAAACTTAATATAGTCCAATACCCTATAAAAATATCCAGTATTCTATCAATGCATCAATCACAACAGCTTGCTTTTCTACCACAACATCTATCATAATAATATGAAATTAGTAACACACCCTACATATCACGACATGAATGCATGACATGTGATATCTAGAAGGTAGCTATATGAATCATGAGATTGAATACCATCATATCACTTGGTTGAAACATTAATAGAACCTCAATAATATCAATGATAACAACAAAATACTAGTGAATCGCCCTATGTGGAAATAAATTCAATAATAACAATTGAAAACTCAGAAAAATAGAAATATCTGCAGTAACATGGATTTTCCCTATACTTGGGTTAGGTACAGGTTCCTTCCTATCCTTTTTTATAGGATCCAAATTGTAAGACTATGCCGAAAAAATAATTTTATAATACCTTGTAAGGTCTATGTTGCAAGTTCCACCCAGAGGTGCCCCATACCTGGTTCGTCACATGGCTTTATGGGAATTTCAACAAACTCCAGATGATTCCGTCTAGCAGCAAGGGCCTTAGGTGTGATAGTTGGGAAACTATACCCTTATTAGCAGAGTAATCAAAACATAATTACAAATAATATACTATAGAGGAAGCATTAATACAATACAATAATGTAAAAAATAGAAGAGTAGAAGTTAAAACATCTACAACACACACACACACATATATATATAATGAAGCATGTCAGAAATATCTATGAAAGAAACCAAACAAGTTGTAATACTGGAAATACAATAATAAAACCAATGCACATTAAATAGTAAACAAATCCAACAAAATCGAAAGCCTCATCTTGGTCACATGCTCTCCAACACCACAGAAATCATGTACCTAATGAATAATGGAACATGTCCTTATCTATACTAACAATACATACAATCTGTTTGGACCCAAAAAGCACCACCCAAACTGGGTATGAGACAAATTGCAGTAGGAAACCACCAGTAGATCTATTCCTA
Source organism: Viscum album (assembly GCA_963277665.1). Taxonomy (NCBI): domain Eukaryota; kingdom Viridiplantae; phylum Streptophyta; class Magnoliopsida; order Santalales; family Viscaceae; genus Viscum; species Viscum album. The sequence continues at coordinate 805,979,959 of OY728148.1, forward strand.
ACTATTAGTGAATATATATGTTGTAGGAAATATAAACAGCGAAGCAATAAACAAGGAAGTACTCAAAAGTAAAAAATACAACAATTTTAAATTACATTCATTTTCATTTTTAATTATTCATACCATTGAATAATAAAATCCCCTATGAAATAGAAAAATAGACTTTTTAGAAGACCATCTAACAATGATGTTTGATTGAGTTCAAGCATGTCCTCTGGCTTGGTAGACTCCTCACAATCAACATTCAAAATTTCACATTGACCCTCTTGGTGGCTCACACTGTCTAACACCTATGGTCATGTCTTCAAATAAAACAAAGAATCTATTAGGAAGCACTCACTATCAATTCCCCATGTGGTCCTTTAACAATAAACTACATACTATCTGAGAAAGAACTCAACATACATTCCCCCTATGGTCTCGTAACAGTATTATATAGACACTCTTAGGGAGAACTCCCCATCAATACCCCTATTGTCTCATAACATAAATATAAAGAACACTATTGGGAATACCTCAACGTCAATTACCTCTATAATCTAACAATATTTGGTTCTCACAGCCCTCTATAATACAATCATGCACAAACAGAATCCAACAACCGAAGTAATATCAACCACTACAAGTCTAAGAAGCTACAATGCATAACACATGCATCTAGAAAACAGAAATTAAGCAATAATTCAAACCTGACAAGTAAGGAATGGAAATAAGGTATCCCTAATAAGAATCCTGGAGAAAACCCTCATAAACATTCAAACAAGGAAACAAACTGATGGGGTGTCCACTAAACAAGAAATTTAGAATAATATATATCAAAGAAAACCCTTAATTTAACAATAAATCTAAAGAAGATGAAAACGATGTTAAATTATTTTACACAAAATACCTGAATCATGGGAAATCAAAACATTGACATATATAACATAATGAAAACTTTGAAAGGAAACAAACCCCCTACCTCGACATTGTTTGATTCATATAGTTTAACCTCATCCTTTCAATTGGCATAGAATTCTGTAGATCTACAAAGAGGTCTAAAACATTCATCTATAGATAACTCGAGAGATATGGGAAATAATGAAGAGAGGCTCTAGGGAGCGAGGGAACTCACCAGTGTGAATCCAACACACTTGGTGGTGCCTCAATCAGAGCTCGGATGGATGAACATGTGGCACTAAAATATTCTCAGTCGTATGCCTCTCTCCTATACGAGACATAGGAAAAATATGATTTCTAGAGATGAGATGCATCCCCAGTCCAATTAATCAAATAAAAAAATGAGTACACAGATGGTTAATTTAATGTACACATCATGTACTAGCCTCAACCACGCCCCATTTTAAGTAGTCCACATTGCCTTGTACTCAACTATTACATGGTCAGTACATGGCTACCCGTGGTAATCGGGTACACATCGTGTACTTAGGAGTACACAATGTGTGATTAGAAAAAATTCCAAAATCATCATTTTTTCCTCAAAAACACATGAAATCAAGATCCATACTGGAAATGAAGATCTAATATATTATACTATCCTCCCAGGTCAGTCCGCCCCTCCAGGATAATCCCTCATCTGACCTACATGTGGCTTCAAGCGCACCCCCATAACACACCACCGGACCTGCGTCGCTCCCCCTCCTCCGGTGCGACCTGAACCACAACACATCCTTTTCTCACCATATTCTACTGGAACGAACTCCCCCTTTTCAGAAACTCTCAAGTACACCTCCTTCTCATTTTGGTGAAACTTGATCCAACCCTTACATCCATATTTTATTGCACACCCACAAGGCACAATCCTCCCGGTACGCACACTACTTCTGAAGAACCCCTTCCCCAGTGCTCCACCTCTCCGGTATGACTCCATCTTTACCGGCCACGACCCCGTCGATGCCCCTATCTTTAGGCCGTGAATCCCCATTTGGTAGTTATTTTATCCTTCCTCTTCATTTGATGTTATTCTGTGGCTGAGTATTCAATTTTTAAGGACTAAATCTTATTTCCACAAGGTAATTTTAACGTTTAGGGTTTACATTGGGTTCCCATATGTGTGATTCAGGTGCGGTTGATGTTCTGCACCAGTTCTAGGATGATCATCATCCATTGAAATAGTATCCCTTGGCTTTTCCCCTTTAAATTAGTAAAATATTTTTATTTCATGAATATTTTACATCCATTTTATATAATTTAATTATTTTTTATTTTTAGAATAAATTCATTGGTAGAATTTAGGAGTTCGTGGTAGATAAACAATGCTCGGTCTAATAGTTTTACCTAATTGATTGACATGGCATGTTTGTGATGAATTGGATTGGTTAGAAGCTTAGTATATAAATAAATTTAATTTTCATTTTAAATTTTGTAGTATTCTCATGGGAATTATGTTTTTTTTAATGAAAACAAATTTTGAGTTGTATAATTTCTTTTCATAAGTTATGCAATTAGTATACTAATATTTTGTATCCTATTTTTGAATATTTTGGGTGAGAGTTTGAACAAAAATGTGTTCTTTGAATATGTTTTTTTGTGAATCTATGTGTTACTCTTGAAATTTGTTTTATAAAATATTAAATATTTCATTAAATAATGTTAATAGTGTGAATGATGTTTTAGAAATGTATTTTGGTGTGTATGATTTTAAAACAAGATATTAATGTGTGGTGAATTTTTTTGTCATGATGTGAAAACACATTATTTCTCTAAATAGCATGATTGGCACTTTAAAAAAAACTTGTGAATTATTTTGGAATATTTTGCTTTTTTAAACACGATTGTGATGTTCAATGTTGTGATTTATGTATTTAAATAGATTTTTTCACAATATTTTCTTAGTGGTATATGCTCCTTGGACCTTGTAAATGTGTTCATGATTTTGAAAGGTGTGTTGGATTATTGAAATGGATTTCGAATGATTTGTTTGTTGAAAAATGGACAGAGTATGATATTCTATGAAATAATGTGTTTTTGTTAAAAAACAATGGAAACCACCATGGGAACTTTCATATACTATTTATCTTTTAACAAAACTTTAAAAATGAACTTGGGGACTTTTTGGGGATGTCTTGGTCTAAAGGCCATTTGGCATTTTGGAATGGCTATTTGGAAAACTCTTATTGAGTCATGATTCTTTCCTATTCATTTGATCATGATATGGGATGGTCCCCGGAATGGGACATCCTTTGAATAATACTTAATTTAAATCCGATAACCATCCATGAGGTGTTCGGGGAGGTTTTGGATTTTCTAGTGTGTTTGTATATTAGTATTTTTCTTACTGTTTTAAATTTAGGATGCACCCACCTTAAGAAACATATCATGAGAACCTATGATAAGAAATTGGTTTATATAGAATTATTCCTTCACTTTTTATATTGCGAACTACTAGTGTCCTATATTAGAGGAATGTTTTTGTTATTATTACTATGGGGTTGGGCCCCTCACCAAGGCTAGGCCAGGAAACAGTCAAACATTAGGGTGTTATGAAATCATTGAGCAGGGCATGGTTTCATTATGTTCTTGTTCTTATTTTTTATTCATTCTAGTTCACACAACCACTTATTATTTTCCCTGATGATTAATTGAATTATTTCTCCATCTTCTTCTTCTCTTATAAAAATTTTACACACTCATTTTCTTCTTTTTATGATTGAATGCACAACACTATTTTTTACTTCCTTTTATATATTTTCTTCGTATTTTATCAGTGTGATAGAAATACAATGAATTTTTACCTATTAATTTTATTTTTTAATCAAAAGGAACAATATTAGATCTATTATTATGTTCAACTCAAAAGAATATATAGAAAGTGTTGGAGTTAGGGATTATCACTTCCTCGGTCCTTGAGTTTTCTTACTAGGGGCTCAACAACGACACTCATAAATTGACTTTTACTTAATAAACTATTTTTATATAGTTTATATTACAGGTTTTATCACTAATTAATTCTCACAGTTTGATGTTCCATAAATTTTTGGATTCTACCAATCCAAAATCTATCATCTAGATACGATACTTTCCTTTTTCCTTTTAATGTTATTAAGAAACTCTATGATCTTATCTTTTTAAATTACATCTAAAAATCCACATAAAAAATTACAACAATTTACACATGAGTATTAAGAATTATTTTAGTTGGGGTATATACCTTTATTGATGAATAAACTATTTGAATTTACATTATTACATTACTTATTGAATCATGACTAAATAATATCTTGATTTTTGAATTTATAATTCATGTTTATTAACATCATCTAATTCATAACTCACTCCAGTGAGAATTACATGAACATATCTTACTCTATATAGCCACTCTTAATTGATGAACCATATTCACTCATAGAATATAGTTATGTGGATATCTATTCATGATTCCCCTTATATGGATTCCCATTACATCAATTCTTGTCTACTCTTAAGAAATTTTTTCATTTCACATATTCAACTTCTATTGATGGACATATAGTTTTCAAATATTATTATAATTAAAGAAAAACTAAAACTATTAGAAGCTTTCAATTTTAACATCTCATCATTCATACATACTACACACACTAAAGAACTAGTTATGAGAATATATATCATTGGGGATAATTGTATAATTAAATATTTTTAATTGTTGTTTCAGGATGCATTGTGAACTCCATTATATTGTGAGGCTGGAAACAATATTGAATGAATTAATTTCACTCAACATTCATCATGATTTCATTTCATGTGTAAATATTACCCATGTGAAGATTGTCCCATGCTGATTTTTTATATGGTATTCCACATCTTAAAAATAAATAAAATCACTATTTAGAAATCAGGAAATCTTTTAGGACCATTACGCATGTCATGTCTTATGAGCCACCACACAAGGAATCTATACACCTCTTAAAATTTCCCCCGAACACTCGCCAGTTATGACGACATAAAAATCCACATGAATCCTATATTCCTTTATTGGTTGGATGGTCATTGAGCTCAACTAGCTATCTGTATGAGATGTCCTAAATGCATGGGTTCTTAGCATCCCTTGAACTGACAAATTTTGTTCCTTTAATATATATATATATATATATTTGTTTTTTGATTATTAACCAACATATCATTTAAATATCACGTATACATAACCCAATTCTTCAAAATGATTCATATATAGAGTCAATAATAACTCATACATAGATTAATATTAACAGAATAAGGTGAGGAAAATCATAATAGTTGAAAAACTAAAACCTTCTTTATCAATATCCTTAAAATCATCTCAAATATTTCATATACAATTTCAAAAGTGATTATCAATGGGATGAAATGTTTTAAAAAACATCATTATAAAGATATAAAAATGATCACTATAATTTCTATGTGTGTCTAAAATAGTTCAATCATATATTTAATTTAATAAAAATAGTCCTAAAAACATTGTATTTTAGGAAATATTCATTTATCCTTTGATAATTGATAGAAAACCCCAATCTAAAATCCAATATATGTGTTCAGTAGTTATTCAGTTAGTATGAAATGTCAAACTGATTAGGAAGTTTATTACATTCTCAATATTATAGGGAAAATAATCTTACATCCAAGAAATTCATCTTTATTCCAATTATTCACTCCTAATTTAAATCAATATTCATTAGGACCTATAGTAATTGGCATTCATTGAAAACTAATACAACACACACAATTTTAGCTCACCAAACATCCCCTTCATATTTGTGATTAATGACAAATAAAATGATTTGTCAATATCTGTATTTCACATCCCTGGAATTCATCTTAACTCTAATCTTACACTCCATATTGATAATAGGAATCATTGTCACTGAAAATCATGGAATTTCAATAACCAAAAATATGATACATAGAAACTTGTCTCAAATAACTCCCCATTTACATTTGGTATTAATACCGAAAAAAATCATATGTTATTATGTGTAAATCCATTTTGTTATTATTATAATTTCCCAATATAACATATTGGGTAATAATAGAATAAATAATTTTCATATTTATTAGTAATTATGAATTATGAATTTATATTTAATATAATTATATGAAGTAGTTCTTAAAATTTTAAAGAAAATGGTTTCATTAAATTGATTTATTATAAGATTTCACTTAGAAGGTTAATTTTTAAATTATAGAGAATAGATTTGAAAATTTCAATTTAATTTTTAACTTCATAAGATAAATATTTACTTAGGATTATATTTTTATAATTTTTTAAAAATATTTATATTTCAAGGATTAGGGAAAAATAATGTTTTTATTGAAAAATGTATTTTATTTTGATGTATTTACCTGGTCAAATTCATTATTGAATTAATTTTAAATTTTCATCATTTAATATTGATTTATAATAATAAAATTATTGTTTATTATATTTATTTTATAATTTTTTTTTTAGAAAAAATTATTTATATTTAAAAACGACAATAGTTTTTTGAAAAAACAATATTTTTATTTTTAAAATGATATTTTTCTGGAATAAAAATTTCTCTGTGGAAATTAATTTTTGTTTAAAATTATGAAAATTTTGTATTTTTAAATTTTAAAAATTTCTTCCATATTTGGATCATATATTTCCCTATTTAGTAATTATTATACTTTAATTTTTGGAAAATATGAATAGTAAACATAGTAATTTTATTTACTTGGTAAATGGTAAGTCAAATAATTTAGTATCAAAATTAAAATGGAAAGGACCATCAAATGAAGTAAAAACTAATTAAAATATTATTTTATGAGTATATATCATATTAAATCTGAAAAAGGTCAGATATATGACCTTTTTTGGGACACCTTTATGATATTATTAAATTTATAGTATTTTATTTATAGAAATATCAATAATGTCAGACTCTCATTTTTAGTTAGTGTAATATTCTTAATATGGATTTATAGAAAGGATATATTATACTAAATATTATTCGATATTTTTTATGATGTTTATTTTTCATGGTAATTTATTTTTAATTTTTGGTGATGAAATAAGTACCTTAAATAATTTCACAACATTGATGATTTAATTATTTAATTAATGTAAAAAAATAAACTAAATGATATGAAGAATATTAAAATTAATATATTTGTGGTAAATAATGTTATAAAATAATTTTATATATGACCATTAAATATTAGGGATATCATAAAATATTTTTCTCCAAATGTAAATTTTTTACTGATATTAATAATTTGAGTAATGCATAAGTCTAAGAATTGATATTATTGATATTATATAGTCTTTTATATATTATTATATGATCTAACATTCTAAAAAATTTAAAATTTTAAAAATTGATTATTACAATGTTTAAAATATCACACATTATCCATTTAAGGGTTATTTTTAATTTTCTAGTAACTATATTAACAATCCAAGAGTAATGATCGATGTTGTCATGATCAATGTTAAAGGGGATAAATAAGGAGTTAAAAACAAATTATTTGTGTATAAATGTAGAAAATCATATATAATTGTTATTTTAGTTATGTGTTTGCACCCTTAATCATATTATATTCTAAATAACTCACATTGTATCCATTTTTATTAAAAAGTAATTTAAATTAATTTTATTTTTTTGAAATGCCCAGAGTTCCCCTCCCCTATCTTATAAAAGGGATCCTCTTATTTTCATTTATCCAAACATAAAAACTATTTGGATCAACTAGGACCTACCGAAATTTCTTTTGGTAATTAATCTCTAAATTATAGAGGTGTATTTTTTTAAGAATACTTATCTTATAGGTCGTCATATATTAAGTAAATGAATTTATCTAAATAATAGGTATAGTTTTTATCTTTATGTTTTTATTAATTTTCATATTACAAATCATTCAATCCATTTTAAACCATGAAAAAATAATTAATACAATATCATACAATTATTTAGATTTTATGTTGTTGGTTTCAAGACCTATATGGATATCTTGTTCTATCAAATGGGAAATGAAATCATCATTTGTTGATATGGAATATTGTGGCATCGTGAATCGATGTAATTAATTTTCCATCATGATATACCATGAATGGTTATAATGAGAGTATCATTGTTTCTATATAATATTATTTAGAATTTATCATTATAAAAATAAAATATATCATTTACTTTCTTCCCATTTAATAAACAGGAAAATGATAACGTTGTTCATCCGTATATGTATACTATTACCTCTATAAAGCGATGTTATCATTTTATCATCATGACATTGCATGGATGATATATATAAGTATATATAAAATAATAATATGATATATGACATCTTATTATCATTCTAGAAAGATAAAATAATATTTTCCTTCTTTCCATAATGATCTTTGAAAAATGAAAATGTTACTCATGGGTATATATGACCTACTTTCTCCATGATTGTAACATAGTTTATTTTCTATCACCATATATAATGGGAATATTTAAATGTACAATTGATGTATAAAAATGATATATATGTCATGAATATTTTTAATGATATGGTGGAATAATTTCTTCTTTGACTATAGTCTACAGACCTAAATCATTTTGGAATTACGTATAGAAGATCATCAACATATCTGAAGTAAAATTAATTAAATGAAAAATATTTTATGAGGTGCTCATCTAGAAATGGTTTTTGCTTGAAGTGGTCAGTGATACTTGTCTTACATGTAGTGAAGCTGAACTATGAATGAAATTTTCTATGAAGATCCTTCCGGATAGTACTGGAACCAATGGGTTACTAGCTAAACCAGTTAAATTCATGTACTTCCATTATATATATTAAACACCATAGCGTGGATGCATCCTACTCTCCTAGAGTTCCTCCTATGGGCCCGCACTATGAATCAATGTGGGACATGTTCCACTGTGGGTCGCCCATCCCATTGAAGGGGTAGAATTGTATTCTTTGTAAAATATGGGGGGTTTTCCATGTTATCCACGCTTTACAAATACATATTTTTATTATGTGGGTTGGACAACTTTTATATCCCAAGGGCCATGAGGTGGGTGATTAGAGTGACCATTGGATTACCGTTGTGGGGATTACTAACCACCGATGCATTTGAAGTCACCTCAACGTGATTGGAAGGCCTAGAGACTCATGGCGCATCTAGAGTGGCCTATAGAGCTACTAGAGGAATGAATTGTTGAGATCCTAGGGGAAAAACCCTATCACTTTCTTGAACTATGTTGTCATATTTATAATGACAATTTGGAGATAAACACCATGGTCTCCTTCCATAGGATCTTGTCTTTACACGAACATGATGCAAAAGATTATCAATATCGGTGGGAGGCAAGTGGACAAGGAGGAACTGTGAATGTTGTTACTGCCCCAGTAGTGGAGGGACACACGTATATCTAGGATCACAATAGTGTAGACTTCTATATGAAAGGAGATTAGTGAGGAGCTCATCGATGTAATTTTTCTATTTTTCAAGCTAATAGATAAAATGTTCCATAGTAAGATCAACCTCTATCTCATGTCCTCCACTAGACAAGATAGAGGTCTTAGAGGTCTTAATTTGTCCATTTCCCTTGTCGGGGTCTGAACAAAAGTGTAATGTCTATGAGGGTAATGTGAGGCCATGTATCTTCTTTTACTAGTGAGTGATATTGATGGTATGAGAGTCCACATGATACTGCGCTACCAAGAGAGGTCATTCCTCTTCCCCAAGTAATGCCTTAGTTTCCTTCTCTTTGATAAGATTAAGTATTTTCATATTTATCTGGAATACAACCAGTGACATATCATCGATATCAGTAAGAATGTCAGGTTTCTTAATGATGGGACTAAAGTGAAGAGTAGTATACTTCCCCAACCAAAGATCTGAACATGTGGGGTAACCTCTTCAATATCTCTGCAGTCCGCATTAAATATTTGAATGCATCATTTTGGAAGGGTCTGATGATATACAGATGATTTTGGGTACTAAACCATGTGATGGGATATTTTATCAACCAAGAGACACAACTGACCAGTGTTGTCACAGTCCTTGTAGATCTTTGGTTAGGCTGAATGATAGCCAATGAGGTAGAAATACATCACCTAGATAGTCTGATGGATACACATGAACTCATATTAGGTGAGATACTTCAAAATGTCGATGTCGGGAGTAGAAATAGACCATAAAATCTCAAACAACATATTGATGAATATAGTGATCCATAAGATTCACTTCTTAGAAGCAGGATTTGGCACTGGGTTTCCTCACTCATCGATTGAGGATGAATTAGAAACATGAAGTTGCATTGATATGGACCATTGTGGTGGTGGAGTGTTTGTTGGAGTAAATGTTGCACGAGCTGACTGGCCACCACGTTTTGGGTCATCTCCAAGTGGAGGTACCCACCACATCATAATTAATGAGTAGGACAAGGCATTGACCACCACTTCATGTGTGAAAGTGATGGATTCAGGGGGTGATTTTTGAAGGTTATTTTTATCTACCAAAACCTACAAAATCTATATATTATCTCACGTTGAGGTAGAAAATTATACATGCAATGATAGTGATAACTCCATAGAAAGGCCCAATAAGGGATCCAAATTTTATTCTCCATGGATTTACCTATAAATGGATTTGGGGATTTGGTGCATCTATCCTTCCAGATTGACTTACCATACCTGTTAGGATCCTTCCCCAGAATATGATCTAGTAGATTGGGGTTAAATTTCCATTATTGATTTTTATTCAGCTTCAAAATATTATAATTGGACTGGATTAACAACCATCTAACACTTCTCAGATTTATTCATTTAGTGGAATATGTTCACCATTCATCCTTTAGAATGAACATCAAGGCATGGTAAATCCTCAACACATAGGGGACCTTCGTGTGGGTTGGTTTTGTTGTGGGGAGGTACACCTCTTGATCTTATCATGACATGATAAGGACCTTCGTATCAATTTTCATCGAAGAAAGGTTGGCCTTTATTAGGATTGTTGAACGAGAAAGCAGGAACTCCACTCTGGGTGCTGATATATAAGTGAGGGAATATTCCTAAATAGTTGAGTACATGGGGAGGACCTCCACGTCAGGTATGAGAGTGGGGAGGACCTCGACAATGATGAGATGAGGTGCGAGGAGTATTTAGGAATATATAAAATAGGGTACACGGAGAACCTCAGTCTTGGTGACCTAGACTATTGGGACGACCTCCGTAATGGTGGTTGGATGATATGGAAGGACCTCAATGGTGATGATTACCACAATGGGAAAACCTTCACTAGACCTAGGGAAAACATGGGTTACACATCTATGTTGGCTACCTTTGGGATGATAAGAACCTACTTAATGATCATTGGTGAAGCGGGGATGAACTCTTATCTAATGGGAATTATTGTTGGAAGGACCTCCACTTGATCTGGTGATGATAGGTTGTGGGACTTCTCATTTATGGTACATGGAATGTGGAGGGAATACCTATTTGGAACCGTAATATAATTATGGAAATAATGCTAGACAATAAAAAAGCAGGGAGGACCTCCACATGAATTGGAACTGAGGACAGGAGGAGGACATTCATTTTTGGTGAAAGGGTGGGTAGGACTTCCACTATGTCTAGAGGTGGTATAGGGGATGCCTCTAAACTAGATCACATTATCCAGAAATAGGTTGAAGCGGTTGCTAGATGTCTTTTGATCGATATAGAAAACAAATCATGCTTGTGGGGCGGCAAAGGTCTTGATCATGATTGGGTGTTTCTTAGTATCATCTTTGTAGTAGCATGGATGCAGTGAAATGTACTGGGTGTGGAATGGGCCACCAGAGTTGTGGAATATGAGTCCCCTTTACTTTCATATTTCTAATAGTTCACCCAACATCGGCATCAGAGGATCCAGACTAGGGCCAGTGATGAATGGGCATCAGCCACATGTTCTTCAACTTAAGTCAATAGTCATTTCTGGCATTGACGGGTCTTGGTGGGATCCATCCATTGAAGATCCCTAGATGTATTCCCAACTTGGGTGACAAAAGAATCCCCAACCTAATTGGTGTAGGGGAGCAATTCATAGGATCTCTCTATAGAGAGTCACCTAAAGCGGGTAGATGTAGGAGTGGGGGGAATTGGATCACCAAGATGGCCCTTTAGGGGGACAATGACCGTGAGTTGAAGAATCATCTCGGTCTTATAGGGACATGTACCTTGTGTCAATTCCCCCTCTAGTTCATACTGTTGTATGATTGCATCAATCAACCTCCTCTAATAAATTTGTAAGGGTGATACGGGGCATGGGTTCTTGGTAGTTGAAGTTGTTGATGAGGTTTTTTAAGAGACAGAGTCACTCAAGGTTTCCACATTTTTCTCCACCTAACCCTTTTTGTGTGGGTAGGGGTGATTGTTTTCATATATATTCGATCCTAAAAAGAAAGAATATTTAACAGTCAGTATTTTTACAAGAAATGAATTTCCCAATGACCCACCATCATCCAATCTCCCATTACTAGAATGAAAGATCAAATCTTATTATGTTGCAGACTGCAATTCCCAATGATCAAATTCCTGATATTTTGTGATTTACCTTCTAGGACCACTTTTTATTGGAAATTATTGGAGCTATATAGATAGATTGAGTAACATTATCATCTTTTGATGTCTCAAATGCAAAAAATCCCCATGGTTGAAGGAGAAAAGATTGATACAATGTTCGCCATTTTTGATGGTGGACTGATGTAAACACCATATCACTACAGTTCATATCCTAATTACCTACATGGATAATCCCCATGGTTGAATGAAAAAATCATCACATTAGTTTTACCATTTATTTTTTTGACACTTTCTATCGGGTCATTCTGCCCACATGTTTTATCATTCACTGACAATATATTTTACAAAAAATAACCACTTTCCAATGGTAGGTGGAATTCATTGCTTCCTAATAGATGTTTTCTACTTTTTTGAAGTGTGATGATGGGATGTATGTACCTCATTTCTTGGACCCCCTTGGAATTAATTTTCTATTTCAGGTAACCCTTGAAGATTATGATTTTGTTTGTGAAAATCAATCTTGATTCCATCTCTTTGGGGACACCAGTTATTTAGGCTACTTCTATCTAGACATTATAATTAGTCACGTTATGGAAGAAACAATATGTTCAACGATTAGTCATGTTTGGAATCAATTTCAAGTCTAGGGTTTGGAACATAGGAACACCTATATTCTTCTTCATAAAAGGGCTTCTCAAGGGTTCCAAATTATGAGGATCATGTGAAGACTGTGGGAAATTTAATACTAATGGAAATTATTATATGGTTTACATAAAAAATACCATGTTTAAAATGGGGTAGAACATGAGTTTAAAATCCAGTATAGATGATGAGAAGAATTTTTAACATCTTATAGACATAGAGTGAAAATTTCAAAACTCTTGTGAAGGTTGATCAGATAGTTACTTCCCTAGGAGGGGGCACCTCAAAGGATTACTGGATGGATGAGTCAAGAATACTACTAATAGAATACCCTATGATGGCTTGTACAATAAAAGGAATATTTCACACCATGATGGTGTACATCAATAAGAGGGAACCACCAATTTTTACCAGATGGATGGGTCATGACACACAAAGAGAGTAGACCCTTGGCGTTCTATCCAATAATGGGAAGGTTTCATAGCATAATGGGGTACATCCCTAGAATGAAAGCACCATAGTTTACCAGATAGATGGTCCATGTAGAATAATGAGTGATTACCATGGGTGGTGTGTCCCATGAAGGAAATATTTCATTTCATGAAGGTGTATGTACCTAAGATGGATGCACCAAATATTACTAGTTGGATGAGTAAGGATGTACAATGAGATAAGAACCTTGGATTGTGTGTCATAAAAAGAGATGGTTTCTCACTATGAAGGATGATCTAAAAACCACCGATGGAGGATCAGGTAGGTATACCCAATGAGGGGGATTCCAAGGTTTACCATTTTATAGGATTGAACCTTATAGAGGCTTCATACATAACTTGTTTAGAATACAGGGTTCGAAACACAAAGACTTTTTTGGAAGGAGTTAGACATCAGCACTGAGACACCCCATCTTTTGGGGAATATTATTGGTCGGATATTGTGGGGAATATGCATTGAGGCTGCCAATATGAATGGAGTAATCCCACCAGGATGTGGCAGACTGAGAACAATCAAGATGGACTATGGACATATTATGTAAAATGGATGGTTTTTTGGGGATGTGTTAAGATTGAACCTCATAGAGGGATCCTAAGTATCCTATTTCATTTGGAAACAATGTACTTGTAGTTTTGAAATGGTTTATGGGGCTTACACATAGAAGCCGATCAATGGTCATGGAGAGACATGGTCTCCCAAGTGAAGGGCATATTATTCTAGGGATGTGTCCCATAGACGATCAAGATGGGTATTGATGATGGTCTTGAACCATATAGAGGCTTCCATCATATCAAATTTACATTGAAATCAAATACAATATAGTTTAGATAGTCGTATTGGGGATTTAAACTATGGAGGAGGCCCATGTGAATGTTGATTTGGAGACCACTTAGAGTGTATTAAAGTGGGAAAACCCTATGAAGGGGTACTATGGTTTACCATTGGTTCGCATTCAACCTCATTATGGTTTTTAATGTACCCTTCTTATAAGATATGGATAAAACCCCACATTGTTTTTTGGTTGGTTTGGGGGGTTTTCATTGAAGTGACACTTCACAATAGGACTAATATTGTTTTGATTGTGTGGGGTTTAAACACTGAGACTACCAAAATACTACAAGGGGTAGCAATGATGTGGATCAGGTGAAATGATTCTATAAGGATGTGGTGGCTAGGTTAAAATCAATATTAACTATGGAAGGATTTTAAATAATGGATGGGTAACGTGGTTTGTTGGGATTGAACTTCTAGTAGGTTTATGACATATCAAATTTTCTTGGGAATCAGTGTCCATGTAGTTATAAATAGGGGTTGGGAGTTATCCATAAAAGACTCTCGAAAGAATACCTAAAGGATATGTGACCTTCAGGCTAGGGTATGGACTTCCCTGGATGTGTCCAAGAGAAAATCATGATAGATAGTGGAAGATGGTCTCAGACCTTTAGGAGGATTCACACATATCCAAGATAGTTGGGAAAAAAATTCAATGTAGTTCAGAAGGGGAATTGTGGGTTATACCTATGAAGGTTGCCCATATGAGGAGTGATCTAGACACCACTGAGGGAAGATTATGGATCTATTCCAACATGGGGGGACACAAAGGTTTACCATTTCTTGGGATTGTACCTCATAGAGGCCACCTAAATACCCTAGTAAGATAATAGGGATCAAAATCTATGTAGTTTAGTGGATTGTGTGAGGCATACAGATGGAAGAATCCAGAACAAAGGGTGTAAAAATCACCACTAAACCCAAATCCCATGTGATATATGATATCTATGAGAAATAAGAGGAAGAAGTAGAGTAGATGGTCATGTCTTGAAATTGGCATTAGAAAGGGATGGAGTTGGTCTTACACATGGATGTATCATTTGGAGGATGTCTTTCTATATGTGGAGAATCTCAATCCATTTGAGGAAGATCTGATTCCATATCTTTCATAAACATAACACCATATCGAAGGTGTGTTGGGGTTTAAGTGGAGACAACATGAGCTGCACATGGTGACAAGGCCCAAAGAGAGATAGAGATAGATATATGAGAGGGATCTATATAAAATCCCATATTTGATTCATCTAGGCATTCCACACATGAATAAATCTAAATATTAAGTCATGTGTTGAATATTTTGTGGGTAGGGAGTTTAACTTCCTATAACTCAAATGTGGGGGACTCACTCCTTAGCAAATGGAGTTACATAACTAATACCCTCTAACACTGGGAGAAGGGAAGGTATCAACAACTCTTAATGGGAGTGATTTGGAGGGGTGTTCAATATTTGTTTTAATAGTGGAGTAGTTATTCCAAAAATAAAAAACCATTAGCATACCTATGCCAAAAACCAAGACATAGGGAAACACAACAAGAGACACAGAACAAGGGTCTATGAAATCACTACGCGCAATATAGGCGGACCAAACAGAGGAGGTTTGTGCCCAATATGGGATTTTTATGTAAGTGGAGCTCAAACATGGTTATTAAGAGTAACGAAAACCCATGGAGCCTAAGGTATTGTTCTTGTGAAATATTGGAGGTTATCATGAAAAATAGAAGGCTTTCAGAAGAATATGAGGTGTGAAAGTGAAATTGTTTCACACAAGGGGTTATTTTTCATGCACCTTCATTAGGCCCAAAAGGAAGTGGAAAAGGTTCAAGACTTAGTGGTTCAACACAAAAGGGGACACATAGTGGACCATTCCAACAAGATCATATACCTTGAAGGGTTAATGGTTCATGGGCTACCACATAATATGCATTCTGATGCATGGGAGAGAGATAGTTCACCTTTCATATCATTACCCAAAAGAAAGGATGTGACCTTCAATTTATATGAAAAATCATGGGTGGATATCTATAAGGAGTTCTATGTTGAAGTTGGTGTTTGATGTCACATTGGATGAGTATGATACTTACAAAAATTCCAAACATTTAAATGCCAACCTATACACATTCACACGCCTTCCATAGCATTTTATGGGTGGGTGGAAAGAAAATGTCCCTTTGGAGTTTTATTGTGTTCGTAAAGGTCTTCTATGCAGATTTTAGTCATACAAACAGAACTCATGTCTTGCGAACAACTCCCTTGGGCTTCTCAGAATGTTCTGCTGAGTCAATGGGTGTCTTCAAATTGATTAATGGTTACCTTCTATGGCCTCAAATAAAATTTGATGCCAAAAAAATACTATTGGGTGTCATATATATTGGGTTTTTTGTAAATTATGATATTAAAATACAATTCTAATTTAATATTTGATAAATTTACATGTAGGTATTTATGAATCACATCAATCTATCCATGTACAATGGGTACCCCATATATTATAAGGATACATATCCCATTCATAGCTTGTGTCTTCTATTCTTGACTATGATTGTCCAAAATATGAACTAGTGTAGGTCGAACCAGTCTTGAAAAACATGATGATGTCACCCATATGATGATAATGGATTAAAAATCTCCTTAGAGAATCAAAGTCACATTATATTATAAATACAAGGTTTTATTATAATTTTAAAGCCATTTTATACCAAGGAGTATACCAAAGATAACCATATGAATAATAGTCCAGTCTAAAAAAGGGGTATGTCTAAGTGTCGTAATATGTTTTGACTGATTTATCATTTTTGTAATAACTATTCTTCTATATATCATTATTGGCAACTCCCTACATAGGGTGATAATGAAATATAATAGTTCCATGGAAAATTTAAATGATATAAATTTTTGTGTATATATTGAATCAAATAAATCAAAAGTTAAATTTGGGGTCATGATCAGTGTAACATCCATAACATATTACATAATCACATCATTGGTATATATGGTAATGTGAAATCTAAAATGACTCTCCTAAAATAGAGGACACAAAATAACAATGTGTATTTAAGGAATATGTTGGGAGACTATTCCCTCGGGTATATAGTAGCAATAAAAATGGTAAAAAAACAAAAGAGAAAAAATAATGAGTAGGAAAAACAAAATAAATAAATATAATAATATAATCATGTGATGATATACTGAATTTAAAAAAATGACATGTCATTAGTTATATATTGCAGGGATAAATAGACTCTATAAATGAAAAAAAAACCCCAGTCCCAAACCCCTTTTCAGTCCCAACTCCATGCTCCAACACATCAATCAAGAAACTAATCAACATATGTCTCCTTGACCTTATTAGTACCTACATCCATGAAATCTACCCAATAACAAAATGGTTTTCTAAATAGGGTGTTAGTATAACACAATAAGACACTACTACTGGTTTGTAAAAAAACTATTCTGAATATGTAGAGCATTATTTAAAGGTATAAATGTTTTTAAATTAAAAAACTCATAATACACAATAAATAAACCTATTGACCTTGTGATTTTAGTTGGCAACAAGGGTTATCCTAAACTATGTTAGCATAATGTCATATATCTCTTTGAATTGTATGGATCCGTTCCAACCATATCTATATCCCTCATATAGTATAACACAAAAATCATCACTGGATAATTGAGTGGATCCCTATAAGCATTATAGTATGTTTGGGTAAAATCCCATTGTATATTAATTTTAGCATAATCGGGGACACACACAATAAATAAAAATTATATCATAACTGGTTGAATGATCATTATATATTCATTTTTTAATAGCTATGTGTAATACATTTTTATTAGAATTTCATCTAAACAAGAACATTCCCTTTATATAATCAGTTCATCATAAATGATTGAAAACCCATTATATATTAATTTCATAATAATAGGGCACAATCACATTATACAAGGAATTTAGAATAAATATTATAAAAAAATATATATATTGATTTAACCATAATAATGGGAAATAATTTTTTATAAGTGTTATTTCATAAAAAACAAGTAAATAAATACAACATTAGTCAACAATTTAAATATCATATTTCAACTTTATATGCTTTGGATGTAGATATAAATTTTACTTAAATTTATTTTAAATCTATATCAAGTAATTTTATAGATAATTATGCCAATTTACAATTAACCATGTCATTCCAAAACACAATTCACTATCCAAATGAATCACATAGTTAAAATAATTTAACATTTCCATAACATTCCAAATAAATTTATTTCCACAAGGGTCGGATCAGATATGCGGTGTCCACAAGTCTAGTCTCAATTAAAATAGAATCAATGGGACACATTAGAGGTTAGTGAATATAAATTATAAAAAAATTAGTGGATTATACATTTGGATTGGACTTACCCATGTCATGGTTGTGCCATCAAACATGTTTCATAAACTAAAAAAATTAATTTAGAAATTGGTGAATTATTTTAGACCACCCACCACAAAATAGCATAAGTAGTAGAAAGTAAATCATCTCTAATGGTTGAATTTATATCCATCTCCTTAAGAAAAAAATTATCAAATATTATGTTTTGATATATCATTTTTGGTATGAAGAAGAAATTCATTGGTTTCTTCCAATGGGATTGGATCTCCATGAATTGGTCAATATTATGCAATGGAATAATTTGATAATATTGGGAATCAAATTCCTTAAATTAGCTCTTTGGGGTTACTATATATCATGTACAAGATATATATGAAAAAATGTCTAGAGTGGTTCATGTTACAAATATCTTATAAAATAGAACAACACAATGAAACCATACAGACAACATTGCAGAACATGCCGATATGGGTTTCACTATAGTGTAGTTCAAGGGACCATGAATCAATATACATGGTCCAAAAAACATTTTATAATGAAGCAAAGAACATTCAATAGAAATTTAAAACTCAGGGGAATAGATATAGACTAGCCTAAACCACCACTCCATATAGATGAAAAAATATAGTATACACTATGGTGTAAACTAGATCTATTTCATAGTGGTGCCAAATTTGGAAGGACAATCCAATTCACACCATGAGGTACTTTCAAAATAATAACCCTCTCTATGCCTCATCCACTCAACTGATATGCCATAATATTCAACCACATCGCAGTTATTCCACTATGGTTTTATATAGATTATCCTCCTCTGAAGATCTGATTCCACCAGAGAAATAATAACCAACAATGGAAAACTATACGGAGTATGAAGAGGATCCAATATATATAATATATTAAATTATGGCTCCCCTTATTCTTTTTTCCTCCTCAAACATATCTATCCTGATTAAGGATAACGAATTCATGATTAAAAAAACAACTCAAAGTGGTTTACCAGAACATTAAGAGGGTTATATCTAGAAAAATAGGGATCATGAAGCCTCTCCAATAGATAAAATTTCATTAGTAATCTATTATCCAAGTAATCATATAGTGTATTGACGAAAAACACCAAAAATGCATCTATGTAATAGTCTCCCTCAACCTGGTCTCCACTTGAACACACCACTACATTCTATGCACTCATACATGAGGTATGATCATTACTCATAGATTAATCTCACTTTGTACTATAATAAAAATAATATTCTCTATAAATAATGCATAATTATCCATCTTTACATCTTCAACCTTTACAACACGATAAGATATATGATTATATATCTAAATATCCGATATTTTAAACAAATCATGCATGAATTTGAGGAATTCTCTAAGGGATAATCATTATACCACTAGCCCATCCATTTCCACTCTCTATAATGGCCCAAAAAAACTAGGCACTAGCTTCCTTTTCATCCTCTTACAATATTTCCCAATACTAGGGGACACCCGATGGAAAACATGGTGGCATTAATCATACTTCAGAGGCCGCCTATAATGATCAACATGGTATTTCTATCAGATCAGCATGGTTACATGCTAAATTATAATAATTGTAACATATCATTTGTCTCCTGTATGAGACTACATTTAGGGAGTGCAGACTCACCTTCATCTAACCATAAAATTTGTAAAAAAACATGTACATACATTCAATGTCTAAAAATGATTCATTTGGATTGATTCATATAAAATATTACTATAATTTAACTCCACGAGGTCGGCATGTAACTCTTAAGAACCACCACTATTTTGAATAAAGTATTGCACCACATCCTCCATAATTTTATTCATTCATTCAGATTGGATGTGAATTTGAGGATGGTAGGTTTTACATAGAAGAACCTATAATTTTAAAGTCTTTTGAGGAGCCTTATAGAAAACATTCTGAAAATCAGGATATTTTTATGAAATTCTACTCAGAAGAACAACATTTAGATGAACTATATCCTAAATATTGAGAATACCTAGATCATCGACATTAATGGTCTAAATATTTGGAAATAAGTGGGAAAGATTACTCAATCAATCCATGATAATCCATACCAGTTTATTATTATAATTTCTCATGGGTAATTTTTTCATGAAATCCTTAGTGACCAGATCCCATATTTATTATGGAATGGGTAGAATTTTTAAAAACATAGTAGGCCCTCGGTAGAAATCCTCCACAAATTGATTGCTGAAACATCTCTCCAAGAAGGCTTCAATATACCTTTTCATTACAGGTCACCAATACTATCTAAATAGTGTACCTTTAATATTTATCAGACATAGATTTACTTCCATTTAGATTCATGAAACTTCCTCATGATTTAATTATAAAAGACCATTGGAATAGACACACAGCCATGGATGAGAAGAAAATTATAGCTACCAAGATGTCATTTTGATGGTGACTCTGCACTATAATAGTTATCCACCCATGATAATCCAATTATATTAGTTTATTGTTCTTTCTTGATAATTTTGTAAAGAAATAGAAATATGTTTGTCAATTTCAGATCTACTCATCCATTTGAATCCAAACATGCATGTTAATTAATATTACGATCAATCACCATTCAATGTAAGACTATTGCACAATATCTATTTGAATCTGACAAAAAATGTACATGAAACAATTTTAAACACTCCATGATCGTAGGTTATCTTGATGTTGATAGCTGGTTGATAATTTACTAATATTATCTTACAATGGATTAGATCCCACTAAAAGAATATGTACCTGAAGATCATGTTGTCAATGTAAACCCCAAACCACATTCCAAATTGGTAGTCTCTTCGGTACCTCAGAGCCTATAACATCATAGAAAACTCTAGATCATGATTAGGTGAATTCAACTTATGTGATATCATCTCTATAGATCCATATGAAATTATACAACCATGTTGAATCAAAACAGCTCTAATACTACTCTAATGGCGTCATTTTACAAATTATATTCTTTTCGTTGTATAGGATGTGTGGGGATCAGTATTGAGGTAAGCCTACTCTATAGATCATTGAATTCGTTCTTTCATGAATTTCACTAATCAATGATCTCCCCTTCTGAGAGATTCCACAAATTAGTGTTTCTAAACATGGTAACTACTGGGAAAGTATGGATAATAGCTCATTAGACCAAGATATATTTGAATATCAATCAAATTATTGGGTCTGTACCAAGATACCATGAATTCAACGTCACATGCTAAATAAAAACCCCATTCTCTACGTTAATATAGCCCCAAAATTCTAATCAATCAAACTAAAATTTATATCTATAAATATTTTCCTAAATATGATGATCTCTTAATGTACATATGATTATTTCAAGAAGTTGGGAATTATTGTACACATAATAGGATGACACCATGATTCCATTTATTAAAAAAACAGAAAACTGAAATGGGAATGGATTAATGGTTTTATTCATCAACTCCATGAATACTAGTATTGTTTTTGACATACTGAATGACATTACTACATAAATTAATGATCCACACCTTATTCTAAAATAAATGTTTTGTATGTATGATCTTATCACCCTCAAATTATATTACACTATCCTAAATTTGATCATGTATAAGATCATGGCACCACATAGATCATTAGAGATAACATTGATGCGTAGATGCAGATTCTGGTTCATGAACATTATCTAGTTAAACCTTCCATAATGAATTGGAAAGTACAATGTCATATCTTCCCTCATAGAAATAAATCACATGAGATACCCAGAAAAAAGTATTATGTCAAAGGAAACCATTTGATTCAATATTTTATAACATATTATTCATCCTATAAAGCTTCAAAAAATCATATTTAATGTAATATAGAAACTATCTTGGCTTGGGAAACTAAACCTTCTTAAACTCAATCTCCCCAACCAAAGGAAATATGGAGAACTCCTTAGTGAAGAAATCCTAATAATGGTTAACTAATTGAGGAAAATAATCAAACTATATTTCTCAATAATCTATAAATTGAATTATATCATAGTCCTACATGAGCATCCTAATGATCCCACTCACCCTGGTGAAAATTTCACCCCCTTTTTTAGTTAGAAATACAAATATCCTAAAACAATAGTTGATATGATATTTGTATTGAACTAAAAAAATCTATACATAGAATCATAATGAATCCTATAATTTCGACCACAAATATCTATAAAGTGAAATGATACCCACCAATATCAATAAGAAATTCCTTGAAGTACTTGATATTCCTTATCTACACTTCCCATCCTGCATCAACGATCAATACAAAATATTAGAACTTAACAAAAAAACACAAACCATTTGATAAAAGTGAAGAGGTAAGGGAATTTGATTCCCCTATATAAAATAAATCACATTAATGGGTAAATGATTCTAGAATTTTATCTATATTGGCAGAAGATACAGCATTAAAACTAGTCAAAATAGAATGCACAATGTGAAACTAAATCACCCATATTCTTTGAGATCTATTCTGAATCCGATGAGTTGTTCCCTCTTGATAGTACTTCTACTCCTGCGATTAGGTATTATGTCCCCTTCCTTAGTGTGAATTTCTAGTGGAACACTACCTACATGTCTTATGAGTGGTATCTGAATCCTTTATATATATTGTTTCTTGTCCTGATCCCCTAAAACAATTATGATATTGAAGAAACATAAAAATCCTCAAAAGATGAAATAAATTAGAAAAAAAACATAGCAATCCAATGTGGGGGAGTAAACTAATGTAAATTGTGACCATCTAAGAAACAAATAATAGATCTATACGATTTTTTGATCATGATCTGTAACTACACTTCCCTATATTCTGTACCAATTATTTTACTTATAATAATATTCAAATATGTTCTTTATTCTTCTAGAATAATATCTTATATTTCTCTCTACTAAGACAATGTGGTTAGAACTCGAGGCCTATATCTAGGTTACTTCCATTAGAATACCCTATATCATTACATATATGACGTTTAGTAGGTGATTGTTTTTCAACTATGAAATTATATCATAATGAAATTATCCAATAAATGTGTGGATGTTTAGACCTCATCTTCTTCCAATAATAGCGGAAAACACTACAGGTTAGTGATGCATCTAGCATAGCCCATCACTAATATGATCTCAAGTGTCAATTTCTTAAAATATTTATCCCTATAATCCATCAAAATCTTATGATAAATTTGGATCAGGAAAATCAATTCGATTTCCTTTCAAGATAACTCCTTATGCATATCTTATTTCACTACAATATCTAACATATTATTGAATGATTGTCGCTCTAACACCCCAAGATTTTGTGATTTTTAGGAATTAATTTATTAATTTTGATATTTTCCATTTCATGAAAAACTAAATATAGTTAATATATATATATATTAAAGTTCTATGTTTTTCTTTTGTTATATGCAATTACAAGTTAATCATGTACTACATGGCACTCTGAGTTTTACCAAACAAAAATGTAGAGTAATTATTTTAATTTAATTATTTCATATAATAAAAAATAACATAGAAATACTGTTAGGGTATATGAATAGGGTTAACTAACTTATTAAAAAATATGTTTTAGAAAAATAATAAAATTAATTCATTAGTTATATGGAATATAAGAATTAATTCAATATAAACTGTTTATTTTTATAGAAACATGTTTTATGCACACATAATTATTTTATCCTAATAAATTAAGTCAATTAAAATAAAAAATAAAAATTAATATAATATACATAATATATATTCAACCAAATATTTTTCATATTCATTCAATTGATTTTATAGTACTATGTTAGGAACAAATCCAATATTAAACATAAAAAAATATATTTTATTAAGATACCTTTACCACCATCAGATTAAAAACATATATTAAATAGAAATTTTAGAAATTTTAGAAATTTTATATTTAAAAATAAAATCATATTTAGAAGAGAAGAATGAAATTATTTTAGGGTGAACTTTTGGTATTTTATTTGTGCATATTCATTTTTAATGTGTTGTGAGAAATATTAAAATTTAAATAAAATAGTATTTTTAATATATTATATTTATAAGTTCAAATTATATTTTATTTGTTTTTAATGTTTAGTTGGATCAATTTTTATCAATTCATAAAAGTTATATAATATGAATCAATTTCACATTGAAATTGGTCATAAAAACTAGAAATCTATTGAACGTTTTTAAAATAAAAACCTACTATTTCAACAATTCTATGGTATTAATTTTAAATTAATTTCTTCTAATTTTTCAATTTGAATATGGATAAATATATTTCGTATTTGGAGTTATAAAATTTAAAATTTATATTAACATCAATTTATTTTTGGACCAAAATTATTAGTAAAGGTAATTAAAACTAATAAAAACAATTAAGTTGAAATAATTATTAACTAGAGACTAAACCCTAATGCTGAGGCCTTATATAAATTTGAAACATGTTCAAAATTCATTTTATGGACCGATTTAGACCTTTTTTACATTTTAATAACATTGGACTATTATTGAACCATCATATATTAAAAAAACGAGGGTGGAGATTCCTTTTTTCAAAATATTACAATAGTGTCACTCTTCCACTATAAAAGTCCTCCTCTCCACCCAATTCCTCTCACCTCTCCATCCAATTTGTATCAGAAAGAATCTACCCACATATCTCCCCATAATACATCCCTTCCTTATTTATTCCTCCCATTGAGCTTAAAAAAATTCATAGAATGTATTTCGTTCAAACAAAAGGAGTTCACCAAATAAGAGGTAACCCTCTTCTTGAATTTCTTTTATGTTATTTACATTCTCCACCCCTGAAGTATTTTTATTACATTATTTTATAACACCACCAATATCATAAATATACTATGACCTTTTTATGATATGGATTTTACCTACACTTTAAAACACATCCATCTAAGGGTTAAAGAACATACTACTTATGTGTATGGTGAACTACCTCGTCATGAAAGGATGAGTGTTTGTTTTTATTTTACTGCCAATAATGGTTGGATTTATGATGAAAACTTAGTTTAAATATTATATATGTTATATTTTTATTTCCTTACACTTATTTAATCATTTTCCAATTAAAATATTTATACCTTCATTTTGTTGTGAATACGATAATTTCGTTTGAGGATGTGTCGACTACCGCCCCTCAAAGTGACATGATTCGTTCAAATGATACATGGAGTGGGTAAATGATGGTTTTAATTAAAAATATTTGATATAAAAATATATATATTATATTCATTAAATAATTACATTTCAACAATTTTAATATATTCCAGTTTCTTTATTACCAATTCATACACTTATAAAGTGATAATGTCATTCCTGGATGTGTGGAGTACCGCCTCCTCAACACTATGTGATTCCTTTTAAATCACAAAAAGATTATATATAAGTAAATATGATATGGTATTTATTATATTATAAACATTCTTGAATGAAAAATGTCACTTATATTCTTTCAATAATGATCATTGAGAAATGGGAATATTACTCATGCATTCATATGGCCTACGGTATCAATTACTATAACATGGATTCAAGTTTCCCAACCATATTTAATGATTAGTTCTAAAAGTATAATTAATTTATAAATATAATAATTATGTCTTGATTAATTTTATTTATATTTCTAAATAATGACTCTTTGTCCAAATTTGACCAACCAAAGTAATTTTTGACACATGAACCTGATTTGGTCAAAATACCAAACATAAACGTAATATTTTACATAGGTGTATAAAACATGGTAATAAGTGAATTAAATGTAATAAAAAACAAAAAAAATGTTCCTAAATCAATAAATTAGTTAACATAGTTTTATTATTCAAGAATATAATAATACACAGGACAACTCAGACTCTATGTAAGGGAATTACATCTCACTCTTTCTTTATGTGAGATAAATGTCTTATTCACCGCTCTATTAATTTTTGTGGTGTATAAACATTCAATTAATTTATTATATGATTATTATAATTATATTTATTGATATTTACATAAAAATTTTATGACCCTTCAATCATGGGGTATAATTTTTAAAATTTACCAAATCAGTAAAAAAATTTGACTCAATTTTATGTCTTTCAGACAAATGTCTTGTTATACAACTATATTTTTATATGATGTGTATAAAATAACATTGAAATTTCATAACATTAATATCCTTATATTACTTATATTTTAAAGATACATGTAATTTCATTTTCCTACATGGAGAGTATCATTCAATGTTACAATATGGTAAGAGTTTATTGAAACAATATCACTGTTTATCAATATTGTTTATGATCATGTTTTCATTAATTAAATATTTTGATATGTCATTCATGAACACACAATAAATTTATTTTCCTCTACATAGTCATGTAATATTCATGTATTAGTAAGATTTTTTACATTATGGTACTCAAGATAACTAAGAAAATGTTCTTAGGTGTTTAACACATTACCTCTCTATTCAGACAGAAATCTTCATTCCTTCAAAACAATGCTTTCCCAAAAGGTATTACATTAATAATATACTAATATCACATGATCATTAATAGTTATTTTTATCCTTTTTATATTTTACTAATTTATTCCAAGTAATATTATTTTCTTATTCAAAAATGTCTTTTTATCATACCATTTTACCGTGCCAAAGGAATGTTCTTTTACCTTAAACGAGATGTACAGATTTACCTGCCATCATTTCATTGAATATTATTTATAATGTTTAAAATTATAATTTTTAATAATTTTTATAAATTATAGTTTAAAATTATTTTTTAACAATATTTTTATTTCTCTCTACATGTTTTCCAAGGAAAGGATTTTATTTTTTTTCAAGGATTTATTTATGAGTTATAAACATTATATTCATGAAATTGGTAATCAAAAGGGTTTAAATTTTAATTATTATTTTCAACATGGAGTTTATAATTTCATCATGAAGTGTTTTTAAAATAAATTAGAAAATTATTTCCCATTGAGGATAATATTTTTGTTGTTACTCATGCCTCTATTGGGAAATGATTCAATATTTCCATTAATATTAATTATCAAAATGGTTTATGTTTTATGGAATGATGTTTATGAATTCCATTTCACTTTTAGGGGTATCATGTATATGAAACCTGATTATTTTCATGTGGTATGCTTTGGTGAATGGATTTTGAAACCTTTTTCATTCTCCACAGTTCAAGATAATATTTCATTTTTTCGAAACCCATTTAATTTCATGGATTATGATTTCATTTTTTATGACTGTGTGGAATATTTGTGTATGATTTAATTATGTTATTGGTGGGACCTATATATCACTCTAATTAATTGGTTAATGATAAATGTTTTATTATATTAAAGGAAACACTAAAGGGAATCCCAATCCTAAAATAAGAGTGTTTGCATGATGATATTCCAAGACTGAAACAAGTGGCTATATGGGAGGACATCCTAAGACCAAAAAAAGGGTAAATGGGATATAATACCATTCCTAAATTATGTACATGGGTGAATATTCCAAACATATATTCTTACAAAGATCTAGGTAGGATTCCTCAATATATGTTTATTATATGCTTTTGTGTTTTCCAAAATTCCCTATTTTATTCATTTGTTATTATTTCAGGGATTGGGTTTCTTTATTTCCTTAGGATTCATGTATTATTAAATATCTATAATAATTCCTTAATTATTTTCTATAATCTTATTATTTTATTAGTATGATCACATAATGTTATTATAACCTCTTCATAACCATATACTCATTTTTATGTGTACATGTCTCCCTTGTCTAGCATTACTGACCATTTGTGTTAACCCCTTTTTATGTTTCCTTTCCAAGGGTGTGAAGATATATATTGTGTTTGAAGTTTCTAATATGGGTTCTATTGATTAAAAACATAGTGGGATACAATGTAGTTCACATATGTACCATTGTTTATGTTTCCATGTTTCCAAAGGGAAATAAACTAATGCAGAATTTGGGCATCTATTTGTATTATGTTTTAATTACTCTATAGTAGATATGTAATTTATTGGTATATTAATAATATGTGGTTATATTTTGTATATAATTAATGGTTTAGTTAACATTTTTAAACTAGGATTATAAATCCTTCATGGGAAATCTACTGATATTTCATAGGATAAGTCCATGGATAGAGAAAATATAGGAAAATGACCTATCATTTTTCTAAAGGGTAGAGTGAGTGGTTTCCTATAAATACACACATATCTAGATACTAAAAGTGTATATCGTTTTATCATAGATTTACATCAAGGTAATAACTCCAAAAAGATGTCACATGCCTGACTCCATCTAATATGGCACATGACAATGGACAATACTGTATACCTGGTTTGACACACTAAGGGATATTATTTGGAAATTCACAAACATATCTTGAAACATTATAAGGATTTTGAAAATAATATGACTATTAATAACCCAGGATAATCATAAAAGTTCAATGATTAAGACTTCAGTGTTAGGAATTATTTTTTCATGATGATGTTGTTTTCATCTTCGATATGTGTTTCTGACCACATGCTTTCTATTTTTAGTCAATGGAGAGAACTAGAAGGAAGATGGTTAAAATTGAATTTTTATGATGTGTAAATTATGATAATTATAAAAATAAATTTCCCAAGTGGAAATCTAATCATGAGAATTAGTAAGCTGGTATGAGTATTTGTAATTCTTCTGAAGATAAAGGGACCACCAAAGACTTGTTAAAGATATGAGTTGTTATTCATGTATTTCATACATTATGAATAATAAGCATGATTATATTGAGGGTGAGTAGACTTAAGAAGTGGTTCACATTACATATTCTTGGAATGATGTATTATGAAATAATTTTGATGAATCCTACATAATGTTTTAAGAATAATGATTAATGAATGATGTACTTATGTTTTTGGAATTCAAGGTTCTGTTATATGAATCCTGAATTTTATAAGTATTTTCTTTATAAATTTTCCATTAATGATTTAAAATGATATGTTAAATTGAGATGGAGACATAGAAAAGTGATATTTTTCTTAAGTTAAGGTAACCCTTTATGTGATCATGATGTGGATAAAATTGAGTTTCTCTATGATAAATAGATTACTGAGTTGGATAAAGTAAATTCGATACCACCAATTACCCAGGATCTGAATATTTATTTGTTGGAAAAGTAGATAATGTCATCATATACAATGTTTAAAAATTATTCATTTATGGAATATCTATAGTAAACATTTGAATAAGGAATATTTATGGTTTTCAAAAAGTATTTATGGTTATTCGGATTATTACCAAGTTTTAAGAGAATAAATGATGAAGGTATTCTCAAGTATGGAATGTGACAATGAAGTTATACTTTGTGGTATATGGGGATCAATGATTAGATGATTTTATAATTTATTTCGAAATTTTAGTATTTTTTTGCTTTTGGATGTGTCATATGGTTATTTAGTAATGTATTTTTTATGTTAAACATCTAAAGAAGAATTTATGTAGTGAGTTTGTATAGATAACCATAAGTTAAATGACAATCTATTAACTAAACTAATTTCAATGATGTCCACCATATTTTTTTTGTAAAATATATTAATTTATTTTTAGAAAAGGATACCCTATGTGATGGTTGATAACCCATTATGTTTGGTGACTCCTCAAGTCTTGAACCCATGACCAATGGTTGATAAGTGTTTCACACCATCCCATGGCCTACGAAATGTCTTGGTTGGTGTGTAATTATTTTCAATTAATAAATATTAATGATGATCTAATATAGTTACTTTTTATTCTTATATATTAATATATCAACCATATGGATTTTTAATAATAGTTCAAGACAAATAGATATTATTTTAATTCTTTTATGGTCTATAATATATTCTAAAAGTGTATTTTAGTATCCTACGAATTGAATTTATTTTCTAGACATTGATTTGATGAACTAATTGATGAATTAGAAATAGATAAAATTACAACCAATGAAAGATTTTTTATAGAAATATATCTTTTATGTATATTTTTTTATTTTATAGATCAATACAATAATTAATCAATGATAGGATAAGGATAAAAAATATTTTTTCCTAATACCAGGATTTTTTTTGCAGAAATTGTTGTTTAAGTCATCACATATTTATAAAATTTAGCCACTCATCCTTCTGTTGATAATTCACTTTTTTGTGATTGATGACCTCAATCACTCCCTATAAATATTAATGTTATTTCTTAAGGACCAATCATCACTCCCAAAAAAATTTCTCATATGAGGAATCCTTATTATATATTTTACTTTGGGTAACCATTATGGTGCCAAATTTACCTTTTGAAGGGATGTTTTATTATTCATGTTTACAATGTTGTTTTCTATTTATTAAACAATAAAGTACTAAACCATTAATAACTAGAAACTTTTAATGGGAAACATAAATTTAAGTGGGGTTGTATTGTAACATCCTTAGATTTCTGTGATTTTTTAATTAATTTATTTTTTATGATATTTTTCATTTCCCACAACACTGAAAATCGTTATTATATGTATATATTAATGATATTTTTTTGATTACATTATATGATATGCTAATATAACTATGAAATATATACAGTATAATGATTCGATTTTTCAATAACTAACTTTACAGTTAGCTTATGTTATATTCAAGAATGATTTACCTTGACGTCTTCATAACACGCAAGACTGAGTTTTACCAAATAGAAATATATTATTAAAATATTATTATTTAATATGTTAATACCTAACCATGAATTTATGTTCAAGGATATGAATAATATTATCTATAATATGAAACCCTATGGTTAAAAAAATATTAAATTATTTCATTAGTTACAATATGTATAAGAACCAATTATATATAAATGGAATATTATTATTGGAAACTATTTTTATTCTTTTAAAGGGATTTTATCATAATAATTTAAATTTATTACAACTACTGAGTAATATTAATGTAATATATATATATTATATATTTAATAATTTTATTTTTATATTCTACCAATTGATTTTATAGGCCTATGTTAAGAACAAACCCAATGTTACACATAAAAACATATATTTTTATTAAGGAACATTTACCACCTTTTCACGGAAAACCTATTTGAAATCTACATTTTGAATCTTTTATAAAATTTCTAGGACTAAATAAGAATCATGTCTGAAATCAAGAACAAATAATTATGTTAAGGTTAATTATTTTTATTTTTCAGTGAAGTTTCATTTTTTAATGAATTGTGGTTTTTATGAAATTTAACTAAAAAATGATTTTTATTATTATTTATTAATAATATTATGTTATATTTTTAATTGATTTTAATGTTTAATTGTTTAAAATTATTATAAATTTATCCAATTTAGGTCATTTGAATCAAATTTTCATTGAAATTTGTTAAAAAAAGAAAGCATACTTTTGAATATATTTTGTTTAGAAAAATGATTTGTTATCCCCTCTCTAGGAATAGATTTAATATAATTTCTACCACGTATGTGATTATAATTTTAATAAATCGATTAAATATTTTGAATCATAATAAATTAAATTATATAATAATTGAAAATTATTTTCTTAGTGAAAATATTAATGAAGGTAATGAAAATTTATTACGATGAATAATATTAAATTAAGCGTAAAAAGTGACTAAAAATTATTTAAAGGAACAATATGACCAATAAAATTTTGGAAACACTTTTTCCAAAAATTTATAGACCTTATGCGTCCTTTTATAGACTTTGGACCCTTATTGGTTCAACTTTAAACAAAAAACAAGTGTGGGGTTTCTCTTTTCCAAAATATTACAATAGTGCCACTCCAACTCCACTATAAAAGACCTCATATCCTCCCACATCCTCACACATCTAAAGCCATGTTATCCAACCATATTCTTCCCAAATATCTTCCTAACATGTTATGACATGATCCATACTAATGCTTGAGCAGCGACTACCCCAAGCTTACCTCGATAGGTCAGGGGGTGGTGACAACCGCTTAAGGAACAACAAACTCATGGAGGCATTTACCTAAGAACATGTACCCACATACAAAAAAATAAATTAGAATGTCCATAGGGAATGGAAAAAAGATATTACACTACAATATATTAACAATGGACCTAAATTCACTTATAAACAGTACATGTACAGGTGCTACAAATAAAAAGAAAGGAAAAAGGGAAAAAACTACTTGCCTAACCAGAAAAGGTAAAACATCCTGGAAGTAAATAAAAAAGGAAAATAGTTAAGACATACAATATCCTATATCACATGTTACACCAACCATACACAGTCTAATAACCTATATCCCTTGGGTCCTCTAACTTCCTGATCAACTTTTCTATCATCTACATAAGTAACGAAACATGTTGGAAAATCCCATACAATTGTGAGTATAAAAATACTCGTTAGAATGCCATGAAAAGGAAAATGGGGAGTTGAAGGAGATAAAAATGCAGAATAAATTAGTAGATTGAACAAGGTACAGTAAAAAAGTATAGCTCCACCTGATAAGAGAGTGACAACAATCTAATCCAAACAAAAGGAACATGAAATGGCGAGAAGATGAAATTCTAGTTGATTCTTAGCTACCTATAGTAGGAGAGTGGACTCATCGAACACTGAGAATCTAGACATGGATATCACATGGCAGACCCATCAAGTCTTCGCCCCTCCTTGAAGGATAGTAACCAAAACCCAAGGGGTGTTTACTAAAAAAGGATATATATATATATATATATATATGCCCCACCAAGGAATCCCAAATGAGATAGAGTAAGGGGATCTCTATATCACAACTCATCCCAAGAAAATAGTTCCAAATAATTCCAAATGTATCCATCAATGATGACTAACATCCCACACATCTTCCTTAAACACGCATTTCAAAGTGGATTAATCACCACCCTTTAATAATAACTTCATTGGGTGGCACTGACTCACCCCTGAGGTTTTAGGTCGTGTTATAAGGATGTATATTTGTGCGAAATGTATCCTCCTTCCTTGTGTGTCCAAAGTAACATCAAGTCATGTATCATCACTGATCTGGATAGCCAAATGGTTATGCCTCAATGTTGAATACACATGCTGAGCTAGAACTGGGGGGGTCCAGTACAGTGTCATCGAGGACCAATGCCCATCCCAGCTAGAGGGTTCCACTCGGAATAGTTCAAGGACCCATGCAAAACCTGATTGTAGGGTTCCACATAGAAATAGGGCGAGGACCCATGCCGAGCTTGATGGGAGGGTTCCACATAGAATAGTTCGAGGACTCAGTCCCATCCTGGTGGGAGGGTTCCACATCAGTTTCATTGAGGACCCATGCTTAGCCCACCCAGAGGGTTCCATTTTGCCAAAGGTTAAGGAACGATGCTATTCTTGACTGGATGGTTCCAATCAAAATAGTTCTATGACCCATTCCAACCCCAGTTGGAGTGTTCCACTCAGAATAACTCTATGTAACTAGAATTTTCATCCTAACATGATGTTATTTCTCATAAATCATCGAGGAATTCCACTGCACATCCCAATTGGAGGGTTGGATAATAATTTTTTGATATGTAAATTCCTAATCAGTACCACAATTGGGAGTCACCATAGATAGACATCAATCATAGAACATATCGCTTCATATATTTAAATCCACTACATAGGGACCCATCACATTCTACATTGAAAAAATCTATAGATTGGAAACTAAATTTCTAATATCGGATTCTAAAAGATAGAGATACAGGATAGGGACCACATGATGTGTGAGCCTATCTCATATCCTGTACGTGTACCTAGAAAAAATTGTGAACTAAAATTTGAACTAGTATCCATAAGAATGCCACTGAAATCTGAGAGTACATGGAACCTCTGGCCCAAATTACTGAAGAGTGTACAACGCTGATCATAGGTCAGAAGAGAAAAATGTCATTTCACTAACTTGCTTTTTCAAATATCTCCAAATAGGCAAAGGGATCGTGTGGTTTCAATCCTTGAGGACACGTCCACATGATTGGCTATTCATTTTCATGAATCGAACACCTGGTGATGAACCTACATTTCACTACATCAAACATGAGCAGTTCTTCGTGGGGCCTGCTCCTCAATTATGGAAAATGACAAAAACTTCGTAAGATTGTGAACAACTAGAAAAAACTCATGGGATTGACTACACATTCTTCCAAATTGGACCACTGATGATAAAGTCAGATTTCACCCCAAATGGTAAAACTGGGTATTGTGGGCACCCACCTGAATTTCAATTTTTAAAACTCGAAAGCAGTCATGAAACATCCACCTCAATTTTAGGTTCTCAATACTGCTGACAGTGCATCAATCGAACATTGTATGTCGATGTCATGGTAGGTTTAAGTTTTAATAATAATAATATATTTTTATTATTATTTGATAATTTTGGGGGCCTGATCCAAGATTCCAAAATATAAAATTCTAAAACTATCCTCAAAACATTCATCTTGATGATAGGATCACATCATCAGATATGACACATAAAACGGACAACCGGTTTTGAAGTTATGGATGTTTAAAGGTGCGTCCAGATACTGGCCCACCCCGGTCCGCTATAGATGGGCCTGACCTACTCTGGCCGGCCCAAACCACCCCCACCGCTAGTAATCCCTATTGACCCCCCTGACACTTTGTTGTGTGACCTGCATGTCGGCGCCGTCGAGGAGCTCCTCCACCACCTCCTCCCAGCTTATGTCGCCTGTCGCGGTTGGACTGCCTCATTTCTCAAGTGGATCAAGATTAGACTGATATCGGACCGCCGATGGACCACCTACATTAGTGGTCCCTTCTATAGACCATCACAATCAATCCAAGGATCAAAAACTAGAACTTAGGAAAGATCTAGGATCCAAGGACCTAATTTACACAGAAATGTGTTTTTCTTAATGATTTGTTGATGTTTTGATTTGAAAAAAAAGTGGTTGTCACTTCTTCTCACCATCACACCTCATCTGGAATTTGAAAACTAAAAAAGAGTGTAAATCCAGATTCCTCATATCAAGATATATATATATCTATTCTTCACCCTACATTTCGTTGATGTTTCAATGAACCAAATTTATGCTGATGAATAACAGGAAGAACGAAAAACAACCCGGGTTCCTGAAATCAAATTTTTTATGGTCATGTTAGTTTGGACATATAAAATCACTGGTGAATTACAAAAAATGATAAATTATCAAATTTTACAATAACAAATATTCAATAGGGGAATTCTGTATCAGAAAAAATAATCTTACATAGGTTTTGAATCTACAGTTCTGTTCATTATACTCTAATCTACTCTGATGTAATGTTTTTTCATGATACATCAAGAATTCGGCATCAAATTACTGTTGGAATGAGAGGATGGAGCTCCACCATCCATGGGTGGAAATTATCCAAACCCTTTCTCATTTCCCTAAACTATTATTTATAAGAAACCACCAGTGGTCGTGGAATCTGAACCTCCCACACCCTCTCATTTTAGGTCATGATTAGGGAGAACATTGTGCTAAGAACTAAACAGTGGTACTAGATTTCCCATTTGAGCCCCCAATAAATCATAATTTGAATTAAAATATAAGATAAAATAATTTTAATTAAGTATTATATTAATAGTTACATCCATCATGGTGTTTTCTATATAAGGCCCGTGTCGACGAAAGTTATGTTGTGCCTACGGTAAACGCCACACCCCGGACTCAACAGTGCCCTCGTATTTCTAATATGAGCTACCATATACGAGATATTCCACCTCTGTCATATGTATAATATAAAATTAACTTAATATTTTTATTAAATTTATTTTGGGCACACCAGGACTAGGAATTTCACACCATCTCCACACCAAGATCTAGATATATGTGCAAAAATATTACATAGACTTAAATGAAAAAATTTGGGTCTCTAAATCCTTTCATCCTACAATATATTCATCATAGAAAAGGAAATATATGGAATACATCATGGGGTACTGAGATCACAACTGGCTCACCCACTCCCAGGAACTCTCTAAAGCATTTCTGTGCTACCACAACATGTGAACCACGGTAATGGTACTTCCTCGCATGGGACTTCTCTTGTTGATTTTGTGTGTCGGATCACGTGTGCATCACCTTTGCTATGAAATATGTAAAACACCATGAACCCACTCTTTTTATGGGGGTATGGTAAGTATTAGGCATTGTAGACAACCCTCTACACAATCTCGAATGACCTGATGAGTCTCAAGGATAGCTTGCCTCCCTGAATGAAAAATAACACCTTATCCCTCAACATATCCTCCAACATGGAGATAATGTTCTTAGTCTATCCATTGGTCTATGGGGAACAGTGGTACATGTCTGCAGTTGGTTCCCGAACCCCTTATGTAGTCATCTAATCCACTATGACATAAATCAAACATCCAGACCAGAGAGAAAAATTGAGGGATCCTCGTGATGGAGGAAAATATCCCATATATACAACTTCCCAAACACTCCACAGAACATGGTTCTTTGAATGAAACAGTGTGCACTAACATAGGGAGTGGGTCTGCTGCCATCTCGATGGCATCATGGACCTTTGATGTGTGTGGAATCTGTGTGACTATGTCAGTGGATATTATGTCCCACTTACATCCCTAGAAATTAAGAGGCTACAAATCCCAACATATCTCAATGCTTAACCTTCACCCACTGAGAGTCAAGGAATTATGAGATGATATCAAATATGTTTCATCTCACGCCAGACCACCAAAAGTTCCACTGAAGATCCATATACATCTTCCCTAAACCAATATGTATAACTAAGAGAGAATTTTGGAACTCTCATATCACGTCTTATATCATTGCAACAAGAACCACTTTTTTCCCAAGAATAATGTCTCGGGATTCCCTCATTCGTAATATCAATCTAGTGCACCACCTATGGATATATGATTCATTTATGATCTAAAAATCTTTGTATTATAGTTAGGACTCTCTCAAATGCTCTTAAAGTGAAGGATTCGATATTATTGACTGATGAAATACTCTACCCTCCTACCCCACTAGGGTTAGCTATTGGTAGAATAAATACTATGAAACCTCCCACACTAGGAGAGAAGGGGAATTCTTGAAAATGGAATCTACTACAACATTTCCCTTTTCTAGTGTATATTCTACCTCGAAGTTGTAGTCCTGTATGAAGTTCAACTAGAATAACCAGCTCAGGTTAAAATCTCTCTGATTAATGATGTACATGTAAATTTGGTGGTATGAACAAACCAAAAAGCACACTCCTATAAGTTAGTGTCTCCACATCCTCAAATAGAATACAACCAATTACCGCAACACGTTGTTATCCACATAGTTATTCTCATGGTGTCTCAATAACCTCAATAATTACTTGATAACTACTTTATCAAGGCAGGCATTGAGTATGAAAATGTACCAACAAATAGGGAAAGAGAGTAAAATAATTCAACCATATGAATCTAGACATAGAAAGCACATGTCATACCTTGTGAGTCGTCAATTCTCTTTGAAGGAGAGTAATACCAATTCTAGGAACTCCACCACACCCACTAGTGGCATTCCATAAAAAATGAGGTCATGAAGAATGACTCCACTGACAATGCCAAGATATTCATCGTCACTCTAATACACAACCCCTCCATGAATTCAGAATTTATAGGGACTCATCCACCATAACTTTATACTATCCTATTTGGCCGACACTGACTCACCCTTGGGGTTTTGATGGGGTCACAAAAACACATAATGGTGGGGGAAGGACTCCTCTTCCTCATTCATTCCAAGCTATGTCAAAGAAAACTGACATTGGGATACACTGATGTCCCACATCACCATAGAAAAATTTAAAGAAAGAAATATGGATTAAGGAGTGCCTCCACAAGTGTTTAATATATTATACAGAAAAAAGGTAGAAAAGGCACAGAGAGTACATTTTATCATCTCGCTTGCTTTAGGATTGTAAAAATCCATAAAATTCTGCTTCTTAAACCCCAACTGCCAGCTCCCTGAGCCTAATACGACTTCTAGTATGTGGTGGATGGGATTCATAGAGTCATCAACCTCCCACATCCCTTTCCAATCCTCTACCTGCATCACCTCACTATAAACCCTTCAGTCCTCACCTGGGAGATCACTGATCATGCAGCTGATTGTTTTGTGGTGGTCCATATGAAATCTTCAAAAAATATTTTCATGTTTGGTCATGCAGTGTAATCTCATGTGACCTAGAACATCACAAGCATAGAATCGACCCTCCCTGGGATGACTCAATGCTCTATACTATTCTTAACCTTGTTCCTTGGTCTGATCATGCAGAGGCCTCCTCTGTCAAGGCCCTACCAACAGAATTATCCTAGACATGACATATATCTCAGCACTATAACACCCACTACAAAAACAAGATAACTCATTACCCAATGGAAAAAAAATCTCTATCACTAGTTCCCTCTTTAGATCCTTGAAAATAGTGGGGATTCACATGGGTTCTAAAATATAATGGACCTCCCATCGGATTCCCTGCTCAAACATCAGGGATTAGAAGAAGCTGTTCTAGAGTATGTTGAGAGACTACTGAGTTAGGTCCCTAAACCTATTAATGTCCCGTTCCACCATTATCCCTCCAAACTAAATCTCTAATAAAATCCCTAAAACCAGACAGATCATAATAATTAAGGGTATAAATCCCCACAAAATAGTTGTTGGAAGTCATCCCATGAGAGTACCATCTCCTCATGTATCTAAGTTACCAGACTCTTCCAACTCCAAAATACTCTAAGGAAACGACTGGCTACAAAATCCTCCATCTGATCCATTGGTGTCGCAAAAACCATGAAGTGGAGGCCCACCAAATCTAGACAATCCTCCACTAACTGGGTGTATGGATTACCACAAATCATCAGTAGTCTCTGATACAGTAACTCATTGAGTGCACTCAACCTGTGCACATCTTTATCTATCATCGTTGGGAATATATGGTTCTAAAAAGCTAGAGGATTGAATATATTTCCACATGGAGGAAAGGGATCACCTGATGAACCCTGAACTGAGGCTTCACAGCTCACAGAATCATCATCCTGAACCGAAGCTAGTATCCTAGAAGGCTATCATCATAGAGGCATCATGAAACATATCTAGAAGTGACTTAGTCGGGTGAGAATATATATATATATATATATATATATATCCCTCCATGGGGATCTTAATGAAGAAGTAATTTCAAAGACACAATACTATATGTTGTATATATCATGTTTCTCGGCCACAAAATTCTCATCGTGCCGAGTCGACAAGTGGGTAATTAGGGTCCTAGTAAATTACTACATTGACTGTTGCTCTATCACTGGACTCCCTAGATTGATAGATACATTTGATACATGTTGAAAAACATTCCCTAAACACAACAAATAACATTTTAGGAAAACATCCAAACAACATCTGAAAGGTCAAACCACCTCTAATTCAACTTTGGAACAACCATGATCTATGTTGCGTCGTGAGTCGAAACTACCCCAAGCCCGTCTCCATAGTTCAAGGGTGGGGAAAAGCACCAAAGGCACAAAAATTTTAGATATACATTTTCCTAAGAACCTATATACACACACAGACATCAAACTCAATTAATATTTTTATAGGGAATGGAATACTAGAAACAACACTAATATATATAAATGACAAACATACATCAATTAGTACATGTGTTGTAAATTAAACTGAAAGGAAAAAAGGAAAAAAATACATTCCAAACCAAAGAAGGTTCTTCAACCTGGTTATAATTGAAAATTAAAATAGATGATAGTGCTTGATTATAGATTCCAAGCTATAACCACCAGACACAGTCTTATAACATGCATCCCTATGCTCCTATGAAGTCATAATCAAATTGTCTTTCTTCTGCATAAGGCACAATATGTGTGGGGAAATCCCATATAGGGGTGAGTATAAAAATACTTATTAGTACTCCCCAAAAAGGATAATGGAGAGTATTAAGAGATACAACTGAATAAGAAATCCTAAGATAGAACAATGTATAGTAAAAAAGTACAACTCATCCAAACAAGATAGTAAAAGTAAAAACATCCAAACTGAATGGTATCAAATTCGTGAGAAGATGAAATTTTCGTCGAGTCTTCCCTACTAAGAGTAGTATAGTGGACTCTTCCAACAACGATAATTTGAACACATAAAGCAGATGGAATAACTCATGCATATTCACCTATCATAGAAGGGGGGTAACCAAAACACTTGGGGTGGGTGATAAAATAGGATTTATATATTTTCTCAGTCAATAAATCCCAAATTAGAGAGAGTGAGGGGATCACCATCTCATATGTCAGCCTAGTAAAATAGTTTCTAATAGTTCCCAAAGTATCCATCAATGATGCCCATCACCCCACACATCATCACTGAACATTCAATACAATGGGGTTCAATCATCACACCTTGATAAAATCCGTGTTGGGTGGCAGTAACTCGCCCTCACAGTTTTAGGTCGTGTCACAGGGATGCATCTCGGTAGGAAAATAATCCCTCTTTATTGTGAGTCGAATGATATTTCAAACCATGTATTGTCAAATATCCACATATGTAAGAGGACATGCCTTAGGATGGAGGACCCTTTACCAGCCCGTCAGGAGGGTTGCACTATAGCATCACGGAGGATCCAAGCCCAACCTGACTGGAGGGTTTCACTCAGAAGAGTTCGAGGACCCCTACACAACCCAGCTGTAGGGTTCCACTCAAAACTAGGTTAAGGTCCCTGGCCTAGCCCGTCTTGTGGGTTCCATATTAAATATATTGAGGAACCATGCCTAGACCAACCCTGGGGATCCATTTTATTCTCATCAGGGACCTATTACTATCCCAACTGGAGGGTTCCACTAGAAAAATAGTTGGGGACCCATTCCAATACTGATAAGAGGGTTCCACGCAAGTTTCATTGAGGACCCATTCCCATCCTGGCTGGATGGTTCCACTCAAAATATCTTTGAGGAACTACAATGGTTGTCCCTACTAGATGGTACAACTTGAAAGAATCAAGGAACACTATTTCCCAGTCCAATTGGAAGTTAATCTCGAATGACACTAATATTTCATTGCATCAACAGTACAATAATTTATTGTCGCCTAGGATTGGCATCATGCCTGGAACATCTCACATCATATCTCAAAATCCAATTTGATGGGATCTATCATGTT
This sequence comes from Viscum album, assembly GCA_963277665.1. Lineage (NCBI taxonomy): Eukaryota > Viridiplantae > Streptophyta > Magnoliopsida > Santalales > Viscaceae > Viscum > Viscum album. The sequence continues at coordinate 806,021,999 of OY728148.1, forward strand.
CTATGTGAAAAACCACATAGGATATGCTCCTCGCATTTCAAAACTTGAGTCCAAAAGAAGAAGATAAAGATAATAGAAGATTCATAAAGGGGTACACGATGCATGTAGTGACCACAAGATGTGTGATCCTACCTCATCACTAGGTCATGTACCTAGCCATACTTGGGTAATATAGTGTGCACTGGTACCCCTAGACATACCACTAAAATTCGAGAGTACATGGATCCTCTGGCCCAAAATGATGAAGAGCGCACAATGATCGGCATTGGTCCAAAGGTAAAAACATAATTTCTCTAACATGATTACCCAAATTGCTCTTGATATCCAAACTGATCAAATCATTGCTATCCCTATGAAAAAGTGCCCAGGATCAGCTATTCATTTTTCCAAATCAGACACCCCATGAAGAAGATTCATTTCACTACATCACACACGAATTTTGATTTTTGGGGCATGTACCTCAATTATGGAACATTTTAAATGAATCACACCATTGTGATCCTCTCAAAACACACATGTTACTGATTAGTCATTAATCTCAAAAGGACAACCGGTGACGAAGTAACATTTCACCACAATATTCCCAAACTGATCCTCATGGGACCCAAACCACATGTTCAATTTAAGAACAAAAAATTAGGTTTGAAGTGTTCGCCTAAATTTCAGGGTCATATCACCACTAACGTTGTTTCATTAGAACATCTTATGATGAATTTATGGTTGGTCAATGTTGTGATAATAAGACTATATTATTATTATTTTAGTGTTTTGGGGGCCAAAGTCATGATCCCAAAACATAATATTCTCAAAAAAGATTGAAAGGTCCATCTGGATGATAAGATAACATCGCTACATATGGAATATAAAATGGATTCCTAATGTAGAATTTATAGTAGTTTAAAGGTCTGCTCTATGGGTGGCCCAACCCACTTCGGTAGGCCTATCCCGCCGCAGTAGCTCTTCGGCTCGACCACCTCGCTGACACTCCACCATCATCTCTTCAGGGTCCATGCTGCCTTCCATGTCTATAACTCCACATTACATGGCCAGACCACCGCTGGACCACTCGCACCATTGGTCCCTTCTACAGACCATCGACATCACTCTAGTGTAAAAAACTATAACTGAGACTAGATTAGAGATCTTTGGTACCTAATCAACACAAACATGGGATCCACTCAAATATTCATTGATGTTTCCATATTAATAAATAATCAGCCACTTAGGCTCACCGATGAGACTCCTCCAATGCCTAAAAACAAATACCAAGCATTGTTCAAGACTCATCTAATCTAGAGGTTCACTGATCTATGCTTCACCCGGCATTTTGTCAATGTTTTGACGGACCGAAATGTTTCCAATGAAGAATGTTGAGAACCAAGAAGAATGAGGGTTATATAAATGGAATCTTTCAATTTCCATGCTTTTATGGCCATTGAATCTCATAATTAAAGCAAAAGAAATGATAAATAATTAAATTAGACAAAAAAAACATCAGTCGATGAATATATAATACGAAATAAGAATCCTACTTGGGTTTTGAATCTTCCATTTTGTTTATTGATCTATGATCTACTGAGATCTGTTGTTTCTTCACGATCTTTCAAGAAATCATCATTGAATTACCATCATAAGGAGAGGTTGGAGCTCCACTGACCATGGGAGGAAATGAGCCAAACCCTTAATAATTTTCTTAAACTCCTATTTATGTGAAACCGCTAGTAGTTGAGGTATGTGAACCTCTCACACCCTTTCACTTTAAGACACACTTAGGTAAAACACTACGCTCCAAATTCTTTGGTGGTTTGAGATTTCCAATATGAGACCTCATTTATTTATCCAAATTAAAATCTGAGATAAAATAATTTTACTTAATAATTTTATTTAGGGTTGCGTCCTCTATGGCGTCTTTTATAGAAGGCTCATGCTGAAAAACGTTTTGTTCCACATTGGGTATACAATATGATTTGGACTCAACATTGACCTTGTATTTAATATACGAGATATTGTTTAATATATATCCCATTTCTACCAAATCTATAGTATAAAACATACTTAATAATTTTTTAAAATTTATTACAGGAACACTGGGCCTCAGAGTCACACGCCATCTCAACACATAGATCTGGAAATATGTGTAGAAATATTCCAAAGTCTTACATGAAAAAAAATCTAGGTCTCTACAAACATCCCTAAATTACTCTTCGAATCCTCCATTTGCGATGAAAGAAATCCAATGAATCCATTTACAAAATACTAAATGAAGTTACCCGATTAAGAGGTAACATTCTTCCTCAGGTTCTTGTATGTTATTTCCTTTCTCATCCACCTTAAATATTATTTATCCATGATTGTATAAAAACACCATGATCAGAAATATACTAAGATATTTTATTCTAAGGGTTATACTAACACTTACACACAAAAACATATAATGATTAGAAATATACTATTTACAAGTGTGGGGAACTACAACTTCACCAAATGAGGATTGGTCATTTTCCCTTTACCACCTCTCATAGTTGAAATTATGATTGACATTATTTTAAGATATTTTATATTATATATTAATTATATATTTATGGTTTATTAATCCTTTTACAATCATAAATTTATAATTTCCATTTGGTTTAAATACAATAATAATTTTTGAGATAGTGTGGACTACCGCCCCTCAAAGCGATATGTTTCTTCCACACGTTACATGTAATAATTAATGAATGGTTTTAGTTAATAACTTATGAAATATAATTTTTTTTGATATTAATTACATGATTACTATTATTTAAATATAATATATACAATTTACTTTATCAACCTTTCACACAATTATAATGTGATAACTTCATTCGTGGACAAGTGGACTACCGCCTCTTCGACCCGATGCGATTCCTTTTACATCAAAAGAAATATACATATATATATATCTGTATGTGTGATATGGTATTAATTATATAATGAAAATTATTGAATGCTAAATTTCACATACCTTCATTACATAATGATCATTGAGAAATGAGAATATTACTCAGGTGTACATAGGACCTACAATCTCAATGATTGTAACATTAATTTATTTTTCATAACCACATTTAATTATTGGATATAAATGTATAATTAATGTATAAATATGACAATTTTTCATGATTATTATTATTTATATGTTTATATAATGACTACTTTGTCCATTTTAGACCAAACATTGATGTTTTTAACACATGACCCATATTTGGGAAAAACAACCGACATAACATAATTGATTAAGTAGTTGTATAAAACATTGTAATAAATGAATTAAAAGTTATAATAAACATTAAAATGGTTATGAATAATGTAATTAATTAATATATTTTTATTTTTCAGAAATATTAATACAATCCAGACTAGTTGGTCTCAAGTTACAATAATTTCATCACACTTTATTTAAATGAGATACATTCCATATTAACTTCTCTGTTCTATTGTGTGGAGTATATAATAACAATGAATATGTTCTATAACTCCAATACTTAAATATTTTTTTTACATATCCATTTTCGGATCTTTCATTTATGGGGTTTATGGTTCAAAAGTTACCAAATTGGTAATGTAATTTTGTCAAAATTTTCCATCTTTGAGATAGATTCCATTTTATACACTTTTTTTTATATGAGGGGTATAAATTACCTTTTAAATGTTATTACATGAATCTAATTTATCTCATTATATTTTAAGGCACCTTGTTATTTCATTTTATGACATCGGGGGTATGATTCTATGTTACTATATGGTAAGAGTATACTGAAATAATATCACTATTTATCAAGATTGTTTATGAACCCGATTTCATTAATGAAATATAATGATTATATTTCAAGAAAATTTATGAATATTTTTGTAATATGTTTAGTTTTGATGACCTCATGTATTAGTACAATTTTTTTACTTTTTGGTACACAAGATATTTAATAAAATATTTTTAGGAAAATATTACCTTACCACTTAATTTGGTGTGAAATATGTGTTCCTTCAAAACCAAGCTTAACGAAAGGGTATTCCAAAAATATTATATTAAAATCCTATAATCATTAAAAGAAATTTTAAGTATTTTTTTCTATTACCAATGTTTTCAATATAATATTCATGTCTGATTCTAAACATGGATTTTTTTCTTATCCCTCTTAACATTTAAAAATTAATATTCTTTTTACCTCACAGGGTATTTATGTATTTACACATAATCAATTATTTGAAGCTTCTTTTTCATTCATAAAAGTTAAATTTTTAAGATTTTTTTTAAAATACATTTTCAATGAAATGGATTTCAAATGTATTTCAGGGCCGTTTATAACTTTTTCCATGTAAAAAGGCCATTAAATTATTTTCAATTCATCCTTTAAATGTTTTCATGTTTATTTTAATCAAAATGTTTTACTATAATTTTCAAATTTTAAAAATCATTTTTTAAATCTAGAAAGGATAATTTTCTCATGATGTGAATTTAAAATATCATTCAAAATTATTTCCCATGAATGATAAAATCTGTTGGGTTTCCTCATTCTTTCCTTGAGAAATAATGAAATATTTAAATTCATATTATCTCTCTTTTTGGTTTATATTTCATAGTATGATGTAATAGAAATATGTTTCACTCTCATGGGATATATGTCTATGAAACATGATTCTTTTCACGGGTAATGATTTGACGAAGTGATTATGAAACCCAATTTTTATATAGGTTATGAAATGATTTCATATTTATGACACCCATTTCATTTCATGGGTTATGATATAAATGTTTTACATTTCATGGAACATGTGTGTTTCATTTCATTTTGATATGGGTGGGACCTATATCTACTTCCAATGAATTTGGTAATGATAAATTTTTGATGACCTCAAATCATACATAGACGAGCATCCTATACTTGAAAAAAGAGGATACACGGAGGGGTATCCCATTCCTGAAACAATAAGGTACATGAGAGGACATCCCAAGCCCAAAATAGGAGGGTACATGAGAAGGAATCCTACTCCCAATTTTGGTACATGGGTGATTATCCCAATCCTAACTTGTTATAAATTTATTATTAAGAATCCTTGGCATATGGTTATTATATGGTTATGTGGTTTCTACAATTCCTTGTTTATTCTTACGTTATGCTTCCATGGGTTATGATCTTTATTTTCAAATGGTTCATGTCTTATGAATATTCATGATCTATTACATGATTCATGTTTATAATCTTATGATATATCGGGTATGATCATATAATTAAATGATCACATTCTCATACCCATGTACTCATGTTTATGATTAAATGTATTCCTTATATACCATTTCTACGAATTTGAGGTCACCCATTTTTATTTTTCTTTTACTATATTATGATGATATGTATTATGTATGATGTGTATAAAAGGGTTTATAGTCATGAAAAATCTAGAGGGAGATAATGTAGTACACTTAGGTTGGAGTGTTTATATTTCCATGTTTCTATTGAGTCTATATTTATATGGCCTTTGGGTGTATCTTTGTATTGTGTTTTAAGTATGGTGAAAATTTTGTGTAATTTGTTTGTACATTAATACCATATTGTTATATATTCCGAATTTATGTAGAAATTTTAGTTAAAAAGTTTTATTTTTTGACAAATAGATTTTTTAAAATAAGTTTAATTTCATTGATAGCTTTTGTAAAACTGAGCATCCTATTTTGATGAATCACAATATACTATTAATAATAATATTTAAACATGTATTTTAAAACCAAGTGAAAGAAATTTGTTGACTTGAAAATGAATAACAAAATTTTAAAAATTATTTATAATTGTTTCTAATATATAAATTATATTTACAAACAAGTTCGTAACACTTATCAGTGTATTTACATACTTTTAAAATATTAATTTGACAAATAAATATGATTTTTGTAAATAAATGTGAAAAAAATAATTATTAAAATATTTAGAAAATTTATTTTAAATCCATAATTTTTGAAATTAACATGCCGAAATTATATTGGGAAGAATTTTTAGTAATATATTGAAAAGATTATTTTTTCTATGAATAGTAAAAATATAGTTATTTTTAATGTTTCCTTCTTTTTTCAAGACTTCACCAATCCCCACTAGTTTAAAAAATATATTAATATAGATTTATTTATGTTATATATATTTTTTAACGATATATATCATTGGAATTAATTTCATATTGACTATTTATATAAAAATTTTAAAAAAAATTCAAAATTATCTCTTTCAAAAACCACAAATTCATTGTATTTATGAAATTGATTTTAATTTAAAATTTACATTTATTTGAGTATAATTTGTAAAAATGGAATCCATATTTGGAAAAATAATAAAAAATATTATATAAATAGGTCATTTTATTTTCTTAAATTTTGATTCTAAAAATTTAAAAAAATTATTATAGTTAATGTTAAAATTTGTTTCCATGGGGTTACACTAAAAATATAAGGGATAAAATGAAATAAAAATAATTAAATCTCTTATGTTATAGCCATATTTTTACCCTTAATACACATGTATAAATTGTTATGTGATTTTGCGACAATATTCTGGGAAAGCGTCCAATATAATAACTTATGTAAAGAAAAAGACCAAATTTTACCCTCTTGCTATTAACTTACAATTAGGCTTTCACAGGGTAACAACGAAATCGATGAATAAATATTCATTTTAATTTGTATAATCATGAAATTATTTTATTAAGGGGATTTTTTTTTAAATTTTAGTAATTAAATAATTGCATTACATGCATAAGAAATATGAACTTTATAGTCATTAAATTAATATATAAATAAAATACATTATTATAATAATATTAAATGTTATATAAAATGAATAAAATATTACATTTCATAGATTTCTCAAATAATTAAAACATTATAAAAATTTCTGAAATTATAGATTATAATCCCCCAATTCGATGATGTATTTATTTCCAAATTAACTAAATAATGTCAAAATTGATATCGATATTATTTTATAATAAATAACATTTTATTCAATGGTTTAATATTCCTAGAATTACTATCTTTTTATATCAAATTTTTATATATGAAAAATGTATCCATTTTTCATTTATATTCCAATTTATCTTTTATAATAAATATATAGACCTAAAAATATAATTACCATATTATCAAGTAAAATAGGGTTTTCTGCATTACATGCATTTATATTAAAATTAATTTCACACAAATATAGACTATTTTTTATTAAAATATTATTTCATATTTAAAAATAATGGGTAAAAATTATCTAATTATTATAATGTTTTTATAGTCTTAAATGACAAAGTAACTGTATATAATAACTCGTTACAATTCTGAAAACTACTGTTTAAATCTTTTGAAATATTAATGTTAATGAATATCATGTTTAAAAAAGTTTATTTGATGTACATGTAGAAAAACGTATCTTCAATCTATATCTTTAGTTTTAGTCAATTTTGGAACATGGTGTTATAGTGACATCCCATTATTGAATAAGTTTTAGTATTTTAAAAATTAACACTCCCCCGTAGTATTGATGTTTCTGAAGTTCCTCACATTTCATCACACCTCCTAATACAATTGGCTCAAAAAACACTAATTTATCCCACTCAAACAACCATAACCATAATATATATCTACTGATCATTCCAGAATACAATCTTTATAGTCCTTAGTAAGAGATCAAAATGTTGTTTTTATAAGAATAATTGATTATCTAACTATGATCATTCTTTCTATTCCTAATACTAGCAAATTTCATGACGAAATAATTATAATATAATTACTTATATATCTATAAAATAATTATATTTCAATATTTTTATGTTATAACATTTATCAATCAACCATTTCATCAGATTAGAATGGAACCAGCGATCATGTGTAAGATAGACTACCACCTCACGAAACAATGTATGTGTTTTCCATCACCGCCTCTAACATCGAGTTATAATGAAAGATTTATTGTTTATATAATATATTAATTATATTAATATACTTATGTAAATTAAGTTTCATATATTCCTTTTTTATTTCCAATCCATGGCTATTGGATAATGTTTCTTGTCTGTAGGTCATTCTACTGTCTCAAAAAGCAATGTGATTCATTATTGAAATATGATTTACATGGAAGGTTATAAAGATTTTATTACTAATAATATGTGATATATATGACATAAAAATTATTTCATAATGTTTATATATAATTTACCATTCTTTTGTTTCATACTTTGACCAAATAGAAACCACATTCATGTGTAAGTACCACCTACCATCTCCGTCAGCGATGTATTTCATTTTATATCTATAACTTTTATGTATAAAACATAATTATATATATAATTAATATATAATATATTTATATAGTATTTAATATTTATAATTTTTTAGAACTAAGACCAAGGTAAACAAATTTAAAAAACTATATCAATACATAAATGAAAAAATTGCTGTTATTAATAGAAACATAATTTTAACATGGAATTTTTATTAAACACTTACTAAAAGTGAATAAATAAATCACATATGGTATGATATAGATAATAAATTAAAGTAATATAATATTATTTAATGAAAAAATATATATTATACTAGAGTTTGGGACAAGTATGAATGATATAAAGACTTATGTTATGGGTTTTTTTGTCTGAAATCACTTTCTTTGTGATAGAAGTTATGTTATATATTTATCTTATTTTTGATGGGTATATAGATCCCAATTTAAATTTAATATCATGATTTTATTTAAACTCATGATAAATTATGTTTCTTTTAATGTTATTATTTCTAGAGTCTTATGATTCCAATGATACCAATGTGGTAAAAGTGTTATTCTACAATCTCATTATCTATTTTGATTGTTTGTAATTAAATTTATTATTATAAAAAAAATATCACTGATCTCTCAACAAAAAAATTAATACCATATTACTATGTTTATGTAAATTTAAAAATAAATTCTTTTCATTTTCCACTCATTATTTAAAGAAAAATTCAATATATTTTTTTAATAATAATCATTTTCATATCACACTTTGGACAAAAAAACAAATTTCATAAATATATATATGTATATTCTAAAAAATCGTCTGAAGAAATATTTTACTAATATAAACTGATTATTTAAGACATTTGCCAAAAAATTTGAGCAATTTATAAAAAATTATATGGAATATTCATGTCTTATTTTAAGAAAGACTCATATATACTTTACCAATATTGTGATTGGAATCCTAGTTTTAACATGAAATACCTAATTATATGTTTCAAAAATTGTGACTAATCAAGGATTCAAATATTCTTTTATAATATTCAAAATTTATTTTCAAATAATTTCTTTTTCATTTTTTTAGTGATTATAAATTTTAGAAATGTGATTTTAAATTTTAAAAATAGAATTTTTATTGAAAATAGGTAATTTTCTTCATGAAATGATCTAGGCATTCTTTACAAATAATTTGTCATCTGACACTACAACCTTTGATTTTAGATAATCATTACTTGGGATATGATCTACTAATAACAAAATTCTTCTTTATATTAGTGATCTATAATGAATATTATTATTATATTTTCATGAATCCCATTATGTTTTCATAAAATGTTGAAATGATTATAAAAATAATTTTTTCCCATGGGTTAAACAATGAGGAAGTGTAATTGAAACCTTTTTTCGTTCTAATTTTATAGTTGTTTTATGATATTATGGAAAATATAGATATTTTTTTAATATGTGATGTGGGTTATGTTAAAACTACACATGATAAATACATTAATAGTAGAGATGATGGTCATGTTATAACTAATAAATGGTGGGACCAATATCTCCCTCTAATGAACTAGGCAATGATTGAGATATCATAAAGTAAATATTAGTAGAAATAAGAGTAAAATTTTTTATCCATGGAAATTTTTACACTATAATATTAATGGGAGTGAATAATTACTACTATAGTTGTTTGGGGAGTTAAACTAATTCACTATGATATGATTGATATTGATCCTTCACTACAATATTCTTTGGGAAGTAAATCCAATCAATTATTGAGGTATTGGAAATGTGTAATCAATAATAAGGAAATGATTTTCTATTATTATTTATATTTAAGAAATGTATTTCTTATCCCAATGTTATTTTCTAATGGATTATATACTTAAATTCAGTTATGATTCATGAAATATAATCGCCATGATTAATTTCATGATTCATGTTTATATTCTATGATATATAGTGTATTTTTTTAAATGAAAAATATAATGTTTTCATACAGTAATTATCATGTTATTGTTATGTGATAATTTATATATCTATTGTTTTCCCTTATTAATAATTTTAACTCATCCTTCCTTATGATTCATTTTCTTAGGTTATAAATAAATATATTATATATGGAATTTCTACGAAGGGTCATAGTTATGAAGAACACAGAGGCAGATCATACGATTCACATATGTACTATTTTTTTATGTTTCAAATATAAAAAAGTAATCATTACTAAATGGTTATATCATGGATTATTATGTTATATAATGAATAACTATATATTAATATATGACATATTTTCAATAGAATTATAGATTCTTTATAGTTTGTGACAATGAAATGGTTTAGATATCCTTTGGGAACTATTATAAGAAAATGTTATTGAGAACCACGAGGATAAATTAATGATTATGAGAACATCCATTGATATGACAAATAATGGTGTCTATTTTTACTAGTAAAAAACCATTTTCCAGATAATACTAGTGTATGTGGTTTTAAAGTAAATTCTTCATGATTATGAATCCTTGAAAATAGTTATTTAGCTATGTGATGACAATTATTCTACTGCTTGGTTCATGTTCCCTTACAATTGTCTAATTTTGATAGACCCAATGGATATTCTTCAGTTAATACATATTTTTTTGAATCATTATGAATTATTCGAATAGATGATAATCATTTCTGACCTAATTCAAAAAAAGGAATCATAGATTGAAAATATTATTTAGGATAAAGTCACCCAATAAATAAATTTTTAGGATTATGTGGTTTTCCAATATGAATATTGTTTCTCACACTATTATTTTACATTTTAATAAAATGTGAGAACCAAAAGGAACTATATTAACAATGAATGTGATAGAAAATATGATCACGAGGATCTAAATGGGAGGATGAATAAATTGGAGGATATTGTTATATTTCATAATCATTTGTCAAGATATATGATTCACAACATTCAAATTAACTTGGTATTAGAATCACTAAAGAAAATTACGATTGAGTTAAATGAGAGTTTAGTTGGGGTAGAACATATTGGAAAGAAGATTCATTTTTTATATATTGAAATTGTTGGATGAAACACTCATGTGAATTTATCAAGGGATTGATAAGATAATAATTAGTGGAAATGATGGGAAAATAGTACTCATTTCTCATGAAAATAAAATATTTATTTAACACAATGGGTGATAATGATGGATTAATTATTGGAAGAATCAATAGTATAATGATATAAATATGTAATGTATAGGAATTATGAAACTCAATGTGTTAGGGGGGATGCTTTTTATGAGGATATGAATTTTTGAATGAATAATGGTTTTTTTGTGGATGATGAAGGTGGAAAAATAAAATATTAATAGAAGATTTTATTAAAGAATAATATAATGAATAATAGTTAATGTATTTATAATAAAGAGAAATGATAGGATTTTTTATGTTTTTTGAATTTAGGATTTACATTATATGAATAATAATATTAAAAATTGTTGGATTTTCAATTTTAGGAATTTAAAAAATATATTTAATATGGATGATGACCTAGAAATGGGATTTATTGGAAATGTGATATTTCATAAAAAACATGAATAAGGGATGATAGACATTATTATATTTCTTATGTCATTAAAATGGTGTTTAATTTTTATTAATAAGTGGCTGATTTGGATAAAGTAAATTGGATAGAATCAATGACATCGATGTTGATTATTTATTTGATGAAAAGGTATTTTAAGATATCATTGATGGATTTTCAAATATTAATACATTATTGGAATATATCCAACAAATCATGGATATTATTTAATGAATAGGGAAATTGTTAATTTGGGAAATAATTGTTGTTTTCATTTGGGTATTTCTCGTAATTAAGGATATTTACATTTTTTAGGAGAAAATGGGATAAATACATTCTCATATTTGGTATTAGGCATTTAGATCTACTTGAATTTTTTGAGGATTAATGATAAGGAAATTTATGAATTTTAGAGGCATTATTACTAAATATTTATATTTCAATTTTATTCATAAATATATTGTACTTGAGGTTGATGAATTATTGAAATGATAAGTTAAATTGTGGATATTAATGGATTAATTATAATTACCATTTTTTCGAAAATATTTAGAGGTTTAGGAAATGACATATGGATATATTGGTGATTTTAATGATTTTGGAATGATAAATTCATCATGAATATTTATCTCATCTATGATGAAGAAATGGAATGAAGAACAACCAAATGATAAAATTTTTATTATAGTATAAAGAAATATTGATCCATAGAAAGATGGGTCCCATTGAAATTATACATTACATTAGAATAACATAGTAGCATTTACCGTTACCACCAAATCTCTCTCAAATTCATGATGTGTTCCATTTAAATCTATTAGGGATATATATTAATGATCCATTCCATGTATTGAACTAAGAGGGAGTACGAATGAGGCATCAAATTACTTATGAGGAATAACCATTGGATAACTGGATTATATAAATAATTTTATATAAAAAATAACTTTGAAATTGTCAAATATTTGTAAAAAATAATAGCTTGAAAAATCTGTGTGGGAACTTGATGAATTTTTAAAGATGAAGTATACTCTATTGTATATATCATAGTGATAAATGTCAAGGGAAAAATTCATTTCAGTCACGGTAGTAGGTAACCCCTAGATTCCATTTTCAATGTATATATTTTTGGAAATAAATATAACATCATTTATAACTAGTGTTAATGGTGACAATGTGTTTTAAAAAATCACGATATACTAATAGTATTATTATTTAATCATGTTTGATATCACTTGGACAATATATTATGAATTATTAATAGGAAGAACCATATTATTAAATTTATTTATAATGGGAATATAATATTAAAATATATTAATAAATATGTACTATCTTTTTTGTAATGTCGGTATATGCATTCAAACATAAATAATCATAGAAAAACGATTTATATTTCATTTTTTGAATAAAAAATAAAATTTACTTTTCGAATATATTGAAAATTAATTTTTAAAGTATACAATTTTTTTTCAATTAATACTTCGAAATTATATAACGGTAAAATTTTGGTATTTTTTTGAAATAAATATTTTTCCATCTCATAGTGAAAATACTGATTTTAACCAAAAAATAATTTATGGTTTAAAGAATGTAAAAAGTGTCATTTTAAATAAAAACGTTTTAATGTAAAAATATTTAAATTATATATATTATCCCAAATTAGATAATTGTAATAAATTTTATTTTTAAATTTTGTATAAAAATATAATGATCTTTTGAATATTTTCCCTTTGAAAAAAAAAACTTTTTCATCTAACCTACATGTTTAATACTAAATTTGATCTCCAATTACATGAATTGAAGTTTTAAAAATTTAATGCATATTAGGAATTTGAAAAAAAAATATTATATTCATGAACTCATTTTTTTAAAAATTATTACTAAAATTTGTTAAAAATAATTATAAATTTTAAGGATAAAACATGTTTACCGGGGATTAAAGTTGAAATATAAGGTAAACGTATCATATAAACTTATAAAATTGTTATTTTATGGTCATATTTCAACCCTTATTACTTTATGATTTATATTTATGTGATTTTTGGACATTATTCCACGAAATTGAACAATATACTAATTTATGTAATGTATAAGAGAAAATATCACCCTATTGATTTTAAATATTAATTATGTGGTAACATATGTATAAAATGAAATATGATAATGAATTTTGATACAAATTTTGAGAATAATGATATTAATATCTTCATGTAATTGATTTTTAATTTCTAGTGATACAGTAATACCTTTAAATTCCTATGAAATCAGAAGAGAATAATGATATAATTAACTGAAGATAATATGTGGTACTATAAATTTTAAATAAAACATAATTATATTGAATTATTAAATTTCATTAAATTTTAGAAAAAATTTAATATTATAGAAAATAATGAAAAATATATATTCAAATTCCACTTTTTTCTTGATTTTTTATAATTTGAAATAAAATGGATGTTGTCAAAATTGTTATTTTTTTATTTTGTAAAATATCACATCATCTAAAATTATTTAAAATCACTGAAAATCCTATTCATAAAATTTTATTGTAATATGATAAAAAATATAAAATATTACATTAATTTAGAAATGGTCATTTTATGGTAATTATATTTACCTATAAAAAGTAGTAAAAGTGTTAACATTGTAAAGGTTAAAACCATGTTTTGTGCGTTAGATGCACTTGAGTGAAAATAAATTTATCACACATGTATGATTTCAATTTTTTTAAAATTTATAATAATTAGGTTGAAATAATCTAATTATGATAATTTATTTGTAGTCTTAAATGAAAAACAACATAGGTAAAATGGCTAGATACCATAATGAAAAACTAATATGTTGATAGTAATGAATCATACATGTTAAAACACAATATGTATAAAATACGTGTTTTTTATTGATGATACAGGGATAGAAAATATCATCCTTTAAATATTTTAACTACAAATTTCATAGTCACATGGGGGTGAGTGAATGCACATTACTGAATAAGTTTGGGCATTTAAAAAAATGAAACTCCTCCCCAATTATAAAAGGTCACTTCTTCCACTTACTTATTCACACCTAATAAGACATTTTTCTCAACAATAACCTACAAAACTAAATCCTCAAAATTGTTTTCCATGTTATATATTACTTTTTCATCCCTATAGTCCAACCCTATTGTCCTTAATAACAGATCCAATGGATTTTGTTATATGAAAATGTAATTGACTTCACTATGATCTTTCATTATACATATCCCCTTACTATAATTATTAATGACAAATTAATCCCTATATAACAAAAAAATAGTTAATATATAATAAAATTTCATTATCTTGATGGAATAAGAAATATAAATTTTATATTCCAACAAATGTCAAAGGAAACCATCGATCGTATGGGTAGCAGAACATGCCTCGCAAACTAATGTAATTGTTTTTTATAACCACCATCATGGGTGAATATAATTATTAATTTAATCTTAATTTATGATATTTATGATATTATTACAGTTTAATAATTTTAATATTATATATTTCATTTTCAATTAGACTTCACGGGAACACGATAATGCTTCTAGTGTGTATGAAAGACTACAGGCTCTCCGAATGATGTGATTTGTTCTTCACATTTTCTTTATAATGAAGGATTTCATGATAGTTTTAATAGAGATATTTAATATATATGTCCTAATTTTTTTTAATAAATTAATATATTATTTATTGTTATTTTGTTTTATAAATAGTGAAAATGGAAATAACGTTCATGCATACGTTTGGATTAATGTCTCCATGAATGGTTACTTTATAACCCGTTTATATATTTTATTTATTATCTAAAATTCCTCTACAATGAATATATATTATATTTTTATTATAGTTAAAATTATAGGTATATTTGAACCATGATTAATGTAAAATGGTTGAATATAAAAAATCAACACATACATGAAAAACAAATCACTTATTACCTTAAAATTTATTTTTAAAAGGAATAGTGAATAAATTGGTAACACATGGGCATAGGTAAATCATATATGATATGATATAATTATTTAATGTTTTGAAATTGATTTATAATAATCCAATATTTATTATAAATGATTTTTGAACATGTATTATGATGTATATATGTAATATTATAGGTTTATTTATAAAACATATTTCTTTGGGACATATGTTTTATTACGCACCTATCATCTTTTATGAGGTCAATTTAAAAACTATTTTTTGGATCATTAATAATTGAAATTATAGCTAAATAGGGGGGGATAGACTTTTTTAAAATTAAAAGACATATGAAATAAGAGATTATAATATATAAATCTGTAGTAAGTGTAGTGTTATTGAAATAATTTATAGTCGAAATAGGATGACACGTCCCATAGATTTATAGTTTTTGGGATGACAATGATCTTAGTCCAATTTTAATCCTCCTCTACTTCATTAGTAGATTGTTAAAAACTAAGAATCATTCTTAAATATGTGTGAGAACCTTAATACAAACCCTCCATTCTCATGAAAAATAAGGGGAAACATAGTCATTAAAGGAAACCAACATAGTTTGGTTACCTAACTATTTATCAAAAATCACACCCTAGGATTAATTTTAGATATTGAATAACTATATGAATATATATATATATATATAATTATTTATTTATTCGAAAAGTCACTAACGAGACATAATGGAAATAAAAAATAAATAAAAATATTAACAATATAAAAATAAATTTGGAGAAACTAGAACATGACAAGAAATGAAGATGATATTGAAGCTTGATGATTTTGGATCAATAGAAAGGAACAATGTTGATGACCAGTTCTGTCATTCATAACATTAATACTACATAGGCTGAAAAAGTTCATAAACAAATGATAGAAGCAATAATATGTTGAATATGTGTCACATACAATCCTTTTGTATATTTCAAATATGTATTATTTTTATATTCATGAATATATTCTTACTATCATTAAAAAAATTATTCTCAAGGGGCCTGAGGATAAAAAATATATGCATGACTCTTTTTAGTGTGTACAAATAAAATAATATTATTATAACATTTATTTTTAAAGTCATGCATCCAAAATAGTACATTCGGGACTTGTATGTCTTTATGAAATATTAAAATTAATCATTAAATATTTTTTTATAATAAATAAAATAAAAAGTGTAAAACAAATTTCCAAATAATTTTTATAATTTTTTTATATAGCTGATTAGTATTCTATATTATTAAGATAGTAAAATATGTAACAAAAAAGAGTGTCACATGAATTTCAATCATTATGTATAAGTGTATATAAAATAATGCTACACATATTTTTCACAAAATCATTCAATTATATTTATATAGAATATAATAAAGTACCTATGTATTTAATTATTTTAATAGAAAAATTAATATAAGAAATAAGAAAAATTATTTTTTAACTAATGATATATCGACTTACTACGTGTAGATTGACATACCATTGGTGTCCAACCATGGTAATACAGAGAGTAGTGGCATAAATATGCTGCCAGTGAATTGATCTACAATTGGATTTACAATAGAAGAAACACATGGAACAATATCTTATTTAGATACCTTTGAAATGATCTACCATTACATTTCCAATGGGAAAAAATAATTAAAAATATTATTATTCAATGAAACATATAATAACAAATACTAATAAAAAATAAATCTCTTTCAAACCCACTAGTTTACAGAATGATTCAAGATAATAATAAAGAACATGCAGCCATTGTCTATCCAATGGTTCAGAGTATCTAATGTTGGAGATGTCCAATTGTGATAGTAGATCAAGAAACTAGAATAATACAAATCTATGCTTGTGCATGGATGAGATTTGAATAAAATCAGATAAATTCAATTAAGAAGCTACTAAAGAAACATTATTCTATTGTTATTGGATGACTGATGGTTGAAAAATAGATAATTATTTTACTTTGAGGGTCTGATGGCTGACCATTGTAAAATATCCATCATTGATCAAACGATGCATCTATTGAATGATGACTTATTGTTGTGCAATAGTGTGTTGATCATTATACCATGTATTAGACCTATATAAAGGATCAACCATGGTTTCATATGTATTGAAAATGATAACTACGATTAGAATGAATTATACTATTGAAAATACGTCTACCGATAGAAGAAAAAGGTGGTGATGTCCATGAATCTACCAGATGACACTTCAAACCAGTTTTTCATAGCGATTGAATGTTATTAGTATGTTGGATTGAAAATTATTTAAATATAAAACAATGTGGGGGAAAGTGAGGATATTATTTAAATAAATGGATGTGAAATAAGGTATATTTTGAGTCAAATTTAAAAAAATGAACTTGATCAATAATTGAAGGGGTGGGAGATTAGTAGGATATTTTATAGTTCCAATTGAAATTATCCAATGGCTGAGCAATATCTTAGTCTTTTAATTAAAAATCAATATGATGATACTTCACTATCCCACATTTAATTGTTTATGTGAGGAACCCATATTATTATAATAATATAGTCGGATGTTTCTTTGGAACTTTCAACAGGGTTAAACCTCACCACCACACTGTGCGTACTCACAAGCCTTATTTTAAGGCCCATCATCCTATAGAACCCGATATTTTTTGATCTTCAGGCCTTATACATGAGCCTATAGGACCATTGAGTTCATTATATATAACCTCTATATCGATAAATATTTCATATATAGAACTTCCATGGGATAGAACTTAGTTCTTCTATGAGTTATAATAGGGTTGGATAAGAAGGATTGTTTAGAAGTAATTATTTTTTTATTTAAAACACTAAAAATAATAAACAATTTATTCTAAAAATTAATCATACTAAAATTATGTTAAATAAATAGAATTATTAAACATTTAAAAGGGAAATGGTATTTTTTAAACAAAACTGAATTATGAATAATGTGATTAAAGTGTAATTTATCATAACAAAGAGAGATATTAAAATAAAAAATTACAAAAAATTGAATCCTATTTGTATATAAAAAAACATAACTTTAAAACAAAAATCAAATTGTTTTGAGAAACATTTATTATTTTTCTGTAAAAATTCTACCCCTATTTCAAATTTATCATAAGTCACATTGATAGTCATTATATTAAATTTTTTAATATTTTTTTAATAATAAAAATATAAATGTTACTGAGAATAATATTATCATAAGATTAAAATATAGTAATTGTATTGAATAAAATAGAGTGGTAATAAATAGTGTGATCTAATTACAATTAATCATATTGGAAAAATAGAATTCAACTATAGAAGACTGGAAAATATAGTAACTATATTTATCAAAAATAGAATACTAAATAGAGGTTTTAAGATTCAATCATACCACATTCAAATTTCATTACAACAAAATTTCATAATATAAGTGATTTTTTGAAAATTATAGCCAATTTATTATTAGTAGGAACAAATTATAAACAAATATCAACATTATTTACCATATCCCCAAGAAAATGATATATAAAACTTATGTGTTTATTTTATAGAGAGTTGTTGATGGTTTTTAGAATTTGAAACATAACATGAATTTTTATAGTATATAATAATTTTATCAAAACTAATACAAAAATCAAAAAATGTTTTTTATTCCCAAATATTCAATGAAGAAGAAATAGAAGAAACAACATATTCATCCACAATAAATTTATATTGAAACTAATCGTTTTTTCTTAGATCTATATGAAATTAATCTTTTCTGAAAACTGATACACAAATTTTTTGTTATTTTTTCCATGTTTTCAACTTCTAATGTTAGAATAAATGTATTACATTAAATCATAATAATTGTAATTAAAATAGAACAATATGATATAATAAATACCATTGATATATATAATTACTCATATAACTTGTTCAAGGATACTAATTTGGGGGTTTTAATGAATCCCAAGACACTAGAAAAATGATATCATGTTATTTAGTCTAGAGGTAGTGAGATACAGTAGACTGCCTATCATGCCTCAAGAATGTTTAATCTCAAATTAAATAGAATATTCATCTATTTAAAACATTTAGTAATTACCTAGTTTTTCATTGTCTAAATATAATTTAGTCAACACTAGTTTCCACATTCATTAGAATACATATCCAGATATAATAAAATACCTTATTTAAACTGAATAATTTGTAAAATAATGAAAAAGTTTAGTTCTCCGAATAATATCATATAAAATTCACTTTTAATTTAATTATAAAAATCAATAAAAATAGATTCAATTATTAATACAAATATAATATTATCAAAATATATCTATATAATAATTACTTCACTTAATACTCTTTTTTAAAACATGGTTTGATTAAAAATACCATTAACAAAATCATATTGTAATTAAAATTTTTTGAATCATTCATTCCATGCTATTAGAGGGTTATTATATACATTTAATGTTTTATTAAGTTAGATAACATGATTTGGAAATTTTTCATTATCAAATCTAGTGGTTTCCTTACATAGACATTCTATGAAATAATTACATTTAAAAATGATTTTTTAATCAATTTTATTTAATATTATAATTTAAAGATTAGAAAAGGTTAATAGATTTGTAATTACTACTATCCTATAAATATGTGAAAATGATCTCTAAATTCAATTCCCACCTCCTGGGAATTAAATTGAGATATGAGTATTGATTTATTTTTTTTATGTTTCATGCTTCAAAAAGTTTATAATGAAAAAATGATTTAGTTCCTATAAAATAATTATAATTTTGAAATGAATCAAAATCTGAAAACATTATTCCATTCATTTTATTAATTCATATTTAATATAATTAATCCAATTTTATTCATAAAATAATTGTATACATTATATAAAAAAATTTAGCAAAAAATGTAATTTTTTCATAGTAAAGTAAAATATATTTTCGGGTTGGGATTCTTGACTGTAAATTTCCAATTACATTATCAATATGGTGTTTTTAAGATATTTTCATTCCATTATATCATTTTGATAAGTGATATTATCAACATCAATTGTTGAATAATCATTATATTTGCTTTTTTTTCAAAAAAACATTATTACAGAAACTCATCATTTTCATTGACTAATAGAGAATCCAAATTACTATAATTGATTTCCTTAACCATTACATAAAAAAGACGTCAAAAACTACGATTTACTTATTTAAAACTCTATAATAATTAATAGAATTAAAATATCATATGAATATACCTTTATTTTTTTAGAGTATAATTCTTGTAAATAATCTTTTCAATTTATGATATATATATTATATACAAATACCATGATATAACCATCCTTATGTTTAAGCCCATTGCAATGATAAAATGGTGTCTCATTTTTTAACGATTTAAAAGAAAAATCTATTTTAAACATAGAAATATAGATTTACATCATCTACCCATATATATTTATGTATAGTAAATAGCATTATCATTTACCAAGCCATTTATTTAATAAATATATTCTTTATTCTTTTTCACCATTATTTTAAGTTGTCACATATGATGATAAATAATGATTATATCAATTTTATTCATAAAATATACCAAAATATAAATTACCAAATCCACTACCACTTTAACTTATAATATAGATTATTGAATATGTTTTGAAATTTTGGAGATTCTTGGAAAAATCGCAATATATGGATAATGGTTCATTTTTTATGAGATAAGAAATAAATATTTAGGAATATACTGTAATAATAAAAAAATAAATGTACATAAAATTCACCACCAAATTAGTAGGTTTTATAGGTCCAAAAAAGTCAATACGTAATAATTTTAAACATTTACAAGTACTAACATCATTTATATATTTAGATATTAGTTTTTATTTTCTCAATTTAAACTGAATTCAGAAAATGTATGCTTACATGTAAGTTACCTAGGAATTTATTGAACCTATTAATGTTTTGAATGTTTGTGCACTAGTATTAATATTTCATTCCCATGCCTCTTATTACATATAATTTTATCTTCTACTTCAACAACCAATCACCAATCCTTTTTTTTATTGATCAATAAAATCCACAGTGCATACATTTTCAATCATATTTGAAAAAATTAAACTAATTGATTTTTCATAATAGTACAGTTATCATTTTAAAATATAAAATTTATTACATCATGACTAATTTGTGATATACTTATAATATTATGTTTTAATCATTCTATAAATAATACTTTTAAATAATAAATGTTTTAGAAAAACTTCAACTTCTCAGATTACTTTAATATAAACATTAGAGTAGTGTCAAAATTTGATAGTTACAATCACATAATTATTAAATTATTGAAATGTTGAAATAAATAAATTTATAATCCTATGTAATCAATTACTATGTAAAATTTTTCATTATAAAATTTAAGGGACAGTTCATGAAACTATGAAAAAAAGAAAAACTATTTTGGTACTCATGTAATCATGGGTCAAATTGGATTAATAGAAGAAAATTTTGGCACCCAAATAGATTTAATGAAATTCATAGTTGGATGATTAGAAACTAATTATATTTTAATGGAATTCGTTTTATTCCTTTTTTTAAATGTTAATGACCAGTCACTCAGAAATTTTATTATATTTTACATTTAAAACAGGTCTTTGGAATTAAGTGGTCTTCTACTAGTTTTTGTGTAGGCCTTGTTCTTTGGGCCTATGGGTCATGTAAGTGTTCCCATTCAACCATTAAAAGGGGTATTACTTAAAAATAAATAAAAAATAATTCCAGAAGGCTATTCAGGTTCATTAACAATGTCATTTTCCAAATCAATATTGTCATCTTCAATAGTTTCTCAAACTGTTATGTCTTTTTCATTATATACAGAAGATGTGTTACATAATTTTTTATTTTCTTTCTTTAATTTTTTATATTAATTTTCACCTTTATTTAGATTATCCATGGCTAAATTATATATTATATCTTCTTATCTATCATTTACCGCATGATTGTTTCTAACCCATCATTTTCTTCTTTAATATCAACAATTTTGAATTATAATCATCTTTATCTTTATCATTATTGGAAATATTTTCATATTTTTATATTCCATTTTTTAATTTATAGTTTTCATTATTAATAATTTTTCCATGACCATTAGGAATAAATTTTGTTTAATTATCCTAACTAATTCATTATTTAATTCATCATTTTTTTAATGTCCTTTCTTATCATTGGAATTTGTTGAATCAAAATCAGAACATGAATCCAAATCAATTTTGGTCCCATTTCTAAAAAAATAATTATTATAAAACATTTTATGATTTATTAACTGATTTAAGAGTGAATAACTTTCTTCCCATTGAATAACGATTAGGTTATTATTTCTTATCACTGGTTCACTTCAAGAATAACCACTTATGTTGGAACGATATGTGTAGACCAAACCTATAAACAATGATTGTTATACCATTATTTATTTTTATTTAGATTTATTTGGATGTTTTAGTTTCATAAATTCTTTCATTATATGACCATTCATTCTACATTCATAACATGTTAATTCAGAATCATCATTATTATTATTAGTGTTATGTTTCTTATACTTTCTTCTAGAAATATTTATGAACTTACCTATTCCACATTTTTTTCATGAATATGAAAAACATACCATTGAATATATTCATCTATCTATCACATAATAGAAATAAGATTCAATGGAATCATATTTATCAATAATATTTGATTTTAATTAAATAAAATTACTTTTTTAGTCTCCTCATAATTAAATTTTTTCGTCATAACACATAATATAGAATATATTATACAATTTCATTTAAATTATAGTCCTTTAAATTCTAACCCTCATCGATTGTCACCTTTTTTGTATGAAATATTTGTGGAAGAATCCTTAGTACACTTTCAACTTGAGAAATTCATCCAAAAAACATCCCAAATATCAATCATACCAATTTTATAACATTGAACTAATGGAATATTTAATTTTCATATTCTTGATCTCCCATCTTTATGTCGTCGTATTATACATGAAACATTCCTAGATTGGTTATTTGGAGAATACATGTCCCATTTTGAGTCAATTAATGTATTTTTAATATATCGTTTGATTTATTTCAATATGATTCATTAATATTGAAAATTATACTTATAGCATAGTAAAAAATAATTTTATATTTGTAATTGAAAATATACTTTACCATTTCAGTACCTGCCATTGTCTATGGATCAGATTTGGGTATCTCATATAGATTATCCATGATTTTATAGTGATCTACACATAGTTGTTTCATATAGGCTTACATTCTTAGTTAACAATATCCACAGTATCATCAATAAAAGAATGTGGGTACCTATTAAATCCCACCTTTATTCATATTTATACATTCCAGCATAAAAAATATTTTATTTTGTCCCACATTCTATTATTTCATTGATATCCTAATTTTATATAGATAATAATAATTAGTAGACATATGTATCTATCCTAGACCATGCATTGGTACCAATTTTTTGATCTTTAGTGATAGAAATTATGACAAGTGGTGAATTTTCATTTTAGAAATATAATGAAAAAACCATATAGTGTTTATAGAATAAAAACCATTAACAATTGCCCCGATCTCAAAATAGTGTGCACTATAGACAACATGAATGAAAACATGTTTTTATACTATATTAGATAAATAATATCCTTTTACACTCCTCAACCACCTCCAGTAAAAGAATAAACTATTAACCACTTAAAACCTCGGTTTCCTAAGTGTATAAACCTTGTTATAGACCTGTCCTTTTATATGAAAATGGAGGCACAAACTTGTCATTAAATGAAACTAACATAGTATGTATACTAGACTTTTGATCTAGATTCACAACACATATAACTTTTTAGTGGTGTAATAACCATATGAATTTTTTTTTCATTTTCCAAATAAAAAAAACTGACTATATGAAATAAAAAGTTAATGGAATAGATTAAATGAATAAAAATACATATAAGTAAGAAGGTGATCATAAATATTCTAATAACATTGATCAAAAGAATGAAACATTTTTGACATTAAATTCTCTAAGTGATCACAACCGGAGTAATGAATTCACTAATGTTCATGAACAATTAAGATCATCAAGAATGAGTCTAAGATGTATCCCACATAATCGTTTTGAATGATCTACACTACTATTGTTTTATTAAATGATGACATTTATTGGTTCATTAAAAAATGATCCTCGAGGAGAAACTGTATTAACAATATTTTCATGACACTTGTTAATGTGCAATAAAAATATAATATATTTTATACCATTGTATTATAAATTCACACTACAGAACATAGTACAATTAGGATATATATTTATTATAAAATTATGAAAATTATATATTTAATAATGTTATTTATAGAATAAAAATTAAATGTTTATAAAATGTATACAACCTATTTTTATAAAATATTTGAAATAATATAATATACATCTTGATTATTATGATAGAAAAAATAGTTGTAAAATAGAGAATCACAAGAGTTACAATATTCTTGTGTAAGTGTACATATAATAATCATAAAATTATTTTTGACACACTAAGTCATATATATTCATACATAATATAATAAATCATTTAAAAAAGTAATTATTTTAATAACATTGAATAATATATGAAATCAAAAAATATACAATCAAATTTTATCTAATGGTGGATTCAAATTACCAATGGTAGATTGGTCTATAGTTTTTATCTCTTAGTTTCAAAATATAATGTGGTGGAAATAATATTATTATGGTGAAATGATCCACCATAGGATTTACAATGGTAAAAAATAGAGGATGTTAAATTATGTTCTACTGGTGAAATGATCCATCATTGGTTGTCCTATGGTACAATAATTTTTGTCAAATATATTAGTTTTAAGAATCATAAAATAATAAATAAAATCCAATTTAAATGTATTTTATAAACTATTGTGTTACCTAATGATTTAGTATAATCAAAAAAATACCATAATTATATTTCCAATAGAGGAAGATGATCTAGCATTGGAGATTCCTAATGGTGGAAGAAGATAAAAAAATACATGATAAAGCTACTTCTATGCTCCTAAAAAGATTAGATTATGAAAGAAATAATAACATAAACTTTAGAAATCCCATTGTGACAGAACCAATGAATGTTTTAGTCACATCCATCGGATTTAAAATTGAAGAAAAATAGAGGATATTTCGATAGTTAGTGTCTAAATATCGACCATTATAAAAGATCCACAGTTAATCCAATAGTTCTTCTTTTGACGGACTAACTAAAATCTTGAAATAGTAGGTTCATCCCTATAGTATATATGAATGAAAAATAAAGTGGAAAACATGGTTAAAAAAGATTCATGAATGAGAAATAATTCCCGATAGAAAAATAATAGTGACAATAGGTCTACCAATGTAAGAAAAACTATGTTGTTGTCATTGATGCCACCAAATATGTATTCAAACCCATATTTAAAACTGATTCACGAGGTGAGTGGGAGTACATGACGTTTTTTGAATGAAATATAAAAGAAATGCTAAGTGAAATTATGATCTAAATAACCACATGTGATAGAAGGTAAAATATGACTATAATTCTAAAAAATTAACACATGAGATAATCAAATGAAGGCATGTGAGATTATAAAGGGATCAAAATGAAAAAATTGAACAGATCTAACGGAAGATTGTTATTCCGGAATTCTATCATAGATGAATAGTAATGATATACACTATGTGACATCAAATAAGTAATGATGGGAAACATCGTTATAAAAATCAATTTGTGGGATAATAGATTCAAGCTATTAGTTTTGTTCAACATCTAAAACCCAATATACATCTAATCTGGATATATACATAGGCACATTCAGCATCCATTCCCAAAAAATGATTTTTTTATATTCCTTATTCATAGGGTTGGTTTAGCATTGAGTGCAGTATGAATTACCTAGCCAGTAAAAAGTCTTTCATGGGCCACCCTCTGATAAGGTAGATCATATGTACATTATGAGTGGTAGTAGGGCTGGCCAAGGACTCCTCTTCCGAAGGAATAATTTTTTCAAAGACATAAAAATATATAATCCAGTAAAAGTAATAAATAAAAATTAATATTTATCAATTAATAGAAAATATTCATTAAACAATTAAATGATAATAATTATAAATGATATAAAATTGGACGTAAATAAATTTAATGAATATGTATTTTATCACAAAATTTTTTTATGATAAAATACGAAACTTAATACAACATTGAATTGTAGTATCAATAATTTATTTAATCTATTGAAATATTTGGCATGATTTATTGTTATTTATTTATTGTCATTATAGTTAAAAAGACACCACAGTTGTAAATTTTTTTTATTGTCTCATTATTTCTAATGATTTTCTGTGATTAAGATTCATATTATGATATTTAAGGAACTGTATTTCATAAAACTCGTCAATTTTCTTCCCCATGGTTATTTCTTGAAAAAGATATATTCATTTAATTTTCCCTATATTTTTGTACTCAATATATCGAAATATATATTTTAAAAAAATATACTTTTTTCATTATTCAGTTGAAAATCCTTTTTCTTCCATATATATGTTTTATTAAAAATGTGTTTAGAACTATGAAATTATTATTTAATGAATTTTTTACCCTTTTGCATATTTTTTTAAAAAAACTAAAAGGTTTTTTCTTGTCCTTTTTCAGATAATGACCCTTTTTATTTTATAAAAAATGTGAAATGAATCTGTGTACTAATATGTATGACATGAATATAATTTGGAACCATAAATACCACTAAATGTTTTAAACATTTCATTATGTTGTTCAATTTTCATTTTTTAGTTAATGTATTTTTACAATGGTTTCAGAACATTTAGTATTAATAATGTGATTATAAAATTAAATGGGCTATTTTCCTTGAGAAATGTTTCATGTGATATTTAAAAACCATTTCCCTCAAAAGTTGGTGTCTTTTGATATAACACAATATTTACTGTGGATATGATCTATTAATACAATAGTTTTTATTTATCTAAGACATTTCTTTTTATTAATATTATATAACAATAAAAACCAATGAATTTTGATTGGTTTTTCTAGGATGAAATGATGAATAATTTTTGAATCATATTTTTTCAATTATTAATAGTATAATGAAATTTATATGAAACGTTTATCTTCTCGTGTGTTATAATATGAAGAGTATTTTTGATCTCGTGGAACATAATGTTTTAGTTTTTTCTATCTAATTTTGGTTATGTTACAAACACGAATGGTTGTTATTTTATAACCAATAATTATAGAAAGGTTAAAACCGAAGAGGGTGAAGGCTATATACCCATCTAATGAATTTGGAATGCATTGAGATATAATGTTTTAAATTGGAATTTATTGGAGATAGAACCCAGTTCAGTAAGAGAACTTTTCCAAAATGATAGTCATGAGTGTGAACCATGACTACTATGATGGTTTTGAGGTTGATCCATATCCATAATGATCATCTTGGGAGTGAAATTTGAATACTATTATTGATTAAGGATTAAGGCCAATCCACTTTCATATTCTTGGAAAAAATTATTGACCCAAAAGAAAATTATTTTCGAATATTATGTTTATTGAAAAACAATATCTTATGGAAATGTAATAATCTCATGGATTAAATACAATGATTCAATTATTTATTTTAATTTATGACTATTTAGATTTATCCCAGGACTCATTTTAATGATCTATGATATATATGTAATGGTTTTCAAATGTTATGATCATGTTCTCATACCTTTATCATCATATTAGTCTTAACTGATCAATGATATATACCATTTTTTCTTTTATTGATCATTTGGTCCCACCATTTATTATGAATCATTTCCCGATGTTTAGAATAATGGTATTATGGGAAACTTGTCTAATAAGGAATATAGTTATAAATAACATTATGATAGATGATATAATTTATATATGAACCTATTTTTTTTGATTCCATGTTTTTATAGCCACTATGCATAAATGGATATGAATTCGATCATAATATTATATAATTAATATTATTTTATTATAATTTTAAATCTTTGAATGATAATATTTGATCATTAAAATCATCCTCATGTCAACTTGTGTCTCAAGGTTCCTAATCGTCGTCAATATTGACATAATCAATAATTTAGCTACCAAGAATCATGTTTCCCTCGCCAAGATAGGAAGAATCTATATCTGGACTCTCTTTTCACCTCACACAATTATGGTATGGTGTAAACAGTCCCCATTTCAATGTATCACAAGAACCTCTGGATGAATTCACACATCATATCATCAAACAGATTCTATGGAGCTATAGGATGTTCCAACTCCACTTTTTTAGGAAAATATTTATTTTCAATATCCTGATGCTCAATTCAACTATGATGAAGATGAATCATCTCTACTAGAGTTAAAAAAACTCAGTATAATAGAGGTTACACGACAAGGTCAACATAACTTAGTGAAAACAAAAAATATAACTACTAGATCAAGGATTCTGCTGACATAGATTTTCATGTATATTATACATAAATAAGATTTTTTTCATTTCTTTTTTATAAGTTATTTTAATGGACATCATTTCTCATATTATTTAGAATGATATGTCACATGAAAAAGATAGGTCCCTATTATAAAAAAGCCATGTAAAAAAATCCTTACGTTCCTACTATAATGCATGTAGATTGATCATAGTCCATACTAGACAATGAGTAAAATCTAAATATATAGTAACAACACATAATAAGACAGTCACCCAAGGTGAAATGAAATAAAAAATATAACAATAATACAACCTGAACAATAATACCACTTTTGGGAACTTAGGAATTCCTCTACTCATGTGTTAAGTAGTACCATGAACAATCCCACTAACATGACTCGAAATATACTAGTATTCATTCAACTATTCACAAATAGTAAATCCATAGAAACAAAACAACATTTGATAAAAAAATTTAACATCTCAAATTTTGTACTTTATCACGTTACTTATATGGGTGATTATGTGACTTATAGTGTGACACCATGTATGCAAGATGACTCTAACTTACAATAAGAGTTTAAGTAAATAGTGGGGAGACAATAACCTCTATTTAAGAGTATAAATAATATATAAGAATATATTAATTATAACAAAATTTTACACATATTTTAAAAGGAAACATCAATAAAATATATACAATTATATAATCACCTTGTGACATGCTGGATGTAAATAAATGAATTATTAATTTTGAAAAAAAGAATGGATAAAGAAGATAAATAAGATGATCCAGAACAATGTTAGCAGATCCAATGAATGTATCATCACCATTATCTAACCCATCTTTAAATAATTTAATCATCATAAGTCCCCATTCTCTTTTCCATACATGCAACCCTAAAATCATCCTGGGTACTAAACAATGGCCTAAAATTTGTGTGATTACAACTCATTAGTCCACAATAAATTGTGTCAAAATAAAACAAATATAATTATGTATTCAGTGAAATAATGTGATAATCATCAGTATAAATTTATTATATTAATATTTTAAAGGATATAAACTTATTGGCCGTTGATTTTCAGGGTGAAACACAAGTCCTTCCAAACATACTTCATCACAATGTCGTATATCTATTATAATTTCATAGAACCCCTCCAACCATATCTATAACCCTCATAATGTATATCCCAAAAATAATCAAATGTGATTCATGAAGACCCAAATAATTCTTACAACATATATGTGAACAATGCCATTGTATGATCATTTCATAATAACTGATAACAATCAATTTATATAATAAATTCGTTATAAATGAGTAAAATAACATTATATAATCTTTTTATCATAACCAAAAATAGTACCTTTTAATATTTATTTCATCATAACAAAGTGAAATCCATTTATATTATAATTTTAGCATTACTAGGTAAAATCATTTGATATAATAATTTCAACATGATTGGGTGTATAGACTTTGTTTAATGATATGAGCATTACCTTAAAAAATTCTTAATGTGTTTTCCCCTTTGTAGTCTAGGGTATCATAACTATTTCTCAACATTTTTCATTTTCCCATTCATTTAATCTGAGTAATGGCACTATCCATGGTTTGGTTGATTGGTATTAATGTTGTAGTGTGGTGTTCATCATTATGTCCCATCATTTTGTGGATGTGAATCATCTGTAGTGATCTCTGGATGATTTTTCCACCTTATCTCGCATTTATATTAAGAAAAATGTTTAAAATCAATTTTTCTTTCAACCTCAATAGATATAATTATTTTTTGTATGACTCCATAGTTTCCATATCCTTCATTTTCCTTTGATGGTTTTCATTATGTACAAGTTTTTTATAGGCTCAATTTTAATGGGTTCATAGGATAAAGAGCTCTATTGATGTAGGAATCACCATATTTAAGTCTCCATTGAAGGTTCTATTGTAGGCCATACATATTTATTTTATCCCCATTGTAGACTAATTGTATGTCCTTGTTTTTTTCTGAGCACGGATTCACTTTTCTGATACCCCCACTACCGTTTCTCCATGATCTCTCAAATAGGGCTTTAATCCCGTCTTGTTCAAGATCTTCAATGATGAATT
Organism: Viscum album; assembly: GCA_963277665.1. Classification (NCBI taxonomy): domain Eukaryota; kingdom Viridiplantae; phylum Streptophyta; class Magnoliopsida; order Santalales; family Viscaceae; genus Viscum; species Viscum album. The sequence goes on from OY728148.1 coordinate 806,053,437, forward strand.
GATTTGTGTTGGTTGCTTTCTTAATGGTGGTTATTCTTGGGGTTTGTGTGTTTATGTTCATTTTTATTTGTTATCGGGATACAGCTTGAACATTATCATCAGATCCCTCTTTGGTCTAGGATTTAATTATAGCCTTAGCTGTTTTGTTTTGTTTTGGGTTCGATCCCTTGGTTGTGGTATTTGGTGTGGCCATAGTGTTCCTAGCATTGGAATTCTATGTTCCATTGGTGGTAGAGTCATTTGGCCTCACAATTTAGAGTCTACACATGAGGCGAATTCATGGGATTGAAGTAAAACATGTTGGATATTGTTGTAAGGTGATTAGGGGGTTAGGGGAATTCTCTATGGCATGCTCAGTCACACATAGTTTCTATATTTTGTGTCGATATTTATGTTCAATTGGAGTTCTTTTAATGGGTTCTCCCTAATCATCTTACAATGTGGTACATGTCATTTCCACCCACAATTAGGAAAAGAGGTTTTTGGAAAATAAAGAATGGGGTTTAATGTTACGAAAACCCCAATTATTTTTTAATTTAGCTATAATTATGGCCAATAAAACAATGAAATATTGTTTTTCATAATAAGAAACTTAAAAAAAGACACATATGTTAAGTATTTCATTATCACATGTCACCCTCAAATTCTATTGAGTAAAAAATCAATTATCACAAAAAAAATCATTATTAGGTAATATGATACATATTTTATCCAATTAAACATTTCAAATGTAATTCCAAAATTTATCTCACTCACTAAATGACTGACATAGACAAGAAATTATCTTATTTTCCAAAAATTCTAAATCCAATTTTTCCACCCGATTATGATATCCCCTTGACCGATGGTGGGATATTTTTTCAATTATAAAAGACCCAATTGGATCCAAGAGATTAATAAGAATATAATTTTTTATCAAATTACATGATTATAAATTTTGTTATGAATCATGCATATCCTCTCCATGTGATTTTATATATTTCATAAACAAGATAAATCAAAACTATCATTTTTGATTTATTTTAGACTACCTTCTCAAAAGTGAATATGAAATTAAATTAAACTCTACAACCTAGGTATCATTGGGGTAATTATTATTTTAAAAATATATTCCTAATACATAAAAATCCAACTTATCAGTATTATACAATAAATTGGATTCACAATAGTTTCATTCTGAAGGACTGGATGTCCATAGATTGGTCCCTAAAAGGTGGGGGTTGAATCTGATTGAAGGGGACTTCTAGTATCAATGGAAATATATTTTTTGAGCATAATGATTGAATGAAATATTTAATAGGAAAAATTTCAGAAGGGGTTTGATGTATTTAAAACATGTAGTGTTTGTCTTACCTTCTTATCTTCCATTCTCCTTGATGGCATAGGGATGTCCATGGTGTCACTGACCCTCCTCAGTTTGCAGTGGACGAGGAGGGGGATGATCCTACTTTAATTTCTCTTCCTTCTCATAACCTCCGCATATCCAACTTCACAGACCCCTCTTCTATACCTTTCTTCCCTTCAATCGATGTTATCCCTTTGGTCTAATCTTGCATGAGTAGAGTTATATTTGTCATGATTTATTTATTAGAGTTCATGGAAGCATCAAATCACTAGGATCTCACTCTGGTGGCATGGTTTTGGAAGAAAAAATCCTCTTTCGACACCTTTAATTGGTTAGTGTACTATTCCTGGAAAATTCAAGACTGAGCTATAACTGGTCTTTTAGATTCAAAGCATTTCCATATTCGTTTCTCGAACTAATACGACATGGATTTTACATGGGATTTTGACCCTCTAGTAATAGAGGGTTTTTGTTTTCCCCTATTATAGTAGTCCTTTGATTATCACCTGATGTGATACTCTCTGGTCATTTTCTCTGGAAATCTATTCCCAAACTCTATTTACCATTCCAAAATCAAGAGATTTTATGGTTGATCTGCAACATGGTAGGGCACTAAATTTTCTCAGATAGTAGTACCAATTTTGTATAACATCCACTGTTGCTGAGGATTTGTGTGGCACCTGATATGTTAAAGGGTCCACTATACTACATTACCATCGAGATTGATGGTCAACTCATCTGGAATCATATGGCATGCTATGTGTCCTTGAAACACCACGAACCCATAATCCTAGAGGTGGTGTGTTATTTTAATGAGTTGGAATGATTAATAGGAATCATGTCCCGACTGACTGGTCTGTTTATCAGTCTTGGAAAATAGATTACATAAATGAAAATAATATTATGCATTCAAACATTAAACAAATCATAAATAATCCTTTGATGATTCCATTATTTTCCTATCATAACACTTCATATCAATCATAATACCTTTCTTGGAATCCTATGAAAACAAAACAACAGAAAGAGGTGAGATCAAATGCTCTATTAGGGTAAATAATTTAGCAGAATATATATAATTTAAAGTCATGAATTTTAAAAAAACAACAGACATTTTAAACATAAATTTGAACATAATATGGAAAAACTAAATCAATCATTACCATATAGACAAGCACATGGAAATTATACTACTTTAGTAATCATATGTAAGAACTAATTTCATAACGAGGGAATAGATAATGTGGGACATCATAACCATATATTCAAGGCCTTGTGCCTAAACTACAAATAAATATTTTTTCAAGGAATTGTTCTTAGAAAAAATTATATCTCATGAGACCTATCGATGCATCTAAGAGCTATAGAAGGCTTCACCCATCACTTACTATGTCCAATGCATTCCTCATATGAAAATTTGGAAACATATCATAAATATTCTTATTAAAACTAGTACAATAAATGTCAATACTTTATCCCTAAATCTTGAATGGTATAAAAATAGTACATTCACAATCAAACATATCATAACTCATTCAATACAATACTAAAGATTTTATTTATAAAAAATCAGCCTCAATCTAAATAATATCCAAAAAGGATGTTGACATTGTTGAAAAAGATTAGTAAAACATTTTGAGAGAAATATCCCTTTTTAATTGTAAGCATTTAATATTCACAAAATATTTAAAGGAAGATATTAAAAATAAATTTTTGAATCAATGTGTCTCACACCACATTGAAACTTTTGAAAGGAATTAACATTGTAAGGCATTATTGTCCATATAAATAAATTTGTAAATCCATTTGGAAAACATAGAAATTAATTATAATTATTTAGAAGAATAAATATTTAAAACATTTAAGATATTATTTTAGTTATATATTCCCTTAAAAAGAAAACAATTGAAAACAATTTTATTAAATGTGGACATGGATAATAAATATGTCCCAGTAAAATCATACACATAACAAATCTAGGATAATAATGAGATTGTTAAATTAACCCTTACCTTGTTCTTTCCTTTAGTCGAGTGTATGTTTGAACACATTTATAATGACCAAAATATTTTAATAAACTTAAATAGAACCATATTAATATTTATAATATCATATAAGATTCATTTATTACTTTATTCTCCCCATTTAATAATAATTTCCATGTTAATTTAACATTTCAGGTAAAAATCCCTTTCTTTATCATAGGTGTTTTTACTTTTTTTTCTTGATCGTATAACTTAGATCATAATTTACATACTCATAGAATATAAAACATGATATATATATATATATAATAAATTATTATTATAAATATGTATAATAAATATAAATATGAAATTGAAACACAATTCATGGAGATGGTAGTCCGTACGTAAGCATAAATGTTGTTTCCATTTCAAATCGTATTGAATGAATTTAAGTGAATGCGATATATATATATATATATATCCACTATAATTATTATGTATTATATTACATACATATTAATAATATATACTTTTATAATAATCATTTAATGGTGAAAGTGGAAATGAATCTAATCACATCGTAGAGACTATATGTCGTACGTACGTATAAGCAACAATATCAATCCATTGATGGTGAAATAAATTGTAATTTTATGATATTTCATATATATAGAATCATTAAGATGATATATTTATTATTTATATCAAATATAGTCATTATTAAACCCATCCAAATAATTATGTGATGAATATCATAAAACATCACGATGTGGAGATGGTAAGCCATACATACACACATATGGTGGCTTTGTTATTCATAGGATAGATAAAATAATTTATATGGTTGTACCATGTTTATAATAACATAATTGTATGTAAATGTTAAGGGTTTTTTATTTTGTTATGTAAATAACAACGAGATAGGAAGTGGAATAAGAAAAGAACATTGAAAGTGTTGATCAATTAACTACCTATTCTTCAGGTGCTTCCTTTTGTTTTGAATAAATGGGATTCATTGGGTGTATTTATGATAAAATAAATTCATATAGGTTGAAGTGAGGGTAGTTGGGAGGATATTGGAGTAGGATTTGGGTGATCCAAATGGATTTGGAGGTGTGATTTTGAGAGAAGGGGAAGTATCCTTTTATAAAAGAGGTGAGGGTCACTTGAGGATAGAATGAATTATTATTTTATTATAAAATCAATTTCAATTTCAAATGGATACAAATGGATTTATTTCGAGTATTAGGTGGAGAGGTGTAGAAATTATATCAACAAATAAGTTTTAGACAAGTTAGGTCACCAGATTAACCATATATTTTAGATTTAACTCTTTGTTAAATAGTTTAACTTTTGAAATTTCTTCTTGTATTTTTAAATTGAATAGTTAATAAACATACTATAAAATGAATAGAAAACCTCCAATGGTTCCTTAATAACATATCTATCATTTTATAAGTCCTTTTTCAGAACCTTATATTTTTAATAATATTATATCATTTAATAATGTTGTATTTGTTTTAAGAACTCATATATGTCAATTTTGAAACTATTTGGTTTTTTTTAAAGTTAAAAAACATGATTTATTCAAAAAAAGAAAAATTTAATAAACCCTAACATGTCATATTAACCAAAATAATTAGTGCAATGCATAATAAATACCAAAATACATTTATTTTTATATTTATAATATCATTTATTTTAATCATTCATTGATAAGATAATTACTGTATCATCATTATGTCATAAATAAAAAATAATTATTTATGTATAAAAATTTTAAATAAAATACCATTATCTAAGAATTTTTTTTAGATTTCTAATTAATATTTACAGTAGAATTTATCTTATGTAAAAACCAAAATTAAAAATGTTTATTTTTAAAAATTTGAATTTAACCCTTTAACTTTTATTTGAATAAAATAATAATAAATGTTCTAATCTAATCCATGTAGACCAAAAGGAACATATTTTATTACTCACAAACATTTTGGTTAAAATAAACTTATCTAATAGAATTAGGACATGTGTTAGGGTAATTATAATATCATTTTTACCTGTAATTTCCCTATTTACTTTTAACAATGGTAAATAAAAGTAAAATTTTACTATTCACCACAAATTATTTTCATACTATAGAACCAAATTTTACATAATAATTTCAATCGTGTCTCTCAGATTTTTGAAATTTAATTTTCAGAAGCAGTAAAATTACATTTTATTCAAATTTTCAAATGTGCCTAGAAGGTGGGTAGAAGAGGTTAAAAAGATCAATAAAATTTCATATATCTAATCTTATTATAAAATGACTCAAATAAAATAAATAAGATTAATATATGTATAATGTATCTATTTTAACTTTATGAAATATTTTAATTAGAAAAAATAATTGTTTAAATAAATTTCGGTTTTAAATAATAACATAGTGTTTTTCAATATTCATAAAAAAACATAATGTTTTCAGAAAAAGACCAAAAATTCACCCTAAGATAATTTTACAATTCCAAATTAAAAAATGAGGTAAATTCTACCATATTAAAAACATATAAGTTTAATTAATTTATTTAAAATTAATACCCATTGTCAAAACCAATAAAAGGTTTTTAAGAAGTAAGAACTATCAACAGATTGACATGTGTTTATGTAAAATTGAAATGTTAAATTATATCCAATGACCTACATTATATTAAATGATAAAATTAGTATAAAATTATACATTAAAACCACCAAAATTCATAATTTAAAAATATAAATTATTTATTTTAAAAAAGTTGTTTTCAATAAAAATTTACTATTTTTTACTATTCATCAAAATACGAAAGTTATCCGAAAAGTACCAAAAATATATACCCAAACGAAATTTTTAGGTCCCACTTCATATGAACAACCTAATTTTAGAATATTTTATATTTAAAATCATTAAATATTGTATTTAAAAAGGGATCACCATTAAAAAGCTGTAAAATTACATTTTTTGATATATACTTCTTTTATCTGAAAAAAATTAATTTGTTCCTATATTATCTGTAAAAACACATAATATTTATTTTAGAATTATATTTTGTGTATAAAATTCAAAATGCAGTCAATACTATTCATACCCGCTTTTTGAATAATTAGTTTGGTAAGTTGTGGTGCACCCAAACTTGATATTGAATGTAGTGTAAACTAATGAATTACATTAAATTTATAACATACTATAAAATCATGGGGTGTTACATTCACCCCTCCTTCAATAAATTGCATCCTCCCAATTGGAAATTGTTTTCAAAAATCAATTTTTTAAAATAGAAAATACAATTGTGGAAAAACCCACACCCGAAATAGGGTTAATAATATCTAGTCCAAATAAAATGGAAAGAGAAATAAAAATGTCACCTTCTAAATGAGGGAATTGAATAGGAGAAAAATGATTTCAATTATAGAAACATAATTGGAGAAAATACATAAATATTTATATGGATTTATTGAGGTCATTAATCACAATCAAGTGAACAATAAATGGACATTTGTGGGCTTTAAAGACATAAATTTAGGATGAGTTAAAATATCATTGGATCAACAAAAGATATTGTTTTAGTATAACACATTTTTGGGTTTGAGATCCTTTCTATAACATTTAAGTATAAATTTATTCATTGAATAAGGAAAAAAATACTTGGAAAGTAGAGGACGATTCTTTATATAAATTTTCTTAACACAAACTCATCATTCATTCTAAAAAAGACAATAGAACATAAAAATATTCTATTTAACCTAATTTTACATGGTTTCAAAAAAATTAATTTATAATTCATCTTTAATACCATTTAAAAAAAATACATAATACAATATAGGACATCATGTAGGGCAGTTATAGGGGATGCACCCTTGTCGCCCTTTGGTTTTGGGTTCGTGTCTCATGGCCTTGCCGGATGCAATGGGTTGTCGCCCAACATCCGGGTTCTTTTTTTTATATCCAACAAAAAATAATCATAAGAAATATTTTAACCATAAAAATTATATCCAATGTTAAAAATAATTCATTTCAACCTTTAGACTTATCCAAAATAATCCTTTGTAAACTCACTATTCAAAATTTTTAAGGAAGGTAAACATATTGAAGATCTGTTTTTCAATGTAATATCTTGTTAATACCTTCATCATGTATTCTCTTAAAACATGGTAACATAATTATTTACCACAATACTTTATTTATTTCATTCATGCTCCCATTTTCATTATAGAATACTTGATATACTCTTTATGTCCCAAAATGTTATAAACTCCAACAATGATGGAATGAATAAACAATTTATTAGTTTAATGGTAGTAAATAATATACAATATAATTTTTCCAAAATATTATATATTATTCCAAAATATTTATCTCAATTTCAAAAAAATAATATGGGTTATATTTACCAAACAATATATATTGCAAAATATTTAATTTGAAACTGTGTTACTTCACTTGGTTCAATAAAATATCAAATTCTTAAGGAAAAGATATTGCAGTACAACCATTATATACATTATAATTATTATAAATTTATTATCATTAATACAATAATCAAATGAAACAATTATTTAATAATAACATAAGAACACTAATCATTACTCTTCATCTGTGGTAGTATCATAACTTGATTATTATCAAATAACATCATTTGGGGTATACCATGATGATAGGTACATTGATTCGATTAGTGTCCCAAATCATTATAGATGATTAATTGTACATTTGGAACCTTTTTCTTACCCTTTCAATCACAAACAAGATGTCCATTTTCTCTACACTTATACAGAAGTCCAATTCCATTCTAGAACATCCCATGGTGATTCATTCCAGAGTTCTCACATATGTGAAAATCATTCATTCCCTCATTTACTTTATCAATCTTTTTCTTTACCATCCTCTTCTTCTCTATCTTCCTTTCAAAGTCGTAGGACTCAAAGAATTCATTAATTTTAGTATTAACACATGATACTATTTCCCCATATAGTAATAATACATAGGAGGCTATTTCCTTTCTATATATTGGCTTAATCCCACGAAATATATGATCCTTATTACCGTTTAGGACATGTGTATTGTGGGATTTCTTATTCCTTCTACTAGGAACCATTTCTAAATGATGAAATACACTTGGTTAGATCATATCATTATGTATAATCCAAAAACTAGAAAAATTATCAACATTAATTTTATATTATCAAACATCTATTATAAAAATAATAAAAATATTTTCTTTTCTATCAAATTTAATGACATGTCCTTAATAATGGTTTGTAATGAAAATGTTAATTATCTTAGCATATCACCCAGGAGTGTCAATACCAAGAGTGCAGCAAGGCCTGTTTCCAAGTACCAGGATAACTCAGGTTAATCCCAGAACACCGTTTCAGATTTTTCCACATAGGTACATCTGTTCCAGAGCCACCACGACCTATTTGTATCCAGAAAGGAGTGAATTTTCATGGAATACTCACATAATATTTACACTACCAATTTTTTTGATATTATTTTTTACGAATCCTCAAATTCATTCTTAGGGTAATGATTTTTAATCAGAATTTATCTAAATCTAGTTTCTATGGTTTGTACTAAACTTCCTTGGATGCCAACTATAACGCCCCCACCCCAGATGCCCATTGCCGGTTCATTATTTTCATACATTGGCATGATTACAAGGAATCACGTCCTGAATACCTGATCTATTTACCAGTCCTACAAAAATTGATTACATAAATGAATGTTACATTATTCATTCAAACATAGAATACATCATAAATAATATATTTAGGATGCCATTATTTCCTTAGATTAACCATGAATATTAATCATCATACAAATATTGGAATCCTGGAAAAGAAAAATATAATAAATGGGTGATCTCAAATGCTCAGTATGGGTTAATAATTTAGCAGAAGTGATAAACATTTAAGAAAAGATGTGTAATAAAAACAACAGCCTTTTTAAGCATAATATTGTACATAATAAGGCAAAAATAAATCAAACATTACAATATAAACATTCACATGGATATTATATTAGTCTAATAATCACATGTAATAACTAATTTCATAAATTGGGAATGCACAATACTAAACATCATAACAACATAGTTTAGGCCTCATTCTAATAATACAAATAAATTTTTTCCAAGGGCTTGTGCCAAGGAAATAATTTTTTTTCATGAGACCTACCGATGCATCAAGGTTCTATAGTAGGCTCCACCCATTACTTAATATTTCCAATGCATTCCTCATATGATAATTTGAAAAATAACATAAACATTGATATTAAAACTAGCCTACAAATTTTTAATATTATATCCATATATCATGAATCGAAAAAAAATTTCACATTCACAGTCAAACATATCATAACTCATTCAATACATTATTGAATAATATATTTATAATAAATCATCCTCAATCAAGAATAGTATCCAAAAATGATGTTAATATAGTTTAAAATGTTTAGAAAAACTCTTTGAGAGAAATATCCAATTTTCATGAAAACATTTAAAAGTCACACAATTTAGAAAGGAATACATTAAAAAGACATTTTTTAATCAATGATTCACATACCACATTGAATCTTTTGAATTTAATTAAAATTTTAAATAATTCATGAACATATATATACATCCTTAAATCCATTTTGAAAACATATTCATTAATTTGAATGATTTAGAAGAGAAAATATTTAAAATGATTAAAATGATGTTTTAGTCAAAGAGTCCCTTAAAAAGATCAATTTGGAAAACTATTTTATAAAACATGGAAATGGAGAATAAATATTTCCAAGTAAAAACATACACATAAATAATCCTGTATAATAATGAGAGTGAGGAATTTACACTTACCTTGTTCTTTCATTTAGTCGAGGGTACGTTTAAACACATCTATAATGACGATAATATGATAATAAATTATACCAAAACCAAATTAATATTTAGCATAACATATATGATTCATTTATTACTTTATACAACCCATATTATAATAATTTCCATGTTAAAGTAACATTTTAGGTAATAATCCATTTCATTATCATACGTGTTTTAACATGTGATTTTTGATCATATCACTTAAAGGATGATTTACATACTTCCAGAATATAAAATATTATTTTTATTTTATATATATATATTCCGATTACAAAATTTATAGTATATAGAAATAATCAATCGAAACACCATATATGGAGACCGTAGTCTGTATGTAGGCACAAACGTTGTTTCCGTTATCATGTCGTATTGAATGAAAGTAAGTTAACGATTTATTTGTAAATACATACATACCTACACACATATACATATATATATATATATATATATATGTATATATATATATATTTCCAATAACATTATTATTTCATATATTACTTACTTATTAATAATATATATTTTTATAATCATCGTTGAATGGTGAATGTGGAAATGAATCATATAGCGTCGTGGAGACGGTAAGCCGTACGTACACACGAGAGACAATATCATTCTATTGATGGTGGAATCTTATGTAATTTGATAGTATATTATATATAATGAATAATTAAAATGTCATATTTATTATTTACATCAATTATACCCATTATTATACCCATCAAAATAATTAATTGATGAATAACAAACTACACCGCAATGTGAAGACGGTAAGCCGTACGTACACACATATGGTGATGTTTTCATTCCATGGATGGATTGAATATTGAGTATGGTTTTGCCATATTTATTATAACATCTATGTATGTAAATGGGATTGGCGTAATTATTTTTGTATGGAAACAACATAGATAGAGGAAGTGGATGAATAAAAGAACATTGGAAGGGATGATGAAATAATTAACTCTTCTATGAGAGAATCCATATTATTTTAACCAATGGGCTCCATAGGAAGGCCTTCTAATCAATGTAAGGCCTCTGGCGTAACGCCCCGACCCCAGTTACCTAGAGTTAGTGTATTATTACATAACATTGGCATGATCATAAGAAAGATCAAATCTCGAAAGACCGATTAGTTTAGTAGCCTTGGAAACACTAGATATATTCATAAAGTTTTACATTACATCATAAAAATTAAAACTACAACAACATAGTATCCATAGTCTACACACTTATCCCCTAATTCTATCCTAGCAAGTCATTCATAATTTACTTCATCACATCCTGGGAAAATTAAAACATAGAAAATGGGTGAGCTCAAATGCCCAGTAAGGATATCAATATAGAGGAAACTTTCGTAAATAAGAATAAACATTTAAGGAAATGTATAAATAAAACAAAAGCCTTTTAAACTTGAAATTCAACATAGTATGGAAAAAATAAAATGAAATAATGCCATTTACTTATTCACATGGATATTCTACTAATCGAATAATCACATGCAATATCAATAACCACTTTCATAATGAAGGAATGCATAATGCCAGACTATCATAACCACATAGCCAAGGCCTCATGCCAAGACTACAAATAAGATTTTTCCAAGGCATTATGCCAAGACACTAGTTTGTCTCGTGAGCCCTACCAATGCATCGAGGAGCTATAGCGGGCTCCACCTGTCACATATTAAGTCCAATGCATTCCCATATGAAAATGTTTAAACATAACATAAACATTCATATTAACACTAGTATATGAAATGTAAATACTTCATCCATAAACCATGAATGGTATAAAAATAACACATCCACAGTCAAAAATATCAAAAACCCTTCAATAAAACATAGAAGTTATTTATCATAATTAATCAACATCAAATAAGCATAAAATCCATCAAAGGATGTTGACATAGATGAAATCGAAAATATTTTTATAGAAATATCTCTTTCTATTTTGAAATCATTTAAGAGTCATATATTTTTAAAATAAAACATTTTCTTTAAAAATATTCATATAATATTGTAAAGTAAGATTTTATGATTTTATAACGGTGGAAAATTGCCACACCCGCCGTATAAGTTAAAAAAACATTCTTACCTTAATTCTGTTGAAATGGATAAAAATCACCTTGTTTGGAAAACGATAGAAATATTCCTTTATAAACCTCTTATAAGAAGTCAAAAAGGGTATAAATGACATTAACTCATATTTTTGTAAATATTAAATATGTTTTGAAATACATTTTTAAGAAACATGGATGTGGATGATAAAGGGATCCCAATAGATTATTACATATAAACAACCTCGGATAATGAAGAGATTGCGAAATAAACCCTTACCTTGTAATTTTCCTTTGTTGATTGTAGGTTAACCTCCTGTATAATGGTGAAATAATTGTGATTAAATTTTTCAAGAATCATATACATTAATATAATATCATATATGATCTTTTAGCATTGATTTTTTATTAATATCTTAGTATTATCGTTGTTTCAGGTGTTAACTTATTCATTTTCATTTATATGTTTTGTTACATAATCCATGTTTGTGATGGATAAGTTGTATCATAATCATATACAGACTGATATCAAGTCCGTAGATACTATTACTAATCATCAAATGAGAATTATACTTGAATGGATACGATGGAGAATGAATCTCATCGAGTTCTTGGAGACGGTAGTCCGTACGAACGCACAAGCGACAATATCATTCTTTTGATATTAAAATAATATATAATTGAATGAGATATCATATATACAGAATCATTATCATGTTATATTTATTATTTACATGAATTAAACATCATTATTATACCCATCATAATTATTATTTATTGAATAACAATTACACCACGACGTGGAAACGCTAAGCCGTACGTACGCACGTATGTTCACATGTTATTCAAAGGATGGATAGAATACTGAATATTATTGTACCATATTAATAATAACATAACAGTATATATATGATACTAGATTTATTATTTTATAATGATAATAACAAAGAAAGAAGAAGTGGAAGAAGAAAGGAACTTGAAAAAGGGTGGTGAAATCATTACCTCTTCTTCGGGTTCTTCCTTTTGATTTGATCAAAAGGGCACCATAGGTTGGCTTTAGGAATAAAGTAAGGCCTATAGGATGAAGTGAGGGATTTTTAGAGAGTATTTGGGATGATTTTGGAAGATCCAAATGCCATTGAAGGTGTGAATTAATGAGAAGGGGGAGTTCCCTTTTGTAAGAGGGGTGAGGGGAAACTTTGGAAAAGCTAGAAATATTATTTTTTAATAAATTCATATTCGGTTTCTAATGGCTCCAAAGTGTATTATATAAAGTTTAATGTAGGTATGGGTCGAAAACCACTCAAACAATAGAATTTAGACTAGCTTGGGTCATTATATTACCCTTATCATTTAGTTTTAACTCTTAGTTAATTAGTTAGACACTTACTATGTCACATTGTATTTTTATATTATATAGATAATAAACTTACTATATACCACCAAGAGACCCCCAAGTGGTCCATTATTGATACACCTATCATGGTATAAGTCTCTTGACAGAGAATTAGATTTTTAGAATTGAATATCAATTAATAATATAATTTTTTTTAAAAAACTCTTTTATGTAAATTTTGACAGTATGTGGAAAATTGATTTTTGTGAAAATCATAACAGAATTATTACTTCGAAAAAAGTTAATTAAATAATTACTAACATGTCATATTAACCTAAAAAATTAGTGTAATTCATAAAAAGTCTCAAATTATATTTATTTTGGTATTTATAATATCAATTATTTTAATTTTTAACTATTTTGGTAATTAATGCATCATTATTGTGTCATAAATAAATTACATTATATAATGTATAAAAATTATACATAAATTAAAATTATATAGGAAATTGTTTTATCTTTCTAATGAATATTTCAAATCGAATTTACCTTATGTATAACCCTATATTAAAAAAACTTAGTAAATAAACTTTGATTTTAACTCTTTTAACTCTTCTTTGAATTAAATAATAATAAATGTCCTAATCTAATCCAAGTGGACCTAAATGATAATATTTTATTCCTAAGGTTGTTTTTGGTCGAATTAAGCTTATCTAATAGAATTAGGACATGTGTTAGGGTAATATTAATATCATTTTTACCCTTAATTACCCTATTTACTTTTAACCGTGGTAAATAAAAGTAAAAAGTTACTATTCACGAAAAAATATTTTCATCTCAATGAACCACATTTTATTCCTTGATATTAACCGTGTCTCTCGGATTTTCGAAATTCCACTCAAAGAAATGGAAAAATTATGTTTTATGAATAATTCACTTTTGTAACTACCACTTAGTGGTTTCATTATTCATCAAAAAATGATGTTTTTTAGAAAAATACCAAAAATTCACCCTAGGATAATTTCGATATTCCGAATCCAAAAATTAAGTCCATTTCAAAAAATAAAATTTATAAATTTCAAAAAGTGGGTATTACTATTCATAACGGCTAGTTTTATTGGTTGTGGTGTGTTAGAACTTGATGTTGCGTACAACACATGCTATTTCATTATTCAAAGAGAAGCATACATAGAAGCATTGGGTGTTACATTCTCCCCCCTTTAAATAATATCATCCTCAAAATTTCTAGAATACTGCTGCATGAAAAGGCTCGGGTGGTTCGCCATCATAATTTCCTCGGGTTCCCACGTTGCCTCTTCCATCTTATGGTTTCTCCACAAAACTTTTATGAGACGAGTTTTCCGGTTTCTAAATACTTGTTCTCTCATATCAAGAATTGTGATGGGCTCTTCGCAATAAGACAGATCAGGTTCCAGTTCTAATTCCTCATAGGTGAGTATATGCATCGGGTCAGGCATGTATTTTCTCAACCGAGATACGTGGAAGACATCGTGAAATTTGGAGAGACTTGAGGCATTGCCAATCGGTAAGCTACAACCCCAATTCGTTCTAGAATTTCAAAAGGTCCGATGTACCTGGGACTCAATTTACCTTTTTTACCAAAACGTATGACTCCATTCCATTGAGATAACTTCAGGAAAACATGATCACTGACTTGAAATTCCAAATCCTTCCTTCGATTATCAGCATAGCTTTTCTGCCTACTTTGAGCTTCTTTGATATGGTTTTGGATTACCTTCACCTTTTCCATCATTTCCTCCAATAGTTCTGGGAATACAAGTTTTCATTCACCAACGTCATCCCAACAGGTTGGTGTGCGACCTCTCTTTCCATATAATGCTTCATATGGTGCCATATAAATACTCGAATGGAAGCTATTGTTATAGGAAAATTAAACCAGAGGTAAATATTGATCCCACATACCCTGAAAGTCAAGGGAGCAGGATCTCAACATGTCTTCTATGGTTTGAATAGTTTGTTCTGATTGGCCATCTGTTTGAGGGTGGTAGGCAGTACTCAAATAAAGTTCAGTATCAAAGGCTTTCAAAAGACTTTTACAGAATCTTGAAGTAAAACGGGGATCACGATCAGAAACAATTGATAGGGGTACTCCATGAAGTCTCACGGCTTCATTAATATATAGTTTTTCTAGTCGTTCAAGTGGTAAATCTTCCCTTATTGCAAGAAAATGTACTGACTTGGTAAGATGATCAGCAATGGCCAATATTGCATTGTTCATTCTAAGAGTCTTTGGTAGCCCCATGGCAAAGATCATCGTAATATTGTCCAATTTTCACTCTGGTATGGGAAGAGGTTGCATGACTCCTCTAGGCTATTGCCTTCTAACATTGACTTGTTGACAAACCATATATCTTGACACAAAATCAGTAATATCTCTCATCATGTAGTCCCACAAAAAATGTTCCTTCAAATCTCTATTCATTTTTTTACTCCCGTGGTGTATAGAGAAATCGGAACTGTGAGCATCATCCACCAATTCCCTTTTTAGATCTGGTATATCGGGAACACAAAGCCTCTTCCCGAATTTCAAAATTCCTTCTCCATACACAAATTGACTCAATCTCCCATCATTCACAGATTTAATATTCTTTTGAAATTCTTCATTATCGGTCTGTGAACTCTTAGTTCTTTATTGTAAAGATGGTTTGACAATCATTCGAAAAAGCATTGATGTTTCACCTTCCTTGATTATTCTCATGTCCATCTTCACTTGATCGATGAAAATTGGATCCCTTTAAATTCTCATATTGTTCAGAACTCCATGGTATTTTCTTCTCAAAGCATCTGCCACCTGGTTTTCATTCCCAGGGTGGAAGTGTATCATGCAATCACAATCCTTGAGTAATTTAAGCCATCTCCTTTTCCTCATGTTGAGTTCTTTTTGTGAGAAATTATACTTCAAACTATTGTAATCCATATAAATCTCACATTTTGCACCATAAAGGTAGTGCCTCCATATGTTCAAAGAAAAGATCACCGCTTCCAACTCGAGATCATGAGTAGGATTGTTTTGTTTATTAATTTTCAACTATCGTGATGCATAGGAAATAACCCTATCATTCTGCATAAGGACACAACCAAGTCCTTTCTTCGATGCATCATTATAAATAACGAACCCATCATTCCCCGATGGTAGAGTCCATATAGGAGCATTGACTAATCATCTCTTCAGTTCTTCGAAACATTCTTCACAATATGTTGTCCTAACAAATTTAACCCCTTTACGTGTGAGCTTCGTTAATGGGTTAGCGAATCGGGTAAAATTCTAGAAGAAACGTTGATAATAACCTGCCAAACCAATAAATCTGCGTACTTTAGTTATACTCGTAGATGCTGGCCATTCTTGAATTTCCTTGGACATAGAAGGATCAATAGAGATTCCATATTTAGAGACAATATAGACATGAAAAGAAATATCATGAAGCCAGAATTCACACTTGCTAAACTTCCCATATAATTCATGTCTTCCCAGAGTATTTAGGATAATGTGCAAGTGATTTTCATGATCTTCGTAGCATTTAGAATATACCACGATATAATCAATAAATACCACAACAAATTCATCGAGATATTTCTTGAAAAATCTATTCATCAGATCCATGAATATATAGGGTGCATTAGTCAATCCAAAAGGTATTATTGTAAACTCGTAATGCCTGTACCTAGTTCTAAATGCTATCTTCGGAATGTCTTCCTTCGTCATACACAACTGACGGTATCCAGATCGAAGGTCAATCATTGAAAAGTATTGAGCTCCATGCAGTTGGTCAAATAAATCATCAATACGAGGTATGTGATACTTGTTCTTTATTGTTATAGCATTTATCTCCCTGTAGTCAATACATAACCTCAAAGATCCATATTTATTTTTAACAAAAAGAACAGGGGCTCACCATGGAGAAACACTAGGGAGAATAAATCCCTTATTACTTAATTCCTCTAGTTGTTTCTTTAGTTCAACTAATTCTATAGTGGCAATTCTATAAGGGGTTTTCGATATAGGCCTTGATCCAGGAATTAAATCAATGGAAAACTCAACTTCTCATTCTGGAGGATGTCCAGGTAAATCTTCCTGAAACACACCTACATATTCTTTCACAACAGTTACATACTCTGTTTGAACATTGCATTCCTCACCCACATTCATTTCATCCTCTTCCCCCCAATAATTTAATTTAGTTGAGCTACTGGGGGTGGATCTAGATAAGAATTCAGTGGTGATGATTCGGCTCTAATGATAAGGTGTTCCTTATCATCATGATAAATTATCGTAACCTCATTCTTCTTATAATAAATCTTTTCAACATGGTCTGAAATCCAATCCATAACGAGGATTATATCAAAATCAATCATAGGTATGATGATGAGATCAATGGATAAAGAAAATTGATGTTCTCTAATGGGGAATGATTCACAAAACATTGTTCCAATGATACATCGCTTAGGAGTTTTATCTGACAACTCCCTTGTTAAATCAAATTGGAAATATATAATTTTCTTAGTGAACTGGGAAGATATGAAACAATGCGATGATCTAGAATCAAATAATGTATTTTCAAAACATGAGGAATCTATTAAATTACCTACCACCACTTCTTTCGGAGCTTCTACCTCAGCAGTGGTGATAGCATAATCTTGGCCTTAATCCCTTGGCCTTTTTTAGGTAAGTTCCCCTAACACTTAGGAAATTCATTTTCATAATGTCCCATCTCCCTACAATTGTAGCACTGAACATCGGTAGCTTCCTTCTTCCCCTTGCAATCAAGAGCTTGGTGTCTTTTTTCACCACACTTGTAACAGAATCCCGTTCCTTTTAAGAAAGTACTGGGGTGTTTCTTACCACATTTACTGATGGTTGGATATTCAACTATTCCCTTATTCCCCTTATTTCCATTCCCGGATTGATCACCTGATCTCTTCTTCTCTTTCATTGCTTTAAAGTCATAAGACTTAGAAAATTCCTTTTCTATCTTGATAGAAAACGATACAATGTCTTCGTACGATGAAAAGTATTGTGAGACTAATGCTCGATAGAGAAATGGTTTTAAACCATAAATTAAAAGATCAATCTTACTTCTAGGGTTACGTATATAATCTCCAGCATACCTTGATAACCATGTAATGTTAGCCGCATTCTTTGCGATATTTTCATCCTTCTTTTGTCTCAGACTCATAAATTGTCTTTCTATATCTGCTCGATGGTCACGAGGAAAGTATTTTTCTAGAAACAGATCTTTGAACTCCTTCCATTCCATATTTGATACTTCATCATCTTTCTTCAGGTTTTGAATCAATGACCACCATTGATCAGTATCTCCAGTGAGGCGGTAAACTGCCATGATAACTTTTTCCCTTTGACTACTCCCCAAAGCCTGAAATATTTTCTCTAGGGAATTTATCCATTGCTCCGCTAATAAGGTATTTGTAATCCTATTGAACGTTGGTGGTTGTTGCCTCATAATGCGATCTAACATTGATCCTTCACGCTGCGGATCAGGGTGCTCTATATGGGTAAGGTTATTATTCATAACCTGAGTGAGTTGTCCCAGTATGGTGATTAGGTGATCGGCACCAGTTGCATCACGAGCTCCACTATAATTATCTTGAGCAGGAGGGAAATCCCTGCATGGAGTGCGTGCATTGATACAGTTTCCATTTCTTCCACTAGGCTCCATTTCTAAACAATGGAATAAACTAGATCAGTTTAAGAATAAATATACATAATTCCATACTTATAAAACACTTAACAAAAATTGAACTATTTCTGGATATAATCCATAATCATAAAAATGTTTTCTTTGAGGATGTATATACTCATAAACCCTTCATACTGATTTGTAAAGAAAATTAGATTTATCCTAAGTATATCCCCCGGGAGTGTTGTAACAAAGAGTAAAACAAGGCCTGTATTCGTTCACCAGTTCCCGTTCGAGTCCAGCTCAAAGCGGTGTTTTCAGGTTTTACCCCTAGGTACATCTGTACCAGAGCCGCCTCAACCAGCTCGTATCTAGATAGGGATGTATTTCTCTGAAAACTCAAAAAAATCTATACGATACCAAAATTCTAGTAAGTTCTTCTATACTAATCCTCAAAGTCCATCTTTGGTCTGTGTGATCTAATCAGAGTTTATCTAAATCTAGCTTCCAAGGTTTGTATTAAACTTCATATGATACCAACTGTAACGCCTCGACCCCAATTACCTAGAGTGGTGCATTATTACATAACATTGGGATGACAACAAGAAAGATCAAATCTCGAATGACCGATTAGTTTAGTAGCCTTGCAAACACTAGATATATTCATAATGTTTTACATTACATCATAAAAATGAAAACTACAAAAACACAGTCTCCATAGTGTACACTCTTATCCCCTCATACTATCCATGCAGGTCATTCATAATTTACTATTCACATCCAGGGAAAAATAAAACATAGAAAAGGGGTGAGCTCAAATGCCCAGTAAGGATAACAATATAGTAGAATATTTCACAAATAAGAATAAACATTTAAGGAAATGTATAACTAAAAGAAAAGCCTTCTAAACTTTAACTTCAACATAGTATGGAAAAAATAAAATGAAATAATTCCATTTACATATTAACATGGATAATCTACTAATCGAATAATCACATACAATATCAATGACCACTTTCATAAAGATGGAATGCATAATGACAGACTATCATAACCACATAGCGAAGGCCTCGTGACATGAATACAAATAATATTTTTCCAAGGCCTTGTGCCAAGACAATAGTTTGTCTCATGAGACCTACCAATGCATCGAGGAGCTATAGCGGGCTCCACCCATCACATATTAAGTCCAATGCATTCCCATATTAAAAGGTTTAAACATAACATAAACATTCGTATTAACAGTAGCATACGAAATGTAAATACTTCATACATAAACCATGAATGGTATAAAAATAACACATCCACATTCAAACATATCAGAAAACCATCAATACAATATAGAATTTTTGTATCATAAAAAATCAACTTCAAATAAGCGTAAAATCTATCAAAGGAGGTTGACCTAGATGAAATCGAAACTCTTTTTAGAGAAATATCACTTTCTATTTTGAAATCATTTAAGAGTAATATATTTATAAAATAAAATATTTTCTTTGAAAATATTCTTATAATCTTTTAAGGGAATTTTCGACAATTTCATAATGGCGGAAAATAGCTGCACCTGCTGTATAAGCTAAAAAAACATTCTTACCTTAATTCTGTCGAAAAGGTTAAAAAGCACCTTGTTTGGAAAACGACAGAAAGATTCCTTTATAAACCTCTTATAAAAATTCAAAAAAGGGTTTAAATGACTTTAACCCATATTCTTGTAAATATCAAAAATGTTTTGAAATACATTTTTACGAAACATGGATGTTGATGATAAAGAGATCCCAGTAGATTAATACGTATAAACAACCTCGGGTAATGAAGAGATTGCGAAATAAACCATCACCTTGTACTTTTCCCTGGTTGAGGTTAGGTTAACCTCCTGTATAATGTAAAAATAATTATTATTAAATTATACAAGAATCATATTCATTAATATGATATCATATATGATCTTTTAACATTGATTTATAAATAATATCTTAGTATTATCGTTGTTTCGGGTGTTAACATACTCGTTTTCTTATATATGTTTTGTTACGTAAGTAGTGTTTGTCATGGATTGGTTGTATCTTTATCATATAAAAAATGATATCAAGTCCTTGGATTCTATTATTAATCATCAAATGAGAATTTTACTTGAATGGATATGATGGAGAATGAATCTCATCGCGTTCGTAGAGACGGTAGTCTGTACGTACGCACGAGCGACAATATCATTTTTTTGATATTAAAATAATATATAGTTGGATGTTATATCATATATAAAGAATCATTATCATGTTAAATTTATTATTTACATGAATTACACATCATTATTATTCCCATCCAAATAATAATTTATTGAATAACAATTACACCAGGACGTGGAGACGGTAAGTCGTACGTACGCACATATGGTGACATGTTATTCAAAGGATGGATAGAATACTGAATATGATTGTAACATATTTATTATAAAATAACAGTATATATAAGATACTGGATTTATTATTTTAGAATGGTAATAACAAAGAACAATGAAGTTGAAGAAGAAAGGAACTTGAAAAAGGGTGGTGAAATCATTACCTCTTCTTCGGGTTCCTCCTTTTGATTTGAACAAAAGGGCTCCATAGGTTGGCATTATGACTAAAGTAAGTCCTCTATGATGAAGTGAGGGAATTTGAGAGACTATTTGGTCAGAGTTTGGCCGAGGAAAATGGCTTTGAAGGTGTGAATTAATGAGAATGGGGAGTACCCTTTTATAAGAGGGGTGAGGGGCACCTTTGGGAAATCTAGAAATATTATTTTATAATAAATTCATATTCAGTTTCTAATGGATCCAAAGTAGAATATTTAAAGGTTAAGGTGGGTATGTGTCTAAAACTACTCAAATAATAAAATTTAGATAGGTTTGTGTCATTATATAAACCTTATCTTTTAGTTTTAACTCGTAGTTAATTAGTTTGACACTTACAATGTCACTTTGTATTTTTATATTATATAGTTAATAAACATACTGTATACCTCCAAGAAACCCTGAAGTGTCCCATTAATGATAAAAATATCATGGTATAAGTCCCTTAGATGAACCTTAGATTTTTAGGAATTTAATATCAATTAATATTATAATATTTGTTTTAAAAACTCTTTTTTGTCAATTTGGACATTGTTTGGAAAATTGATTTTTGTGAAAATCATAAAAGAATTATTACTTCGAAAAAAGTTAATTATATCCTTAAAAACATGTCATATTAACTTATAAAATTATTGTAACAAAAAGTCTCAAATTATATTTATTTCTGTATTTATAATATCAATTATTTTAATTTTTCACTATTATGGTAATTACTTCATCATTATTGTTTCATAAATAAATTAAATTATATAATGTCTAAAAATTATAAATAAAATACCATTATGTAGGAAATCGTTTTATATTTCTAATGAATATTTACAATCGAATTTACCTTATGTATAACCCTATATTAAAAATGTTTTAGTAAATAAACATTGATTTTAACTCTTTTAACTCTTTTTGAATTAAATAATAATAAATGTCTTAATCTAATCCAAGTGGACATAAATGATAATATTTTATTCCTATGGTTGTTTTTTGTCGAATTAAGCTTATCCAATAGAATTATTACATGTGTTAGGGTAATATTAATATCATTTTTACCCTTAATTACCCTATTTACTTTTAACAATGGTGAATAAAATTAAAAAGTTACTATTCACCAAAAATTATTTTCATCTCAATGAACCAAATTTTAGTCCTTTATATTAACCGTGTCTCTATGATTTTATAAATTCCACTCATAGAAGCGGTAAAATTATGTTTTACAAAAAATTCAGTTTTTTAACTACCACTTAGAGATTTCACTATTCATTAAAAAATGATGTTTTTCGGAAAAATACCAAAAAATCACCCTAGGCTAATTTCGATATTCCTAATCCAAAAATAAAGTCCATTTTGAAAAATAATGTTTTTAAATTTCAAAAAGTGGGTATTACTATTCATAACGGCTAGTTTGATTGGTTGTGGTGTGTTAGAACTCGATGTTGCTTACAACACACGCTATTGTATTATTCAAAGAGAAGCATACCGTAGAAGCTTGGGGTGTTATATTTGGGATGAAGTGATGGTAGGTGGGTGGATAAATGAGCCAGTTTCGGCCGATCCAATATGCTTTGGAGGTGTAATTTTGAGAGACGGGGAAGTACCCTTTTATAAGAGATGTGTGGGTCACTTTAAGAAAAATTGAAATATTATTTTTTTATAAAATAATTTTAGGTTTATAATGGCTCTAAATGGATTTATTTCTAGTATAAGGATGGAATGGGTGTAAAGAATCTCAATGAATTGGTCTTAGATATGTTTAGGTCACCATATTATCCTTATCTTTTAGATTTATCAATTACTTAAACTTTTATAATATATTCTTGTATTTTTATATTAAATGGTTAATAAGCATAATATAAATTGATAAAAGAAACTCATGTGGTTATTTAATGAAAAATATATTAATATATAAGTCCTTTGGTGGAAAAATATATTTTTAGGAATATTATATCATTTAATAATATTGTATTTTTTATGAACTCATCTATATCAATTTTGACACATTATGTATTTGATTTTTGGGAAAGTTAAAAAAACATCATTACATAAGAAAATAAATTTAATAAACACTAAAATGTCACATTAACCTATAAAGTTTGTGTAAAGCATCAAAAGTATCAATTTACATGAATTGTAATATTTTTAATATCAATTATTTTAATTATTCATTATTAAGATAATTACTACATCATCATTGTGTCAAAAATGAAATTAATAATTTAATTTTTAAAATTAATAAAGATAATACCATAATGTTAAAAATAATTTAATATTTCTAATTTATATTTATAGTTGAATTTATCTTCTGTATAACCCTGTATTAAAAATGATTAGTTCTGGAAATTTAAATTTAACACTTTTAATTAGTTTTTAAATTAAAATATAATAAATTTCATAATCTAATCCAAGTAGACCAGAGCGATAATATTTTAATCCTCGGGTTTATTTTCATCGAGGTACACATTTTTAATAGTAATAGGACATGTTTTAGGGTAATTATAATACCATTTTACATTAAATTACCCCATATACTTTTAATAGTGGTAAATAAAATTAAAAAAATTACTATTCATAAAAAATATTTTCATTATATTGAACCAAATTTTACATACTAATGTCAGTCGTGTCTCTCAAGTTTTCGAAATTCAATTTACAGAAGCTGTAAAATTAAGTTAAATGAATATTTTCAAATTTTCAAAGATGGTGTGTAAAAGGCGTTAAAAAGTTTAATAAAATTTCATATATCTAACCATACTATAAAATTAGTCAAATGACATAAATAAGAATAAGATATGTACTATGTGTCAATTTTTACTTTAAGATAAATTTTATGGAAAAATAATAATAATTATTTAAATGAATGTCAGTTTTAAACAATAACAAAGTATTTTTCAATTTTCAATAAAAATTGAATATTTTCAGAAAAATAACAAAAAATATCCCTAAGAAAATTTTGATATTAAAATTCAAAAATTAAATCTATTTTACAAAATAATAAACCTATAATTTCCATTAATTAATTTAAAATTAATTTTTATTGACAAAACTAAAAAAGCTGGTTTTTAAGAATAAAAAACTATAAAATGATTGACATTTGTTTATGTAAAATTTATGGGTTAATTTACATCTAATGACCTTAATTATATTAAATTATAAAAATATAATATAATTATACTTTAAAATCTCTCAAATTTATAATTTAACACAATAAATTATTTCTAATAAAAATGTTTTTTTTCTATTTAAATTCAGTATTATTCACTATTCATCAAAATATGAAAGTTATCATAAATGTACCAAAAGATTATCCAAAATATTTTATTATGTCCCAAATCCAATGAAAAATTTAATTTAATTAAATGGTATATATAAAAGTGTCAAATATTGGATTTAAAAAGGTTTTATTATTAAAGGCGGTAAAATTGCATTTTTTTTAAAATACATCTTTTATATGAAAAAATTGAATTTTACTAATATTATGTTTAATAAAAACAAAATTTGGATTCTAAAAATTTATGGATTTTATAATATTCAAAATGTAGTTAATACTGTTCATAACCAACTTTAGAATTACAAGTTTAGTATGACACGGTGCGCTCAAACTCGTTGGTGTGTGTAGCGTAAGCCATTGAATTACTTTAACGATATAACATACTATGAAATCGTTGAGTGATACAATCATGGACTGATTATTTTTCTTTCTATGGTCATCTTGGGAACCTAACATATTTATGTCGCTGTGAGTGTAGTTTCAACCTACCGTTGGCCTTGATGGAGGGGGTGCTATTTGTGACGGCATTTATGTGTTTAGGGAGAGCCATCTAGGGGAGAAACACCATGAAGTATTCGTGAAGGATTCATATCCTACCTATGATATAAACTTGCTGATTGATTCAACCAATGATTCTCATTATAAGGCAAGGAAGATAGTGGTCAACCCAAATGTGGTAGACATCTTCAATTGCCAAAAACATGACTTAGCTGTCCCAAATATATTGCAGAACCCTAGAGTTGAAGATGATCAGTTACCTAGATTAGTGTACTCAGGGCCTACAATAGTATGAATTTGGAAAATCCGGAATATTTTAGTAGGTGATACATCCGATGAGAAAGAGAATACTTGTCTGATTGAGCTGACATGATATAGAATACAAGAGGGGTCTTTGAAGGATAAGAGTGTTCAGACAAAATAAAGATCATGGGGTATGATTAGGTGATTTTTTTGGCATCCTTGGACCAAAAAACATTCATTTCAAAGGCAAAATCCTATTCCGTTGCTATATACACTGGTATGAAGCCTTCCACTAAGGTGGGTCTCAAAGTGAATATCCCTCAAAATCATTTTTTGTTTCAGGAGAGGATAATGTTCATGTACCTGAAGAAAGGATTCAAGTGGTGGAATCTCATTATATGAATCATCCTATGTGGTTGGAGCAACGTGAAGAGGTAAATGACCCTACCTCAGACTCCTGGTCATTAAAGTTCAAGGAAGTACAAGTTACAATGGATTAATTTAATTACTCGTCATAGAAAGAAAATAACAGCATCATAGACTCAGATGGATTTATTAAAAAAACAATAGGAAATGAAGATGAAAGAACTATTCTATGTTACCTAGTCCCCCAATTACTATATATCGAAGTAATGTAAAAATCCCTCTAGAAGGTGGAGTTATCAACCTCAAGAGCCAATATAATGGCCCTAACAACCAGGTGGAGTCCGGAACTCACAAGGAGTAATAAGCTCAAGAATGTGACTCAGCCTCATTGATTTGGTGCTGTCTGAAATTTAGATATCTATGTTAGGTATACCCTAAAGTAAAAATGAACTAGTGGAGTGTGATGATTGGAAACATATTATAATTTTCAATGAGGAATCCTTAGTGCCAGAATTTGTGGCCAATGCAACATAGGAGGAGTTTCCCACCAGCAGAAACAATATCTCTGTGGAGAATTTTATCCAAACCTAGGACAAGGTGGATGATAGTATTTTATATTTCTTTAATTATAATCTAAATAAATAGGACAATGTGCTACAATGTATTATTTACTGTGGTAAGGTTTTTAAATGATAGAAACAGTAATTTAAAGAGTCGACCATTACTTTTGAATTTGGATGACCGTGTGCTTTTGTACTCGAAAGGTTTCCCACTTTTTTACTTTAATGTGATTTATTTTATAAATAAATATATTATGGTAGGTATTTTTGACATATAAAATAGAATACCACAACAATACCACTGAAACTATTCCATAGAACTTGTTGATATCAGTAGGACTTCAATGTTGCACAGAAAACTGCACTTCAACTAGGACCACACTGCATATCCTATAATGTGGGTGAAAGATACTGTTTCATCATGAACTAATACATAGTATAACATAGAAACATAATATATACGGTACAATATGACTTATCACCATGCCAATGGTTTTTCAATGATGGCAGAACCAATCGAATCCCACCCCATGGTCCTTCTACCATTTCCATCATCTCTATTCCACAACCACTCAACTACTACACCACATCCTCCATCCACATAATTATTGTTATCAAATAGATGTAGATCAAATTATAATCCACCAGTGACCATACACCATAGACATGATCTCCATTCCACATCCAGATAACTTATGTATAATACAAAGTCTATAAGGTGTATCATCTTCTACATCTCAACTCCACTTCTGCATGCTTCCTCCCAGAACAAACCCGATTAGGATAAGTCTTAATGACCAAGGATTAGTCCGATAATCCATCACACATTGGTTTAACACATATAAAGTGAGACCTATGAGAAAAAATATAAAATCATATAATAAATTTACCCTCAATCACATCTTTCATAACATCATCCATATTAATAGAAATTATATAATCAAATCCTACTACATGTGTACTCTTTGGTGGGTGGTTGACTTGGTTCTTGGTATATTTAATAGAATAATTACAGTAATTATTATAGAAAAATCACTAGATTGTAATTTTTTATATCACCCATTTCATTTATAATCATTATTACTCTATTTTATACATGTGAAACAAACTTTTTTCATGTTAAGAAACAACATGGGTTTTTTTGTCCAAAATATTCTCATGATGAAAATAATTTTTTTCCATTCTTACTAATTGATACATTTAATTTAATATGGTTCTCATATGAACTCATATTTTAATTAATTATATTGACGATATAATATATATTTCATATATTCCCCATCATGATTTTACATTATACTATATCATCTAAATAAAAAAAATATTAGTCAAAAGTTCCCTTTAGAGACTCAGTTTTACCCCATTGATGACCAATCATTCTTACTATTTGGGTTTTGTAATTATTCCACATCATTCTAGGAAATTTTTTTAATCTAATCCTCATAATCTAAGACAAATTCTTCTTGCCACAACTATGAAGTTAGGATCTTACTTTCTATTTCACCTCAATATTATCATGGAAAATATTTTGTGAAGAATAACACATATAAAGTTCATCATTCCATATTTTATAATTTAGGAACCTCTTTACTAATGTTGATCAATAAATTTTTTTTGAAATATCTCCATTAAAAAATAAACTACAAGAATAACTTTTTCTCTTCCATCTCCTCTAATGAAAATAAATTAATCTACAAGGGACTGAATTCAATAATTAGTGATAAATGCTTTAGATCTACATTAAATTATGAAGGGTTTTATTTTATTATGAAATCAAACATTGGATAATAAATATATATAATAATTGGATTCTATATATGGTCATGGTGATTCAATATAATTTGTGCCCAAAACCCTAATATGGATATTAATTTCACTACACCAAAAAAAGATATATTGGATTTATTAGTATATAAATATTTGTATTAAATATGTACATTTTTTCCATTCTGTTTTATAAGATTTATCTCTAAAAAATAGAACAAATAGATTTAACTCATAATCAACATCTATATATATAAATAAAATATAAATCACTATAATGAAAAAATTTCTAAAATCTCCTAGAAGATTAATATAGTAATATTATTATATGTTGTCATTTAATTTATAGTTACAAATGTTCCTTCTAATATTTCAATGACACAAATTGTAACACCCAATCTCCAATAATGGAGACAAATTGTTTACAATATTACATTGCTAAAATATATTCGGGTTCTCGGCATATTGGATCAATTAATTATAGAGTCTTAAAAAAATAAATAAATATTTTATTGTCATATCACATTGTAAATATAATAATAGAGAAAAATAAATATTATTATAACCTAAAAATAACTCATAATATGATTATTAAAATTAATGGAAGAGAGAAAAATAATGGATGAGATCATATAATGAGTAAGGTTTGTGTATAAGAGAAGCTATCATGAGTAAATAAGAAATGATCAACAAGGAAGAATTAATATTAAAAACATATTTCATTCAGGTTTCAATTGGTGTTCAAAGAAAATCTATGGATTACATTAAAATTGAAATCAAATGGATAATGGTAACTAGATTCGAAGAAAATAAAATACCAATATACATACATTCATGAAAAATACATCAATGCCAAATTGAAGTTATTAGGAATCTTTCTATCATGTCCTATAAATAATATCATCATAATAAATAAATGTATAGGTTTAAACGAAAAATATATATAATATGGCATGTATGTTGTTTTGTATCAAGAGTCATATTTAGGCATCAGAGGGGTATCTATGTCTAGGACAATCTCATTACATTCTCATCCAATATATTACATATATATTGGATTATCAATACAGTTCATTCTCAATTTTCCTTAAATATCATCATTTGTCTATCTAGATTCAATAATTTGAAATAATTCCTTTAAAATATAATAACATTTTTACTAATCATCCTTTAAAAACGCCATATTGATAAATATTATATGATGGATATATCATAAATTAATATAAATAATATTTAATATATCCTTGATATTAAAAATGTTGAGATAACGGAGATAAATAATGTCCAAGAAATATTGGAGAGTGATAGATAACATGATTTTAGAAAAATTAAATATATAAAAAAGTATTAAACTATTATCACCAAAGGGTCTTCAAAGATCAATAGTTCATTATAAATGATGGAATTATTGTAATACCAGGCCATTAAAAATGTAATGCAAGGAAAATATTAAATATAACTTCATTGTAAATTATTGTAAGACTGTATTTCAATATAAGTTTACAAATTTATATTTCTTCCACTAATAGAATATTACCCTTTTATGTTTGATGAAATTTTAAATAAAAATTTAAAAAATATTATTAAAAATGATTTAACTGCAAATAATCCTTGAATTTTATAAATGAATTTTGATACCAATAATGGATATTATGTTAATGTATATTTATCATGCCATATATGTAATAATTTCATTCTTTATACATAATTGTAAAACATTATAAATTACCCTTGAATATATCTCACTTGGGAAATGTTGATATAACAATTAATAAAATATAATATAAATCATTTAAATATAAAACAATTGACTCGAATTATACTTTTCTTTCACTATGGAGAGGGATGAATTAGTGGCTGATAATTTTTACAATTTTATTTGAACATAAATAAATTCTATTGAATTTTTTATGTTAAATCAACTAAATAAATTAATAACATAGAATCATATGATCATTAAGGGAAAAAAAGACCACAAAACACCAAATTAATAGCACTTTTGAATTCAATGTGGAATACATCTCCTTGATATGGATGGATATTCACACATCCATAGTTTCTTGTTACTATAGGAACACGAGACTTATAGTTACAAGAATTCATTTTCCATATCATGTCGTATGTTATGATCCATACCAAACATAATATCTTTACAATACATAATAAATGATGACAATAATACAATTAATATTACAAAATAATCTCTGTAACATAGGTAACAAAAGATAAATATAAATTTACAAAAGTCTCAAAAATTGAATGATAAAGTTTAACAGCATCCATATATGAATTTCACTATAAAAATATTCTATAATTCTAATAAAATTTCATAAAACAACGAGATTCATCATATGTTGGTTGCTATATATCAAACCTCATATTCCTAATTTTATTTTTCATCCACATTCTGACAAGGTAGAAAAACTAAATACTCTCACAAAACACTGCTAGGATCATTGTTTCTATAATCATCTATATTGAAAAAAAATGAACATTCATAATTTACAAAAGATATCTACTACTAAAAAAAATTAATAACTTTATCATGAACAAAATTTTCCATTATTACATAATAATTAAACCCTGATTTCATACATACTATGCCAACAAAAAATTATCATTAAATATTTATCCTTACAATATTTTAATTATAGAATCCTGTACAATTTACACTCATACATAGCCTAAAATTAAGATTGGCTACATGATTTCTCCAAATAAATATTTTTTCAATTTGATTACATTAATAAATTTGTAAATATCACTCAATCAACTATATCATATTGATTTTTTATCCTAAATCCCCAACATCAATTATTTTTCTATGAAACTCATTCATCTACATTGTTAAAAATGGATAAATTGATAGTGTGGATATATATATAATTTGGATATGTGAAATTAGTTATTTCTATAAATCTTCTAAATTAATTTCCTCTATCAATGAATATGCTATGAAAAATTTATATATATAGATTTAGCTACGTGAATTAGAAACAAGGATCGTATTGTCAAAGCGAATCAGAAATGTTACTGTAGTTACTCAAAAAGTACAAGAAATACATTAAAAGACCTCTATACCTTATCAGAAATTTTTTTTGTCATCATCAAACATTTTTAAATTATAAAAAAAATATTGGCCAGATTAAGTATTAGTATAATTAATCTTATTGTTATGAAAGGGTTGTCAATAAATAAAACAATTAATTTCACCATGAACCATAGGATCATGAATCATTTTTAAAATATTAAAATATATTAGGGGTTTATTAATAATTATAAGGGAACATTTTATATGGTTTTTATGATGATAATATTATATACGTATTATAATAAAAATATGAACATAAATAATATTAATAAGGATTACATTAAAAGATAAACTCTTACATTTTATTTATGCTTAGTCTTACGTGTCTGAACCTATTATATGATTAACTTTAATTTATTAATAACTAGATAATAATATTTTTTTCAAATATATTTATTTTTTTATTGAAATGTTTTACTCAATTAAAAATTATTAATTGAATAATTATTTATTATGCCAACCACTATAAGGTTTTTCAGTCTATTTCTCTCTATTTACCTTAGCAAACTGTATATTATAAATAGAGATATGAAATAGTTCCATAATACAGTTGTTGAGTCAATAAGGTTTCCTTATGAATTTTTCATTCCTTTATGTATTGAAAACCACAAACACTCTATCTTAAGGGAAATGTTATCCCCTCTAAGATTAATTTTATTAAGGAATATTTTCCTTCACCCTGGAAATTTTTTCCTTAGGTTTTTTTTTCATTTTTCATTTTAATGTTTCTCTTCTCCTAACTATTTTTTACATATAAAGTCTAAAAATTGGGTTTATATACAATACCTCAATATTCTATAAATTATAAAATATAGAGTATTCTATTTTTAATTCCAAATTCACTGAAATTCAGATTCTAAATTCAATGAAATACAGATTCATAATTCTTTATAATTCAGATTTCGAATTCCTCAAAATTCATGTTCCAAATTCTTTAGAATTCTGATTCTGAATTCCTATGAATTCAGGTACCAAATTCTTCATAATTATGATTCTAAATTCTTCAAAATTCAGGTTCTAAATTACCTATAATTCAGACTCAGAATTCATTTGAATTAAGATTCTAAAATCTATAGAATTCAGGTTCTGAATATAATGAAAACGGAATCCGGATATTAATGATTTATAGATTCCAGGTGCTTATTTACGTAGACTTCAAAAATTAATTACCTTAGAATCTGTAATTTTTTATTAGGAAATCATATTTTACTTACCCTTGTTATAGTTAAGAAATGATGTCGTGCAATCTATTTCTAATTAACTATTGTTTGTGTGAAACGGGTATTGGTCCCTCCGATATTCAAGGAAAAATATGACCTTTAGAGGAGGGAATCGACCATTAGAGAAGTCCCTATAAATAGTATCTCATTTGAATGAGCTAATAACCACTTAAAACTGATCTATCATTATAGATACCACATGTTGCCGAAGTGATTTATAGAGATAGAGACTGTCATGCCTTTTTCATACTGAACTTCTTTTTCAACTTGCTTAGAGAGACTCTGAATGTTGCTGAGTACAATCATGGGATTCTGGGTATAAGAAGACAGAGGTTCCAAATACCATAATGTTTGAGGAATTATTTGATTTTGATGACAAAGGTGTCATCTCCCTTGAAGTGTGATGTCTTTTAGGTACAACAAGGCATATTTTGGTATTTCTTTCAAGGGTTTACCCTGGTGTGGGTACGAAAAACATTTTTGAAAGTATATGTACATGTACCATTATACATGGTTGTTGGATACCCTACTCTTTGGGTTAAAAGATTCTATAATTTTTACTTGTATTTTTTTCAAGTTTATTTTCCACTGCATTTTTATTAATAAACAAAATATAATTATCTTATACTTTCTTGTACACGTATACACTAATTAATATGATTCAATATGCTTTAATGTAGAATATTTTCCTTGTAAACTTGTCATAAGATTCATTTCTAGAACCATATTTGTGGAACCTAGCAATGTTTGTAGAACTAAGAGGAATTGTGAATTTACCTTGTTTAACATTATTAAACATAGATTTCCTTTATGTTAAAACAAAATGTTTTATACCAACATTAAAGGATCCAAAGGAATTTTTAACTTATACAATTCACCCCCATGTAAATTGAGAATCTAAATCATATTTTGATCCTAAAATTGGTATTAGAGGAGGTCTTTGAAATACATAAATTCACATATAGGTTTTCTTTCTCAATTATTCATTGTAAAAAATATTTTCCTTTCTTGAAATTCTTATCCTTATTTACAAAAATTTACAATTAATAAGTTTATGCGGAATGGTATTTACTTTTAGATGGCAGGAATGAATGTTGGTTCGATTGACAATGTAAATACTAATAAACCACCTATATTTGATGGGTATGACTATAAATATTGGAGTGATTGAATGAAGACTTTGGTTATTAATAATGGAGTAGAAAACATCATTATAATTATCGGAGGTTACAAGATTCTTTATAAGGAAGTCAGAACATTTACTAATCAAGAAAAACCAAAACATCAACTAAACTAAAAGGTATGAAATACTTTGTTTTTTTCCTCGACCAGGAATATATACAGTCAGATTTCTTCTTGTGAAGCTGAAAATAGTATTTGGATGAAGTCAGAGGTAACGCATTTTGTTACATTCAAGGTTATAGAAACCAAAAGAGATATTCTTAGTGAGGAATATCAAGGATTTCTATTTCCGCATGGAGAACCAGTGTGAAATGTACAAAAAAAACTTTTTGACTATTGTTAAAAATTTACAATCTATGGGTGAGAAATGTTAGATGATGAGGCACTTGTGGACAAGATTATAGATATCATGCATAATGAGTGGGAATCAAAGAGAACAACTATTTATCAGAATGTAACAGTATATTAGATTTCCCTTGAAGAGATTTTTGGAACTCTTTTTCCACATGAGACAACAATAAAAGGAGATGTTGATTTGGAATAAAATGACGAATGACAATGGAAGTGTAGCCTTTATTGCTACTAATGTCCAGACTACTTAATGGGTTACAAGATCAAAGTCAATGAAAGCCATTATTTTATCTGAATCAAGTGAATGTGAAAATTCTAAGAATGGGCTAGCTAATATTTCTCAAAGGATGAACATGTTAGCTGGGAAGAAAGACATTCAATATTGATATAAGGAGAAAGAAATAAAGGACAAGAAAGACTCTGAAGTTACTTGTTATGAAGGCAAAATAGCATGGAATATAAGGCCCGATTGTTCTAGTTTTATGAAAAAGGATTGAATAGAAAATCATTATGAGAGAAATATAAAGAAGTACTACAATGTTAAATACAATAATGTTTTGAAAGGTAATGAAACCACAAGTTCCAGCGGTGGAAGCACTTTTAATGAAACATTAGAGTATGAATCTTTTATTCAGAAGAATCTTGGTTTAATTTCCAAGGTACGCATTGAAACTCACTACCTAATGGCCAAGGTACACAATGCCGAATCTATAACCAAGGTATCCTTGAATTTAAATTATAGTGATAATAAATATTATGAATCTTCAGATGAAGAATATTATTCTAATGGAGATAATTCTTTACCCACTTATGATGATGTTTCTAGGTTTTATAATCTCTTTTTGAATGAAAATTCGAAAGTCAAGAAAAAGAGTGATAAGTAAAATTAAATGATTTCTATTCATAATAAATTAGTATCATATCATTCTAAAGATATTGAATAGAAAAGTTGTGATTTTGAATGTATTTCAAAAAACCTTAAGGAAGTCAATTCTTGAGTAGGATAAATTTCTAAGGATCTAGAGAACGACATTTCAAGGATAAAATTTTAGACACTAAATATAGTTCCAAAAATAATGATTTTGAGAATAAAAATATATTTATTAGATTGATGTTAGAAATAATTTCCTGGAGGAATTTTTTTTCAAACATTACCTTAGGTAAGGAACATTTGGTAAGATTTATTCCCAAATTCGAACTCTAAAGAATAATTCTGGATTTGGTTATACACATTCGAATCTAGTTTCTAGTAATAATTATTTTTGTTCCTCAAAGTGATCCATTCTTCACTAAATGTCAGTGTGGTGGGAATTGGGAAAAAAATTATTCCTTATACAAAGCTCAGCCTTTTGGTTGTCATAAAGCATATTTTTCTATGAAATTGTGGATTCCTAAAATTTTTCTTTTTGAAGTTTCCGGATCCAGGAACGTTTGGGTTCTAAAAGTCTAAAACTATTATTTTCAGGAAAATAATGATAGTACCAATAGTAACACATATTACCTGGATAGGGGATGCTCCTAAATCGTGACTGGAAACAGAAACATCTTTGAAAACCTTATCAGCGAGAAAGGAGGAATGGTAAAATTCAAAGATAATACTAAGATAGAAATTATTGGTATATGTAAGATTTTTCATCTTGGTAAAACTTTGATTTGAAGTGTTTTATTTGTTAATGGACTTATGCACAACCATATTACCATAATTCAATTATGTGATGAAGGTAACCTTGTAAATTTTAGGAATGACAACTTCTTAGTGCACAATTCTAAAGAATATTAAATTCTATCTTCCAATAGGCAAGAGAATGTATACAAACAAAACATAGAAAACCCTAGGAGACAAGATCTACCTTGTCTTAACACAATGAAATATCATTCTTGGTCCGGAAAAAAGCATCACTCAGTAGCACATTCCCCTACTAAAGATGAATATGTAGTAGTAGGATGTTGTTTTGCTCAAGCTTTGTGGATGTAACACACACTCACAGACTATGGTATGAGTTTTACCAAAACCCAAATAATTTTTGATAATACTAGTGACATTTACCTTAATAAAATCCATGCATATCACTCTTGTGCAAAACACATAGATATTAGGCACCACTTTCTTTGAGGTTTCACACACAAAACAGATATAGCATCCCTCAATTTTTAGGAATAGAAGATAAACATGTTGATATTTTCATAATAATCTTACCCCCTGATAGATTTAAATATATTAAACAGATGATAGGAATGATAACTGTAAGATAGTATTCCATATTAACTTCATTTTTAAACTTATCGCCTTAAAGTATGAAAATCTTTTTCATAGGGGGAGTACAATTTTTAGTTAGTAATAATTTTTCGTATTCAAAATTTTTTGTAGTCACGACTTTTCTTAGTCATAATTTTTTGTAGTCAAGATGAATTTTCTTTAATATGAATAATTTTCCTAGAAATCCAATATGTATGATTTCTTTCTCAAATTTTAGTAATCATCTTCTAATATATTGGAATTTTTTATCTTGTTTAAGAAACATTTTCAGATTCATTTTTTTATTAAATTGGAATGTTTACCATAAAAACCTGAAATTAATAGATCATATAAAAATCCTTCTTCAGTTATCATCTCAACCGTCAGATATGATCTATAGTATTTCAACCATTGGATCAAGTAAGGAAGGTGAATTGTCACCTCAATTTCCCATATAGCACCTCCCCGGTGGATTTCCCACATCCATTTTTCATGATTTCGCATGTTGAAGCTCTCCCCTGTACTTAAGGATGTTCAGATTCTCCAAACATACCTCATTTATTAAATTCCGCCAAAGCCTCTCCTCATAAATAAATTTATACTATTTAGGAAATCTCTAAATTACAGATATTCTAAGAAAGGTTGGCTGATCTAACGTTTTATTCTATGAATGAATCTATCATATATAATAATATCATGTAGAATGGTAAAGAGAGTGCATGTGTATTGAAACCATAAGAACGTGATCAGGTCTATCCAGACATGCTGAATGAGTTCTGTGAGACAGCAAGTTTCTTCAAGGATGTAGGAAGATACAAGTTCTCTTTTAAGTGTTATGGAATGACCTACTCTCTTTCTTACATCATATCAACAAATTTAATTATAATTCCTTATAAAGGAAAATAATAATTTTAGACTAACAAATTACTAGAGGTATTAGGATATTTTGATAAGGAAAAGGCTTTAGAGTATCTTGGATATAATGGAGTGAACACTCCGAAGATTGTTCATCTGTTTATGAACATATGCATTCTTGAATTGTGTGTTTAAGGATTTTTAATTCAAGGGAATGGTGATAATGATACTCTAAAAAGGGAGATGTCTATATTTTGTATTTCTTGTTGAATCTTAAGAAGATAAAAATGGTTAAATATATCTTGATTATGATTGAGAACATCAAGAATTAAAATCTGAAGTCTCAAATTATCATGTAACTATCTATTATATTGAAGATTATTGTTCTTTGTTTAGAATATTGAAAAATCTCTTGCACTTAAAAGATGAGAAACTACAAGGTGATGTTGTAGCGTGATTATACTCTAAGAAGGATGAATATTGGCTTTTAAAGTCAATAAGGAGCGGTTTTTGACCTATTTGAAGAAGTAGTAGTATCTTTATCCAAGAAACTAGAAGTGGCTGAAAATTATTTTAAAGGTTGAAGAATGAGGAAGGCAAAGAAGCCAGAAGATAATGGAAAAACTCCTATGGCTAATGAAACTCATTTTGCACCACAGAATCCAATGAATAAAAAAATACACTGATGAATTTGTTGGAAGATGGAGAGAAAATAAGAAGAATAAGAACACATTCCATCATATGTTTGTCTTGAACCATGTTGAGGAAAAACCAATAATGATATAGTCTATTTAAGAGCTTGAGAAGAAAAAAAATAGAAGAAGCAAAATAAGAATATGTCAGAGGCTGAGATAATAAAATGACTATACAAAGATGTTGAGAAAGCATCTAAACAAATTCCAGTGCCTTAATATTTTTTTTCTATAATCACTTCTATATACTTCGGAAAAAATTGGTGATTCCGGAATGAGATAAAGAAGAAATAATAGTTCAAGAAGAATAAGTGGAAGAAGAAGAATAAGTAGGAAATGGTGATACTAAGGACATGATAAATAAAATACAGGATTATCATGAGATGGAAAGTACTTCTAAGAAGCTCTCAATCTGAGCAACTGAATCTGAATCATCAAAACATGCTACACTAAGAAATTAAGATACAGATCCGGAATAATTGAATATTCCATTAGATAGTGAATGTAGCAATCATGATTTTATTTAGCTAAGATATGTAATGGCCAGTGCTGAGAAAGAAATTGTAAAGGATGAAAAAGTCGTTTAGTTATTAGATAGTGAACATGAATCACCCAAAGTGAAAGACAATATTCTGAGAGCTGATATGGGATATCAGGTGGAAGTATACACACATAGTAAATATTTGGTGGAGAAGAAAGATGTAGGTGCTTCTTCAGAGTGGAATATTTAAGACATATAAAACTAATCCTCACCAACAAACCACTCCGATTCAGAATCATCTTCCATTGGACATGGTTTTTTTGACCAGCAATTAAAAAAGGTGGTTGGTACTATTACATTATTCCCTTGTTTTGCTTCTATATTACATATGCTTCAATATATGATAAAAAATGAGATTCAGTCTCCATGGTTAGGGATAAATGTGTCAGACTATAATATGATTTCAATTCTTCTCTAATTGCTTATGAGGCACATAAAAGGTCATGCGTAAAGAATACAATCTGGTCAAGGAAGACTGTCGATGACCTGATAGCATTTGATGATTTTCATGATAATTTCAAGGATGCCTTTGA
This sequence comes from Viscum album, assembly GCA_963277665.1. Taxonomy (NCBI): domain Eukaryota; kingdom Viridiplantae; phylum Streptophyta; class Magnoliopsida; order Santalales; family Viscaceae; genus Viscum; species Viscum album. The sequence continues at coordinate 806,092,696 of OY728148.1, forward strand.
AACCAAATATATAAAGGTTAATGATTATTAAAAGATATTTGAGGAAAATCTAATTCTTGAACATTCTACTCAGAATAAAGAAGTAAAATATCTGATTGGGAAACTTAATTTTGTGTCCATGAATAGGAAGAGAGAAAGGGATCTCAAAATCTAATTTGAAGAGAAGATGGTTATGCAAGAAGAAGTGTTGATAGCTCAAGAAGATTTTTTTAATGCACAAGAAGAAAAAATTAAATCCTTAAATGAAAAATGTGATTATTAGGATCAATTTCATAATCATAAATAAGAAGATCAGAAGGAGTTAAAGAAGCTAAAAACAATTTTCATTAAGTTAATGTTGTAGGAGAAAGAAGGATAATTTCTCATAATTCGATCTTTTGTTGTATATCATCCTTGTACAAATTCATTCAATATAAATGAAATTTTCATTGAACTCTATATTTTTTGGATTTTTAGTACTAATGTTTCAAGTAAAAAAATAAATTTTTAAATTACCTTTATTCAACTTTGAAAATCAAAAATGGGGACAAAGGAATGATAAAAGGATTACTATGAAAAGAATATATTTCAATAATAAAGGGTGAGTTCATCTACAAGAATTTTCATATCAATGAAAATATAAAATCTCTTTCAAAAAATCAAGAATAAGATCCTTAGGGATTACAAATCCTAGGGGGAGTTTGTCATATTCTCTATGATCCATAAGTAACAGGAGATAAGTTTTTATTTTCAAGTCCATAAAAATTATAAGTCCTTGTATTCTTTTATGTAATGATGTTTGTGCTTTCCATAAGGAGAAGATTGAAGAGTACATATGGTTTCTTTATAAAATTTCAATTTCTTTATGTTTGGAAAATCACAAACAATCAATGTCAAAGAAAATTTTATTCCCTCTAACATTTATCTTATTTAGGAAAATTTTCCATCCCCAAGGAAATTTTTTTCCTCACCTTGTATTTCATTATTAATTTTATAGTTTCTCTTATCCTAACACCTTTTATTTATAAAGTCTAAATATCGGTTTTATATTAAAAACCACAGAATTCTATAAATTCATAAATATAAATATTCTATTTTCAGATTCCAAATTCTCTAAGATTCATATTCTGAATTCTCTGAAATTCATATTCTGAATTCTCTGAAATACAGATTATGAATTCTTCAGAATTCAGATTCTTATTTCCTTATAGTTTAGGTTCAGAATTATTCATAATTTAGGTTCCGAATTCTTCTTAATTCTTATTCTAAATTCCTTATAATTAAAACTATGAATTCATTAAAATTCATATTCTGAAATCAATATAATCAAGATCGGGATTCCTTGAAAAACTGAATGAAGATATATATGATTTATAGTCTGTAAGTATTTATTTAATTTGATTCTGAACACTATTTTCCATATACATTGGATAATTAGTTTTATTTAAGAAACCATATTTTAGTTACCCATTATATATTTATGTAATCATGTCGTGCAATCTTTTTCTAATTAACCATTGTTTGGGTGACATGTGTACAGGTCCCTCCATGATTCATGGAAAAATATGTCCATTGGAGGATGGAGTTGACCATTAGAGAAGTCCCTATAAATCGGTGCTCATTTGAATGAGATAATTTCAACTCAAAAACAATCAATAATTCTAGAGACCACTTGATGTTGAAGTTATTTCTATAGAGAGAGACTCTAATGCCTTGTACGTACTAAATATCTTGTTTGTCTTGCTTTGTGCACCTCTGATTTTTGCTGAGTTCAATCAAGGGATTTGGGATATACGAATAGATATGTGCCAACTACCTTAAAGTTCAAGTAATTAAATGATTTGGAAGACAGTGGTGCTGACTACATTGATGATTTAAGCGCTTGTGGGGATAGCAAGATTGATTCTGATATTCTTATCATGGGCTTACCCTGGTGTGGGTAAGAGAGACATTCATGAAAGAATAAATCAAAGGACCTTTATTCAAGGTTGTTAGATACCCTACTCATTGGGTGAAAAGATTCTATACTTGTTAATTGTTTTTGTTTCATGTTTATTTTCAACTACTTTTTGATTAATAAGGAATGTATAACTATGTTATACTTTTTGTACTAGAATAATATGATTAATAAAATTCAATATGCATTAAGGTATAATATTTTCATTATAAATGTTTAGTAAGTTTCATTTCTGGAACAACATTTCTAGAACCTATAAAGTTTTGTAGAACTAAGAAGTATTGTGAATTTTCCTTCTTTAACCATGTTAAACATAGTTTTTTTTAAGGTTAAAAATGAATGCTTTATACCAACTTAAAATGTTCTAAAGAATTTTTTAATGTATACAATTCACCCCCCTCTTGTAAATTGAGCATCTACATCATATTTTGATCCGATAATAATGAAATATAATAGTGGATTGAATATCATTACTATTTATTTTATATAATTACTTAGGCATTCATATGTATTTGAAATAAAAAAAGAAGTCACATCACTTTATGATGTTGGCGGTGCACACATAGGCATGAGTGACACTATCATTTTTTCATCGATGGATGGTTGAGATGATATATTGTATTTCTAAAATCATTATTTTTAATTAAAATCATATATATATAATTATTTATTTCATTTTAATGATCTAATTAACATAGTTATGAGGATTTAATGATAATGACTGGCAGATATGGTAGGTTTTAAGTAAAAACATGCAATGTTTTTTCCTCCCATGTGATTTATATGAGGTATAAAATGGTTTTACTATAATCATAATAACATAATGATATATTTTTTTTATATTAGAGTGATTATATTATAAAATAGATAAACTTTTAATGGAATTTTGAAGTGAAATATACTTTGGAATAATTGATTAGATAGTCTCATCTTTTTTGAGATAAATCCTTTATCTTACACCATAAACATTATTAGGATGATATTAAGGTATGAAAAAGAGATCATGTTTGAGGAGATGTAATCTATGAAGGTTTCTATATATTTTTTAATGGATATATTTTGTCAATTTTTTTATACAAATTTGGATAGGAGGATTCCTTTTATAATTATGTTGAGAGACACAGGTGGAATTAAATAAAATCTTTTAATAATATAAAGTTATTTTATCATGCACGTTAATCCAAATTCACATTGTACCATATATGATAAGAGTATGGATTTAATATAAACATGAAAATGATGGTTAATAGTGTTTTTATTCTATTTTAATCAATATTAATTTATTATAAATAATATTAAAAAATTTTCCCATCGAGAGTTGATAAATATTTACCCTGATCGCTATTCAAAATGACCACAAAGTCTGTATACATTGTTACATAATAATAATTATTCAAATTCTGAATATGGAATCAATTTTATATGATCCCAATCCATGAAGTTAATGAAATTTATATTAATATAAGTTAACAAAACAATTGAAAATATGTATTTGAAAAATACCCAATATAAGAATTAAAATAATTTTACATTGAAATCATGTAAAAAGATGTTATCAATACTTTTATTATTTATTTGAAAATGATCTTTTTTGTACTTTTTGACTATGAAATAATTAACGGAGACTTAAAATAAAACCATTATATGTAATGATTAAGAACTTCAATATAATTTTAATAAAATAGAAATTATGTTCACAAAATGTTTTCTTGGGATCCCAAATTTGAAGTAGTTATAAAAAATAAATTATATAACACCATAATAATATATTTGTTTTTTATAAAAATGTTATACATTTTATGAAATAATTTTTACATCATATTAATTTCCAAAAATATATTAATAATTTGAAATATTATTAAATTATTTTTTCACACATAAACTAATGTTTTCTAAAAAATAAAAATCAACCACCTTATTAATATTTTGTGATCTAAATTAATAAATGATTTCCAATTAATCAAAATAAATTTACGACACTTCTTAATATAGTATTTAATTAATTTTTGAATAAATCCATTCATTCTATGTTATTTTTTCCATAGAAATTAAAATTTGCATACAATTATGTATTCTTATTGTTACATGGTAGAACATGAAAATCTTATAAAAACCCATATTATTGTTCACTTAAAGTACTTGGATTAAGTAGAAAATATTGTTCTATAACACATCTCACATATTATGGCCTCCTAAGGCATCTGATATTTAAAAATTTAACTATATCTCCTTTCAAATAAAGTATTTGGATAAATCTAAACATCCTATCAACTTCAAATAACTAATCTAAAGTAAGAAATATAATGATTCACACATCATCTAAAATGAGGGTCTATTGATCCACAAACTCTCTATACAAAACTATAAAAAATTATCAATAACTTGAAAAGCCATTAATAAACATATATATATATATATGTATATGTTTTTTTAGGACTAGGGCATCTTACCACAAATAGAGTTACCATACACATCGAGCTCCATCAATAAAATTTCTTGCCTAACACGGCCTCAACCAAGATCATACCATCATTATATATCATTATTAAATAAATCATCAAAATAAACAATTAAATGGAATGTAATAAATTATTTAATTTAATATAGTGCGGAAAATAATCTAAAGGCTCCCCAGGAAACACCATCGCATAAGATCCTTGATAGAAAATACATATATTTTCTATGAAAAATCTATGAAATAATAGTGAATTAAAAAATTATACTATAAAATCTATAAAACTGTCATTTCTATCCAATTCTAACATCAATACATATATTATTTTACAGAAATGGAATACCCCTCCCAAAACGACTTCAAACATTATGTAAAATGGGTGACATAACATTTTCTATACATGACACATAAAATAAACACTATTATAAATTGATTAATCCATGATTAGGTAGAGTAGAATAAAATATTTTAAAATAATGGGAAATGTGAAGGAATCCAATAGTGTTTCATGAATCAGAAAAAAATATACTACATTGAATTACTGTCACAATGAACACAAATTAAAACTACTAGATTGATGTATAATGAAAAAGATGAATGAGATTTGAATCATTGAATAGATGTGGAATTTTCTAGAACACATTATTTTATAAATATCAAGTCTCTGACATAGAAAATGAAAAAAACCCCACTTAAAATGGACCCATCCCAAGACAACTAGCTATGCATTTGGTGTGATTGGATAGTAGGGGTCCCACAGTCTAGTGGGTACTATAACATCTACTGGATGGTGCAATAATAATGGTTCATATTCCTTGGGTAAAAAATTAATGATATCTATAGTGCCTCACAAACTATCTTCTATTCCTAGTAATATTGTGAAGCTATATATTAGATTATCAACTAGATGTTGGCTATTATAGACACCAATCTGCTGTTTGAATTATTTGGATATTTTGTTTCAACATATAGGGAAATCCGCTACAATTTATGCACATCAAAAAATTATTTTAATACTCATTTTTTCAACTTCTGTCTTGAGACTCAGTTCTTATAATCAATATTCTAATGAATGAAATGATCAAATTTGTTAAATAATTTCCCATCATTATTTAAATGTTTAATTCGATTTTAATTTAATAAGATATACCAAATTATCTTAATATCCTTCCAGTATTTATCATAAATGACTCCCTCTCAAAAATATACCATCCCTAATGGCATATGGTGTAAGCCAAATGTGGTTTCTCTAGAAATAAGTATAATTAATAACAAAATATTTTGAGGATTATTTCATCATCCAAAACCATATGATCATATAAAAACATACTCATATAATTACATTTTTATCTTCTATATACTAAATTTTCATTATTTTGGTTTAATAACCCATATTCATATCTAGTTCCATCCAATGGGAAATTACAACATTGAATGTGTGAACATGTAGATTACCTCCTCCATGAAACAATGTGTTTCATTTTTCCACACCATATTAAATGGCTTATTAAAATTGTGGATAAAAGGTATATATATACTATTTTTATAAATAATTATTATTCTATAATGATACCATATTATATAATTTTATACCATTGTATTAATTGAAACATGATAAGTTCACCCATCTTTATGTGTCGCCTACCACTACAAAAATGAGATTAAAATCATTAGTCATGTATTCAATTCATGAATGAATATAAAATATTATATAATGTATAAAAAATAAAATTATATCACTAATATTATTTTATAATATGTAGATCCATAAACTATTTGACCATGTTAAACCTATAAATGTTGGATTGGGATTATAAACTGAATGTCTACATGACATTAGAGATGGACCAAATGAATTTTCTAACTACATAATAGATGGAAAAAGAGGAATAATATAGATTTTGGAAAGAAACTAAATATGAACATTTTTATTAATTTTATATATATAAACTAATTTTATTATTTATGAATATAAATAATTTTTTTTGATAAGTTTGGATTCATGATAAGAGAGTTTTAAAATAAATTTTCATTAATTTTGTTATATCACTCCATTATTTACAATTTCATGTGAAAATTATGTATCAAATAAATTATAATGGTTTATGTTGTATTCCCACTTTTTTTATATTTAATTACATTGGACTCTCATAATCATATAACTTATTAAATTGAAAAATAAATTTCACAATATTTGTAATGGTTTCACATCATAGTATTAATTTCAATGAGACATATACCATATTCACCACATTATTTTTGTGTGAAAAAAAACTTCTCATGAATTTGTTTTATGATTATATTCATGAAATTAAATTTTCATTATAAACCCATATAAAATTATCTATTTCCTGAGTAAATGATTAATGTATTTAAAAAAATTTAATGGTTCATTCATGTAAATATTGTTTCAGTATTACATGATTCATGTTATTCACTTATTTCTTATATGGTATACATAATTACCATTTGACATATTATATAAAGAATATATTTATATAAATTTTATTTAATTTTTTATATATTGGATTATAATCCAACTATGATACAAAAGATTCTAAATATGTCAGTGTATATGTCAAAATATCATTTATTATTAGGAGTCTTTATGGTAAACATTTATTAAGGAATCCTATATGATAATTATGATTTAAATCCTATATATTTTATCTTATTATTAATTATATAATTACCATTTATTACTATCTTTATTACTTTCCTTTTAATTAAAATTTTCAAGAATACATGTTAAATTAGAACCATACTTTTTTCATCTATTCAGGTATTGAATATTTTTTCTCCATGTACATGTTCATTAAAACATAACATTAATTTATTTATATATATATATATAATTGTTATAAAAATTATTTTTAAAACCTTTTCCTTTATCCATAATTGACTACATATAGTAATTTCAAATATTTTACTTATAACCCTCTTTTGAATCATTATTTCTGTGTGAATAAATCATTATCCTTTACTCTATATGGCATGTATGAAATTTAATGATTTAATTATCCTGAATTCATTTTAACATTTAATTATTAATTTCTATAGTTATTTTCAAGGAAAAACATTTCTCGACGTTTGAGAAATATTTTTTTTAATTATATAGATGGAAAAAGAAAATTTCATTATAATTAATAAAATCCTCAAATGATCTATTAATTTTATTTAATCTATGTTTATATTCTTCGTGGATTTATATTATTCAGTATGCATATAATATTATGACACCATCCATGTTATTAATTTGGAAATATTTTTGATGACTATGTTTTATTGTTTATTCAATTAGACATGTTACTTTAAAAATATTTTATTAAAATATGTTGAAATCATTACGAATGATGTTTCATTTCAATAGGAAAATAATGTTATTATGTGAATTATTTTTTTTATTGGTATTTATGATGAAATAAATGATCTATAATATTTATTAATGTTTTGGTTCTATGTCACTTTTAAAGATGATTAGTGAACCCGATATAGTTCATTATGTTCGGTGAACTCGATATAGATCCCCAACACATTGTGTACTATAAAAAAGTTAATATGTTTGATATTTCATCTAATAGGTGATATATATGAAAAAATATAATTAAATCATAATAGATAATAAAGTTAAATTTATGTAAATTAATCATAAGAGAATGTTGAAATTATCATGATCGGGTGATGCCCAGTTGAATATATGTTGTCTAAAGATACTAACAGAATATATATATTCTCATTAGGTGTTACAATGGTATATTTGAACTATATTAATTTATCATTGTTCTACATTGAATCAAATGTGACAATTATATTCTTCTTTGACTCATGTTTTATTCTTTCTGTTTTTATTGGTTCTATTGTTTAACGTTATCCATATTATGATGATTGTTGTTATGTAAGATATATGATTAGTCAAATGATTTTGTGAACATTTTTTTATTAAGTTAAAAAAATTATAATTTCAATTTATTAGAATCTACTTGAGGAATATTTAGTTATTTCATTTTAGAAAGAATATATATTATTTTGAAGATTTATTATGATTCATGTTATTCTAGAATGTGATTTGTATATTTTTGGGAATAATTTATCAGGGTTTATATTTTTCAAATGTGAATTTAAGTGTTATAAATTAAAAATATTTTTTTGTTAATGGAATAATATGTGATCAAATATTTCTTATTTTGGTTTTCATTTATTCAAAAATATTTTTGATAGAATTTATGTATAGAAATTTATGAAATTATTTTTCTATTAAGTATCAATTATTATTGTTCTTGATATATATATTTATGTATAAAGAAAAAATATATTGGATACAATATTTACATGTGATAAACATTTTATTTTTTGATTAAGTGGTTGAAATATGAGAAACAATTTTACATTTTTCATGATGAATCATTTTTATAGTTGAATGAAATTTTAATTATCCACAGATGGAAAATTAATCTTGGATATTTATGTTGTGATATTATAAAGTGGTGGAAAATTTTATGAAAAAACAATGAAATAAAATATCTAGAATTAATCAAGTACTTTCATTATTTTAAATTATCAATAATGATGGTTAAAAATTTTATAAACTCAACAAATAGAAATATTAATCTATTTTGTCTAACATGGAACATTTTTCTAATCCATTACACCATTATTTATTAAAATCATTCACATGTAAGAGTACCTAAATTGTAAATTCATGGTTTAAAATGATATTTACGAAACTATAAGTTTACAGGTCTTAAAAAGAGACATTCGTGTCCTTTTAAAAAGGATTTGATATCATTGTTTATTAAAAGATATTTCTGTCCACATTAATATCTTTATCATCAAATATATAAAATTGATCCATATACTATTTTAATCCCTTTTTATCCAACACGAGATAAAATATCAGGGGCCAAATTTCTATGATAACATTTTACTCAAACTGCCATGGCAATATTTCTATAGTTATTTTACATTATAAAAACATGAATATTATATTTATATTGAAATTGGTATAAAATTTCAAAAATAATTTCCAATTCACTTATGAAATAATTATATCCCTAAAGAATTATTTTCATATATATTGTTTTTATAATATATTATTTTGTTAAAAATTTGTTATTAAAACTGTAATTATAAATATTTTAGTGTTTAAAAAATTATAAAATTAATTAATTAGTAATAAGATTGATATAAATGGAAATAAAAAATGTGAATATAAATTCAATGTTTTATTCAAAAAACTAATTTGATGCTTGAAATGAGTTGTATTAATATTAAATTAAGTTAATATTTATTGATGAATTTTTTTAATATATTTTTTGGATCATAAATTATAATTATTTTTACCAAAATTTGAATGATAATAAAATCGTGTTTATACATGAAACTAAATTTTTGATAAAATGGATTCTATTCATTTTTATAAATTTCTTATAATATTTTTCAATAATTTATATGAATATAATAAGGTAAACTTTAATATATATATTTGGTATTAAAACAGTACATATAAATTAATATTTCCAACATAGGTTTTTTTCTTAATGAATATTGACCACTGAAAAGAGTTAACACATCTGTTAGTGTAAAATGTGTAAAATATTGTTAAATGTATGGAATAAAAAATCAAAATATGTCAATAATTTCTTTTGAAATCCTTTTAGGTGTTACTTTTTCCTATATTACTCATTAAATTAATTAAGTGGACATTTTTCACTTTATATTCATATTGGCCTTTATATTATTTTTTATAAGTAATAATATAATAATGATAGTATGGTTTATTTAATACGTTAAATATGTTTTTATATTAATAAAATGACATTATAATGGTTTTATAATGAGTATTTTGAATATTGATAAAATATATTTATTGTATTAATTTAATTTTCACTTTTCAATTAGTATAATTACCTAAAACACTTGCGCATAAATGATTTATTGCTTCTTTAATCAAGTGAAACATTAAACTAATTAGTAAAATAAAATTAAATGTGATGTATTTTGAATAATTTAATGTCTTTATTTACATTAGTGGTGAAATTTTCAATTTATGAAATGATTAAAGTATTAAAATATGAACCTTTTGATTTATGGTAATAAATATAAATTTTCTTGTGAATTTATTTAATACATTTTATATTAAAATTTATTGAATTATTTATTTAAAAACAAAAAATAATAATTTCCATAAAAAATAGAAAAAATTTTGATAAAATCAACCACTTTTTACTTATTTTCCACCATAAATTTTACAATGTCATTATTTACCCATAAATACTTAGTATTATTTTACCTTGGTTATAGTCCAAATGGATATCATAAGGATTAAATTTCGAGATAGGATTTGGAATTACACTCTAATCTTACTAAGGTGTATTGAATGAATTTTAATTGACCTAGTTCTATTTATATTATAATATATGGATATTCGGGAACATTTGTCTTTCGTTAGTCAGATATTAAACATTAATAATTCTTTTATTTACAGTATTGCTTCCAAACACTCAAAAAATGGAATATCCTATCATCTCTTACATACAACTCATTAAACATATTGTTTTACCCTGAATTTAATAAATTCCTTCCAATCTATACTCCAATTTTCATAGTGGATCCAATCATAAAAATAGAATATCTTATAGTTATTAAGTGGTAATACAACTATGGTTTGTCAAAAATGAGGTATAACTCTTCAACGATTATTCTCATTGATCCAAATATGTTATTTAATCTATAAAAAAATCAAGTAATAATAAATTTTAATCCATATAATGATACATTAATAGATTTATGGATGAAAATTTATCCACTACCTTTACATACATTGGGAAATGAAAACTATTTCATGCATACATGCATGCTACCACCTCCATGGATCAATGTTTTTAATTTTTCATCAACACCTCATATGTATGGTTAAAATAATTGTTAAAATCATTATATATGATTATATGTGATATTGTAATGATTATTTAATGATATCATATTACTGAACTTTTCAACTTTCAATCTATTGGAAAAAGATGGCATAGATCATACATTCATGTTGACTAAAACCTGCACTAATCAATGTAAGTAATTTATCAAGTATGTCACATATTAATACATATATAATGTAATTAAATATATTAAAATGATAAATATTTCAGTATTAATACTATGTACATGATTGAAAAATAATACCATTGAAAATATATAACCCACAAAAGTAGTTTTGGGAGTATGAATTGTATGTCCTCATGTCATCTGACATGAAATTAACCGATTTAGTAAGAAGATGGAACACGGTAAAATATGAATTAAAATGTATTATTATATAGAAATTAAATAAAATAATTCTCTCAAAAATATATATAATAAATATATTTTTATTATTATTGATGATAAAAAAATTTGGGATAGGACATGACTCCACATATGCGGTTTTTACTCAAATATTAATTCAATGTGCTATATCACCTTTTAAATTTCTATGAATTTAAAAATTACATTTAATAAGACTTACGGTTTTTTTATGTACTTCAACATTTTTAAGAATATTTACTTTTTTACGTAGTGACTTATTTGAATGAATATTAAAATAAATGTTATGCTCATTGAAAAAGCATCACACCCCTATTATATTTTAGTGATATATAGGAAATATGTTAAATTTTTTTATTTTTGTATTGTATATAAATGGTTTGAATTAATTTTATAAATATATTCAGGATAATAATTTTTATTATCCAGTTTATAAATTTTTTAAACTATCATAGTTTTTTTATTAAGATATAAAAAAATATAAGGATTCTTGATCTCAATAATGTTTTGTTGAGACCAGATTCATGCGATACAACAATATTCATATAATATGTATATAATTATGTATTAAAATATTATATTCTGAATTTAATTATATTCATAATATTTAATGATTAAATTTCTGTTTTCTCATTTAATAATATTATGATACACAATATACTAAAATGATAAAGTTTTAATATACAATATGATTTCTTTTTAGGCTTTTATATACTAAAATTCGCTTAAAATCCATATAAATTAAAACCCATTTATCATGTTCAAATTTGGTTATTTATAGAATCTAAATAGAATTAGTAAAATTTTCCTCATTTGTTAATAAAAATAATTGACAAAAATTTTCAATGAAAATATTACATTATTTTTTCCTTTTGGTTAATAATCTTTCTCCCAATCACATTATAATGAAAATTATTTATCAAATTTTTATATATATATAATGTTTTTAAAATTTTGTTTTTATTACATTCTAATGTTATAGAAACAACATAAATGGAAAATGATCAAATTTTTTATGTGTGATTAACTTTTTTCTTGTTAAAAAAGTGTGAATTGAATTATATCTTTCTATGTAAATTTCATGAATGATTTTTTCTTAAATCACATTAATTCATTAATTTTATTATTAAATTACATTTTTCAATGGTTATTTTCACTAAAATCCATTTTTCAGTATTTTGGAAATCTGTATTTTTTAATAATTGAAAAATAAAATAATATTGCGCTTATTCTAAATATGTTGTTGAAAAAAATTATTAATGGAATTCTCCATAAGATAAAAACTATTTATGGATTTTTATACATAACTAGGGATATAATAATATGATACCAAAATTTTTAGTTCTCCAAATTTCATATGATTATGATATATAATGTATTAATCCTTAATAACCATTTCATTACCAAGGGTTAATTAATAAATTAAAATATGATTATGAAAAAAAAAAATTCATTTGGATAATCATGTTAGGATATGAATGATAGTTTTTTCAATAATATAAATGGTACAATGAAATCTTTATATAATTTCTTCATTTTATGGTTCACTGAAATTATTGAGAGTGATGCATATACCTGATATATCTCGTGATGACATGTCAGCCTAATATATCTAAGGATGATAGGTGATCCTGATATTTCTCTTCAATTCATTAGGTCATGTTATCATGTTAACATGAAAGAAGTTAATTCTTTAATCTAATTAACATTAATCAACATGAAATGGTCTTATGAAATGACATTGTTATCTAGAATAATATTAGTCTAATGTGAATATAGAAATTATCTTACATAGGTGATAAAATATTGAATGTATTATTTCCCCAAATATCATTATAGTTTTTCAATCTTCATTAAAAGTTTTAATAGTTCTATTGAATAATATTGACTTCACAGGGTTCATGACTATTAGATATGTTGAATCTTATCATTGAATAAGTAAATATGGGTATAATGGGAGTAATTTTTAGTTGGATATATTGATATGGTTTTACTTAGAAAATAGGTTTCACCTATTTCTATAAACCATTAAAAAACATATTCATGGGTATATAGGTGACTCATATAATTCCTTTTATGGATTCTCTATGTATCAATAAAATTGATTAATATTTTTTAGGACCAAATTCACAACTGTAATGGGTAAATTTTTATAAATTGATCCATATTTCTAGGTCTTATAATATCAAAATATATTTGTATATGATATTTATATGGGTTTAAAAATATAATCCAAACATTCAATAATATACCCAATAAGTCATATGCCCTGAATTAGAAGCCATCGATGATGTTTTTTCATTAAAAAAATATGACTCAAAAGAATTCATAATATTAAATATTGAATCATGATATGTGATCGAATATAAATTATTTTGAAATATATTTTTAATAAATAAAATTATTTTATTATTTAGGGTAGTATATCAAGACTGTCAGAATATAGTAGAATGAGTGTCATAGTGGATTATGTTTACTCTCCATACAAAGACACATAGTGTAGAATGTCCCACAAAATATTGGGTTTTCTCCCCATTCTATTTCCAAAAACATCACAAGATATAATGATTTATTAGTTTCAATTGAGTGATATAATATTCTGGGTCCACCTGTCACCTAATAAAAACATTACATAAGTGTTATATAAGATAAAATAAATATTAACAATTTCATCATAGTTTAATCAACCAATGGTTTGGAAACATTATTCATAAAAACGTAAATAAAATTAATCATCATAAGAAATATGGGCAATAAAGGTGGATATTATCATGAAATCAGGAACCTAGAGAGTTATAAAAATCCATAATAACTGTTGAAATATATAAAAAACATTTATAATGTATTTAAAAATATTCATTGAAAAATCAATTTTATATTTTTTCCTTTCTATATCATTATATTTTGAAAAGGAAATTACACCTATAAATTGAAAAGGTATTCAATGAGAAACTATTTATCCTTATAAATTAAGCATCATAAATAATAAAATACACATTTTATGTAAAATCATTTCATTCAATGATCATTAAGAAATCAATTTTCCAATTCAATTGTTGAAATTCTTAAATTACCCATTTTGAAAATGAAAAGAAGATTCATTTAATCCTTTTGTAAATAATGACTAATATATTAGTTAAATAAAATAATATTTAATTTTAATGTACATATTAACATCTATAAATTAATTTTTATGGACTAGGATATCATGTTGAATGAAATAAGACAAAAAAAGATAGTTAACATTTTGTTTAATTAAAAATATTATTTAGTTCAATTTGACTACAAAATTATTGGGAAATTGAATGAATAATTAAATAATCATGAAATAATCACAGGAAAATAAAATATATTTGATTTATAGAATAAATAAAATAAAATACCACTATTAGAAATTGAAATATAAACAATCGTGAAAAAAAGTGATGTTGTAACAAAAACAATTACATCAGTATTCTACTCTGATGAACCAACTAAAACCATTTTTATAATAAATTTAAATAAATTATATAATATTTTTTCTATTTAAATTTATTTATATCATTCATGTATAAATTATTTATGTTTAAATTTATAATTAATCTCCCTATTTCAGTGTGATCTATAATTTTTCCATTGATGTTTTTTTATATATCAGCTCATTCCACATTGATATTGGTTTCAAAAATCTTAATAATGTCATAAATATTACATTATTATCATAAAAACATTTATATTCAACCATGTAACATTTTAATGAAAAATGAAATACACTGCTTCATGTTGGATATAGTGTAACTATTCTCATAAGAAGTGTTTTCGTTGTTCAACGGATAGAATAAAAGGAAGAAGAAGAATAAATAATCATTTTAGTATAAAAATATTTTTTATATATCATATATACTAATTAATTATATATTTATAACCAACCTTTTGATGCTGTTAAAAATATTTAATACATCATTTTAGGGTTGTGATAGTCTGTACATAATCACGATTATTGTTTTTATTTTTTATTATATGGGAAGATTGCGGATAATGATTATTTCGTGATCCAAATAACATTCATAACAAACTATACCAAAATAGTTCCCCTATAAGGATGAAAATGGGATATGGGTGATTGCGACATCATAATTCCCACCCCATGTATGCCTTGGGTTGGAAATTATCACTATGGGAATAACCAGTGTACAAGTTTGAGGCATTACCCACTAAGAAAACATAAAAAACAAAGAGATAATGTATGACCAAATATAAAAAAAATTATAAAATAGGTAATTAAACCATGATTGAACATGTAATATCCTGTATTACTAAAAACTGAATGAAATGATATATGTACCGAAGATTTATACATGGAAAGGAACAAAAAAACTTAACACCTCTTATAAAACCGCATGTTAGTAATATCAAGTCAAATATCCAAACTAATACTGATGTCTTGAAAATAATTTATATATACATGGGTTTATAATGAGGGTATACTATATATGATCCTCCCTATATCATATATATCAAAATATTAGGAAAGGATGAAAATGAAAAAATAACAGTAGAAAAACTAATTCACCATATAAAAAGGTTCTCTGATTTCCCAACCACACCATCAAGAACTATAACTATGTATCAAATTCAATTGACTGTATAATATAATAATGAATCAACTTGGGAACCCCCGTATTGATTCTCTACTATTTTCATACTCTTCCCCAACGACCCATATCCTAAGTAGTATCTCCCCAAATAATCTATAAGAACTCAGATCATCATTTTTGGTATGGATCTTTATTTCTAGAATTTTTTCGGAAAAATAAAGAATTGAAAAAATTTCTATGTAAACACCTTGTAATCTTGAGTACATGTCATCTACCAAATTTCAGCATATAACTATGTACATTCTCTATAACTGCTAAGTACATGGCCATGTGGACCACCTAATGTGGGGGTTGTTTGAGGCATGTACTTGATATTTACATTAAATGAAGATGTCGTATACTTTTTCTTTTTATTTGGTTAATTGGACTGGGGACGTATCTCATCTCAATAACTCCTCAATTATTTTTGTCTCTTATTCAGGAGAGCAACGTACTACCGATTTTGTTCGAGCTCCTCCAATTCCTCTGTCCATGCTCTGGAGGAGGCGTCGCTGAGTGTGTTGGATCCCCAATAGTGAGTTATCACTTTCCCTAGAGAATCTATTCTTGATATATCCTCTCACTTGAGTTATCATTGGTTGAAAATTTTGACCATTTTTTAGATCTATGAAAATCTAGGCCGATTCAAGGGTCGACGCTCAAGAGTGTTCAAAGAACTATATCATGGTAGGTGGTTTGTTTTCTTTTGGAGTTTATCTTTGAGTAATATATTCTGTAGTGTGGATTACCCATGATTTAGGTATTTCGTGTTAAATAATTTAACCATATTATAATCTTCCATAGATTTATTGATTGATTAAGTGTTCATGTTGATGTATATTATTCAAAATTTTCTGTTTTGGGGACACCATGTGGGTGTGTTTCATTGTGTGAATGTTGATGACCGTTTGGTCTAGGTTGCCTATGAGGCTGATTTTATTTCCTTACCTTGCTTGTTAGGTTTGAATTATTTCTTAATTTATTTTGGTTAAATGACTATATTATGCATTGTAACATATTAACCTTGATGTAGTGGAGATTAATTGGGGCTTCTGGATATCGTTGTGTTCTATTTTATTACACATGGCTGTCAGAAAATGGTGTAGTTAGACCATAGGGTGAATTGACATCAAGGGATTCCACATAGATTCTGTTGTATTTACGTTATGAGACCATATGGGGGTAGAGGGTGAGTGCTCCATCATAGTGTTTTTACTATATCATTACGAGACTATAGGAGGAATGTAAGTCGAGTTCTTACTCAAAGAGTCTGTAGTTATTTGTTAAAAGTCTATAGGGGGAATTAATGTTGAGTGCTTTCTTAGAGAGTCCTTGTTTTGTGGGACCAAAGGTGTTAGACTGTGTGATCGTTACAAGAGGGTCGTTACATCATTACTGAAATGATTATATTTTTAACTATAGGGGTTGGATTGTGATAACATTCCCAGAGGGTCACTTGTAAGTTTTTGATTTATTGTGAAGAGTAATCCAAGGAAAAGGAAATTATTGGACTCGATCATGTAGATTTTTAGATGGTCTTCTGAGACATCTATTTTTCAATTACACACTAGATTTAGAGATTAGGCTAGATCATGAGATTTAAATACTAAATGGTTTTAATAATTAATAGATGTAAATGAATGTAATTGGAAACTATATGATTATTTACTTTTGAGTGCATCCTTGTGTATTGCACCATTCTTCATTTTTCATGATATATATATTCACTGAAAGTTAGTGTAACATCCCAAGAAAAAAAAAATATGAAATTTTTGTTTTTATTAATATTATTCAATTGAATATTAATTTTATTTTTAAGGGGATTATATATTCAATTGCATACCAGACACGCAACAATGGGCTTCTCTGAAGTCTTATATTTCACACAATGCTAAGGCATACTGTAAAACAATAATATATTTTTATTTTAAATAGTATTTAACAACTATCTTTTGTAATGGAGGGAATGAAAAAAACTAACTATAATATGATTATATATGTTTTTTTATGTTTTTTACTTTTATCCAAAAAAAATTATTGGCTTAAAATATGAATGAATCTAATTTTATGCATAAATAGTCTAATATTATTTAAATGGTCGATTTACCACCTTTTGATCGAGAAACACATTTAAATATAGTTTTGGTCACATTTATAAGATATTTTTTATAAAATAAAATTCTTTCTGAGAATCAGGAAATCAAAATTTACATTGGGTAAATATGTGGTATTTTTTTGATAAAGTTCATTTTTAATGAAATGTGAAAAATACTAAATTTTAATTCAAAACTGCCTTTTAATATAATTTATTTATATGGATATATTATCTATTTTAATTGGTAATAATGTGTACTTAGATTATATTTTTACTATTTAATCCAATTTAGGTCATTGTAAATAATTTCACTTTGAAATTGGACATAAACATCTGTCAATATTTTGATAGTTATTATTTCTTAAAAATATGATTTTTGTTTTGACAATGGTAATTATTTTTAAATTAATTAATCCATATTCTATGTTTTTAATTGGGTAAAATAGACATCATTTTTGGATTCATAATATCAAATATATCTTAAGGTTAATTTTTGGTATTTTTCTGAAAAACATCTATTTTTGATGAATAGTGAAAGCTTGGAGTATAAGTTAAAAACTGACCTTTTCATTTAAATGAAATTTTACTACCTCATTTAATTTAATTTCAAAAATTCAATATACATGGTTGTTATTAGTATGAAAAATGTTTTTCAATAAGATGAAAATTATTTCTGGAGAATAGAAACTTTTGACTATTATTAAATGCGGTAAAAGTTTAAAAGGGTTATTAGGGTTAACAATAATATTATTATAATATAAAATTACCCTAACACTTGTACTAACATTATTGGATGAGTAATGTACTACCAAGAAATTCCTGGGGTGAATATTTTGGCCTTTTAAATCCACATGTTTATGATAATGATATTAATAATTTTTTATTTAATGTAAATATAAATATATGAAAAACATGTATTGTTTTGGAAAAATAATTTTAATGTGTGATGATATAAATGATATATTTTATTCTAAATATTAATTATAAATATAAAAATATTTTTTACATCATGGTGTTTTATTTATAAATTTTAGACCACACTATATAAAATTATTTATGACAAAATAATGAGGCAGTGTTTACCTCATTAATGAATGATTTAAATAAATAATATTATAAAAATTTAAACAATATCCAGAACCTATCCAATTATTATTGGATGATTTTATTTCGAACAAGAGTCATTTTATATTTTACTTTACTAAGTTTTGGACTTTTAGAAACAGAAAATCATTATAAAATAATATAATATTTTCAAACATTCTTAAAGAGCCCCTCCTTCCCCTTATAAAAATCCCCCACTTATAACCCATTACTCACACCTATCATGCCACAAGTCTCATCCAAAAACATCCCAAATGAGCTCATCATACCTATATCCCACCTAGATTCCTTACCTTAGTCATATGGCACTTCAAAAAATCATTTTGGTTCAATCCCAAGAGAGTTACCACATTTAAAGGTAACATCTTCTCTAAAGTACTTTTTGTTTATTTTACTTCTCCAACCCCCTAAACTTTTTTATTATATTATTTTATAACAACCCCATTATCCTCAATATACTATGTTGTTAATATGATAAGGATTCAAACTACACACACACACACCTCCATCTAATGGGTAAAGAACATATTATTTCTGGGGACGACAAACTACTGCATCACGAAATGATGATTGGTCAATCTTCTTCTACCACGTCTTATAGTGGCCATTATGATGGAACTATATTTATATGTGATATATATTATATTTATATTGTCTATATATTTATGTATTTTTCATTTATATCATACCTTTATGAATTCCCTAATGGGTAAACATTATAATTTCATTTGAGGAAGTACAAACTATAGCCCCTTCAAATTGATATGACTTGTTCATGCCATACGTGGAATGTATAAATAATGGAGTTTATGATATTAAATATTATATTATACTAGAATAATAATA
Source organism: Viscum album (assembly GCA_963277665.1). Taxonomy (NCBI): domain Eukaryota; kingdom Viridiplantae; phylum Streptophyta; class Magnoliopsida; order Santalales; family Viscaceae; genus Viscum; species Viscum album. Next base: position 806,113,047 of record OY728148.1, read on the forward strand.
TACCTATTTATAATTATGTTTTCATTCCATTAAATATCAAATAGAATTAAAAGTAGCCTTCATCAGTACGTACAAGTTACTGTCTCTAGGAACAATGTATTTCATTACTTATATCCAAATGTTTTGTAATATTATAAATAAATACATATAAGGGATATATATAATATATATTATATCTAAATTATGAATATTAATTAGGATATAATAGAATTTTGACCACATGATCAACTTGTAATAATAAGAAGTTCATTTGTGAGTCAAGTACCAAATATCAACAAAACGACCATTATTAAATTAAATGACTGCATAATGTTTATAAAATGAAAATAAGTGATATTAAAGGAATAATAAACATCAAAAATGTTCTTAAAAAGTATAATTTAACATTTTTTATTATCTAGGAGATTAATTAATGAACTGGTCAAGTCAGTCATGGGGTAAGGGGTTTCTTATCTCACTTTTAATTCCATGAGATGTCTATTGTTCCCCATATATTTATTGCATGTGGCATATTTTGTAATGACATTTTATATATATTATCACTATTCCCTTTATATTCATGGTATTATATTATTAATTTTCAGTTTATTAACTTTTGGTCATATGACACGATTGATTACAACATCATAAAGTGTTTTTGTCTCACTTTTTATTCCTGTGAGATTCATGCTATATTTTAAACTATTTTATTTTGTGTGTTGTGTGTACTACCCATTATCGAATTCATTGTGTAATGTAATTTACATTTTGGTTACTTACATATTCTTGGTATGATCCTTTCTTCATGGGGTGTATGTTTCATATGTTACAAAATTGGTAATGGAACCATTCACCGTACTCTTTTAATCAAAGACTTCTTTTATGTCATGTCTATTAATTTCCTTTTTCTTTTGATGGGATATGTTCTTATATATTCTTATTTCTATAAAATTTATGCCCATGTTATGAGAGACACTATTCTCTCTCATCAACTCATTTTTTTAAATTTAAAGCAATGTCATTTGGCAAACAAATTTCTATATGAGAACATCATAGAAAAATTTCAATTATTTTGGTGAAAATTATTCTTCATGATTATATTATACTATGAATATTTTCTAATGACCCATGTTTTTTTCAAATTCATATCCACTTATATTTGATTTATTCCTTTTTGTCACACATAATTATGTCATTTATTTGTCCTTAATCTAAGGATATGATATTTTTAAGAGACATTTACTCAATTTACATTCCATTAATACTTATTTATTGTCATACACCAATTAACTTTTATACAGTGTATATAAGTCCCTATGACATATGATATCATGAATATAATTATTCTCATCATATTATATTATATTATTAAATTTTAGTCTTCAATTATTTGTATTCAAGCACATCTCATTTGGTTAAGAACTCCTTAACTAAAATATTGTTTTAATGATTTATTATTCTAAATATTTTTGATTAATGTCCATGTTTTGAAATCATTTTTATGGATTTATTTATATGTACATTATTGTTTTTAAATGTTAATTATTTTAAATGTTTCAAATTGGTATGGGAATCCTTGATTCAAAAATCCCATTATTTAATGTTTTAAATGGTTTTGAGAATTGATTGATAAAGCATTTTTTATTTCTAAATTTTGATATGATATATAGTTATTAGAATATTGAAATGCTATCATTATTTTTTGGTTGTGTTATGTGATAGGGTTATTTTATGGTTATTGGGAATTGTTTACATTTATGGGTGGTTCTATGATAATCCTAATGAGGGTGATTCTGAGATACTCATCCAATTAATTATGTAACGTGAAGGAGGTAAACGTTAATGTTTCTCATAAGATAGTTAGGGAATATAATGTGATGGGTATTCCGATCATTACTCCCTACATAACTGTGAAAGCTAAATTGTATGTATGTTTTGTATACTATAAGTTACCTTTATGATTTACGATTTTTGGGTGTTATTCATAAATATTTTTGATTTCATAAGAAATGATATTATTGAAAAGAATCATTTCATTGATTTGTATTTATTAACGAGATAATGTTCTATTTCCTTATTTTAATACCCTTTCTTTTATTTTTAGGCTCATAATAAGTTTTGAAATTGTTTTTATAGGACTTAAAGGCGACATGGGAAAAGGATGGGATCAAGGAGCGTCAGGATGTCTAAAACATAAAACACTTCAAATTTCTTATTTTAGGAGTTTCTATTTTATGAAAAAATGGAAACTCACCAGAAGTATCTAATTCATAATTTTTGAGATGTAATAGTTTTTGAATAATTCTCTAAACCTCTAAACCTGAAAAGATCATCAATGTGAATTATTCACTTAATTCATGTTTACGAAATTTTTAAGGTTAGGTCCTTATAGTTGGTATCATTTGTTGGTGTAGATAACTTTTGAGGCTAGGATGTTATTTAAGAATAATTGGAATAAACATAATGATTATCATTTTAGAAAAACTCATATTAATTTTAGATGTGATAAATGGTTATTAAATTTTGGGGTTAAAAATGAAAGGTACTAGATAACCTTTAAGGATAAGATAAGTCATGGTTATTTTTGAGGAATTTGTCTCAATTTTTTTGGAATGTTTTGAAATTGTATTTTTTTTTGAAAAAGGACAACACACAGAATGTGTGACTACCTGTCATGTTGGTAACCGCTTCGTTAATCAAACCCATAACCAAAGTGATATTGTGATTTATCACCTAACATTGGACAATGTGAATTCCTTGGTAAGCATGAATAATTATTTTTTGTTAAATGATTTTAAGACCCAACTATATGTTTATTTTGAATATTAGGTTTTATTAAATGGACATCCTTTGTGAATGAAAATGATTTGGTCATTAAGTGTTAATGGTTATTTTGGAAGACATTCTCTCTTTTGAGAACAATATATTCTTAAGGAAAATAAAAATACTACGAGATTTAATTTTTGAGTAGTAGTTGAAATATTATATTAGAAGAATCTATGTTTTTATTGTGAACATAAGGTGATTTGGGATATTCATGGAAATGATGAACATATCATATAGAATATGTTATTATTTTAATTACACTTCAATATGATACTTTAAGATTAGTCAATGTTTTTTGAGATAAAAGTAATGATTTCATGTGGACGAATATGTGATTAAATCCTTCTATGTTTTTTGTTTCAATATAAATTTTGATTATTTTGAATAATTTTATAAAAAAATTTATATTGAATGGTGTTTCTTGAACATTGGGTACTTTTGGTTGACTTGTGGAGATTAAGAGTTGTGTTTCTTTTTATAAAAGATTATCCATTTTAGGATTATCTGATCTCATATAAAACAATTTTTATTTTGGTTAATGTATAAAGATATGGGAAAGATATTGTTCATATTTTATGGATCATGTTATTCTCTAGAAGGTGATTCTATCACTTGTTATCTTTCCAAGTCATCTTGAACACTCATCGTTTGGAGAAAAGATGAGTTTGTCGTAGAAATTTTATAAATAATGAAATTATACATGTCAAGTAAGTATGTTTCCTCATTTTCATATACAATATCATAAATAAATTCACCAACAATATAAAAATAATCTTATAACCAAAACGTTTTCTATTTACTTTGCCTACTGGGATACCAATGATTGTTTAACCCATCACAAATTTGTGGTTTTCTTCATGTTAACATTCTCTTAATCATGTTTTCTATCACTCTACATCAGAACATGACACTTAGTTTGTCATCAATATCCATGTTTTCATGGAATCAAAGTGTGGGTTATCTCAGATGACCTTGGTTATTATCTTTCTATTTATTAACGTCACAGTCTTATTTAATCTTTTTCTGATGTGGATCATTCAACGATGTTTCCATGCCCAATTTTAAAACTGTGTGGATGCAATTTCCAAAATGGGGGAAAGATGTAATATATCATAAAAATAATGAATTTTAAATTTTTATATTTATTAATATTTTTGAAATAAATATTAATTTTATTTTAAAGGGGTGCTAAATTAAATATTATACCTGACACACAATAATGGGTTTTTTTGAATTCTTATGTTGCACACAATGCTGAGTCATATTAGAAAATAATTATATATTATTATTTTAAATTTCAGTTTACACCTAGTTGTGGTAATTACATGAATGAACAGAAAAAAATAAAATATTATTATATATTTTTGTAAAATGATTTTACATTTTTCCAATAAATGTTAGAGGCTTAAAATGTGAATGAATATAATTTTAAACATAAATACTGTTATATTCTCTAAAATGTCGATTTACCACCTTTTGATGGCAAACCATCTTAAATCTAGTTTTGGTTACTTTTATAAATACTATTTTAAAAATTAAAATTCATATATAGAATCAGTACATCAATATTTAAAATGGTAAATTTTTTGATATTTTTCTGCTAATGTTCATTTTTAATGAATAATGAAAAATACTGCATTTTAATTCAAAACCACATTTAAATATAATTTTTTTATATGGTTATGTTTTCATATTAATTGGGTTTAAAGTGTAATTATATTATGTTTTTACCATTTAATACAATTGTGGTTGTTGGAAAATATATAAATTTGAAATTGGACATAAACAAGTGTCAATCTTTTAATAGTTTTTATTTCGTAAAAATATGATTTTTTTACAATGAAAAAATTATTTTAAATTAATTAATCCAACTTATGTGTTTTGAATTTGATAAAATAGACATCATTTTTGAATAGATAATGTCAAATATACTTTGGATGAATTTTTTTATTTTTCTGAAAAACATCAATTTTTTATGAATAGTAAAAACTGAGTAGTAGTTAAAAAAAGGACATTTTCATTTAAATTAAATTTTACTCCCTCTATGAATTTAATTTTGAAAATACGACATATATGTTTGTTATCAGTATTTATAATTTGGTTCCTTAAGATGAAAATAACTTTTGGTTAATAGAAACATCTGACATTTATTTACAGTGATTAAAGGTAAATACGGTAATTCAGGGTCAAAATAATATTATAATAATATAAAATTACATTATCACTTGTCCAAACCTTATTGAATGTTCAATGGCCAACCAAGAAAATACTTGGGTGAGACGTTTAGCCTTTTATAGCCACTTTTGTATGATAATGATATTAATAACTTTTTATTTAATGTAAAAATAAAAATATCATAAACATGTATTGTTTGGATTAACCAATTCTAATGTGGGGTAATATAATTCATGTATTTGAATATATATTTTAATTATAGCTATAATAATATTTCTTACATCATGGTATTTTATTTAAAATTTATAGGCATCAAATAAATAATATTATTTATGACACATTAATGATGCAGTGATTTACTCATTAATAAATGATTTAAATAAATAAGTTTATAAATATTAATAAAATATCAAAAAAATGTGCAATATTAATTGGATGATTTTATTTCGAACAAAAGTAACCATATATTCAACTTTAATACCTTTTGTACCTTTATAATCCTAGAATAATTATTTAATAAAATAATATTTATAAACATTCTTAATGAGACCCTCCTCCCCCATATGAAAAGCCCTCATCTCTAAACCATTACTCACACCTCTCATGCCCCATGGCTCAAAAACCCTCTGCCCAAATATTCTCTCATTATCCCTCTCTTACTCCTAAAATCCTTAGTTAGGTATAATGCCCTTCATGAAATCCTTTTGGTTCATTCCAAATGGAGTTACGTGATTTAAAGGTAACACCTTCTCTTAAGTTCCTTTCTGTTATTTTTACTTCTCCAAACCCCTAAAATCTCTTGATGACATTATTTTATAACAAAAATTTTATCCTAAATGTACTATTTTGTTGTTATTATAAGCATTTGGTCTACACTTACACATTCCTCCATCAATGGGTAAAGAACATACTGTTTCAGTGGATGACGAACAAATGCCTCACGAAATGATGATTGTTCTATCTTCTCCTACGACCTCTTATGGTGGATATTATGATGGAACTATATTTATATGTTATATATATTATATTTATACTGTTTATATACTTCTGTATTCTTCATTTATTTCATACCTTTTGGGTTTCAATAATTGATAAACATGATAATTTCATTTGAGGAAGTGCGGACTACCATCCCCTAAAATTAATATGACTCATTCATGCCATACGTCGAACATATAAAGGATGGAGTTAATTAAATAATATATTATTTTATATTGTAATTGTAATATACCTATTTATAATTATTTTTTCATTCAATTGAAAATAAAATTGAAATGAAAGTAGTGTTCATGCGTACGTATGACTTACTGTCATTAAGAACGATGCATTTCATTTCTTATCTACAGATGTAATGTAATATTATATATACATACATATACATGATATATATTATATAATTTATATTTAAAAAATGAATGTAATTCTTGGGATAATTGAACATTGGCCACATGAACAACTTCTAATTATATGAAGATTATTTTTGACTCAAGAACCAAATATCGACAAAACAACCATTATTAACTAAAGAGATTTCATAATGTATAAACATGGAAATAAGTGATATAAATAGAATAATAAACATTAAAATGTTTATTAAGAATTTTGAAATTAACTTTAGTTTATTATTCTAGATATTAAAGAAGAAACCAGTCATGTCATATCCATGGTAAGGGGTTTCTAATCTCACTTTTAATTCCGTTATGTTTCTATTATTCTCCACATATTAATTGCATGTGGTGTATTTTGTACTTCAATTTGATATATATTATCATGATTATCTTTATATCCATGGTATTCTAGTGATTTATTTTTTGGTTATTATCCATTGGCCATACGACTCGATTGCTTACAATGTGGTAAAGGGTTTTCATATAACTTTTTATTCCCATGAGATTCATGCTATATTTTCCACTATTTACTAATATGTGGTGTATGTACTAACCATTTTGGTATTCATTGTGTAATATAATTTTCCTTATGGATATTTACATATTCATTGTATGATCCATTCCTCATGGGGTGTATGCTTCGTATGTTACCAAATAGGTAAGGGAACCATTCACCACACACATTTTGTGAAGGACTAATTTTAGGTCTTGTCTTTTAATTTTATTTTTCTTTTATTGGGATATCATCTTATATATCCTTATTGTTTTACATTATATGAAAATGTGATGAGGTACCTTTTTCTCTCTCATCAACTCATTTTAAAAATTTTAATGTGATGCAATTAGGCGGTCGAATTTCTGTAAGAGAACTACTTAACCCATTTTTGATTCTTTGGGTTAAACTTATAATTCATGATTATGTTGTGATATGAATAAATTTTAATTTCCTGTGATTGTTTTAAACATAATATCTACATATATTGGGTGTATTATTATTTTTGACACATAACTAGGTAAATGATTTATCTTTAATCAAAGCATACGATCTTTGTAGGGGACTTTGTTTCAATTTACATTCAATTGAGACATATTTTTTTAGACACCAAGTCACTTTTATATAGTTTATATACATCCCTTTGACATATTATATCATGTATAGAGTTTTTGTCATGATATAATAATGTTTTATTAAATGGTATTCCTCGATTATTTGTATTCAGGCATATCTCATTTGGTAAAGAACTCCTTAACATAAATATTGTTTTAATGTTTTATCATTCTAAATATTTTAAAAGATTTGTTTATATGGACACTAATTTTTTAAAATTTTAGTTCCATTAAAAGCTATAAAGTGGTATATGACAGTTTGATTAAAACATCTCTTTATTATATGTTTTAAATGGTTTTAAAAAGAATTGATAAAGCATTGTTTATTTCAATATCATGATATGATATATATTTTTTGGAATGTTGAAATTTTATCTTTCCATTATTCTTGTGTCATGTGATATTATTATGTTATGGTTATTAGAAATTGTTAACATATACGTTTCTTCTATGATAAACCTATGGTGGATGAGACAGAGATAACTCTCCAATGAATTGGGTATTGTGATAGAGATAATCATTAATGTTTCTCATCAAAGATTTAGGGAATATACAGGGATGGGTATTCACAATTTCACTCCCTATGTAGCTATGAAAGATACAATGTTACTATGATTTTTAATCCATAAGTTACCATTATGATTTATGATTTATTCGTGTTATTCATAAATCATATTTATTTCATAAAGAATTTTATGATTGAAAGGAATGGTTTCATTGATATGTATTTATTGATAACATGATGTTTTCTTTCATTATTTTATAACCATTACATAGATTTTTATTCTTATCCCATGTTTTGAAATGTTTCTCACACGACTTAAAGACGAATAGGGTCATGGATGGGATTATGGAAAGTAATTAATTCTAAAACATGATACTAGAAATGTTTCTTTTTTATAGTTTTTTATGAGAAAATGTAAACTGAGAAGAAGTGTCTACTTCGTAATTTTCAAGATGTAATAGTTATGGCCAAATTCTGTAAAGCTTTAATCCTTAAATGATCCTCAATGTGATTTATTTACTTAATTCAAGAATATGAAAATTTTAAGGTAGGGTCTATTCATGATGTATAAGAGATAAGTTTAGATAAATTTAAAGGTAAGGGTTTTATTTAAACATAAATTAAATAACCATAATGTTTAGCACATTAGAAGGGGTCACAATTATTTTAGATTTCATAAATGGTTATTACTTTAGGGGGTGCAAAATGAAAGGTACTAGATAAACGTTGAAGGAAAAATATGTCATGGTTTTTTTTTAAAAAATTTGTATCATTTTATTATTTAATGTCATGAAATTGTATAGTTTGTGAAAAAGGACAACGCACAGACTATGTGACAGCCCATCACTTTGGAAAAAGATGCGCGAAACGAACACAGAACCAAAGTGAAATTGGGATTTATCACCAACCACTGGACTACAAAAAGTACATATTTATCATGGCTAATTATTTTTAATTAAATGATTTTATGGATCAAAAATATTTTTATTTGGGATTTTATGTTTTATCAAATGGACATCCATAGTATAGGAAAATGATTTGGTGAATATCTGATGAAGGTTATTTTGGAAGAAATTATCTATTTTGAGAACACTATATGGTTACAGAAAATAGAATACTATAAGATTTAATTTGTGGAGTAAAGGTTAAAATATTATATAGGAAGAAGCTTTGTTTTTATTGTAAACATAAGGTGATTTGAATTATTTATGGAAATGATTAACCTACCATAGAGAATATGTGAATAGGTTAATTACACTTTAGAATGATATTTTAAGAGATGTCAATGTTTTTGGAGATAAATGATATGATTTACTGTGGAAGACTATGTGATTAAATATTTCTGATTTTTGGGGTTGAATGTTAGATTGAATTATTTTGAATAATTATAAAGAAAATTGTATTTTGATTGGTCTTTCTAGAACTTTGGGTACTTTTTGATCAATTTTGGAGATTAATAGTAGTGTATATTTTAATAGAGGATTAACCATTTGGGGATTATATAATCACATACTAACCAATTTTGGTTTTGGTTAATGAATAATGATAGGGAAAATATATGGTTTCTATTTTGTGGATCATGTTATTATCCAGAATTTGATTCTAGAAATTTTTATCTAACCAATTTATCTTGAATACTCATTTTTTGGAGAAAAATGAGTTTGTTGAATAAATTTTGTAAATAATGAATGTATACATGTCAAGTAGGTATGTTTCCTTAGGTTCTTATTCAATTATAGAAATAAATTCTTCACTATTAATAAAATTGACTATAAACAAAAACATTGTCCTAAAACATTTCATACTGGGGAACAAATGACTGTTAAACACATCAAAAATTTGGGGTTTTCTTCTAGTTTACATTCTCCTAATCATATTTTTTTGTCAATTTACATCAAATCAAAACACTTAGTTTCCCATCCATATCCATTTTTTCATGGAATCGATGTATTTTTTATCTTGGGTTACCTTTTTACTTATCATTCTATATTTTAGAGATATAACTTTATTTAATTATTTTTGGTTCAGGGGCTTTCAATGAAGTTTCAAAGACAAATTTTAAAATTGCAAGGATGATATTTCCAAAAGGGGGAAGGATGAAACATCTCATGAAAATAAATAATATCATAATTTCATATTTATTAATATTTTCTAATTAAAGATTAATTTTATTTTAAATGGGATGTTATATTCAATGGAATACAAGACATGCAACAAAGGGTTTCTCTAAAGTCTTATATTTCACACAATGCTAAGTTATACTGAAAAATAGAAATATATTATTATTTTAAATAGTAGTTAACGCCTAGCTATTGAAATTGAATGAATGAGTATAACTAACTAAAATATGATAATATATTTTAGTTAAATGTTTTTAAATTTATCCAATAAAAGTTAGAGGCATAAAATGTGAATGAATCTAACTTTAAGCACAAATACTCTAATATTTTATAAACGGTCGATTTAGCACCTTTTGATGGAGAACCATCATTAAGTTTAGTTTTGGTCACTTCTATATGTTATGTTCAAAAAAAATAAAATTCTTCTTATAGAATTGGGACATCAAAATTTACTTTGGGAAAATTTTTGCTATTTTTTCTGATAAACTTCATTTTTTTAATGAATAGAATAAAATACTACATTTTCATTCAATATTTCCTTTTAATATAATTTATTTTTATGGTGGGATTAAATTTTTAATAGTATTTTTAGATTAATTAGTCTATATATTTTTCATTTAATCCTATTTTCGACATTCGAAGTAATTTCACATTGAAATTAGACAAAAGCAAGTGTCAATCTTTTGATAATAATTATTTCTTAAAAACAAGCCTTTGTGTTTACAACAAAAATTAATTTTAAATTAATTAATAAAACTTATATGTTTTGAATTTGGTAAAATAGAAATCATTTTTTAATTCTGAATATCAAATATATCTTAGACTTAATTTTTGGTATTTTTCTAAAAAACGTCAAGTTTTGATGAATAGTGAAAACATTGAGTAGTAGTTTAAAACTGGATTTTCCATTTAAATAAATTTTTATGGCCTCTGTGAATTGAATTTAAAAAATATAAATTTCATTTTTTTTGTGAGAAAGTAAATTTTTGTTCAATAAGATGAACTTTTCAATTTTATTTACTACAGTTAAAAGGTAATATTGTAATTCATGGTAAAAATAAATTATAATAGTATAAAATTACCTTACACCGTGTCCTATACTTATTGTATGAGTAATGGCTGACCAAGACAATCCATGTATGAGACTTTTGGCCTTGGAATGCCACTTCGATATGAAAATGATATTAATAATTTTTTATTTAATATGAAAATAAAAATATCATAAACATGTATTGTTTTTCTAAAACAATTTTAATGTGGGGGTATATAATAGATATATTTCACAATTAATATTCATTATAAAGATAAAATTATTTCAAATATCATGTATCTTTTTAATTTTTAGATATTAAATAAATAAAATTATTTATGACAGAATTATGATATAGTGTTTTCCCCATTAAAAAATGATTTAAATACATAAGAATATAAAAATAAAATCAATATATAAAACTTCCCAATTATTATTGGGTGATTTTATTTTAAACTAGAGTCATCTTATCATTTTCATTAATATGTTTTTGACCATTAGGAACCAAAAATAATTATATAATAAAATAATATTTTCAATCATTCTTAAAGAGTCCCTCCTCCTCCTTATTAAAAACCCTCACCTCTACGCCATTACTAGCACCTCTAATGCCTCTTGTATCATATACTAAATGAAAAAATAATCTCTCAAGATCTATCTTTTCTCCCTATAAGCCTTACCTTAGGCATAAGGAACTTCATAAAATCCTTTTGGTTCAATCCAAAGGGAGTTACCCGATTTAAAGGTAATGTCTTCTCTTTAATTATTTTCTTTTATTTTAACTTATCCAAAACCCTAAATTTTTTTATTACATCATTTTATAACAACACCAGTATCCTCAATATACTAGGTTGTTTTTATGTTAAGGATTAAAACTACACTTACACTCACTTTCCATCTAATGGGGAAAGAATATACTGTTTTTATGGACGGCTGACTACTGCCTCAAGAAACGATGATTGTATAGTCTTCTGCTCCCACCAATTGTGGTGGAAATTATGATGGAACTATATTTATATGTGATATAAACTATATTTTTACTTTCTAAATATTTTTATATTATTCATTTATAGAATTTCATTTAATTTCCATAATGGGTAAATGTGATAATTTCATTTGAGAAAGTGCGGACTACCGCCCCCTCAATGTGATATGGCTCATTCTTTCCATACATGTAAAGTGTAAAGGATAGAGTTTATGAAATAATATATGATATTATATTGGAATTATAATATACCTATTTATCATTTTGTTTTAATTCTATTAAATAATAAATAGAAATGAAGGTAGCATTCATGTGTACATATGGCTTACCGTCTCAAAGACCAATGCATTTAATTTCTTTTCAACAAATGTATGTAATATTATAAATAATTACATATAATGGATATATATTATATATATTATATCTAAATCAAGAATATAATTTTGGAGATAATTTTCTTTTTACCACATGAACAACTTGTAATTTTAAGAATATCATTTTTGACTCATGTTCCAAATATCGGCAATACAACCATTACTAACATAAATGATTGCATAATGTTTATAAAATAGATACAATAGATATAAATTTAATAATAAACATTAAAAAGGATCATAATAATATATAATTTATCTTTAATTTATTATTCATGAGATTATTGAATGAACGGGTCTTGTCGGACCCGATGTAAGGGGTTTCATATCTCACTTTTAATTCCTTGAGATTTCCATTGTTCTCCACATATTAATTGCATGTGGTGTATTCTGTAATTACATTTGATATATAATATCATGATTATATTTATATTCATGGTATTATGTAATTTATTTGGTGGTTATTAACATTTGGTTTTATGACTCGATTGATTATAATGTTGGAAGGGGTTTTCATCTCACTTTTTATTTCTGTGAGATTCATGCTATATTTCACACTATTTCCATTTGTGTAGTGTATGCACTGCCCATGATTTTATTATTTTTGTAATCTAATTTCACCATATGGTTATTTACAAATTCATTGAATGATCCTTCCTTCATGGGGCGTATGTTTCGTAATTTACCAAATCGGTAAGGGAACCATTCATCGTACTCTTGTAGTCAAATCCTTCTTTTATGTCATGTCATTTAATTTTCTTTTCCTTATATTGAGATATGTTATTCTATATACTTAATGATATATATTTTTTGTCCATGAAATGAGATACAATTTTCTCTCTCATCAATTCATTTTATGAATATTAATGTGATTTTGTTTGGCTGGTGAATTTATGTAAGATAACTTCTTAACACAATTTCAATTCATTGGATTAAACATATAATTCTTGATTTGGTTGTGCTATGAATATGTGTGAATGAATACTAACTTTTTTACACTTCATATCAACTTATTTTGGGTGTGTTCTTATTTTTTAGACATAATTATGTGATAGATTTATCATTAATCTAGGGATACGATCTTTGTATGTACTTTGTATAAATTTACATTCCATTGAGAATTATTTGTTTTTATACACCAAATCACTTTTATATAGTTTATATACTACCATTTTATATATTATATCATGAATTTACTTATTATCATGATATTATAATGTTTAATTTAATGTTATTCCTCAATTATTTTTCTTCAATCATATCTGGTTTGGTTAAGAACTCCATAACTAAAATATTGTTTTAATGATTTATTCTTCTAAATATTTCTCATTAATGTCCGTTTATTAGAAATATTTTTATGTATTTATTTTTATGGACACAAATTTTTCAAAATGTTAACTCTTTTTAAATTTTAAAATTGGTATAGGAAAAATTTATTCAAAAATCTGTTTATTAATTGTATTGTACAGTTTTGAAATTGATAGATAAAGAATAATTTATTTCAATATCTTGATATGGTATATAGTAATTGGAATATAGAAATTTTATCATTCTTAATTCTTCTGTTATGATTATGTTATGGTTATTGGGAATTGTTTACCTATACGGGTGGTTCTTTGATAAGCCTAGGGAAGGGGAGTCTAAGATATCTATCTAATTAATTGGGTAACATGATGGAGGAAAACATTATTTTTTTCATAAGAGATTTAGGGAATATTCTGTGATCGGGATTCCAAACATAAATCCCTACACTGTTTCAAAATCTATAATGTAAGTATGTTATTTATTCCATAAGTTGCCTTTATTATTTATGATTTCACTGTGTTAATCATATATATTATTCATTTCCTAAGGAATTTTACGATTGAAAGGTGTTGTTTCATTGATTTGTATTTATTGGTGAGATAATGTCGCCTTTCCTTATTTTATAACACTTAATGGGCTTTTTATTCTCATCCCATGTTTGGAAATGTTTTTCTTAGGACATAAAATGTATATGGTCAAGGATGGGATCAATGAAAAGTCATGTTGTATAAAAATGGAACTAGACAAGTTTCTTTATTAAGTGAATTAATTTTATGAATTAAATAGAGAGTGAGTAGATATGTCTATATTGTAATTTTTGTGATGTAATTGTTATGGACTAATTATCTAAATCACTAAACCTGAAATGATCCCCATTGTGAATTATTCACTTAATTCATGATTATGAAATATTGAATGTCGGCCCCTTATAGTAGCTATCAGAGGTTGGTTTAGATAACATTAGAGGATATGATGTTATTTATGTATAAGTGACATAAACACAATTTGTATAATATTGAAATGATTCATAGTTATTTTTAAGGTGATAAATGTTTATTACATTTTTGGGTGCAAAATAAAAGTTACTAGATAACATTTGAGGATAAAATATGGTATGGTTATTTTTGAGGAATTTGTCAAAAAAAATTGGAAGGTTATGAAATTGTACCATTCTAGAAAAAATACATCACACATACTATGGGACAACCCATAACATTGGAAAATGCTGTATGATTCGAACCAAAAACCAAATTGCGATTGGGATTTATCACCTACCACTGGACTACGTGAAGTCCCTGGTTAGTATGACTATTTATTTTCAGTTAAATGCTTTTACGGATCAAGAATAAATTTATCTGGGATATTATTTTTTATGAAAAGGAAATCATTAGTATAATTAATATGATTTTGTGATTGTGTGATAAAGGTTATTTTGGAATACATTATCTCTTTTGGGAACACAATATGCGTAAATAATATAGAATACTAAGGGATTCAATATGTGGAGTATT
Source organism: Viscum album (assembly GCA_963277665.1). Taxonomy (NCBI): domain Eukaryota; kingdom Viridiplantae; phylum Streptophyta; class Magnoliopsida; order Santalales; family Viscaceae; genus Viscum; species Viscum album. Next base: position 806,128,352 of record OY728148.1, read on the forward strand.
GGTTGAAATATTATATTAAAATAATATATATTTTTATTGTGGACATAAATTAATTTGAGGTATTTATGGAAATGATTAACCTATCATAGATAATATCAGGTTAGGTTAATTACACTTCAGTATGAGACATTAAGATTAGTCGATGGTTTTGGACATAAATGTTAAGACTTAATGTAGAATACTATGAGATTATATCATTATGAGTTTTGGGATTCAATCTTATTTTGTATTATTTTGAATAAATTTAAGGAAAATGGAATATTGAATGGTCTTTCATGACTACTTTTTACTTTTTGTTGAATTTTTGAGATTGAAGTAGTGTTACTTTTTATAAAGGTTTATCCGTTTTGGGATTTTCTAATCTCTTACTAACCAATTTTGGTTTTAATTAATGTATAATGATATGGTAAATATATGGTTCATATTTTTTATTATTTTATTCTACATATGTTAATGGTAACACTATTTATCTAACTAAGTCATCTTCAATACTCGTCGTTTGGAGAAATGATGAGTTGGTGGTAGAAATTTTGTAAATAATGAATGTATACTTATCAAGTAAGATATTTTACTTATGTTCTTATTCAATCTCATAAATAACTTCTCCAACATTAATAAAAAGAACATTCAACAAAATAATTTTCTATTTAATTTTTCTATAGGGAAACCAATCACCATTTCACCGGTCACAAATTTGTGTTTTTCTTGTTGTTAAGTTTCTACAAATCAAGTTTTCTATCACTCTACATCAAAACATGACACTTTTTTTCTCCTCCAAAACCTTGTTTTCATGGAATCTGAGTATGTTTTATCTCTAGTGACCATTATACTTATCTTTCTATCTTTAAACATCATAGTATTATTAAATATTTTTTTGATTTTGGGCATTAATGAATGTTTCCTAGCCCAATTTTAAAATTGCGAGGACAAAATTTACAAAAGGGGGGAAGGATGTATCATCCCATGAAAATAAAGAATATGACATTATCATATTTATTAATATTTTTTTTATATATAATAATTATATTTTAAAGGGAATAATATATTCAATGGCATACCTGACACGCACCAATTGGTTTGTCTGAAGACTTATGTTGCTCAAAATGCTGAGTCATACTGAAACATAATAGTATATTATTATTGAAAATGGTATTTAAAAAATATATGTTGTAATGGAGGGAAAGAAAATAACATACACAAATATTATTATATATTTTTTTCAAATGCATTTACCTTTATCCAATGAAAGTTAGAGACTCAAAATGTGAATGCATCAAATTTTAGTCATAAATACTATTATATTCATGAAAATGTCAATTTACCGTATTTTGAAGGAGGACCATCTTTAAATATAGTTTTTCTCACTTTTATATGTTATATTTTACAACATAATATTATTTTTTAGAATTTGGATATTAGAATTTACTTTGGGTAATTTTTTGTTATTTTTCTAATAAAGTTCAGTTTTAATGAACAGTGAAAAATACTACATTTTAATTCAAAACTACCATTTAATATAATTTATTTATATGGATATATTAACATCATAAATGGTTTTAAAGTTCAATTACATTTTATTTTTACAATTTAATAAAATTTTGGTCATCGAATGTAATTTCACTCAGAAATTGGACATAAAGAAGTGTTAATATTTTTATAGTTATTATTTCTTAAAAACAAACTTTTTGTTTTGACAATGGGAATTAATTTAAATTAATTAATCCAACATTTATTTTTTTAATTTCTTAAAATAGACATCATTTTCTAATTTGGAATATCAAATATATCTTAGGTGGAATTTGTGGAATTTTTCTGAAAAGCATCAATTTTGGATGAATAGTGATAACACTGAGTTGTAGTTAAAAATTGATTTTTTAATTTAAATGAATTTTTTACACCTCTGTGAATTGAAATTAAAAAGTCCAATATACACTGTTTTTATTAGTTTGTAATATGTGGTTCAATTAGATTACAATAATTTTTTATGAATAGTAACTTTTGACTTTTATTTACATCGGTTAAAGGTAAATTGAGTAATTGAAGGTAAAAATAATATTATAATAATATAAAATTACTTTAATACATGTCCTAAACATATTGGATGAGTAATGGCTGGCCAGAAAAATCCTTGGGTGACACTTTTTTCATTTGAATGCCACTTGGGTAAGATAATGATATTAATAACATTTTATTTAAAGTAAAAATAAATACATCATAAACATGTGTTGTTTTGCTAAAACAAATTTAATGTGGGGTTATATAATTGATATATTTTACTATTTTTATTAATTAGAATCCTATTAATATTTCCTAAAAAATTTCTCTATTCTTATAATTTTTAGACATCAAATAAATAAAATTATTTATGACACAATAATAATGTATCATTTACCTCATTAATGAATGATTTAAATAAATAAGATTACAAAAATTAAAACAATATAAAAAACCTATACAATTATTTTTGGATGATTTTATTTCAAACAAGAGTAATCATTTCTTTTACTTCAATATATTTTGGACCATTAGGAACCAAAAATAATTATATAATAAAATAATATTCTCAAACATTTCAAATGAGCCCCTCCCCCACCTTCCTTATAAAAATCCCTCACCTTCAACCCATTACTCATACTTCTCAAGCCCCATGGATCATCCATACATTGCCCAAATAATCTCTCAGGATCCCTCTATTCCACATAGAAGCCTAACATTAGCTATAAGGCAGTTTATGAAATCCTTTTGGTTCAATCCAAAGGGAGTTACCCGAATTAAATATAACATCTTCTCTTTTGTTTTTTTCATTTTTCTTTTACTTATCTGACCCCACTAAAATTTTATTATTCCTTTATTTTATAATAGAAAAAATTTCCCAAATATACTAGGTTGTTTTAATGATAAGTATTCTAACTACACTTACACGCACCTCTATTCTATGGGTAAATAACATACTATTTCTGTGGACACCGAACTACTGCCTCACGAAATGATGATTGTTAAATATTCTCCTACCACCTCTTATGGTGGTAATTATGATGGGACTGTATTTATATGAGATAAATAATATATTTATATTGTATATAAAATTCTTTATTTTTCATTTATAGCATACATATATAGTTTCCATAATGGGTAAACGTGATAATTTCATTTGAGGATGTGCGGACTACCACCGCCTCAAAGTGATATGACCCATTAATGCCATATGTGTAATTTTTAGAGGATAGAGTTAATTAAATAATACATGATATTATATAGGAATTATAATATACCTTTTTATCATTATGTTTTCATTCCATTAAATATGAATTAGAAATGAAAAGTAGCGTTAATGTGTATGTACATCTTACCATATTCATGAACGGTGAATTTCATTTCTAATCTACAAATGTTATGTAATATTATAAATACATATATATATATATTATATATGTGATATCTAAATCATGAATATCAATCTGGAGATAATGGGATTTTGACCACATGAACAACTTGTAATTATAAGCCGTTCATTTTTACTCTTGTACCAAATATCAAAAAAACGACCATTATTAACATAAATGATTTCATAATGTTTATAACATGGAAATAAGTGATATAAAATGATTAATATACCTGAAAAAGGTTCTTAATAAATTTTAAATTAACATTAGTTTATTATTTAGGAGATTAAAGAACGAACTGGTCAAGTTAGACACTGGGTAAGGGGTTCCTTATCTCACACTCAATTCTAGGAGATTTACATTGTTCTACACTGATTTATTACATGTGGTGTATTTTGTACTGACATTTAAAATATATTTTCATAATTATCTCTATATTCATGGTATTTTGGGATTCATTTTGTGGTTATTAAACTATTTTCATAAGACTCGATTGATTACAATGTGGTAAGGGGTTTTCATCTCACTTTTTATGCCTATGAGATTCATGCTATATATAAAACTATTTCCTTTTTGTGGGGTATGTACATCAAATGATTGTATTCATTCTGTAATATTCTTTATCTTAATATTTTTACATTTTCATTGTATGATCCATCCTTCTTGAGGTGTATGTTTCGCAGGGTACCAAATTGGTAAGGGATCCTTTCACAGTACTCTTTTAGTCAAATACTTCATTTATGTTATGTCTATTAATTTCATTTTTATAATGTTGGGATATGTTATTCTATAGCTTTATTAACAAAAAAAATTTTCCATGTGAGGAGAGACCCTTTTATCTCTCATCAACTTATTTTATTAATTTTAAAGTGATGCTGTTAGGATGTCAAATTTCTGTAAGAGAACATATTAACCCAATTTCAAATCAATTAGTTAAACTTCTACATCGTTATTGTGTTGTTCTATGAATATTTTTGAATGAAATCATATTGTTTTACACATAATATTCAATTATATAAGTTCTATTATTATTTTTCACAAATAATTATGTCATTGATTTATTATAAATCTATGAAGACAATCATTGTAAGGGACTTTGTCTCAATTTACATTCTGTTGAGACATATTTGTTCGTATACAACAATTCAATTTTATACGGTGAATATACTACCATTTGACATATTATTTCATAAATATAATTATTCTCATGATATTATAATGTTTTATTAAATTTTATTCCAAATTTATTTTTATTCTTGAACATCTCATTTGGTTAAGAACTCCTTAACTAAAATATTGTTTTAATGATTTATTCTTCTATATATTTCTCATTAATGTCCATGTTTTTGAAATATTTTTAACTATTTATTTGTATGGACACTAATGTTTTAAAAATTTTATTCCATTAAAAGACTAAATGTGGTATGGGACACTTTGATTAAAAAATCCTTATTAAATATTTTAAATGGTTTTGAAATTGGATTGATTAAACATGGTTTATTTAAATTAATTGAAATGATATATTGTGATTAGAATATGGAAGTGATATCATTGATATATTCTTGTTTTATGTGTTATTCTTATTTTATGGTTATTGGTAATTGTTTACATATGCGATTTGTACCGTGATAAACCTAGGGTAGGTGATCCTGAGATTTCTCAGTAATGCATTGGGTATTGTGACAGAGGTAAACATTAATATTTCTCCTAAGAGATTTAGGAAACATATTATGAGGGGTCTTCAAAACGTAACTCCCTATATAGCTGTGATTGTAAAATTGTACGTATGTTATGCTTGCCTATGTATCCTTTATGATTTATGGTTTCTTTGTATTATTCATAAATCATATTCATTTCATACGGAATGTTATTATTGAAAGGGATGGTTTCATTGATTTGTATTTATTTATGAGATACTATTTTCTTTCCTTATTTTATAAAACCAACAATGCCTTTAATGCACATACCATGTTTTTAATGCTTTTCACTAGTCATAAAGATAAATAGTGTCAGGGATGGGATCAAAGAAAAGTCAATCTATCCAAAACATGGATATATTCCAGTTTATTTTTAAGAGTTTTTTTATGAAAAAATTAAAATGATATGAAGTTTCTACTTATTTATGTTGGAGATGTAATAGTTATGGACTAATTCTCTAAAGATATAAACCAGAACGGATCCTCAATATGTATTATTTACTTAATTAAATATTATGAAATTCTTAAGAACATGTCCTTGTAGTTAGGCACTGACCTTTTGGTGGTTTCTTATTGGGATTCGTCTCACATCCAGTTTGGGTCTTTCTTTTGGACCCAAAAAATATTATATGGTTGTAGGTATAAATATGGAATGTAACCCTTCTTCATCAGGTACTAGATTACAGTTTGATCTAGAGAGCATGGGACCAATCAGAGCCCTGAGATGCTGTTAGAGTATACTATTTTTTATACTTGGGTTTCAGTATTATATTTCATGAATTGTGTCTTTTTTGGATGATTTACATGATACATGGGGCATGAATAATTTATCTATATATGTTGTAGTTGTTTACACTATCAGTGTTCTACTATTGTTTATGGTATTATTTCTTCCACAACTTTTTACTATTTGTTTGCAATATGTTACTCTGACAATAAGGGAACAGTTTACCCACTATCACAGCAAAGGACCTTGATACTAGTTGGAAGCCTTTGGCATTTGTAGAAATGCACTTGAGGCCAAAGGACCAACCAGGTACTGGGAAACATTGGGTGGAACTCGGATACAATTTGTTACATAATACATCATATGAATAATTGGTCTATGTATCCAGATATGAAGCTTGGGTATCAAATCCTCACATTGTCCAATATCACATAATCATTGTGTTAATACGATGTTTTGAAGAGCCACCACGTCATTTATTATGTGTATTATTCATTAGTTATTATTCCGCAATCCATCACAACCCATATGAAGTTCCCAGATCAGTGTGAATCACTGAGAGGGGGAGGGGGTGAATCAGTGATCCCTTAAAACTTTTTACTAATTGATTCTTATCAATTAAACCTCTATGGCTGGTTAAAGCCTCGATCCACTCTTCTTGTATCTCTCAACCTTTCCCAAATAATGCAGTAATGAAAAGGCACAGGACACAAGGATTTACAAGGTTCAGCACCAAAGGCCTACATCCTTGCCATGCTCTCTCAGCATGGATTCTCCCATTATAACTTGTTAGAATTACAATGGTCGATACAGCTTCCCACCGTATCTCTCCTGAGTCCCACAGGAGGGTCTTTATACTGCATCCCACAGTGTTACCAGAGTCCCACTGGCCTGCTCCAGAATCCCACTGAAGACTTCTTCTCCCTGAGTCCCACAGGGTCTTCTCCTGGCTCCTCGAGTCACACGAGTAGCTCTTCTTCACTTTAAGTTCTTCAAGTATCCTCAGCAGCCTGGGATAAAGGCTGCTGGCCTTGATCGGTACCTCTGATCACTTGTGATGATAAGGTCTTCTCGTCTAGCTCAGGCTTTATCACCTTCTTCTAAGGATGACCTGGCTTCTCTCCAGCTACTGAATACTCAGACAATTGATATCTTCAACTTCGTTCTGGTCCAGTCTCACTCCTGGTCTTGGACAACTCAAATGCACACCACTGATTTGGCTCTGTTCACGTGTGCACGTGCATGCATGCATGCATGCATGCACTTCTCCTTTCCTCTTCTTGGTGCAGTAGACCCACAAAGGGTGTAATCAATTATAGCACACACCTTCTCTGAACTTCACACACTTTATCCAATTTGTTTACACACTTAGAGAGTGTTCTACTTTAGTGTGGGTCACTCCTTCTTCTTCTTCTAATGTGTATACTCTTTTAGTGCACACACTAGGTTCGGCCACTTCTTTAATTTGCACACACAAATTCTTCACTTAGCATACACTTGTAGTGACCTTCCTCTTCTTGCACACAATAAATGCCCGTAGGGTGTTCCACTTCAATTTGCACACACAAACACACTCAAATGAGGTGTGATCTTCACTTCACCCACACAAGGCTACGGCCTTTCACTTCCTTTGCACACACAATTTGTTCTTTCTCTTTTAATCTTCAAATGTGCACAACCAACAAGGGCTATGGCCTCTTCTTGTTCTTTTTGCACACAAGGCTCAAATCCTTGGCCTTCCTCTCTTTGCACACACACAAATGTGTCTCGGCCTTGTTGTTTCTTTTGTGCACACACACACATGCCGTAGGGTGTTCTCACTTGAACCCTTTCTACAAGGAGGCGCGCAAGGTGTCTTGGTGCAAGGGGCAGCCGCACAAGGTGTGGTGGGCTTCGGTCGCGCAAGCCACAAGGGTGCAACCAGTGCAAGGCGCGCAAGGCCTCCTGCCGCGGGGCGCGCAAGTGCTGCACCCGCATGTACTTCCTCCTGCCACGCAGGTACACGGGCAGTGAGGGTGTCAACCTCGAGCGCGCAAGGAGATGCGGCTGGGGTTCTTCCTGTCGCGCAAAGGAGGCGCGCAGGGGACCTCCCTTTCTTCTTTCTCGCAAGAGGAGCGCAAAAGGAACCACTTCGGGCCTCGGGTGGCACCGGGAACAATAGCCGCGAAAAGTATTGCGCGGTGGCTTCTTTCTTCGCGAGGCAGAGCACTACGCGGATCTTCAAGTTTTCAGCAATCATTCTCTAGGGCTCGGCCTCATTTATATAGGCAGAGGAGAGGCGGTTCATCCGTGTGATAAATCTCAAAATCCAGAGATCTTCGGATCTTTAAAAATCTTCAAAATCTTTACTTTTATCCTCTGTTTTACGCGGGTTCTCATTTTTAATTTCCTCTACGTGCATGCGACTTTGAACACATGCACGGCCTTCTACTGATCCAAAACATGCACGCATAAACACCCCACGGCCTTCGGCAGCTTTGCTTCCCTCGACCTCGACTGAAATTCCTCATTTGTTGCATGCAAGTCTCTTTTTGTGCATGGATGGGTTCGGTTTGTCCAGACGAGCACGAGGGTGCCTTCGGCTCCTTCAAAGGTGGTCGGGAGCTCGAAATAGTCGTTCGGGAAGGCCTCTGGTTCAGCGGCGTCGCGGGAATGCACGGGGAGGCCTCAGCCGAGCTCGGGGAAGAGGACGACTCGCCGGCCGTTGGATCGGGCGTTTGAAATACATCGGACGGCCTGGATCTGAAGATCTCGCGCGGGATCAGATCTGCGGCTTAGATCGTCCGCGCGATCAATCGTGCGGCTGGGATTTTCTCCGCGGAAAAATTGCGCATCCCACATCGAATCCTCGCCCGGTTTTCTCGCGGCTTATTAACATGCCGCTCCCCCAGCCCCATCAATTGAATCTTCTCCCTCCACGGTGCCGCCCTGCACCGTGTTCTCCCTGCGGGCGCGCTCTGTGCCCACTCTTGCTCCCTGCGGGCGCACTCCTAGCGCCCACCATGCACTCCGGGTGCGCGGGTTTCACCACCGCGTGTCCTCGGGGGCTTACACACGGCCCCCTACCTCTCGGGCTGGCCACATGGGATCCCCCCTTGGGCGTGGCGCCTTAGGCCCACATGTGCCTTGGGGGTTGAACCCTTAAGGCTGGCTTGAGATGGCCTATTTTTTGGCAAAGGACAGAATAATCACTTTGTTGAAAACAAAGTTCTCCCAATGTATAAATGCCAAATTCCAAGCCACTCCTCCCTTCTTCATTTCTTCTCCTCTCTTCTTCTTCTTGAGAATTCAAACATTAATCTACTTGATTATAAACAACTCCTCAATTTATGATTCTTCTTCATCATCTCATTTTCTACTTAGGAGAGAATTCTCAAGGATCTTCATCAACCGAACTCATGAATCACATAACATCTTCAATGTTCTTTATTGATCTAATCAGAGATCAATTGGATCATCTTCATATTCACATGCACTAAGTGATAGTGCATGGACTTCATTAATGCACATCATCCACTTAGTAGTTGTGTATGGAACTCTTTTCATCTCCTCATGCATTGTGAAGACAATGCATGGTCTTCAATCAATGTTGTGACTTTGTATCATCAGGATACAAGTTCTATGAACTTAAAGAGCAGCTTAGCAATCGTCAGATTTAACTAGAGAATGTTTCAACCATCATCTCCTATGTCACTTAGTGAATCTCCTAAGTGACATGCCTCTATGTTCCATGGCCATTCTCCATTCACCACCATCACCATCACATCCTTTTTCATTCACATCTTGACAATCCTTGACATCCATTCATTCCAAGACAACTTCATGCCTCATTGACAACAAATGCAACAAAATGCACTTCAATCTCCCCCTTTGTATTTGTTGTCAATACACTCCTTCAGCACATATGAATGGGTCAATATGTTTGCCAATATTTTCTCCCCCTTATTGGCAATCAAATGCAAAGGTGTGGTGTGGTACTCTTCCAAAAATATCTTCCTCCCTTCGAATAACATTTTCTTGAAAAGAACTAAGAGAGGGATGATGTCACATGTTCTCTAGAGCAAGGAACCTTTAGTAGATCAACTCTAAGTCTACATGGGCTAACCCGGTGTAGAAAACAAGAGTGATGTAACCAAGGAACTCTTTGCTGTCCACATTCACTGTAAACATGTGAGATCATGCTAAGGGGTTCAGATATTCAATGAATTGCTAAATCCTTCACATACTCCACAAAACTCATTAGAAAGTTCAGTGCAATGATAACTCTCCCCCTTTCATCCATTTGTCTTCAATCCATACTCCCCCTTAATTGACAAGATAACCTCAATTAAGAAACAAGGGATGAAAGTATGATTGGAATACCTTCTCTTTTCTCAAGATGGTATTAATCTTAGAATCCCATCTTCTTCTGATTGGCTCCCCCTCAAGGGTTGCACTCCATTCTGTCCAAACCATCCTCCAGTTGAGAATGATCATCATCTTCAATTCCCTACAATGTTAGCACATGTATATACCAAGATTATAAGGGAATAAGATGGAACCTCCTTGGTTCATCAATGTGAACAACAAGGTTGAGAAGATTCTCTCAACCGAGATGTCCCATTTTCACCATTCTTCACACTTGCATATCTGATCTTCAATGATGATTGTGCTGGTGTGGATCTCAATACATCTTCATGTGAAATTTTCTTCTTCCCTTTTGCCTTAGCAATTGCCAGAACTTCATCTTCAGCTCTCTGTAGATCTTTGGAAAGTTGCAACTGATTTGGCCATATGACAAGTATATCATTTGGAAGAGTGGCCTCAGTTCTGGAAGTTCCACATGGATCTTTTGATGCTGTCAAGCTACCTTTCTTAGGCAACTTGTTTTCAATCAATCCCTTCTTCTTCTGGATTGATTGTCTTTTGGAGTTCAGTCTGCTTCTATTTAGTTTCATGGCTTCTTTACAAAGGTCCATGATGTGTCCTTTCTTTCCACAGTAGAAGCATGTTTTCTTGGAGGTCCTTCTGGATGCATCACCCTTCTTGGATTTCAATTCCAAGGGCTTCTTTTCATTCTTCAAACTCTTCTTGGGAGCATTTTCCACTTTCTTCTGCTTGCTTCCCAAGGAATCTCTCTTAGCCAGGTTCAGTGATCTTCTCTTCATTCCAGCTTCGGATACATTCGGTGATTGATATGTATCAACTCTTTGAACACTTTTGCAACCATCCCAGATGTTGTCAAGTAATCCAAATCTATTTGCAGTAAACAGATGTCTCTGGACCTGTGGATGTTGCTTCCTTCCTTCTGGATTGCTCCCCCTTGGCATGGGCTTCCTCTGTGCTTTGACATTCAGTGGATTGTACCAACAATCCTTTGCACAATTCCCATACTTGTTACAACACCAGCATTGTCCCACGAATCTTGACCTCTTCAGTCCTTCTGATTGTTGGGTACTTTTCTTGACTTGTTGTGTTGTTTCAGGAGAGCTCTGCTTCTTCACCTTCCTCATCCAGATGGATGGAACCTTCTTCTTAGAAGATGTTGCACATTCACTAGAGGATGTCCTTCTTTTAGAATCATCCTTCTCAATGCTCACTTGAGTGGCAACATTTCTTCTACCAGCTGACTGGGAGGTTTTGGCTTTGGGTGATTGCTGATTTTTCAATATCACCTCCAGTTCTAAGCACTTCATGTTGAGGGAGTTATTCTCATCCTCAACGAATCTTAGCCTACCTTCCCATTTATCTTCCAGCTGTTTTATCTGGTCTTCATGCACCTGCTTCATTTCAAGCAATGAGTTGTCAAGCTCCTTCACCCTTTTGACTTTGTCATCTAGTTGATCATCTCTGACAACCATTGACACTTTGTGCCTCTTTTCCAGTGCATGGACAACATCTTTGACTATTATCATAAAGAATTCTTTCTCAGAAAGGCTTCTTTGAAATTCTTCACAGGTATCTTCATATCTTTCATTGCAAAGGGAAACAGTTTCATCTTTGGCCTTCACCAGCTTTCTGAGAGTGTTGGTTATGCCAACCCTTTTTTCCAGCTGATCTTCCATAGCATTGGATTCTTCTTCTAGCTGTGATTTTTCTTCTTGAAGATCAAGGATGCCTGTAGCTATACACATTGCCACTCCCTTGGGGACTGTCTTCTGAAGATATTGGATTGCATTTAGAAGATCATTGTTCCTTCCATCTTCATCACAGCTAGAGCAGGCTTCATCAGAAGAATGATAAAAGGAATTGTCAAATGATATGACTTTCACATTTCTTTCCATAGAAGGAGTTTCTCTGATTGCACCAGCCTTCTTCTTCATCTTCTTTGCCTGTTTCTTCATTATGTTTTTCAGAGTCTTGGCAGATATCTCCATTTGAGGCTGTTCTTTCATTTCCTCAAATCTGCACTCCATATGGACTCCCTTGGATCTTTTAGAGGCAACCTCCCTCTGATACCAATTGAAGTGCCCAGATCAGTGTGAATCACTGAGAGGGGGAGGGGGTGAATCAGTGATCCCTTAAAACATTTGACTAATTGATTCTTATCAATTAAACCTCTATGGCTGGTTAAAGCCTCGATCCACTCTTCTTGTATCTCTCAACCTTTCCCGAATAATGCAGTAATGAAAAGGCACAGGACACAAGGATTTACAAGGTTCGGCACCAAAGGCCTACATCCTTGCCATGCTCTCTCAGCATTGATTCTCCCATTATAACTTGTTAGAATTACAATGGTCGATACAGCTTCCCACCGTATCTCTCCTGAGTCCCACAGGAGGGTCTTTATACTGCATCCCACAGTGTTACCAGAGTCCCACTGGCCTGCTCCAGAATCCCACTGAAGACTTCTTCTCCCTGAGTCCCACAGGGTCTTCTCCTGGCTCCTCGAGTCACACGAGTAGCTCTTCTTCACTTTAAGTTCTTCAAGTATCCTCAGCAGCCTGGGATAAAGGCTGCTGGCCTTGCTCGGTACCTCTGATCACTTGTGATGATCAGGTCTTCTCGTCTAGCTTAGGCTTTATCACCTTCTTCTAAGGATGACCTGGCTTCTCTCCAGCTACTGAATACTCAGACAATTGATATCTTTAACTTCAGTTTGGTCCAGTCTCACTCCTGGTCTTGGAAAACTCAAATGCACACCACTAATTTGGCTCTGTTCACGTGTGCACGTGCATGCATGCATGCATGCACTTCTCTTTTCCTCTTCTTGGTGTAGTAGACCCACAAAGGGTGTAATCAATTATAGCACACACCTTCTCCGAACTTCACACACTTTATCCAATTTGTTTACACACTTAGAGTGTGTTCTACTTTAGTGTGGGTCACTCCTTCTTCTTCTTCTAATGTGTATACACTTTTAGTGCACACACTAGGTTCGGCCACTTCTTTAATTTGCACACAAAAATGCTTCACTTAGCATACACTTGTAGTGACCTTCCTCTTCTTGCACACAATAAATGCCCGTAGGGTGTTCCTCTTCAATTTGCACACACACACACACTCAAATGAGGTGTGATCTTCACTTCACCCACACAAGGCTACGGCCTTTCACTTCCTTTGCACACACAATTTGTTCTTTATCTTTTAATCTTCAAGTGTGCACAACCAACAAGGGCTACAGCCTCTTCTTGTTATTTTTGCACACAAGGCTCAAAGCCTTGGCCTTCCTCTCTTTGCACACACACAAATGTGTCTCGGCCTTGTTGTTTCTTTTGTGCACACACACACAAGCCGTAGGGTGTTCTCACTTGAACCCTTTCTACAAGGAGGCGCGCAAGGTGTCTTCGTGCAAGGGGCATCCGCACAAGGTGTGGTGGGCTTCGGTCGCGCAAGCCACAAGGGTGAAACCAGTGCAAGGCGCGTAAGGCCTCCTGCCGCGGGGCGTGCAAGTGCTGCACCCGCATGTACTTCCTCCTGCCACGCAGGTACACGGGCAGTGAGGGTGCCAACCTCGAGCGCGCAAAGAGATGCGGCTGGGGTTCTTCCTGTCGCACAAAGGAGGCACGCAGGGGACCTCCCTTTCTTCTTTCGCGCAAGAGGTGCGCAAAAGGAACCACTTCGGGCCTCGGGTGGCACCGAGAACAATAGCCGCGCAATGTTTTGCGCGGTGGCTTCTTTCTTCGCGAGGCAGAGCACTACGCGGATCTTCAAGTTTTCAGCAATCATTCTCGAGGGCTCGGCCTCATTTATATAGGCAGAGGAGAGGCGGTTCATCCGCGTGATAAATCTCAAAATCCCGAGATCTTCGGATCTTTAAAAATCTTCAAAATCTTTACTTTTATCCTCTATTTTATGCGGGTTCTCATTTTTAATTTCCTCTACGTGCATGCGACTTAGAACGCATGCACGGCCTTCTACTGATCCAAAACATGCACGCATAAACACCCCACAGCCTTCGGCAGCTTTGCTTGCCTCAGACTCAACCGAAATTCCTCATTTGTTGAATGCAAGTCTCTTTTTGTGCATGGATGGGTTCGGTTTGTCCAGACGAGCACGAGGGTGCCTTCGGCTCCTTCAAAGGTGGTCGGGAGCTCGAAATAGTCGTTCGGGAAGGCCTCTGGTTCAGCGGCGTCGCGGGAAAGCACGGGGAGGCCTCAGCCGAGCTCGTGGAAGAGGACGACTCGCCGGCCGTTGGATCGGGCGTTTGAAATACATCGGACGGCCTGGATCTGAAGATCTCGTGCGGGATCAGATGTGCGGCTTAGATCGTCTGCGCGGTCAATCGTGCGGCTGGGATTTGCTCCGCGGAAAAATTGCGCGTCCCACATCGAATCCTCGCCCGGTTTTCTCGCGGCTTATTAACATGCCGCTCCCCCCGCCCCTTCAATTGAATCTTCTCCCTCCACGGGGCTGCCCCGCACCGTGTTCTCCCTGCGGGCGCGCTCTGCGCCCACTCTTGCTCCCTGCGGGCGCACTCCTAGCGCCCCCCATGCACTCCGGGTGCGCGGGTTTCACCACCGGGTGTCCTCGGGGGCTTACACACGACCCCCCTGCCTCTCGGGCTGGCCACATGGGATCCCCCCTTGGGCGTGGCACCTTAGGCCCACATGTGCCTTGGGGGTTGAACCCTTAAGGCTGGCTTGAGATGGCCTATTTTTTGGCAAAGGACAGAATAATCACTTTGTTGAAAACAAAGTTCTCCCAATGTATAAATGCCAAATTCCAAGCCACTCCTCCCTTCTTCATTTCTTCTCCTCTCTTCTTCTTCTTGAGAATTCAAACATTAATCTACTTGATTATAAACAACTCCTCAATTTATGATTCTTCTTCATCATCTCATTTTCTACTTAGGAGAGAATTCTCAAGGATCTTCATCAACCGAACTTATGAATCACATAACATCTTCAATGTTCTTTATTGATCTAATCAGAGATCAATTGGATAATCTTCATATTCACATGCACTAAGTGATAGTGCATGGACTTCATTAATGCACATCATCCACTTAGTAGTTGTGGATGTAACTCTTTTCAACTCCTCATGCATTGTGAAGACAATGCATGGTCTTCAATCAATGTTGTGACTTTGTATCATCAGGATACAAGTTCTATGAACTTAATGAGCAGCTCAGCAATCGTTAGATTTAATTAGAGAATGTTTCAACCATCATCTCCTATGTCACTTAGTGAATCTCCTAAGTGACATGCCTATATGTTCCATGGCCATTCTCCATTCACCACCATCACCATCACATCCTTTGTCATTCACATCTTGACAATTCTTGACATCCATTCATTCCAAGACAACTTCATGCATCATTGACAAAAAATGCAACACAATGCACTTCACCATACAACAAGCAAGGAAACTCAATCCTTCACAATTAATACACATCACATCTATAATAATATTTTGGTACTATATTTGAGGATACCTATCATAAAATAAAAAAATCCATGAAAAACCACTTCCTAAATATTGGGGAAAAGTAACCATATTGAAAAATGAGAAAATATAACTACCAATTGATATGATTAGGGCTAGAGAGGGTATTCATTCATCCCTCCTCCCACTAGGATGTATCGGAAAAAACCAAGTGAAGTATACAGTGTGTTTGTATCCCTAACCGACAATGGAACAAAGTATAAAACCAATTGATTTATAACAAATATTCTATATAAAAACAACATGATGGAATAATATATTCTTATATTTAACTACATTTAGTATCACTTGAACTCCTGATTTCCACAACTAAGATGAGATATTGTATAAGAACAGATGAATTTTAAAGAAATATATTAAATAAAATCCTAAATTTTTTATCTTAATTTATTAATTAATTTATTTGAAATTAATGAGTAAATCTCATTATTCAATGTTACAATATCTTAATCATTATTGTCAAGTTTGTTCCCTCTAGAAATATTCTTAACTTAATCCATCATTTCTTAAAATTAATTTCTCATTTCTAATCGAGAAAAAATAAGCATATGTGTATGCTCATTGATTAATAATTATTAAATTTTCCATAATTAAAGATACTCTTTGGAAACCACCAAACTCTAGAACCAAAAGGGAACATGAAACCTATCACATCCATTGTCCTCAAAGAGTAAGTAAAGGAATAAAGGTAAAATAAGAAATCCATCCACTAACCATTAACCAGATTAATTTTAAGAAAACATAAATATTTAACAAATCAATGAGTATTACCACACATATCAAATTCCATCATCTCTATTAGAATACCTAACAAAAACAAGCTTATTATGATGAATCTCTCCATAATATGTTTCGAATGCAATGAATATATTTGGGCCTCCCTACCCCACATCACATAATCTATCAAAGTCTTGGTCACACTAGTCCCTTGACACATCACACAATGAGGTTCATATGTAATGAAAATTAAAATACATAAATCAAAAAAGCATAATTAATAGTTTATCTTGTCCTTAAAATAAAGCATTCAAACATTCCATGAAAACAAAATCTCATGACTCATAAAACAAGTCACTCATTCATTATAATAAAATAAGAACAATCATCCCCAAATATTTATATATAGACAAAAAATTTACATTCTATCTTATAATTAAATATCCATTTTTTAAGGAACTAACTATAAGAAACCTATGAAATCAACTATTACAAGTTTTCAAGCTATTAATCATGATCTTTCCACTAATTCACTTTTTAAGATGCTGTATAATTACTAATCTAATTTCACATGTCAGTTTATTATATAAAGTAGAATTTTTATGATTAAAATTCATTATCAAAATCCATATACGTGTGAAATATAAAATTAAATTAAACACACACACTTCATCAATATGAAATACCATTAAATTAAAAAATACCTATGGGTTATAAACCTTCCTTTTACTTAAATATGAATCTAGTTAATCAATTAATTCCATGTTTATTATCTCTAAAATATTTTATCAAGAAAAAAATGTTAATGAATAGAATAAAAACATGCCAACAAGTATATAATATATATAACATTGTCTATAAGAACATGATATAATGAGATATCATTGTATATTGTAACAAAATGGGCATGTTATTTCAATCCAATTTCATTGATATGCTAGTTCAGTCATTTTTAGGGCAATTCTATTCCCATTGAAAGGTATAATGAAAACATTCTTTATGATTTCAGGTAATTGAATAAGAGAAGAAATGAATTTTCATATTAATGGTGTTAATGTTATTCAAATGATAATGGAGAAACATTGTGGATCATGATTACCCAACTCGTAAGAAGAATCATCCCTCCAAGTATTATAATGTATTAATGATTTATTTAATCGATCCCCTTTGAAGGGATGCTAATTTCCTAGAGAATAAGATATTGAGTGAAAACTGTTTTGGGAGATGGTACTATAGGTTTTCATAAAGGTGAGGGCACTGAATATTATTATACTGATAGCTCGATGAACATTTATTCTTTATATTAACTATTTAAGTCATAAATGTGTCAAATTTGTGTGTTTCACTGAATAATGTGCTACCAAAACTATTTCAACTCATTATTGATTTTCTTCACAAACTCCACATTCATGATATAAATTAAATGGGATATATAATATAATCCCCAAATCACTTACTCCATAAATCCCTATTACAATGTAAACCCATGTTTATATTGTATGTTTTCAACATACCCATCCTTTAGAAGAAAACAACAATAGACCACAACTAATCCTCTTTTCAAGGATCGTTGGGCTTTAGAAACATACAAATGGTGGGAGATAACATATCTAGACCATTGCATTACATACCTCTGAAAACATTCTCATCCTCGATAATCCACAACCAAACCATTAAAGATAACTAAAGGGGTCATCTGATTTTCCACACCATGAGATAAAACTCAAGAATATTTCTATACTAGGATCTCAACCATCTCATAAAATTAATATAAAAAAAGGAAAATATAGTTTCAAATGGTTCCTTAACACTCTATATGGGTAGATAGCTCTCAAAAAGGAGAAAATACACATCAATGAATTAAGAAAAAACAATATCATAATGATAATTGGATCAAAATAAAAAAATATAATTAAAAAAAAGAATACCTAAAAAATAGATATGGCTACAAAGTGAATTTATTTAACTGAAATTACAATGAAGTATCCTATACAAAACTTTCCCACCACATGATATGAACAAAGAGAATAAGACACCCATGAAACACCATACCCTAGCAGTTATTGATATCTACATGCTTCTACATGATGGTTTCTTCATCTTCATCATCCATGATTTGGCCTATATCAGTTATGTGAGAGTCATTATAAAGGTAATAGTTAAACTATGCTACATAAATGTCATCATATATCTAACTAATCTATTTGGGGAGTGTTATTTGATACACCATATATCCAATACCTCAAAAATTCTAAAAAACTCGGTGAAACATTACTCCAATGGATATAAAATCTCTCCAACGATTAGGTGTCTACTTCATGAACACATGGTCACTAATTTCAAACTCAATAGGCCCCTCTTATGAAGGATATAAGAATTATGATAATCATGGAAACACTTCATCCATTCACATATAACTAAAACAATCTATTTTTTGTTCTATTCATGTTTTGACATAATAATTTATTATTCTGTGACCCCCTATCCCACACAATTAACAAAAGAATAGTCGACCATACAAAGTATCAAATGGTTCCATACACGATGTGGTGTGAAATTTATTTTGGTAAGTAAACTCGAGCATGGGTAGTTTCCTCATATATGAACCACCAATATTCAATGAACTTGAAGAAAGCATGTTGTCATGAATTTTGATGGTCCTCTCTATCTGAGCATTCATCTCCAAATGAAAAGTCGTGTTATAGAATAACAGAGTTCGATAAGTACATTTGAGACCACTACACACCATGGATGTTAAATTATGATCAAACTCATAGATTATTATCCTTGGAAATCCATTATGTCTCGTCACCTCAACTAGATATATCATCTAAAAATTCATCACTAAGATCAACTCCATGATCACTAAAATGTGGTACGATATTTTAAATGATCCACATTCACCAATATTACATCATAAACACCCTCATCTCAATGTAAATTGGAATCAATTGATATCAATATTTACTACGACTTCTACATTGGAACATTTAATGAATTGAGAAAACTATCAAGAACATGGAAATCTGCCTTCACCTTCTTAGTGTCCAAACAATGAGAAACTGAATCTTCAATAAGAAACCCTAATCATGGCCACAAAAAATACCTCTAAAATATTAATATATCATTATCATGCTAGGATTCACCACCAATGGTGATATATGGAACTCTTGGAAGAAAATTATCATCAAACAACAAAGGGTTGAAAATCATCACCTAGAATAACACCTGGTATTGTTCTTCCCCATACCATCCATTAGGGGCATCAAGAAAGACATACCTATCCCTCATAGTTTCACATTAGAATCCCCCAATGGGGACTCCTCTACCCAATACAACAATGATATCTTCATAGTTTTCATGTAAAGGAAACCTATATCCCCAACCTCTACCATATCCATTTGTATCACTATTAGATTATTCAATACTCTCCATTAATATCCATATTTGTGTATATAATCACTGTGTGACATCATGATCAGTGTATCAGCTAAAACATTTTACTTTACAAGAATTCATTAAAGTTTAATTCCATAGTCCACTAATAATTCCATCCATGGGGAACATCGCATGTTAATGTCACGTATAGAGAAGTCATACATCAAAATGATATGATTTGTGAAATCCAAAAATCACTCTATGATGATTTAATATTGCCAAAACATCAAGAAAAACATATCTACTTCGAAATATAAATAATGTGTATGAGTGATAGGATCAGGGGGGAAATAATTTTTGAGACCCGCATAATATAATTTATCTCTACTACATCAAAAAAAATCATAACCAATGATGTCATGCATAACAGAGACCCTCAAATAGAACTCCCTCTATCATAACTAAAATTTATGTAGTGCAGAAGGTCATCTAATTCTATTAATCAAATTCTACATCACATTATTCAGTCCACAAGAAAACGAATTCCTTTATGGTAAAGGAATTCATGTTTCTGACAACCTATGAAAAATATTCTACCAACATCAAATAATATCCTATATGGTTGGAAACACTATACATCTACCATTTCCTTTCTTTTGTCCTATGAAAATAATTTATCTACCTCATAAAGATCCACATCTACCCCTTATAGAACACAAAAGACCAAAAAAGACATTACAACCCTTCCAACCACAATTAAATAACCTCATAAATAGCTTCTACTGATGCTAAACTCCAAAAACATCATGTAGGTACTATGAATGATCCCTTATAAACATGGTTTATAGAAGAATATTGTTAATGTAAACCCCCAAAAAATTATTCATGATTTCTTTGACCTCTGTGTTCCCCTACCCCATGAATATGATTTCATAATGAGTTATTCCAATATGAATTATAATGATGTTTCAATGACTGTGGTTATAATATAATTGTATTATAATAGTGTCTTCATTATTCAATCCCATCATTGTACATCTCTACCAAATTTGGTTAAAAAAGAACCATTTATATCCTTTTAATTGATCAAATAAATCATCATTCCATGGAAGATTATTGATGTTATTCACTATCCCATAATCCAAAAAATTAAAATAGATATAAATCTACAAGCATCAATTGGACTTTATCATGAAAAAAACAGGTGCATCCCATTGTTACACACTCACCGAAATAAAAACCCCACTACAATATATCACCACAGTGTACATGAATATCTCACAACTCAGAAGGCACAACCATATGACAAGACATAGATATAATAGATATGTATTTTTGTAGTAGGAACCTATGCTCTATCTCTCATCATTGGGGTAACACTATGACCTCATTAGAAATTAATCATTATATTATTCCACAACCTTATCAAACAAGGACTGAAAACCCTCTGATGTGCTTAGAATAAGCTCAACCTTCTTGTAATAAATGGATAGAACATGCTTCAAACCCATTCTAGGTTACCCCATTCCAAAAAACACTTTCATCAACCCATCAGGATAATATAACATGACCTTCCTCAAGATGAAATTCATGATATCCTACGAAAATGTAATCTAATTTATTCCTTCAGAGCTGTAATATGGGTTTATCCATAAAAATAAGAATTTTATAAAAGAATGGGGCTTCACTATCCCTATATAATAGTCTCTACATATAAATGTCATAATGACTTCCATATAACATATTAAACTCCATGGGAACTTGGATCCACACCACCTCATGTCCCAATTCAAAAAAAAATACATGTGATATGAATGGGTTCACATGTCTTGAATAAAACAAAGTAAAATCCCTTGAAGAAAGCAACAAATGGGTACATTGAATGATATCCAGATTCCCAATAATCTTCAACATTAAATAAATAAGATATCCATGAGCTACAAAACAACCACTCTAGTCTGACATACATCCACATCCATGGCCACTATCCACTCCTATGATGAGAATGATCTCAAGGTTGTACTCAACAGTCCACATCTCTTTATAGTAGTTCCCAAATAGAAACACCAAGCAGTTGCTTCATTAATTATTATTACCTGAATAGTGGAACCTAATGCCTATCTCTTGGTGAATGCTAACTACTAAGAATGGTTAAGGAATCCTAAGGTTTATACAAACAAAATAGAAAAGAAAAACACATGTATTATCACGTGACATATGTAAGAGATCCTCTATGCCCAGTAAAATGATTTGAGGAGGGAGTGGAGCTATCATTGGATGACTCTATGCCATTCAATGAAATAAAATAAGAACCCTATATTGTATTTTCACTCTACATGTAATCATAAATACTCCCATATTATGATGATAATGTTTGTGGCATCATCCTCATAAAAAATAACAACTCCCACAAGAACCTCAAAATAATTAGAAAGAATAACTGGGGAGACCTAGTCAAAATTATATGTATGAAAAACCTCCCCAACCATCCTAACAGTTGGATCCTCATGTGAGAATAGGAATAAATCCTATCATAGGGGGATAATGAAGAAGATTCTGATTTCGTACACATTGGAACACTGCTATTGACAGTTATATAGGGACTATCAATTGTCTATTTTTGTTGTCAAATAATGATACTATACTATGAATTAGTCTGTAAACAACTCCCATTAGAACATAAAATCCCCACAGTCACTAAGGATCAAGAACCACCACTCCCTCATTTACCCATGTAGCATCATTACATACAATTAATCATCGAGCTCCATTCAATCATGGAATAAACTGATTGGTACAAAAACCAAATTCAAATCGTATTATATTAAAAAATATTTTACAAAGACATTTTACTTAAATAGAAATTATTTCTAAAACTCTCATCTTTTCCTCCTCAAACTATTATCATTTTCAAAATCTACACTATGGAAATCTGCGGGAACATCGTATTTCACATCTGTAGAGAGAACCTGAAGAGGACATCGAACTGGGGACATATCAATAAGATGAAAAAAATCATAGGCCCATAGTCCTATAATTTTTAATATTTTACATTAATTATTTATTTATTTATTATATTAAATTTATGAGTTCACCAATCCCTTGGTCTAAAAATTTCAATCATGAGAGAAATAATAGACTGACACGTGAACCATTCATAGTTCCCTACCCCAAAAACATTTTCACTTCTTTTTGATGATATACTAACCAAAATGGTTCATTAAAAATATCACAAGGGGCCCAAAATAACATTTTATCAGCTTTTCCCACCTGTTTACATTGTTTACTAAATATAACTAACACTAATGGCATGTAGACCCATTCAGTCCTTTATATGCTATATTCAAAAATCCTTCATATTCCTAAACATAATAGTTACATAAAACTGTACATTGACCCCCTCCCCAAAATGTGTACACAACATGGGCCTCCAATGAGAGACCAGAGATAGTAACTACCTTATCCCCTCTTATAGTAGGCTAAGGTTTGCATACTAGCAATGATGGTATAACTATAATAATACAAATGGGAGTTGATTCCCTATAATAAAACATATATAAGAGTGATATTAAATCTATAACCCAATAATAAAATTATCAATTATATAAACATCCCAAGTGAATAAATTTAATGTCATACAATACTAAAGCAACTAAAATAAAAATACAAGTTCCAAAAATATAAACTCAAATGCTACACCAAATCCAATAAGGATCCAGAAAAACATTAATCTAGTGACTTCATACCCAATAATCAACATACTATTTCCAGCATAAAAATCATTATATATACTAGCAGGGAAAAAAGTATACTCAATAGGTTACTCACCACTTCCTATCATGAAAATGATAGAAACCAATGATAAAGTAAAATGATAAAATATAAAATATACTCAATAACTAATGTTGTGTACTATTATTCTATCCACACAATGGAAAACTCCCATCAAATATAAAAAAATTCAGTATATTAATGAAAAAACATGGTTACCCCGCTCTCATTTCTCGACTAGGTTTCCTCAGTTTCCCAAGATTGTATATCATGATCCATCTCTCAGTAATTTAATATTTCCTAAAAACACCTTGGAAATTCATCACAACATGCAACATGGGAATCAAATAATCACATAATCCCATGTCACATCATCATATAGTAACCTATTAGTTAACTAGCTCAACCAAAACCCATATTTTTTGTATCATACATCAGGTATTATACCTAAATCCATCAAACCCCCAACCCTTAATACAGTACCTCAATCCACCCAATCATATAGAAATAATACATATAATAATTTTATGGATTCCATATTATCGGATACATGTTGGTGGATTAACCAAAATACATCACATCCGTATACAAAAAAATATTAGAAAACAATCCATTGTGTATACCAATACATAAAACTATGAAGGGAAGAGATTTGTGCCATATGGGGTGGCCAGCTATCCATCCACCAACAAGGATGTTTGGTAAAACATCGTTGAAAATTTAAATGGGTTTCATCTACCCTTAAGGAAATGGGTGGGATGCATAAGAAATTAAAATATATACATGTAATAATGTAGCTCACATCCACACAAAGGGTATCTCCTAGTATTATAATCAATTGTAGATAACATCACTCAGACCTATGGAAATCACATCTAAGACAAGATATACTATAATCAGGTAAGATTTTTAATGAGATAATCTATACTAAATCCTTCATTTTTTATCATTTAAATTAATTAATAATTAATTATCCATTAATTAACCATTATAATTATCCCAAATGGCATTAAATTAATCATCAAATTCAATTCTGTACCAACAAGTCATAATCCAAATTGATTTCAACATTTCAATAGAGTAACATATCATTTACATTACAATTACACCAACCCCATGGGTTAATAAATTTTTAAATCCTTATTAAATATTCCATAATCATAGGGACTATAGGAATAATATCCTACTCTTCCACCATAAAGAACCATGAAACCAATCACATATAGCTATCTTGGGAAGTGTGTAATGGTTTGAAGATACATCTAAAAACCCTAACATCTACCATTAAATGGATTGATTTCAAGAATGATTTTTTTATCTCACTAATAGGTAAACACTAATTCAACCCATTTTATCATCTATTGTTTCATAAATGATACAGAAATACATATCCAGATGTATCTCTCTATCATAGGTGTCAACTAATACTATATCATTTGTGCCTCCCAACCCCATTTCACATCATCCATCCCATTATATTTAATATTTGGCTCATTTCACAACACATAAAAGGATGAAATAATGATTTTATTATAAAAAAGGAAAAAAAAAGAATAGTCAAATGGAATCATGGACCTAATACAAGGCTTTCATCCTTCAAATTTGAATGAGATCTCATGATTCCAAACACAAGACATTTATCCATCATAAGAAATAACTCCCTCTTAGATCCCATGGATTATCTTTATTTATCATCTAGTATTTATTCTATCATGAAATCACTGATTTATTATTTAAAATATTGTAACGATGAGAATCATATTGCATCATATATAACATGTTTTCAATATATTAAACATGCTGTTAGAATTAAATATTTTATCACAAACCAATAATAATACCATATTAATTAAAAATAATTTTTATTCAATAATAATTATTTAACTTGCATCACATAATTTATATAATTTCATAAAAATAATTAAGTTCACATTCATATAAATATGATAATTTCATTAGTTTGCATTATCATTAAATTAATGAAATCACTAGAATAAAAATATACTTATTTATTGAATTTATATGTAAATTAATGAAATAATTTAGGATTTTGTTTATTTATAAATTTTAATCAAATTTTTTAATCCATGGAATAATCACGAAATATATAAATCATATTATTGGGATCATACTATCAAAAAAGACAATAGGAAACCCAATATTACTATATAATGAAGCAACATCAACATGAAATAACTATCCAATTTTTTTTCATTATATATTTCAATCATTAAATGGATAATTATAATTCCATCTAATGAAATAAATCAAAATATCAATAAAATTATAATTAAATAAATAATAGAATCAATGAATCCCATACCTCAATGGAATCAATATACCTTAAACCATAATATATGGATTTTTTTAATCATGATCACACCACCTCTAAGAACATGAATCCCACAAAATGCATTATTTCACAAGATAATAGAATAACATCAAAGAATACATCAAAATTATGTAGTGATCCCTTAGCCACATAAAAATAATAATATAGTGGATCCAAATCAATCAAAAACAATGAATCACAAAGAATATTTATGGATCATCATGGATAGATAAAGTAAAGTGAATATTGATCCCCTTTCAAGGGCTCCCAGTCTATTAGATAATATAATTCTCACTACATAGAGTATTCAGAGAAACAATCATTGGGTTTGATAGATGAATGAGAACCATAGGTTATAAACCACAATTCCTTGGGGAATTTATGAAATAAATAATTTCTTTAAACCATAAATCTATCAAATATTATTTTTCCCAAAAAATGCATTTCCTAAAACATTTATAATCCCATGTTTATTTACTTTATGAAATCCATGTTTATGATTTAATTCCCATATGTAGTATAACAAAATATGAATCCCACTTACACCATAAAGCCGAAAAATAAATATATTTGATTATTTCAACAACGTGAACCACCACACATGTTTTAATTAAGAAGTTCCCATTGTTGCCCCATATTCCATCCATCCAATGGCGGTGACTTCCATCACATTCTCAGAGATGTTTCCTCCTTGATCATAATGGGATTATATGATGTCTATTCCTACTTTCATGTTTTTTTAAAAGAAATTGTTGCCTAGTATGGGCCTCCCTTATAGATTAATACGTCTTTGTGAAACTCATTCCTATTTCCCTCTCTATATGAATGATGGTTAATTATGTTACTTATGTATGGGAATTACTAGGGGCCATGATAGTGAAAATCTGGTTGTTAAGCGGGTAGTCACATTTGGCATCACTGGTATGTTTGGAAACTGGAAGATTCATCACATGTATTCTTCCTCGTATGAGGAAATCCCATGGAGACATCTCAGGCATAGAACCTATGACCTCCCATATTGATCATAGAGTATCTAATCACAAAGATATATTTTCTGAGGGTTTTCCAAGGCAGGCCATGTATAAAACTATGTGGTAATTTACAAGTAACAATTTTTATCAACTTCCATATATTAATTAAAAATGATCAGAATGCCCCATATAAGGGGATAAATAAGGTACAACCGTATGAGGGGTATCCAGGTTGGTTTGATCAAAATTCCTTTGGAGGAAGGCTTTGAAAGGTATGTCCCTTAATTGGAATATGTCATAATATGATGTCTTATCAGAACAACAGTAAAGGTGGACCATGGAGGTTCCCCATAGAGAAGGGGTATCCAATGGGTACCATTATTCAAGATTATACCTCAAAGAGGTTTCCTACTCCCTATGTTAAACCCCATGTAATTTGATGGATGTGGTGGGGCTTGTAAATGAGAACATCCATTCAAAATAGGATTTATGTTGGTTGGATTGTGTGGGATTATGTAGGGAATATGAATGTGAGCATCCCAGGTTCTTTTTTAGAATAAATGATGTGGATAGGGATTAAGTGTATAAATGGATCATGTGGGTGACTTGATTCTATCAGAATGTGGTGTCTAGGGTAAAACTCGAATGTACATGGATTAATTATTGGGTTAAATTGATGGAATGAATGTGGTGTTTGTGGGAATGAGTTTGGAACTCAAAGAATCTTATTACATATCTATGTTGGAAATCGAATCAAAGACCACATAGTTTTAGTAGGGTTTACTGATTGAGGAATACCTTTGGAAGCTTCCCATTTCATTGGACGTGGTTGGGGATTACACAGGGAATCATCCCATTTGGTGGGAGTTTCTTGACAGGGATAACACTTGGAAGAATTCACATTTTACGTGTTGGGGATTACACATGGAAGATTCCAAAATAGATGCTATATTTTATGCTCGTTGCTAACATATAGCCCAATGTGAGTCACACTCAGTTTGAGAAACAAGAGTAGGCACTAGACCAGAGCCTCATGTTGAAATGGATGAAAAAAATATGATATAGTGTGGTGATTTTTATGGGAGATATAGGAAGGGTATCTTATCCTTTTCGGGGAGGATATGATCTTTTGTGAGTTGGAATTACATGTGGATGTAGTTGATGGTGACAAAGCCCAAATGAAGAGGGATGATGTGTTCAAAACATGTGAAGCAGAAAAGGATCCCGGTTCCCATCCCCTCTTTGAGACTAATACCCATTGGAGGAAAGGAGGAGAAAAGTTGATGTATCCTACATCAAAGTCTAGAAGCTTACTCCTGGAAGTATTCCAAGGAGGATATCCATCTCTATGTAGGGGGTGTAGAGGATTTCATTACATTTAAGGAGGATCTCAATTAATATAACTCATACAAGGGACATCATACATTTTCCTCATAGAGAGAAACCATAATTTATCATTTTTTGTGGAGGATGTTAGGTTCAAAGTATTTTTATGTCATTTATCACATATGTGTGGGACTCACTCTATATATATTTTTCATACATAACTATAGTATATTCACCCATGGGATGGTTATGGTTTCAACAATTATAGGATTTAATTGTGTGGAGGAGTGACAAATGGATAGGTCCATGTTAGTGTTCCTATTATGAAATGAATGAGTAATTATAATACCTCATTTCACAAGACAATGGTAATGAAAATTCAAGAGGAACAACTCATTAAAGATGAAGAAATGACCACCTGGAAGCCTAGAGGGCCGTGCGGAATAGTTGTGCATAATATATGAGGTTTGCATCAAATATGGGCCCAAATGGGGTTTTTAGAAATGAAGAAGCTATGGAGAACCAAATAGGAGGTGATTGAAAGGTTGGAGAGTTCCTCACAAGATCATGGATTGGGCACAACAATGTGCTGCACTTAGAGTCGTGGTTGCACATAAGAGGAATCATTTTCATACAATAAACATAGGCTTGAAAGTGATGGGTGAGGGTCATGATATTATGTTATGACATAAAAGAGTACCCCACAGAACATTTTGACCCAAATTTTAAACCCTTAAGTTTTCATACATTCACGATGTCACTGATCAATGTTCTTATGTGCATTCGAGTGACATTTTTTCTTCTATAGGATCGCCCTAGAGAAGGGGGTGTGACTGAAATTCAATATATAGATGAAGAAATCCATGGAGGAATGAAATATCCTAGTCAAGGAAGAGATATTTCATGAAAATGGCATATAAAACTCATAAATAAAGCACGGGTGGGTCATTTTGACATCACATTGGGTGAATAAGGGTCTTTCCTGCAATTGATTTTCCTATGAATAGAGGGTGAAACTTGTGCACATAATACATGACTATTTTTGATAGCCAAGGAAGAATATTACCATTTTATGATGAATTGTGTGTGAAGGGGTCTTGCATACAGATTTCAATATTTTTATTACATCTCAATTCATTTCTGCACCGTCTTTTATAGTCTCAGGATCTTTTATTGAGATAGATGGTGCTTTCAATTTACCCAAAGATGGTCATTGTGAATTTATTTGGAATTCTGCATCATGAAATTCCCCCATTGAAATCTAACATAAAATGTAGGTAAAATTACGAGTTCCAAAAGATTTTTTTTAAAAAATGGTTGATTCCATGTGTTTCTTGAATAACATGGCTAGAGGTACATAAGACACCGTGTTTGTGCACGGTTGACAAAGTATATGCCTATATGTATATAGAGGGGGCCCTACATATGGTACCTTGACATTCCATGTGATCTTTGATTTTTCTACTGGGAAGGTAGGTCCAAACCTTCTTAATGAAAAATTATCTTGGAATGCTTTCTTCTGCGAAATTTACACTTATTCCGTACAAATTGTTTTTCCAAATTGCTCACATTTGTTATGTCCAAATCCCGATTTTTCACACATCACCACATCGTGCATACCCATTAGTAAATATTTTGTGATTTTTCATTAGATTATTTCTAATACATTTTAAATGTAAACCCCATAGGAACATACTCATATTGAATCATTTGCTACACAAATGGAAGAGATGAGTGGAAACCCTCAGATACTCTATTCCAAGAGGGTTATTTCAGACAATTAGATCCTTCTAGGAATGTTGAAATAGTCACAAAAACACTATGTCCTATTGGATAACTTCATGTTTTGGAACATAGTTCTTATATATGATGTTTCTATCCTAGTATTTGATGTTATTTCACCATATACATGGTACATTCATCAAGATAGTCTCCAATGATTCAACCTCAATGTTCATGGAAAGATATAAGAGTGATTCATGACATGGACGTTTATGTCCTACATGGAATGACCTAGATGATCATATGTGATTAAATGGAGGAATAGGAGTTCCATTCCCACAATTCCAGTACCATCCATGATAGAATGAGAACATAAAAAGTGGGATGGAATAAGGATTGAGACATGACTTCTAGGGTAAATTTCATAAGAGAATGTTCATGGGAATACTGCGTATACTAAAAATACATGGAATTTAGATAAGAGTTTCACTACATTGGGATATATATGGTATTATTTATTTCACATTTCTATATATATCATCAACAATATCTGGTTCCATAAAAAATCATATGATAGTCTCCATACAAGAACATGTTTGACCTCCACCATGGGAAAGTAGACATCAATATATGGGGAATTAATTGTATTAGAGGAATTATATTGGATTAAATAGAATATGATGAGTTCATTCCACCAAATAATATTTTGAAGGATATGGAAAAAACACCTATACTTTCATGAAGTATCTTGGAAGAGGTGAGGGAGAAGTTATAGATCAAACAAATTCTTACGGACATCTCACACCTGGAATCATTCGGCCTCTACCTTACGAAGGATGAGAGGGTGAGGATTTTGGTATGTGGAATGAAATGCCCAAAGGAATCATAGAGGGGGAGGGTGGTATCATATTTGGTGGTACTTAATGAAGGTGAATATTATACGTATGGGTAAATCATGGCCAATGACTGGGACCCTTTAGTTTTTTATGCCTCATTTTTAGAAACATTCAAAAGTAGGTGTATGCTACCACATAGAGACAGAAGGATGGGGATATGTCTCAGAACATTGGTGATGGATGTGATATTGGAGCCTTGAAATAGGTTTAACCTTATAGTTCATTAGTGAGTCGTCTTCTATAGCATCCCGGCATGCACATCAAGGGGAAGAACTCATAGAAAAATGCGTGGTCCATTACAGATTCAATAAGGATTGATTTCAGTGCATCTTGGAAGGTATAAATTCATGAATTATGTCCTCTATCCTAGGGCCAGATGTAGGAAATGCCTACTA
This sequence comes from Viscum album, assembly GCA_963277665.1. NCBI lineage: Eukaryota > Viridiplantae > Streptophyta > Magnoliopsida > Santalales > Viscaceae > Viscum > Viscum album. Next base: position 806,159,534 of record OY728148.1, read on the forward strand.
AACAATGTTATGGTATGACCAATGATCCTTAATGGTGATGGTGTTTTACTCCATATTGTAAACCATGAAAACATAAACATCCAAAACGTATCCACTCCATTGGGACATATTGTAGACCACCATCAAGGATCATGGGAGTAGAGAGAGTACTTATAGAGCATTATGGGTGGTCTGTTGGTGGAACCTGGTTGATGGCCGCATTATCGTAAAGTCATACATTCCATACCACTTTTCAAGGATGTTTGGATTCTTCAAATAGTTGGGGAAGAAAATTCATATAGAGGTTAGTGAGATGCATAACATTAGTATTATCTGCTAGATATGGTGCATGCTGTTGTTTGTGGGCTTTGGAAAAACCGACACACTGCCACTGACTAATGTTATCACATGCCTATCGACAGACTATTCCCAAATTGGGTTGCATATTATCTGGAATAAATATTATCAAAACACATTCAGTTGATTGATGCTTTGAGACTAGATCACTAGAAATAAGAAGGCAGATGTGCTGTAACCCATGGTGTAAGCCAGGTACCTGAGGATGTATATGCTGGAATTATAGTGGTGGTGACATGGAAGTGTGTGGAAACCCATGTTTCTACTAAAGGCAGTGGTCCAGAAAGCGTCCTCAAGGGGCAACCAATAGAATCATATAAATAAGATATGTATCTCTTTCAACCAGTCACTGATGTTGTTGTTTTTATCTCATTATTCATCCTGGAGAACATTACAATCATCACTAATCAAAGATGATTTATAGAGGAAGCTAATGTATGATGGGATTGAGATGCCATATGTAGAGAACATTTAGTTGGAATACTTGTTGAACATCCATCAATTGCACAAGTACCTGAAGGCCATGGATGTTTATGCATTCCATTAGGGGAAGTATGAGTATCTTCCCCTCTATTAATGTGTTTCTTGGCCAAGAGTCTGAATGAGAGGAGATGCATCCTAAGAATTATAGATATGGTTAAGATTATGAATAATTGGAAGAAGAATAAAATGAAGAAGATGAAGATGTGGAGCCTCTGTGGATGCATTCCAATCAAGGGAGTCCCCAGGAGAGTGCTGATATTGCAGGCTCTAGAGTACTGTTCACCAAATATCATTTGGTTATATTTATATACTCATATCCTTCCATGATATCTCATTTTCACAACATAGATATAAAAACTAAAAGTACCATTTAATATGGTGAACTTGGTTGTTGTTATAAAACTGACAGTACATGGGTTACATATGTACTTATGGGTTTTTAGAACCATGCTCCTGAGCCGACCCCCGGGGCTGAGTTAGGTGATGTGTCCGATGAGTTTGAAATTTCCATGGAGGCATATTCAGATTCCCAGTCTCTCCCTATGATTTATGTGTTAATTTATTCTAGAAAACCCACATTGACTTTCACCGTGGTGAACCAAATTTATTTTACGATATTTTAAACAAAATCGCTACTCCTCAGGGTTAGGGAACAATTCATGTTTCCTGTCCGTAATCAAATTTTCCTGGATCTCCATCATCAACATGGTTTTCTATCCAACACAACTTCTACTAAAACTAAACAAGGTGAACTGATGCAAATAATTGAGATACCAATTGTGGAAGACACTTCTATGGTATAAATTCATGAAATTTCCCAATATCATGATCCAGTGACACTTATCTCCTATAATAATCAATTTTTTAAAAAAATTATACCTATCATTAGTTGAGAGAATAGACTGAGGTGATAAGTTACATGCATCTATCATAAGATTATATACCATGTGAGTGAACGTGGTCGAGGAATCCCTATGACAACTTATAATTTCAATGAATGGTTATGAGGATCTAAATTTTCAAACTAATCCAACCCTGGTTTTAGGGGAGTTGGTGACTACATCTGCGAGTTGTCTAATGGGTGGAGAATAACTCGAGGCCGACATCATTGAGGTTGGGGATGAGAACTCAAGTAGAGATGGAATTGAACATAATATGGAGCCTATTAAATCAGAGATTATATTAGAAGAAGTCCCTGCTACTGAGCTCATGGATACCTTCCCACCAAATGAACATACAGATCCAGAGGATTTAGATGACTCTGACACTGATGTTACCAATGAGAATAGAATCATTAGACACATGGCATGAAGGTGCATTCAATGATTCATTGACCAAACTCTATATCCAAAACCAGTGATAAGGATGGGTTCCATTTATCGTTGTATGTAAAATATATATTTTTCATTGGTGGATTCTTGAGGAATCTGGGAACGGGTCTGTGACTAAATTTTTGAGACGGTTTAATTGGGGATCAAATACCTGGAACTTTTCTAGTGCCAAGAGATATATGATTGCATAATGAAGATGTGGGATGTGACTTCAGAGATTCAATATCTAGATAAGTGAGATGGTGAGAATTATTCCACCAACAAGACCCAAACAGAAATTAAAATAAAACTAAGGGATCATCATGAAGAGGCAATGGGGAAAATGATGTAATAAATTGCTCAAATTTCCTATATATATTCCGAATCACGATGATCACCTATATGGGATGACAAGAATAATCCAATAGCCATTGATTAGGATTCATAACTCAAAAATATTCCTCACAACCAAGAGTTCATGCACCGATTGCTAGTGATTTGACATGCTCAATCACTAGTTAGAGATATAGGAACTATTTTTATAAAACACAAAAGGGGATCCAATATGTATATGTCCCAGACATGTCATGGATTTAATATTTTCTTGTGATTTTCCTATAAAAACATGTTACATTGATTAAATTAATTATCTTACTTCAAATTATACTTGTGAGAAAACTGAAAATCAATACTTAAGCATATGATGGTTATTCTTATTGTGATAAACAATGGAGGACTACACAATTATTCACATTTTATGAGAAATTTATTTAATAATTTAACATGCGGGGTCTACTATTTTTGGTGGACCACTAAGAGTGCTTTGGATTGAAGAGGCTATGGTTGGATAATATAGCTCTCAAAATAGATAAAATGTTTCTCAGATGTGTTCTAGTTCACAAAAAAGGTAATACTAGCAGAATTATAACCTACCCGAACAATGGGGAATGAGAAATATGAATCACAATACCGAAAATATAAAACATAAGGGGAGTGGAATGGTGACACATGATAACTGATGAACATGTTTGTGAAACTAAAACATTATCATTAGTACATAAACGGGGACACAAACTGAGGTTCGACAAATGACCATGTTGGAAGACCAGAAGATATCTCGAAATATTGTTTGTTGTATTCAGGAACATTTTCCATTGATGGTGGGTGAGCCTTGGCTAGACATGACTCCATCAAAGGGTCCATTATACATAGAAGATAATGAGGATCCAAATTTCGGACATGTAAAGTGTTGAAAGAATGGGATGGAATGTTTGAAGGGATTAAAACACTCTTGAAATTAAGTCATTGTGAATTAGAGAACATTGGTGTAGGTGCACTGTTTTGGAAAAAGATCAAATCAATATTATAGGGGAGAATCATCTTAGATTCTAAGTGGAAACTAAGAAGAATACAATGTAGTATATGATCAATACTGAAGGGGATGACCTCTCAATTGAGTTCAATGGATACCTTTGAGTCTCATGACATATAAATGAGGTTGATAAATGCGTAGTTTATCATCATACATTGAAGAAAATGCATGGTATAATTTAATATTGTTTGACCAGGATTTGTTCCACAGTTTAACTTCATATGACCATGATTTTAAAAATAGTCTAATGTTATACCACATGGTCCCTAGCCAATACATTAAATTCATGTTTCATGGAATATGGAAATGTCTATTCTTAAATAGTTTTGGGCAGCATAGAAAATAAACCAAACGGTAATGAGACAATGTATCCATACACACCAAATAAATATTAGGGATTAGATGGGAATAAAGAATATGTGTTGTGGAAAGAGAATAACATGACATGAATGTACCTATATAATCAAAGTGTCACACCATATTTCTCCACTGAGGATCATATTTTAAGGTTATATAATATGGACCCTGAAGGGTTCATATGTGGATCAACAACATTGACACCAAAACTCACAAAAATTCATAATCTTATGTGAGTCACAATTATTGGTGAAAACATGTAATTGTATAGGGGTTCTACATGTCATGTGGGGGTGTGCATTAGATGGAACATAAAGGGTGGAATAACACCACATTAAAAGGGAATAGAAAAGGGGGGAGATCAATCCTTTCATGATTTTGATAAAAGGGGGTGGATAGTGAGTATAGATTGACTTATGACCATGGTTAAAACATAGGTACCACTACCAAGTAGGTAAAGAATGGGGAGAGAAAATGGAAAATATAATTTTTTCCATGTTTGAAATACAGAAATCCATGTTTTATACAAGAGATAAATTAGGGTGTTGGCACAAAACGGGAGGTGAACCATAGTCCCATTAGACCATGATCATCATGGGGTCCATATGGATTTAAAAGATAATGAAAATACTAGTCAATTCTGTCTTGATGTGTAGAATGGAGAATAATAGAAGGTGGAATCTAAACTCAGAACAATCATGTAGTATAAATTTTTGTTTCTTGGACTATAGGGTATGGAAATACTTTAAGGTCATAATGCTTGAACCATGAATAGGAGGGTTAAATGACATTTAATTTGTATGAATGTCAATGAACCGATGAAAATGATACATGGTTTCTATACACTATGTGAAACAACCCGGATTCATGTTTCGCAATGATTTATTTCATTCAGTCTAGACCATATTTGATGAAAATGGGTCGATGCTTTGAATGAACATATGGATGGGCCGAAAAATGTAATTGGAATCGGTACGTATCTCATGAGGATGTGAATCAAGACACACATATATTTGTAACACAATATGGTGGGCGACTGACACAGGTTTTGGTGATCCTCTATGGTGAGGGAATTGAGAAATATAATGATTATCATGGAGCATTTTGGACATGTACAATGTATTGCTTCAGTTTAACATCACACATTGAGGATGTTTAATGTCAGTTTAATGACACAGAGTTTGTACCAACAATGAGGGGATCTCAAGTGGACATGTATAACATGTTGTTATGGCCAAAATTATGTGAATTATGGCAAGGAGGCTTAACACCCCATGAAACATTCAAGAAGAGACTTCAACACATTTTATAATGTTGATTCATAGATTAAGGTCATGGATTTCAGACCTAGGGGTGTAGTATCCCCAAAATAGGTATATGTGGTGCTGATGAGTAATAAATCTGATGTGAAAGGTGACTAAAGAGGCCCACACCATGCTAGATACTAATAAATAATAACTATACATAGATTAATGTCAATATTGTATAGACATTAACATCTAGTTTAAGGTCATAATTCGACGGAAAAAATGGAGAATATCTCAAATGGATAAGTGTATTAATGTGTTATGAAAAAACCTACATGAATGAGGTTAAAGAGGACCATCTCCACAAAATAGATTCCATATAAAATTCCACATAATGATTAAAGATTTATGAAGTGGATTATGTTGTGGAAAATGGGACAAACGATCAACAGATCTTGGGCTGGGGCCAAAATAAAATGTTCGAGTGTCAATACGTATCCCATAAAAATGTTAATCAAGCCACACATAATCCTGAAACACAAAATCTCCTTGTTTATTTATTATTCATACACAGAGATGGTCCATTTTGTTTTTAGAGTGGCTATACTAGGATATAGAATCTAGTAACTACTATGTATCCTATATGGATAGGAATCAAGTTGTACATTGTTCTTGAGGATGTAATGGTAAGTGACTGATGTTGGTGGAAATGAACTCTCAGGAATGGACATTATGGTGTTATTCAATTTATCATCGTATGGCCATGACGATGATTATCACACATTTTATCTTTATTCCTCCAGGAATATGGTCATTATGAATCTTAATATCCTGAAATTCATACTGTAATGGATTAGATTTTATGTTCATTGAAATTAGACCATGGTATGGGGATTCTAAAGAAGAAATATGTTATGTGATGTCATGAAAAAAATAACTTGAATAAGACAAGGGCCCCTCCAGTGAATAATGCATTTCCCATAGGAACTAGTAAATATATTAATGTCACGATTTTAGTAATAGGGATATGTAATTAATTTGTGAGAAACTCATACTACAAGATATGGGTACCTACGAAATGGGACATGTGCATTGTAGTGACAACAACCCAACATGAATGAGGGAAAAGGTTTCTCAGACTGCATGAGAAATTTCCAAAAACGAGAACACACATATTGTTTAAATTCATAATGTTTGTACACTGGTGCCTTATTTTACATCATGTTCCATGGACATTTAACTCATTATGTGAAGTACTTCTTGGTGAACATGGAATTATTCAGAGGAGTTATTTTCTCCCCATCTACAATCACCATATTTTATGTACTGATATCATAGACCATCTAAATGATGTATTTCATATTCCACATGGGTAATAGAATTGGTAGATTCCTAAAAAATATCATTTGAATTTGTATATCCCACACTATATCACCCTAGAACAAGGAGTGGAGAAAAAAAAATTATTGAATTCTCTAGCTATCAAGATCTTGTGCCTCTCAAGATTATGTAACGCCTTGATCCATTTCACATTGAGGGATTCCATTTCTACTAGATAAATATATTCTTGGGTGTCTAACATCCTCTAATAATAGATTTATATTTGGAGTGATGGAAACTAAATGTCGATGGGAAGTACTACCCCTGTTCCATATAACAAGGAATATGGGGTCACATAGTTTGAATTTTGAGTCATCTTCTGATAAGCTTAGGCAGAGTTGGGGATCTTGTCTGGCCAAATTTTCTTATTATATCCCACCATATTCTACATAATTATAGTGGGGGGTTTATTAATCACTTAGATATGTCTATTATCCTATGTGTGGTAATTGGAATAATTGATTGACTAAATGTATTAATCGGTGTACAAATTATTTATCTTTTCATCAAATAATGTAGTGAATTTGTTGTGGATAATACCGTCTGGGAATATAAATCAATAGATGATATTGGAGTAGAAAATTTCCACAAAAAATCAAGCCAGGACTTCCTTGATAATAATTACTTCTTCCCACATAGCAATTATATCTTTTTCTATTATAATGAACCAACACTGGCGATATGTTCTTGGTGTGTACAGTCCCACAACCTCAAGATCCCAGAATGCAATGGGATAAGAATACATCAAAGTATAAATGAGATCAAGATGTCAACAAACAATGTTGGCATGAATCTGACATGTGTGTGACCTCTGGGTGATCACGATAATTTCATAGACCATAGTACTCTAAAATTATCACATCCATTGAATCTATTAGGATAGAGGTATGACAATAAAATCGGGAATGACATAAGGTATATCATCTCTTTCAAAGAATTGGGGGAGAAATCTATAAAACCCACACATTTAGTGAATATTCTCAATGATGGGAATACTCTAGAGGTTGAATTGTGTGGATCACCAATAAATTTTCTAATGTTTAGCATGATCTGATGGCATATTTTCATTCTGGATTAAATTTATGAATGAGGATTTCCAATTAATGGAATATTCTACTAAAACATGATTTTAGGGTCCTAATGTGGATTCATTTACCATCAACTAGTTTACATGTTTGTTGTCCTTATCATATGAGGTGACACAAGAGATTAATTTCCAGTGTGACCTGTGAATGAATAAGTCATTTTATAGAGGCTCTATAAGAGAAGATGCTGGGAAAACCATGGAATTATCATGACCATTTTGTAACCGAGGAATGAGAGTTTCGATTAACTAAAAAGGGAACTAGCTCATCAATTGGAGAGAATGATTGAGAAATGTCACAAAATATAGCTTCCCAATAATATAGTCATTGTTGATCTTCATGATGACTATCATGGAGTCTCCCTTCTCATGGAAATGGGAAACATCAACATCGAGAGCCACATCAAGACTAGTGATGAGATACTAAAACTATTATCCATTTATTGTTCATCCAAATGATATCTGAATGGATATGGAAGGAAAAACAATTTTATTGTAATGATGGAAGTCCCCAGGACAATTGTGTTTAATTTGAGATCATTGATCCTTCTAGTGGTTGGAATCCAAGAGGAACCATCATAATGCATCTTTCATGAAGGTATATCCTCATCCACTAAAATGATTTCCATGTTTATGAAGTCAAGATACAGGGTATTCTCTAGTTGGGAAAGATGGGAGGTCATTAAGTCTTACATCAGCTGACCCTTAACTGTATTATATGGAATGAACCTGATTTCGAATTGTAGAAAGATCACTTCCCAACATGCTAGCCATCCTGTCATCATAGGTTGTTTCATGATGTACATTAATGGGCCTAACTGAGAAACTGACATTATCTCATGATGCTTGCAATAATTCCTCAAATTCGGCCCTAAAAATCCTTGAGGAAGGTAACTATTCCAGATATGAGATTATATAGTGTCTATGTCGAGGATCATGTGACTAAGACAATATAAACTATTCTTTATCTCTTCGATGTTTTTCTATGTGAGAAAAGAACCAATGGGTAGTTCCATGATATCCTTTTAAAGGACCAAAATATTCCCTAACATAGGTGGCATCATAATCAGAGGTTCCAGAAAATACTTCTTCATAGTCATGAACTTGGATAAGAACACTTTATCCCATTGGTACATGAAACATTTCTTCATGATCATGGAAAATAACTTACACATTCCCGGCATATTGGTGATTAATATATGTATGATAGATAGGTGTCCATAAATACTTTTAAGCTATAAATGGATGATCTAAGGAGGAATATGGATGATGTACTCAGTCTTCAAGGGGTTAGTCTTAATGCATCTGTAACTAATGATGAAGCCAAGTAATTTTCCAAATGTGGCCCCGAAGGCACACAGAAAAGAGGTTATCTTTAGATATTGTGAACAAAGAAAGATGAATACATTATGAAGTTATCTACTATGGTCCTCATGTTCAAGGTATTTGAAATCCAAATCATCTATGTAGAATACACTAAAATTTCATGGATTTTTTTGAAGATATGAAGCGTGAATTTTTGATATGTGGCTCCTGATTTTTTCAAAACGAAGGGAATTTCCGGATAAAATAATGTTACCATTCGGTGCTGAGATGGAGGTAGACTCCTCAAATTATAGAGATATCTACATCTAATCTTATATATAGTATCGATACCTGATGGAATGTCCTATAACCTTGTTGTGGAATCAATCAATAGCTCTATCACCAAAATTAGAATAACATATTTTGAGAAGTGAATATAGTGGTCTCGAAAGTCAATACAACCCAAGATCAATCTATTGTTCTTCCTAAAGGGAATGAAGTGGGACATCCATTTGGGTTATAGAAACACTGTGATGATGTTTTCATTGATGACATATTCTTATTTGGACTTGACCATGGATGTAAGAGATGGTTGAATTTTTTTTGGGAGGCTTTGTGAACACATGACGATTCACTAGGAGACCAAGATGGTGGATGATGAATGAAGGCTATATTTCTGTAATTTCATCATATATTTGGTGAAACCATCATTATGATATCATTGGAAATATATATACAATTTTTGTTCCTCTATAGGCATATCTTCACTAATCAGCATTGAACTCAAATTCTTATTTGTGTCAAGATTATCCTGAACCAACTCATTGACTATAGTTGAGACTCTCTCTTCAAAAGTAGGAGAAGAATCATCCAAATATTATTCAACATCAGATGTAGGGGAATTACTGGGAGGTGATTATTGATCGAAGACTATTGAATCTGAGGGAATATGGGTTCCTTCTTGGGTAAGAAAAAATCATTACTGGTGGTTTCTTACTCTATAGAAACCATGTTGATGATATGTGTCAACCATATTCATGTTGATGTTTGACCATGAGGTGGATTCGTGATGTTGAAACAATGGTGATAGGTTGGGATTTTATGATTCAACATATCTCTATTAAACAAGTGGTTCTGACATATGATTGTAGCCATGGGGTGGGCGTCTTGATATTTTATAATGGTAGGGGTTTTTGGGATCACCCAAGCATGTCCAGTGAACAAGTATGAGGTAATCTTATGGAGTTTCTAATACATGGGGACCAATATCCCCTTATTTTCGGAATGGATTATTTAGAATCCTAATTTATGAATCATGTATTCAAAATTAATAATTTTAGGGACTATGGAATCATCCAAATATATCCATGGGTCAGCAACATTGGTCATGTGTTCATCCTCATCAGATATAAATTTTATGTCCTTTCTATGATAACATACTATATCCATCTAACGGGATTCAATAGAGTCAAAGTATATTGGTGACCTTAGAGCATTCCAATATTCAATTGAGGGAATACTTGAGGCATTGGTGACAATAGGAGGGAACTACTGCCTGAAGTTGGATCTAGGGCTAACCCATTAGTTCATATTATGCAGTATCCTATGAGACAACCATGAACTCTATATTTGATACCAAAAAACTGAACTGGGGCTACAAATAGACTCGTCTGCATGGACTCTACTCATACAATCAAAACCATGAATCTTTAGGTGAAATGGGATTATGTCTGCTTCGGTCAATCCCAACTTATGGACCATTTGAGTCAGGATTAGATTGATCCTAGAACCTGTGTCCACTAGAGAGCTGTACAATTCCACCAAATGAACTATCCAACGATGTATAATGGGAAGATGTTCCCATTCACAAGAGAAACATCATATTCCATATATAAATTGATGATGGATTTAAATTCTTCACATTTTACATCCTCTGCATATACAGTCTCTACTGCCGCTACCTCAGTCTCAAACTGGAGGGGTCAATTCAAGGATTTTATAAGGACCTCACACTACCCCAATGAGATCTATTGGTCCTTGATAAAGAAAAAAATTTGAATTTTTTTTGTAAGTGTGATTAATCACATTGTAATTCTGTGATAAATTCATATTTCTACCCATAATGGTTTGATCTTTGGTAGGAGGCATGATGGTCACTTTTAGATGAACCATAAAATTAATACCAGTGAAGGAAATGTCATACTCGTCATTATACAACTCACCTGAGATCACTACTATATTATTTTTGGATGGATTATGCCTAGCCAAAGCTAGATGTGGCTGAGCATGAGGTTTCCATGATTTTCCTTCCTTGTTGAGTAGAACAATCGAAAGTGGCATGGTATCTGGTAAAATAATATGAGGGGACTATGTCTACTGAGATCTATATAGACCCTACTATTTGTCCTTGGTAACATTTACCACATGGCATGAAGAACTGAACTATAATTTTAGGTGATTCACATATCCAGATGACCATTGACAACATGATCAACCTGTTAAATTCAGAGGTCTCTTATGATACCACTGTCATTAATGACATCATAGGGATGAAAAATCATAATGATATTCAGTGATTAATACTCTTATTCATTTTCATATGCGTCATGAAAATATGGTAGAATTATAGGGGATCTTCCGATCTCGGTAGGAATGAAATCTCTAAGAGAGAGAAAAGGATTTCAGCACAGGTATGATCCTTTTCTTTCCTATTCTCTATTAGTGCATATTCATTTGAGAAATGGAAGATTATAATATGGATGCATAATTGATATCTAGAGGAGATACAATGAATGTGGGAGGTTATAGATAATTTATAAGGGCCTGGATTAGGTCATGGGTGAAGGTGATTTCTCTCCATGAATGCCAGTCATCGTACTTATGAGTTCCAGAACAAGAAACCTACTACCATTCACCTTCAATTTCACAATTTAGCATAGAAAAAACGCATTTTTCATATTCTAGGATGGGGCCCAATATGAATACACATTTTTAAAATTGGTTCTGGAGAAATTATCAGAACACATGTCATTTATTTATAGTATGCATATGGAATCCATGATAAGGGTAGTGGTTTGGGTGATTAGTAAGCTTATCTTCAAGTGGCTTTCTGCACTCAGGCAGTTACATGACCTCCTATACCAAGGAACTGTAGAAATAATTGGGAACTTGTGAATGCATAAAATATTAGATTTGGGTTCTCCTATCCAAGATAGAAACATTTATATCCTATTCCTAATGAGGGGATGGATCCTAAGGGGGGGGATGAAGCCACATTTTCTTGTCTAGGCCACGATTCTTGGTATGGCGGTGCCTGCTGATTATGCACTGGGTGAGGCTGATCCTGAGGGTATAATACTCTAGAAGGCTATTATTTGGGTGGATTTTCTAGGTGGGGATCTATATTTAATACCTATAGTAACTCTAGAACCCTTACATGCACCACATCAATAGTCTATGACATGGAGACTCTTCTTATATGTGATGGAAGAGTAAATGGATTTTCCATCCTAGCATGCGGCAAACCTTCCACTAGGCAATGGGCCTTATTATAGAAATATCAAAATACAAAATGGATGTTTTGAGTGATGAGTGAGGCCCTCTAACATATAGAAGATGTTTTTGATGCATTCATATAAAATTTTATCTCACATTAAGAGGTCATCAATAAATTTCTAGTTAGTGGCGGTGAGGAAATATTAATGAAACTACCTACAAATTTATCCCCATGTTGTGATTGACAAAATGGGTATATGGATGTATCCGATGAATGATGTCCCATCATGTTTTTATAAAAAAAATCCAATCTTGGTGTAATTTTTCTTCTCTCGAATCACCAATATAGGACCACAACTTCTAATAAAGTTGGACTGATGATATAGTATGTTACCCATCCCATTTATGGGAATAACTGTTGGATTCTTGAAATTTGGGCATTCTCTCACATCATCCACCTGCATAAGTTATTTATTTCTATCATGTAGATTACCACATGTAATTTATCAAGAGATAGAGAGAAATTTGCGTATATATTAAATTATATTTGCACAGATCCACAACATGGAGAGGATTTTTTACCACTAATTCATTAATTGCATAATGCAAATGTTAGGATGTCATGGCAATCGCTGCACATCCTGTGGGCTATTTTGAATAGTTTCGGCTTGAGGAGTGACATGATTTGGGTCCCGATAAAGGTGATAACATTCCTCATGTGGATTTGGAAAACCATACAAGGTAAATTTTCTAAAAATTCTGGTCTCTATCCTTTCAGAATGTGTAGGATTTCTAGGATTGATCATGTGTTATTTGAATAGAAGGACTTGTGGCAACCTCAACTGCCCTTATAGAGAAGGAACAAGATCTATCCATATATTACCATAATTCTAGAGCCACTAGATAATGTTCTCAGTAAGGACATAATTATTGATCGAAATTTGTTCTATGTTCTACTAGAAGATGGTATCCATATTGAGATTCACCTCTATCCTCTTTAGATCATTATGTGGATCAAGGGGTTTGAGAGGTCCCTTTTTGATGATAAGGTACTGGCATATGGGATATCATGTAGAGGGTCCCCCATGGTCTATTTTAGTCTTTTTCAGATGAGTGATGACACCTATATAAGGTTACACCTATTAATTTTATACCCTAATGGGGTAATATAATAATTGTTATACCTTTCATTGGTTTCCTATAATTATAGTTCCCTAAGACCAACCATATTCACTATGGCTATACCTGGAGGTTTATCCTAAATATCACCATGTAAGTTGGGGTGTAAGTAGATGGGACTGATGTAGACATCATCATAGATTTCCCATGAATGAATCATCAAATGTTGTGATTCCTCTACAATAATCATGAACAACACTATGAATATCTAAGACGTATTTGATTGAGGTTCCATTGGTATCCATGTGACATAGATTTCTATGCCACTGTATATACTAACAACTTGACCATGAAACACTAATGATCAATGTCATTTAAATCATATAGGATTATAGGGTAGAACAAATGATGGTCATGGTGGAAAACTTATGTCGACCAGATGGTCTGGAGAAAACACGTGACAATGTCTTGGGCGACTAACTCTGTAATGTCAATGTTTGGCATTTCACATTAAATAAATACCACTAATAACAGATTGGTGGACCGAGTGTCCCATAGGCTTCCCTTGTAAGAAGAAAGGTCTGAAACTTGGTTAGTCCTTGATCCAATTGGTGCTAGCTGAGAAACTGGTTGGTTAATTGATTTGGATTGATGATGTGGTGTAATAGCATGAAGAGGATCCACTGCATGAGTCAACTTATAACTGAACATTTTGTCATATCTCAATGGTTTTTCCAACCACTTCAACATAACTCAATGAGATTGGGTTATTACCTCTTTTTTATGTGTGATGGTAGAAAAATTCACTGGGTTTTCTACCAAAAGCTTCATGTCTATCAAAGCTCAAAATAATTATCCATGATATTGAGTATAGGTAGAGAAAAAAACCGCTGATGTCAAAGATTAATGAACTATGTAACCCTATAAAGGATCCAAATCATCCTCCTTCATCAGTTACATATGGAAGGATTTTGGGATATGGTGCATCTCTCCATTATAGATGATGAAGTATAATTGATGGGATCCTTCCCCAAATTCTGATCCATATGACTGGGGTGAAGGCTCCATCACTGAATCACATTTATCATCAGAATCAATAAAAGGAATGAGTTTTGTGATGACATTGTGCATCTTATAGTTTTTCCTCAGGCAGAGGAGATTTTCCATTATACCTTGGGATAGCTCTTTCTTATATGGGATTTCATTTGAATATAGAGGATCTCTATTATTGTTGGTGCTGGAGTGGTGAGGTCCTCTGATTTGGTTAACAAGCATATGAGGATGACATTTTTATCGATTGATATTGGATAAAGGAGGACCTCTACCATGGAAACTCTAAGAGAGGGAAGGGCATCCACTCTATATGAAGACATAGTTGGGACGAACTATCCTTTGGTTAGAGATAAAATGTGTATGAATTATAATATTAATGGTGGCAACATTATTAGGATGACATTCACACCAGTGGGTGGAAGTGTAAGGATGACCTTCACACTGATCAAAAATGATATAGGAATGAAGATTTTGATTATTTTTTATAGAGTGGGGATGATATACTATTTGATTTGTGCTTGAGTAGGGAGGAAATATGCATGAGTGGGTGGAAACATGGGGAGGGCCTCTATATTGGCTGGTGGTTGTCTGGGGAGGTCCTCTATATTAGTTATTGATGATGGGGAATACCTCTTCTTGGATTGATACCTGAGTGGGGAGGTCATTCTCTTGATATGGGGATAACATGAGGAGGAACTTCACGTTGATGGCATATGACATGTGGAGGCCCTCTATATCCAAAAAAAATATGCACAAGGAGGACCTCTATACGTTATTTTGACCTGGCAGGGATGTGCTCCTCTTTGATGAAAGATGGAAACATGGAGAGGGAATCCATTTAGACTTCTAGAGAATGTATGACCTCCACACTAATTGTATATAGTAAAAGATGGTCCTTCATACTCAATCTAATAATTATAGGTCAGACCATCTTGATATTTCATTGTTCCTAAGATCAAGAAAGTCAACCCAGCCCACAAATGGTGTTTATGAGGTCTTGATTATTATTGGGAATTGATGGGCCACTAGTTTTCCATAACAAGGATCTGGAGAAGTGTTCCCTTTGTAGAAGGGTGCATTAGAGATATAGAAGATGATTCCCCCTAACATAAATCCTCTTGATATTGGATCCAACATTGGTGTTAGGTTATTCAGACTGGGGATGTCAGAGTGGAGGTGTGGTCCAACTATTCATTATCTCGAGAGATCAGTCTTTAGTGTAATTTATGAGGAATAATGGGATACATCCTTGGAAACTCCCGAGAAGCATTTGTGGTCATGGGGATGGTAGGATTTCATAATTTCTTATCTTAGTAAAGTGATTTGTAGGATTACTCCTAGGAGAGTCTCTCGAAGCGGTTCATTGTTAAAGTGGAGAGTAACGAATCACTAGATAGACTATATGGGTGGTATAATTGGTGTGGAATAGAATCCTTCTTGTTCTACATATCCATATCCATTATGGGTGTGACTCTCTCACGCTCATACCATCGTTCTATGGTTTCCATCACCCTCGTTAGGATGATTTCAGAGGGTGAGATGTGGAGTTGGTGGCCGGTATACCTGGTCTCCTCTAAATTCATGGTGAATATAGAGTCATATGGGATCTCTATGTCAATATTTTTGTGCCCCTGCATCTACAGTAGGGAATGATTGGTTACCTATAGATTGGTTATTGAATATAAGGAATATTAAACTGTTAGTATAGATATCAATAATACAATGAAAAATTCCCCATTGTCTTTTAATCATCCATGGCTCCAGAGAGAGAGATCCACATAGATGATGTCACATATCATAATGTTGAAACATTAAATTACCCAATTCCTGGGGTGTTCCACACCAGCCCCTTCATTTTGTTGTTGGGAATTAGGGCTGGATAGATGGATCCATTGACATTCTTAAATGTCAAACATATTATCAAGATGGAAATTATCCATGGTTAAAGATGAAAATCCAATTATTGGGTTCACCATTGATGTTTCCAACGATTTCTCTAGGGTGCACTTAAACACATGTTTTCATACATTGGAATGCATTGAATCCCTACATACCAGATTAAAAAATTTATGAAGCTTAATCACTTTCTCAGGGAAGTCATCTATTTGATAAAAATTGGATGATGGGATTTAATTTCACCATTCTATGGATTTATCCATGGAGGTCATTTCCAAGTCAGGGTATCCCTCATATATTAAGATGTGATATCTAATCTCCTTCCATGTTCTATCTCTTTGTGGACATTGCTTAATTATATTAATTATATCTAAACATTACAATGGGTCTTCACAGGATGTCAAACTTCAATTTGGAGAGTTGTCACATTGGGAATCATTGGCATGTCTTGATACTAGAACATTTGACAATTGAATTCATAATCATAATATGGAATCTCATGAAGCCATATCAAGCATATAACTCAAGGAATTACATGTTGATAATGAGGTATCTAATGGAAAAACATATATTCGGAGCATTTCTTTAAGCTTCCATTGTTTAATATGAAGAAGTAGTATAGCATGTCACCAAATTATTTTCTTATGAAAATGAAGTGAAACAGATTAGAACTCCACATGGAAGTAGATAAAAGAGTTACATACCACTGAGGGGGAAACCTAGAAGCTTTACCAAATGGTTGGATCCATATTCATGTGGAGGTAGATCTGGAGAGGTTTTTCCCATAAATGGAAGGCGTCACTCTGTAAATGATGATCTGAACACCAATAAAAGAGCATTAGGGATGTGAAAACCTAGGATGGGGGGACCATATTTTACAGATGGTCACGATTAAACCACAAAGAGGATTCCTTATCAAAATCCATGTATTATAATGGATGGTGTGGGGAATATGTTTGTGGCTTCACTATCGAAGATTATTTATCTTTTCTGGATTATTTTGGATTTTACAGGGCTTACACATTGAAGCCTCTGCGGTATTTCTAGGAGAATAAATGATGTGGATGTAGATTATGTGTAAGAACGACCCAGGTGGATGGCATGATTTTTTTGGAATGTGGGGGCTAGAGTAAAATATGGATTTAAAGAGATGTAGTGTTGGGTGAAATTTATGTAATAGAAGGATATTTTGGGGTGTCAGAATAGTTATCAAGGAGGATTCCTACAATTCCTAACTGTTTTGGTAATCATAGTCCATGTAGTTTTAGAAGGGTAGTGAAATTTGGGGTTACACATGGATCTGACCATTTGAATGGACATGTTTGAGAATTATGCGTGGAAGGTTCTCATTTTGACTGGGGATGATATGGATTACAATAGGAGTCATTCCTATTGGATATGCTGGGTCTTAGACATGGAATTGTCTCATAGGGAGGTTGAATTTCATTACTATTTCTAATCTATAATACCCCAAGAGTCATGGTCTGTTGGAGAAATAATAGGAAGAAGTATACCCAATTATCATGTCCATAATGATGCACCGATGAGATATTGAGTTGGGATTATTCATAAGAAATGGCATCGATTGTCTCATCCTGTGTGAGTTGGATCTCATCCTATTTGAGTGGGACTTATTCATTGATTTTGTCCATAGTGAAAAATCCAAAGGTAGAAGGTGTGGATAAGAGCACACAAAGAGAAAATGGTTCTTGTTTCCCCTACAAAATCTAAACCTCATACCCAGGGGAGGTATAGAGGATTACATGTTTTGAATCCTCCATGATTGGATAAGAGATTACTCCAGGGTAGATTTCTACATGCATATCATTCCTTGTGATGGGCTATAGTGTATTTTTTTCCATGCAAGGAGGATATTGTTCAATGCCTCTCTTACATAGGATATCCTAAAATTTACCTACTATGAGAGACAACATTTCAATGCCATGTGTTGATGATGTTTGGTACTATTTAGTTTTACTTCATGCGTCTGAGACATTGGGGACTCACTCCTCACCCATTGGGCTGGCATAAATGTATACCATTCTCCCTGAAGAGGGTCATAGATACAATAATGCAAGGTGTAAAGATTTTGGACGAGTGTTCACTCACAATGTAATCATTAGAATTCCTTGGATGAAAATAAACATGATATGTCCCATTAATAAAGAAAAGAAAAAGGTAATGTAAAGGAATGAGGGACAAATCCTGAAGGATGAAGAAATCACAAAACGCATGACCAGAGGATTATACCAAAGGGGTTAATGAAAGAGATGAAGGTTACACACAAGAGGCGCTCAACACATGGTGTTTTGATAAAGGAACAAGTCATGGAACATCCAATAGGTGGTGCATTCAATGTTTGTGATTTATGTGAAAGAGCCTGTGTTGAGTGCATGAATTGGTTGCACTCAGGGTCAGGGTGTCACGCTAGAGGTATATTTTTCATACACCCAACATCGTCATAAAAGAGATTAGAGATGGTCAAGACACTATGGTACCATAAAAAAGAGGACCACAAGTAACCTTCTAAACAAGATATTATAACGTAAGGTTTCCATTCATTCAGTATTTTGCTAAAGGATGAGATTACTCATAGAAAAGTGTTCCATCGACATATGGAGGATCACCCATGAGAATGAGTGGGAGGGTGCAGTCTAATATAAATAATCAAACTTCCACAGTGGTGTTCACACAAATGGTCCATAAAATGTAGTGATCAAACATGCAATGGGTAGTTTGATGTCGCATTTGGCATGGAAGGGTCTTGTATGCTATTGATTTTCGTACGTATAAAGGGTTAAACTAATGTGCATCATACATGGCCGTTTAGATGGAAAGGGTTGATGATGCCCATTTGACGTAGCATTGGGAATGAAAGGGTCTTGGAAATAGATTTAAATATTGTGTTGACATCTCTAAACTTATTCGCACCTCCATTTGTAGTATCGAGATGTTCTGCTGAGTCAGATGTATCTTTGAGTTTACCAAAATATTGTCATTAAGGATTTATGAAGAAATATAGATCAATAATTATGGAAACCCATTATTGCTTCGTATGATTTCTTTGATACCATAATTTTTCTTGAAAACACCACTAACCCCCCTGCCAGTAATATAATTTCTAGTTCTTCCAACTTTGAAAATAAACAGTGTTTCTAAATTATCATATATTTTCCATTATAATAACATTTTAGCATTCAACTAATATGGATTCCACTATGAAGATGTCGTTACAGAGTATTTTTGGAGGTTGAAGATGAAATAATACTTGAAAACACAAGGTTGATAGGATTTACACATCCTTGGAAATCCTTAATTTGATTATTCATAAGCTTACATAGGATTTTCATTTGGTTAGACCAGAACATATGGTTTATATAAAATGTTTTGTGAATGTGATTTCACATTAATATTATTAATATAATGTTTACAATTCATCTTAATAGTCAATGGAAGGATACTTTCATAAAACACAGGGGGGTGGGGGGATGCAACCCATGTAAATATTTATAGACAATAAATATATCTAGTTTTTTTCATGAAGTGTTTAAAAAAACCAATTATCCAATACAAGGGGATATTCATTAAATTCCACTCATTTGATAAGATTATCGATATGATTATGTGATATTAAATACCTTATCATTTTATGTAATCACATTTTAACCCATTTTACACATAATAATGATAACCTAACATTTTCCATTGTTACTAAACCTTATAATTAAAAATAACATTTACGCAGTAATAAATATTATAAAAATATTCAAAATATAGATTCCATTTTGTTTGATTTAATTTAATGGGGGTCTAAATTTATACATATATCATTGAAGAAAAAATTATTTAAATCCCATTTTGAGGTAAATAATATTTTTAATGCATTAAATGAATTTATTATTATACTGTTTACTATAATAAACATTATATCTATGTTATTATGTGTAATTGATATTATTATCTACACATTTAATCCTAATTAATCATCACTATTGATTAAATTAATTTATTACCATAAAATTTCATTGAACACATTAAAAAATAATTTATGAAAAATAACTTGTATCCCATAATTTGATTTTATATTCCTCTAAATAAAATAGTTAATCAATTTTGGATGGATTAATTCATATGAATAAATTAATTAAATTAGTTTTTAAAAACATTAATAATCATTCTTAGTGAAATTTACATTTTAAATATAATAATAAATGAAATGATTCTAATTTTTTTTCTATTTAGATAATAGTTTTTTAATTATTTTTTTATATAAGTACATATTTATTTTACATATATTCTTAATTATTGTTACATGAATATTCTTTAATAAATTTTTATATAATTTTACAAGGATAGTTAATTTAAAAATATTTAATTTTAAAATAAAATATTTTCAATCATTTATTGTAAAATCATTATTCATTAATAAAGTGAATAAGATGTAATTTATTTTGAAAACCCAATTATTTATCAATCAGAAATAACTATTTTGTAATATTTTAAATTATTATTATAGTAAATTATTTTTTAATTAAGTATAACTTTTTAAACATCACATCCTATTAAACATAGATCATATTGTATAAAGGAATTAATATTATAAAACAATATAGAGTTACTTCATACAAAACTTATAGAAATTTATGAACAAATTTAAATATTTCTTATGAAAATAAGTCAAGATTATTATTCAACTTTTTTCATAGGGTTTCATAAAAGATTCTAAATATTATGATTCTATTATAAGATATTTACTATGTTGGTGGTTATAGTTAGCATAAATATATCTCTCCATTCTTGGATCGCCAATGTCTGTTACACATAAGAAATTTTTTTCTCTAAATGTGCAGGATAATATTTTTATATAAAAAAAATAAAAGGTATTAACATTAGAAAAGATGACACACATACAATATAATTCCCTATGAAGTGTTTTTTGGATAGGACATGTGAGAAAATACCATATCGATTCAATCAAGAATCTCAATTGTGCCATTGTATCTATGGTACAACATATCATTCTATGCAAATCATAAATCTCCCTTATAAGGATACATTAAAAATAATACATTTATAGAAATTTTGAACTTCAGATATGGTTAATAATTATCAATAAAAATATTATGTTTACAATGTGATTCCCTAATGTTTTTCTATATGGATAAATCTTACTCTATCAATTTTTTTAGCTGGGTCAAATCATAATTGTTTACATTATGTATCATTATATGAACATGATATAGTTTTATAATATTTTATTTATATAGAGACATATAAGGATCATCTAGATGATCAAGTGACAGATATATTTTCAATTAAAACATAACAAAAATATGTTTTGGATCATAACTATCATTTATATAGATTAATTAATATCTTATAATTTCATATTGGTTTTAGATATTCCTCTCATGTATTCCATCATTTAGAGGCTAATATGCAGTGACAATGATAATATTTTTATTCAATACATGTGTTCATAAAAAACTAATAATTTATCATTGTTATTTTCTCCAACTTATAATTAAATCATACAATATAATTAGACAAAATCTAATTAATAACACAATATAAACATTCTAAATGAATAATGAATGAAATGAAGGGTATTTATAGAAGTTAATGAACATATACCAATGAAGTAGTAACATGAAATTTAGAATTGTAATTCGACCATTATGAATAGTAACTAGAAAATTGAATAGTAACCACCAAAATTAGAGTATAAATTAATTTTATGAATTTTATAAGTGAAAATATGATATAATAATAACATAGTATATGTATGTAAATATTTTAAAATTTATTTATTAATTAATTTTATTTTTTAAAATCATGAATATTTAATTACAATGTTATGATTAATTTATTTATTCAAAAGAAAATTTATTTTCATAAAATGTATTCATAAATTTATATTTTTATGACTTTTTGTTCTAGGATAATTTTATGAGACCTTGAGTAATTTTTCAAAGTGTTACCAAATTAGTGGCAATTTTGAAATCTATATTTTCAATGTTAATGAAGATTTTAATTAAAAATTAAAATAAACATATTTATATTTTTTCCATAAAATAGAGTTAATATTTTAATTATAAACAATGAAAAAAATTTACTGTGATGTTTTGGTTTTATTTGAAATACATGAATTTTATGAGGAATAGATAAATATTAAAATTATCAATAAATGCTATAGACAAATTTTTTTGAGTCTTTGATAATGTAAGGAAGATGTAAAAACCTTAATCTCAAAACATCATTAATTATTTTAATATATTAATGGATAATGATCAAACTATTCATATTCTTGAGCCAAAATAATATAGTAATGAATATAATATTAAGATAAGACACCTCCAATCCACTATAAATACCACCCCTCATCCTCTATTTTCCTCATACATCTAAAACAGTATTCCTTGAATGAATCATGAAAAATAATATTTCCTAGTACCTACCTCAATTCTATGATATCATTGTCTCACTAAAAGTCCAAATCCTTTCCCGAAATAGGTTCTCAAGGAGGATAAATCCAAGAGGAAAAATCTTCTTCTATTTTCATAAAAAAAATTCAATTTCATATCTATTATTGTATTATACATAAATTCTCTTATTAAAATGTAATGATAATTCCAATATGTAATATTTAATTAATGGTTTCATGTTAATTGATGATCTGTCGTTATAATCCTCTCCCCCCCTCTCTCTCTCTTATTCTGAAACTGAAATCATTTCTCGTGATGTATCAAGTTACCCACATCATGCACTTTTATTTTTCAATAACACCGTAATTTATCTTAATAAAACCATTAAATGGGGTTATAAATACTGTAACATTTTTTTTAAAACCATATTTATATTCTATATCTATCATTTATATGTAATACTACGTGATAAAACAAAACGAGTTCACTGTGATCGAAAAACCGCCAAAATTAACCTAAAACCATCTTCATGATATTTTATCTAAAATTTCATACTCATACCATATAAAAAGTTCATTACAATATCATTTAAACGTTTTTATCTAATTATTAAAATATAATAAAAAATTGGATATTTATACACATTTTTCATGAACATCCATTCATGTATACAATTGAATGGATCATGAAAACTAAGAAAACGAAAACCCCTGAATGATGAAATTAAACTATATGAAAACTAAAAAGGACCATAAAAGGAATTAATAAAACCATAATGAATATTAATCTTTTATATATTGTTTTTTAATTGGTAGTTAAGGAATCTAATATTATTATACATGACATTAACATGAAGAATGTTTTCAGACACAAGGTAGGGAGAATTATTAAACCTGGCTATATTTCATTAGGATTCCCTTCTTTCACCACTGAGTTATTATGATTATTCAATAAAAATAATTTAGTAAATATTTTATTACCTTTTATTGGATATAAATATTTTTACTTGAGTTTATGAACCAAAAAATTGTTTTCAAAAAAACCATTCTTTAAAAAACACATCCTTCACTTCTCGAGATTGTTTCTTCGTCACTCGAGGATGATGATTCTTATATCAAGTGTGTTATTCCCTATTTTATTTGGGACCATATGTTTATGAATTTATGATTATTAAATATAAACCACTCTTTTTACTGTGTTAATTTATGTTCGTAAGTGATATATGTTCTATGTAGCATGCGTGATAATGTAAATGTTGTGATGTGATTGGTGCACCTGAAATTATATAGTGCAATGTAATTTTTATAATGTGACAGGTGAAGCTAGAGTTATAGATCACTAAAATTAATTGGATAATCTGATTTATCTCCTGATAAAACTGATATATGTATGAATATGATGCTATATTTGTTCACAACTATGTGTGTTAGTTGACCACTAAGACATGATGTTTCATTTTTATGAATTTCCACATTCAAAGCCTTTTCTTAATGCTTCTGCTCCTGATTATCATCATATTCCTATGTTTTTATAATTCTGATTATTTTCACTCCATTTTAGACTATTTTATGTTATTATAAATCCTCTATTAAGGATTATTTCTCACCCCCTTTATTATGAATATCCAAATTTGTGCAACTGTACTAAGGAGAATTAAAGGGCCAATAATAATGTTGAGAAAAATGAATTAAATAAATGTTTATGATTTATTTCCTAAAAGTTATTTATGGTGATAATTTACTAAAATCTGTAAACCTTTTGATCCTAGTCTTGTAATTATTTTAATTTTTTTATCAAAAAAATGATGTAACAGTAATGTAATAAAAATCAAAGTTTCAATAGTTGGTATTAGAGCCTGGCTTAGTTAATTTTAGAATTAGGATTTTAGAACCCTAGTGAAAACCCAAAGTACGAGGCTTATTTTATATATCCACCCAATTTGATTCATCTTCAAAAATTATAAACTTACGGATCCCATAATATATTCGTTTAGAGTAAATTTAACAAATGGATAAATTATTGATGACTTATTGACTTATTTTTTGTTCTAATCTTTTCTATTTTAGAAAATCATGGGTACAGATAGAGACCCAGATGACAACCCATATGAGGGAAAATGAAGAGATTGGCCAAATGACATCCCATATTTTTTGGGAGGTGGTGTTATAAATTTCATGGAAATATGTACCCATCTATCTCGAGTGATGAACTATAACTTGAATAATGTAGAATGACCTCCAACAGCAAGGACGAAGAAGATAGACATCATATTTTAAATTAGATAATGACCAATGATATTTAGTGGTTCTTTTGATACAGTAGTTTCGAAATAGTATGTTAACTCGATGGAGAATATATTTTTCGTTCTTAATTGTAATTATATGTAGAAGGTAAACCTCATTTTTTGTTGTCTATATATAGAGGCTGATCAATAGAAAGATTTGATGAAGAAAACCAATCCATTGGATGAAATTGATGGAGTGGGATGAAATTATGATAATGTTTATTAATAATTATTTCTCTAAAAATACTCTGACAATGTTAGAGAGATAATTCATTGACTTGAAGCCAAATGAAGCAGATTCTATCACGGCCTATGAAGAAAATTTTACAAGGCATACAAGAAATGATTTAGGTTTTTTTATAAACAATGAGAGAAAAAATGGTAGTGTCATTATTGATTTTGAACATCATATTCAAAAGGCTCATTCAATTTGATACTTTAGTAGTTATGAAGAAGTATTTTTAGGAGATATAAAAGTGTAGATGTAGTTTTGTGAATACTACCATTTCTATGGTGATAATAAAGGAAATATGTATTTTCCTAAATTAGTATATCATGAGAAAGGTGGAATTAAAACTCAACCACCAACATGTCGAAATGTGGGAATAAAATTCCTTGGATACTACCTCAAAAGGATAGGGAAATTCATAAAGATTTGGTTAGAAGGCCACCATGCTCATGAATGTCAAAAATACTTATGGAATCAGGACAATGTGGTGGATTAAAGGAGAGAACCACCCTTGGTCCAATGCTACAACTATACGGAGAAACGTTACTATTCAAGCTAGTGCAATAAGCCTCGAATCCTTGAGGGTAATATATGTTAGTAGACACCAAATCAAAAGGATAAAGTAGAGGATTTTTGTATAAACACTACAAAATTGGATCTATAATGAAAACTCCTATAAGGTTCACATCCTATTCAGTCAAAAATGGAAAAAGTCATATCAGATTTTGGTTCTACGCAGTCCTTTATATCATTCATGTTTTCTAGAACTATGGAATCAAAGCACTGAATCATTGATGCAAAGATATCTAGAAAAAAACTGAGTGGTGATATAATTACAACCCATGTATTAGAATCTTCTCGTATTGGCATGTGTGGGATCATTCTTCCTGTGAATCTCTTAGTACCTCCCATGGTGAAATTATATGCTATATTGGGGATGGATTGGATTTCATTATATAGAGAATATATCAACAATCATGAAATAGAAAAATCATTTCATATTATAAACCATCCAATTCCCCTCTTCAAATAACAGGAAGATAATGAATCTCCTTTTGAAAATAATAAAATTGTGTGCGTATTGATTCCCTATGAATAATCATTCCTCGTATAGAAAGTTGATTCAATGGATGTTACCAACCTATTGATAATGGAAATAGTGATGGGATAAAAAGATTTATTTCATGAAGAGTTACAGAAACATCCCCCTGATCATGAGGTCATATTCACAATAGAACTCATACTATGAGCTACTTCTATTTCAATGTGTCCCTATAGGATTGATCCTATTGAACATGAGGAATTATTGAAGTGACTATAAGAGGTGTTGGACAAAGGGTTCATACTACCTAGTGCATCACATTGGTGTGCACTGGTGCGGGTATGTATCGATTATCAGGAAATCAATAAGATCACAAAAAAGATCAAGTATCCTCTTATAAGGACTGGTGAATTTTTTGATCAGATATGAGGAGATCAGTACTTCTCAAAGGTGGATATTCGAACTGGATAATATTAGCTAATGATGAATAAGGATGATATTAATAAGACCATATTCCATACAAGGTATTGGCATAATGGGTTTTTGGTGATTCCCATCAGACTTTATAATTCCCCATCAATATTCAATAATTTTATGAATATATCCTTTTGACATTACCTCGAAAAATATGGGAAAGTGTTTATAAATGATATTATCATCCACTCCAAGAGTAAGTAGAAACA
The DNA here is from genome assembly GCA_963277665.1 of Viscum album. Classification (NCBI taxonomy): domain Eukaryota; kingdom Viridiplantae; phylum Streptophyta; class Magnoliopsida; order Santalales; family Viscaceae; genus Viscum; species Viscum album. Next base: position 806,186,634 of record OY728148.1, read on the forward strand.
TGTAGAATATCCAAGGAATGTGGTTGTGACATTGAGAAAGGATAATTTGTACACCATGCTTAACTATTGATGATTTTTGATTCAATAAGTTTCATTCATGGGACATTTGATAACAAGTGAGGGAATTTCAATGGATCCTTCAAAGAAAAAGTTGATTGAGGAATGGAAAGGACCCTCTATTGTCAATTAATTCTGCAGTTTTATTTGGAATATTAGGGTAATATTGATGTTTTTTTGAGAAATTCCTTACAATTATATTGCCTACAAACTATGATAACAATAAAAGGGTTAATTTATGTTTGGATGGAAGAATGTCAGGAAATATTCAAGGAGATAAAGAGATGGACGATCAAAACCCCATTACCCACATCAACAAAAAGTGTAGAATATTTTTTGATATACATATATTCCTAAAAGAAAGGATTTGGTTGGGTACTAATATAAAATGATAATGTGATATCCTACGCCTCATGGTAGTTGATGATACATGAGAAGAACTACCCAACATAGGATATAGAGCTATAAAATGTAACATTTTCCTTGACAATCTAGAAGAATTACTACTATGGTGAGAAGTGTCAAATATATAATGATCACAATAGTGTGAAGTATATAATCACAGCAAAGGATCTAAACATGCTTCAAAGGATATTTTTAGAGATAATCAAATACAATGACATAACTATTCACTATCATCCTAGCATGGAAAACAAGGTTACAGATGCTCTTAGGAGAAAAAAACCTACTGTTATATTGATGTTGTAGATTGAGAAAGACCATATCATCCTGGATATGCAATGAATGGATTTTTACATATAGAAATCAGGGAATACATTCTTCCTTTCCCAAGTAATGTCACATCCATCTTTCCAAGAGATGATTAATGAGGCCCAAAGGGATGATATTGATTTTCAAAAGAAGGTGAATTGACTAATGGAAGTGAATATACAGGAATTCCATATTGATGATGATGGTTTGATTTGATTTGGAATGAGGCTCTATGTGCGTTCATCACCTGGGATAAAAAAGGAGAGATTGGAAAGTGAACATAGCTCAACTTTCATTATCCACCCCAAATGTACCAAAATGTATTGTGATCACTTTGAACATTTCTAGTGGGAAACATGAATAAAGAGATTGATGAGTATAACTAATGGTGTATTATATGTCATGAAGTAAATAAAGAGTTGAAAATTTCCAAAGGGGTTATGGATCAATTCCTTATACACATGTGGAAGTGGGGGAATGTCACTAGGGACTTTTTCAAATGTCTCCCGAAGGCATCCATAAGAAATAATGTGATATGGGTTTTGGTTGATTGACTCACCATGACTTCCCACTTAATCTCTATTTGGGAAGATATATTGATCGAACAACATGGCATGATATATATGGAGGAAGTGATGAGACTGCATTGGTTTTCACTATCGATAATCTCTAATCATGATCTGAGGTTCACATCTAAATTGTATAGGAGTCGTATATATTCATTGAGTACTGAATTAATTTTTTGCATGAATTATCTGACCTAAACTGATGGCCAATATTAAAGGACTACTCAAATACTCGACGATATGATCAAATACTTATTATTATAATTGAAATGTGGATAGTATCAACATAACAAATAGGTTGAATTCTCATACAACAATAGCTTCAAGTCAATTATTAACATCGATCCATTCAAATCTCTATATGGAAAGCGATGAAAAATTCCAACCTATTAGGATGATGTTGGACAAAGAATGATTCATGGACAATATATTGTGGAAGGGAAAATGGTGAAGTTTCAAGCCATCTAGTAACATATAAGAGCTAATATGAGTCAAAATAATATATATGACAACAACCATTGAAGGGACTTGAATTTTATTATTAGATATAATGTATTCTATAAAATATCACCATGGAAGAGATTCATGCATCTTGGAATAAAAGGGATGAAAATCCAAAGGTAAATTGGACCATTTGAGATCATTGATTGCATCAGAGCTATGAACTATCAGCTTGCACATTCCCTAAATATGGCACATGTTCATGATATGTTCTACATATCACTCATGATGAAGTACATACCAGATCCACCACATTTATAGATCTTAGAGGTGGAACAACATAAATTTGATCTCTCTTATGAGGAGAAGCAATTAATTATTATGTAATGGAGATATAAGGTTCTAAACAACATGAAAAAGCCACATTTGAATATGTTTTGGAGGAACTAAAAGTATAGAGAAGCAAATTTGGAACCGACGGACTTGATGAGGGATAAGTACCCCTACTTGTTTATGTAAAATGAAATTTCTAAGGTTAAATTTCAAAAGGTTTTAGGAATGTAATGACCCAAATTTTATCAAGGAAATTTATCCCATATTATAACAATTTTATATAACATTATTAGATAAAATCAAATAAATAACACAATAAAAACTTTATAAATTATGAATGAATAAAATAAAAGGCAATTTTTAGAAGTTAAGGAACATATAACGATGAAATATTTTGTTGTCCTTTAGAATAGTAAGTTGACCCTTATAAATAGTAAAATAGAAAATTGATTAATAACATCACTAATGAATATATATATATAAATGATGCATATTATAAGTTAAAATATAAATATATTATATTATAGTATAAGTAAATACTATAAAATTTATTAATATGTGTTGAAATTGTTTTAAGTCCTAAAAATTTAATTATAGTTTTATGTTTGATTTACTAATTTAAATGAATTTTTTTAGAAACATTTATTCAAAAATAAATATTTTTATGTCTTAAGATTGTAAGATATTTTTATAAGACCATAAATAATTTTTAAATGTTTTTAAAAATTAGTAATAATTTTAAAATCAATATTTCCAAAGTAAATACAGATTATAATTATAAATTAAATTATTTAAATATGGAAAAAATTATTTTCATAAAATGGATTTCATTTTTTAATTACTCAAATATATAAATTGTTAGGGTGGATATTTGGGATTTTTTTGAACAACATGATTTTTTAATGAATAGTTAAATATGATAATTTTTTATAGATGCATAATACATGAATTTTTTAGACATTATTGATGTAAGGATAATTTTAGAAACGTAATCCTGAACCATTATTCATTATTATAATATATTTAAATATAATACTCTAAACATTCATAGTCTTGAACCAAAATAATAAACTAATGAATATAATATTGAGAAAACACCCCTCTCCCCCACTATAAATACCACCCCTCACCTCCTATTTTCCTCACACCTCTCAAGGGTTTATCATACACTAAACATTATCCAAATAAGCATCCCTTGTACTTCCCACAAATCCAAGATATCTTTTTCTCACAAAAAGAAAAAAAACAATTCCTTAAGGCGGTTTTCATGGAGGATAAATCCAAGAAGTAAAACACCCTTCCTTATTCTGTTAATTTATTTTCAATTTCATTTCTATTACTCTATTCTAATAACCTTATATTATCCAAATGGAATGATAAATATATAATGTTTTATATATTATAATGATATCATGTTAATTTAATATCCATAATTAAACTCATCCCTCCCTCTCCCTTATTCAAAAAATTTAATCAGTTCCTGTGATGTATCAATTTACCATCATCATGGGCAATGTACATTACTTTTCTTTAAATTTTATTTATAGAACAAATATTTGGTTAATAAAAAACATTTTAATCTACTTCCATTCATTTAATGGTTTTATTAACAAGCCTAAAACGATCATTATTAAATTTTATCAAAAGATTCATCCTCATACCATATAAAAAAACAATTAAAAGACCATTTAAACATCATTAATATTAATAATAAGATATAAAAATAATTATATATATTTATCTACATTTTACATGAACATACATTTACGTATACATGTGAACTAATCATGTAACCTATGAAAACAAACACACAAGAATGATGATAATAAACTATATAACTCATAAAATGGACCATATAATAGAATAATAAAACTATAATTAATCATTTTGATATATTAATGTTTCTAAAATTGTTAATTAAATAGTCTAATGTGATTTTACAGGACATTAAAGTGATTAAATCATTCAAACATTGGGTGATGGGAATTGCTGAACCCAAATCTCTATCTATGTATTTTCCCTATTTCATTCTATTTTCAGTATGGTTATTCCATAAAATTAATTTATTCATATTTATATTACCTTTTATTGTAAATAAATGTTGTATTCTTGAGTTAATGAAAAACACAATGTTTTCCAAATGAACTACTCTTTCAAAAAAACACACCTTTTACATCAGGATATTGTTTGTACTTCACTCAAGGTTGGTGATTCATTTTTATTGTATGTTATTCCCTATTTCATTAGTAACCCATTGTTTATTAATTTATTGTTATGAATTTAAATTCATTCCTTTCCATGGGTTATTTTATGTTCAATATTTATATTTGTTCTATGTGGAATTCATGAAAATGTAAATTTTGTGATATGACGTGTTTGACTAGAATTATATAGCACACTGTAAATGTTATGATGTTTTTGAAGAACATTATATTCAATAGAGATCAAAATTATTGGGTAATGAGATGTATTTAATGATAAAAGTGAAATATTCTTGAAAAGGATGTTATCTTTGTTCACAACAATGTGTGGTAGTTGACTACTAATACATGATGTTTCATTTTTATGTATTGTCAAATTCTATGACTTTTCATAATGCTACCTCTCAAAATTATGATCATATTATTACATGGTAATTATAATTATTATACCAATCCCATATTATATTTTCTCATGTTCTTATTAAGCTTATTACTGAGATTTTAGCTCACCCCATTTTTGATGTATATCTTTAAGTGATTGCTTGTACATAAGAGAATTAAAAGTCCAATAAAAAGCTAGAGAGTAAAGAATTAAATAAATGTTTATGATGTATTTTCTAAATGGTGTGAATGGTTTTAATTTTCTTATGATACTAATACCTTCTATCATGGCCATGGAATGGTTTTATGTTGTTTACTTTTAAAATTATATAATTTTAATTTAAGAAAAATTATTGCCATTGTAGTATATGTAATCTTCATATTTTAAGGTAATTATCATATCTAAATCAAATAAAATTTACATTAGTACCATATGAAAAATTTCCAATAAATTGATGTTTATTCTGGATTGTTTTACATCATATAAATCATAACATAAATAAATTAATTCACCAAATTCATAAGTAGAAAAACAAAAACCCTAATGGAATTTAATAATTTTTAAATCTCGGGGTGTCCTATAATTATTTCCAGGGTTTTTTTTGAATTTTCATAAATATATGAGAAATGGATTTATTTTCAATTTACAAATACAAAAATAATCGTTATCATCTTATCATATGGGATAGTGGGGTACAAAAACCAAAATATTGTTTTTAAGGATGGCCCAAAAAACTTATTTTTGAGGTATCTATATATAGTTGTACATAAATAATGGATAGGTTGTAATGATCTATCTGCTACATAAAATAGATAAATAAGTAATTATATTATAGAATGGAAAAATATATATATCATGAACTTTATCATTCAATCATGTTAAAGGTTATGATCTAAAATAGTTGATATTTTCAATTAAAACTAAAAAGACTCATTCTGAACTACTATGACATTCACATGAATTGATAGTTGATCCACCATTTAAGAATTATACTATGTATTACATTTACACATTATTTCATGGTATATCATCTATAAATCGAATGTATAATTTATCCTCCAATCCCCAAATTTGAGAGTGAAATAATATCGTTCTAACTGAAATAAATATCCAAATTTATTTTAATCCTAGTGTGGTGATTTATTTAGAATACATAAAACTAATTTAACTCTGACTATACCCATTAGAACATAAAAATTGTTTATATGAGAATATATAATTCCAATTTTTTTGATAATTATATATCTCACACCATAAGTCATAATAATTGTGGTTCCATAATTTCAATGAATATATTTACAATTTTTAACTCTAATTCAATTATCAGGTACTTTTCATAAGATTATTTAGTTGTAATAAGTCATATACTATCTTGGTATAATCCTGATTCCAAATCCATTAAGATGTTCCCCATGAATATTTTCCAAATGAGATTAAGCGTTCCACCCCATACACCAAATGTTACTTATAAGTATCAAGAGTCTGTGATGGTACGTTGGAGAGACTATACCCCCATGATCATAGTATTCCACATAGGTAAATAATAATGATTATTAGTAGGACTATAATAAATAAAAATAAATTTAACAACAAATCATGCAAGTAATAAATTCGTAGAAGATAAATCAATATCAGATATAATAATGATTATATTTCTATGATTCTATAGAAAAAGGGATGTTCACAGAAAATATATATACATGCTTATACAAAATGATAATAAAAATTCAACAAGTCCAAAAAATCCTTTATTATCATAAGAAGAATAGGATTGTTCCTATACTCTCTTACTTTATCATAGAACTAAAAATTATACATCATATGTTGGCTGCTTCCAAATTTTTATACCTTGAGTCATGAAGTGAGTTCAGGATTGATCCATAGATTAGATATTGAGTGATATATACTCATTTGTACACCACAAATGGTGTTATTAAAATCCATTGGTGGTTACAAAATTATTAGTGTGTGTATAAAGAATGTGATCATGATTAAAAGCATTAAACAAGTCATCTTTTATTCCAAAGGCACCTAAGGATGATACTACATTCATCTGTATATTCCAGAGGATCTATGTATAAGTAATCAGATCTATACATATATATAGACTATATATTTAGTGATGGTTATAACTATTTATATTGGCAATACTAATATCCTAGAACCAAATATTAAATCAATATTATATGGGTGGCGTTGTAAGTCTCATAAAATTCTAAGGCACTCCATACTCATATTTCACATTTTAATATCGACTCCATGCCTGATTATCACAACTATGTGGGATGCCTTTCTTGAGGATTAGAATTATAGGGACACCGTACCATAATATCACAATTTATTATGGATTCCATACCCTAGTATCCCATTTCATTATCAAATCCATTCCCATGTATCACATGTATGTGGAATGTCTTTCTTGAGTATAACATGTATACGGATGCCATGATTGAGTATCTGCAGTATAAGATTCCATGCCTTTGTCTCACAATATTGAGGGATTCCATGACCGTAAATATTCCATACATATGATATTTTCCAGAATTAAAATAATCCAAGTGTTGAATTAAAATCCATTTATCATTCAATTTAGTTTAGCGGAATATACTTAACCTTTGGTTCATTGAATAAATCAAAACCACATAGAAAGTAGTGTGTAAATACCAACATTAATTAAAAAATGGAATTAAAGGAGAACACCCTAAGGGTTTTCACAAGCCAAGGTGGGGAACCTCTATCTATAAATAAGGGAATATGGGGAAACTAAAACTTCTAAAACATTTTAAAATAAGGAAACAAATATTTTTCATGAAAAACATAGAATGTATGTCATGTAGCATGACATATCATGTTACAAAATGACGCAGTATTGGGGAAATGTACTAAAGAACATACCATAGGTTGGTAGATGACCAATCATTAATTTTTATTCTTTTAATATGGATAGAATAGATGAAATAATAGTAATAATAAATAACCTGAAAATTAGGTATATTATATTCCACCAATACAACTCTAAATATGGTCTGTTAAATTGGGAATGGAAGGGAGAGGTTATATTGTCATAATATTGTGGATCCAATTAAAATGACGACGAGTGATATTGACACTAGATTGTGGAGGGAGGTCAAAATATTTTGAAGAGGGAGATAGAGCTCCAATTTATGGAATATACTAGTGAAGGCAGTATGGTTTGTTAAAATATAGGGGGTTATGCCCCTCTAAAAAACCCATGGCATATTCATGAAAAGAATATTGAATAATATGTGAAAAGAACATATTTTATCCCAAATATAAAAAAAAAATCACATCATGTATGTGGTATTCCTTTTCCAATAGAGGGTTTTAATTGAATTCGAATCATCTATTTAATTCACATCATGTATTAAATTCTCCCCCTACAATATATAACGGCGTTTGGATACATCACTCATCCTTATTAATTGGAGACACATCGTGACATTCATTTAAATTGTGTATTGATTTTCTAGAAAGGCTCTATCAAAATACTACCATTCTATCATAAACACCTTGATGGGATCTCAGTGTGATTAGTAGGGATTATAAAAAAATTGTAACATAATAAGGGTTTAACAAAATTTTAATGAATATGTACCAATATCAAAATAAAGGGAATTACAACTTATACTTCATAAAAAAACTCTTTCCCATGTTTCCCATATGATGGTGGCAATTTATCATAGAAAAACACCATGGTCACTGAGCTCATACAAGGTCCTCTCCCTTATATGCCTCTCCCTACACATGACTTCCATTTCACCTGGACTATAGGAAACAACCAAACTCTGAGATCCTTTGTTCACTGAAAATAGAAACATACTAGATTATCCTTAATGGGAAAATCTATCTATAGCTTAAAATCATCATGGTAAAATTAGTTAGATTGGTCAGATTAATAATTGGGATCCTGTGATATATGTAAGACATAAAGATACTCTCCGTACCATCAACATAAATCTGAGCAATATGATACCATCCTAACACTATCCATGATCTAGAAAGTAATGATATGATAAGGAAATATAATACCCTATTTAGAATTCCTCTATGGCCTAATGTAGTTGAAACTCATAGATTGACATGATATCCCATATCCAACTCTAGAGTTTAGATGAAATGATCAGTACAAGTCTTCGGCAAAGACAATGTTCACCTTATACATCATGTTAATATGTACCTGTACGGATGACCCCTGAATGAGATGATGTCCCAGTAGTATTTCCTCACATACCTCAAATAATGACACATAAAAAATGAATGGTATATATTAAATGTCCTTGTAGGGATCAATATGAATATTTCCTTGAATAGTTTTATTATAGAAAAACAAAAAAGTGATATATATTATTAGCATGAACCTATGAAATCAAGGACACTTTATTAAGGGAATTTATTAGACACCCTTATCATGTGATCATAATGACCATATTTCTGAGGGAGATATGTTGTATCAAGAGGACCTCTATACCCAAATCTTTTAGAAACCCTACACATAAACATGATTTCAACAGATTATCTCTTTTATCTATGATTGACGATAGAACACTTGGAATTCATACAATGTGCTGAATGTAATGACTCAAAATTTTTCTAAATTATATGGTCTCTAAGATAGGACAGATCTGTGAAAACATTGTAAACCTATCAATGATCACCCATTAAATGTACCATAATTGAGGGGATTTTGGAAAACCTATCACAAAATCCATTGGTATGCCATCCCATTTCATTAAATGAATTAACAAATTATGTAATAGTTTCATAGTCCACTAGTGTTCCATCTATTCCTTTTTACAGGAAGATCACCATGTGATAAAACCTATAATCCACCACTTCATACTCAGAAACTATTTCATTCAAAAAATGTATTGGTACATCTTGGTTATCCAAGGATGTATATCCCAAATAGAGTTTACATTTTCAAACATCTATCGTTTCAACATATCATAGGGAACCAATATATGTCTTTGAATGTCTGAGATATCATCTTTGACTATTACCTAACATGGAAGTGGGTCCTAACCTGATACATTTTATCTCATGTATGGTCCCCTAGGATAAAAAATCTATATCATCCTCACCCATTTTAGAAGGGATTAATTTCCTACCAATTTTACTAAAACGGGTTTCCCTTGATATTTCATTACCACATCTTTAATCTAAGAAAATATGGTTATCAACTACCAGTGACTAGTGGGTTCTTTGATGGCCTGACTCAGAGTCATCCATCCTGTGGAGTAATCCAATGAATTTCTCATTCTAGGTGTATAAGAAAGATTAATGTCAAATTAATATAATAATTCATACCATTCACACTACCTAAAATTAAAATAACACTATGTGGGAATATATTTGAGACTTTTGAGGTCTGTGTAAATGAAAGAGAACTCTCACAATAGGTAAATACAACAAGAGGGTAAATAATGATCTAAAACTCATATATTGAGGTAGTGTATAGGTAAATTATTACACTAAGGTATAAACTTGGGGACCAATAATACACATCATTATATCTTTTCCGATGAACTACTCTAATCCCAATTCAGGATGTATCGTAATAAATTCTATGGCTTCTAACAAGATCTGGAAGAATCATGGTCTGTTATGAATTCAGTGTCCATTTCAACAACAGAAAAAATATATCACAAGAATATTATAGTAAAAACCTAACAACATATTTAGTAAATCATATGATATTTGATTCTAGGAATGATATTTCTTAAAATAATTATTGTAAAATCTAGATATCCCTAATAAATTTTTATTGAAAATCAAATTCATGGGCTGCTCCATGAAACTACAAATCTTAATTTCTTTTGGTCAAAAAATACCCCAACTACTAAGAAGATATGTCCAATTAATTGAACCATATCAATAAAATGGTATTATTTGGTGAGAATATAATTTATATATTGTAAGACCCATAAATTTATTAAATTAATTTTTTTTCAAATTATTTTAATTTATTAATATTTAACATTTCATGAAACACTGAATATAGATATTGTGGAATGCGTTATATATGAAAAAGTAAATATTTCCATAATTGAAATACATATATTATCTTGTCGTACTCACAAAATTGTTTTTGGATTCAATTGTACACAATTCATTTTCCCTTCTATAGCTTGTGTTTTAAAAATGGTGTACCTTTACCAAACTATAATATACTATAAATAATATTACTAAAATATTAATATAACATCCACCTAACCATTTAAATGGATGTTACAAATAATAATAACTAAATTTGAAAATATTATGTATTGTTTCATATAAAAATAGTTATTTGGTTATTAATTAGTAATATAATAAATTACAATTTGAAAATAATGAAATTTCATCTTTAAAAAATAGTTTTCCAATGTAAAAAAATTATTTCAACTCAATATATTAAACAATCCAATATTTACTAAATTGTACAATAATGTTTATATTTTATATATTTAATCAATATTTAGTATTATATATGAATACATCAAATTTTAAGGAATAAAAAGATGAATTTTTAAAATGTAATGTAACATTATTTTAATGTTGAACCCAATTTAGATATAATGTATTTACAATATTATAATTTTGATATTAAATTGTGGACATTATTTTTTGAGGAATAAAAAAAATTACTTTGGGTGATTTTTTGATGTTTTTATGCGATGTTTCTATTGTTAATGAATTGTGAAAACACTGAATTTTAATTCACAAATTCTTTTTAATATAATTTATTTTTATAGTGAAATTAATTTATTAATTATTATTAATGTTTAATTATATAAAAAATATATATATTAATCCAATTTTGGTTATTGGAATCAATTTCAAATTGAAATTGCTTAAAAACCTTTCAATCATTTGGACCATTTCTTTTAAAAACCCATTGTCATGGCACATATGTTGAATTAATTTTAAATTAAATTTTGTAACTTTTTAGTTATTAATTTTAAAACATGGATTCCATATTTTGAATGAAAATTATTTCTAATATATAATAATTTTAACATTTTATTTTACAAAAAATATTAGGGAATGTTATAAAAATTAATTACACCAATTATGGGAAAAATTAGCCTATCAATGAACCAATACTTAAACTTAAGTAAAAAAATAACCTATCCACTTAACAAAAATCCATTTAATATTCACATATAAACTCTATAATCACTTTTATCTATTTTTTTATTATTATAGACACTTTTAATAGACATAATTTTTCTACAATTCCCTTTTAAAAAATTTACATGAATGTCAGACCACCTTCACTATAAAATGGAACTCACCCCACCCACTTATTTAAATCTCCCATACCCATTAGATCACTGAAAATATGATCAAATAAGATAAAAAAATAACTCTCTTAGGCATTTAATATTCTATTTAAGATGAATTATAACCCAACAACCCCTTTTGTGAAAAACAAATGAGTTACCCAAAGATGAGGTAACGTCCTTCCTCAAGGTCCTTTGTTTTATTTTCATTCTCAACCCCACAATTCTTATTCCATAATTATATAAAAACCTAATTATATTAAATATATTGAGAAATTTTTATTTTAAAAGTTATAACTACACTTACACACATATCCATAAAATTGATATGAATCTTACCGTTCTTGGGTTATTGGGAACTACCGCCTCACGATATGATGATGTTCATTTTGTTCTTTTACGACATCTCATTTTTGGGAATTATGATGGAAAATGTATTTTTTATATGTTATATGATATATTTATTATTTATTTATTATTCCTAAATTATAATATAAATCATACCATCAATATATCATTTTTATGTAAATATGATAACTTCATTTGTGGATTTGTGGACTACTACCTCCTTAATGTTATGTGATTTATTCAAGAATAACATGGAATTTACTAAAAATAGGTTCAATGGAAATATATAATATATATGAAACATTAATTATATTATTATAATTATATATATATATATATATGTTTATTACTGTCTTTCTTTTAGTATTATAAGAAAATTGACACATCGTTAATGTGTACGTATGACATACCATCTCCATGAACGGTGTGTTCCATTTCATATATCTATCATTTATATATTATTTTAAATATTATTATAATAAATATTTATTGTATATTAGTCATGTATTAAAATATTTACATTTTTATATCATGATCTATGTAATGAGATCAAGAACAACAAGTCAAATCCTATATAAAAACAACAAAAATGTTAACTAAAACCTAACGTTAACAAGGAATTTGTAATAAAGAGGTAACATTAAGTCATAATCAAATCATATATGGTATTAGATATAATAATATTTATTTGTTTAATTTAATAAATAATTTTTCTTTATAAGACAGGAGGGATGAATATTTATAATGAAATTCCATTTTTAGGGTAAGGGTTTTCTCATCTAACATTTACTTTCAGTGAGAAAAAAGATTTATTCAATGACAATTTACTATAAGTGGTGTGTATATAGAACATGGATGTATTATATGAATAATATAAATAAATTTATGGGTAATTATATGTAAATTTTATGATATATCTTTTGGGCGGGTTTTTTTGAGATGTAACCAAATTAGTAAAGTAATTTTGACTTAATTTTCCTTCTTTCAAACACCTTCTATGTTATGCCCGTATATTATTCAATGAGGTGTATAAAATGGACATTTACATTTTATCTAATGAATATCATTATTTAAAAAATATTTATTCATTATTTAATTTTATTTTCTTATATTGGGATAATTATTTAATGTTACTACTTGGTAAGAGTTTATTGCAGCAATCTCATGATTTATCAGGATTTTTTATGATTGTATTTCATTGATGAATATTTATGCTCCATATTTAATTAAAAAACATTAAATTTTTTCATATTATTAAATTAATGGTAAATTCATGTTTTAGTAAAAAAAATCAATGTTTTGTACTGAAGATAATTGAAAATGTGTTTTTTATGATGACATGACATTATTTCCCTCTTTGAATAAAAATATCTCTTCTTTAAAAATTATTATTTATAAAAATATATTTGAAAATGAATCAATGTTATCAATGTATATTTAAAACACATTTTTAACCATGATTATTTATTTTAACTAAAAGGGGGTTTTAGAAAGTAAACGTCTTGTATATTTTTCCAATAATGACACATACCTAAACTTTTTGTAGTGCAAAAGAAATGTTAGAAATTTATGTATTTATCTACCATTAGGATTTTAATTCCTCTAATTCTTCCATTTAATGATTAATAGATTTATTTTTAATTATATATTATTAAAATTATAAAAATTCATTGTTATTAATGATATTTTATATGAAAAATATTTGAAAAATAGTTTTTATTTAAAAATTATTTTGAAAGAACCCTTTATATGTTTTGACCATGTTTTTATTTAATGAAAATTAATTAAATGTTTTCAAATATTAATTTATATTTTTGTATGTTATTTCCAAAGAAATTTGTTTACAATTTTTCTTTCTATATTCTTTTTCAATGAAAAGGATTTCAATTTTCTTTTCAATGTTACATTATAATTTCTTAATGAAATGACTTTAAAAATATTTTTATGAATATGGTTTCATAGATAAACATTTCTATTTTTTCATGTTTATTTTATATGTTTTCACATAAAATGGTTTTATATCATATTATATATGTATTCAAATTTAGTTTCATTTAAAATTATTTTTTAATGTTTTTGGGCATTTAAAATATATTTTATGCAACTATAAAAGTATATTTTCTCATGAAATGATTTTAAAATATATTTGAAAATTATTTCCCATGTAAGATGACATTTTTCGGTGTTAGTCATTCACTGATGGGGAAATTATCAATTGGAATCATTCATATTCACTATCTGAATGATTTATTATTGGATAAAATGTTTTTTATAAAACTTTTTTTTTCATTAATTGGTTATATATTTATGAATGCCATTTCTCATTCAAGACTTTTTTGTTTATAAAACTCGTTTCCCATTCACTCTTTGTGTGCATTGAAAACCCACTTCTTTTAACTAGTACATCATTGATGAAATGATTATGAAAGATGAATTTTTTCAATATATAAGAAATGATAACATTTTTATAACACCCATTCCATTTCAATGATTATTATATGATTATTTATGATTTTGTGGAAGATGTATGTATGATTTCATTATGGGATGTATGGTACCTATATATCCCTATAATTAATTGGATATTTTTTTAAATATCATGAGATAATGATGATAATTGAGTTGATGATCGTGATATAAAATGGAATATGGAGAAACCCGATCAACTATAGGAACAATAGGAAACCTAATCCACTATTGGATGACGGGGATAATCAATCAACTATGAAAATATGGGGAAACAACATACCTTACAAGGAAGGGAATGTTACTGGGGATGGTGGTATATCCCACCTAGTAGTTGTTTTCCCATGAATTTAACTAATATGTTTATTGAAATGAGCATTGACTTTTAAGAAAGATAATACATTATTATTTATCTTCTAAAAATTCTATTTCTCGTGACTATGATATGCTCAGTTGGTTTATGTTCATGATTATTTTATGATTTATGTCATATGAACTGCTATTATTTATTTCACGTATCATTTTTATGATATTTGATATATAGGTTATGATCTTCAAATGTTATGTTCAGGTTCTAATACAAAAATGTTCATGTTATTATTACGTGTTTCCATGATGTAAGATTGTTATAAATTTTAGATCATTTAATTCACATGATTCGTTTCCCTAGGTTATGAAGAATGAATTTAAGTATAAGTACTAAAGGGGGTGATCTTTGTGGGACACATATATAATCTTACATCATGTAAAAAGTTCCCCATTTCCCAAACCTATTCACACAGGTAGTGTAACACCCCAGGTAAATAAAGAATATGACATATTTATATTTATCCATATTTGTGAATAAAATATTAATATTACTTTAAAGGGGGTTCTATGCTCGATGGCATACCCAACACGCAACAACGACTTTCTTGTGAATCTTACGTTGCACTCTAATAATAATATAATATTATTTTAAATGGTAGTTAATGCCTAGCCATTGTAATGGCGGAAATGAACAAAACTAACTAAAAAATAAATATATATGTTTTTCAAATATTTTTAATCTATACAATAAATTTTAGAGGATTAAAAATGAAAATGAATCATGTTTTCAAGCGAAAACATTCTAATATTCTTTAAAAGGTCGATTAACCGCCTTTTGATGGCGAACCCCTTTTAAATCCACTTTTTGAAAATTTTATAAGATATATTTTTCAAAATAAACATATTATTTATGATTGGGACATTGAAAATTACCTTGGGTTAATTTTTGGTATTTCTCTGACAATGTTCATTTTTCAATGAATAGTGAAAAATACTGCATTTTACATCAAAACTACTTTTTCATATAATTTAATTATATGGTTATATAATCTTTTTAAGTTGGTTTAAAGTGTAATTAGAATATATATTTACCATGTAATTCAATTATGGTCATTTGGATTAATTTCACTTTGGAATTAGGTATAAACAAGTGCCAAACGTTTCATAAATATTGTTTCTAAAAAACCCTTTATTTGTTTTGACAACGAGAAGTTTTTTTAAATTAATTATTGAAATTTATGTGCTTTTAATTTGGTAAAATTAATTAAATATTTGGAATCAGAAGGTCCAAATTATGTAATTAATAATCTTTTGTTTTTGGACATTATGAATAGTAACGACGATAATTATAATTAATTATTTTGATTAATGAGTAATCGGGTAGTTAAAGATAATAAGATAATATCATAATAATACAAAATGAACACAAAATGTGTCCTAAGGCTACTTTTTGTCTCATGGACGACCATGGGATGCCTTGTTCCAAACTTGGGGTCCCCATGGAATCACTTTTGTGAGAAAGTGACTTTTTATCTATTTTTATTAAAAAATGTTGAATGTGACAAAGAATGTATCACCTATGTAAAATATTATTAATTTTGTCTACATAAATGATCTTGTGGAATATAAATATTCATTAGAAAGATAAAAATATTTACTACATGATAGTAGTTTTTTTATAATTTTTATACATTAAATAAATTTAATTATTTATGACATCATGATGATGCACTGATGACCTCATTTTTTAACGATTTAAATAAAATGGAAAGATAATGTAAAATCTATGCACTACACATGTCCAAAACCTATTGGATGGGTGGATTTTGAACCCTTATCACCTTATCCTAGAAACACATCAATTTGGGACCATTAAAATCCGAAAATCATTTGAAAATAATGTTATATTTTATACCTTTCCAAGAGTGACCCTCCTCTCCTCTTATAAAAGGCCCCCACCTCTACCACCTTACCCACACTTCCAAAGCCTTTGGCTCGGCCAAAACCTGCCCATTTTGTCTCTACACAACCCTCTCTTACTCCTTGAAGCCTCACTTTGGGCAGAAGTCTTCCCAAGGAAGCTGTTGAGCTCAAACCAAAGGGAGTTACCCGATTTTAAGGTAATGTCTTCACTTGAGTCCTTTTGTTTTATTTTACTTCTCCGATCCCCTAAACTCTTTTTATTCATTTCTTTTGTAACAAATATAGTATCTTCAATATACTAGGATGTTTTTATAAGAAGGATTCGAGCTACACTTACACACACCTACCACTAATGGTTAAAGAACATACTGTTTCCGTGGTTTGAGAATTTCTGCCTCCTGAAATGATGATTGTTTTACATTCTTCTAAAACCTTAAAAGGTTGAAATTAAGATGACGCTATATTTATATATTATATCTAGTATGTTTATGTTTTACTTAAGCTTCTATATTTTTGATTTATGGCATACCTTTATGGTTTCCATTATGGGTAAACGTGATATCTTCATTTAAGGAATTGCAGACTACCGTCCCCTCAAAATGATTTGATTCGTTATTACCATATGTGGTATGTATAAAGGATATATTTAATGATATTATGTATGATACCATACTAGGAATTAAAATAATATTATGTATCATTATGTTTTAATTCCATTAAATATAAAATATAAATGGAAGTAGCGTTCATGCATACGTACGACTTACCGTCTCCATGAACGGTGCATTTCATTTCTTAACACTAAATGTTATGTAATATTATAAATACATGAATATACTGGATATATATGATATATATGATATCTACATAATGAATACAATTTTGGATATAATGAAAATTTGGCCACACGAACAACATGTAATTTTAAGTAGTCCACTTTCGACTTAAGAACCAAATATCGACAAAACAAATACTATTAAATTAAATGATTACATAATGTTTATGACATGGTAATAAGTGATATAAAAGAAATAATGAACTTGAAAAAGGTTCTTAAGGAAGTAGAAATTAACTCATGTTTATTATTCAGGAGATTAAAGAACGATCGAGTCAAGTCGGACCAGAGGTAAGGGATCATACTCCTCTCTTTTTTTAAGTACACTCTTTTATGTCATTCCTTCTATGCTCATATTTATTGTGATTGGGATGTTCTATTATATTACTATTACTTTAATTTTTATGTTCATATGATGAGAGACCCTATTTTATCTCATCAATCCATTTTTGAAGTTTTGAGTGGCGCCGTTAGGCTGCCAAATATTCATTAGAGATCCAACCACTCTCTTTCTTTTTAAGTACTCTCCTTTATGTCACTTATTTTAAGCTCCTATTTGTTATGACGGGGGATGATATTTTTTATTCATATTTATGTAAAATTTATGTTTATATGATGAGAGATTCTATTTCCTCTCATCAATCCATTTTTGAAGTTTTAAGTGGCGCTATTAAGCTGCCGAGTTTTCGTAAGGGAGTTTTCATGTCACTTTTATTCCCGTGAGATTTATGCTACATTTGCCAAAATTTCCTTTGAGTGGTGTTTGTACTTCACATTAATATAAAATTTTTGTAGTATAATTTCATTTAAGGGTATTCACATCTTCATTGTATGACCCTTCTTCCATGGGGTGTACGTTTCTAAAGTTACCCAACTCGGTAAGGGGACCTTTCACCCTCCTCTTTTTAAAAGACTTCTTTTGTTATGTATTTTAATTCACATATTATTATGTTGGGATATGTTATTTTATATACTTATTGATGTAAATTTAATTTCCAAGTGATGATATGCCCTTTTTATCTCTCATCAACTCATTTTCTGAATTTTGATGTGATGTTGTTAGGCTGTCGAATTTTACCAAGGGATCTTTTTAACCCAATTTTGATTTCTTTGGGTTCAACATGTAGTTATTGAATATGTCATATTTTGAATATGTGTGAATGACCTTTTATTGTTTTATACTTAATATCGACTTATATTGGGTGAATTTATATTTTTCACACATAATTTTGAGATTGAATTATCCTTAATTTAAGGATACCTTTTTTATAAGGGAATTCATCAGATTTGACATTTCTACTGAGACTTCATTATTGTTATGCACCAATTCACTCTTATATGGTTTATATACTATCCTTTGGAATATTATATCATGAATCCATTTATTCTCATGATATTATAAAGTTCTGACTAAATGTTAATCCTCAATTATTGTATTGAAATGTCTCAAATTTTGGTAGAACCCCTTTAACCAAAATATCGCTTTAAATGTTTTAATTATTTGTTCTTATTAATATCCATGTTTTAAAAGTGTTTTTAAGGATTTATATATATGGATATTAATGGTTTAAAATTTTAAAATCATCAAGGTGGTATGGGACACTTTAAATCAAAAATCTTTTTATTAAATGTTTTAAATGGTTTTGGAAATGGTTTCTTTTTTAATGGATTCATTATTTAAATATCCTAAAATGTTATATTGTGATTTAAATGTGGAAATTTTATGTTTACTTTATTCATTTTTTATGTGATACGTTTATGTTATGGTTCTTGGGCATTGTTATGAAAACGGGTGGTTTCGTGATAAACTAAGGGCGGGTGAGTCCGATATAGCTCTCCAATGCATTGGGTAACACGAAGAAGTGAAACGTTTAGGTTTCTCTAAAGAGATTTAGGGAATATACTGTGGTGGGTATTCCAAACGTAACCAAAAGGGTTACTCCCTACGTAAGAATTTTATGAATGCCTCAAGATCCCTTTTATGTCTTATGATTTCTATGATTTATTCATGATTTGATATGCCTATGTTTTATGGGTAAAGTATAATTTCATTATAATGTATATATGAACTCATGTTTCCTTTCCATATTTTTATAACTCTTACTGAGCTTTTTATGCTCATCCTAGGTTTTTGAAATTTTTTTCACAGGTCAAGGGAAAGGTACATGAAGTGATGATAGTGTAATGGATGTGTCAAGAAATAATCCGTGTTTTATTTTAAATATGTTTCCGATGATGGGAAGAATGAATACTGTATTTTATGTAACCAATTTGTTTAAATGTGTAATGTAATTAAAGTTCCATGATCTAATTCTCTAAAACTCTAAACCTGAGAAGATCCTCAATGTGTAATCTTGTAATAACTCAAGATTAAGTAAGGTTTAAGGCTGGGGCCATATAGTTGGTTTTAGAGGTCAGTTTAGATAACATTAGAGGATAGGGTATTCTCTAAGCATAAGTGACAGTACCATAATGGATAGGATTTCAGAAAGAGTCCTAGTTTTAGATAAAGTGAATGAGTAAGTATATCTTGGTGTTTATCTTCCTCATTAGTATATGATGGTTTTGTTGATATACTCACACTGACCTTTTTGGTTTTAGTAAATGGATGGATCTAGCAGGCACCAAAGTAACAGTGGATGTGAAGAAACTGTGACAGTTTTTTGAGCAAGCAACTGAATGATATGGGGGATGCAATGAGAACTCTTGTGATTATCTTCAACCAACTATCTAGAGTCATGATTGACCACCTAAACCTTGGTGATTTCTCTAAGGCATCATATATGCGAGAAACAAATCCCTACGGAACTACAGGTAATAATCATAAAGGTAAGTGTGTTCAAAAACCTATGTGTTAAAGATGTGGAAAGAAACACCTAGTAAAATGTTTCAAAGGGACAGAAATATGCTATAGATGTGGAAATGAAGGTCCTAAAGCAAGAACCTTCCATGGAAAAAGGAAGCACCCAGTTGACTTGAGGAAAGGGAAAGAATTTCTTTCTGAGGGATCAATTGAATGATTTAAATGTGGTGTACATGGTCATTATCAAAACACATGTCCTATGAAGAAGTTTCGTGAATGGGATTACCAAGATCGTACAAATGTTTGTTTACCAATACTTAATGCCATTCCGATTGAGGATGAAGAAACTGAAAATGACCAATCAAAGGTATGGATTATTTCTTAAGTATTGTTTTCCTATTTTGGAATCTTAGGATATGATTCATGATTTTGTTTATAGAAAAGAAGTATTTCAGAATAAGTTGGAAAGGAATGGTTAATGGATCATGAAGAATTTTGAATGGGTAAGATGTCAACATATAAGGGCTTCAAGAGTTATGGTGAAATTCTTAAGAGTATTAATTCTCTTTTGATTATGGGGTTACATTAAAAGACTTTTTATAGTATGTGTAACCCTGATGTTTAATATATGAAAATTTTATTCAAGGAATAGTTATCTGTTCTTTTGTGGACATAGTTATAAAGAACCATTTGGGTTTATATGGTCCGTACTTTTGAGGTAATTATGGGTTACTATATGTTATGATGGAAGTGAAAGGCATGAGATAAAATTTAGGTTAAATTATTTTATGGTTATTTTTTATGATTTTATCTCTCTTTGGGGAATGATTTGAGAATTATATAGTTTTGTAAAGAGGACAACACGCAGACCATGTGACAACCCGTCGCGTCGGACAAAGCTGCGGGAATCGAACCCACAACCAAAGTGAAACTAGTATTTATTGCCTACCACTGGACTATGTGAAGTCCCTGGTTAGTTTAACTAATTATTTTTAGTTATATGATCTTATGAATCTAGAATGAGCTTATTTTGGGTTATCTATGGAAATTATTAACCTATCTTGGAGGATATGTTATTAGGTTAATTACTTTTCAATAAGAGTCTTTATAAGAAACTGATGTTGTTTGGAGATAAATGTTACGATTTAACTTGGAAGACTATGTGACTAAATCCTTCAAATATTGGGTTTCAACCTTATTTTGGTTTACTTTGAAGAATTTTATGGATAAATAGTTTATCGAATGGTCTTTGTTGAACTTCAGGTTTTGTTGGAAAAATTTTAGAGATGAAGCATAAATATTCTTTTTTTTAACGGTTATCCTTTTCTAGATTATCTGATCTTGTACTAACCTTTTTGGTTTTGGTTTTTGTTAAATTCTAAAGACATGGAAAGTATATAGTTCTCTTTTGTGGATTAGGTGATTCTCTAGAAGTTTATTATAGTACTCTTAATGTGAACAGGTCTTCCTAAATACTCGTCTTTTGTAGAAAATATGAGTTTGTGTAAGGAATCTAATAAAAGTTGAAAGTCAACATGATAAGTAATTATGTTTCCTTATGAATTAATTCCTCAATAAAAAGTAACTTAAAACAAAAATGTTGTCTATTAACGTTTCCTACTGGGGAATCAAATACCATTTAACCCATCACAAGTTTGTGATTTTCTTGTGGTTAACTTTCTCCTAAACATGTTTTCTATCACTCTCCATCAGAACATGACCCTTTGTTTTTTCCTCCATGTCCATATCTTCATACTTGGAATCCTAGTATGGGTTAACTCGGGTGACCATTTTACCTATCTTTCTTTATTTTAAAGTGATTGTTTTACCGACTCTTGTTCCGATGTGGGACTTTCAAGGATGTTTCCAAGCCCAATTTTAAAATTGCAAGGACACAATTCCCAAAAGGGGGGGAAGGATGTTACACCCCAGGAAAATAAAGAATATGACATCTTTATATTTATCCATATTTTTGAATAAAATATTAATATTACTTTAATGGGGATGCTATGCTCGATGGCGTACCCAACACGCAACAACGAGTTTCTTGGGAATCTTACGTTGCACTCTAATAATAAAATAATATTATTTTAAATGGTAGTTAACGCCTAGCCATTGTAATGGAGGGAATGAACAGAACTAACTAAAAAATAATTATATATGTTTGTAAAATATTTCTACTCTTTACAATAAATTTTAGAGGATTAAAAATGAAAATTAATCCAGTTTTTAAGCGAAAACATTCTAATATTCATTAAAAGGTTGATTAACCGCCTTTTGACGGAGAACCCATTTTAAATCCACTTTTGGAAAATTTTATAAGCTCTATTTTTCAAAATAAAAATATTATTTATGATTTGGACATTTAAATTTACCTTGGGTAAATTTTTGGTATTACTCTGACAATGTTCATTTTTCTATGAATAGTGAAAAATACTGCATTTTACATTAAAACTGTTTTTCATATAATTTAATTATATGGTTATATTATCTTTTTAATTTGTTTTAAAGTTTAATTAGAATGTATTTTTACAATGTAATTCAATGATGGTCATTGGGATTAATTTCACTTTGGAATTAGGCATAAACAGGTGCCAAACATTGGATAAATATTGTTTCCAAAAAACCCGCTATATGTTTTGACAACGAGAAGTTTTTATAAATTAATTATTTGAATTTATGTGCTTGTAATTTGGTAAAATTAATTACATATTAGGAATCATAAGGTCCAAAATATGTAATTAAGACTCTTTTGTTTTTGGACATTATGAATAGTAACGACGGTAATTATAATTAATTATTTTGATTAATGAGTAATCAGGTAGTTAAAGATAATAAGATAATATCATAATAATACAAAATGACCAAAAAATGTGTCCTAAGCCTACTGGTTGTATCATGGCTGACCATGGGATTCCTTGTGCCAATCTTGGGGGCCCCATTGAATCACCTTTGTGAGACAGTGACTTTGTATCTATTTTTTTTTTAAAATGTTAAATGTGACAGAGAATGTATCACCAATGTAAAATGTTTTTAATTTTGTCTACATAAATTATCTTTTGGACTATAAATATTAATTGGAAAGATAAAACTATTTCATACATCATAGTATTTTTTTAATAATTTTTAGACATTATATAAATTAAATTATTTATGACATCATGATGATGCAGCGATGACCTCATTATTTAACAATTTAAATAAAATGGAAAGATAATGTAAAATCTAAGACCTACACATGTCAAAAAACTATTGGATGGGTGGATTTCGAACCCTTATCACCTTAGCCTCGAAACACATCAATGTGGGACCATTAAAATCCGAAACTCATTTGAAAATAAAGTTATATTTTATACCTTTCCAAGAGTGCCCCTCCTCTCCTCTTATAAAAGGCCCCCACCTCTACCACCTTACCCACACTTCCAAATCCATTGGCTCGGCCAACCCCTGCCCATTTTTTTCTCCACATCCCTCTATTACTTCTTGAAGCCTCACATTGGGAATAAGTCTTCCTAAGGAAGCCTTTGAGCTCAAACCAAAGGAAGTTACCCGATTTTAAGGTAATGTCTTCACTTGAGTAATTTTGTTTTATTTTACTTCTCCAACCCCATAAACTCTTTTTATTCTTTTCTTTTATAACAAATCCAGTATCTTCACTATACTATTATGTTGTTATAAGAAGTATTCGAGCTACACTTACACACACCTACATCTAATGGTTAAAGAACATATTGTTTCCGTGGATGGCGAATTTCTGCCTCCCGAAACGATGATTGTTCAACATTCTTATAACACCTTCATAGATGGCCATTAATATGAAACTATATTTATATATGATATCTAATATGTTCATGTTTTACTTAAACTTATGTATTTTTCATTTTTGGCATACCTTTATGGTTTCCATTATGGGTAAACATGATATCTTCATTTAAGGAAGTGCGGACTACCGCCCCCTCAAAGTGATTTGATTCATTAATACAATATGTGGTATGTATAAAGGATATATTTAATGATATAATATATGATACCATACTAGGAATTAAAATATTATTATGTATCATTATGTTTTAAGTCCATTAATTATGAAATAGAAATGGAAGTAGCGTTCATGTGTACGTACGGCTTACCGTCTCCATGAACGGTGCATTTCATTTCTTAACTCTAAATGTTATGTAATATTATAAATACATGAATAAACATGATATATATGATACATATGATATCTAAATCATGAATAAAATTCTGGATATAATGAACATTTGGCCACATGAACAACATGTAATTGTAAGAAGTCCACTTTCGACTTAAGAACCAAATATCAGCAAAACAAATATTATTAACTTAAATGATTAAATAATGTTTATGACATGATAATAAGTGATATAAAAGGATTAATGAACTTGAAAAAGTTTCTTAAGGAATTAGAAATTAACTCAAGTTTATTATTCATGAGATTAAAGAACGATCGAGTCAAGTCAGACCCGAGGTAAGGGATCCTACTCCTCTCTTTATTTTTAAGTACACTCTTTTATGTCATTCCTTATAAGTTCATATTTATTGTGATTGTGATGTTATATTATTTTTCTATTACTGTAATTTTTATTTTAATATGATGAGAGACTCTATTCTATCTCATAAATCCATTTTGGAAGTTTGGAGTGGCACCGTTAGGCTGTCGAATTTTCGTAAGAGATCCAACCTCTCTCTTTCATTTTAAGTACTCTCCTTTATGTAACTTCTTTTAAGATCCTATTTGTTATGTTGGGGGATGTTATTTTGTATTCCTTTTTCTTTATACATTATTTTGATATGATGAGAGGCCCTATTTCCTCTCATCAATCTATTCTGGATGTTTTAAGTGGTGTCGTTAGGCTGCCGAGTTTTCGCAAGGGATTTTTCATGTCACTTTTATTCCCGTGAGATTTATGCTACATTTTCACAATTTACATTGAATGGTGTATGTAAATCAAATTATTATACACATTGTGTAGTATAATTTCATTTATATGTATTCATATCTTCATTGTTTGACCCTTCATCCATGGGGTGTACGTTTCGAAAGTTACCCAACTCGGTAAGGGGACCTTTCACCCTCCTCTTATTAAAAGAGTTCTTTTGTTATGTCTTTTAATTTAAATACTATTATGTTGGGATAGGTTCTTTTATATCCTTATTGATGTAAATTTTATGTCCAAGTGATGAGAAGACCTTTTTATCTCTCATCAACTCATTTTATGAATTTTGAAGTGATGCCGTTAGGCTGTCGAATTTTACCAAGGGAGCTTTTTAACCCAATTTCGATATCTTTGGGTTCAACATGTAGTTATTGAATATGCCATCTTTTGAATAAGTTTTAATGTCCTTTTATTGTTTTACAATTAATATCAAATTATATTGGGTGTATTTATATTTGTCACACATAATTTTGATATTGAATTATCCTTAATTTAAGGAACCTTCTTTATAAGGGAATTCATCACATTTGACATTTCTACTGAGACTTCATTGTTGTTATGCACCAATTCACTCTTATATGGTGTATATACAGTCCTTTGTAATATAATATCATGAATCCATTTATTCTCTTGATATTATAAAGTTCTTACTTAATGTTATTCCTCAATTATTGTATTCAAGTGTCTCTAATTTTGGTAGAACCCCTTTAACCAAAATATCGCTTTAAATGTTTTATTTATTTGTTCTTATTAATATCCATGTTTTCAAAGTGGTTTTATGGATTTATTTTTATGGATATTAATGGATTAAAATTTTTAAAGCTTCAAGGTGGTATGAGACACTTTGATTCAAAAATCTCTTTATTAAATGTTTTAAATGGTTTTGGAAATGGTTTCTTTTTGAATGGATTCATTATTTCAATATACTAAAATGTCATATTGTGATTGAAATGTGGAAATGATATGTGTACTTTATGCATGTTTAATGTGATACGTTTATGTTATGGTTCTTGGGCATTGTTATGAAAACGGGTGGTTCCGTGATAAACTAAGGGCGGATGAGCCTAATATAGCTCTCCAATGCATTGGGTTACACGAAGGAGTGCAACGTTAAGGTTTCTCCAAAGAGATTTAGGTAATATACTATGGTGGGTATTCCAAACGTAACCAAGAGGGTTACTCCCTACGTAAGAATGTTATGAATGCCTCAAGATCCCTTTTATGTCTTATGATTTATATGATTTATTCATGATTTCATATGCCTATGTTTTATGGGTAAAGTATCATTTCATTCTAATGTATATATGAACTCATGTTTCCTTTCCATATTTTTATAACTCTTACTAAGCTTTTTATGCTCATCCCATGTTTTTGAAATGTTTTTCATAGGTCAAGGGAAAGGTACATGATGTGATGATAGTGTCAAGGATGTGTCCAGAAAGAGTCCATGATTTATTTTAAATATGTTTCCATTGATGGGAAGAATGAATACTGTCTTTTATGTAACCACTTTGTTTAAATGTGGAATGCAATGAAAGTTTCATGATCTAATTCTCTAAAACTCTAAACCTGAAAAGATCCTCAATGTGTAATCTTGTAATAACTCAAGATTAAGTAAGGTTTAAGGATGGGGCCTTATAGGTAGGATATGTGTTTATCCCATCCAATTCTGTATGAAGGGGCAGTGGGTATGTTGACACCCTCTGATCTCAGGCATTAAACATAAAATTGACGGATCATTCAGTTTAGACCTAATGAGTGTAGGTGGTCTGGTGCATAATCAATGAGGGGATGTATCCATGGTGTTTAAATTGACTTTTGGAAATGGGGACTCACTCTAGGACAAGGATTTGGATTTTCTCATATTCCTTTACTTTTCCAAAGAGAATAATATTAATTTGATAGATGTAGAAACTAATTTCATCACTATATATACTTATTTTTATGAATCATTTACCATCCCTTTGTCAATATCATATATTATTAGGAGATGTATGTGTATTTTGAGAAATAAAATCAATTTTCTTCTCACTTGGAGGGTGGGAAACAAGGATAACGATTTATTTTCCTCCATGGATTTTCATCATGAGTTGTTTTTTTGTTTCCATAGTACGAGTGCTCTTATAGTGGAGGTAGTGAATCTGGTGGGGGAGATGCATATGGCCTTTATTAATTTTGATATCCCTAAATCATAGTTGTATCTTCACATGTGGTGGTTTTTTGTATCATGTGGACCTTTTTAGTAAAATATTGAATTATTTTTGTAGTATTAGACCCCTATAGAAGATTTTTTTTCCATGTTTCCAAATTCACTAAACTGTTAGGGTCATCAAACATGTCTTTTTGTAATCTGATGAATATTCATAAAAAATTAAGTAATATCCATTTATGTTAATCAATGGTTTCAATATCTGGTATCAAAGTAAATATTTACTCAATATTTTGAAATTCATGTGAGAAATCATTAGTGATATCCCTAGGGATATTATTAATTATATATTTAGGGATTTCCCTAAGGATGACACTAAGGTTGAGTTAATGATTAAGAAATTGACCTAGAAATTTGATAAGGGATATAGTGAGTAATTTCTAAAAAATATATAATTTCCAAGAATTTACTAGTTAATGTGTCTCTAGCATAGATATACATTGGGGTAACCATCGTGATAACTCCATATTGAGCTTGACTTGATTGGGAACAAGTGCACAACAATGATCCTTTTGGAACACGTAGTTTTACACTCTCGAGGTATTTTATAGGGTAATTCACAAATAGTTTATGATCCATCATGAGTTATTATAATAGAGGATAAATATTAATAACATAGGATATAATTAATGGTTCATAGATTAACTAAGTATGTGTCATGGTATAGTCATAAAATAAGTAACCATTTTCATTATTTTGTGGTTTTCCTCTATCAAAATTGATGATCACACTATTATTTCAAGATTTAGTTAATGGAGGGAACTATAATGAACTAGATTAATGTTGAGTGTGACGTAATTTTTATTGATTTGATGTGAAATGTGATGATCACTAGAGTGAAGGATGTTGTGATCTTTCATAATCAATTTTCATGAAACATGATTTATAATCTAAACCTTATCCAACTCTCAGACTCACTATGGAAGATACAGAATGGGTATTCAACGTGTTCCGGTAATAGAGACCATAGAGGAATGAATATTTAGTTTTTTTGTGTTAATAATGTGGAAGGAATCTGTGATGCGAATGTATTATAGGGATAAAAAGATGTTTTGAATGTGGAAAACAAGGACACAAAGAAATTAACATAAAAAGAAAAATGAAGGGTTCAATTAATGAAATAGATGAGATTATTGGACCCTCTATAAAATTATTTATGGATAAATTTTATAAGTGAGGAATTAATGGTCATTATTCAAATCAATGTCCCCTATTGAAATCTCTTGAAGAGAATTATAAAAGTTGTCAAAGTAATGTTTATATGGATGACGATGAAGAAAATATAGATAGAATTCTAACGAAAATAGGTAATATTTTATAGGAATAGGTTTCCATGTTAATGTATTAATTATGATGTATAACAATCAATGTTTTTATTTATTTGGACTCAAGAATTATGAATTATGAAAAGTATATGGATAGTTCATTTTTTTTACACTATAGATTTAAAAGAATATGTTGAATGGTTTTGATGTGGTATAAAATTCATTTTATGGAAATTTTATGTTCCTATTAAATGAATGATTATGAAAAATATAATATTTAATATTTTTATAATGTTTAAATAATGATGTTTTGTAAAAGGATGTGTTGGTCATGAATAAGTAAATTGGAGGGTATCAATTTTCTCAGAATTGATAATGGATTTATTAAAAATTGGTTCTTGATATCCATGATGATGTTTACATTATTTTTGAATTTAGGTAATATATCTAATAATCCTTATGATAAATAAATATTAATTTTTTTCAATTCTTATTAATTTTAATTTAGGATATTATAATTTTTTAAGAGAATACCCGATGAATGTATTCAAATGTTTGGAATACCACAACCAATACCTTCCATATGAAATATTAGGGATAAATTTTAAGCTGATTTAGTTATGTTATTTATAATTATTTGTATTTTTTTATATTTTATAATGGTTAAAAAGTTTACCATGTATTAAATGGTTTATAATAAACTTTATTTGAGTCTTTAGAGATTAAAGTTTTATCTATCCGTATGTGAATTTGAGCATATTGGATAACATGTGATAATTTTTTTTGTGATTTAAACTAAAGGTAGATGCAATGACCTATCCTTATTTTTTTGTATCTAATTATCTATAAATGCTTCATGAATGAAAAACCCACCTTTATTTCATGGAATAAAAGATTAAGGTGAAATTGATCAAGGTTGAACAATGGGAGAGGATGTCCTAAAATTATGTATGTATATTATAACAACCATACACTTTATTACACATTTAAACATGATTTATTACATAAACCATCACATAATACAAAATTAAGGATCGATAGGTCTATTATCTTGGGAAATTAGGGACATTACATGAGAACTTAAAACATTCAAATACATCATCTTTATTGAAATCATTTTTTACATTACCACAGCATTCCCTCATACTTAGCATTGCATGAGATAACCTAATGAAATACATATGAAAAGGGTGTGCTATAAAGCCCAGTAAGGGGGAAAAATTCATAAATAAATAGTACAATACATGTTAGGAAATAGGAATACAAATGGATCATACAAGAAATGTGAACATAAATGCATGATATAACATGATTATCATAACATGGAAATGTGGAAACACCATTTAAAATGATATTAGCATGATACAAAGCTCATTCCACATGGAGAATGATTAAACCCAACATTCAATTGAATTATCATGATTGAAACCTCATTTCACTTTAATTATCTTGATTTAAAACTCATTGAAATTAATGTATCATGATAATGTTATTTTATGGAATGCATTGGAGTGCCATCCTGACAAACACTTATAAATAATTTCATTTCATGCTTATGTGTTCCACAAAGATAATAAAACCTGAATTAATTAAACATCATAATTTATTCCATGAATAAGAGATATGGAATACATATATGTAAATCCACAACCAGAAATTTCATGTTCAGAAAGGTGAATACTGTTGATAGATAATGGGTTTTGTATTCACTTATATGATGATTTTGTCTTGGAAATTTAGTTTTATCTTCAGCAACATAATGACATCAAATAGAAATCATAAAATGAGTTTATGAGATAGAAATGGGTCTCATATAATTTATACATGAATTGGACAGTAATGGGGTCATTGAACAAAATATACCAATATATGTAATGTAATTTAGATGCGTAATATAAAAGGATTCCTTTAATGTAAATGAGAAGAGATAAATTCCTTACAGAATCTCAGCATAGTAAATGGTGTACACGGTAGGCATTAATGAGAGGGAAAAAATTATATCATCCTTCAATCATAACAAGATCAGTATGGGGGAGGTGAAAAATCATACCACATCATTTTTAATTGAAAATAAAATGGTATAAATAACTAAATGAAATTTGTACAAAAAAGAAAAAGGATGAAAAGCCTCACTGGTAAGTGTGATTCTAATGGATTGTGAGGGGATTGAGAGTGGATTCTATGGAAAATTGGGTGCCTTTTAGGATTTTAAAGAGAGGATGGAAGAGGTTGGTATAGCTCCAATTTGTTTCAGTGTAGATGAATGGGATATTGAGTGGGTTTATATAAGAAATGTGTGGGAATTCATTTTTTTTAGGTCTTGGACACTACACGTTAAACTAATCAAAACCAAATACTAGCCCATGGGTTTTACCCAAGTGGAGTTGAAAATTTATTTGAAAAGACCAATTGTCAATCTTATTAAAATATTATGCTTCCTTATGAAGAGGTGAGTCACTCTGTCATGGAAATCATTTTAAAAAGATAAAATATAACATATGTCTTGGAGGGTCTACTAAGGAAGTGTAAAAAAATAAAAAATATATAAAATCACATTATATTAAACGGAAGAAATATTTTTCCATAATATCAATTTTATTGTATTTTATTACATCAAAATCAGGTCATTATGATGTCATAAAATAGATTATATATTTAAACTGTATTTATGTTTTACCCAAAAATTGCACTATCTCTGTAAATTAGGAAAAATAAACTGATGGATAATTTCAATGTATTGATTCAAAAATAATATTAATTTTATCTAAATAATTTCATATATATGTGTATTGTTACATTTAATATTAAAAATTACATTTATCTAAAATTAATTGGTTTTGTCAAAAACATCATTCAAACCTTAATAAAAATTGAAATTGTATAAAAAATAAATTATTTGATAATTAAAATTCCAAAATAAGTAATTTAGTAATAATATTTTATTAAAATTTTATATAATTAAAAATTCCATTAATTCAACAAAATATATTTATTAATTGAATATTAACTAAAAATACTATTTGTAAATTAAAAACTATTTTTAAAGTGACAACAATAAAATGAATTTATATTGTTTTACTATACAAAAGTATCGAAAATAATAATAGTGGTAGGTCTAGTAAAATAACCCCTCATAACACCAACATATGACCTTTGGGTAAGGCATTTGATGGTGAATGACTCTTGGGGAGGCCCAGATAACATCGCTTGGGTGGTAATCTCTATTAACATCCACTTCTCCCATTGGAGACTCCATTCAGGCTTAACATGTTGAATCTCATCTTGGGCTTGGTCAGGAGAGAAGCCTACTGAAGCTAACACCTTTCAGAGCATTGAAAAATGGGCTTTGTATGGAGTAATTATATTGGATGGGGCCACTTCATTCTTTGTCTGAGTAAATTGTATTTGTTAAATCATTTTACTTATACTAGTCATGTGATAACTATTCAAGGACTATATTAGTAATGGTAACCACTCTTATCATTATTTTGAAATCTTAAAATATAAAACCATAAAGGTGAATAAGTTTTATATAACCATTTTACATAATAAGACACATAATTATAACATGATGAATTTTCATTAATAAATGTTTTTGAACTTACAATAGAACCCCATTAAGAAATTTACTTTTCCCATACAAAAATAGTTGTGGGTAACTCCACCTCGTCAATTCCTTTGGTTCCTATGTATTATTTTCAAACATGTAGTTTCACTATACCACATACATTAGAGGGAATTGTCCTATTTCATAGAAACATTTCCCTACAATCTAAGAACTTCAAAAGCTTTTATTTATAGGGGATTTCATCATCTAATGACACCACATCATGATTTAGTACATGTGATTGGTCCGATATATACATCCTTAAGAGTGATACCTAAAATAATTCAAGTACATTTGGTAGGGTCAGTGGGAGTGCAAGTCGATAGTCTACTTCTCCAATGTGATCAAGGTTCTCAAAAGGGTCTATGTACCTCGGAATAAGATTTCACTTGTTCTAAAAACACATAACTCTCTTCAATAGGGATACACAGAGTAATACCATGTCTCCAAGATCAAACTATATATCCCATCAATGATTATCAGCATAACACTTTTATCAAATATGAGCAGCATTAACGTTTTGTTGGATGGTCTTAACCTTCTCCACCATTTCTGTACCTATGAGTTTTCTCTTCCAAGAATCATCCAAACATGAAAGTGTTTGTCACATCTTCTTATAAAGGGCTTCAAAATGATCCATTTGGATGCTTGAATAGAAACTGTTATTATAAAAGAACTCAACTAGGGAGAAATGTTGATCCCATCCTCCATTGAATTTGGTTGATCATGCTCTCAACATTTCCTCAGGTATTTTGGTTGTCCACTCAGATTGGCCATCATATCGGGGATGATATCCCGTACTGAATCTCAACATAGTTTTCAAAGAATTTTAGAGACTCTTCTAGAACATATAATTTAATCTTCGATCATGATTAGACATAATTGATAGTGGAACTCCATGCAACATTACCACATCTCTGATGTCTATATGTTCTAGTTTATCCAAAGAGAAATCCTCTCGAATTCAAATAAAGGGTGCAGTCTTTGTATGACGATCCAAAAAAACATAGATAACATTGTTTCTATTCGGTGTCTTCGTATTTTCTATGACAAAGTCCATGGTGATGTTATACCATTTCCATGTTTTTATGGGTATTGGATGAATCATCCCCTTATAATAATTCCTCTCATTCTCTACTTCCTGACACACCAGGATATTTGATGTATACTCAATGATATCCATCTTCATGTTATCCCACCAATAATGATCTTGAATATCTCAATACATCTTTGTGTTTCTTGGGTTAATGGGGAAATTAGAAATAGGTTCGTCATCTGAAAGTTATTTAGTTAACTCATGATTTGATGCAATACATAGTCATGTCCCCAATCACACAATTCCACTTCATTGACATTGAACTATGAAAGTTTAAATTTTTCGATAGTTTCCCCATTATTATTAATTCCCACATCATCAATTTGAGAATCCTTTACCCTTTCCATATGATACGATTGACATATCATTTGTGAAAATATTAGTGATGCTCACTTCATTATGATTCAAATGCCCAACTTCATCAAAACTATGAAGATTAGATCCTTTTCAATTTTCATCATTAAAATAGTTACTAGATCCATTCTACTAAGATAATCATCAACCATGTTCAATTTCCCAGGATGGTAGTGAATTTAGCAGTCATAGTCTTTGTTCAGCTCTAACCATCTTCATTGGCTCATATCTTGTTCTTCTACGTGAATATATACAACAGGCTTTTGTGATCTGTACATATTTCACCCATATCCCGAAAGTGGTAATGCCTCCAAATTTTCTAAGGGTTGATTACTACAACCAACTTCAAATCATGTGTTGTATAGTTTTTCTCATGATCATTCTATTTTCCGGAATCCTCGACAATGAATTTGACTTATTTCATCAACACACTTCCGAGGCCCTTCTTCGAAGACTCACTAAATACCAAAAAATGTTCTCCACTTGTGGGTAGTGTGAGCATGACTACAATGATAAGAATCATTTTCAACTCCGGGAAGTTATCTTCACATTCCTCAGTCTATGAAAACTTGACTCCCTTCCAAGTTATCTTGGTAAGAGGGTTTGAAGTTTTTGTTAAATTTCTCACAAATCGGCGATAATATCCCGCTAACCACAAGAAGCTACAAATATTTATCACCAATTTTAGCCATAACAATCCTCAATTGCAGCTGACTTAATGGGATCCATAGATATCACATTTCTTGTGATAATATGACCCATTAAATATACTTCCTTCAACCATAAATCTCACATGATGTACTTTTCAAAGAGATTCTCATTTCACAAGGTCTCTAGTATAGCGATTATATACTCTTCACACTCCACTATGGTTATTGAGTATATTATAATATGATCTATAAATACTATGAAAAATTTGTTGAGGTAATGTATAAGTAATATATTCATCATTTCTATGAATATTTCAATAGAATTAGTGTGTTTCAAAGGCATTACTATGATTTCGTAGTGCCCGTAATTTTTACGAAATGTTGTCTTGGGTATATCCTCTTTCTTCACCCTTACTTGGTAATATCCCTACCAAAGATCCACCTTGGAGAAGTATTGTGCTTCACATAGATTATTTAACAAGTCAACAATTCATTGAAGATGATACTTTTTCATTATAGTGATATTGTTTAGCTCATGATAATCAATGAAAAGGCACATTGACCTATCCTTCTTTTTGACGAAGTGGTCCTGTGCACCCCATAGTGAATTTCATGGGAATTTAAACCTTTTATCTATATTATCTTTTAGTTGTTTCTTTATCTCCTAACACTCCAAAATATTCATTCTACATGGATGCTGGGTTTTTGAAAACTCCCCAAGTATAACATCAATCGATAATGCAACATCTCTTCGAAGAAGAAGACCATTAAATTTCTCAGAAAACACTTCATAGAATTCCCTTAATATCGTAATGTATTCAAGGATGGTTAGATCCATAGACTCAATCATCTGAACAAGATATATGTGCTCATGGGGAATTAATATCCATGCTTATGATGATAGTACTAATGAAAATTCATCCTATGCCTTTCCCTTGTACAGAATCGGGGCTTGATTTTCCATATGGAGAGTGATTTTCCTCTCACAGTAATTAATGATGGATCTACGTATGGAAATCCAACCCATGATAATAATTGTTTTAAATTCTACGAGAGGGAGTTTGTTGAGGTTTTTTGAGATGTCAAATCTACAAATTATATCAAGGGATGTGTTAATTTCATAAAATGCAATAATTTTTTCATTTTACGTTCTCACCAATATATTTACTTCCTTGATTTGGGGTGGTGTTGGGATTTCTCTACTAAATATTCACTATATAAATGAATTTATATTACTATAATCCAAAAATTTATCTACTATTCTTGAATGAATAACTAGAATTCAGATCAATAGATCTTTGTCGAGGATTGCATCGATAGTAGTGATGGAAAAAGTTATCCCTCGATTCCTTGGAGGATCTTTGTTGCCTTCGAAAACCATTTGATTAGGGAACTACTTTGATATGTTCCCTAGTTCATTATAGTTGAAGAAATTAACAATGATTCATTGGTCAAGCATAGCTTTCCTCTCCTTTATCGAAGCAATGGGTTTTTATTTATAGAAAGTAATGGCCATGTTACATTATTTTCTATTCCTAAAACATTTATTCATTCTCTTAATTAAATTTCTAAGGTTCTTCTTTCCTCATCATTGGTATGTGGGGTACTAGAATTTAATTTCACCATTGTATTTATACATCAGATCACTTGAAATAAAGTCAACTTTTCCCTTCTTATATCCATGATTTCCCTGTCATTCTTCGGTCTCCATTTTGACATTGAGGCCTCATTGGTAAATTTCCCCATAGATATAAAAGTCACAGGTCATTGGGGATTTCCATAGGATAGGTTTCATCCCACCAACGAAGTGGTCAACCTTGAAATCGTGGGTAACGACAAAGCCAGAGGCATATCATTGAAGACATGAGATGTTTCCCTCATATTCTCTGATGGATTTTTCGTCCTTTTTCTTTTGGGTGTGGAACTCCTTTTCCATTGTAAGTCAGAGGGTGAATGAAATATATTTATTGAAAAATATTTCCAAAACATTATTCCATTCCAATGACTTGATCTCTTCCTCATGCTTTTTACTTTTGATCAATGTCCACTGTTAATCAGCTTCACCCACCATATGAAAGGTAGTCTGAAGAACCTTCTCTTTTTTGGAAATTTAAAGGATGCAGAAGATATGTTCAATGTTTTGTATCCATTTTTTATCAATTAATATGTCAGATGATACATTAAAATTATGATGTCATTTTCTCATGAATCTCTCGATTGCGGCTTGTTCGTTCTGGGGGGGGGGGGTGGATGTTCCTCTTGACACATGTTTCTATTAAAAAATGACTTTTCTGAGAGAGTATCATGAAAAATGTGTGATTCCATCTCCCATCGGATTGGGCATCTCATTAGAACAATCATGATTTTTTGCATTGGTTTTTAGCCTGGGCCCTCATATTACCCACCATTGGATTGAATAAAAGGATGGTTAGGGGAATCAAATAAAGGGGATCCAATGAGAAAAAGGATAACATATATATTACATTTATTACATTAACATATGAATTTATAGTCTTGAATATTTGTTATCCATGATCTAGTTCGCAACATATATTATTAGGTTCTTTATTTGTTCTATTAAAATTTGTTAAAACTATGCTTATGAATTTACAAAATAATATCTCCCGAGATTGTTGTTTTGAAGAGTGCATCAATTCCCATTATAGTGCACCTGTTCTCGTTTGATTCTACCTCACTATTGTGTTTTCAGGTTTTACCACTAGATACATTTCTGCCATAGCCACCTGTAAATGTTCGTATCTAGAAATGAATGTATTTTATTTATAACCCACTTACTCCATACTCACAAAACTTTTGTGATGTTTTCATTATATTTATTATTATCCGTATGGAATTCACTAGGGTTTTCTAATCCTAATCCAAAAAATAGTTAAACATTTCCTCTGATACAAAATATATCTACCCTGCTCTTTATTACACACGTAAACATGATTTATTACATAAACATTCACTTAATACAACACTGAGGATAAATAGGTCTACTTACTTTCAAAATTATGGACATTACATGAAAACATAAGACATACAAATACAACATCTGTATTGAAAAAATCTTTTACATTACCACAACATTCTCTCATACTTCGCATTGCATGGGATAACCTGAGGACATACATGTGAAAATGGGGAGCTATAAAGTCCAGTAATTGAGAAAATAAGGAATAAAATGGATTATAAAATAAATATTAAGAAACATGCATATCAATGTAGCATAAGTGAAACATGAACACATAGTCATGATAGATCATGATTCTCTTAAATGGAAATGTGGAAACAACATTTAACATGATTTATAATGAGACAAGGCTCATTGCACATAGAACATGAGTAAACCTTCATTAATAATGAATTGGAAAGATTAAAACCTAATTGCACATAAATTACCATGAGTCCACACACACATTTCACATGACGGGTAATGATACTATTCTTTACCCAATGCATTGAAGCAATATCAGGGCTCACCATTCTAAATATTTTCAATTCATTCAAAAGTGTGCCACATAGATCATAAGAAATGGGTTAATTAAACATAATAATTTATTCCCCGAATAAGAGATGTTGAATACATAAATTTATGTCCTATTCCAACAAGGACATGTTCATAATGGTGAATACCCTTGAAAGATAATGGGGTATGGTATTCACTTACACAATGATTTTGTCAAAGAAATTTTGGTATATGAGAGATAAAGGGGTATCTCATCGATTATAAATGAAATTTATAGTAAGAGGATCATTGAAAATAACATCCCAACATATTTAATGTAATTTAGAGGCATAATATAAATTAATTTTTTGAATATAAATGAGAAGAGAGAAATTGCATTCAAAATATCGGCATGGTAACAAGTGTACATGAGAAGAATTGATGAGAGAGAAAGATGTCTATCATCATTCAAACATATTGAGGGAATTATGGGGGAGGTGAGAAATAATTCCCCAACAATTGTAATTGAAAATATAAGGGAATAACTACATAATTAAGTATGGTCAAAGATGAGAAAGGAAGAAATCTCTTACATGGATGTGAGATCTCGAAGGCTTGGGAGGATCCTAAGAGAGGTTTCTTGGGAGCATAGGGAACCTTGGGAGGATTCGAAGGAGAGGATGGTAGGGGTTAGTCGAGATCGAAATGGGTTTATTGGTGAGTAATGTGAGATTTTGTGGGTATATATATGAAAGAAGATGGAATTTTTCATTATTTAGGTTTTGGACACTACACATTAAAATAATAAAAACCACATATCATCCTAGTGGTTTTCCAATGTTATTTTCTAATGTGCAATGTTAAACATTATTTTATAAGGACTATTTATGATATTATTAAAAAAATCAGGCTTTCTTATGTGGAGGTGAGTCACACTCTCATGGAAATAATTTTAAAAATTTAAAATATTTTTTATGTCGTGGATGGTCCTATGAGGTATTGTAAAATAAATTAAAAGAATATAATATCACATTATTTTAATGGTAAAACATAATTTGGACGAATATACTATTTATAGTATTTTAATACATCACAATTGGGTCATTATAATGCCATAAAACACATTATATATTCAAACAGTATTAAATTTTTACCCAAAATTTCGACTTTCTAAGAAAATTATGATGAATTCACCATTGGATAATTTTGACGTACTAATTACAAAAATAATATTCATTTTAACTAAATTTTTTTCTAAAAATATGTATTTTTAGTTTTAAAATAAATGCCAAAATTTGTTAAAAATTAATGTGTGTTGACCAAAACATCATTCAAACCTTAATAAAAATTAAAATTGTATTCATAAAAAACACTATGATAATTTATATTTAATAAAAATTAATTGAGTAATAATATTTTAATAAAATATTTTTTAATTAAAAAATCCATTAATTTATTATAATACATTTCATAATTTAATATTAACTTAAAATAATATTTTTTCTTTAAAAAATATTTACAATGTAACAATATTACAATGAATGAATATTATTTTTCTATAAAAAACAATTGCACATAATAATAATGCTAGGTTCTTGTTACATAACCCCTTATAAAACAAAAATATGACATAAGGGTAAGGTGTGTGTTTGTGGGAGACTCTTGGGGTGGCTTGGATAACATCGCTCGGGTGGTAATCTCTATTAACTTCTACTTCTCCCATAGGTGATTACGTTAAATCATAACATGTTGAAGCTTAGCATTGTCATGGTCATGAGAGAATCCCAGGGACGCTACCTCCTTTCTGAGCCTTGAAAAATGGGAATTGTATTGCGAAATTCTACTTGCTGAGGCCATCAAATCCTTTGTACGAGTAAATTGTTTTTCATACAATACTTTATATATACTAATAATGTGACAACCATTCAAATGCTATATTATCAAAGGTAAAAATTCATTACATTATTTTAAATTACAAAAAGATAAAACCAAGTATGTGAAAATGTTTTATATAACCATTTTACATAATAATAAATTTAATTAGATAAAGATGAATTTTCATTAATAAAATTTTGGGATGTTACATATATCTCCATATTATAGTTCATAAATTTTACAAAAATGTATCGTGAAATTAAAATTTTCTATCCTATTACCTTCATTTCAAATAAATAAAATTTCCACTTAGAAGATTGTAGGATTATGGGTTTTTGATTTTTAACCTTCTTCTACCCTAGTTACATATCACTCTCCATCAGAACATGATTGTTTTATTTGTCTTCGATGTCACTCTTTTCACATCCCACATATGTTATCCTATTTGGAAATATTATTATATGATACATTGACTTGTTAGTGGATGTTTTAGTATTCATTTAAATGATATGTGTTTCTAAGGATAGAAGTTTTATGTATTAGTCCTTTGATAAACCAAATGAATTTTGAGTTAGAAATTCATTTTAAGGGGGGTATAATGTAACACCTCGATATTTTGGGAATTATTATTTTCTGATTTAATTAAATATTTTGATATTTTTAAATCACAATCGAATGATTATATATTTTTTACATGCCTTATAAATAAAACCATGTATAGTGTGAACTATATAGAAGAGTTAGATAAGATTACAGTATATGCAACAACAAGTCTCTAATTTTTTACAGTCAATTTCAATTCCCATATATAGATTTTCTTACACAAAAGTTTTAGTTTTACTGTATTACAAGATAATATTTATTTTATTATTAAAATAATATTTTAGCTACCAAAAATCTGTAAGAATTAAATTTTAGTAAAATATTAAATAAAAGATTAAAATATTATATACACTTTTATATAAAATGAATTATTTCTTTATGAATTAAAATTATTGAGCATAAGAGCTATATTAAAATAAATTAATTACTTTTATAAGAAAAATATTTTTCTATGCTCAAACACAATTTTATCTCAATAAATCTTAATTATAGAACTGATTAATTTTTAAAATAAAATTTATATATTATATATTCATTCAATATTTTGATACTCATCTAATAGATTTAATGCCTATAAGATAAGAATGAATCAAATTTTATTAGTAAAAAGATGTATTATTCTATAATGAAATTTTACACTTTTTAATTGCGGACAAATTTTAAATTTGATAATTGAAATTTTAATAATTTCCATTTGAATAAATATAATTTATTTTTGGGTTCAGAATATAAAAAATCAAATTGGATTTTTTTTCAATGGTGTTAAATTTTTTGATGAATTGGGAAAAACACATAATTTAAATTCAATATTTTTTTATTCGACTAATTTATTGATAAAGTTAAATAAATTTTTAGTTAGGTGTTACCATTTAAATAGATATGTTTTTTATCAATTATTCTAATATAGGACATTTCAACTAATTTTACATTGAAATTGGATATACAAACATTTCTTTTGGACAGTTTCTCATAAAAACCAGTTGTTATGGCACGTCTACAAGATTAATTTTATATTAATTTCTACCAATTATTGGTTATTGGTTGGAAAAATGGATTAAATATTTGATATTAAAATATTGTTTATTTTATAAAAATATTAACATATCATTGGAGAAAAAATACTATTGAATGTGATTAAGTTTAATTATAGCGATTAGAGGAAAAATAGTTTCACAAAGGACTAAACATTTAACATAATGCCAAAAATGATAGATAAAATTATTCAAAATCTATTTTATTTTCATAATTTGATCATATTCTATCTTTTATCAAATATATATCATAATTTTAGCGACATTTCTAAGGAATAATGTAGGTGTAATTCCATTTTAAAAAATTTACAAAAATGATACTCTGACTCCACTATAAACGGTATACAACCCTCCCACTAATTAAAAAATCTCATGAATTTTGGATGGAAAAAACTATTATAAAATAATATTCCATCATCTCTATAGTCATAATCTACTTCTCTAGTTGGGTTGGATTCTAAACAAGGATTCTGTTTGATTAAAACTAAGAGGAGTTAACCAAAGAGTATGTAACATCCTTCCTCAAGTTCCTTTGTTTCATTTTCATTCACCAAACCCAAAAATATTATTATTACATGAATATATAAAAAAATAAGTATCATAAAGAGACAATTATTTCTTATTCAATGGTTTATACCTACACTTATACACACTTCCACTTAATGGATAGAAAACATATTTTTCAGGGGTAAGTTAAACTATCGCCTCACGAAACAATGATGTTCACTTTTCTTTTACTACCTATAATGTTTGTGAATTATGATAGATTCTATGAATATTATATTATATATATTACACTTATAGTTTAGTTATGTCGAAAAAAATTACAATGTATTATATACCTTCAATATTTTGATTTTATTAAAATATGATAACATCATTTGTCGATGTGTGGCCTACCACCTTCTCAAAGATAATTGATTCGTGAACTATTTAAATGGAATTTATTAAGGATTGATTTAGTGAAATTATAGGATATATATATAAAATAATAATAATAATAAAATTATATATATATATATATATATATATATATCAATTAATTTTTTTCTTTTCAATACGACATGATAACAGGAACAACGTTCTTGTGTACGTAAGTCCTAACGTCTCTAAGTATAGTGTAATCCATCTAATATATATATCTCTTATATATTTTTATAAATATTTATATAATGAATATTTATGATTAATAATCTATATTTTTATTATTGAAATTGATAAATCATGATATAAGCAAAAGTATTAAGAAAAAATGTCAATATATTTACAAAAACAATGATGATATTACGCTAAATATAATGTTAACATGTAATTATTAATATATGGGTTACAAAATGTCATAATATAATCATATATGGTATTATATATATGAATATGGTTTTTTTATAGTTTCGTACTAAAATTATATTTATTAAATGGAATTAAGTACGTGTACAAAGAATGTCAAGACATATGGAAAAAAATTTCTCATCTAACTTTTTCACATGACACACAATCTATGTTCAACTCCTATTTCAAATATGTTTAGTGTATAACATCCAAGTATGTATTTTTAATATTTTTATACCTTTATTTATGGTTATTTAAATATCTATTTTATGTTCGTTGATTAATTGGGTTTTTGTTTCAGAAGTTCTGAAATTTGTAAATTAATTCTGTCTCACTTTACCTTCATTGAGACACATTCCATGTATTATACATATATTATGCTATCATGTATATAAAATTACCATTAATATCTTATCTGAGGAATATAATTCTTTTCCTGATATTTTAAACTTCATTTAAAATCATTTTATTACATGTAACTTATGATTTAATGTTACAATGTGGTAAGAGTTTATTATAACAATCTCATTGGTTATCATGATATTTTATGATTTTGATTTCATATAAATAATAATTATAATCCATATTTAATGAAAAATCATGAATTTTTTCTCCTCTACTTAGAATTTATAAATTCATTTTTAGTACTATTTTCACTCTATGTTACTAAACAAAATAAGGAAATTGTTTCTCAGAAAACCAGAATCTATATTTCTCTTCTGTTAGAAATATATGTTCCTTGAAAACGATGTTTTATAAAAATGTTTTTTAAAATTTTATAATATTATCCAAGTATCTATAAAAAAATTAACCCATTTTCCCTTTTAATCAAATGTGTTTAGAAAAATGGAACATTCTTGTCATTTTCGATAAAGAAAATTTTCTAAATTTTTTTAACGCAATCGGAAGGTTTTGAAATTATGTATTTATCTGCAATCACCATTTACCTTCCATTTTATATTCCATAAAACTTTTAAAAAGATTTACTTTTCATTATTTTTTCCTATTATTATATATCTTCATTTTTAATAATTATATTTTCAGTGAAAATGAAATTTTTTGTGTGATTAAAAATTATTTTTGTTGATTGTAATTTTACTTTTATCTGATTTCAAATGATGTTTAAAAATTAAATTATTATAATGATTTCAAAGAATTATTTATATGTTTTCAAATTAATTTCAGGGAAAAATATTTCACTAAAATTTCCAAAATTATTTTTCA
Source organism: Viscum album (assembly GCA_963277665.1). Taxonomy (NCBI): domain Eukaryota; kingdom Viridiplantae; phylum Streptophyta; class Magnoliopsida; order Santalales; family Viscaceae; genus Viscum; species Viscum album. Next base: position 806,230,947 of record OY728148.1, read on the forward strand.
AAGATATGGATTTCCAAAATGTATTCAAGATTACTCTATTTGTTTTTAAATATTTTGTTTTCCATGTGTTTTCAAGCATATACATTCATTGAAAAATGATTACAAAATGATGTTAAGTATCTTAAATATTTTTCAATGTAAAATGGATTTTTATCACCATTTATATGTATTAAATTATATTTCCAAATAAAATGGTATTCAAAATTATTTATGTATTTAAAAAAAATTTCTAATAAGAATTCATATTTCCACAATAAATATTTTTAAAAGTTATTTCAAAACTATTTCCCATATATGAAATCATCTGTTTCTGTTACTCAGTCATTGATACAAAAATTATCCAAATGTTACATTCATATTATTTTTAAGAAATTTTTATGGTTTGAAGACATGATATTTATGAAACCCATTTTCTCATTCATGAGATATATGTTTATGAAACCCATTTTTATTTTACAGGTTATGTTTTTGTTTATCCTATTTCTCTTTAATGTCTTATATTATTAAAAACCCTTATTTTTTTAATGAGTTATGGTTTTGTGAAATGATTAGGAAAACTTTATTGTTACTAAGGTTATGATATGATCACATGTTTCAGACACCCATTTCTTTTTAAAGGCCATGATATGTTTTTTTATAATTTTTTTGTACATATATTAATTATTTTATTTTTATAAAATTGGGATATATATATATATATCCATTCAATGAATTATTAGTGATTTGTATCTCTTTTTACAATGATGAGAATCTAGTCGATGGGCTTTATCCACTACATATGATGCGGAACTTGATCCACTATAGTAAGATAGAGAGACCTGATCCTCTATGGGAATATTGGGAAACACAAACCCTTATATGTAATGGATTTTGGTTGGGGATGATGTTGTGTCCTTCCTAGTAGGGTTTGTCCCGTTTATGTTTGATGAATTTTCTTCGAAATAAACATTGAATTATAGTGAAAGATATTTCATGTTTATATGTTTTCCAAAAATTACATGTCTTATGCCTATGATATACTCATATTGTTCACGTTCTTGATTATCTTATGTTTAATTTATTATTTACTAAAAATATTTATGTCGTGTATCATGGTTATGATTTTTGATAATTATGGTACTATAGTAAAATGTTATAATCATGTTCTCATACCTTTATGTTCATGTTATTCTTTAGTATTTCATTAATTTACCATTATTGATAATTTAATCTCACCCATTTCATAAATTTTTCACCTTGTTATAAGGAATTGTTTTAATTAGATATACTAAAGGGGATGATTTTTTTTGGAAACATTGAAGTTCTTTCACCTATATTGAATATTTTGATCTATGTTTCAAAAAGAACTAAACTATTACTGTCATTGGGAACACACTTTTGTAATGTAATCAATATTAATCCATAATGATGTAATAACCATTTAGGTTTATCCTGGTTTAAAATAGTTTGAATCAAATAAAAGTTTTACCCACCCTTTGTAAACTAGGATGATAAAATATTAGTGACACCCCTAGGGTTATTGTTAAGAATATGCTTGGTGATGTCTCTAATAATGATTCTAAAGATGAGATAATGTTTCGGAAATTGTCATGGAATTTTGGTAAGGGGTAGAGTGATTAGTTTTTAAAATATAAGCTATTATATATAAATGACAAGTGGATGTGGCTGGAGAACCAATGTAAATAGTTTTAGTAACTCGAAAAACACTGTATTGGGATAGGCTTGATCAGAAACTCATGTAGAAAAATTTGGCTTACCATAAACCTGGTGTGACACTCTAGAGGGATATGACTTGGTTATTAAAAACTATTTATGAATCAAAATGACAGATATTAATAGATTACGAATATGAGTAACTCTAGAAAATCATATGGTAGCATATATTAAAGAAGATGTTTTCATGATTTATACAACCTATGAGTAAATATTTTTATGATTATGTGCTTTTTTATTTTATAAGTAACGATGAAGCTATTATTTCTAGTTTTAGTCAATGTTGGTAAAAAAGAAGAAACTGGATTAATGTTGAATGTGATAGAAAATTTTCTATAGGGAAGTTAAATGGAATGGTCACTAGAGTGACAGATGTTATGATTATTCATAATAAGATTTCACAAAACAGGATTTCAAACATGTACATTAACTAACTATTTAACTCACCAAGGAAGATAAGGATGGTGTTACATGAAATTTTGGGTAATGAATACCATCAAGGAAAGATGAATCACTTCCCTTTGTGTCAATAATGTAGAATGCATCAATTAAGCATATCTCATAAAGGAACCTGAACATTAGTCCAATGTGGAAAAGTATGACTCAAATAATTTAACATCAAAGAAATAAATTAATGGTTCAGTTAATGCAATGGAAAAGAATATTCACCTACGAAATAAATCATTTATGGTTTAATGATTCATGTTTCTAATTAATGGTCACTATGTGAATCGATGTCCCAAGTGGAATTATCAAGAAGAGAATGAGAATGGTTGTCTGAGTAAGGGTTATATTGTTGTTCATGATGAAATTATAAAGGAAATGTCAATGAAAATAGGTATTAATTAATAAGATTATGTATCTTTAATAATAGATTATTTAAGAAGTAGAATAATTGAAGGGATTATGTATTTAGACTCATGAATTAATAATTTTGTAATATATAATGATTGTTCTGTTTGTGATTTTAACTAATGATTTACAAGAATATATTGAATTGTTCTGATGGTCTAGTCAATTGATTAAATTTCATTATTATGTTCATGTTATACACATGATTAAGGGAAATATAAACCCTAATTTGTTCTTAATGTTGAGATAATGATGTTTGGATAAAGATGTTTCATACATGAAGAAGTAATTTGGATGGTTCTGATTACCATAAAACTGATAATGGATTAATTACAAGTGTTTTATTCTATCATTGATGATGTTTAATAAAAATTTGGATATATTTTATCTAAAAAATAATCATTTTTATAAGGGAACATGAATTTTTTTACAAATAATTTATTGTAATTAAAGATATTTCGTTGTTTTAAGAGAATACGTGATATTATTATTCACATGTTTTATATGTGACACCCAATAGAAACCATATGATATACAAGGGATCAATGTTAAACAAATTTATTTTACTTATTTTGAATGTTTTGTATTTTTTATCATTCAGAAGGGTTTCATGATTTACCATATACGAAATATTTTACATTAAACAACAGATGAAATTTTAGAGATTAAAGAATTATCTCACCATATGATAATTTACACATATTATATAACATGTTCTAAATATTTTTTTGATGTAAACTAAGGTAAAATAGAATTAATAATCCTTCAATTTATGGATTTCATGATCTGTTAATAATTTTGGAATAGAAAATACTCCTTCATTTCATAGAAAAAGAGTTAAAGTGGAAGTTTATCGAGAAAAAAAGGGTGAAATGTCCTAAAATAATATAAGTATATCTTCTCATGATAATTATTCCAGTTTAGGTAAATTGAATGTGAAACCAAAATTGTTATTTTAGAACTTTGGTTTTGGTGTATCAATTGGCCCCTCATATCATCATAGGTTTATGTCCTTATAATTGCAATCTTTCGCGTAACCTTTTTCCCTCTCACTTTCCATAGTAACATGATAGTTCTATTTCTCTTATATGTATGTGTTTTTACTTCCCACTAATCTAGTCCTACGTGGAATACCAATAATTATTAATTTTGAGTAACTGTTATGTTTCTAACATTCCCTTGTTAAAAAAATTTAGTATGAATTTTTACAATGTGGAACCATAATAATGGATTTTTCAAGTATTAGACCTTTGATAAACTAGGATAGTTCTGAGGTGAAATTAATTTTAAGGTGGGTATAATTTAACACCAAAAGATATTGTGAATTTTTTTTTCAATTTAAATTGATTTCCGGATTTTTTTACATTTCACACAATACTAAATATATATTTTTTGGATTTCATTTCACATGAAAACACGTCTACCTTACACTACATTCAACACATAGATTATAGATAGTTAAATTAAGCACTAGGATTGTAATATATTACACACATTTATTAGTCACTTTGATTTCTTGTGTCACATGAAAGGTTGAATTTTTATAAACTACATGAAAATATTAAACATTTTCTAAAAATGTTATTATATCTACCAGCTAGCTATTGGAATGGAATTAAATGAAAATATTAACTAAATTATGGAATTATTTTTTACAATTATAATTAAAATAAATGATTTTGTTGTCAATTATAAAATTTTAACATAAGAACTATAGTAAAATTAAAAAATTAATTTTCTAAGAACACTATTTTTCTATATACAAATACAATATTATCTTAACAAATTAATCAAAAAACAATTTACTAATGTCTTTAATGAATATTATATTTATATAATATATTCAACAAATATATTAATTAATAATCTAATAGGATATAAATGTATAAGATAAAAATATATGAAAATTCATGAATAAAAAGTAGTATTTTTCAAAAAGGTAATTTTAACGCCTTTTACTAAAGAACCCATATAAAATATAATAAATTACAATTTTATAATATTTATTTGGAAAAATAATCATCATTTGTAGAATTTGATTAAAGAAATTTATATTGGTTAAATTATTGGTATTTTATTTGGAGAAGTTTCATATTTTAATTATTTTTGAAAAAAAGAGAATTTTATTCAAAACATCTTTTTCATATAATTTATTTATATAGTAAAATTATATTTCAGTGTGGATTTAATTTTTATATAGATAAATATTACTTAAATTATTCGAATTTATGTTATTAGATCCAATTTCACATTGATCTTAGATATAAAAATAGTTCATAATTTTAGACCTTCTCACAAAATATGTGGTTATAATGACACCTCTCTATGTTTAACATTAAATTAATTTGTACCAATTATTTGTTTTAAATTTTGAAAAATTGATTAAATAATTTTTAATAATAATAACATATAATTTATTATATCGTTAAAATAGTTTTTACCACAAATAATAGGGAAAGTGATAGAAATTAATTATAGTGATTAAGAGAAAAATTATATTTAAAAAAGAAAAAACCTTAAACATAAGACCCAAAATTTATAAATTTACTTATCAAAAATCCATATAATATTGAAATTCATATCCTATAATAAATTTTATCTATTTTTGATGATTATTCGATCAACTTTTCAAGGGAATAATTTTCATTGAATTCCAATTTAACAAAATTTACCTGAATTCCACTCCTCCTCCAGTATAAAAATACACTCACCCCTTCCACATATTCACTAATGTAATGTTTTTTGTATCCCAAAATATTTAATCACATAATCTCCCAAAAAATTCCCATTAAACATGTAAGCCTCCAATTTGTCACAAATATCTCTGAGGAATACCTTTGGTGCAAAACAAGATGTGTTACCAAGTGAAGAGTTAACGTCCTTCCTTAAAATTCATGGTTTTTTCTCATCCTCCTTAAATATTATTATTCTCAGATTATAAATTTTCCAATTTATCCAAAATATACATATATGTTTTTATTATATGATTTATACATACAATTACACATAAATTTGTTTAATTGCTAACGAACTTATCATTCTTGTGTACGGTGAACTGCCGCCACACAGAACGATATTATTTGTTCTTTAATTACCAACTATCATGGTTGGGAATTATGATAGAAAATAAATTTTTTAGAAAATATATATATTATATTATATTTATGATTTAATAATTCTCTATAATTATTATATAAAACATACCATAATTATTTCCAAGATTAAGTAAACATGAAAACATTATTTGTGGATATGTGGAGTAAAACCTCTTCAATGCAATGTGACTTTAGCACTCATTACAAAATATGTATTAAGGATGGGTTTAAAGAACATATATTAGATATATGGAATAATAAATATACTTTAATTATGATATATATTTCCATTATTTGCTTTCTTTCAATACTTCAAAAAATTGAAAGAACATAACTTATGCGTAAGAACCACTTTCTCCCAGAATGGTGTATTCAATTTAATATATATATATTTAATGGATAATTAAAAATATTTATACACTAAATATTCATTATATATAAATATTTTTAGACAATATTTAATTAGTTAAATCATTATCTATTTAATAGGATCAACAATAACAAGTCAATACTTGTATGAGAAACAACACTAATATTTCCCCAAACATATCATTAACATGGAATTGTTAATAAATATGTAATATAATGTCACGATAAAATAATATATGGAATTATACATATGATTATTGTTCTATGTATGATTTATAAAATACTTATATTTATTGTACAATAAGGTTGAACGTGTACAATGAAATTCAAGACTTAAGGTTAGGGATTTCGTTTCTCAATTTTTTTTAGACAGAGTGTATGTTAACCACCGACTTCTTATATGTGATGTGTATAATTCTCATGTATGTATTATATTATTCTAATACATATATTCATGTGTATTTACATATCATTTTTATGGTCTTTCATTCACTGGGTTTAATTTCGAAAGATACCAAATCGGTAATGTAATTTTGTCTCAATTTTCCTTATTAGAGACACATGCCATGATTCAATACTATATTATTATATGAGTTGTATCCAATTTCCCTTGATATTTTAAATCAGGAATATAATTCATTACATGAAATTTTAATATTTTATTTAATTAAATTTTCTTTAATGGGGAGAATTATTTAAATTGATAATGTGGTAATAGTTTAATGAAACAATCTCATTATTTAGCGGAATATTTATGATTATGGGATCACTGATGAAAGCATATGATCCATATTTCATGAACACCAATTTATTATATTAATTTTTTTTATTCTGTAAAACTTATTTTTCTGTACCATTTTCCATAAATTTGGTACTAAATATTATTGAGAATGTGTTCTTAGGATAATATAACATTTTCTCCATCTTCAGTCAGTAATTTTTGTTCCTTCAAAAGTTTGATTTTTTGAAAAGTTTTTTTAAATGTTATACTATTATACTATGATAATTTAATGAAATCTATACTAATTTTTTTAATTTCAAACAATTGGTTAAAAAAATGATTTTCCTTTTCATTTTTAGACAGAGACACTTTTCAAAACTTTTTATGGCATAAAGGGAATGTTATTAATGTATTGATTTATCCATCTTCATGACAATACATACTATAAAGAATACTTAGAAATTTTAAATGAATCTTTTTTACGAATTTTTTTCTTAATAATCTGGAAATTCATTATATTTTAAGAATTTTTGTGAGAAAAGTTTTTTTGAAAAGTATCCATTTTTATGAATATTTATGTTACTCAGAAATCAGAACCATTACATAATAATGAGTATTATAAGAGGGTTGAATGTTTTGGAATGATAAATCCTAGGTATAAAGGGGGATAAAAGTGTTTTAAATTTTTTAAATTTTTTGGGTAACATGTTTCCAAAATCATGTTTTATAACTAAGAAGCACCATTCTTAAAATATCATATTCTATGGCATCAAATTCAGAACATCATATTCAAATAAATGGAGGCATAAATTGTATTTTCTTGGATTACTTCATTTTCAATAATCAGATAACGATATAAGTGGCTATGTTAGAAAGGTATATGTTTTAATGTAATGAATTTTAAATGATGCTAAATAGGTTTTTGTGGAATGTTATTTGAGGGGATAAAATGTTATCAAACATTATAATCTAAATTATATGATTCTTTACTAGTCAAGAAAGTTCTCACAAATCATCAAAAATCATTATGATAAAATATTTTAATGAATTAGAGTAATTATATTAGCTTTATAAAATCCATTAATAATGCCAATGTTTTTAAATGAGAAATTGATAAAAAAATTTAATCTTGTCAAAATAATTAAGTGGATTTATTAATGGATATACTTGATCGTAATAAAAAATCCATCATAATGTAGATTCCTTAATTATGATATATCTAGTATAAGTTGAATATATAAAATAGAAAAATCTCATTATGTATGAATATGTTCAATTTTTTTATGTGGATTCATAAATGAATACCTTCTATCATTATGGAAAATCCATTATCATGATAATTCCACCGTAATGAGGATTCCATCATATTGACTCTATGATGAAAATGAAGATCATAATGAGCTAAGAAATCATGGTATATCATAATGATAATATAATGAAATCGTCATCATCAAGGGATGAGAAATAACCCAATCATAATGAGCTGATAAAGAATCATAAATCTTAATTAGTTGATAATGAAATAAAAATCCTAATGATCTGAAAAAGAAACAAAAATAATAATGAGATGAGAAAGAAAGAAAAATCATAATTATATGATTATCAAGAAGACTCAAAAAAAATTATTCCACATGTTTTTTAAAAAGAGTAAAAGTGGTCAAACATGTAATTTGTTTTTTCATAAATATCATACATATTATATGAGGATTGTATAAGTAAAAGATGAATTTTAGATGTGAGTGTTTTTTGAGTTATTGAAATTTTAAGAAGTGGGTAATGTTTCCTATTTATCACTTTTTTTATGAGTCACCTATAATTAGTTTCTCAAAAATTTCATTCATTGTAAATTTTATGTAAGTGTAAAATGAGTAATGCTGATATATTATAGTGAATGTTATTTTTGGACAATGATTATAGAAGAAGATATGATACCTAAATTTTTTTACTAGATAAGAGATGCATATCAAGTTAACCTGATTGAGTCAATCATAATGAAGAAGATCACATTGAGAATTTGATAATATTTTTTACTTTTCGGATTGAGAATGGGTTAATCGTATTGATATAATCTTATTATGTTGATCAAACTGAGAAATATTCTATTGAGTTTTTATTAGAGTTTTATAAGTACAGATTGAGTAATGAATAATTGTATTGACTTCATCAGATTGATAAAATTAGATCCACCCAAATCAAACTAAGGATTTAGACAGAGGAATTGTAAATCATATTCCAAAAGTCAATATTCTTTTATTTATAAAACATATTTTATTAGAAAAAATTATAAATCATTGGGAGTCATTATGATATATCCAATCACGATGTATGAGGTCTCTAAAAAGAGTTTCCCCAAGTTATATTCCCATTTTATAATGGTTAATTTACATAGGCCCATAAAAATGGATATGGATAAGATGTAGGTTCTCGCACTGAGGTTGATCCTCATAAATATTATTTTATTTACTTACCTTCCTACTTTTCATTCATGATTATTTACTAAAAGTTGACATGTAAATAAATATTAAGAGGTTTTGGGGTGATGTTTTAAATTTATTGAAACTCATATAAAATGAACAACTAATCCAACCCCATATCTATTGTTACTCAATCCTTGGGAACTTGAATTTTTATTAATGTGATGATAACATTGTATAATCCTTATAATGGATAATATAAATTATATCAATAGTAGAAGAAATTATACATTTGATGGAAAATAGAATATTGATGGACAAATATGAGGAGTACTTATCTTCAATTTCATGGATTAGATGTTTTTTCCTACCACTATTGGTTTTCAAACAATTTAAAATATTCTCCTATAACATTTTCTGATAAAAGAAATATAGATGTTGATGTAAGGATAAAAATTTCATCCTTATGTCATTATCTGATAATATTTATCTGAATATTATAGGTCACAAAATATTTGAAAGTATATGGGACAAGATAAAAAGTATTTTAGAAGGGAATAATAAAATAAAGGAAGAAATACAAAAACATACATCATAGTAACTATGAAGACATCAACACAAGATATAAAGAAACTATTGATAAATACTTAACATGAGTAAATGGAATTTTTTAATACATCATTGGATACATAGATGTTTTTGAAGATTAAATAATTGAAAAAAAACTTAATAAAAAAAATTCATTAAAAAATTTCTTCTTTAGAAGAATTGGATGATTTATCTCTTGATGAATTGTGTGACATTATAGTTTCTTAATAAATGAGAATATATATAATCCTTAAAATTATTGAATGATGAAATATATTTTTATGATATTTGATTAATGAAAATCCATGATGTTGAAGAAGTTGGCCCTTATGGGTATGATTATATGGAAGAAGATTAGATAAATGGTAATATTTTTAATTTTATCTATAGAAACAATTCGTGAGGAAGGGGGAAATATTGAGTTAATATTAATTTAAAATGATTTATATGCGGTGTAATTGGAATATTTTCTATGAAATTCCTCGTGAATAAATTTAGATAATATCGAGAAGATTACAATGAAATACATCAATGTAAGAAGTTGAGCAAAGATGATAGAGAATAAAATTCATCCGTTAAATATAATAATATGTTTATTAGAAAAAAAATATGTTTGTTGAGTAAGAATGATGAACAAGACACAACTAAAAAAAATTCATCCAATGATGAATGGTCCAAAAAATATAGAACCTTCATTTCAAATGTGTAGAAAAAAATCATCGGATAGTGAAGAAGGTGGTGAAGAATCTTATAGAGAAAATCCACGTTGAATATGACTTTTTTACTTATCTTTATAAAAAATCCCAAATGGGGGAAAATAGAGTAATGATTAAATATTGTGAATATAATTCTTAATAAATAACATGTTTAATCAAGTTGGACGATGAATAAATTAAATTGATATTTAGTTAAAAACATAGAATTGTTGAATAGGGAATCATGGTTAACGATCATTTTAAGATGATGGGAGATAATGAAGAATAAGTTTAAAAGTTTCAATCAAAAGAACATGATTCAGATAGTACCTAGAAGTAGATGAATGATAATTTTAATAATGCATTGAATGTAAAAGTTGAGACCTTTAAATTTTCTAATAACTCTCAATATAAGAATTAGATGAAATCTGCACACACTAAAATTAATATTTCATCCAATTATTTTAACATTTTAGGTATCAGAAATGGTTTTGGGAAATATTGCGAGGAGGAAGGTTGTTAGAAACCTATCTAATCAACAAAACATGATAACTAACTAAAATGAAAAGTCGGTAAAAATCCATAGTATGTTAGAGCTGAAACAGTAAAAAACCATAAAAAATTTCAAGAGAGAAATATTTTCATGAAAAGAAAATAAAGATTTATTAATATTATCGGTATTGTAAATTCTATTGGAACATATCATATAATTTTTTTATGATGATATCTCTAACCAGGATATGGTTTGGGAAATGTATAGATAATAAGGAATGTAAAATGACTATCTTTCAAAACATACATATATTTAAAAATGAGAAATCTCAAGAGGTTAAAAACAATCCAACAATAAATAAATCTCAGTGTTAGGAATATGTTTTTTTATTTCGTGATTAGGAAGATCATCATGACAAAATTTGTATGAAATTCCACCCAGAATATGTTTCTTATGATAGAAATGAAAAAGATGCTGAAAAGAAGAAAGTTGAGGTATGTGATTGTGTTTTTGAGACAACACTGAATGAAACTAAAAATAAATATCCATTGATACTTGATATTAGTTATTATCTACATATGAATGATGTTATAGAAATTATGAAACATTTTGGAAGACATGATGGAGGATCAGTTACCTTTGGTAATGATAGTTCCTTAAATTCATTTGAATCAGATCAGTTGAGATAAAAATGGAAATCCTGAAATCTAAATATGTTTTATTTGTTTAAGGGATAACACAAATCATACATAGTTTAATTAAACGTTGTGATGATGAAAAAAATGATTTTTAGAAAATGATTTTATGTCATCAAAACTGCGAATGATAGAAATGTTGTTACAAAAGTAGAATGAACCCATGGAAATCTATTCCAAATAAAGGAAATCAACAACTCTGGTTATGTGAGTATTGATGAGGAAAATAAATTTTTTACATTGATGACCTGGAAACATTTGACATAAAAGTATGAATAATGTTTATAATTTTTTTTTCAAATGAAAAATTCCATAATTGAAAAGAATAGAATAAGACGTTTTTGTAACTTTTCAAAAATGTAAGATCACTAAACAAAGTCATAAAAGAGTTGAGATTCAAACTACTAGAAAACATGAGATTATTTATTCTGAATTGTGTGGCCCAATGAGATATAAATGTATAATATTGAATTTAAACATTATCACTTTTATTTATTATTTCACACAGATGACATTCATTTTTGATTTATAAGCACAAGTTAGAGGTTATTGAAATGTTAAAACTATAAAAAAATATTTTTAGAAATTCATGGTGGTTTCCATTAAAAAGTTGAGAAGAGATTCTGGTATCGAATTCACAAGAAATTATTGTGAAACATATATAAGAAGTCGTGGTATATAAAATTAGTATAGTTAATTTTATAGTAGACACATAAATGATGTATTAGAAACAAGTAATTCAACTTTTGTAGAATTGTAAAGAAGTATGTTAGTAGAATGCAGTCTTTCAAAATTATATTCAAGGGAATCTATTAGTACTATTATACATGTTCCAAATAGTTTCTAATTGATATATGAACATAACATTACTTCTTATGAAATTTGGTATAAAACACCTTCATTGAAATAATTCAAATTTTTTGGATTTCCATGTTTGCTGAAAATAAAAAATAAGGATTTTGTAATGTTTTATGAGAAAGGTGATGAATGAAATTTCATGGTTAATTCACCACATAAAATAACATTACAATTTTTGAACAAACCTTTACAAATGTTTGGTGAACTCAAATGATGTAAAATTAATTGAAAATTAAAATTACATAATAATTTTTTTTGATAATGTTGAGGAGGATAAATTGGAAATTTCCTATAATAGTGAATGTATGTCAAAACAACCTTATCATGGTTCATAAAATTCTTATGATGAGGAAATTTAATTTGGAAAATAATCTATGAAATTTACCACATTAAAAATATATTTTGACACTCAAAACGTTATTAGAAATGAAAAGGACCACATTTTAAAAATAAGAATGTGGATATTAGAAATTTATACATATCTTATCTCAAAAGATTAAACAATATCAGTTTTTGAATCATTTGAAAAATAGAAGGATGCTATTAAACAGTAGTTAGATCAGATTCCAAAAAATTTAAAATTGGAACTTCTTTCATGACTATCAAATAAATATGTTATAAGTACCAAGGAGTATTAAAGAAAAAAGTTAATTGCACATGAAGATGTTCCATGAAATAATGTTTGGATTCTATATAAGGGATTTGAACGGGTGGAAGGTGTGGATTTTGAAGACTATTTTTCTCTAGATTCAAGATTAGAAACTATTAAATGTTTACTTACAGTTATGACACATCAAAATTACAATTTTTATCAGATTAATGTAATGTCATCATACCTGATGGAGAGATTGAATAATATGATTACACTAAATAACCTTCTAGTTTTCTACTTGATAAGGATGAAAAAATATGGTAAATTGAAGAAAAATTTAGATGGGATGAAAAAATATCCATGTGAATTGTATTCTAAGCATTAAAATTGATTCGGAATTTTGTAATTTTATTAAAGATATATTTATTGCAACATATTTGTGAATGACGATAACTTTGAAACACTAATTGTAAATTTTTGTGTGGATGATATAATTTATGTAGGGGATTGAGAAGATGTTTTTATAATATTTTCTGAACAAATGAAGAAGAATTTTGAAATGAAATTATTTGGAGAAATTACATTCTTTATTGTCTTACAAGTTCAGTAAAAAAATAATTTTCTTATCTTATGAAATTTTATTGATGGAGTTATTAATAATGATTGGAATAAAATAATACCATGATGTTTCTACTCAAATTTTAAGATGAAAATAGTTGAGTAAAGACAAATTTGGAATATGTGTGAATAAGAAATTATTATTGATGCTGATATGATGATTTATTTTCATTGTATACTAAGTGATTGATATTGTTTATGCTTAGAATTTGTGTTCTAGGTATCAATGTAATCTAAAAGAATGAAATATGTTGGAAGGAAATATGATTGTTAGATATGTAAATAGAACAAATTCACCAGGGTTATCTTATAAAATAAATTATGAGATGAAGATACATGGTTATACTGATTCCTATTGGGAAAAAGATTGTAATAACAGAAAATGAACCTTAAGAGGAATTGTTTCTTGGGTGAATGTTTTGTGAGTTGGAATATTAAGAATCAATATTATGTAACATTAAGAATAGCTAAATCTGAATATGTTTCAACTGCACAATATTGAACTCAAATATTGTGGATGAATGTTCAACTGGATTATATGAATGATTATTTTTAAAATATTAAAGATACATTGTGATAATATATGTGCAATTGATTTTTATAAAAATCATATCTGTCAATCATGATCAATACTCATTGTTATAATGTTTCACTTTAAAAAAGGGAACTTTTTTATGGAGATGATTTTTTTTGGAAGACATTGCAAAAAATTAACATATTGATGATATCATTAAAATATAAATTCTGAATGGATGGTTTGTGGAATTGAGGTTGTTACATCATGTTAAGCCTCCTCCAATAAATTTCAATAACTCATTATAAAACCCCCGATGTGATTTGGATTATATTAAAATGGGGGAGGGGGAGAATGTAACAAATTTTGACATCATATAAATTGTTACTTATTATTCATTTATAAATATGATGTTGTGGTTATCATAAAATTAGGGAGAGAAAAAGAAAAGTGATAAAAATGATATAAGTTAGGGGGAGATTATATTTAAATTGTTGAAATATTTTCATCCCACAAAGAGATAGAGTTTCATAAAAAAAAATTACTTTATCTAGAAGTGTGGTTTCACAGAACTCTGTTATGAGAATGGTCATGTTATGATATAATTCAAAAACATGAGTTGTTTACTAATGTTGTGTTGTGAAAATTTTTTAAGAGTAGAATATTACGTTAACAAGGGTTCTTAAAAACCAAAGGGAGATTGAAGAAACATTGTGATAAATTTTTTAACCATTTTTTTTATTTTTTGACAACTATCTTTTTTTTGTTTTAGAATTTTTTATTACTCTAAAATAATACCATGTTCATATTAATGAGTTTTATAAGAATGATGAATGTTTCAGAATGTTTAAACCCAAATTTAAAGGGGGAGAAAGGTTTTAGACTTTAATAAAGTTTATTTAAAGACACATGTTTCCATACTCACATTTTTAGAGTGAGAAGAACCATACATAAAGTAATGGATCCATCGACCCCAGATTTAGATCATCAGATCCAAAATAATTAGAGGACGAAATTTTTTGTCTGGAGATGCTTTCCTTTGTCTTAATCAATGAATGAATAATATTTCTGATTTAGAAAGACAAAAATGGATTTTTAAATAAATTTTATTGATAATGAAATAGTTTTTTAAAGAATGTTATGTCTTCAACTAGAATGTTCTAAAAAATTATAATCTGAATCATATGATTATTTTATTCTCATAATGTTTTCAAAAATCATGAATAAATAGAATGATACAATATATTGAATAAATAGAGTAATCATAATGGATGTATCTACTCAAGAAATCAGGAAGAAGTTTGAAAATGAGAAATAGTTGATGAGGTTTTATGCTTTTCAAATATTATTAAGTAAAGTTATCATTCAATACAAATGATCATAATGATGAATCCATTATAATGGGGATTCCATTATTATGATATATCCATAAGAGGTGGAATCTTTAGAAATGAAAATTTTCATTATGTTCGAGTAAGTTAAATATTTCTATGTGAATTCATTGTTGAACAATATCCATTGGTATAGAAAACTCATCATAATGATACTTTCATCGAAATGTGGATTCCATCAGACTGACTCTAATATGGAAAGGCAGATAATAATGATCAAATAAGGAAAGGTAGATCTTAGTGAGATGATAAAATAAGGTAGATATTAATTAAATAATAATGAAACAGATCACATCAAAATGATAAAAAATAGAAATTTTAATGAGCTGAGAATGGTAAATAAATCATAAAGAGATGAGAACGAAATATAAATAATAACAAGTGGATAAATAAATAGAAAATTTAGTTTGATTATTTTGTATAAGGATTAATGAAATAATATTGTAGATGTCTTATATAAAGTGTTGAATATGTGAAACATGAACTTAATATTTTTATAAATCTCATAAATATCATAGTATGATGGAAGGGGTAAAATTTGAATTCTAATTGTGAGTTTTTTTATTGTTTTTGAAATTCTATAGAGCATATAATGATTTAAGGTTTCCTTCTTTTCTTTTTTGTGTCACTTATTAATATTTTCATAGATATTATATTCATTGTTGCTATCATGTCAATAGAAATGGTGGAGAGAAGAATAATTCGAGTAAAATTGCTTTCTGGACTATGATCTCAAAAGAATATAAAACAACCGAATGTTTTGTATAATGGAAAATAGAATCATATTGAGTTAACAAGATTGATTAAATTGGAATGAAGAAGATCATATTAATAATTTTAGGATATTTTGATTTTTTTCATATAATGAATGAGTTCATCATATTGAGAAGATATTATTGAGTTTTTCAGACTGAGAATTATCATATTGAGTTTCAATGTATATTTTGAGAACTACAAATTGAGTATGGAATAATTTCATTGAATTTAACAGATTGAGAATATATTATCAAGCCATATCAGACTATGGTTTTGGACTGAGCATTTGGGGATCAATTTCAAAATTGTCATTATTCATTTATTTGTTTCATTTTTATTGATATAGAACATTATAAACTGAAATTAGTCAATATATTCTTTCTTATAAGAATATAGAATATGTCAAATAAAATTTGGAACAAGTTGTATTCATGTCTTCATAATAGTGCGTTTCGATAGACCAATTGGTGTGGCAACGGTAATGATGTAGGTTCTCACACTAAGGATGAACCTTGTAAATATTGTGTAATTTTCAAGATGTACTATTTTTTTAGGAATTAGTATTTACTAAATTTTTATAAGGACATTAATCATAACTGGTTTTAGGGGTTAATCATCTAATTTTTTTGAATCTCATAAAAAATTAATAACTAATTTGACTCCCCTCCCCAGTAACCATTCAATCATTTATAACCTCAATTGTTATTATATTTTAATAAAAAATGTTGTAAAAATGTTTTAATATTTAAAAGGTGTTTTAATTCATTTTTAATGATATATCAATTTGTTTTCAAAAAGGATGTTTCCAAAGAAAGGGTTTTGATTATTTAAACTGTTCACATATATGTCTTAAAATTATTTTCAGCAAAACATGTTTTTGAATACAATTTCCAGCTTATTTTTCAAAGAAATGGTTTTCAAGAATGTTCTTAAGATTTGTTTATATGTTTTCAAATAAATTTTTTTAAATGTATTCAATATTATGTTTTCATTGAAAAATTTAATAACTTTTTTTTGTTTGTATATAAATTTTCAAGGAAAAAGTTTTTCAGGCATAAATTTTTTATATTACATATTATTATTAAATAAAATTATTTTCAAACTGTTTTTTTATGTATTTTAAAAGCATTTATTTAAAGAAAAAAAATATATTTTCCCTGTGAAATGATTTTAATAGATATATAAATTATTCTTCCCATATAAGAAGAAATTTGGTGGGGTCAGCTATTCCTTTTGGGAAAATGATCCAAAAGTTCCATTCATATTCTTTCATTGAGTGGTTTATTTTTTGATCACTTGATTTTAATGAATCTTGTTTCTATGTCAGTACTTATATTTTTATGAAATATGTTTCCCTTTCATAGGTTATTTGTTTATGAATCCCATTTAAATTTAATGGGTTATATGATTATGGATCCATCTTATTTTCAAGGTTGATTCTTTAATGAAATTATTATGAAACATACCATTTTTCAAAATTTAAAATCTGGTCACATGTTTATGACCCTAATTTCATTTTATGGGTAATGTTAAAATTGTTTAGTTTGTAATAGAACATGTAAGTATGATTTCATGGTGATATGGGTGGGACCTATATCTCTTCCCTAATGCATTTGGAAAATATTTATATCTCATGGGGCAATTATGGGAATCCAGACTACAATCTTAATACACTATTTATGATATCAAACCCAATACACGATGGGAATATGGGGAATCTAGAAACATTAGGGAAAGATAGGTAATCATGATCCCTTACAATTAATATACTATATCTTGGGGTGGTGGTGTTTCATAACAAGTAGGCGTAGTCCCTCTAAATTTCCCTGATAGTTTTCTGACAATGATCAATGTCTTATAAGGAATGATATTATATATTTATGTGTTTTTATGTCTCCAACATATGATATGGTCACATGGTTCATTTTCATGATTACCTAATGATTTATTTCATGTGAAATTCCATTATTTATTAAATGTCTCATGTTTCTGATCATCGATAGGAATGTTATGATCATAAAATATTATGTTGAGGTTTTAAAATACTCATATTTATGTTATGCTTACAGATTTTCTTGATTTACCATTAAAGAGAATTAGATCTCAAATTTGTTTTGTTTCCTTTCCCCATGTTATGAAGAATAATTTCATTTTGATGTACTAAATGGGAATTTATTTTTATGAATCATTAAAGATCACAAACAAAGTTATAATTCCCCCCATGTTTCTAATGTTACTATACAATTATGGTCATTAGACATGTACTTATGTAATATAATGAATTTTAATGAAACAATTATGAAAACCCATGTATGATAATTTAGGGTCTCTATATATAATAATCTATCACGGTATTTGGAAAAATATAATTTTTTTAACTGTCATGACAAATTTTAGAATACATCCTTATGTCTTCCATGAAAACTAACAAAAAATGAATCCTAATATTGGTTTAAAATCAAATTCATTTTTCCACATAAACTAGTGATCTATTTCTAAGGACAATTAGAAAACTAAATAGTAATACAAGATATATTAATTATGGAACACTATAGGTGGTATGATTGATGGTCTCACACACACATTAAGATAACCTAACCTAAATTTTATCATGGATAAAACTATTACTCCTCAAAGATGGTTACTAAAGTCATCTGTATGAGTATGTGGATACTAATTCATAACTATATATTGGTACAACTAAACGGATCCCTCAAATATACTGATGGTACAAAATTCGTTCGAAGTTAATTGTTAAGGTGAAACCCATGATGAAGTTTTTGGTTAATATAAATGCTTCAACTTCGCAATCTTATAATTTCATTTTGTGTTATTAGATATCAATATGTGATATCCTATAGGGAGAAATTAACACAACTAACTATCATATAACTAGATCAGTCATGGAATATACCTCTTCTCACAACCCGTCCCCTAGGGCCTATACTATGACTACCCCAAGCCCGAATTCCATAGGCTTGGGGTTAGTAACTAGCACTGAAAGGCATATCCCTATAAAACGAAAAGGCATTGCCTTAAAATTAGAAAACAAAAAATCCATGAATACAATGAGCACAACCCACTTATTAATGATGTAGTAGTAAAAATATGTGTACTGAGTTTTAAAAGGGTGAGTACTTTTAGTAAAGGTTCTTGAATACAATCCAAACTAAAAAGTACAATAGTAACTAAAAAATAGCTCCCGAAATATCTTTCCAATGTTCCTACAAAATGGGTATGTACAACTCACATTTGGTCTTCACCACATTACATCATGTCTAAAGGTCCACCTCTGAGTACCATCTTGGCTTGGCTCCCAAACATCGGTCAAATCAGTCTGTCGTGTGGAGAAGACACAACAAGTTGCAGGCGAATATCATGATGGGGTGAGTATAACTGTACTTAGTTGGGACCCTAATAACTTTGATGGTCTCCCAGAGTCCCACAATGTAAATACCACAATTCCAGACTTTAATCACAAAGCAATAAGAAATAGTCATCTCACAAAAGGTATACAATTTAGAGATCAAGAAAATAGATGATTATTCACACGTTATATCATCTTATTCAATTTAGAATCTCCACAACTGATCTATAAAAAAAATTTCTATTATAAATCCACTCTTGGACTTATGACATTGTTCCTTGATGGGACAATGTAAGGTGGGTCCCCATCGGATCATGATACTGGGGATCCACACAGGGTCTCTATAATGGTGATCAAAATAGGGTCGTTAGAATGTTAATCCACACAAGGTCACTCAAATGTTGATCCACATAGGGTCACTGAATGCATAACCACATACGGTCTCTAGTTGCTGATCCACACTAGGTCACTAGATGATGATATTTTATAGACCGCACTAAAACTATTCCTCATCCGGTAGCTATGATGTTGATCAACTCATGTTCTCTCTGATGCAGATCCACACAGGGTCACAAATTCAATGCCATACAATCAGATGATTCCTGCTCATTGCACACTTGATTCTAGGAGAACCACTCCTCTATCCGTCAATAATATTTAAACAAGTACAATGCCCTACAAAAATAATTCCCAAGGGATTTCACCATAGCATGGGTCATAATGTGATAGACGGTGCATCGATCAGACCACCTTTCTATGTGATATGTGCACTTTTGATAAAAGGGTATGGTAGGATTCAAGTATGATCCAACCAAATTCACTCTTCAAAAACAATTAAAACTGGATTAGAGAAACTTCAATGAACCTCCTTATCAAAAGGGTCCATATTCCACAGACAGTGTGTCAATCAGACGTCTGTTCTGTTAGTTTATTATTTTCTATGCAATGGGGGGATCACTCCTCCGTCCGGCCCGACTCGGTTAGGCACGCCAAAATATTCCAAAGGGGATGCTTCCCAAAATGTGTCCCAATTCCATTGATATATTGTAATACATACCCCTAAGTTCTCATTTATAGGCATTTATTTATTCCATGGTAAGTTGGGTTTGAGCCCGGTCCAACTCGGTATGATTGTCCCGACACAAAAGGTCCCAGGGTATTTCTGACCTTCCCGGGTTTAGCCTGTTAGGGGTCGGCCCAGTTCCCTGGGTCCATCCCATTAGGGTTGACCCATTGGTTCATGGTCACGGTCCATAGTTTTCCCTCACCGCTGGATTGAGGCTCGGAACACTCGTGTTTGCTGGCAATGCAGCGGGGCATGCCAGCTCGGCCGACCTGCATCTAGCTCAGTCCACATGAAGGTGTGCCATTTTATGCTATTGGCCCCAAAGTTACAGGTCCATTTTGTCTAACATATGGGGCGCTTCCCTATTGGGTTCAACCGTCGGCCGTTTGGAAGACCATCTCCCATCAATGTGGAGCTGCACGGGGCTGCGCAACCCTCCTTCTATAGCGGCCCACTGGACGAGGCTACTGCGGCCAATGACGCCTACATGCTCTATCATTTTCCCAAATAGAGAACTCAGGCTGTCCACCCTTGGCCGTTGAGTTGCGTGATGGTGCCCCACTTTCCACCAACCGCGCCCGGTCACTGTATGTCTTCTCCGGCCACCGCTGGCTGCCACCGACATGGCGCACCAGTGGTTTATTCTCCGGGACGACTAACACAAGTCAATGGTCTGTTTTTTATGTCATTATTTCCTATCAGTCTCTTTGGTCACCATGGCATCTCTTTCTCCTTTGGATTCATCCTTACACTTCATTTTTAATACCATTCCCGAATAACAAGACAAATACTGTAGAAGTGGAGGGTCCGGGCTTTGTTCCTTTGGCATGCACCATCCAAGTTAGGATTGTATCAAGGAGTCGACATCTTATATCATAAAATGAACATTAAAATAATCCCCCTGCCTGGGCTCGATGTCCACAAGAGACAATTGACGTAACCTCTTTCCTCATTGTCATTGGTTCGTGTTTCGGTGGTGCTCGTCGCTGCTCGCTGAAACTGTTCTCATCCTCCAAGTGGTTAGCGTCCCGGTACATTTCTAGAGCTTCATTGCTTGGTGAAGTTGTGGCATCACCCCCCCGAGCTCCATATAAAAAGGGGGTGGAATATTTTGTTAGTGTTACGATGAATTTATGTGGTTTATTTAATTAATAGACCTCCCAAACTCCAACTGTACGGTTACAAACAAGGAGTAGTCAATCCTATTAATGGCTTGAAATGTCGTCGGTCCTACCAACACAACTTATCCACTGTTGAAAAAGAAAAGAAATGAAATAAAATAACATGTTTTTTATTAATCATTTAAAATTATGCAAAAATAACTATTTCACCTGACCTACTGTGGTTGATTTGAAGCCCCCCTTAAGAAAATCTTGGTGTTGTGGATTTAACCATGCCCTCAGTTTTTTTATCCGAGTGTCAGTTCAAAAGAAATAAAATTTGGCCAGCATGTTATCTAAACATATCTTAAAAAAAATACAGATATTTATTCCGGGCACACCAGGCCTCGGAATAACATGCCGTCAATTTTCACAGACTCATAATAAATACATATAATTATGAAAAATTAAATGTAAAATTCATGTCATTACATTCTCTCTACCTTAGGGCCTTTCATCCCAGAAATCCAAAACATAGACTAAAGAAACAAATTGGGGTACTAAGAATGAATCTGAGCCTCCCGCTCCCATGTTGTCTCCTTTAGGTTCCCATGCTACCAGTGAACACACACTAGAGGGATCGATCACCCACAAAGGACCCACTCCAATCGATCCTCAATATCCACTAGAACCTCTGTAAATGTATACCCATCATCAATGTTCAGCTTTCCCAAGTCAATAACAAGGGATGGATCATGCATGCACTTATTTAGCTATGACTCATGGAAAATGGCATGCACCCGAAGAATTTGTGATAGAAGAGCTATATGATACAAGAGCTCTCCAACTCTAATGAGAACCTCAAAGAGTCTGATGATCCTCAGAGATAGCTTGTCGTCCTGACCAAATCTCCGCAAACCACATCGAGGTGAGACCCATTAGAAGACATATTACTTCTCTTTAAACTCCAAATGTCTATGTATCCTATCGTTATACGACTTCTTTATACCCCGTTCAAGCTTTATCTGCCCCTGGATGATCTCTGTCTTCTAAGTGGTAGCCCATACCAACTCTAGACCCATAAGTGCTGACTCCCGTGGGACTGTCTAGCATATATGTGACCTCCATGGTCGATCGTAGAAGGCCTCAAATGGTTCTATAATAATGAGGGAGTGGTAGCTGTTGTTGTAAGATAACTCCACCAAGGACAAGTGATCCTCCCAACTACAACCAAAATCTAGGATTCCAGCACAAATAATTTCCTCCAGTGTATGAATTGTTCGCTCCATCGGACCATCCATCTATGGTTGAAAGGCGACGATCAAATGTAACTGAGTCCCAAATGCCTATGATAATACCTTGCAAAACCATGAAGTGAAACATGTGTCATGGTCAGAGATGATCTTCGATGGCACCCCATAAATCCATAAAATCTCTTGTATGTAGAGGCCTCTTAATCCGACTACTGATCCACGATCTTGGTTGGGTAGGATGTTGGACATCCATGTGAGTTGGTCAACGATCACCTAGATGGAATCATGGCCCGTGGACATATGTGTTATACTTGACACAATATCCATGGAAAAACCATCACACATCCACTCCAGCACCCCTAGTTGCTGCATAAAGCCTGCTGGAATATGATGCTAATCCTTCACTTGATGACAATGGAGGCATCATGAAAAAATCTCTTCCACTACATTCTTCATCCCTGGCCACTAGGGCTGATGCCAGAGGTCCTTGAATCTCTTCGCCACACTAGGATGTACCACCATAAAGGACATTTGGATTTCCCTCAACACCTCCTCCCATAGCACCACTAGTACCATGGTCCATCCTATAAAGAAGATGTCTTTCTCCCCAACTTCAGAAAATCAACCAGGTGCATGTCCTGAGAATATCTAAGATTGTCGAGCATCATAGTCAATGTCTCCTTGATGCGCCTCTCTGACTCGCAGATGGAGTGGGGGAGTGACTTTCATAGACTGGAGGTAAGATGCTCCATCTCTATCCATAAATGATATCAGAAACGCCACTAGCTGCTCCGTCGCCTGACTCAACAACTGTAGACCGGACCTCTTGCTGAGTGTATTTACTACTACGTTCCCCTTCCCCAGAGTCTAGACAATCTCAAAGTTGTAGTCTTGGATGTCATATATCCAACATCATTGCCTCAATTTCAGGACTTTTTGTGACAAGATATATCTGAGACTATTGTTATTAGAGTAAAAACTGAACCACTAACCCATCAAGTAGTGTCGCAACATCTTCAAGGTGACGACCACTGTTTCTAACCCCAGGACATGGCTAGCATAATTCTGCTCATGTTTTCTAAGCTTTTGAAAAACATAACTGATCACTACTCTCTCTTTCATTAGTAGAAATCCAAGTCTATCACTTGATGCATTGGAGTAGACTACATACCCAATTCCGTCTTCTGGTAGCCTCAAAATGGGGGCACTCATCGGTATCTATCTCTGCTCTTGAATACTTTGCTAAAATATATTCGTCCACATGAAGGGTTGTCTGAAACACCGTGAGATTTTTTGAGAAATATTTTGTTTCTAGGTATTATGTTATACGAAACACCAAATGAATCATTCACTATACACAACATTGTCTTGAATTCTGTTACACAGAAGATCAACCTTCCTCGATAGCTTGCATTGTACGCAATACCTAGTTTCACTAAACAACGATGTGTTATTAAAATATTATATAAACTAGCCATTATGAATAGTAATACCAACTTTTTGAAATTTTATAAATTTTTTTATTTCAAGATGGACATCATTTTTTGATTCAGAATATCGAAATTATCTTTGGGTGAATTTTTGGTATTTTTTTTTGAAAACATTCAATTTTTGATGAATAGTGAAAAACATTGTATTATAGTTTAAAACCAAATTATTATTTAAATAAATATTTATTTTATTTAAATATATTTTAGGTCACTATAGATACATAATACCTATATATGTTCAATGTAATTCATTGAAGTAATTTTATAATAATTTTAGATATATAAAAATTTTATTGAACTTTTTACCGTCTTTTACCCACCTCCTAGGAGAATTTGATAATTTACATAAAACATAATTTTAACACATCTTTGAGTTGAATTTAGAAAATTAGAGAGACAGATTTAATATCAAGGAGTAAAATGTTGTTCAGTAAGGTAAAAATATTTTTTGGTGAATAGTAACTTTTTACTTTTTTTACATCTGTTAAAAAAAATAGGATAATTAAGGGAAAAATGATATTATTATTACCCTAACACAGTTCCTAATCCCATTGGATAAGTGGAATTAGACCAAAAACAACCTTTGGAACAATATATGATCATTTAGGTCCACATGGATTAGATTAGGACATTTATTATTATTTAAATAAAATAAGAGTTAAAAGAATTATAATCAATGTTTAATAAGTAAAACATTTTTAATATTGGGTTATACATAATATATATTAGACTATAAATATTCATTATAAATATAGAAAGATTTCCTACATAATGGAATTTTATTTATAAATTTTAAACATTAAATAATTAAATTTATTTATGACACAATGATGATGCAGTAATTACCTTATTAATGAAATATTAACATAATTGATATTATAAATACTCAAATAAATGTAATTTGAGACTTTTTATGAATTAAACTAATTTTATAAATTAATATAACATATTACATTTTTTTAGATGAATTTATTTTGAAGTAATAATGCATTTATGAATTTATAAAAAACAAAATACCAAATAGTGTCAAAATTAACTTAAAAGAGTTTTTACAACAAATATTAAATTTTTAATTGATATTATTTTCCAAAAAAACAAATGATTACCCAAAAGAAATATATAATAATATATTTGACATCAATGAACCAATTGGGGTTCGATTGGCAGTTTAGTAAGTTAATTAAACATATAGTGTAAGAACACAAGAAGACACATTATTTAATGATGAGCTAAATTGAAATGATAAGGTTAAAATGGTAATATAAACTTGTCTAAAACCTATTTTTTGTGAGGATTTAGATCCATACACACCCTTTCCTCGAAATAAGTCACTTTGGAGCCATTATAAACTGAAAATGAATGTATTATAAAATAATATTTTTAGTTTTTTCTAAGGTGCCCCTCATCCCTCTTATAAACGGAAACTCCGCCTTCTCTCTAATTCACACCTCCAAATCCATTTTTCTCATCCAAAACCTATCAAAATACCCTCTAATCTTTCTTCCTGTCATCCTAGAGGCCTCACTTCAGTCAAAAAACCAACCTATGGATCCCTTTTTATCAAATAAAATGGAAGAACTCAAGGAAGAGGTAAATATCCCACCACCTATTTCAATATCCATTCTTCTTCCACATCCTCCTTCTTTTTTGATTCCATTATAAATAATAACTCTATTATATTCTATATACATTGAATTTATTATAAATGGTACAACCATATAAGTTGTTTTATCAATCCTATGAATGAATAAGTCACCACACGTTCGTATGTGCGGCTTAACGTCTCCGCGTCATGGTGTAGTTTGTTATTAAAACATTTCATCATTTGGATGGGTATGATAATGAGTATAAATGATATAAATAATAAATATAACATTATTATGATTTTGGATATATTATATACCATCCAATTATATATGATTTTAATATCAAAAGAATGATATCATCGCTCGTGCGTACGTACGACCTCCCGTCTCCATGATGTGATGCGAATCATTCTACATGTTTTTCATTGAATAATGATAATATAGATGAATTGAATGAATAAATATGATATATATTACACTAATACCATTCTGTAAATGAGGTATCTATAGACTAAAAATAGGAATTAGAATTTATTCGACAAAACATGCATATGAACATAAAGCAATGAACACCCGAATAACAAGTAGCAATGAAATATTACAAATAAGAAGATGCGAATATGACCATATATGATATCATAAAAATTAATATGATTATATAATAAGTCAATGAAGTTTTTTAAATCTTTATACAGGATTCATGGATATGTTTTAAGCATATCGGACCTAAGGTAAGTGAAAATATCACAATCACATTTTTATCCGAGATTGTTTATAATTCAGAATTTACTAGGGAATATTTATCATCCACATCAATGTTTCATTCATATATAATATTAGTTCTATCCTCCTACAATTTTTTAGATCCAATTTCACCTATTGGTGAATGTTTAGTAAAAGATATTAAAGGACTATTTTTTCATTTTCAATATGAGATACTTTTTGACTTTTCCAGCCAAAGTAAGAGAAGAATGTTTTTTATTAACTTATACATCATGAATGTATTTTTATCATTTCATAGAACATTAATTCCACGAATCTCACTTGACAAGTTTTCAAGTTTATTTTTAATTAACTTCTTTTAGTTTAAAATTGTATGACATGTTATGAAAGGAAAAATGTTTTTGAAGTAGAAAAGAAATTTTCCTCAAAAACGGAGTTCAAGTGTTTTATAAAAATTATTTTCCATGTAAGATAATATAGGGTTATATTTATATCCCTATTTTTACACTGATTTGATTATGTTATGATGGAATTATTTTTATGATGTATTTTCATCTTATATGGTTTCTGTTATGATGGCATGACGTTTAAGAATCCAATTTTTATTACATGGGTTATGCTATGATATATGATTTATGATTTTGTGGCACACATAATAATGGTTTCATTATGTGATGGGTGGGACCTATATCTCCCTAAAATTCATTGGGTAATGACTTATATCTCATGATATAGACATGTCTGGATATGCAAGTTAATCTGGTTCAGTGATACAATACAAGAACGAGGAGTGAGCATGGTTCAGAAATGGAATTTGTCCGCTATGATAGTCTTGTAAATCAGTCTTGACTAATAAGAAATGATTTTATATTATTATGTAGGTATGCCACAATGTTTCATGATTTATGTTCTAATTATTGGTATTACATTTCACTACTATGATTTATCCCATGTTATGATATTATGATCTCCTTTGCCAGTTGAGATTTTCAAAATGTTATGTTCTTATGAATAAGATATGATTGATATTTCCATTGTTTACCCTTACTGAGCATTTGAGCTCTCCTTTTTGTATGTTTTCTTTTCCCCGGGTCGGGAATAAGGGTATTATGTAGTATATTCTAAAAGGGACTCTAGAAATGATGAAATAAATTTGAGACAATGTAGATGATTTGTAAACCAGTTTTTTATGTTTCCCAGTTTCTAAAGAAATTATACTTATACGGTCCTATCCTGATTTTATTATATGTTGTAATAAGTATGCTTAAATTCTAAAGTAATAATAATTTATTTAATGTATAATTCATTATAGTTGGTATCAGAGGAAATGTATAGTCATCCTTTAGAAACTACGATGTGAATGTGTTAGTAAGAACCCTATGGATATGTCTATGATAGAACACAATATTAATGTTATAGAAATGACCATGAATAACCTATGATAAGAACTTATGTGTGAAATTTTATTCATGATTATGCAGTTTTTCTATTATGATTTGTGTTTCTCACAGAATTCTTATTCGTTTTAGTCAATTGGTGGAACCTGATGGAACCATGTTAATGCTGAATGTGATAGGAAATGCAATGATTGTCCCCCTGAGCAACCTAACGTTAAGGGAGATAGAATGCAAAATCTATTAGCCATGCTCACATAAGTTTCTTAAGCTATGAATCATTAAATAATTTCAAATGAGCTATGGAAGGAGAAACATTCTATTGAATCCTTCATGAGGTAGCATCCACCCTCATTTTGCGGGTCTATAGATCCATTAATGGGTGAACAATGGATCAGTACCACTGAAAAGATATTTTCAGTTCTTCAATGTTCTGATCATGATAAATTCATCTTAGCTGTATATCATTTAGAAGGTGAAGCTGATCAATGGTGGAATCTTATCATGAATACGAGGCAAAGAGATGAAATTGAGTCCATGGGATGGGACGAGTTCAAGAACCTATTTTTCAATAAATACTTCCCTTATATTCTTCGAAAAATATGGATAAGGAGTTTCTTGAACTAAAGAAAAAGGATGATGAATCTTTTGGTACCTATGAATATAATTTTAAGGTATGCTTCCATAATTATTATCCAACATGAGAGTAAGATGAATCGATTCTTTAGTGGATTAAAACCAAGTCTTCGAAGGGCGTTATCCATAAGGGACATCAATAGCTATGAGGAAATTGTTCAATGTGTTGTCAGGGTTGATATGGATATTGGAGTAACCCATCAGTCATATGGGTTTGATAAGAAGAGGAAAATGGAATTCAAAAGGAAATCTAAAGACCACATAGAAAAAAGATGATTTTTCCCTTATGCTCAATGTGTGGAAAGAAACGTAGAGGGAGTTGTCTTAAAGTGAAAATTAAATGTCTCAAAAGTGGAAAAGAATGTCAATAATCATTTGAATGTCACAATGATGGGAAAAATATGTCTACTAATTCGAACAATGAAAAGGATACACAAAATTCACCTCCTAGACTTCAATGTTACAAGTGAAAGGAAATGGTGCATTATTCTATTCAATGACCTAATCCAAGGGTTGTTGATGATGATTGATGTCAACAAAATCTTAAGGGAAAAGACAAAGGAATTTCACGTGCAATTTCTGTCGGCGATGTGGAGTACAATAACGATGTGGTGAAAGGTACTCATACCATCCACTCTAAAGTAAAAAATGTTTTATTTGATTCTGGATCCACCCACTCTTTTATTTTTGAATAATTATCCATGGGTATCGCCTTACTACCTCAACAGTTATCTATTGAGTTAGCTGTGACAACTCTTAATGGCACAACGGTTGCATGAAAATTTTATAATTATTCTCCAATTGACATTTTTTGGAATGTGCTTCCTGCAAATCTTGTTATCCTTCCTATAATGGAATTTTATGTGATTTTTGGCATGGACTAGTTTTCCTTATATGGATCTCATATCGATTACCAATAAAGGGAAATCACATTTCATATTCTCAATCAATCTATGATCATCTATCAATGCAAGGATGAATATAACCTTCCAGTGGAAATTTATTCCTTATTATGGTTATTGATTCCAATAAATGAAGGTTATTTATCTCAAATGGTTGGAGAGAAACTCACGATTAAGAATATTCCCATTGTACGAGAGTTTGATGTTGTCTTTATAGAGGAATTTTCAGGTCTTCCACCAAATCCTGAAGATGAGATTTCAATAGAACTCATACCGGGTGTTATGACCATTTCAAATACACCTTATAGAATGGCCCCAATTGAGTTTTAGGAATTTAAGAAGCAACTCCAAGAGAATCTTTATAAGGGATTCATACTCCCTAGTGCATCACCTTGGGGAGAACCAGTTCTGTTTGTTAAAAATAAAGATGGATCAATGAGACTCTGCATTGATTATCGAGAACATAAAAATATCACTATCAATAAAAAAATATCATCTCCCATGCATTTAAGACTTATTTGACCAACTACGTGGAGCTCAATACTTTTTCAAGATTGATCTTCATTCAAGGTGTCATCAATTAAGGGTCAAAAGGGAGGATATACCAAAGCCGACATTCTGTTCAATGTATGGATACTATGAATTTATAGTGATGCCATTTGGTCTTACTAATGCCCCTACTATCTTCATGGATCAATTGAATAGATCCCTTAGAGACTATCTTGATCAGTTTGTTGTAGTATTTATAGAAAATATTATTTTCTATTAAAAGAGCAAGGATGAACATCAAGATCACTTGAGAATTGTATTAAATACCCTAATAAAGGAGAAGCATTACGCCATATTTTCCAATTGTGAATTTTGGATTCAAAAATTTTCATTTTTGGGTCCCATAATATCAAAAGAGGGGATATCTATGGATACAGCAAAAATAGAGGTTATCGAAATATGGTCGAGACAAATAGAAGTAACTGAGATCTGAAGTTTTCTTGGTTTTGATAGATATTATCGACGTTTTGTGAAGTATTTTTTTGGATTGTCTAATATACTCACTAGGTTTTCTTGAAAATGAGTTATGTTAGTTTGGACAAAGGAGCGTGAAGAGAATTTAAAGGTGTTAAAAAGAAGTTTATCTAGTGCACATGTTCTCACACATACTTGTAGTGGAGAAAGGTTGGTGATCTATATTGATACATCCAAGAAGGGATTGGGGTATGTTCTCATGAAAAATGATATGGTGGTAGCTTATGGATCACGATTGTTGAAAATCCATGAGAAAAATTACCCAACTCATGATTTGGAATTAGCTACGGTAATCATTGCATTAATGATTTGGAGGCATTATATTTATGTTATAAGGTGTGATACTTATACTGATCATAAAATTTAAAAGTATATTTTCACACAAAAGGAGATGAATATTCACCAAAGAAGACGGTTGGTGCTGATTAAGGATTACAACTGCTCAATTCATTACCACCCTGGGAAAGAAAAAATGGTGGCAGATGCATTATGTCGACAAGAACATGTTAGATTATCCTTGATGAGGATCACAAAAGATCCAATATTTATGGATTTACAAAGGATGGATCTTGAATTATAATTGAAGGGGAAAGATCTTATCTTTCTCAAATTAATGTTCAACCATCTATACATGTGAAGATTTCAGATTCATAGAAAGAAGACGTCGAGTTTCAACAATGGGTGAGAAATGTTCCTAAATTCCACATTGATTGTGATGAAATAATATGGTTCCGAAATCGGGTTTGTGTTCCTCCCATCCAAAAATTAAAGAAGGAAATATTGGATGGAGCTCATAGTTCTTCATTCTTTATTCACCCTAGAAGCAAGAAGATGTATAAGGACATAAAGGAGTACTTTTGGAGGGATTGAATGAAAGAGATGTTTTTGAATATATCTCTCGATGATTGGTTTCTGAGCAAGATAAAGGTGAGAGACAGAAGTCTAAGGTTTTGTTACAACAGTAACCCATACCAGAATGGAAATGGGAAAACAAAAATATAGACATTGTCACTGGACTTACTAAAACATCCAAAGGCAATAATTCTATCTGGGATATATTTGATCATCTTTTGAAGTCAGCACATATCATTTCTATTAAAGATGATTTCTCTCTTGATCATCTTTCCATGATATAGGTGAAGGAAGTGGTAAGATTGCATGGATAAACAATTTCCATTACATCTGATTGGGATCCGAGGTTTACCTTGATGTTTTAGAGAATTCTTCAGCATACTCTAAATACAAAGTTGAGTTTCAACACTTCTTATCATCCTCAGACCGATGGTCTGTTTGAGAGGATAATTCAAACTCTAGAAGACATGTTGAGAGCTTGATCTATGGATTTCAATGGTGGTTGGGATCAACACCTACCATTAGTGGAATTTTCATATAATTATATCTTTCACTCCATTATTCAGTTGTCTCCTTATGATGTTCTCTAGGGAAAGAAATGCATAACTCCATCTTGCTGGGATGAAGTTGGAAAATGAAAGCTATTAGGTCCGGATCTTGTTGACGAGATGGCAGAAAAGGTAAGATATATTCAACAAAACATAAGAGTAGCTCAGAGTTGACAAAAAAATTATTCTGACAATAGAAGAAAAGACCTAGAGTTTGAAGTGGGTGATAAATTGTTCTTATGAATATCTCCTTGGAAGAGAGTAATGAGATTCAGAAAGAAGGGCAAGCTAAGCCCTAGGTATATTGGTCCTTTTGAGATACTAGATCTTATTAGGAAGGTAGCTTACCAATTATCACTCCCACCGAATCTATCTCAAGTTCATGATGTGTTCCATGTATCTCTCCTGAGAAATTACATACCTGCTCCTTCACATGTACTAAGCTTAGTAGTTGTACCACTAGAAAAAGATCTTTCTTATGAAGAACAACCAATAGAGATTTTGGATTGTAGCAAAAAATATCAATGAAACAATACCAGATGATTTGTAAAATTTTTATCGAGGAACCACCAATTATAAGAAGCTACATGGGAACTTTAGGATATGATGAGGGAGAGGTATCCTCATCTGTTTGTTATGAAGTGATGAATTTAGAGGGAAAAATTCATTTTAAGGTGTGTAGAATGTAACACCCTGAGATTTTATGAGAAGTATTTTTTATGTATTATGTTATACACAACACCAAAGGAATCTTTATTATACACAACACTGTGTTGGCTTGAGTTACATGCATGAGAAACCTTCCTCGATTGATGGCATCGTACGCAATACTGAGTTTCACTAAACAACGATATGTTATTAAAATATTATATAAACTAGCCGTTATGAATAGTAATACCCACTTTTTGAAATTATATAAATTTTATCTTTCAAAATGGACTTCATTTTTGGATTTGGAATGTTGGAATTAGCTTAGGGTCATTGGTATTTTTCTGAGAACTTTCAATTTTTGATGAATAATGATAAACACTAAGTTATAGTTTAAAACAGAATATTTATTTAAATAATTATTTATTTTATTTAAATATATATTAGGTCAAAATATATACATAATAACTATATAAGTTCAATGTAATTCATTGGATTCATTTAATAATAATATTAGAAGTATAAAAATTTTATTGAACATTTTACCGTCTTTTAACAACCTCCTAGGAGAATATGAAAATTTACATAAAACATAATTTTACCTCTTTTGTGAGTTGAATTTCTAAAATCTTAGCGACACGGTTAATATCAAGTAGTAAAATTTGGTTCAATATGATAAAAATAATTTTTGGTGAATAGTAACTTTTTACATTTATTTACCATGGTTAAAAGTAAATACGGTAATTAAGGGTAAAAATGATATTATTATTACCCTAACACATGTCCTAATTCTATTGGATATGTTTAATTCGACCAAAAACAACCTTTGGAATAAAATATGAACATTTAGACCTACTTGTATTAGATTAGGGAAATTATTATTATTTAATTCAAAGAATAGTTAAAAGAATTAAAATCAATGTTTAATAAGTAAAACATTTTTAATATTGGGTTATAGATAAGCTAAATTCAACTGTAAATATTTATTGGAAATCTAAAAATATTTCTTACATAATGGTATTTTATTTATAATTTTCAGACATTATATAATTATGTTTATTTATGACATAATAATGATGCAGTAATTACCTTATTAATGAAATATTAACATAATTGATATTATAAACAGTCAAATAAATGTAATTTGAGACTTTTTATGAATTAAAATAATTCTATAGGTTAATATAACATATTAGGGTTGGTAAGATGAATTTTTTTTGAAGTAATAATGCTGTTATGAATTTATAAAAAACAAAATACCAAATAGTGTCAAAATTGACATAAAAGTGTTTTTAAAACTAATATTAAATTATTAATTGATATTATTTTCCTAAAAATCATAGGTTCGGCCAAAAGGCCTATATAATAATATATATGACATTAATGAACCAATCGGGGTTCGATTGTAAGTTTATAGTATGTTTATTAACCATATAGAGTAAGAATACAAGAAGACACAATAAAAGTTAAATTATTTAACTTAGAGTTTAATCGAAATGATATGGATAAAATAGCAACCTAAACATATCTAAAACCTATTGGATGATAGGATTTAGACCCATACCCACCATAACCTCTAAATAAGTCACTTTGGAGCCATTATGAACTGAACATTAATTTTTTATAAATTAATATTTTATGTTTTTCCTAAGGTGCCTCTCACCCCTCTTATAAAAGGGCACTCAACCTTCTCTCTGATTCACACCAACAAAGCCATTTGGCTCGGCCCAGCCATGACCAAATACCCTCTCAACTGTCCTCTAATTATCTCAGAGGCCATCTGAAAGTTAGAAAGCCATCCTAAGGATCCCTTTTGATGAAATCAAAAGGAAGAACCCAAGGAAGAGGTAAATATATCACCACCTATTTCCAGATCCTTTCTACTTCCACTTTATCCTAATTTGTTGTTTCCATTATAAAATGATAAATCCAGTATCTTATATATACTATGATGATTTTAAAAATGGTACAACCATATTAGTTATTTTATCCATCATATGAAGGAAAAAGTCACCACACGTGCGTACGTACGGCTTACCATCTCCACGTCGTGGTGTAGTTTGTTAATCAAAAGTTCCTCATTTGGATTGGAATGATAATTAGTATAAATGATATAATTAATAAATATAACAATATCATGATTCTTTATATATGATATAACAACCAATTATATACAATTTTAATATCAAAAGAATGATATCATCGCTCGTGCGTACGTACAAACTATCTTCTCCACGATGTGATGCGACTCGTTCTACATGATATTAATTGAAAAATGATTATATAAATGAATTGAATGAATAAATATGATATATATCACAGTAATAAAATTCTTTAAATGAGTTATCTATATCGTAAAAAGGGGAATAATAATTTATTCGACAAAACATGCATAAGAACATAAAGCAATGAGAACCCTAATAACAAGTAGCAATGAAATATTACTAATAAGAAGATAATAATATGACCATATATGATATCATAAAATTGAATATGATTCTGTAATAAGTAAATATAATTATTTAAATCATTATAAAGGAGGTTGAGAAACTTACGAATCATATCAGAACTAATGTAAGGGAAAATATCACAATCTCACTTTTACATGAGATTGTTTATACATTAGGATTTATTTGGACATATTTATCATACACATCCATGTTTCCCCAATATGTAATATTATTTTTATCATCCTAAAATTTTTTAAATACAATTTTACCTATTGGTGAATTTTTAGTAGAAGTTATAAATGGAAAATTTTTTTTGTTTTCAGTATGAGATACTTTTTGGCTTTTCCAGCCAAATTACATGAAGAATGATTTTTCTTAACTTATACGGCATGAATAGATTTTTATGATTTCATAGAAAATTATTTCCATGAAGATTACATTACAATTTTTGATGTTAATTTTTAATTAACTTATTTTAGTTTAAAATTTTATTTCATGTTATGAAAGGAAAAATATTTCTGAATTAGAAATAATATTTTCTTCAACAATGGAGTTCAACTGTTTTATCAAAATTATTTTCCATCTAAGATATTATAGGGTTATGTTTATATCTCTATTTTTATATTGATTTGATTATGTTACGATGTAATTATTTTTATAAATTTCTTTTATCTTATATGGATTATGTTATGATGGAATGATGTTTATGAATCCCATTTTTATTACATGGGTTAAGCTATGATATATGATTTATGATTTTGTGGCACACATAAAAATGGTTTCTTTATGAGATGGGTGGGACCTATATCTCCCTCTAATGCAATGAGTAATGATTTATATCTCAATAGATAGACATGGCTAGAACAAAAAGTTGATCTGGTTTAGTGATACATTACTGGAACATGTAGTGAACTCAGTTTATAAATGGACTTTGTTCGCTATGATAGTCTTGGAAATGAGTATTGACTAATATGAAATGATTTGCTATGATTATGTGTGTATGAGACACAGTTTCATGTTTTATGTTATGATTATTGTGATTTCATTTCACTACTATGATTTATCCCATGTTATCATATTATGATCTCTTCTACAGGTTGAGATTTCAAATGTTATGTTTTTAGAAATATGATATGATTGATATTTCCTTTGTTTACCCTTACGGAGAATTTGAACTCACCCTTTTGATTGTTTTCTTATCCCCAGGTTAGGAAGAAGGGTATTAAGTAGGATATTCCAAAAGGGACACTAGATGTGGTGAAATATATAGAAGACAATGTAGATGCTTTATGAACCAGTTGGTTATGTTTCTGAGTTTGTAAATACATTATATCTATATAGTCTTATCATGGTTTTTTTATATGTTGTAATATGTATTCATCAATTCTGAATTAATAACAATGTATGTAAAGTATGGGTCGTTATATTGTCCCATCTTCATCAACAATGAAATGGGTTTCAAAAATTTGGAAAAGTCTTCGGTAGTACCCATCCAATCCTAGGAAACATCAAACCTCGGTCACACTCCTGGGTGGCTACTATGCAAGAACAACCTCTATATTCGCTCGATCCACTGCAACCCCAGCCATCAAGATAAAGTGTCCTAGAAATTGTACCTCTCATATCCAGAACAATCACATTGAGATCTTACCATAAAGACGATTCTCTTTGAGTGTATCTAGAGCTATCTGTAGATGATAGACTTGCTCCCCCTCCGACGTCAATCATATAAAGATGTCATCGATGAATTCCACCACAATTATATTAAGGTACGACTAAGATATCCGGTTGTTGAGTCAGTTGAACACTACAGGGGCATTGGTCATGGCGAATGGCATCACCAAGAACTCATAATGTCCATACCAACATCATAACATCATCTTTTGTACATCATCATCTCATACCCTGAGCTGATGATAGCCTGATCTGAGGTCTAACATTGAAAACCAATGAGATCCCTTTAGCTGATCAAACAGACCATTAATCATTGTATGTGGATACATTGTCCTCACAGTCACCTGGTTCAAGCATCGATAATCCACACATAGCGTCAAACTCCCATATGCCTTTTAGTGAACAAAATCATGGTGGCCCATGGAGAAACACTAGTCATTGTGAACCACTTCACCTATAATTCCTATGGCTATACCTTTAACTCATGAAGCATCGCATGATCCATCCAATATTCTAGTATAGTTATTAATGTTATCTCATGGTAAATTTCGATGTGTATGTCCACCTCTCTGTGATGAGGTAGTCCCAAAACATCATTAGTGAATAAATTGGCATACTGGTCCCCCACTACAAGATTGCTCGTACTCTCAAAATAAACATATCTAAGGGTAAGTCTAGCTAACTGATGTGTGATCAGCTTCAATCACTTTAATATATGTCCATCCTATGCTACAATGGAAACCCTCTCTCCTGTGAAGAAAAACATAGTCCCATCCTCACAGACACACCACACTTTTCACCTAATGCAGTCATTCTACGAATGGACTGAGGATAACTAGTCCATACCCATGATGTCATTGTATAGACAACATTCCAAAAATAGAAGATCCCAGATGAATATCTCTATTCCAAGAGTAATCTGATAGTTCCAACAATAGTTTTTAATTATTGAATCTTCTCCAGTAAGAGTCTCTAATCGCAAGGATCGAGCCATCAACTCCATCATAATATCCAAAATCTGTTTGAGGGATGTGGTTATTAATGAGTGACTAAAACCAATGTTTACATGTACTATATCTAAGGTGGTGTAGACCCATATCGTACCTATAAGAATCTATGGAGAATCGTGGTTAAAGGGCTTAGCTGTTTGGAGCTGAGCTCATCCCATTCCACCTACTTCTATTGGTCGGGGTGAACCACCAATAGGTGGTTGTGGTAGAACCTCGAACTGTCACCCACCACCTACTGCATGACTTTCTCCATTGCCATGTCTGCTGCCTTGCAGACCTCCTTGCTCGAATATATACCACTGACTCGACGGTCCCTCAACTGTCTGCTAATCGTCAGTACGGCTGTTCGGGCAGTCGTGAGCCATGTGACCCAACCCCCCTCATGTAAAGAACAGTCTACTCCTCTGTCAGCCTACTCTTCCACATGAACCTCCCTCATCCTAACCTATATCACTGGATCATCCACCAGATGGTCTGGACCTCTTGAACCTCAGTTCCATCTTCTGAGTACCACTTGTAGATTTCTCTGCTACGTGTCGCCCAGTGGCGGGTCTCGCTGTCAATGTCTTCTCAGCAGGGAAGCTCTCCACCAAGAGTGCCCTCTCCAAAACTCCATCATGCGTCAGGATGCGTATAGATACTATGGAAGATCTAATCTATCATTGGAGTCCCTGCTCGAAGGTTTGGTCCCTAATGAAAGGGTCCCACACCATGTCGGGTGTGTAGCGTGATAGGTTGGTAAACCTGGCTTAGTACAGGGCCACGGTCAGGATTCCCAGCTATATGTGTAGTAGCTCTTGTATACTCATAGAGCATAGAGTTGTTGGAATGATGTCTTCTCTTAAAATTCCCTTCCAATCTTCCTAGGTGAGGGTTTCCTCATCGTTTATCTAGAGCATCAGGCTCCACCATCTCCCTACAGCTCCCTGGAATGGACTGGAAGGTAGGTTAACCATCTAGTTGTTTTGTTTCCCAACAAGGAGAAAGACTCTGGACATAAAATCTTGCTAGTCCTTAGCCTCCTGTAGATTCATCTCACCTCAGAAAATCTGAGGACTCTTCTAATGAAACTCATGCAAGGTACTCAGTTGACATGCACCATCTGCTGGTGGCAACTGCTTCACAACAGGTAGTGGTTCTGTTGCCATGCCACTCGATGGTACAATCGCCGTAAGTGGGCCCTATAACAAATCCTCATCGCTCGGTGAGCCATCATCAGGTACCCTTTCAGGATTCCTACCTGGCTATCTATGTGGTGGAATCCTAAAAATAAAAAAGTGTGGTGTAGTCAATATGTTATAAATGGTGAGATGAATAAAAAAGGATCAAGTAAAAATATTTCCAAAACACATGCAATCCATTTTTTCGTGCACCAAGATTGAAATCCTAATTTAGGGTCTTGGTTCAAGGATACGTCAGTAGAAATTCCTTCCCTAGACTCCCCAAATTGAAAACCACACTCCAAACAATTAAACATGTTGTTCTGTTAAATGTTTAGTGTCCCAGTTCTTCCGTATAACAGGAGCCTCTAATACCTATTTTCCATGACCCATCCCCAAGGGCCCGTGTTGGGACTACCCCAATACCTCCTTCCATAGGGCAGGGGTTGGAGACTAGAACTGAAAGGCTTGTCCCTGAAAACGGGAAGGCATTGCCTTTAAACCAACAAACACTCAGTCCATGAATACAATGAGCACAACCAACATAGTAAAACTGTAGTTGTAAATATATGTGTACTAGGATTAAAAAGGGTGAGTATTGTATGTATTGGGTGCAGGAATAATGCACAACTAAAAAGTACAATAGTAACAGAAAAAAAATCTCATGGAATTATCCTCCATGATTCCTACATAAAGGGTAGGTACAGCTCACGGTCAGTCGTTGCTATGGTACAACATGTCTAAAGGTCCACCTTTGAGAATCGTCCATACATGGATCTTAAATCTCAGTCAATGTAGTCTGTCTTCTGCACAAGACAGAATAAGGTGCAAGAAATTCCTGTAGAGGTCTGAGTATAACAATACACAGTTGGGACCCTGAGACCCCTGAAGGTCTCTTAGACATTCATAATGGAAATAACAGAAATCAATTCCTCAATCACAAATCTTGATGCAATTTTCATCTCAAACCAGTTATAAAACTCATGGATCAGGAAAATAGATGATTAGTCCCAAGCTATATCATCATTTCCATTTTGAAGTTCCAAAATTGATCCCTAAATAATTTGTTCTATTATCAAACCCCTCTTGAATATAATTAGTTTTTTTAAGATTGACCACTGAAAGGATGGTCCTCATCGGGTCATGCTACTACTGATCAACAAATGGTCACTAGAATGTATATCCACACAAGGTCACTCGAATATTGATCCACACAGGGTCACTGGAATGCAGATACATAGAATGTCACAGAGTTCTGATCCACATAGGGTTGCTAGTGGCTGATCCAAATAGGGTCTCTAGATACAGATCCTTAATGGTCCTCTCTAAATATTTTCCACATTAGGTATTTATGTTGATGATCTACTAAGGGTCGCTTTGATGTTGATCCACACTAGGTCACTACTTTAAAAACAGTCAGTCACAAGATTCCCACTCGTAGGACGCTTGATTTTTGGGGAACTGCTCCTCAAGCCATTAGTAATATTTCAACCAATAATATTTTCCACAAAAATCATTGACAGTGGACTTCCTTGCCATAAGGGTCCAAACGTGGTAAAGGGTGCGTCGATCAGATGTCTGGTCTGTGAGATATGGGCACTTCTGTAAGAAGGCCCCAGTTGGATTCAAGTCTAATCATACCCATGTCACATGTAAAACTCTATAAAAACTCAAATATATTATCTCAAAATGACATCCTTGTCACAAGGGTACTTATTCCATAGATGGCACACCAATCGGACACCCGGTCTATTTGTTTCATAACATTCTGTGAAATGGGGAAGATCACACCTCGGTCCAGCCCAGCTTGGTCTGGCCTGCCCAAATATGCCAAAGGGACCGATTCCCAAAATGGGTCCCAACGACACTAACGGTGGGTCAAAAGGACACCTAGTTCGTCAGTTATTAGTGTTTACTTATTCAGGGACTGGTCCGACTCGGTATGACCGTACCGACGCAATGGGTCATGTGGTCTTCCGGAGCCCACCCGGGTTCGGCCTATTAAAGTTCAGCGCAGTTCCCTGGGACCGACCCATCGGGATCGGCCCATTGGGTAATGGGACTAGGTCATGGTTTACATTTCTCTCTGTGTGGGGCTCATCGCACCCACGCTGGCCCATGCGTCCGACCTGACCTACTGGGCGGGCCTGAACCGCTCGTCCGGCCCAGGCCCGACCCCATCCACTAGAAGGTGGGTGATTGTTTCCCGATGCCACCATGGTTGTGAGACCTTTTTGTCTAGCTTGTGCGGTTCTGCCCCACCAGGTTCAAAAATCATCCATTTGGATAATTGTCTTCTACCAATGCAGAGCGGCACGAGGTCGCGCCGCCCTCCTCCTGTCGCGGCACACTGGCCGCTGGCAGTACTGGCGGGCACAATATTTTTCCCACGTGGCCAGCTTAGGCTGGGCGCCATTGGCTTCCACATCGCGTGATGAATTTCCACTTCGCACCACTCATGGCTGGTTGTTGTGGGTCTCCTCTAACCACCGCTATTATCCGCTGAAATGGCACATCAGTGGTTTCTTCTACTCACCACTGGACACACTTTGATGGTCCTTTTTTGATGTTGTCATCACCTACAAGG
The DNA here is from genome assembly GCA_963277665.1 of Viscum album. Taxonomy (NCBI): domain Eukaryota; kingdom Viridiplantae; phylum Streptophyta; class Magnoliopsida; order Santalales; family Viscaceae; genus Viscum; species Viscum album. The sequence continues at coordinate 806,272,780 of OY728148.1, forward strand.
CTCTCAGGTCAACCTCACTAATGCATGTCCACCGATTTCATCCTACCCCTCCATTGGGAAAAAAATTCCATAATAAAGATAAAAATACCATAGAAATGGAGGGTTCGTGGCTTGTTCGTTTGGCACATTCCCTCCACCTTAGGATTGTATCAAGCGTTCATCAATTTATCTCAAAAAGATGAACATTACAAAAATCCCCATACCGAGACCAGACATGTCCCGAAGACGATCAATGAACATACCACATCGTTTTCATTGGTTCATGATTCAGTGGCCCCCATAACTACTCGTTGAAACTGGTCTCATCCTCCAAGTGTTTGGAATTGCGGTACTTTTTCAGAGTTTTGTCTCTTTGTGAAGTTGTGCCAAAACCTCTCTCTTATCTTCATATAAATTTGAGGGGGAAGTTTTGGTTAATGTTTAGAGTAATTTATGAGGTTCATTTAATTAATGAACCTCCCTAATTCCAATTTTATGGTTACAAACAAGGAGGATTCAAGCCAATTAATGGATGGAAATTTTGTCGGTCCCACCACCGCCACTTATCCACTGGAAAAAAATAAATAAAATAAAATAACATACCATTTTATTTTATTAATCATTCAATACTCTGCAAAAATAACTTTGTCAACAGATAAACAATTGTCATAGTGGAGCCTTCCTGAAGCAAATCCCAACGCTTCAGATTCAATTGTGGCCCTAAATATTTAATCCATGTGAAGATTCAAAAGATAGAAAATGCAGCCCTCACGTTTACTAAAAATACCTTAAAAAATTTTAGAAATTTATTCTGGGATCACCGGGCCTTGGAATCAAACACCGTCAATTTACACAGTCCCGTAATAAATATATAAAATTAAAAATACATGTAATATCCAGGTCTTTACAACTTTCTACAAGGATGTATCCAAAAATATTCTTCAAGGAAAACATCATTGATTCAATCCACTAGCTAATAGAATTCCAAACAATACATTCCCCAACTACTCATAAATAAGATAACTATCAAGGTAGTCACTCTTCCCAAACCATGATGCCCGGGTATATATCAACTTGCTAAGGCATCTAATTTTCCCTAATGAATATTTTACAACCATATTGTAATTTAATGAATACCCCCTAATGATTTAGGTCAACATGATATTGGTAATAACAAACTATTCCATCACAAAATTTACATCAAATAATGACATCTCATAGATTAAATTACGTAATTGGAAGAAAAATTTGTCATAATCACGAGTTAAATACATGAAATGGTGTATACTATCTTATCACACTCCCAAAATTGTATCTATTTTCATAGAACCACCAATGTATTCCATTTATATACCATGTTATCCACTAATACTGTAGATAAAAAGGTTCTTGTAGCTCTTGTATCAAATATGATAGAAACTAATATTGAAGATACTATAATTTTAATTAGAAATGTTGTAGGAACTGGAAATCTTTTCTTATAAGTGGGCTATATTACAAATACATGTACATATTTTCAACTATAATACATAACCAAGAAACCGTTTACATGTTTACTCTATTGGAACTAAATGGATGGAGCCTGAAAACCTCACCCTTGATATTTTCCTCATCTTCATCAGCCAAAAGAACTCTAGAAACATTAATAGTTAGGTGATACTAATCTATATATAGGATCTAATATAGATCCCCTCATAATATTCAGGGATATAGGTGTCATATAGAATCACTGTATGTTCCCCAACCTATAAAACCACATCAATAAAAGTGTGCTCTAAGAAATTGTGGTTTCTCATGTTCTAGACCGCTGCACCTGTGAAACACAATGTTACTATTAGTAGGTATCATATGAAATCTGCAAACCCCACAAACTGATTTCAATAAATGATTCATGCCAGTCAAATAACATCTCCCTATTCATAGCATGGAAATTCCTTGGCTCAATCTTGTAGCTTCCCTTAGGTTCTACTCAATGATGAAGGCCCGATTAACTATCTCTAAATAGGTTGTCAAGAATAATTCATTCAACTATGATAAAATTGTAAAATATTTTTCATCCTCATATAATAATACTACAATAATGTTTTCTTCAATTAGAGTCTATTTGAAGCACAAATGTTAGGTAAAATGGTATTAATACTCCATCACAAACACTGAACCCTACTCTAAAGTCATTAAATCTTCAGAACTGTCTGATCTCTTTGTATGAGGAAATAATTTATCTCAAAAGGCAATCTGCTAATACTCCATGTCAATACCATTATTTCACCAGGTCTGGGTGGTATCATCCCACCAACACAGAGATATTTCATGGATCATATAAGTCATAATCATAACCCACATTGATGGAGAAATTTCAAAAGTCTAAAAAGATGATAACATTAAATCTAGCCGTGAATCAGAAACCTAAGGACCCCCATCCCCAAAAAAATTGGGGTAATTGTACCACTTGAATACTACAATAAAATCTACCACAATATGCGATGGTTATAGAAATTCTAGTAAAGAATACTTCTCGAACATGTAATTCTATCAAATCTGAGCATCGGTTCCCACTGGAGGATGAACAAGAGTTTCCTTTGGTGTATCTTTTAATGGTAATACTATTGTCTTAGGTCCAACCAAATATATAGAGTGGTCATAAACACACCCTTTTTGAATGACTCAAGTATTTGATGGATTCATAGATCTGCATTTTCCTATTTAAATCCTTATAGAATATTCAATGATATATAAGATCAGTTATAAAATAAAAGGATAGGTATAATATCATTCTATAAATGAGTCAAACCATTTCTGATACTATTAATTGTACTTATTAGTTGAATAAATGGACATAGAATTCACGAGATACACTACCTACTACCAAATGAGTTTGATCCATGGTCAAGGTTATATATATTACCATAGAGGTTCTGGTATACAGAGTGAAATTTGAATGTATTATAGAATGACACAATAAATTTTTCTATTTGAATCCCTATTAAATGTTAAAAATTTCATTTATTATTTTACTTTTATATAAATTATCTTTATTTATATGAATATATATGTATCAGTCCGATTAGTTTGATCACCATTCCAAACATATAGATTCTCACACTAATTATATATTTCAATAAGTATTTCATGTAATTGTGTCCTAACCCTTGTTTACTATATTAGGATTTAATAAGTAATGTAAAATTATTGGACATTAACTACCATTCCCATGTTATAGAATAAAATTCTTCATAACATAAAATTTGAATTCATGTAATCAAATCAACTGATGATTCTATCGAGAAAACCAGTGGTCCATGGCTCAAAAAAAGATTAATTTGTTGATTAAGTTTCCATCATTATTATATATGGGAAAATTAATTTAGATTCATATAGAAATATTAATTAATCATATCATTCTATCCATATATGAAAAATTATTACATTTCCATATATAACAACCAAGAAACTCATATCGATAACATGAAAATTTGGTAATGAAAGCAACACGATATACATTTTTTGAATGGCATAATGAATTAGATGTGAATCCGTATGTGCCAAAAATGTTTATCATCCATGGTTTAGAACCAAATACAAATTGGTATGTTGCATTATTTACATTTTCCTCTTTAGAAATTGATATAGGTAGTTATATATTTTTTCACTTGTATATAATGAATTGTTAGGATGTATTTTGGAATATTGTTGATTGTGGATCGACAAACAATTTCATCTATGTTCGTCGATATCTTTGATTCTGTTATAGACGATTACCAACTAAAAATAATTGAATAAGAAATTTCAATGTTTAAGGATACTCTAAATATTATTTTTTCAATAAGGACCCTATTTATATATCTTGATTTTGGTTAACCTTACCGTATGATTTTGGAGCCTAGAAAACCATCTAACATGTGTATCTTCATCAAATGGATAACTAGTCTATGCAGATGACCATAATTTTGGAATAAATTCTTACCAATTATATCATGGATTTTAGAGGTTCTTGTGGGGGAACATATATGATTTGTGGGGTTATCATGAAATAACATGACCCATGACTATGTACATATGTATCCTATCAAAGAATTTTTTATCCATCCTCGTAATTATCTTCATTTTTTGGGAGTAAATGTATGATAATTGATTTATCAAACCTTCCACTGTGCTTGAGATGATGGAAAATACGTGGAGGATCAGAAATATAATAGGTATAGCTCAAAAATATTTAAAATCATATATATTTCATTAGTAATAAACACTAACATTTGATGTGAGTGATCATGTTTTCCTGATATTATCTCTATGGATATTCATTGTTTTTTTATAAAGAAGGAAAAGATATATCCTTTTCATATTAAACCTATTGAGATAAATGAATTAGATAGTTATGTGCATTATTAGATGGAATTAACCAAAAGGATCCCCTTTTGTGCACAATATGCTTCTATTTTCTTAATTGAAGAATAAAAAAACTATTGTGTACAATGATATTTGATCATACAACACTGGTCTTGAACAGGATAATATATTGAATCATGTGCGGAAAGAGGTTTTATGGTAGCGTGGTAGGATTCATGAAGTGACATTGGGGTATAAAAATTAAATTATATAGAAATGAACCAAGAAAATCTATTGCAATAATGATATCCATGTTTATGGGGATAGAAAGAGAAATGATGGGGATATTGTAACACCCCATATTTCATACACATTACACTTTTTTTGTGTTTATTGATGTTATATAATTTTAAGGATTTTTATGGTACTTTTAAAATGATTTGGAATGATTAGGAATGTTTTATAGATTTTAAGTATTTTATCACAGTTTGTTAAGACCATATAGTATATCCTAGAAATTTTAAAGCATGTTTTATTAGTCACTAGAATGGAGCACAATTGGGGAATGGTTTTTCTAGACCATGTTCAACCGTAGAGAAAAAGTTCATTTCAAGACCAAGGGAAAACGTTATTTTGGAACTAAATTAGTCATCCCATGTGATCAAACCATGTCAGGTTGTGTCATGGAGATATTAGAACTACATGACTAGAGTATAGTTTGACAAACCCTATAGAAAAACTACATGGAATCTAGGTTTATATTCATTAATAGTCACAAAGTTTGTGAACGGTTATTCAATATGTGTTGTTTAACCCTACGTCATGCATTTAAGGATCTAAGAATTGTTTTTTAATTCATATTATGTCTTCAAGAACCTCATAACTATTATAAAATCTCATGATATGGAAATATTTTTTCTTTTACAAGATTCTATGGTGATTTTGTTTGATCGGATGTGAATTAGTGTAATTCTGTATGTGCAAGAGATTCCAAATCAATGACTTTTACTCATTTCTTCTATTTATCTTCATACCCATTCATATTACTTTAACTTTACCTTTATATCCATTTTTTGATGTATATATCCATTTTTTATCTATAAATCATGATGATATCATTATGGATACATGGATGGGATGGTGTTGGGAGCCAATATCTAGATGTTTTCAGAGTCGTTTTTGTTTTTTCATCTATTGAGTTGTATGTGGATTCTTCAGAATTCTACTCAATATAAAAATAAAAATTTTCAGTGTTAAATTACATTATATTTTATATTATTTTAAAAAAACTGTTGGATTTTTTATAAAATAAACATTTTTTAAAATTAGAGATCACAATATTTTTTATAAAATTAATTAATGAATTTTTTTTTCAAAAATAATACATTTTTGGATTAATTTTGATATGAGATCATGTAACACCAGGTGGTATGTGTTCATGTACATTTATAGATAAATTATATTTGGATACTCCACATAATGTAATTAAAATATTCGATGGATGATTGTCTAATGTTCAATTTTCAAAAGGCTACACCAAAAATTGGCTTAGTGAATGGAAGACTCGCCACTCATGAGTATATGGAGCTATATGGTCGACATTCATGTGTGTGTGTTGGTGTATAAATATGTTCTGGATATATAAGGTGTCAAGAAATGTTTTATGGGGTTTTATCTATCTACCATGGTACTTGTTTATGGTTTTTATATACACAAATTTTAATGTTAAACTATTTATCGTATAAAATTTTCTAACATGTTTTTGTTTGATTGGCGGGATCTGGGATATTTTGAGGGATTAGTAACGAGTTAATAGTCACACATACCACATTGGATAATTTTTTGTATTTATATAATGATATTACATTAATTTAATGGTTTTTTATTACTATAGTGGAATGTCATGATTTTTCTTCATTAGATGACGTTTTGATCTGGGATATCTTTCTATTTATGTTCTTAGAGAGATTCTAGGACAGTGCTACTTCAATTCACTGTCTTTTGGTTTTTTGAATTATTATTTTTTACATGATTAATATACTATGATTTTATTGTTTTTCATATCTTTTTGGGATTGAATTTATTTTTACAAAACCATTATATTATGGGTTTTATTATTTATAATTTTTTGTAAAGGCTTTTGGCGCTATAGGGATCGTTTCCAACCATGATTACTTTAATACCATATGAATTAGTGGTGAAAATTGTTTCTTCAGGGATGTCACCTAATGTTAGTCCCACTTTATGTCTTTCACATAAAATTATTTGGGGTGGGATTTTACAATACATCAAAAATATTAATTATATACATTACATAATGAAATTTAGATTCATAATAAAAAACATGTCACAAATATATGAATTTGAGAGGTAAAACCCAATCCACTTGTCCTAATTTTGAAAAATAGTATTTATTAATAGATATAAAAAAACATATCTATCATTATTAGGTAATTTAGAACATTACTCGTATACATTTTCCTTTATACATATCATGAATTTACATTCTCAATATAGTTTGTCCAATTTTCCACATTAGGTGATTATAGAATCGATCATTTTTATGTGTTTTATAACAGTAATGTTTGTATTCATGCTCAATCAAATTTTCATCATTACTTGTCATTTATGTATCCATGAGGGTAATTTTGAAGTTATTTTAATGTATAAATTTATTTTTATTAGTTTTTAGTCATTATATTTGAATATTAAATTCATAACAATAAGGTTTGGGTGATTCAAATCAATCGAAAAATGTATTACAATTTGATAAATTAAATAATGATATAAATTTTTTTTTTAAAAATGAAATATTTTAAAATGTATTCAATATTATAAGATTAATTTTGTATCCATATTCATTCATTTAATAAATTCATTTTTTATTCATGTAGGTAGTTAAACATACCGATACATGAACAATAAAGATTTAATTAATATATATTTGATGGTATTATAGTAAAAAAAAGAAGTTGTATAATGTTATCATTTAGAGTTTATTTGAGCAATATATAAAATTATAATAGATGTATATTATTAAATAATGTATACTAAAAATTTATGTATTTTCAATAAGTGATTATCGTCTTAGTATTCTTATTATAAACGATTGAATTGATGATTATTTTTTAGGGTGATTAACGTTAATAGGTTATCAAATTTTTCATATATGTATATTAATGATAAAATATACACAACATTTATCAATTATTCTTATAGTTAAATAATTAAATTTTAGTAGGTGAAGTAAAATGAAACACATATCATTATAGAGCTGGTAGTAAATAGAAATCACAAATGATGGTTTCATTTTTCCTATGGGAATGGGGAATGAAGATTAAAATTAATATCCAAAATAAAAAAAATATAATATATTTTCAAATTTCACTATATAATAATGAAGAAAATAAGTTTTTTATGTAATAAAAAAATTGATATATTTTAGTGAAAATGATGGACTTACATTGAGAAGAGTTTTTTTAATGGATTCCATTGAATGGATGGTATTTGAATAAAATATATTCAATGTAAGTTTAATATATTGAATGGTAATTCTATAGGCAGTAAATAATGTATAATTTAAATTGGAACCCATATTTTTTGTTTGGTATAGATTGGGTGCAGAGAGAATCTATTTATAAATTGTTTTATTGGAATTTTTCAAAATATTTATATATAATATTAAGGGATCCCAGTTTAAAAATGTATCATGGATTCAAAGTAGTCAATAATTGATGGGAATTCTGTTATATTTTATCATCTCTCTTCCATTCAATTATAGAAACATTTTTTTTCAATCTGTTACCACATGAATTATTTTTTTACGTATTTTTTTATCACTATGGTAACATATTTTCTATAAGAATCACTATATTTATGGCTAAAAAAATTAATCCATATTATCAAATGTGGTCATAATAATTATAATTATTAAATTAATTATTTTTCCTCATGTTTGATTATGTGATGGAAAAAAATTATCATATTATAAATGTATGATATAGAAATTTGTTTTCCAAAAATATCAAATGAGTTATAAAATATCAATAGTTGGTTTATAAGATATAATATTTTTTGTATGACTAAAAAGAAATTTATTTAAATCATATATTATAAAAAATATTATTTAATAAATTTCAAAGTCAAACTTATATGATAGTAATGGAATAAAATTCATAGAATTCAAAAAACACCATATTGAACTATTCACCTAAATGTCATCATTTTAGAAAAATATTAAAAAAATTATAGTTAGATATATTTTTATGAAGACTAAAAAAATGTAGTTTATATCACTATAATATTATTCCAGATTTTATAAATTAAACCTATACAGAAACTCATGAGTGAATACTCTTTAGAGTGTGCATCTCATGATAGTTTAGGGTATGGTGTTTACCAGCTACAGTGGTCTACATGGTATCACATGTTCCTTATTAAATAATTTAATAATGAAAATATTTTTATATATGTGATATTGATTTTTTTGAGTTTTCCTTCCAAATTGATAATTTAGGATTTTAGTTTTCCACTAAAAGATTGTGATTTCTCCACTATAATTTTTCCAAAAAAGTTTCCTAATTATGAAATAGGAACTATATTTTATGAATAATAAATATAATAACTTCCTTAAAATACAAGTCATGATCCAATAATATTCCCATTGATATTATAGAATTATTTGATCCTAATTTTTCTGTCATTAATGAATCATAACATATCATTTATAATTTATAATGGATGGACAAATGAAATTATCTATTAACTAGAATACCCCATAATTATGTAATTTCATAAGGCCTCATGTACCTTGAAATTGTCTAACCATTTTATAAAAAAATCATAAAACATCATTCATTAGTCAGTCCTTCAAGAATCAAAAATCCCCAACATGAACTTCCGTTTCATTAATTTAATTATGAGAAACATACATTCAATTATGTAGATATTTTATATAATACTCAATATCCCATATAATTATAGTAATATCCTATACATAATCATGGGGTAATTTAATTTGTTCTCTAGAATATTAATATCACGTTTTAGTATGACACTTATTCATATAAAATGTTTCATATGGTTTGATCTTAAATCTCAAATGAATGATATTATTTGAATGAAAAATTTACTAATGATTCATAATGATCCCAAATAAAAAGGAAATCAATATAAAATGATCTCAAATGGTATTCCATTGTATATATTGTAATTTTTAATATACCTTCATTAAGGGGAACCTTGAAAGTTCTTAAATGTCAATCAAAATTAAGAGTCATCTGAAGAATCTTCTATAATTAATATGAGACCATAGGGTCATGATCAGGCATATTTAAGACATTTAATCACTAATGTATTATTATTTCAATGATATAGTTTAGGTTATGTTACTCAATTATTGGATACGTACACACTAAAATGAAACAAGCATCCATATATGGATTTTCACATATGTAACCTGTATAACTAATTTTCATTTTATATTATGAGAGTACTGTAAAAAATTATATTTGAATATTATCACACATTATTAAATTTATAAGAAGAGGATTCATGATTACATTAGGGTGTTTTCTTATATCCATTATCTATTGTAATATTTTGAATCAGGACATATAGTATATAATTTCCACTTCACCGAATCCCCCCAATAATATTCTATTGAATCATAATTCTATACTGTTCAAATTTGATGTATAACCATATTTGATCTATTTATTTAATCTTTTAATTCCCTATTCACCTATGGTATTAGAATACCACATAAAATCATGAAAAACATCAACACTGTATTTCTATATAATAATTCTATTAATTTCCTATCACTTATTTCTTTTATTATCTTTTATATGTTATCTTTATCCAATAGTAACTTCTAAATAATATTTTTTATCCTTATTCTGACATATTCATTAAAAGTAAAGAGTGATACCCTTGGATATAAATATGAGTATTCTTATTTATATTATTCCTATATATAGGATCCCAATTATTCTTCATCAAGGTCATTACTCCATGACCCTTTTCTCAATGAATTGACCACCTTATATTCTTTCCAAGGCTGGTATAGTATCGATAAATAATAGTTCCTTGGATCCTAGATCCACATTATTGGTCTCATGTTGAGATAATTATATGACAATATATATATTGTTCTATAATTCATATATACTCCACATTTCTAAAAATAGAAGTATTGTATCATCAGTTTAAGAAAAAAACTATATTTAAAATTTGAATTAAATTTTTTTTATTAACATATTCCAAGATTTTCAATTGCATTTGTGATTAGAAAATCAACTATAATTATTTCTAGGGACACCGCTCTTCCCATTCATTGACTCATTACTTATAATGAAAAAACCTATTTAATTGAAAGTAATGTTAATACTACTAAATTATTTACTATCCAAACATTTCTTAAAAACACTCAACAAGTTCCATTAAAAATCAAAATTTTACCCCATTACATTTAAACATGGTTAATGGGTTGAACACCATGAAAACATTTTTGAATTACCATTTATAGTAACCTAATTAACCTAAGAAAATTCATATATCTGGAATATGTTTTAGTCAAGAACATTATTTTTCTACCATTTCCTTTTATAGGTAAGAAAATAATATATCATTATTGATTATATATCCATTAAAATCAACATTATTGATCCAAAACTTCAATTTAAAATATTTCATAGAAAATTATTTTCCCAATGGTTATTTATGATTATTTACATATAATTATAATTATCTTCACAAATCATAATGTATAACACATGATCATATATTAATACTACAAAAATGTTACCAATATTATCCATTAATGTTCTATCTATCTAATACATAATGAAAAAAATGAACTACTATATCTAAAATCTATTATTATAGAATGAAAATGTACACACCATGTCCAAACTGTCATCTTCAGAACATCATCCTTATCATCCATTAACAAATTCTAAACAACATGAAGATCAATAATTTAAAAGTATTGGTGTCCCAAATGATGGAAAAATAATTCACCAATTATTTTTAAATGTTATATATTCATTATTGTATTATAAATTGATCTCCATTTTTCCTATACACATTGTCATGGATATGTTATTTTTTATTAACAAAATACGGGCTCCCACTATGAAACATAAGTGAGATGAAATATTATATCACAAAAAGTTTATAGTTATTTCATTTAATACCCAAATCCTAAGGTGTTATACTATATTTGGTATAAAAATAAAAAACAATAGGATTTATTTTTATAGATAAGCAAATGAAATTCTTCGGTGGATGAACATGAAATTCTTCTTGAAAAATATCATTGATTTTTTTTGTATAATGGGTATATCCCTTATTATGATTATTAAATTATTACCAATTGATAAAACATGATATCTCTCTATCTACCTCATTAAATAATTTCATTTATGAATTTTAGTAATTGGGGTATTGAAAAAACATTTTTATGAGGATGTATCTCATCTAAAGAAATTTGATTTTATGTTCCCGCAGTTATTCCAAATCAACTTCTCTTGGAAATTTTTTTTTTCAGAATACATTGAAATAAAATCCATATCATGGATCATATGAAACTAAAACATATTTATAACATCTAAAAATAAAAATATTTCATTACCATGAATCATAATTGTTATATCTTCACACATCCTTTTTCAAGAAATATATTCACTCAATGATTGAAATTATAACTCAAATATAAGGGTTCTAGGGATATAAGTTTTTTTTGGGAAAATTTGTAGTTATGAAAGAGTCTAATAATCCAAAATAAGGTAAAAAATTATATAAAATTGATCATATAATAAATTTACTGACCATAATTTCATTACGATCATCAAATATAGATATATTAATAAAAAAATCAGGAATATCACCCCTTAGGAAATAATGAGTTATGTTACATTTATTTTTAGGGAATTTAGAACCATAATTCCCCTATTAGATATAGTCAAATATTTTATAATATTGAGACACTTCCTTAAAATTTTATTCTCCACCTTTATGACATTTTTATTAGCACTGGTAATAATATAAAATTACTTTATTGAAATAAAATTGTTATTTCATCACCTATTTATCACATATTGGAAATAGAATCATTCCAATAATTATAATTTATTTATTTTTCTTCCCTTGAATTTATTTCCATATTTTCATCCCCTGATATACCTTGAAATCTTATATCAAGGAGGAATCCTTTTTTAACTAATCATGATAGTATTTTCACTTATTATGAAATTTGTTGAGAGGCCAACACAGATAAAATACATTACTTAAAACCAAAAATAAACCAAGAAATATTTATTTCTAATTTAAGGACATATTTTAAAACATGTTTACTTTAACATGTAATGTTATCCTCTTGGAATAAATTATTTTCCTCATAAATGTTTCCACGAATGAGGAGGAAATTTTACAGAAATACACATTTTAGATAAGGAATTAATATTTCATAAAATACCTCTTTAATATATCCCCACTCTATTAATATCATTTCGTTTAAGTCTTTAGTGTTTTCAATTAGATTACACCATTGGTATGAAACTCATGTCATATGATATGACATCTTGATGAATTTTTTCTATCTCTAAACTCCCTATACTATGGAAAACTATTACTATGTAACTGAAACATTTGTTAGTATGAAATGGATTTATTATTCCACAAAAATGTATAGGTTTTTATCACACCAAATGGTGAGATATAAGTAATATATATTTTTGAACTATAAGTCAAACTTTTAAGGTGAGATAATTTTTCAGATCCTCGTCAACTAGCCCAAATTTTTAGGACCGGATTAGTCTCATCTCTATATTTATTAACTTCTTCCAGGAGAACATTCAAAAATTTGCTATGGGTGATAATATGGTTCTTCTTCCAATTTTTATATTCCATCATTCTAAATTTAAAAATACATAATTATATAATGATTTCATATTGTAAAAATTTATTTCAATCAATTTTTATAAAATGTTCCATTGATATAATGAGTGTTTTCATAGTTTTTATTCAGTCATATTATGATCCTATAAATTTATATTGCATGATTCCTACTAAAATTTCTCTAATAAAAATTGAAATATCTCAGTATATATAAACACATATATGGTAGTTTTAATACATTATTGAGATTAAATGTATTTTTTATAAGATGTAATACCATTTTATTCATAGAATAATAATAAATAAATACATTATAATTGAAATCATATGATACAATATAAACACATTGAAAGAATATAATTATCTATTCCTTACCATCTATGAAAAGTACACAAAGTTATCCTCTAGGATTCCAAGGAAAATGAATTTAAAATTTTGGAGACCAGAGATTATCGGTAAGAATTATCATATATTGTTTTATATCATAAAAAATACAAGGAATAATTTATATATATGTAATATTTGAAAAGAAGGAATCCATAATAAATTGAAATTAATGACATGTTACATCCAAGAGAAAAAATGAAAACATGGATATGAATAATCATTGACATCATACTAATGAAATATAGAATATTGGACATAAAATATATTATAAAGTCTTAGAGATATGAAACTCTACAGATATGGTGAGAGGTATACTCTAAAACTAATTTTTTTCCCTCATGAGACATGTCAACATATCATCGGGATTTATAATTCTAGTACCCTTTTATAATTTGATTATTTTCAAATGATTTCACCATATGAATCTATAAGAAATTTTTTTCTATTACAAAAGGATCCAATTTCTGAATAAACATATGAATAATATTACTATGTGAAATAAATATTTAAAAATAATGCATATTTAACATAATAATGTGGATGTGTAGGAGAAAATAAAATAATAAACATAAAATATATAGGCTATCAAAAAAGTGACATGAAGTACTCTTATCAATGGAATATAGTATAAAGGGTAAACTCAGTGCATTAGGTTATCCATGGATGAAAATAATTAGGCTTAATGGTATGTATCAGTTTGGAACTATTTCAATGGAATGAAAAATAATTCATCATGGTACATTGGGAGTATATGAATATTCCTTCTAATTTCCCTTGTAAGTGACTCCCTAGTTGTTTTGTCTAAGGCCCACACATACTGCATTGGGGTTATAATTAATTCAAATATCAAACATCCAATTTTTTGGTTGATTACTATATGTGGAATTATTTGATAATTCGATCAAATTTACATTATCCATATATTGTTTTATTATATAGAGAATTAAAAACTCATTAGTTTATAGAAAATCATGATTTTTTTCACAAGTTAATAAGATTGAGTTTTATAGTGATTTTTCAAACTCTAGAATGAATGGAATATGTGGTAAGGATACGTATTTTTTATTTCAAATAACATAATATTCAATATAATTATATTAAATTACATCTCTTATATGGTTTGAACTACAGAAATGAAAATAGTTGATGGGTATAATGAGATGCCAATAAATTGAAAATCGAGACAAGAAGTAAATTTTATGGCTTGGGTACAGATTTGATAAAAATACCATTGAAATGTTGTTATTATAATTGATCATTAAATGAAATTAATAATTCCATTTCATTATATAACATCTCTAATAGTGATTATATAATTCAAATAATGGAAATTAAGTGCATTATACAATTCATTTCTCAAAGAGAGGATTTTTAGAAGAAAACCCATGATAAATTTTACAGATTTCCATAGATATACATTGAACCACATTTAAAAACTAGAAATATTAAATTTAACTAATTTAGAACCATAAAAATATCAAATTTCATTTATACTCTCCATTAATTTTTATTCTTGTTATGAATTATACAAAATTTCAACATCATGTGTTAATAGTTATATTTATTTATAGAAGTTTCATAATAGCAAGGTCAATATTAATTATTCGTACAAAGATAACAGTTAATAAAAATGTAATGTTACTATTATAGATTTTTTATAATTCTATTTTATTTTTTAAATTCCAATAATAAGTTTTTTTGTTTTTATCCTTGAATATGAAATAAATAAAATGAATTTTTTGTGATATTTTCAGATGAAATCATGATTTATTTATTGATGAAGTAATTAGTGATATAATATATACATAATTAAAAAATTGATTAATTTACACATTTTTATAATACTATCCATGTAGTTATGTTCTCATACTCATTCATGATAAAACCTCATATTGTTGATCAAGTAGGTGGCCAATGTCACCTATATTAAACATAACCGGATTTATGAATTTATATGAGGATGTTTTTTTGTAATATGATTATACATTTACCTCAATGACATAATATTATGTTTATTTTTTTGATATTTCAGAGTAAAAATTTATATTGAAAAAAATTAATATGAAAATCCTCATCATTTGAATAAAATTTTATACTCTTAATACAAATATTTTTATTGTTTTGAATAATGGCCATTATTTCAATAATACATAATTCGACTGTTCTACAATCAATCGTAATAAAACCTTGATGATATATTAGAAATAATATATATCTCTTAATCCCATATATATATCAAGAAATTTAAGACAATTATTGAAGACAAAACATATTTCATTGTGGTGGTCATAGTCTACACAGGGCATGAATAATAGTATTATTATTCATGTGGGAATGCGTTAAGATGGATTGAACTTATTTCCACAATATTTTAAAACTGGTTATATTAGAAATACTTAACTAATATATTAATACAAGTTAAAAAAAATTCTATATTGAATGATTAATTGATATGATATTAGTGAATAGATCGAACATACATTAATAATAATGGGAGTCCATTCTATGAAAAGAAGCTTATGAGTGTGACAAAGAATTCGATGGGATGGAATGATGGTTTAGTATTATTAATAAAAATTATTTCCAAATTTTATTCAGTAGTTAAATGATAGACCGTTAATAAGTGGTGGGAATGTAATTTTTGGTATATATTTAAAATTAATTTAAACTAATAATTTGTAAAACATATTAATGTTGATTAAAAAATATTCATGAATTGATCATATGTTGACATTATTTCAATAATATAACAATAAATAAATTCAATGATTGTTTTATCAAGTGTTAATCACATTATTCCTAGAATTATTAGTTTATTAAATTTAAATTTTATAGTTTCATCATGTTTATATTCTAAAGTAATTAATTTATTTTGCTGATAAATAAAGTGTTCATTATTATATAATTTGGACATACTATCACTACTACAAAAACTGGATTTATTAGCGTTATAAAGGGTCATTAAAATCGCTAAAAAACATTATGAAGCTCAATGCTGATAGGGGGTCCCCTTTATCAATTCTAAAAAGAAATGATAATTGCCCTACCTTCGGTAACATCAAATTTGTAAGGAGCACACCCAAACAAGAAAAAAAACTCAACATAGCAACAAGTATACCAAAAAAATTTAACAGACAATTCATAACATAATTACAGAAACTATACACATATAACAAGGATACCCATACAACCCATACAACATGTATAACCACATTCCAGTAACACATAATTCATGTGTTAATTAAATACAAAAATAATTCAATTAAGAATTCAGGGGGGTGGGCGATGTTCATGGAATTTGGGTGGTTGTCCAAGGGGGTAGGGGTGTCCAGGGGGTGGGGGTGTCTAGGGGGATGGGGGTGTCCAAGGGGGCTATTCAGGGGGGGTTTCCCAGGGTGGTTTCCATGGGGGAATAATGGTGTCTAGGGGGTTGGGGGGTTTCGTAGGTGGTGGGGGTGTCTAGGGTGATGGGGGCGAGGGGTGTCCAAGGGGGCGGGGTGTTATCTACGGGGGGGGGGGGGGGGGGGGGATGTCCATGGGGGTTGGGGTGGTGTCAAGGGGGGTGGGCGTGCTTGTCCATGGGGGTTGGGATGTCCAGGAGTGGGAATTTCTAGGAGGTGGGTGTTTTCTAGGAGGGGTGGGGTCCATCCAAGGGGTGGGGAGGATTTAATGGTTTTAATTTAATGAATTTCTTGGATTTTAAGATCATTTGAATTGATAAAATGGTTTCGGAATAGTGTTTATTTATATATGATGTGTTTGTTTATGAATAAATTAATGCATTTGGAGTGTACGGTTGGATGGGTGTTTTCCGTACATCAGTTGTTGTTTTCACTTAAAATTATGTCCATTTTAAACAAAAGAGAGACACTTTGAAGGATACCGGTCACAACGTGCCTCAGATAGAGGCAAGTATGACTCGTACATGGCACATATGACCCATGGATGATTCCCCTAATGTATCTAAACAATCCGAATGCATTTTTTTGGATTTCTATACGTCATTTGTTGTTTTTACTTAAAATTATGTCCATTCTGAACCAAAGAGAGAGAAATTGTGTTACACTGGCCTCAAAGTTCCTCAAATTGAGGTAGGGTTGTTTTATTTACATTAAAAATGACCCATGTATCATTCTTATAATGTATCAACACCATCCAAATGCATTTGGTCAAATTTCGGTAGGTCAGTTGTTGTTTTCACTTATAATTCTGTGCATTTTAATCAAAAAAGAGACACTTTGATTGATAATTTCCACAACATGAAACATATTGAGTCAGGTTTGAATCATACACATCAAACATTACCCATGGATCATTCTCCTAATGTATCAACATAATCCAAATGTGTTTGGTCGGTTTTCAGTACGTTTTCACTTAAAATTCTGTCCATTATAAACAAAAGAGATAAAAATTGAGCAATACTGGCCACATCGTTCCTCATATTGAGACAGGGTTTACTCTTACACGTCACAGATGACCCTTAGAACATTTTCCTGAAGTATCAACACAATCCTAATGTATTTTGTTAGATTTCCGTATGTCAGTTGTTGTTTTCACTTAAAATTCTGTCCATTTTAAATAAAAAAGAGACACTTTGACTGATACATGCCACACCATGCCTATGATCGAGGAGTTGTTCACTCATACACATAAAATATGATGCATGGATCATTATCCTAATGTATCAACACAATATTAATTCATTTGGGTGGATTTCTATATGCATGTTGTTGTTTTTATTTAAAATTTTGTCCATTTCAAACAATAGGGAGACACTTTGAGTGATACCGGACACACCGTGCCCTAGATTGAGTTAGGGTTGACTCTTACAAAACACACATAACCCATGTATCATTATATTAAGGTATCATCACAATAGGAATGCGTTTGGTTGGTTTTTCGAATGTCTGTTGTTGTTTTCACTTAAAATTATGTCTATTAAAAAAATAGAGACAATTTGAGTGATACCGGTTACACCGTGCCTCTAATTGAGGATAAGTTAACTCTTACACATTACACAGGACAAATTTATCTTTCTAATAAAATATCATCACAATATGAATGTGTTTGGTCATTTTTCCATACGTTAGTTCTTATATTAACTTCAAATTCATTCCCTTTCACACAAAAAAATAGAATCTTTGAGTTATACTGGCCACACCGTGCCCTAGATTGAGATTAAGATGAGTCTAACATATAAAAAATGTCCCATGGATCATTCTCCTAATGTATCAACACAATCAGAATGCATTTGGTTAATTTTCCATATGTCAGTAGTTGTTTTAACTTAAAATTCTGTCCATTTTAAACAAAAGGGTGAAACTTTGAGGAATAGAAGCCACATCGTTCCACAGATTGAGGCTAGGTTGACTCGTATGCATAGAGAGTTACCCATGTATTGTTACAATAATGTATAAACAGAATACAAATGAATTTGGTTGGTTTTTTGAGTGATGTGGGCCACACCGTACCTCTTATTAAGGCAAGGTTGACTCATACACATCATAGTGGTACCATGGATCATTATCCTAAAGTATCAACATAATCTAAATGCATTTGGTTGGATTTCTATACATCATTTTTGTTTTCACTTAAATTTTTTTCCATTTTAAACAAAAGTGAAACACTTTGATTGATTCCAGCCACACCATGCCTTAGATTGAGGTTTTGTTGACTCATAAAAGTCACACATGATCCAGGTTTTTTTATAATAATGTATCAACACAATCCTAACTCGTTTGGTCAGATTTTCGTATGTCCGTTGTTTTTTTACTTAAAATTCTGTATATTTTTAACAAAAATGATACACATTGAGTGATACCGGCCACACCGTTCCTTCGATTGAGGTGGGGATGACTGATACACCCCACAAATAACCCATTTACCATTATCTTAATGTATCAACATAATTAGAAGTCATTTGGTTGGTTTTCCATACGTCATTTTTTTCACTTAAAATTCAGTCCATTTTAAACAGAAGAGAGACAATATGAGATATACCTTCCAAACCATGCCTCGAACTGAGACGAGTTTGACTCATAAACATCACACATGACCCATTAAACTTTCTCCTAATGTATCAGCACTATCCGAATGCATTTGGTCAGTTTTCCGTACATCAATTATTGTTTTCACTTAAAATTTTGTCCCTTTTAAACAAAAGACAGAAACTTTGAGTGATACTGGCCACACCATGACTCAGATTAAGCCAAGGATGAATCATAAAAGTCACACAAGACCCATAGATCATTCTCCTAAAGTATCAAGACAATATGAATTCATTTGATCATATTTGAAGGTATTATAAATATTTTATTGGTTTTTGTTATCCAAAGCCCAATAAAATGACGTTCATCATTCCTCCAAGTTGATGGTACATTTCATCTATTAAAAAAGACAAATGACTCATTGGAAAAATGATGTTTTATTTAATAAAAATTTCAATTTTCCTATGAACATTTACATAAAACAATGTTTTATCTTTTGTTCTACATAACCCCTCTCTAAAATGGTCACCAATATTACACGTCCCCAAGTCAGATCTTCATCCTATTTTTGTACAATCATCCACAAGGTATGTGTCCCACTCATTTCTGAACAAATCTATATAGTTTTTTTAATATTAATAACATGGTGATGGTTGTTGGACCTCAACACTAGGAGTAGCAATAGGTTCAGAAACTTTTCATTTCTCTGCATTGTGAGCAGCAGCAGAAGCAGCAGCTTGAGAGACTTGTTTAGCCTCGAGGTTAGGAGCACCAAAACGTGCAAAAGTAATTATCTTCAAAAGTAGACGAATAGTTAATTTAGATTACATAAATATAGTAATGATAAGATAATAACATGAGATAGGAAGATATATATTAAAAACAAAAAAATAACATGTTTATTGAACTCTCTTTCTTTTTTAAAGATAAAGGGATTTGACACCACTATCGATTATACAAATCCATTAATTGTGGTATCCCATAATCTACAAAACATAATATACATTGGGACCACAATGAAATGATTGCAACATACAAGTAAAAGGATTTTCCTCAACTAAATTTTCATCAGACCCTTCACTAGTTTTGGATGACAACAGAACAATCGGCCACTTTTGATTTGCAGGATCTGGAACATAAAATACTTGTAATTCTTATGATTACATTATAAACTATTTATTTTTATACCCTTATTTACTAAAATCGACATTCGAAAATCCCAATTCATCTATTTTAATAACACTATTGTTATCAACCCATTTTCATTTAAAAAAGGAAAATTAGAATGTCATATAATCCAACTCCCATTTTTGTTTGATAATTCCAAAGTATGACTTATTCCCATAAATTGGATTTCAGTCCTTACACTCAGAAACATTCATTTCTTAAGCCATAATTGTAACTCTACTATTTCTCGTGGTACTATATTCATCATGATCATATATATAAAATATATAATCATTAATTTCAAATCAATTGTATGATAATACATACACACTATGTCTAGCGGCAAGCCATCAAAGTCATTATGAAATTGAATTCGTATTTTTAGCATACCCCTTAAAAATATAGTCCTGAAACCATAATATAAACAACTGATTATGTGTATTTGATATCCATTTTCCATCACATGACGGATTGAACATCCGAATAATTTATATGTGGGATTCAATATATGGTGAAACCTCCCAGCTGTTATGCAAAACATAATGGTGGGCATGCTTCTGATCTATATTATTGATTGTCACATAATCGCATCCAGAAATTCCCCCACCCTAAATGTGTCCAGCGTGACAAGATTTTAGGAGACAAAATAATTTCCACATTAGACAAGTATTCGGTACATAATTCAATGTCTTCTTCAACAATATATAACTCCACAATACAACCTTATGTCCGACTTCAACTTTTGACAAACCCTTTCAAAATCTCCATATAATGTTCAACTGGGTAGATCCACCTATAGTGTATAGGAGCACAAAGCCAAATCTCTCTCACCATGTGGACCATAAAATTAACCATCATTTCAAAGAATGATGGCTGGAAAACATTTCTAATTCACATAATAGGATGACAATTCCTAATTCTTTAGCTTGCAATTTCACCAGGTCAATAACATTATGGCATATAGCATTGAAAAAGAAACAATGTTTTGTTAACATATGTTGAATATTATTGGAAAAAATGCAAGGTATAGCTATAGGAATTAAATATTCTATCCAAACATGATAGTCATGCGATTTCAATCATTTTAACTTTAAATAATTAATTGAACCAATGTTCTTGATATTTGATTAATACCCCTCTAGAACCATTATATCATTAAAAAAGTTTTAAAAATGTTATCTCACCGCCCTGGAAGGAGTGTATGAAGTTAGAGGAAAAAACATTCTATTTTCACCCTTCACGAGGACGAAATCTTCTCATATTCCCATTTTAGCCATGTCCAACCTTAACTTAATTCCATCCATTCATTTTCCCGGGGCATTTAGAAAAGTTTCAATAACAAGTTAACATACATTTTTTGCACATGCATCACATCACGAAAATGGCTGATGTACAGAAAATTCCAGTATGGTAATTCAAAAATAAACGTATCCCTTTTTTCAACTAATTTTCATACGGTTTTTCTAAAATTGTTTACCAAAAATATTGTTCTCATCTTTTACTTTCTCAAATAGTTGATCTCATGTTAGTGGATACGGTGTTGTGAATTGTTCTAAAAATCCATTGAATGTTGTCATCCAGGATCGGTACTTATTCCAATGAGGTATGAATTTACGATGTCCTAGTTAAACAGATTTTGATAAATGTTTCACCTTAATTGATTTTGTGTCTTCTTCGCACACATGACACCCCTGAGTTCATTTAATGCTATATCCTGACAAATTTCCCTAACCAGAAAAATCATTTATCATCCCATACAACATCTCTCTCAACATGAAGTACTCAATTTTATATGCATCATACAACATAACACCTGAATTCCACAATAACGTCAAATATTTTATCAAAGGAGCCAAATAAACATCAATATCATTACCTAGTTAATTTGGTCATGATATAAGAATAGATAAGATAGTAAATTTGTATTTCACGCATAACCATGGTGGAAATATATAATTTACCATCATTGTAGGCCACATACTATGAGTGTGGGTTTGAAAACCAAAAGTATTCACTCCATCTGTAGAAAACACAAGATGAAGGTTTCTCATCTCATTTCAAAATTCATGATACTCAAGATTAATTCTCTTCCATTGATGAGAGTCGGTCGGGTGACGTAATTCACTTCTTTATTACTTTTCTCTGTATTCCATAAAAATTGTCTAGTAGTTTATTCACTTCCATAGAGATGCCTAAAACATGGAATGATTGGAATGTACCATACAACATTCGTAGGACTGGATTCATATTTCTTGTATCCTGATGCACCACACTTTGGGAATTTTATAAGTTATTTGTTCTCCTTGAGAAGAAATATACTATATTTTGGGCAGGCATGTATTCTTTTAGAAATCATACCCATCAAACATAGAATTCAATTATCTTTATATGTTCGTCTTGGGAGGTCATTTTCTTCCAGGATCCCGTCATTAAAGAGCGCATATCGTTCCGTTAAACTGACATTACTCCATCCATTTCCTGCTTTCAATTTATAAAACATCATTATTGATGACAATGCTGTATATTTAGTGAAACCAGCATGAAATGGTGTATTTTCACAACTCATTAACTTCTCAATCATTTTTGGGAAATCACGGAGCTCATCTTCAACTGTCCGTGTCATTACCTCAATATGATCTTCGTCATCATTGACATCTATAATCACATCCTCCATATGGCCTTCTTCATTATCCATATTTGAAATTTTTGATTATCCTTAAAACATAGTTTTATCCTAGCCTTGTATCTACATTCACTTTTTCTCCATGTTGATTCCAACCTTAATATGTATGATCTATTCAATTACATATCAAATTTTCTTCCAACTCCTCTAGAGTAATCAGTCTAGAATAACAATAATGTAAACATGGACTAGGATTTTAGAAGGATCCTTTGGGAAATCATTTTCAAACGATATGATCTCTTTCACTGCATTCTCATACTCTATGGTCAAACAATAATCATTCATCCAATCATTATTTATCTCCATCCTATCTGAATCTGAAATATTATTATTTATTATTCAAATAAACATAACAAGACATCCAAATACAGTAGAAGAGAACCCCTTATAAAAATAGAGACTAATCGAGCATATCCATTTACAATAAATATTTAGAAATCAATCAAACCAGGATAGACCCCCAATCAAAATCAATAGACTTTCCAGCCCTGTTACCAATAGTTCTAACACCCACCACCCTTTCAGCAAAAATTTAAACATCATTTTAACCACCCATACCAGCCACCTCATTCATAATAAAATAATCACATTAAAAAGCAAAAAACTAGTGACCTAACTCAAATAAAAAACAAAACAAGGATGCAATTTTTATGAGAAAACTAATATAGTAGATACATTTCTAAACATATTTCCTTTAGATTATAAAAATTTCCATCCATTTAGGTAAAATATAAATATGATTCATTTCTTTCTTATGAATCATTAAATCTGGAAAACCACACTAACCAACTCAATTAAATTCCTATTTTCACTAGAATTTGAAGGTAAGGATATATAAATATTTCCATTGAAAATAAGTAAACATAACCATTTAGTATCAATTGATATAGGGGTAAATAAAGGGATGAGTTCAATAACTCAGGACATAATCATGCCTAGAATCTCAAATAAAACTCACCACATCCAAAAATATTATCAACTAAATCATGATCATCAGACAAAATAAGACTACACCATAATGAATATTAGTATAAGAACAAAAATAAATGGATGAGGATGAGAGGAGATATCAAAGAAGATAAAAAATGGGAAGCCTAAAATCTAACCTCATCAAAAGGAGTCTCAAACAATTGAAGAAGGGTTCATGAGGAGTAGGGTCCAGTGAGGAGGAGAAGTATGGTTCGTGGGGAGGAGGATCCACGGAAGGGGTTCGAGGGGGAGGATAAGGAATAGGTCTAGGGAATGTATAGTAGGTTAGTGGTGGTAGAGTAGGGTTAGTGGCGGCAGATTAGGGATGTGGGGGTAGAGTGGCAGCAATAACGTTGTGGCAGTGGTGGCGGAGTGGCAGCGAGAATGAGAAGATGGAGGGGGGTTGTCAGAGGGGTACAGTGTCGTGTGATCTTAAGTGCACAATAAACAGAGGTCACTATGCACCACATTTTATAAAATAGTTCTATGGTTTTATGAGTGCTTGAAGAGCGGTTATAAATTTTCCTTTATCAGCGCTAAAATTTTAGTGCAGATAATGTGACCCTTTATCAGAGAATTTAATTTGTGTTGATAACGAGTTACCTTTATCAGTTCTTTTTTCTTAGCACTGATAAAAGGTGGCTCTTCCCTTTCCAGTTTTTGAAGTACTGTATTTTTAAAACATAATTTATTTAATGAATAATGGATTAACATTTTATGTGAGTGTTAAAATAACAAAATATGGTTCATAAATATTGATAAAAATCGTAAAATGTATTATAATATTTATAAAATAAAAAAAGTTTCAATCCATTTAAAGGAGTGAAAATTAGTATTAAATATTTATGGCCTATAATATGAATTAAATATATTAATAAGGTTTAGAAAGGTAAAACATAATAATAACTATACTTATGATGCGACTCCTTAAGTTTGGTATTACAATATAAAATAATAATGTTATAATATTATTCAAGAAAACTATAAATATAAAAATCTATGAAATAATATTCTATTCCAAAATCAAAATTAATCCATTATTCTAGTACAAAAATTATTATATGTATTGTTATATAATTAATACAAAACAATATTAATTTATATCATACTAAATTAATCATAATTTTTTTAGTAAAATATGATGATTAGAATAAAATTGAATATCTAATATATAAGTAAAAAAATTAAATATAATTCACAATATAAAAGATAATAAATATAATAATGCTCTTTAAATTATCTTATAATGGGATCATGTATAGAATACATGTAAAATTAATGTGTTAATGAATTTCTGGAGTTATGTCGAATGGGTTCATGAAATTAATATTTCTTAATTAGGTTTTTTATTTTTCATATATCATCATATTTTTATATATTATACCCTTTGAAATCCTCATAATGTGTTTCATATAGTTTTCATTGAAACATACATTTCCATCTCATGGAATCCATTCTGACCGAAACAAACCTTATAAAATATGACATTTTTTTGAAACCATCAAATACTTATTTTTTTAGTTTCTATTTTATGTACTTATTATATATAATCCATAATAATTATAATAACTATTTTTAATAATAAATATATAAATTAATCTAATTATTTAATAAATATATTTAATTCTATTTACCAAATAGGTATAAATTCCATTACTCCATGTGGGATACATCAATCATTAATGATTTTCTCTAAACATGTATTCTTTACTACAGATTTCAATCATCACATTTTGGAAATTTGATTTATTTAATTACCAAAAATAATAATTGTGTAATTTTATGAAAAATATAATTATATAAAAAATTATTTATATCACTCTAAAAAAATGTATCTATTGTGTAATAAATAATGGTATTATCTTTTCCTAAAATGATTAACAAAGCTCCCTTATAGTTTTTTATCGCATTTTACTTTCCTAAAAAATATTCTGTATATTTAATATTATATTTTATAATCATTGTATTTCTTCTTAAATAATATTTAATGATATATAATTTTATCAAGATATTTTTTCGGAATGAATTTTACAATTTCATATTTATACTTTTGATATAACCCTTAAAAATATTACATAAAAATTTTTATTTTATCGTTTTATAAATATATTTTTTTATTCATTGAAAGATTGTTTTAATAAAACACACACACACACACACAGATATATATATATAGACACACACACACACACAAATATATATATATATCAATGTGTGTGTGTAATCATCATTGTAATATGGGTTTCCCCTTAATTATTCGACCTGTTAGTGTATTGGTTATAGATTTATATTTATGGTAGAACAATGTAATACATCAAGCTAATGGATTTATCTTTTATAAGTATTATATATGTTCATGTGATAATGATAATTTTTTATACAACGTTTTGAATGTGCATGTTGTTTATAGTATGTAATATTATGTTTTTATATAGATGACACTGTTTTATTTGTATACCATATTATTATTTTATAGGATAATATCAATGACATACAATTAGATTTCTAATGACTAGAAATTTTTCACATTTTTTCACAATTGATCATCATAATTATCAAATGTCATTAAAATCATATTTCGTAGTGTTGTTTTCTATTCATACAAATAAAATTCTAAATGAGTACTTTGATATATGATTATTTTTATAATTATTCCTTCGACATATTATATTAATCATGTCACACATCACATGTTGACATTCCAAATGTGTTTTGGATATGATGACAATCCTTCTATGACTTATTAATACATTTTAGCACATTTTCTATTATAGAAATCATCTATTTCATATATTTCATATTTTTATGTTAATGATATAAATATTTTTTTGTGATATTGAATTTACCACCATTCCTTTCAAATAATTAATCCTTTTTAACTTTTTTATGTATGTAAAGTGTTTGGGTTGATTTGGGTATTGTTTGGAATAATTTTGGAATTTATTTAAGGATTTCATAAAGGGGCATAATTTTTTCATGGTCATTGTAAACTGTGTAACTCTAATAGGATTTTATGATGAGTGATAAACGAGGCTTTGGTTAATTGCACTATTTGACCAAACCCTATGACCACCCAAGAGAAATCATGTAATGTGGTATATGAAACTATTTCACAGTTGGTACATTTTATTGTAACTAATTTGGACAATCATGCGAGGTGCTTGTTGTGGAAGGGTGAGACACATGGTGATAACAATTTTTTCCTAGCCATGTGACTAACCATGCACCGTTTCAATGTGAGATCCCAAAAAGACATATATCACTTGTTTTCATCACTAAATCCCTTGTTTTTTCTCAATTTCATCAATAACTCAATATTTATTAATCCCAATGGATGTGAAGTCTTCACACATAAATCAAAATGTGTTCATAATAATTTTCTTAGTGAATTTAAGATATATTTCCCTAGGAATGACATTGTTTATGGTATTTTTTCTTATATCATCTCATATTACCCCTATAAGATTCTTATATATAGTTCGATGTGGATATATCAATGGTTTATTATTCTAATAATGATGTTATATTATTGTTTTGATGTCTGGGAAAGATATATAAGTTGTGGTTTTTTAGATTGAACAATGTTTTATTGAATAATTCTTTCTGTTCTTTGTTTTTGTCATATTTTAACATTAAGGTGGCTACACTCTTGACAACTCTTATTAGAAAATAAAGGAATAGATTCAAATAGATTAAATTGGTTTGAAATTTTTTTTTATATTTTAAAAAAACAACCAAGTAACAATATTTATTGATCATTTTTAAATTTATGGAATTGTGGAAATCAGTTGTGAAAATTGGTTTGTTTCTTGATTTTAAAATATATATTTTTAAAACTATCTAACCTGTATTCATGTCAATTTTTTTCAATTGAATTAAATAAAAGATAATTTTATTTAATTAGATTGTAAGTGTATATTTGAAGTGGTTTCCCCTTAAATGGGTTTGCGTGAGTTCATTCATTTGACATGCCGATGAATAAGGGTCTTGTACCATTGAGGAACATAGAGATGTGCCCCTAAATAATGGGCATGTTTCATTTCTTCATAAAGATATCAGCCAGAATTTGATGACTTAATGTATGTATGACAAACCATTAATGAGTGTGTAACTGTCAGGGATGAATTCATGTGTGGGTGTCAGTGTGACTCATGGAATGGGTATGCTAAAATTATTTTATGCATTTATTATTGTTTTCTATTGTAATAATTTGTTTCAAGAACTATTTTTATTTGAATACACATGGATTGAGATAAATTATTAATGTTTTAAAAGTGTTTTACGTAAATTATATTAAAAAAATATATAAAATTTTAAATAAAAATGTGAAAAAATGATCAATTCTAGTGGTGTGAGTAGGGAATTCATTTGGGGAAAATATATTTAGTTTAATTACCCAAACCATTCATTGGAATGATATATATTTTTCAAATTTTGTATAGAGAGATAGGCCAAGGTAAATCGTCTCACTATATCAGTGTTGGTTCATGATACATGGGTATAGAGTATTAGTTGGATCTTGGAGTCATATCTTGGGAGTCTTCTGAGTTTCAATCAGTTTTCCTTTCCATTTGTGCACTTTTATGTTTATAATAATCCTTTTGTAGTACTCTATTTTATGTTTGATTTAATATCAATTGTAAAACATTATATTTTTACAATTAAATCATGCATCATTTAGTGGTTATTTTTTATGGAGTGTTTGGATGGGTAGTTTCTTTTCTCAATGTAAAAATCAACCCCTAATTTTATTAAAGCCCTTATAATTTATTACCAGCCATTGGATCCTTGGGGATGTATCTTAATGCCAAGTGAAAATTTCAACATGATTCAAGACAATGTGGATGGGTGAAATGTTATATGTGGTATCAACTTGTTTGGTCCATGACTTTAAAATGGTATCACTCTTGGTTAAACCAATAATTTTAGAGTAATAGTAGAAATTAATGTCATGGAATTGAAATTCATTCTAGTTTATCCTTAATTTCAAATGGATGAAAGGAGTAGGATAGTAGGGACATGCAATTTGGATCATAAAAATACATATGTACTTAGAGTAACTTGGGATTTTAATACATATGTTATTTGGAGACATCAATTGGAATTTTTATCTCCTTTTCATGGTTTTAGACAATGTGCAGAGTAAGATATTTCTTGATGGAATTGAATTCCCACTACGGGTGAATATTTAATATTGAGTAATTATATATTTTTAGTGAAAATGTTTTGATTTTAATCAATTTGAAATTGGTTTTCAATGAGATTTTTTTTGAAAAGTAATGGTTATAGTGTTTTGAAACTATATTGATTAAGAAATTCATTGTGGAATTATTCAAATTAGATGAATATGGAAAATTTTGAATTTTCCATGAAAATTTTCATAGATGTAGTGGTAGAATTTTAAAATTTTAGGACATTAGTAGCAAGAGAGTATGGATTTTGTTGTTTGTTTAGTTTATAGAAATGGAACATGGTTGTTTTCATGAAATAAAACCAAAGAAACTATAGAGAACGTGGTTTCACCTGATCCATAGATGAACCAATGCATGGTCTAGATTATAGTCTAAGATTTATATGTTTTGAAAATAGGGAACATAAGGGATGGACTATTGAATGAGGATAATTTTTTCAGTTATAGAATAATAATCCACCCATCTTTTTGGGTGATTGAAAACTTAATAAGGAAGAGGTGTGGTTGAATATGATGAATTTATTCTATGATTTCTTAGGCACGCTAGAATAGATTAACGTCATGTTGGAAACATATATGTAAGAGGATCATTATTGCCGGTCATGGGATATACGATTTCGGTCTATATTAGTTTAATTCCTTTCATATGATTATTTTGAATAATTTTTCAACAAAGTTTTTTACCCTCATACATTGATGACTGAAAAAAGGATATATGTTTTCAAATATAAGCAGGATTGCCTCTATGTGACAAATTATGCTTCTAAATGTATACATAGATGTTCTATAGAGAGACAATAGGTGAAATGGAAATATTAAAAGCTATGGGTGGATTAATCATGTTCTTGCCTATTACAAAATAGGTGAATTATAATTTTGGTAACAAGAGGAATAAGGAAACCTATTTCTGAGGTAGTGGAGTGAATCATAAAAATATTTTTTGAAAAAAGAATCTTAATATGAAATCCAAGAGAAAAGATGGATATTCTTAATGTGTATCACATGATGACATGAAGTGATAGTGTGTGACACAACCCTGATCATTTCATTATTGCAATCATAATATTCATCTTTACCACTATTGTTGAATTTATCCTAAGTCAATTGTTCAGGACACTTCTCATGTGTTGCTGATATCGTATGCTTTAAGGAAACGAGTGAAACTGAATACTTCTCATAAGTAGAACCAATATATCATTTGTGATTTCATTAATAACAACACTCCTCCAGTAGTGAAATCGCATCAATGAAATAAGGAATAATGTGAATAGATTAAAAAAATTTATGGTTTTCATCATGTTATTATGGATTAACAATATAGACCAGCAGAAGTCTATTATATGATTTTATCAAATTATACCCCTATGCATGATTTGTTTGAAACAACTGTATATCCTTCCTTTATTGCTTCTCGGGATGTTGATTTTTTGGGTTTACATGTTGTGATGATGGCTTCTATTTTACAGTATCAAATTAATCATGGTCAAAGAGAATGTTGAGCCTTTATGTCTAAATAATTTTCTATTACTGTTGATGGATATGAGTTGAAATGGGATTTACCTAGGATTGATATGGATATCTGTTAAAAATCTAAGGTATGTTTCCATTGATAATGTTCAAATATCACATTGACTGTTATACCCAAAAGGATAGTTTACGACTGATGATGCAATCAAGAATCTCTTTAAATGTGATAAGAATGCAACAACAGTTACAAGGGACATGTTAACTCTGGTATTTGGAACAATCTCATAATCGATAGTAGAATTTAATTTGACATCGATGGAAGAGATCATGAATAGTAGTTTTCAAGAATTTCATGACTAGTTTCAATATGTTTTTATGGATTATTTCTCAGGGTTTTCACACATACGAGAAGTGGAGTTTATGAATGATCTAACTGGGGGGATCAGTCCAATTTCCCTTCCATCTAAATGAATTTCACCAACATAACTATGGAAATTAAGTTTTTATTTGGAAGAGCACAAAATCATAGTGTTAATTTGATGGAGCACATCTCTATAGAAATCACATGTCCTGTTTGTTGAAAAGGATGATGGAATACTTCTATTGTGTTTGGATTATCACAATCCTAACCAAGTTATGAAAAATAATTGATATCCACTTCGATGAATTGATGGTCTGTTTAAACAATTAATGGTAGCTCAGTGGTTCTATAAGATTTATTTTTCTTGGGATATCACCACATGGGAGTTAAGAAGTATGGTATTCAAATGTCAACATTCAAGAATATATATGGAAATTACATGTATATGGCCATGCCATTCATTCTTTCGAACGAACCATCTTTCTTTATAGATTTTTTGAATCAGATATTTCAAAGGTTTCTAGAATATATATTTTTTGTGGCGTTTGTGGATGACATATTCGGGTTTTTATGGACAATGGATAAGGAGGAAAAAAACATGGAAACTATGTTGGGAATCATTAGAGGCCAAAATCAGTATGTTAAATTATATATGTTTTATTTTTGGAAGCAATATGATAGTTTCTATGGACATGCAATCTAAAAAATAAGTTTTTTTTGTAAATCTATGATGATATAGGTAGTTATATTTTGGACCATCGGAATGATGCCATCGAGATTGCAACTTTCTTGTATTGGTTAGTCAGTACTGAAATTTTGATCATGTTTTTTCATGAATATATTCACCCATAAAAATTTAAAAATTAATAATCATAACTCTACTTGTAATAGATAATGATATAATTCTTTTAAAGAGATTAATAATCACCATACATCATTACCCATAGTGACTATTCTAGAATTAGGAAAATGGTATGTGGTGTATTGTGATGTTTCAGATATGGATTAGTTTTTTATCAAGTAGAGGGGTCATGTTTTTTCTTATGGATCCATAAAACTATGATTTCATGATATGAAACACCCAACACATGATGTTTAGTTCGTTGATTTATTCCATGCGTTGAATATTTTGTTTCATAACTTATTTAGTGACTAATTTTTTTGTTTTAACTAATAAAAAGTGATTAAAAAATATTTTATCACAATGAGATTTAAATATGAGATAAATTAAATTAATGGAGTATACCCAAATGTTTTAATTTGATGTGATTTATACATACGGTAATTATAGTATGGTGGAAGATGCATTATGTAGAAATTCATATTCTCCATTGGAAAAAGATTTTCAGATCTGTTGTAGTTGATATTTATAATATTATATATGGAAATGAAATGTAATTATTGAGGTAATATTGAAGTTTTCATTCTAGTTTCATTTGTTACTAATTCAAGTATGATAGTTAAATATATACGCATGAATTAATCAGAATGTTGGGAAATATGGTCATATCTCAATAGTGGGGAGAACATTGTGGGATATAATCTTGATGGTAGTTTGTTTTTTGTATTATAATCTGATGGTCATACCTATGTATTTTCAGAATCACATTATTTATGCATACCACCAATGTTGAAGGGTTTTTTATCCAAACATATAGAATAATTATAAGTATTTGAAATAATTTTGTTGGTGGAATGACATGAAATGAATGGTGTAATTTTTTGAGAATAATAAATTTTCATCTGGTTAAGGAATAACATCAATTAATAGTTGGTATTTTTTATTATTTAAATATTCATGTTTGAAAAATGGAGCACATGTATATGGATTATTGAATTGGTCTCCAATGAATGATTCAAAAACACGATTCCATATGGGTAATAATGGATCATCTCACAACATCATCCCATTTCACCTCAATTCATGAATCTCATACGGTGGAAGAATTTTATAAAATTATGAATCCATGAAGTTGTAAAGATCTATATTATACTTGTTTTAATCAGATTAGATTGAGATCTGAGGTTCACATCTCATTTCTAGAAATACTTACAGAAATACATTGGAACTCAGTTGACCATGAGTATAGTATATAATCCATAGAAAGATATGAAATTTGAAAGCAAGATAAAATCATTGGAAGACATGTCTGAAGCTTGGGTAATTTATTTTAGTATCTAATTGGAGGAGAATGTACCATTAATATATTTCACATATAACAACAACAATCAGGATTCAGTACCTATGGCTCCTTTTTATTTATATTATGTTTGTCCTTGTCATTCCCCACATTGTTTGGTTGAATTGGGTGAGACTTCATTTAATGGTTCGAGCCTTGTCTATAAAAAAATATAGAAGATTTAGTTGATCATTGAAAGGATGAATATAGAAGATAATCATCCTAAATTATATTCAAATCATCATCAATGAATGTTCTCATTTAGGGTGAGTGATCATGTGTTATTTATGATATCTAAATGAATTTGGAGAAAATGTTTCGGAAAATAGGTAATATTAACTCCTCGATATATATTATGTTTGGAGATACTTGAATGGGTTGGTGAGGTTTCATATTGGTTGGAATTACCACCATGGTTCAGTGCTCTGCATAATGGGTATCATGTATCATAGTTTAGAAATTATCAAAATTTATCCTAACAATGTGATTTGATTGGATCACGTTGACCTAGAGCCAAGTGCTTTATTAGTGATCATTCCAGTACATATTGAGGATTGAAAAGATAACGAAATTTTTTATGAAGATTCAGTCTTTTGAAGGTTTTTTGGAAACATGGTCAAATTTAGGAAGAAATGTGGAAACAAGAGAATGAAATGGTCAGAAAATGGCCCAAAGACATTTAGGACAAAATTATTTTTCTAATTTCTAGGAAAGGAAAGTCCAATGGTGGGGAGAATGTACCCACCCAAGATTCAAGTATGTTACCCTTTCATTATAGTTTTAATGTATGTCAAGTGATTTGATGATTTTTGGAATCATTTCGAAAAATTTTTTATTGTCTTGAGGGTTTTTATAAAGTATCACGGTTTGAGCATGGTTTGTGTAAACCATGAAACTCCTATAAGAAACTATGCATACATAGATATGGGGATTTTTATAAACACACAGTTGTGGTTGAAGGTTTTTCCAAATCTTGTAGCCACTTAGGATAATTCATGAAATGTGGGATAGAGGTATTTTCCTCAATTGGATAATAGTTTATGTAACTGTGTGGGCCATCCATATGAGGAATTTTTTTATGGTACGGTCATGAAAATGGTTAGGATATGATTTTCATAACCATGTTACTAACCATGCAGAATATAAAAGTTTGATAAAAAATTGGATCTCTCTCATTTTCAAACATAAAACCATAATTTTTCACCAATTTTTACCCTAAATACTAATTTATTACTAAAAAATGATGTGGATTATTCCCCTATCAATCCAAAAAGAGAGATGAATTATTTTCATTGTGCTTTGAATCATTATTCCCTTAGTATATTTTCAATTGTGGAAGTTTTCCTTTAATCTTCTTGTCTTCTCACACATTGTTTCTTAGATATACTCTATTTTTGATTGATCAATGGTTGTTTTTCAATCATAATGATATATGGTGATGTTTATGTTAGCGTCAGATATATAATGGGGGTTTGAGAGAATCAACCTAGTTATGGTCAAGATTCTGTTCCCTTCTCCATTTTCATCAATATTCCCAATATAAGAGGATTCACTCTAGAATCATATTATTTGATCATGAAGTCTTATTTACAAATTGATTAAATTTATTGAAATTGGTTATGGGAATGGTGTGAAAAAAATGGTAGAAACCTTATTTAATGATGGTACATAGATTTTTTTAAATGTGGTTCCTTTGTCAAAAAACCAAGGCACATTTATCGACTAAAATGAAATAAAGGTTACAAAAGTCTGAAAGAATGGATTCTTTTACAATACTTATCATGAAGTGGATTCAAATAAATACGGTGTTCATCTGACCAGGTGATGTCATAGTTGAACCCCTTATTAGAATGCCAATCGTCAACTGTGTTCTATTCATGAATGTAAGTGAAATGATATGATTAATATTCATGGGCACGTAAAAGAAATATATCTATTGAGTTGTGAGTGGCCACAAAAGATGAACCACACCATTCTGTTATTCTTGTATGATGGTGTTTTAATCACTTTCAATCTTGATATGATTTCAACATTTTCCCCTGTGAGTTTTATTGCAAGAATAATACTGAACATTTCTTCATCTTAAGATGAGACCAAGCCACCTGATCCATAGAAGAAACCAATCATCTATCCAACGTGGTCTTTATAAAACACCCTATATACAAAGGGCATCATGTTACCGTTAGAGGCCCCATAAACATTAACAATAATACTTCCTTGGAGTGGATATTTCCAGAATAGTTAAAAAGTGTGTTGAGGATAACTGTAATTCCTTTCAACACTGAGTCACCAAATGATACTAAACTCAGATATAGATTGGATTTAGTGCCCCTACTAAATTATAGTAGCTTCATATATTGTTGTATGAATCGTCACTTATCTTTCATGAATATTTAATGAGATATTATGATGGAAAAAATAATTTGTATCATAAAAAACCTGGAAAATCTCATCAATAACATCCAAAAAAGGTTCTTGGTCTAGTGAGAGGAATTTTAAGAAAATCCATGCATAATTTTAGAGATGACTTAGTCCATAGGTAACCATCTGTAATCAAGGAGAACAAGAATATGTATTCAAAATAGAATTATAAGTAGAAAATTAATGGAAAAGCAAGTTTGTTTTTTATCAATGAAAATTGTACAGACAGAAATTAGAGTAAATATGGACCCCAAAAGCATAGATACTAGTACTAGTGGGGAAATGTTTCGGAGAAATTCATCAAACAAGAGGGATTCTTGAAGGTTTTATTGAAGGATTATCAAATAAAATTATCCATGAAATAAAAATATATATAATTTAAAAATTTGGCTATAAAATGTTTTAGGTTCAATCATTCCATTGTGAGAAGGTTCAAAAATTAAAAATCATAAGTGTAGTGAAGGGATAATTATAAATTAAATGATTAAGATTATCAGGAATATAAAAACTAATATTATTCACAAAATATTTAATAGAAACATTACTGTTCTTAGGTAAATGATTGGGGTGAACCATTTAAATAATGGGAGCACCAATCCAATTATATATCAAATAGAAAATCAAAGAATATTTTTTAACGATCCATATAGAATTTGACATAACATTAGAAAATATTTTTTAATGGATAACAAAATAAAAATGTCCATATGATTCATGTTACAATACTTCGTTTTTTCATGGAATCAATTTTTATGGAATGCAAGAGTAATTGGTTCATTATGATGGAAATTCATTGTAAGTATAGATTCTAAGGCATCATTTAAATGTTTAATGTTTTTTATTACATTACCACCTTTATTTGGAGGTTTACAAAAGTAGGGACATTGTACATTAACCAATTTTCATTCGATGTTGCTACCACACCACACAGAATTTGTTTTGTCAAAATTAATGTTTTTTATATTTCCAATATGCCATATATAGACTATCCATGATTAAACCATTTTAGAAAAAAATTAGATTTGAAATGGAAAGTTCTACCTTTCATTGATTGGGATTTTCCTTTCTGAGAAGAATATAGTTTTTTAATTTTTTCAAAAAAGTTTCAGAAGCGACTACTTTTATGTATGATCCATAATATTGGAACACCATGGTTGGTGAAAGGACAGTTTCCTTATTATTTTCCCAGATTTTTAATAATGATATATTTTTTGTTATTTGGGATCCGTTTTCCAAAGAAATTAAAGGATTTATTCTAAATAATGGATTCACGATATATCTCGTAATAATGATATATAGAAACCTTATGATTTTGAATATTTTTTTACATCCTTGTAAGAAAATAATGATATCATCAGCAAATAGGTGGTTCATGGGTGTGGCCAGATTCTTATAATCATGGATAGGTGTATGTTTACATTTTCCAACTATATGGGTGAGATGTCTGCATAAGTAGTACCCTGTAATAAAGAAAATAATGACTAATAGGGGTCCCCTTGTCTAAAAACCTTTGGTTCTTTTAATGTATCCCTTCAGAGAGTGATTAATCATAATAATGATGCAATTTTAGTCAAAAAGGGTTCTAATTTAGCTAATGAATATATTATTAATACCAAATCCTTGGAGGACTATGTAAATAATTCTTCAATCAACTGCAAAAAATTACTTTATGGTGAAATGTTTTGTATTAAAGTTGCCTCCCAATTTTAGGTTTTTAATAGATTAGTGTATTAAGAGGAATGAAAGACATAGTCATGAATTTTTCTACCGTTGAAAAAACCAAATTTATTCCATGAGAAAATTTTATTAGTGATAGTTGAAAATAAATTTTCAATAAACATAGTAATGATTTTATAGAGATTTTTTATTAGAGAAATATGGCTAAATTGATAAATCTAAAAGGCACAATCAACTATTGGTATCAAAATAATGAATTGGGCATTAATACCATGTGTGAGAATACCATTGAAGAATAATGTTTTAACCAACTAATAAACATCAGGATTGATAACATCCCAATAGTGTTGAAATAATACATTATTGAATCCATCAAGCCTTCATGAACTGTATAAATTTAAATTAAAGATAGTATCCTTGATCTCTTAATTAAAAGTCATCCATTGAGGAAGGTGTTATCCTTATCATTAGCAACGATATAGAGGAAATCAGAGAGAATGTATTTATTAAAAATATGGAAATTGGAAATATTCGTAACGTTGGAAACATAATTATTACTTAGACCATCCTCAGAATCAGTAATGTTATCCCCATATTTATAAAAATAGTGATTCCGACAAGCATTCATAATTTATTAGAATAAATTATAAAATAATGTCTTAATGTATCTATCCTTCAGCCATTTGTCTTTAATTATTTAATTATGAATGTTTTCCATAATAGATATTAGATAATTATGTTTCATTTTATTATTAATTTCCTTTAGAGGGTCCATTTTAAAATTTCAGCTATGACTCGCAGTTTGAATTTTGTGGAGGTTACCTTCCAGAAAAAGAAATTTCATTCTAAATATGGTTGCATTTGGATTTAAACCATCCACTTAGCTTTTGTTTACTGAATTATAAATTTCTGGTGCAAGTGGAAGCATCATTACTATAGTTAATATAATTCCAAGAATACTTAATAGTGTTATCATAATGACGATATGAAACCCATGAATTATGGAATCTAAAATGAAGAATAGGTTTAAACATTATGATGTAAAGAGTGACCAATATCGGTTGATAGTTAGAAAAATATTTGAGGAGAGTATTGATGGAGATGGTATCACAATTTTCAATGGTTTTCTATTAGAAAAACATATTTCTAGTTTACGAGATAACACCCTATTATAATTACTTTTATACTATGTGTATTTGCCCCAAAAAGGATGATTTCAATTAGATTAATATTGTAAATAGAGTTTTTTAAATGTCTATAGGAGATAGTGTAGTGGGCCAGAACCACTTTTTCACATGCACCAAGAATAGTGTTAAAGACCCCAACCCCATTTAATAGTTATTTAATGTTGTTTCATAAATAAGATTGATCCTACCAGAGTGTTCTTCTATCTTGATATATAATCATAGTATAAGAAATTGAGATTTTTTGGAGTTTGAGTAATCATGTTCATAGGTGCGAAACTGGTCAGAAAAATTGAAAAAACGAAAAATATGACAATAAGTATGTGAAAAAATATAGATTTTTT
The DNA here is from genome assembly GCA_963277665.1 of Viscum album. Taxonomy (NCBI): domain Eukaryota; kingdom Viridiplantae; phylum Streptophyta; class Magnoliopsida; order Santalales; family Viscaceae; genus Viscum; species Viscum album. The sequence goes on from OY728148.1 coordinate 806,312,004, forward strand.
CAATTAATGAATTGTTACTTCTAGCACCAAGACAAAATTAACCGTTATAATTCAAGTGAAGAAAATATTTAAAAAAGATATTTTAGTCTCTGTAATTGAAAAAAATATGTGATGAGTATGAAAATATTAAATTAATGAAATCCTAGATTTAGATATATAAATGCCTATAAAATTCCAATATATAACATTAATTTAAACCAGTACATGGTCATGGAACCCATACTATTTATTCCCATTTATTTTCTGCCTATAATATCTTCTAAGTTTTTTAGTCATATTAGGGTTTGGAGTTGATGTATCATATCATAATTTAACAATAGAAGTTATATGAGTAATTCTTTCTGGAGTACCTAGATTTTTATTGGTGGGGGACTTTGGATCATGAATAGTGTTCTTCGTGGATATATCCAAGGAACTGTTCTTTATTTCAAGAGTTGATTATTGAATAATTTTTTCATTTCTAGGATTTTTAGTGAAAACATGATGTATCTTTCTTTTGTTAATATTTACTATTTAATTAGATTCCCCTGACATATCACTTGAATAATCTGAGGAATTCAATGGGAATATAATGGTGGTATAAAAAGGGTTCATTCCCTATCAGGTGATATGATTATGTGGTCAAGAATATTAGTGATAAAATGAGGTTGTGATGTCTCAACGGTTTTCATACTGCTTCCCTTAGAACCATCAAAGTGATTAAGATTAGAAACATTATTAGTCTAACTTGTTGTAGTCTGTGAGTTCTCTTGTCGATTCTCATAGGTGTTAGTATCATGCATTATGTGCTTCTGAAAGAATAGAATCTGTAGATATGTCTTCTTAGTCAGCTGTGTTAGAAACACTAAAAGCCTGTTTCATGATGTTAATTTCTTCAAGTACTGAGGATATCATTATTCCATATGGAGAACTATTCTGTGGAATATACCTTCCATAGGTAATGTTTTCTTTAGATCCATCAACAGCTTTATAGGCAGAAGCTATGTCATATTGGTATGGTGAAGTCTTATTTGGATTATACCTACCTTTACAAATATATTTTTATTTGTTTTCCCCAGTAAGAGGGTATATTTTGTAGATATTATAAGAAAGGTACGAATCCATGTGATCTGATTTGGGTTTTCGAATAGTTTCATTGAACTAGATTCTTGTGTATCACTTTACCTTCATTACAAGACATGGATTCTTCAATTGAAATATCTCATTGAGGAATCATCACTTTTTCTATAACAAGTTTCTCAATTTTATGAACAATAAATTGATCTTTAGTGAAATTATTCTATTATTCAATCTTGTTAGCCCAATATATTCCATGGACATCAACTAACTGCTTCAGATCACCATGATTTTTCACCCTCCTTTAATTTTTCTTTTTAAAGGGTTCATGATTTTCCAAAATAGGCAATTTTCCATTGCTATACCTCATGAATTTTGTCCATTAATTCTCACTAGGATGGTTTACATTCATTTTAACAAATCTAAAATTAAATATGGATTTCCCATTCACCATTCATAATTCACAAAAGGGTATCTTGTCCACATGGTGTTGACTTTGTGGTAAGATGAAGAACCACTAACAAATATGGAATTATCAGTGAAGAATGCATGTGTGGGTGTGTGTTAGAATCATGGAATGGGTTTGAAAAAAGGAATGTGATTAGGTTTAATGCATTGATTTTAGTATTCCCTCGAGACTATTTATTTACAAAATTTTTTTGCTGTAAAACTATCTTGCTTGTTATATACTGAAAACATTTTAATTTTTTTTTAATATTTTTCATAAATTGGTTTATATAAATGATATAACATTTTATTTATTAGTTTCATGGGTAATTAATTCATTTTGGGGATTTCCACTGAGTTTCATAACTCACCCCCTGATTTGGAACAATGGTGGTTTTGAAGATGTTTATTTATCAAGACATTAGAAAAATTAATGTGTCATAAATTTTTAGGGGTTCTTAATGATTCTTGGGAATATATTTGGAATTGGATCATGGAGTAGTGTATTTTTATTATTTTGATTTTATATTGTCTTTGTTTTTTTCTTAATGTACATTGATGTTGGTTGTCTTATACAATAGTCCTCTAGTATTGTTTGGGTTTTATATAAATTTTATTAATTTGGTAAGAGTTGGTGTCCTAAAACCAACTAGTTTTACTTTCATTACATGGATATTTAATATATTATTACATATTGTTCATTTTTTCATGACTATGTGGTAATAATGTCCTACAATATTTGTTACATTGATAAGGTCATGGAATTTCTCTGCTATGATGAGAATGTTGAAATGAAATAAAAATATTCGTAAATATAGTTCTGCGATTTCATGACATAATATAATGGGACACATAGCATGTAGACCGTTTGATGTAAGTAATCATAAGTAGATGAGACTAACTCTCATGATGTTTTCACTTGGTATTCTCAAAGATAAATGATTATGAGAATAGAACTGCCAGTAGGAATTTCGCATGTTTTTGTTTCATAAAATATTTCTATATGTGAGCATGTGTAATCATCCTTAGTCTATTAGATTATCAATAATACCTATCATGAATTATGAACATTGATTTAATGACGAAATCCGTCACATAGACAGTTGGTGGGAAGTAGGGTATGTTGGGTCCGTCATGAGTAGCATGTTAATAAAGGATAAGTCAAGGAAGGATTTGTCCCTTCCAATTATGGAAGTTGATATCCTGACCCTTTGATTGAAATAGAACAGTCACGTAAAATTCCATGGCAATGGAGTAATGACTACTTTATTTCACTATGTCGAAGAATGACATATCATGCATAAAATTTGATGAAAAAATCATGAAACCTACTTGATGAGATATTGTGACAAAGGTATTATATTACATAGTGAGTGTTTGTATGTGAATTTCATTATTGTGGCTTTACATTAATTATCTAGGGTGAATTGACCCATAGCTAGACAATACTCTTGGAATTTAGTCAATCCCACCTACTGCGATTGAGAAAGATTCCTAGAGGGTCACACAATAATTATTTTGGTTGGTCAGGATTAAATTCTATTTGAGTTCAATTAATGAAATAAAAAATTTCTCAGGACCATGGTATAATTTTATTCAAGTTATACTGATCTCATAAATTAATTAAAATATATTTAATTTTTTTACAGAACAATTAATAAATATGTATTTACAAGTATGTAAATCAAATATATAATTAATATACTCAATTATTTATTTATTTATTTTGGTTTTTAATATATAGAAGTGGATTTCGAGTGGTCCAAGGTCAGTCCAGTAGTAAAATAATTATTTTCATGATGGTAAATAATTATATAACTAGTTGGAACATATTAAAATTACACTACTATTATTTTGTGATGTGGTATTTTATTTACAATTCCATTCTGCACACGTTGGTGCACTATAAATATTGGTGAAATATTATTTTTAAATGCGTTGGTTTTCTCTATGTTCATGAATTTATTAAATTGTTTCTATGAAACAAAATATTGTAAATGATTTATATTTATATTACCAAACAAGTACGCCAATTAGGCCACACACCACACCACATGCCTGGTGAATTAAGAATTGTTGAGCCAAAATATTTCCCTCTTGAATCCTCTTCTATACCCTCTCAAGAACGAGATACATTCTTCATGACCGAAGAAAAATCGACCAAGAATGACTTACAAAATTCACTTGATTCACCGGTCTAGAACCTGGAGAACGAGCAGTGTCGATCAGAGGCCATCGGAGAACATGTGGATCACCACTATAGGGATAATAGATTGGATCCTTACAAGTTCAAGGAGATAATTCGGAAGTGTCATTTTGGATGATCAATAGCATCAATGCAGAAAATACCGAAGATCCATGTATAATTTTATTTTCTAAATTAAATAAATTAATTATGTACATGATGTGAAATATACTATCTAAATGTTTCATTCCTCTTTTTCCTTAATCTAAATATTAGATTATATAAGGTGGATACTGGTCATCATTGTCGTATTGATCCCAGAATAATCATTGATCATTGTAAAAATCAATGTTGGGACCCGTCCCAACCACACTTCTATTGTGCCCAAAACATTTCAAGTGTTATCATAGGGGTTTCATCATTGTTTATAATCATTTAATTATTTTTTTATTACTTAAACATTTAATAATTTAGTGGTATCAATTCAGGTTAATCATTTTGTAAATCTAAATATCAAGAGAAATTCCTCCTCTGTTGTTTTTCGTTCACCATACAGAAACGATCTATTATTTAAATTTTTATTAAAATAAAATAGAGGATCTCATCTAGTGGTGAAAAATATATATGTCCATAAAAAACCAGAACACATGGCGTGTATTTGGTAGTACATGATGTGTAGTCAAGATTCATTGCATCGAAACGGTCTGCCAAACCATGTCATGTGTTGGAGTCTTTCTATATCCTAAATGACTCCATGTGTTGACCAGGAACATGTGGCGTGTGGTTTCAAGATTACACACCATATGTCCTAATAGAAACATCATGTAGTCCCTTATGTTTAGGATTGGTCCATGTACCCCATTCATGGAATGCCCAGCTGGAAACCGTGTAACGAGGAAATACACACCATGTGGCCCACTAGACACGCAGTGTTCTATAAATATTTCTGAAGTACACTCACACATTGTTCCAACGGTCCTGTACATCGGATAGACGGTGAAAAATAGTACACGTCGTGAAGCTGGAAGTGCACAATGTGTACTCATCCAAATTACTCAGATTTATTAAAATTTATTTTTATATTATATAAACCCTTGAGACGTGTACCGTCGTGTGGGTGTAAAGATGAGGCATAATGCATGATAGGTCTTTAATATATACGTGTTAAATTTAACCTCTGTGTAATGTTAATTTCTACTAATTAGGTATATATGAATTGGAATTCACGAGGTTTCTTCCATGGAAAATGATATATACAAGGATATTTTTAAATGAATTTATTTGTTTAAAATTATGATGGATGAGAATCTCAAGGAAATTCAAAAATCATTTAAGATAAAATGATTGATTAATTAAAGATGATAATTAATTGATTCTAGCATGATTTATCCTAAACGAGATTGATTAAATAACTTATTGATAGTTTTATTTATTCATTAAAATCGTTGCATGTATAGATGATCAGGAGATAAACTAAGACCTTTTTATGTGGATGTTTTGTTTTAATTTATTTATTTGAATTAAATTTGTTTTCCTATAAGCCTTCTCATCATTAATATGTAAGGATTGGGAACTGATGGTTTCTTTTATTTAAAACCCCCTTTTACCCCTTACCTACATGTGTGTTAAAAACGGCATATTCAATGGATGTAACTCCCACACTAGTGGAGGTGGTTCATGGTAGAGAAAAGATGAAACCAATCCCAGGAGATACAGAGGTGGATAGGTGGATGCTGTAAACACGAAAAAACGAGTTCAACGAGTTTCTCTCCTAGGTTGGGGTTAGTTTATAAACTTCTAGATAAACTAACCATTAAAAAATATCATGATCATTCCATTTACTTTATTTTATTTCATTCAGTTTCATAGTTTATCATTATAGATTTTTTTTATAAATTATATAGTTAATGAATTTAAGAAGCATGCATGATGGAAGTAAAATAAAACAAACTTATGCGAATATATTATCAAGACATTGTTAATCACTTACGTGAGTTACACTTAACATTAACAATGATAATAATAAATTCATTCTTAAGTGATAAAAATATTTAAAATATATTATTAAGTCAGAGCGACTCATCCATTACTTGATTAAGAGAAGAACTCTATAAAACTATGTGTTGGACCAAACCATGTTGGGACATGTACATTTATAAAAGATTCCAATATTAAAGTTTTCAAGGTTGACATAACCATTTTACATCAAGAGTAGTAGCCCTTTCTAGACATGGTGTAATATTGGAGGAAAGAGTTGAGGAAATCTAGAGTAATGATTTATGTATTGGGGAGTTCAATCAATAGATCAAGGAGTTACAATCCCATAGTTGGAAAAGACCTACCCACATAAATACCTTCTAATAGATTGACCAACCCATGTTGGGGTTATCCGATTATGAATATAGATCCATTCCACTAGAATTTCATGGAAATTATACATTCTATGTTCAAGGGTGAGGGATATTGGGACTTGATAAAATGGAGGGAGACTTATGTTTTTTTATTTCTCATAAAATGTAATCAAGAATGTCCTAATGATCTGCACATTTAATAGTAGAATAAAAATGAAAATCTCATAAACCACACTATCCCTTCGATAAATTCTGGATAAAGACAACATCATCACCAGCAGTAACTTCTAGGAATGGTTTAGATGCCTTCAGGTTATCATATTCCATGATCGGAATTCTTATGTGGTTGAGTCGACATTACCTAATCCTCCTGATAAGGAGTCAAGTGATGAGAAACAATTGAACGATGCATTCGATGTCCAATGTTTAATGTTATCATAAATTTCATGTGAGCTCATGAAGTCTCATGAAAACAATTATGGTTATATCATTCTTGATCACCTCCGTTGTCTACACCATGAGAGATATAGATAAAAAATGAGATCTATAAGGAACTTTTACAATGTAATCATGGAGAATGTTCCCTAGTAGGGCCTCATGTAGTTAAACTCATTTGCTAAATTGAGTGCCTAGAGGCTCTGGGGTTAAAACTCCCTGAAGAACTGGGCATGAATTTAATTCTCACATCAATCCCTCAGAGAATATCAGAAATTGTAGTTAATTTCAATATGACCAACATTGAGAAGTCTCTATCTGATCTTCTAATCCTTAATTCACCGAGTGGACAATGATATGAAGCGCGGAAACCCTTCTATCATTATGTAGAATAATTTGTAAGGGAAGGAGAATATATTAATGCCCAAATATTCTTCATGAACTTCCATGAAAAGGTATATCAAAGAAGTGGAAAGGGAACATTATATTGTTTGTTTCACATTTGGCATGAAGGGACACTGGAAGAAGAACTGCACCCAGCCTAGGAAGCTAAGGGAATCTTCAACTGCATTTATTATTGAATGCAATCTATATGTTTCTAAAAATTGGTTATTAGATACAGCTTCTAGTGATAACATATGTATCCAAATATAGGAGCCATATAGATTCAAGAAGATTGATTCGAGGGGAGGTAGATCTATGAGCAGCCAACGGAGCCAGACTTGTTGTGTTAGCTATCAGGGACAACCACCTCATATTTCCAATAGAGATGATCTTGGTGATAAAGGGTTGTTTTATATTTTTCTTGTATCTACAAACCTAATTTCGGTATCCAAACTAGATATTGATGGATTTGTTTTCATGTTTGTAGATTAATTTAGATTTTTTTTAAGGATAACATTTGTTTTGGTATGGAAAATTTACACAACAGTATTTATGTATTGGATTATACAAATGATGTAATGAAAATTGATGGAAAATATACATCACATGACTCATACAAATGCAACGTTGGAATCACCATCTAGGTTATGTAAACGAGAAAAACTTGAAAATGATACTTCAAGATGGATACTTAGATTAATTTGAACTAAAACCACGTGGTGTATTCAATTTATGTTTACAAGGAAATATAACCAAATCCCCATTTTGTGGAAATAGTGAAAGGGCAAAAAAGCTTCTGGAATTGGATCATATCAATGCATGTGTGCCATTTCCATTTGAAGCAAGTGGTGGGTACTCATACATCATAACATTTAAATATGTTTTTCGTAGATATAGATATATCTTCTTAATGAGGTATAAGTCAGATTCCTTCGATAAGTTCATGGAATAAAAAATGATGTTGAGAACCAGCTTGGTCAGAATATTAAGAAACTATTCACAGAACGATGTGAGGAATATCTTTATCAGGACATCACTGATTACATACTAGAGTTTGGGATCCTATCCCAAATAACTCCTCCTTACACTCCTCAACTGAATTGTGTATTTGAATGGAGTAACTAGACCATGTTGAATATGGTGAGATCAATGAGGAGTCGTGGAATTATTCTATTTTTCATTTGGTGGTATGAATTACAAACAGTGGCACACATACTAAACCAAGTAACAACTAAATCGATGTATGGTATTCCATACGAGTTTTGGAATGAATGAAAAAGCCATGTTTTCTAATTTACATGTGTGGGGTAACAAAGACTTTTTTAAGGCCTATTCAGGTAACAAACTCGCACCCCGAGGCACAAAGTGTACATTTATAGGATACCCTATGGAAACTAGGGGATGTTACCTAGATAAACCCTCATCAAAAAATTTATAGTGGATAGGTATTACATATTCCTTGAGAGGCAGTAGATCTCCCAAAGAGATAGTGGGAGAAAGATACACATCGATGAAGTCGAGGCTCATGGTACCCAAGAGTTGGTACATGAATAGATTCTACAAAGCCTCATGGATGAAGAATCTATTTGAGAGACACATGTATTTAATAGGAGTATAAGAGAGGTTAGAGAACTAGAATGGTACAGTTTTCTAGTTACTGGGTATGGTGAATCATTATTAGTTGATAATAATGAACTTCTAACCTACAAAGAGGTAGTAAGTGGAAATAATGTTTCCAACTTGCAAAAGTCCTGAATTCTGAAATGGAATTCATGTACCAAAACCAAGTCTTCATTTACATAGATCCTCTTGTTGATGTATTTACTTCTGGTTTGAAATGGATATTCAAGAAGAAAATAGACATGGAAGGACAAGTGAGTACCTATAAAGAACAACCGGTTGCAAAAGGTTTTAAACAGCGTCAAGGAATTTACTAATATGAAACCTTTTCACCAGTTTTAGTGATGGAATCTATCAATAATATACTTTCCATGGCCACTTACCATGATTATGATATTTGGAAAGTGGATGTCAAAATAGCCTTCATTAATGGGATCCTTCAACAATATTTCTACACGACACAACTAGAAGGGTTTCTGATGCCAAAGGATGCTAATATGTATGAATGTTGCATAAATCTATTTATGGGTTAATGCAAGCATCCAGCTCATGGAACATTTGTTTTGATGAAGCTATAAAAGAATTTGGTTTTATTATGAATGAATGTGAACCTTGTGTCTATAAATAGTTTAGTGGGAGTCCAGTCATTTTTTTATTAATATGTGTGGATGACATATTACTTATTGGAAATGAGATACATGTCTCACATTCTGTAAAGGAATGGTTGAATCAATGCTTCTCCATAAAAGACTTGGGTGAGGCATCATATATTCTTGGGATTGAGATCTATCATGATAGATCAAAGTGATTGTTCGGCCTATGTTAAAGTACATAAATTGATATGATACTCAAGAGATTCAGTATTGAAAATTCCAAGAGATGATTATTGCGAGTGTCACATGGCCTTCATCATTCAATGGAAATGTGTCCTCAGACACATGAGGACAGAATGTTTATGGAAATGACTTCATACAATCTAGTGATTGGATCAGTCATGTATTCATACTATGTGCAAGGATGGATATCATCTACACATTGAGTTTGGTAGGCCGATATCAAGCTGACCAAGGTGACCACCATTGGATTCAAGTCTAGATTATCTTATAGTATCTAAGGCGTACTAAGGAGATGTTCCTAGTTTATGGAGGAGATGGGGAACTATTCATCATAGGATATGTCGATGCTAGTTTTCAGTTAGATCAATATGACAAGAATTCATAATTGATATATATCTTCACATTGAATGGGAGTATAGAGAGCTGGAAGAGCTCAAAAAAGAGTGTGGTCATAGATTCTATTGCATATTCCAACTATATTGAAACTTATAAGGTAGCTAGAGAAGTAGTTTTGATGCAAAACGACATCTATGAGCTAGATGTGATATATAGCATTAATGATCCCATCACATTGTACTATGATAATACTATAGCAGTGGCTCTCCCAGAAGTGTCAACCTCACATCTGTGGATGAAGAAAAAAAATAGTAGAATTATCTCATGATGGATTTTTATCATATAGGTGATTTAGTAGTGAGAAATATTTCCACTAAAGTCAATCTGGAGGACCCCTTGACTAAAGGCATAGCTTAGTAGAAACTTGATCATCATGTGAGGTCTAGTAGACTGAAAGCCATAGGAAGTTGGCTCTACTTCAAGTGGGAGTTTTTATGAGTTGGTGTCCTATAACCAACTAGTTTTACATTCATTACATGGATATATAATTTATTATTACATATTGATCATTGTTCTCCATTACTATGGCGTAATAATTTACGAGATTATTTTTTAAATTGATAAGTTCATAGTAGTTCCCCGCTATGATGACATCTTTGAAATTCTATAACAATATTTTTAAATATAGTTCTACAGTTGGATGACATACTATTATGGGACATAAAGCATGAAGATGTCAGGTATGAGTACTTGTAAGTATATGAGACTTCCTCTCATGAATTTTTCACTTGGTAATCTCCGAGATAAGAGATTATGAAAACATACCTGCTAGAATGAATTCTTCATGTTTTGGTGTCATAGTATATTTATATCCATGAGTGTGTATAATGAAATAGAAGTTAAAATAATCCTTAATATGTGTCACAAATTACAAATTTTGATTTACTAATGAAAAGTGTCACACAAACAGCTGGCGGGAAGTAGGGTATGTTGGGTGCGTCACAAGTGGCTTGCTATTAATGGATAATTCAAGGATGGATTTGTGCATTCTATTTAGGGAATTTGATATCTCACCCCTTGGATTTAAATAGAACTATCATGTGAAATTCCATGTCCATGGTGTAATAATGAGTTTATTTAAGGTATTCAAAGAACGATGTATCATGCATAAATTTTGATGACACAATCATGAAACCTACTTAAAGAGATATTGTCACAATGAAATTTTATTACACAGTGGGAATTCATTTGAGGATATTGTTTTTGCGGATTTACATTATTTTTCTTGGGTTCTTTGGCCCATTTCTAGATAGTACACATGTACATTAGGCAAGCCTTCCAAATTCCAATGATAAATAATCATAGAGGGTCACTCACTAAGTGTTTTTGGTGGTCTATATTAAATTCTATTTCAATTTAATTAATGAAATTAATATTATTCTCAAAACTATGTAATAATTTTTATTTATTTATTTTGGTGTTCAATAAATAGAAGTTGTGTTCCGGCGGACCAAGGTCAGTCTGGTAGTAAAAGAATTATTTTCAAGGTGGGAAATAATTATTTAACTAGTTAGAAAAAAATAAAATAACACTGCTATTATTTTATGACATAGAATTTTATTTACTATTCCATTTTTCACAAGTTGGAACATCCTAAATAGTAACACTATATTATTATTAAATTCATGGGTTCCCTCTATTTTCATGAATGTATTTAATTGTCACTATGCAATTAATTATTGTAACAGAAATTCTATGTATATAAATATACAAGTACGCCAATTGTGCTATACAGCACACCACACACCCGGTGAATTGATAATTGTTGAGTCAAAAAATTTCTCTCTCGAATCCTCTTCTATCCCCTCTCAATAATGATAGACGTTATTCAAAACCAAAGAATAAGTGATCAACAACAACCGGCACAAGGAACTCTCATCGCCTCACAAACACCTAGAGAACGAGATGTGTTGATCAGAGGCCATCAAATCACATGTGGATCACCACTAGAGGGATTCATGTTTGGATCCTTACAAGCACAACAAGATAATCCAAAAGGGTCATTCCGGATGATCAACATCATCAACAAAGAAAATACCGAAGATCCATGTATTGTTTTATTTCTGAAATTAATTAAATTAATTATAAACATGAGGTGAAAGATCCTATTTAAATGTTTCAAGCCTCATTATTCTTTATCTAAATATTTTATTATATTCCATGGAGACTGGAATTCAATGTCAAATTCATCCCAAAATAATCTTTGATCATTGTAAAAATGAATGTTGGGTCTCCTCCCAACCACGCTTCTGATGCGCCCAAAACCTTTCATATTTTCAATGATTAACATTGTCATCATGCATCATTTAGTGGATATTTTTTATATAGTTTTTGGTTGAATATTTTATTTTCACCAAGGTAAAATTAGTCCCAAATATTATTTATGTCCTTGGAATTTCTTTCTAGCCTTGGGAGCCATGGGATGTTGCTTAAGGACTAGTAGAAAAGCTTCTTCAACTAAAGCCAATGAGGAGTGGTAGGATGTTACATAGAAATTTATCAAAAGTTACAATTTTTTAATATATAATTTATATTTTTTATGAAATATGGTGGATATATAAATGAAGGTAAATGTCAATAATCAACTGGGTTCAAAGAGAATTTTAATTTTTATCTGTAATGATTCTTTATTAGTAATTGTTAAAATTACTTGAATTTTATTTTTTATTTTTTCCAAAAATTTAATTATATATGTATAACTAATAATGTATAAAAGGTTATTTGATGAGATAAAATTATAACCATATCATTTTAGGCCCTCTCGTGCACTTCATATCAAATTTATAGAGAAATTAAATCTCTAACAACAAAAATTAACCTAAAATTATCTTATAACTAAAACAATTATGTCCATATATAAAAATATCACAACCCAAATTTCCTATAACCATTATTAGTTGATACTTAATCCAATCATAGAATCTTTATTTAATCTCTAGTAGTTATTGATCAACTGAAAATACACTCATTTAAAAAAATTAATATAATGATTTTCCATATTTTTATATGATATAAAATTATACATATTCTAAATATGATAATTATATTCAATTGAAACAATTAGAAACGTGATTCATCAACATATTATGGGAAAATATAAATTTTAACCATAAATATAGATAATATAAATCATAAATAATATTAACACTCTATTAAGATACAATTTATTCGAAATACTATTATAATCTTTAACATAATCAATATAACATCATAACTAAAAATTATATGTACACTAAAATATTAATACATTTATTCTATAGGGGTATGTGAAGAAATAATATTATACAAAACATTATGATAAAATACATACTCATTAATTCACATAATTTTTTTTTATTAAATTGATGATTACATAATAATGATTAATTTTTATTATAATTGTAATGCATGATTAAAAATATAATTAAAATATACAATATTATTTAGTAACAAATAAAAATGACAATTTTTTTTAATAAATATAATTTAATATAAAAAAATGTACACTTCACTTAAAAAACCATATTTGACTATAAAATCATTATTAGAATCATGTGTTTTTTATACTAATATAAAATCCTATACCCAAATAATATATCTTCCGATTAATATTGAGAAAATATACAAGGACATGATTATTAAATATAGAACTAAAAATTGAACATTATAAAAACCCAATAATTGTATAATCATAATGAATAATTAGTCATGTTGTCATTATCAATGTGTAGCTATATTAATAGTTGACATTTATAGCCCACTGTACATTCTAGTGTCCTAGTAAGTCTAAATTTATTTGGTTTAAATTATTCACATATATTGATTCAATATCCAAAAAATATTTCACAAAAATGATTATCCCTTTTGGTGAATTGTTAATCCATCTAAAGTGAATTCTAAATGGGTAGATGAGTTGTTATTTATACTAACATGATCTTACCGAATTGATATTACATTGAGGATTGGTGTACAATCAAAATTCAACATTATCTAATGAGGGGTTGTATAATAAACTTCAATATTTAAGGAATTGTTTGCCTTGTTTCATATGAAAATTTATTCTGGATTTTGGGATATTTTCATGATGAATTTATTGAAAACACTATCTTATATGAAATTGAATATATAATGAGTTTATTGGAGTTTATAATTATATAAGAATTATTTTAATTTATATATCATAAAATCAAATCCTAATAAGTAACTTTTACACTATAAAATTTATTATTTAAGATTATATAGAATGAAATTTATCATACAGGTGAAGGTATAATTCATGACCCAACCATATATATGTAAAGGATTATCTGGAATAAGTAGAATGACTTAATAAACTATTTGTTTGTCAAAAATATTTCTGATATATGAAAATAATAATCATATATATTATTCTCATCATATATGGTTTTTGTAATATGATAAAGGATTTAATGTCAAATTATTCGAATCACACTAGAGTTTGATTGTCTTATTTTTGATATCTTGTCTTTGAAATAATGAGTGTTTGGATAAATATTAGAGACAAACTATGGAGATATTTTTCTTTCTATAGTACTAAAATGACGTGGTATCACACACAATAAAATTGAATCACACTAAATGGTCTGGTGTTATGATGATGTCCATAACCTAATGAGTATAGAACCTCAACTATGTGTTTTGACATATATTTATATTTGTGAAGTGGTAATATAAATATTGAACATAAATCCCCATAATATATCCTTCATAAAGAGAAGGCGGTAAAAAAATTCGAGTTCTCTAGGATAATTCCTTCTATATCATTCAGATCTGGAGCGGATTTTGTATCGAGAGGAACTACACTGTACTACAATACTTATATTTTAAAAAATAAAAGACGTATCTACATTAAATTGAATAAAAAGTAGATAAGGAATAATATATTTTTCACCAACTATATGGTGTATTCAATGATATATATTATTGTATATTGAGGAGAACACAAAGTGTACACATAACCTAAACATTTCTAATAAATCAAGGGTAAATTAATTGACGATCAATTGACTAATTGAGTTAATTTATTAATATATTACACAATTATTAGAAAAATATTTCCATATTTATGTTAATATAATGATCATAATGGGTTATAAAATATCAACCCTTATACACTTTGTATTAACACATTAATGATAACATTGAGTGAATATTGTAAAAATAGTTGACTTATCTAGTGTTCCTTCTAAATCTAACTACAACAATAAATTTTTTACTATATTAATCAAAAGATAACTATGTAAAAAAGAAATATAATGATATTACTTTATTTTGTTTTGGATTTCACTGATTTATACCCCCACAAGTTTGTTGAAGTATACTCTCTCCCTCGTTGTTATTAAAGTACCAGATAAAGATATAATGATTTTGTCAAAAATGTAGATAATACCTTTTAGATGGTAGAAGAAAATTATTTCATGGAGTTCATTCAAAATAAATTTACATTATAATATCTTTTAATGAGTCTCATAAAATTCATGAGTAGATATTCTGTTTACAATCCGTGGAATTTTATTCTTTATTTTACTTTTTAATTTTTTTTTCAATATAAGTTTTGGATACCATTATACCCCGACATCAATGTTGATAAAAAAATTTCCTGAATGGAATTTCCAATCCCCCTAGGTTAGCTAGTAGTACCTAGTATCATGAAGTTTAAATGTGTGGAAAATGATTCCACCAGATCAGTATAAGAAAGTAGATACATATCAATAAGGAAAAAACATCAAATGGAGATATTACCAAAAATAAAACAGGTATATCAAAACAAAAATAGTACATAAGGAAAGAACTAGAAAATATAAAACATTACCGAGAATCCAAAATGACACGTTCCTCTAAGATTGATGGGATTATGAACATTCACCTACTCTAAGTGGTTTTTTACCTATACTCAAACATTGAAGCCAGAAATCTACAAACATAGAAAAAAATGTAGTTTGTGAGATAAATATATTAGTAGCATCTCACCATGTGTTCTATAATAAGATTCCATATTTATAATAAACTATATAATTATTTTAATTTAAATCAAATTAGACATAGTAGTATAATTTAATATTTAAAACAGAACATGCTTTTCATTTCAGATTGATAGAAATCATTTAAAATATGGACCAAATAAAAATTTGATCATAAATAATATATTCAAATCTCTAGGTAAGTGTAAATATGTTTCAATATCATTAAAATAAATATATAAATATATATACAAGAATAATAAGATAAATGGTCATATTCAATTGAATTTTATAGTTTATAATTATATTATCCACACAGCATTGATATTAGAGATCATGGGAAGTATATATACACACATCCATTTTTGTGATGCTGAATATGACACCATAAAATTCATTTTTAACCAAAAAAAATCATATATATTTTTTTATCATTTTTATTTAATCCATTTTTTCTCAAAATAAGTCATCAAATTATTTCAAAATTCCATCAATTTCAAAACCTTTCCCAATATAAAATTCTTTGGAATTGTGTTTTTTAATCAATACCAATACCAATTATCATCAAAATGTTTTTCTGAAAATTCAATTGGAAGAAATTTCCAAACAATAACATATTCAAGGTTAAATAATTTATAAAGTATTAAATATAACCACATAGCATAATCATGGAAAAACAATCTCGCTACAAGAATATTAAATATTCTTGGAGGCATCGGAGATATAGAAACTCAACATCTAATCACGAAAAAACAATTTATAGTTAATATCCAAAAATACCAATTTTCTATATCAACCCCAATATGAAAAATTAGTGGGATAGAAGAAATAGGATAAATACTTACCCTGAGACGTGGACCACAACCACAATAATGATCAATCTCTAAATGAAATGATATGTATGGTTTGAGGTCTCCAAAATAACCATGAAATTCCTATAGGTATCTTAAATAAGGGAAAACTTCAATTGAAATATAATTCATCTATATAGAACAATTGAAATCGCATTCCCTTATAATTACATGGAATATAACCACAATTAACATCTTGTAAATTCATAGATGCCTTATACACTAAAAATGAATCTTATTTTATTCAAATTGTATAATATTATAATAATGAGTAATATAAAAACCTAGTTTACCATTTGAAGTTGTGTAGAACATTAAAGGAATCTTCCAGGATATGATTAATCATCGTGTATCCCCATTACAATGTGTTTAAACCCCCATTAGATTGTAAGAACAACACATTAATGGGGAAAATTTCATTAAATTGTTGACTTTAAAATTACATGCATCCTCCCAATTTCATCTTCACCCTATTAAAAAAATTAAAAATAAAAACAAGATATATTTTTATGAAAAACTAGTCATAAAAGTAATTGGATGTTTCAGCATACCCACCAAAAAAAATTTATGTCATCTTAAAGACAATGAATAAATTTACATATAAAAATATGAGTCCATTAATCTTTAATTGTTTCCATACACTCACTTGTGTCCTAAAAAATAAAATATTTATTCTATAGAATAAAAAAAACACTATCATCATCCCCCAATGTATATTGGTCACAAAATAAACTATCCTGAATATATATAATGTTCCGGAAAATAAGGCTCAACATCATGATCACTACAACTCAAAAAATGAGATGTATCATAAAGATACTTTCCTAGTTACAATACAAGGAACATGTTTTGTCTTGATGTAAACATTGGAGGTAGTTTTAAATGGTATTATGCATTACCACTTTCTAATAAACCACTAATGGTACCCTAAAAACATTGCCTAGATTCCCATTCCCACTAAGCTACCAAATGGCCCAAAAATGTTGAAACATTAAAACAAAATTATCACCAATTGAAAATTACAATTGTCTATGATAAAAATCAGAATAAAATTTGAACCAGTTTATTGAAATAAAAAACTCTAATGATTCAACTGAAACGTAGCTTTGTACTCTTTATCCATGCTTGGTAAAACCAATGGAATTTCACTAATATATGAACAACATAATATATATTTCCCTGGATGATGAGACAATACCCAATAGAATCTATTTTGATCATGGAATGTTAACTATTGTTATAAGAAAACTCAACCAGTCCCAAATAGTAATACCATGATCCACCAAAATCAATGATACATGAATGATGAATATTCTCATGAATTTGTATAGCTGTCTAGGTATGGAAATCCATAAAAATATGTAACAGAATTCGCAAATGAATTGAGATCCCATTTCATCCTCAAGGACTCAACAAGAAATTATATAAAAAACAAGGATACCTATCAGATAACATAGAAGATGGAAATTAATTATAATGAACAATTTTTCTCACTTACTGTTATACAGTCTCTTTTATTTTTTTTGCATATCAGATGGGTATAATATGAGCCTATTTTGTTATTCTATTGATCACAAAACATTTATCACTATAATTTATCCATTTATATTAAAACCCCATTACAATTTCAATAAAAATATCATCTAAATTCCATGTCGGCACTGAATGTGGCTAAAAAACACAATGGTTTTCGATGTCCGACATTGTTATATTGGAATTTATAATAACAAGACAAAAATTGAATGATTCCCTATCTCATACATGGGAAACAGAATTGTCACCTCATGTCATAAACCATATTTCTTGTTTCCAATGTGCAGTTTCGAATTAGAATAATGAAAATTCTACCTCACCAATTTCAGTACAATAATTTGTTCAACATAAAATTTTTAGAAAAATATGATACCCTTATTTCATAATGAACTTGTAGAATATGTCTCTAAATAATTAATAGAGTTAAAAATGCGATTGAATTCATTATCATTATATTGTTCCAAAAACATTTTCTCAATAATAGAAGAGTTCAACTGATCACTGGAAAAGACAATCACATATCATATTTCCCAAACTCTAGTATGAAATAGTGAAACAAAAGTGATCATGTTCCACTCATTGTAATATTTTTTTATGGTTGATGATTTATGTTTTCTATTCATTTAATTTCCCATGAAATTATCTTTACCCGAGTTAGAGGAAATATATAAATCAAATGATTGATGGTACTCCAAAAAACAACTCTAGTTGAGATTGAAAACATTTTGGGAGTAGATATTATTCAAGATCTTGTGGTTTGAATACATATTAAAAAATTCTCCAAAATGGAAATATTTAAAAATTTTAATAAAATGAATCAAAATGTCTACTTCAAGGTTATGGGTCATAATATTCCCATCGTGTGGCCTCTGATTCAATGATCCATATACAAAACCATGATTATATTGCATTAGAAAACAACTGAAACCCAAACAGGAAGCATCATAGAAGAACACATAGCCCATCATAATATATAGAAGAATAAACTTTGGTAGAAATATAAAAATACATATCATATTATCCAATTAACTCCAAAATTTTTCATCCCATGCAATCATTACCCCTTCTAAGTGAGAGAAGTCAGCGGAGAAGCTGACCTAGGGAAATCCTTTAAGAATCTATTATTATATCAAGCTAAACTAAATAATATATAAATATATATATCATTACACAATTTATCTCATGTGATAAAACCATTCAACATCTTAGGTCAACTAAAATACAGTGTAATGAAACCATGTGTCCCCATAAAATCACTTTATAAATCCATAAATTACATTGTGATATCTCAGAATAAAGTCAGTGATTTCTAAAAATTATATAACATATTTTAAATTACACCTATTATCTTCTTAAAAAAATATTAATATTGGATTTGATCCACAAGGACCACCAATAACACATTATGATACTCATGGTAAATAATATTCCATAATTACATAAAGACGGTAGAAAAATTTGTTAGACCAAATATAATGAGAAGATATTCATAATAGCCATAACTTCTCGAGAAGGATATCATAATAATTTCATATTATTTTATTCTTAACTAGAGATAGAAGTATTGAAGCAAAATATTTTAAATCTAATTATCCTCAGTCAACTTATCAAATAGATCATCAATCCCTAGAAACTAATACTTTTTAATTGATGTTAATCAATTAATTTTTTGGTAATAATTGCATAGGTCAAGTGTTCATTCAGCTTCTTAGAAAAGAGAACAGGTTATCCCCATGGCAAAAAAACCCAAGCATATAAACACATTCACTATAAACCCATAAAATTCTTTTTCCATCTCTTTAATATCAGTTGTTAAAGTGAAGTAAAGAGTAAAAAAAAAATTTTACTACCAATAGTAAATCCATTCAAATGTTTACATCACTTATTAGTGGAAATAAAGACAATTGAGATGAAAACCCATTGGGATTGTGTATGAAAACCAGAGGCATATCATCACTCAAATATTTTCAATTAATATTAATTTTACTGACTCATATTTCATTCCCAATATATGATAATAAATTATAGCTTTGTTAGACCTTTATTCCCATAGTAACTAGATGATACATCACACTCCTAGTACGTAGTAAATTAGATCTACTTTTGATAAAAATATATTTTGAATTTCTTATAAATGACCCAATCCATCCCAAAAATGATATTAATTGAATTCATGTTATGATCCTAAAAATCCATAGTAACAACTATATCTTATTACAACAAATAATAAACAAGAAAACAATGACCTTAATCTCTCTTCATTCTGATTGGTGTAGTAATATACATAATATAAGGTTAAATATCCATAGTATAATTCGTAATATAAAGATTAGACGTCTAAATTAATGAGAGGGATTAACTCATATCAAATAATGTCGTCTCTAATGATGAAACAATAGTGATTCTACTGCCCATATATGGCATCCTTCCTTTTTATTACATGACTTTTCATTACATTTTACAAATAGATGATCATTAAAGTCTAGTGTCTTGGAAGTCAGGAATATAATACATGAAAAACTCCATAAAACATTCTTCTAATCCACTCTTACGACTTCATCATAAGTTCATCCTAAGTACAACTAATGAATATCATAACATGGAGACATACATTTAATGGAATGGTTGAGTACAAGGCCCAGAAAGTGTAAACAAACGAATCAGTTTACTTGTGTTAACAATAAGTACTTGAATAAAAACATAATGTCATGAGAAATGGAAGTATAGGAATATCATAATTAAATCAACATGGAGTATAATGTGAATATGTGCCTATAACATTTTATTTGGATATTCATGAATATTTCACCAAGTTCTATCGCTATGGTGTCAAAAAATTACCATGGTTATTCACCAAGGCATTGTGAAACTTGTCATATCTGCAGATTTATTCTTTACCCGATGCATTGGAACAATATCAGGGCGCACCCTTAATATGGATTTACTTTCATGTGACCTACATAGATCATAATTAAAAATTTCAAAAATAACCCATAAAAAATAAAAGATATGGGTTTATTTTTAAGATCGTGACATTTTAAAAGTTCATAAAAAATGTCATTATACCATTTATAACCCATTGAAAGGTAGTGAGGGTAATATTTATGTCAATTACAGAATCAAATACATCATCTATAAATATTTATAAAAAACTAATGAAACGAAATAGGCCTGGTTATTCACATAAAAACACGAGAATTTCTGAAGACAAAGAGAAAGAAATATTGAGGCGAAATTTCTGCAGCATAACAACTATATAACATGGTTTTAAAAAACATTGAAAAGAGAGGGTACAAGATTAACCTAGTAATAAATAACACATAATAATGTATAAATACATAATAAAATTTATATAAGAACATTATTCATAAAATTGAATGTCATACCACAAGAAAAGTAAACATGAAAGAAAAGAGAAGACATGATTCCTTTTATGAAAAATTTGGCAACGTAACTACGTCACATTAAAATTTAAAATACATATTCATGAGAGAGGAAAGGGTCACTATACAAATTAAACATTAAATGGAAATTAATTATATCATATACTAACACACCCTCAATAAATAGATATGGAAACTAGAAGACACATCATA
Organism: Viscum album; assembly: GCA_963277665.1. Lineage (NCBI taxonomy): Eukaryota > Viridiplantae > Streptophyta > Magnoliopsida > Santalales > Viscaceae > Viscum > Viscum album. Next base: position 806,333,654 of record OY728148.1, read on the forward strand.
AAGGAAGTCATGGATTATAGAGGAGCATGAACGATTCCTTTACCTCAAAGAGTAACTTCGAATGATTGAAGGTCAGGACCTTGGGAGGCTTCCGGGAACCTTGGGAGGACTCATTGGGTGTTAAGGGGACCATAAAATCGTTGAATATGATTTTGGAATGAAATAAATGAGGGAAATTAATTTGTATTTATAGGAAACGGGAGTGAATAAATTATTACTTCCCAAGCGACACCTAATCGGTGGTATTTAAAAAACCTGGGCTTGACCTTGGTATTTACCTATGGTATTTTCCACATGGGACACCTCATATAATAACTCACTATTCATAATTCTACCATAAATATTACATCATTATTACATAATTAATGATGTCATTAAATACCCGAAACTCAAAACTACATTTTTACTATTCACTGAAAGTCAACTATTTTTGAAAAAACCCAAAAATTCACCCTATCCTAATACTGATGCTCTAAAATCAAAAATGAAGTCCATTTTATGAATATAATTTTCTAAATATTTTAAATTTAATTTTTATATAATATCATTATTTATTCACAAAATACAACTTCAAAACCATAAGTCATTTTGTAAAACAAAAAAAATAATTAATATCCCATAAAACTATCATATAAACATAAAAAAATGTACCAATTTGTGATTAAATTTTATGAAAATAAATTACAATTTATAATTATTAAATTAATTATGAAATTTTAAATAAAATATTTATGACAAACAAAAATACCAAAACATAAAATATCCTTTTTTCACTTTTAAGATGTCTAAAGTGTATTTATATATTCATGGGTGAAGTCTCTTTTTTTGTCAATTTACAATTCATTACTATTCATATAGTTATGTTGTTATTCATACTTTTCTATTCACTAAAAATCATGTAGATATTATTAGAATTTAAATTTTCACTGATCACAACTATAAAAGTACATTTTTTGAAAATAATTTCACATTATTAATTATTTAATGAATTCAAAAACATTTTAAAATACCCTTTTTACCTAAAATCATCAATAATACACATCATATATTTACAATGATATATTAAATTCACAAAATTTTCCATAAGAATAAATAAAAATATTATTTATATAAAAGGATTACACAAAGCAGCTAAGGTCTCGTTTTATATCCCCTTAAAACACCGCATATGACCTAAGTGTTAGGTGTGCTATGGTTAAAGAATATTGGGGTGGCTCGGACAACATTTCCCAAGTGGTGATATCTATCAGCTTGAAGTTCTTTATTACACGATTCCTTTCAAGGTTTATACGGTGAAGTTTGTCTTGGGCTTGGTCCAGAGCAATGCCCAGTGATGCTACCTCCTTCCCAATCTCCGACATATGGGCTTTATATAGCCCGATTCTACTAGATGAGGCCATTCAATCTTCATTCTATATTAACTAACCAAGATAACCATATCTATAAAAACACAGCGTTAATAATATAGTTTCTAATGGTCATATTGACCAATGGTCATATAACAGTCGAATCCCAATGGTCAAATTTTAATTATACCCAAAAAATTAGGAATCAAATATAATTAAAATGTGCAGGTCATTATATTCATCCCCATTTAGGGAATTTCGTCCCCAAAATTTTATCTCATACCCTCTGATGGGAAAAGTTTTGGGTACTTTTGTCTCACGGACTCCTCTAGTTCCCACGTGGCTTCATTAAATTTTTTATTCCTCCACAACACATTAACAATGTGTGTAGTGTTGGTGAGTAATACATTTTCTCTACGATCCATGATCTCAACCAGATACTCCTCATATGAGAGGTCATGTTCCAGTTGTACCAGCGCTGGATTTAGTACATGTGAAGGGTCGGGTATGTTATTTTTCAAGAGGGATACGTGGAAGACATTAGGGACATGTGCTAGATTTGGAGGAAGTGCATGAGAATAGGCCACTTCTCCCACACGATTAAGGATTTCATAGGGGCCAATGTACCTAGTACTGAGCTTCCCTTTCTTCCCAAACCTCATGACTCTCTTCCAATGTGAAATCCGAAAAATGACATTGTCACCATCATCAAACTCCAAGTCCCTTACGCGGTTGATGGCATAGCTCTTTTTCCGACTCTGAGAAGCCTTAATTTGTTTTTGGATGGCATGGAACTTTTGAGTCATCTCTTGCACAAGATCAGGCCCAATATTCTTTCTCTCACCAGCTTCATCCCAACAAGTAGGAGTTCTACTTTTCATCCCATATAATGATTTTTAGGGTTCCATTTGAATGCTCGAGTGGAATTTGTTGTTGTAAGAGAACTCATATAAAGGGAGATGTTGATACCATCAACCATTATAATCCTTTTAGCATGTTATCACCGTGTCCTCAAGTGTTTGAATTGTCCATTATGATTAGACATCCGTTTGGGGGTGATAGGCCATACTAAAATTCAGTTCAGTTCTCATATCTTGTTGAAGACTTCTCCAGAATTTTGATGTGAACCTTGGACCGTGGTCTGATTCGATAGAAAGAAGAACTCCATGCATCCTTACCACTTTCTTCACATAAATGATTGCAAGTTGATCAATAGAGAAATCATCCAGAATTAAGATAAAATGGGAAGTCATGGTGAGACATTCCATAATAACCCATATCGAATTATTTCTTTTGGAAGTTCTTGGGAGACCAGTGATGAAGTCCATAGTGATATTGTCCCACATACATGGTGGTATGGGTATTGTTTGCCATACCCCTTTAGGAAGTCGTCTATATTCCTTCACATAATGACATACCAGGCACCTTGAAGTGTAGTCAGCAATCTCCATTTTCATATTATCCAACCAATAATGATCACGAAGGTCCCTATATATTTTTGTGCTTCCAGGATATATAGAGAATGTAGAGATATGAGCTTCATCTATCTACTGCTTCTTTATTTATAGAATATATGATACACATAGTCTTGTACGAAATTTCATTACACCTTATTGATTAGTATTGAACTCAAGAAACATCCCATTCTTCATAGACTCAAACTTATTATGTAACAAAGGATCTTCTATCTGGGCTTTCATGATTTATCTAGAAGTGACGGTTTAGAAATCATTTGGGTTAGGGTTGACGATGTCCCTTCCCTTATAATTACCATGTCTAGCTTTACTAGGTCATTGATCAAAGGATCTTTTTGAATCCTTGTCATGGAATGAACAACTGGGTATTTCCTTCTTAATGCATCTGCAACATTGTTTTCTCTTCTTTGATGATAATGAATTGAATAATCATAGTCTTTAAAAAGCTCCAACCATATTCTTTGTCACATGTTCAATTCCTTTTGTGTGAAAATATACTTCAAACATTGATGGTATGTGTATATATCACCTTTCTCCCCATAAAGATAGTGCCTCCATAACCTTAGAGGAAAAAACGACCACAACCCGCTCCAGATCATGTGTAGGATAACTTTTCTCACGAGTCATCAACTCTTGAGTTGCATAAGAAATGACCTTGTTATTTTTAATGATGGTGCACCCAAGACCTTTCAGATATGCATCACAAATACTTCTCCACTTGAAGACATAGTTAACAAAGGTGCAGTAACCAATCCCTTCTTCAGTTCTGGGAAACTATCCAAACACTCCTTTGTCCAGATGAACTTGACCCCTTTTCGAATCAACATTGTTAATGGATTACAATTCCATGAAAAGTTTTTCCCAACCCTCCTATAATATCCCACTAATCCAAATAAACTACGAATCTCAGTTATTGTATTATAGAGAGGCCACTCCTCTACAACATTTGTTTTTGTAGGGTCAACTATGAATCCTTCATTGGTAACAACATGCCCCATGAAAGCAACTTATTGTTACCAGAATTCACATTTACTGAACTTTCCAAATAGTCTCCCCATCTATATAGAATTCATAATAACCCTTATATGATCCTCATGCTCCTCATTACTTTTGGAATATATCACGAGATCATCAATAAAAACTACCACAATGTTATCAAGGTAGTCTTTAAAGACTCTATTCATTAAATCGATAAAAATAGAAGGTGCATTAGTCTGTCCAAAAGGCATAACAAAAAACGCATAATGCACATATCTTGATCGGAAGGCTGTTTTTTGGAATATATTCTTTCTTCACCCTCAAATAATGATAACCAGATCAAAGATCAATCCTAGAGAAGAATTGATCCCCACGAAGTAGGTCAAATAAGTAATCAATTATTGGAAAAGGGTATTTTTTATTTACTGCATTTCCGTTCAGTTCTCTATAATCAATGAATAGTCGCATCGATTCATCCATCTTCTTCACAAAGAGATCATGTGCTCCCCAAAGAGACACACTCGGTCAGATAAACCCCTTCTCCAAAAGATCTTGGAGTTGTTTATTTAATTCCTCCAGCTCCACATTTTCAACACTGTATGGGGTATTTGATATTAGATGATATCTAGGTACGAGTTCAATGGAGAACTCTACCTATCTATCTAGGGGAGGTCCAGGAAACTCCTCAGGAAATACGTCAATGTATTCCTAGATGATGGGTACTTTTCCTATCCTCAAACTCCAATTTTTTTCTTCTTCATCGATCAACTCCATAGACAAGGATATAGAAGGTTCATCTAGAACAAGATCCGGTTGAGATATCTCTCCTTGGAAGATAACTGTATGTTTTCCATTCAAGGATACTGATATTTCCTTAATTTTTCATTTGATCTTAGCATTATACTTTGAGATCTAGTCTATCCCTTGTATAATATCGAATTCTAGAATGGGAATTAGAACTATATTTGTGATACAATTTTTCTCAACAAAGTAAATACTAGAGTACCAAAAACTGATGATGATAGGATAATCCCACCAAGTGTCTTGACTGATAACTCTACTTTTAGCAATTCTGGGGTTGATTCTAAATTTTTCGAAAAATTGGGGGAAATAAAGGAATATGTAGAACCAGAATCAAACAAAGTACTTGCTAGCTTTGAGAGAACATTAAGAGTACCTGCTACCACATCATTTGAAGCTTCAACTTCAGCTGTCGTGATAGAAAAATCACGACCATGCTCCCTTGGAATATGATGAGGCTGATGGTGGTTCCCCTCCACTGGCCTGGGATTTGGACAGTGATTGGAAAAGTGACCAAGTTGTCCACACATAATGCACCGGACATCAGGTAGGGCATGTACCATATTCCCCTTGTTGATAGTGTTTGGAATCTGAGGTTTCACCTCACTATGACAATTCCTTTCAATATGGCCATCTCTTCGACACATGTAGCATTTCCTGCCCCCTAGCAGGCAGTTCCCCGAATGCTTCTTCCCACATTTATTACAAGTGGGATGTTGCAGTTGCTTCCCTCCTCTTCCTTGATCAAAGCCCCTCCATAAGATTGGATCCATTGATCACTTTTTTCATTGGATTTATGATACCACTACATCTCACCAAACTATAGTTTGTTTTTCATCGAACTCCACACGATCTCCTCATAGCTTTCATAGTCACAGTTTGCTAGATTCTTCCGCATGTGTGGCCTCAGTCCACCGAAGAATCTATCAACCTTACCATTTGGATCCATTAAAAAGATAGTGGTGTATTTTGAAAGTCAGGTGAGGTTCATCTCATAGCTTTTGACAGATTCGTTCTCCTTCTGCTTTAGTTCGAGAAACTCCTTCTCCGTTCTTGTTCTAATGGAATTAGGCAAATACTTACTCAATAAAATCCCTCTGAACTCTTCCCACTCCATAGATTCACCTCCACTATTTGCCTCATGTTTTTAATCTTCTCCCACAACTGATCAACTTCTCCTTCTAAGTGGTAGAAAGCTAGGGTGACCTTCTCTTGCTCTGAACAGTGGAGAACAGAAAAGGACTTCTCGATGGAGCTGATCCATTTCTCATCAATCAATGGGTCAGTTGATCCACTGAAGGTTGGTGGTTGTTGATGACTAAATGACTCAATAGAATGTTTTTCCCTTTCACGGTGAGATCGGTCTCTCATCATGATTCAATTTATTTCCCATAACTTGAGTCAGTTGGTTCATCATTCGCATGAATTTTTTCATTCCGTCTTCCATTGAAGGGCCTTCAGCGCATGGTCCATTGAAGTCACCATATTCATGATTTATTCTATTTCATTCTATTTTATAAAAGTGTAAAAACTTATTGAGAAACTAATTTCATTTAAAAATCTTTTATCTATAAATTATTTATGTCTTAAAATATTTTTAAACATTTACATTTCTCTATAAACCCTTCATAATGATTCATAAAAACCTTATGATTAACCAAAAAAACGCCCAAGATTTTTGTAACCAAGAGTGCAGCAATGCCCATTGTCGTCCACCAGTTCCCGTTCGAGTCTATCTCTAGGCAGCGTTTTCATGTTTTACCCCTATATACATCCATGCCAGAGCTACCTCTACCTGCTCGTATCCAGACAGGGATGTATTTGTTTGATTAACTACATACTCAATATTCACCAAAATACCAGGAATTTCTCCTATATTTAAACATTTTTATACGGTTTTTCATAAATATTTCATATCCTAATTTCCATAAATAACTAATATATCATATGATACCAACTATGGCATCCCGACTTTTTATTACATAAGTTTTCATTACATTTCACAAACAATGATTCTTTAAAGTCTAGTGTCTTTTAAATGAGGAACATAATACATGAAAAACACCATAAAACATTCTTCTAATCCACTTGTACAACTTCATCATAAGTTAATCATATGTAAAATTACTGAATCTCATAATCTGGAGACATAAATTTAATGGAAAGAGTGAGCAGAAGGCCCAATAAGGGTAAACAAGGGAATCAGTTTACTTGTGATAACAATAAGATCATGAATAAAAACTTAATGTCATGAGAAATGGAAATATAGAAATATCGTAATGAAAATAACATGGAACATAAATTCAATATGTGGCTATAATATTTCATTTAGAAATTGATGAAAATATCACCAAGGTCAATCCCCAAGGTGTAAAAATATTACCCAGGATATTCACCAAGGTATCATGTAACTTGACATCTCTAGAGATTAATTCTTTACCCAATGCATTGGAGTGCTATCAGGGTGAATCCTTAATATGTCTTTACATTCATTTGATACACATATATAATAATCATAAATTTCTTAAATAACCAATGGAGAATAAAATAAATGTGTTTCATTTCAAGATCGTGATGTTTTAAAAGTTCTTAAAAAAGACCATTATGCCATTTATAATCCATGGAAAGGGACTGAGGGTTATATGTATGTAAATTCTAGAACAAAATACAAATCTTTATATATTTATGAACACTAAATGAAATGAAATAGGTCTGGTTATTCACATAAATAAAACAAGAGAATTTATGAAGAGAAAAAGATAGAAATTATGCGGCGAAATTTCTGCAGTATAAGGACTATATAACATGGGTTTAGAAAACATTGAAAAGTAAGGGTACATGAGTCACCAAATCATAAATAAATTATAATACAATATAAATACAGAATAACATGGAGATAAGAACATGGTATAGAAATTTTAATGACATACCACCTGAAAAGAAAAAATGAAAGAAAATAGAAGGCATGATTCCTTTTACAAAAAATTCGGCAGCATAACGGTGTCACAAAAAAATTATAAAAACATTTTGATGAGAGTGGAAAGGGTATCTCAACAATTAGACATGAAATGGATATTAATTAGAACATATATGAACATACCCTCATCAAAAAGAGATGGAAACTAGAAGACAAAACCTAAAGGAAGTCATGGATTAAAGAGGAGGGTGAAAGATTCCCTTAACTTGAAGAGTAACTTCAAAATCATGAAGGTCAGGACCTTGGGAGGCTTGAGGGCACCTTGGGAGGACTCCTTGGGTGGTAAAGAGACAAGATCATCGTTGAGGATTTTAAAACCCCGAGATTTTATGAGATATGTTATTTTTAATTTATTTTATGTCTTCTACTGTACACTATACCAAGATTAGCTTGTACTTTCCCAACACCGTATTAGCTTGTAGTATACGCAACACTATTCTTGGCTCGTGTTACACACAATTTCAAGATCGTTTGTGGAAATTATTCTATGCAACATTAAATATAGATTTAGTTTAATGAATAAATGAAATAAGTTTTGATTATGTTATACGCAACACCAAAGGTAGTATGCACTACACACATCCCTAACATGGCTTGCATTACACGCAATTGCGAACTTCCTCAATAGCGTGTGTAGTACGCAATTCCAGGATTCAATAAAAAACGTTATGTTATTAAAATATAATATAAACTAGCCGTTATAAATAGTAATATCCACTTTTTGAAATTTAAAATATTTTATCATTAAAAATGGACTTCATTTTTGGATTCAGAATATTGAAATTAGCCTAGGTTGAATTTTTGGTATTTTTTTGAAAACATTCAATTTTTGATGAATAGTGAAAGCACTCAGTTATTGATTAAAACTGAATTTTTATTTAAATAATAATATATTTTATTTCAATTTATTTTAGTTAAAAATAGATACATAATATCTGTATATGTTCAGTGTAATTCAATTGGGTCATTATATAATAATTTTAAATTTATAAATATTTTATTAAACTTTTTACCGTCTTTTACCCACCTCCTAGGAGAATTTTCAAATTTACATATAACATAATTTTAATGCTTCTGTGAGTGGAATTTCATAAATTAGAGAGACATGGTTGATATCACAATGTAAAATGTGGTTCAATAAGATAAAAATAATTTTTGGTGAACAATAACTTTTCACTTTTATTTACCACGGTTAAATGTAAATAGGGTAATTAAGGGTAAAAATGATATTATTATTACCCTAACACATGTACTAATTCTACTGTATAATTTTAATTTGATCAAAAAACCCTTAGTAATAAAATATGACCCGTTAGTTCCACTTGGATTAGATTAAGACATTTATTATTATTTAAATCAAAAAAGAGTTAAAAAAGCTAAAATCAAAGTTTAATAAGTAAAACATTTTTAATATAGGGTTATACATAAGATAAATAAGACTATAAATATTCATTAGAAATATAAAAATAATTCCTATATAACATTATTTTATTTATAATTTTTAGACATTATATAATTTAATTTATATATGACACAATGATGATGCAGTAATCACCTTTTAATGAAATATTAACATAATTGATATTATAAATACCCAATTAAATTTCATTTGGGAATTTTTATGAATTAAAAAAATTATAGGTTTATATAACATACATTTCTTGGTTATATTAATTTTTTTATAATTAATAATGCTTTCATGAATTAATAAAAAACAAAATAACAAATAGTGTCAAAATTGACTTACCAAAGTTTTTAAAACAAATAATATATTATTACTTGATATAATGGTCCTAAAAATAATAGGTTCTTCCAAAAGACTTATATAATGATATATATAAAATTAATGAACCAATTGGGGTTCTATTGGAATTTTATAGTACGTTTATTGACCATATAGTTTATGAATACATGAAGACATGGTAAAAGTTAAATTATTTAATATAGAGTTAAATCTAAAAGATAAGGTTAAAATGGTATCCTAAACATGTATAAAACCTTTTTCTGAGATTATTACGAGCCATCCCCACCATAGTCTCTAAATAAGTCACTTTGGAGCCATTATAACCCGAATATGAATTTATTATAAAATAATATTTTAGGTTTTTCCTAAGGTGCCCCTCACGCCCTCTTATAAATGTGCACTCCTCCTTTTATCTAATTCACACCTTCAAAGCCATTTGGATAGGAAAAACCTGGACCAAATAAACATTAAACTATACTCTATTCATCTTATAAGCCTTCCATTAGTCATAAAGCAAGCCTAAGGATCCCTTTTTATCAGATCAGAAGGAAGAACCCAAAGAAGAGGTAATATCTCACCACATATTTCAAGTTCCTTTCCTTTTCCACTTCTTCATTATTTGTTGTATCCAATCTAAAATAATAAATCAAGTATCATATATATAATTTTATGTTATTATAAAAAATTTACAACCATATTAGTTATTTTATCCATCCTATGAATGAAAAAGTCACCACATGTGTGTACGTACGGCTTACCGTCTCCACGTCACGGTGTTGTTTGTTATTCAATCATTTTATCATTTGGATGGGTATAATAATGAGTATAAATTATATAAATAATAAATATAACATTATGATGATAATGTATATATGATATACCATCCAATTATATATGATTTTAATATCAAAAGAATGATATTGTTGCTCATGCGTACGTACGGACTACCATCTCCACGATGTGATGAGATTCATTCTACATGTTAACAATCCATGAATGATTATAAAGTAAATATAATAAGTAATCATGAAAAATATGACATAATAATGATACTGAATTTATGTACATATATATATATAAGTCATTTATTATATTCAATTTAATAATGAAATGAAAACAATGATCATGCATACGTACGGTCTACCATCTCCATGAACGGTGTATTTCGTCCCATTTATCGATCTATTATATATATATATATTTATATTCTAAATATATATTATATATAAATCATGTTTTACATTCTGGATGTAAGTTATCATGATCTAAGAAATCATATGAATAATTACAAGTCAAAACACATATGATAAATGAAATGATTTTACCCAAAACGATGCATTAACATGGAATAGAAAAATGAACGGGTAATATAAAGTCATAAGTGAATAATATATGATATCATAAATATTATTATGGTTCTATTACAAGGTAATAATATGTCTAAACCCACTATACAGTAGTCTCAGACCCATATATAATAAATTGGACATAAGGTAAGGGATAATTTTTCAATCTCATTTTTATCCGAGATTGCTTATACATAAGTATTTAATGGGGTTATATTTTTCATCCATGTCCACAAAAATTATTTCAGAAAGTATTTAATATTCTTCCATATATGATTAAATTCATGATTACTCCTCTTTTACTCTTACCTTGTGTTATGGAAGAATTCTTTCTTTTGTTTACCATACGTGGTACTTTTTGATTTTTTCATTAAACGTATAAGGATAATGTTTTTTTAACTTATATGGAATTAATGGATTTTTATGATTTTATAATGCCTAATTTTCATGAACCTTACTGTACAATATTTAATGATTATTTTCAAAAAAATCTATTTCATTTATAATTTCATGACATTTAGTGAAAAGAAAATGATTTTGAAGATAAAATGATATTTTCTTCCAGAATTCATTTCATGTTATTTGTCAAAACTATTTTCCATCTAAGAGGAAATTATTTATTATGATTATGTTTGGAGTATAATTTCTCTATTATTTACCTGGTTTCATTATTCATATGATGAAATAATATCCATTTGTTTTATATGGAATTTTTTTTGATGGGATGATGTTAATGAAACCCATTTTATTCATTGGGTTATGATGTATGATTTATGTTTATTTTGTGGAACACATATGAATTATTTCATTATGAGATGGGTGGGACCTATATCTCCCTTAAATTAATTGGGTAATGATTTATATATCATGAGATAGACATGTCTGGATTGGAGAGTTAATCTGGTACAGTGATACATGACTAAATGAGGAGTGAACTCAATTCAGTAAGGAACATTATCCACTATGATGGTCTTGGCAGCAATGCCTGGGCTACTATGGAAATCATATCATGTTCTTAATGGCTTTCCATAATTACATGTTTTAATTTGTCATGATTAATGTTACATCATTATCTATGACTTATGTACTACCATGATTAATTTTATTGCTCACGATTTTCATGTTTTATGTTCATGTTTTTTTTGTTGAAATGTTTATAGATTGTTTTTAAGTTCTCCATGTTTACCCTTACTAAGAATTTGAGCTCACCCTTTATATGTTTTATTTTCCCAAGGATATAAAGAAAGTTTTTATGTAAGAAAACCAAATGGACGATAATTATTGTAGATGTTGAAGATATTTTACCATGATTACAAGAATATGTTCCGAGTTTCCAAAGACACTAAAATAATACGGTATTTGGATGTCTATTTTTTCATGTATTATGTATTCCTCAAAAGTAATGTAATATCTATGTACGTCAAGTTCGGTTCTCAACAGTTGGTATCAGAGTGATGGTTTAGTTATCCATTAGAAATTGGGATCGGAAAAACATTAGTGAGATCCCTTGAGATATTTCAAAGGTATTTCTAGTGATGTCCCTAAGGTTAAGTATAATTATAGGTTACAATCCTAGAATTATGATAACGATCATGAATAACCTAGGATTAAACCTATGATGTTAGAGATTTAATGTACTCTCCATGATTATGTTGTTTTCCTAACATGATTTTTGCCTCTCACACTATTCATTTTGGGTTTTAGAAAATGGATGGAAACTAGAAGATTCATGTTAATGAAGAATATGATGGATAATGGAATGATATTCTTCATGATCAAGCAAATGAAATTGGACTTGGAAGGAGAAACATCGTTATTATTCCTAATAAGAAATCTCATAATATGATCAATAATATCAACTTCAGAATGTTTCCTGACATAGTTAAAAAGAGAAAGAAGGATTTTTATAATGATCATAGAGGTATGAAAGTCCAATTTTCATCATTTCAATCATGTTGGAAGAGACATCAATGAGAATGTCTCAAAGGGATTGGAATATGCTTTGGGTGTGGAAAAGAAGGACACAGAGCTAGTAATTACAAAGGAAAAGGTTCAGTTAACACCATGGACAGTGATAATGGTATTTCTATGACATCAAAAAATGGTAAAAAAAATTATATGTGGAAAGTACTGGCATTATGAAAACCAATTCCCTAAGGGAAAGGCTCATGAAGAGAATCAGTGTGGTCGTATGGGTAGTATTTATGTAGATGATCGTGAAGAGACTACAAATGATGTGTGAGATGAAATAATTGATGATGCTCGGTCAATGGTTTAAGACGTTAATGGATTGATTTTATGTTTATCATGAGTAATGTTGTATAGGTAATTTAATGGTACTATGGAATAAAGAAACATCTAAGGATTTTTACACTATTATGTTTCCTCACATATTAGAATGTATAGGTTGAATGGTACCAGTAACCATGAAAGGTTATTCAGATATTTTTTGAATGTAGATGATATGTGCTTAATGAAGGGATAAGGAGAAAACAATATGGTGGATATTATTAATGATCTCAGGATTGATATAAGAACAAATTGATATCATAGATTTAGTATATAGTATTTATTGGATCTTGGTATGTGGATAGAGTTAACTTTTGTGAGAATTCATGTTTTCACTAAGGTTCTATGGTAACTCATATTTCAAGTGAAAACATCATTAAGGAATTCAAATGTTTTGAATGTGCCCAAAAAGATATATCTTATGTTATATGGGGGATAAATGATGGTATTCACATGCTTGGTAGATGAGCTTTCTAGTATTCATTTTCAATATACTATGAGATTGGATAGAATTAATTATGAGAAGCCTGAAGGTTATAATGGATTATGTTGAACATCAGATAGTATTGTCTAAGGCTAGAATTTTTTTCGATTTTATTTCTGGAATGTTTAAGAAAAGGGACAACCAGCAGAACGGGTGACAACCCGTCATGTCGGAAAAGGATGCGAGAATCAAAACTACAACCAAAGTGTGACAGGTATTAATCGCCTACCACTGGCCTACAGAAAGTCCATGATTATTAGAAATTAGTTTTATTTTATTAAGCGGTGTGATAGTTGGAGTCTAAGTCCATTTTTGGAATCATATACAATTAACCTCACCGTAAATGGAATTATGTATATTTAATTATTTTTTATAACCTTTTGTTTGAGACAGATGAAATGACATATCATTCTATAGCATGATTTAATAACATTTCAAGAAGTACTAATTCAACTTCATTTCATTAAATAAGAGATGAAGTGGAAATTGTTCATGGAATGACCATCAATGATATTACACTGAAATCAAGTATGTATTTATACTTGTGTAAATATTTATCAACATTAGGGAAATTATCTTGAAAACCAAAAAAAATTATCCTCGTACCCTAATATTCGATGACTTTGATGGTACCTTAGATCATCACAAATTTATGTCTTTGTGATTGTGGACATTTTCATTGCCATGTTCTCTACCACTCTGTATCTGAATGTAGTGGTTAAATTTATCTTCCATATCCATATTTCATCCTTTATTCTCTTATGTGGAATCCCTGTGATGAGTTAATTTGGGAAACCATTATGTTTCATACATCACTTTTTAAAATTAAGTTTTAGTATTCCTTTTTATGAAATGGGTTTTTATGAATAAAGCTTTCAAGTAGTAAACAATTTATAACCCCGACGAATTTCGAGGGAGAAATTCATTTTAAGGGGGGTAGAATATAACACCCTGAGTTTTTATGAGATATTTTTTTTAATTTCATTGATGTCTTATATTTTACACTACACCAAGATTATCTTGTACTACACAGAACACTGTATTAGCTTGTAGTATACACAACACTATTCTTGGCTCGTTTTACACACAATTTCAAGTTCATTTTATGGAAATTATTCAACGCAACATTAAGTATTGATTTTGTTTAATGTATAAATGAAATAAGTTTTTATTATGTTATACGCAAAACTAGTGGGAGATTGCACTAAACGCAGCCCCGACTTGGCTTGCATTACACGCAATTACGGCCTTCTTCGATACAGTGTGTAGTACACACTACCGGGTTTCACTAAAAACCATATGTTATTAAAATGTTATATAAACTAGCCATTATGAATAGTAATGCCAACTTTTTGAAATTTTATAAATTTTAACATTCAAAATATACTTCATTTTTGGATTCAGAATACCAAAATTCTCCTAGGGTGAATTTTTGGAAATTTTCTGAAAACTTCCAAATTTTTATGAATAGTCAAAACACTGTGTTATTGGTTAAAACCGACATTTTATTGAAATAATCATTTATTTTATTTATATTTACTTTATGTAAAAATTGATACATTATACCTATATATGTTCAAATTAATTCATTGGGGTCATTTTATAATAATTTTACATATATAAAAATTTTATTAAACTTTCTACCGTCTTTTACGCACCTCCTAGGAGAATTTTCAAATTTACATAAAACATATTTCACCGCTTCTGCGAGTGGAATTTCAAAAATCTGAGAGACATGGTTGATATCAGTAAGCTAAATTTGGTTCAATATGATAAAAATATTTTTTTTGTGAATAGAAACT
This sequence comes from Viscum album, assembly GCA_963277665.1. Classification (NCBI taxonomy): domain Eukaryota; kingdom Viridiplantae; phylum Streptophyta; class Magnoliopsida; order Santalales; family Viscaceae; genus Viscum; species Viscum album. Next base: position 806,348,896 of record OY728148.1, read on the forward strand.
TTTTACTTTTATTTACCACGGTTACAAGTAAATAGGGTAATTAAGGGTAAAAATGATAATATTATTACCTAAAACATGTTATAATTATATTGGATAAGTTTAATTAGACAAAAAAAATAGTAATAAAATATAACCCTTTAGGTCTACTTGGATTAGATTAGGACATTTATAATTATTTAATTCAATTCAGAGTTAAGAGAGTTAACATCAATGTTTAATAAGTAAAAAAATTAAATATAGGGTCATAAATAAGATAAATTTGACTATAAATATTCATTAGAAACCTAAAAATACATCCTACATAATGTTATTGTTTTTATAATATTTATACATTATATAATTTAATTTATTTATGACACAATTATGATGCAGTAATTACCTTATTAATGAAATATTAACATAATTGATATTATAAATTCCCAAATACTTGTTATTTGAGACCTTTTATGAATTAAAATAATTTTCAATGTTAATATAACATATTAGGGTTGGTTAGATGAATTATTTTCGAATTACTATTGCTGTTATTAATTTATAAACAAAAAAATATCAAATAGTGTCAAAATTGTCATAAAAGAGTTTTTAAAACAAATATTATATTATTAATTGATATAAGGGTTTTAAAAATATAAGGTTAGGCCAAAGGACTTATATGATAATATAAATGACATTAATGAACCAATTAGTGTTCAATTGGATGTTTATAGTAGTTTTATTAACCATACAGTGTAAGAATACAAGAAGACATGGTATAAGTTAAATTATTTAACTTAGAGTTGAATCTAAATGATAAAGTTAAAATGGTAACGTAATCTTTTCTAAAACCTATTGGTTGAGAGGATTGTGACCCATGACCACCCTAGCATCAAAATAAGTCACTTTGGAGCCATTATAAACCAAATATGAATTTATTATAAAATAATATTTTTATGTTTTTTCTAAGGTGTCCATCACCCCCTCTAATAAGAGGGCACTACCCCTTCTCTCTAATTCACACCTCAAAAGCCATTTGGATCGGCAAAACCCAGCCAAAATACCCTCTAAACTGTCCTCCCTTCATCCTAGAGGCCTTCCTTTAGTCATAGAACCAACCTAAGGATCACTTTTGATCAAATCTACTGAAAGAACCCGAATAAGAGGTAAATATCTCCCCACCTATCTCAAGTTCCTCTCTTCTTTCACTTCCTAATTCTTTGTTGTTCCCATTATAAAATAATAACTCTAGTATCGTATATATACTTTGATGTTATTATAAAAATTGTACAACCATATTAGTTATTTTATTCAACCTATGAATGAAACATTCACCACACATGCGTACGTACGGATTACCGTCTCCACGTTATGGTGTAGTTTGTTATTCAAACATTTCCTCATTTGGATGGGTATAATAATGATTATAAATTATATAAATAATGAATATAAAATTATGATACTTCTGTATATATGATATAACATCCAATTATATATGATTTTAATATAAAAAAATGATATTTGTCGCTCGTGTATACGTATGGACTACAGTGTCCACGATGCGATGATATTCATTCTCTATTTTACCCATCCAAGAATGATTAAATTTATATATAATAAGTAACCATGAAATATATGAATATTAATGCTACTGTATTTTTGTATATATATATGTCATTTACATCCATTCAATTTAATAAGGAAGCAAATACAACGTTCATGCGTATGTACGTTCTACTGTCTCCAAGAACAGTGTATTTCATTCCATTTATCAATCTATTGTATATATATTTATATTATGAATATATATTATATATAAATCATGTTTTGAATTCTAGAAGTATGTAATCATGATCTAAGTAATCATAAGAATAATTAAAAGTCAAAACACGTACGACAAATGGAATGATTTTACCCAAAACAATGCATTAACATGGAATTGACAAATGAATGGGTAATATAAAGTCATAAGTAAATCATATATGATATCATAAATATTATTATGGTTCTATTATAAGGTAATAATATGTATAAACCCACTATATAGGAGTCTCAGACACATATGGAAGAAATTGGACATAAGGTAAGGGCTAATTTTTCAATCTCATTTTTATCCGAGATAGATTATATGTATGTATTTACTGGGGTTATATTTTTCATCCATGTCCATAAAAATGTTTTAATAAAGTGTATAATATTATTCCATGTATTTTTAAAGTCATGTTTACCACTCTCTTACTTTTACTTTGTTTATGGGAAGGAATCTTGTTTTTGTTTACCAAACGTGGTAATTTTTTACTTTTCTGTTAATAGTACATGGAGAATATATTTTTTAACATATACGACATGAACAGATTATTATGATTTTAATGCCTAATTTTCATGAACCTTACAATAAAATATTTCATGATTATTTTCAACAAGATACTTTTCTTTTAAAATTCCATGACATTTTTTGAAAATAAAATGATTTTGAAGAAGAAAGGATATTTTCCTCAAGAATTCATTTCAAGTGTTTTGTTAAAACTATTTTCCATATAAGATGACATTATTTATTAGGATAATGTTTCAAGTATAATGTCTATAATATTTACATGGTTTTATTCTTCTTATGATGAAATGATATCCATTTGTTTTATATCTATTATTTTTTGATGGGATGATGCTTATGAAACCCATTTTAATCTTTGGATTATGATGTATGATTTATGTTTATATTGTGGCACACATAAGAATGATTTCATTATGAGATGGGTGGGAACTATATCTCCCTCCAATGAGTTGGGTATATATTTATCTCTCATGAGGCAGACATGGATGGAATGACAAGTTAATCTGGTTTAGTGTTACAGGACTGGAACAAGGAGTGAACTCAATTTAGTAAGGAACTTTGTATACTATGATGGTCTTAGCTGCAATGCCTTGTCGACTATGGAAATCATATCATGGGCTTAATGTTTTACCATAATTACATGTTTTTTATCATGTTTAATGTTCTATTATGATCTATGACATAATTACTGCCAAGATTTATGCCATTGATCAAGATTTTGATGTTTTATTTTCATGTTTTTACGTTCAAATGTTTATGGATTGTTTTTATGTTCTCAATGTTTACCCTTACCATGAATTTGAGGTCACCCTTTTTATGTTTTCTTTTCACCAGGATATAAAGAAAGTTTTTAGGTATGGAAACCAAAGGGTATGATATTTATGGGAGATGTTAAAGATATATCACTATGAATAGAAGATTATGTTCCGAGTTTCCAAAGACACTACATTAATACGGTCTTTGGGCGTCTGTTTTTTTCATTTATTAAGTATTATTCAAAAGTAATGTAATGTGTATATAAATCATGTTCGGGTGTCTAAAGTCAGTATTAGAGTGAATAATTAGTTAACCTTTGGAAACAAGTATCCGAAAAACTTTAGTGATATCCCTAGAGATATTTCTAAGGTATGTCTGGGGATGTCCCTAAGGTTATTTATAAGTATAAGTTATAATCCTAGAATTATGATAACTATCATTAATAACCTTTGATATACCATATGATGTTAGAGATTGAAAGTACTCCCCTTGATTATGTTGTTTTCCTTGCATGACTTTTACCTCTCCCGCTCTTCTTTTTGGGATTTAGAAAATGGATGGAAACCAAAAGATTCATGTTAATGGAGAATATGATGGACAATGGAATTATATTCTTCATGATCAAGCAAATAAAATGGGATTTTGAAAGAAAAACATCATTGTTATGCCTAATCATCAATATCATTGTATGATCAACAATATCAACATTGGTATGTTTCCTAACTCACATAATAAGAGAATGAATAAGTTTCATGAGGGTCATAGAGGAATAAATGTTCAATTTTCCTCATGTAAATCATGTGGGAATATACATCAAGGATAATGATTCAAAGGAACTAGAAGATGCCTTGGGTGTGGAAAAGGACCCAAAGACAGTAATTGCAAAGGAAAAGGTTCAGTTAACACCATAGGCAAGGATATTGGTTTTTCTAAGACATAAACAATGGTTAGTGGTTTTTAATTTTCAATATAATGGAATTATACAAACCAATTCCCTAAGGGAAAGTCTCATAAAGATAATCAACATAGTATTGTGGGTAGTATTTGTGTTGATGATCATGAAGAGACTACAAATGATATGTGAGATGAAAGAATTGTTGATGCTTAGTCAATAGATTAAGAAGGTAATGGAATGATTTTATGTTTATCAAGAGTAATGTTGTATAATTAATTTAATTGTATAACGGAATAAAGAAACATCTAAGGATTAATACGGTATTGTTTTTTTGCGTATTTGAAAGTATACATTGAATGGTACCACTAACCAAGAAAAGATATTCAGATATTTTAGGAAAGTAGATGATATGCATAATGAAAGGATAAGGAGAAAATAATATATTGGATATTGTTAATGATCTCATGATTGATATAAGGACAAATTGGTATAATGGTTTGAGTATATAGTATTTTTGGGAATCTGGTATGTGGAAAGAGTTAACTTTTTACAATATTCATGTTTTCACTAAGGTTCTATGGTAACACATATTTCAAGATAATACATGATTAAGGAATTCATATGTTTGGAATGTTACCAACAAGACATATCTTATGATATATGGGGGATACATGATGGTATTCACATGCTTGGTAGATGACCTTTGTAGTAGTAATTTTCTTTATAATTTGAGATTGGACATAAGTATTTCTGATAATCCTAATGGTTGGAATAGATTATGTTAAACATCCGATAGTATTTATTAAGGCTATAATTTTTTTTCGATTTTATTTCTAGAATGTTTATGAAAATGGACAACCTGCAAAATGGGAGACAACTCGTTGTGTCAGAAATGATGCGAGAATCGAACCCACAACCATAGTGCGACATGCCTTTATTGTCTACCAATTTCCTAGAGGATGTACCTGGTTGGTAGATATTAGTTTTATTTTATTAAGTGGTTTGATAGTTGGAGTCTAAGTCCATCTTTTGAATCATATACAATTAACCTCACCATAGATGGACATATTTATATTTAATAACTTTCGCTAACATTTTTTTTGAGAACGATGTAATGACCTATCATTCTATCGCATGATTTGCTAACATTTCAAGAATGACAAATTCAACTTCATTTCTTTAAAAAATACATTAATTGGAAATTGTTCATGGAATGACCAATGATGACATTACACTGAAATCAAGTAAGTATTTCTCCCTGTGAAAAAAAATTATCAACATTAGGGAAATTATCTTGAAAACCAAAATCATTTTCCTAGTACCCTCATATTCGATGAATTATATGGTACCTTAGATCATTACAAATTTATGGCTTTGTGATTGTTGGTTTTTATATAGACATGTTCTCAACCACTCTCCATCTTAACTTGATGGTTAGATTTTACTTCGATATCTATATTTCCACCTATTTTCTCTTATGACGAAACCCAGTGAAGAGTTAATTTGGGTAACCGTTATGTTTCATACATCACTTTTCAAAATTAGTTTTTAGTATTCCTTTATACGATGCGGGTTTCTATGAATAAAACATTCAAGTAGTAACTAATTTATAACCCTAATAATTTTTGAGGGAGAAATTCATTTTAAGGGGTTAGAATGTATCACCCTTAGATTTTATGAGATATATTCTTTTTAATTTTTTAGATGTATTCTATTGTACGCTACACTGAGACTAGCTTGTACTATACGCAACACATAATTAGATTTCTGTATATGAAACACTATTCTTGGCTCGTGTTACACACAATTTCATGTTCATTTTTTGGAAATTTTTCTACCGAACATTAAGTATATATTTTTCCTGATGTATTAATGAAATAAGTTTTGATTATGTTATACGCAACACCAAAGGGAGAATTCACTTCACGTAGCCTTGACTTGGATTGCATTACACGGAATCACGGCCTTCCTCGATAGCGTGTGTAGTACGCAATATTGTGTTTCACTAAACAACGATTTGTTATTAAATTATTACATAAACTAGTCGTTATAAATAGTAATAGCCACTTTTTTAAAATTTTATAAATTTTATCTTTCAAAATGGACTTAATTATTGGATTTGGAATATCAAAATTAACCTAGGGTGAATTTTTAGTTATTTTTTGAAAACATTCATTTTTTGATGAATAGGGAAACTACTGAGTTATTGGTTAAAGCCGACTTTTTATTTAAATTATCACTTATTTTATTTCAATTAATATTAGGTCAAAATAGATACATAATACCAATATAAGTTCAATTTAATTAATTGGGGAAATTTTATAATAATTTTAAATATAAAAAAAAATTATTGAACGTTTTACTGTCTTTTACCCACCTCCTAGGAGAATTTGAAAATTTTCATAAAACATAATTTTCCCTCTTATGTGAGTTTAATTTCAAAAATCCGAGAGACATGGATGATATTAGTAAGTAAAAAGAGATTCAATAAGATAAAAATAATTTTTATTGAATAGTAACTTTTTACTTTTATTTACCAAGGTTAAAAGTAAATAGGGTAATTAAGGGTAAAAATGATATTATTATTACCCTAACACATGTCCTAATTCTATTGGAAAAGTTTAATTCGACCCAAAAAACATTAGGAATAAAATATGACCCTTTAGGTCCACTTGGATTAAATTATGACATTTATTATTATTTAATTCAAAGAAGAGTTAAAAGAGTTAAAATCAATGTTTAATAAGTAAAGCATTTTTAATATAGGGTTATACATAAGATAAATTATACTATAAATATTCATTATAAACATAATATTTTAATTTTTTCCTAAGGTGCCCCTCACCCCCTCTCATAAAAGGAGACTCCCCCTTCTCTCTAATTCGCACCTCCATAGCCATTTTTCTTTGCCAAAACCATCCCAAATAACCTCTTAATTGTCATAACATCATCCTAGAGGACTTCCTTTAGTCAAAAAATAAACCTATGGAGCCCTTTTGATCAAATCAAAAGGTAGAACCCGAAGAAGAGGTAAATATCTCACACCCTATTTCAGGTTCCTTTCTTCTTCCACTTCCTCCATCCTTGTCATTTCCATTATAAAATAATAACTACAGTATATAATATATAATGTGATGTTATTATAATAATTTTACAACCATATTAGTTATTTTATCTATCCTATAAATGAAAAGGTCACCACATGTGTGTATGTACGGCTTACCGTCTCCACTTCGTGGTGTAGTTTTTTATTCAAACATTTCAGCATTTGGATGGGTATAATAATGAGTATAAATGATATAAATAATAAATATAACAGAATTATTATTATGTAGATATTATATACCATCCAATTATAAATGATTTTAATATCAAAAGAATGATATTTTCACTCGTGCGTACTTATGGACTACCGTATCCACGATGTGATGAGATTCATTCTCCATGTTAACCATCCAAGAATGACTATAAAGTATACATAACAAGTAATCATGAAACATATGACATTATAATGCTAATAGATTTAGGTATATATATATGTCATTTACTTCCATTCAATTTAATAAGAAAAAAAACAGCATTCATACGTACGTACGGTCTACCGTCTCCAGGAACTGTGTATTTTGTTCCATTTATCGATCTTTTATATATATTAATATTAATAATATATATTTTATATAAATCATGTTTTATATTCTGGAAGTAAGTAATCATTTTCTATGTAATCATATGAATAATTACAATTCAAAACATGTATGGCAAATGAATTGATTTTACCCAAAATGATGTATTAACATGGAATTGACAAATGAACGAGTAATATAATGTCGTAAGTGAATCATATATGATATAATAAATATTTTTATAGTTCTATTAAAAGGTAATAATATGTCTAAACCCACTATACATTATTCTCATACACATATGGAAAAAATTGGACATAAGGTAAGGGATAATTTTTCAATCTCATTTTTATCTGAGATTTCTTATACGTAAGTATTTACTAGGGTTATATTTTTCATTAATGTCCATATAAATGTTTTCATAAAGTGTTTAATATTTTTACATGTATGTTAAAGTCATGTTTACCCCTCTTTGACTTTTACTTTGTGTTATAGAAGTAATATTTCTTTTGTTTACCATATGTGGTACTTTTTGACTTTTCCGTTAAAAGTATGAGGAGAATGTTTTTTTAACTTATATGGAAAAAACATATTTTTACGATTTTATAACGCCAAATTTTCATGAACCTTACTATACAATAATTCATGATTATTTTCAAAAAAACCTTTTCTCTTAAAATTTCATGTCATTTTGTGAAAAGAAAATGGTTGTTTAGAAGAAAGGATATTTTCCTCAAGAATTCATTTCATGTGTTTTGTCAAAAACTATTATCCAGCTAAGATGACATTAGTTATTATGATTATGTTTCAAGTATAATTCCTCTATTATTTACATGGTTTTCTTTTTTTTATGATTAAATGATAACCATTTATTTAATATGGATTATGTTATGATGGGATTATATTTATGAAACCCATTTTATTCTTTGGGTTATGATGTAAGATTTATGTTTATTTTGTGGAGAACATAAGAATGATTTCATTATGAGATGGGTGAGACCTATATCTCCCTAAAATGAATTGGGTAAATATTTATAACACATAATATAGACATGGATGGAATGGAAAGTTAATCTGGTTCAGTGAAATAGGACTGGAACGAGGAGTGAAATCGATTTAGTAAGGGACTTTGTCCACTATGATGGTCTTGGAAGCAGTGCCTTGGCTACTATGGAACTCATATCTTGTGCTTAATGTTTTTACACAATTACATGTTTTATTTTATCATGATTAATGTTCCTTTATGAACTATGACTTATGTACTTCCAAGATTTATGTCATTTCTCAATATTTTGATTTTTATGTGCATCTTATTACGTTCAAATGTTTATGGATTGTTTTTAAGTTCTCCATGTGTACCCTTACTGATCATTTGAGCTCACCCTTTTTATTTTTTCTTTTATCCCATGATATAATGAAAGATTTTAGGTAATAAAACCAAAGGGGAAGCTTTTTATGGGATATTTTGAAGATCATTCCCCTTGATTAGAATATTATATTCTGAGTTTCCAAAGCACTAAACTAATATGGTCTTTGGGAATATGTTTTTGTCATGTATTATGTATTCTTCAAAAGAAATGTTATGTCTATGTACATCAAGTTACGGTCTCTACATGGATTATTTTTGGAATGAAATGAATGAGTGAAATAGATTGGAATTTATAGGAAAAGTGAGTGAATAAATTATTAATTCCCAAGGGACACCTCATCGGTGGTATTTGAAAAACCATGGGCTAGCCCGTGGTATTTTCCCATGGAATTTTCCACCTTGGTCACCTCAAAGAATAACTCAATATTCATAAGTTGACAATAAATCTTACATCATTATTACATCATTAATGATGCCATTAAACACTCGAAACTCAAAACTTCATTTTTTATATTCACTGAAAATTCAATTGTTTTAGAAAAAACCCAAAAAAAAATCATCCTAACCTAATATCGATGCTCTAAAATCAATAAATTAGTCAATTTAATGAAAATAATTTATTAAATATTATTAAATTAATTTTTAAATAAAATCATTATTTATTCCTAAAATACAACTTTAAAACCATAATTCATTTTGTAACACCATAAAAAAATAATCATGGTCCCATAAAATTACCGTATAACCATTAGAAAAAAAAGTAACAATTTTTGATTAAATTTTAATAAATTAAATTTCCATTTTTAATTATTAAATTATTTATAATATTGTAAATAAAATATTTTTGACATAAAAAATACCAAAACATTTACTATGATCGTTTTTTCACTTTTAAGTTTTCTAAAATGTATTTATACATTCATGGGTGATGTTTCTAATTTTTGGTCCAATTACGATTCATTACTATTCATAAGGGTATGTTACTATTCATACATTACTATTCACGGAAAATCCAATTGATCTTAATAGAATATAAATTTCTCACTGATTACAATTGTAGTAGACCATTTTTTGAAAATCATTTCACATTATGAATTATTTAATGAATACAAAAACATTTTAAAATACCCTTTTTCCAAAACTCATCAATAATACACATCCTATATTTACCCGGAAATTTGAAATTCACAAACATTTCCATAAGAAGAAATAAAAATTTTATTTATATAAAAGGATTACACAAAGAAGGTAATGTCTCGTTACATATCCCATTATAACACCATCATAAGAATTAAGTGTTAGGTGTCATGTGGTGATAGACTCTTGGGGTGGCTCATAAAACATTGCTCGAGAGAGGATTTCTATCAGCTTTAACTTCTCCCTTATGCGATTCTATACAAGCTTCATACATTGAAGATCGTCATGGGCATGGTCCAGAGAAAAGCCATGTGATACTACCTCCTTCCAAATATACAACAGATGGGCTTTATATGGCTAGAGTCTACTGGAGAGGGACATTCAATATTTTTTATTTATTAATTATCCAAGATAACCGTTTTTATAAAAAAACTACATTACGATTATAGTTTCCAAAGGTCATATTGAATAATGTTCATATAACAGTCAAAACCCAACATTCACATTTTAATTATACACAAAAAATTAGGAAACAAATATAATTTAAAATTTTTGGTCGTTACACCACAGTTGCTTGACCAAAATCTACTCCCTCTGGAGAACTATCCACTCTGTAAAGTATGAATTTTCTAAATTCATATGGATAGAAACCATTAGATAATGATACATTTGATTTCACTAAAAAATATTTTGGTTATTATTAGCATATACCACTACCTGGAGAAGAATAAATATAACAAGATCACTATATGTGTCCTGAATATACAAAAGAGATACAAATCATAGGGGCCTCGGTGCAAACCTACTTCAAATTCCATGGATTTATAAACAAGAAGAAATTCTTATGTGATCTCTTAGGAACTAGAAGTGGAATAAAAGGTCCCTACAATCGACTTCCCCCATAATACACAACACAACTCCACTTTTATTTAAAGGAACTCATAAAACTAACACATGGGGAAAAAGGAACACTACATAAAGATGATTTAACATATGGATCAAGATCCTCCATCAACCCTCTATCCATAATTATAGAATAATAATAGTGACTCAGAAATAAAACATGATAACATATATGATTCTGGTGTACCATATCAGACATTCATGTTATAAACATCTTATTTGATTCAATATCAGGTGAAAACTACACATGCTCAACAGATCGATTTTCATATTCTTTCATGGTCCTATCATCCAACTCGAGTTTGAATTAATACACAGCCTAATCTAGCAACATATAATATAGAAATAAGTATTAATGGAAAATAAAATTAATTTCCATCCACTCTAGACTATCGTGCTTTTTTTATAGTAACTATATAATCCCACCATCTCCTGCTAGGTCACTCAAGATATAAATTATTACACTATACAATAATATATTATATTGTTTTGAAGAAACAAAACTTAGTCTCTATATGAATCAACTAATCCTCACCCTCCTAAGGATCATTAGAAACATTAAATGAGACAAGAATCTTAAGAATGAACTCTTCTGAATGATTTTTATTATTGTCCCTTTGTGGTTTCAGGACTAGAAATTGAATGGTAATGGGTATAGGTTCTTATCCCATAACAATGAATGTATATAGAACAACCTCATCCTGATTCCAGAACAAGGGAGGAATCACTTCATTTGGCTCATCAGTAGATTCATCTTAGATCATATACACACATCCTATCTGAGGCATGATTCTATAAAACAATTTAAAAAAAATTGAATACATCATAATATTACTATTATTAATAGTCAATAATGAGAAAAAATGGAAATTAATATTATCAAATAGATAAAAAATATTTTTATTTCATCGTTTCAAAATAGAAATGAAAGGAATGAACTTTAACTAAACCTCCTGGTGCCCTTCCCAGCCCACAAATGGAAATATAAGGTTCATTATGAAGATAGATAACCATAGACTCACAGTTAACTACATGTTATGTCCTAACAAGATTTCACAATATTATAATAATATCCTGGAAAGATATATAACCTTAATTTGAAACTATTTTTCACGAACCATCTATGATACCTTGGTACCCTAATGCCTGATCCAATACTGACACTGTTTGAAGGGAATTCGTGGTCCCCATGGATTGGAAATTTTCACCTAGAATCATTAAATATAAATGTTCGAATGAATTTTCAACAAGCATAGTGGAATAAAATAGATTCATATCAGTTTGTTCATAAGCGTCACGGGGCGTTTGTACAAAAAATAAATATTCTATATCAATACACAATCCTTACATAATTAAATTATTATAAAACAAACAATATAATTTTATATTCTACTGTTAATTTCAATCCCAGTCATAAGGGATCACGAACATCCATATGCTACAAGAGGTTCATTCACATTACATATACCTTGTAGTATAAAATATAAAAAAAGGAGAAGGAAACTATTCATTGTGTTCTAAAAATACCTATAGGGTCTCACCATGGGGTCAATAATTAGATTACATAATAATAATAAAACAAATTATAATATAAATTTTAAAAAAATCAAGAATGAATGTAAAATATAAAATTAATACCAAAAAATATTTTTATTTTAAATTTATGGTGAAAATTTCTTTCATGTACTAAACACACATTATAAATAAAATAGTTTATATAAATAACTTTGGATGAATGAATTAGTTATACAATCATTTTCATATATAGATATATAAAACAATCACAATAAGAAACATGGCCATTTTCGCTATAGTATGATCATTTATAGTTATAGGATCCTTATACATCTCAAATCAGTGATCGTGATATGTACGTATTCAAATGTCTGATTCCCCATTATAAAATCGACATCATCATAATCCAATGTTGGATAAGATCGACTGAACTATATTTCACATTGATTTTTCATCATCATTCGGAATCTAAGGAATTACAATTCTAGAATTCATGACTTAAATAACCAGTTAAAACCTAGGGTCACATCTTCTCAATCAACTAATTAAATATGGGAATATTATTTCAAATAAATTTGAATTTTTTTTCACTATTTTCAGTTTTGATATTACAATTTCAAATGAAAAACAAAAACAATGGATCTTCATCATTTCATGACTTTTCAAACCATAAAAAAATATATGTTTTTTATCTTATCAATTTATACCATATTTCTCAAAATTAATTCGAATAAGAAAAAAAAAATCATTAATTTTAAAATAAACTCCAATAACTAATACCATTAGATTTGGAATTTTATACAAAAAATTAATAACATATCAATTTCTATCTCAATCTGCACCAAAAAGTATTTTTTTAAGAAATCAATTAAATGATTTACAAAACAAGTTAAAATTATTAGAATATTGAATATAAAAATCATAATCGGAACTACCTATCTTTCCTAATGGAAACAAAACACCAAATTTATACTATATAATGAATAATGAAGGCACATAAAATCTCGGAACTCAACTTATAATGTAGGTTCAATAATGAGGTGTTTAGATTGATCAATCACAAGATGATTTATAAAACCCTAGAGGAAAATAATCAACAACGTGGAAGACACTAGAAGATATATTTCCCTGAGAGATACACAATATCTAAAAAAATAAACAATTTTTGAATGATATAAACCATAAGGGTAGGAAAAAACCAAAATCACCAAGGTCTATCTCACGGTTAATGAGATAGTGCTTTGGGTTTAGTGGTAAATAAATCATACATGAAGAACACATAAAATACATTCCCTAATACTTACATTGCGTGTAACCATAGTTCACGTTGTATAAATTATTGAATTCCAAAAAAGAAAAATTTTGAGGTTCCTTTTATTAAAATTATATTTCATGTATTATCATGGTTTTTATTTTCCCCACAGTGTATATCCTTGTATCTATGTTCCAGCTTCATGGAATATACTAAGAGATGATTACATATCTAGTATCCTTATTACATAAAATATAAATCCAAATAATATGGTATCTACTATATGTTGAAAATAAAAACACCCAATGAAATTTGAGTTCACCATTCGGGTAACCTATTAATTGCTTTAAAATCCGACCTGACCAATGAGGATAGAAAACAATGACAGGAGTTTAGAACATACAATTTAGAAAGGTAACATGATATTACATAATGGATTATTATGATCTATTCAATTTATGACTATTATGAATAACAAAAGAGTCCCTATATTTGAAAAGATATAATTAAATATATATCGAGATATATTGGTACTTTATTTTAACTCATTGGTGATGGATAATATTTTTATCAAATTGAAGGGTGTTAGTCTTCAAAAAAAACTTATACAGCTTTTTCTATACAAATACTGATGAATCTATTGGACGTGTATGAAATAAATTTACCTCATTACAGTATAAAATAATTATTACAAAAGTCACTATAATAAATGAAATAACTGATATATTAAGGATACACCATTATATCATTGATGGATACAATAAAAAAATGAATCAAATATAAACCTATTTTTATTTTTTAGTGATTTTTTTAATGAATATATATTAGTGGGCGATTATTCATATTACAAATGATTATTTAATGATTAAATTCAATATATTGATAAATTCTTATATACCCACAAACCTTCAAGTAGTCAATGAGAATCCAAATTTAGGATTTCATAGGAATATATCTATAATTTTGGATCATTTATTATATGAGAAACCCATTAATATACAAATTAATGTATGAATTACTTTAGACATTAGAAGAGGGAAATTTACAGTGAAAAAAGTAATTACAAAGTGAGAGATAAAATTAAAGGATTTATAATTCTGAAATTATATTTGGTTGTAGAATCAAATGAGGATAAAATTAATTTAAATGAGTGTAATCTAAATTTAAAATAATTCACCAATTTATTATCAAAATTCATAAATCGATAAAAATTTATATATAATCGGAAATTTATATCAAAATGCATTAATTATTAAATGGATATTTTTTTTATGGGATACCCTATAATGTAAGATAAATTAAACATGGGTGAGAGGACTAAAATTATACCATGTAAGTGATCAATAACATGTGGTTATTCATAATAAATACTCATCAATGTCAATTGATTTACTTCTAATATGTAATAAATTTTTTTATGCAAATAACATTCCAAATATTTTTAGTCGGAATGGTAAATATAGAAAAAAGAACTCATATAATTAATAGAATAAATACTTTCTAGAAAAATTCAGTCATTTTCAAAATTATACTAGTTCATAATTTGTAAAATGGAGGAGTGGAGAATAATATATGTATGGGGATACAAAGAGTTTCAACATATATTGAAGCAAAATTTGTTCATGTATGAATAACGATGACTCAAATAATTAAATAATTAAAAATTGATGTATAATGAATCATTAATGAAATTAGACGACAGATAGAATTCTAATGGGATGATGATACAGATATTGAATTAAATTTAATTATTAGAGATATAAATGAAATTCAAGATTAGGGACATATAATTATTCATACTACCCCTAAAAATATAAAAACCATGACATTGGAGTTGAAGGTTCATAAGAAAATATTAGTTTAATATACAATTTCCTTTCAATCATGCTAAATTATAGAGTTCAAAAAACAAGTTAACATTTTAATTAACACAATATAACATAAAATAAAATTTCATATGTTAATCAAAATAATTTTTAATAAACTAGGGTTAAAAAAATTATTTCATAGGACAATCGTGTCTCTAATTTCAATAGTGGTAGTTAAGTTAATGCAATTATCATGATGATTATATAACCAAAAAGTGGAATACAACCAATGGGAATTATTAGATATTACAAATACAATGAGGTGTGGAATGAGAAAACAAAAGAAGTGATACCTAATAGAAATATCAAGGTATATTAGAATGATCATTGGAATAAAGATGTTGTATGTAATATATGTAAATAAATAATTAATTATATCCAATGAGTAACTTTTAAAGAATAAATTTCTACGAGATGAAATTTCACAATGATTGATGTTATTTTTACCAAAGAGTCTATAAACACATTTAATATATATTCAATAAATTTTTTTACTCACTTTATAAAGGTTATTAAAGTAATATTTGGGGGTTAAATAAAAATATTATATTTACAACCAATTAAATACCTATCTGAAAGAATTTATTTAAAAAACTCCACTGAGTATCCTATGTATAATTGTGGGGTGTGTGATAAACCATCATAGACTACCAATATATATCACTCATTGAAAACAGAAAAAAATATGAAAAACTAATTTGGAATATATCATTAATGAATAATAAAAGGTGTTAATTAGTTGATAAATTTGCATACAATGAAGCAATTGATGAAATGTCGTGGATACAAGAAATTTGTGTCCGATAAAACAGTATAATAAATATACAATTTTTAAAATTCATCATAGAGTTTGATGACGGTGTTCTATCTTCCAGTATCAATTTAAATTCTTCTTTTTTATAAAAAAAATTATGAGTTTAGAATGATTCACCACATAAACAACATACCAAAATATTAAATTATCCTATATTGGGCATCACTTCTTAAATAGAGAAAAATATGAAAATATATAATCCTTGCACCATATACAATATCCAATCAATTTTAATTATCCTCTTTTCAATATCATTATGAATTGTTTCCTTGATTTTTTATGAAATCTTGTAATATATCATAATATACTTGTCTATGATAATTTACCTTTTATCTAATCCACGATTTAGAATGAGATCTTTTTTTGACCCATTACATTTGTAACGTAACAATGATTACTCATAGAACTACTTTATATATAACATCCCATGTAAATAAATACCATGAATGTTTTCATATTTATTAATATTTGTGAATTAAATATACATTCTACTTTAAATGGGATGCTATGTTCGATGGCGTACCAGATACACAAGAATGGGTTTCTTTGAACCTTACGTTGCACACTCATAATATAATATTATTATTTTAAATGGAAGTTAACGCCTAGATGTTGTATTTCTAAATAAAATATGATGATACATGTTTGTTTAATATTTTTACATTTATCCAATAATAGTTAGAGGAATAAAATAAGTACAGACTTCAATTTTAAGCATAAATACTCTAATATTCACTAAAAGGTCGATTTACCACCTTTTAATGGATAACCCTTGTTAAATCATGTTTTTGTCACTTTTATATGATATATCTGACAAAATAAAATTATCTTCATAATAGGGAAACCATAATTTAGTTTGGATGAAATTTTGGTTTATTTTTATAATGTTCAATTTTTAATGAATAGTGAAAAATACTGTATTTTAATTCAAAAATGCGTTTCAATCTAATATATTTATATTGTTATATTATCTTTTTAATGGGGTTTAAAGTGAAAATAGAATATAATTGTATCATTTAATCTAATTTTGGTCATTGAAAGTAATTGTTTTTTGAATTGGACATAAACAAGTGTCAATCTTTTGATAGTTATTATTGCTTAAAAACACGCTATTTGTTTTAAAAACAAGAATTAATTTTAAATTAGTTTCTACCACTTCTGGGATTTGAATTTAAAAAAATGGATTCCCTATTCGGAATCAGTAGGTCTAAAGTGTGTAAATATGTAACTTTTATTTTTAGGGATTTTAAATATTTACTTCAAAAAATATTTTATTTTCCAAGATTAAAGGGTAAATATATTAAATAAGGGTAAAATATAATATTATAATAACATTAAATTATGATAACATGTGTATTAATCCTATTGGATGATACATATCCGACCATGGGAATCCTTGTGTCTAATTTGGGACCAAATTAAGCCAAATGGGAGTAATAATGACACTTTATATTAATTAATTAAAGTAAAGAAAAAAATGAGATAAACAAATATATTTTATTAAATATATTTTTACATGGGGTTATATAAGTTAAATTTTCGACTATTTATATTATTTGGAAATATATTTATATTTAATACATCATGGTATTTTTTTATAATGTTTTGAGATCATATAAATTAAAATATTTATTACACGATAATGACTCAATATTTACCTCATTAATAAATGATTTAAATAAATAAGATTATAATTATTAAAAAATTATCCAAATCATGTCCCATTTTTATTGGATTATTTTTATTTCTACCATGAGTAATCGTTAATTTTATTTTAACTAATAGATGTCTTTTAGAAACCGAAGTTGAGGCTATAATAAAATAATTATTTCAAACTTTCCTAAAGATCCCCTCCTCTCCCTTATAAAAGCCCTCAATTCTAACAAATTTCTCACAGTTATCAAGCCTTTGGATCATAAAACCTATGCTCCAATAATCTAAAAATATCCCTATCTTCATCCTATAAACCTCACCATAGGAATAAAACACTTCAAGAAACCCTTTTGGTTCAAACCAAAGGGAGATACTCGATTTAAAGTTAACCTCTTCTCTTAAGTTCTTTTGTTTTATTTTACTTCCCCACCCCCTAAACTCCTTTTATTACATTATTTTATAACTAAACCAGTATCCTAAATATACTATGATGTTTTTATGAGAAATAATCGAACTACACTTACACACAACTCCATCTAATGGTTAAAGAACATAATGTTTCTAGGGATGGAAAACTAATGCCTCACGAAAAGATGATTGTTCATTTAACTCCTACCCCCTCTCATGGTGGACATTATGATGGAAATGTATTTATATATGTTATATATTATGTTTATTTTTTCTTTATGATTATGTATTTTTCATTTATATCATACCTTTAGGGTTTCCGTAATGGGTAAACGTGATAATTTCATTTTAGGAAGTGTGGACTACTGCCCCCTCAAAGTGATATGACTCATTAATGCCTAATGTGGGATGTATAAAGAATGGAGTTAATTATATTATATATTTTATTATAATATATCTATGTAACATTATATTTTTATTAAATATATTATTACATATTAATGAAAGTTGCATTCATGCATACGTACGGCTTACCATCTACATGAAAGATGCATTTCTTTTCTTATCTCCAAATGTTATGAACTAATGTAAATAAATGTATATACTGGATATATATGATATATATGATATTTTTATAATGAATATCATTCTTGGGACAATTTATTACTTACCACATGGAGAAATTTTAATTATAACGGGTTCATTTTTAACTCAAATTCTGAACATCGACAAAGTGTCCGATATGAGCTCAAATATTTTACTAACTGTTATTGCAAGGTAATAACTGGTATAAAAGTAATAAAAACATTAAAAAGGTTGTGAAGCAATTATAAATTAACATAAGTTTATTATTTAGGAATAATAAGGAACATACGAGTCATTTTTGACACGAGGTAATGGATTTCTTATCTCACTTTTAATTTCGTGAGATTTCCATTATTCACCACTTATTTAATTCTTATGGTGTATTTTTTACTGAAATTTGGTATATATTAACATTATTCTATTTATATTCATGGTATTCTATAATTAATTTGGTTTTTATTAACTTTTTCTTACACGGATCGATTGATTACAATGTTGTAAGGTTTTTCATCTCACATTATATTCCTGTGAGATTCTTGCTATATTACCCATAATTTCCTTTTGTTTGGTGGATTTACTGCCAATGATTGTATTCATGGTGTAATAGACTTTAATTTATCAGTATTTACATATTCATTTTGTGATATTTATTTCATGGGGTGTATGTTTTGTATGCTACCAAATCGGTAAGGGAACCATTCACCCTCCTCTTTTTAACAGACTTTTTGTTGTTGTGTCTTTTAATTTACATCTTATTATGTTGGGATATGTTCTTATTTATCCTTATTTATTTAAATTTTATGTCCAACTAATGAGATATACTTTTATATCTCATCAAATTATTTTCTGAATTTTATAGTGATGTCGTTAGGCTGTCGAATGTCTGTAAGAAAACCTCTTACCCCAATTTCAATTTTTTGGTTAGACATATACTTCGTGATTATGTCGTGCTATGAATTTGTGTGAATAACCTATAATTGTTTTATGATTAATATCCACTTATAATGGGGTTATTTATATTTTTCACACATAATTATGTAATTTATTTATCAATAATATAAGGATACTGTTTTTATAATGTATTTTTCTCAATTTACTTTTCCATTGAGACTTCATTGTTGATATGCACAAATTCACTATTATATGGTGTAATAGTATCATTTGGAATATTATATCATAAATACATATATTTTGATGATATTATTAAGTACTGATTAAATTTTATTCACCAATTATTTTTATTCTAGGGTATCTCATGTTGTTAAAAACAATTTAACTAAAATATCATTTTAAATGTTTTAATGTTTTGTTCTTCTAAATAATTCACATTAATGTAAATGATTGAAAAATAGTTTTTATGATTTATTCATATGCACATTAATGTTTTGAAATTGAAATTTATTTCAAAATATTCAAATTGTTATAGAACACTTTGATTCAAAAATCAATTTATTTAATATTTTAAATGTTACCGAAAGTGGTTTAATAAAAGATTTGATTTTTTCAATATTTTCAAATGATATATTATGATTTCAATGTGGAAAATTTATCTTTCCATTATGTTTATTTTATTGGTAATGAATATGTTATGTCTATTGGGCATTATTTACGTATACAGGTGGTTCCATGATAAACATAAGGCGGGTGAGCCTGGGATAGCTCTCCAATACATTGGGTAACGTGACGGAGGTAAATGTTAATTTTCCTCCTAACAGATTTAAGGAATATACTGTGATTGGTATTCCAAATATGACTCCCTCTGTAGTTATGATAGATACAATGTATGTATGAAATTTATGCCATAATCTGCCTTTATGATTTATTATTTCTAGGTGTTGTACATAAATATTATAATTTCATGAGGTATGTTATGATTGAAATGTATGAATTCCTTATTTTGTATTTATTGATGGGCTAATGATTTAATTCCTTATTTTATATCCCTTACTATGCTTTTAATACTAATCCCATGTTTTTGAAATGTTTTCCACCGGACTTAAAGATAAATAAGGTTCAAGGATGGGATCCGGGAAACATCATGATGTATAAAACATAGAACTAGACATGTCCCATTTTTT
This sequence comes from Viscum album, assembly GCA_963277665.1. Lineage (NCBI taxonomy): Eukaryota > Viridiplantae > Streptophyta > Magnoliopsida > Santalales > Viscaceae > Viscum > Viscum album. Next base: position 806,370,057 of record OY728148.1, read on the forward strand.
AAAGATATTTTTTTTTATGAAAAAAATAGATACTGAGTAGAATTGTCTACATGAAATATTCATATTGTTATGTAAATTTTTCGAATTAATTCTCTAAAACCCAAAACCAAAACCGTTCCTCAATGTGAATTATCCATTTAATTGAAGATTATGTAATGTTTAAGGTTGATTCTTTATATTTGATATCTGAGGGAGGTTTATATTACTTTATTGGTAAGGGGGTTCTTTAATCATAAGTGAAATTAGCATAATGGTCAGGATTTTAGAATGAGTAATTTTTATTTTAGACAAATTGAATGAGTTTAAGATAATGTGCATAAGTATATATTTTTATCTAACCTACTCATAAGATATTATATGATGAATTTACTGATATACTCACACTTAAATTTTTAGTTTTAGTAAATGGATGGATCTTGCAGGAACCCAAGTAACAGTGGATGTGAAAAAACTGTGATGGTTTTCTAAATGAGAAACATAATGAAATGGGACCTGCAATGAGAACTCTGGTTTTTATTCTCAACCAACTATCTAGATTCATGATTGACCACCTGAACCTTGGTGATTTTTATATAGAATCATAAATTCAATAAAAAATCCCCACAGATGTTAAGTTAATAATCATAATGGTATGTATTTTCAAATAACTGTGTGTCAAGGATGTGGAAAGAAACACATAGTAAAATGTTGCCACGAGATGGGAAGATGATATAGATATGGAAGAAAAGGTCATAAATCAAGAACCTTCCATGGATAAAAGGAAACATCCTGTTGAATCTAGGAAAGGGAAAGAATTTATTTCAGATGGATCAATTGAATGTTTTAAATGTGGTGTGCAAGTTTATTATGAAAACATATGTCTTATGAAGAAGTTTTGGGAATGGGATCACTAGGATCATACAAATATATGTTTTCCAATACCTAATGCCATTCCAATTGAGGATGAAGAAACTAAAAATAACCAATGAATGGTATGAATTATTTCATAACAAATGTTTTGACATTATTGAATCTTATAATATGATTCATGATTTTGTTTGTATGAGAGAATTTTTTCTGAATAACTTTGTAAGGAATGGTTAATGGATCATGAAGAACATTGAATGAGTAAGAAGTTGTCATATAAGGGATTCAAGATTTGTGGTAGAATTTCAGTTGGTGTAATGCATAAAATTATTAAGGCACTTTTGATTATGGGATTACATTGGAAGACTTTTTATAGTATGTGTAACCCTGAAGTTTTAATATATGAAAATGTTATTCAAGGAATAATTATCTTTTCTTCTGAGGAGTAATTATGGAATTTTATTTTGGTATAATCTATGTTTTTATTATGTACATATGGTGATTTATGTTTTTTATGTAAATGATCATCCAATCATAGAAAATATATGATTTGGTTAATTAAAGTTTAGAATGAGAGATTAAGAGTAGTCGATTTTATTTGGAGATAAATGTTATGATTTTCTATGGAAGACTATGTGATAAAATCCTTCTGAGTTTTCGATTTGAATCTTATTTTGGATTATTTTGATAATATTAAGGACAATTGAATATTGAATGGACTTTTTGAACTTTTGTTTCTTTGGTTTGAATATGAAGATTAAGAGTTGTAAATATTTTTATAATAGATTATACTTTTGGGGATTATCTGATCACGTACTAACTAATTTTAGTTTTAGTTGATGTCTAAAGATAAGGAAAATATATAGTTTCGGTTTTGTGAATTATGTTATTCACTATATTTTTATTTTAGTGCTTTTAACGTGACCAGGTCTTTTTGAATTCTTATTGTTTGGAGAAAAGATTAGTTTTTGGTAGAATCTTATTAAAGGATGAAACTATACTTGAAGGTAAGTGTATTTCATTATAATTTATTCTATGTAGTAAATGAATTTCTCAAATGAATGAAAAATAACATAAAACAAAAAAAAAATTTACATTTTCTACTGGGAAATCAAAGACCTATTAACAAATCCGAATTTTGTGATTTTCTGGTGGTTAACATTCTCATATTCATGTTTTCTATCACTCTCCATCAGAACATGACTGTTTTCTCTCTTCCATATCCATGTTTTCTGACACGGAATCGGTTATGGGTTATCTCCGGTGACCTTTGTACTTCTCTTTAATTATTTTTATGTAATAGTTTTACTGACACATTTCTCGATGTAGGACTTTTAATGAAGTTTCAATGCTTCGTTTTAAAATTGGAAGGATGAAATTTCAAAAAAGGGAAGGATATAATAATCCAGGTAAATAAAGAACATGAAATTTTTTATATTTATTAATATTTGTGAATTAAATATAAATTCTACTTTAATGAGGACACTATGTTCGATGGCGTACCCAATACTCAACAATGGGGTTTTTTTGAAATCTTACGTTGCACACTAATAATATAATATTATAATTTTAAATGGTATTTAACTTCTAGTCGTTGTATTTGAGGGAATGAATATAACTAACTAAAATATGATGATACATGTTTGTTGAATATTTTTACATTTATCCAATAAACTTTATTGGCTTAAAGTAAGTAAAGAATTCGATTTAAAGCATAAATACTATAATATTCACTAAAAGGTTGATTTACCACATTTTAATGGTAAACCCTCTTTAAATACAGTGTTTTTCACTCTTATATGTTTTATTTGACAAAATTAAATTTTTCTTTAGAATTGGGAAACAAAAATTTACTTTGGATGAAATTTTTGTATTTTTCTGATAATGATCATTTTTTAATGAATAGTGAAAAATACTATATTTTAATTCAAAACTGCATTTTAATCTAATTTATTTATATGGTTATATTTTTTAATTGGTTTTAAAGAGAAATTATAATATATTTTTCGAATTTAATCTAATCTTGGTCATTTGAAATAATTTCATTTTGAAATTGGACATAAACTACTGTGAATATTTTGATAGTTATTATTTATTAAAAACACGCTAGTTGTTTTAAGAGTAGGAATTAATATTAAATTATTTTCTCCCAATTTTTTGATTGGAATTTGGAAAATTTTATTGCATATCTAGAATCATTAGTTCCAAATTGTGTAAATAGGTATATTTTATTTCTTGACATTTTAAATACTGACTTCAGTAAATATTTTATTTACCATGATTAAAGAGTAATATTGTAAATAAGGGTAAAATATAATATTATAAAAATAATAAATTATTATAACATTTGTCCTAATCCTATTGGCTAATACATATCCAAACATAGGCATCCTTGGGTCGAATTAGGGACCCCATGGTGGCACATGGGAGTAATAATGACACTTTATATAAACTAATTTAAAGTAAACAATAAAATGACATAAACAAATATCTTTTAGTAAATTATTTTTGACATGGGATTATATAAGTTGTATTTTAGACTAAAAATATTCTATGTAAAGATATAAATATTTCCTACATCATTAATTTTTTTATTATTTTTGGACATCAAATAAATTAAATTATTTATGACACAATAATGATAAAATATTTACCTCATTAATAAATGATTTAAATAAATAACATTATAAATATTAAAACAACATACAAAACCTATCCAATTATTATGGGATTTTTTTATTTCGACCATTATTCATTTTAACATTGATTTTAATGAATAGTTTACCTTTTGAAACTGAAGATGAGGTTATAATATAATATTTGATTCAAACTGTCCTATAGAGCCCCTCCTCTCCCTTATAAAAATACCTCAATTAAAACCCATTTCTCACACATCTGAAGCCATTATATTATCCAACCTCTGCCCCAATAAGCTCCCAAGATCCCTTGATTCATCCTTGAATCCTTATGTTAGACAGAAAATACTTCAAGAAACCCTTTAGGTTCAAACCAAAGGGAGTTACACGATTTAAAGGTAATCTCTTCTCTTGAGTTATTCTGTTTTATTTTACTTCTCCAACCACAAAACTATTTTTATTTATTTATTATATAATATAACCAGTATGATATATATAATTGGATGTATTAATGAGATTTATTTGAACTAAACTTACACACACCTCTATCTAATGTGTAATGAACATAATGTTTCTGTGGATGGAAAACTAATGCCTAACGAAATGATGATTGTTCAATTAACTCCTACCACCTCTCATGGTGTCCATTATGATGGAACTATATTTATATATGACATATATTATGTTAATTTTTTATTTATTCTTCTGTATTTTTCATTTATAGCATATCTTTATGGTTTCCATAATGGTTAACCACGATAATTTCATTTTAGGAAGCGTGGACTACCGCCCCCTCAAAGAGATATGAGTCATTAATGCATTATGTGGGATGTATAAAGGATGGTGATAAGGATATTATATATTATATTATTATATACCTATGTATCATTATGTTTTCATTAGATTAAATACTAAATTGAAATGAATGTACCGTTCATGCGTACGTACAGCTTATCGTCTCCATGAATGGTGCATCTCATTTCTTATCTCTAAATGTAATGTAATAATATAAATACATGAATATACTAGATATATATGATATAAATGATATATAAATCATTAATTCCATTCTATGTATAATGGAGTATTGACTTCATGGACTAATTGTTATTATAACAAGTTTATTTTTAACTCAAATTCTGAACATCGACAAAATGTTTGATATGAATTCAAATAATTAAATAAATATTATTGTAAGGTAATAAGTGATATAAAAGTAATAATAAATATTAAAAATATTATGAATCATGTACAAATTAACATAAATTTATTATTCAGGAAGAACAAGGAACATACGAGTCAAGTTGGACACGTGGTAAGGGATTTCATATCTCACTTTAAATTCTGTTACATTTCCATTGTTCACCAATTATTTCTTGCATGTGCTTTACTGTTTACAACCATATGGTAAATATTATCATGATTATTTTTATATTAATAATATTCTATGATTCAGTTGGTGGTTATTAACTTTTTCTCATTCAACTCGATTGATTACAACATGGTAAGGTTTTTCATCTCACTTTTTATTCACGTGATATTCATGCTATATTAGTCACTATTTCCTTTTGTGTGCAAGATGTACTACACATTATTGTACTATTTGTGTAATATACATTAATTTATGGGTATTTAAATATTAATTGTGTGATATTTCATTCATGGGGTCTATGTTTATTATGATACCAAATCGGTAAGGGTACCTTTTAACCTTCTCATTTTAAAAGACTTATTTTCGTTATGTCTTTTAATTTACATCTTATTATGTTTGAATATGTTCTTATATATCCTTATTGATTTAAATTTTATATCCAAGTGAGGAGATAAACATTTCTCTCTCATCAACTTATCTTCTGAATTTTAATGTGACGCTGTTAGGCTGTCGAATTTCTATAAGAAAACATCTTAACCCAATTTCAATTTTTCGGTTAAACATCTACTTCATGATTATGTCATTCTATGAATATGTGTGTATAACCTATGATTGTTTTAAACATAATATCAACTTATATTGGGTGTATTTATATTTTCCTCACATAATTATCTAATTGATTTATCCTTAATATAAGGATACGTTATAAGGTATTTTGTCTCAATTTATATTTCCATTGAGAATTCATTGTTGATATGCACCAATTAACTCTTATATGGTGTATATACTGTCCTTTGGAATATTATATCAGGAATAAATTTATTCTCATGATATTATTATGTTCTAATTAATTGTTATTCCTCAATTATTTGTATTCTAGGGTCTCTCATTTTGTTAAAAATAGTTTAACTAAAATATTGTTTTAAATGTTTGAGAGGTTTATTGTTATAATCCTTTCACATTAACATTGATGTTTTAAAAATGGTTTTAAGGATTTATTCATATGGACATGAATGTTTTGAAATTTAAATTTCTTTCAAAATCTTCAAAGTGGTATGGAACACTTTGAATCAAAAATATCTTTATTTAAAAGTTTAAATGGTTTTGAAATTGGTTTGATAAAAGCTTTGATTTTTTCATTATTTTGAAATGATATATTATGAGTTAAATGTGGAAATGTTGTCTTTACATTATGTTAGTATTAGGTGTTATGAATATGTTATGGATATTGGGCACTGTTTATGTATATGGGTTGTTTTGTGATAAATTCTAGGCTGGGTGTGCCTGAGATAGCTCTCCAATGCATTAGGTAACATGACATAGGAAAACGTTAATGTTTCTCCTAAGAGATTTAGGGAATATACTATGATGGATATTCCAAATGTGACTCCCTCTATAGTTGTGATAGCTACAATGTATGTATTTTATTCATTCTATATGTTACCTTTATGATTTTTCATTTCTATGCGCTGTTCATAAACCTTATGATTTAATGAGGTATGTTATGATTGAAAAGTATGGTTAAATATTTTTTTGTTGATGGGAAAATGATTTCATTCTTTATTATATATCCCTTACTGTTATTTTTATGATCATCCCATGTTTTTGAAATTTTTTCCACAAGACATAATGATGAATAAGGGTCACGGATGGGATCAAGGAAAATACATGCTGTCTAAAACATGGAACTCGACATGGCTCTTTTTTTCAAGAGTTTTTATTTTATAAAAAAATGGATACTTAGTAGAATTTTATACATGTAATATTCAGGTTTTTATGTAAATTTTATGAACTAATTCTATAAAATTCTAACCTCGAAAAGATCCTAAATGTTAATTATCCATTTAATTCAACATTATATAATGTTTAAGGTTGGGTCCTTATATTTTACATTCAATTGACCACAACTGGTGCTGAATTTTGGATCAAAACCTCTACTAGTGTCTCCATCATAGTGCATAATACCATGATTGAATATTTTTATAGTCTTATGAAAACACCCCATGCCAACTAACCCTTCATGATGAATATTTTATATTATTTGAGAACCAAACAAGAAATTAAAGGACCCATTGTGTCTATTATCTCTTCCCACTCACATCTAAGTATAATTGTAAGAGTAGTTGGGTTATTTTTCAGTTTCACCTTTATCTTACTATCCCCTTTACATGTATATTTATAATGTATCTCTATGTAATTATAATTACACATTGATTTCCTTTGAAATAATTTAGTGAGATTTAAATAGTCCATCACATTTCTAGTTTTGTATCCATTAACATCTATATAATAAATATTATAATATATCTAAATGGTAATATAATCTATAAATCTATAAATTATTATATCAGAATTTCCATTCAAATAAAAACATAGAATTTAGGTAGAGTGACATATTACTTTTAAATATCCTTAATAAATTTTCTATATCACATTACATGAAATATTTGTACCTTCTAGTCACATGGTTATATAGAAACTATTTTCTATATTTCTCTCTTTAATAATGATATATCCTATACATAAAAATCATCATTTCCTATGATATTTTTTGTCACAACCCGTCCTCGGGGCCCGTGTCGTGACTACCCCAAGCCCGCCTTCCATAGGCTGGGGCTGGCGACTAGCACCAAAGGCGTAAATCCTGATAATTGGGAAGGCATTGCCTTTATAAAGTAAACAAAACACCAGAGAGTACAAGAGGAAGTTAAACACTATGTACAAAGAGAAGTGATGAAAGGTAAATGTGCCAGAATACATTACTAAATGAAATTACATCTATATCTGAACAAAATATAATAGAAAAAGACAACAGCTGGAAGAACGAAAGCGGCTACTAGGTCGTCCTCCTCAGATCCTACCTGAAGGGTAGGTACAGATGGCGCAGCTCCTAGATCGTCCACCATGGATCCTACCTGAAGGGTAGGTACAAATACCCTATACAACTCTCTCTCCCGTCAACCTCCTCTGACTGTTGTCTCACCGTGAAGTCCACCTCTGGATATTGACTTGTCATGTAGTCCACCTCTGGGTACTGACTCGTCATGTAGTCCACCTTCGGGTATCGTCCAGTCCTCGAACACTCGGCCTCCGTCAGAACTTCCCGTCGTCTGCAATTGACACAACAAGGTGCGGGCATAACCCGTGCATGGTTGAGTATAATGATACTCAGTAGAGACCCAGGTACCCTCATGGTCTCACTAAAACCAACAAGGATAACCACAAATAAGATCTCAACAGAAAACCTCTACTTAGGTATATGCCCATACATATACCTAAGTTATCAAGTAACCCATCTCAATCATGAGAAAACAAAAGGTTTATGAAATCAACGGATAACCACTACCTAGGTATATTCCCATACATATACCTAAGTTATCATGTAACCCATCTCAATCATGAGGAAACACAAAGGTCATAGACTCAGCTCAAACCAGGATTTTTATTATCGAAACTGTAACTGTTGAACAACTCCATCTCTAAAGTGTACAGTGGTCTTGTCATGACTCCGAGGTACTGCTCACTAACCTAGGACTGCTGAGGTACTCCTCCTATCGAGTACCGCGGGCCAACCACCCAAACAGAGTAGTGATTCCCGCCGGGGTATGCCACCCAAACACAGTAGTTCACACCCCCTAGTAGCCTGTAGAGGTACTCTCCGGACGAGTACCATGGGACTGCACTGTAACACAGATTTTTCTCCATCCGCCATGGGTCTTCACCTCACAATGTAGTGCTCCATACACTGGGCTAGTCGACTCACTCCAAGTCGAGTCGGTCAAGCAGTCGTCAGGTCTCAGTCGGCTACACCGCCTCCGTACTCCGCATGCTCGTCTCTGGGAGGGTCTGCTCCATGAGCTACAGGTCTATACTCCAAGTTTCTCAAAGTCCCACGAAAAAGTTTCTCTAAGGACCGCCCCGTCATAGGGGTCTCAACGCAATAGACGGTGCATCAATTGGACACCCGGTTTGTGAGTTATTAGCCTTTTCATCCCAGGGGCCCGGATGGTTTCGTGATTGAACCAACCCGGCCGTCTCTCAACTGTACCCTGAACTCTCATAGGGTATACTCAAAGGGACCATTTCTCAACGTGATCACCAATGCCACGGACAGTTCGTTGAATGGACGTCTGGTCTGAAAGATATCAGCCTTTCCGTTACAGGGTCCCGGTTGGATTTTGGGTGCAATCCAACCAGAACACTATCCAAATACAACCAAAACTTGGGAAAAGTATGCCAAAAGTTCCATCTCAACAAGATGAAAACAACGAGACAGACAGCGCGTCAATCGGACGCCCGGTCTATGAGTTATTGGTCGTTTCATTCTAGGGGCCCGGTTGGTTTTGTGAGGGAACCAACAAGACCGCACTCCGACGACATCCAAACCTTCAGCAGAGTAAGCCAAAATATCCGTCTCACTTAGAGGAAAAAAACAAAGTCGACGGCACATCAATCGGACGTCCGAAGCTCAAGATATGAGTGTTTCCGCTCCGAGGGCCTGGTTGGTTTCGTGTACGAACCAACCCGGCCTAACTCAAAGTATTCTGAAACATTGAGTGCGATATACCAAAACGACCGTCTCGATCCAAGAATCTCATCGCAATTGACGGTTTGTCAATAAGAGACCTGTAGCACATGTTATGGATTTCTGACTGAAAAAGGTTCGGTATTAAGGGGTTCAGGCCCGGTCCGACCCGGCCCGATACCCCTGGGATCGACCCGAACCGGGTCCGGGTCTGGCCTGGGCGCGGCCCGGCCTGGCAGACCAGCCGAGCGGCCGGCCCTCCCTGGGCATAGTGTGCCCGACGCACTATCCAGGTCGTTCGGCCAACCGGCCGAGCCGTTTGGCAAGGGTTCGGGGGGCGCCTTCCCCCCTCATGTAACCACGGCCCCCCATTAAATGGGGTCCGTTTTGTGATGGCCGGCCGGGGGAATTAATTCCCTTGGTTTCCCTTTTTTCCAGTCGGACCGCACTGGCCGGCCGGTTCTGCCAACAAGGACCGGCGACGGCCGGTCCTTCCTCCTTCGCCGACACCAGCAGCCCAGAACCAGCCGCCGGTCACCCTGCTCCGCCGCGGCCCCGCTCCGGCCGCAGTGTCTTAAGTTTTCTTCGACACAGAGCGATGGTGTCGCGTCTTTGGTTCAACTTCACGGCGCGGCGCGACAGCGTCGTGTCCTTGTTCGTTTCCATGGAGCGGTGCGACGGCGCATCGTATTCCTTGTCGCATTATCACACGAGTTGCGACGGCACCGCATCATACTCATTTCAAACCACAAAGAAACAACACATGGATAAGGGTGGAGGGTCGGCCGTGTTTGTGCGGTCCATCCCCCTCTCGTTAAACGCTATCATTTAGTCATATAACCACGAAGAACGACAAACTAGAAATCACGAATGAAAATAATTAAATAATTTAATCCCCTACCTCGAGCGTAGCGTGAACGGAGGTTCGTCGAATGAGGATTTGTCTTGGAAATAGATGTCGTGAAAGAATACATTGTCGTCATCACGGTAATAGGCGTCGCGGAAGAGCCGTCGTGGTAAATGGAATCGCGTAGTCGGTCTCCGAGGACTCGGCGTTCTTCGACGGAGTTCGATGCGTTATTCCTGTTCTTCGTGTTCTTCATCGAAGAAGATGAAGAACTCTATCTTTCCTTAGCTTTTCTCCCCAAACCTCTCAAGCAATAAATGTTCCAAACACAAAATAAAATAATCTTATCTCTTATTTAATTAACATAACATAACATTCGAATTACAAGCGTTTAAAATTTAAATAACTACACTTACCTCACTTAATTAATAACATAAGTTATTAATGTTTAAGTTAACAAAAGTTAATGGTGAGTTGAGGGGGTTGATGACTATGAAGGGGTGGGGTTTTTGAGGGACCCACCACCCTCATAACCTCTCTTGGGAAGTTGGGTAGTCACCCAACTTCCACCCAAAGTTTAAATCCACAAAGAGAAAATAAAAATTGTAGTTAATTTATAAATTAAACTTCCACAATTTTGATCATCTTCGCTAGTGAAAACTCAACTCTGGAAATGTCGTTCCTAATCTATTACCGATGCTATGGTTCCATCGGTGCCCTTGAAATTCAACTCCGTGCACCAGTTCAAAAGATAGAAAAACCCGCTCGTTCGTTCACAGAACGTACCCGAGCTAAACTTCATATTGAAATTCCGGGCACACCGGGCCTCGTAATCATGTGCCTTTAGAAACTGAGTTCTTTTTTAATCTTAAAGAAAATTAAGTAAAAATTTCCCTTGAATTTTATGAGTCTTTACATTACTCACACCTTAGGGATTTATATCCCCATAATGCTTCAACACAAACTAGGGTCACAAAAGCGGTATTGAGAACGCATCTGAGCCTTCCGCTCCCATGTGATTACCTGGATACTCTCGTACTTCTAAAGAAAGCGCACAAGAGGAATCGACCATCCTCATAAGATCCCCTCCTGTAGATCCTCGATTCCCACTGGAACCTCCGTGAAAGTAACCCCATCGCCAAATTCCAGCTCCCCATGGTCGATGATATGCGAAGGGTCGAGCGCGTATCTCCTCAGTTGAGATACCTAGAAAACGGCGTGCACCTGGTGCAACTGAGGTGGATGGGTCAAGCGGTAAACCACCTCTCCTACCCAGCTGAGGACCTATGAAGGTCCACTAAACCTCGGAGATAAATATCCTCCTTGGTCACATCTCCGTAAACCTCGTCGTGGTGAGACCCGTATAAGGACGTGATCGTCATCCTCGAACTCCAGAGGTCTCCAACTCCTTTTTAGAATTGGAACTCAAAACGACTGCTCCCACGAGGGTAAGGTTGACCGACTCAATAGTGATCGGTCACACCCTCCTGTGCATGAGTTACCCTGTGCTGCCTGGGGTTTCCTTTTTCGCCGAACAAGTAAAACTCATTCCGACGTCATAGTTGAACCACAACCTTTTTGCCTAATACCTTCAATTCATGTATGAACTGTGATTTACCAGTCCATACTCAATCTAACTTCGTAAGGCCTCGACGCTTCCACCAAGAGATTCCAACTGAAACTCTCGCCTCGAGGTTCTGACCACACCGTCAGCATAAGTGTGATTATCGAGTCTTCTCCCAAAGTTTCTCCAGACGTGAGGGTCAAGTCTATGGGTTACCAGAAACTCTAGGTATGGGACAAGATTTGTGGAAGGAAGGAATGATTCGTATCGACATATGTTACTACAGTAGCTAGTAGTGGATACAAACTGTCCGTTGAATAATTTTTAGAGCCATTGGGTCACACTCCTTGACCGCATGCAGCCGCATTCTTCCTCCGCCCTCCAGCTCCCTGAGCTTGGCGGGGATAACTAAGGTGGGTGGTTGTAGCATGTTAAGATGTACACCACCTCATGCGGCTCTCCTAGCTCTGCCTCCACGTCTGCTGCTTCGCAGACTCATCTCTCCTTAAAGCTTCCACTTCTTGAAACATTTAACATGCTCGTGTCTCTAAGACTGGCGCCGGTTTCCTGTTTCTTACTGCATTGTGCAGTCTTCATCCTCTCTTGGATGATCAGCACCTTCTTTTCCTATGATCTGAAAGAGCTTCTAAAAATTTCTCCTTTGCCGAATAGAGAAACTCGATCTCATCCCCTGTATGAACCACGCCCATTGCCTAATACATTCAATCCCGACATGAGTGATGCATTTTTGCCATGGATGACATCGTAAGGCCTTAACATAGCTACTAAGAGATCCAACTATCACTCTCGCCTCCAAGGGTCGAGTCACACTATCGGCATTCATGTGAGGTCATTGGGTCTCCTCCAGTAGAAATCTCGAATGTGAGGGTCATGTCAACAGTTTTAACCGGGACCACTCAGTATCAACCAAAAGGACAAAAAATCAAACAAAGATAAGTGTATTTTTATTATTGCAGCTCATAGTACAAAGACACGAATACAACATCAACATGTAACTAGAAGTACAAGGGACATATCCACTACTTCCTCTCCTGTCCACCTGCTCACGGAGCTCTACTGCCTTGTCCACTGCTTGGCTGTTGCTCAAGCACCCGCCGCTGCTTCTGTCTTGGTGTCTCCTCCAACACCCGCTGATCAATTGTACGAGGAGCCGGACAGTGACGTGCTAGGTGACCCTATCCGCCGCCTGATTAACACTGTCTGATTCTGGCACACCTAGCTCGGTCACCACCCCGGGTTCCCCGCACCACCGATACTAAACCCCGAGATCGTCCAACTACTGGTCTGGTCCTCCTGGACCTCTGCATCATCTGCCTACTTCCCACAGATGAATCGGCTACTGATCAAAAACCTTGCGGCAAAGGCAGAAGCTCCTGTACACAATCTGGGTGTAGAGCTACTGGCACAAACTCCACCCTGAATAAGGTCTCGATGTCTTCCCATGTGAAGGCCATCCCATCGCAAAACTGGGACAAGTGGCTCCACCACCTACCTGCTGCTGCCTAAAGAAGGCTGGCAGCAAAGATCACCATGAAGTCTGCTGGCGTCCCCACTAGCATGAAGACTCTCACCACAGCCTCCAGCCAATCTTCAGCTGCCTACGGATCCGTCTCTCCCCGGAACCTGGGTGGTCTCTGGTGCTGGAACTCGTGCAGTGCGCTCAAGTGGAGTGCATCGCCTACTGTAGGGGCTGGTGGCATCGGTGGCCCAACGTATGGTAGTACCGCTGGTTCCTCCACTGGTGCCTCAACTGCAAGAGGGACATGTTCTGAAGCCTCGTAGCTCGGCAGTCTGTCAGTACGCACATCCCTCTGGGATCTAGCTGGTCATCCGAGAAAAGGCATCCTAAAAGAAACAACGTGACACGGTGAAACGATTTATACCTGGTGAGCTGACCTCGTTTGAGCTAACTTTTAAAAAAAACTTCTAGAAACACACACTCAATCAGTTTTTTTGTGCACAAAGTTGGAAATCAGTTTTCAGGGTCCTGGTGTATAGATACGTCGGCCGCCCACACCAACACTGGACTCCCTGAACTGAAGAACACACTCGGTACCCTTAAAACTATTTCTTCACAGAAAAAACATATCATAGTTATAAGTCTTGCGGTAGAACCGACTCCTCTGATACCAATATGTCACGACCTGTCCTCGGGGCCCATGCTGTGACTACCCAATGCACGCCTTCCATAGGCTAGGGGCTGTCGACTAGCACCAAAGGCATAAATCCCGATAACTGGGAAGACATTGCCTTTATAAAGTAAACAAAACACCACAGAGTACAAGAGGAAGTAAAACAATATGTACAAAGAGAAGTGATGAAAGGTAAATGTGCCAGAATTAAAACCCAAATGAAAGTACATCAATATCTGAACAAAATACAACAGAAAAAGACAGCAGCTGGAAGAACGGAAGCGCCTCCTGGGTCGTCCTCCTCAGATCCTACCTGAGGGGTAGGTACAGATGTCGCATCTCCTGGATCATCCACCACGGATCCTACCAGAAGGGTAGGTACAGATAGACTCAATAATGCCCTCACCCGTCAACCTCCTCCGACTGTCGTCTCGACATGAAGTCCACCTCTGTATACTGACTCGTAGTGTAGTCCACCTCCGGGTACTGACTCGTCGTGTAGTCCACCTCCGAGTACCGTCCAGTCCTCAAACACTCGGCCTCCGTCAGCACTGCCCATCGTCCGCTACCAACACAACGAGGTGCGGGAATAACCCGTGTAGGGGTGAGTATAATGATACATAGTAGGGACCCCGAGAACCTCAAGGTCTCACTAAAACCAACATGGATAACCACAACGAATATCTCAACAGATAACCTCTACATAGGTATATGCCCACACATATACCTATGTTATCAAGTAACCCATCTCAATCATGAGAAAACAAAAGGTTTATGAAATCAACGGATAACCACTACCCAGGTATATACCCATACATATACCTAAGTTATCAAGTAAACCATCTCAATCATGAGGAAACACAAAGGTCATAGACTCAGCTCAAACCAGGATTTTTATTATCAAAACCGTAACTGTTGAAGAGCTCCGTCTATGTAGTGTACAGTGGTCCTGTCACGACTCCGAGGTACTACTCACTATCCTAGGACTGCTGAGGTACTCCTCCTGTCGAGTATCGCGGGCCAGCCACCCAAACACAATAGTGTTTCCCTCCAGGGTATGCCACCCAAACACAGTAGTGCACACCCCCTAATAGCCTGCAGAGGTACTCTCCGGATGAGTACCATGGGTCTTTACTGCCACACATGTAGTGCCTCGTCCTCCATTGGTCTGCACCTCACAAAGTATTGATCCGTCCACTGGGCTAGTTGACTCACTCCAAGTCGAGTCGGTCAAGCAGTCGCCAGGTCTTAGTCGGCTACACGGTCTCCATTCTCCGCACACTCGTCTCTGGGAGGGTCTGTTCCACGAGCTACAGGTCGATACTCCAAGTATCTCAAAGTCCCACGAAGAAGTATTTCAATGGACAGGCTCGTCATAGGGGTCTCAACGCAAAAGACGACGCGTCAATCGGACGCCCGGTCTGTGAGTTATTAGCCTTTTCGTCCCAGGTGCCCGGTTGGTTTGGTGAGTGAACCAACCCAGTTGTATCTCAAATGTACACTAAAAAATCATAGGGTATACTAAAAGGGATCGTTTCTCAATGTGATCACCAACGCCGCTGACAGTTCGTCGAACGGACGTCTAGTCTGAAAGATATCAGATTTTCCGTTATAGGGGCCCGGTTGGATTTCGGGTGCAATCCAACCCAGCCACTATCCAACTGCAACCAAAACTTGGGCAAAGTATTCCAAAAGATACATCTCAACAAAATGAAAACAATGAGACAGACGGCGCGTCAATCAGACGCACGACCTGTGAGTTATTGGATTTTTCGTTCGAGGGGCCCGGTTGGTTTCGTGAGCGAACCAACCCGACCGCACTCCGACGACATCCAAACCACGTGCAGAGTAAGCCAAAAGATCTGTCTCACTTATAGGAAAACAACAATGTCGAAGGCACATCAATTGGATGTCCGAAGCTCAAGATATGAGTGTTTCCGCTCCGAGGGCCCGGTTGGTTTCGTGTACGAACCAACCTGACCTAACTCAAAGTATTCCGAAACCTTGAGTGTGATATACCGAAACAACCGTGTTGATCCAAGGATCACATTGCAATTGACGGTGTGTCGATCAGAGACTTGTATCATATGTTATGGGCGTCCGACTGAAAAAGGATCAGTATTAAGTGGTTCGGGCCCGGTCCGACCCGGCCCCATATCCGAAGGGTCGACCCGAACCGGGTCTGGGTCCGGCACGCTTGGGCGCGGCCTGGCTAGGGCACGGCTCGGCCTGTTTCACCGGCCGGGTGGTTGGCCCGGCCTGGGCACAGTGTGCCCAGTGCGCTGGCCAGGCCGCTCGGCCAACCGGCCGAGCCGTTTGGCAAGGGGGTGTGGCGCCTACCCCCCTAGTGTAACCACGACCCCATTAAATGGGGGCCGTATTGTGCTGGCCGTATGGGGGAATTAATTACCCCGGTTTCACTTTTGTCCCGCCGACCGGTTCTGCCAACAAGGACCGGCAACGGCCGGTCCTTCCTCCCTCGCCAACACTAGCGGCCCCGAACCGGCCTCCGGTCACCCTGCTCCGCCGCGGCCTGGAACCGGCCGCAACCTTGTTTGTCTAGTGCGGTGCAACGACACCGCGCCCCTCCGCCGTGACCCTACTCCAGCCGCGGTGTCTTCGGTTTTCTTCGACGTGGCGCGACGGTGTCGCGTCCTTGGTTCAACTTCACGATGCGGCGCAACGGCGTCATGTCCTTGTTCGTTTCCATGGTGTGGCGCGACGGTGCTGCGTATTCCTTGTCGCATGATCACACGCGGTGCGACGACACTGCATCATACTCATTTTAAACCACAAAGAAACAACACACGGATAAGGGAGGAGGGTCGGCCGTGTTTGAGCGGTCTGACCCCCTCTCGTTAAACGATAGCATTTAGTCGTATAACCACGAAGAACAACAAACTAGAAATCACGAACGAAAATAATTAAATAACTTAAACCCCTACCTAGAGCGTAGATTGAATGGAGGTTCGTTGAGCGTGGATTGGTTGCAGAAAGACACGTCACGAAAGAAGACGCTGTCGGCATCGCGGTAAGAGGAGTCGCGGAAGAACCGTCGTGGTAAATGGCGTCGCTTAGTTTGTCTCCGAGGACTCAGTGTTCTTTGACGGAGTTCGATGCGTTCTTCGCCTTCTTCTTGTTCTTCATCGAAGAAGATGAAGAACTCTAGCTTTCCTTAGCTTTTCTCCCAAAACCTCACAAGCAACAAAGGTTCCAACCCCAAAATAAAATAAGCTTACCTCTTATTTTATTAACATAACATAACATTTTAATTTCAAGCGTTTAAAATTCAAATAACTACACTTAACTCACTTAATTAATAACATATGTTATTAATTTTTTAGTTAGCAAAAGTTAATAGAGAGTTGAGGGGGGTTGAAGAATATTAAGGGGTGGGGTTCATGGGGGCCCCACCACCCTCATAACCTCTCTTGGGAAGTTGGGTAGTTACCCAACTTCCACCCAAAGCATAAATCCACAAAGAGAAAATAAAAATTGTAGATAATTTATAAATTAAACTTCCACAATTTTTATCATCTTCTCTAGTGAAAACGCAACTCCAGAAATGGTGTTCCTAAGTAATTACCGGTGCTACGGTTCCATCGGTTCCCTCGGAATTCGATTCCCAGCACCAGTTCAAAAGATAGAAAAACCCGCTCGTTCGTTCACTGAAAGTACCCGAGCTAAACTTCCGATTGAAATTTCGGGAACACCGGGCCTCGGTATCAAGTGCCTTCTAAAACTACGTTCTTGTAAAATCCCAAAGAAAATTAAGAAAAAAATTCCCTTGAATTTTATGGGTCTTTACATTTTTATATATGATCTGAAATATATTTTTTACCCTCAATACTAAATTCTTTAATTTATAATATTATCAGTAATATTGGTTTATATAAAACCCTACAATTACACATTGAGATCAATAATTTAAGTCCTATCATGATTCTTATAACCTTTATAATGTACATAATCATATTCATAATGAATACAATGGTTGTTTAAGTTCACATCATTTCAATTAGTGTAAATAGAAAACTTATAATACTGCTATCACATATAATTGGAATACATTAGGGGTATCCTATCTATTAATTCAATGGGTAATATATCCCATTCCTCTTTGATTATTTTCAAAAAATCCTAGAAGGGCACATTTAATCAATGAATAATTTCCTATATCATTTGTATAATTCATATACTCTGTGACTAACATGGACCAGATTCACCATCCATAGAGACACCAGTTTCAATTATATTCTTGGGAGTTATAATATTCCAATTAACTTCATAAACAAACCTTGATACATTTACAATCAACACCACATTTTTAAAAATATTAGTAAATCATTCTTGTAATAGGGTCTCTAGTCATTTACATGATGATTCGTTGTTAGCAACAATAAAATAAAATTTTCTATATTTATTCACATAGATTTTTTTTCAAACCATCACCCACACCAATTCAATTATAATGTTTAACATATACACATTAAAGAAACAAAGAGGTATTAGCTGATATAAATCTTTTGATGTTTTACTAATATAAAACAATATGACAACCATTTATATAATTGTATTGTTTATAATATATTAATTAAAACACATAATTATTACCATAATAACATATGATAAAGGGTAATGTTTCATGTAAAATATATTATTCATGTATGATCCATTTTTTCATGGGCTAAAATATTTCTACATATAATTTCTTATCAATTTGGTAATACTAATTATTTGATCGTTTATGAAAATAAATTATCAATAATTTTATACATAGATCATGTGATTATATTTATGTGGAGGAAAAACAATTAACAACGTCCTGATTTATAATGATCAAATATTATATAGAATAAGCATGATTAAGGGTGAACGACCATAGTTAGGAGGACATGTAGATTAGGGAAAAATAAATATGGATATTTTCTTCATGAATGAATATTTTATAAATCTATTGATTATGTATTGTTAAAAACTCAATAGGTTTGTCACATGTAATTTGGTATTGAGAGTGATGATTAGTTAAATGATAATGGATATTAAAAAATGAATTCATTTCTGTTTTGTCCCCAAAATGACTGTAGATTATGGATTTTCTGGAAGAAAAATATATATTATAATTTCATGGACATTAAGATTACTTATTTAATTTATAATATATATATTTTATGTCAATAAGATTTCCATTTATTGAGAAAATTGATTACATTAAAGTGACTAATGAGTACAGAATAGTACTTATTTGAATAATTACAATCCAATAATGGATATTTATTCATGCATTGTGATTACAAGGATAATATTGAGAATAATTGGATTAAAATTAACATGACATGAAATTCTATTCCAAGAAAAATTTCAGTAAATGTGTGGAAGAAATACCTTTCAATCGATTTGTGATGAACATTTTTATTAGATAATAATTGGTAAAAATTACATTTATGACAATAAAAAAAATATTTTTATATTTTAATGTTTTCACTAATCTATACCAATTATATCCACATAGAATATTAGTTATGGATCTGGATAAACCATTCATTTTGGTGATTCAAATAATTTATAAATTTCATGAAAGATTAATATTAATTGTATTTTTTATAATTGTTGATAAATATGCCATAGAATTCATATTTAATGTGTTTTTATGTAGTGAAAGGTGAATATTTGACATCATTAAGCTATTGATTCATATAAAAGACATTGATATAATTTTTCCTTGAAATTAAAATATCAAGAACCTTAATACTATATTGATGATTATGGTTATATAGGTAGAGTTATTAGATTACATGATGCTATATAGATTTTTTTTGGAGATTTTCAGAAGAGCAAGAAATTTTTTAAAACTAAATAATATAAATATGGTGCTTTTAAAGGATATTATATGATACAAATTCATAAATGACACAATGATCCTAAATTTATAAATAGGTAAATGTATATTTAGTTACACACTAAATGATTAAAAATAAATACAATCATAAAATAATTATCCATTCAGTTTAAACAATGTGTCTTGATAAAAATTTAAAAAATAGAATTTATTTACATTTACATAAAGATGGAATTAATAAATTTACCTAAATTACTCTATGTATTTGATTTAACATAACAATAAATTTGACAACACTATGTGAATTTTTTAGAAAAATTATTTGATAATGTTGAAGTCCCATGAAACAAAAAAAATTATTATTTCAAATGATTAACCATATATTATGTCTTCTATTTTGAAGAAACATTTTATAATTACTCATTGTTTGAAATATTAATAATCAATCTCTAAATAGTTTCTAGTGGAACCATAATATTTTTAAATTGAAAATGATTCTTCATTAATAATGGAATTTATTGGAACAAATTCTATTTTAAATTTCTCTAGGGATATATAATTGATGTCTGTTTTCCCATGTGTATTATTTGATGAAGTAATTACAAAGGAATAAAAATCCCCCATGGAAATGGTATTTGTTTTTGGACAATATTTTAAAGATAATGAACATCATGAAATGAAAATAGTCAAATAAAAGACCTATATTAAACAAAAATATTCAAAATCAGGCATTGTAATTTTTTAATTGAATGAAATGTGTTTTTTAAAACATAGAAAATAATTATGAGAAAATTTAATTGAATGAAAAAAATTATTCTGAAATGTACATGATTAATAAAATGTAATAATTTCTTATGGTTAATGTGAAAAATACACAACAATAAATTTTTGGGGATCATGATATGTATGATCCTAGGTCATAATTTTTATTAATGGTATATTAAATGAATTTTATGCAACGATTTAATTTGGGACTATGTTATCCATAGAAAATAAAGGAAGCGGTATTGATGCATGAAATTTTGGGTGGCTCATTTTTAGCCTAATATATTTATTAATATCATTATTTGATGTTGTGTTTGTTAGTAAACGTTATCCATGCTTCCAAACCCAAAAATATCATATAAAATGTTAGAAAAACGTGTATTATGGTATAGTAAAGGATCTCTTAATTATTAGCTAATGTAATATATAGGTTCTTTATAATAGATTTATAGTTTTACCAATGATGATTAGACATGAATTGTTATATGTATATTTTCAACATCATGATTTACTCAAATTAATAGAGGAATATGTGTTACATATAGCATCGATTCAAAAATCCACTTTCACTCATAGAATAAGAGAAATTTTTTATGTTCCAATAATAGTTTCCCTAACCAAAATGAAATGGAAAACATCACAACATATTGACAAGAGCTTAATTGTTTCCTATAGATTTGATATATGTTGTGATATCCAATTATAAATCAATTACTCAAGGAATGTTTTACACCAATAGAAGCAAATGGATAATCCTACCCAGAAAACGTCAATATTGTAGAAGGTGGATAATGGTGATAATTTATTGTAAAAATATTTTACCATATTTAATGTCATGGATGTAGTGTTTAAGCCCTTATCAAATGAATCCTTCAATAATTTATCCGTTTTTATATATTTAAATATTTCCTCAATATAAATGAAATATTTAAAGATTATATTAATATATATATATATATATATTTGTATTTAATTTTTTAAAATGCTAATTAATATAATAGGATATATACTTAAAATGGTGGATATACTTTTGTTTTGTTTTCATTAGTTTTTTGGTCGAATGGGAGAAAATAACACCACTGATTGAGTGTGGAGAATAAATGGTCACTAAATACTGCAAATATAGAATTCTCACTATATATATGTCACATACTCATTAATACTGAATTTATCTAGATAATTAAAATTATATTATGAGTTTGTATATTGGATTTAACACACCTGGATCGTGTGTATTTTAGATGGTTTAATAACACTTATTATCATGTTTATAGTTCTTCTAGTATAGTGATTAATTTCTCACCCCCCAAAATATTCAAATTTAGTTTCATAGGAACAATTAATGGAGAAATAGGTTTGGTTTAATGTATTATTATAGGATTAATAACTTATAATTTTTTTTAAACAAATATCTAATTTTGATGATTTATTTTTTTTCTAGAATTTGTACATGTTACGAATCATATATCATATCTTGAAAATAATATAAAATTATATTCAAAATATTTTTAAAAATTTGAATCTCTCCTAGTTTATTCGCACAAAAACATTACCTTGATCATTGAAATATATTTATGGAAACAAAATTCAATGAACCGTGAAACTTATTCTATTGGAATATTCCTCAGATTATAATGAAAATAATAATTAAATAATGAACATCTCAACATTTCTCAAAATATCATTTTTTATAATTGATACATGATTTTTTATTTGTGTCTTAATTAGCTCAAAATTTATACAATTATCCATACATTGATATCTTATAAATAATATCCATTATTGTGTGGAAATATCAATATGTTGTTGCATGATTCAAATTTCTAGATTTAGTAATTTATAATATTTTATTTTAACAATGTCATAGTTTCTTGGTTTTCCCTTATATGTTTTGGTCTACCTCAACCACATGAATAATTATATCAGGAAGTAGTGTCACATCAAATAATTAACACTACTGGCCTTTCCTTTGACCATTTAGATAGTGTCAAGGATATCACTCTTGGGACATTCTTCATAGCACAATAGAAATATATTATGTCATCTAATAGGAAAATATGGTTTAAATTTTAATATATAACTTTATTTTCTGTATTTAATTTTCATTCCATGAAAATGTTATACTAAATATTTGAATAAAGGAAACATTTTTTTTTGAATGATTTTAATATTCCTTTTTCAATAGATATTTTGACATATATTTATCATGATGTGGTGACTTAAAATGTGTTGATTTTTCCACTCATGAAACAATAGTTGACTAATTAGTTATATTAATATGAAATATCACTGAAAATATCACACTCTACCCAAAACCATCATAAACATGTTTATGTAGTAATTAAAAAAGTATGTATATCTAGAAGAATCAATTTCTATGTATATGTATTAATAATGCTGCAGTTTAATTTCTATCCTCATGGATGCTCACCAAAAACAAGGTCATGATGTTGTTGGAAAATTTTGTCTCGTCCAATAATTATATTATTAGTTTATATGTACCTCGATTGATTCATATTACAATCACCCAATGAATTTCAACATCCATATATTCTTATGGGTAAATTATCAATGAAGCACACCCACCAGAATGAGAATATGAAATGTTGTGTTTCTCCACCCGAAAATATGCAGAGATTTAAATATCTATCTAAAACCACTACCATCAACATGGACATTGAGTATTTATACTACATAATTCTATAGACACCACAACCTTCACTATCGGAATCACTCTGCACTAGTTCACTAGGGGAATCAATATATAGATAAAAAATCATTCATGTTAAATGGTCCTCATCACATTCATTGAAATGTCTACCATTATAACTTGGTGAATTTCATGATATACACATATAATAAAATCAACACAAAAAAAACCTCTAAAGTAAATTTTTTTCATTAACAATTCTTATATACCATAAATGAATTTATTTAAAAAAACACATCCATTCCAATGATACCTATGAAAAATTATTTTTCTATATATTAAAATAACTATCTGAGAAATAAATCATATGGTTAAAAATAAATACCACTTAATATCCATATTTTTTCCCACACATAACATAAAAATTACTAACATATCTGTGGATAAATTCACTAAAACATATATCCTAAATATTATCCCCAAATATAATGAATGAATTTTACAAATAAAAGGGAACTCATCTATACATTTATTTACACATAATTTTATTTTAAAAAATACCCACCTGAAACCTATCCATATATCCATTTCTACAATATATATGCCTTGGTTTGATCAGAAAACATATCTTGGAATTTTTTGATAAAAAAAATTATCTGGTTTCCTTAATAAGATGTACAGTTATTATCGTAGAATTTCTACTTTATATCCTCTTGCAACTCATTAAAATAATCCTTATCTAGTATTACATAATGAAATCAATATATATGATATACTGAGATGAAATTATGTTAATGTAATGACCTATATTAATCTGAAATATCTTTCAAATGGGAATGTAATCCATCATTCATGTGTACAAAAGACATCTACCTTCTATACTGATTTAATTTTTTCCCATCAGAGAATATCATAAATCCATATAATGAATGATTTAAAATATATATATGATATTCATGAAGTATTTATCATTCTGGAATGAACATATAATACCTATTTTCATTTATTTTTATTCATTGAATAATGATATATTTGTTTCTACATACCTGTAGACTACCAACTCCTTGAGGAGATATCTTTTTTTCATCATCACCACATCACATGGATTTTATATTTAATTATATTTAGTAAAATTATATTATATTTATGATATTATAATAATTCTATAAATTGAAAATAATTCTTACCAAATATTGATATTGAAGGGTTAAAAATGGAAATGCAACACAAGCATAGGCATAACATACTGACTATGTGATCATAATATAGTTCATTTTTCGTTATGGTGTCTCTTGGTTAGTTTTAAAATTGTCATCAATTCAGAAAAATGATATTTTTCAATTATTATTATTCATTAGTTGATTAAATAATTCCCATATTGACCATAGTGATCAATATAATGTCATTTTGTATTTGTTAGTCGACAATTAACCAAACATCTAACATAAAATTAATAAATTGTGTAATTATTTTCAATATTATAAAATTAAATAATAATGTTGAAAAATAATAATAATACATTTTTTAATTAACTGAAATTTTTTATTTAGGATGATTATGCACATGTATGACTAGCCGGACTCGAGGTTAGGGACATTCATTTAATAATAACCGAGAAGTTTCCCTTCTATTTTTTTTCAATGTCCATTTTATTAAAAATTATTATTAATGAGTTTATATAGATATTAAATAATTTTAAATTTCATATATTTTTTATCATTTGAATTTATTTAAATGGGTTTAAATGGATTTATTTGGATGGTTTGGAAATTATTTGTATAATAAAAGGTGATTGTTCTATATTTACATATACAGAGAAAGTGAGATTTCTATACTCTATAAATATTACTTATAATATAGATTACATTATAATATTTCATGTTTTATTCAAAGGAATGAAACTCTATTTATTCCTTATGGTTTTTTTAGAATTTTTTTTTAAATAGATGGTATTATAATACAATAAAATTATTTTCATAGTGTTTTAAATGATTATTTTAAGGTTTGTATAATAAAAATGATTAAAAAATAATTTTTTTTATTGAAGATATGAATGTTGAGAAGTATATATATTGAACGAGTGAACCTGAATTTTTTTATATGTTATGACCTGTTTTAGATCATTGTGAATTAGTGGGGTCCATATATATTATATTATGTATGCACCAAGATAGTGCTCAAATGAATTCAGTAATATTCTTAATTTGACTCACAAAGAATGCATGAGTTTTTAAGAATATTTCTCCAATAGATTAAACTATTTTCAAAATATTTGTTTCATGGGTTAATGAAGTAATTTTATATGATGATTGAAATGGGTTTTATTTTCTTATAATGTGTATCAGAGGGTTTATTTTGTGGAAAAACATTTTTTTCATGAGTGGGAGATATATTTCGTTGTATCAAATAAAATTGGTATTAATGTAATCATATTCTAGTATTTCAATCTTTTCATAGGGAAAATGATATATTCTTCTTTTACATCCATTACTAAGATTTTATTCTCATAAAACATTTTAAAAATAAATTTTTATATGTTCTAATGATTATTATGTGAAAATAAGATTCTAAGTTGAATGTCAGTATGAATTTTCAGGATAGTAAATAATGTTTCATTTTATTTTTTTAATTTTTTTGGAAATGGATACTTTGTAAGAGTATTAACTTTATAACATATTGAATTTTCTGGTAATACTTTTACCTAATTACCTACGATTCAAAACCTAAAGGATAATTATAAATGAATGAAAGTGAATTATACAATAAATATATTATAATATGTAATTTTTAATGTTATTTACTTATATTTTATACTCTCCAATATCTATGATGCTTACAAACTAATAATGAAATTTAAAGGTTCAAAATATATAGAAATAAATAAATTTTCCATAATTGGATTCTAATTTTATATTATTCAATTACATTTGTATAAAATGAATATAGATAACTTTTCAACATGATGAAAATGTATACATATTAAATAATATAAATTTAATTTTGTGTCATAACAAATCCTTAATATAGTCCATGTTTTATGATAATGTTGAATTTATATTTAATTGTTTCATAGGATTGAAATTAATAATGTATTCTTTTTATTCGTGAATATGTTTTGTGAAAATATAGGTTATAAACTATACATAAAGAGTTATTTTTGAATGTTTTAAATTAATAATGGTTTATATTATTTTTTATGTATGAAATAATCACCATGATGATATAAATGATATCATGTGGAAATTTCAATTATGTGTGGATTATATTATTTTTTAGAGACAAAAATTTTATACCCTATACATAAAGTTCTATTAAATATTTTGACCTTCATGCATCATTTAGATCGATGATCGAAATAATTTTTTCCCTAAAGAATGGGGTTTGAATTATTTTATTGATTACTCCGCAATTATATGTTAATATAATATTCTAATGTGTTATACATCATATAAATTTATTTCATTCTTGTATAAAATTAAATGTAATGAGAGATTCACCAATTCCAATGTAACGTTAGAAAAATATGGAATGTACTGCACTAATAGATGTAACATCCCAATCTTTTTTAATTATTCCTCAATATCATTTACTGGTACTCATTTACATGTTTTTTTATATCATGGTTGGGTTTCAATTTGAGGATGTTTAGAAATTTTTTGATAATTTTGGAATATTTAGGTGGGATATTGGGTATTGTATGATTATAACCCAATTTTCGCAAATTGTTATCCCCAACCAAAAAACCATGTAAACATAAACATAAGGTATTTAAATGGATAGAACATGGGGTTTAAAACTATGTAACATTTATGAAAAACTATAAAACCCCCATATGAGGCATACATTAGAGTTACACAATTTGAAAAATAATGCATGCATGTTTCATTTTTCCAAACATTTATTTTAAATTTTCATAACCACTGTTATTAACCCATATTATCACTCATAAGAGGAAAAATATATTCCTAAAATTATTAAAACTCCCAATTAAATTTCAAGGATCCTTGAACCAAATTAATGATAAATAAAAGATACAGTTATATTATAAATTTTTTTGATGGAAAGTGATTCCTTCGGTATTAGGTATCTCATCCTTCTATATTTGTTCTGATCAACGATTTGCATCATTTATATTGTTTTTTTCTAGGTTTTGATAGATCATAATTATTTTGATCTTGAAATGAGGAATTGGCCTTGGATATTATTTTTTGTTGTGACATTCATCATTTTGTAACAATTTATGGAATTTTTGGGTTGGTGACTATTTGTCAAAAACCATGAGGTAGGTGGAATGATTTTCAATTCAATTATAATTGATAATTATTGTATTTATGTAGTTGGAAAATTTTTACTTTCTTGTTTTTAAATCATGTCTCGAATTGAATTAATAAATTAATTAATTAATTAATTGAAACTTGGGGTTGATAGAGCGATTTGATTATAGAATTTTTTGAATAATTAGTTATAAATTATTTAGTGGCCAATGTGATGTCCCAATATAATTAAAATTATCATAATTTAATTTACTAAGTAGGTTGATTTTTTAATTATAAAATTGGTCGATTAATGGCACAATGAAACTAGTATCAACCTTAGGGTGTGCCGATAAGATGAAAATTATGAATTATAAATAGTAGTTTCATGATTTAATAAATTTAAAATTTCATTGAAATATGGAACAATGTAATGTCATATCTATGAATGATTTTTTGATAGGGAATTATTCTCAAAATATTCATGTGGATCTATAATTCCCCTCTAGGACCAAATATATTTAATTATTATATGTGATCAATGAGTTTTGGGACATGGAAGGGTTCTACAATTACCCTCATGGTCCATTAATTATGCTATAGGCACTCATTTTATATATGATATAATTGAAATAAATTGTTTAATGGAAACACATGATGAAATGAAATATAATATCTCTCTAGGTATGGTTCAAACTCCATCACGGGAATAAGTGGGTATTTATTATTGTGTTTCATAGTGAACCCAATAGTTATGTGTTTAAATAAAGAATAATGTAATTCTGAAATAATTTACAATATAATATACATAATAATTTATACAAATATATACATAGTTATATAATGGATATTTATATATAAACCATTTATGGTTTCCTACTATGTTCTACTCACACCATATTCATGATTCCTGACTATGTGAATAGAATTCATGTTCATATGACATGATAAGTTAAAAAGCACCACATTAGATGGCTGATTTAGGATGGACTGTTGATTAAGGTACAATGCATGATGTTGGGACCTATTTGGGAGTTGTTAGTGTCTTTAATTTTTTGTTTTACATTTGGAAATTCAAAAATATATGAAATTAAATATACCCTACTTTCATATTGCTATTGTTTTCCTATTTCTGGTTTATCATGTAATACCGCGCTTTATTTGTTATGCTATTTTTCTTTTTATTTTTTAATCTGTTGGCCACTATTATTTTATTTAATATATTTTTGCTTCTCTGACAATGAGGGTATAGTACAAGTTTTATATTTATTAGACCATCTCTGCTAGTTGGAATCCATTGGCATATTAAGAGGCCCACATGAGGTCATGTGACAATCAAGATCAGGGAACTAGTATTCGACACTGATGTCGGGATGTGAAAAAGTGGTAACAATTGGAAATTTTATTATATTTTATTTTATCATACTAATCTTGAAATGAAAATATAATATTAAGATGATTTAGATCATGGAAATAATTTCAAGACTATGAGTAGTTATACCTCTTATGGGTGAAATCCAATGAACCAGGGGAAGTGTTGATGTTCTAATGTTTTATTTCAGAGTTAATTAATACTTCACCTTTGGTAATTAATTTTTCGTGCCATTTTATTATTATTTTTTGGGATATTACTTTTTGTCCTAGTATTGCATGAGTTTTGTGTATACATGCATCCATCGTAGATCCCATGATTTATTGTGGCATTTATCATTTTAGAAAAAAAATCTCGGGTGAGTTATTTCAATGAATTTGATTTTCATTAACTATATAAATCAAATGATAATGGTTCCTAATTTGAAATTGATTACTATAACCTATGATTTATATGGTACCTGAAATGGATTTAATAGTAGGTTGATGATAATCCTTTTGATATTAAATTATTGAACTATGATGATCATTTATTAGATGGGGGATAATTAAGAGTAGTGAATTAGTTTGGACCATTTTGTTGAGAATATGGAATGACTATTTATGTACTTTGTTAATCCCTAATGCTAAAAAGGGTCAGTGATGTTTAATGTGACCAAATATATCTATTTGTAATTTTTGATATTTAACTCCACATTAATGGTTGTTGATATGATGGTAAGATGATATGGCTAGAAATGATCATAATGTAGTGGAAGTTGAGGCACCGATAGTGCCAAGTGAAGAAGTAAGAGAGATGTTATGTGAAAACATTTATCACTTTTTTGCAGTTTATGGAAAAAGTCCCATGGTAGGTTATAAAAAATATATCCAACTTTTCGTGAGATTTCTAGTTACAGCACCCTTTGAAATTCATCAAAGTGCGGTGAACTAAGGTTAATGATTTGTCGATTTCTTCCATCGAGACGATCCTTGACTACCAGGATACTCATGATAAGAATATATTCAAATTGGAATATTTTATGCTTTACGGTCCAACATAACCTTTGTGGGACATCCAGACATGGGATGAAAAACTTGAGAATATAGAGTGGAAGTATTTTCAGGATATGGTTTTGGATCATATATAACCTAATAAACATTGGTAGGAGCGGGTAGTTCTGTATAGGGGTTTGGACCAAGGGTGAATGTTCTTGATGGACTACGATGGATGATTTAATGATTTGGAGTGACATTTTCCATCATTGGTAGGGGATGAGGAAAATGTGGAAAAACTTTTTTATGATTGCTGTAAATGTGAGATTTAAGTGATACATTAAAATCATTCTGCTAAAAAGAGTTCATATTTTGAAAATTATTCACTCATTTCATTGGGGAACCTGAATGATAAATCAAATTGAACACTAGTGGCCTCTGCGGGATGACCAGGAAGTACAACTACTAAGAGTGGGATGCATCACTAAAAAAATTTTCTCCAAGGAAAGATTAAAAAAATATTTCTAGGGAGAAATTTCAAGTACTCATATTACTAAAAAGATATAAATCAACTACTATGGTTGGTTGGGTATCATTTATTTCTAGTTTTGATGACAACCAGTGGAGTTCCAAACTTGTGGAACGATGAGTCACATAAATAGTTATTGTAGAAACTATCATCCTATTGGTAGTGATGGAAAATATTGATTGATCTACAAAATTTTAAGCGGCACTTCTAACCTATATCAATATGTTAGTTGATGTTCTACTATCCATGGTTGTCAAGGTAGTGGGAACTGTAATGCCCCAACCCAAGAAGACTATAGTCGATGCCTTATATTATTACATTTAAAATTAGTATAAGGAATCAAATATCGACGTACTAACTAGTAAAATAGTTTTGAAATATCAGATTACATACATGAAACCCATAGAACATTGGGAAATTTAAATTAAACCATTATAACTTATATAATGATATGAAAAAATCATTTAAAGAATAATCAAATATTTCCATTAATAACATAGGGATATGAAATCAAATAAGGGTGTGATTAAATTCAATATAAGTGTAAGTTATAGTAAAAGATATAATGGATTAAAAATGAATAATCATTATGGAACATAAATAACTAAAAATTCATTCCATTTACTAACTAGAAAAGGAATAATCAATATGTACATGTAATGAGTTGAAAACTCATTCAATTAAATCCAGAATTTGAGAACCTACATTCATAAATAGATAATGATAAAGAATAAATATAATAAATAATAATACTTTAATTATCAATTAATTCATTGATAAATTATTTTTTGACATGTTTCTTAGGAACATGAAGCATTTACCATTAATATCTATGCAGAAGACAAAATAAAAAAATACAGTGTAAAAATCCATATAATTTTTCCAACGGATTTCACTCAGGAGACTAGCGATGCATTTTGGGCATTGAGTTAACTAATACCTAAGAAATTTAGTGAATTTACAAAGGATAACAAATATATAAAATAATTGATTTAATTATTAAATAATGTACTTTATCAAATATCCATTTTAAGTAACAGATACAAATTTCTTAATTTTTCCATAGTGAATAAAATAAAATTCAAAGTAAAAAATATTACTATCAATGGAATAATGTTTATAAAATAATCATAAGCATTAAAAAATAATATTTATTTTTAATATAACATATGCTTCCAATGAGAAATAATTTCCATATAGTGATTTTTTATGCATATGGTAACAATCATAAAAGAAACTGATATTTCAAAAATACCTTTACTTCATGATATTTTTCAAATAAAAGAACTTGGATGAGATAATACAAATTAAAACATAAAATAACATGAATTAGAAATGAATCATGGTATTTAATTATAATGGGGATGTCTATACGTTTATTTAATGTGAATTGGTTCACAATTACAAGTTAGACTCAATGGAATGTAAATTGTGATGAAATCACCTACAACTGGATAAATTTAGAATTTATAATCTCCTTGAAAGAAATAAAATCTTATGAAACATTAAACATCATGAATATAAATATATTAATGACCTGAAATAATAATGGGGTAGTATATATATGACACCAAATATATATGTTGTGAAAATTTAACATTCCTCACAAAATGAAAAGTGGGACAAAATACCTTAAATTATGATTCAATTTGATTGACCATATTTTAACCACCTATATATTGGTTTCAAGAATTTTATTAACATATAATAGAACAATATTAATATTTATGTTATCATATATCTTCTTATTATAACATTTTATTTTCTGTTTGTTAATAATCATTCATTATCTTCATTGAATTGGGTGTTAATTTCCTTATTTATTGAAATTGTCTCAATTTGTTATTTTTTCATTCCAATTAAATATATAATGATATAATATTCTTGATAATTTAAAATATTATATATATATTTTATATATTGATCATATATAAATTTAGTGTAATCCATAATGAATGGATATTGGAAATGAAGTACATCATTCATTGAGATGGTAAGTTGTACGTTCACATGAACACTGTTTCATTTTAACTTTGTGTAAAAAGAAATAAAATAAATATATATATATATAGATTATAATTAATGTATCATATTAATTTAATATTTATCACATATTTTAATTAAAACCAACATAAACACATTCAATGTAATTCATGAATGAATCACATCACTTTGAAGAGGTGGAAGTCCACACACCCACAAACAAAGTTATCATATTCCCAAAAATTTGAAAGCATGATGTTATGTGTTATATAAATACTATAAAAGCATATATACAACATAAATATCATATATATCATATATATACTAAAAATTAATCATTATTCTCATCCATGAATCGTGGTAATAGAATAACAAAGTACATTAGTTTATGAGGAAGTAGTCTTTCATTCCCATGATCTAATCCTCTACCACATTCGATGTATGTATGTGTGAGTGTATTTAGTACCTTATCCATTAACAATTTCATTATATAGAACATAGCATGCTCATTATTAATTCATTATTTATATATAATTTAATTAGTATAGAATGAAAAAATTCAAAAGTTTTCATTGAAGAATGTTACCAATTCGTTGGGAAACTCCTTTTGTTTTATAGAATAACACATCCAGGGATTTATTTTTTTCTAAAGTAAGGAAACTTGGAAGAGAAGATGGATGTTGGTTAGATATTTGGGTTTGTTTTAGATGATATAAATGGAATTATATTTTTGATGAAGTTATGGGTGGGGTGAGTTTTATTTTATACTGGAGGAGGAGTGACATTATTGTAAATCTAAAAAGGTGAAAACTATTGAGAGGTATGTCTTATATAATTTTCCTCCAATAATGTACTGAATTATAGAAACATATGAATATTTACTAAATATGTCCATATAGTGGGTTTATTACATGTTTATCGATCATATAGCCCAAAATTTTTAATGAATAGTCCGTTGATAAGGTATTTTTTCACTTAATTTCTATAGTTAATTTTAATTATATTCACTAATAATTTTTGTAAATAACTAATTTTATCTTAATAAAAATTATAAATTATTTCGTTACAAATATGGAATAATTTTTTATAAAATTGAAAAATAATACAGGAGGAAATTATTTAAAAATTAATATCATAAACATGATGGAAAGTAGAATGTTAATGTAAAAATGTCCAAAAGAATGAAAAGTTTTTATATAAAAAAATCAATGTGAAATTGATTAATATAGACTATGTTGGATATGTATATTTAAAATCTATCTACTTAAACTTTAATACTAATAAATGTTATATATTATACTTATAAATAAATTATAAAAAAAATCAATTTTCAATTTAATTTAGTAATATTCACTATTCCTAAAAACTGAAATATTTTACAAAATCAACAGAAATTTTACCAAATATAATTTATCTGTAATGATTTAACAAATGGATTTTTTTTTCAATAATAAGGCTTATCAAATTTTGAAAATTAGTATTTAAAATAATGCCCCTATTAAAATGTGTCAAATCTATCTTTTGAAAAATGTAACTTTTTATAAATAAAATTTGACATTATCATATCGTATTCATAGAATATATATTGGAAATTTATTAAAAATATTTTAGTAAATAAATAATATAATATTTCAATAATGTTATCCAAATATATTAATTAAATTATTTTATTTTTATAAAATTCCTTTGGAGCACAAAAGTAGTTTCATATTATAAAAACATTTAATTTTTATTCATCCAGTTTATATATTCATTTATAATTAATTATATGAAAATAATTTAGAATATATAGATTCATAAGTTAGTTAATCCTATTCATAACATCAAAATTCTAATTTAGGATGTAATTTTCATTTTCAATAATAACATCAATAATATACAGGATAACTAAGTCTTGTATGTAACTCAAGAAATTAAAGAAACTCATTACATAATCTTTTTAAAAAATCAATTATTTTTTCATTGTAATACATTAAATAGATTGAGTATATTTATTATTGTAAATATATTATAATTTCATTGTATAAAATATTCCCTTATGTTAATGGTGTTGCGTGTTAACCGTGATAACAAGAAAAATGTACTTATTTTAGAATTGTGGGATGTTACAAAACCATACTACGGGAAAAGAGAACTTATATAAGAAGATTGGGTTAGCTTAGAGGACTTAAATATATGAAAATGATGGAGGGGTATGATTGTTTTATATAGTTAATCCAAAACATTTGTATAATGAGGCCAGACCATATATGATTACAGGTACAATTCATATAGATTCTATGCTCACTAGTTCCATATATGATAAGGGAGACTTTAATTCATTTGTATCATCTCAACTTGTGAACCATTTGAGTCTGGACATGGAGTTAGTAAGTGGGGTTATTATGGTCAATACACCTTGGGGTGGAAAGTGTAGAGAGATCTATTTATGTAAGGGGTGTTATCTAAAAGGTTTGGGTGTATTGATTTCTGTGGGATATTTAAATCATTGAAATGAAAGTATTTTAAATGATTTTTTGTATGGACTAGTTTGTAGAATACCAATTCCACATTGGTTGATAGGATAAGATAATTACATTTATGTATCAAAATGTTAAAAATTATGTTAATAATGGATAATGGGATATCTAGGAATGTTTTGTAGGGAATGTACTTTAGAAACTGAGGGATATCACCACCAAAGTTTCAAATCATTTTCTTAATGATGGTGGGTGAGGTATGATTTTACACCCATAGAGGATCAGTTTTTTGAATTGTTTCTAAGGGACTTATCTAGGTTTCCACCTGAGAGTTATTTTTTGTTTTTATTGATAACTTTGTTGGAGATAATCCAGTTTCTTTTCCACCATGTAGAATAAAACCAACTGAAATTTAAGAGAATTATATTCCAATGGACATGTTAATTGATAATTGATATATCTATCCAAGTACGTCATCGTGAAATTTTGTATTTTTTATTTATATAATAAATGATGTAACATTGCAGTTATATAATTATAACAAGATGTTGACGTAGTGGATAATAATGAACTGCTGTCCTATTCTGTGTATAGACAATCTCTAGTTCTAGTTGAGAGATGCATGTGTTTTTTCTATGATTGAATTGTTTCCAGGGTAAAATTAGTTGTGATTTAAACCATATCATATATAATGGATTAATTTCAAAAGCACATATGGCCAATATTAAATTTTCAAGATGATGTTTGGTCTAATGATGCCTTCTAAAATATTTTTTTCCATGATGAACCACATTATACTCCTGTACATATATTAATTTCTTGTCGTTTTTGTGGATCATATCTTTCTGTACTCCTGAACCCATGTAGATCTTTCCCAACATATTGAAATCATTCTGAGTACACTGAGAGAGAATCATCTATACAACAACATATCTATATGCCGATTATCAATCCATAGTGTACATTCAATGGGACACATCCTTAGAGAATATGATTTTTTAGTGGACCCAGATCTATTGTAGATAATTATTTCTATTTATAATACCAATAATTTTTTATATATTCATAGTTTTCACAGTTTGGTTGGCTAATATCAAAGGTTCATGAAGTAATTTTCCCCCTTTGAAGGACCACATTCAATATTTTTTAAGAAAAAATAATGTTTTAATGGTCTGGATCACATTCGAAATATTTCTATGATTTCCCAAATCATTTTAATACTACTTGAATCAAGATTTAACCTATTCTAGGGAAAAATATACTGATTTTTGTGATTCATATACTATTTAAAGTGGATTGGTATTGAGGAATGGGGATCGAGTTTTGGTGAATGGGTCAGGGATTTTGATGACATGTAATTGGAACTAACCTATGAATGTCCTTGAGTTAGATGAAGTGGATTATAACATAATGTGTTGGTGGGGTTATCTGTTTGGTAAATATTTTACTATGTATACTGATCACAAAATGTTAATGATTATATTTTCATAGTATGATTCAAATATATGATATAAAAGGTAGGGTGAGTGTATTAAATCTTCTATTTATGAGATTCCATATATACCAGAGAATTCAAATAGTGTTTCTAATGCTTTGAGCTATAAGACTATGTATAAGGCAATTTATGAGTCTGGCTATGCAATGAAGATAACCTTGTCAGCTGAGATGGGAGTTGTGGTTCTAGAGGTAGAAAATTAGATGACCCTCATATCAGTATTAGTCATTTCTACAGAATATACATGTATCAAGTAAAGGTCGTATGTGGATCGAATGTGTTTTGTAGTTTTGAAATGTCTTTTAGGTGGGGGGTCACCAACCAATTAGACCATAGACGAGGATAATATCCTCTATGTTTGTGTAACGAACCAAAGTTAATAAATGGAAATTCCCTTCTTATAATTATGTCATAAAATCACACCAAAACAAAACATAATGAACTAATATGTGATAAGTGACCTTTCAACATAATTTTGTCACTTCTGTGTTTGATATTTTGAAAATATGACACACAAGGTTATGCTCAAGATGTTTTTTGGAGTCTAATAATACAAGAATAATTTTTGGTTAACAGTAACCTACCCTTATGAATAGTAACATACCCTTATGAATAGTGATATAAATTAATGAATAGTAGACTCACCTATGTTGGTATGAAAATAATATTCAATATGGAAGTACGATATACCTATATTTTAGAATAAGTTAATTAATGCTTTAAAACTGGTTTTGATTATAAATTATTATTTAAATAAAATATTAAAATTATCATAATAAGAAAATTATTTTTAAAAAATGGAATTCATTTTTGGATTCTACACGTCGAAAAATGGTTAGATTTAATTTTTGGGATTTTTCTGAAATACATGAATTTTTGATTAATAGTAGAATCTGATAATTCACTATAAATACTAAATAATTGATTAATTGATTCATAGATGATTTTCTGCTAATGTAAGATCACATGGTTCAGTATCACATGACAAAATCACTTTTCTTGGTCATGGAATTGTTATTTTCCTTGTCTTGGGATGAAATAATAAATTAATGATTATAATATTATGAAATCCCTCCTCTCTTCCACTATAAAAACCACATTCACTCTCCCATCTCTCCATTCCTCTCAATCCTTTTGCCTTTCCATTATTCTGCCCAAATATCTCCAAAAGGTACTCCAACATGTCCAAAAGCACTCATTCCCCTCAAAATACCAAAACCTCTCCCTTTAAGAGGTTCTTAAAGGAGGAAGTTTCAAGAGGTAAATTCCTCTTCCCAATTTCATCTTATCATTTATGTTCTTTTATTTTTTATTTCATTCCTCACCTCCCTTCACCATTATAATATGATAAATCCAGTAACATAAATTTACTATAATTTATTCATTCTAGTGTTATATTTCATTATCTTCTATCTTATCCCCCCTTTTATTTGAAGGAAATGAAAGCACAGTTTGAGATGTGCTAATTTAGCACATTAAAGGAAAACAATTTATCAATTTCTATTATTATCATTCATTCAGGTAATGAAACCATTAGTTTTATGGTTGAACAATATTATTTTATATGTAATATATCCTATTTTTGGTTATGTAATCTATTGGTAAAAATAGAATTAACTTATAAAGAAAAACACATTCTTTGTAATCAAATCCACCGATTAACAAATACAGTTATCACTATGGTTATATATATAATAATATGCCTTCAATTTAAGTAACCTAATTAAAATTAATACCATTTAATCTCTTGGATATGAAATATAGAGTATAACTTCAATTCTTTAAAAGCAATTTCATCTTGCATATAATCCAAACATTAATATAATTGAACCGATCTTTTAAAGCCAAGTTAAAAAATGAGCCCAAACAATGAAATTAAACCATGTAACTAATCAAAACTTCATTGAATGAATTAAAAAGGGTTATAAGAAATAGTTTGAATATATAAGAGGTTCTGGTCTTATTAATTAATAAGACTAATTTTTTTATTTAGGTTACAAGTGGATAACACCTACGGATTTAAGGAAACATATCCTCCCAATTTCACTCTTAATCATGATTGTTCTCAATGCTTTGCCTTTTTGTGTATTACCATGTGATGGGGAATGTTTATACACCTTACCCATACTGCCCTAATGTTTTATATGTTATGAACAAAATCATTATCTCTCATCAATCCCTCTTAGTTACACCTGATACCATGTCGATAAACAATAATGGATTCTACCCAATGGTCCTTTATTCCTTCGAGTTGCTCTACCTATCTTTTACCAAAATATAGTTGTCATTTATATTTATATATAAAATTGAAAATCTATTTATATACTCCAAATTAATTTTCTAATGATCCATCTCTCTTTCTCTTTTCGGGATATACTTTCTTTTATGTGAATCTCTCCTCGATACATTGCAATAAGCACACTCGTTTTAAAGGAAATTACGAACATTTACCCAATTTCATGTACACACTATCTTCTATTTTAAGACACCATTGTATTAGTAAATTAAGTATTTTTATTATGAAAACCATCTTGGTTCAATTCTGGTTTGATATAAAAGAATGTCCTCTTTATTATTATAAATTCTCTATTGTATTTTCCTAAAAACCGCACAGAAATGTTTCAATGCTACTGTATCTCAAATAAATTTACTATGTGATATAACTTCTATTTGTTACCAACTACAATGTTTTATGCCTAAATTACCTTAGGAACGTCCATGTATGTTCTAATCCATTTCTTTCATGTACACTTTCATGATACACTCATTGGTTATGATTTATGTCAGGATTGTGGTACCCAATTCTCTCCATGGGTAATATTATATTTATGAAAAATTTATTTAGTATGATTATTCATGTGTAATGAATCACTCTGTGGTAAGAATATTTATGTGGCAAGAATATTATTTAAAATTTTGGGATGGTTCTGCTTAGATAGCGCTCCAATGCATTTGGTAAGGACAAGTCTCATGAGATGCAATGTGAAATAGGATATGCGGTTATCATTTACTTGTACTAAAATGGGAAATAGGATTGTTGGGTAGCCTTCACCTATACTAATGAAATTTTTTGTTGTTCTTACACATTTATATGATTCCATGTTTATATTATCCCATGCTTATATTAAATGATTTTATAAGTTTTAATATTTGGATATCATTATGTCAAGCCTCCTAACTCATGAGCTTTAGATGTATCCTTATGTTCATTCCATTCACATTGATTTTTAGCTCATCCCTTTGTTCTTGTGTTCCCCAAGGTACCCTATGCAAATGTAATGGCTCAAAGGAATATTGAAACTCTTTATGGAGATTAAATAATGATGTTTTTTTAGCCCCATGTTTTATGAAATATGTACCTAGTATTCTCGGAAACTATACATAACGATCCTTGGTTTTTACTAGGATGATTAATTATTCTTAGAATCATGAAAATTTTTATGTAAAAGTATTGGGTCACTATAGTTGGTATCAGAGGATGGCCAAGTTATTTTTAGAGATTATGAATAGGTAACCTTAGTGAGAATCATAAGGATGAGACTATGTATGAGAAAACAGTCCTAAATTTTGGTGAGTATAGAGTAAGTGGTTTATCAAGAAAATACATCCCTCTCTGGATACGAGAAGGTAGAGGTGGCTCTGGAACAGTTGTATCTAGGGGTAAATCTTGAAAACACCACTTTGAGCTAGACTCGAATGGGAACGGGTGCACGATAATAGGCCTTGCTGCACTCGTGGTTACGCCACTCCCGGGGGATATGCTTTGGTAGATTCACAATCTTAGTACAAACCATTATTAAGGGACAAAAAGATTCCCATAATAATATATGTTAAGAAATAGATTGAGGATAAACTAGAAATAAACCTAAGGAATCATAAGTTAGGATATAATTCTTCATTATATGTTCATACTTTTATTTTCAAAGATTCTTTTTATGCTCAATATCTAAGTATTAATGACCTATAGTTATATGTTCTTTTTCTTAGATAATGGCGGGAAATAGACGAATGTGTTCTAATAACCAATGTGATAGTCAATGTGGTGATTGCGCTAATGACATTCCTAATGTGACAGAAGTGATTGCTCAAAACATCATGGCAGTACTTGCTCAGCTATCTCGAGTTATGAATAACAAATTAAATCAGGTGGAATTTCCAACTCCTCAAAGTAAAGAGCATGTTTCCATATAATCCTTCATACGGAAAAGGCCTCCCATGTTTATTGGGTCTTTTGATCCCCTCATCGCAGAAAAATGGATTAACTACATTGAAAAGATTTTCTCTATCCTCTAGTGCTCAGAAGAAGAGAAAGTTTTACTGCAAGTCTATCATTTTGATGGGGAATCTGATCAGTGGTGGGAACTGATCAACAATACAAAGTCCCAAGAGGAAATTGATTTCATAAAATGGGAGTAATTCAAGAGGATGTTTTCAACAAATATTTTCCTCGAAACCTCCATATAAAGATAGAAAGAGTGTTCCTTATACTCAAACAAAAGGAAGATGAGTCCATTGGGGAATATGGAGCAAACTTTACAAGTCTTGAAAGGTACACCTCTGGATTTGTCATGAACAACAAAATCAAGGTGGATCACTTCATTAGAGGACTAAAGACGAGTCTACAAAAAGTGTTGGTGATTCAATACTGCGACAGCAATGAGGAGATTTTCCATTATTCCCTAGAGGTTGAAATGAAGATTAGAGACTCTCAGTTGTCTCATGGGTCTAGTAATGAGAAGAAGATAATGGAGAAGAAAATGGGTGGTTCATAAAAAAAATCCCATAATGGAAAGGAGCCTCAATTTCCCATTTGTGAAATTTTTTGGAAGAACCATCTTGGTGACTATCTCAAGGGAAATATGAATTGCTTAAAATGTAGAAAGTTTGGTAATATGGCCAAGAATTTCCAAACAGATATGAAAAATCCCTCTAATTTTGAATAATAATGGAAATTTCATATCAACACTCAGTCTGTAGTGCAGTATTATAACTACAAGGAGCTTGGAAATTATGCGAACAATTTCTCTATGACGAGGGTTGTCGGAGGCAATCAAAAATAATGTCCAAGGCAACAGGGAAGGGCTTATTCTATCACTACTGCTGTGGTGCAGCAGGAAAAAGATGTGGTGACAGGTATTATTATTATTCATTCAAGAATAGTGAACATATTATTTGATTCTGGTTCAATGCATTCGTTCATATCTTTTCAATTTAGTAGAACTATTCCAACACCACCTCAATATTTGAAGTAAAAGTTATCTGTGAGAACAACGAATGGGGAAATTATTTCTTCCATGGTTTATAACTCCTCCCTGGTTAATGTTTGTGGACTTAACCACCTAGATAATCTATTGATACTTCTGTTAGCGGATTTCAATGCTATCTTGGGAATTGATTGGATATCATTGTACAAGGACAACATCAATTGTCTAGAAACGGAGATCTCATTTCACATCCCGAAGAATCCTCCATTTCATTAAAAGTGTAAGGAAGAAGATGAGTCTCCTATTGAATCTTCTTCTCAAGTTTGGATACTCCTTCCTGGTGAGAAATCATATCTAGCACAAATTATTGGGACATATGATAGAATCATTCTTGAAGACATGCCCATCGTGAGGGATTACACTGATGTATTCCCCAAAGAGTTGCCTGGTCTTCCTCCTGACCGAGAGGTTGAGTTATCAGTTTATCGTATCCCTGGATCTCTTCCAATCTCAAATATACTTTAAAGAATGGCCACTGTAGAGCTAGAAGAGCTGAAGAAACAGTTACATGAGAATGTGGAGAAGGGTTTTGTACGCTCGAGTTCTTCCTCATGGGGTGCTCCAGATCACTTCTCCAAGAATAATTATGGATCAATGCGCCTCTGAATAGATTATCGTGAGGTAAATAAAATCACTATAATGAAAAACTATCCCCTTACAGGGATAGTTGGCTTGTTTGATCAGTTTCATGGGGCCAATTATTTCTCTTAGGTGGACCTTCGGTCGGGATATCACCAACTAAATGTGAGGAAGGAAGATATAACCAACGCTGTATTTCGAATGAGGTATGGACACTATGAGTTCATAGTGATTCCCTTTAGACTCACTAATGATCTAGCACATTTCATGGATTTAATGAATAGAGTCTTTATATATTACCTCTACAAATTTATGGTGGTCTTTATTGATGATATTCCGATATACTCCAAGATCATGGGGAAACATGAGGAGTATTTGGAAACTGTGTTAAATACTTTGAGAAGAAAAAATTTGTATGAAATGTACAGTAAATGTGGGTTCAGGATGGAGGATGTATCATTCTTAGGGCATGTTATCACCAGGAAAGGGATATATGTGGACCCTTACAAGAAGAACGAAATTGAAGTGTGGCCGAGGCCAACATCTGTAACAGAGATCCACAGCTTTTTAGGTCTATCTAGGTATTATAGATGATTTGTTAAGAACATTCCATGATTGGAAAGCCAATGACCAAGATGATATAGATGGGAGTAAAGTTCTAATGGACACATGAATGTAAATACTATTTCAAGGAGTTGAAAAAAGGCTTATCATTGTGTCGGTACTCACACTCCTTTCAAGTGGATAACTCTTTGTGGTGTATGGTGATGCTTCAAAGAAGGTATTAGGTTGTGTTCTAATGAAAAATGATAATGTGATAGCCTATTCCTCATGGGAACTGAAAATCCATGAGTAAAACTATCCCACGCATGATCTGGAGTTGGCGACTGTGATATTTGAATTTAAAATATGGCCACATTATCTCTATGGGGAAAATTGTGAGATATATAATGACCAAAAAAGTCTCAAATATATATTCTCATGGAAATAGATTAATATTCCCCAGCAAAGATCGATATAGCTCATCATGAATTATGACCACCAAATCCCCTACCACCCCGGTAAGGCAAACGAGGTTGTGGATGCTCTATAGAAAGGATCATGCATCTTATTCAATGATGATAATTTAAAAGGATCAGATATTCATAGATTTTTAATGAATGGAAATGTGAATAATTAAGGGAGGAACATCATCAATCCTTTCTCAAATAATTTCTCAACCATCCCTCTTGGAAAAAATAATGTATTCTCAAATAAAGGATGTGGAAATTTAGAAAAGGGTGGAATCTGTTAAAAATGGGAAATCCCCAGATTTCAAAATTGATGAGGATGGAGTTGTAAGATTTGGGACACGATAACGTATACCATCTAAACCAGAGATAAAGAAGTAGCTATTGAATGATTCACATAGCTCGACCATCTCTATCCAACCTGGGTGTATGAAAATGTA
This sequence comes from Viscum album, assembly GCA_963277665.1. Lineage (NCBI taxonomy): Eukaryota > Viridiplantae > Streptophyta > Magnoliopsida > Santalales > Viscaceae > Viscum > Viscum album. Next base: position 806,413,612 of record OY728148.1, read on the forward strand.
TCATGATCTCTGGGATTACTTCTTTTGGGATAACATGAAGAAGAAGATTAAGAAATATATATCATGGTACTTGGTATGTCAGCATGTTAATGCTGATCGACAAAAGTCCAAAGGTATGATGTAGCCATTTCTTATACCCATGTGAAAATGGAAAAAAATATTACTATGGACTTTTTCACAGGTCTCTCGAAGAGTTCAAAGGAAAATAATGCGATATGGGTTGTAGTTGACCAGCTCATCAAGACATCCCATTTCATCGCTATTCGGGAAGATCTCTCTCTTGAACAATTTGCAATGATATATGTGAAGGATGTGGTGAGACTGCATGATGTTCCGTCCTCAATTTTCTCTGACCATGGTCCAAGTTTCTCATCTAAATTCTAGAGGAGTCTTCAACATCATTTCATTACTGAATTAAATTTCATCACAGCCTATCACCCCCAAACTGATGGCCAATCTGAAAGTACTATTCAGACGCTTGAAGATATGCTAACAGATTTCTCTATTGACTTTAAAGGTGGATGGGATCAGCATCTCCCATTTTTTGAGTTCTCATAAAAAAAATAGTTTCCACTCGAGTATACAGATGGATCCATATGAAGATCTGAATGGAAATCGATGTAGAACTCCAACCTGTTGGGATGAAGTTGGAGAAAAAATTCTACATGGACCCGATCATGTCCAATAGATGATAGATAAAGTTCAAGTAATCCAAAAACACATCAAAGATTCTTAAAGTCAGAAAAAGTGCTATGCTCACAATGGTCGTGGGGACTTGGAGTTTGACTTTGGAGATAAAGTCTTCCATCGAATATTTTTTTGCAAGAGAGTCATGCGATTTAGGATGAAAGTGAAGCTAAGACAAAGGTATATTGGCCCATTTGAGATCCTTGACGAGAAAGAAGCTGTGGCCTATCGACTTTCACATCCACTGAATATGGCTATAGTTCATGATGTTTTTCACATATCACTCTCGAGGATGTACATACCTGATACCTCAAATGTACTAAACTCAGAGGTGGTGTAGCTGGAAGATGATATCTCTTATGACGAGCAGCCATTAAAGATTCTGGATTGGAGAGATAAGGTTCTACACAACAAGACAACCCATCTTGTCAATTTTTTGTGGAAGAACAATATGTTTTTGGAAGAAACATGGGAACCAGAAGAGGAAATGAAGGAGAAACACCCTCACCTGTTTGTTTAAAGTGAAATTTCGAGGGCAAAATTTCTTAAGGGGGGATGAATGTAACGACCCAAAGTTTTTCAATGGAAAGTCCCTTCTTATTATTATGACATAAAATCACATGAAAACACAAAATAATGAACTAATAAGTTATAAGTGACCTTTAAACATAATTTGGTCACTTATCTATTTGGAATTTTGAAAATCGTACTTTCATGGTTGTGTTCAAGATGGGTTTTAGAGTCTAATAAAACAGAAATATTTTTTTTGCGAATAGTTACCTACACTTATGAATATTAAAATACCCATATGAATTGTGATATACCCTAAGGAATATTAACCTCACCTATGTTGGTATAAAATAATATTCATGTTGGAAGTATGATATACCTATATCTTAGAATAAGTTAATGAATGCTTTAAAACTGGTTTTGATAAAAAAAATTTATTTCAATTAAATATTAAAATAATAATATTTAGAAAATTATTTTTATAAAATAGACTTCATTTTTGGATTCTACATGTCGAAAAATGGTTAGGGTGAGTTTTTGGGATTTTTATGAAATAATTGAATTTTGATGAATAATAGAATCCGATAAATCACAATAAATGCTCAATAATGGATTAATAGAGTCATCGATGATGTTCTGATGATGTTATCCCACTAGGTTTGGGATCACATAATAAAATCACTATTATTGGTCATGGAATACTTATTATTACATGTCTTGGGATGAAATAATAAATTAATGGTTATAATATTATGAAATCCCTCCTCTCCTCCACTATAAAACCCCCCTTCACTCACTCTTCTCTCCACTCCCCTCAAACGTTGTACATTTCCATTATTATGCCCAAATCACTCCCAAAGGTCCTCCCCCACGTCCAAAAGCACTTAGAGTCCTCAAAATACCAAAACCTCTCCCCTTAAGATGTTCTCAATGGAGGATGTTTCAAGAGGTAAATTACTCTTCCCAATTTCTTCTTTTCTTTTAAGTTCATTTCTTTTTTATTTCATTCCTCACCTCCCTTCACCATTATAGTATGATAAATCCAGTAACATACATGTAATAGAATTTATTCCTTCTCGTGATGTATTTCATTATCTTCTATCTTATACCCCTTTTATTTGAATGAAATGAAAGCACCGTTTGAGATTACTAATTTAGCACATTCAAGGACAGCGATTTATCAATTTATATTATTATCTTTAATTCTAGTCATGAACCCATTTGTGTTTTTATTGAAACAGATAATTATATATGCAATATATCATATTTTTTGTTCGTTAATCCTTTGGTGAAAATGGAATTAACTTTTAAAGAAAAACACATTCTTGGTAATAAAATCCACCAATTAACAAATATAGTTATCACTATGGTTATATATATAATAATCCGCCTTCACTCTAAGTAACCTAATTAAAATTAAAACCTTGTAATCTCTTGGATATTAACTATAGCATATAACTTCAATTCTGGACAACCACCTTCGTCTTTCATGTAATCCAAACTTGAATATAATTGAACCGATATTTTAAAGCCAAGTAAACAATCGAGACCGAACAATGAAATTAATCCTTGTAAATAATCAAAACTGCTTTCAATGAACTAAAAAGGGTTATAAGAAATAAATCGAATATCTAAGAGGTTCGGTAATTATTAATTAATATGCCTAATTTTTTTATTCAGGTCGTTAATAACAAGTGGAGAACACCAACGAATTTAAGGTAAGGGATCCTCCCGTTTTCATTCATAATCAAGATTGTTCTCTATGATATGCATTTTTTGTGTAAAACCATGTAATGGGCTATGTTTATGCACCTTCCTAATGCTTCCCTAATGTTTTATAAGTTATGAGATGCCCTTTATCCCTCTCATCATGCCATATTAGTTTCACTCTATGCCATGCCGATAAACCATAATGAATTCTACCCGAACTTCCTCCATTCCTTCGGGTTGCTCAATCATTCATTTACCAAAATAGATTTGCCTTTTCTTTTTATGTAGAAAATCAACATTATGTTTAAATTATCCCAAATAATATTCTAAATATCCATTTCTCATTCTTTTTCAGGGATATAAATGCTTTTAAGTGAATCTCTCCTTGATACTTCACAATAAGCACACACATTTTAAAGGAACTTCCTGAACTTTTACACAATTTCATGTGATTTATATCTTCTATTTTAAGACACAATTTTCATTGTAAATTTAGTATATTTATTATAAAATCCTTCTTGGTTCAATTCTGGTTTGATATAAAAGAATTTCTTCTTTACTATTTTAAATTATTTATAATATTTTCCTTAAAAACACACAAAAATGTTTTAATTTTAATGTCTCTAAAATACATTTTTTATGCGCTATCACTTCTAACTGTTACCACCTACCATCTTTTATGCCTAAATTACCTTATGAACGTCCATGTATGTTCTAATACCTTTTTTTCTTGGACACTTTCATGGTACCCTAATTGGTTATGTTTATGTCATCATTGTGGTACCTAATTAACTCCATGGGTAACCTTATGTTTTTTAACAATTGATTTTGTATAATTACCCATGTGGAAAGAAGATATATGTGGAAATAATATTCATGAAAATTTTGAGATGGGTGAGCCCAGATAGCGCTCCAATTCATTGGGTAATGATATGTCTCATGATATTCGATGTGAAACGAGATTGGCAGTTAGCCTTGACCCATACTAAAATGGGAAGGGACATTGGTTGTTAGCCTTGACCCAAACTAAAGAAATGTTTAATGATTCTTCCACATTAATATTATTCCATTTTTATACGATCCCATTCTTATATAAAATTATTTTATAAGTTTCATGCTTTGGATATCATTATGTCATGCCTCTTAACTCATGTTTTTGAGATGTATCCATATGTCCATTCCCTTACTGGATTTTTAGCTCTTTGCATTGTTCATGTGTTCCCCTGGGTACCCTATGAAGATGTAAGGGATAAAATGAAGTTTGATGCTTTTTATAGAGATTAAATAAAGAAGTTTTTTTAGAACCATGTTTTATGTTATATGTACCTAGTTTACCAAGACAATATATTTAATGATCCTTAAATTTTACTATGATGATTATTTATTCTTAGAATCGGGAAATGTTTTATGTAAAAGGCTCGGGTCGCTATAGTATGGGGTTGTTTTGTTGTTCCTATGTGTATACATGAGTTATTAGAGTGTGAGATTCATGGATCTATGTGGGTGGTATAATAGGGTTTAAATAAAATTTACACGACTTAAATATAGTTTATTGGTGGACATGAATGAAAAATGAGACAACATGGTTTAGGAAATGATGTTATGCCATTCAACATGTGATGATGAAAATTTATGAATAGGTGGTTTGATAAAATTGTTTCCAATTCCATAATTGATGTTTAAAGAAGTTACCATGGACTTCAAGGTGGGTATTGTAAGAATGTAATTGAATAATGACACAATTTTGGTGGTAGTGGATCCACTGATTAATGTGTCATCTTTATTTCATATCCAATAAACATTAATGGTGGATCAATTGGTTATATATATGTTCTCAAGATATTACATCACCTTGGGGTTCCATGGAGCGTAGTTTCATAGTATAACTCGAATTATAATTTGTTCTTAAAGAACATCTTGCATATAGATCTTCTTATGCAGGTATTATTGAGTATGACTTAGCACCAACAGAAAAATGGGCATTCAAAACAAACTATTCAATTTTTTAAGGATTTTATATGGACATTCGTTCTTGACATTGGAGTGTCTTTGAATGAGAACATATATATAATTTATTTCTCCATAAAAAAGTTGTTAGTAAACTATTCAGATGAAACCATATAAGGAACATTATGTTAGGCCATGCATATCACCTCTGTACTTGATGGCAGCTAGTAAGTATGATTTTTTGACCAAAAATCATGATAGAGATGTGTGGGAATGTTTAATTTATTTGTAAATAAATAGTTATGTTGTAGATTATTTAGAAGTCATATGATGATAAAAGTAGAAGAACCCTTAAGTTTCTAGTAGGCGATCATGTATTCCTCTAGGTTTCACCAATATTGGATCACCATATGATTTAGAGTTGTGGAATGTTGGAGATAGAGATTGTTAGAACAATTGAAATTGTGGGGAGAACCAAGTTATTGACATACATAATGGATAATAAAAAAATTTATAGTTTTATGAACAATTGTTTTTATTTTTCATAACATGGGATGTATCATCCTAACCATTCTAATGTGATTGATGTTAAAGATGTTGAATTTGAGATATATACATCATTTTAGGAGCACTGGATTTGTATTATAGAACATGTTAGAATGTGTTTCATGGAAATAAAATCGGTATTGTTTGATTATTATGGAAAAATATATATTTATTTGAGTAAAAATTGGAGAGAAAAATTAATATGTGGGCTCAGTTGGACAACATGGTGAACATCAAACCATAAAGATGCTTTGGAGTAAATCATAGGGATGAGATGTTTCAAGGTGGGGAGATTGTAAGATCCTAACCTCATCAGGTTATGTCTATTTCTTGTTTAACGTCACACTTTTAGTATTTTTATCAATATTGATGATGTTTTTTACATTAGGGGTTTTTCTGGTGAAATTGGATTATTTTTTATGATTTTTAGGGATTTTGGGAAGTATATAGTTGGGGTGAAATTTTCCCAAATATTGTACCCACCCAATGAAACTGTACCAAACTAGACAAGGGGGATGTGAAAAGTTGGGGAACAATTTATCAAACATTGTTCCACTTAGGAGAAACTATGAGACCCCCCATGGGTGAGGTTCGCAGTTACAGATCACACTTTAACAAAATATGATCATTTACTATAGAAAACATTTGTGAAGGTTTATTTCTAATTTTTTTAAATCATGAAACCATCAATAAGAACCACAATTCTCCCTCACATTAACCTAAAAAATATACGTGATATTTTAATATAATATTGTGATTCAATGGGTCCTATACCCCAATTCTAAAATAATAGATGATCCTGTTTGAGGATCTTCTTTCTATTAAAATACCATTCATTCCCTATATGTTTTTATATTTATCTTCCATAATTATATCATATTGTGGAGGGATATCTCTTATGATGGTGATAGTTTAGATATAAGTTTTTATAGATACTAATAATTTTTATCTTTATCATATGTATGGGCCCAATATCATCCATGAAATTGTAATTTTGATCATTGGATTTCTCTTTAGGGAATTTTAGTTTTGAAAAAGTCTGCCAACAACCATTAGTTAGGTGTTATATTTTTTAATTCCCATAGTCTTGTAAATTATTTAATGTATGTAATTTTGAAATTTCAATTTCTACATCAAGAAATCACATCCTAAATTGAAATATTTAAATGATTTATTAATCAAAAGATTAATGTTATTTATGGAATGATGTGATTATGGAATAGATTGAATTATGAGTTATTATTTTGATAGAGACACATGTTCTGTGAAGATATAAGTGAAATTTTCATAATTGAACATATGTAAATTATTTATTATTGAATTATTAAATTGGTTGATTAATGGAATTATGGAATAGGTTCTTACCATACAGTGTGTCAATAAGATGAAAATCAAGAATTTTAATTTTTATATCTTGATAATTGAAATTTTTTGCCTATTAGAAATATGGTACCATGTGATTTAATATAAATGAATGAGTTGGAGGATATGGGCTATTTCATAAAATATACATAGGGTAATAGAATGCCTCTCTATTCACCTAATATAATTAAATAATTTATGTGATCACTATGTTATGTGACACATACTACGACTCCAAATACACATAGGGTTCTAGTCTTATTCCATATTTCCCCATTGTATGAATGACATAATTGAAATAAATTGATTAATGTAATCCCATGATAAAATGAAATGTGATATCCCGGTGGGGATGGTTTAGAATATATCCCAGCGTGATGATGGAATAGATGGTAAATGTGTCATCATGAATCTGAGATTTCTTCAATTAAATAAAGGGTAATGGAATTTTTCAACTGATTACATTATTTTACACGTTAATATTTATAAAACTAAATAAATTATAATAAAATTGATATTTTATTACTTGATATTTATTGTGGCCTACTGATTTTCAAATACACCCTACTTAGGATACGTCATCGGTACCCGAATATTCTTCATGATATCTAGGGAGGATAATTAAAGGATCCTTATGTATGATGGATGATGTTGGATGGAGAATTGAGAAGGTAATAGAACATGATATCAAGAACTACATGAGTGTTATTGGTGTCTTTAATATTGGGTGTTTCTTTTTAGGATTGATACAAATATGAGATGGAATGTCTATTACATTGGGTTGTGTATTTTCTTCCATTATGGATTATCGTAAGATACTATTCTTTATTAGGTATGGTATTTATCGGGTAATTGTTTATTATAATTTTCATATTACTTATATATATCATTTGTTTGAAAATTGATAAAGACAGAATATTATCTCCACAATCATTATAAGAAACTCGCTCCTAGTCAGAAACCTCTAGAGTATTTAGAGGCATTCCTGAGTTCATGTGGCCAACAAACTCAAGAGATCAGTATGTAGCACACTGGCTGCAATGTGACAATATTTATTATCATTGGTATTTTCATATAAGGGAGAAATATTCAATAAACATTAAAATATGATAACTTTGTAAATTATGAAATCACTTGGTAAATATGTTTTATTATAGAAAAATATACTAGTGTTGGTATTTAATTTAACAATGAAACCAAATTTTTTATCTAGGTATAGGGAAACCTATTTCTTGGCCCAAATGCCAAGGGGAACATTGGCCATAGGGACTTGTTTTAAAGGTTTACATCTATCACAATGGCCCCTGAATCAAAGCCTTATGTCCCAAAAAATATAGTCCCATATAAATATTCCAAATTAGACTATAATGTTATCCCATGACTGATCAAAATTCCCATCACATCACATTCATTTTCAACACCATTGTAGCCATTCCTACAATCTCCTGAGCCTGCCTGAACTACCTAGTGATTTTATATTACTTCTCAAATCACTGATGGTTAGCCTCTAATTCTAATTACATAGAAACCATCACCATTGTCACATTATATTTGAAATAATTTATTCGTGACAAATGAAAATGATCCAATTCAATTTTTACATGGACATTGGCTCTTTTCCAACTTCACTACTACCATGGGCTACCACACACATTTACCATAAATTCTTATTATCACACAATCCATTCTAATTATTAGTTTCCACTGATATTCCCAATGATCACCTTATATTTTCCCACACACATATTCACTACTTATAATCCACCACCTCAAATAGTATTTGTCATATAAGTGATTAGGTAGGGATTTAAACCATATAAATTCCTAATTAAAATTTTCTCTACCACAAATCCCTATAAATTTCATTTATAAAATAAAATGTTTTATCTATTAGTAATAAAATCACAATAATAATAATTTTCAATATAATATCAATTTTTTCATATCCATTTTTAGTGGTATTAGATATTTATATATACATGATAATTTATAGTAGCCAAAATAGTGTATAAAATTGATCAATAGAGATGTATATTTATGTATTTGAAATAGTGTTTTGGTTAACGAATTAGATTAACGAACATATGATGTATATAAAGCAGCTGGGATATCTAGAGTAAAATTAAAATTATAACACCTTCATTATATTTAAATGTTATTAATTATTAACTATTTATATAGTAAATTAATTGAGATAATAAAAAATATATTTTTTATTAAAAAAATGAATCATTTATTAGTATGCAAAATTTGATTAATGTTTCTGATCTAATAGATTTCAATATTTTAAAATATATTATTCAAAATTTACAAGATAAGTATCATGATTACATAAATCATATTTCTAGAACATTTTCCAAATTTAAAAAAAGAACTAATCTAAATTATATATTTATATAATTTTTTTAAATTATCTTATTGTCAATCTATCAATATATGTTACACATTTTTAAATAAAATTTGTAAAATTCACATTTGAGTTTAGAATTTAAGAATGATATGAAGAAATTTATTTTCATATATAGAATTATATTTGATGTAATTATTTCATATCAATTATCATGTTATGTATACACTTTAGGCATTAAAAATTAATGTAGTTTTTATGTTAATTTGTATCTAATAAAATTATATATATATATATATAATTGTATTAATGTTATCCAAAATGGTTTATTTAATGTTCTTAAATAATTGGTGTGTAATTTTTATTAGATTGACATGAATAATAATGATAAATATGAATTTATCTAACAAAGATGATTATGTATATGAATTAGGATTTAGAAAATTTTACCCAAAAACATAGACATCATTTAACTTATTATTAATTTCTATTGTATATAAATGAAAAATTATCTGAAAATGAAGATATCATAGTGTATTCTTCATGAAACTAAATTATGATATTAATACTAATGATTTTTTAATATAAATTTCCAATGGGTTTTTGTAAACTTCAATAAATGAATGTACTAATTCATGTCATTATGATAATAATTTTAATACAGTTTCCCTAAAAAAATTAATATTGGGAGGTCTATCTATAAAATTAAATTATTGAATGTTTATTTAATATTTAATATTTCCAATCAAATCTACTCTAGATATGTACTGAACCTATTTATTGTAAATAACTAAAATATTATTGTTATAATATTGATCATCCTATAAAAATAAAAAATTTCATCCCAAATGTGTATTAATTTTGAATGAATTGATTAATAAGATATATTTAGGATTAAACATAAACATATGGTTTCTGAAGAATAAAATGTATATGTAATTTATGTGATATATTTCTATATAATGTAATAAGCTGATATTGATGTGAATATAATCATGTATAAAAATCAAAAAGGATTTTTTATTTTTCCAATAAACATCCATAATGATCTTAATATCATGGTGAAAATGGTGTTGAAATTAAAATCATATGGGATACAACTATTTATGACGAAAATTCAATAGAAATTTCTTATTATTTTAAATTTTTAATGGTTATGAAATCATGAATAGAATATTTATAATGAATTCATCATTTAATGAAAATTTAATGTCTTATCTAAATGTGTGTTTTGAAATTTTTTAATAACATAGGTTTGAGACATGAATCATATAAATCTATCACTACAAGAAAATTTATAAATAAATTTTCATTTTATAGATTGTAATTTTTTTAAAATAAATAAATAATAATTCCCCTTTATTATTTTACATAAAATATAATAATATGGATATGATATCCAAAATTATTCTTTTAATACCATAATCCACAATGAAAATGTATCCAATGATGTGTATATTATAAAACTATATATATTAAATGATCAAAACAGAATAACCATGGTTTAAAAAAGATGACGTTTTTTCTAGATGAATAATGCATTAAGAAGTTTAATATTTAATTTTGTACACAATAAATAATATTTTATCACAAAAAAATTAATATGAATATAACAAGATTACAAAGTCTATTGTGACATTAACAATGTTAATACTTTATAGAAAAATGATAATAATGAATGACATCATTTTTTAAAGTGTAAAAATTGATGTATGGGATATCGATTTATAGGGATAAAAATAATTGATGATTCTTAAATAGTAGTTGTGAATAATGATTGAGAGGGAGATAAATGTGTTTTGTTGTCTCTGTCAAAATAAATATACTTTTTAGGAAATAAAATGATTTATCATGAAGAAGTATATGATGTTATTTATATTAATTGTACATTTTATTTGTCTTATGATGTTTCAGTTCAGTTATAAAATATAAAAAATATTTATTTTAGGATGGGTTTACTTTTAACTTATTAGTATGTTTAATAATATACTCTACACTATTACTTTATCAAACTTAGTATATTCTTATCAAATCTCTGTAGGATTCAATATATATCGTTTGGAATTAACCTTATGTTATTAAGAATAACTATGAAGGTATTGATAATATTTAGAGTTATATATTATCGATTATAAAGATACAATATATATAATTCAATAAAAAAATATTAAATATACCCATATAAATAAATAAGTATTTCTATTCAACCTAAATAGTGGAGCTATTGGGAGAATATTTTATAATCCATATTAAGTTAATGAATCCAAAATATAATATATAATAATTTTAGTATCACATTTTCTGGATAAATAAGCTTTTTTTCATGAAAATTATCCTAAAAATAGATTTAGTATCTAAAAATATGAACATAATTTCCATATATTATCTAAATAATGGTGTTATCATCTTGGATAAAGAACTTTTTTCTGATGAAAGGATCTAGAACATTTATTCATGTAATATCTCATTGTATAAGTCAATTTGAGGGATAAAGTACTATTTTTTGTGTGGATATTTTTAATATTATATTGAATCCATATATAATAATATAATTATAGTACCAAATTGGTTGGAATATAATGGTCTTGATTAGTATATGATTAGATCAATTTGAATGAGATAAACACTACTAGAGTAGGTGTGAGTGAATCATTGTTTATTGGATTTGTTACAAATCCCATCCTCTCATATTCAGATTCAGTATATAACAAAATTATATCCCAATTATGTTTAAATCAATGTAATCAATATTATTATTTTTAATGAGGCTCATGTTATAAATAGATAACTATATTATCTCTGTTTGTATTTTTAATCTAAGAAAAATACATTTCACATTTTTAACTATCAACCAAACAATGTTGTAGTGATATTATTTATTATCGACTCAACATTAATATTAAATCATATATTTTATCATATTTATTAGATACAATTATCCATTTGATGGGATTCATTATCACAACACTATCCATTAACCACATTCTTATTTATTCAATTGTTTAATATTTAAATATATTTTTCATATTTATATATATTTATATATTTAAATTTATCATTGAACTGATGTTATTTAATTTCATTATTATAATTATTTATAACCAAATAAAATATCTCCATGGAAGATCCATGAAATTTGCGATTGTATCCACTATAGGATATAAAAATATTTTTAACACTCCCCATAAAATCAAAATCCAATAAAAGTTATTTCACAATGGAAGGTATGATTTTTTAATAGAATAAAAATTACATATAGCATGGTTTCAACTCAGTTAACAGGATTAGCTCTGGATTAATAACTCATTATTAGTTAAATTCATAAATAGTTGAATAATTAGGGTTTTTTATATATTATTTGAAAAAATAAGTTGTTCTTATAATTCAAATTCTAGAAAATTCTAAACATTTCTAAAACCATTTTCATGAAGAACTATAATTTTTAAAAGGAAAAAATATAATTCAAATTAATATCATCATAGATATTAATGTATGTTTATAATAATATTTGTAACTCATAATATTATATATATTAATATTTTTCATCAAATTATTAACAATTTGATTGTTTTATATAATTTTTTTGTACTATATAAGACTCCAGAATAATATACTTATCACAATGATTTTTAAAATAGGGGTTTTTCCCTTTATGTACATTTTTTGACATGGATTCCTATCAATGATGTAATTAAACATGTTTAATTAAAATGATTCCATTTAAATAAATAAAATTATACATTTCATCCTCTATAATCGACACCAAACCACAACTAAACACTATTATTTTAGTTGAAATATTTATTTAATAATTTATGGTTTCCGTTGAATTAGTTTGTATGAATTTTTTTACCATTATAGGAAATAAAGGAACCATTAAAAACTAATAGTTTTTTAAATATATATATATATATTAAGGAAATTTGTTTTTCTATGAATGATATATACATTATAAATAAATTTTTTATAAGAATAGTTAACATAATAAAAATAATTTCTTATAATACCCAATTTATGTAATTTTGATGATTTTATTTTAAAGTAGTTTTAATTAATAAAAAATATATAATTCCCCAACGATAAAATAATAATTTTAAATCCTCATAAAAATAAAATCATATGAATAATTTTTGATATTATTCAAAAATGATTTTTTAATTAGGCAAACAATGGTACAAAATATTTTTATGAATAACATTACTTTTATAACATTATAAGTGTATTATCTTTAAATATTAATAAAAATTTATTCTAAGAATAAATATATACATATTAATTAAAATAATAATTTTAATTTATTTAATTAAAATCCTCTAATGAATGTTTTAGAACATAAATTATATTTATTTTAGAAAACTTGTTATGAATATATTATATATTTAGTAATATGAAATTAATATTTATAACCTTTATAAAAATAATATAATAAAAAAATTTAAAATTATAAATGATTTTTAAGGATTATTTACAGTGTATTAATTTATTTTGTTTGTATAATAAATAAATTAAATTTGTTAATACATGTTACATCTATTATACACAAAAGGTAAAAAAACAAGAAAATATAGATAGAGCCCAAACATGTGTGGGAAAAGGTAGTTGAGGGAATTATAAATTTTTCCCATAACCTCTAAAAAATGTCAAATAGCTGAGATAGTTTCTTTGAGTGTGAATTCCAAATATTAAAAAAATAGTGTATTTAAAAATATATTATCCTACACCACTTATAAATTGTATAAATCCACTCCTTGAACCCTTACCCCCACAAGGGGAAAACTATTTCAAACAAGTATTATCACAAATATCTCCTAAAATATATTATATAGTGTAAAAATGTTCTTTTATTCCCAAAATTGAATCCCATAAAGGATTAAATCCCTTCTGAAAGGATATAACACCAATAAATATAGGTATAAATTTGAAACATATCATTTCTCATTTCTAATTATTTATACGGACATCATTTACCTAAAATTAATTTAAATAGATATAAAGTATTAAAACAAGAATAATTATTATTCTATAATCTTATTATGATAATGGTAGTACAATCAACAACCTTCCCCTCATCTTTTTAGAAGAAACATGTTAATAACGTGCATATGAAAATGAATGTATCCATGAAGAAAAGTGTTAGGATTTTGCACCATCACATAACATGGTGTATTAAAATGATGAAATAAATATTTTTAAACTAATAATATATATATATATATATATAATATTTATATATATTTTAAATGATAAAATATGATAATACATTCGTCCTCCCTTTAAAAAATAAAATCATCATCCATGAATATGTGCAGACAACAACCTCTATGGAAACATGCTTTCTGTTATTATCTTCCACTTCCATTGATTGTTTTAGGTAATTTTGTATGATTATATATGATATATATATATATATATATTAGTAATATATATTATGAAAATGGGTATATATGAATAAAACAAATTCATTTTCTTTATATGGAAATCCAACTATATGAGTGAATAACCTGAAACTAGTTCATTATACTTGTGATATTTTGGAAACAAGAATAAAATTACACTAAAATGGAATTATAAAATTATAGTTCAATAAAACAAGATGTTATCACCATGTTTTTGATATATGATTATCATTAGGATAATAAAAAGGATCTACAACTATATCTGGAACCTAGTTGAAATAGTCATGATTATAAACACCCAATGATAAAAATCGATTTCAAAATTATAATACATAATAAATTTTTTTTAATTAATTATATAAAAATAAAAATATATTAACAAGTATCCTAAAGAGGTAATCAATTTGTTTATATATATGATACTTGAGGTAGAATAACATCACTGGTTACCATGGTTAATGGTAATAGTCTTTTGAACACAAACTCCATTAGTTCTATTGTAAGTATTCTTATTGAACACCTTTCATTCATGATTTTTTATTTTAAATGATTCGCTCCATTTTATTTGTGGTTAAAAATCTATGTCTGATTAAATTCAATATCATGTAATGGTTTTCTTTTCATTTCTTAAAAAAATAAAAAAATATTTTGAAAATGGAATTACAACAATGACACTTACAACAATGAATACAAAATATTTTTTATAATGATTTTTTTCAAGATTTTTTTCGAATAATATTAAAATTATTTATATAAAATTGAGTTAATCATTAAAATAATTCTTATATTTTAATCAATAATATTTTTATTTTTTGTAATCAATTTATTTTTATCAAATGATATTATTTTATATAATTTTTATATTTTATGGAACACAATTGATTTCAAGGGGGTTTTCATGAAATATGAATGAATTATATTTGGTTTTATTATAATTTATATTTTTCATCCTTGGTTCATTTATAAAAAGTGATTTATTTTCATTTTGATGTTCTATGAAACCAAATTTATTTCCATGAGTTCTTATTTTTGGAATAGCGAATGATTATTATTTTTCACACTTATATATGGAATTTTATTGATTGGAGCCCTATATCACCCTCCAATCAATTGGTTATAAGTATTTATCTCATGAAATTATTATTCATTAGTACATTTTATTATCTAAAAATAATCGACTCTTATATGGTATCACATGAATGTAATGTTTGACTATTATAATGTGTTTGATATTGATTAACTGCTTATTCAATATGATCTTATCCTCCCATGATTCACGGTTTCTAATAAATACATATATGGTAGTTGGTTATATTATGAATCGTTTTTTATATTCTATTTTTTTATTTTCTCATTCCATATAAATTTATTTTCAATTATTTCATATTATTATTTCCCATGTATTCATGATATTTTTATTATAATGTTATTTTACATTTATTCCCATGAATTCATTCTCTATGAATTGATTATTCATTCAATACTAAGAATTTAACCTCACCATTTTCATTTCATTTAATTCCATATGTTTTAGGATGAGTCATAAAAACTAAATGTCTACATGATAGTCTAGTATTGTTTCTTTAATTAGATATGATTTTTGAAATTTGTATGTTATGTTATATATACGACTTTTCACCAATGACAGTGAACCTACTCGCACAAAGGATAATATTATTTTTTAAATATAATATTTTGAAATAATTTTAATGGTATCAAACATATGCATGTTTAATTCAAGTCATTATAGTTGGATTTTAGTCATGTATGTATATTACGAGTTAATAGAACTAGGATTGGGGGATCAGTTCTTGGTGGCTATAGTTGGTATAAAATTAATGTTTTAGATATTTTTGGAGAATCAGTATTTCATTTCAGAAAATAAAGGGTATATAACCTTCGTGAAAGACATATAAATGATTATATGTGTATATTGTTGTCATTAAATATTATAAAGGTCAAAAAATAGAAATTATCTGATTAATTATATCCTTATATAGACAATATAAGTAGAATCAAGATAATGAACATATTTACCTTTGGGTAATAACCTCCAAAATGTTAGGATTGGATATTATCTCTACCATCACCCAATGCATAATAATGAGAAATAAATGAAAATCAATTTTAATGTTGTTAATTATATTCTTTGGTTGATCACAATATTTTTACAAACCATTATGATGGATATAATTTTTTTCATTTTTCTAGATTAAGATTGGAGGATTAAGAAATCCCAACCAAAATCTTAATACAATATAATTTCAGTTTGAATAAATAGTTTATAGAATAAAAAATAATCTAAATGATTAATCAATTTTAAGTGTTCATTTCATGTAGTTAGTACCATGTAATGTTAATTTATTAATAGTCATCATATATCATTTTTGGTTTTAGTAATTTCATAACCATGAATATAAGAACTCAGCCTTAAAAGATTACATAATCTTGAATTGAGATAATAATTCACATTGAAGATATTTTCAGGTTTAGAGTTTTAGAGAATTAGGTCATAACTGTTACATTACATCCCAAAAGATACAAAGTAGACACTTCTTCTCAGTTCACGTTATTTTTTACAAAATAAGAGTTCTTAAAAATAGATTCATGTCTAGTTCCCAGTTTTAGACAACATGCCTTTTTCTTGATCCCATCATTGACCCTATTCCACTTTATGTCCTATTAAAAACATTTCAACAACTTGGTATGAGCATAAAAAAAGCCAGTAAGTGATACAGAATGAAATAAAATTGTTAGTTTATCAAAAGAACAAGTAAACCATGAATAATTTATCATAAGTAATACTTTTTACCTTTATGTATAAGTAAATACTCTTCACTGAATAAAATATCATTGATTACCCTTTTGTAACCCAAATATTACTATAAAACCCATATAAAGAACACATAACTTATAAAGGTAACTTGGGACATAAACATACTTAAATGGAATAACCATACGGTTGACATCCACACATATCACGAAATAGAATAGCCATACGGCCAACTTACCTACCCAATGAATTGGAGGTTATAATGTAACCACCCATCCTGTTTTATCATGGCACCAATATTCATTTGGATTATCATGTAACCACCCATCAAATGTCCAAGTACCATTATAAAATCATAACACATACAAAAAATATGTGGAAATGAAAACATTTCCATATTTCAATCAAAGTATATCTCTTAAATATACTGACCTAAAAAATACTTTATCAAAACCATTTTCAATACAAAAATACATAAAAGAGTATATGGTAAAAATTTTCCTTTTTTAAAAAAATTATGGATTGTTAAGAATGCCAAATATCAAATAATACTCAAGGCGGCTAAAGGTCGTTGTCACCCCTTACATTAAAAAACATTATTTTCTTCTTTTAGTATTATTAATCATAGAAAAATATTCCCATTGAATGATATAAAAAGTCGATTGTTTTTATAAATCATATAAAATAATGTCGTGTATTAAAAAAAATATTCCTCAGTGAATGGTGATTGAGACGAAGTCCCTTACCTCATGTCCGACTTGACCCGTTCATTCTTTGATCTCCTGAATAATAAACTAATGATAATATCTAATTTCTTAAGAACATTTTTCATGTTTATTTTTCCTTTTATACCTATTATTGCCTTGATAGAGACATTATGTAATCATTTATGTTAATAAAGGTCATTTCGTCGATATTAGGTACTTGTGTCAAAAATTAGGATTCTAATAATTACAACTTGTTGATGTGGTCAAAACATAATTAAATCAATAATGATATTAATGATTTAGAAATCATATAAATCATATATATCCAGTATATATATGTATTTATAATTGTACATAACTTTTGGTGATAAGAAATGAAATGCACTGTTCATGGAGACGATAAGCCATATGTACGCATGAACGCTACTTCTATTTAAATTTCTTATTGTAATTGAATGAAAACATAATGATACATAATTATCTTATAATTCCAGTATAATATAATATATAATATCATTAACTTTATCCTTCATATGCTGCACACTAGGCATGAATGAGTGAAATCACTTTGAGAGGGCGGTTGTCTGCACTTTCTCAAATTAAATTATCGTGTTTATCCATTATGAAAACCGTAAAGGTATTAAATAAATGAAAAATAAAGAATCATAGAGAAAATATAAATATAATATATTTTCTATACAAATAAATTTCTCCCATAATTTCCATATTGAGAGACAGTTGGAGATGTTTGAACAATCTTTGTTCTGTGAAGCTGTAGTTCGTTGTCCACAGAAACAGTACATTCTTTACCCCTTAGACAGTGGTGTGAGTAAGTGTAGTTTAAATACATCTCATAAAAACATCCTAGTATATTTATAATACAGTTGTTTTTATAAATAAAATTCATAAAAAGATTTTATGGGGTTGGAGAAGTAAAATAAAACCAAATAACTTAATAGAAGATGATACCTTTAATTCAGGTAACTCCCTTAGGTTTGAACCAAAATGGTTTATTGAAGATCCTTCTGCCTAAGGTTCTATATTGAATAGAGGGATCTTGAGAGCTTATTTGGGTAGAATTTATATGATCCATGGGGCTTGATAGGTGTGAGAAATGGGTTGGATGTGGTCTCCATTTATAAGGGGGAGGAGGTTCTCTTTAAGAAAGTGTAAAAATATTATTTAATTATAAACATATCTTCAGTTTGAAAATGTCCAAATATCATTAAATTCAAATATAAGATGA
The DNA here is from genome assembly GCA_963277665.1 of Viscum album. NCBI lineage: Eukaryota > Viridiplantae > Streptophyta > Magnoliopsida > Santalales > Viscaceae > Viscum > Viscum album. The sequence continues at coordinate 806,432,843 of OY728148.1, forward strand.
CTCGTGGTCGAAATAAAATCATCCAATAAAAACTACACAGGTTTTAGATATTATTTAAATCTTTATAATCTTATTTATTTAAATTATTTATTAATGAGGTAAAAACTGCATCATTATTGTGTTATAGATAATTAAATTTAATTGATGTATAAAAATTCACAACAAATACCATAATATAGTAAATATTTTTATCTTTCTAATAAATATTTATAGCCCAAGAGATAACTTATATAACCCCATGTAAAAATTAATTAATAAAATATATTTTTTAATGTATTTCTTAACATTACATTAAGATAACTAAAATAAAGATTCATTATCACTCCCAAGTGGCCCCATGAGGTCCTAAAATAGAAACAAATATACCCATGGTCGGATATATATCAACCAATTGGATTTGGACACATGTTAGGTTAATTTTATATTATTATAATAATAATTTATTACCATTATTGACCAGATTTACCCTTTAACCATTCTAAACAAAATATTTACTGAAGTAAATATTTATAATGTCTTAAAATAAAAGGTAACTATTTACAAAACATGGACCTACTGATTCAAAATACTGTATCAATTTTTCCATATAAAAATATAGAATTGGCATAAATTAATTTAAAATTTACTTCAACTGTCAAAATAAAATGCGTGTTTTTAAGAAATAATAACTATAAAAAGATTGACACTTTTTAATGTCCAATTTCAAAGTGAAATTAATTAAAATTACCAACATTAGATTAAATGGTAAAAAAATAATCTAATTGAAATTTAAAATCAATTAAAAAGAAAATATATCCATATAAATGAATTATATTAAAAGGCAGTTTTTATTTAAAATGCTGTATTTTTTACTATTCATTAAAAATGAATTTTATCAGAAAAATACCCCAATTTCATCCAATGTAAATTTTAATGTTCCAATTCAAAATAATAATTTTATTTTTTCAAATAGAGCATATAAAATTTATAAAAATTATATTTAAATAGGTTTTTCCATCAAAAGGGGGTAAATCAAACTTTTAATGAATATTTGAGTATTTGTTCTTAAAATTAGATTCTTCCTTATTTTAACCATCTACTATTTATTGGTTATATATAAAAACATTTAACAGACATTTATAATCATATTTTTGATAGTTCTATTAATTCCCACCAATACACCAACACGAAGAAAACCATGATTTAAAATAATAATATTATATTATTAGTGTGCAATGTAAGATTTCAATGAAACTTGTTGTTGCGTATTCGGTACGCCATCGACCATAGAAGTCCCCATTAAAGTAAAATTAAAATTAATATCCCAAATATTAATAAAAATGAGAAAGTCATATTTTTTTATCTAGGATGTTACATCCTTCCCCCGTTTTGGATATTGCATCCTCGCAATTTTATACCCTTATCAAATAAATTGGGATATTTCTTCCTCATAGAATTTTATGATTCCCACATTGCATCTTCAACCATATGATTTTTTTACAAAAAACTATTACCTAGTGAATTACCTTATTTTATAACACTTTCTCTCTATATTCAAGAATCCGGACTGGTTGTTCTTCATAAGAGAGATTCTCTTCCAACTGAACTACCTCTGGGATCAAAACATTGAGGGATATGGAATATAATTTCTCAACATTGAAACATGAAAAACATTGTGTATCTAGGACAAAATTGGACGTAAATCCACTCTATATGCAACTGATCCAATATTCTCTAGGATTTCATATGGTCCAATGATCCTTGGACTCAACCTTCCCTTCTTACCAAATGCATCACAGTTTTCCACAAAAAAAAATTGATAAAGACATGATCACCAACTTCAAAAAGAGGGATCCTTTCTCCAGTTATCTGCATTACTTTTCTCCCTGCTCTGATCTGTTCTCATGTGCTTCTGAATCAACTGAAATTTCTCTACCACCTCTTCTACCAATTCTGGTCCCATCAGCTTCCTTTCACCTCTTTCATCCCAAAAAGCTGGAGTTTGACAACTCCTTTCATCTAATGCCTCAAATGGAGCCATCTGTATAATGGAATGAATGTTTTTATTATAAGAAAATTCAACCAAAGAAATTTGTTGGTCCAAACATACCTGGTAATCCAGTGAACAAACACGTAGCATATTCTCTATGGTCTTAATTATTTATTCTAACTTCCCATCTGATTTAGTATTAAATGATTTACTAAAATTTAATTATGTACCCAATTACTTATAATGTAATTTCCTAAAGTTTGAATTAAACCTCAGATCACAATCAGATTCAATGGAGAGGGGAACAACATTAAACCTGACTATCTATTTAACATAAAACTGAGAATGTTAATCTAGAGACAAATTATATCTAATAAGAAGGAAATGAGAAGATTTAGTCAATCGATAAACAATAACCCATATTGCATTATTCCCTTGAGATGTCTATGGTAATACCGCAACGATGTTCATGGATATATTTTCCTATTTCCACTTTGGCACCAGTAATGACCGAATCATCCCTTTTGGTAACTGCTACTCTACTTTAACCTGTGGAGAAGTCCAATAATTCACTGTAAAATCAACAATATATCATTTCATTCCATCCCGCCAGTAATACTCACGATGATCTCTATAAATCTTAGTACTTTTAGGATGAACTGAAAATGGGGAACTATGAGCTTCACGTAACCAATCATTATTAAAAAATGAATCACAAGGCACACAAAATATCTTTCCAAATCTATATACATAATCACTATCAAAGTTAAAATCACACAATTTACCCTTCTGAACCAACTCTACCCTTTTCTACAACTCACTATCTTCCTTCTGCATTTTCTTATTTTTTTTAATAGAGATGTTTTCACTGACACGTGAAAAAAATATAATAATTTAATGCACCAACAACTTCTATACCCGAGTTCATCAAATAAAAAACAAAAGGATCTCATTCCAAAAATAGCATGGCTAATGAAGCATTACATTTTCGACTCAAATCATCAGCCACTTTATTTTGTTTTCATGAATGATAGTGGATTGTGCATTCATAATCCTTGATTAATTTCAACCATCTATTCTGTCTCATTTTCAATTATTTTTGGGTGCATATATACTTTAAACTTTTTTGATCAGCATATATTTCACATTATACACCAAACAAATGATGCCTACAAATTTTTAAATCAATAAACAACAACAGAAAATTAAAAATCAAGTGTAGGGTAATTTATCTCTTGGGGTTTCCTCTGACATGAAGCATATGCAATTACCTACTCATTCAGCATAAGGATTCATCCAAGTCCTGTTAACAAAGCAACACTATAGATATAAAACTCACCATTTCTAAAAGTTAGTTCCCTAACTAGAGCTTTCTCCAACCATATTTTCAATTCCTAAAAACAATCATCACTTTTTTTTATCCAAATGAACTTAACACTTTTTTGAGTTATCTTAGTCACTAGACTAGATAACCATGAAAAATTCTCCACAAACCTCCAGTAATAATCTTCCAAACCAATAAAACTTTGGATCTTGGTTATAATTGTTACCCTTGGCCATTTTTCATTAACTTTTATTTTAGCAGGATCAACAGTTATTCCATTTTTTGAAACAATGTGACCAAGGAAATAAATTTATTGTAACCCAAACTCACACTTTCTGAATTTCACAAACAGTTTATTTTATTTTATTGTTTGCAATACAACCCTTAAATGAATTTCATTTTCCTCTTTAATTTTATAATAAATTAAACTATCCTCAATGAACACAACCACAAACTTATCCATGATCTCAAAGAAAATTCAATTCATAAGATCCATGAATAAACCAGGATCATGGGTCAAAGCAAAAGGCATAACCTCAAATTCATTATGGCCATATCTAGTACGAAACATGGTATTCAGAATGCCTTTTTTCCATTACCTTCAACTAATGGTACCCTGAACTCAAGTCTATCATCGAAAAATACTTAGCTGCCTGGAGCTGATCAAACAAATAATCGATATGAGGAAAATGATAGTTGTTCTTAACAGTGATGTTATTCAATTACCTAAATTGATTGCATAATCTCATTGAACCATCCATATTTTTAACAAAAAAAATTGGATCACCCCATAGTGATGTTCGAAGAAAAATGAAAGGTTTATCTAATAACTCCTATAATTGCTTCTATAACTCTAAAACTTCAATTTTATCCATTTGATAAGGGGGTTTTGAAATTGGAGTAGCATCTGGAACTAAGTCAATAGGAAATTCAACATCTCGATCAGGTATAATACCAGGAAACTCATCAGAAAAAACATCAAGATACTCATTTAACACTGAAACAACATTAATATGAATTGTTCCACTGTTTTCAATAATATGTGCATGGAAACAGTCTTTTACATCTTTTACTAGTTTCTCAGCTTCCTGATATGTCATCAAATGTAAGAGTTCATTTTTGAAAATAAACTGAAAAACATTCTGAATAGAAACCTCATTAACTCTGAAGTCAATCTTAGCATGATAAACAGGCAGCTAATCCATAATCAAAATAACACCACACTCTACTAGGGGAGAAACAATAAGGTTTTCAGGTAGATTCTTTGTGCACATAAGGACAAGAAGGTTCTTATAATTTTTTTCGGTCAGAACATTTCCTCCATTTGTTTTTAACATTATTTCTAGATTCATATCTTGAGATGGAATTCGTAATTTACTATAAAACTTCTCAGAAATGAATGAATGTGTAGACCTTGAATGAAACAACACATTGGCATATTCTGAACAAACAAAAAGTGTACCTGATACTAGTTCATTTGATAGACCAACATCAGCAGAAGTTGTTGAAAGGATTTCACCACCCCTTTTTGCTTATAGTTTGGTCTCATTCCCTTAGTTTAGTTCTTCGCTGGACACTCATTTTCATAATGACCCATTTTATTTCACTTAAAACATCTTAATGATATCTTTTCATTGCCCGTAGGATCATATTACTTATAGTTACGAGCAATATGACTAGACTTACCACACCAGGGGCATGTTTCAGACATTGATAAACATTCTCTAGGATGCTTTTTACCACACTTCTCACAATATTGATATTTTGTTTTCTTACCTTCGGGCATCTATGATGAATTTATTCCCTTTACCTAAAAACTGGACCTCTTATTATATTTATTGTCAAAGAACACCTGATCATCGACAAACTCCATTTCCACCTTCTCCGTACATCGAACACATTTTTCATAACTTTTGGACTCACGAGAGGAAAATGATCTTCGATATTGCAGCTTCAGTCCTATATAAAATCTATTTATCTGGATTTCAATATCTCATATAAAATTTGGAGCATACCTTGCCAGTATAGTGAAATTTCCTTCTTAAATAGCCAATGATTCATCATCCAGCCTCTATTCAATGAATGGTTTTTACATCCTAAGTCGAAGCACCTTGGGAAAATATTTTACAAGGAATATACCTTTGAATCCATCCAAATAAAGAGAATCAATCTCTTCACTATCCCTGATATTTTTCACCATCGACCACCACTGATTAGATTCACCTTCAAAAATGTAAATAGCGATACTATCCTTTTGATGTTCTGAATTCCACATGACATTAATAATTTTCTCCAGTTCATTAATCCACCCTTCAGCTAGCATAGGGTCATATGATCCTCTGGATGATGGATGTTGTTGTCTCCTGAAATGCCCCACTATTTACATGTTCCTCTATGGTTGATTTGTCTGATCTCATGCATGGATACCACCACCTTTTATATCTTGAGTCAAATTTTCCATCACTAAAATATACTATTTAGTTTGGATTCTGACCATCTCAGGTTGCTGATTTGGAACGTTGTCTTCCTCCTGATGTCATCCCAACATAGCTTCTCTATTGCCTCTATGGAAAACCATTTTGAACACAGAGATATCATAGTTGAATAAAAATGGTAATCTATAAATACTCTAATTTCAATATTAATATAAATTTATTTATGGATATTAATTTAACAATATATTACCTCTTGAAGTTTTCTAAACTAACCTATGCTCCCAACTATACGGGCCCGACCATAAAACTTTTCATAATGATGAATTATGTTAATAATTAACAATAATGATTTTTTTAGGTTTATAGTTTTGGATAATTAAGTTATAACTCTCACATTTCATCACAAATTATACAATTTTGACACATCTACTCAGTTACCATTATTTTTCACCAAATAATAATTGTTGAAAAAAGTGCTAGGTCTATTTCCATGTTTTAGAAAACATGACTTTTTCTTGATCCCATCGTCGACCCTATTCCACTTTATTTCCTATGAAAAAAACATTAAATAACATGGGATCAACATTAAAAGATTATTAAGGAATACATAGATAAAAAACATTAATTTATCCAAACAACTAGTAAACCACAAATAAATTATCATAAGTAATACTTTTTGCCTTAAATTGAATAACCATAAGGTCAACTTCAACACATATCCCTAAATGAAATAGCCATACTGCGGACTTCCATAACCCATGAATTTGTGGTTATAACGTAATAACCCATCCTTGTTTACCATGTAACCACCCATCATTAGGTTTATCACATAACCACACCTCAAATGTCAAAGTACCATTATAAAATCGTAACACATACAACAAGTATAAAGGAATAAAAAGATTTCCAGGTTTCAATCACAATATATCACATAAATATAAAAACATAAAAAATACTTTATCAAAACCTTTTTCAATAAAAAAAATACATAAAATAGTATATGGTATTTATTTTCCATTTTTAAAAAAAATCGTCTTATTATGGAAGCCAAATATCAAATAATTGTTGTGGCTGCTGAAGGTCGTTGTCCCCACTTACCTTAAAAGAATTTTTTATTCAGTTTGTAAAACGCTTCGTTGAAAAAGATTCCATTGGAATTAAATGATAATTAAATTGGGTTTATATAGTGTATAAATGAATGCCATGTATTAATACAAAATATTTCTCAATGAAAGGAGATTGAGATGAAGTCCCTTACCTCATGTCCCACTTGACCTATTAGACCATTAATCTGCTGAATAATAAACTAATGTTAATTTTTACATGCTTAAAATCCTTTTATAAAGTTTATTATACCTTTTATATAAATTACTACCATGTTATATACATTATTTAATCATTTAAATAAATAATTTTTATTTTTTCGATATTTGGTACTTGAGTAAAAAATGGACTTATTATAATTAAAAGTTATACACGTGGTCAAAATTTCATTATATACATAAGGATATTCATGATACAGATATAATATATATCATATATATCCGATTTATACATGTATTTGTAATATTACATATCATTTGGAGATAAGAAATGGTATGCATCGTTCATGGAGACGGTAATTCGTACATACGAATAAATGCTAATTCCATTTTTATATTGTATTTTAACGGAATGAAAACATAATGATTCATAATTATATCATAATTCTAGAATAATATCATATATAATATCATTAAACTCATCCTTTATATGTTCCACATAAGAAATGAATGAGTCATATCACTTTGAGTGGCTGGTAGTCCACACTTTCCCAAATGAGATTATCTTATTTACCTACTATGGAAACCATAAAATAATTCTATAAATAAAAAATATAGAAGAATACAAACAATATAAATATAATATATATCATATATAAATATATTTCCATCATAATGGAAACCATGAGAGGCAGTTGGAGATATTTTAACAACCATCGTTTTGTGAGGTAGTAGTTCGATGTCCACAGAAACAATATGTTCTTTACCCAATAGACAGAGGTGTGTGTATGTGTAGTTAGAATCCTTATGATAACAATATACTAGTATACTGAGGATACTGTTGTTTTTTTAAATAATGGAAAAAAGAGTTCATGGCGTTGGAGAAGTAAAATAACACAAAAAAATTTAAGATAAGACAATACCTTTAATTTGGGTAACTCACTTTGGATTGAACAAAAAGGGTTTTTTGAAGTGTCTTCTTCCTAAGGTAAGGAATCTATGTGGAAGATAGGTATCTTGAGAGATTATTTGGGCATGTGTTGGACAATACGAAGGTTTTGAGAGGTGTGAGGAATGGGTTAGAAGTGGTGGCCTTTTATAAGGGGGAGGATCAACTCTTTAGGAAAGGGTGAAAATATGATTTTATTATAATCTTATATATGGTTTCAGAAGGGCCGAAAATCATTAAAATCGAAGATTAGATGACTCATGGTCATATTAAAATCAGCCAATAATAATTGGACTAGTTTCAGATATTATTTTACTCTTTATAATATTATTTATTAAAATCATATATTAATGAGGTAAACACTGCATCATTAATGTGTTATAAATAATTTAATTTTTTTTATGTCTAAAAATTATAGGAAAAATATATAATGTAAGAAATATTTGTATCATCCAAATTATTATTTTTATTCTAGTATATATCTCATATAACCAACCATACAAATAAATTTACTAAATATATTTTTTATGTCATTTTTGACTTTACTTTAAGTTAATTATAATTAAGTGTAATTATAACTACCAAGTGGCCCCATGAGGACCCAAAATAGACCAAAATATTTCCATGGTTGGGTTTCTATGAACCAATAGTATTATAAAACATTTTAAGATAATTTTATATTATTATAATAATATTTGTTTACCATTATTTACCATATTTACCCTTTAATCATGGTAAATGAAATATTTACTGAAGTAAATATTCATAATGACTAAAATTAATGTTATTTCTTTTTTACAATTTAATCCTCATGATTTTAAATATTGAATCCCTTTTTCCAAATTCATAACACAAAACTGGTAGAAATTACTAAAAAATTAATTATCATTGCCAAAATAAATGGTGTGTTTTTAAGAAATAACAACTATCAAAACATTGACACTTGATTTTGTCCAATTTCAAATTGAAATAAATTACAATAACCAAATCTAGATTAAATTGTAAAAACATAATAAAATTATCTTTTAAACCTATGAAAAAGATAATATAACCATATAAATAAATTATATTAAATGGAATTTTTGATTTAAAATACAGCATTTTTCACTATTCATTAAAAAAAATAATTTTATTTGAAAAATACCAAATTTTCATCCAATGTAAATTTTGTGTCCCAATTCCAATGAATAATATTATTTTGTCAAATCGAAAAAAAAGTGAGAAAAACTAGATTTAAAGAGGGATTGCCCTCAAAAGGATGTAAATCGATCGTTTAATGAATATTTGAGTATCTATGCTTAAAATTGGATTCTTTCTTATTTTAATCCTCTAATATTTATTGGTTAAATGTAAAAACATTTAAAAAAATGTATAATCATATTATAATTAATTCTATTTCTCCAACCAATATAATGGCTAGATTATTACTACCATTTAAAATAATAATATTATATTATTAGTGTGTAACATATGATTTCAAAGAAACTGGTTGTTTTTTATCAGGTATGCCTTTGAAAATAGAAATCCCCTTTAAAGTAAAATTAATATTTAATTCGCAAATATTAATAAATAGGAAAATGAAATATTTCTTTATTTATTTGGGATTTTACAATGATGTAATCATGTTTATAATGGTTGTTATAGAGAATATGGTGGCTTCTTAAATGAACAACCCAGTGGAATAAAAAATGATGTCAATGAAAAATATATTCACTAAATACATTCAAGATATGATTAAATTGAAAACCTCATTAGCCTTTAGAATGGATAAAGGAGGTATAAAATTATTATTAAGATGTTAATGTGGTATTTTACACCCCTCTTCAATGGCTATTAAAATCCACATATCTCATATTAATGGATTAATATGATTAAATTGATATTCTCAATTCTTTAGTTTTTAGAAAATGAGCCTTATTTCAAATTTTATTCTTTTTGAATGCTAGGAAAAACCACTATTGGAATTTAATTATGAGTATAATAGTGATAGAATTAGTAGACACCCATGAATGTAAATGTTTAATAAATTGGTCATTATAATGTATTTTCTTCAAACACATTTCATGATTTTGGGGAGGTAGTTATTGGAGATGAAATGAAAGAAGGATGAATCTATTTTATCATATGAAGAAAAACTAAATCATCCTAGAGGAATTCATAAATTTTTTAATAATTGATCTAGAAAATAATATATATCATTAAAGTATATTAAAACCATTACATTAAAATGATTTGGACAAAAGATTCATGAAAAACATGTGAATAAAATTTTCAATGTGTGATAAGGGGTATATAAAATCTTATGTCATTTAATTATATATAGATTGAAAATTTAAGGTATCATACAATGGGAACCCCAATGGTATTTCACAAGAATGGATGAAATTTCAACCCCCAACACTCTAAAATATTTTTTTTCAGCACCCATTAATTTTTTATAATGTGTTAGGGAAGTGTTCTATTTATTGTTGAGCAGGCCAGAATTCCCACAAATAGTAAATTAAGATAATGAGGTTGAATAAAAATATAGTGGAAAACAATATCTGAACTATCGAGTTTCCCACATAGTAATTAATCATGGTTAATGAGATTTTCCACTATAAGAATAATGAATAACCCATTAATCTAAGTATTAATATAGGCCAAAAAATTATCCCAAATAAACAGAACAAGTATGTGATTCTACATTTAATACCATTATGGTTGAACAAGATATTAATGTGATTTGCGGTAAATGTACTCTCTGTCTTAGATCTATATGTACATTATATGATTCTAGTTCATCACATTATTTCAAATAACATATTTTTTTTAATAATATGAAATCACATAATCAGGAAAAGGATATTGACCAATTTGTAATGGCAATAGTGGAATTATAATAGAATACATGGTATATAAATTTTATCTTATAAATATTAAGGGGAGGAAACATTATAACAATCTAATTATTTTAAAAAAATTAAGCGTACATTATATTAGATATTTATTGGTAATCTCAACATGGATCTAATATCAATTTCCGGGATAATGATATCTCATTTCACATCAAAGACCATCATAATCTGATGTATCAATTAAATGATGACATCAAACAAGTAATCAAAATATATTATATTGAATATGATAAAAAAAAGTTGTTTTTATATTTCATATGAGTATGTTGGATGTAAGTATCAATGAAATAAAAATTTTATGGGAATATATAGATGTCCTAGCAAGTAAACATTTTTCTATTCCTTGGTGTGTTAGGAAGTGTTTTTATGATAACACATACATGGGTATTTTCATATCTTAGGGAGTCCATTTTGAATTCATCGTATTTAATTTGGGGAAATAATAACACAGTAACCTCATAATGATTTCATGGTTTTTATACACTATATTTCTTCACCATGGGTTTCCCTTGTATTATTTTTTAAAAAATAAGGATGATACAGTCAACAATTTTTTGACTATCAAGATTAAAACAAAATAATTAGTAAGGAAAAGTATCACATACTTAGTATAAATTAATTGTTAAACGATATATGAGGACCAAAATACATTTAAAATACTGATTTTGGATCTATATATCATATTTAATGGTCTAAATGGAAGATATATCAATAATATAATTAAAAAAAATGTATTCACAGTACGAGTTTATAGTGATCCCATTAATATTAAATAATTACCCTCAATTATTTATGGATCGTATGAATAAATTCATCAGTGAATATTTGTAACATTTTTTAGTTTTCTATGTATAATATTTTTTTATTTAATGATTAAGGAATATTTTGGTGATCATTATCGGGTTGTATTGGAAAACTGGAAAAATGAGAAATCATATTCCGAGTTTAGAAATTGATATTTTTTCTATAGAAAGTTTTCTTCCTCGTTCATGTAGTCACCATTAAGATAATATTTTTGGATCCATAAATCATTTGTTTTATTGAAATGTGACATAAACTATCTATAGTAATGTAGATCCATAGATTTCTTGAGATAGACAAATACTCTCTAAACGTTGTAAGAAATGGTTCAATGAAATAAAATCAATTAAACTGTTATCAATTAACGGTTTTAATGTACCCTGAATGTAGGATGGTATAGAACAATAAAATAAACCGCGAAAAATATTTTTCAAAAAATCAAGACATTTATTTTCCTTTAGTCAGTATGGGTTTTTAATATAAATTCATGTCTCAATGAAGGTCTTGGTGTTTATCTTGATGCATAACTAAAATGTAATCTCATATGCCTCATGAAAATTAAAATCACATGAGAAAGATTAAAATATTTTTTTAACATAGTAATAGTTTATATTGAACTAAATTTATTTTGGAATTATCTCTATGGTTAGACATTTTATAATTATGCCCACAAAAATATTTTGTAATATGAATTCACAAAAAACAATAAAAATATACTAAATTTTATTCTAATAATTCACTAATGTCAATGATTGTTTAATAAATTAAATACATGGTAAAAAACTATTTAGTTTATTTTTTGTCTAAAAAATATAATATAACATTATATATAATGATATATCAAAGAGTTTTTGTTTTTAAGATTTTATAAGGGATGATTATTGAAGACCCATGGGAAGGATAAAGATCATATCATGATAAAGATACTACTCAATGATCCATTCATATGGAGATAAAAGAGTCCTATAAAATTAATTACAGTTTTATAAAATGTTTAATATCAAGTTGAACCTTTATTATACAATATTTATAATATATTGAAACATGATATGTTTCCATGAAAAACCAAAATATAATATGGAACATATTGATGATTCACATATCTATTCATTGTTTATTCATTAAGAAGGTATAAGGATGTATATACATACATAAAAAATCTAAATATTTTTTAGAATAATGTGTTTAATTATAGAATATATATCTCAATTAGTTTAATGTAATCAATTTAAGTTTGATTGAAATTTTCCATGGGTATATTGAAAAAATTCCATATACTAGTTGGAAAATGGGAAAACATCTCCATGAATTTCATAATAGGACCCCTATTTGTATAACAACCATTACGGTATTTAGGATATAGTAGGTATTATTACTATTTGATAAAATTTTATTTCCCTAAAAATATATTTAACATAGGATGGACTCCTTAGTATAATCATAAAAGAAGTGATTAGGTTTTTTGGAGTAACAATATAATAGTATATGATCAAAATATGAGGTTTTCCTCTGTATTCCTGAAAATTATTTTAATTGATTTGGAAATAGTGATACTGTTTAGTAAATTATATATTTAATATAATCATGGTTAATCATAAAGGACCATTCAAAAATTTTAGGATATTTTAAGATAATTTTAATAGAAATGAAATGATGTTTGGATAAAATCTCACCATAGTTGATTTAAAATATACCAATCGATCTGATATATGTATTCAGATTCCACCATATGAGGCTCTGAATGAGATTATATACACAACTCTAATAGGATTGGATGATGTTGGAGAATTAAAACCACAAAGACCTATCCTTTTTGATAGAAATGATATAGTAGGATGAAAAAATTTAGTAGAACAATAACGAAACATAATGACAATATAATTTTTATAGAGATAACATTTGATGAGATATATAATTTTATATTTGTGAAAAGTTGTTAAAGTTGATATTTTCTTACATGTGGATTTTTAGATTTGAAAAAAATGTATTTTTTATCTAGAAATATCATTCCCTTCATTATCTATTATCATGTGGGGTTATAGTTTATATCTTTAAACACTTTTTATTCTGGTCCAAATTATACAATGTGTTCCATGTTTTGTTTTTTGTAAATTACATATGATATCTTCCACATATTCTGTTCTCATAAGTAATGTTATTTTTCCATGGTCTCTCATAAGAGGAGAAAGTTGCGTAGACTAAGATAATTTAGATATGGTTTACTTGAACATGACCATTAGTATTATAAAATAATTCTTGAGGAATTAAATGATTATAAGAGGCTAGAGTGGAACCCAAGGATATGAGATGGTAATAGTATCATCTCTTATATTATTCTATGATAGAAAATTTGAAGTAAAAACGTATTTTTTGGATGATATAATGTAATAACATGAGTTTTAGTAAAACTGAATTATAAACATAGACACTATTTTTTTCATTCTGCACAAAAGACACCAACCATGAATGAAACACAATACATTTTAATTTAAATATATATTTAACAACATATGCTAGTCATTAATAAATGGGAACAAAAATTTATAACCAATTATGAAATAAATGTTAATATTAATACTATTTAAAAATTTGTCACTAAGAACTTAATAAAATTTTATAATAGTCTTTTAAAATGGAAGTTTTTATATTTTGAAAAATTTATAATTTTTAATAATTTTATATAAATAGATAATCGAACAAAATGATTTCATATAAGAACAATTTTCCACAACATTAGATTGTTTTACATTATATTGAAAATTATATTATATTATAGTTTATAGTTAGATAAACTAAATTCATTTTTTACCTTATCATGAAATTACATAATAATATTTATTGAACTTTTTACAAAATATTTCATTTTCATTAATAATTTAAAAATCCCTTTTTTATAAATGACATTAATTTAATGAATTTTTAGCACACACTTCGGATTTAGAAATTCGTGAAACGTATTTATATATGAAAATAATTTTTTTTCATTTCTGAATTTATAATTTCAAAATTAATGGATTGAATATATAAACAAATATTTAACATTACCAAACTTATGTAATTTTTTTTGAAAAAAAAATTGATTCATCCAATATAAATTTTGTATATTTAATTTAAAATTCAACACTTTTAAGGAAATAATATGAAAATATTTATTTTAAATTCATAATAAATGGTTCCAAATTATGTAATAAGGATCAATTTATAAATAGTAATAAGGTATTTATTACTATTTCAAAACCTGGTTTCCCCAAAATAAGTCGAAATAAAAAAAATAGTTTAAACAAGTGGGTAAAACACAAAATATTTTTAAATTTGGAAAATATGGGGTGGTTGTTGATTTTGTAGATCTAACCCCTTCTTGAATCTAATATTTTGAATTATGAGCCCAATTTCATTAATATTGGATAAAAATTATAATATAAATTCGTTTTTAGAATTATTCCAACCCCATTAACTTATATAAGGGTCCCTCCTCTATTCACATCCCCTCATACAAAAACATCCCATTACATCCAACACTCTACCCAAAAGACTTCTTAAAATTTCTATCCACCATAAAAATATTTTTTTCTTCAATGTATATCCCTTAAAGCCTTCCCCACATTAAAGAGAAAATCCAAAAAAATGATGTATAATTTTCTAACAGATCCTATCTCATTTTTATTTACATATATATAATTATTCTACCTCACCATTCATTCAAAAATTATGAAGTTAATTTTTTTTTTGAAATTATTATATTTTTATGTTATTATTATAAAATAGGAGGTTAATATATTTCTCAACAGTTTTATGGAAAAAAGAAACATGAATAATGTGTGTGTGCTGACTACCACTTTAATGAAGAAACACACGTATATTTCCTTCATATTCATATCATAATATTATAATATATGAACTAAATTAATTTTTTTTGAAATATATATATATATAGTTTTATATTTATAAAATGATTAATGATGTTTTATTCCTCCATTTGAAAATGAAATGAGCATCCTTCCATACGTTTAACCAACCGCCTACTTAGGATGATGCATTATAATTTACATTACACCACTCGTGGAAGGATTTAGTTTATATTTTATGAATTTTTTGATCTATATAACTATTATATATCCTGAATATGTTATTTCATAACAATAAAATTAATGATTAGTTTATCATATTCCATTGTTATTGGTGAATAACCAAAAACTTTTTCATCATTACTTCTGTATTTAGGTAACACAACCAAAAATCCAATGTAATTGAATTATATCATTATAATCCTTTCTAAAAAATATATTCACGTAACATTTATTATTTGAAAAATTTAGAAATAAAAAAAATATGGAAGATCAACACTAATTTTATGATCATTGTTAAAAATGTTTTTCATAATTAACACCCAATGTCCAAAAGAGATTATAACCATATAATACATGAATAGAGTTTCTATTAATGATGTTTAAAAAATTAATTTATATGCATATGGTATTTAAATAGTTAATTTTGATACATGTAATTATAATACATTTGGTTGAATACATTTGGTGTAAATAAATGGTAGATATACATGACATGATAGTTATTTCTCAATTCATTGAACTATAGATTTTCTCATTGAACATTTTTCCTTCATTAAATTTCATTTTTTATTTTCTCTATTTTATTTCGAGGTTAAAATAGATTTTTGAACCAATTCCATTTACATGAATGGTTTTCATTCACTATATTTTAATATCTATTGAGACTTTTTGAAACAAGACACACACAAAAAGACATTTTCAATAATGAATTAATTATTTTATGAAAATCACATATAATTTTTTTTTCATTGTTATAAAATGATCTATATTAAATAGAGTTATGTTTTATCTTTTTTACTAAATTTTCATTCATTATTTTATTATGTTGGGTGATCACGTTTTCTATATAAAAATATATAATTTCTGATTTTTTATACTAGTGAGATGTCTTTTGAATCCTATATTATTTCCATGTTTTATCATTGAACATTCAATGATTTAATGTTTTATGTGTTATTAAATTCATTTTACATTCATGTTACCTTTTATAACATCAAAATTGAAATAATTTTAATTGTAAAATTTATTTTTGAGAATCAATATTATTAATACACACAATTTAATTAAATATAATAATAAGATTCTATTAATTAAACAAAAAATCATGGAAACGCACAATGTTTTTAGTGATTATATACATATAAAAATCAGTTGAAAGTGGGATACATAGATATTTTTTGATAACTCGATAATATTGTTTTAAATACTTTCAGGAAGTATATAGATGAATATGTTAACCAAGGTATATACATTATAATACTGTAAGTTATAAACAACTAGTGAATAAATAATAAAAGAATAAAACCATAAAAGAAATACATGTGATTCAAGAGGAATATCATGGTGAAAATGTCGTATTAAAATTATAAAAATTAAAATTGAATCATCATATAAAATGATAGAATCAATAAAATAGATATTTGGTACAAATGAAACCTTCTAACATTATCATAAATCATATATAACCCCCATTAGATCATAACAGAGTTTGTTAAGCTAACTGCTCATATATCATAGATGGAATATCTGAGATAAAAGTGTTACCCTATTAATAGAATGGTTGTTTAAATCATGATCCACATAGTACATTCCTATCATGTACATTGATTTATATGCCACATATATCATATAGAATTATATTATAATTCACTAAATTAATTCCTAAAATTATGTACTATGGGTTACATAAATATACATCCCTAATAAATAAATGATAGTTTTATATATTTTAATACCCTTTATTTGAAATGGATATGGGTATTAATTGTATAATACCGTTCTTTGGAATTAATGATATTATTTTATAAGGGTAACATCTGTATCTAGAAGATTTTGGAATGAAATAATGAGATTCAATTAAAATATTTCATTAATTTGTTACCATAATTGTAAAAAAGTGGTTTTTATATAAAAATTTAATGATAAAAATTTAAAATCCAAATAAATAATATAAACATATATATAGAATAAAGAGGTTGATGGAGATAATATGTTACCTTGAAAAGGTGATCCAAAATGAATGGATTTATCCTCTTAAGTGCATGAGAACTCATTAAGAGGGATTTAGATAGTTAAATGGAGTGGAGCATCTTGGTTAATGGGATTTGATGGAGGATGAATGTAGTTATGGGTTTGTATTTTTATATAATGGTAAGTGAATTCATTATGAATTTCAAAACATAGGTTTTGGACACTATTGTAATAGAAGAAAAATAAATGACCTTCCCTTGGATTTTCCCTTGATGTTTCCCAATAGTTTTTAATTAATTATTAGGTTATAAACATATTTCATAAAATAATAACTTTAGTGATGGTGATGCAAGTAATGTTCATATTGAATTGTTTTTAAAACCATAAAATTTATGAGTATTTTTTGAAGAATCCTAAATGTTTTTTAAAAATAATAAAATATCTTAAAAATAAATAAATTAAACATTATATGAATACTTACTAAAAATACTAACTTCTGTTGAATAAAAAAATTATAAAAAATATAAAAATTACATTTCGGTTCATTCTTATATATTATCAAACATGTTAATATATAAATTTTTCTAATAGTATTTCAAATTAATCAAATTTATTTGAAAAAAATTTGATTTTTTCAAAAATTTATATTAATAATGAATATATATTTCCCAAAAATAAAATTATATTTTTTTCTATTTAGTTCCATTTTTTTAAACTCAATATATAGTTCTATATAAAGAAATATTGAAAACGTATCAATATAGATTTTTTTTATCAAAAAGAAAATATAAAATTTCACAGTACTATTGTCTAAATAAATAATTCAATAGTACTTAATCATACACTACAAGGGAAATGAGTTTGATGTTGTTGATTTTTTTGATGTGGTTAAACAGACATTGTATGGTTCATTATCTCTAATTAACATTATATTATAAAATATTATATTCAATTCATGATTCAATAGCTGAATATCAGTCTAGACTTGGTTACAGGAAAATAAATGATATGTCATATCTCTAATAAGATCTTATTAATAGCCTTTATAGGGTTTCAGCCAATTGGTTTTGGCCATTGGTTCCTATTTTTGTTTCCCATATATGTTATAGAAACCCTAACTATATACTAATCATGATGATCATAGTAGAACAGCTACAATACCAAAAATAATGATGATTAATGATACTTCATTCCTAACTGAGAAATAATCGTCATATGTCATAATTATCCAAAATATAAAATGAAAATAGTGGTTTTTCTCATTTACTATATTTCTTAATATGGAATTTATGTATTTAAATCATAATTTCATTTCTAAATTTTCGGTTATTTCATTATCCCCCCCCCCAAAATGTTACCCAAAATCTTTTATTCCATACAATAAAATATAATATTTTTTTGTATTTCGTCACCTATTTATATAAACTGGTTAGAGACTTTTTGTTCCGGTATATAAATTTTTCTATGTGTGATTTCGTGTTTGATATAAATTTTTATCAAAAATTTAAAATATTTCCCAACCACACCTATTATAAAAGATCAATATCCAAAGGCAGCACATCAGAATTAATTAAATTTTACAGGTTTGGAACATACTCACTTAAGGGTATTAAATAGAATATATAATATACTTATGATATATTATGTGTTTTTGATAGGAAATAGGCCATATCTCTAAATTGATCAATGATCTCAAATGGATCAATTAATCTTGGAAAAAAATTCACTTCTTCCCAAACCTCATGAATATATTCAATGGATTATAAGAAAGACCATCTTATATTTAACCTTAACTACACATTCTAATAGAATTTTGTGTCTATAGAATTTATATTGAAATATTTAAGATTTCATATGATGTCCAATGTACTGATCCCTCTCTATTACCTGTTTGATAAGTTTAAGACTAATTTTTTTCTCTTCAACTTCATCCCAATCAGTTGGATTTCTTCACCACTCCCATTTGGGAGCCTTATAGGATTAAATATGAACACTCTAATTAAATGTTCTAATTATTGAAAAAATAGTGAGGAAGTCAATGATTCCAATATAAATTTAAACCAATTAAATATGACCTCTTTATAAATTCAATATTTTTAATGGTTCACTGAGACCGAGCATCTGTCCGAGGGATATAATCATTCATCTGATTTTGATAAGCACTGAAAAATAATCTCTTTATTGAGTGATTGTTGGAGGCCTCTCCAAATAATATTGGTATAAAACAGATATTTAATTGTTAAAATAGATACGGGAACACCATGTATAATCATAACATCACTTATTAATATCATATATTGTTGGTCATGGGATAAATATTCCTTCATATTAATAATATGCACACACATTTTATCGTGTCGAATAAAACCAAATGAAGTGATTTTATATAGATTCTAAGGGGATTCCTATTATGGAATATATAAATATGGTTCTCTATTTCAATTAAATAATTGTAAATAGTTCAATAATATCATCATATGTATTTCGTTTATCCACGACTTTTCGGGATAATAATAATCAATATAAAAATTTGGAAATATCCCAATTCTTGATATCCAAAAAATATTATTATATTCTCAAAACATAAGAGTTAATGCATTATGAATATAGAATTATGACCTAATAAATTCAAAAAAATGGTCCCTCCTAACTTTATGATTTTATAGAACACATTTTTGGGTTCCAAACAATTAATATCTAGCATTAGAATATTTTAAATTCATAATATTCATTTTTTTTACATAGTTGCACACTATAATTTATTCCTCCATGATCAGTAACGAAAGGATTGTTGTTTATTTATTTGATCATGGTAGTGTTAATATATTTCTATGATTCTAATTTAAATATTTTAAATTTCCATGAATATTTTATGCCTTTTAATCGTCCTCAATAATAGGGTTTTATGTGCCATCTCCACAACCTTTTTCAACTTCTGAATATGGTACAAGATGGAAAAATAATTACCCTTCTTCAACTCTAACCACATTCATGGTTCGTATTTTTCATCTTTTATATTAATATATACTTCAAACTCTTATGGTCATTATATTTGTCACATGTTTCCTTATATAGATAATTTCACCATATCATCGATGTGAATATATGTTTACAAAATATTAAAACATGTGTTGGGTTAGTTTTCTCTATAATTAATATTATAAAGAGTTTATATGATACCACATCGACATATTTAGAGGGTAAAAATCTGAAGACCTTTTTGGATGTATAAATGTCTAAAAAAACCATCCCTATTGTAACACCCCAGGTAAATAATGAATATGACATCTTTATATTTATCCATATTTGTGAATAAAATATTAATATTACTTTAATGGGGATGCTATGTTCGATGGCATACCCAACACGCAACAACGAGTTTCTTGGTAATCTTACGTTGCACTCTAATAATAAAATAATATTATATTAAATGGTAGTTAACGCCTAGCCGTTGTAATAGTGGGAATGAAAATAACTAACTAAAAAATAATTATATACGTTTGTCAAATATTTTTAATCTTTAAAATAAATTTTAGTGGATTAAAAATGCAAATGAATCCAATTTTTAAGCGAAAACATTATAATATTCTTTAAAAGGTCGATTAACCGCCTTTTGATGGTGAACCCTTTTAAATACATTTTTTTAAAATTTTATAATCTCTATTTTTCAAAATAAACATATTATTTATGATTGGGACATTGAAATTTACTTTGTGTTAATTTTTGGTATTTTTCTGACAATGTTCATTTTTAAATTTAATAGTGAAAAATACTGCATTTTACATCAAAACTGCTTTTTCATATAATTTAATTATATGGATAAATTATCTTTTTCATTTTTTTTAAAGTGTAATTAGAATATATTTTTACCATTTAATTCAAATATGGTCATTGGGATTAATTTTACTTTGGAATTAGGCATAAACAAGTGCCAAACGTTTCATAAATATTGTTCCTAAAAAACACGCTATTTGATTTGACAACTGGAATTTTTTTTAAATTAATTATTGCAATTTATGTGTTTGGAATTTGGTAAAATGAATTAAATATTTTTAATCATAAGGTCCAAATTATTTAATTAAGTCTCTTTTGTTTTTGGACATTATGAATAATAACGACGGTAATTATCTTTAATTATTTTGATTAATGAGTAATCGGTTAGTTAAAGATAATAAGATAATATCATAATAATACAAAATGACCAAAAAATGTGTCCTAAGGCTACTGGTTGTCTCATGGACGACCATGGGATGCCTACTGCCAAACATGGGGGCCCCATGGAATCACTTTTGTGAGAAAGTGACATTTTATCTATTTATTTTTTAAAAATGATAAATGTGACAAAGAATGTATAACCTATGTAAAATATTTTTAATTTTGTCTACATAAATTATCTTTTGGACTATAAATATTAATTGGAAAGATAAAAATATTTCCAACATCATAGTATTTTTTTTATAATTTTTAGACATTAAATAAATTAAATTATTTATGACATCATGATGATGCAGCGATGACCTCATTATTTAACGATTAAAATAAAATGGAAAGATAATGTAAAATCTAAGACCTAAACATGTCCAAAACCAATTGGATGGGTGGATTTAGAACCCTTATCACCTTATCCTCGAAAAAAATCAATGTGGGACCATTAAAATCCGAATCTCATATGGAAATAATGTTGCATTTTATACCTTTCCAAGTGTGCCCCTCCTCTCCTCTTATAAAAGGCCCACACCTATACCTCCTTACCCACACATCCAAAGCCTTTGGATCGGCCAAACCATGCCCATTTTGTCTCTACACATCCCTCTATAACTCCTTGAAGCCTCAATTTGGGAAGAATCCGTTCCAAGGAAGCATTTGATCTCAAATCAAAGGAAGTTACCCAATTTTAAGGTAATGTCTTCACTTGAGTCCTTTTGCTTTATTTTAATTCGCCAACCCCATTAACTCTTTTTATTCACTTCTTTTGTAACAAATACAGTATATTAAATATACTTGGATGTAATTATAAGAAGCATTCGAGCTACACTTACACACACCTGCATCTAATGGTTAAAGAACATACTGTTTCTGTGGATGGCGAATTTCTGCCTCCCGAAACGATGATTGTTCAAAATTCTTCTAACACCGTCAAATGTGGCCATTAATATGTAACTATACCTATATATGATATATAATATGTTTATGTTTTACTTAAGCTTCTGTATTTTGCATTTATGGCATACCTTTATGGTTTCCATTATGGGTAAACGCGATATCTAAATTTAAGGAAGTGCGTACTACCACCCCCTCAAAGTGATTTGATTCGTTAACACCATATGTGGTACGTATAAAGGATATATTTAATGATATTATATATGATATCATACTGGAATTAAAATACTATTATGTGTCATTATCTTTTAATTCCATTAAATATGAAATAGAAATGGAAGTAGTGTTCAAGCATACGTACGGCTTACCATCTCCATGAACGGTGCATTTCATTTCTTAACTGTAAATGTTATGTAATATTATAAATTCATGAATATACTGGATATATATGAAATATATGATATCTACATCATGAAAACAATTCTGGATATAATGAACATTTGGCCACACGAACAACATGTAATTTTAAGAAGTGCACTTTCGACTTAAGAACCAAATATCGACAAAACAAATATTATTAACTTAAATGATTACATAATGTTTATGACATGGTAATAAGTGATATAAAAGGAATAATTAACTTGAAAAATTTTCTTAAGGAAGTAGAAATTAACTCATGTTTATTATTCAGGAGATTAAAGAATGATCGAGTCAAGTCAGACCCAAGGTAAGGGATCATACTCCTCTATTTCTTTTTAAGTACAATATTTTATGTCATTCCTTTTAAAGATCATCTTTCTTGTTATTGGGATGTTCTTTTATATTACCCTTACTTTAATTTTTATGTTCAAATGATGAGAGACCCTATTTCCTATCATCAATCAATTTTGGAAGTTTTATGTTGCGTCATTAGGCTGCTGAGTTTTCGTAAGGTATTTTTCATCTCACTTTTATTCCCGTGAGACTTATGATACATTTTCCACAATTTCCTTTGAGTGGTGTATGTACTGACCATTATTGTACACTTTGTGTAGTATAATTTCATTTATTGGTATTCACATCTTCATTGTATGACCCTTCTTCCATGGGGTGTACGCTTTGAAAGTTACCCAACTCAGTAAGGGGACCTTTCACCCTCGCCTTTTTAAAAGACTTCTTTTGTTATGTCTTTTAATTAAGATACTATTATGTTGGGATATGTTATTTTATATAATTATTGATGAAAATTTTATGCCCATGTTATGAGATTCCGTTTATATCTCTCATCAACTCATTTTCTAAATTTTGAAGTGATGTCGTTAGGCTGTCGAATTTTACCAAGGGATCTTTTTTAACCCAATTTAGATTTCTTTGGGTTCAACATGTAGTTATTGAATATGTAATATTTTGAATATGTGTGAATGACCTATTATTTTTTTACACTTAATATCCAATTATATTGGGTGTATTTATATTTGTCACACATAATTTTGAGATTGATTTTTCCTTAATTTAAGGATACCTTTTTTATAAGGGAATTCATCACATTTGACATTTATACTGAGACTTCATTGTTGTTATGCACCAATTCACCCTTATATGGTGTATATACTGTCCTTTGCAATATTATATCATGAATCCATTTATTATCATTATATTATAAAGTGCTGACTAAATGTTATTCCTAAATTATTATATTCAAGTGTCTCTAATTTTAGTAGAACCCCTTTAACCAAAATATCGCTTTAAATGTTTTACTTATTTGTTCTTATTAATATCAATGTTTTCAAAGTGGTTTTAAGGATGTATTTATATGGATATTAATGGTTTAAAATTTTAAATGCTTCAAGGTGGTATGGGACACTTTGATTCAAAAATCTCTTTATTAAATGTTTTAAATGGTTTTGGAAATGGTTTCTTTTTGAATGGATTCATTATTTCAATATCCTAAAATGTTATATTGTGATTGAAATTTGGAAATGTTATGTTTACATTATGCATGTTTTATGTGATACGTTTATGTTATGGTTCTTGGGCATTGTTATGAAAACGGGTGGTTCCGTGATAAACTAAGGTCGGGTGAGCCCGATATAGCTCTCCAATGCATTGGATAACGCGAAGGAGTGAAACGTTAAGGTTTCTATGAAGAGATTTAGGGAATATACTGTGGTGGGTATTCCAAACGTAACCAAGAGGGTTACTCCCTACGTAAGAATGTTATGAATGCCGCAAGATACCTTTTATGTGTTATGATTTCTAGGATTTATTCATGATTTGATATGCCTATGTTTTTTGGGTAAAGTATGATTTCATTCTAATTTATATATGAACTCATGTTTCATTTCCATATTTTTATAACTCTTACTGAGCTTTTTATGCTCATCCCAAGTTTTTAAAATGTTAATCACAGGTCAAGGGAAAGGTACATGATTTGATGATAGTGTCAAGGATGTGTCAAGAAAGAATCCATGCTTTCTTTTTAAATATGTTTCCATTGATGAAAAAATGAATACTATCTTTTATGTAACCACTTTATTTAAATGTGGAATGTAATGCAAGTTTTATGATCTAGTTATCTAAAACTCTAAACCTGAAATGATCCTCAATGTGTTATCTTGTAATAACTCAAGATTAAGTAAGGTTTAAGGTTGGGGCTTTATAGTTGGTATCAAAGGTCGGTTTAGATAACTTTAGAGGCTAGGGTATCCTCTAAGCGTATGTGACATTACCATAATGGTTAGGATTTCAGAAAGAGTCCTAGTTTTAGATAAAGTGAATGAGTAAGTATATCTTAGTGTTTATCTTCCTCATCAGTACATGATGTTTTTTTTGATATACTCACACTGACCTTTCTGTTTTTAGTGAATGGATGGATCTAGCAGGTACCAAAGAGACAACAGGTTTGAAGGAAACTGTGGTGGTTCTCTGTTTAAGAAACTAGATAAAATGGGGGATTCAATGAGGAAACTCATGGTTGTTCTAAAACAACTATCAAAGAGTCATGATCAACCACTTAAACCTTGGTATGTTCTGTAATGCATCATGTACGAGATGACCAATCGATGTGGAAGTTCAGGTAATAAATATAAAGGTAACAATTAGAGTTTATATGATCCTTACTTTTGAGGTAATTATGGGTAATTATATGTTATGATGGAAAATGAAAGGCATGAGATAAACTTGAGGTTAAAATATTTTATGATCATTTTTGAATATTTTATCTCGTTTTGGGGAATTTTTTAATAATTATATAGTTTTGGAAAAAGGACAACACTCAGACCGTGTGATAACCCATCGTGTCGGACAAAGCTACGGGAATCGAAACCACAACCAAAGTGCGACTGGTATTTATCACCTACCACTGGACTACATGAAGTCCCTGGTTAGTTAGACTAATTCTTTTTAGTTAGATGATTTTAGTATTAATGATTAAGTTTATTTTGGGTTATCTATTTAAATGATTAACCTATCATCGAGGATATGTGATTAGGTTAATTACTTTTCAATATGAGAATTTAAGAGCAACTGATGTTATATGGAGGTAAAAGTTAATTTGTACCTTGGAAGACTATATGACTAAATCCTTCAAATATTTGGGTTTCAACCTTAGTTTTGTTTACATTGAATAATTTTATGGACAAATTGTTTATCGAGTGGTCCTCGTTGAACTTTGGGTTTTGTTGGACAAATTTTGGAGATTAAGCATAGATTTTCTTTTTATAAAGGGTTACCCTTTTCTGGATTATCTGATCTTGTAATAACCTTGTTGGTTTTGGTTTTGGTTAAAGTCTAAAGACATGGGAAGTATATAGTTCTCTTTTGTGGATTAGGTGAATCTCTAGAAGTCAATTATAGTACTCTTAATGTGAACAAGTCTTCCTAAATACCCGTCTTTTGGAGAAAATATGAGTTTGTGTAAGGAATCTAATAAAACATGAAAGTCAACATGATAAGTGGTTATGTTTCCTTATATAAAAAGTAACTTAAAACAAAAATGTTGTCTATTAACTTTTTCTACTGGGGAATCGAATACCGTTTAACCCATCACAAGTTTGTGATTTTCTTGTGGTTAACTTTCTCCTAAACATGTTTTCTATCACTCTCCATCAGAACATGACCATTTGTTTTTTCCTCCATGTCCATATTTTCATACATGGAATCCTAGTATGGGTTAACTCATGTGACCTTTGTACTTATCTTTCTTTATTTTAAAGTGATTTTTTTACCGACTCTTGTTCTGATGTGGGACTTTCAAGGATGTTTCCAAGCCCAATTTTAAAATTGCGAGGATGCAATTCCCAAAAGGGGGGAAGGATGTAACACCCCAGGTAAATAAAGAATATGACATATTTATATTTATCCATATTTGTGAATAAAATATTAATATTAATTTAAAGTGGATGCTATGTCGATGGAGTACCCAACATGCAACAACGAGTTTCTTGGGAATCTTACGTTGCACTCTAATAATAAAATGATATTATTTTAAATGGTAGTTCATGCCTAGACGTTGTAATGGCGGGAATGAATAGAACTAACTACAAAATAATTATATATGTTGGTCAAATATTTTTACTCTTTAGAATATATTTTAGAGGATTAAAAATGCAAATGAATCCAGTTTTTAAGCGAAAACATTCTAATATTCTTTAAAAGGTCGATTAACCGCCTTTTGATGGAGAAACCCTTTTAAATACACTTTTTAAAAATTTTATAATCTCTATTTTTGAAAAAAAACATATTATTTATGATTGGGACATTGAAATTTACCTTTGGATAATTTTTTGTATTTTTCTGACAATGTTCATTTTTCAATGAATAGTGAAAAATACTACATTTTACATCAAAACTGATTTTTCATATAATTTAATTATATGGTTATATTATCTTTTTAATTTGTTTTAAAGTGTAATTAAAATATATTTTTACCATGTAATTCAATGATGGTCATTAGGATTAATTTCACATTGGAATTAGGCATAAACAAGTGCCAAACTTTTATTGAATATTGTTTCTAAAAAACCCGCTATTTTTTGACAACGAGATGTTTTTTTAAATTAATTATTGAAATTTATGTGTTTGGAATTTGGTAAAATGAATTACATATTTGTAATCATAGGGTCCAAATTATTTAATTAAGAGTCTTCTGTTTTTGGACATTATGAATAGTAACGACGATAATTATCCTTAATTATTTTGATTAATGAGTAATCGGGTAGTTAAAGATAATATGATAATATCATAATAATAAAAAATGACCACAAAATGTGTCCTAAGGCTACTTGTTGTCTCATGGCCGACCATGGTATTCCTTGTACCAAACTTGGGGGCCCCATGGAATCACTTTTGCGAGAAAGTGACTTTTTATCTATTTATTTTTAAAAAATGTTAAATGTGACAAAGAATGTATCACCTATGTAAAATATTTTTAATTTTCTCTACATAAATAATCTTTTGGACTATGAGTATTCATTGGAAAGCTAGAAATATTTCCTACATCATAGTATTTTTTTATAATTTTTAGACATTAAATAAAATAAATTATTTATGACATCATGATGATGCAGCGATGACCTCATTATTTAACGATTTAAATAAAATGGAATGATAATGTAAAATCTAAGACCTACAAATGTCCAAATCCTATTGTATGTGTGGATGTCGAACCCATATAACCTTATCCTAGAAACACATCAATGTGGGTCCATTAAAATCCGAAACTAATTTAGAAATAATGTTACATTGTATACCGTTCCAAGAGTGCCCCTCCTCTCCTCTTATAAAAGGCCCCCGCCTCTACCTCCTTACCCACACTTATAAAGCCTTTTTCCCAGACAACCCCTGCCCATTTTGTCACTCCACGTCCCTCTATAACTCCTTGAAGCCTCACTTTGGGCAGAATTCTTTCCAAGGAAGCCTTTGAGCTCAAATCAAAGGATGTTACCCGATTTTAAGGTAATGTCTTCACTTGAGTCCTTTTGTTTTATTTTACTTCTCCAACCCCCTAAACTCTTTTTATTCATTTCTTTTGTAACAAATCCAGTATAATAAATATACTAGGATGTTGTTATTAGAATTATTAGAGCTACACTTACACACACCTACATCTAATGTTTAAAGAACATACTGTTTCCGTGGATGGCGAATTTCTGCCTCCCGAAACGATGATTGTTCAACATTCTTATAACAACTTCAAAGGTGGATATTAAGATGACACTATATTTATATATGATATATAATATGTTTATGTTTTAATTAAGCTTATGTATTTTTCATTTATGGAATACCTT
Source organism: Viscum album (assembly GCA_963277665.1). Taxonomy (NCBI): domain Eukaryota; kingdom Viridiplantae; phylum Streptophyta; class Magnoliopsida; order Santalales; family Viscaceae; genus Viscum; species Viscum album. The sequence continues at coordinate 806,461,887 of OY728148.1, forward strand.
AATGGTTCCATTAGGGGTAAACGCGATATCTTCAATTAAGGAAGTGTGGACTACCGCCCCCTCAAAGTGATTTGATTCATTAATACCATATGTGGTACGTATAAAGGATATATTTAATGATATTATATATGATACCATACTGGAATTAAAATACTATTATGTATAATTATGTTTTAATTCCATTAAATATGAAATAGAAATGGAAGTAGCGTTAATGCGTACGTACGGCATACCATCTCCATGAACGGTGCATTTCATTTCTTAACTATAAATGTTATGTAATATTATAAATGAATGAATATATTGGATATATATGATATATATGATATCTAAATCATGAATAAAATTTGGGATATAATGAACATTTGGCCACACGATGAACATGTAATTGTAAGAAGTCCACTTTCGACTTAAGAACCAAATATCGACAAAACAAATTTTATTAACATAAATGATTACATAATGTTTATGACATGGTAATAAGTGATATAAAAGGAATAATGAACTTGAAAAAGGTTCTTAAGGAAGTATAAATTAACTGAAGTTTATTATTCAGGATATTAAAGAACGCTCGAGTCAATTCAGACCCTGGGTAAGGGATCCTACTCCTCTCTTTCTTTTTAAGTACAATCTTTTTTTGTCATTCCTTTTAAATCTCATATATATTGTTATTGGGATGTTCTTTTATATTACTATTACTGTAATTTTTATGTTCAAATGATGAGAGACCCTATTTCCTCTCATCAATCCATTTTGGAAGTTTTAAGTGGCGCTGTTAGGCTGCCGAGTTTTCGTAAGGGATTTTTCATCTCCCTTTTCTTCCCATGAGACTTATGCTACATTTGCCACAATTTCCTTTGAGTGTTGTATGTACTGACCATTATTGTACACTTTTTGAAGTATAATTTCATTTATGGGTATTCACATCTTCATTTAATGACCCTTCTTCCATGGGGTTTACGTTTCGAAAGTTACCCAACTCGGTAAGGGGACCTTTCACCCTCCCCTTTTTAAAATACTTCTTTTGTTATGTCTTTTAATTCACATACTATTATGTTGGGATATGTTGTTTTATATCCTTATTGATGTAAATTTTATTTCAATGTGATTTGATGCCCTTTTTATCTCTCATCAACTCATTTTCTGAATTTTGAAGTGATGCCGTTAGGCTGTCGAATTTTACCAAGGGAACTTTTTTAACCCAATTTAGATTTCTTTAGGTTCAACATCTAGTTATTGAATATGTCATCTTTTGAATATGTGTGAATGAAATTTTATTGTTTTACACTTAATATACACTTATATTGGGTGTATTTATATTTTTAACACATAATTTTGTCATTTAATTATCCTTAATTTATGGATACCTTCTTTATAAGGGAATTCATCACATTTGACAGTTCTACTGAGACTTCATTGTTGTTATTCACAAATTCACTCTTATATGGTGTATATACTATCCTTTGGAATATTATATCATGAATCCATTTATTCTCATGATATTATAAAGTTCTGACTAAATTTTATTCCTCAATTATTGTATTCAAGTGCCTCTAATTTTAGTAGAACCCCTTTAACCAAAATATCTCTTTAAATGTTTTACTTATTTGTTCTTATTAATATCCATGTTTTCCAAGTGGTTTTAGGGATTTATTTATATGGATATTAATGGTTTAAATTTTTAAAAGCTTCAAGGTGGTATGGGACACTTAGATTCAAAAATCTCTTTATTAAATGTTTTAAAAGGTTTGGAAATGGTTTCTTTTTGAATGGATTCATTATTTCAATATCCTAAAATGTTATGTTGTGATTGAAATGTGGAAATGTTATGTTTACTTTATGCATGTTTTATGTGATACGTTTATGTTATGGTTCTTTGGAATTTTTATGAAAATGGGTGGTTTCGTGATAAACTAAGGGCGGGTGAGCCCGATATAGCTTTCCAATTCATTGGGTAATGCGAAGGAGTGAAACGTTAAGGTTTCTCTGAAGATATTTAGGGAATATACTGTGGTGGGTATTCGAAACATAACATAGAGGGTTACTCCCTACATAAGAATGTTATGAATGCCTCAAGATACCTTCTATGTCTTATGATTTCTATGATTTATTCATGATTTTATATGCCTATGTTTTATGGGTAAAGTATGATTTCATTCTAATGTATATTTGAACTCATGTTTCCTTTCCATATTTTTATAACTCTTACTGAGCTTTTTATGCTCATCCCATGTTTTTGAAATGTTTTTCACAGGTCAAGGGAAAGGTACATGATGTGATGATAGTGTCAAGGATGTGTCAAGAAATAATCCATTCTTTCTTTTTAAATATGTTTCCATTGATGGAAAAAATGAATACTATATTTTATGTAACCACTTTGTTTAAATGTGGAATGTAATGCAAGTTTTATGATCTAATTCTCTAAAACTCTAAACCTGAAAAGATCCTCAATGTGTAATCTTGTAATAACTCAAGATTAAGTAAGTTTTAATGTTGGGGCCTTATACCTAGTGGTCGCTAGCATGATAAATGGTCTAGTTATTAGCCACTTTTGAAGCATTTTTGTATGACCACACATTAATATGTCAAAAAAATGATTCACTAAATATATACTTATCATAGTTTTTGGGAATGGAAATCACAATATCATTTTCAAAAATCTATTATAGTAAACATATACTGAAAGGAAAATAAATTCTACATAATAGAAGGTGATATTTTCTATCCTTTAATTACATTTTTATTTTACGTAAGTATAGTTATCAAATTTCTTATGATAAATTAGATAAGAATGTTACATTCTCAATCTAAATCATGAATTTAATATTAATCATAAATAAAGTATTCATCACAAGGTCTTTACTACATAATTATGATACAAATCATGGTCTACCTTATTTTAAAAAATATTGGAATATTATTTATAAAGACTAATAAATCATTATAAACATAGTCCCTAATGAGTTTATTGAAAAACATAACTTTGATAATATGAGTATTAGTTTGTCCAAATAAATTCACAATGAAATCATAGTTAAAATAACTTATGTGGAAATACCTTATGTAGTTTTATTCATTCTTCCCATTTACATGAAAGTCTCCTGACTAAGGATCTATATTAGATAATCAGTGGGCTCTACACACTTGATTTAACATATAATAAAATAGTTTTATAGGATACTTATTCTTATAATTATCTTTTGTAGATCATCATAGTCAATATATAGTCACAATAACCCTTATGTTTTATTTAACAAAAGAACTTAAGAACCCCTTAGTTATGTAATTGGGAATATAAACCGTTTATCTAGATTACACTTTAGAAGTTATATTATCTATTCTATTTTGATAGTGGAACATCACTATCATGTCTTTATTGATGGATATTCTCTAGTTAATTTTTCTAATAATAAATCAACCCCTCATCTTAGGGGGAGATCAATAAATTTTTCTAGAAACACTCCTTCAAATTCCCTTTCAATTGGTATGTCATCATGGGAGACCATTATATTTTCCAAAAAAATTGACCTAGATATTCTAACAAAAAATAAATAATATCCATTCTTGATATGATTTTTAATGTATTATTATCCTCCATCTTATAATTTTATTGAATAATGGGACGAATAATAAAACAAATATTTATTTCCAACTCAATGTAATTTATTCTTTTTTATTCATGGAATCCAAATCCATACACCTAATTTTATTTATTTAAAAAAATGTAGTATCATAAATATTAATGGGATATTGATCTCTAAAATATTAAAAGTGGAAGAATAATATTATTGGGATGTAAAAATATCACCATTTTTGGTTTCCATTTATATATTGAAATAAATATTTTGAGGATGTATTTGGAAGGATATACTAAAATTTAATGATATTGATGAATTCATAGAAGAAAATAAAATAGAAACATTCCAATAAAAGAATGAATAAGTATAAAAAATATGACCACTACAATGTCTGGATGCAACTTATCATATGTAATGGTATATAATCAACCTTATTCTATAGGACATAGTGGTTGTTTTCATAAGTTATTATTAAACTCACCTAGATTAGTCTAATATTTTTCATAGATTCATTGTTCCTTGAATTTGAGATATTGTATAATATGATATAGGTTTATTATAGAAACCACTGTTTCTATAAAATTGGTGTGTTTCTACCCTTGGAATTCGATAGATATGTTTCCTTCAACCCCATAGCTAAAACCATTATTGAAATCTTGTATGAGATTTCAAGGATTATTTTTTCAACACATTTAACAAGTGTGATGTGGGGTTTTCATTCCACTCTAATATATATATATATCAATATACCCATATTAAATTCTATTATTTACTTCCTATATCTACACACATGATTCCAATGACACTCATTTTTCTCAATATTCACTTATGAGGAATATTATAAACATTACTTGTAGCTCTCAACATCTCAAATTTTCAAATAATTTCATAGAATACAATTTATTCCAGTCATCATTATATCAAAATTACTATTTTGTTTAATTATAATGATATATTTATATCAAATAATGATTGTGAAGATTTCCTCATATGCCGAGATGAAATTTTCATCCTCTTTATATTATCTATTTCAAACCCTCCCCATATTATGATGTAGAGTTAATGGAAAATATTTATCACATTTTTCTGTGAAATTATTTCCACTCAAACAAAATGAATTTTTTTACATTAGGGTTATTTTCATCAATAAATACCCATGATTATTAACCTTCAGCAAACATGTGATTGACACCAGGAATGAAAATATATTTCTCATAGTATTAAAGTAAGAGAAATATATTTATAAAAGAGATTATCTAGCATTATATGATTAAGGGATTAGATTAATCACTATATGTATGAGGGCTTTTCCATATATAAATATTCATTGAAGAATTCTATTTCTTTTGGGGATGTGTTTTAGCGTCATAATTTAGATTTATATTTAAAAAAATGTTTAATTGTGTTTTTATTTTTATGAATTTTTCAATATATACTCCCATAAGGTTTGTAATTTAATTTGGGTGTTCGTCAGATTTTGGGTTAAACTAATTATTGACTATGGTCCTTTTATTTCATGTCATTGAATAAAACAATGGATATTAAGATATAATAAAATAAAAAAAATTAATCACATAAAATAGAAAAATATGAACATTATGGGGGTATGGAATAAATTACAAACAACATAACCTTTTAATTTATAGTTTTCAATCAATGATATCGAATTTCTTTTTCTAGAAAACATCATTGGGAATAATATTCCATTGGTAATTGTTTATAATATGATTCTAACGTATATCCTTTGGAAGTATGAAAATAGGGGTTCATGAATACCTCTATCTAATTAACTATATCAAAATCAAGTTAATTCTCAATCAACCCATTTCATTTTTATTACCACAATGTACCACTATGCATGACCCATATATACTTGTAGTATGTTTTCAAGGGATTCATATTTTAGAATTCACCTATTCATTTCAAAAACAAAACTTAATATTGTTATAACGACCCTTACTTTACATACATGGTTATTACTTCAAAATTGAAGCATAATTATTAAAACATATAACAAAACCATGAAAGGACCATATAGGAATAGTGTCTTTAGAAACTAGGAAACATAAACAACTGGTTCATAAATCATCTACGTTATCTCCCATTTATTTCATCATATATAGAGTCCCTTTTTTGGCATATCCTACTTAATATCCTTCTTCCTGACCTGGGTAAAAGAAAACATACAAAAGGGTGAGCTCAAAATCTCATTAAGGGTAAACAAAAGAAATATCAAACATATCATATTCATAAGAACATAACATTTTGAAAATATTATCCTGCAAAAGAGATCATAACATGGGATAAATCATAGAAGTGAAATTTAATCCCAATAATCATAACATAAAACATGAAGATTTGTGTAATACACATATAATCATAGAGAATCATAGAGAATCATTTCTTAGTAGTCAAGACTCATTTCCAAGACTATCTTAGCGGTAAAAGTCCATTTCTGAACCGAGTTCACTTCTCGTTTCAGTCCTGTTTCACTGAATCGGTTTAACCTGCCATTCCAGGAATGTCTATATCATGAGATATAAATCTTTACCCAATGCATTGGAGGGAGATATAGGTCCCACCCATCTCATAATGATACCATTCTTATGTGTGCCACTAGATCATAAATCATACATCATAGCATAACCCATGGAATAAAAATGGGATTCTTAAACTTCAGGCCATCATAAGATAGAAGGACATCATAAAAATAATTCCATCATAACATAATCAAATAAATGTAAAAATATGGATAGAAACAGAACCCTATATTATATTATATGGAAAATAATTTTGATAAAACGCTTGAACTCCATTCTTGAGGAAAATATCCTTTCTACTTCAAAAACATTCTTCCTTTATTAAAATGTCATACAATTTGAAATTCATAGAAGTTGATTAAAAATAAACATGAAACTTGTAAAGGAATATTCATCGAAGTAATGTTCTAAAATTTCATTTAGGCCATATATTTTTAAAAAAACATTCTTCTCATACTTTGGCCAAAAAATTCAAAAAGTACCTCGTACTAAAAACGACAAAAGATTCCTTTCATATCTTTGACCAAAAAAACTCATCAATGGGTAAAATTGGATTTATACAATTGTATGTGGATGGATATAATATTACATATTGAGGAACCATGTATGTGGATGATAAATATTCCCTAGTAAATTATGAAGTATAAACAATATATGATAAAAATGAGATTGTGAGATTTTCCCTTACCTTTGGTCTGATTTGGTTCGTATGTGTCCAAAACTCATGTATAATGGTTTAAATAATGTTATGTACTTATTAAAAAATCGTACTCATTGTTATGATATCATATATGGTCATATTATTAGCTTATTATTTGTAATATTGTATTGTTACTTGTTATTCGGGTGTTTATTGCTTTTTGTTCTTATACATGTTTTGGCGAATAAACTCTTATTCTTCTTTTTATGTTATAGATACCTCATTTATTGAATGGTATTATTGTAATATATATGATATTTATTCCTGAAATCTATTTATATAATCATTACGCAATGAAGATCATGTAGATCGAGTTGCATCACATCGTGGAGACGGTAGGCCGTACATACGCACGAGCGATGATATTGTTCCCATGATCATGGAATTTTATAAAAGTGTATGTATACTATTTCATAATAAATATCACATTAAAATAATCATATATAGTTATTTTTTACACCATTATACATATCTAAGTATGGTGGTGGTGGAAAACAGATTACACCACGGCGTGAGGATAGTATTCCGTACATACGCACGTGCGGTGATTTTGTTTACCGTGGGATGGATAAGAGTTGAAATAGGGTTGTTTCATATTTATAATAACATATCAGTATATGAGTGGTACTTATGTTATTAATTAATAATGAAATAACTAAATAAGTGGGAGTAGAAGAATAATGGAACTTGAAGAAAACGGTAGAAGGTATTACCTCTTTCTCAAAGTGCCTCTTTTAACCTTTCTCTTAGGGCACTATAGTCGGTGTTTTGTGAAGACCAGTACCTCTAGTAGGTTTCTAAGGAAGTGGGGAAGTGAAATGGGTAGGTTTTGGCTGATCTTTAAGAATAAAACTTGTGTGAGTAAGAGAGGGAGGAGGTTCCCTTTTATAAGGGAGGAGAGGGGCACCTTTGGAAATATAATAAATATTAGTTTATATTAAATCCAAACCCCACATAAAAACGTCCAAAATGACTGTTATCCAAATATTATATGAGATAAGGTTGTAATCTTGTCAACCAATAAAATTTATACATGTTAGTAATTTATTTTAATGATTATCAACTTAATTTATCCTTATTTAGTAATTTAATGTTATTTGTGGTAATAATATTCTAAATTTTAAATTATTATAAATAATAACTTTTGTGTTGTGAATTTTCCATAATTTGGCACTTTATGACATTTTAGACCTTATAAAATTTAATTTATAATTTTTAAATATTTTTGTGATTTTTAAACAATTTTATAATATGTTATTTTTATAAAATAACAATAGTGTCAATTTTGACACTATTCATTTTTTTCAATTTAAATAAAATATATATAGAAGATATGTTCAAAAAAAAATCTTTAATAGATTCATAAAATTTCATATGTTTCTATAAAATTAGCGGATTAGATTAAATAGTTCATATAATATTTATTTTAATATTTTTAAAACCTTTTATTCGACATTTTAATTAAAATAATTTCAACATCACGACTGTGTAATAATTAATGATAATTATTTAATCCCTAAAAATCCTAAATAAATTCATATTATGTAGATAATTTTATTATATTTCTGGAGACTATTTATATCCGTAGTTTCATGATTTTTATCACTAAATTAAAATTATTATACTTATAAGATTTAAGAGAGTGACATATTGTCACATTCCTTGGTTTTAATAATAATTATATTATTTCAGGGTCAAAAAGTCCATGAAATAAATATAGTCCGGACCTTAGGTGATATGGATCGAATTTTAGTCATCCAATAGGATTTTTTCAGGTGTTATGGTTATTTTATAATCATCTATTTACCCTTAATTACCCGATTTATCTTTAACTATGGTAAATAAAATTTACTGAAGTTACTATTCATAATTCCCAAAAATAAAAAGTACCCTATTAATATAATTTGGACCCACTGATTCCAAATATGAAATCCATTTTTTAAAATTCAAAACACATAAGTTTCAGTAATTAATTTAAAATTAATCCCTTTGTTAAAAAAATGGGTTTTAGAAGTTAAAACATTGCCAAAAATTGAAATTGTTTTACCTATGAATTCAATTTGTAATTAATGCAAATGAAATACATTATATGAAATGGTAAAAATATATTATATTTATACTATAAAACAATTCAATATTATAATTTAACCATATAAATTATCTCAATGAAAAAATTTGTTTTTAATTAAAAATTAGCATATTTTACTATTCATCAAAATATGAATGTTATCAGAAAAGTATCAAAAATTTATCGAAAGTAAATTTTTATATCCTGATTACAAAGAATAATTTTATTTTGAAAAATTGAACTTATAAACATTTCAAAAACTATATTTAATGTGGGTGCTCTATCAAAAGGCGACAAAACTGCATTTTTTGAAAAACAATTATTTTACCCGAAAAATTTATTTTTTTCTCTTACAATGTTCTAGAAAATGTTTAAGATGAATTATAATGTTATAAAATTCAAAACGTAGTTAATACTATTCATAATGGCTAGTCCATAATAATATACCATTGTTTAGTGAAACCTGCTATTGTGTACTACCCACACTCTCGAGGAAGGTCGCGATTGCGTGTAATTCAAGCCAAATCAATATTGTGTGTTGTGAAAGATTACTTTGGTGTTGCATATAAAATAAGACATAAAAAAATAATTCTCATAAAATCTCAGGGTGTTACATTCTACCCCCCTTAAAATTAATTTCTCCCTCGAAATTCGTAACATCATTATAAACAGATGAGGATACCTCTGCCTCATCATATCCTCAAGTTACCATGTAGCTTCTTCTAATTGGTGGTTCCTCCATAAAACTTTCACCAAGTGAGTGGTCATGTTCCGTAGGTATTTTTTGGTATGATCCAAAATTTCTATCGGCTGTTCTTCATAAGAAAGATATTTCTCCAGTGGTACAACTTCTGAGCTGAGTACATATGAAGGATCGGGTATGTATTTTCACAGGAGCGATACATAGAACAAATCATGAACTTGAGAGAGATTAGGTGGAAGCCCCAATCGGTAAGCTACCTTCTCAACATGAACCAGTAATTCTAATGGACTGTTATACCAAGGGCTTAGCTTTCCCTTCTTTCCAAATCTCATTACTCTCTTCGACGGAAATATTCGTAAGAACACTTTATCACCAACTTCAAACTCTATGTCTTTTCTTCGCTTATCAGCATAACTTTTTTGTCGACTATGAGCTACTATTATGTGTTTTTGAATAGATCTGACCTTTTTTTCCATATCATAAAAATGATCAGGTCCTAATAGCTTTCTTTCCCCAACTTCATCCCAGCAAGTTGGAGTTATGCATTTCTTTCAATAGAGAGCTTCATAAGGAGCCATCTTAATACTGGAGTGAAAGATATTATTATAATAGAATTCCACCAAAGGTATGTGTTGATACCAACCACATTTGAAATCCATAGAGAAATATCTTAACATATATTCTAGAGTTTTAATTGTTCTCTCAGACTGACAGTCTGTCTAAGGATGATAAGAAGTGCTGAAAATCAACGCTGTATCTAGAGTATGCTGAAGACTTTGCCAGAACATTGAGGTAAACCTCAAATCCCAATCAGATATAATAGAAAGTGGTACTCCATGAAATCGTACCATATCCTTCAAATATATCCTAGAAATCCGATCCAGTGAGAAATCCTCTCTAATAACAATTAAGTGTGCCGACTTTGTAAGACGATCAACTATGACCCAGATAGCATTATTGCCTTTGGATGTTTTAGGAAGTCCACTGAAAAAGTCCATAATGATGTTTTCCCAATTCCATTCTGGTATGGGTAATGGTTGTAACATCCCTTTAGACTTCTGTCCCTCAGCTTTAACTTGCTGACAAACCAAGCATCGAGAGTCAATATTCAACAACATCTCTTTTCATGCCATCCCACCCGAAGTACTATTTCAGGTCCCTATACATCTTCGTGCTTCCCGGATGAATAGAGAATGAAGAACTATGAGCCTCATCCAGTAGCTCCTTCTTTAATTCTGGGATGGGAGGAACACAAACCTGATTCTTGAACCTTATTATCCCATCACAATCAAGGTTGAATTCAGGAACACTTCTCACCTTCTTTTGTAACTCTACATATTCTTGTTGTGCCTCTTTAATCTTCACATGTATTGATTGATGAACATTCATTTGAGAAAGATATAATTTTTCCCCATCCATTATAATTCCAATATCCATCCTTCGTAAATCCATAAATATTGGATCTTTTGTGATCCTCATCATGGTCTTGTCGACTTAGTGAATCTGCCACCTTGTTTGCTTTCCCAGGGTGATAATGAATTGAGCAGTCGTAATCCTTAATCAGATCCAACCATCATCTTTGGCGCATAATCAGATTCTTTTGTGTGAAAATATAATTTATACTATTATGATCAGTATAAATATCAAACCATTCACCATAAAGATAATTCCTCCAAATCTTTAAGGCAAATATTACCGCAGCTAACTCCAAATCATGAGTTGGAAATTTTGCTGATGAATTTTCAACTGTCATGAGGCATAAGCTTTCACCATATCATTTTTCATGAGAACATACCCAGCCCCTTTTTGGATGAATCACTGTAGATCACAAACCTTTCTACACGATAAGGTAATGTGAGCATAGGTGCACTGGATAACCTTCTTTTAAACTCCTTGAAATTCTCTTCACATTCCTCCATCTACACGAACATAACTCCTTTTCGACTCAACCTGGTGAGTGGATTAGATAATCATGAAAAAAATTTCACAAAACGTTGATAATATCCATCCAAACCAAGAAAACTTCGGATCTCGGTTACTTTTGTTGGTCTCGACCATCTTTCGATAACCTCCGTTTTTGCAGGATCCACAGATATCCCCTATTTTGAGATTATGTGACCCAAAAATGAAACTTTTTGAAGCCAAAATTCACACTTGGTAAATTTGGTATAAAGCTTCTCCTTTCTTATTGTATTTAATACAATTCTCAAGTGATATTTATGTTCTTCTGTTCTCTATGAATAGACAAGAATATCATCTATAAAGACTACCAAAAACTAATCAAGATAGTCTCTAAAGACTCTATTCATTAGATGCATGAAGATAGCAGGGGCATTAGTAAGACCAAATGGCATCACTATAAATTCATAGTGTCCATACCTTGTATGGAAATTCGTATTTGGTATATCCTCCCTTTTGACCCTTAATTGATGATACCCTGAACGAAGATCAATCTTGGAAAAGTATTGAGCTCCACGTTGTTGGTCAAATAAGTCATCAATGTATGGGACATGATATTTTTTCTTGATAGTGATCTTGTTAAGTTCTCGATAATCAATGAAAGGTCTCAATGATCCATCTCTATTCTTAACAAACAGAACAGGTGATCCCCAAGGTGATGCACTAGGGTGTATGAATCCCTTATCAAGATTATCTTGTAGTTGTTTCATCAATTCCTGAAACTCAATTGAGGCCATTATGTAAGGCGTCTTGGAAATAGGCAAAGCACCCGGTAAGAGTTCTATTGAAACTCAGCATCACGATTTGGTGGAATAATCTGTAATTCCTCTGAAAAGACATCATGTAACTCCCATAAAATGGGAATATTCTTAATCGTGAGTTTCTCTCCAACCATTTTAGATAAATAACCTTTATTTAGTGGAATCAAGACCCATAGGATGGATGAAATTTCCACTAGAAGGTTATATTCATCCCTGCATCGATAGACGATCATAGATTGATCTGGAATATGAAATGTGACTTCCCTTATTTGTAAATTGATATGAGCTCCATATAATGAAAGCCAATCCATGCCAAGAATCACATAAAATTCCACTATAGGAAGGATCACAAGATTTCCAGGAAGCACTTTCCCACTAACTTCAATCTGAGAATAATTCTAAACTTTTGATGTGACTATTGTACCATTCGGGGTGTCACAGCTAACTCAACATCTAATTGTTGAGGTAATATAGAGATACCATTATAAAATTCTTCAGAAATAAAATAGTGGGTGGATCCATAGTCAAATAAAACATTTGATACTTTAGAGTGGATGGTAAGTGTACATTTCCCCACTTTGTTATTGTACTCCACATCGCTGATAGAAATTTCATGTGACTTTCCTTTGCCTTTAGCCTTAAGAGTTTGTTGACATCGATCATCATAAAAAACCCTTGGATTATGGAATTGATTAGCATAATGACCCATTTCCTTGCACTTGTGACATTGAATTTTAGGAGGTGCACTCTTTGTAGCATTTTCATTTTTCGCATCACTAGACATATTCTTCTCATCGTCGTGACATTCAAATGTCCGATGACCTTCCTTTACACATTTGAAACATTTACTTGTCCCTTTAAGAAAACTCCCTCTATGTTTCTTTCCACACATTGAGCATAAGGGAAAAATCATCTTCTTTTCAGTTTGGTCTTTAGATTTCCCATTGAACCCCATTTTCCTCTTCTTATCAAACCCATATCACTGATGGGTTACTCCAATCTCCCTCTCAACATTGAGAGCCCATCGAACGATTTCCTCGTAGCTATTGAAGTCCCTTATTGCTAACGCCCTTCGAAGACTTGGTTTTAATCCACTAAATAATCGATCGATCTTACTCTCAGGTTGGATAATAATACCAGAAGCATACCTTTCTTGTCTTGTAAAATTTTCTTTATAGTTACCAATAGATTCATCATCCTTTTTCTTTAGTTCAAGAAAATCCTTCTCCATCTTTGTTTGGAGAATATGAGGGATGTACTTATTGAAAAATAAGTTCATGAAGTCGTCCCATTCCATGGACTCAATTTTATCCCATTACCTTGTATTATTAATAAGATTACACCATTGATTAGAATCACCTTCCGAATGATATACTGTTAAGTTGACTTTATCATGTTCAGAACATTGACGAACTGAAAATATCTTTTCAGTGGTACTGATCCATTGAATAGCCACAAATGGATCAGAAGTCCCACTGAATGAAGCTGGACGCTGCCTCATGAAGGATTCAACATAATGTTGCTCCTTCCATTCCTCATTTGGATTTCCTGCATGATAATAGCTTGAGAAAGTAGTGTTATCATGGATACATGATTTTTCATTCCATCTCCCATAATGTTTGGTTTCTCGGGGGGACAATCATTGCATTTCCCATCACATTCCGTGTTAACAAGGTTCTTTCGGGTTATAGCCATTGACTAAAACCAAGAATAATAGTGTGATCATCATTAATTATAAAAGGAAAACCACATAATCAAGAAAAAAATTTCACACTTAAGGTCTTATCATAGGTTGTTCATGGCCATTTCTAAAACACTAATATTGTGTTCTATGATTAGACTTATCCTTAGGGTTCTTACTAAGGCTATCACATCCTAGTTTCCAAAGTTTGACTATACCTTTCCTCTGATAGCACCTATAGATACCCAAATCTTGACGTACATGTGCATTACATTACTTTTGTGGAATAATTAATATATAACAAAAATAGACACCAAAGGACTGTAATAGTTTCATATCATTGGAAACATGGAATATAAACTTCTAATCGTGTTTAAAGATCTTAAACATCTCCCATAATGATCTACCCATTTTTTTCCTTACCTAAAACCTTCATTTATATCCTGGGGAAAAGAAAACATAAAAAGGGTGAGCTCAAATACTCAGTAAGGGTAAAAAAAAAGAAATATCAAACATATCATATTCATAAGAACATAATATTTTGAAATTCTTATCCTGCAAAAGAGATCATAACATGGGATAAATCATAGAAGTGAAATTTAATCCCAATAATCATAACATAAAACATGATGCTTTGTGGAATACATACATAATCATAGAGAATCATATTTTAGTAGTCAATACTCATTTCAAAAACACAGGTTGCGGGGAAATAAATGAAAGGTACATGCATCATATAGGAATGGTTTGTGTTTTCCATGTCATTTCTGTCAGCTATCCAGATATACTCATTGACCATAGTAAATCATGTTTCCTTAAATGATTCCCCCGCGACGCATACCTGCTAGGATGCAATAGCACGATCACGAGGATGACCCCCTACGTGATGAGGCTTCGATACATGGACCAGTTCTCCGTAGGTTTCCACTAGTGGAGTTGCACATGGTACCCCTAGTACCGATCGAAGAGGAGTGTACACTAAGAGGGCTCCATGAGTTCTAGAGACCGCGACCCCTCTGGTTATGAGTTGAAACCGACCCATAGGCTGGTGAGGACTGACATGAGGCGGTGACCAAATTATTCCGTCTATTTAGGACACCCGCAAAACAGATGGTGATACTAGGGGATATCCTTCTTCAGGGATCGGTGGGATGATGGTGGAGTCAGACCACATAGAAACACAACAAGGAGACTCATTTGTGGACAAAGTATGAGCGAATATTCTGGTAGGTTCTCTCCACGGTTATATAGAGAGTCGTGCACATCCAAGAGCTTCTCAACGTCCAACAGTTCAGTTTGACAGTAGCTAACTATTCATTGAGGATCACCAACTTCGCTTGGTACTTGTTGGATATGATCAGGGATCAGTACATTAGAGCTCAGACCTTTGAGCAAGGTCTACGATGAGACATCCGTGCTATTGTCGTGCCTCTATGCATATCGACTTATGTTGGAGTGTGCGATTGGGTTTTGGTGATTAAGAGCTTCTTGGAAGAGCAAAGACTACCGACGACAGTCAGCAGTAGCCAGACATGTGCGGAGACCTCGACAGCAGGGAGCTAATGTCAGACAAAGAGATTAGGATGTGAGAGATGTTAGAAGAGGACCTAGGATAGGGGTTCGACGGTCCAGTTCTCTTAGGATTGATCCACTCAGCATAGGGAGAAGTGATGTTATGTGTGCGACGGTAGGGGGTATCTCGCTAGATATTGTCCTACCCATTAAGCTGCTGACATGGAGGTGGTGGATGGAACACCAAGGTAGAGGATGTGGGTGGAGAAGAGAGACCCACCATGCAGCAGTCGTGGTAGAGGAGCAGGGAGATCGGCGGGTGGTGGAAGAAGTTTTGACTAACTTCCACCACCACTCCCAAGTGGTCCGCACCAGGCTTAGGGAGCTGGGGGAGAAGGATCGGGACAGCTGCATGCAGTCAAGGCATACAAACCAGGGGCACCAGGGATAATTAGAGGTACAATCTCTATCTAATCTACCTTATTTTTCATACTTATAGACATAGGTTATATTCATTCTTTCATAGCCACATGTCTTGTACAAAACCTCGAGAGTCTGGTAGAACCGTTGACTTGATCCTTACCCTTGGAAAAACCTACGAGAGGAGACTCGACAATCACGCACCTTTTTGGACAGTGTGATCATACCCTTAGAGGCGATAGTTTTAGTTAGAACCTATTGGTGGTAGCATCAAGGCCATACGACATCATTCTCTGTATGAATTGGATATCTCCGGTCCATGCCTTGATTGACTGTTTTAGGTGAAGAGTGTGGTGTGTCCGTCATGATGGAACATTTTTTTCATTTTTCAGAGAATGGGAAACCCATGCATCACCAAATGGGCTTGTGCATAAGAGGGTGAAACCAATCGATCATGAGATAGATATCCTTACCCTCTGAATAGTAGATTTTGTGGGTTATATGTTCCCAGTAGTAGTGGCGGAGTACGAGGACGTCTTTCTTGAAGTTGTTCCATGATTGCCTCCCCTTCGTGAAATTGACTTCTATATCAACATACACCCTGGGACGACACTGATTTCTTCATAATCAAATCGGATGGCTTCCACCGAGCTTTGTAAGATGATGATACAGTTGTATTATTTGTAGAGAATGGGTTTCGTGAGACCCAGCGTTTCACCCTGGGTAGCCCTAGTCTAGTTTTCCAATAAGGCAGACATGAGTATGATGTTGTGCGTGGATTATCGCTGCCGAAACCAGGTGACGGTGAAGAATAAGTACCACCTACCGATAATCGATGACCTCTTCAATCAACTGAGAGGGTAACAATGGTTCTCGAAGGTTGACATTCGATCAGGTTATCACCAGTTACGAGTATGGGATGAAGATATACTAAAGACAACTTTTAAATGCCACTACAGTCACTATGAGAACTTGGTGATGCCTTTCGGCATGACGAACACCATCATAGTGTTCATGGGACTGATTAACTATATCATCCAGACATACATGAACCAGTTTGTAGTTTTCATCATCGAATACATCCTTCTGTACTCAGTGTCAGAAGAGGAGCCTGTGAGACACCTACGAACGGTACTGGACGTACTTTGGGAGCACCTGTATTAAAGGAAGCTCTCAAAGTGAATGTTCTAGATTCAGGAGGTCCATTTTTTGGGACATGTTATCTTAGAATATGGAGTGGCTACTGACCTAGTCAAGGTGTAGGATGTGTTAGCATGGAAACCACCTCAGAGCATGACGGAGGTGTGGAGCATCCTTGCGTTGGAAGGATATTACCAGATAATCATTCATGACTTCTCCCAGATATCAGCACTGATGAAATCTTTGACTGGGAAGTGGAAACCTTTTTTATGGACGTAGAAGTTCCATAAGGCTTTCAAGAAGTTGAGACATAGTTTTATGAGCACCCCAGTCGTGAGATTTCCAGAGGAGGGTGTCGAGTACATAGTTTTCTGTGACGCATTATTGAACATGCTTGGTTGTGTCCTGATGTAGAGGCAGGTAGTGATTGATTATGGTTCATCCCATCTTAGGCCACATTAGAAAAATCATGCATCCCATGATCTCTATTTGGCATTGTAAGTCTTCGCATTGAATATGTGGTGACACTACCTTAAGGGAATGCCGTTTATCATCTGCTCTGACCACAAGAGCCTCAATTACATCTTTGCGTAGAAGGATCTGAATTTGTGGTGGAGGTGTTGTCAAGAGTTCCTCCAAGACAATAATTTTGAGATAATTTATACTCCTGGGAAGGGGAACAAGGTGGCAGATGCTCTTAGCAGAAGGTTGAGCTCATAGCTGTTGAGTGAGGTGACATTGCAGTTAGCCGCATTGCAGTTATCCATCGTGGATCGGGAGGACATAACATACCTATAGTCGATGGTCGTCTCTCATGTACACATACAACGGGTTAGGGATGCGGAACTAGGAGATGTCTATTGTGTGGATTTACATGCTCAGTTATCCATAAGACATGCTCTGGATGGATACTCACAAGGTGGGGTGCACATACTTATTTTCAAAGGACACTCTATAGTACCGGTGGAGTTATAAGAGGAGGTCCTGAGGGAGTTTCATACATCCCCTTTGGAGATACATCCTAGATTAGAAAAGATGTATCGGGATCTCTGACAATAGTTCTGGAGGTCAGGATTGAAGTAGGAAGTAGTAGAGTTTGTTTCAAGATGCCTCAAATACTAGTAGGTGAAGGCTGAGCACCAGGTTCCAGCGAGATTAGATCACCCCTGGAATTTATAGAGTGGAAGTGGGTTGAATTATCAAGGGACTTCATGAAAATCTTACCACGAATGTCCAAGGGGCATGATATTATCTGGGTGATCATTGTCTGACTCGCCAATTCGACCCACTTCCTAGATATTAGAGATAAATGTTCCGTAGATAGCATGGGATGCCTCTATGTGATAGAGATAGTTCAATTACAAGGTGTCCCACATACGATAGTCTCAGAACGATATGCCTTCTTTACATACCAATTGTGGAAGGTATTACATGAGGACTTTGGGACTCAGCTACACTTGAGCACAGCGTTTAATCCCTAGACAGATGGTCAAACGGAGAGGACCATTCAGGTTTTGGAGGATATGTTGCAGGCTAATATCCTAACCTTTGCTCACCATTGGGAGGACCACCTACCACTGGTGGAGTTTGTGTACAACAATATCTACCACTCCACATTAGTATGGAACCATTTGTTGCCTTGTATTGGAGACCATACTGGTTACCGCTTTGCTGGACCGACCCCGGAGAGTCAGCACTCATGGATCCAGAGTTGGTGCGAGATAATATCGAGAAGGTGCAGATCATCCGGGACTGGATGAAAACTACATAGAGACAGAAGAAGTCTTATGATGACATAATATAGAGACCTTTGGAGTTCGGAGAGGGAGGCCATTTCATTCTTCGTGTCATACCTCGATGAGGGTTACAGTGATTTGGCCGAGGCGGCAAGCTATCTCCGAGGTTCATCAGACCATTCTAGATACTGTTCATTTTTGGAGAGGGGGCGTATAGCCTAGCCCTACCACCACAGTTTCATAGGGTACATGGTGTCTTCTATGTGTCTTAGTTGAGGAGGTACGTGCATAACGCATCGCACGTCATCGATTGGGGAGAGCTGGACATCGAGGAAGGAGTGACCATTTCAAAATACCCGGTGGAGATTGATGATCGACAGGAGAGGATACTTAATTGGTGATGGAATCCCTTAGTGCGCATCCTGTGGTAGCACAGAAATCTTCAAGAGATCACACGTGAGTGGGAGGCCAAGATCTGTGCTTAGTACCCACATCCTTTTGAGTATCCTTTGTTTTGGATTTTCAGGGATGTAAAGCCCCAAGGTGGGGAGAATTTAATGTCTCATATTTTCCATGCATTATTATATTTAAATTTTATATGTAATTATTTCAAGATCGGGTGAGAAGATGACACATCATTCTGAGGCCCAGTGAGCCCCGAAATGGTGGTTTGAACCTTTTTACGTTATGTGAGTCCGCAATTGTGCCCGGATGTGGCAGTTTCCAAACGGATGACCAGATTAAAAAAAATATGAGGGCATCATTGCATCCGGGATAATGAATTTACCTAATAATGATCCTTACATCAACCAGCATGGGTCATGAGAAAATGTTAATTTTTGGACGTATTAAGTAAAATAGAATAAAATAAAATCAAAATGTTTAATTTTTTTTTTGGAAATATTCGCTACAACACAGTGACAGGGCAGCAGTTTCAGTCATTAATGTCATTTCATAATGTCTTAGAAATAGAAACGATGACTCATTAATTCCTAAGCATGATGGGATGCCAATTATGTTTCCCTTTTATTAGGATTACCGAATTTTTACTCATTGGAAATGATTGAGAAAATTCTCTGGAGAATCTGTGGAGCCATGATGCAGACTATCAGCAATGAACGACGACAGATTGATGTTGAGAATTGTTGCGCCCACAAAGTTGAAGGATCTCGATGATTACAACAGCATGACCCTTTTATCAACGATCGATAATTTCTTAATGTTATGGGTTCTTATTTAATTTCATTTTCCCTATTTTTTAATTTAAATGTCGAACGTGGATCAACCACGAACATATTTATCCACGGATTCATATGTTCTTGTAGAAGGGGTTTATTTTGGATGATTTTTGGTAATTAATCGACATTTATTATTATTTTTGATTTCTGCTCTGTTTATGCCTATTACTGGAGGCGGATCTATGCCGTGATGAATAGTGGCGGAGGTTCGTTCCTCAATTTTTTCGATTGGTTTTCCTTCCCCCTTTTCTTCTCGTGTATTCTTCACGTTCTTCAAGTTATTCATGGGGAAACAAACAACAGATCTTTGCTCACCCATATTGCAATGCAGCAATCCCAAACTGGAGATCCGACATTGCAACAAACCTAGGGAGGTGTGACGATCAAGATAGATGACGAATCGGCTCGGATCAAAAGAGGTTGTTCTTCGAGTGTTCTTCCTGTGTGAAGATCAACACATTATTAAGAGCCAATTGGAGGTTCTAAAACAATGGAAGTAACCTCATGGTGTCAGGGCGACCGAAACCAAGGTGCTACAGGGTGAGCAGAAAACCAAATCGATGAACGGGGCGTCACCCGAAGCACGGCGGCAGAGATTCATGTTTCTAGAAATTTTCAGAATACAAGGTGTGAACTATCGAAAAACATGTCGTGTAGTTCTAGCGGTGGGTAGGGTTTCAGGGTTCAGATAAGAATCACACGGTGTATGAACCTGGTCACACTGAGTGATGAACTTTCCTAGAAGCTCAGCGTGTATTTTGGGAAGTACACAGACACGAAATGATCTACACAGCTTCAGAACACGTTGTGTATAGCGTGACAGAAGCGGCTATGTGAGACACAGTGTGAATCCCGGGGATACACAGACATGGGATGGTGAAAATTACTATTTACTCTATCACACGGCTAGGCGAGGCTAGTAACGCGGGCCACCCTGTGCACTGATTACACGGGTTGGAGTACACGGGTTGACAACCGTGTACGAGAGCATAGCCAGTGTACACGGAGCCAACCCCAGTCACATGGACATAGAATATACACCATAAAACATGTCATGTACTCACTTTTCTATATGACCAGCCTTAAGACATGGGATGTTGTGCACAGGCTGTAACTAGTGTCAAACAACACGGCATGTAACATTTCTACATGACGTGTACTTTTTGGAAAATGGAATGGTCCTCCTATTCAACTTATCTTGGAAATAATTCAATTGGGTTAGTTCCCCTTATTTTGGTTCCCTTGAAGTGAAAGCATTGTTTCTTTCTACAAAATTATGATCCCTTTAGTGGGACTATCTTTGATAGAGTCAGCACCCCTCCAAGAGGCCCAGAGCGAGGTCCTCTATCCATCCTGACACTAGGTAGAGTCAGGAATTGATGTAACCAACTCTAATAGGTGTTGATCCTCTTCCTAGCTGGTGAATCACATAGCTGGTGATTTCGGATGTGTCACGGTATCGTCAATGGTTCTAGAAGTGATCCTCAACTGTGTATCATGATCCTTCCCACTCAGGAGTGTGTCACCCGTAATGAGTGTTTCTATCTACAATGATCTTCCCAATCATGAGTGTGTCTCCCATAATGAGTTTATCTACCTATAATGACATTTCTTGATGAATAGTACTTCTAAGACGTACATCATCATAGCTACCCAACTCGTGGAGTGTGTTCTCCTAGAACAAGTACTTCATGGAAATCTTCGAACAGAATCCCTAGCAGGATATGCAGTTTTGTGAATTGTCTCTATAATACGGGTCTTGGTTTTGAGTGTATCTAGATTGTGATCACTTATTATATGATCAGTAAAAATATATTGTGTAAATATGACTGTTCCTTTCCTTTGTGTACTTGATTTCGGTTTTTCGAGGTCCTCTACTGAGTATTGTTATACTCACCCCTGCACGGGATTTTCTCGCACGTGTCGTGTCTTGTGCAAACGAGCACCCTTTTGAAAGAGTCAAGGGCAGAGCAGTACATGACCGACCTTTCTAAGTTCCCTACATTCCATGGTGTTCCTTCACCTATGAGAAGCAGTCCCACTACCTCGTTGTTTTGACATGTTGGACTTTATAGTTTTTAGACTCTTCCTTTTTGGTGGGCATGTATTTTGGCCTAGTTTATATTCAGTACTTTACCTTTCGTCTTACTCTGTTAGAAGGGTTTAGTTGTATGTTTGAATTTTGTTCCTTAGTGGTTTTTCACATTTTATAACTTTTAGGATTAGAGATATGTGTGTGTGTGTACAAGTTCATAGGCAATGCCTCCCATGTAGTAATATGCCAACTTGGTGCTAGACCTCAGCCCTTGGCCTATTGGAGGCCAGCTTGGGAAGCCAAAGCGCGGGCCCCACTGAGATGGGTCCTGAAATCGACTTTTCTCTACTTCAATATCTTCATTCTCTATTCTTCTTTCAATGTTTCATCATACCTTACATTCAAATCCAAATATTTATTAGGATCCAATCCAAACTGAGGATCATGTTCTTTCCTTTCATTGTTTTTCTTTCTCCATTCAATAACATCTTCATCAGATACAACTTTTTTTTCTTTTAAGTCTTCGGAGTTGTAGTCTTAACTACCATTCCTTTATTAGAAGTAGACATTGAGGAATTAGAAGGTTTCTCACAACCTTCAACAACTTCATTTTCTCTCTCAACATGTGGTTTGTTTTTAAACAATTCCAATTCAGGATGGAATCGTAACATGGGCCTTTTTATAGTATCCTTACTGATTAAGGGCTCATTGACGGACGTGGGATCTTATATGACTGCAATATTATACATGCCCACATATTATTTTAGAAAAATACTAATAATGGTGGGAAAAATTATTTTCTATGATTTTATACCACTAAAATCGATCTTCTTAATAGTTTGAAATATAAACCCCATAAGGATAAACTTCCTCATGATCACCAAGTAGTCATGCACATTGAAATCTGAAAATTTTAAGGTCTTTTTATCACCCTTTATCAGCACCAATAACCCTTGAATACATTGGGCTATGAGTGTATTATCTCCTGATAAATGCCTTACATTTCTTTTGTTTTCATGAATCTCAAAAATTGTTTCTCCGACATTAGTCCCATCGAAAGTTCCACAAGCTTCTGGTAACTTCTTATAAAGGAATAATTCATCTCTATCAATAGGAACACTTTGAAACATTGCTTCTTATTTTGAAGAGGCTATATATATCTTGTCATACATCGTTAAAGAAATATTTAGATCCCTGTCTATGTGTTCTGATTCGTAAAATTTTAACACCTCCTCGTGGAAGACATAATAATGATCTGAACATAGTGTTTCCACATTAATTGATTCCATACGTCGAAAACATATAATCCTTTTTAAAGATGAATCAAAACACTCATAAAATCTCAAGAGACTAACCTATCACCCCAAAAATTCAGTGATGAAAATTATTTTGGAGGCATTTCCTTCGAAGAAGAAGTAGTAGACCTAGTCATGAAAGAATAACTTGCACCCTGAAGATCCTACTAATTATGAAAGTTGAGTAGATCTATGATTACCAAAACTAATGTTCTAACTAATTTTGAACCATGCTGATTACTTATAGTTCAAATGATATTGAGATATAAATAGATGAGTTCGATGTGGGATATGTTTTTTTATAAGAAATTAATAGCCAAGATTAGATCTGAGGGATCCAATGGTCAATAATGATTTCAAACTCATAAGGTTTTTGTTAAAAGAAAAACATATTCAGACTAAAACAATTAGGAAATAAATGATAGGAACAACCAATATAAGGTTTTATGAATTTGTACATGTCGAAGTACTAGGACTGATTTATTGGTTATAATATATTTTTCTTATAAAAATAAAACAAAAAAAAACAATTTAAATTCTAAAATTGATAAGTTCAAATAGACTGGTACAGATTAATTAGAATCAATAGAATAATCGAAAAACTGATTGTCTAGTACTATCAATGTAATCCAATACTGATACATCTATACCCATAAATTATTTTAATACCATTTTTATAATCATGTATGGATAACCATGAAACTAAAAAAATAAAAAACCGATAAAATCACGGAAACAATAAAATTAAAAAATCAATACAGTGAAAAACTATAGAGTAAAAACAATTATAGTGAAACCGATGAACTGTATAACCAAAAAAATTAAACTGATAAAATATGAAACATAAAGGGTAAAATCGATAAAATATAAAACATAATGGATAAATCCTAGATAATATAAAACATGATGGGTAAAACCGATGAAATATAAAACATAAGGAAGTGAAATAAATACTCCCCATTAAAAATGAGTATATCAATGTAAGGATATGCATTGAAAAACAAATCAATGTAAATCATTACATTATAGTGATCATTCCTAATTTCTATTTAATGTATTGAAATCTATTTGAAGATAATGATTTTTTGAAAATTTCAGCAAGTTTTTCTTGTGTTATAATAAATTCTAAGACATTTTCTCTTTTTTTTGTGATCATAAAGAATGTGATGCCTCATATCTATATTTTTTGCATGACTAGTTTGAAGAGTTTTTACTAAGTGAAATGGAACTAATATTGTCACATAATGTTTGAGTTTTGGAAGAACTCATTCTATAGTCTGTGAGTGTGAGTTAAATAAAAAAAACATCATCACAACAACTTCCAACTACTAAATACTCTACATCATAAGTGGAAAGTGATACTAATTGATGTTTCATACATGACCAAGAAACTAGAGAATATCATAAAAGATGACTTGTTCTAGATGTAGTCATTCAATCTATTCAACAACTACCAAATTCAGCATTTGATTAAATTTCCAATACAAATAATTTACATAGGAATATAATAGTTCTAATCCATATTTCTCTTTAAGTAGAAAAATTATTTTCACTGCATTTAAATGAGATTATTTTTGATTATCATGGAATCTTTCACGTAATCATATAGAGAACATTACATTTGGATGAATAAATGTCATGTACTAAAAGCTTCCTAACATACCTCTAAAAGTTTTCTGATCCCCTGGTTTCCCAGCTTCATTAAGATCAAGTATATTTGAGTTACCCATGGTAGTTCTAACACTTTTAGTTTTGTCATATCCATACATTTTGAGTATGTATTTGATATACTTATGTTGAAATATATTGGTTCCTTATGGTTATTTAGTTATTTTAAATCCTAAAAAGAATGTTAACTAACCCATAAAACTCATTTCAAAATCATATTTAATTAAATTTTCAAAAGATTCAGTTAGGACTGCTAAGTTGAATTGAATATAGTGTCATCATCATAGATTTCGACAATTAGAAATTTTTTTCCACTTTTACAAAATGAGTCGGGTCAGAAGTACCATTTTCATAAATATTATGTAAAATAAATCTCATGAGTCTATTATACAATGTAGTTAGGCCATGTTTAAAGCCATAAACAACTTTTTTACTTTTGAAAACCTGATCTAGATATTTTGAATCTTTAAAAATAGGATTTCTTTCTATTAAATCGTCCTGTACAAAACCATTAAGAAAAGAAAAAATTACATCCATTTGAAAATGTATGTAATTGATGTATGATGCCAAGGCTTATAGAATTAAAATAGATTCATGTCTAGATACTTGAGAAAAGGATTCTTCATAATCTATTCCCTCTTGTTGATTATAGCCCTTAACAACATGTCTTTCTTTATTTCTTATGATGACTCCATTTTCATCTCACATTTTTCAACAAACCCATTTTACACTAATTACATTTTTTATTTAGGTCATTCAAACAAAGTCTATACTTGATTCCTTTCATATTCATTTAGTTCATCTAGAATTTCATTAATCCAATATTAATCACAAAGGGCTACATTAAATGTGTTTGGTTCAAATTGAGATAGAAAATCATGATGTTCTATTTCATTTCATTTGGAATTTGGGGTCTTTATAGGTTGATTTATATCACCAATGATATTTTCTCGAGGATGATTTTTATGAGACAATTGGTTTCGGTTTTGTAAAACTAGTTCATCAACATAAGAAAGAATATCTTTTGGGAAAATGTTTCAAAAAAAATTCGTCAATATTCCCATCATTAGAATAGTTTTCAATCAAAGGATTTTAATCAATTTGTTAAAACACAACATTTGATGTAGGTATGAATTGCTTAAAAACCAAGGGGTCAGTTTTATCAAAATTAATACGTACTATTTCATAAAAAATATAAGATATTTTATTAAAACCATTATAAGCCTTAGGATATGTAGAATAACCAAGAAAGATTCATTCTTCAGATTTGGGTGAAAATTTAATTAAATTCTCTTCCGTATTCAACATGATTAATTTGAAACTAAATACTTTGAAGTTAGAAACATTAGGTTTTCAGACAGTCCATAATTTGTTAAGGGGATTTGTTATGAAAAGGTCAAGTTAAAACATGAATTGTAGTATAACATGTTGTACTGACCACTTCATCCCAGAAATGCCTAGAAACAGAGTATTCAATCTACACGATTCATGTCATTTCCTAAAGAATATGCTCTATTCTCTAAACAAAATCATTTTTCAGAGGAGATATTATAGATGAAAAGTTGTGGTTAATATATTTCATACTAAAAAAGGTTTCAAAATATGAATTGTGAAATTATCTACCATGATCACCACATATAGATACCAATTGTAATTTTTTCTCATTATTAACTAGTGATATAATAGTTTTGAAATAGAAAAAGGATTCATATTTCATTTCTAGAAAATAGACCCATGTAAATCTTGTGTAGTCATCAACTAAAACAAATACATAGTACATGCCTCCAATGCTTCCAGTTTGTGTAAGACCAAAGAGATCCCTGTGCACTAACTATAATGAATTAGAAGTTGAAACTTCATTGATTAATTTAAAGCTAGTTTTCTGTTGTATTTTATATTGATAGGGGTCATGAACTTTTGATGAATCATACCTTATATATGGTAGATCCTTAACAAGAGTGTTCATTGAATGTTTAAAAAGGTTCCACAAGTTACAACACCTGACCTTCTATGTCATTACAAATATTGGTATTCTATTTCCCTTAAGAAAGGGAATTCTTCGCTCTTATGATCTTCTATGTTGATTTTTGAAACATTATCATTCCTCTGCGCATAAAGAATTATTTCATCCTTGGAATTGTGATCTAAACGTTTATCATTACTAAAATTTACAAGGGGGCATTTGGCACAAAATTTACTTATGCTGATAAGGTTGTGATTAATACCATTGACATAAAATATTTGAAATTAAAAAATTTCATAAAATAATAATATTAACTATAACGATGATATTTATATGAGAATTATCATGGAAGGTCACTCTTAAACCATCAATTTTAATAATATTTTAAAAGAAATATTTTTTTAGACATGTGTCGAGTACATCCACAATCCATGTACCAAAACTTCTGGTTGTTGGTATTCTTCTTGTTTTCCTGAAAAAGAAACAATTAGTTTCTTGGAACCCAAACTAGTTTGGATTAAAAAATATTAGATAAAAGAATTTTAGGAATCAAAATTTGTTTTGTGAAATGGGATTTATGAATTCCTAATGATTTATTTCTATTAAGAGAATAAAAAATTTCCCAATGTCCTCCACATTTACATTTAGTACATAATGTTGAACTTTGATGAACAAAATTGTTAAGACTAAAAATAGGGTTTGATTGTGTATACCAAATTCCATAACTATTCTAAATAGGATGAATTGGAGAATATATTTTATCAAATACTATTCCACCCCAGGTGAATTTTGATAAAATTTTATTAAGAGAAAAGGCTTCATATTTTGGTTTAATGACTAAATTATCAATTTCAAAAGAATTTTTTGGGAATTATTTTATGTTTCAAAATAAATTTCATTAAAACATGTAATTCAACATCCATATA
Source organism: Viscum album (assembly GCA_963277665.1). Taxonomy (NCBI): domain Eukaryota; kingdom Viridiplantae; phylum Streptophyta; class Magnoliopsida; order Santalales; family Viscaceae; genus Viscum; species Viscum album. The sequence goes on from OY728148.1 coordinate 806,489,810, forward strand.
ATTTTTATCCTTCTTAGAACATAATTATTTAAGGGGTTTTGAAATAATTTCAAAATCATGCGTTTTCATATTAAGATTTTTTGATAGATCAGAAACTACTTTTGTATGAATGTATATTCTATAATTTTCCCTATCATTATTTTTCATGAGTTTAAATTTTTCATTCTCATGTAATGTGGAATATCTATAAACTTCTTAAAATAATGGTTAATTGTCATCTACTAAGGAATATTCTTTATCTGTAGAGTAAGAATGCTTCTCATTAGGGTAATTTTCATTTAAAGATACATTTGTAAGTGATTCAACATTATGTACAATAGATAATTAAAAGTGATTTTCAATTATTAGTCTAGCTACAAGTCATATATTCTTTATATCACATGATTCATATTTTAGGGATTTGTCTGATGAATCACCACAAATTTCACTCCAAGTGTCATTTTCCTTCATGAAATTTACTATCTTTGAATTTTAATAATTTTTCTTTTTTATTTTAGAATGATTATCCATTCTATATTTTATTTTTTAGTAGAGGATAATCTGGTCTAATATGACATAGTGTTTTATATATATAGAATGTTACTTAGGAGTCCTTTTTTCAATCTTTTCATTCATTATGAATCTATATTGAATGTCATTTTTTCCAATAAAATTGTTCATCCTTCGAGAAATATTTTCTAACTCGTTATCTAAGTAATCACTACCACATGATTCTGGTATGACAATAGCTATCTCAGCTTTTTATCTAGTTATCTTTTCCAGTGTCTTGACATTGGATGTAGTATTAAAAGCTACACTCCCATGAAAACTATTATTCTAATTAAAATATAAATCTATTTCCATTCTCAGACCCTTGTTGAAGAAGATTTCAAATAATTCACCAAGAGTAATTTTTGTAACTTTCCTGTTATCATCAACACCTCTCCTTTTTTATTCCAATTCACTGGGCATTATATCAATCAACATCTCCAAAAGTTCTTCATCATAAATACCTATATCACCCTTTGATTGTTGACTATTGAAATTTTTATAAATCATATTTTTACACTACATTATTTTTCTCCATAATGAAAAATAAATCGATGATATTTTTCTCAGAGAATTGCTCTTCTTATTTCTAAAACATTGGATGTACCAAAATGTGCGGCATCAATTTTCATACAGCTACAATTGGATACTTAAAATGATGATATCGGACTATGTATATTCCTCATCACATAATAGAAAAAAGTATTGTGTACATTGTAGTTTAATTTGAATTATTTTTTCTCTTGATTGGTGTAGTTACTCACTTGTCTAGGATTTTGTAACCTTTAGAAAGCATGATAACGTTTCCTACTACAGTTTTAATAACAAAATTATTCATTCAATCTCTCTAGTACTCATTATCATTTCCATAAAAAATTGGTGTTCATGTTGGATTTTGATTTTCAATTGATCCATTATTCATTCATTCCATGTTGTAAAACAATACTTTAACACTCCACATGTTAGTGTAGTAAGTAGTGATAAACAAAATTTTTGTAAAAGAAATAAAATTTATTTTAAAAATAAATAAAGAACGTAGTGAAACATTATGTAAAACTACTCTGATGCAAATTATTTTATTGTAATATAGATGTGTATTTATATTAGATGGTACAATACTAGAGGGTGTGAGTGAATTGTAGGTTTAAAAACATTCAATTTCAAAACATCTGAAATGACATTTTTTAAGATGTTTTATAATACAACTATTCAAAATCAATACAATATACCAAATAGGTCTTGCATATTATGGTAATACTATGATATAATACTACATGTTATGTAAAAAAATTGTATTTGATTTGAATAAAATGATTAGAGTAATACAAATCTAAATTATTCTACCATATAGCTTAAAGAATAACTTTATATAATATGAATCATAACTAAAACAATTAATATTGATTTGAATATGAAAATAAAGGGAAAATGAAAAAATTCTATTTCTAATACAAATAGATGTAGAAATGTAAAAGTTTTACCATATTTTTATCCTAAAGAGTAGGGTATCCTTTCACAATGAATAAAGGTCTATCTTACCATCACCTTGGTAATCCCTCGATATGACGATCAACACAACTATCATCATATCCCTGAAATCCCAGGATTAATAAGGAAATTGACACCCCTACCATTCAAGCTCTTGAAATCCCTTGACATGATGATCGAAACCACATTTTCATATCCTCGTAATCCCACGATTGTTATCACAATGATCGGTCACACAAACAAAGAAAAAATAACTTATAGAAATACAATAACATGTAACAAACTATTCACTTCTTCTAAATTCAAGGATTTATCACGAAGAAAGAGAGATGTCACATAATATCCTTATTGAACAATATAGAATCACTATATTTTTATTCTGATTCAAATGACTTCTTATTTAGAGGCTTCAGAATTCAAAGGTCATATTCCCTCCAACAGTTATATTACATGGACAGACATGGACAACTGTCATTACGACGATCAAAAAATAATAATACATGACATCATTTTGATTGGTTAATAACAAACTCATCAACATTGTATTCCATATAAAGTAGTAAGTACCAAAGAATGAAACACTGAGTATGAGTGGCATGTAATTGGAATTGACATTTTGATAAGTGTGTAATCCATTTCAAAAGTAAAATATATAATTTGATTATTAGGTTTGTCATGATAACAATGCAAATAGATTAAAATTTATGACCTTGTTACGATTCTAAATGTGATTACGATGAACAATATTTAATCTAATTATGATGTATGGATACGTTTCATAATAAGGGTATAGTACACTACCTGGTTTTGATAAATTTTGTGGTTATGATTTATGATTATGATACAATTATTATTACGGCTATAATTCATGAGGACAATGTTGTACCCTACCTAGTTGTGATACATTATTATGATGTGGTACTAATCATAGTTACTATACATATTTATGATACAGTATATAACCTGGTTATGATTCATGTGATTACAGGGCATGTAAAATGATTGCATTATATAATCTACTTACTAATTTTGAATTATCATATAAAAATATTTTAGTGAACAACATATATGATTATATTAAGAATGAAACATATAATAAAGTCAATATGACTTAATATGATTGTGAATCAAAAAAAATGATAAACAATATATAGGATTACGATAAGTGTGGTTGGTGATTTCTAAAACAAATGATTTATGGGAAATTCAAAACACATTTTGACTCAACCAGACATTAATGATAAACCATTTTCCTTTTTAGTACCACTGAATTTAAGGTTACCTACTACTGTTGTCAGATAATTATGAGTACATGAAAATATTTATCAATCGGGGACACCAACAGATAATCCATAATTATCCATTGTACCCTCAATGTAGAAATTGAGTTAAAATTTCCAAAGACTCTCATAGGGATATAAATTTGAAATTAAATTTTATTTATAATTTTATTATTGGAAATTATAATTATGTATTAAAATACCAACATTAAACCTTTTTAAGGTGTGAGATGAGATATCTTGGTATATAAATGTAAGGGATAAGGAAACACATTAGGAGAGGAAATTATGGTAACATAACTAATAATGGATGATAGGAGAAACCCACCATTGTGATGGAAGAAATGAATGGTTTAGAAAAAAAACAACTAATCAATAATTTGTTACCTATAATGAAAACTGAATCCATATAAATCAATTCCCTTACCTAACGGATTTCAATGAAAATGGATGAAAACATCCTTGAGGGCCGTATGAAAATGAGAAGTAATATTTCATCAAAACATTTAAGGTGGATCATGATAGAAAAGATATTATAAATATTCTAGTAATTTATTCATGTCTATAAAACCTAGTAATTGATTCTAGTTTAAATAATTCAATCATATAAAACACATTTAATATAACTATTCAAACACCACCTCAAAATAAAAATTTTGAGATAACAATGATGATGAAAAATTATTCAACTATTGAATCCTAAGAGTATAACTCATCCTCTATCCATTTTTGGGCAAATCATTAAATAAAATCATTCAATAATCCCATTTCTAAAACGAGTTATATTCTAGGAATTTATTTGATTACCTTTTTGGATCCAATATACATTTCTGAAAGATGATATTATCCATCTGTATTACAAATCACCCTATAATTATATAAATTTGAAAGGATTTTGATGAATGTTAAATGGAACAAAAATCTAAAGAATGGTTTTTATTACCATATAATCACGAATATGTAGCTAAAATAATTAATACTGAAGAAAATATCATCCCTACTGACATTCATATTAATAATTGAATTTGTTGAATTTTTTCTCGAAGAATTTTATTGGAGTCCACTTACATGTGAAGTTGATTTTTGATTCAATATCATACCTAGTGATTTTATAATATCTGAGAAAACATATTAAAATGTTTTTGAATAAAATTATGAGATAAATAAACTATTAAAATTGAATCTAGATAAATTTTATATACCCCCATGTGCTTCACCTTGGGTCACATTGGTTTTACTATTCATGAAGAAGGATTGATCAATGTATATGTACACTGAATTTTTTAGAATAAGATGATCAAAATTAATAAATGAAGTCCTCTTAAACTGATTTAATACTTGTTAGATCATCTATATAGATCCATGTACTATTCTATTCTGGATGTTTGGTTGGAATAATATCATGAAATAGTGAAGAAGGGGGATATCCCCGTGAGTTTTTTCGCTGTTTAATCAATGACATGTACATGTTTATATTGTTGAGACATGAATTGAATAATTCTCTATAATTGTTCATAATTATAACCAAGAGAGTCATTAGGGATTATTTGGTAAATGTTTTTGAATTTTTTATAGATGATATTCTTATCATCTCCAATAAAAATGAGTAATAAGAGGTGATTTTAAATACTCTACTAATGACCATGATGAAGAAAATGATATAGGTAAATTTAAGTAAATATATTAATTAGATAGAGGAATTAACTATCATGGAGAATTTTATCACAAAAAAAGAGATATATAAGGATCCTCTAAAATTTGAGTTAATCGAAAGTTAGTCCATACAAACATCTATGAAAGGAATATCTTCCATGATTGATTTAATTGTTAATAAAATTTATTGGTGATAAAAATATCTGGATTTTAATGAGAAATAGACAAGCATAAATAGAATTGATTCATATTTATATGGACTTATGAATATGAATAAATCATTAAATAAATGATTAGGATGCTATCCATTAATCTATTATTCACACTAGGAACTACTGTGCAATTATTTCAGGTCCTTATTGATTACTCAAAAAAGGTATTGGGATTTTATCTCAGGTAATATGACATATTTTTTTACCATTTACAACTAAAAATTAATGATCCATTATAATAAATACCAATCCCAGGATCTAGAAATTACTGTAGTGATTTTCATGTTAATGATTTAGTGACATCATTTCTACTTGTAGAAGTTTAACAAAAATACATATCATAAAATCCGAATGAATATAATAACACATATAGATCTTTATATGCACCCAAAATTTGGTTGGAGTTGATCATGATGTATGATTATTCAATCAATTAACATCCCAAGAATGAAAAAATTGGTAGATACTCAGTGATGGATGGAACCTACAACCCTATCAATGATTTGGATTCCATGGGATGTAATCATCATGGATACAAAAACTAAATTTATTGGGAAAATAAAAGGATCTTGTTACTTCAACTTTATTTAACATCTGAACCATTAATTTTAGAGATGTTCATGGGGGTCTAAAAATATTGTGAGTTACTATAGATGAAGGTAGAAAATACTGTTTTTTTAATATAACTAATCACGATGTTATATGGATTGAAACTATGATATGTTTCCCATAAAAATATAAATAAATAAGGAAATTATGGTTTATGTGCATATATTATCTATATCTATTCATTTGAGGAAAATTAAAATATATATATTATTGAAGTAACACCACTGGTGGGATCATCCAAATTGGGAAATTGCAGAGTTTATTGATCGAGGGTTGTTATGAAAACAAGTAAAGGTGGAATGAATGAACTCTTAGTGTTGGATTATAATGTTTCCCATACCAGTACGAAAATGTGATGACACCAAGGACTTTTATATATCAATACCAATGAACACTAAAGGAAATAAAACCAGCTGGGTGGTAATTGATTGACATACAAAGTTGAATAGTTTCATTATACAATTAGATATTACTCTCTTTATCAACATTCCAGGTTGCAAATATGTGATAAGTTATGATATCATGATGTTACAATATATATTGAACCTATAAAATATATGAGGATTCCCTTGAGGTTTTGGATAAGACATTAGAAGACCTAGAAACATAACTGATCATTTTGCTGATTTTCACCCTCATGTGGTTGAATAGACTAAAAGGATGATAAAAACACTAAAAGATATGATAAGATAAAATTAAATTGATTTCCAAGGATTTTGGGACCATCAAATTAACCTAGCATATCTATCATGTAACAAAATAGTTATTTAAATAGTTGAAATCAAAACTTATGAGGCCTTATGTTGGATGATGTGTTAGTATCTTACTAGTTGGGATGGATTTGAAGAGAGAAATTTTATGAGACATCATCCTATAAACGAAATAAAATATACATTTGAATCAATTGTTGGGAAAAAATCCCTCAATGTAACATTGTAGTATTTTTGGGTTGATTGTGTTTGTTGACAAAGTTGGTTTCCATGAAGAATTGTCAAGTTCCAGAGATGTTGTTGACAATCCATGTTGATAAAAGAATGATGAAAAAGGAAAGGATGATCTGGAGGCGGTACAAAACAGCAGTACAAGGTGGCACAATGTTCCAGTGTTTTCCAAATTTTTGGGGTCCAAAATTTGGTGTTTGGTGAGCATCGTAAAAAGTTGATTTCAAGGAAGATCATAATTAAATATGGAAATGGCATGAATTTTGCGATAAGTGGATTCAGGGTTTGGATTTTTCGAAGACCGGAAGAATGATGGAAGTGATTCTTCGCAATTATGACGAGCTTCGCGAACGACAGAGGTTGAATCGCATCGCGACGATGAAGGGATTTGAGAGGGAGATTTGTGGCGCATGCGCGAAGGGAATGATGGGATTCTCCATGATTATGACAAGCTCTGTGATTATAAAATTTCCATGGTGCTTCGCGATTTTGACAGAATTCCGACGAAAACATCGGAGCTTCGCGATCGGCGATGACATGGCGCTGACTTCGTGTGGAAGGGTCGAGGGTCGGTGGAATTGCCTATAAATTGAGGTCGACCCCGTCGAGAGAAGTAGAGAGAATTTTCAGAGAAAATAAATTTCTCTCGGTTCGTGAACGATGTTCGAGAAGGTAGTGTGCTTCGCAAAAGAAGAGTTACACGACTGCTATTCTAGCTTCGCGAATGTCGTGTGCTCCGTGTTGGCTCAGTGAGCTTCTTGAGGGAAGTCTCTTTTCAACAACCTGAGATCCGCAACGACCTAAGAATTGTGAAGGCTTGAGCTTTATGATGGTCTGAGCTCCGCGAAATTATGAGCTTCGCGAAAAGGAAGGTGCTTCGCGAAGGCTTGTTTGAGCTTCACGAAATTGGGAACCTCGTGAAGTAGGGTGCTTTGCAAAGGTGTTTCCAAAGATAATTTCCCAGTCATTAAGTGGAAAAGTGATATTCTTTAGTAGATGAATGTAGGACTTTAACAGAGCATCTATCAAGAGTTGAGGATGTGTGCATTCATGCAAATGAAGAGACCTACAAGTCTATAGACTGTGAGTGGATCCTTTCTGAATCAGTGAGAAATGGAAGAGGAAGAAGGTGATCCTCTCAACCAGCAGTGATACAGAGAGAGAGAAATAGGGAGTGACCCTTGGGAAAGTAGTAAGCTGACCCTAAACTTTGTAAAGGCAGTCATCCTGGGACAGAGTGACTGTTCCTGAACCTTGTGATCAACAACTAATGATGTTTAGTGGAATTTTGTACGACTGGCAACCTGCCGGCATATGCTCTATAGATTTAGCCCATAGCGGTGAACCACGTAAAAATTGTTGTGTCCTGTGAATGCTTTACTTTCATACATTGTGCAACGGGAAAGAGAGAGAAGAGTTTTTTCTTAACTGTAAAACAAGATCAGAACGGGCTTTAATTTCAAATTATTCATACCCTAATTCACCCCCCATCTCAGGGTACTCAGCCTTGTGGAACTAACAATAGTAAATTTTCATATGAAGTCTACAAAAGATAAAAATGTTAATATGACAAAAATCCACAAAATAAAAAATTTATGGAAGAGATTATGTGTTCCCACCGATATGAAAACTGAAGAATGTCATTAGGTTTTGAAAGAAATGAAGGCTTAATCAATGATACATCATTGTCTTTGAGATATGTAATTATATCATTGTAGTTTCCTATATACTAACATAACATCCTAACCTATCTAAAGTATACGATGTGTTCCATATATCCTTATAGATAATGAATAGAGTAAATTCTTCTCATCTACTGAATGGAAATGTGGTACCATTGGAAAATTATATTTCATAAGAGGCTCATCCGGTTAAGTGCATATATTATAGGGGAAAATATTTATGAAAAAAATATATTTCTATGGTCAAAATGTTGTTGTGGAAAAAATTTTTGAGGACGTGACATGGGAGCTAGAATAAAGGTTGAAATAGATGTTACATAATATATTTAATTTTATGGAATTATACTTCTGATTGAATAATTTATGAAATTGGGAATAATGTAACGAAGAAATCATTTATAAATGAAATTTACTTTTGAAATTATTAAATGATTTAATAATAAATAAATTATTGAAAAAATATTAACTATAATGTATATTTTGGATATTTATATGGTCTACCAAATTTTAAATAACGTTTAACATCATAAATATTGATGAATTATCTAGAGAATAGTTACCAATAAGACTAGTATATTATGGGGGATGAAAATTTCAATTTGACATAGATTAAGGAAGTGATAGCCTAGACTAGTATGATTTCACCCTATGATTCCCATTAATCATAGATTATAAGAGATACATATCTATTGGGACTTCACATTTACCTAGCCCATGAAAAGATTCAACAATTGTTGGTTGAGTGAAAAAAATTATGTGAGATGTTCGGTGTCATCGAGATCTCAACTCAAACCTTGTTTGATGATCCTCACCATGAAATTCTAATTATCAAACACCATACACTTTGGAAATTTAGTTTTTTTATTAAAAAGTTATGAATCTAGATCCAGTAGATAAAATCATTTATATTCTTTTGAAATTAAATTAATTGATATTTTTATCCTTTGAATATAACATTTTAAATTATAAAATAATGCCTTTGATAAAAATTAAAATTTGATACGATAAATCAGAAATTTAATTTTTGGGAAATATATAGTTTAATTAAATGAACTATTTTTAGATAAATACATTTTCAAATAAAGTATATTCAAATAAAATATTTTTTTAATAATATTTATTTAATATAAGTTTCATTATTATTCTATAATGTCAAATGAAATATTTAGTGGGGCCCAAAAAAATTTATTTTCAAAAAAATACTTCTTAATAGATAATAATTTTGATATTAAAATCTAAAGTATAAAAATTACCGAATTATTTTGATGAAATAAATATTTTTTTAAAATCATAATTTTGATATTATCCAATGCAGTTTTTTTCATAATTTACGAACACAACAAAATTTTTGTTTTAAAATTAAATATGGTAAAATTATAAATTACACAGTATGACAAAAAACATCCAAAAAGTGACATAATAAATACCTAGAATAGTATACTCAACCCAAATCATGATTCCAGTTTAAAATGTGTTTTTATATATATTTGATTAATTTTTCATAACCATAATTAATATCTCAAAAGAAATAATATATTTTAATCTAATAAAATAAATCATTATAGACAGGACATGCTTAACCATAACCAAGACCGTTATTTTTTTATGTTTTGATTTTAGAATTATAATAAAATGAAAAAATCATATTTTGTTGAATACATGGGAATAAAAGTGAGAATGTTTTTGAATTTCATTACTTTATCATAATGAGTCAAATTCAGATAATTGAAAATTACTATAGAATTGTCCTTTATTTTTCAATGTAAACCCACCCACCCTCCCATTACTATTAACATAAAATGAATGGATCCGGAATTTACAAAGTTATTAATTTTATAATTCCTTCCTACGCTTCCCTAACATTATTTTGATAAATTCCACAATATTTTAGGATTTACCTCTCATTTTAATGGGACCACTTCTTATCCTTCTTATTCAAGAATCTTCTTTATATCATACAATATTATTTCTAAATTAATAAGTTTGCAGTTGTTTTTAAACATCCTCATTTATGAATATATTATATCAATTTTATTAGATACCACTATCATGATCATTCGTCAATTTAATTAATCTTAATGTACACATACTATTGTAAAAAATATATCCAGTGATTTTCCACACCATTCTATTTTATTATTAACACTAGTCATTATTTACACTACATGGTATTCATCTATAGGTACTTGTCCTTCACTAGTTGAGTAATTCCTTATATGAAATCAAATATTCTTAAATACAAGGTTAAAAATAAATAAGTTAATCCTTAGGTTGTAAGATATATTTGGAACACATATGCGCATACATGATAAGAATGTGACGCATGGGCACAAAATTATATATCTCTACAATCCATTGGGTTATGTTTTTATATCATGATCTTCCTTATCTGTTGAATGATATTTTATACTCTAAACAAAATTTGTCCATGATTTTTATCATTGAAAACATTTATGATGTCATGTTTTGTATTGTTTCAAAATTCATATGATTAATTTGTATTATTAAGCTATATCATGCCTCATTATTCATGATAATGATCCTCATCCCACATATATTACCTTAATATGAATCGTTGATCACATGTACTACATTATCTTGTGATTTTATTTTTTAATTCCATTACTAGGAATTATATATAAACCCTTAATTATATACTTCAACGTGTTATCCCAGTACATTTCAGAAGTATAAAGAGAATCTAAGGGATAGTTATGGAGTTTATGTTTATGTTATTATATTTTATTACAATTTGTTATGTTATATAGATAATTAACTAGATACACTAGGTCTCAAGAGCTTTTATTGATTTATTATGTCTTACATTATGTAATTAATATTCATGTTATGTTTAATAAAATATGGGTTACCACATTTATGTAATGAATTAATGATTCAAAACTCGTTAAAAATTAATTTTATATGTGATTTCATATCGAATATGATTTTTTTCATTTAGAATGATTGAAAAGTTAAATGGATTATTAAGTATCCAGTTGAATGAAAAAATGGATAAACAGTAATAGGATTTCAAATTACATTTTTTGTGTTCAACCTGATCATCGATGTATGTGCATGTTATATAAACACATATTAAACTTAAAAATACTATAGGGTAATTTATTATTTAATCCTTGAGTTCATTGAGACCAGATTTATAATAATTTATTATAGTCCACCAGAAGTGGAATTCCCATCCTCATCTCCACCTACAACACTAGAATATGTAAATCCAATGAATTAGTACACACCGTAGTTCTTTTAAATGTAATATTTTATATGATTTTATTTTCATTTATATTGTTTCAAATATCATATGGATTATTAATTAAAATATACAATAAGTGTTTTTGTCCTGATAAATAGATCATAGTGTATGCTAAGGATGTAAGTAGCCATTGAGAAACTCTTAAGAAACTAAAGATGATGCATAAGCCAAAAATTTTAGGTATCCAGAAAAGATAATAAGTGTGGAAGATTCCATCTAATTGTACTAAGAAAAAATGGCTGTGAAATATAGTGAGCCTCCTCTGAGCGGACTTTTGACCAATATAGGTTAGTTAATGTAGCTCAATATATTTAAATAATGTGGGGGTTAATTTCATAATATTTTCTATAAATCCCACGTCCTGATTATCGAGATGGAATTGGTTTTTGGATTTAGAACCATCAAAATATATTTATTACTTAAATTAGTATACCCAACCTCAACTGTTCCAACCATCTGTAGTGGTATCCTCGATAGCCACATCGATATGCCAAAGTATATCTATATCACATGAATCAACTAATTTGATAACATTTGGGTCTCCAAAACCCAAATAAAATCTTCTACCCATGAATAAATTCACTCCCAAATTTCATTATAGGGAAAAAACTATCAAGAATATATTATTGGGATTCTATTCCCAATATAAATTCTTTTACCTTCCATAAGAAAACGATCTATCAAGTCTTTTAAAAATTATATGTCATCATATATAATGAAACATTCACTCTCATAACCAATGATTTATTTTTAATTAGAAACCTATTTTACCTCATTTTGATTTAACTGGTATATTACTCGCATTTTCACCTATAGAAAATCTTCGGCATCCATTATAATACGATATCATTTATTAAATATGTTATATAGTATCGAAACCATTTTCAAATAACTTTGAGAATAAAAAATCACATTTAAGATTGTATTTTTTAATATCCCCAACACGAAATAAAATGATTCATGGTAATCCTCAATTCTATTAAAACATGGATGAAATTATTCAACTAAACAAGAAAAATGCATGAACATGAAAACCCATTAAATGATAATAATGTTTGGATTACTAACATGCCACTACTATAAATTCATAAACTAATCAATAAATTTAGTTTTTTCTTTACATTAATTACCATTTTATATGATGAAATAATTTATATACCAAGAATAAATTCATTATACAAATTCATTTTTTAAATAAAACACATTCTATATAAATAAGAGGAAATCTGTGATCAGAGTATCAATAATTGACTATATACAATATCTATCTAATTAAATAATAATCTTTTACAATAACCATGAAGGAAATTAAATTTCAATATAATGTGATAAACAAAGAGAATATTTTTTATTAAAAATAATTGAATCATGAAAAAAATGAATACGCTACCTCAAAGGTGTCCATGCTATTTTCACGAGAACAGACCAACATCCAAGATCCTGATCACCCATCCTTTAATAGTTTTATCCCTCCAAGGACATTACACTGTAACCATAATAATAAACAACAAAATATCCTAATTTATAATGGTAGATAGAAACATCTATCATATATTAATTACAATTGATGATATCTTCATTGAATAAACACAAGAGAATAAGTAGAATGTAATTGGGATCTCTATAGATCAAAGATGGAGGCTACTAAATGATACAATTTAAAAGGATATTAATCATCTACAGAAGATGAAGATGGATACTTTTCAATTTTGGAGAATGAAATGTAGGGTTTGGGTGTGGTAAGGGTGTTTTAGGTAATAAAATCCACCACCCAATGGAAAATTATGACATAAATCCCCCATCTACATATTAAATGTGTCAACTTTTATATTTTGGAATAAATTCACTGCCTCACCTATTTTTACTACATAATGGATTACATAATAAGTACACAACAAATAGTGTATATACTAGTATCCATATAACATAAATTGAAACAATATTATATCGTTTTCCATTCTTATAATATAAACCTTCACATATGTCATAATTTTTCCCTACTTTTAGTAGTTAGAATCCAAACACCACTTGAGTGCCACTCTAACTCTTCCAAGAATCATGGTATTTGGAAACAATCAATGGATCAGAATACATGGATATATATCTATAAAAACACTTGTCTAATTTATATTATGTGGATATATTTGAACCATTATTATCTTCGTATTTTTTTTTATTTTCATGTGGGACACTATTCCATTGACATTAAAAATTATTTATATAATGAAAAAGAATAAATATCACCCTCATGGTTTTAAATTATAACTATGTGTTCACATAGTGGAAAAAGATATATAAGTATTACTATTCATTTTCATTTCATGAATAATGAAACTAAGTTCATTTGAGTAATTAGTTTTATATTTATTTTTATTTTTATGGTTACTTAAAATACTTCTATAACTTCAACAAAGTTATAATTTAAGTAATAGAAAAGTTAAATAATTTATTTTAAATATATTAAAAGTAATATAAATTAAATGAATTATTATATTTCTTAAATTTTATAAATAAATATAATGTGATAAAGTTCTGTTTAAATGATATATTTTATTTACATTATTTCATTATGTTTATAATATCAAATTGAATGAATAGTGTCAAAAAATACATTAATGTTATTTTATAAAAATACCATATAATTAAAATATTTTTTGTTCCTAAAAATAATACCACATTATAAATTATTTGTATAGTTTAAAATATTCAACCATAGTTAAATAATATAACTATGGTTTTTTATTATGATTATATTAACCACTAAATAAAGAAACATAATTACCATGATAAAGGGTAAAATTGATATTTGCAAGTAACATGTGTTTGTGTTAAAAATAATTTCACACACACAGGGGATTTTTTAAAAAAAAATTATATTCAATATTTATATTATGTGGGTAAAAATTATCAAATTTTCCACATTTATTTATAGAATGAAATGATAAATTTCCTTTTTGAAAATCATCTTATAGTAGTGAAAACTCAAATTTTTAGAGGAAATATAGGTGTAAATGGTAAAAAAATAAAAAATAATAGTCTTTTTTATATGGATGACTATTCAATTGATAAGTTATTCACTATAATCATCTATTTATATATTTTATAGGAAAATTGGTTGATATTGGATTCCCAGTATTGAATACATTTACATATTTACAAAAATACCATTCTTGATCACTTATAAAAGGATACTACTCCTCCTCACCTATTCTAACCTCCTAATATATTATTATATATAAATTAATAGAAATATAAATCCCCAAAAATAATAAAATATTTCTATAGCTTATTGAAATCCCTTATATACAACCCTTTAGTCCTTATTAGGATATCTATATGATATTATTCTATGTGATGTTACATTTCTTCACTAAGTTTATTCTTTTATCCTTACTCTTACCACCTATAATCACATCCTCAAAATTACAATATAATAACATAAATATCAACCATATAATTAAATTATAATATTTTTATGTAATACACTATATCAATCTCATATTCCATCAAATGGGGACTGAAAACATCCATTGTGTGTTTGGCGGACTACAGTTTCTTAAACTGATGTATTTTGTTTTCCATCACCACCTCCCACAATTAGAAATAATAATGAATTTTATATTAATATATAATATTTATAAATATATAAATCTTAATTAAATTTAAATTCATGTATACCTTATTTATTTCCATTCCATGGGAAAATGATATCATCGTTCTTGTGTACGGAAGACTACAGCCTCGCGAAGCGATATGATTTTTTTCAAATATTATTTAAATGGAAACCAATAAGGATTTTTAGAATAATAAAATTATATATATACGAAATTTAAAATATTATGTAAGGGTAAACTATTTTTTACCATTCATTCTATTCATCCATCGTGTAAACAGAAGAAACATTCATGCATAAATACAACCAACCCTCTCCGTGAACATTATATTTCATTTTCAATATATAAAATTTATCGATAACTCAAAAAAATGAATATAAATAATATTTATATAATTTAAAATAGTGTTGAGATGATTTAAACATTATCAATGTAATTAGATTAAAAATAAAATTCATATAGACATGAAAAATGAAATAGTTATTACCCATAAAGTGATTACAACAAAGAATTATTATTAAATAGGTAATAATTGACAGTAATTAAATCATATATGGTATGATATATATAATTTATGATATTTATTATATTTATAATAAACATATATTTGTTATATAGGAGGTTCAAACATGAATGATAGATATTGAGATTTAATGTGAGGAATATTTTTCTCAATATTTCTTCTTCAAAAAATATTTTTTATAATGCATAAATATTATTTTATGAGGGGTATACACTACGCCATAAGCATGATGAAATTTGAAAATATTTATTCACATGAAATTTAATGTTTCAATTAATTTAATTCTTTCATGGGGATTATAATTTTATAGTTACCATGCAATGTAATAATATTGAATAACTTTTATTTTTATAGTTGAAAAACATGATACACTACTTATATCTTTTGGGTGGTGTATATAATACAAATGAATTTATTTTTTGATCCTTATCATGATATTTGTGGGATATAAATATCCATCTACTTTTATTATATCCATGGGGAATACTATTCAAAATATCTCATTGTGGTAAAGGGTTATTTAACAATATTATCATTTATTAGGAATGATTATGATTATGCTTCCAAGGATAAAGTATTCCAATATATCTCTCAAAAAACTCATATATTTTAATATACTCTAGTTATTTTTGAAGAATACATCATTCGATGATATACTCTGTGCATGTGTCCTCGACTTTGGTTGTAGTTGGAAGGATCATTTACCCTTGGTGGAGTTCGCATACAACAAAAGCTATCACTCCACCATCAGGAAGGAACCTTACGAGGCACTGTATGACTGAACTTGCATATCACCTCTGTGCTGGGTTGACCCAGGGGTGTCAGTACTTGTAGGACCAAAGATTTTGCAGGCTATGAAGGAGTTGGTAAATATCATCCAGGAGCGGATGAATACTACAAAGAGCAGACAGATGTCCTATGCTTATAGGAGACGGAGACCACTGGAGTTCGAGGATGGTGACAATGTCTTACTACTGGTCTCACCTCAATGAGGTCTACAGAGGTTTGGTCGGGGTGGAAAGTTATATTCACATTCCATCGGACCTTTCCAGGTCCTCAACAGGGTAGGGGGGTGGCTTACTGCCTGGCCCTTCAACCTCAGTTGCACTGGGTTCACGACGTCTTTCATGTATCTCTGCTGAGGAGAAACGTGCATGACCCATCACACATCATCGACCATAGGGAGATGGAAATTGATGATGGGGAAATATTTATGGAGGTCCCAATGAAGATTGAGGATTGAAGAAAGTGGGCCCTATGTGGATGGTCGATTCCTCTAGTGCACATTCGATGGCATCACAAGAACATCCAGGAGATCACTTGGGAGAGGTAGGCTCAGATGCATGCTTAGTACCCCCATTTGTTTCCCTATTATGTTTTGTAGCTTTACAGGGACGTAAAGCCCAGATTTAGGGGTAATTTAAAGACTCGGAAATTTTAAGGAAATTTTTTTCTTAAATTATTTGGAATTTTACTAGTCCGCAGTTTCTGATGGCCCCTGATTCCGATGACCGGCGTGCCTAGAATAAATTTTTGATGTTTTGTTTGGGTACATTTGGTAAACCAACATGCAGGTTTTTCTATCATTTTAATAAGTGCTCAAAATTGAATACTGAGGACACCGATGAACTCGCAGCGCTGATATTTGCTAAAGGGGACCTTTAACATAGTTGTGTTTGATCAGGAGGAGAAGTTAATTTATGGGAATTTTATTAAACTATATAAAATTATGTGTTACATTGTTTTATTTAGGGTGGTGGTTATTTCCTCTTAAATGAAGTTGGAGGTGGGGACCACACCCCTCATAACCACCCTTGGGGGGTTATAACTATTGGTGGGGCCCAGACGAACCTAACCCCTCAACACCCCTTAAACTCCCCATTAACCCCCCTTAATTAATTTGAAACATCCACTCTTTAATTATGACTCTCCACCTCCTTCACTGTCCCATAAATTTTTCCTGCTCCTTTTAATTAATTAATTGAACTCCACAATTAATTAATTTACCTGTTTGAATTTTGAAAACTATAAGAAATTCTTTTATATAAATGGTGTGTTTTTATTTTTATTTTGGTTGGACATTTTATTTGTGTGGGAATGCTTGAAATAATTCACCATCTCTGATGGAGATTGTGAGGGACTTCTCCAATGATGCTTCCTCTTCGGACGCACCCCAATGTCAACGAAATCGACATCCGTCATCTGCGACGCCCGATATACATGACATTGTCTTCCATAGATCATCAACGTGCAACGTACCTTGAATCGATGTAGGGGTTGGCCTTGTTTTAATTAAATTTTCATTCCTCGTTTTTATATGGTTTGACATTGGATTCTTGTTACCATCTTACGCGGAGGGCACAAGCCGAACAAACACGGCCCGATGACCCTCCGTTGTATCTCCTAAGTTGATGATGGTGGCAGAACCGGTAGTGCATGGTTTCTTCACACCACACCAGAGGGAGGAAGGGGTTGTAGCCATGCGGGTTGTGGCGGATAGAAGAAGCGGTGTCTGTGCACCTGCAAGTTGGAGAAGAACCACGACCTGCATCTGCTGGCCGCTCGGACAATGAAAACCCACCGGTCGTAGCCAGCCGGGTTGGAGGACCGCGATGCCCCCTTGGCACCGTGCTACAGGAAGACTGCAGCCCGCTATGTGGGCCACCTTCTGGCTGGGTGAAAAAAAACCACGGTGCCTAAGGGCACCGCGTGTGTAGGAACTGAAGCCCGCATAGTGGGCCCCTCGCGCCGGAGAATCTGGCTGGATTCGACTAGTCGTACAAGAGATGCGGCACGAGTCGGCGCCACCGTTACATGGAACCGAGGGGCCACACCCCGCACTTCGCTCGCCAAGATGTGTGTTGGGCCACCCTTGCATGGGCCGGGCCGCCAGCCACACAGGCTAGGCTACAACTGGTGGGCTGGGCCACGCCCCAGTAGGTCGGACCCGCCGAGCCAGGACGGGCCAACCCGCCAGCCCACTAGGCTTGACGGGCCGGGCCCATTTCGTTTAAACGTGAATAATTTCCAAAACGCGCGTCCAATAGAGGCACCGTCTGCGGCACTGGGACCCTTGTGACGAGTCGGTCCTTTTGTGATACTCTACGTGAGTTTTGGAAACTTTGGAAAACGGCCAGGTATGGAATGATCGTAAATCTAATCGGGCCCCTGGAACGAAAAATCCAATAACTCTCAGACCGAGCATGCGATTGATGCCATCTATCATGTTATGTTTCTTTTGATGAGACAGAACATTGGGAAACATCGACTCTAGATTTTGTGATAATTTATGTATCGATCCCTTTGATCGAGGAGAGGACCCTCCTGGAATCGAGCATGTTATGTGCGGGAACCCTAGAGCTGTTTGCGACTACGACGACTACTGTACTGAGATCCTTCGTGGGTTCGACATCAACGACTACTTTACTGGGATCCTCCATGGGTTTGAAAGCAATGAGTACTGTTCTTATATCCTGTGTAGGTCCAATAGTTTGACATCTATACTTGTAGCCTATGTGGGTCTGACATAGTAGTTGCTCTTGTATCCTATGTGGGTCCGACGCTTAGCTGGTCTTGCATCCTGTGTGGTCCGACAACTTAAATAAATCAAGGACTACATCTAAAAATATCTATCTCATTACGAATTATGTATACCAGTGTGAGTTGAGTCTTGAATTTCAATCATTATCATTGATGTGATTGACTTTTCTTCCTGTGTGGACTGGGTTGTGCTTGGGCACGAGAGTTGGTGCCGAAATGAGATAGATAACATAGGTATATGTATAGGCATATACCTAAGTAGGGTTGTTTGATACATCATGATTGTATCTTTAATTTTGTGGATTATCCTTTGTGGATTCTGCGAGAATTTCAGGGGTCTCCGGTTCCTTACTGAGTATCGTTATAATCACCCCTGCACAGACAATGCTCAAACTTCGTTCTGTTGGTTGCAGATGACAAACAACACTGATTGAGGCCGAGTGTTGTGGAGCTAGACGGTACCCAGAGGTGGATCACTTGGCGACTTGTACACGGAGCGAACGGAGGGACCTGAGTTGACGAGGAGGCCATATATAAAGACCCTTCAGGTGGTATTTCCAGAGGATGACTCAGTAGTTGCTGTTTACTTTTCTGTAGTTATACTTTTCTGATGGGCTTGTATTTCTGTCCCCTTTCCTTTCAGCACTTTCTTTTGTATTTAGTTTTACATAGTGCTTATTTTCAGTTGTTTCCTCTACTGATTTTGTTTATAATGTGTGTGTGTTACAGGATAAAGTCAATGCCTTCCCTTTTAACTGGATTACACCTTTGGTGATAGTCGCTAGCCCCTGCCCTATGGATGGCGGGCTTGGGCTAGTCATGGCATGGGCCTGAGTATGGGTCAGTACAATTATTTCATAATAGGATCAATTAAGTCATTTGTAAAGTCATTGTCAACCTTAAGAATAATAATAATAACATTGATTTTGAGATTCTACCCAACCATTTGAGATAATAACTACATTTTAAAAGCTATCAAGACCCAAAGAATGGATTTTATTTTTTCATAATATCATATTTATCATTACAGGGATACCCGATCATAATTTGGTTTATAATATAAAAAATGGAATCTACTTAACGATAATAGATGTGGAATTCATGTAATGAAAACCAACACATGCATATAATTACTTCAAACTCATCCAAATTGATAATAAAAAGATTTCAAAGAAATACATTCCCAAAAACATAAATCATATAAGAATTATAGAATTGATTTGTGATCATCGTAACATTAGGGGTTTTTACTGCAAACTCAGTATATAATCTATGAGGTGGTATATAGAATACCATTATAAAAATATATAGATTTAAAACTGTACATAGATCATCTATCAAGAAAAACATTAACATTTCAAGAGTTGTTTGTATATATAACACTCCAAAATTATTTATCATTCCCCTCATTAGAAATAATAATCAACTATGATTTACATTTTTCTCTTGGATTAGGATGATGATGAAATTTATCATCATCATTAACCATAATATTTGGGAACTAGTTGGTATAATTCACCAACCACGTTCATTTAAAATTCTTGTGTTTAGGGGTGGATTATATGGTTCATTCTATCTATTCGCATAATGTGTATTATAATTTCCATTATATCAATATTTGATTTTATGATGGCACTCATTTACACACAATGAAATGTATTGTATTTCTTGTAATAAAATTTTCTCAACGTTTACTTCCACACATAGTGCGTAATGGAATTCTAGTATTCTTCTATATATGTTATTTATAATTTCCTTTGACATGTTTATTTATTTTTTTCCATTACCATGAATTTTTGTGGTTACATCAGTCTCAATATCTACCATAATGGCACATTGAATGGTTTCATCAATGCTACTAATGTACCTTATGACTAATATTCTTTAGAGATTTTTTTTAATACATTGAATGAAAAAATAAACCTTACAATCTTGTCGGATTAAAATTCCAAAAGCATACTTTGAAATTTGGGTTATGTTTTCCTTACAGATTCTATTGGATTTATCATCCTTCTATTTAAGTGAAATTAATTCCTTCTGAATTTCAGGTAATGAATATGAGGAATTTACTTATTTAAAAATTATATATTAAACTCATAGAAATCATTGGTTTAAATTTAATCATGTTGTCTCAACTTCTTATTAAGTGTACAACACTAATCCTATTATACAAGATTAAATTTATCATGTTATGAACACTATAGAAAACAATGTACATTTTAATGTTATTGATACATTACTATGCTACTATTAGATTAGAAGACCTACAATAGGGGTGCATTACCTCATGAATTATCCATAATAGCGTTATTCTTTCCATTATTCATTTGGAATCCTTGTGTGATATATATCATGGCAATGTTCTTTGACCATAACAAAAAGCATTGAAATCCTTCACCTATGTAATTTGGATTCATTAGAGGAAAATCATTTCATTTTCTATCATATTCAACATTAAAAGAATTTTATTGGGTTATATTCCTTTTACTAAATCCAAAAAACATACTTAGAGTTAGATTGATCTTATTGACAAAAGACATAATCCTGATAAAATATTATATGATGTCCAAATCAAGAAATATTCTTATATAAATCATTAGGTTTAACCTATGTCATTGTAACGACCCAAAAATTTTATCAATAACATTTCTTTCTTATAATTATGGAATATTGTATAAGAACATAAAATCACATTAAGAACATAATAGAAACATTATATTAATGAAGAATTAATAAAATAAAAGGCAGTTCTATATGTTATGGAAAACATTGCAAAAGAATAGCTACACGAATAATGGAATCGTAACATGAACTGTATGAATAGTAAACTAGAAAATTGAATAGTAACATCACCAATGATAGTATAAAAAAATTATCCTTATTATATGTGACTACATTATACAATTATATCATATTATAATTAAATAAATGTTTTAAAAATTATTCAGTAGTTTTGGGTATTTTTGATATTCATTAATATTTTATTAAAATTTTCTAACTAATTTAATTATTTTAACGAAAATTGGTTTTTATAAAATGTATTCATAAATTATTATTTTGATGTCTTATGATTTCATGATAATTTTGTTAGACCTTATTTAATTTTTCAAGGTTATATAAAATGAGTTATAATTTAAAAACATTTTATTTTGAGTAAATTATGATTTAAATTAAATATTAAAATTTAAATAGTTAGAAAAATATTTTCATAAAATGGAGTTCATTTATGAATTCAAAAAATTTAAATTTTATAATGTTAAATTTTGGAATTTTTTTGAAATACATGTGTTCTTTTGGGATAATATAAGACGATAATTTACTGTACATATAAATTATAAGTTAAATAAAATATTCATTGATTCATAGTGGATTTAAGATAAATTAGTTCCAAATCACATAATCTAATTACATTATTTAGTCTCAAGAGTCAATACTACATCTTGTATTGTGAAAAATAATAATATAATGAATTCAATAATGAGAAAACATGCCTCCCCACCACTATAAATACCACCCTTAGAAACTCTTCTCCTCACAACACTAATGCTTTGATAATTGCACAAATTTCACTCAAATATCCTCTCAATACCCTCTCCCATGTCAAGTAGATTTTTTTCTTAATAAAATTCCAATACTTTTCCCCAAAGGATATTCCCAAGAAGAATGAACCAAGAGGTAAATTCCTCTTACATTTCATTCATTTTCTTTTGATGATCCTTTATTTTATTTTTCTATCCTCACCACTCCTCACCAAAATTGTATGATAAATATAGTAGGATAAATATACTATCTTTTTTGTATGCTAATGAAAAAAATTTTCACCATCACTCTTCCCCCCTCCATTTATAGTAAAAATGAAAACATTATTTGTGATGTATTAATTTATCCCATTCAAGGATGAATTTGTTTTCAATTTCCTTTATCAGATTCAAGACAGGTCATGAAACCATTTTTATTATTGAATGGGATTATAATATCTGCATTATATATTATGTAATTTTCTAAATCATTTTAAATATGTGATATTAACTTATAAAATAGAATGAGTTTTTTGTGATTGAAAACCACCAATATAAACCCATAGGATTATTAGTAACTATTTATCTAATGATTCATATTCACAACATTAAACTGAAGGATATATAAGATAAATATAACATCTTTAAGATCATTAATATCATCTAAAATAAATTCTGAATAACTACCCCTACTTTATTTGAACTACATTACATGTATACAAGGAATCAGATCATGAAAACATGGAATCTAACATTCATAAATGATGAAATTGAACCTCCTAACCCATTAATAAGGACATAAATAAACATAATATTGGTAAAAATAAAATTCATACATAAATTAATATGTACTTAATAATTAATGAATACAAATTTATTATCTAGTGCATTAGGAAGAAGTTGAGAACAACTCTAGACATAAGGTATGAGATTCAACCCGAACCCCCATTATTCCTTCATATTAATTTTTATCTATTTTAACCCAAGTGGAATTATAATTCATTTTAATGTAAATATTAAAAACATTGTTTATATTTTTCATACTCATGTATCAGGAACAATTCATCTTTTTCACGTATATACATGTATTGAAAGGTTCCCTGTTCAATTATTCTCGTAAAGCAATCCCAATTTATGGGAATTTCTTGATTTCATACCATATTTAAATTTCACTCATTAATCCTCTTTTAGGAAACTATTATTATTGATAAAATAACTCATTTTATTATAAATACATTCTTGGTTCACTTCATGTTTATTATGAATTATTATTTCCCTTTTCACTAAAAATGATCATTAATATTTTAAATATAATAAACTAAAATGTTTCATTTATAATGATTTATAAACATGATTTTGATATGATTTCACTGAGGTTTGACATCCATCATAATGAATTATGAATATTTTACATCATGGATGTCCATGTATTATTTAAATCAATTCATTAGGGACACCTTTATGATTTTCATCGTTGATAATCATTTGGAAATGATTATGATACCAAAATTCTTCCCATGAGAAAACCTTATATTTGATTTCTTATGTATGATTCGTTATATGGAATGCATATTCATGAACATAATATGATGGGTTAACTTAGATAGCAGTCCAATTAATTGTGCAATGTTTAATCTCATGAGACATTTAATTTAGTGGTCTTGGTGGATAGCAAGGACTTGTCCTCCATGTGGAACAATTTGGGTGGTTTGCCATGACTAATACCCCTCTAGGTGAGATGATCCTTGACATATGCTAAATTAATGTTTTATTTTTATTCCAAATTATATTTATTCCTTGTGTAATGTCTTGGATTTAACATGTATTATTTTTAAATATTATATGGAATTATTTTGAGACAAGACCATCGACGACGTGCATTTCCAAGGCCCGAAGTGCCATGAATATAAGATTGAAAATAAATTAAACATTTAAAAAGCACGTGTGAGCAATTTCCATGATGAAGTGGAAAAACATTTAAATAGGTGTCAGAATCAAAAATATGAGTGAATTGTTGCGTTCAAAATAGTTACTTTTCCTTAGGCAGGGCCTAACATCAACCGACCCATGTGAGCTACAATTGTTAGTTTTTGGAAATTTTAATGTAAATAAAATTATTTAATAATTTATTTTATTTAAAATGATTCATTTTTTATAGTGACCTAATCTTCCCTTAAAAGTAAATTTTTATGGAATGTTCGCAAGATTAGCCACATAACCCAACTATTTGAGGATATTCTATTTATGATTTGGAGGAGAACCACTTTGTGGACGACAAAAACACGATCGATCAACTCTTCCTGGATTTGACAAACCTTACAACGAATGTGACCTGATGATTGTTCTCAAATCTGATCGAGGTTGGGGTTTATAATTTAGAATTATTTCATCCATGTTCCACAATTAAATGAAGAACACAGATCAACCAAGGAACTGGTTGATCCCCGGATCGTGTGTTCTTGAGGGAGTGTTTTTATTGGGATGATTATGGGGATTAATCAAATATGTTAAAATTCCATGTTTTGATTCCTTATGTTTAATACCATCTTACAAGATTGGATTAATGCCATGATGAATGACCATAAGGATCAATACTCATTTGTTATTGGATTATCATCCTCTCTCCCCCTTGAGTTCATCATGTTCTTCATGGGGCGATGAACAACATATCATTTCACATACTTTTCACATCGAAATGATCCCAAAATAATGATTCAAAATAGAAACAACCATGAAGAGGAGTGATGGTGATGGCAGTAGACGAATCGACCTTGTACAGAAGAAAATGTTATTGCACCGTTCTTTTTACGGATGATACAAACAAGTATTTAGGGCCGATCAAATGATCAAAAACTCTTGAAACATCAATGGAATGTCATGTTGACAATGGATCATGAGTATCATCATGATCAGACACCTGAATTAAGGATCAGAAGAGCCATAAGGCATGGTGATGAAGAATGATGGTTCTAGAAATTTCTGAAGAACACAACGTGTAACCCGAAGAACACGTCGTGTGGGACCAGCTCAGTGGAGGCTAGGGTTATGTGACTCAAAAAGCGATGAAACAGTGTATTATTTGAATAACATGGTGTGTGGGTCCTTAGGAGGGACTCTCTGTATATCTTTGATGATAAAAAGACACAAGGTGGAGTACACGGCCAGGTACTCCACCACACAGCCAAACCATACCGACTTCATGGGTTACCATGGGCACCAGTAACACAGGTTGTATCACACGGGTTGAAGTTGTGTATGGTCACATGAACAGCATACACAGAGTCATCCCAGGGTAGAGGAACAAGGCATTTCACTACCTTTCACTCCATTTATATATTCTTTGACATCACAATCCTTGCGAAATGGACCATTGTACACGAGCTGTATCGAGGGTATGAGGACACGGCGTGTGACCTTTCTACATGCGGTTTAATTTTCATTACAAAGATTTTTCTTCATTTCCAATTTATGTTGGACATGGTTCATTCGAGTTTGTCCCCCTTTTAATCATTCCCATGGAGTTCAGGTATGGTTTCCTTTTATAGGATTATGATCGCTTCAGTAGGACATTCTGAGATAGAGTTAGGTATCCCTACGAGATACCTGGTGTGAGATCCTCTATCCATTCTAGACCCTTGGTAGATTCTGTTATCGACATGAATATTCCCATTGGGAACTGATCCTCTACCTAACAGGTGAATACAGATGAGTCGTGGTATCCGCTGAGGCCCTAGAAGTGATCCTCATATGTGTATCGTGATCTTTCTCTACTCAGGAGTGTGTTCTCTGGAAATTAATGGTATCAACGGGTGATCAGTTATACCATATAACCAAGAGTCTGGGATAATGGTTTGGGGTAACCATGTTAAGTGTTACGAGCTCAGCTTTCAGGATGGAGACTCTAGTATTGGTGTGAGCGGCCGATGTATCCATACACAAGGACTATGATAACATGCTTTTCGACTCAGTACATGATAACACTAGTTACGGGGAAATATTACATTGGTACATGCATAATATAGGAATGAGTTGTGTTTTCCATTTCATTTATAAAAACTATCCAGATATACTATTTAACCATGGTACATCTTGTTCCATAGAGGATGCCTCTGCAATCCATACCCACTAGGATTCAGCATCGCGATCAAGAGGATGACCGCCTAGGTGACGAGGCTTCGATACAGGGACCAGTTCCCCAGGTGTTTCCTATAGGTGGGGCACCTGTTATACCACCACAAGTGGAGTAGCATGTGGAACCTACAGTACCAAACAACGAGGGACGCATGTTGAGCATGCTGTATTAGTTACAGAGATAGAGACCCCTCAGGTTTTTAGGCAAGCCCAACCCTTAGGTCGCTAATGATTGGATTGAGTTGGTGACTAGCATTTCCTGTCTTGTGAGGGAAACAACGAATAAGATGGTGATCCTTGGAGCTAGCCTTCATCATTGTTTGGTGGGACGATATTAGAGTCTGACCACATAGACTCATGATGAGGAGAAACGTGTTTGGATGGATTTTGAGAGACACTTTAGGGAGTATTTCTCACCAGTTATTCTAAGATAACTGCGTATACAAAAGGTTCTTAAACTCTAGTAGGGATGTCTGGTGGTGACTGACTATTCATCAAGGTTCACCGACCACACTAGGTACTCGATGGATATTTTCAAGGATCATTACCTCATATCTTGGAATTTCGAGTGAGGTTTACGATGGGACCATAGAGCTATTTTTGTGGATCTTTTCATTCCAACTTTTGATGGAGTGCTCGAGTTGGCCTTGGGGATCGAGAGACTCTTTGTAGAGAAGAGACATTTGATGAATGTCATAAGTAGGCAGACATGTGCGGAGTCCTCACCAGAAGGGAGCCATCATCAGACACAGGGATTTAGATGTGGAGACATCATAGAAAGACCCAGGATAGGGGTTTGTCTCTCCAGGGATCTCAGGATGGATCAAGCCATCATAGGGAGAATCAATTATACTAGTACGATGATAGGGGCATATCTCTAGAGATTTTTAGACCCATCGAGCTACTGACAGGGAGGAAGTGGATAGACCACCTAGGAAAAGGTAGAGAGTAGAGAAGATAGATCCTCCAAGCAGCGGGCGTGGAAGAGGGGCTATGAGAGCTGTGGGTGGTAGAAGATGCTTCGGTCTACTTCCACCACCACCCCCAGGAGGTCCACACCAGGATCAAGGAGTTTGAGGAAAGGGGTGGGGACAACTCCATAAATTAGAGGCATACGATCTAGGGAATCCAGGGTTGATCCGAGGTATGATCTATGTCTTCTATACATTATCTTTCGTATAGATAGACACAGGTTCTAGTCATTATTTCCATGAAACATGTCTTTTATGAAACTGTGAGATTCTGTTGGAGCCGTTGACTCGATCCATAAACTTGGAGACAACTACGAGAGGAGACTTAATGATCACACACCTTTTCTGACAGTATGAGGATACACTTGGAGGTCATAGTTTTAGTTGAAACCACTAGGTGGCAGTGTCGAGGCCTTATGATTTCATTCTCAGTATGGATTGGTTATCCACTGTCTATGCCCAGATTGACAGCTTAAAGCATAGAATGTGTTGTGTTTGTAGTGATGGGGAATGGTTTTCCCATGTTGGTGAAAGGGAGACTCATGCTGCGTAGAATGGGATCATGCGTAGGTGGTATAGTGGATCACTCATGAGTTGGATAGCCTTACCCACAAAGCAGTAGATGTTGTGAGATTCTAGTTCACAGCAATTGTGGCAAAATACGAGGATTCCTTTCCGGGATATGTTCCCAGAGTACCTCCCCTCCTAGAAATCGAATTTTCTTTCAAATTACACCCCAGGA
Source organism: Viscum album (assembly GCA_963277665.1). Classification (NCBI taxonomy): domain Eukaryota; kingdom Viridiplantae; phylum Streptophyta; class Magnoliopsida; order Santalales; family Viscaceae; genus Viscum; species Viscum album. Next base: position 806,518,510 of record OY728148.1, read on the forward strand.
CAAGACCAATTTCTTCATTAGTATATTGGATGTCTCCCATAGATCGTTGTAAGATGAGGGTGCAGTTCGTGGATATGAAAAGTAGGGGTTTCGTAAGACCTACCGTTTCACCATGGGTATCCCCAATGTTGATTGCCAAGAACGCAGATTGGAGTTTGAGTCTGTTCATGGATTACCAGTGCCTGAACTAGGTTACGGTGAAGAACATGAATCCACTACCTAGGATCGATGACCTCTTCGACTAGTTTAGAGGGGAACATTGGTTCTCAATGGAAGACCATGAGTCACGTTAGCACCAGTAAAGATTACAGGATAAGGATATATAGAAGGCATATTTCATATGACGGTACGGTCACAATGAGTACATGGTGATGCATTTCAGTGTGTGTGAACTCCCCTGCAGTGTTCATGTGTCTGATGAACCAGATCTTCTAGCCATACACAGACAAGTTCATAGTGGTCCTCATCGATGATATCTTTTTGTACTCGGAGTCATAGGAGGATCACTTGAGACACCTGCAGATGGATCTATATGTACTCTAAGAGCACTAACATTATAGGAAACTCTCGATGTTCCATTTTTGTATTTGGGAGGTCCACATTCTAGGACACATCATTTCACCAGATGCAGTCACTGTGGACCCAGCCATGGTAGAGGCAATGTTATCATGGGATCCACCTCGAAGTGTGAAAGTGGTGCGGAGCTTCCCTGGGATGGAAACATTTTACCAAAGATTCATTATTGATTTCTCCCATATATTAGCAATATTGATTTCCTTGACCAGGATGGGGAAACCCTTCATTTGGATGGAAAAGAGATAACAGACATTCAAGTTGTTAAGGAAGAGTTTGATGAGTGCCCTGATCCAGAGATTAGCAGAGGAGGGTGTCGAGTTTGTAGTGTTTTGCGACACATCAGGGATCGGTCATGGATGTGTCCTGATGTTGAGAGATGTAGTGGTTGATTATGGTTCATTCCATCTTATGCCAAATGAGCAGAACTATGTGAACCTTGATCTTGAGTTGGAAGTGATAGTCTTTGGATTGAAGATGTCGTAACATTACCTTATGGGTTATCAGTTCATCATCCACCCTAACCAATACAACCCCAGGTATATCTTCTTGCAGAAGGATCTAATTAAGAGACAATTAGGTTGGGTAGAGTTCCTCCATGACTATGATTTTTAGATCATCTATACTCCTCGAAAGGGATACAAGGTGGTAGATGCTCTTAGTTGAAGGTCGGGCTCATAGCTGTAGAGTGAAGAGATAGATCAGTTATCCAGGTCGATTTTACCATTTTTGGATAGAGGGGATGTGACTTACATTCACTCAATGGTTGTCATCCCTACAATATTACAACGAGTTTTGGTGGCACAACATGGGGATGTAGACTGTGAGGATTTATGTTCTCATTTATCTATAGGACTTGCTCTTGATGGATATTCACAAGGTTGGGAGCACATAGTTCTTTTCTGAGGATGCACTGTTTTACCAGTGGCGTTGCAGGAGGAGTTATTGAGAGAGTTTCATACATTTGATATAGCGGTACATCCTAGTGTGGTTATGATTTTCTAGGATCTCTAACTACAGTTCTGGTGCTAAGGCATGAAGAAGGTAGTATTAGAGTTCATTTCATGATGCCTTAAATTCTAGAAGGTAAATTCTGAACACTATGATCTAGCAGGATTATCTCACCCTTGGAAGTTCCAGATTGTAAGTGCAATCGAATATAAATGGACTTTGTGATGTGCTTACCATAGATGTCCAAGGGGAACAATTCTATCTAGGTGATCATTGGCAGACTCAACATGTCAGAACAGTTCCTAGATATCAGAAATCAGAGTTCTGTAGTGATCATGGAACACCGCTACATGCAGATGATATTTTGATTTCATGTTGTACCTTTAATGATAGACTTAGTTCTCGATGGCCTATTCACATCCTGGTTGTGGAAGGGATTGAAGGAGGCTCTTGGGACATAGCTACGCTTGATCATGACATTACATCCCCAAACCAATGGTCAGATGGAGAGGACTATTCAGGTTCAATAAGATATATAACGGGCATGAATATTGGACATTGGTCACATTTTGGAGGACCACATATCACTGGAAGAGTTTGCATACAATAATAGCTACCACACAACAATTGGTATCAAACCATTAGAGAAATTATATGGGAGAAACTGTTGGTCACCGCTTTGTTGGACCTAACCTGAAGTGTTAGCACTAATGGGGTAAGAGATGGTGACAGAAACCACCAAGGAGGTACAAATCATCTGGGAGAGGATGTAGACTGCACAGAGCCGATAGTAGTCTTATGCTGACAGATGATGGAGTCCTATAGAGTTTGAGGAAGGGGGCCATTTCAACATTAGGGTCTCATCTCAGTGACTGTTGCAGATATTTGGTCATGGAGACAACCTATCTCCGAGGATCATCAACCCTTTTTAGATACTATGCAGAGTTGGCGATTTAGCGTACAACCTAGCTCTACCGCCATAATTGCACCGGGTAAATGATGTCTTCCACGTGATGAAACTTTGGTGTTACATGCATGACCCAACTCACGTTATCGACTAGGGCGATCAGGATATCAAGGATGGAGTGACCATTACTAATAAACTAGTGGAGATCGAGGATTAGCATGAGAGGATCCATTGTGGGCGATCGATTCCAATGGTGCTCGTTTGGTGGTATCACGATAATCCTCAGAAGAAAATGTGGGAGTGGGATGCTCGGATCTGTGCCCAGTACCCAAATCATTTTGCGTATCCTTGTTTTTTATTTTATGATTGAAAAGATCCAAGAGGGGATTTAAAGTCACATATTTTAAGTTTTATATTATTAAACATTATATGGATTTATTTTTAGAACAGACATTTTGACGGTGTGTAGTTCTGAGGCCCGGAGTTCCCTGAAAAAGTGATTAAATTTTTTTAACTTTTAAAAAACATGCTAGAGTGGTTTTCCTAATGATGTGTAATAAAATTTAAATGGGTTCCCAAATAAATATTTTGAGGGCACAGTTTTGTTCCAATCATTGAATTTGCCTTAGGCAGGGCCTAACCTCAACCGGCCTGGCTCATCTACAAGGGTGTGTTTTTTGGACGTTTTAATAAAAATAAAATTAATTAATAATATATTTTATTTACAATATTTCCTTTTTGAACAATGAAATAATCCTCCCCTATAAGTACATGATAATTAAGAGTTTCATAGGGTTATCCACATAACCCAACAAATTGAGGATTTTCCATTGAAATTTTGGAGGATAACTCATTAGCTGACGACAACGATGCGATTGATCGATGCTTCTAGAATTCAATAAACAACTCTAGTGAATGATACCCAGTGATCAGTCATCAATGGGAACATGGTAGGGGTATTTTAATTCGATTTAATTATTCCCCATTCTTCGATTAAATGATTAACGTGGATCATCCCACGAACAATTTGATCTACGGATCATGCGTTCTTACTGGATTCTTTTTATAGGGAGGATTTTGGGGATTATTCCATGATGTTAAAAATCCATGTTTCCATTACTTCAATATAAAAACATCTAATGAGATCAGATTACCAGTGTGATGAATGATTATGAGGTTCAATCCTCTTTTGTTATTGTATTTTCTTCTTCTCTCTCTCCAGTGTTCTTCATGTTCTTCATGGGGAGACCAAAAATAGCTATTTGCACATCCGTTTCACATCACAATGATCCAAAATTAATGATTCGACATCAGAATGGCCTAGTGGAGGTGCGATGATGATGGAAAAAGATGAATCAACCAGGTTCAAGAGAAAATGTTCGTTGATCGTTCTTCACATGGATAACCGAAATGAGTTTTTGGGGCCGATCGAATGCTTGAAACATCCCAAAATATTGATGGCATGGCAGGGAAACCATGGATCTTGAGAATCACGATGATTGATAGCCGGATCGAGGAAATTATGATCCATAAGGAGTGGTGATGATGAAATACGGTTCTATAAATTTCCAAAGAACACATCGTGTGTCCCGAAGAACACACCGGGTGGGGCCAGCTTAGTGGCAGCTGGGGTTATGCGATGCAAAAAGTAATGACACGGTGTATTATCTGATGAAAATAGTGTGTGGGTCCTTACGTAGGACTCACCATGTATCTCAGATGATACAGAGACATGGGGTGGAGCTCACGCCTGTGTACTCCACCACATGGCCAAACCATGCCAGCTGCGTGGCTTACACTATGCACCCGTTACACGGGTTGTTACAAATAGGTTGAATCCATGTACGTGCACATGGAATGTGTACACAGAGTCCCCCCTCGATAGAGGAACATGACATTTTACTCCCTAACACTCCATGTATATCTTTTTCTACATGACAAGCCTTGGGACCTGGGATGTTGTACCTAGGTTGTACCTAAGGTCAGAGGGTACGACATGTGACCTTTCTACACACCATTTACTATTCAACACATTTCTTGATCTTCATATCCACCAAATCATGGTCATGATTTGTTCAGTTTAGTTCCCCTTTTACTAATTCCGCTGGAGGTCAGGTTTCATTTTCTTTTTCCGGAATTTAATCCCTTATGTTGGAATTTCCATGATAGAGCCAAGTATCCCTCTGAGAGGCCCAAAGAAAGATCCTCTATCCATTCTTAACCCTAAGTAGAGAAAGTTATCAACGTGACTATTCCCATAGGGAACCGATCCTCTACCTAGTAGGTGAATTCAGATGTGTCTCAATATCTACCAAGGCCTTGTAAGTCATCCTAATATGTGTGCCGTGATCTTTCCCCACTCAAGAGTGTGTTATCCTAGATTGAGTGTATCAATATCTCATAAATTTTCCCAATGGATAGTACTTCTTGGACAGATCTCATCCGAGGTATCATACTCATAGTGTATGTTCTCCCGAATGAGTGCTTCATGGAGTCTTGGAACTGAATTCCTAGCATGGGTTTCTGGTTTCATAACTTATCTCTAGATTATTGGTCTAGGGTTTTAGTATATCTGGATTTTTATTAATATTTTTATATGTTCAATAGTCATATATTTTTTATAGATGATTGTACCTTTCCTTTTTGTATTTCTTTGGGGTTATCAGGGTTATCTACGAAGTATTGTTATAGTAACACTGGCACGAGATTTACCCGCACATGTCATGTCTTGTGCAGACGAGCAGCCGTTTGACAGAGTCTATGGAGGACCATGACATGACTGAGCTTTCTGAGTTCCCTACTATTCTAGGTGTTCTAATGGTTAGGAGCAGTAATTCTAGTACCTATTTCTGTTTACGGGTTGGATGTTGTAGTTTTCAGACTCTTCATTTTGGTGGGCTTGTATTCGCGCCTAGTTTACATTTAGTACACTACTTTCCATCGTACCTTATTGGATGTGATTAGTTGTTTGCATGAATTTTATTCCTTAGTGTTTTTTAAATTTTCGAATTTGTGGTCTTGGAGATGGGTGCATGTGTAAAAGTACTCAGGAAATGCCTCCCATGTTATTAATATGCCTACTCGATGCTATTCACCACCCCCTGACCAATTTGAGACGGGATTGGGGAGTCGTGTCATGGGCGCCCCTAGGACAGTTCGTGACACCATGATTACATAATCCCATGTTCTGTATTTTAATGTTCCAAATGATTTATAAGGTTCCATGACATTGTATATCAATATGTTATGCCTTCAATCCCATCTGATCAGATTTATTCTTCTGTCTATTCTCTTAATGAGATTCTTATCTCATCCCATTTTTTATGATATCCATAGTTTATCCTATTTAAATTTAGGTTCTCAATGGAAGTTATGAGCTCCTAATTAATGATAAATATAGACATGTTGTATTTAGTCCCATGTTTTCCATTTGTCATACATATTCATCTTATACACTACCCATTACAGTCCTTGGATTTTAATTTTATGTTTCATTATTCTTAAAATCATGTAATGATGTCTGTAAGGAGGTAGGGTCAAAATTTTTGTTATCATAAGAAAATTTAATTTTGTTTTGAATACAACGAATACGTAAATTTTGTAATAACCCTTGGGATAAGAGTAAATATGAAAAAACATCCCTAAATTTTCGTATGTATAGAGTAAGTGGTTTATCAAGAAAATACATCCCAATTGGGATAGAACAAGTGGACATGGTTCTAGAATAGATATACCTTAGAGGGAAAACTCCATGAAAAGTATTAGGATATGTACTGATTGAAATGGATAATGCGATATCCTACGACTAAATTACAATGAAAATACATAATCAAAACTATCCTACACATGATCTGGAGTAGGAAGATGTGATTGTGTCCTTGATAATATAGAAGAATTATATCCATGGAAAGAATTCAGAGATATATACTGATCATATGACTATAAAATATATATTCACATGTAAGGGGATAAATATGAACCATCAAAGATGGTTATAGATTATCATGAATTATGATTTCTTAATCAACTACCATCATAATTGGGAAAATAATGTGGTAGATGCACTAAGTAGAAAGGATCCTACATCATTATTAATGATGAGGGTTGGGAAGGATCCACTCTTCATAGAAATCAAAAGGATAGACATGATAATCATTAATAGAGGAACATTATCATTCCTTTCTCAATTTATTTTTCAACTGTCCCCTGTGTAGAAAATAGAGGATTCTCAAATAAATGATTTTGAAAGTTCATAAAAGGGTAGAAGCTATCAAAAATTGAAAATCCTCTAATTTCAATATCAATGAGGATAGAGACATCATATATGGGTAATTAATATGTGTACCATCCAATCCATATATAAATAAATAATTTTGGAATGAATCACATACCTCAACATTTTGTATTCACCTATGGAGAACAAATATGCATATGATTTTCTGGGGAACATTGGGGTGACTATATGAAAAAGAAGATCGCTAAATATTTATCAAAGTGCATGATATGTTAGAAAGTGAAGTATTAAAGGAACAAATATAAAATGATGATGCAACCATTACCTGAATCAGTATGGGAACAGTAAAATATCACCATATAAATTATCATTGGATTTCAAAAGACATCCATAAGAGACAATTCTATATGTGTTATTGTGGATAATCTCATAAAAACAAATCACTTCATTGAAATTAGAGAGGACATTTCATTAAATAGACATATAAGGATATATATCAATGTAGTTTCAAGGATAATTGTATTACGACTATTGACTATTTCTGATTATTATAAGAGATGCACATTGTTGTCCTAGAAAAGTCTCTAACATACTCCAAGAACTAAGAAGAAATTTTTTATGGCCATTTATCCTCATAATGATTGAAAATATGAGGGGAATATTTAGTCATTGGAAAACATGTTGATGGTATATTCTATAGACTATAATGGAGGTTTGTATCAACATCTATAACTGGTGGAATTATCTTACAACAATATATTCCACTCGATCATCCAAATGGGTCCATAAGAAGACATTTATAGGAAAGGGTGTAGAACATGGACGTGCTGGGATTATTTTGGTGAATATAATATGAAAGACCCTAAATTGGAAAAATATGGTGTGAAGAAGATGAAAACCATTCACAAGAACATTAAGGCTTCCTGATGAAGAAAAAAGAGTTATGCAGACAATTATCGACAAGACATGGGGTTTAAGGTTGGATGCGTAGTGTTACTATGAATATATCCATGGAAGAAGATGATGAGAATTGGGATGAAATAGAAGTTATATCCTAGGTACATCATCCCCTTGGAGATCATTGATCATGTTAGGGATATGGAAAATCAACAATCACCTCCACTAACCATGTCTCAAATATATGATGTATTCCACACATCCCACTTGAGGAAGTACATTCTATACCCTTCACATATACTCAATTCAAATGTGGTACAACTGGAGAATGATTTATATTAAAAGGAGTGGATAGTGAAGATATTGGATTTTATTTATAATGTTCAACACAACAAGGCTACTCAATTAGTCAGTGTACTATTTCAGACTCATATGTATAAAGAAGAAACATGGGAACCATAGGAAGTGATGAAGGAAAATCACCCATTCCTATTTTCAACATAGAATGTGAAATGAAATTTTACTGGAGAAATTTCATATGGGGGGAAGAATTTAATGTCCTAAAAACATTTTCAATGAAATCCCCTTAATATTTTTATTTAATATAGTATAATCACATAAAATCGAATTACAAACACAACACAAACTTTATAAATTTACAATTAATGATATAAAAGTAATTTAAAAAAGATAAGGAACTTATGCTAAAGGAATAATAACTTGACCTCTAGAATAGTAACATGACCCTTATGAATAGTAAATTAGAAAATTGAATAGTATTTTCATGAATGACTGAATAAATAAAATTTTCCATCTTATAAATGAAAATATGATATAATTATATCATAGTATGAGTGAATAATTTTTTTAAAATTATTAATTATGTAATTGTATTTTATTAAGTCTTAAATAATTAATTACAATTTTATGAATAATTTAAAAATTTAAAAGAAAATTTATTTTCATAAAATGTATTGATAATGTAGTATTTTTATGACTTAAGAATTTATGATATGTTTATGATTCCATTATAATTTATTCATTGTGATATAAAATCAGTTATAGTTTAAAAATATGTATTTTGCGAGTAAATTATGAATTTAATTAAAAATTAATTTTCTCATTTTGCGAAAATTATTTTTATAAAATGGAGTTTAATATTTAATACTAAACATCGAAAAAAAATTTATGGTAAAATGTTTCCGATTTTTCTAAAATACATGAGTTTATAGTGAATGTTAAAATATAGTAAATTATGGCATACATACATTATTCATTAGTCACAGATTAGGTAATTCAAATTGGTTTGAAATCACATGATCCAATTTGTGTATTTAGTCTTAGGAATCTACACTATTTCATTTCACAGGGTAATTAATATTCAAATGAAAAAAAAATTGTGAAAACACCCCTCTCCTCTATAATAAAAACCACCCCTCACCACCTCTTCCCCAAAATCCTCACAATCCATGAAAATAGTCAATATTTTGCTCAAATATCCTTCCAATTCCATCCCCCATGTCCTGAATATTTTTTTTCTAATAACTTACCAAAACCAATCAACTATGGGGGTTCTCAAGAAAAAGGAATTATTAGGTAAAACCCTCTTCCTTTTCTTTTAATTTCGTTTCAAGGTCATTTCATTTCTATTACTATCATCAGCTCCCCTCATAAAAAATGTATGATTACTCTATTAAATTACATATGCTGTAAATGTTTATGGTATTGGAAGAAATCATCTAAATATCCTCTACCCATTCTCTTATACTAAAAATGAAAACATCATCATTGATGTGTTAACTTGTCACATTTAAGGATGGCTATGTTTTAAATTATCGTCATCGGCTTCATGGAAGGTAATGAATGAATTTGTTTTTTTAATTGATTATACTAAATTTTTTATATATTATGTATTTTTTTTGAATCATTTTTTACAAATTATATTAATATTTAAAATAGAATGAGTTTTTTGTCATCGAAAACAACCAAAATAAACCCAAATAATTATAATTTACTATTTATGTAGTGGTTCATCTGCATTCCATTAAACCAAATGATATATAAGACCAAAATGAAGTATATAATTTAATTAATTACTTATAAGTTAATTTTTATATAATTACACCCACTTTGTATGACATTTCATACATGTATACAAGTAAACTAATTAGGAAATCAAAGGATACAATTGCTCATAAACGATTAAATTGAACATATTAACCAATATAAAATGACATAAATTAATAATAAAGATATAATAAATAAAATAAATATATAACATGTACTATAATTATTAATTAATGAATTTTTATTATTATCTCAAACAATAAGACCATGTGGGGAACACCTTCGACTAAATGTATGGGATTATACCAAAACCTCAATTATTCCTACGAATTATATTTTATATATATTTTACCGAAATAAAATTATATTTTATTTTTATTAACATATTCAAAACACTATCTATATGTCTCAAAATTATGTATCAATATTAATTCATCCTTAATTTTGGGGGAAATAAATGTTTTTAAAATGTTTCATACTCAATTATTCTAAAAAATAAAGCTTGATTAAAGGGAACTTTTAGATTTCATACTCTTTTTTAGCTTCACTTATTAATATTTTTAGGACACTATTACTATCATTAAAAAAATTATTTCATTTTGTAAAAAATATTGTTTCACTTCTTGTTTTATCGAATATATTATGAAATTTTCATCTTAAATGAACTTTAATGTTTTCTATAAGCAGCACTAAAATGTTTTATTTATAATGTATTTCAAACACCCTTTCTATATGTTTTCACATATGATTGAAATCCCACAACATAATAATTGAATATTTTCCATTATAAATGTCCATGTATGATTTAAATCCATTATTTCAGGGAAACAATTATGATATTCCTTTTCAATAAGCATTTTTTCATTATTATGATACCTAATTCATTCAATGGGTAGACCTTATGTTTTATATTTATTTATAATTATTTATTTGGAATAAAATTCATGAACATGGTATAATCGGTGTACCCAAATGGTGATCCAATATATTGGGCATTGTTTAGTCTCATGAAACATTATGTGAAATTGTCTTGCTAGTTGGCCTTGACTCATTCTCTATGTGATATGGTCTTGCGGGTTTGTCATTACACATTTTACTTTAAGTGAAATGAGTATTCACTATGGAATAATTCATGTTTTTTGTTTCAAACACAGTACTATGATTCTATGATTATATGATCCCATGTTCTATATTTTATGATACTATATGTTAAATCATATTCCATGAATTTTTATATATTTATGTTATTCTTTCTAACCAATGTGATAAGCTTTATTCTTTTGATTATTTCCTTATTGGGATATTTAGATCATCCTTTTTTTCATTTTATTTCCCAGTTATCCTATGTATATCTACAGGCTCAAAGGTAGTTAGGAGTTCTTAATGGGTGATAAATAATGAAATTTCTTATTTTGTTCCATGTTTTCAATTTTAAGTACATAGTTTTCTAATACACTAGACATTAAGATCCATGGATGGAATATTTTTATTTCGTTTAAAATAATGTAATATTATGTGTTAAAGGAAAGAGTTTCTATAATAAGTAGTGATCATTATCAAAAAATTAAGATGTTATCCTATAAAAAATTTATCATCATAGATATAACATGTAAAGATCTAGAATCTAGTTTCTCAGAGATGGTTCTTAACTTTATTACATTGTCATATGATACATGAAATCACTTCCCAAAGGATTGAATAGTTTTTTAGTCTTGGTAATGAAGACACACATTTAAAATTCAAATAATTATTTGGATATAATATTTAAAAATTATTTTCAATGAAAATACCATTATTCCCCTTAGAATAACCATGCATATCAATCATAATATTCATCTTGGAATTCTATGGAAAATAGAACATAAAACTAGGTTGGGCTCTAATTACAAGTAATGGTTAAATAATGTGGAAGATAGAAATGATTTATTCAGAATAATCAAAATAGAATAGTAAATCTAAGAATATGAATTGAATTTAATCAAAAGACTATTAATGAAATGCAACCATAGATTTTATCATAGTGAAAATACTTTGGATAAGGGTAACAGAATACTAAAAGAAGGGAATGATTAATTATTGGAAGTTATCTATCTAGAACAAGAATCATTAAAATCAAGAAATATTGTAATATAGTTTGATATTTAGGTAAAAACCAATTTATTTTGGACAACATTTTATTCTCATGATACATGTCCTTTAATTAAGGGGATATATAATTTTGGGCCCCACATATCACTGTATTTCAAAATAATTATTCATATATAGAAAAAAAATTAAAATTTATTTTTAAATCAAATTGAATAACAAATATATGATACATATAAATACTATATAAGATATTTTGATTCATGATATGATATATCAAAGGGGGTGTATATACACCTCATAATGGATATTGGGTGTATAACAGAAAATATTCCTCAATATATGAAGTTTGAGAAAAAGTCCCTTAGAAAAGAAAGGATTATGTGAATTCACTATAAATCCACACAGAAACCATTAATAAAAAATAGAATAAAAAATATTCTTTTTAGACATCTCTATGTAATTAATTTAATAAATGAAATATAATTTTAACACAAGGAATGAAAATTGAGTTAAGAAATCTCTTTCCAATCGCAATCAATCTAATAATATACCTCATAAAAGTAATAATTATCTAACAAAATATTGAATACCATTAACATGTCATGATTTAGGGAATGATATATCAAATGGGAATTATATACACCACACATAGGAAATATGTACTGAATTAGGAATATATCTCACTGATGTAAAAGAGGAATGAGAACATCCTAAAGAAGTTCATATTGATGTGGAAATAATTTATAAATGGGATGATTATGTGTAGAAATAGTATATACTCACAAAGGGAAGTGTAAATTAAACCATAAATTACTAAACATTAAATCTAAACATGATATCGGCACACTATAATCAATGATCTATGATAAAAAAACTAATGAGCTGAAATTGAGTCATGAAACCCCTAACTTCATGATTCCCTTTAATGTTGCATATTTTATCCTCATGTATAATGTTTTAAACAATATCATTATATAATTATAGAAATATATTAATTTTTATAATAACATATTTTATGATTTTACAATATATTTCTAACCATTAATTAAATATATTTCAATATTTTCATAGTTTTGGGTTTGTTCGTTTCATGAATTCAAGATCGATTAATCTGTGTACAATTATTGAATTTTTTTGTAAATTTGTATTATAAGAACATAAATGGAATAAAATAGTATTAATGAAATTAAATATATTTAAATGTTCTAATATATCTTATTCTATTATTGTACAAATTTGATTCATTTGATAAAATGTTTGTAATAGACGTTTAGTTTGTTTTGTCAGTTTTTCACAGTGCCACAATGTCATTTCATATTAATTACTATTATAGTTATACATTACTTCCAAATCATGTATTTAACTATAATATAACAACTAAAATACTATTTAACAAAAATATTAACATTATGACATTCCATGATGCTCATAATTGAAAATGAACAAAATTATTATTCACGAAGACGATTAACAAACATGACATGCACAAAAGTTTGGTTTCATTAAATAAGAATGTATAATAATAGTAGAGGATATAATATATATCATAAAAAACATATGTTTATACCATGTAAATGATCCAGGAATTATTATGAATAAATTGATGAAATAGATGATTGTAATGTAGATGAATAAATAAAATTACCAGATCTAAATTATGAATATTCTAAATTTAATTAATGATTATTTTATATGTAAATCCAACCAAATTGAGGTGGATTAAATTTTAAAAAATTATATTGTTAATTAATATTTAGAAGGATTTTCAAGGCATATAAATACCTTAAAAAATATTAAATATTTTAATTTATTTGTATGATATGATCTTATCTTTTAATTTTAACTGTTGTCATTATTTTTCACATACTATGGTAGATAATGTTTTACCATTTTATTATTTGTATACATAGAAAACTAATTTTACATGAATTATAATATTTAAAATATTATTAAAAATATAAAATAAATATTACGTAATTTTAATAAAACATTGGAAAAATTAGATTTAAAATTAATCCCATAGACACAATAAAATTACAGGGTTTTAATGTTAGATATTAAAGACATAGAAATGTATTAATATCCAATGAAAAAATTATATTTATGGAAGTATAATAGTACTAATTATTCATTAAATATATTTTAGTATTTAATTTATATATATAAAGATAGTAGTAGAAATATTTTATTTTTAATTAAAAGTAAATAATTTTCATTATTTATCAAATAATGAAACATCTCAAAAAATAAAAAAAAAATCATCCTAAGATATTTTTAACAAAATTATTTAAAAAAATGATTATTATTTACGTAAAAAAATCTTATGATAGTGTATAAATTATATTTAAATAGGTGTTCCATCAAAAGATTGTATAACTTCCTTTCGAAAAATTATAACATTCTATGCATAAATTGGATTTATTTCTTATATTAAACCAATCAGAAATAATGGATGAATTTATAGTCATTTTATTCAATATATAAAATGTAAAATTAATTAATTTATCTCAATAATAGTGATTATTTCAATTTATTACAATAATATTTTGTTGTAGTCATATACATAGTTTTTTATATAAAAAAATCATTCATATTTAATTGGTTTATATTTTGATTTCTAGTTAATTGGTTAACAGTGAATTCATTTTATATACATGTGTAAAATATATTTTCAAAATTTATTTATTATCATTCATTCCCATAATTTCATATAGTCTGTGAAAACTATCAAAATCAAATAATAATATTTTATCATTTGTTTATGTTCGATGTCTTGTGTAATGTAAAAGATAAATGATATTGAATTTGCAGAAGAACAATAATGACATAAAATCATAGGGTGTTATATTCTCCTTTCTTCAAAATATTGTGTCCTATTAATTTGAAATTAAACTTCTAGAGCTAAAAATTATTTCTTGAAAATACATTTGTGGGAAATCAAAATCATAAATAGGTTCAACAAAACATTCCGTTAATAATAGTGAAATTGAAATTAAAAGGAAACCAAACAACATGGATTTAAAAAATAATAAAAGTAGAATTAATTTGATAACAAAGATATTAAAGTGAAATCAAACTATCATTACTAATATAGTGTTATAGAGAACAATATAATAATAAATTATATCATCATAAAAATTTAAATTGGTTATGGGTTAAAGAGATCATTGGATACCTAGTAATAAAATTAAATAGAGAGCATTTTAATTCCAAATTTATTTCCTAGATTTGAGATATTTGTTTACAATATATATAATCAATTTAGAAAATAATCATACCTTATTTTATTCGATATGATAAAATTAATATTATCATCTTTTGGTGATTCTTTATATTTTCACTTCATCTCCTACACTAGGAAATGGATATTGAAATAAAATAATTTAATACCTGAAGAACATTAAGGAAACATAAGATCCAAAAGTCATTTCTCTTTCCTTTAAATATTTACCAAAACCAAAATTATTATATCATGGTATCTATGTTGATAAATCATACATTAACTTCAAAACATAATACCCAAAGTTAATCTTATCCATTCCACAAGTACTTGGTCATAAAACTCATCCCAAAGAATACATCCAAATTTCAAAGGCCAAATATTTATATGGAATATCACTATATTTAAAAAATGTATATAATATAATACTTTCCTATTAATATATTTTATATATTATTATCACATAAAAAATACATGAATACTATGATAACCTTTAAACAATAATTAAAATAATAATTCTACAAAAAAAATATTATCTTGGGTTGCTGAATATATTCCTTAAATCCAAACATATAGCATACACAACATAAACCGTCAAATAAGTAACCAATTTAGTGGTCACAAATACTATCCCATATAAATATCTTTAATATTATTAACACAACATCAAACAGAAATTAATTTTATCTTCACAAAAACTTGTTTTTTCCAAATGGTAAACATGCATGATAAATAAATTATCATAGTTTTATTCATCACATAATTTAAAATCCATAAGAATAATTTCTAAAATTCAATCCAAATATATTTCATTATACTTATAATAATAAAATATTTGATAAAATAATTCTTGAATCCTGATACACATAAAAATTAAACATTTTACTTCATTCCCAAACCATTAAATACGACTCATCATCTTATTTCATAAGTCATACTTCCATTGTATTTACATTTTTATTCTCCTAATCTATAGTAGTATAACTATTAATTTTATAATCTTTTTCATTCTACTAATGTTTTCCCCCATGACCATTTATTTTTATAATTACCCTATTTTTCACCTTTAAACATTTCAACCATCTCTAATAAAATATTAAGATCACTTTTCTAATCATTTTTTCTATAATAATTACTTATTTTATATCATTCATTCCACATCCAATACATATTGTTGTTATTATAAGACATTAAATTGGTTATTTTTACAATCTTTTCTTCATATATTATATCAAATTAACCATTAACCAAATTACTTATAGTTCTATCCAGTGATAGAAACCTAATTTGGATTGTGATAAACACAAATTATAGTGATTAAAAACATAATGATGAAGAATTATTTCTAGGATGTATAAATCATCAATCTTTATGAATCTATAAATCCATAGGTTTTATCTATGATATACATTATAAAAAAGAAATTTATTGAATGATATATTATACGTAGACTTATCCTTAATGTAAAATATTGGTTTATATTCCCAAACTTATAACTTCTTAAATCTAGTACAAAATGTTTCTACAAAACATACTCTGTTATGATCTATAAATCCCATACTCTTATAGGTCATAGATTTTTCATTACAATATTAAATTGTCCTAAGATACATGAAATCGCATCTCATTGGAATAAAATTTTTATAATTCTTTTTTTAACTACATACAAACATTAAATTAAAATTACATTTTTGACATAATATTAAAAACCTATTTTTGTTGAGGAAACTACTATTCCCAATTGTGTATCCCTACAAATCAATAATAATAATATTCTTGTAAACATGGGGATATTAAAACATACAAATGGGTGAGACGAAATTCAAATTAAGGGTTAAATATAGTGGAATCAATAATTAATCAAGGGGCATAATCAACATGTATAGGTAAATGACTAAAATTAAATTCCCCTAAATCATGAAATTTATGATTGAATTCATCTATATATTTTTTCATAGGGAAAATAACATAGATAATAATAATTAATTACATAATGAAATGAATTTTTATTCAATAAATATCATGGATGAGGCTCATGAACCACTATCATTATAATCATTCAAAATATAGTTTCATCAATTCATAAAAAAATGTTTAATTTTGAAAACTATATTGTCTAATGAGACCTTTCAATATATCAAGGGGATATATAATGTTTTGATCCATCCATCACAACCAGTCGAGATAAATAATCATATATTGCATAAAGTTTTTAAATATAAATTTTAAAATAAAAGTTCAACATGCCACTTTGAAATATTATAAATCCGTGAATAAAAACTATATTCATGATATATATATCAATGGTGTAACATATACACCTCATAAAAGAAGGTGGGTTTACAGTATCAAAATATACCTCAATAGAAGGAGATCAAGAAAATGTCACATAAATATAAATAAACTCTTTGAATTAACTATAAATACAAATAAATAAGGTGGAAATAAACAATGAGATAATCTAATTACATTTCACACATCACCATATCTTGTCTTTAATCAGTGAAATAAATTATTAACCCAATGAAAAAACTTGTGTTAATAAATCACATACCCCTTGTAATAAGGTGAATCATATACCCCAAAAAAGTAATAATTATAAAATGAAACATTGAATGCCCAGAATATAATGGTATCCATGATATCATATATCCAATTTATGTATATATGCCACACAGAAGAAATAATATTTTAATGAGACATATATCTCATTAATGTTATAGTTAGATTACAAAATCATTAAAATGTTCATTTATATGAGGAAATAATTTATCAATTGGGTGATAATGTGTTGAAAAAAATATATCCATATAAATTTAAGGAAATGATACAAAATAAATAAACTATGATTCTTGAAATAATAATGGTATAATATAATAAATTATTTGTTCCTACAACCCAATGAGCGGAAATTTAGTTATGAAACCCCTTACCTAACACTTCAATTTAGCGGTGTATATATTAAATTGTAAAATAATTGTTAAAGTAATCTATTTAATCATCATAGATGAATATTAATTATAATAATAACTTTTATGTAGATTTTATAACATCTGAAAACATATTCATCGATACAATTTAATTATTTATTGGGTTTTCGGTGTGTTCATTTCATGGTTTCAGGATCAGTTCATTTGTGTAAAATTATAAATCTTATTTTAATAATGTTTTATTACTCTAGAGGAGGAATTAAACAGTTTTAATTAACATAAATTATATTATATGTCCCCATATATTGTATTTCTTTCTTTTACAATGATGATTAATTTGGTAAAATGTAAATGACAAACAATTAGTTTATTTTTTAGATTTTTCGAACATCGTGAAGTAGTTTCATTTTATTTACAATAATGAGTTTATATTAGTTATAGAACCTTAAATAGGATATAATATAATTATTAAAATATTATTTACCAATAATAATAGTTTTATCAACATAAATTATGGTGGATATGACAAAAAAATCATTATTCATGAAGATTATTAACCAGAATTACATGCCCAATACCTTCGTTTTTTTGAATAATAGGGATAATAAAGGGGTGTAATATAATGTATTCAATTATAAAAATAAAATTACATTATTTAAAAGATTATATTTTTATTATTCCATGATGGATGAATGATATGATGATAATGCAGATGAACAAAAGAAAAAAAAGATTTACAATATGAAAATTAACTCTTATATATAACCTCCTTTTATGACCCCTTGAAGACTTTGGATTTGGTTTTGTGGTTTGACTAGAATAAATTGGTAGTTGAGAGTGTTGTTTGGATATTATTTTGAAGTTATTTCACAATCTTCTTGGCATTATGGTTGAATAGGGGTGGCAATGGGTGAAACACATACTTGATGAAAGATGGGTTTAAGTGATTAAAATAATGATTATTTTATATATAAATCCAAAAACATTGAGGTTGAATTAATTTCAAATAATTATGTTGATAAATAAATTTTTTAATATTTTTACGGTATATAAATATCTCAATCAACAAATAAATGTTGTAATTTTTATGTGGGTTAATATTTTATCATTTAACAATAACTTCTATGACTATTTTACCTATATTGCATTATTTAAAGTTTTTACCAAAAAATGTTATTATAACTAAAAATATAATTGAACATATGAATTAATTTTTACCTTATTATTCATAATACATAATCTCTCTTAAGAAAATCAATTCACGCAATTATAAATTTTATATTTTAAAAAACCCACAGACACAAAAAAAGTCAATTTTTAAGTTATAAATCTCAAATGATTGAAATGTTTTTATATCCAATTTCAATGTAAAATTTAATCCAATAAAATATAGTGTTTATTGATAAATAATATAATTAATTTTACATTAAAAATTTTAAAATGTAATTTAACTATTCATATCATTTAAATGACATAGCAATTTTAAATTACAATTATATATTTTTCACTATTCATAAAAATGAATCTTCTCATAAAGTAATAAAATTTCACCCTATGATAATTTTGAAATTACACATTTAAAAATAATAATTTTTTTCAAATAAAAAAAATCAAATTTTTAATATTTATATTTACAATAGGAGCACCATCAAAAGTTAGAAAACTTATTTTAGAAAAAAGAATATCTTTTGTCAGAAAATTGGATTTATTTCATCTCTAAATGTACTAAAACATATTGGATGAAATTAAATTTATTATATTGACTATGTATCATATAAATTTCATTAATAAATATTTATAATAGTTATTAATATAATTTATGACCTTAAAATTACATTATGGTCATAAAAATAAGTTTTTCTAAATAAAAACACATCCATTATGTACAATATCTTTTATTTTCATTTATAATTACTTCATTGCAATGTAGTTAATTTTATAAAAGTGGGTAAACCATTTTTTAATAATTTATTTAACATAATTCATTTTTCTCCATTACAAAAACTTGTGGATAATTGTTTGAATCAAAAAATACTTTAATTTGTTTTTTTTATGTTTGGGGTTTTATGTAATGTATGATATAAAAGAAATTGAATTTATTATTGAAGTTATATATAAAAATTGTGCGGTGTTACGTCACTAATGTTGTCTCTTCATAGTTTCTTAAGGATAAAAAAAATCCTTTCTCTGAAACCAAATATAAGAACCCATACATTCCATATATATATATTACATTAAATTAAATGTATATTATTTATAGAACATACTAATCCATGATAGAATCAAATATATATATATAGTCTCATTGGACTCTAGGACATGTGAAAACTAGTTTATAAGAGTATGAAATTATTTTCTTTATAAATATCTCCCTTCATATAAATATCATTAATTAATCATTATCTTTACCTTGGTGAAGGAAAAATATGAAATAGTTACCTTAGATTCTAAGTAAGGTTAAACAAGGAATATCAATTTTCAATTTTGAAAACAATTAACACAAGTTATGATAACATGTGTATATGATTTAAAATAAATCCATTCATATCATATATTATAGTTTTTATACGAGGTATAAATATTAGATGTTAATAACACATGAACCAAAACAGAATTCATGAACTTGATCCAATGGGGAACAACATTATAATATTAAATAAATATGTTTCAGACACATAAAACTATATAATTGTTTTCTATATTAGTCAATTTTTATTGATATGTTTATCATTGAGAAATTTTTTCTTTTGAGAAATTATCATATAGGTTAAGAATCCCTCTAAAAACAATCATAGATGATTGAATCCCCTATAATACTCGGTTGACATTGCATTATAGTCCTATTTATATCATGACATATCAATATTTACACATTTAGTTGTGTGGAGATATAGACACCACTCATTTCATAATTAAAATAATCAAAATTAGTTTCATAAGTTCATAAAACATTTATGAAAACAAAATATGATAATTAATGGGTTTCATAAACATTTTATAAAATTATACCATAGAAGGAAATGGGTTTCATAAAACTACATCATTTCATCTTAGAAAAACCAATGGGAAATTATGATATTTTATTCAAATATTTCAATCATAAATATAAAACATCTAGAGAAATAATATGTATGGTTTCATTGGATCATATTCCAAGTAAACCATAAGTGAAATCAATGGTTCTTGTATTTGATGATATTAAATTAGATTAAAATATCAATGAATATTATTATCAAAAAATACATTACATTTTCAAACAAAACCATTTCTATTATAATTTTGTGAATATATTTTATAAAACATTTTCCTTAAAAATAACCATTGGAAAATTTCAAATATGTTTCAATGTATTGATCTTTCTTAGAGATGGGAAATTCTAATAATGATATTAAACTTCATAGAAATTATTTCATAATTTTATAAAAAAAATTATTTTATTCCTAAAATTACATGAAGAATCAAGTCAAAAAGATTTTTGAAAATTAAATATTCTAAAAAATGAATGAAAATATAATATTATAATATTAAAAACTATTTAGAAATAATTTTTAGAAAATAATGATATAAATGAAAAAGTATTTTCGACCAAATATTTAAATACTTTTGATTTTCATTAAAAGAATATATTCTATATCTTCAGTTCATAAGGTGAAGAAAATGAACATAAACAAGTATTATTATATAAAATAATATAAGATACAAATTTCAAATTATCATGATAAGTAGATCATTTTCGTTGATCATTGTAAACATAATTATAAACAATCTTGAAAAACGTTGAGATTGTAACAATAATCCCATACAACATTTGAGAAATTTGAATAATAATTTCCATGAAAGAAATAGAAATATATTTATATTTAAATTCAAATTAGTTTCATATGATTAATAATAAAATGAATTAATTGTAATTATATACCCTAAACTAATTTACCACGTTTGGCATAAGGCTTATATCAAGTAAAAATGAAATTGATACAAAAATCTCTTACCCTAGGTTTTAAATCTTCCATACACAATAGAGAATCATGTATAATAACAATAGTTTATTATAAATCTATTACATAACCATAATAATATATATATCATTCCAAATAGTATATAATGATAACAATTTATCACCCATTTTTTTAAACATTTAATTAAAATCACTCTTCTAGAAGATATATTCTTCATTTTTTTCATTTATGATTATGTTAAATAGTATATTTATGTATATTTTGATCATAGTTATGTCATATAAATTTTTTTTCAAAATTATATACATATAATATATATATATATGTATATATATTATTTTGTTATATTTTTTCATAAATTATATAGATCTAAAAAATAATTACAATGTTCATGGAAACGAGATGTCGTACAAACAATTGATCAATTTTTATATTTTTTGACAGATTAAATAATGTAATGTTAAATGTTATCTCAACCATTTTAAATATAATTACATCATATATAAAATATATATTTTTTAAATATATCCACATATATATAAAAATATAATTGAATTGAATATTGAATCACATCGCTATGTGGAGGTGGTTGTTTATGCATACACATGTTTTGTGTTATCGTTTTCCAATGGTATGGATGTTATGTAGGTTGATATTATATAATAATTAGTTAATTTATTATATCCATAAGTTTGATATATAAAAATTAAATCATTATTATAGATATTAATAAAATATATTGATGGGAAATTATTAACATCACTAGGTAAAGATAATATGTCATACATACACATAAGTGATATTTTTAATTATTATTTGATATAAAAAAGAAAATTAATGTCACTAAATAAAAATAATAATATACTTGAGAATATTTATTTTAGTGATGTTTTTGTATTATGGTTAAATTAAATTTTTTTGATTTTGTAAATTTTTAATTTTAATGAAAAAGATGAATTAAGGAAATTTCATACTCTATCAAATAACACCATTACGTCTCCTCTTATAGGCTCCAGGGATTCAATTTTGAAAACAAATACCCATTCAATGCATATAGGTGACTGTAGAAGATATCCTGGTTGATATTTTTGGATATTTATGTCTTAATGTTGATTGAAGAAGAGAAAGGATGGGTTCTAATTTATAATGGATGGGAGGGGAATCCATCGAATCTATTAAATGATTAAAATATATTAATGTCATTTATATTTCAAAATGGATATAAATGTACTATAAAAAAATTGATGAAATTTTAAACCATATCATATCCGCGTGTCATTGTTTTAATAATTGTAACATTTTTATGTAATTTAATAAAATATTTTATCAATAAAATTTCAATACTCTCAGTAAAAGTATTATTAATTTAATTATGTTGAATAGACATAAAACATATAAATTTAGAATATAACACACTAACATAACACTCTTATGACATATTCATCTAAATAATTTTAAAAAAAATCTTATCTCAATCAAATTATATTAAATTAAATATTTACATTCTCGTTTTTAAAATCAATTTAACAATTTCATAAGTATTTCATTGGTGTTTCATATGTATTTAATGAAATTATATAATTATTAAAAAAATAAAATCAATTTATATCATGAAAATATATTCACTTAACTTCAAATGGAATATAATATTCATTCGTAAATTACATTTTTTCTATATGTGGACTTATAAGAGATATTTAATGCTAATAGACAATCATTTTCTGACATTATTTTCTTCAATTATTATATGTGTCATTTTCATGGACATATATCCAGAAACTATTTAAATTTAAAAACTATGTTCATAATATTATAAGTATCCTAAAAAGAATTAAGATATAAATTTATAGTTTGTTCATTAGTTTGATCTTAGATTTACCTAATTTATCATTTACCGTGGTGATAATTTTACCATGGTTAATTTTCATATTTAACAAAAATAAAATTTATCTATTTATCAAATTCGAACATTTGTATTTAATATAAATAATAAATTGTAAAAAACATTTTATGTTTATGAAGAAGGTTTTAAAAATAAGTGTCCAATATGAGACGAAAATGTCTTTTTGGAATAAATAATTTTTAAAGAATATAATGTTTTTTGTTCATTCCCTATTCATAGAGAAAATATTATATAAATTTTAATTCATTTTATTTAATATTAATCCTTTACATTTCATTAAAATCATTCTGTAATAGGGATTAATTTTATTTTTTAATATCAAAATACATTTTGCGCATAAAATATTGTTTTTTTCAGAAAAATACCATCTTTTCTTCCAAATGACCTATTATTACTAATCAATTGATAATAGAAGTATTATTTCATTCATATGCAACTATATAAATTTTTAAATAATTTATTTACTCTTATTCATACCATCTGATCCAATTTCAATGAAATATCTCTTAATTAATATTATATCATTATTCGTTTAAACTTGTATTTTAAAATAATAGAAACAATCGTAAAAAGTAAATTTATTTGAAAAAAAAACATTTCATCAAATATTAAGGTGATACCTAAAAATCCCTAAAATGAACTCAATAATCAATAATTATGAAAATCTGAATAAATATCAACAAATTTTAACATATTAAAGGAGAATTATTCGTAAAATAATTCCTCATTTTGAAGCGAAGGGTTATTTAAAATTGATCCCAATAAAACTTATCCCAAAATTTCATTAATCAAAGTAAAATTACATCCCCTAAAATCATAAATGGTTTGTTTAAGATCTAGAAATTATGATCAATATTAATCTCATAAACCCATGGCGGTATCCATAATAGTTAAGATAATTTTATGTGAAGAGATATAGGTTTCCCAATTTAATAAAATATTTAGATTCCTCATGATTCATATAACAAATATAAAATTTCTAAAAAGACGTCTAAAATACATTTATTAAAGCTCAAAACATTTATTCATTAACCATTTCACTAAAATTATTTTCATTTCACGTTATCTTCCATGTTCGTGGTGTTGTTACAATGATTATGGAATGAAATTGGATAATTCCCATGTTCCCTACACATAATACCTTGAACTATTAATATTTAGATTCTCCATTACACTATTTTCAAAATATAAAACTTCTTTATATTCCTTTGAATCATTATATTGAGTGTCTCTTTCATTATTAAATACATGAAAACAATTCAGCATTATATCCTATTTGTTCATTTGAACATTGAAATTCATACATTTCCATATTACATTTAATTGATTCATCAATAATCACAATAATGATAATGTAGTTATTCACTTTTTGTGAGAATTGATTAGGCATAATCAAAATATCATTATCTCCAGTAATCATCCTATTTGGTTGCTCAAAATCACCAAACATCCAATCTCATCTCCTATTAATGTGATTATCATAGTTCTATCCATTAACTAAAACCAGAAACTATATAATGAGTAACAATTATCATAATTGTCAAAAAATAATCATTTTAATTGTCGATTAATAATGAAAACATTTTTTCAAAACCTGATTCCATGGGATTATTATAAGGATCCGGCCTTAAGCATTACATAATCTTGAATTAAATGAATAATTCACATTGAGGACCTTTTTAGGTTTAGAGTTTTAGATAATTAGGCCATAACTATTATACAATAACATGAATATTACATGTAGAAACTACTAATCGGTATCCATTTTTTGGATAAAATAAAAACTCTTAGAAAGAAACATGTCTAGTTCCATATTTTAGACAGCATGACTTTTCCATGATTTTATCCTTGACCATATTCATCTTTATGTCATGTGGAAAACATTTCAAAAACATCGGATGACCATAAAAAGCTCAGAAAGGGATAGACAACAAAGGAAAACTGTTGGTTTTCAAAACAACAAGTAAACCATGAATACTTTAACATAAGTAATTCTTTTCACCTTTATGAAGTATTAAATACTCTTCACTTAACAAAATATCATTACTTACCCTTTTGTAACAAAATGATTACCATAAAACCCATATAAAGAATAGATAACATATAAAGGTAACTTGGGACATAAACATACTTAAGTGGAATAACCATATAGTCTACTTCCACACATATCACTAAATGGAATAGCCATACGACCGACATCCATACCCAATGCATTGGAGGTTATAACGTAACCACATTTCATGGTATTCAATGCCCCTCCCATCATATGGTTTATCACAAAACCACCCGTGAAATGTCCATGTACCATCATAACACGTAAAATATTTCAAATATAAACATTTCACCAATAAAATTTCATTTTCAGTCACAAGAATTAATTTCATGATATTGAAATAATCAATCCATCTTCAAAAACCATTTAAAAAGGAATTTTGAATCAAAGTGTCCTGTAACACATTGATTATTTAAATGGAAGTATAATTTTAAAAAAATAATTTCCATATAAATAAATACTCAGACCCATTTTTAAAACATGGACATTAAAGATAATGATTTAGAATGATTAATCTTTAAAACATTTAAAAATGATATTTTTGTTGTTATAGTGTTCTTAACAAAATGAGAGACTCTTCAATACAAATAATTGGGATATAATATTTTATCAGAACATTATAATAGCATGAGAATAAATGGATTCATGATATAAAATGTCAATGTATTGTATATACACCATATAAGAGTTAATTGGTGCATAACCACAATGAAACCTCAAATGTAAATGTAAATTGAGATGAAATCCATTATAAAGATGGTATGCTTAAATTAATGATAAATCAATCACAAAATTATGTGTGAAAAATATAAATACACCAAATATAAGTGTATATTAATTGTAAAACAATCTGAGTTCATTCGCACATATTCACCGGATGGCATATTCAATGAGTACAAGTTGAACCCAAAGAATTGAAAATGGGTTAAGATGTTCCCTTGTAAAAATTTGCAATCCTAACGTTGTCACTTTAAAATTCAGAAAATTAGTTGATGAGATTAAAAAAGAAATATCATCAATTGGATATAAATTTTACATCAATACTGATATATAAGAACATATCCCGACATAGTAAGATGTAAATTAAAAGACATAACAAAAAAAGTCTTTATAAAGAGGAGGGTGAATAGTTCCCTAACCGATTTGGTATCTTACAAAACATACGCCACATGAAAGAGGGATCAAACAATGAAGATGTAAATACTCATAAATGAATGTATATTACATAAAGAGTACAATCATGTGAAGTACATACACCACACAAAAGTAAGTAGTGGAAAATATAGCATGAATCTCAACAGAATAATAAGTGAGACGAAACCCTTTACCACGTTATAATCAATCATGTCAGATGA
Organism: Viscum album; assembly: GCA_963277665.1. Classification (NCBI taxonomy): domain Eukaryota; kingdom Viridiplantae; phylum Streptophyta; class Magnoliopsida; order Santalales; family Viscaceae; genus Viscum; species Viscum album. Next base: position 806,545,647 of record OY728148.1, read on the forward strand.
CCCCAAGATAATAACTAAAAAATGAATCACAGAATACCATGAATATAATGAGAATCATGATAATATATATCAAAAGGCAGTACACAATACACCACATGAAATAAATAAGTTGCTAACAATGGAAATCTCACAGAATTAAAAGTGAGATACGAAATCCCTTACAAACATATGGCAGCCTAATGGCGCCTCATAGAAATTATTAAAATGAATTGATAAGAGTAATAGATTCTCTATCTTCATATGAAAATACAAATTACATTATGGTGAATATAAAATAACAACCTCCAACATATGAACATGGATCATAAAAGAAATGACATAAAAGAGAGTACTTGAAAAGAAAGAGAGAGGTCGGATCCCTTATCTCGTGTCCAACTTGACTCGATCGTTTTTTAATCTCCTGAATAATAAACTAAATTTAATTTATACTTTATTAAGAACCTTTATTGAGTTTATTATTCCTTTTTATATCACTATTTTCCATGTTATACACATTATGTAATAATTTAAGTTAATAATGTTTGTTTTGTCGATATTTGGTACATGAGTCAAAATTGGACTTCTTAAAATTACATGTTGTTCATGTGGTCAAAGTTTCATCATATCCAGAATTATATTCATTATTTAGATATCATATATATCATATATATATATATAGTATATACATGTATTTATAATAGTACATAACATTTAGAGGTAAGAAATGAAATACACAGTTCATGGATATGGTAAACTGTACGTACGCATGAACGCTAATTTCATTTCTATTTTTTAATTTAATGGAATTAAAACATAATTATACATAGGTTTATTATAATTACAATAATATATAATATATAATATCATTAAAACTATCATTTATACATCCCAAATAAGGCATTAACGAGTCACATCACTTTGAGGCAGCGGTAGTCCGAGCTTTCTCAAATGAGATTATCATATTTACCCACTATGAAAACCATAAAGGAATTCTATAAATGGAAAATACAGAAGCATAAAAAACATAGACATAATATATATCATATATAAATGTATTTCCATTATATTGGCCACCATGAGAGGCAGTTAAAAATATTTAAACAATCATCGTTTCGTGAGGCGTTAGTTTTCCATCCACAGAAACATTATGTTCTTCATCCATTAGATGGAGGGGTGTGTAAGTGTAGTTCGAATAAATCTAATAAAAATATTCTAGTATATTTTGGATACAGGTGTTCTTAAAAAATTAATGAATTAAAAGAATTTAGGGGTTGGAGAAGTAAAATAATATAAAACAATTAAAGAGAAACTGTTACTTTTAATTTGAGTTACTCCCTTTGATTTGAACCAAAGGACTTCTAGAAGTGTATTCTGCCTAAGCTAAGGCTTCTAGGTAGAGGAGAGGGATGTAGGGAGCTTAATTAGGCAGAGTTTGGATGAGCCAAATTTTTTAAGAGGTGTATGGAATTAGTTAGAATTGGTCTCCTTTTATAAGGGAGAGGAGGGGCTGTTTAGGAAAGTGTGAAAATATTATTTTATAATATGATGATATTCGGTATCTAAAGGTCCAAAAATCATTAAGGTGGAAGTTAAGATGACTAATATTCATAATAGAATCATCTAATCAAAATTGGACATGTTTTGGATAATAATTTAATCATTATAATTTTATTTATTTAAATCATTTATTAATGAGGTAAATACGGCATCATTATTGTGTCATGAATAATTTAACATATTTTATGTCAAAATTTTTTGAAAAAATACCATGATGTAGAAAATTTTATTATCATTCCAATGAAAATTTATATATAAACACATTTTTTGTATAACACCATATAAATATTAATTTACTAATAGATTTTTGTTTATGTCATTTTTTCCTTTAATTTAACTTAATTATTCTAAACTGTCATTATCATTTATAAGAGGGTCCATGGGGTCCAAAAATAGACCCAATGATGCCAATGGTTGACCATGACTCAACCAATAAGCTTAGTACAATGTTTTAAGGTAACTTGAAATTATTATAAAATTCGTTTTACCTCGAATTACCCTATTTACTTTTTACCGTGGTAAATAAAAGTCAAAAGTTACTATTCGCCAAAAATTATTTTCATATTAATAAACCAAATTTTACTTCTTGGTAACAACCATGTATGTTGGATTTTTGAAATTCAATTCACAGAAGTGGTAAAATTTCATTTAAATGAAAAATTCGGTTTTTTTAACTACCACTAAGGAGTTTCACAATTCATCAAAAATTGATGTTTTACATAAAAATATAAAAAATTCAGCCTAAGATTTATTTGATATTATGAATTCAAAAATGATTAGTATTTTACCAAATTCAAACAATATAAGTGGAATTTATTAATTTTAATATTAATTACTGTTATCAAAAACAAAGGGCGTGTTTTTAAGAAACAATATCTATCAAAAGATTGATACTTGTTTATGTCCAATTTCAAAGTGAAATTAATTCCAATGGACAACATTGGATTAAATGGTAAAAATATAATCTAATTAAATTTTAAAACAAATTAAAAAGATAATATATCCATATAAATAAATTATATTAAAACAGTGTTTTTAATTAAAATACAATATTTTCACTATTCATTAAAAAATGAAATTTATCAGAAAAATTCCAAACATTTACAAAGTAAATTTTGATGTCCCCATTCTAAGGTAGAATTTTATTTGGTCAAATAGAATGTATTAAAGAGACCAAAACTATATTTAAATATGGTTCACCGTTAAAAGGTGGTAAATCAACCTTTTTGTGTAAATTATGCTTAAAATTAGATTCATTCACATTTTAAGCCTCTAACTTTTATTTGATAAATGTAAATACATTTAACAAACATGTATAATCGTATTTTAGTTAGTTTTTTTCATTCCCACCAATAAAACGACTAGGAGTTAACTACTATATAAAATAATAATATTATACTATTAGTGTGAAAACGTATGATTTCAAAGAAACCAGTTGTTGCGTATCAAGTACGCTATAGAACATAGAAACCCTTTTAAAGTAAAATTCATATTTAATTAAAAAATTAATAATTATTAAAAAGTCATATTCTTTATTTACCTTGGATGTTACGTCCTTCCCCCTTTAGGGAATTGCATCTTCACAATTTTAAAAATTGTGCTCGGGAACTTCATTGAAAGCCCTACATCGAAAAAATAGTCAATAAAACTATCACTTTAAAATATTGGAAGAGAAGTACAAAGGTTATCATAGACAATAGATACTAGGATTCCGAGAAAACATGGATATGGTATAGACAAAAAACCATCAAGATCTGATGTAGAGTGATAGAAAACATGTTTAGGAGAAAGTTAAACTCCAGAAAATCTCAAACATGTGATGGGTTAAACAGTCTTGGATTTCATAGTAGCAAAAGAAAACACACATGTTTTTTTTGTTTTAAGTTACTTTTCATTGAGTAATTTAATTCTGAGCTTAACTAAAAACATAAGTAAACACAATTAAATTTCATGTATACATTTATCCTTTACTATATTTCTAACACAAACTCATATTTCTTCCATTAGATTAGTATTCAAGATAACTTGTTTAATTAAAAGTTCTATAATCAACTTCGAGAGAATAAAATAATCCAAAAAGGATGAAAAATATATTTCCCTTGTCTTTAGATATTAACTAAAACCAAAATGTTTCATACAAGATCATATAATCCACAAAAAGAATAAACTTTTACATAAATAGAAACTACTATTAATCTCCAAAATTTGTCTTAACAAAAACAAAAGTTCAACAGAAACCATTCAATAAACAATTGTCCCTGAAATTATTCAAAATAAATCCAAACATTGACTGTAACCCAAATATCATAAGGATTTAATTAAATAGACTTCCAAGATATATCTTAACATTTATCTCCATGTAACACCCGTTTCTCATAAAGTCTCATATTGAAAAGTAATTAACCTAACCACATATTCTCCATGATAGATTAATCATTTTCATAAATAAATCAAATCATTATTGGTTCATAATAAAATCATAAATTCTTCCAAACTAATATTTCAACCTTTATTCCGAAATTGAAATCCCAAACTATTCCATCTTCCTTAGTAATATAGTGTTTCCTCAAAAGAGAAAAGTCTTCCACAACAACCTTTTATCACTTAGTCACTAAATCATTTTCAATACTAGGTATATCCCTTTGATAAATCATAGTTCCAAAAATCAACTTATTCTTATAATATATAACCCTTTTACTAAAATAACAAGTCATACTAACCAGGGACTTTATGTAGACAAGTAGTATGCGATACACCCTTTTCTCCCTTCGGTTGTGGGTTCAATTCCTACAGCCTTGCCGGATGCGACGAGTTGTCACCCATCCTACAGTTTTTCATTTTTATAAAACTAAAAAATAACCCTAACATGTTTTAACCTCAATGGTTTCCTTATACCTCTAATTTTAATACAAATTCATTATTATCTCAACATCATAATTCTTGAAGTATTATTTCATAACCATATGATAAAACAAATCAATCCCCAAAATGAAGAACATCATACCTTGATCATGGTGTCCATTTGGTTTCATCGTCATCTTTTTCATGTAGGTAGAAGGTCCATGCATTGCAACAATGATTTAGATATCCTTTGAATCACTTTCTTCCTCCATCCAAATACACCTTGTACAACAGGGGTAATTTGGGTGTTCGCGAAAAAACATTTTTGGAAAATAATCATGTGTGACATTTAATTTCAACATATATGATAAAACACTATTTATATAAAACAGTCGAATCGAATTTGAGTTAAAATTTCAATTAACAGTCATCTTAAAAAACCATAAGTATGTGCTGAGAGAATAAATTTTAAAATCAAATATAAATAGGTTTCGTTACGGTCTCTTTCTTCAGCAGCTTTTTTTGAAATCATAATATGCTTCAAAATCTTGTGATAAGGTAAAATATTTGAAAATTCCATGATAATATTTACATTTCATGAAAATATTGGAATATTGTGAAAATAATATTTTTCTAAATAAAACCCCTGACCCACGATGAAAACGAGGTATAGTGGAGGTGTTTGATATCTCAAAAAACTGCTTGCAAGTGAGTTTTATGCTAGAAAAAGTTTCACAATCATCCAAAAATGACTGTACAATAACTATTGCAAGCTTGTCATCAAGAAGAGAGAGGAATTTCGTTTGAGATCCTCCTCCTTAAATTTGTAAATGACCTTACTTTAACTGAAAAAGTTATAAAAAAATGATTTAACTGAAATATTATATAGGGACTGACTATATGTCTAACGAAAATTCATATTCCCTAAATTTGTCTAAACTGACCTCTGATATCAACTATAAGGACCTGGACTTAAACATTACATAATCTGGATGTAAATGAAAAATTCAAATTGAGGATATTTTCAGGTTTAGAGTTTTAGAGAATTAGGCCATAACTATTACATAACAACTTGATTATTACATGTAGAAACTACTACTAAGTATCCATTTTTTCATAAAATAAAAACTATTAAAAATAAACATGTATAATTCCATATTTTAGAAAGCATAAATTTTCCATGATTCCATCCTTAACCCTATTAATCTTTATGTATAGTTGAAAACATTTAAAAAACTTGGGATGAGAATAAAAAGCTCAGTAAGGGATACACAAAGAAGAAAAACTGTTAGTTTTTTCAAAACAACATGTAAACCATGAATACTTTAACATAATTAATATTTTTCACCATTATGAAGTAGAAAATACTATTCACTAAATAAAATATCATTACTTACCCTTTTGTAACAAAACAATTACCATAAAACCCATATAAAGAACACATAACATATAATTTTAACTTGGGACAGAAACATACTTAAATGGAATAACCATAGAGTCGACTTCCACACATATCACTAAATGGAATATCCATACGTCCGACTTCCATACCCAACCTATAGGAGGTTATAACGTAACCACCCGTCCTGGTATTCACGGCACCACTCGTCATATGGTTCATCATGTATCCTCCTGTCAAATGTCCAAGTAACATCATAACACGTAAAATATTTCAAATATAAAAATTTCACCAATAAATTTTCATTTTCAATCACAAGAAGTAATTTCATGATATTGAAATAGTGAATCCATATTCAAAAACCATTTAAAAAATAGATTTCTTAATCAAATTGTCCCATACCACTTTGAATCATTTAATGGAATTATAATTTTCAAAAATTAATTTCCATATAAATAAAAACACAAAACTATTTTTAAAACATGGACATTAATGATAATTATTTAGAATGATAAATCATTAAAACATTTAAAAATTTAATTTTTGTTAAAGAGTTATTAACAGAATGAGAGACTCTTGAATACAAATAGTTGTGGAATAATATTTAATCAGAACATTATAATATCAGGTGTATAAATGGATTCATGATATAATATGTCAAAGGACATTATATACACCATATAAGAGTGAATTGGTGTATAACAACAATGAAGTCTGAGGTGAATTGGTTTATAACAACAATGAAGTCTTAAGGATAAATCAATCACATACTTATGTGTGAAAAATATGAATACACCCAATAAAAGTGGATATTAAGTATAAAACAATCAGAGTTCATTCACACATATTCATTGGATGACATATTCAATGAGTACAAGTTGAACCCAAAGAATTAAAATTGGGTTAAGTGGTTCCCTTGTAAAACTTTGACAGCCTAACAGCGTCACTTTAAAATTCAGAAAATGAGTTGATGAGATAAAAAAGAAAGTATCATCATTTGAATATCATGTTTACATCAATAAGGATATATAAGAACATGTCTGACCATAATAAGATGTAAATTACAAGACATAACAAAAAGAAGTCTTTATAATGAGGAGGGTGAATAGTTCCCTTACCGATTTGGTAACTTACAAATCATATGACACATGAAAGAAGGATCAAAAAATGAAAATGTAAATACTCATAGATTATTGTATAGTATATAAAGAGTACAATCATGGCTAGTAAATACACCACACAAAAGGAAATAGTGGAAAATATAGCATTAATCTCATGGGAATAAAAAGTGAGACGAAACCCTTTACCACGTTTTAATCAATCGTGTCGTATAAACCAAAGATAATAACCACAAAATGAATCACAAAATACCATGAATAAAATGATAATAATGATAATATAAATCAAAAGGAAGTACACAGTACACCACATGCAATAAATAAGTTGAAAAAATAGAAATCTCACCGAATTAAAAGTTAAATAAGAAATCCCTTACGAAAATTCGGCAACCTAATGACGCCTCTTAAAAATTATTAAAATGAATTAATAATTTTAATAGGGGTATCTCATCATATGAAAATTAAAATTACAGTATGGTTATTATAAAAGAACATCCGACAACATATTAACATGGAACATAAAAGAAATGACATAAAAGAGAGTACTTGAAAAGAAAGAGAGAGGTCAGATCCCTTACCTCGTGTCCGACTTGACTCGATCGTTTTTTAATCTCATGAATAATATACTAAAGTTAATTTCTACATGCTTAAGAACCTTTTTCAAGTTTATTGTTCCTTTTTATATCACTTTTTACCATGTTATAAACATTATGTAATCAATTAAGTTAATAATGTTTGTTTTGTAGTTATTTGGTACTTGAGTCAAAAATGGGATTCTTATAATTACATGTTGTTCATGTGGTGAAAGGTTCATTATATCCAAAATAATATTCATGATTTAGATATCCTATATATCATATATATCTTATATATACATGTATTTATAATAGTATATAACATTTAGATATATGAAATGAAATGCATAGTTCATGGAGACGGTAAGCCGTACGTAGGCATGAACGCTAATTTCATTTCTATTTATTATTTTAATTGAATTAAAACATAAATATACATAGGTGTATTATAATTACAGTATAATATCATATATAATATAATTAAATCTATCCTGTATACATCCCACATAAGGCATTAACGAGTCACATCACTTTTAGGGTGCGGTAGTCCGCACTTCCTTAAATGAGATTATCGTATTTACCAACTATGGAAACCATAAAGGCATGCTATAATTGGAAAATTCAGAAGAATAAAAAAACAGAAACATAATTTGTATGATATATAAATACATTTCCATCATAATGGCCTCCATTAGAGGCGGTTGGAGATATTTAAACAATCATCGTTTCGTGAGGCGTTAGTTTTCCATCCACAGAAACATTATGTTCTTTATCAATTAGATGGAGGTGTGTGTAAGTGTAGTTAGAATACATATCATACCAAAATCCTATTATATTGAGGATACTGTTTTTTTACAAAATAAAGAATAAAAAGAGTTTAGGGGTTAGAGATGTAAAATAATTGAAAACAATTTAAGAGAAAGTGTTACCTTTAATTTGGGTAACTCCCTTTGGTTTGAACCAAAGGACTTCTTGAAGTGCCTTCTGCCTTAGGTAAGGATTCTAGGTAGAGGATAGGGATGTATGGAGATTAATTGGTCAGAGTTTGGGTGAGCCAAATTTCTTTAGAGGTGTGTGGAATTAGTTAGAAGTGGTCTCCTTTTGTAAGGGAGATGAGGGGATTTTTAAGAAAGTGTGAAAATATTATTTTATAATATAATGATATTCGGTTTCTAAAGGTCCAAAAATCATTAAGGTCGAAGTTATGATGAATCATATTCGAAATATAATCATCCAATCAAAATTGGACTTTTTTTGATAATTTTTTAATCATTATAATATTATTTATTTAAATAATTTATTAATGAGGTAAATACTGCATCATTATTGTTCCATGAATTAATTAAATCTTTTGACATCTAAAAATTATAAAACATATATCATGATGTATGAAATATTATTATATTCCCAATGAATATTTATAGGCAAACATATTTTTTATATAACACCATATAAAAATTAATTTACAAAACGATTTTTGTTTATGTCATTTTTTCCTTTACTTTAAATTAATTAATCTAAAGTGTCATTATCATTTATAAGTGGATCCATGGGGGTCCAAAAATCGACCCAGAGATGACCATGGTCGGCCATGACTCATCCAATAAGGTTAGTACATGTTTTAAAAAAAATTTAATTGTTATAATTTTCTTTTTACCTGGAAATACCCTATTTACTTTTAACCGCTGTAAATAAAAGTCAAAAGTTACTATTCACAAAAAATTATTTTCATCTTAATGAACCACATTTTACTTCTTGATGACAACGATGTATGTTTATTTTTTAAATTCAATTCATAGATGTGGTAAAATTTTAATTCAATGAAAACGTCAGTTTTGTAACTACCACTATGTGGTTTCACTTTTCATAAAAAATGAAGTTTTTCTGAAAAATACCAAAACTTCCACCTATGCTTTATTTGATATTCTGAATTCAAAAATAATGACTGTTTTTCCAAATTCAAAACATATAAGTGGAATTTATTAATTTTAAAATTAATTCCCATTATAAAAATAAATAGTGTATTTTTAAGAAACAATAACTATTAAAATATTGATACTTGTTTATGTCTAACTTCAAAGTGAAATTAATTAAATGACCAAAATTGGATTAAATGGTAAAAATATACTCTAATTAAACTTTAAAACAAATGAAAAAGATACACTAATCATATAAACAAATTACATTAAAACGTTTTTTTGAATTAAAATACAATATTATCACTATTCATAAAAAAATGAACTTTATCGAAAAAATTCCAAAAATTTACAGAAAGTAAATTTTGATGTCCCCAGTCTAAAGAAAGAATTTTATTTCGTCAAATAGATTTTATTAAAGTTATCAAAACTATATTTAAATAGGGTTCTCCACTAAAAGGCGGTAAATCGACCTTTTAATGTAAATTATGCTTAAAATTAGATTCATACACATTTTAAGCCACTAAATTTTATTGGATACATGTAAAAAAATTTAACAAACATTTATAATCATATTGTAGTTAGTTTTTTTCATTCCCACCAATACAACAACTAGGAGTTAACTACTATTTAAAATAAAAATATTATATTATTAGTGTGCAACGTAAGATTTCAAAGAAACCTGTTGTTGCGTACCGGGTACGATATCGAACATAGAAACCATTTTAATGTAAAATTAATATTTAATTAAAAAATTAATAAATATAAAAAAGTAATATTCATTATTTTCCTAGGATGTAACAATTATCCTATGTTATTCATTTCCATCATCTTTTAAAATCTTATATGAAGGTTTATAATGATATTTTGAATTTCTGACGAATAAAATATCCAATAATATTGTCAAACAATGTGTCCAACATAACCCAATATTGTTCACCATGTGATGATAAAATAAATTCCATATAAATCATTTTTCAAGTTATTAACAACAGTTGTAACTATATCATAGCCACATCCCCTATTGTAAGATCCCCATCATAGAGGCCACTAATCATATTCATTGATAAGGGTTTCTACATAGCCTTATGTGTGCCTCACCATATTCCAGATGCATCCAAAAAGATGTAAGGGTCTATATATACATGTGAGGAGACTATAACCTATTTATTAGAGTTTTGATAACAAATAATAATATGAAATATAGGGAAAAATATAAAATAACCCAAAAAACTCCATAACAACCATTTCTCAAAACTCACAACAATTCCCCATACAATAGTAAATATACTATGTAATTTCATTATAGTTATTCGTGTAAGGAATCCCTAAAATGAAAAAACATTGAAGAATAACCAAAATTGGTTCTCACACCATGTTCGGGGTCCTTCATTAATGACCATACCATATCCAATCTACCCTTTAGAATATATCCTTCTCAATTTTCTGAGCCTGCAACCATGAAATCTTCCCAGCTACACAATGGAGGACCGTATAGGGTGTGAGTAAAACTTAGTAGGAAACCAAAAATTATATCTAGAGTATATATAGTCTTACCAAATAGTGTATGAATGTACTAAAAAATCAATAATATAAATAGGGGTAAACAATGTTCCAATAGTTTAAATGTTTACATAATTCATTTTCAGCATCTATTCCATGGGATAAGGATTTTCATCAATTCCACTATGCTATATGTTGGTCAATTACTATGAAAAAGGGGATATTTCATTTTCCCAACCTCATTAAGGGAAACATATTTCAAAAAAAATGCATCAAAAATACCATAGAGCCTATGTGAAGGTAGTTTCATCAAATGAAAGAGTTAGGGGCCAAGAGCCTCAACTCGACTCCCTAACCAATGCCTTATAGTGGTGGTGTTTAGAGGCTCAATATTTCTCAACCCATTAAAGGAGCCTTAGTTCATTATTCCACACACTGTCAATAAATTATCAAATTATTTAATAACCATTCATTACACAAACCATTTAAATAAAATACAATCAAGTAATACACACATCATTCACAATTCAGAGTTCATTTAATACATAAACCATCATGATGCATTATCCAATTTTATATTCCTCACTCTGTTAAATGTTTCTATTTAAACCATTAAGTCATTTAAATATTTCACCATAATTCATTAACACATTCAAAATGTTCCAAAACAAAGACTTATACAATTTTAAAAAGTCTAAAAAACAACCCTTGTTCAATTTCAAAACGCATACAAACAAGTTATCAAAATTTTCAGAAGATTTTCTTCATTATGACCAATTATATGCTTAACATTGCCACTGTTTATGGATGAGTGATAGAACTCCCCATTGGGGGACCTATAGTGGGTTTAATCAACATCAACACATCCAATGGGGACCATGAGGGTTTAAATCCAAACCATATCCATCCAATAATAAAAAAATAATAAATAATCAAATACACAACAAGAAAACTATCAAATATAAACTGCATACACAAAAACTAAACATCAAGTCTATGAGATATAACCTTTACAACACCTACTTCGATTATAATGACAACTTCATTCCCAACACTTATTGTTGAGTAGGATCTAATCAAACATCGATGAACCAACCTACCACCCCTAGAAAAGTGATTTTTAGTGGTTTGGATGAAGGAGAACATATATTAATAAGATAATCTAGAAAAAAAAGCAAAGGGAAGTGGTGGACGTACACAGATATTTGATTCGCACAAAAAAACTCCAAATTAAGTAGAAATGAATAAGATTGTTCAATGGTTTTTATTGAAAATTTGTGTTTATCTCTAGGTTTATTGGAGATGAAATGTGGATGAAAAATAAGGTAGAACACAAAATACCCAATGAGTGAAAATAAGTAAAATCACACTTTAAATGTGGCATACATTTTATCCACACAGATTTCCAAATCTTTTGTCACACACATTCCATGAGGGGATAGGTAGCTTGGTTTCTTGGGATCCCACACAATTTGATGAACCCTGAACTGGCCATTCAGGATGGCTCTATCCAATCCAACATGGATTGACCTTCCCACATGCATGGTTTAATTAAAAATATACCCTTCCTCAGGGATAGCATGGTTACTTTTAACCATGAACATACTATGTAACACAAATAGGATAGAAATTTTCTATTTCCTTTGTGTCCTAATCCCCCAAAGAAAATAAAATACCCTAAAACATTCATAAACATTCCATTAATAATAATCAGCATATTCAATCCAGAATTTAAACAAAGATGTTCCTCACTATATTTCTGATGATTTATAATTACCCAACCTTATAATAGATCGTCCTCTATAAACTCGTACTAAGAATCATTGAGCTTCTATGTAAAAATATATGGCCACTAGGCCTTTATATATGTCTCTCTCTCCTATGTTAATTTTTTTTTCATTACCATGCTTCTTAACATCTGAACGAAAGGCAATGCCCTTCCCCTCATGACTTTTTCACTACGATCCTCAATACAAATCAGGTTCTCCTAAAAGGATACATAATCATGAATGTCCACATCATCAACATCAAGAAAATTATATTGGATAGAGAGATTAAATTAATGTTTTTATATTGGAAAAAATTAATGAATACAACTATATCACTATCAAAGAGCCTATCGGTATGCCACTAGTCTGGACCTTTCCAGATTCACTACCATCCCCATGTATCTTGTTTCCAACATAAAATAATTTTAAATTTGATATAACCGAACCTTGTTGAAGCATGATGAAACCCAAGATAACCCTTTATAAACTCAATAAGTTGAAGACTCCAACAATATAAAAAAAATTACTACTATGAGCGGTATCCATTCAATACTAAATTAACTGAACCTATTATAAAATTTTCTAAATTAGAACTTTTCCATGAAAATCTAATTCCCTAGCATCGATAAAAAAAATTCAAAACTAGATGACCACCTATAGAGTACCACATATGGTTCTAAATGAATCATTATGTATTAACTATTTTTATATGAGAAATAAACTAGTAAATTTTTTTCCCATGATGTGAAAAAGTCTAGTACATTATACATAGAAATTTACTCTAGCACATGAATGTTATGATCTGAATTCCCATCCATCTAAGGGAGAAATTACACACTCAAATACACTAGGGTAAAAAGTGCTAACCCTTGCTAGAAGCATGATATAAAAGGATAATATCAATCTGAAACTATAGTTCATAGAACCCTACTAAACTGAAATATCTCCTAAACATAAATTTCACTGAACAAATCAATAATAAATTTATCAATAATCATTATTAAATATGTCACAATGGCCAACAATCCACCACTTCCCAGGCCACATCATTATTCTATGTAATCATTGGAATACCAACTACTAAATATATCATCATTTCATCCTATGAACATTTAGGAATGGGAAATAGTTCTAACAAACCACACAATCATTGATAATTTTCATTTAACTTCTGAATGATATTTTATCACATCACAAAACCTAAAAAATTCTTCCTTATCCCAAGACACCAATTTTGTCCATTAATATCATTAAACATTTTGACTAATCACGGATGCATGAAACACTATTATGCATCGAAATCATGCATCAAATCTCCCCACATACAAGTAGGAACAATGAAATGAGCATGGAATTAAATGATATCATCATCACCAGTGGTATTTTCCGAAGAGGACTTCAATACTACATGAAATTAATTAAAATAAAGACACATTTAATCCTCATATTTTTTCTCCTTGATCAAAATTAGAAGGGTGTACTAAAGAACCAATGATTCAAGTGTCACCTTCTCTTTCCCATATCATGCCTCCAAATGCATGGCATGAAAAAATCTATCATCCTCCACTAATTACTAGATTATTGAACTACATGATTATGAGTCTTCTGACTCAATGCATCTACACCACTATTCCCCTTTCCAATTGGGTAAACCAGATCCAAATCAGATGACTGTATGAATTCATCCCATCTTAACTATATATGATTTAAATCAAACTAGTAGAAAATACACCTAAGGTTTATATGAATACAATACATGATAAATCTTCCCCCAACAATTAGTTCATCTAACACATTATGGTATAAACCACTATGGAAAATTTAAAATCATGTGTAAACTAATTTCATTTATGATTCCTCAACAATCAAGACTGATATTCCACAGCATAGATATCCTATATCAACACTTCCCCAAGACAAACAACGAATGTATCACAAAATATGGAATAAATTTTACCTTGATATAGTAGGATCAAAATTGATGTAGTATTTAGAGAATTTATTAACACATAAAGTGAATCATCACATGCTTCAGACCACTCAAACACAATTCCATTAACATTTAAATTGGATCACATTGCTTTAATGTGGGATAAATCCTTAATAATCCATCTATAATAGAAAAAAAACACTGAAAGAACAGGATATCGAAAAAATTCAAGGAATTTTCTCAAGATAAAACGAAATGAACATTCTATAGGTTCACCAATTCATAATCCTTAGAGATTTTGTTACCCAAGTATTTATTCTTATTAATCAAGGAATGAAACATCAATAGCATAGTAGATATCATATGCTCTTGTAGTGTACTCAAGATGACGTAATGGTTTTTGACATGAATTTCATGATTAATGGAGTTCACTAATATTTAATACTCAAGAAAAATTAAAAACTAATCTAGGGATGTGTGTAATATTTGGTTAATTATGGCCATAATCACTAATCAAGCATTATTCATCATAAATAGAATAAAAAAACTCAATAAACCCATACCTAAAAAAGATGGTATTCCAAAATTAATTGGAATTTATCACCCTCAATAGGTGATACCCTAATCCTAAATCAATCTGGGAGAATATTTAAACACATCTCATCTGGTCAAAAGATTATAAATTTGACGAATATGGTATTTATTTTTAACCGTTAGTCGATTCCACTAATCATATTAGACACACTACTTCATGGACTAAACATCCTTCTTCAAAAGCAACTCATGTGATCCCCAAGGTGATGAAAAAATATTAATACACCCCTAGTTATACAGTTTCAACAACTAAGTATTATATTCCTAAAGTTCCTTCAAATTCATTCGGTATAGTAGAATAGAAACTGGTTCTTCACCTAGAATCAAATCTATCTTGAACTCAACATCGCAATAATGTGGTAAGGAAAAGAAGTTTTCCTAAAAGGAATTCTGAAACTAACCTACCATAGGAGTAAATAAAATCTATTCTACTCCCCCATCATCTCGCATAAGACTAGACACATGGGCCTTCTGTTCACCGAACTACTAAACTACTATCCTTGCATGACCTACTAAGATATATCATTCTCAATTATGATTGTAATTATTCCCTTCTTGTAATATATCATTACCTTATTTTGATATCAATAAATATAATTCTAGTAAAATAATAGCCAATCCATCCCCCATATCAGATAAAAACCTAGCATCATGTGAACAAAAAATCAACAATGAAAATTTTACAACCCATTATCGAGGGAATACCCCTTACACTACGCTATATTTTCTACCCCAACTCTAAATATTGTATCAATTGACCTGCCCCCACACACATGGTCCACCACTAGTCCCATAACACACACAAACAATGATGATATAGAAGAATGGGAAGAAACTGTATCAATAAATCCCTAGAAAGCATGTAATATAGAAAAATAACACCTCAATCTATTAGGGGTATGGCCCATGAAATATAGGTGTTGGTTGAACTATGTGATGATGATGTTCCAATCTTCCATAGACTCTTGTCTGTGTTCTTATTGTTGCCCTGCCCATACGATATGGATGCTCTTATCTATGAGTACATTGTCTATTAACCTAAATAGTATGGTTGATTGAGAACACATTTCCTACTTAATATGGGGTAGATGACCCCTTCCCATACTCTGTATTGGACTTGATCCCCCATGATTACTGATTTTTTGTGGGTTCCTATAGAACCACTACATATAACCCATCCTACATCATGGTTAACCCTAAATTTATTTTTACTGTAACTGACCCCACATGTGTCCCAACCTTCCATAATAATAGTAGTAAACTTGATCACTAAAATGAGATGCTGCTTTTCATTTCCAAAAAACTTTTCCACCACCTCAGTGGTAAATTTTTTGAAGAGTCACTTTCTACTGTTGGAAGTGATGCCACTGCGTTTCCTAAATGGACCTTTATGACCATGACCAGGAACCCCGATGATCTTCCGTTCTAAATTAAGGACATGATCTAAAACTTTATCAATCCACTTCCATCTAATGAAATTATCCTGGGACATAATATCATGAATAAGTCTATCTTATAAATGTCTTGTCATAACATCCTCATCCCCTATCAACATTATGATGAATTTTTGAAATTTAATGAATCTGAAAACATAATCAATCACTAACATCAACCATTGGGTCAACCACATGAACTCTCCAAACAACTTTTGACTCAGGATATCCAAATAGAAATTTTCTCGGAACATTTCCTATAAATTCTTCCATATCAAACATTTTATCTCTTGTGTTTGAACAAGAACATCCAACCAAGTATTTTCCAGACCATAAAATATGTAAGACTCTATCTTGACTCTCTTCCATGGATAAGTCTCTATGTGATCAAGAATTTTTAAAATATGATCTATTTAAAACTCATCTACATCAGGTCTTCCCTCTATAACAATTTTTATATTCTATTTTAGAAGAAATAGTATATTTAGATAAAAAATACTTTGTACAAGCCACCCTGGTTATCGTTAAATCATCAACATAATATTAGTGATGTTCATGTAGAACTGATCCAATCCTATCATACACTGGTTCACTATGTTTCCAAACTCATTATCTAGAAGATCATTAATGGTGACATCCTCTTATCACACAAATAATACAAGACATCATGGTGTTGTCATCATACTACTCAGTAAAAGTATATCAAAACACACATAACACAAAACAGAAAAACATTTCACAAAAGAAGGCCCTCTACTAGTAATAAAAACCCATCCAAATAATAGTATCCCAAATGATATCATAACAACTCTTTTACTACCATTAATAATATATATTGTGGTTCATGGTTAACCTGGTCTAAACCGACTAACACAGTGACACTTCTTCCTTTAGACAGGATTTTTGACCATTTTACCATCACAAAATAAATCATTCTCACATTGTCACCTTATCATTTTAATGAAAATAACCATCAACACATTCTATCACATTTATAATTATTAATTAAGTACAATTATTTATCTACTATTTCAAATTTCATCCATTATAATTTATTGAATTATCTTTATTATGCTCAACATCTTTAATTTTTTAAAACAAAAATAGAAGCATTTTATACCTCTTGTCTAACACATATTTTTAGTGTGTGCCAACCATGATACATGCCACTAATATATGTAGGTTCCTAATATGATACATGAATTCACAACCTATTCCATTCCATCCAAAATAAAATGTTTATAAAATCATCACTTCACAAACTGAGTGCCTCACTTATTGATGAAATATCATTAAACCGAAAAAACGCACTTCATGAACAAAAATCTAACCCAAGTCACATCAGTTTAACCCTTACATTGGTTATTAATCACAAGGACAAGATCATTCCCATGACCATACATATCACAATCTCTTATATACCATCACCAAATAATAAGTACATAAAAATTGTTCTAATACCACATATTAATTTCCCCAACCCAGATGCCACTAATCCAGTTACTTGAGTCTAATCACCTCATGGACTCAAGAGTGCCTCCTCGTAAGGTAGATGGTGCTCACTAGAAGTGTCATTCTAAATAAAAATTCTGGTAGACAATACCCATAATATTAGATTATTAAAATGTAGAAAATAATCAGAAATAAAGATAAAATAGACATTGACCCAAAAAAATCATTCATAATTATTTTCCTAAACTAGTATAATCCCTCATTCAAAAGAAAACATTCCATGTTATTTCATTACAGTGCCATGTGTAATAAAAAATCAAAAATAAGAGAATCTAAATAATACTGAAAATGGTACTTGACTCAAGGACATACTCCCTGGTCCTCTCACATCCCACACCTAATCAAACCTCTACGTATGGGCTTTTCACGTTTCCTAACATGAAATCCGGAAATATTGGCTGGAACCCAATGACCTTCCGAGTAGAGTGTGAGTGCAACTCAGAAGACCAACACCAATGAAATATATAAAATATTCAGTCTAAATGGATAGAGTATGTATGTACTAAAAAATAAACAATATTAATATCAGTAATTTATGTTCCGTTAGATGACAAGTTCATTTAATTCATTTTAATAATTTATTCCATGGGTTAAAAACTGTCAACAATTTTTACGTTGAGCAATTACTATGAATAAGGGATTATATCATGATCTCTATCTCAATAAAGGAAAAATATTTCCAAAACAATTCTTTAGACTTACCTTGGATCCACAAACCTAGTAGTTTCATCAAATACAATTGTAATGGAATTATATGCATTGTACGTCTCCCTAACCCGTGCATTCATGGGGTGGGGTTTAAATCCTGAATCCATACCAACAAGATGGAGGAGCCTGAGTCCATTATCACTTACACCACAAAGAAATATGCACATGATTTGGTAACCATTCATTACATAAACAATTCCAATAAACTATAATCATGTAATACACAAATCAGTCACAATGAAAAGTTCATTAAATACAAAAAGAATCATTATGTCTTATCCTTTTTATAGATTCCCCATTATATTTATCAACTCTCTTACATGTTTCCATTATAATCCAAAATTCGTTTCACACATTCAACATAATTCATTTAATCCATTCACAATGCTCCAAACCACACCTTATTCAATGTTAATAACTAAACATGACTACCCTTATTATATTTTGTTAACCCTAACCAACAAGTCAATCCATTTATCAAGGTATCTACTTAAGTACGACTAATTATATATTGATCAGTAATTTTTTTAATATTCATGTGATGAAACACAACAATGGTGGCCCTATATTGGGTTAAATCAATCTCAACACATCCAATGAGGACTGTGAGGGTTCAATCAGTTCCATAGAGATAAAATTTTCAAAAAAATATAGATGCAACAAATTTGAAACAAGATAACACACAATTCAAAATAATAAGCATATTAACCAAATATAATGACTATATGATATAAGTGGTATCCCACATACCTCAATTTCAATGATAAATTCTTTCCTAACCAGGCCATTGAGTTGGATCTAAAAACCCTTCGAACCCCCAACCTATTATACACTAAAAGTATATGGATTTTAGGATTCTTTATATGAATAACAACTATAAAAACTTTAATCTAGATGGAGGATCAATGGGAAGCAGTAAAATACCATGATCATTGATCCCCACACAAAACACTCCAATTATATATGAAATGAAAGAGATTGGTCCTTCAGAAATATTTTGAATTTTGATTCATCACTAGGGTTACTGTATAATAAATGGGATGGAAAAATTGTGTAGAACACATTATCTCCAATGGGGGAAAAGGATAAAATATAAAATTCAATTATTCATATGTTTTTCCTGAAATGATTACAAATAACACATGAATAGAGTGATATTTTCTGTTTAAAATCAGCCTTGTCGTATATTTTAATGGGGGTCCCAATTGGTTTAGAAGATCATTCCCCAACTGTGATAAATGGTTCTATTTAACCTCGCATAATCTAGAATTAACCTTGAACATTTTACATAACCATGCATCCTTCCTCCGATATAGAATGGTTTAGGTACATAGTTAGAACTAATTGTGTGCCATTAGTTCCACATGCACTAGATTGAAAATTTCACTTTCCATGATGTCTCGAACAGCCCCCCCCCCCCCCCCCCTCCAGAAAAACCCCTCAACCAACCCTATACACCTGGTTAACATTTCATTAACCATAATTTGGGAATTTAAAATTTAATTTAATGAATTAAATTCCTCACCAAATTCCTGATATCATATAACTAACATATCAAAATAGGGATTTAATTTATGCAAAACACTTTTCCATCATTCACTAATATTCAAGTTCTTTTTCTAATACATTGACTTTTATAATGTACTCCCTCTAAATTTATCGCATAATATTTTTTAATGGATAACTAAACCATGAAATGATAACAACGATAAAAAACCAAACATTTCTTAGATATATTCAATCACCCAAAATATTAATACTCATTAAAGACAAAAAAATCCAAGCCGGAATCATTTAGGTATAGAATATTTGGAAACAAGGATGCCAAAAAAATACTTAATAATATAATAATAACATATCTCACTAAGTTCATCAAATCAATCAATATAAATATTTATATCAAACTTAACACCCTTCTTCGAACTGTTGGGAATGGAAATAAAAAAATGGTGATCCCCAAAGCATAGAAAGTTTAAATAATTGAGAAATAAATATGATATTTGCATAAATTTATGATAATATAAGATTAAAATTTTAGAATGATAAGATTAATATCATATATCAAAATCATTAGTCATTGAATATATCATGGATGTTTATAATAAATGAAACATAATGTAAATTACAGAACAATAAGAATGTATAATGATAACGTAAGAATACATAGATTTTTGTCATAAACATAAATAAATAAAATATATTCCTTAATAGTCAAGGATAATTATTATGGACCTTATAGTGAAAATGGTTGACTCCCAGAAATATTGTATTAGTCATGGTCCACTCCAAATACTATAATAGATGAAAATTTACCTTTGATAACTGTATTTAATCTCCATTCCAGTTGTGTTTATCTCAAGAGATATCCATCATAACCAAGTGAAGTGGTGGGATATATATTTATATGTACATAAAAATCATTAAAAAATCATATAGATGTGTGAAAAAATATCATATAAAATCATCATAGAATAACCCATAAAATGGAACTGGGTTTCATAAACATTTAAACATAGCATAACCCATGGAAAATTAATATGTTTCTAAAAAATCATTGATTCATAATCATAATAAATCATGTGAAGGAACCTAGATGGTGTCCTTTGATCGTATACATAATAAAAAATAATTATAATCGCAGGTTATTTTCATTGATGAAAATAAATTAAAATTTATTGTCATTAAAATAATTCATTAGAAAATTACTCTTTCAACAGTGATAATTAATTTATATTTTTTATAACTATTTAATAAATAATTTTTTATTAATATAACCAGAGAAACATGAAATGGGAGCATTGAATCTTTGAAAATTTATGATGATGGGAAATTTACCTCTTTTTATACACATTAAATAAATATTTCTAAAAAAATTATCAAAAAAAATCCCAAATAACCTCATTTTGAAAATAATAATTTGATTAGTTATCAAATATTTGGTAAAAAAATAATACATTAGAAAAAATGACTTCAATAAATAAATGGTTAGTATTAAATACATTATACAATTTTCGTTAATTCATGGATATGTTAGTGAAATGATTTTAAAATGAATAGATAAATACATTATATTCTCCATAAACAATTTATATCATACCCATTTGTTCATAATGAGAGGAAATTAAAAAAACATGAATTTTGAAGGTATATCTTTAGGATAATTAATTTTATAATTTTATTGATTGATTGGAAATAATATTTATCAATTGGATATAAATCATAAAAAAATTCTTTAAAATGATATTTTAACATAGAACCCTCTACAATTTGATATTTTTTGAATCAAAACCTCAAGAAGAAGAAAAACATATGTAAATAATAATTTCAATATTGTTTTTAGCCAAGTGAATAAAAAAAATAAATTCATTGGAAGAACATACATCACAAATGTTACACCTAAAATTTTTAAAAAAAATATAGTATTTGATAGTTTATCTCATGAAAAACCCCAAGTTTAAACATTTTATGAAATATATTTCATCAAAAATTTAATCAATTTGATAGCTTGCAGAACACCAAACTTTGAGTCTAGATTAACCATAATATATTATCCCATTATTACTTAAATATTGAATTGGTATGAATTAAAATAAATAAATAAATTATGAAAAATATTTTTTTTAAATATTTAACAAAATCATTGGATATATATTTAATATGAATTGAATTTTAAAAAATTTTATAAAGTAATATTGCAAAAAAAATTATTTTGTTCAAAATACGATTTAGTCATGCTTTTCAAACATTATTTAAAATTTATATTTACTTAAATTAGAAATAATACTTTGAATAATGAAAACAATTATTTAAATCAGAATATCAATATTTTTTATGGTGAATTATTTTTATTTTTATAAATAAATAAAATTTTCAAAGATTAATGAAATATACTAAATTATAATTGAATGATTCCATTCCAATTAAATAAATGATAATGATAATTTTTTCATAATATTTTTTAATTAAAAACTATTCAAATTATATATACCATATTATAATTTATTTCAATGGAATCGTTTTCATATTAAATTTTGATATAAAAACATTGTATCTTTTTTGTGAAAACCCCTTTCCTCATTATGTCTACGAAATTAAATGTAAATTAAAATTGAAAAAATATTTGAATTCTATTTTTAATAATAAATCACATATTTGGAATCATAAAAATTAATTATTTTTAATGATGTTAAAAATATATTTTACAAAAATAAATAATGGAAATAATAAATATTAATTACCCATGTTGAGGTCAAAATGGATTTACTTAGGGTTAAACTTAAAAGATAAGAGTTAAAAATTAAATAAAAACATCTCTAAAATTCATTTTAATGCTATATATTTACACTATATCTTCAACTTTTAAGAATTTGGGTCTTTTTTGGTGAAAATAATATAGGTATGATCGAATCTTTTCAAAAAAACTACAACAGTGCCACTTAGTAATCATTTTAAAATCCACTAATCTCCTATATTATTAACACCATAAAACCATTACGTATTTGTATATAATTCACTAAATAAATTTAAAACATTCATTCAAAAATCAATGAAGCCTTATTTTTGATAGAATGATAACCATGGTAGGAATTTGTCTATACCAATGGAATTTACCTGAGAATAGGTAATGTTCTTCAATAATTTTTTTATTTCATTTCATCTTATACCTACATAAATTATAATAAATCCATGATTATATAATAGCCATAGTATATAAAATATTATTAATTGTTGTTATGTTATATTACTAACAAAAAATCATCCCAACTTATAAAAAATGGATTATAGAGTCATCATTCTGGTGTAAATCGGACTACTGCCTCGTGAAACAACGTCATTATCTTACATTACCACCTATGACTGTTGGGTGTGATTATTAATATAAAGTATATATATGATATATATATAACATTATTTTACCACTTGGTTTATAATATCATATATAATTTTTTACCTTCAATTCCATTGGGAATATAATAACGTCGTCCATGTGTATAGTAGACTACCAACTCCCAAAGAGATACATTTTCTCTCATACTAACTCTTTACATGGATGTTTATAAGGATAATTTCAGTTATTATATGTTATATAAATGTCATCATGATGATATTCAGGACATAATTATCATTACGGAAGGATAATATATCATTTTTATTACCCTTTCAATCAAACCAAGATGGTAACATAGTTCATGTATGGGTGGACTGCTGCCATCACGATGAAGTGTCTTTGAATTTTAAATATTTAACCACAAGGATGATATATATAAGTTTATAATATGATATTAATTATATTATTATAATTAAATAATTATAATTTATTCTTTTACATCATGATCTTTTAAAAATGTAAATGTTACTCATGTGTACTATTAGTCTACAGTCTCCTAGATCGTAACATTATTTTTTCTAAAACATGACTGGTCTTTAATGGAATATTTATGTATAATTAAGAAAATTATTTAATTATTTTTAATATATATATTTTTTTAAATCTTAATATTCCCAAAAAATAAGATTACTCATGATAAAATCAGGTATGAAGAAATAGGTAAATTAACCAATGAAAAAATTAAAATAATGACATATTATTAATGAATGGGTGATAATGTTTTTTAAAAGTTTCAATTATGATATTATTAATAATAATATGTTGTTTAATATTTCAATATCTTGTTTAAAACAACTATAATTATGGAAAATACTTGTTTTACTAAAATGAAGTTTTTGGTTTCTGATTTCTTCTAAATTTAACTTCATAGAGGAATATAGTATTGTTATAAACTATGTTTCTTTTACGTGGTACATATATTAGAATTTTTATCATGAGTTTATAGAGTAAATCATTTTAATGGTATTTTATGATTTAGTTTTAATTATTCCAGCTAACTAGATTTTTAAAAAGTTCACATACTGGAAAAGAATTTCACTACTCGAATTCTGTTAATTGAGTTATATTATATATTCGTTATCTTTGATATTTTATAATTATATGTTTAATGAACTATTGATATACAAATTTTTTATTTAAATGTTATATATGTAAGTTAATAGATAATACATATAATAATTTTAGGAGTTTATTGTCACTTCAATGTTATTATCTTTCGGAGGGTTTCTTTTAAAATATCATTCTAATCGAGATTATTTACACATGTCTTTCCATTAAATGAAAACATATGATAACTATCTATTAAACCCATTTCATTTTCTCCTCTTATGGTTACCCAATATTTATTTCATGTAATATTATTGTATTCCAATCATAATTAATACTTTTTAATAAAATTCATTTAATAAAATCTTACTTCATTTCTATTTCTAGTGAGATGTCTATTTTCTAACATAACCATATTTTAAAAAAATGATTTAAAAAATATTATAAACCACTTAAAAATGATTTATTATTGATATTTTTACTCATTTTAAAATGTTAAAATATTTTAAAAGAATAATCTTGTAATTTTCAGAACAAGGAAATTTTTTAAACATTTTAGATTAGGCTAAGAATGCTCTATTTATTATAGATATTTTCACTCATTTTCCATTAAAAATATAATGATTCTTTTTTTGTATTTATATTCATCATCAGCAAAAAAACTTAATTTAAAATTTAATCTACATGAGATATATTTTATTAATGCAATCCTTATTCTTCCTTGGGATGGTTTATGATTATTTTGACTATGGTTAGTATTATCATTATATTCCTTATTTTATTTTCAAATTTAATAACATCCCCTTGAAATATTCATCATCTTATAATCATTATTAATTTAACTTCCACTACATATCCATATTATTTATCATTGATATTTCTATTACATAATATATATTTCATTTTCACATATGACTTTTGACATAGAATTTTATTTGAATAACTGGTAGAATATTGAAATATATTTAAATATATATGTCAATCAATAAAAATGTTTGATATTAAGGTATATTAATTGAATAATTATTCTAATTATTTGATATTTGAATGTATAATTTGATATAATGTGAATGTTTGGGCACATAAATATATATCGCCAAAATTCATCAGTAACCTCATGGAAAAAATATACATTAGAATTTAATTGATTTTTACAAGTACTTTTAAACCATATTTTTAATGGTCTGGATAAAAAAGGAATCATGATGTGTGATATCCTGATGTCCCATAATTATGAATTTCCATCATTTAAAAATATTGTATTACTGTTAATGATATTAATTAAATTATTTTATATATGGACGCATTTTTCTCCCATTTAGTGATTAAATGGATTTTGTTTTTTGTTATGTACCCTTCCATTTTAATTCTGACCTATACAATTATGATAGACATTTTGATGATTATATTGAATGTGTTTTTAGTTATTTTTCATTCCATATTAATTAATTACCATGAATTTTTTGAAATGATACTATATATTCATACACTTATTTCTAATATTATTAATTATATAACATGTGTGGTTAGTAATATACCAATCAATATTGATTATTACTATTTATATATGAATGAATCCTTTAAATGTTTATCATACTACAAATTTTTTATCACCATTATTTTGTTTCCATTCTAAATAATTCATTATATTTACTATTATTGAAATGACAAGATATTCTTGATGGAATAAACATATTTTTAAAAAAATTATGTTTGTAAAATTTGGTTTAAAACATAATTAAGGAATAAATAATGTATATAGCTCACGGATCCTACAAAACATTTAGGCTTATCCGGATGGGATTCTTGGTATCTTATGAAAAAGTAATAAAGCTGAAAATAGATCTAGGATAATGGGTTCTTGGATGATATAATTGGTGTCAAGGGTACTTTATTATAATCATTCAAAACTATATTTTGGAAAACATAGATTAGGTAACATAAACCTATGATAATGGATTTGATTAGCTAATTGTAATTAATGACCATGGACAAAACAATTTCTTATTTGTTGATAATAATTTTTTTGGATTTTGAAAACATTTACATGAATCATTGGGTTTTTGTGTTATTTTATTTTTTCACACAATACAATTTTATGTACTAGTCCTTGTATAAAACCCTAATGAATAATATTAACATAAAAAATGATGGAAAATATTTTGACTAGGAGAAACCAAATGGGATAATTACTATAGTGTTATATATTGTGAGTAAGAAAAAAAATTTATCTGGAAAAATATGATTAACAACATATACCTTACGAAATATTAGGTCATACTAAATAAGATATGGATGAAGTATACGAGTGGTTGATCCCATTAAGGAATAAATGCTTGATTTACAACATTTTAGAAATGCTGAAACTGGAACCGATGAATGTGACACAATGGAATTGTAAAATGAATTTTCTATTAGATGGATGGTTATAATGAAATAAATTTCCAAGGAAAAATGAATAGTTTGATAGATGGAAATAAATATCATCCAAAGAATCCATATCAATTAAAATTTACTAATTGTTGGTAAAGTAGGAATTTTATAATTTGATTCCCTTTTATAATGCATAACCCCTAGATCAAGTAAGGTCATATTTTGATATAAAATAGATT
Organism: Viscum album; assembly: GCA_963277665.1. Taxonomy (NCBI): domain Eukaryota; kingdom Viridiplantae; phylum Streptophyta; class Magnoliopsida; order Santalales; family Viscaceae; genus Viscum; species Viscum album. The sequence goes on from OY728148.1 coordinate 806,573,028, forward strand.
ATGTATTTATATATTTCATTTCCAAAATTAAATAGTAGAACAATTTTACCAATGGTGTATTGTTTATAAAAATAATGGTGAATTTATGAATTGTTAAATTTTTTAGAATAATTTGTTTATTCATTAACATAATTTTCATGGACCCCACCACTTGTTGTGATTTTCAGTTTTAACAGAAGATTAATGTCTTGAAAAACCATTTTATAAATATTTTTTGTAGGAATGCAACATGATTTGGGAATTTTCGGATAATTTAGTGAAACAAAACACATTTTTTGATATTGTTCTGAAAAAAGTGTTTTTTATGATTAATTTCCTTATATTTTATATTAATTGATAATGTTTATGTTTAATATAAGAATTAATTACACTATAAGAGTTGTCTAATAATATGTTTAGATATTTTGGAAATAGAAAAAAAAATTTGGAATTCAAAACCAATCAAAGAATTTTTATTTAAAGATTATGTTTACTGGAATGATATCATTCATATATTTCTTGGATTATTATATGTATTATATTCATATTGGTTTATAAAAATGATAACCCACTTGTTAGATGACATCTCAATGCATCCAGCAATGCCACGAGGCTTGGACACAAAACTGATGGAATATAAGGGCTCAGAACCTACCACTAGGCTACATGAAATATTTGTTAATATGTTATTTTTAGTTAAATGATGCAAAAATTAAATATTTATGATGAACTAGTGGTTTAACTTTTGAGAATTATTTGTTTATTTATTATATAAGATAAAATTTTCTGACTACAATAGTATAAAAAATATATAGAGATAGAAGGAATACATGAGATTTATTTTGGATATTATGATTTGTTAAAAGTATATTTTAGGACTTAAAGAATAAAAAACCATTTTTTGATTTTTATTTAATGGTTAATTGGACGAATTTAATGATTATTGATGAAAAACCAATGCATGAAATCATTCTTATAAAGTAGAAATGTATCAAGTAATCATATTTCCAAATATTAATTTTCTCTAAATGAATTATTAAACAATTGTTAATGGATTTTGGAGAAAATATTATTCAATAAAATATATATCAAATGAATCATATGGAATTCTTAATGATCACATATTTATTTTTTTGAGGCTCTTATCAATTATTTTATCATTTTCTTGACTATGATCAAGGACCACTATCACTCTATATAATTAGTTAATATTTATCATCAATGTACACATATTCACATTCCACAAAATATATCATACATCGAATTCTAGTTAATTTTTAGTTAATATAAAAAAATATATTATTATGTGTATGTTTTATTAACCTATTTATAGTGTGGTTACTTCAACAATTATATTTCTAAAAGTCAAAAACATCACTACCATGATCAAGATTAAATTGAGAGGACATAATTAATTAATAAAAGGGAGAATATAAAAAACAAAAATTATAAAATAAGAACATCAAAATTGATATTTCATTTGGAAATATCATTGATAATAATAAAAAAATGAATTTAATTTTTTATAATTTAAATATTTTTATAGGTATCAAAACCACAACCACATAGTCTAAATGGAACATAATATAGTTTACAAATAAAACCCAGCTATTAAATAATCTTGTACTAATAATGATATCTATATTATAAAAATATATGTTTTTACCTGAAAAAAATATTTTAAATTTATAATTTAGGCATAAAATATTATTAATTAAAATGGAGACATTATTTTCTTAAAAAATGTATTTTTTATAAATGACAGTTTATTCATCCTTTTTGGACATGATATAAAAATAATATTTACCTATTATAGATAATATATTAATATAAATATAATATAATTTTTAAAAAATAATATCAAAATTATATTATTGTGATTTTTTGGGATTTTTCTGCAACGTTTCATGTTGCGATGAATAATAAAAATACATAATTTTAATTGAAAACAACATTTACATTTAAAAAATAAAAAATGTTAAGGTATATTTTTAATTTGTTTTAAATTAAATTTTATAATATATATATATATATATATATAAATTAATAAAAATATTCATTGTAATAATTTTCATATTTAATTTTTATATATGAATATTGAATCATTTGAACATTATCTATTTAAAAAATCACTTTCAATTCACATTTGCAGGATTATTTTTAAATACATTTTTTGAATTTTTACGTAATTAATCTATTAATATTGAGAAAATATTTTTATTAGAAAAAATTTTAACATATAATATGTTCAACTTAATATTTTACCAAATTTAATATTGAAAACATTAAAAGTTAATTATAATTTTTAACGTAAAAATTGATTTATTGGGGACTAATATAACATGATTTCGTTTACAAATGAACTAAAACCTTTTAGAACACCCACTATATGGATATGTTATGACCATATATATTCTAGTTTCGATAATTTCCCTTTTTCATTTTTAATTATAAATTTTTTACGATTATATCATTTATATAATTTAATAGTGCGCTAGACATCTGACATACAAATGTCCAATGACACTCTTCGGTGTTTAAATAATTTAAAAACATATCAGACATGAAAATATCATCACAAATATATTTAAAAATTCCTCCCACTCATACTAGATGAATTATCTTTATCATCTGGACAACAATGGAGGGTTGTGGTGGAAAACTATTGAGGTAACCTGAGGAAGAGGTAATGTTCTTCACCGAGACTTTTAATTTTATTTTTTCCTCTACCACCCTCATTTATTAATAAACATTGATTATATAATAACATTATGGTATTAAATATTAATATATACAATTTTTTCATGACCTAAAATAAAACGAAACTTCCAATAATTTTTTTGTGAAATCATCATTCGTGTGTACAGTAGACAAATCTCTCTTGGACCATTGTCATTTGTTTTTATATTAAAAATTATCATGGTTGGGTGTTATGATGGATATAATGTATCTATTTCAAATTTATAATATAATTACATATTTAGAGTTATTATATCTTATATACATAATTACTTTCCATTCCTTATTGGATATGATCATGTCACTCGTGTGCTTTGTGAACAACCAACTCGTGAAGCGATGTGATTCTTCATTCAATAATACTCAACATATAAGATAATGAGGATAATTTTGATGATTATATGTGGAAGAAAAGAATTTTTAATGATATTTAACACAAATTTATAATTATTTAAATATAATTTATTTTTTTTCTTAAATTTTCACTCACATAAGGATGATAGAACTGTTCTGGTATGTGTGGGATACCACCTTCAGAAGTGATGACACTCTGTTTTAATCACCACATGACATGAATGATATTTATATATATATAATTATATTATATGTTTCTATTATATTACTATTATTAAATATTTAGGAAATATTACTTACGTTAAATTCATAATGGTTATTGAAAAATTGAAATGATACTCTTTTATTTGGATGAAATATTGTGTCCATGATCATAACGTAAATCATTTCTTAAAAAATAACAATTTTTTAAAGTTTAAATTAATGGAGAAATATTAAAATTATTTTTTATTCTTAATAATAAGATTACGATACTATACAATATTAATGAGATTCATAACATTCATGAAAAATCATCAAGGAGAGAAAATTAAAATTGACACCTAAAACATTGATAACAATGAATGATTATTAAAAAACATGTGATAAGATGATACAAAATAAACATATAAAATATTATAAATATAAATATTTTACGTTAATAAGTTAATACAGTGTTTTAAACCACTATTCGAGTTGTTAAAACATGTTCAACCAAATATATGTGTTTGGAAATGCATATCATCTCAATTTCATTTCATTGATTAATATTTTAATGTTATGCATCCATTTTAATATACATTATTTATATACTACCCCTATGATATTATTGTGATAGATAATTATTTCATAATTGTATTTTAGGATTCATGTTAAATTATTTCATATAATGGGATTGGACAGAAATTTTACCAATTAGTATGAAATTTTATAAAAATAAGAATATTTATTAGGTAATATTAGTTCTTAGTTGTCTTTGATATTATATGATTATATGTTTGATGAATATTGATCATATTATTTTTTATGTAAAATAAAATTATGTAATTCCCTAGACTTAAACATTACATAATCATGAAATAAGTTAATAATTCACTTTGAGGATCTTTTCAGGTTTAGTGTTTTGGTGAATTAGGCCGTAACTATTACATTACAACCTAAAAATAACAATGTAGAAACTTCTAATCTATACATAAATTTTAAAATAATAGAACTAAGTAAATAAAACAAGGTTTCTATCATTTATATAAATATTCTTGAATTCATCCTTTCACGTACCCTTTCTTATACCATGTGAAAAATATTTCAACAACATGGAATGGGCATAAAAAGAAAAGTAAGGTTTATAAAACTAGGAAAAGAAAACATTAGTCCATCAATACATAAAAATAAATGAAATCATAAATATAAATCAATAAAATACCACACATAATCATATGATTTATGAATAACACATATAAATCATAAATCATAAAGGTAACTTGTTGCATCCATAACATACTTATATTGTATCATTAATAGATACATAGGGAGTTACATTTGGAATACCCATCACATTATATTCCCTAAATAACATAAGAGACACATTAACATTTACCTCCATCATGTTACCCAATGAATTTCAAATCTATCTCAAACTCACCTACCATAGAGTTATCACGAAACCACCATTATATGTAAACAATTCCAAAAAAACATAACATATTCATAACACATATAACAAAAAAATAAAGGATAACATTTCCACATTTCAATCACAATATATCATTTATAGATATTGATATAATAAATTCTTTCTCAAAACCATTTTTAGTACCAAAATATTTAAAAAGGATATATGATATTTATTTTACTTCGAAAAAAATTATGGTTTGTTAAAGATGGAAAATATCAATTAATTCTCACATCGGCGAAATGTTCGTTGTCACAGGGGACACTAAGAAGAAACACTCCTTTTTTCATTTAGTAAAATGACATGTAGAAAAAATCCCTTTTAATTAAATGAAATGTCAATGTGGTTTAAAAACCGTATAAATGACATTTGAGTATATATACAAATATTCCTTAGTGAATGGTGATTGAGATGAAGTCCCTAACCTTGTGTCCGAATAGACTCGTTCATTATTTAATCTCCAGAATAATAAAATAATGTTAATATAAGATTTCTTAAGAAACATTTCTAGTTTATTATTTCTTTTATTTAATTTTTACCATGTTATAAACATTACATAATCATTTAAGTTAATAACAATATTTTAGTCGATATTTTGGAATTGAGTCAAAAATGAACTTTTTATAATAATAATATTTCCATGTTGTCAAAATTCTTTTATCTCCAGATTTATATTCATGATTTAGATATCTTATATATCATATATATTATGAATTTATATGTATTTATAAAACTACATAACATTAATAGATGTGAAATAAAATGCACCGTTCATGATGACGGTAAGTCGTAAGTATGCTTAAACAGTACAATCATTTATATTTTTTATTTAATTTAATGAAAACATTATGATACCTATGTATATTATTATTCCATTATAATATAATATATAATTTAATTAACTCAAACCTGTATACATTCCAAGTATGGCTAAAACAAATCATATCACTTTGATGGGGAGATTGTCCGCACTTCCTGAAATGAAATTATCATATTTAACCATTATGGAAACCATAATGGTTTGATATAAATGAATAATAAAAAATCATAGAGATATTATAAATATAATATATGTAAAATATAAATATAGTTCCATCATAATCTCTATCATGAGAGGCGGTATGAGATAATTGTACAATCATCGTTTCGTGAGGTTGTACTTGGTCGTTGAGAGAAACAATATGTTCATGTCTATTAGATGGAGGTGTGTGGATGTTTGGTTCTAATATTACTCATAAAAACAAGCTATAATATATATTATAATGGTGAGGTTATAAATAATTTTAAAAAAAAGAGTTCAGGAGGATGGAGAAGGAAAATAAAAGGAAATAACTTGAGAGAATATTTTACCTTTAAATCGTGTAACTCCCTTTGGTTGAAAGAAAAAGTATTTCTGGAATTTCTTTCTACCATTGTGAGGGATTAATGGAGGAATATAAGTATATTTGGAGCTTCTTGGATCATATTTTTGATGATCGAAGTGGCTTGAGAGGTTTGTGTAAGGGGTTAGAGGTGGTGGTCTTTTATAAGAGGGAGGAGCGGCACTTTAAGAAAGATTGAAAGTATTGTTTTATTATAAAATGATTTTTAATTTCAAAATTCCAAAACATATTAAATTCTATTATAATGTTCATATAAGTCTAAATAAAGTCATCCAATAATAATTTAATTGGTTTGGGGTATTTTTTAATCCTTATCTTTTTTTAACACTTTGTTATTATTACCATTTATCACATATTTAACACTTTGAGAATCAAAATAGTTACAAAAACAAAAAAATATCCAATTAAATAGTCAATAATAAACTTTTAGACTTATGAAAACTATTTTGACGAATATTAGATTTTTTATAATTTCGTAAAATTAAATAAAAAATTTTATATTTTAATATATGAATTATGTTAATTTAACATAATTCGTACAATGAATTTTTAATAAATCAAACTATAACATGATTAACTTACAAAATAACATTAATTTAAATATAACAACTCATAACAATATTTATAATTCGTGGATGGAATTAAAAGTTTCAAAATATATTTATTTTTATATTTATAATAACATTTATTTGAATCCTTTATTAGTGAATCAATTAATGCATCACAATTGTGTCATAATTTATTTTATTTATTTAATGTATAAAATTTAAAATTAAAATTCCAAGATTTAGGAAATAGTTTTAGATTTATAATTACTAGTTATTGTTGAATATAAGACTAATTTAACCACATATAAAAATTACATTACTAAAGAATATATCTTTATGTTAAATTTTCCTTATCTTTAAATTAAATGTAATTTAATGTCATTTTCTAACACAAGTTGCTCCATGGGGTCCCAAAATTTACCCAAAAATTCACATGGTCAGAAATATATTATAAGATAGTGTTAGGAGACCAGTTAATATAATTTAAAATTATTATAATATTATTTTTTACCCTTATTTACCATATTTACCCTTTAACCATTGTAAATAAAATATTTACTGAAGTTCCTATTCAAATTTTATAAAAATAAAAGATACAAGGTTACAAAAATTAGGCATCCTGATTGCAAATATGTAATCCATTTTTCTTAATTCAAAACATAAAAGTTGAAGAAAAAAATTTAAAATAATTCTCTGTGTCAAAACCAAATATCGTGTTTTTTAGAATTAATAACTATCAAATGATTGACGTTTTTATGTCCAATTTCGAAGTAAAATTACTTCCAATGTAAATATTGGATTAAATGGTAAAAATATAATCTATATATTTTTTTTAAAATTAAATTTATTATCTAACCATATAAATTAATTTGATTAAATTAGAGTTTTTGTATTAAAATGCTGTATTTTTCACCATTCATTAAAAAATGAACATTCTCAAAAAAAACCAAAATATCATCCCAATTAATTATAGATGTCTAGATTCTAAATAAAAGTGTATTACATTGACTAGTACATATAAAAGTTAAAAATTACTTGATTTAAAAATGGTTCTCCATCAAAAGGCATTCAATTGAACTTTTAAAGAATATTATATCATTTCATGCTTAAAATCAGATTCATTCTTATTTTAAGCCTCTAATATTTATTTAATAAAAGAAAAAATAATTTAAAATCATGTGTAATAATATTGTAGTTAGTTCTATTAATTCCAACCAATAAAATGTCTAGGTGTTAACTACTATTTAAAATAATAATAATATTGGTTTATTTTTCAGTATAACTCAATGGGGTGTGCAACGTAAGATTTCAAAGAAACTTGTTGTTGGGTGTTGAGTATGATATCAGACATGGAATCACCTCTAATGTAAAATTAATATTTAATTCACAAATATTAATAAATATTAAAATTTTCATTTTATTTATTTACATGGGATGTTACATCATTCTCGCTTTAGGAAACTGCATCCTCTCAATTATAAAATTTGTCTAAGAAACTTCATTAAAAGTCCCACATCGGAAAAAGAGTCTACAAAATAGTCACTTTAAAAGAATGAAAGGGAAGTAAAAATGCCACCCGAGGTAATGAAAACTTGGATATCATGTAGGAAAACAAGGATATGGACGATAAACTATGTTCTATGTACTGATGGAGAGTGATAGAAAACATGATCAAGAAAAATTTAACAATAGTAAAAACATAATCTTGGGATAGGTTAAACTATCAATGGATTCTAGTTGGAAACATAAACGGGAAATATTTGTGTTTTATGTTCCATTATATAATGTTGGATAATTAATTTATGAGATTTAAAAAATACATAAAGAAATATACATACATTACATGTAGAGTTTCATCCTTTAATTTGTTTCTACCAAAAACTAATCTTTTCTCTAAACGAAGAGTTTTCAAGATGACTTGGCCACACCTAATGGGATGGAATCAACTTCTAGAGAATCAAATAATCCAAAAAATATGAATAATATATTCCACTTGTCTTTAGAAGTTAAGAAACCAAAATGGTTTGTACATGATTATATAATCAATAAAAGTATAATCTTATTGAAAAATAAATACAACTCCTAAAATAAAAAATTGAAAAATCAATACCCAATGTTCAACAAAGACCATTCAATAAATAATTGTCCATAAAATCCTTCAATATAATCTTAACTACGATTGAAACCCAAATCATATAATAATTTAAACACATAGTATTCTATAGTAAATCATAACATTTATCTTCAAATAACATGGACTACTCTTAAGTCTCATTATGATGTGTAATTAAGCCTGTCACATATTTTCTCTGATAGGTTAATTATTTCTATAAATAACCCAAATATTTATATGTTCATAATAAATACATATATTCTTCCAAAATAAAATTTCAAACATTACTCCACTTATAAAATCCCATCGTATTCTATTTTCCTTAGGCATATAGTATTTCCTCAAAAGAGAGAGTGTTTTCCAAAATAACATTCAACACTTTATCCCCAAATAATATTCTTATACCAATGATTTCTATTTGATATAATATAATTTCAAAAAATCAAATTACTCTTGATCCATATAATCATTGATCCAAAAAGATTAGTTATAGTAACCTGGTACTTCACGTAGTCCAGTGGTAGGCGATATATCTCAATCGAACCTTGGTTGTGGGTTCAATTCCCGTATCCTTGTCAAATGTGATGCGTGTTCACACGGTCTTCATGTTGTCTTTTTTCCAAGAATATACAATTTTATAACATTACAAAAAATGAGATAAATTCAACAAATATAACTATAACATACTTAACCACGGATATTATAACATAACTTGAATTTTCATCCACAATGTAATAATCTATAATTGAATCAATTTCAAGGATCATATAAACCAAAATGGTTATTTATAAAAATATCCACAGAAGAATAGATGTTTCTTCATTGAATAAAATTTTCAAATATCAAACATAATGTTTACACATACTAGAAATAGTCTTCCAATGTAATCCAATCATTAATACATTTAACCATATTATCATCCATAGATCCAACATAACTCTTAAATTCATAAAATATATAAATCTTATTCCTTGAACATCATTCATGATTTTTTTCCATGTTTTTCCATGTTATTATTTTACACTTCTCTAATAAAAAATAATCATAATAATTTCCTATGATTTCAGTAATGTAAAAACATGGGATAATAAATAATACATACCTTTCATATGTCATTTTAAGTTTAATCATCTTTAATTAGAATGGAATTAGGAATTAGTACACATATACTTGTACGATCTTGCAAATCCCATTCTTGAACCATATTTTTAGGATATCTATTTGTCTAGTGATCATGCACATGACATTTAAATCATTCAATTAATCTATTAGAAAGAACTTCTTTCCTTTTCCTAGAGTCAACTGGATGCTTCCTTTTTCCATCATGTGTTCTTTTTTTACGAACTTCATTACCACATCTATATCATCTTCTTGTCCCTTTGAATCATGTTCATAGTTGTTTCATTCAACATCCTTGAAACATAGGTTTTTAATATAATTAACGTTATGGTTATTACCTGAACTGCCATTGGGATTCATTTCACGCATATATGATGGCTTATTAAAATCACCATGGTTTAGGTTCTCAAACATGACTATAGATAGTTTGTTGTGAATATCCAAAATATTTTTTGTTACACATCCCATTTCCATTAGTGGCTTATTCAGAAAACTGTCACAATATTCTTCATATCCTTTGTTACTTTTCTTCCAGTTAAATCTATACATTTACTAATGGTAAAAAGTTATATATGAGTATATCTATAAAATCATCATATAATATCTTATGAAATGGGTAAACAGTAAGATATAATTATTCATGTTATCTTAAACCCTTTAAATTTATCAAAAATAACAACGAATCTTTATGATATTCTAACTATTATGGTTATGTAAATTAAGCTTAAATAACAACCTAACCTCTATAGTTATCTTAACGAACCTCTGATACCAACTATAATTCCCCATACCTAAACATTACATAAACATGAATTATGTAAATAATTCACATTGTAGATCATTTCAAGTCTATAGTTTAGACAATTATGCATTAACTATTACCTTACATTTGAAAAATAACATAGTAGACACTTCTACTCTATGCCATTTTTTCACAATAATAAAACTAATTAAATAAAATAAGGTTTTTTTCATGATATAAATATTTTTTAATTATTTCTTTATTTTATCCTTCCTTATACCATGTGAAAAACAATTCCAAACTTGGGACGAGAATGAAAAGCTCATTAAGAGTTTCAAAATAAGGAATGAAAAAATTAGTCCATCAATAAATATAAATCAATGAAATCTTAATTTTAAATTTCTAACATTCCACACAATAAAATATTATTTTTGGATAACACTTTTAAATCATTAATCATAATTGAGGCTTGTGGAATCCATAACATACATTTGTTGTATCTTTCACAGCATCATTGTGAGTTACATTTTGAATACCCATCATAATATAATCAATAACTCCCTTAGGAGAAACACTATCATTTACCTATATCAAATTACCCAATGCATTAGAGTGCTATCTCGAAATCCCCCTCCCTAGGTTTATCATAGATCCACCCATATACATAAACAATGCCCAGAAACCATATCATATTTCTAACACATAAATCAAACAGAAAGAAAAGATAACATTTACACATTTCAACCAAAATATATCATTTCAAGATATTGAAAAATTCTTTCATAGAAACATTTTAAATAAAAAAAATTTTAAAAAGGTTATATGGAATTTATTTTCCTTTTAAAAACATTACGACATGTTATGGACGCCAAATATCAAATAATGCTTTCATTAGTGGAAATATCATTGTCACCGTGTACATTAAAAGAAAAAAAATATTTTAATTCATTTAGTATAACTCTACATATAAAAATTATTCACTCTGAATAAAATTAATTTTCAAATAGTTCTATACAATGTATAAATGAATGCCATTTTTAAATCAAAATACTCTTTAATGAATGGTGATTGAGACGATATCCCTTCCCTCATATCCAACATGAATCGTTTGTTCATTAATCTCCATAATAATGATCTGAAGTCAATTTTTAAATTCTACATAACCATTTACATGTTTATTATTACTTTTATATCACATATTACCACGGTATAAACATTATATAATCATTCGCATTAGTAAATGTCATTTTTCCGATATTTAGTACTTTAGTAAAAAATAAACATCTTATAATTACATTTTGTCCATGTGGTCAAAAATAAATTATCTCTATAATGATATTAATGAATTATATATCATATATATCATATATATCTAGTATATATATGTATTTTTTACAATACGTAACATTTGTAGATACGAAATGAAATGCACCGTTCATGGTTACGGTAAGCTATAAATATGCATGAACACAACATTCATTTCTATTTCATATTTAATGGCATTAAAACATAATGATACATAGGTATATTATAATTCCAGTATAATTTCATATATAATTTCGTTAACTCCATCCATTATAAATTCCAAATATGGAATTAACGAGTCATATCACTTTTAGGTGTGGTAGTCTGCACTTCCTCAAATTAAATTATTGTATTTACCCATTATGGAAACCATAAAGGTAAGATATGAATTAAAAATAAATTAACATGGAGACAATATAAATATAATACATATCAAATACTAATATAGTTCCATCATAATGACCGCAATGAGATGCGGTACGAGATAATTGAACAATCATTGGTTCGTGAGGCAATATTTCACCGTCCACAGAAACAATATGTTCGTATCCATTAGAGGGAGGTGTGTAGATGTATAGTTATAATACTCCTCATAACAACATCCTATTATATTTTTGGTATTTTTTTATAAATTAATGGAATAAACTGAGTTTACGGTCTTGATGAAGGAAAATAAAACAAAATAACTTGAGAGATGGTGTTACCCTTAAATCGAGTAACTCCCTTTGGTTTGAACCAAAAGAATTTATGGAATAGCCTTCTTCCTAAAATATGTTTTTAGGAGGAATAGAGGGATTTGGGGGCATCATGGACAAGAATATAGATGTGAAAAGGGTCCTGAGATGCAGTTTTATTGGGTTATAGGAGGTGGCCTTTTATTAGAAGGAAGATGGGATCTTTAAGAAATTTTTAATTTATTATTTTTTTATAAAAAGATTTTCAGTTTGAAAACATCCAAAAATTATTTAATTTGAAGATAAGGTGCATATATGTAGAAATAAAATCACACATTAATAATTTTATAGGTTTTTTATTCTTTATAATCCATATCCTTTTTATTTACCCTTTTTACTCTTATTGTTTTGTCAAATATTTAACAACATCAGAAACAAAAAATTTACATAAACAAGACAAATATCCAATTACAGAGTCAATGATAAAATATTAGTCTTAAAATAACTATTGAAAAGAATGTAATATTTTTTTAATTTTATATTATTTAATGAAGAATTTTATATTTTAAAATATGAATTATGTTAATTCAGAAACTATTCATATCATGACATTTAAAAAAAACAAATCAAACTTTATTCGTTCAAAAATCCATCATTATTTCAACTATAAAATTTCATAATAATATATAATATTCCTGGATAACTTAAATAGTTTCAGAATAATTTTTGTTAAATTTTTTAATATCATTTATTTGAACCCTTTTTTAATGATGCAATTACTGTATCGCTATTGTGTCATTATTAAATTTATTTATTTAATTTCTAAAAATTATAAATAAAATACCATGATTTTGGTAAAATTTATATCTTTCGAATGAATATTTATAGTCAAAAATATATCTTATGTATACACATATAAGAAAATGTTTACTAAAAGAAATATATTTAGTTTATATTTTCTTCAACAATAAATTGAAAGTAATTAGAAGTCATTTTGACACACAAGTGGCAACATGGGGTCCCAAAATCGACCCAAGGATGACCATTATCGGAAATATATCATCCATTATGGTTAGAAAAATGATAGGGTAATTTAATATGTTTATATTATTATTTTCACCGTTATTTACCAGATATACCCTTTAACCAAGTCAAATAAAATATTTACTGATGATACTATTCATAATGACTAAAAATAAAAGGTACTTATTTACATAGTTTTGACCACCTGATTCAAAATATTGAATCTATTTTTCCAAATTTAAAACATAGATGTTGTAAAAATTTATTTAAAATTAATTCTCATTATAAAAAAAACTTTTTTTAAGAAATAATAACTATTCAAATATTGACAGTTGTTTATGTAAAATTTTAACAAGAAATTGAATTAAATGACCGAAATTTGATTTAATATAAAAAATATAATATAATTACATATTAAAACAAATTAAAAAGATAATATATCTATGTAAATAATTTAGAAAAAATGTTGTTTGGAATTAAACTGTATCATTTTTCACTATTCATTTAAAATGAACCTTATCTGAAAAATAACAAAATGTCATCCATAGTAAATTTTGATGCCCCTATTATAAATAAATGTTCATTTTGTCAAATGGAACATATAAAAGTTAAAAAAATTATATAAAATTGTTCCCCATCAAAAGGCATTAAATTGACCTTTTAAAGAATATTAGAGTATTTAATGCTTAAAATCTTATTCATAATTTTTTTACGCCTTTAACATTTATTGAATAAAAGTAAAAAAATACCAAAAATGTGTAATCAGATTATAATTAGTTCTTTTTATTCCCTTTAATATTATTTCTATGTGTTATCTAAAATCTAAAATAATAATATTTTTATATTATATTTCAGTATAACTTAAAGATGAAAACAACATAAGATTACAAAAAAACCATTGTTACGCGTTGCATATACTATTAGACATAGAATCTCTTTGAATGTAAAATAAACATTTAATTCAAAAATATTAATAAATATTAAAATATCATATTCTTTATTTACTTGGGATGTTACAATTGATGTGTATTTTTTGAAAATTAATATACTATTTAAATTTTTTATACCTTAAAAAATGGTATGATATATTTCCATTTATTTAAAAATTTCATTATTGTTGATATTTTTAGGCTTATATATCCATTAATGGAAATTATTTTCTAACTATCTAATAAATCTCCTTCAGTTTCTTCTATCTTTATTATTAATTTTACTTGAAGGTAATCGAAACATATCTACACTTTTTGGTAATTTATATTATTGAGAAATTGTTTTATGAAGATTCAATTTCAATTCTCTCTTCAATTAGAAATTTGTTATCATCCAGAAAGATGTTTTATAAAAATATAAATTAATTGTCCCTCTTCAATATTATTTATTAAAGACATTTTTACAAATTTTTTCTCTTTAATGAAAACATTAAAGGATTTTTATTATTATTTTATAGATAAAGATCTTTTTATAAATTTTCGTATGAAATAGGAAGGTTCCTTTCAAATAGTTCATCATGTAAAATATTACATTACATTACGACCAACATTACATTTAATCTACTATTTAAATTTTACATTTATGTTTTTTGAGAAATTTTTTCATAATATTCCTAAATACATTTTTTTAAAAATTTATCGAATACAAGGATTTTCCAAATGATTTATGTTATAAAAAAAGAATTTCACAGTGAAAAGTGTGTTTTTATAAAAAAAAATTAATAATATATATACAGTATTTCCATTTTTCAAAGAAAAAAACATTTTTTACATATTTTCATCTGGGGATTTATTGTGATGATACCATCCTTTTTCTCCCTTTTAGATGTTTATGACATTTTTTAACCAAGTATATTATAGAAATTAACTTCTCTTCTTTTTTATTCGTTAACATAACTTTGAAATATTCATATTCATGTGTTTAGTATACATTAAATTTCTCCACAAAAAAATATTATTATCATTGATATGCTTATTTATTAAATCAAATGTCGTCCATATAGGTAGGGAATTTATTTAATATAATTTTTTTTATCTTGGAGACTACTGAAAAATAAGAATCCTTTACTCAAAATGGATATTTTATGTTAAAGACTATTTATTCATGAATTAAATCGATTATTTGATATAATAGAATGATTTGGACCTTTAGTGATGGGTGGGGACAAGAAATATATAAACTATATATTTCCAGATAAATTCATGATATATAGATCCTCACTGAAAAATTAATAACATTACATAATTTGTTTGGAATAACTAATATATTATAAAAACATTAACCAAAAGATCATATTATTTAACTATTTATGGAAATGTGGAAACATAAAAAACAGTACATAAGTGAGCTACTTAATATACAACTAAGGTCAACTTATATTCTTATTAAGGGTAAACAAGGGAGATATATTGTAACATCTCCAACCCTGGAGACCCTAAATCGGTGCCCAGAGTCAATTCATCACAAGTCATCTAGCTCGCCTCTGTCTTACACTAGAGGATTCCGACTATTAGAAAGGTTCTAGATTTGTTACATTGGGAGATGATTCACTCTGTATCTAATCAATCCACATTAGATTTCAGTATAAATAGAGGAATCAATAACAAAAAAACAATAACATGCATTTCAAAACTTCTCATAAATTAGGTATTGAAAAAAACAAATAATAAATTTGCCATGTCAAGATACGATTCAAAGTAAACAAAAAGTCAACATAAAGAAAACAACAGAATCCCCAAAATAGTCCAGACTCCATGTCAAGTACCACATCCATGAATTTCCTACATCCAACTCAACTCCCTAGAATAGGGCCATTAACCTTTCCTGACATTCACACATAAAATATGTTTGGGTTCCCAACTGAGGCCTAAGAAGGGAGTGATTACAACTTATTAGGACACCCCTAAATATTTCTACATAATATATAATCTTGTAGATAGTGCATTCAAGAATTTTTATATATAAATTTATGAAAAGATAGTTTAAGGGACACTCATTGATCTTTTTCTACTTTCCCATTGCAATTACGATTATTGTTCGATGTTCATTATATAAATCATATCATCATTTAGTTCAACATCATCATTTAATTATTATGTTTTTCATTTACCTTACACACACAATATTTATGGAATTTATCATTCATCATAAAAGAACAAATTAAGTACCTATCTCACTAGGGATGATCATATCAAGTAATCAGCACAGTTACCTTGGAGCCTCAATAAAGGTATTTTCATTGAATACAACCAATGGGGGAATAGAGAATTATTCTTACTCCCCACCCCCAGCATTCATGAGTATGTTAGATTATCAGTCCAACCCTACCTATGCAAGGCACATCAGTCCTTAATACAACAATCAATCCACGTGCAAAAACATATTTATCCATTAACAACATTTATTCATATCACAACCAATACAACCAATAACGGAAAAAACCAGGATGCACAACATTTAACATGGGATTAAATGTTATTCCATAGCCCATTCAAAATTCCATTTTACATTATAAAACCCATTATCCCAACTCTTCCCAGGTCTCAAACCATTAACTACATTAATAATTTCTCCAACCATTACTAAGCATAGGCACATTCCAATAATTCATTTTCACCCCCATTCGTATTTTCAAAAATTTTATCGAGGGATCGATATTATCACAAGGCAACCATTTTCATATTTTGCGAACATCTATGTCTAGAATGTTTTGATACACCCCATGGATGGCCCTATAAATGTAATATCATCCTCAATTTGTCCCATGGGGACCATGATGGTTTCTATTCTACATTTATACACCCATCACACCATAAATAATCAAAGGATCAAAATCACAATAAGGGTAACCATGAAATAAACACAACTATGAACAAATATTCAATGAATCTAGGGGATATAACATGTAGACCACCAAATATGGATTTGATTTCGAAGAAACACCTATTAAAGGACTTGGATCCCAATTTAACACCCCATTGATGCCACAATCATGATCTCATTATAATATAATGGGATTATATATTTGGATGGAGATAATGAAGAAATGTGAACCCAAAACCAAAAATAGAATCAATAGGAGAGTTAACCTTAAATAGATATTCGATTCACAAATGACGACACTAAAAATGACGTAGAGATGAGGTAAAATAACCATTGTAAGCTAATGTGAGATCTTCCTCATCACTATGGTAGACAGAGGGATGAAAGGTGAAAACCCTAATTTGGGCTAAAAAATTCCAAGAATGGATTTTTTTGTAAATTTCTCAACTTTATTGGGATACACAGTTTACCAACACAGATTCCTAATGTCCGTGAAAACCATATGAGAGATAATTCCGAAAACTCACCCCTTCACATTGTTTCCTAGGAATTACACACATTTAGATTAATCATGAAATAATTGTGTGAAAGTATCCATCAAAGGTTGTATGGTTACCTATGGTGATCCACATAGTTTGCACTAACCCTACCCAAACAGTAAAACATTCATCGAAACTCCATTTTCCTCCATTTTTTTGTCCTGAACCCCTAAAACACACCTGAGCCATCTCATGAACTTTGGGGAATACATATTTAACTAAAAGAAAAGAACCAAACTAAAACAAAAATTAAAACATACCTTAAAAAATGTCTGATATTACATATATAAGAATATGCATAAAGAAATGGTTTTGAGAACATGAAAATAATAATAAAAGACCATACAAAATATGTTGAAGATCAAATAAAATAGGGATTGAATTGATATTGGATGTTCAAAAGAAAATAATCATAAGGGAATCAAGAGCATAATCCATAAAATCATAACATAGGAACACGACATTTAATTATAGAAGATAAATAAACATATAATATCATTTCATATAACTCAAGGTTTGTTTCCATAACATACTATGGCACATCATGTGGACTACACCTTCTGGGTGGGATACACCACCATTCCCTGTAATAGTTAATACAATTTAAGGTATCTTTTTTCCCTAATAACCTAGAGTGGATCAGGTTTCCCCACTCTCACGTAGTCAATTGAGATTCCCCATATTCCATAGTTGATCAAGCCTGTAGACACCATTTCCATCATTATAACATGATATATAAACAATTTACCATATAATGGATTAGAGATATGCATCCCACTAATCACACTGAAAAATCCTATATATATGTCCCAAATGATCCAAAACAAACATTATATAATGAACTATAAAATTAGCTGGGTTTCATAAACATCCCATAATAACCCTTGAAATGAAAAGGGTGTCATAAAAATTTCATTATATCATAACATGAGGAATATTAATTGGCTTCATAATCATTTCATTAAAAAATGACAGATAAAAAGAAGTATGTTTTACAAGCGCATTACTTGACAAAGTGAAAATCGTTTCACAAAAATTTAACACATGAAATAAAAATGGGATTTATATATATCGTAACATCAAAATAGAAAACCATTAGTAGATATAATAAGAATATATCCTTTGGGTAATTTCCTAATAAAGGAATGAATAACACCAATGCATGTTTTCTTAGTAATAAATAAATTTGGGAATATTTTCTGAAATTTGTTTTGAGGAAAATATCATATATGTTTTGAAAAATTCTATTTTTAAAAATAATAATATTCAAAAAAAATCATTGAATAAATCATAAAAACTATAAAGGGTTCTAGGAAAATCAAAAAAAAATTAAATCAATTTTCCTTCAAAACATATATTAAAATATAATTTAAAAAACATTTTTGAAAACATTTTGGAGAACCTAGTTTTTGAATAAAATATTTATATGATTTTAGAGGTAAATAAGGCCAGAAAATCATCAAAATGTTTTCATAACCATATTAGTAACCAAAGAGTTGGAAAATGATATAAATACATAATGATATAATTTAAAATTTTATTTAAAAAAATTAATGAGTTTTATTTAATTATTGATCATATTAATTTTTTCCATGAAAGCATAATCATTAATAATCATGATAAATGACGAGAATGTTGAAATAAACTCATACAATATGGAAACATTGAATCAGACTCCCCATGTTAGAAAATGATATTAATGGAATCATAACATATCTTGAAAAAATATGATTTATGATATAACATATAAAATGTAATTTCATACACCTTGTATATAAATATAGTTGCATATCATTTAATGTGTCTTAATGAAGACAAATTGAGATAATACTCATTAACTGATTAGGTAACTTCTGAAAAATAAAATATATTAAGGAGAGATAATAAAATGGATATTTAAATAACCATAAATTTAAATATAGTAATAATATAATATATAAAGGGTTATAATATACACCACTTAGAAAAAATGAGTGGTGATTAAGGCATAAATACCACAGAAATAAAAGTTAGACGAGAAGTACCCTTAGAATATGTATTAATTATCTATGTACCCATTAAAATATCATATATAAAAATTATGTGTATATTATAAATATACCTAAGTACCATACTCAAATATCAAATACCATATATGACTTTATTTTACCCACTAATTATCAATTCCATGTTAATATTACACTTCACATAATATCCGTATTATTTTTCATACCTGATTTAATTTATTATTCATAATTCTCTTACACATATAATGATTTACATATTTACATAATTTAAAACATGAAATAAATTTCATATATATGTATATATATTCATAATATAAATATGTATAACAATTTAAATATGGTAAAAATAGAAAATGAAGTACATCGTTCATGGATATGGCAGGTCATACGTACGCATGAATACTGATTCAATTTTGATTTCATTTTAGAAGAAATAATGAAAATGAAATATATATGTATGTATATATTTTCATTATATTATAATTAATATTTCTTATATATCACATAATTTTATTAAACCCACCATTAATAAATTACTTGTAATTTGTGAATAAATCAAATCTCATTGAGGAGTAGGTAGTCAACACATGTATAAACAACATTATCGTATTTACCAAGATGGAAATCATGAATGTTTGATTAATATAATAGTTAGTAATAATAAATAAATCCTAAATATAATCTATGTAATATTAAAATTTTATTTCATTAATAATTCACATCTATTATAGGTGGTAAAAGAAGAATTACCAAAATCATTTCCCAAGGCATTAGTCCACCATACCCATGAATTGTAAGTTCATTACCCATTAAGTGAATGTGTGTGCAAGTGTAGGTAGAAAAATAAGAAGTAAAAAATCTTAGTATATTGAGGATAATATGGTATTTATATAAGAATTGAATAATAATATTTGAGGGATTGAGAATGAAAAAAACTACCTGTGGATGGATGTTACTTATTCTTTTGGTAACTCATCTTAGTTATCATCAAAGGGAATACTTGGGTGGATTTAAACCCAAATGGATGCCTCTAGGATTTAGTTATGGTTATTATGTGGAGATTTTTCAATGAATAGATGAGAGAAATTCCATTAATGGTGTCAATATGCTGGAGTGGTGAGTGGCCTTTTATAGTTGTGGAGGAGTGTCATTCTTGTAAATTTTCTAAAATAGAATTCAACAAACATTTTTGACATGCCATGTGGTTACAATTTATATATATCGAATAAAAAGAAGTATCTAGACAAAATATGAACAAATAATTGACTTTTTAAAATATTCTAGGCCATTTTGATCCTTATGTTTATTGTTTAGTCCTTTGTTATGTTAGTTTTTCTTTTAATCGCTATAATTAATCATAACAACATTCCATAATATTTTATATCAAAAAATAAGTCGAACATATTTGAAATTATAAATTATTCTGATCCAAACTATCAAATATATTTATCCAAATTGTGAAAACATAATATTAATAATTTAATTTAAATTTAATCCCAATGATGGGAAATCAACATGTGAATCTAATTTAAGAATGTTAAAAAGTTTTAAGTGTTTTTAATACAATTTAAATGTGTAGTTGGTTACAATATACTAAATTGTTTTAATTGATGTATATTTTATCTCACTATAGATTAAAAAATTAAAATAGAATTTGGCGAAATTAATTTAATAGATGAAAATACAGTTTTGAAATAAAATCCATCATTTCTCATTTTTAATCCAAAAAAAGTTCTTTTTAGAAAAAATCAAAAAAAATTCTCCTATTATAATTATGATGGTATAATTCAAAAAAGTAAAGTTATTTCATCAAATTGAATTATTTAAATTTTATTAAGTTAATATTATTTTTTATCACAGATAGATTTAAAAATATGTTCATTTCAGAAAAGAGATTTTTCCAACATTTAAAATCATTTCCAAAAGGTACATTTTTTATTTACTCTTTGTTTTATTTATAAAAAACAATTAAATTAATATCTAAAAATTAATTATTTTTGGACTCCTCATATGTTAATCATATTTAAATGATCAAAATTCATGTACATTTGGTAAATCTTGATAATCTTGCTTAATATGTCTCAAATCATATGTATAGATGGTTGGTTTCAATATTTTTTATATAAATGTTATCAAGATCATAATTGTATTAAATCATGTTTAATTATTGTAAACTATATTTAAAATTGGACTATATTAATTTGTTTTATGAATGATTAGTCGAACTCACTCTTGGGACATTACTCCTAAATTATGTATACAAATATTTAGCTATGTCTGAGAATCCATGTGTCTGCCATTGGTTTGGTTTTTTTAAAAAAGGACCCAAACACTGTGACCAGACACCCAGACCATAAACCGTGACCTAGAAATTGAGACTAGACACCATGAACAAGACACTATGACCAATCATAGTGACCAAAAACCATGACCCAGACACCGTGACTAGACACTTCATCTATGCTACCAGTTCAGGAACTCTATAACATTAATCCATTATAGTTGTCTCACCAATCAATTGAAAAAAGGAGACATAATTTTTTTGTGACATCATTTCCACGAGATAACTTTTCCAAACAGAATGAGACACCGTTCTTTAATCTGTTTTTTCATTTATAATTTAATTTATAATATTCATATTTGAGTCTTTTAAATGAACTGACATAATTAATAATTTTTCGTAGACATGTCACCAGATAGAATAAGGCACGAGGTGCACTATAAATACATCATTTTGGATTCAACACGTGCACTCCTAGAATAAAAATACATGTGTGTTAGTGAATCCAGTGTGGTGTTAGAGTTGCAGAAGAATGAAGAATTATTGAGAAAAGCACCTATATATGAAACAAGATACATCAAACACATGAATCATTACCAAATTCAAAGGCTGGAAAACTATAGCAGCACCCACACGAAGAATTATTGAGAAAAGAACCCATGCGTACAATAAGATTAATCTGAAGAACACACAAAGCATTAAAAAACCCAAGGATGGAATAAAATATACTAGAGTCAATAACCCCTTCAAAATACCAAATCCACAATGAACACGAGCTAGATATTACTGTAAACTAGAGCCCCAAACATGGAGTACTCTTTTTATCGCAAGAGGACTCAATTCTTGCATCTGCTTCAACTTAGAAGTTCAGAGCTGCATAGACTAACACTAAGAGCACTTCTATCATTATATCATTATCCTTTCAATGTTGTGTATTTTTTTAGGCATTCTAGCTGTTCTTATGTCTGTATTAAAAACACACAATGTATCCTGCATTAAATTGAATGGTACAAGATATCATTTCTCTCATATATTTTTTCACATGATTACCCCCGCATATAAGGGTGGAATATGTCCTTGTTTAACAAGTTATTTTATACCCATGGAGAACTGTGGAAGATGTTTTGTGGCCTTGAATTTCCGATGTACTATTTTTTACCCTGATCCATGGTGGGATCATCTTTATTAATATAAACTTCTTTGTTTTAGGTGATCACCAAGTGAAGTAGACTAGGTCCCTGATTGAGACTGAACAACTTGTTTTATATCGGCTATGTTTTTCAATTTAGTTTTCTATTTTCCACTGTATATTTCAGAAATCTATAAATTTTAATTTATAGTTTACATTGGATAGAAGTGATAATTACATTTCCTTATTATATTATCTTTAAAAGTAATATAAATAACTCATATTGAGATAACTAAGAATTAATCAATATTCCGAGAATTTATTTTTATAATTAAACATTCATAACCATGTTAAATAGATTAACTATTATGTATTTATTTTTATTGGGGAATCCTTAAAGAATACTTTTGAAACATAATATTTTTAGATACTCAATTCCCCCCTCTTGATTACCCTACTGTGACAAATATATGATATCAAAGGAGCATGTTAAGAATCTGTTATTAAAGTTATTCAACTGTGATTTTAGTTGTAGAATAATGATATATATTTCATTTAATTCAAAATTTCTAATCCATTAATAGTATTTAATTATTTTGAATAAAAGGTTAGAAGTTACTGCTACCAAAATACCTCTATTCATTAATGGAAACAATTACACGCATTGGATAATGAAAATAAAAATGAACATAGACAGCATTGGTTTTAAGATTTGGAATTCACTAGAGGAAGAATATAAGATCACTTCTACTGCTAGACGCTATTGGAATGACCTAACTAATGAAGCTTATAATCACAATTGAAAAGCCATGAACGATTTATATTGTTCCTTAAGATATGGGGAATTTATTTGAATTTTTTTTCATGCAAAATTGCCTATGAAATTTGGGACACTCTTCTAATTATCATTATGGAACAAATAATGTAATGAAAATGAGGATTAATAAATATACTATTAAAATTGATAACATTAAAAATAATAATGATGATCCTATTTCTGACATGTATTTCAGGTTCATTAATATTCTCAACACAATGATTTATTTTAGAATAGAAGTTACTACAAAATAAAAAATCATGAGGATTATTAGATGCCAACTTAATAGATATTGAGGAAGCTTTGTCACTATTAGATAGTCCTGTGAAATAAGAAAATTACATATCATAGAACTCATTGGAATTTTAATGATGTATGAAGGAGAATTAAAAGTGAATCAGGAGGATGCAGAGAAAAAAGAAAACATTTGTAGCCTTCAGGACTGTCACATCCAAGAGTAAATATAATGAAATGTTCAGGCTACTGTTGATAGTTTAGGGAGTGATTAATTGGTCACTTATAGTGATGATGAAATGGGCCATTGGGCAAGAAGATTCATGAAATTTTATAAGAGGATAATTTTTTTTAGATATCCGAATTTCAAGGGAACATATGACAACAAATGAAATTAATCATTGGATTGGAATAATCCTGATAAATCTAAATAAATGGTTTTATATGGATTAAAAAGAAGAGGACATGTCAAGGAATACTGCCAAAGATAAAATATAAAATGAAGAATGAGTATAATGATAACAAATATAATAAATAAATGAATGCCACATGGAGTCCATTTTGGGATAGCTCCAGTGAATTTTCTTCTTCTCACGATGAGAAAGTGGAAAAGGAATACATGTGTTTCATGAAAAACACATCTGAGGTAACTATTGACTCACCAATACATAATGATGATTATTCTAATGATGAATATGAATATGAAAAGATAACAACTGATTAAAACATTGAATATTTTAATATGTTGGCAGAAACCAATAATGAAATAAAAGATATATATAAGTCAATAAATAAATGACACACATTCTCTCCAATATTAAATCTAGACTCACTATTGAGAAAAATAAAATTTATTAGCTTCTAAAAGAAAATAATGATCTAAAGTTATCTAATGAACAATTAATGAAAGATCTAGAAAATTTTACCAATTGTAAGGACACACTCACTCAATTACTAGGTAAAAAAAGATCCTAGGTATAATACTAGATTGGGATATCATCGATGAAGAATAAGCTTTTCCAAACAATATTTTACAACCATAACTGGAAAATCTGCTTCCCTATCCAAAAATCAAAATTGTACAACATGTTCCAGCTCAAGTTACTCATCCACATCATCTATCTTTACACATTATTTAAGACCAAATAATGTTTGTTTCTCAAGATATTTAGAATCTTCTTATAGGTAACCTATGTGACAAATGTGGTTTCCTAAAGACCTTATTCTTAATATTTCGGGACTCAATCAAGTATAAGTACCAAAAACACTTCTTGTTTTTTAAATGAAAAATGCCTAAAGAGATCATATATAATTATTTGGTACATGTATATTAGGTGTTCAAGACACATGAACAGTGATTACTCAATAATTATGAATCTCATCATGATATATGGAGGAAAAGTCACATTTGGTGAAAATGGAAAAGGAAAAATTGACATCTTAGGCGGGATTGGTAACCTTAACACTATCATGATTTCCAATGTAATTTATACTGAGGAATTGAAGTATAATTTACTGATAATATGTTAATTAAGTGACCATGGATTTATTTTCAAATTTGAAAATGATTCATGATAAATTTTTTTCATGTCAAAAGTAGGTTAGTATTTACTACCCTTAGAACTGTTAATGGATACACTATAAATTTAGATGCTTTAGAATCACAAAATGTGTCATGTCATAGTGATTTCAAAAAGTAATAATGGCTTTGGCATATGAGAATAGGACATTGTAACACCCACTCACTAAATAGGTTAGCTAGAAAAGGATTAGTTTGAGACCTACCCATGCTAGAGTATCCAGAAAATTAAGTGCTTAATCCTTGTGAAATGGGAATACAACAAAAAATATATTTCAAAAAAAAAAAGAATACAGTCATGACTTCTAAACCTCTTGTGTTGGTTTACATGTATTTATTTTGACCATCATGAGTCTCATGCTTAAATGGGAAGAACGATTTTTATGTTCTTATAGATGTCTTCTCTAGGTACACTTGAACCTATTTTCTGGAACATAAAAGTGAACAATTTAATTACTTTACTAAGTATTCTAGATCTCTAGGAAACCTTAGTGTACTAAAAATCAAATCTCTAATATGTGATCAATGTCGTGAGTTTGGAAATCAATAATTTGAATCTTTTTGTACTCAAAATGGCTATGGACACAACTTTTATTCTCCTAGGACACCTCAATAAAATGGTGTAGTATAAAAGAGAAATAGAACTCTACAAGATATTGCTAGTACAATTCTCAATGAATATGAATTTCAAATTTATTTTTTTCCTGATGTTTTAAATACAACATGCTATATTATTAACAGAGTGTTTATTAGTCTTATTCATAAAATAACTCTATATGAGGATTTGAACAACAGAAAACCCAAAGTATGCTATTTCGAATTGATTGAACATAATTTTTATATTTTAAACATTATTTATAATTTAAATATGTATATATCTAATAGTAATAATTGAATAATTATTGTATATTCAATCTCAATTAAATCTTATAAGGTGTTTAATAAAAGAACTAAAAGAATGGAAGAATTTTTCCATGTCGAATTTGATGAAACAGATTGACTTGATCGTAAGTCCACACTTGAGAACATGGAGGATGAAGTGTCAAATATGGATATCGAAACAAATCCTATAACCATCATGTAAAGTAATATGTGAAAACCTCAAGTTCTAGAAATTCTTTAGATTAAAGTCACAATGAACTAGAACATGTCGAAGAACCTGATATCAGAATTCATTCTTTTTATGGATCTGTTAGAACTCTTAATGAACCATCATTTAGATGATGTTGTTAGATATTTAGAGAAAGAAACAAAAACAAGATCTTCATTGAGAAATCATTTTTAACATCATGCTTTCTTGTCTCTCCATGGACATAATTATGTCAATGATTCAATCAATAATGAATCCTGGGTGATGGCTATGCAAGAAGAACATAATTAGTTTGAATGAAAAAATGTCAGGAAGTTAATAGATACCCCCAAAGACACCTTGAACATAGGCACACTATGTGTGTTTAGTAATAAGGTAGATGAAGCTGGTAATATAGTTAGAAACAAGTCTAGATTCGTTGTACTAGGCTATATTCAAGAAGAAGGGATTGATTATGAAGAGACCTTTTCACCAGTAGCTAGATGTGAATCCATATGAATTCTGCTTACTTATGCAGCACATATTAATTTCAAACTATATCCAATGGATGTCAAAAGTGAATTCCAAAATGGTTATTTTTTTGTATGACTTTGATGAGAAACCTCCTGGTTTTACAAATCCTCACTTTCCTAATCATATTTTTAAATTATCAATTGATTTATATGGTTTAAAACAAAATATGAGATCATGGTATGATAGATTATGTAATTTTCTTATTTAAAAAGTATTTACTATAGCAAAATTTGATCTAACAATTTTTATATAAATATTTTCTAATTATTTTTTGGTAGTTCAAATTTATGTAGATGATATTATATTGTGATCTTCAAACAAAATTGTATTGAATTTTCTAAAATATTGAAAATTGTATTTGAATTGAGTTTAAAGGGTGAAGTAAAAATCTTTCATGGATTTCAAAATCATTCAATAAAATTATTGAATTATTTTAAATCAATGAAAATATACTAGAGATCTTATAAAACATTTTATCTTGGATAACACTATATGTAGTGACACTCCAATGAGTACTACTTTTATTTTAGATCTTGATGAAGATGTAAAATTTCTTGATCAAACCACATAGAGATGAATGATTGTATGCTTACTATACATAACTTCTAACTAAACTTGTGTTTTGTTTAGTGTATGCATGTGTGATTGTTTTCAATCAAACCATAAGAAATCTCATTTAAATGTTTTTAAAAGGATTTTCCAATACATCATTTTTACACCCAATAATGTAATGTTCTATCCCAGAGGATAGTCATTTGATTTAGTTAGTTATCATGATTTTGATTTTGGAGATGTAATTTAGATTTAAAAAGAACCTCTAGAACATGTAACTTTTTAGGCAAGTCACTAGTATCATGGTGCCGTAAGAAACAAAACTATGCTTCATTATCTACTGTTGAAGAAGAGTACATAGATATTGTTAGTTGATGTGCACAAATTTTGTAGATGAAACAAACATTACTAGATTATGGATATCAATTCAGGAATGTACCTAAAAATATGACAATAAAAGTGCAATTAATATCTCAAAAATCTAATTTCACACTCCATGACAAAACATATTGATGTAAGACATCACTTTTTGAGATATCATTATCAAAATAGTGATATCACATTAAAATTAATTTTAAATGAATATCATATTTTAAATATATTCACCAAAACATTAAATTATGAATGAATATATTACATCATTCATGAATTGGAAATGATAAATCTTAAGTAGAAATTGTACTATTTCATAGCTTAATATTTCAAAGTTTATGGTTTCACAACTCATTTTCTTAATATTACTGTCTAACTCTTAATGTTCATTAGTTTTCTTGTCTTAGAAGTTACAATTTAAAAAATATTGTTGCATCATTTAGAGGTCACACAGTAAAGATTACACCGTGAAAACCTGTCACGGTCTCACCATGAGAACATGTTATGGTCTCACCGTGAAAACCTGTTACCGTCTCACTGTGAAATATTGTTCCATTCTCACTGTAAAAAAAATTTACCATTTTCTTTACATATTATAACACACATCATAATAATTAGTTATTTTATTATTTAACTTTCCCACACTTTTAGTTTTTGATGCTTGATGTATCTATATGATAATAATGAAAGAAGTTTCACTCATTTATTCACCCGAGATATATACTCTCAAACTATAAACCCTATATAAAACTCTCTCTATATATCTCTTTTTAATATTTGTTGATTTCCTTGAATGAATCTACTGTCCTCATCGTCTCCTAAAAAGCATTGACCAATGAAGAAGGTGAAAAAAGCACCGAAGATAGCATCTGACGGTCCTTTGAATCCAAACCCAACGGAAATAATAGTGGTACCTGAAAAGTAAATCATCCCAAAGTTGGTACTGTCAAGTATATATTTAGTATTTAATGTTTTACAAGAGAAAGGATGGATAGATTGGTTCAGAAAAGAGGAAATACAGATTTACCCAAAGTTAGGTGCACAATTTTATTAGTTCGTTCAATACGTTTTCGATACAGAAGATGGTTTGTTGTGGGAAACTGGATCAATGGATAAAGATGTAATTTTCTTCAAGGTTATTGGATGATTTCCTAATGATACATCATGAAAGAATTTTTTAGGACTACCACAGAAGTCCTCATCCTCCAAATGAGATCTTTCATTATAGAATATGCCCGAGGAAGCTTGACTAGTAAGGAAAAAAATAGAAGAGTTATAGCTGCTGAGCTTGATGTTGGAACAAGATATTGGTTTTTGATTGTTTAGAATTTGATCAGTACAAGAAAAGGATATTTTTTAAAACACAGGTATCGTGATTTATTTTTGATACATCATATAAAGATTTGACACCAGATCAGCCTATTAAAGTATGTTATACTTTATATGTGTGATTTGATAATTATAACCTCGAAGAAAACCTCCATGTTCGACTCAAGGATAATATCTACTATGGTTCATGCCAAAGTTTAGGATGGACCAAATGAAGTATTCATTAAGGACTATGAATTTTTTATCTCAATGGTTACGATCAAAAGAATGAAAATAAGTTGGAATCCTTGGAGAAAAGAATGTGTAGATGATAATGAGAGGATATATGAAAAGTTATACCTGAATGAGCATTCATCAAGAACCGAGGACATTTATGATCTTGGTTTGAAGCATGATGAGCTTTCTGACTATTCTGTTGAGGAATAATAGGAAGAGGTTTTTGCACCTATATGGGAAACATTCCTGGATAGGGAAGGTAGTGAATATGCTCCTCAAGTATTAATTGAGAAGGAAATAACTATTCATGAAGAATTTTTCGTTTGGAAGAATAAAAAGATGCCTCTAAAGAATAATATGTTGTTAATGTAAGGGAATAGGATGTTATAGAAAAATTTTTTGATGAAAATCTATCTATTTATAAAGAAGCGGCTTTTGAGGAACAACTAGAGGAACAAGTCATTCCAGAAATTATGCCATCTTCTGAAGACAGAATATAGCAATACTTTCAGTTAGAAAGAAATGAAATGGGTGAGGCTATTGGGGATGAAAATATTGAAATAGATCAATGTTATAAATCTCTTAGTCCTATAATAGATGCACCTCTTGTGGGGGAGGAGCACCCAAATCTCGAAAGTGTAAGAGTTCATAATCCACATAATCCAAGCACTGTGGATACATAGTATAAATTCCCTATATATTTCATTGTGAATAATCCAAAGTAAGTATCAATAAAAGGTATTGAAATCTCTACTAAATTTCAATTGAAATCAGTCTCTAATCATATATCGGCAATGGAACCTAACCTTGTCTCTGCTCATATTATTGAACATTCACTAGAACTATCTACCATAGTATTTAAGGATGATTTGAAATCTCTTGAAGATAATTAGTTTTTTGGAGTTAAAAAACTCATGAACATTTAACCTACTTCTGTAAAAAAACTTGAGTAAAATAGATGTTTCCCTATAATTACAAAAGATAATTTCAACGATTCAGTAAAAAACTACATTTATATAAAGAGGTCAGATCTAGGAACAAATAGATAATTAAGGAAGTGAAATCACTCAATGATATGGTTGAAGATATACAGACATCGTTGATATTAATAATAGAACCTATTTCTCATCTTGTGGAGGATGTTGATAGTCATAATCCACATGAATTTGCATCCCTGAGTCAACCTATCCTAACATCTGTAACTGACAAGGTGGCTGAATGAAACAAGAAAATAGTTCTAGAGATGTGTGAGGTTGTTATTGGTCAGAGAAATTTGACAGATGGGTATAAGGGTTGTCCCCAGAATGTTATGAATCAACTAAAGTCCCATTCCTCTACTGTTACAGCTTCTACTACCTCTAGAGAGTCATCTAAACCTATCTTGGATAGTGATCTTCTCACAAAGGTTGTTAAATATAAAATCCTATCAATGCTTCGTGACTTTTTTAAAGAGTCTCTATTTGCAGTTTTCAAGAATAGTGAAAGTGTTCTTGATCTGGTAAGAATTAATTCCATGACTGCAAATGACTCCCAAAAATATATTACTAAGAATGTGGATTTCTACTTCAATAGGATCTTCTATAATAATTATATGACAATACATTTCAAGTAGAATGTAGATAATATGAAAATAACTTTTATCACTCACGATTTCAAAACTGAAGATCTAAAGTTGAAGGATTTCACTCAACTATTGGACAATATCATGGAGAAAAAATATGAATTTGAGAAATTGATTTAGTATAGTGGTGAGATTATTGTTTACTCCATTAAGCTATTGATGCCTTATCTTCATTTGATGAGCACTACTATTGTGGCTCCTGTTGCTACACCCTTGTGACCTGTATTCCTCCTTCCTCCTTCACTATCTTGGACTCTACAGCTATGTTTTTATCTCAAGCTCTAAGTTAGATTTGGACTTTTATCCTCGACCAACAATTGCCTCAGTCTTCTACGACAACTACCAGGGCCCCTTATATTTTTGATGGTCTCACTCTACCTTCTCTAACAAGTGGTTCACTTCATTTTTCAACTTCCACCTCTTCTCCTCTAGATTCACCAGATGCTACTGCCTTGGGAAAATAGAGGACAACCAGTTCTAAAGAAAATGTAACACTCTCCTTTGACAAGGATATTTTTGTATTTTTTCTTCAGACTGTTTGTAATGACGCATCTGTCTACATCTAATGCACTGTGTACTCTTCATGTCGCCAATCTAAATTATGTTTTTCGACATTGAGATAATCCCAAAGGGGGAGAGACATTCACTCATGCGCACACAATGAACAGTAATGGAGGGACACATCCACTAAGAATAGATATCTCACTCACAATCATTATGATCTTAAAAAAGGGGAGATTATTGGACTCCTCCCGTGTTAATAATATTTTAATGATCACAAATCATATGCATTCTAGAATGCTTTTTAATCCTAATTAATATATCTAAAATCATGTGTAAAGATGGTTGTTTTCGTTATTCTTAACATAAATGTATTCAAGATCTAAATTATTATAAGTCAGGTTTGATTATTGAAAATTATATTAAACATTGTCCTATAATGATTTATTTTATGAATGATTAATTATAATTCACTCTATGACTATTATTCCTCAAGTCCGTATACAAATATTTTTCTATGTTTGAGAAACCCTTAGTCTACCAGCAGTTCTGTTTTTCTTGGAATGGACCCAGACGCAATGAACAGAAATCGAGACCAGACATTGTGACACAAAAATCGTGACTAGACACCATGAACCAAACACTATTACAAGACTCTAAGACCAGACACCGTGGACCATACACAATGACTAAATACTGCATCTGTTCTTCTAGTTCCTAGTCCTTGTACACATATACAATTATAGTTATTTCACCGCTCATAGGAAAAAATGGATACATCATTTTTTGGTGACACCATTTCTATGATACAACATTTCTAAATAGACTATGACACCATTATCTAATATGTCTTTTGTTTTCAATACAATTTCTAATAGTCATATATGAATATTTTAAATTTGATTCCTTAATTAATAATTCATTGTAGACATGTCACCTGATTGTAAGAGGTTTAACATGAACAATACATGAATCATGTCATCTTTATAACATGTAGTCTATGAAAAAAATAAAATCTTGGCCAAAAAACTTGTGTTTTGTTAGATCAGCAGATACATAAAGCATTATTGAGAAAAGAATTTACACATGCACCAAGATAAATCTGAAAAACACCTGATGAATTCACAAATCCAAACGTTGGAATACCATATCAGCTGATGAACGAATCATTCTTGAGAAAATAACTGACACAAGAAACAAGACAGATCCCAAAAACACATGAAGCATTCAAAAATCCAATGGCTGGAATACCATAGATCAAGGCCAAGAACAACTTCGCAATACCAACTCCATAAGGAATGCAAGCCTGATCTAACTAAAAACCAGAGTACCATAAATTTGATACTCTGTTTCACACAAGAGGACTCGATTCTTGCATATTCATCATCATAGAGGTTTAGAGCTACATATAATAACACTCAGATCACTTCTAACCTTATCTCATTATCTTTTCTCTATTGAGTATTGCTTTTATCTTTTGACCAATGTGTCTGTCTGAATTAAAATCTCACATTGTCTCCTGGATTAAACTAAATAATCCATGATATCCTTCCTCTCATATCTTTTTACTCTTTTTACTCCCACATATTAGTATGGAATGGGTCCCTTTGTGACCTATTATTTTATACCAACGAAGAACTATGGAAGATATCATGTGGCCTAGAAAGTCTTGTCTACTATTTTTTCCATGATCGAGGGTGTTGATCATGTTTATTAATATAAAATTCTTGTGGGCAGTTGATCACCAAGTGAAGTAGACTAGGTCTTAACTAGATACTGATCCACTGGTTTTATGTCTACTGTGTTGTTTAATTTTGTTTTTTCTGGTTTACTGTATAATTCAAAAAGTTCCAAATTTACTTTGATAGTAAATATTGGATAGAAGTTATAATTTATTTTATTTATTATAATATCTTCAAAATTAATATCAATAACTCATATTGAGATTACTGAGATTTTATCAATCTTATGATTTGTTTTTCGAACAGTTAAACATTATTAACTTTTTTATCTTGATTAACTGGGCTGTATTTATTTTTGAAGTGGAGTATTTTAAGAATACATTTCTAACAGAAATTTTTATAGATACTCAATTCACCTCCTCTTGATAACTCCATTCCTACCAACAATTATTAATATTCATATTACTATTTTTAACATATAGGTTATAACTATCATAATAAAATAATTAAAATAAAATGTTGTTTTCTAGAATCTCAGTGTTTTTTGTATTGAAATTCATGTAGATATTTAATGTAGTGCAAGATTAACTTCTTGTAGAATATAAATAAATCATATCATGGTAAATTGTGTAAAAAAATTAAACATTAATTTATTATTAAATTCGAAACCAAAATAGGGTGTTAAATTATATCCCAATTATAATTATTTTCATTGTTGAAATTCATCATTATAATTCATAAAATGAGGATAACTCTACCTCACCACATCCTGAAGTTCCCACATATCATACTCTAATAGGTGAATTTTTAAAAAATAATCTTGAACGGTGAGTGTTTTTGTATTACAGATCATTTTTTCTATGATCCTAAATCTTGATTGATTGTTCCTTGTAAGAAAGACCATCATCCTGTAGTATAACATCAATTTTTATTACAAGTGAATATTCAAGAATGTGCTTCCTCTGGAGTGAAATGTTGAATAGAACATATAGATGTGAGATATCTTGATGACATTCCAAGTGATATTCAATCATTTTTATAAGATCTCAAATCACAATGAAACTTATATACATATGCCTTACTTTCGAATTCTTCCCTAATATCATAACAACATTTCATTGAGAAATTAATAGGAACACCATATCATCATTATCAAATTCTAGATAATGTCAATGATTATCAAGATAACATTTCTACCAAAATTTTACTTACATGATTTTATTCTAAATGTTTATAACCTTATCATCAAATTCATCATTATTCTCAGGTCCTAATAGATTTCTTTCTCCAACATCATCAGAAAATGTTATAGCTCTACATATCTTCCTATAGAGGGAATAAGAATGAGTCATATGAATTCTGGAGTCGAATCTATTTCCATAATAAATCTCAACTAGACTAATATGTTAATCCCAACCACATTTTAAATCCAATGAACAAGATCTCAACATATTCATTTAGGATTGAATGGTTCTGTCCAAATAAACATCTATTTAATGATGATAAGTAGTGTTGAAACACATTTTTGTATCATGTTTTTATTGAATATGTTTCCTAAACATTAATGTTAACTTATAATTCTGCTTATATATATATTAATTTTGTACTACCTGTATGATTACAACATCCATAATGTTTTTCCTAGAAACCTGGTCTATAGATAAGTGTTATCTGATAGTGATGACATCATTTTACAAGGTATGTGAATCATATACCACCCCTATATCTTTAAAAACATTAGAGGTTTTGTGGAGTCTAAAGAAAAATTACATCAGGATGTCCTATCATTTTATTTCTAGTATAGTTAATGGATGAAGCATCCCCTTAATCTTTTTCCTTTCATCATTAACTTATTAGAAAACCAATCATCGAGATATAAACTCTTCGATATCTATTTTTTTCATCACAGTAGATTTATTTCATCAGATCCATATGAATCTTTATATTTATTTGATTAATAGAGAATGAAAAAAAAAATTATTCCCTTAATAAACCCTTATTCCAATATAGAATAGAGAGAACACATAAATTGTACCTAAACCATATCATTCCATCTAAATCAAGGATAAATTCAATAACATTTTTAACCTTCATTTACAACTCTTCATATTCCTAATTTTCCTTTTTAATCATTACTTTGATAGACGGTTGAACATCCAATTGTTCCGGATAATAATTTTCCCCTTCATTTTTGATTTCTCAACCCATACATTATAAATATAGAAATAATAGATATTTTGGTATCCTCGTTGTGGATAATCTTTCTTGATCCATTATACTAAAAGATTCATCCACCTTGTTCCCTTTCCTAGGGTAGAAATGTATTGATCGGTCATAATCCTTATCCTATCTTACCGTATTCTATAGAGTACTTTCAGCTCATTTTATGTGAATATATATTTAAAAATTTTATTATTTATATATATATAACAATTCACTATATAAAGATAATGCCTCAATAATTTTAATTCTTCAGTTATATAAGGACCCAACCATAAACATTACATAATATAGAATTAAATGAATAATTCACATTGAGGATCTTTTTAGCTTTAGAGTTTTAGAGAATTAGGGCATAACTATTATAGTTCAAAAAATATACAAAGTATACACTTCAACCAAGTATCCATTTTTTTACAAAACATGGACTCTTGAAAAAAAGAGAGTCATGTCTAGTTCCATGTTAAAGACAACATGAATTTTCCGTGATCCCATCCTTGACCCTATTTCACATTATGTCCTGTGAAAAACATTTCAAAAACATTGGATGAGCATAAAAAACTCTGTAAGGGATACACAAAGAAGGAAAATTATAGTTTTTCAAAACAACAATTAAACCATGAATACATTAACATATGTAATACTTTTCTCCTTTATGAAGTAGTAAATACTCTTCACTGAATAAAAGATCATTACTAACCCTTTTTGTAACCAAAATATTACCGTAAAACCCATATAAAGAACACATAACAAAATAAAGGTAACTTGGGACATAATCATACTTAAATGGAATAACCATACGAACAACTTCCACACATATCACTAAATGGAATAGTCATACGACTGACCTCCCTACCCAATGTGTTAGAGGTTATAACATAACCACCCGTCCTGATATTCATGGAACCACCCGTCATTTTTTTATCACATAAGGACCCGTCAAATGTCCACGTACCAATATAAAATCCTAACACATAAAACAAATATAAAGGAATGAAAACATTTCCACATTTCAATCAAAATATATCACATAAAGATGTTGAAATAACAATTCCATTTTCAAAACCTTTTCCAATACCAAAAATATGTAAAAGAGTATAAGGTATTTATTTTGTTTTAAAAACATTACTACTTATTGAGGAATCCAAAGATCAAATAATACTCGCGGCGGCGGAAAAGGTCGTTTCCACCGCGTATTTTAAAGGAAACATTATTTTTTTTCATTTAGTAAAATGCTTCATAGAAAAATATTCCCTTTGAATGAAATGAAAATTCAATGATTTTTATAAAGTGTATAAAAGAAAGTCATGTATTAGAACAAAATATTCCTCAATGAATGGAGATTGAGATGAAGTCCCTTACCTCGTGTCTGACTTGACTCAATCGTTCTTTAATATCCTAAATAATAAACTAATGTTAATTTATACTTGCTTAATTACCTTTTTCAAGTATATTATTCCTTTTATATCACTTATTACCATGTTATAACATTATGTAATATTTTATGTTAATAACTTTCGTTTTGTCGATATTTGGAACTTGAGTAAAAAAAGAACACCTTATATTTACAAGTTGTCCATGTGGTCAATAGTATATTATATCTAGAATGTTATTAATGATTTAGATATCATATATATCTCGTATATCCATTATATACATGTATTTATAATATTTCATAACCGTTATAGGTAAGAAATGAAATGCACCGTTCATGGAGACGGCAAGCCGTACGTACGCATGAACGCTGCTTTCATTTCTATTTATTATTTTAATGGAAATAAAACATAATGATACATAGTTATATTATAATTATAGTATAATATCATATATAATATCATTAACACTATCCTTTATACATCCCACATAAAGCATTAACGAGTCACATTACTTTAAGGGGGCAGTAGTCTGCATTTCCTCAAATGAGATTACCGTATTTTCCCACTATGGAAAGAATAAAGTCTTGATATAATTATGAATTTCATAAGCATAATGAAATAATAATCATAATATATGTCATATATAAATAAATTTCCATCATAGTGGTCACCATGAGATGTGGTAATATGTAATTGAACAATCATCGTTTCGTGAGGTGTTAGTTTCCCATCCTCAGAAACATTATGTTCTTCATCCATTAAATGGAGGTGTGTGAAAGTATAGTTTGAATACTTCTTATAAAAAACATCCTAGTATATTGAGGATACTTTTGTTTTTAAAAATAAAGAAATAAAAATAGTTTAGGGGTTGTAGAAGTAAAATAAATGAAAATAATTTAAGAGAAACCGTCACCTTTAATTTCGGTAACTCCTTTTTTTGAACCAAAAGGACTTTTTGAAGTGCCTTCTGCCTAAAGTAAGGCTTTTAGGTGGAGGAGAGGGATGTAAATAAACTTAATTGGGAAGATATTGGATGATCCAAATGGATTGGGAGGTGAGTGGAATTGGTTTTAAGTGGTATCCTTTTATAAGGGGAGGAGGGAGTCTTTAGGAAAGTGTGAAAATATTATTTTATAATATATTGATATTCGATTTCTAATTGTCCAAAAATCATTATATTATAAGATAAGATTAGTAATGGTAGAAATAAAATCCTCCAATAAGAATTGGACATGTGTTGGATAATATTGTAATCATTATACTCTTATTTATTTAAATCATTTATTAATGAGATAAATATTTATCATTATTGTGTCATAAATAATTTAATTAATTTTTAGTCTAAAAATTATAAAAAAATACCATGATATAGGAAATAATTTTATATTTCTAAATAATTTTTATAGTCGAAAATAGGACTTATATAACACCATATAAAAATTAAATACTAATAGATTTTTGTTAATGTTAATTTTGTCTTCACATTAAATTAATTTATCTAAATTGTCATTATCACTCCCAAGTGGCTCAATGGGGTCCAAAAATCGACCCAACGATTCCCATGGTCGTAAATGACTCAACCAATAAGTTTTGGACAAGTGTTAAGGTAATTTTAAATTATGATAATATTCTTTTTACCTTTATTATCTTATTTACCTTTAATCGCGGTAAATAAAAGTCTAAAGTTACTATTCACCAAAAATTATTTTCATCTTAATGAACCACATTTTACATCATGATAACTAACATGAATGTCATAATTTTGAAATTCAATTCATAGAAGGGGTAAAACTTCATTTAAATGAATAAGTCGGTTTTTCTAACTACCACAATGTAGTTTCACTATTCATAAAAAATTGATGTTTTTCAAAAAAACCACAAAATCAGCCTAAGATATATCTGATATTCCGAATTCAATTTTTTTTCTAGTTTTCCAAACTAGAAACATAAAAGTGGCATTAATTAATTTTACAATTAATTCTCGTTGTTAAAACAAATAGCATGTTTTTGAAAAACAATAAATATCCAAAGATTGATACATGTGTATGTCCAATACCAATGTGAAATTAATTCCAATGACCAAAATTGGATTAAATAGTAAAAATTTATTCTAATTACATTTTAAAACCAATTATAAAGTTAATCTAAACAGATAATTAAATTATATTAAAACATTGTTTTGAATTAAAAGACAATATTTTCACTATTCATTAAAATTTGAACAATATCGGAAAATTTTCTAAAATTTTACACAAAGTAAATTTTGATGTCCCCATTCTAAAGAAGGATATTATTTGGTCATATAGAATGTATTAAAGTGTCCAAAACTATATTTAAAAAGGGTTCTCCATTAAAAGATGATAAATCAGCCTTTTAATGTAAATTATGCTTAAAATTAGATTCGTTCACATTTTAAGGCTCTAACTTTTTATTGGATAATGTGAATACATTTAACAATCATGTATAATCATATTGTAGTTAGTTTCATTCATTCCCACCAATAAGATGCCTAGGAGTTAACTACCATTTAAAATAATAATATTATATTATTAATGTGCAACGTAAGATTCCAATGAAACATGTTATTGCGTATCAGGTACGCTATCGAACATAGCAACCCTTTTAAAGTAAAATTAATATTTAAGTCAGAAATAATAATATGTATAAAAATATCTTATTCTTCATTTACATGGTATGTTACATCCTCCCCCATTTAGGGAATTGCATCCTCACAGTTTTTATTCAATTATCAAAATAAGTGGGGATATTTATCCCTCATTGCATTTTTAGATTCTCTTGTTGCCACTTCAACCAAATGGTTTTTCCACAAAACCTTTATGTAGTAAATTACCTTATTCTGCAACACCTGCTCTCTATGGTCAAGAATCTGATGTGGTTTTTATTCATAAGAGAGATTCTCTTCCAACTGAACTACCTCTAGGTTCAAAACATGAGATGGATATGGCATATACATTCTGAACATAGAAACATGAAAAACATTGTGTACCTTGGATAAACTTGGAGGTAAAGCCACTCTATAGGAAAATGATACCACTTTCTCCGGAATTTCAAAAGGTCCAATGAAAATCGGGCTCAACATTCCCTTCTTACCAAAACACATCACACTTTTCCCTAAAGAAACATTGAGAAAAATATGATCACCTACCTCAAAGGAAAGATCCTTCCTCCAGTTATCTGTATAACATTTCTATCATCTCTGAGCTGTTCTCATGTGCTTCTGTATCAACTGAACTTTTTCTAGCATCTCTTCTACCAATTCTGGTCCCATCAGCTTCCTTTCACCTACTTTATCCCAAAAAGGTGGATTTCGACAATGCTTTCCATATATTTCATCAAATGGAGCCATCTGCATACTATAATGACAACCATTATTATAATAAAATTCAACCAATGAATGATGTTGGACCCAACATCCCTGATAATCCATTGAGCAAGCACGTAACATATCCTCCATGGTCTGAATTTTTCGTTCTGACTGCCCATCTGATTGAGGATGAAAAGCTCTAGTAAAATTTAATTCAGTACCCAATGACTTCTGAAGGCCTTTCCAAAAGTTAGAAGTGAACTTTGGATCCCGATCAGATACAATGGATAGGGGAACTCCATGCAACCTAACTATCTTTTTAACATACAACCAAGAAAGTTGATCTATAGACAAAGTATCTCGAATAGGAAGGA
Source organism: Viscum album (assembly GCA_963277665.1). Taxonomy (NCBI): domain Eukaryota; kingdom Viridiplantae; phylum Streptophyta; class Magnoliopsida; order Santalales; family Viscaceae; genus Viscum; species Viscum album. The sequence goes on from OY728148.1 coordinate 806,614,226, forward strand.
AATGAGAAGATTTAGTCAATCAATCAACTATAACCCAGACTGCATTATTACCTCGATATGTCTTTGGTAATCCCACAACATAGTCCATGGACATATTTTCTCATTTCCACTCTGGAACTGGTAGAGGCTGAAGTATCCCATTCGGTAACTTCCACTCTTCTTTAACCATCGTACAAGTCAATCAATTCATAGTAATATCTGCAATATGTATTTTCATTCCATCCCACAAGTAATACTCCCAAAGATCTCTGTAAATCTTAGTAATACCAGGATGAACTGAAAATGAAGAACTATGAGCTTTACATAACAACTCATTTTTAAACTATAAATCCCAAGGTACACATAATCTCTTCCCAAATCTCAAAACACAATCATTATCAATGTTAAATTCTTCCAAATTACCCTTCTGAACCAACTTTACCATTTTCTGCAACTCACTGTCTTCTTTATGAACTTGCTTTATTCTGTCTGATAGAGATGATTTCACTGACACCAGAAACAAAAAAAATGAATTTCATACACCAACAAATTCTATGCCAAAGTTTATCAAATCAAAAACCAAAGGATCTCATTCCAAACATAGCATGGTTAATGAAGTATTACCTTTTCGACTCAAAGAATCAGTCACATTATTTGGTTTTCCCGGATGATAAAGGATCGTGCAATCATAATCCTTAATTAATTCCAACCAACTCCTCTGTATCATGTTCAATTCTTTCTGAGTGAATATATTCATCAAACTTTTGTGATCAGTATATATTTCACACTTCACTCCATACAAATTATGCCTCCAAATTTTTAATGCAAAAACAACAGCAGATAATTCCAAATAATGTGTAGGGTAATTTAACTCACGAGGTTTCAATTTATGTTAATCATAAGCTATTACCTGATCATTCTGCCGTAGGACACAACCCAGTACTTTCAACGAAGAATCACTGTAGATAAAAAACTCACCATTTCTGGATGGCAGTGCCAAAAATGGACCATTCACTAATCTCATTTTCAATTCCTGAAAACAATCATCACATTCTTTTGTCCAGATGAACTTAACACCTATTCGAGTTAACTTAGTCATTGGACTAGATAACCATGAAAACTTTCCAACAATCCTCCGATAATAACCTGCCAAACCATGAAAACTATGGATCTCAGTTATATTTGTGGGTCTCTGAAATTCATCAACAACTTTTTTTTGCTGGATCAACGGTTATGCCATTTTTTGAAACAATGTGACCAAGGAATGAAATTCATTGTAACCAAAACTCACACTTTCTAAATTTTCCAAATAGTTAATTTTCTTTTAAGGTTGGCAAGAAAACCGTTAAATTATTTTCATTTTCCTTATTACTTTTGGAATAAACCAAAATATCATCAATTAACACAACCAAAAATATATCCACGAACTCACAGAAAATTCTATTCATAAGATCCATGAATACAGTAGGTGCATTGTTTAACCCAAAAGGCATAACTAAAAAATCATAATGGTCATATCTAGTATGAAACTTAGTCTTTGGAACAACTCCTTCCTTTACTTTCAACTGATGGTACCCCAACATCAAGTCAATCTTCGAAGAATACTGAGCTCCCTAGAGGTGATCAAACAAATAATTGATATGAGGAAATGAATACTTATTATTAACAGTGATGTTATTCAATGCTCTATAATCAATGCAAAGTCTCATTGAAAAATATTTCTTTTTAACAAACATGACAGAAGAACCCAATGGTGATGTGCTAGGTTGAATGAAACCTTTATCTAATAACTTCTGCAATTGCTTATTTATCTCTACAAGTTCAATTTGAGCCATTCGATAAGGTGGTTTTCAAATTTTCTTAGCATTAGAAACTAAGTCAACAGTAAATTAATCTTCTTGATCAGGTATAATACCTGGAAACTCATCAGGAAAAACATCAAGGTACTCATTTACCACTGGCACATCATTATTCTGAACAGTTCCTTTGTTTTCAGCAATATGTGCAAGGTAACATTCATTTCCATCTTTTACTAGTTTCTCTGCTTACCGATATGTTATCAATAGAAAGGGTTCATTTTTGTATACAAACTGAAAATCATTTTTAAAAGAACCATCTTTAGCTCTATAGTCAATCTTAGCATGATAAACAGAAATTCAATCCATGCCCAATATAACATCAAACTCTACTAGAGGCAAAACAATAAGGTTTGCATGTAGATTCATTCCGCACACAAGGACATGAATGTTCTTATGTTTTCTTTTTGTCTCAACACTTCCTCTAGGTATTTTTACCGTAAGTTCAGTATTCATATCATGAGATGGATTTTCCAATTTAATATAAATCTTCTCAGAAAGGAAAGATTGTGTAGACCATGAATCAAACAACACATTAGCATAATCTGAACAATCAAATAGTGTACCTGATACTACTTCGTTTGATGGACCCATATATGTTGAAGTAGTTGGAAATGGTTTCACCACACCTTTTTTCTTGTAGTCCGGATCCTTTCCCTCAGGTGAGTTCTTCGATGGACACTCATTTGTATAATGACCCATTTCATTACAATTAAAACATCTTACCGATGGTATTACATTGCCTTCTTGATCATCTTCCTTTTAGTTGCAAGTAATATGACCAGACGTACCACACCAGAATCACTTTCCAGGCTTCGATAAACATTCTCCAGGATGTTTTTACCACAATTCTCACAAGTTGGATATTTAGTATTCTTACCTCCAGGCTTCTTTGTTGAATTATTCCCCTTTTCCTTCAAACTGGACCACTTATTTTGTTGTTTTTTAAGGAACAATTGATAATTGGAAAACTCCATTTCTACCTTCTCTGCACATCAAACAAGTATTTCATAACGTTTTAACTCATGAGAGGGTAATGCTCTACGATATCGTGGCTTTAGTACTAAGTAAAATATTTTTATCTTACTATCAAGATCTATGATGAAATTTGGTGCATACCATGCCGTTCGAGTGAACTTTTCTTCATAAGCAGCCACTGATTCATCCTCCTGCCTCAATTCCAGGAATTGGTTTTCCATCCTAAGACGAACCACCTTTGGAAAATATTTCTCAAGAACCATACCTTTTAATTCATCCCAAACAAGATTATAAATCTCTTCATTATCCCTGGTATTTTTTACCATTGACCACAACTGATTAGCTTCACCTTCAAAATGGTAAACAGCAAGACTAACCTTTTGATGTTTTGAACATCCCATAACATCGAAAATCTTTTCCAGTTATTTAATCCACCCTTCTGGTAGCACAAGGTCCGATGATCCTTTGAATGATGGGGGATGTTTCCTTATGAAATTCTCCACTACTGACATGTACCTCTACGGTTGATCTGGCTGATCTCTTGCATGAATACCACCACCATTTATATCCTGATTCAATTGTGCCATCACAACAACAAACTGTTTAGTTCCAATTCCAACCATCTCGGGTTACTGATTTGGAAGGTTGTCTTCCTCTTGATGTCGTCCCAACGTAGATGTCTTGTTTCCTCTAATGAAAACCATTTTGAACACAGAAATATCTTACGCTCAGCAACATGGTAATCTATAAATGCTACATGATCTGAATATTAATAGAAATTACTTTATGGATATTAATTAAACAATATCTTAACTCCTAAAGTTATTTAAACTGGCATCTGATACCAGTTATGAGGACCCGGCCTTAAACATTACATAATATTGAATTAAATGAATAATTTTCATTGAGGATCTTTTCAGGTTTAGAGTTTTATAGAATTAGGCCATAACTATTATATTTCAAAAAAATTACAATGTAAACACTTCCTCCCAGTATCCATTTTTTTACAAAACATGTACTCTTGAAAAAAAGAGTCATGTCGAGTTCCATGTTTAAGACATCATGAATTTTCCTTGATCCCATCAGTGACCCTATTCCACATTATGTCATGTGAAAAACATTTCAAAAACATGGGATGAGCATAAAAACACAGTAAGGGAAACAAAAAGAAGGAAAACTGTTAGTTTTTCAAAACAACAAGTAAACCCTGTATAATTTAACATGATTAATACTTTTCAACTTTATGAAGTAGAAAATAATCTTCACTGAATAAAAGATCATTACTTACCCTTTTTGTAACCAAAATATTACCATAAAACCCATATAATGAACACATAACATAATAAAGGTAACTTGAGACATAATCCTACTTAAATGGAATAACCATACGACCGACTTCCACACATATCACTAAGTGGAATAGTCATACGATCAACTTCCATACCCAATGAATTGGAGGTTATAATGTAACCACCTATCCTGGTATTCACGGAACCACTCGTCATTTGGTTTATCACGTAACCACCTTTCAAATTTCCAAGTACCAATATAAAATCATAACACATACAACAAATATAAAGGAATGAAAAAATTTCCACATTTCAATCACAATTTATCACTTACATATATTGACATAACAAATCCATTTTCAAAACTATTTTCAATACCAAAAATATGTAAAAGATTATGAGGTATTAATTTTCTTTTAAAAGCATTACGTCTTGTTGAGGAAGCCAAAGATCAAATAATACTCACGGTGGCATAAAATGTCGTTGTCACCACGTACGTTAAAAAAATATTATTTTCTGTCATTTAGAAAAACGCTTCGTAGATAAAGATTCCCATAGAATTAAATGAAACTTCAAAGGTGTTTATACAGAGTATAAAATAAAGTATTGTATTAGAATAAAATATGCCTCAATGAAAGGAGATTGAGACGAAGTCCCTTACCTTTTGTCCGACTTGACTCGATCGTTCTTTAATATCCTGAATAATAAACTAATTTTAGCTTCTATGTTCATAAGAACCATTTTCAAGTTTATTTTTTATTTTATATCACTTATTACCATGTTATAAACATTATGTAATCATTTAAGTTAATAACTTTCATTTTGTCGATATTTGGCACTTGAGTCAAAAATGAACATCTTATATTTACAAGTTATACATGTGGTCAATAGACCATTATATTCAGATTGATATTAATCATTTAGATATCATATATATCATATATATCTATTATATACATGTTTTAATAATATTACATAACATTTAGAGGTAAGAAATGAAATGCACCATTCATGGAGACGTTAAGTCGTACATACGCATGAACGCTACTTTCATTTCTATTACTTATTTTAGTGGAAATAAAACATAATGATACAATGGTATATTATAATTATAGTATAATATCATATTTAATATCATTATAAATATCTTATATACATCCCACATAAGGCATTAACGAGTCACGTAACATTATAGGGGCGGTAGTCTGCACTTCCTCAAATGAGATTATTGTATTTACCCACTATGGAAACCATAAAGGCTTGATATAATTGGGAATTACAGAAGCATAATGAAATCATAAAAATATTATTTATCATATATAAATACAGTTTCATTATAATGGTCACCATAGGATTTGGTAAGATGTAATTGAACAATCATCGTTTGGTGAGACGTTAGTTTTCCATCCACAGAAACATTATGTTCTTCATCCATTAGATGGAGTTGTGTGTAAGTGTAGTAGAAATAATTCTTATAAAAACATCCTAGTATATTGAGGATACTGTTTTTGTAAAAAAATAAATAAATAAAAATATTTTATGGGTTGGATAAATGATAATAATTTAAGAGAAATTATTACCTTTAATTTGGGTAACTCCTTTGGTTTGAACCAAATGGACTTATTGTAGTGCCTTATACCTATGGTAAGGCTTCTAGGGGGAGGAGAGGGATGTATGGAGATTAATTGGGCAGTGGTTGGATGATCCAAATGGATTTATAGTCGAATATTATAAGAGTTATGGTCGAAATATAATCCTCTGATCAGAATTGGACTTGTTTTGGATAATATTTTATTCATTATAATATTATTTATTTAAATCATTTAATAATGAGATAAATACTCCATCATTATTGTGTCATAAATAATTTAATTTATTTTATGTATAAATATTAAAAAAAATTCCATGATACATGAAATATTTTTATATTTCCAAATAATATTTATAGTCTAAAATAAGACTTATATAACACCATTTAAAATTAATTAATAAAATATTTGTGTTCATGTCAATTTTGTCTTCACATTAAATAAATTAATCTAAATTGTCATTATCACTCCCACGTGGCTCAATGGTTTCCCAAAATCGACCCAAAGATGCCCATGGTCATAAATTACACAACCAATAATATTTGGGCAGGTGTTAAGGTAATTTTGAATTATTATAATATTCTTTTTACCTTGAATTACTTTATTTACCTTTAACTACGGTAAATAAAAATCAAAAGTTACCATTCACCAAAAATTATTTTCATTTTAATGGACAAAATTTTACTTATTGATAACAACCATTTATGTAGGATTATTGAAATTCAATTCATAGAAGTGGTAAAATTTCATTTAAATGAAAAAGTCAGTTTTTTTAACTACCACTATGTAGTTTCACTATTCATCAAAAATTGATGTTTTTCAGAAAAATACCAAAAATTCAGCCTAAGATATATTTGATATTACAAATAATGAAATAATGTCTAATTTTACGAATTTAAAACTTAGAAGTAGCATTAATTAATTTTAAAATTAATTCCCGTAGTTAAAACAAATAGCGTGTTTTTAAGAAACAATAACTATCGAAAGATTGATACTTTATTATGTCCAATTTCAATGTGAAATAAATTCCAATGACCAAAATTTGATTAAATGGTTAAAATATATTCTAGTTACACTTTAACCCAAATAAAAGAGATAATATATCCATATAAATAAATTAGTTTAAAACATTGTTTTTAATTAAAATACAATATTTTCACTATTCATTAAAAAAATGAACTTTATCGGAAAATATCCAAAAAATTTAAACAAAGTAAATTTTGATGTCCCCATTTTAAAGAAGTATTTTATTTGGTCATATAGAATGTATTAAAGTGACCAAAACTATATTTAAAAAAGGTTCCCCATTAAACGGCGATAAATCGGCCTTTTAATGTAAATTATGCTTAAAATTAAATTCATTCACATTTTAAGCTTCTAACATTTTATTGGATAATGTAAATACATTTAACAATCATGTATAACCATATTGTAGTTAGTTTAATTCATTCCCGCCAATACAACGGTTAGGAGTTAACTTCCACTTAAATTAATAATATTATATTATTAGTGTGCAACGTAAGATTTCAAAGAAACCCATTGTTGCGTATCAGGTATGCTATCGAACATATCAACCCTTTTAAAGTAAAATTAACATTTAATTCAGAAATATTAATAACTATAAAAATATTTTATTCTTCATTTACTTGGGATGTTACATGTTACTAAAACATACATTAAATTAGGAGTTAGGTAATTTGGATTTTGGATCATCAAATATCATGAAGAATATGGGATAACCATGTTATCATGCTTTAGAAAATATTTGATTCCCTTTTTGATACATCACTATTTATTAAAAACCCTTTTACACAACATTTTAATGTATGAACATGCGCGCTAACCAATATTCTATTTAGTTCCTCGATATATTCCAAACAATCCTCTATACAAATGAAATTGGGACACTTCCATGTTAAGTTTTACATATGATTAGGTAGTCATGTTAAATTATATATAATCAGTTTATAGTATCCATGTAAACCAAGGAAACTACGATCTCATTCATTGCGGTTAATCTGGGACAACATTCAGTAGCCTCTATTTTTAATGAAATATTCTTATACCATCTTATGGGATTATATAACCCATAGAAGAATATGATTCAATAAAAAATTCACACTTTTAAACTTTTTCTTACAACATATCATTCTTTTCGGTTCTCGGTATAATTATGATGTGGTATTCATACCCTTTATAAATCTTATAATAGATAATGATATAATCTATAAAGACTACCACAAACTGAAATAGGTATTCTCAAAATAATCAATTCATCAATTACATGATGATAAAAGGGTAATTAGTAATACCAAAATGCCTTTTTATATATTTATAGTTCTCATACAATATAAAAAATTTCATATTAGGTATATCCTTTTTCTTGACTGTCAATTGATGATACCTCTAACAATGATAAACTCTTAGATTTATTGATCTTCATGTAGTTGATCATAAAAGTCATCAATATCAGGATGATCATACTTATTCTTGAACATGATCATGATCAAATCTCAACTAACAATGCATAGTCGCATTAATCCATCTGTCATTATCCCAATGAGAATTAGTGCACCCAAAAGTGGCACACATGGGTGAATTAATCAGTTATCGAAGTTTTCATGGAGTTGATTCATTAATCCCAGCTACTAAATTAGTTCTATTCTATATGATTCATTGAAATTCTTGTGGAACCAGGTATGTGTTCAAAGGTGAAAAAACCTTCATGTTTTGGTGGAAGGATCCTAAACTATTCCCGGAAAAAATCCACAATTTCTCAATCAATAGGATTATCATCTATTTAGAGTCCTTCCCCAACCATTGGAAACAAAAATACATTATGAATAGGAATTAAAATCAATATATTGGATGTAATCACTATAATATGTACACAGATATCATCCAATGAAATGTAAACATTGGTTGGTACCTAATATCAAACATAACTTACATTACTGGATAATTGGTGTGATATTTATACATAGAAATCCTATCCATTCCTAAGATTATATGAAATTCAACACAAGGAGGAATGAAAATATTTAAAATAAATACATTCCCATAAAATTCAATTTGAGATGATTCATAGAATTGATATGAAATCAACCCTAAATTACGATTTTTCACTGGTAATTCCACATATAATCATTTGGGAGGAATATCAATACCAATATAAATTTGTTATAATATGAAATATTAGGTAGATTAAAAATTAAAAAACGTATTATCAGTTCTATATTGAATGGTATGTGTGACTTTCACCATGGTGTTACTACAACACTCTTAAAAAATCATCTGTGAATGAGATTTCACCACGTCCCTAGGTTATAGAGGTTTTTTACTATGATAATTAACATCAACCCTCGAGTAAGGGAACTAGTTTTTCATAATTCTCATCCACCACACACCTAAAATACTTTTTTGTGGGAGATGAATTAGGTGAATCATTCCCTCTATTTGCATCAATATGCATTTTTTTCAATCACATCAGCAATCATCTAATTTCATACCATCCTTTATGAATATAATATAATTTTCAAACCCCATAAGATAATTCCCTATAGGATTGAATCAACAAACTGTGAATAAAGGAGGGCTCATCTTCTTCTCTCCTTAGTTTTTTTATTTTCCTTTGAAATTTTCCATTTTGTTCTTGGTAAAATAATGATACCGATACATATTTCCATCCTTTATTTCAACATTGATAGGAAAATTCCCAATCACTTTATATCGAAAATAGTTATTTATAGAGAATACCCATTAGAGAATTTAATTTATGCCACCAAAGATCCTATCAACATTATATTCAGGTTGGACGAAATCCCATATGTGTACCTCACATGTCTTGAGAAATTCACCTCATAGGTACCAATAGATTCATCATAATTTTTCTTTAACATAAGGAACTCATTATCCCTATTCTTACAAACAACGTGACAAATGTACTAATTGATGAATATGATATGGAATTTATCCCAACCTGTGGATTCAATTTCATCTTACTTCCTCATATTCCTTATTATAGTCTATAATGTTTCCTCTTTTCCTTTGAAAAATTAAATAACTAGAATGAATTTTTCTTATTCTGACCAATGAAATATAGGTGACAATAACAATTAAAATATTCAGTCTAGATCCAATATAATTTGGCTGACCATTACATCAATCATTACATTATCTAATTCAATCACCATTAATGTTATTGTTTTAGGTTTTGTCCATTAACTTAAAAAAAATCATAGAGCAAGAAACAATAGTCTTCTTGTGGATAACATAATCAGGAAAAATATGTATAGGAATTCTAAATTATGATACCTAATTTAATTTATGACACCTTAGTTTCATAAATGGATATTCATATCCAACTTATATTTAAATTAATTGTGATTTTTCATGAAGATTTCGTGATTTCCCATTGTATATCCCCTAAGAATTTCAATCCAACTGTGAAACAAGGCTCATTTTTGTTCAATATTTAATGGTCTTGTCTAGATAAATATGGTATTTCCAAGGTTGTAACCTATATGAACATCTATTCCAGAGACACGTCCACTTTTACAATGCATACAAGGATGTATTTCAAGGACACCACTCCCTATATACTCAAATTCTAGTAAAATTTCAAATAATTTTCTACATCCTTATATTTATACATAGTCATGTCGTCAGGGTTCTCATTAATGTTTTGTCATCCTATTCTACAATGGTATATTAAAAATTTACTCTAATACCAACTATAGAAATCCTCTATTATAATATATTAATATAAAATCATTTATTGAAAAAAAATTATACATTACAAACAAAGACACAAATAGACTAAATTAGTTTAGTGCATTTGGAAGCATGGTAACATAAACACTAGAACATAAGTGGGATAAATCATCTCCCACTAGGTTATGCATAATTATAACCCTTCTTAGACACATCAACAAATATAAATATCTTCAAACCATGGTGAAGGGAAACAAAAATAAGTGTGAGATTAGATGATCACTTAGGGTAAACAAGGGAGATATATAAGAAAAATCATTGACATAAGTGTATAAGAACATGGAAGTAAAATAAAGAATTCATAATATTCATATCAATGATAAAATAGACGAGTTATGGAAAAATAAAGATATTTCATTATAAATGAATAATAATGGAATCAAGAATATAATAAATGAAATAATAAAATAGGAACAAGACATCAAATTTTTTATTACAAATAAACATGTAAAATCTTTCCATATATGTAAATTGGAACTGCAAAAAAAATATATGTGGACTTCATCGAGAATATAAAAACAATTATGGACACAAAAATATACTAGTTTACTATCCTATCCATATAAGGGATTGGGTTTCCCCATCTTCCTGTAGTGGATCAGGTTTCCCCCACTTCCAATATTGGATCTGGTTCCCCATAGTCAATAATGGATAAAGAACATTGACCTGATTCTGATAATTGTCAATATAATATATAAACCATTACCCAATTAATTAGTGGTAATTTTAGGTCCCAAACATTAAAAAATAAAATTAGACATACATTTTCAACATGATAATAAATAATCCTTATATCTGGAAACATAAAAAGGCATGGGTTTCCTGAATATCTTATCATAACAGATGAATTGACATGGATACAATAAAATTTGATCACATAAAAAGATATTGAAATTATAACGATTTAATAATAATTTGATCATAGAAAAAATATATTAATAAGTGGGTTTCATAGTCATAAAATCCATTGATGAGGAATGAGTTTCTAAAACATATAAGCCATGAATGTGAAACGGGTTTCATGCCCATCATTCTATAAAAAAATCCATTCATATAATTAATATGAGTGGATCCCTTTGATAATTTATGAAAAATGTAATGATTAAGAAAAAGAGTTTTAATATTTGGTCTAAAAGAATTTGGGAAGATATTTTACAAATAGTTCTGGGTGAAAATATTCATTTGGTTTTAAAAAACTCTTTTTAAAACATTAACATTTCTAAAAACATTTTACTTTAAAAATAGATTTCATATTTAAAAATGAAACATATAAACCCATAAAAAAATTAAAAATACTTTTTCCATCAATATAATATAAAAATTCATTTTAAAAACATTTTGGAAAATATTTTTTAAAGCATGGGATTCGAATATAATATGGATCCTACAGAAGAGTGAAATGCGACCAGATTTTGATAGAAATATTTTTCTAATTATCATAAGTAAAAATAGTTGAAAATGATAATATTACATGAATAAATAATGAAAAAATATATGATAATTAAATAAATGATATTTCTAGAAATATGTATCATATGATATCATCAATGAAATCATAATCATAATCAATAGTGATAATCGATCAGAATGTTTCAATAATATCATACTACTTGTTAATATTTAATCCTAATCCCCATGTAAGAAAATAAAACTATAAGAATCATAAAATATCAATAAAATCATTATATTCATGATATATCATGTAGAAGAGATGTTTATACACTTCTTAAAATAATATTGGTTCATATCAGGGCATATCTCTCAATGTTTGAAAAAAGAGACAAAAAAATGTATCGATTTTTTCACTTTTTAAACATAATACCCATGAAAGAGAGATTCTAACATATATATATAAATACAAAAAAAATTAATGAGTGTAATCATTGAATATATTTATGTGAATTATGTACACCATTAAACATAAATGAGTTATTAATAAGAAATAAATCTTACATAAATAAATGTGTGACTTGAAACCCCTATTACTAATGCCATGAATCTATTCGTACACATATAAAACTACTATTTAATAAATATAATATTATTATATATATAACATAGAAGAATATTTTTTTATATAATAAAATATAAGAATTTATATAACCCTCTTATTAACAATTCCATGTTTATGTTATTCTTCAGGTAATTTTTCCTTTGTTTTTCCATATATGTTTTGATATATAATTCATGATCATTTTACATGGGCCATGATTTATATATTACCATAATGTAAAAAAGGATATGAATATAATATATATATATATATATTATATTTTTTAATAATTTATAATATTAATAAATATAAAATGAAATACACCATTCATGGATACGGTAGGTCATGTGTATGCTTGAATAATGCTTCCATTTTATTATCATTTTTAAAGAAATAATGTAAATGAAATATATGTATATATATATTGACATTCCAATTTAATTACTATTTAATATATTTAAAATAAATATACTAAACAGATATTTAATTCATTCAATCTAATGTTCTAATGAATCACATCACATTAAGGTGGTTGTAGTCCCCACGTCCACAATGTATGTTATCATATTTACACAAAATGGAAAGCATGAATGTATTTTTTATATATTTTTTTTAGAAAAATTTAATAAAAATAAATTATCATATATATAATATGAATATTAAATTTTCATCACAACAACCACCCATTATATGTGTTAGAGGATGAATGAACAAAATTGTTCTGTGAGGCGGCAGTATGTCGTACGCACGACTGAATGTTCGTTACCCATTAGAGGGAAGTGTGTGTATCATTGGGTCAAATAAATAGAATAAAAACGTCTAAAAATATTTATTTCACTTATAATATTATATAATCAGGTATATAAAATAAATTTAGAGTGTGAAGATTGAAAATAAATCCATAGAGCTTGTGGAAGGATATTACCTCTTCTTTGGGTAACTTTTTTTTGGCACCATATGGATTTCTTGATTGTATTTAAACCCAGGTGAAGTATTATAAGTTTATTTTATGGATTTTGGAATGATATTATGGATGTTTTTGGAAAATAAAAATTGAATTATATTTTTGAATATTTGGGAGGGATGAGTTCCTTTTTACAGTTTCATGGGGGTAATATTCTTGTAAAAATTTTAAAAGAAAATTCTACCCATGATTTTTCCCTATTTGGTGGCTCCAATAATTTTCTAGATAAAATATAATGGAGTGTAGTGCCGATATAATAACAGAAGAACCGTTTTTAAAAATTTATATGTAATTTTTGGACTTATGTGTATGGTTCAGTCGTTTATTAATATATTTTTATCTCTTAACTGATGTAATCAAATTTAACCACTTTAACTTATATTTTTGGAAAAAAATACATAGAAATTATTATATATTAGAAATAATTATTAATAATATTATTTAATCCATTTTTACAAATTTAAAATATATACGTTTAATAAATTAATTTAAATTTTATCTCACAGATGGGATAACAAAGATCGTTTTTATTATAAAAATGATAAAACATTTAAAATGTTTTTTCTCCACTTTCAATAGGATATTAGTGAAAATGAATAAAATGGAAAAATTTATTTATGGTGGATTTAATTAAACATTCAATAAAATTTTAAATATAATATAATAATAAAGAATTGATATATGAAAAGGATGTTTAAAGTTTAAATTAATATTTTCACTATTTATCCTAAATGATGTTTTTTTCGGAAAAATAAAAAAAATTATATTTATGATAAATATTAGTTTGTAATTTTGAAAATTTAGTTTATATGATATAATTAACATTCTAAATGTATCTATATAAATTTTTATTATTGTTCATATAAGGACATAAAAATCATCTCATTTAAGAAAATACAATATTTTAAAACATATAAAGACACTTCCAAAATTTACACATTATATAATCAATATTTATTTGTCATATAAAATGTTATTATCATTATTTATGGTGTATTAATTAATATTGATATTAATTTGTTTAATTGGTTGATTATAATCATCTCATTTAATTAATTATAATAATTTTTTTTCATAGAAGCTCGGTGTTTCATAAAACACAATCCAAGTCAGTGTTCCATATATCTCATTAATAACTTGTTATTTATTATAATTAAGGATTTATTTGGTGTGTCCACAAATTTTATAAACTAATAAAAATTATTATTTTCCAAAAAAAAGTTCAAAAAAATTAGGTTGTTAGACTTGTGGTGATTTAGTGTGCTTTCATTAATAGTGTTTTAACCAATAGTTTTCAACCACCTTCTGAATGTTATAAATGGTTGAGGAATCATTATTACATAGCCAATGGGACCCAAAAATTACGAATTTAATTCATTTATATATAATTTATTTATATCATTGATATTATTTAAGTTATATTATCTTCCGAGGTATTTCATTCTTAGTTATTGACTAAATAGATTGTGATTTTTCATATACAACTTAACATGTTTATTATGCCTTCTCAATTTAAGATATTATTATTTTTCATGAAATGAAATAGTTTTTTAGTGATTTATACTTCCATATTTATTATTATCCATGTGATTTTTCATTATTAGTTTCCCTAGATGCATTCCACTCTCAATTAATCGTTAAATTTAATGTGTCTTCAGTTAATAACATTTCCATTTTCATTATCACATATCCCATTAAAATAGTAATGCAATTAATTAAATATTATGAATTTTCTATTATACCCAATTCCATTCTGATTATTATCCATGAGATTTTTCATTTATATTATCCTTATATGCACATCCTTCTATGTTTTTATAAATTAAATATATGTTCATTTATTTAAACTTCTATATTTGTAATTGTAATTGATTCATGATATATAATATTAATTTAATCAGTTACTATTAATTTGAGATCACCCATATTTTTTTCATTAATATGAATTGACTGCGTTTACTTTGATTGATATGCAAATATATATTCAGTGGAATAATGTTATTTTAAAAAAATAGTATATTGTATTTTTTATTTTCAAATGTATTTAAGGAATAAATTATGTTTCTAGTTCACATAGAATAATAAATTATCTGTTTTTTTTTGGTTTTTATTACCTTAATTTTATTCCAATTTAATAATGAAGTCACTAACATGGGTTTACCTAAGTCCCTTCATTAGAACATAAAATATTTTTTGGGTAAAATGGCATGTGTCTCATAAAAGTAAATGTGTGACGAAAATCACTTACCTCAATCATCAACATCCTTCACACATGTAAGAAACTATTGAATAATAAATATAGGTTTAATAAAAATTCGTTATGAAATAATAATAAATTATTTCATGCCAAATATGATAATTATTACACTTTTATCTCTAGTTTATTAACATATTATTATTGAAAACAAAATTTTTGGTTATAAGTCCTTAATTTTAAGTCTTTTTATGTTATTTTTTTTTATTTGAACTTTTATCTTACATCCATAAACTCTATAATTTTAATAATGATATTAAATTAATATATATTTATTTTAAAAATATTTACTATCATAAATATAATTTTTTTGGATAGAAAAAATTAATTACACTATTGGTTGATCCGGTAGAATATACGTACACATAAACGTTGTATTCATTTTTCATATGATGGAATCGATTAATTATATATATTAAATACCCATTAAAAATAAATTTTATATTATATATTTCATTTTTATTAATTTTTTCAATCCTTATTACCAATAATGTAAATATAAAATGAAAAATGAATCACATCTCTCCATGGAGTCAATAGTTCCCATGTAAAAAGAAATGAAATTTTCGAATTTTAATGGATTGGAAGGTAAATGGAAAATGATATATTACAATTATAGGAGTATTATTATTTCATAAATATCATATATATATATATATATAACTTAAATTTATCATTATAGCAACCTGTGTGAGGTGATTATGGAATTGAATTACATCATTTTGGAAGATAGTAGTCTATCATACACATAATCAGTAGTTTCATTTCTCATTAATTGGATGACGGGATTGATGTAGGTTATGAAATTAATTTTATAAAATATATTTATATATAATATGTTTATGATATTATTTCATAGTAGTTGATGATGATTTTATGGATTTGGATTAAGTAATAAAACAAAAATTCCTAGTTATGAATGATACCTCTTCTTTGGGAAACATCATTTAGTTTGAACTAAAAATCCATCATAGGAGGGTTTTATTATCAAAACACGTCAACTATGTTTTGATAAGTGAATTATATCAGGGGTTTTGGAATGAATATTGTATTCTAGAGAGGGGTTTTATCTGTTAGTAAAACAGGAGAGGATTTTCCCTAAATAAGATAGGTATTGGGCACTCATTATATTTTATAATAAATTAAATTAAAATAAATTAATTTTCATATTCAAATAGATCAAAATTTATATGATTAATTAAAACTATAAAATGGAAAAAAATTAATTTCATCAATTAAAAAATGATAATTTTATGTGATGTTTTAACAAATATGTTTTTGTATAACCCCATTTTCACCCTTTTTAAAATAAATATTGTACAATGGTTTAGTTCATTATGGTCCAAAATACTTCTTATAAATGAAAAAAAAATAAACGAATTATATTTGATATTATAATCCACAAATAATTAAATGTTTTTAATATATAATATGAATAATTATCAATCATCATCTAAAAAAATATTTATCCTATAATGTGAGTAATGTCAATATTGAAAATATTCATTTAATTTTACACCACACTCATAAAAACCAAGATGGATTTATAATAAATACAAAAAAAAAACAGAAGATATATTAAAATTATATTAAATAAAAATTTTTAAACAATAATTCACTAATGTATTATTCATTTTACTATTTTAATAATTTTATTTTATTAATCAAATACCACATTGTCATTGCCAAATCATTTAGGGTAAATATACAAGTATTAAATGTTATAAATAAATTATAATCATTAATATATTTTATTTATTCTAAAAACACCCTATATATTCATTAAAAACATTTTATTTTCCAGTTTTTAATGCATAAGATATTTCTAAAAGTAATGGAGTCACATTTTGTTCTTTTCATTAGTTAAGTTATTATAAACGTAATAATCAATATAAAATGAATCCAAAAATGAGACATCAAAAAATAGATGATATAGGGTCTATATATGTCCACATTATAGAAATGTTAAAAGTTTTAAGGCTATCATAAACATTAACTATTTAGTTTAAACCCTTGTGATGGTTTTCCACTTGTCAATGAAATTTTTTTTTACTATTTCGACTATTCCTTATGACAAAAAATTATGTAGACGCTATAGGAACGATTTATTATTATTATTATTAATATTGAACCCATTTTATCAACCTTAATTAATTCAATTCATATTTTTTAATTTTATGTGTAACTAACAATTGTTGTGAAAATTGGGTTTCTAAATGAAAATCATTTTTCAAAGAAAATATGATTTTACATGATTTCAATGAATTGTAATCATCATTAAAAGGATTTAAAATTATTTATATATATATAATATATATATATATTTAAGTAATTCCAATAATTCATCATTATGGGTAATTTGAATTATCTAAAACCAATATACATTATGAACTTAAAAACATTTTTCGGAGAATTTCATTTTTAATCATCAAAATAATCTTACAGATAAATAATGATAAATGAGTACTAAGATGAAATTAACTAGATTATTTTAAATAATATGGTTTATATGTAACATCAATAAAATATCTAATATCTAAAGGAAATTTTAAATCTATTGATTCAATGAGAGAAAATTATAATATTTAAAAAATCAAAAATTGTCTATATTAACTAATAAGTAAATTATTTAAAAATAAAAATAAAATTTCACCCTAATGTAACATTGATATTATATCACAAAAAATTCTTCTCATTTAATCAAATATGTTTTATTAATTACTAAAATATTAATTGTAAAATTTTACCACTAGTATCAAGGAAAATCCATTACAAATAAAAAGTATTTTTTCAAACAAATAATATCTTAAAAAATTGATGTATTATTTTAACATGCATTTATTAATAAATTTTTTTTGAGTTAGAGATGTATATTTATTTCATAATTATTTAATATTATTGGTTCATAATAGTTAAATGACTATGTGATTGCAATCATAGTTAAATAGTAAAATTATGTGGCTCATTTTGGATTTATGTTGTTTATTGTTATCGCTATCAAACATTGTTTTCTTTCCAAAAAAATATAAGAAATTTACATGAATATTGGGAGTGTATTTGAAAATATGGTTTATTAGAAAAATGTATCATTTGAATTGAAATGCATATTGGAGGATGAATTCTTTTATAAGTGAGGCGATTGACACTAATGAAAATTATTGAAACATTTAAATATAATATTTTATAACTCATGTACAAGTTCCACTAATGAAAAAATCAATGATATAAATTGTTTGGACTTAATCTAGTTAAAATATAACATTACGACAGGTTTTTATTTTTTTCAACAAATAAATTATTTATACAAATTATTTTAAAATATAGCATAGTATTAAATTTTTACATGGGATTCTATTCATAATGACAAGAAAAGAAATTAAAAAAGTTCCAAATATTAACATACTAACATAGAATATTGATGATATTTTAAAGTTTCAATTTATATATCTATAGGGAAATAATATTTTAAATATTATAAAATGTTCAATGATTTTTTATATATAAATATAATTTATGAATTAAATTACATTTCGTATATTTAACTTAAAAAAACCCTTAGATTATGGTAAAAATATTTAATTACATATATTAATTATATATTTTATAATTATAATTAATCAATATTTAAAATATTTTTATATGATGATAAAAAATTATTTCATACGTAAAAATAGTTTTCCATAAAAATGTCTATTTGTTTAAATTTAATTTAATTTATTATCATTTATTTCCATTTGATTACAATTTAATTCAATTTATAGCTTAATAAATAAAAAATATCACATTTTATTTTTTTCATATTCAAACTGAAAAATAAATTCTATAAAAGATATATTTAACTTCTAACAATATTATTTAAATATTATATCAGGGATTGTTTAAACTTAGTGTCACTATGAATGATGGAATTCAAATACATTATTCATTTTTAAGAGAAACATATAATAAAATGATTATATTTTACACTTGAAATATCAATGCAATAAACATATACAATTCCAAATGTGTTTTTGAAGAATTTAATAATAAATGAGAGACATGGAGAATTATTATAGTCATTAAGATACAGAATTTTTATGGAATGTGGAATAACAATGAAAATATCTTAAAAATAATCACTATGAAACATTAATTGTATTTATATGTCATACAACTATACAAAACATTAGAGTCATATATTTTGGAAAGGTAAATCCTAATAGATACTTTTTTTGAATCCAATGGTCCATTAGTAACATATTATTCACAAACCACAATCCATTCAAATCCCATTATATATAATTCTATATCTAATGAATTAGATGGAAGAAAATGACCACAAACATCAATACCGTTATATATATTTCATCCCATTGAATATAATTATTTATTATATCATAAGAGGAGTGAATTATAATCAGTTCATTTGATTTAGATAATTTAATTAAAAATATAATATTAGTGATTTGACTTATTAATTCAAATACACATTCATCAAAAAATATAATTCCCATTTGGAATTTATAGTGAAATTTTCAAAAAACAAAATAGGTGTTAATTATATAAAATTCATAAATTGAAATTAAACCATGAATATATATTTGTGAAAACTTTTCAAAAAAATCGTAACCATGTGAAATAAGGAAACCCTTCTAATAATATTTTCCTTGAAGGTAACTTAATTTTTTTATAATAAGGATAATGACATCAAAATAACAATGCCACAAAAATTTCATAAATTATTTACATATAAAATTTGATGTATGTTATAATAATTTCAACATGAAATGGAAATCTATTTTATTGTTTTGTGTACAAATTTTTTGATACTGATAATGTAAATTGAGGGCTAAGTGGATTATATGAAACTTTTATACATATATCTAATGATTTTTGGAATTATTGTTTTTTTGATATTTAAATTATTATAGAGACCATAATAGGAATTGGTGAATGTGTATATGGAAGAGATATATCCCATTATGAGAGTACATGAACTTTTTTTAAGAGAATACAAATTTATAATGAATAAAATCCATATGTGAAATTACATATAAATGTAGGAATGAATTATAATACCATTATATAGTGTAAGATTAATATTATAAATGGGAAATAGTAAAATTACAATAATTCAACCATTCAAAAGAAGAAGAATCAATAAAAACCCTTTTTTACGTATGAAATGTCTTAATAGAGACCCCATAAAAGAGGGATATTGAAATTTTTATCAAATTACCATGAATATAATATAATTATAGATATTTAATACCCAATAGTTTTTATACACACCACATAAATTAAATTTGGATGATAAAACCAAAATATCTCAATTAAAATTTATTGTGAATAACACACCAATATCGTATTTATATTCATAGTAAGAAGACCATGATATAAAATAATGTAGATATATTTTTTTCCCACAAATTAGAAGTAAAAATTATATAATTTAAATTATTTTCTAGTATATAAACCAAAAATATTAAAATAGTAATCAATATACTCAATTTCCAAATGAAGAAAGATTATGACTGAAAAACCTATTCTATAATTCTTTAATTCCCTTAAATAGCATTACTTTTTTTTAAAATAAATTAACTACCTCTTTTTTATGTTCATCCATATATATATCATTTTATATTCATCATTTATTATTATTTATTAAAGGAATATTAATTTTTTATTCTTTATTTTCATATACAATTAGTTTGTTTATGTTTTTATGTTAGTTTAAAAATGAATTTTTCAAAAAAAAATTATTTCAATTCCCATTCATCATTATAGGATAAAAAAATTAGAATTGATATTCTCTAATTATTCATAGTTTTCAATTTTGTTTTTATAATTATTTGGGTAACAATTCAGGATGAAATATTGAGTTACACAACTATTTTCATAGTTTATAACCAAAAAATATTGGTTCAATAATATTAGGAATAGTAATATTATATCCATTTCATAAATAAAATTATTTCAAAATTATAAAATTTCATGATTTTAATATTCATCCATGGAATAAATATATATCATTTCTCATGTATATTGAAAAAATGGACAAAAATAAAAATCCACAATCAATTGGTGTGCAAGGTTAATAACGGGATCATCATGGAATTATAAAAGTATCAAATAATATTTATTAATTATATAGTTATTTTTATGTAGGTGAAAAATATTTGATGTTATTTTTCTAATTATGAAAATGCTATATGGAAAACAATTACATCATTTCTGTAGAGATAACCGAAAGAACATATACAGAGGTGACACAATCATATATATATAACTTAAAGGATATATTAGTTTGTTTATAGCTTCATAATACTAATATAATTCTAAAATTCATATTTATTTACTACAATCTAGAATTTTAAATTCCATTGATTGTTGTTTTTTTAAGAACCTAGACCTTTGTTTCAGTTATGTTTTTATTTTTCCTAGATTTATTGATAAAAGAGAAGTTTATGGAAATTTTTATGTACACGTCGTGTAATTTATGAGTACAAGCTAGGTAATTCCTTTCCATAGCATGCAGTGTGTTGGCCGTGAAATAGCCACACACATGGTCATGTGGGAGTGACTTTGAGGCATCTTAAAGCGGAGTATGGAAAATTTGAGTACACTCAATTTAGTTCAAAATTAAACGCCTTTTACTTTCTTTTTTTTCACTAAATGCACTGGGGTCGTGTCTAAGAGCCAGAAAAAACATCTTTTAGGTCTTGTTCATTCGAGATTGTCGAGAAACCATGGATATTTGAAGAACCCCCAAGCCTTTGTCACTCCACAAATTCTAAAACTGTCAGTCGCATTGGAATCACATCAGTGAGTTATCTCTTCTACTAGAACCTCATTTCATGACTTCTAATCTTTTCCATGTTATCATGGGATTTACATTTTGGACGCTTTCTTTGATCTACGACATTATAAATAGATTAAATCATCTAGGATCATGTATATTGATATCCTAAACCCGGGGTAGGTGGTTTGTGCCTTTATTTAGGAAGCCTTTGAGTTTTTTGTGCAAATTTTCCCGATACCCATGAACGGGGGAGTGTGCATTCACCGTTTTATACCTATTGTCATGCTAATATGCTGGTATTCATGAGTAGATGATTATTGATTGTAAATAGGGAGATCAATCATTCTTTGGTTGTGTTCCATGCTGTTTTTGCCTATTTTGACCTTTGGGTCCTCTTTTCCTATTATGATACTATTACGTTCCCATTATTAGTATTATAGGATGGTGTGACTGTTCTTATGTTATGTTTTTGTGTTGTAGAAAACTAGGAAAGTAGTTCTCGAGGATGACCTTGGTCGTTACGTGCTACTACACATGCATGACTTATACAGGGCAGTGATAACCTGGTGTATTGACCATAGGGATAAGATGATGCGGGCTTCTCCAGAGTGTCTCTATAATTATATGATGCATGAAAATATGGGGAAATGATGTTTAATGCTTCCCCAGAGTGTCTGTAGTTCAATGACATGGGCCATAGGGGGAATTGATGTTGAGTTCTTCCCCAGAGCTCCTTTAGTACGATACGAGACTATAGGGAGAATTGACGGTGAGTTCTTCCTCAGAGAGTCTATACATTAGCTGAACCAGAGGGGTGAGACCGTGTGTGCTGTCAAGAGGGTTTCATGAGCTTGGGAGGTAGGACTAGAGGGGATAGGATATGGGTACTTCCCATAGGGTTACATGTTGTGTTAACTATTTTTCTGTTTCATGTTGTGTTGTGTTTTGAATGATTAAAATAGTGGAATGTTTACTACCTAGTGCTTTCCTTGTTTATTTCTTTCGGCACTTTTACCTTCCCTATGTTCAATGACTATTATACATAGATCTTTTGGTGGTTGTCTACTAGTATTCGTCTCACAACCTGTTTGGGCCATGCTTTTTGGCCCAAATATATTATACTGTTGCAGGCATAGATAAGGGGAAGCACCCTTCTAATTCATTTTCTTGACTTGTTGTGGAGCTCGAGAGTAAGGGGCCAAGCTATGTCCTGTGATGTTGAGGAGTTTATCTGCTTTCCTTTTTAATTTGGTTTAGCATAGTTGTATTCCTGTATTGTGACTTGTTAGGCTATTTTCTTATACATAGGTATCATGCATCATTTTATATATGTGTTCTCCAGTTTATACTTTTAGTCTACTGTTTTTAATAATGTATGCCATTATTTCTGCTTCCACTCTTGTATGTATTTGTTTACTAGCACTGTGTACTCTGTTAATGACAGCATCGTTTTCCCACTATCACACCCAATGACCTTGCTGCTAGTCAGCAGCCTCTGGAATTCAGGGAAATGCACTTGAGGCCGTGTGACCAACTATGTACGGCGCACCTCTGGGTGTCTTCTATAACTGGAAATTACAAAGTGGTAACAGAGGGTTCTTTTCTCTCAACATACTATTTGGTGCCTTTAGATGGGGATAACAAGGAATAGGTACTTGTTAATAATTTGTGCCTGGGAGTAGCTAACTCGTGTATAGGGAAAAGCCAATATAACTCGTTATAACAATTTTTATGGTTTTTCAATTTTATCGTTGATTTGATTTTCATCATTGGGTGACTCACATATATTTTGTTATTATTGTTGAAGTTACTCAGGTTATATTTCTATTGCAACCCGATGAGATGAGGTTATTCCATCTCATGAATCATATAGGTAGTTGTTAGATATCACATGCCATGCATTCTTTACATGCCGTCTTGGATGCATTACTTATTGGATGTTGTCGTGATAGATGTTGTGTTGAATATGAATGATGTTGTGATAGATTCCTTAAAATAAATACCTAATTTTTTATAGGGAATTTGGAAGATAATTGCAGAGTTATTCTGTTTATAACATGTATAAGATGAAAAACATTCATTCGTGAGGAGTATGGGCCCTCAGGGATCGTAATTTGGTACTTTCAATTTTCCTTTCCATCTTTTTCCAGGTTCCGAATTAGTTCTGAGGCTTACTGTCCGAAATACCCAGAATACACTCCATGTGTTATTCTAGTTGGGAAGAAATAGTTTTTATTCAGTACAAACCATATACTCTATGTACACGTCATGTAGTCTCTGACCGTGTCATAGGTTGTATGGACAGATACATGTGATGGGAAAAATCTTGAGTAAACATGTTGTGCATCTTCCCTACACGCCCTGTCGTGTCGACCCTATTCCCACCCAAGACATTAACAACACACGTTTGATGAGTCGTGTCTAATAAATATTGTGATACATCTAAACACGTCATGTAGTCTAACCCAGGTACCTGGCCATGTCATGTTGGTGTTACCCTTTCACGTACATTCCATGTCTGCATTGAATACATTATATAGCCTGGCCCAGGTACCCGGCCGTGTCACGAACAACACAGGTCGGTGATATCCTTTCTCATACACATTGTGCCCATCTGGAACATGTCGTGTAGTGTGGGTCGTGGGTCAGGCCATGTTTCTAACAACACAGGTCAGTTGAATCTTGGCATATACATGTTGTGTCTCCCTTGAAAATGTTGTGTAGTCTTGCCTTAGGAGATGTGTGTGGCCTAACTGTGTAGAAGGACCTGGGTAGGGGAAGAGGATTCAAGTACATGGCGTGTGTTTGGAGAACATGTCGTGTGTTTGGGGTGTTACATGACCAGTTAGGCAGGAGTACACACCCATGTGAATGACTTCAGGGAACATGTCGTGTAAGAATTGTAGACACCGTGTAGCCATGTTTTTTAAAACATGAATGCTTTCATCCCATTTTTTCTGTTTATACACTCCTTGTTTTAATTCCTTGATAATTTTGATCAAACATGTGGGTTTAACCATGTAGAGTCATACCACTGAGACGTCCTCTGGTTTTCCGCCATTAACAGGGCAGTGATCAGATGCCGAACATGGCTGATCAGGGACTTCTAGTATGTCCTCAAGTTGTGCCACTCTTGGCACCAGCACTTATACATGTTACCAGTGCTGATGCATATTTCATGGAAGGCTTCATGAGGATGATGAAGACCTTTCAGGGAGCACTGCCTCCTACACCGTCAGAGGATGATTTTACGCGAGTCTTCTAGTAGAAGCATCCTCCCACTTTCTCAGGGGAAGGAGGACCTTAAGCTTCATTGTCATGGCTAGAAGCCTTGCTGATGATTTTCAAGCATCTCGAGACGCCTCTAAAGAGGAAATTCAATCTCTCTACCTATATGAAATAGGATTCCCCCAAGTGATAGTGGGATGTGATCTCACATATGGGTCATCAGCAGGTAATGGATTGGGAGGAGTTTCAGTGCATCTTCTTTGACCACTTATATCTGGAGACATTGAGGGCCAATCGATCCCATGAGATTATGAGTATGGAGCAGGGTACTCCTTATGTTATGTACTATACATCCCGCATTATAGAGCTACAATTCTTCACGCCTATTCCAGGACATGATTAGTTGTTCATGGAAAGGATGTTCGAGGATGGTCTGAGGCACGACATCTGATCATAGGTGAACATCTTCCTGTTGGCTTCTATTATATATATAGTCCACCAAGAACTAATCACAGAGCATAATCTAAGGGATTCTGGAGTTGTGAGAAAGGTTGGCTCAACATATGGAGTTGTAATCCCTCCTAATGATAGTAGGAAGCACCAATGTGAGTCTTCCCGCGGTAATTCAAAAAGTTTAAATACCCCTTCAGGTTGCCAGGTGGTATGCTTCCAGTATGGAAGGGCCATGCATATGAGGGCACAAAGCTAGATGGACCCAGTGGAGTGCCGATCTTGTGGAAAGATGGGTCATCTTCAGCGCTTCTGTTAGATCTTCTCTCCATTAGCTGGTAATAAGGGTTCTTCTACAGCTCCTCATTTAGGAGCAGCCCCACCAATCTCTCACCAGTCTAGGAACTTGAGTTCTTCCTACCATATAGACCGAGGTGTAGGTCGTGGCCATGAGAGATAGTCACCCAATTTTCATTGACAACTAAGTGGATCAGCTGAGAGTGGTCAGATAGTGTCACAGGGCTATGGTACAGGGAAAAAATTTGCAATGGAGCAGACCCCATAGGAGTAGGATCCCAAACCATCTACCGTTCAACGTATGATATTAGTAGCCTCAATCGTAGAATCTGCACTTTTTGATATAAGGGATTCCAATATCTTGATATATGTTGCTGTCATGGAGTTCCATGGGCTTTGAAGCTTTTCTTCTACTGACTTCTGGATGCTAGACACTCCATTAGGGACTACAACAGCTAGTGTACATCAGTGCAGAGAATTTCCTCTACAGGTTGGTGGATGCCACTTTCTTTGGGACCTCTCTGTCCTTGAGATGACAGGCTACAATTTCATTCTTGGGATAGACTGGTTAGTTCATTTCCAAGTAGTCGTCCACTGTAATCAGCACAGGGTGAGATTCATATCACCATAGGGTGGATCTTTTCTTCACAAGGGCAAGTGGGATGTCCAGCAGAGCAGAGCGGGGCCAGAGCATCATGGGTTGGGAGCAGTTACATCCCATAATGCTAGTCATTATCTATATGAAAAGGGGACTTCATAGTTAGACATTCCTCCATTTGTGGAACATTTTAGATCTGAATTTCTAGAGGACTTTTCAGGAGTTCCTATAGAGAGTGAGGAAGACTTCTCTATTGAGCTTGTGCTAGGAGCGGAACCGATGACCATTCCTCCTTATAGGATGGCTACACCTGAGTTGTAAGAGCTCAAGAAGTAGTTGGAGGAGTTGTAGGCCCAAGGTTTCATCTGACCCAGTACTTCTCTTTAGGTTTCACCTATCTTATTTGCAAATAAGTCAGATGGTACCCTCAGGCATTATGTGGACTATCATAAGTTGAACCAGTTGATGGTTAAGAACCGATATCCCTTTCCAAGGATCAATGATCTATTTGATCAGCTTTGAGAGCCTGTGTGTTCTCGAAGATTGACTTGAGGACGGGTTATCATTAGTTTTGAGTTATACCATAATATATATCTCTTACAGCCTTCAAGAGTAGGTATGGTCTATACGAGTACATGGTTATGTCGTTCGGTCTCACGAACACGCCTCCAGTTTTCATGGCACTGATGAACGGAGTGTTCCATCCTTACTTGAATTCCTTCATGGTGGTCTTCATGGATGATATCTTGGTGTACTCTCACACTCAACAAGACCATGTTACCCATATTGAGATCATTCTGTGTACACTGAGGAATGATCAGTTATATGCTAAGTTCTAAAAAATCCACTTTTGGAGGGATCAGATTCACTTATTGGGTCATGTTATTTCAGATACAGGAGTACCAGTAGACCCAGAGAAAGTGAGTGCTGAAGATTCCTGGGATCATTCGAAGAACTTATTTGAGTTGCAGAGTTTCCTAGGGCTAGCATGATACTACAGATGTTTCATTCATGACTTCTCACACTTAGTAGCACCACTGATAGGTCTGACCAAGAAGGGTGAAAATTTCTTATGGTAAGATTATCGTGATTCAGCATTTCAGAAGTTGAAAAAGAGGTTGACTTCAGCCCCGATACTAGTCTTTCATGAGCCAGGAAAGAGCTAT
The DNA here is from genome assembly GCA_963277665.1 of Viscum album. Classification (NCBI taxonomy): domain Eukaryota; kingdom Viridiplantae; phylum Streptophyta; class Magnoliopsida; order Santalales; family Viscaceae; genus Viscum; species Viscum album. Next base: position 806,642,421 of record OY728148.1, read on the forward strand.
ACTGTTAATTATGATAATTTAGGTATAGGCATGGGATTTTTGCTTATTCAGGGTGATGGATTCATTGCGTACGGTTCTCGGCCATTGTGGCCACATGAGAGGAATTAACCGACACATGATCTAGAGTTGGAAACTTTTGTTCATGCCTTACTCTGTTGGATACATTATCTTCTGGGAGAGAATTATTTAGTTTTCACCAACCACAAAAATCTTCAAGTACATCTTCACTCAGCGTGATCTGAATTTGAGACAACATTGGTGGGTTGAGTACCTACAACACTTTGACGTTGAGCATGCCTATATGCCTGGGAAGGGAAATGTAGTGGAATATGTGTTGAGTAGAAGGACCCATATACATCATGTTCTGAAGTCCAGTAGTGGGTGGCAGCTTATGGATCTATTTTTTCAGATGCATTTGGAGGTTTACGACTGATATTGGTAGACTATTCTATCTTCTATAGCTGCTAACTATGCCCTTCTTGGTCGAGTACGAATGTGGTAGCTATCATATTCTGAAGGCCTAGTCATGCAGGAAAGCATGTTAGTAGAGGACCCTATTCCTAGGAGAACCATAGGTGAGGATGAGATCTTCTGTTTCCAGGGGCATGTATGGGTGCCACCAGACATACGTGAAGAGCTGAGGCGGGATTTTCATTCCTCAGTTTGGGCAGTTCATCCTAGAATCACCAAGATGTATTGAGATATACACCATCAGTATTGGTTGCTAGGTATGAAGAGGGATTTTTCTGGTTTCATCATGAGGTGTTCCACTTTTCAGCTGGTGAAGGAGGAGCATCAATGACCAACAAGTATTTAACAGTGGTTACCCACTCTCGAGTGGAAGTGGAATAATGTCGCGATGGAATTCATGATCGGTTTTCTGAGGTTTCCTTGAGGGAATGATAATGTTTTTGGTTATCATCAACAGCCTTAGAAAGGATTCTCACTTCTTTCCAATCAAGGAGACCTACATTGATAATGAGATAGGAAAATTGTAAATTTGGGAAGTTGTTCATATTTATGGAGTTCCACACTCTATTGTTTCAGAGAGAGATGCCCGTTTTACATCACGGGTCTGGCAGGGGCTTTAGAAGGCTTTGGTCACACATGTACTTTTGAGTACAACTTACCACCACCAAAAAGATGGCCAGTCCGAGTGTATGATTCAGGTGCTTGAGGACATGCTTCGAGCATGCATTCTAGATTTTGGAGGTTGTTGGGAGAATCACATACCACTTATGGAGTTTTCCTACAACAATAGATTTCATGCAACAATTCATATGGAACCATATGTGGAATTTTACAGTAGTCCATGTCGATCTCCCTTATGTTGGCTGGATGCAGGAGAGGCAGCTTTTCTGGGAACACGTCTTGTTCCGGAGACCATAGAGGAGATAGAGTTGATTCAGAAGAGGATGGCTATTATGTAGTCTCATCAGAAGTATTATGTCGATCAGTGGAGATGACCTCTGGAGTTCAAGTTCAAGGATCGGGTTTTCCCGTGTGTCACACCGAGGTTGGGACACAAGAGGATTATGATATTGGGATAGCATTCACCAAGTTACGTAGGCTGTTTGAGGTGTTGGAGAGAGTGGTCCCGGTTGCCTATTGGTTGTAGTTACCTCATAGGTACCGAGCTATGCATGAAGTCTTCCACATTTCTCATCTTTGACAATAATTTTCAGGCCCGTCTCATGTCTTTCAACCTGAGGAGGTTGAGCTCAAAGTGGTTGAGTTATTTGAGGAGTATCCAATCCGGATTATGGATTGAAATGCAAAGGTTCTTTTTGGCTGGTTTGTTCCTCTAGTACGAATGCTATGGCAGCACAGACGCTTGCTGGATGAGACATGGGAGTTGGAGACAGATGTATGAGCACAACAGCTAGAACTGTTTGAGGTTTTTTCTTCTACGCCACACTAGGGTATTTCGGGGACGAATTTTTTTAAGGGACAAAGTCTTTAAGAACCCGAACATTCATTTCATGTATGTTTTTAATTTTCCTGCTGTTTTTTAGAAATGAGGAGTTTCTAGAAATTTTATAAGTACACGATGTGTACTTTATGATAACACTATGTGTACTTACTTGCTGTAGCAGGTCGTGTGCTGGCCGTGGAAGAGCCACACACACAGCCATGTGGGAGTGACTTAGAGGCCGCATAAAGAGGAGTATAGAAAAGGCGAGTATACATCGTGTACTTCAAAAGTACACGCCGTTTACATTCGTTTTTCACTAAATTCACTAGGGTCAAGTCTAATCACCTGAATGAACTTATTTTAGGTTCTTATCTTCTGAGAGTGCCGAGCAACTGTGGATCCTCATCGAGCCCCTGCGCCTCCGTCCGTCCTCCGATTAGAACATCGTCGGTCGAATTGGAATCACATCAGTGAGTTCTCTCTTCTGCTAGAACCTTGATTCATGATTTAACTTCTTTTCCATGTTATCGTGGGTTCAACATTTTTTTGAATATTTCATAGATCTATGGAGTTCTATGGTGATTCTTGTTTAGAGGTTCCTGTATATTTATATCCTAAACCCAAGGATGGAGGTTTGTCCCTTTCTGTAGGAAGTCTTCGAGTTTTATATGAAACTTTTCTCAATACCCATGAACGGGGTATTTCACATTCACAGTTTCAGCCCTATTTTTTCTATGTTATACTACTATGTCTGAGTAGATGATTATTGATTATGAATAGAGTGATTTTTAATGCTTTGGATGTGTTCCTTGTTGTTTTTTACTGTTTTGACCTTTGGGTCCTGTTTTCCTGTTAGGATACTATTACTTTCCCATGCGTAGTATTATAGGATGGTGTGACTGTTCATCTTTTGGGAAGTTGTGGTGTAGAATTCTAGCCAAGTAGTTCTTGAGGTTCACCTTGGCCATTATGTGCTTCTACACTTTCTTTAAATACACATGGCTATGAGGAGATGGTGTATAGACAATAGAGAGAATTGATGTTGGGGGATTTCCCAGAGTGTTTTTATAATTATATGATGCAAGGCCACATGGGTAATTGACGTTGAGTTCTTCCCCAGAGTGTTTATAGTTCCACGACATGAGGCACAGGGGGAATTGACATTGAGTGCTTCCCTAGAGTTCCATTTGTATGATACGAGACTATTGGGGTAATTGACGGTGAGTGCTTCTCAGAGTTTCTATACTATAACTAAACGAGAGGGGTGAGAATGTGTGTGTTTCCCAGAGGGTTGCTTGAGCATGATCGGTAGGTCTATAGGGAATAGGCTATGGGTAATTACCATAGGTTTACCTGTTTCATTATTTGTTTTTCTTTAGCATGATGTGTGGTGTTTTGAATGCTGAAAACAATGGATTGTTTACTACCTGGTGCATTCCTTGTTTACTACTTTTTGCACTTTTACCTTCCATATCTCTACTATCTGTTAGGAACAGATCTTGTGGTGGTTTCCTACTAGGATTCGTCTCAAACCATGTTTGGGCCATGATTTCGGGCCCAAACAGATTACATTGTTGCAGGTATAGACAAGGGAAAGCGCCCTTCTACTTCTGGTACATGACTTGCTATGGACCAGGAGAGAATGGCCCCAAGCTATCACATGCGATGGTGAGGATTTTATCTACTTTCTTTTGAACCTTGTTTTAGTACAGTTGTATTCCATCATTGTGACTTGTATGAATGTTTTCCTAGACAAATGTATCATGCGTCATTTAATATATGTGTTCTCCAGTTTATACATTCAGTCTTCTGTTGTTACTGTTGTATTCCATTATTACTGCTTCTGCTCTTGTATGTATTTGTTTACTTCTGTTGTGTACTCTTCCAATGAAGGGAAAATTTCCCCAATATCATACCCAAGGCCCACCTTTCTAGTATGAATCCTCTGGAATTCATATAAATGCGCTTGAGGCCATGTGAGCAACTAGGTACAGGGAACCTATTGGTGGCTTCCGAAACCGGGACGTTATAGTTTTGACGAATAAAATAACATCACATATTGACATGGTGATAATAACATTACCAAAGTGATATTATTTTTGAATTTTTGGGAAGAATGTATAAAATTTTTGTCTACTAATAATGATAGTGTTTTAATTATTGAAACACGGATAGGTTATATTTTCATGTAGGATTAAGAATAATGGAAACAAATTTCATGAAAAAGGAGTAATTAAGATTGATGTCCATCCTTGTAATATGTACATTGTGAAATGAATTATATGTTTTAAGAATTTTTATTTGAAAATAAATGAATCTAAAGTAGGTGGACATTAGTTTTGGTGTGTTATTTGGTTAGAATTTTTCAGTACCTATGATTCTTGGTGTGTGAGGAGTTGTTAAAAAGTGGTGCATCCATTTATAAATTGGGGGGGTTATTTTTATAAATATAAATTTCAAGTCATTATTAAAAGGCCAATTTGAGACAATAAAATACAATAATGGTTCATGGGATGAGTTAGTATAGATAATCACTCAAAAATTATCTGGAAAAATAGTTTAAAACCATATTTATTCCATTTAATCTAACATTACTTAATTTTAGATGACATTTATTTTGTACAATGGTAATTATTTTTTAATGTATGTATTACAAGTTTAATATATAAATGTAAAATGGGATTTAAAAATTACAGGACATATCAATTACAACTATTATTTGAATTTTATCAAAGACAAATTATATTAATTTGAAAATTAGTTTTTATATTATATCATGTAATGAACAATTGTTTTCTGAAAATCATATTTCCAAAAATACAAAATATTGTCATCAAGGAAAAATAATGAATTTCAAGGTTTTTAATGAAATAATTATTATATTAAAAACTCATGGACTTTTATTTTACTATAAAACCTAATTTCACATTGGGAAAACATAATGAATATATACATACCAAAAATAATTTTTATTCGAAAAAGTTCTCTGATTTTTTAATTTTTTATACATTGGTTTTTAAATTGTAAAATCTTATTTTCAAATCCACCATTTCACTATATAAATATTAATTTAATGTTTATTAATTTCTTATAAATATTTATGTTATAAATGGTCTTTTATATGGTTATAAACACAATGGTAATATTAAACAACTATACTTTAGATTTTCATTCTGAAAATCAATTTTTTGTGTCAAATAAAGAAAATGTATTCATATTTTGAAATTAAAATTATTCACTTTTTTATTAAATAATAAATAATAAAATTTATATATCTAGCTTTTAGATGAAACTAAATATATAAAAAATGATACTTATATTGAGATGAAAACCTTCAAAAGATTATCTATTTTTTATATTATTTTATAATATATTTAAATTTTAATAATATTGAAATGTTGGGTGAAATATTAAAATGTTATATATTATCATACTATTCATTTAGAGGAGGTATATTTTATTTAATAACATCCAAAACAGTTAATTTATAATGATAAATCCTTATAAATATTAATTAATTTTAATTATATATCATTTACATCAAATAAAATTTTTATGTTTATAAATATTTATATTGTAGGGGATTAATTGTTTTAATAATTTTAGAAAAATATGTCATTACATATTTTAGTTCAGTGATTCATGTAAAAGAAACAATAAAACTTAACATTAATTTATAAATGTCCAAAATATTACGGTGTTAAATTAACTATCATAGATAAATTTATTAAGTTTGTATATATATCATGTATTATGATACTGTTTTTGGAAATTATCATATATATATATATATATATTTAAGTTTGATCATCCCAGGTCCTATTTAGTTTTATCACAAAAGATATTAAGATATAGTTAAATAAAATATTCTAACTATGTATTTTGATTTCGAATTTTTTATGAAACTATACATGAGGGAAACACATCATGTTTTCCCCCGCATTCTCTAATTCGAAAATATTATGTCCTCCCAAACAATGGTTGGTGATTTTTTATATATGAATTAAATGGGTATAGGGATTGTATCTTACTCTTCCATGGATTTTTTATTGGAACCCATCACATTTTTTGGGTCTCCATAAATATTTTATGTCATGTTTTTGTAACACATACTTAGTGGAATCATAATTTTGGAGCTTGTATATTATTACTTTTGTCTTGAATGGATAATAAAATTTGGTTTCAGTAGACGATAACATTATGCATATTTATGCATTTCTGGGAATTGTAAATCATTTTGACATTCAAAATCATCAATTTTTGGAGGGAATCTCTTATTCACAACATCTCAAGTGTTGGATCCAAGGAATCGGGGGTCAACCATAAAGAATATAACAACAAGGGTGTTTGGAATTTCAGTCTTCGTAACCCAATAATACTATATTTATTTTATGGGGTATAGATTTTAGGTGGTTGATAGTTGTATCATCTTTCAGGGATACATTGGTCATAGGATTATAATCGTTTTGAAATGGGTAGGTGTATTTTAGGGTGAACTGTTATGGGATGTTATCATATTTGGAGTTGTTAAAGTGTGTCACAGGTGGAGAAGAAGTTAAAAATTGAGGGATGGGTATAATATACCATTAGGGGGGATGATCACAAATAAAAAATTCGTTAAATGTGTCCATATTGGGTAATATGATCACACCATGCTGTTTCTGGCTCAAAATGGAAAAATATATACATCATATATGAATTATATTACATTAGTATTCACCATGTGAGAGTTATCCTATATTTTAGATATACTAATATTTAACCTCACAGAGGAGTCCATGATACCCTAATAAGAGATAGGGATGAATACCCATATTGTTTGATTCCACACTTTAAGGTTCTATAATAGTGCCAATCTATACAGTTTATCATTATGTATTAAGGATACTAATGTGGTAGAAGTATAATTAATGTGGGATAGTTTGGGTCTTACATAAAGAGGCTTCCCACAATGGTAGTCACATTTTATAGTGGGATTGTATGGTGAAGGGATTACTCATATATTCTACGCAGTATGAGAGTCACATTTAATAGTTTGGTGAGGGTTTCAGAAAATGACTTCCATGCATAGGGAATATAGTGTTTGATACATAGGTTAAGAGAATACTTCAATGTCATACACTAATGGTGTCGTTTTAGATATTATCATCGTATTCCTAGATTATTGGACCAGGATGTTTTACATATTGTATCTTCGATGTGGTGGTACAATACCCAAGGAGTCCATTTATACTCTTAAGAAAATGTTCTATAACTATTTATGTATACTAGGAATGGTGGGTAATTTCCTTTTTTTATTTCCCCTTTAGTTCATACACATCTACTACTCATGTACCACTAGGTGGGGAATGGAATAAACAATTACATGGAGGAATGGAAATTAATGTTTTTGATATTATGGTACCTCTTCCTTGGGGAAAGAGGCTCGAAGTTCCAATTTATAGGATGAAAAGGATGGGTAATGGTCGAGGATATGAATGGTGAAAATGGGGATGACACATGAGTTAATGTTAGGGGTAAAAATAATTATCCTGCTACAAATAAACAAGTTTCAAATGGGTACATAGTCCCTCAACACCCGTCTTTTACAGGACTACGTTTTCTCAAAGGAGTTACCATAGAGTGTCTTGGTAGATTTGATTTTTGATTGTTTTATGTTCATTAAAGATGAGTGTTTCATAAATAAAAAGGATCTCTCAATGGTTTAACATCCATGAAACAGGCTAACCATGCCTCAGATTAGTGTTTTTCATCCCTTGGGGTGGTTTTCGAGAATTATATTATATCACCAAACCATGAGAGTGGAAAAGGGTTCTCATCCAACATGAAGGACATGAAACATCATGATTGGAATCTATATCCTTGTTCAAGGTTCTCAGGAATTTCTAGGAAGAAATTTTTTAATGATGGGACCATATGTTGATTCATCTCTTTTGTTACTCATGAACAATAAATCTATGTAAATTATGATCATTTTTTGAATTTTCCATTATTCTATAATCTGACAATTCAAATAGTGGATGTACTTATAGGCATGTTTAAATGAAGTATTATATTTTTATAATGTAAATGTTTAGAAAATATGTTTCCTAATTTTTTGATAAATTTCATTGGAGTTCCAAGAACACACATATTAATCAAGGTAAATACTTATTAAAATTATATGATTGTTAACCCTCCTTCACATGGAATTTCTCATTCATGATGGTCTTTAACATTATAAACATATCTCCACATTTTATTTTTTTTCATATATTGTTAGTATATATTAACATCATACTAACCATTTCATCTTCTACATAACTTGTTCAATGTGTATTTCAACATGAAGAAATACCCCTCGCACCTCAAAATGACCGATGATAAGGGAGTGTAGGTCAAATTCAATGTGGAAACCACCAAAAATTGATATTCTCAATCCATGTTCATGAAAATATGTTAAACCATATGAATATAATTATGGTTGAGTGTCCATAGGGGAACATGATATTTTTATGAAATATCTTCCATTTACTCCCTTTTCAAGAAATTCGAGACCTAAATCTAAATAATATGATCTTTATCCTTACTACCCTTGAATCCTTTAAAATTATATTAATGTTATTTTCAAGAATATAGTAATGTGAATTTTGAAACAATTCGGGAGCATTACCATCACGAGTTGAGAATTGAAAACAAGGTACTAAAAACTATTCTATGACATGGAATATGAAAGATGAGGATTTTATAGTTCTTATGAATTTTTTAATGAATATTTATAGGAACATTATGACTGGGGATAGTTTTTGGAGTGCCTCAGATTACGACACACACACACACACACTGAATTGTAGAAAAAGGCACACCAGGAGTAACCAATTTGTAGGAGTTTTCTAATATATTGATGTGGGTTGATAGATGACTACTTCATCCTGATCACTAATTGAGAAGCGATTTCATAATGGTTTTGAGTCACACATGGGATGTAAAAATGTAATATATATTCCATGCATAATATTCTGATTTACTGTGAATCAATCACCACCAATACAATACGGAACCCACTGAATAATGTCATTGGGGGGGCACTGGGTGAAGAGATGTCCCCACTCCCTCTGTATAATGCTATTCAGAATGTGTGTTTGGCAGACTTTATATATGGATGGAATGACGAGTGTTCATTTCATCAATATTTAAACATCATGGTCGAGAGTGTGGAGATATATTGGGTCTGGCATTCCTTTCATGAATTTGATGTGGATGTGAAGAGAGTGGGGGGAGTAAAAAGTAGTGTGGACATCGTTTTTCATTCTATATGCCCATAAAAATGATAATGATTATGTTTATGTGGTTACCTATGATGAACACATCACACATGAACTTAGAGGAGGTTGGAATCAGTATGTGGGACGACTACTAAATTATTGGGATCCTAAACCAAAGGGCCTTGTATTTTTAATTCCTCCCCATGGAATATTTTTGGGATGATCAAGAGTAGATACCTTTCATAGAAATAATTCTGTAATGTTTGGTTAATGGATATAATAATGAAATGGTGGGTATTATAGATATACCATTCATGTATTGGTTTGGTTACTTTCTGAATAAGTCTCTAGTCATGTTTCCAGGGAGTCTATTTCAATGTGCAAAGGCATCCGTGAAAGGAAAGTTGCACTAATATTGAATAATTTTTTTGGTGACCAAATAGAGCTTATAAGTATACAACGTGAAGCGTAATTCCTTTTATTGTTAGACAAGGATGAATAACTATAGTTCTATTATGTGGGATAATTATATAGGTTCTAGATTATCACATGGTGGTGCAAAGATGTATCCTTATCGCCTGAGGAAATATGTCTACCAAAAGATATTAATACTAATTAATATATATATATATGATTATACACATATTTAACCAGTATATGATCCCATTTTTGTATGGGCCTTTACTTTTCATGTTTGTATGGGATTATGTGAACATGAGTGGTATGATTACTCAAATTCTATCAACACCTAGCACTAACTACATTACAATAATGAATAAATTTTTCGAGATTATTCCACTTGAGAGGATCCAGCTCACTTATAGATGAGGATTTGGATAGAAAAATAATTAATATTCCCATTTCCAATCTTACCTTATGAAACAAATATTTCTTACATCTTGGGGATGGTTTAAAAATCGTCGTAAATCATTGAATTCTGAGGCAGGGTACCGGTGGCATGGGTGGATAGTAAACCCATCAGTGTACCATACACCATATAATAGTTCTCTATGATGTACGATTTCATTTAATGAATAAAAAAAGGTGTTCCAATTTTAATTAACATATTTCCATCCCTCATTTAATTATTAAATTAAGAGAATATTAATGTTGGAAGATGGAAGGGGAATGAGGTGTTTCCAAAATCTAATGATGCATATGGGATCTTCCCTGAAGATGAACATAGTTAATAAATAATCAATCCTAGGTATTTTATGAGGTTCCCATCCAATCTTGTGGAAGATTAAAAAGTCATCACATCACCCTGGGTTTAGGGTTCCACGATAGCTATTAAGGAATAATGTGGAGGAATACCAGGCCAATTGTGATGTGTGAAATGAACACTACCCATGTATCTCTAGTGAAATACATTAACTAGGGAAAAAATCATCCAAAATTTTCATTAGGAGTGTGGTGGAACTTACATAGTAGTTCTATGGGAACAATTAATGTCTCTGACTAGTCAACAACATTTCCAAGATATACATGGTGAAATTATTTTCAATGATTACTAGGAGGGATAGGGGATCCAATGGTGACTCGATTATCTTCCTCAGATATTCCCCTTCTCAATAATGATGGGATAATATTTCCATAAATATAAAATTTAAGGTATGTTTGGAATGATCCATTTTATATAGAATTGCAATATATTACAAAGGTATAAGACCTCACCCATTCATGTGAAATCTCTCATCCTGTGACCACTCGAGTGAAGGATCTTCTAGGTATGCATTATCCTAAAAATATTTCATTAGTTATTATAAAAATTGCTTCAAATGGGGGTGAGTAATCAATAGTGTAATTATCCCAAGAATGTGATAACAACCATGGATCCCCATATAAAGAAATATTAGTGTTTATTAGGTAAATTATATAATTTTTTTATATGGTTAAATTATTTTATAACTATTATTACTATTTAAATTTTGTTTACCTACCAAAAAATGATTGAGTGGTTCAGATGGGTAGAATCATAGTGAAGATAAAATAGAGCAAAAGAAAGAATCCAAATACATCAAAAGGTATGTTGTGAGGAATCCCTCTGAAACAATGGCCACGTCTGAAAATATAATGTTATTATAGGGGACATGTGGGGGGGTCTCAATTGATATTATCAAGGCTAAGTGATGGATTATACAAATCATGTACACATTATTTCATTATTTATTTTTCACAAAATATTTTCTCTTTGAATAGTAGAGTCATGATAATCTCGTGTTCCCATAGGGAAGTGAAAACTTTTTTGGGGACTTATCCACTGGTTGTGAGTCTTGAGTTTGTGAAGCATAGAGACATGTTAGTTATGGACAACATTTTTTTCCCATTGGTGAAAGTAACGGTTGTACCCCAAATAAGGATTGTGTTGGTGTTGTAGTGACCAATACTACCATAGAGTTTCCACCTGTGTTGTTGTTGTATCCAAGCTTTGAGTCACTATAATGAATTGGGGAGGCTCTTGTTGTGTGTGAGAGATCAAGAGAGGACTTGTTTCTCATGGGCATGATATTTATCCACTCATATAACATTCATATAAATGATCTTATCATTAATTTTTGGGAAATCATCTAGGTTTTTAAGCTCTTCCCACCTTTGGATTTTGAGAATTTTATCTCTAATATATCCCAAAATAACAAAGGAATTCATTACATGGCGTCTAAGAGTTTGTTTGAGTTCCTAACTCTAACTCCACACTCCAATATTCTGAACCAAGTGGGATTTCTCTAAATATGACATATTATATTGATTATAATCAGTGTTGGTTCTAGTGGACTCAATGCTCTAGATCAAGATTTTATTGAGTAAAAATACATGATTAGTGACTGAGTTTCTAAGTTTCTTAGTAAAAGAATAATTACTTGTGTATTAAGAATCTCATGTCTATTGATGAAAATCCCAATCAAAAGGTGGGGTTGGTGCAGAAAAATGATTCCATTTCCAAAAATGAATCATATATTATAAACTTATTAACTGAAAATTTGGTAGTGGGTGAGGCAAGGGATGTAGAGGAATAATCTCCAACGACATTGTTCCAAGCTGAGAAGGACTAGGTGTGAACTAAAAATGGTAATTTTATATCCACATCAGATGAATAATTGGTGGATTTTTCTGATATCCTATTGACCATAGAGGCTACTCATAATTGTATGTTGAATATTGAGTACTAAATTTCTTGTGATGAGTTTTATAAAAATTTATTTTATTTATTAATAAAGGATGTCCTTCTATATGTGGTTGACTATTCCAGAAACATTGATGTTTTGTTAATTTCTAGTATTCGTAGTTTTTTTATTTCCATTTTAATAATATTGAACAGATATTTTTAAATAAATTCCTATTATAAGGTGATTCATGATTAGTAGAGGAAGTAAGGATATTATAGATGAATGTTCACTTATTTGGGACATAGAAACACTGGTCAAAACCTCTGGGTGTAATCTCTTTTTTTACCAAAAAAAATATACTGACCAATAAATTATTGTTATAATAATGTTGCTCTATAAAAAAATATACCTTATTACACATTGTTATTAGGTTCAATAATATGATAATACAAGGTCATTTAATTCTACTCAAAAAATAACTATGGTTAGGAGAATGAATTTTTTTCCTATGTCCTGAAACACAAATTAGGTGACATGGCGATTAGGGATGACTATATACAATGTTTAAAAAATGTTATCCACTATTTTTTAATAAATAAAGAAAGATTTAAAAATGATGATCCTCTATCATCCATGTTATTAATATGGGACCTCTCAAAATGTCATCATATGTCTAGTAGAAAAAGTTCCTAGGATGTTAGGTGAGTTTGTGTAGCCATGCATCATTATCGTTCGGGGGATGTTATGAAATGAATGATGAAGTGTATCCAAATCAATAAAGGTGTGATGTGTGGGGATGGGATGAGGAAAATATTGGATGGAATTAAACAATATCATGATTATGACACCAAGTTTCTTTTCACAATGGGTGGGTGTATCAATCAGAATGAAGATCATATCCATCTTCCATGTGATGTTTCATCATATATACCAATCAAATACCAAGGAAACTGAATGGTGTGGTAGGTTATGAAAATCGAATTAGGATTTTTGGATATTAGGATTGGAAGTGATACAATTAATAGTTTTATATTATATAACGATATTGGATGTTGTGTAGTTCATATTATTGTATTAGAAAATTTGAACATGTATTTTTATATATTAAATTAATAATGATGCATTATATTGTTTTTATTCATCTAAATAATACAATGATAAAAATGAAAATCATCTTGTGACATCGATCTGTGAAGTAAATTGAATAATTCATGCCCCATTATTATATTGGAAGTCAAAAAAATTAAACCCAAAGGATGAACCACATAAAAGAGCATATAATGAAAAGGAAACTAATATTTTTTACATATTTTCCCTAAACATATGAGGTCAGGTTGGCATTGAAATAATTTTTCCATGGCACGATAGTGAGTCTCACTTTTTTTGTCCCTATTATTTTTTGTCCTGTTAATTTTTTTATTTTTTATCCAGTTCAAGAGGGTGCCCTAGCCGGTGAAATGTTGACTTCTAATTAGACTAACACTATGGATTTTCTCTATTGGTTCCCTATGTTAATCATTCTTTGGGTAGTTAAATCCCATTTTAGTTGGGAAAAACTAGTACATTATTGTTACTTTCTAAGCCCCATAGGAAAGGAAAAAATATATATATGGAGGAAAAAAGGGGAATATTTCATTAATCATATTGTCATAATTCATGGATATAAGGGGTATACCACCAATATGATTCCGTGGAATTAAGGGTTAGTAACCCAATGTGAAGAGATGTAGAAATAGGACCATTTCCATTTGAAACACACATAATGTGAGTTGTATAATGTTTATGTTCATAAGAATTGGAATGGGGGATCTTAGTTAGGGTTATAGAGGTCGGACCATGGGATCTATTGATAAGTCAATAGAATTCTGACCCGAAGGTGCTAGTGAATTTCGACATCATAAATAGAGATCCATCTAAAGTATCTTAGTCCCACATGATTCATCCTCAATATTGAAATTAAGGATACATAGGTTTTCATCCTCATTACATGGGATAACATAATTGTTGAAGAAGAATCTAGAATTGGGGTATACTAATGATTCCATATTACAATGTCATTTTTAAAAATATTTTTGGGAAATAAAACCATGGGTTTTAAAACTAAAATAGGTCAAATGGAAGGGGTAATGAGGAAAAATCATTACATCCAAAATCAATAAAATAAATATTTTTGATTAGTGAGTTGGGTTTACAAATCCCATTAAAAAATGTCCCATAACTCTTTAATTAAATGGTGGGTTAAAAATGGGGGAAACCATTAACCATGTTTGATACATGATAGTAATCACCCATCATTAAGGAATCCTATGAGGCAATCACCCCTGAGAGTGGGTGATAAAAATGGTTAAAAAGCATTTTCATTAATGTTTACTACTTAGATAAGGAATGTGATGTTGATAAAAATAAATGAATTCATATGATGATAGATATGGGAATGTGTTTCCCCACTAGGGGATTAGGGTACTCTGAAATGTCTCCCAACACATGCTCAATCATGTTGGGTTGGAAGGATAGATAATTATACCCCGGGGGAAGGACCCAAAATAACCTTGTGATATATTTTAATGCATTATATATAATACTAGAATCACTCTATATCATATTAATGTGGGAATCATTCCACACATAGTTCTACTATACATCTTGGTAGGAGGGTAATTCCAAGAAGAAGAAATATTATCACTTGAGTAAGAGGTGAAATTAGAGGCATATATGTTTTCTCAGGGAATATAGGGGAGGAATAAAATGTCCATTTAGGGTTTTATGTGCCCAATAGCAAAAATTTTATGCTCATGATGCCCATACGAAGGATTCCATTAGTTGAATATCACATAGCTTTAACTAAGATTACTTTTATATTTATATCATAGTTCTAAAACCTAGGTGTTTTCAATAGAGTATGTGTGTTTGGAATGATTGGGTATCATAATGTAAATTGAGGATGATAATGGACTATTTCCACATAGAATATTTTGGATTCGTCATTCACACTATATAATGTCATGGAACATTAACAAAGGGTTTCTACATTTTAATGTTGTGTGGAGATTCCATGATTACAATTTTTTACATTAGAGTTTCATTTATATCTCCTCCTTGCCCGAGATACTTAATTATTGACTCCTATGGTATCATGAGACATGATTTATTTTGGAATGAAGCATGATGAATTTCCCATTGTCAAAATGGATATCATAATATTGGTAAAATGATGCCAAAATGTAGAAGTTCAATTATAATAACATACCTTTTCATCATATAGGATCATATTGGATAATTAAATACTTGTTTTTGAATTTCCAAATATAGAAATGGAAAATTGAAATGAAGGTAAATTGATACATCTAAGATATGGATAACCGAATGGGGTGATTGATGGGTAGGGCACAAAGGTGGTCATTTTTCAAAAAAAACATCCACAACCATAATGTTCAATGAAGGGATGTGCACAAATGAGGGTCTTCCATTAAACATGATTAAAAAAGAATGAGTACAAGTTTCCAAAAAATATATTTCTAGGTGTTTGACCAATATTTTAGCTGATCCTGTCTGGGAAAATAGAATTAATGTTAAGGGTTCCTGATTGAATCAGGGGGATGAGAAATATTAAAATGAAATAAATAAAGAGGCATGTAGGTGGTTGATGTTTTAAAATTTATTCATATAGTGATAATTACACTATAATCATGAGTGTTATGGATGATTGAAGAAACACGAATGGATCAATATAGAACATGATAGGGAATGACCCTAAAATGATATGTTGCTGGGGAAGGACTCAGGATATGAGAACCTAGTATAACTATGTATTTTATGGGAATAGTAATTACGAATATTATAGTTCTTGGTTGTGTCATGTTAGGTGATCCACAAAGCCGGTGGTTTCCAATATAGAATGGAAGATGAACCATCCCAAAGTAGATATATAAGGCATCCTATGATGACACTATAGGGTAAGGATTGAGTTTAATGTTGGTTGTTGAGGATATTGGTTTTATTCCTATAATATTTATTATGTCATAAAAATTATGTTTTTCATATGATAAGGTAATAATTTAAGGTCTTTGGCTGATGAAATTAATAAGGATTATGTATTTTGTTTCCCATTAATTATTACTCAATCGGGGTGACGAAGTTATCTCTATTTCATGATAGATCATGTGATATGATTGGGAAATAACCCTAATTATGAGGTTTATGAAGGAATTTTTAACATTAATACATTTTTCATGAAGTCACAATAATTGTGATGATAACCATTCATAGGAATAGAAAGTTTTTATCATGATTCGAAGAAACATATTCTGGGATTAAATACATAATCAACTATGATAGGACTCAAGGAAATGAAATTTTGCGAATATGAAATAGGGGAAACAAATATACAATGAGGGAACTACTTTCACGAGGACCCACAATATCACATTGTTTTAAATTACACTAGTAGGAGATGAAAACATATCATATTTATCAAATGAGGCATCATATTTTCATTACATAGGGCAGGAATATAATTTATCTTCGTGTGATGTGGATATTGGATTTGTTTTTGTAACAATTTTATATGTGTGGAATCCAACATACACTACATAGGATGAGGATATATATTAGCATCATGTGTTAAGGATATTTATTTTATAAATATCCCATTTTTTATAAGAGGAATATATTAATTTTTACTTTGGTTATTTATACATTGAAATACTATTTGTTTAGTATTATTGGATTTATGTTTTAAATTAATATAACTTAGACCATGCCTACAACAAGTTTATGGTCATAGTTCATGAAAAACGTCTATTATTTGTTTATGGTCAAATAAAATAAACCAGTATTCATAATTATTTCTTTGATAGTTATGATTGGACTAAGACATGAAATTTATTTTATGGTCTTAATGTTTAGACTAGGGTAGTTCATGAATAGTAAATCATGAGGATCATAGAGTTAATAGGAGAAGTATTGAGCTTCCTTCCCATGGTGATCATTGAGTACACCACATTGGAATAAAACATAAGGATAAAATTTGTTCCTTCTCACATGGGTTCCATCTTTAGTGGACCATGATGTAGGATACTGACTTTATCCATTTCTAGTTCTTATCTAAATTATAAAATGTCTAGATTCTATTCTCAAAGTGATCTCCAATCTTAGCTTGATGGAAATATACTTAATTGTGTAGGGTTTTTGGTCATAAATTTTCATTCAAATTGAATAATCTTTGCATCTAGAGGTAAACCATTCTATGTTTTATACACCAGATATAATGGGACACCTGGGTGGAATATCAAGTTTGCATTTGATAGGACATTAGAGGATTGTGGAGTTTACCAGGAGGTCTCATTTTTTTTGAATCCCTAAATCATATTTATTATGATAGAGAGGGTTATATTGAAGTCATCAATATATACAATAACAATCCCAGGATAAAGAGATGTATTCTTGGACTAGATGACATACATGGTGTACAATTTCATCATCTATATAGTCCAAAATTTAATGGAAATGTATGTGAGAATAATACAAGAAACACCAAATGTAAGAATGATGTGGTAGTGGATGAACTCAATCTTTAAGTGGGTTTTTAATACATTGAGGGGAAATAATTCAACACATTCTGAAAATAATTCGACTATAGTATGAATGAATCCTAGCTATCAAGTAGGCACTAGTGGGTAAGGACCCACAACATCAAGACCCCAAACTATTATGGGAAAATAGTATACATGGCATTGTATAATATCTAATTTTTGTTTCACACTATATTTAAGGATCTAATGTTGATTATCAATTTTATTGAGCCCAATATAGTTGTTAACTATGATTGACTAAATTGTACACAACCCTTGAATTTTGTGGGAGATCATCAATCATTTCTGATGGAATCTATTAGTTCATGGATATACCTCATGAATGAAAAAGTTTATATCACCCACTATGATGAAATAAAGAGTAATTCCATCAAATCAACACTTATAGAGATTCTACATAATGCTAGTGAAATTCCTGAGGGAGAACTGTATTGTACTCCAGCAGATTAGCTCATGCTCATCTTGGAATGGTGGTAAAATTTTTTAATGGTGGTACTAAAAAAGTGTATTCATCTATTAATAATTTAAAATGACCACAAGGTAATTCGATGGTCCTAGAATAAAGGTATATTTGGGAAAAAAATAAGACATTTAATTTCCATCATCAGATGTGGTGGGGCATTGACCCTCTCATGTACCATATGAATTACCCAATCTTCCAAGATGATCTCTACATGATATATAATCAAGATCACTATTTAATTGGATAATCCGTTTCTTGAAAAGGTTAAATAAGTAAGCACTGGTAGTCAAGGGGAAAACATCGTTAGAAGAGAAGTCAATTCATGTAGGATAATGTTTTCACTCTTTGTGCCAATTTATTCAACCTTGATATAATTAACGACCATTTCAATGTATCTATTCACCAATAAATATGACTCATTAGTCTCGATGTGAAAATTGATACCTTTAATAAGAGCCTAAAATATTCCAAATTTTGTTTATATGCATCAAAAATA
This sequence comes from Viscum album, assembly GCA_963277665.1. NCBI lineage: Eukaryota > Viridiplantae > Streptophyta > Magnoliopsida > Santalales > Viscaceae > Viscum > Viscum album. The sequence goes on from OY728148.1 coordinate 806,661,234, forward strand.
AGTATCATATATGGAATAATGGAATGTAAAAGAGTGATGTAATTAGTCACTATGTCTATTGTGTTATTAAGAGAGTCATTAATCCCCTTCCTGGTAAGAATTTAATAGGTTCCATTGAAATTAATCTAAAACAATGGAACAACCTGATCTACAGATAGAATGGATTCATATGAACATAAATCTCTTGGGGATGTTCTGTGAGGTTCATATGTATGGCTGGGATGTCTTATAGTTATTAGACCTTGATGTATTTCTATGTGATGAGACACATATAAATCTTCTTGTTGATTACTACTCAACAAGACAATCAATGTATTTTTATTGGGGGTTGAGGTAGTAATTTTTTAGGATAACATGGGACACCATTAATTCCCCACGTTTTTCAGGTAATTCATCCTATTTATAATTACAAATACTAGGGTGGGGAAACAATCATGGATAGGAGAGCACCATAATTCTATGTTGAGTAGAATTAATATGAGGTAATATAGTTTTTTATTTTTATATAATTATTATTCTAGATTAAAGTGAACAAATTTGATATTCTTGGGGGTCACATAACAGACTAATGGATTTCTTATGATATATGGGAATCAAAACCAGAGGTTGTAGAAGTTACATCATAATTTCATTAAAATATGTTTGGCAGTCCTCATCCAACTAATGGGTGGTACATTACATCAATATCAAAAAATGGAAAAAATTAAAATCCATGTTTTTCAATATTTAGGTGAATATATGTTATTTAGCCTTGTAGGCCTCACAACATATGAAGGTTGGGAAGAGGATGCATGTTATTTATATGCTTGATTTTATATTTATGGATCTAGTTTCCTCGTTATCTTGTGGTAAGATCATAAAAACTACATAGTTAACCTCAATTCTACACATTAAAGGGTTAATCATGATGTAATTTTATAAGAGGAAGAGAATATATTTCTCATGGACATTGATATTGTCTTGGAGTTGGAATGACCATCCACAATAACATCAATTTATCATTCAACCAATGTGCCAAGGAGAATTAGATATATACAATTCCTGGAATGATATTATGTAGCTCTAATATTATACAATCTAAAATTCATTACCCATTAGAATAAGTCTCAATGTTTTCCTTGAATATAATGTAACCCTCAACCCCAAGAGATATTAGGATTTTATTGCCAATGAAATATCCATAAATGGAAAAATAGTGATATGAAACATATCATAACATTGATTAACAACTATTTCGTGGGAAGAGGGAAATAATCCTTTTTAAAATGTTGATTGAGGTCTTAGAAGACTATTCGGACACTAATATCCACATTCTTCTTTCTGAATGAGATGATGTTTCCTATAAATTTGGAATATTTGATCCCTCTAGTAAGGATTTACATTACAATCTTTGTCAAAATTGACCTCGAACATGGAATCATGAGAGGTGTTAATATTTTTGGGTTTCTATTTAAAACCATAATTACCAACTAAAAGGTGAAGGTGACGAATAAAAATTAGGGCTTGAGGCCTAACATCATACTATAGCAGTAGGTGAATACATTGAAATGTTGCTTCAAGGATTCAACATATTGATGTTGTTCCTAAGTGGGTTTAGTTATTCTAATCATCCAATCATAGTATGGGGTGTTTCCACCATCATTTAAAACTCACATCAATCCATGTGCCACACATAATTTCTTCAAAACCTCTAGTGCCCATCAAGAATTCATATACATTCAAAAATAAAATACATCTCTCAGTTCAACTTTACTATTAATGAAACATGGATTGATACAGACCATCTAGTAACATCTTGGACCAATATAAAGGTATTTCTAATTCATTTGTGTGTGATGTTACCATAGTAGAACCCAAAAACTCAATCTATATTCAGTCATTTCAAGAATAATTTTCACATAACATTTCTCAGGACATTGGCACTTCGTGTTAGGAGTTAAAAAATGTACATCCCCCACTCATAAGGATATTTTTGTTCTCATAACACTAGGTATCCTTACTAGATTATAATTTAAAACACCGCATATCAATTTAATGTGTGTCAAAACATTAAGAAACACTCATTTTGTTCAAATCACTATAGCCTTATGCTCTATCCTACAATGGTCCAAATTGCAAGACCTTATACTAAAATCGAAAGAGATAGAAAACATAGAATGGTTGAAAACCCACAATGGCCCACCTAATAAAAGGTTAACTCTTCGCCTACTAAACTTTTCATCTATAGATCTTAGAGAAACACTAGGGTTTAAATAAAAAAGGTATAAACCTTATAGGGGCTACATAGTAGCCGTAACAAATGTCGATTTATGCTAACTGAACACTCTAATCTAATGAATAATTAAAATTATGGTTTTTCACATATCCTTATAATGAAAATATGTTTTATTGGTGGTGACACAAATATTAGGGGTGCTCTAACGCCCATGAATATTACACATTTCACAAACCACCATCATGAATTTGAATTCTATGATAACAAACCCTCACTAGAAAAATACAGGTAACATGGGATTACTCTGTAAAATGAACCGTTAGATCCCAACACCCCCTAAATATATGAGTTATCATCATGTCCCCATATAAACATATTGTAACACCCCGGTTTCGGGTGCCACTCAAAAAGTGACCCAAACCCAGTTCTCCACATGACATCAAGCGCATTTCCACAAATTCCAGAGGCTTACAACTAGCATCGAGGGCCCAGGTCTGATAGTGGGGAAACTATCCCCTCATTTGTTAGTGTAGGTTAGAGGAATGAAATAAAACATACAACAAAAGTGGAAGCAACAAGAGTATATATAACTGAAATGGATAACTGGTATCAAAAAGGGAAACCAACAGTCATATATATATGAGGATGCAGCATGTCACTATTCTATCAAATAGACAGAACATGTTACACTACAATACAATACATTAAAACTAAAGTACATGTACAGAAAAGAAATACAGAGCAGCCAGCAGCATCACGAGCCAATGCTCGGTCCCATGATCTCCTACACCCCAACAACAATCAAGTACCTCTATAGGGACCCTTTCCCTTATCTACACCTGAAGAAATGTAATCTGTTTGGGCCGAAAAGCATGACCCAAACAGGGTGTGAGAAATATATCTCAGTAGGCACCCACCAAAGGCTCGTGCCCAACTATGTGAAAATATTCCACATTAGTGTGAAGTAGTAAATTGCAATAATCTATGCAGTACTCAAAAGTAACTAACTTAACAGTTATATTTCCAATTTATTATTCTTTTAATACATTACAATATGAAAACACCACAGTGAATTTCTACATAAACAGTCAGTGTCCACAGACAGTCAACCCTTACACTACGGTAATCAGGAACGTAACCCACATGTACTTTCCCATAGGCAGAACATATTTTTCCCTCAGGCATACGTAGTGTCACCCTCAGGCACAATGTTTATTGCCCATTGGCCCGAAAGAAGTTTCCCACATGCTAAGTAGTATAATGCCCACAGGATAATTACAAAACATCCCTCAGGCTAAACAGTTAATCGGGCCATGCCCAACATGTAACCAAACAGTACACAAGAAATTCAACTGAAGGAAATTCTATACTCATCACTTTAAAGTCATAATATAAACAAAGAATACCATCAGGTATCCTGGGAAAATTGCTAAACATAGGAATGCACCCCCGGGGTGGACTTGGATCCAAGCAACGATCCAAAACTACATTTTAATATCACATTTAATTACCTATTCAATTATATGTATTTTAAATATCCACGGCCTCAGCCACATAACACCCCAAATATGGGTTCGTAGCCCAAAAAACACACAAAAAACGCACGACAGTTTGAAAATAAACACCAAGCCACCTACCTTTAACACCAAAAAATGGTACACGCGAATGTCGATTTCATAAACACCCAAAAACTTCATAGATCAGAGGTAAATTAATTATCATTAAACCTCAAATAACTTCCATTAGAGTAAGAATTGTCAAGATACGCACCAAGAGAAGGAAGCTCTTACCCTTGTGGTTCCAATGAGATCGACGGAGGCGGAATCAGATTCCCTGTTCACGATTGACGGATCCTTGAAGATTCGGTCATCCCCTCCTAAGCTCATGTCTGGTTTTAAGCCTTCCCTGTGAACAGGGGTGGCTACTTCCCCTTTTAAGCGAAAAAAACAAAGTACACGGCGTGTATTTCCAAGTACAGTGCGTGTACTTCCCATTTTTAAAATGTTCCTCTAACGGCTTCCCACCAGCGCGTCACTGTTCACCTGCCGACTGACTACATGGCGTGTAAAGGTCCACTACATGGCGTGTAGTCGTTCATTACACCCTTCGTTGCCATCATGGCTACATGACCTGTGTACTCAGCCCACGCGGCCAAAAGTACATGGTGTGTGGAAAAGTACACGGCGTGTACTTCCAAAATTTAGGATTTTTCAACATTTTCATTTTTTTTTTCTCAAAAATACAAAAGGAAAAGAGAAAAGAATAATCTTGTACCTCAAAGATATGACCAGGGTTCTTACAAAATTCCCCCTTAAAGTAATTCATCCCCGAATTTCCCTTACAATGGTGGTGAAGATAAAGCTCAGAACAACTCTGGCCACTGAGCATGTACATCAGTCTCCTGCTCCTAGGTTTCATCCTGCACTCGTCCATGCTGCCATAGTACCCATACGAGAGGAACTGAATGGGCTTGGAGAACCTTCGTGCTTCTATCAACGATACGAATCAGATGACCTTCAAAGGACACATCAAACTGAAGCTCAACCTCATCGGGATGAATGATATGAGATGTGTCTGAATGATAGAGGCGCAACTGAGATACATGGAAGACGTCGTGCATGGACCAGTACCTCTGTGGTAACCACAACCGATAGGAAACCAGCCCGACTATCTCCAGAATCTCAAATGTCCCCACATACCAGGGTGAAAGTTTACCCTGTCTTCTGATCTGCATCTGCCCCAGCCTCGGCGAAACACGCAAGAAAACCTGATCCCTGACAACGAACTCCAAAGGACTTCTGCGACGATTAGTATAATATTTCTATCGAGACTATGCAGTATCCATCTGCTTCTGAATCAATTAGAACTTCTCAGAAGTCTCTTGCACGAGATGTGCTCCCAGTAAAGTTGAATCACCTGCCTCTAACTAGCACAAGGGTGATCGGCATGGCCTACCATATAAATCCTCGTATGGTGCCATCTCAATAGTTTCCTAAAATATTTTATTATATGAAAACTGTACTAGGGGTATATGCTTCTCCCAAGAGCCCCCAATGTCTAGGAAACATGCACACATCATGTCCTCAAGCACCTGCATCGTATGCTCTGACTAGCCATCAGTCTTAAGGTGGAAAGTTGTGCTCAGAAGCACCTGTGTACCCAGTGGCCTCTGAAAACTCTTCCATAAAAGAGACGTAAATTGGGCGTCTCTATCTGAAATGATAGAACGTGGGACCCCATGAAGACATACGATCTCTTGGATATACAAACATCCAAGCTCGTCAACACCAAAGGTCTCCTTGATCGGGAAAATGTGAGCTACCTTCCCGAGTCTATCCATAACAACCCACAAGGAATCATTGCCTCTAGGTGAACTTAGCTACCCAGTCACGAAGTCCATCATGACATCATCCCATTTCCACTCCAGGATGGGTAACTGTTGTAATAGTCTGGCTGGCCTCTGGTGATCGCCTTCACCTACTGACAGGTGGAACACCTTTTAAAAAAACCAAATACATCTCTCTTCATACCCGGCCACCAGTACTGATGTCTCAAGTCTCGTTACATCTTGGTAACCCCGGGATGAACTACCGAAGCTCAAGAATGAAACTCTCGCATATTATCCTTGTGTGTATCCTTTGGATCCCACACTCATCCATGGGAACACAATACCTCATCATCAACTATCGTCCAACCAGGATTAGGGTCCTCACTTTCCATCAACTCTCATAGAACTAGGCCTTCCAAATCAGATAACTATCTCATCTCCACTCTGTCTAGTATATTAGAAGTCACAGCTAAAGATGAAATATAGGTTTGGCCTTGACTGTCGTGCACCTCCAAATGCATCTCAGAGAACAAAACCATAAGCTTCCACTCACCACGAGCCTCCTGCACTGCCCGTATCTAAGTCTTCCTTCTCAGTGCATCAGCTACTTCATTACCTTTACCAGGTGTGTAGGCAAGCTCAAAATCAAAGGACTGTAGGTACTCGACTCACCTTCTCTGCCTTAGATTCAAGTCACGTTGTGTAAATATAGACTTGAGGTTTTTGTAGTCTGTGAAAACCACAAAATGTTCTCCCAATAGATAATGTCTCCAACAATGCAACGCATGAAAAACTGTAACCAACTCGATATCATGCATCGGGTAATTCCTCTCATGTGGCCTCAACTTCCAAGACTAGTATGCAATGACTCGATTGACCTACATCAACACTGCTCCCATCCCAATACATGATGCATCACAGTAAACTGTGTAGCTCTTCCCCTGCTCTGGGAGTATCAAGATCGGTGTTGATGTCAAACTTCCCTTCAGGTCCTGAAAGGCTGTCTCGCAAGCATCTGACCAAATTAACTTCACACCCTTCTTAGTAAAACCCATCAACGACACTGCTAATGGGGAAAGTCCTAGATGAAGCGTCTGTAGTAACCAGACCACCCTAAGAATCTTCGTATCTCAAACACGTTCATAGTCTACTGCTAGGAAACTACTACTCTCACCATCTCTAGGTCTACTAAAACTCTTGCCTCTAAGATGATATGACCCAGGAAGTGTATATGGTCCATCCAAAAGTGGTACTTTGAGAGCATAGCATATAGCTGATGCTCTCTCAGGGTGCTCAATACGATCTCATGATGGGTGGCATGGTCGTGTCGAGTGTGAGAGTACACCAAGATTTAACCCACAAATACTACCACAAAAGAATCCAGATAAGGATAGAACACACGATTCATCAGAGCCATGAAAACTGATGGCACGTTCGTGAGTCCGAACAGCATAACCAAGTACTCATACAGACCATATCTTCTCCGAAAAGCTGTAAGCGGTATATTTGATGGTCTCACGCGCAGCTGATGATATCCTAACCTCAACTCAATCTTCGAGAACACTCATTGCCCACAAAGTTGATCAAAAATATCATCAATACTCGTCAAGGGATATTGGTTCTTAACCATCAACAAGTTCAGCTTCCAATAATCCACACAGAGTCTGAGGGTACCGTCTGCCTTCTTCGTAAAGAGAACAGGGGAACCCCGTGGAGAAGTATTGGGTCGGATGAAACCTTTTTTCTGTAACTCCTCTAGCATCCCCTTGAGCTCCAAAAACTCGGGCGTAGCCATCCTATAATGAGGAATGGACACTGGTGCTGCTCCTGGGACAAGCTCAATAGAGAAATCTAACTCTCGATCTGGAGGAAGACCTAAAAAGTCATCTGGGAAGACATCCATGAAATGGTCAACCACCAGAGGGAAACCCTTCTGAAAAGTACCCTGGTCGTCCAGATATAAACTCGCATTATGGTATGTGACTCCACCTCACCCACGATGCTTGGGTCCAGCTCGACTCGCTTGAACATACCATTCACCATTGTATAGAAACTCTCCACCCTATGGTGACGTGAAACTCACCCTACGACGATAGCAGTCTACAAAGGCTCGAAATGGAACCAAACAGTCCATCCTGAGAATGATGTTATAAGTTGTTATCTCTATGACATAGAGGTCCCAAAGAAAGTGACACCATCCAACCACTATGGGTCACTCCTTGAATTGACGCACACCAGCCTCTCTAGTCCCCAACAGGGTGTCTAGCATCGTAATATCAGAAGAAGTGGAAACACAGAGGCCAAGGCTCTCCACAATGGGAAAAGATATAAAACTATGTGTAGCACCCGTATCAAAAAGTACTGAACATAAAACAGATTCTACAAGGATAGTACCTGTGATTGTAGAGGTTCTAGAATCCTGCTCCTACTGGGTCTCTTGCACTGCATATGCCTGCCCAGTGTCACAGCCTTGCGATACAGCCTGGCTACCCTAAGTTGTCCCACCCTGATACCTCTGAGATCCTGGTGTCGGGCTACCACGACCATGACCACCATCCCTGCCTGCACACCCTGATGTATTCCAGTTCCCCGACATGTAAGAAGCCACCAGTCCTGCACCCTCACACGGAGTCTGCGCGGAACCCCTCTCACTAGACACTGGTATAAACTCCCTGCACAAGGGTTGAAGATGACTCTTCTAGCCGTAAGGTCGGCACTCCACTGGATCACGTGGACACTACGGTCTCTTGTGCCCCTCCTTACCACACTGGTATCACATGACCTAGCCACTTGAAGCATTCTTCTAACTCGTACTTCCACCCAGAGATAAGTCCATCTGCCTCTTCCTCTTTCTAGTAGAAATAGTACTATTAACTAGTGCTGAACCGCCCTGGCCCACACAACTAGATTCCCAAAGGTTCCTCTCTATAATCAGCGCCTGGTTCACAATAGAATGTATAGTAGGAAACCTGAAAACATTCACCAGTGCTCGGATGTCATACCGAATACCTTCCTCAAAGTGTCTGGCTCTCAAAGTCTCATCACCCAACAGAACAGGTTCAAAATGATGAAGCTCAGTGAAACGAGAAGAATAGTCCATCACCAACATAGTGCCCTGCTGCAGATTCATGAACTCTCAAGCTCTATATTCCCTCAGCGTCTATGGGAAAATGTTTTCACAGAAGAATGATTGAAAATATTCCCACTCCATGTATCTGTGATGCTCTGACAGGGTGGTAACATCCCACCACCTTGTGGAGGAATCACGTAGCATGAATGTCTCGAGCTTGACCCTCTGCCCTGGAGGCATCTCATGATACTTGAAAATAGTCTGCATCAAACCCAGCCAAGACTCTGCAGCCTGTGGTCCACCATCCCTTGAAAATTTCGGCAGATGTTGCTGATGTAATATGTGAGTAAGCTCAGCCATAGATGTGGCAGCCGACGGTGCTCCCTGAAAGTTCTGCATGAACCTCATAAATCCTTCACAGAACCACGCCTGTGTCTTGTATAACTATTGGCTCCACATCTGGATCTGCTGGAGGATCCACTGGTATCCCTTGGCCCACCATCTCTGGAGTATAGTCATTTCCTCTCTACTGGTGAACAACGCGTGGTCATCTCGGTGTCATGATATTATGAGGTCAAATGCACACCTTAGAACAAGATTATTAATGGCTGAAAATGAAGAAACCCAAAAAAAGGGAACATGAGGAAGAAGGCATTCATAATTTTCAAAACAATACTACACGACATGTATACTGACTACGCAACATGTACTTGATTTCCCTTCCACTTCTGGGGTCCTTCTACACGGTTAAGCCACATGACTCTTGTTCAAAAAAACGACACGGCGTGTATATAATCTATACAGTGTGTATGGTGTGATTTTCCAACTGCCCGTGTCGTTTGTGACACGGCCGACTACTCGGCTTGAACTACACGGTGTGTGACATCCAAACACGGCTTGTACACCACCCCATTTTCCAGACACATGGCTATGTCCACACAGTCTTTCCTCGGACAAGACTACACGGTGTGCCCCATAGGTACACAGTGTGTACTAGACATGCTTCACCGACCCGTGTTGTTAGTTACACAGTCGGATGCCTGGATCAAACTACACAGAGTTCTCTATATACACACGGCGTGTACACAATAGTATTTCCCCGACCCGTGTTTGTTAGTTACACGGTCGAATCGCAGGTCACACTACACAGCGTGTTCATCATTGAAACAGTGTGTATGCAAGAGGACAACACTGACCCGTGTTGTTAGTTACATGGTTGGGTCCCCTGGTCACACTACATGGCGTGTTCCACAGTGGAAACGACATTTATTTCTTATGGTCTCCTCCGCCCGTTTTTGTTAGTTACATGGTCGGACTTCGGTTCAACATTACACGGCGTGTACATCCGGTATATGGCGTGTGTTCCCCAAACTTTTACATTCCTCGTGTCGCCGCCCACATGGTTTGTGACATGGGAAGAGACTACACGACATGTACTCTGGGTACACCACATGTACTCAAAAGGATTATTTTTCTTCCAGAACAGAAGAACATACACGGTGTGTCTAATGTAATACACGGCGTGCAAACTAGGTTATCCAGATAGTATGCCTCAGAAACTTCTCCGGAACCCAGAAAACACTAAAAAACAACACCAAAGTGCCAAATTCTGATCCGTGAGGGCCCATACTCACCACGAATCAATGTGTGGAATCTAATCTATGTTATGAAATATGGTAAACACCCAATGATCCACCAAATTCCGGTCAAAGAGGGCCCATACTCTCCAAAAAGCAAAGTTTGGTGTCCATTATTTAAACAGGCTCACACAATAATACCGTATCACATAGCAGGTATTTATTAAAGAAGTTATCACTACAGCATGCTTTCCTAGCACATCTACTATCACAACAATGTGAAATTTCTAATGCATCTACATGGCATGGAAATATGTATGGCATGTGATTTATATAATGATCCAAAATGATGCATGTGATAGAATACCCTCATCTCAACGGGTTTCAACTAAATAGAACCCATAGATAAAATATAAACAGCACAATCACAAGTGCGTCACCCTTAGGTGAAGAAAACACTGTAAAATTTTAAAAGTCCAAAGAATTGAAAAAATACGAGGTAGACTAGATTTTCTCCGTACATGGGTTTACTATGCCCAGGAACAACTTATTACCAACTACCGTTTCTGTCCTATCCCTGACTAGGCCTCTAAATAGTAATTCAATGAAAAGAACCTCATCTGATACCACTTTGTAACGTCTCGGATCTGGGTGCCACTCAACGGGTGCCTCGAACCCGGTTTGCCACATGACCTCATGTGCATTTCCCCAAATGCCAGAGGCTGTCGACTAGAAGCGGGGTCCCAGGTCTGATAGTGGGGAAACGATGCCCTCATTTGTCAAAGTTTAGTGCATCAGAATGAAATAAAACATACAACAACAGCGGAGGCAGCAACAATATATATAACTAAAATTGACAACTGATATCAAAAAGGTAAAACATCAGTCATACATATATGAGGATGCGACATGTCACTATACTATAAAATAGCAAGAACATTTTAAAATAAAATACAATACATTACAACTGCATTACAAGTACAGTAAAGCAAAACAATGCAGCCAGCGGCATCGTGATCAAATGATCGGTCCCATCCTCTCCTACACCCCAAAAAAATCATGTTCCTATATAGGGACCCTTTCCCTTATATACACCTACCGAAATGTAATCTGTTTGGGCCGAAAAGCTTGACCCAAACAGGGTGTGAGAAATATATCTCAGTAGGCACCCACCAAAGGCCCGGGCCGAACTGTGTGAAAATATGCAACTTCAGTGTGAAGTAGTAAAATGCAATAATATATGAAGTGCTCAAAAGTAACTAACTTACCAGTTATATTGCCACTTTATTATTCTTTTAATCCATTTCAGAAAAGAAAACACCAAAACTAATTTCTAAATAAACAGTTAGTGTCAACATACAATCAACCCTTACCCTCATTTAATCCGGAACGTAGCCCACAGGTTCTTGCTGACTGGAAGAACAGATTTTTCCCTCAAGCGTACGTAGTGTCGCCCTCAGGCAAATAGTCTATTTCCCACAAGCACGGAAGATGTTGCCCACAGGCTATGTAGTACAATGCCCACAGGCTAATCAAAACAATTCCCTCATGCTAAACAGGTAACCGGGCCATGCACAACATGTAGCCAAATAGTACACAATCCATTCCTCTCATGGAAATTCTACAATCATCACTTTAAAGGCATAATATGTACAAGGCATACCCTTGGGTATCCTGGACAAATGGCTAAACAGAGGAACGCACCCCCGAGGTGGTCCTGGATCCATGAAACGATCCCAAACATCATTTTAATATCACATTTAACTACCTATACAATTCTTGGTATTTTAAATATCCACTACCTCATCCACACGACACCCCAATTACGGGTTCGTAGCCCAAAAACACACAAAAATGAACGACAATTGAAAATAAACAGCAAGCCACCTACATTTAACACCAATGAACGATATAAGGGAATGTCGATTTCAGAAATGCCCAAAAAAGTCATATATCTGAGGTAAAATAATTCACATTCAACCTCAAATAACTTCCATTAGAGGAATAATTGGCAGGATACACACCAAGATAATGATTCTCTTACCTGTGTGGTTCCAACGAGATTGATGGTGGCAGAATCGTATTCCCAGTTCATGATTGGAGGACCCTGAATGATTCGGTCGTCCTCTCCTGAGCTCTCGTCCGGTTCTAAGCCTTCACTATGAATAGGGGAGGCTACTGCCCATTTTATGTGAAAAAAACAAAGTACACGTCGTGTATTTCCAAGTACATGGCGTGTACTTCCAATTTTTAAACTGTTCATCTGAAGGCTTCTCGCCAGCGCGGCACTGTTCACCTGCTGACATGACTACACGATGTGTCTTCATGAGTACATGGCGTGTACTACCCCACAGATGGCCACCACATTACTATTCACCTGCCGACTGACTACATGGTGTGTAAAGTACCACTACACGACGTGTAGTCAGTCTTTACACCATTCATCGTCGTCATGGCTACACGCCGTGTGTACACATCCCACATGGCCAAAAGTACACAACGTGTGGAAAAGTACATGGTGTGTACTTCCAAAATTTAGTATTTCCCCATTTTCCTTATTTTCTCAAATATACATAAGGAAAAGAGAAAAGAAGAAACCTGTACCTCAAAGATAAGAACCGGGTTCTTACATGTATATGCTCAAATGAACTTTTCCCAATGGTTTTCATTATCATCTGTTTACTCAGATATTCTTGGGTAGGATTTATATGTAATTTGACAAGGCTATTAAAGAGGATTCAAAATCATCTACATTATGTCACTCTGTTTTGTACCATTTATCATTAAAGGGATAGGAAACTCCATTTTTGATCCTTTGAATGTCCCTCACCATATAATTTTAAACCATAAGGTGATGGGATAGAGCTTAATAATCATGATTTACATTTATCTGGGGTGGTATGTCCCTTATTGGATATCCTTCTTTCCATACTAAACATTATTGGTCAAATTATTAAATATTTGAAATTTTTTCTTGCATATTGTAAAAGAAAATAGATCTCTCAGTTCAACCATTTGATTGATAAAGAAGGCCATGATACCGACAAACAGATATATTATGGCCCAATATAAATGGATTTTTAATCCTTTTGAGCCTTAGTGACAATTAGGCCAATCCTAATGTCTCCGAGTGTAACGATACATACTTGGTATTTCTTCTACATCCTATATTCATGAACACAATATTTTAGATTATGTCAAAAATCACCTACCCTGCAACTATATATGTAGACCTAGAATACATTGTATTTCTACATCAATCAATATTTAATCAATAAATCCTGAATAACTCTTTGAAAAGAGTGTATATCAAATATTCTTGGCCTTTTTATCAATGCATATGTTATTTGAACTAACAACTGAGGTAATATCCTTCTTTTAAGAAAGGAACCACAATCCTTATCAGCTCTAGAAACACTAAGGATGAACCTATCATTATAGTGTGTTCATAGATTTCTTGGATTGTATGAAAAATATTCCATGGTCTTCAATTTATAGATTGATCTAAAAGGCTCTAAACTATAGTACATCATGGTCTAAGCTAAATGAATATAAAACTAGATCCATGATAGTATCAAGCTAATAGACATTTATATAAATCAATTACAGTTCTAGGATAAAAATAAATATTCTATAACACCATTTTTATTAATAATAAAAATGATTGTATGGACCACATTATGGACTTATCATAATAAAGAGACCCTAGGCAGTCCTATCATATTTTTGGAAATTTTGATACCTCTCCCACTTGGACATGCATTCTACCTTAGTGTCCTTCTACGAATCATGTAATATAATCATATCTATAACAATGTTATCATAAAGAACATCATATTGGTGGTAATTCATGAATTCATTCCATAATTAATCACTTATTATATAAATATTCAAATCCAGATATTTTGGGTTACTTGATATTATGAAAATAATGGGTTTATTGGATGATTCAAAAAAATGTTGAGACTAATAAATATCATGCATATCATGAATAAAAGGGAACTCGAAAACAAATATTAAATGATTAAAAACCCAACAAAATGATACCATGAAAAAAGAGGAATATCAACATACCATATCCTCATATATAAATGTGTGAGTTAAAGAAAAATTGATATATTATGATCTGATGATATCATATGCTCATATGAGTACATAAGATCATTTAATCTCTACTCTAGGGAAGCCACATATTATAATACATGATTAACATATTTAGTCTCTAAATCCATTTTATTTTTGTGATCGTGCACACTGGAAATAACAACATATTGGGATTTGTACTCTACATCAAATAGTACATGCTACCTCAATATGGCATTTCGTAATATTCGAAATGCATATTGGAACCCTGCTAAATTTTTAAGGAGTTTTCTGATTTCAGAATGAAGAAAATATATATCTGATTATAAATGGATGGTTTGAGTCTTCCCAGTATTAACTAAATCCAAGTGAGCATCTGCCTACAACCCACAATGGGAATCATCATTCAGATCTTCATACAAAATTTTCCTCAGTAAAGTGGAATCCTCAATATCTAGAAACCAAAATTAAAGGGCCCTCTTCTTTTATCCCATGGAGATCACCCACTTCATCCATGAGTTAAGGACATAATATTTATCACCTTCATTACCAATGATATAAAACTTGAATCAAAGATGACCTATTCGGTACTTGATCTCAACCAATGGGGATTCTGTTGCAAAAATATGGATCTCCCACCACATATGTCTCCACATTGACAGACAATTTAATGCATACCAGCTACCTATTTCTAGATTTACCTTTTAAAATGGGATATATTATAGCACTAAATCACAAAGGGAGAGGGATTTCCTCAGAGTCTATAATGATTATGGAAGGGAAATGACCTCAAAATTGGTTGAAATAGTTGTATTTAACATTATGTGAGAAGGAACCAAATCCATTAAACCTCGAGGTAGAGACGAAAAATAATGGGGATATGGTATTGTCATTTATATGAGGAATCACATTATATATCATGATAAAATGTATATAAGATCATGTTTGGAAACATAAATTTTTTGGCCACTTCACTAGAGACATTCACTACCCCAACCCATTATTCTGTTGAAGATGAAACTCTTTCTTGTAACAAAAGACATCATGGAACATTTAATTCTTTACATAATGATTTTAATTTTTCTCTTCTACAATGGACTAATGAAAATTGAAGAGAAAATTTACTGATATGAAACAAGAAAACAAAGTGTCCAATCTTGAAGAAGTGGTCAGATTCTCAAAAACCTACCTCCATTAAAATGATCATAGTAGCCTTATAGATACCTGTGTTTTCATCCTCCAAAAGTGTGTCTACCCATGATAGATAAAATATTAATATTTATAAAAAATATGTAATAGGAAACTGACGTGATTGAATGAGAATCTCGACCACAAAAACTTCTTGATAGGTTTGGACCCATATGGAAGGGTTGACCAAAGTATCAAAAATCACTCCATAATCCTCAGAATAGAGAACATGATCATATATGCATACCCCATGAGGATCTTCATATTTTCGAACAATTAGAAAACAAATCCAATTTGATCCAAGCTGAAGGGAGATTAAAATTCCAGGCTTACTTGAGGATTCTGGAGGATAATGGTCTAAAAATTTATATCACTTCCTTTTCATCAACATCATATATTCAAAAAATGTTCCTATATAAGTATATGAAACTGAAACTGTTATTTTAATAGATGAAATAAAAACCCTCATCTGCCCTAGTCATCTCATCAAACCTTCTTCATTAGTTCCTATGGTCATAACCAAATTCCTCTCTCATTGCTCTACCATGAGGAGTGTACTCAGGGGATTGTAGCATTAGATAATCATCACTGGCCTCCTACTATATCATCATATAAACGACATCAATATTGTTCTGATAAAACTGTGACATTTTATGAAAAAAATTATAAAAATCAATGCCATTCCTCTCAAAAAATAATGTTATAACCATAACCATCCACATAAATTTGATGTGTGTATAGGGAAACATGTTGATGAGATAGTGGTGAAATAATAGGTGACACTTGATGGTCAAGAAATCCATGTTATGTTCTTGAAGAAAGGATTTGACCAACTAATGATGGTTTCCAAAGGTGATACCATAAGGGGTAGTGATATAAAAAAACAATACAAAATAACCTCTGATAAATCCTATTAAACCAAGAGCACATAGTAAGAACTATGTGCTTTACAATATTGTAATAGTTGAAAAAAATATCTAATTACAAAAATAGAAAAATATCACCCCATCTTAATAAAATTGTTGTAATCGTGTAAGTAGGTGCTTATTTAATAAATTATAATATCGGTACATCCTTACGTGGTGGTTTTAGGGCCTTTAGTCCATTAGAATCAAGCTACATTCTATGAAAGGGATATTACTAAGTAGCCGGTGTTTGGTAATCCTCGCTGAACAAATTGTATTATTTTCCCCTCAAATATTGGCAAAGAAAAACATCTTCATATCCATAAGTTAAGATAGTCATTTAATTTTGAGGAGGAAGGAATATATATGCACCTGTCTCTTCCCAATGAAACATTCTACAAAATTGTTGACCTACCATCGTCTACTCCTCAGATCTAACATAAATAGAACATGGACCCTTTGTTTAGACACATAATAATTAGATAATGATATGGAATGTTTCATACCACATGAGAACGAGGTGCTCGTCATTACTGGTAGAAGGAACTTGCAAAAAAAAGTTACATTATCTAAGTGCATGCCTCGAGACTTCCCATACCATCATCAACAAAATCCCCTCTAAGAATTGTTCAGTATGTTTTGAAAGAGAAACAATCCTATAATATCACACAATCCCTTTTAACCAAATCAATCAATGTAAATTGTCTTACATGGTTGATGTATTTTAGGTATAGTTTGATATTAGTATGGGGGATATACTGAATATTCAAATATTCATATCATCTTAGGTGATCTACTATTAAAACCCATAATACATAGATGTAGTCCATGACCCTATAATGGGATTGGACTTTTTAAACATGGTTCATGTGGTGATAGAGTTTTTCTATCACATTGATTGCATGCCTGATGTGCTTCTCCCCAACTATAGCAGTATCCATTATAAAAGTAGATACCATAACTCCACCCTTCTCTTTTAGGGGATGTAAGTACCTCCTCATATTCTTGGCAGGAAATCCAACCAACATATTCAATAGATCAATTCTTCCGAAAAACTTTCCTACCCATTATCTAAATTTCCCTTCTTCAACTATGGGATAGTAACTGTCTTGTGCACTATTGGTATTCTTGGTGAGATATTCCATTAATTTATTAGACTTCATCTAAGTGTTAGTATTATTAAAGAAGTAATCCACCCATGTCTTGATAGGGATATCCAATCTAGGAAGAAACCCCATTCTAAGGTCATTCTTGGATGGTTTAATACTTTCTTAAGTTAATGAAGGAGTCGTCATAACATCATCCCATCTGGATTATGGAGGGATAAAGATATCATACATACCACCAAGTATAGGAACACCATATATTTTTTCCACATCCGGAATATTGATGAAAACCTCTCAATGTGTGATGTGTAATTTTTTTGTATATGGGACACATTGAATAACTTCGTTATCTGACCCATGTTGTAATAAGAATATTCATGCAATATCCATATGGCCTCATATATTCAAATTTTCTTCAATTTATTATAAAATTAAGAAATAATATATTGTATGATAAGGTACATCCAAAATCGATTCCAAAAATACATCATGGCCAAATGTCTACTCATTATATCCACCCAAACATCTGATTGAGGGCATAATTCTTCATTATTGAGCAATACACATGAACATCCTCGTTTTATGTATGATCAGTCTTGTCATATTTTGTGGGAATAAATTTTAGTATATTGTTTTCTTCATTGTACCCTTACAAGATAATGCATTGCCTATATTGATGTTCACATAGAAATCGTTCTAGGTCATCCGAATTCAAGAAGATGTTATAAATGATCACATTAGCAGAGGAATGGAAACATCATCCATAATACCAACCACATAAGGGGAAAGATGTACCAAATGGGATATTTTAATAATTTAGACCCCATAAAATTATTTAGATATGGTTTAGGTGACCCAATTTCACAGAGGAATGTGGGGTCCATTATTTCCACTATAGTGTTGCGATGAGGTATCTCTAATTTTTCCTCCTTTGAAGTCCTGCAAGAATTGTGATGAGAACTACAAGAAATCCAAATAACAGTAAATGGAATATTTCAAACAGATAAAATGTAAAATATTTTTGAATAAAATGAATAGACCAGCATCATCCTGTGTATTGTATGAATCAGGATGTAACTCATGAAATGAATAAGATGTTCACGAATTCCTAAAAACCCGATTGTCTATTGAGTCACATAACCCCATAGGGCATCACACAATCACATGACCCATTTGGAAACCTAAAATCATGTAACCTAGACATATTATAGTAAATCACATGATAATCAACATATAAAATAATTGATAAAACATATCCCATAAAACCCTTAAAAAATCATAGTCTTATGGCAATGGTTCAAGAAATTAATGGATTGTAGTTAATAGTCAGAAAAAGTAGGTGTCTAATAATAAGAATTATAGTGAAGGAGATCTTATAGAATTAGTGCATGGTGAATTATACTAAACAAGTATCATGGTTTAGACTAATTAAAATAACATGTGATGAGGGTAAAAATTAGTGTAAAATAAAGAGTGCAGTAAAATTTGGGGTGGATGTTGAAATTAATCGCCCACTATCGTCCTATATATTGAGAATTTCACATAATTCTGAGCATTTCCTGCTAGACCAAAAATCACCCCAAGACACCAAATCATGACACTACCAATGAATCGGGTGGTCTTTTAGATACCTCATAAATGAGGACTTGTATGAACATATGTCACTCTTAAGGGGTAATTTTTTGAAACCTTCCAAATGACTATCGAAAAAGTTACTAAGGATGAAATTTTCGAATATAGGTGTTATTTTACCTATAAAGGAAATGGAAGGAGAGTGTTTCCAAGACCTAATGATCATGTGATCCATCAACGAACTCATGATTTCTAGTGAATTATATAGTCATTAAAAGACTCCGCATGCAACACATAACCTCTGTGGATCCCATAAAAAACCTTTCAACATTCCCACTGACAATTGTGAGGGCACTCAGGAAAAAAAATTTCCATTCAACGGTGGATAGATCATATTTTTAAGGATTGGCATGGTTTTTATTTGTTAAATCCTAATAAAAAATTTAAAAAATACTTTGAAAATATTAGGGACATTTTTAAAATGTCAATGCCATAAAAGCAATAAAATTCATATGACACAACATCGATTGGAAGGGTAATTGGCCTTGAAACATCCAATAATTTTCAAGACCAGTAAACCTTTTTAAAATAATATAAATAAAAGAAAAATGGAGAATGTGGAATCCTCTCATGGTCAGAAATGACAAGTGAAAAACTAATAACAGTCTGCAAGACACAATGAGAATCCGGTGACATAATCACATTATTTGGAGAAATCCCATCTGTGTGTCACCCCCATCACATCGATATACATGGGAATGTTAAAAAACCTCAAAATACAAATTTTTATCCCTAAGGATAAAGATATGGTTTTTTTCACAAAATTATAACACCTCTCTCGGATATATCTATTGGTCATGAGAAATTCTCATTACCCCCAAATATTGTAATTTAACACAATGGAAATGAATGTAGTTTGATGAAAAGGCATTTAGTTGGTATAAAATGATTAAGAAATACCATGGATGTCTATTGTAAGGTATTTCAAAATTCCCTGTCATTACGTCCTGATCCTACGAAGTCCCCTTAAAAAAAATCCTTGTCCCGTGTAATTACTAGACAAGTCACACGAGATTATACGAAGACCTTTCAATAGGTGACATATCTCAACAAAGTCATTAGACATGTCATTTAGACAATATAGAAGTATTTTAGCATGCTTGAATAATCCAAAAAAGTCCTCATTAATTGTTAATAATCCAATAAATAATGTGTTGATGTGATGGAATTCGTGTTATTTAAAAATAGGCGACGCCCTCGAAGTAGTCTATAGAAGAGACTCCTGAAGATGTTTGGCGCCCAATCCATTTACTGAGTCCTTCCGATAATTTTACTAGATACACTACCCAAACAAGTGAACAATGGGGTTGGATAGGCCCATAAAATCCAATCCCAATTTTAAAAATGTACTTCTACATAGAATGTCAACAATCCAGATGAAAATTTTCTTTTTGTATCCTGGTTCATCATCACACCACTGCAAAAAAAGCATATTTTTTTAGAGAAGCTGGTCTCACTACACAATGTCTTATATCTATAAATATGTTGTAAAAAAGAAGGATATGTCATGTTACATGCATACATCACTTCATAGGATCACTTATAGATCACGCGAATGACTCTTGAAAATATGGGCAAAAAACCTACCGAACATCTACCAGATCACACGAGAATGAAAATAAAAAACACTAAAAAGATATTAGGTATTTTAAAGAAATGTTCTATAATAATTTCGAAAGGAGAATGAATTAAACAAAACAAAAAAACATGATCACCAACCCTCACGCACTTAACATGATCTATCCCAGAAATTCAACAACATCGGGACATGTCACCACAAACTCACGATGCCCATTGGGTATGCATCCTCGGTCATGAAAAGTCTTATAAACATGTCATATAAATTCACACACCATAGGGACACCACATTATTTTTAGTATTACCAATTTCCTTTTCTACCATGCCTCACGAATACCTTTAGATATACCACATGACACATATAACAGTGCCACGTCATACCATCCAAGTTTCACAGTTGCATCTATGTATTTCAATTAAGATCTTGAGATACCCTATGGTATAGTCATCTATGACACAATAAGCCATGTAAACATGTTTTCCAGGTTTCTTGACACCCTCCATGAGTGTCAGCCAAGACATGTTACACCCTCTGAGACATGTCGTACTAACTCTCACATCAACCTACATGATTTTCATACATCTCATGTTATGATACCAAGGTATGATAGCTAGATCATGTAACACCCCATAGATATTTATGCCATATAATATGATGGAATCCATAAAAAACCATTTGGATCATGCGATGTTTTATGTATATGTAAAAATTGTCAAGTGAAGCCCTTTATACCAGCAGAACATGTCTCAAAGGCCACCATTACTAGAAAAAAATTTCAACCATCAGTGTGTAAGCACTGATCAATAGGGAGACCTCATAGTTTTATCCATAATCAAGGAACAATATTCACTTTCAAACCCTCCATAATTAGGATACATAAGATAATTTTTATATCCCAAGATCCATTTCAAATCTCAAATGAGAAAAGACATTGGTCATTTTACACCCCTTATTTCTCATACCGATCATAGCTCTCATGTTCTTACTAAGTTGTAATAGTCATATCATTCGCATCAGAAGTCTCCACTTGTTAGTGTGATATAGTAATGAAGTACCCAATATCTGGAAAAATAGATTATACTAAATATAAGGATATATACCATGGTGAAATTCCCAAGGGTGAGAATGATCAATGATAAAAATGATACCCACCAAAATTGGGATATATATAATAACTTTCAATGGCTGGATATCTATGTAAAATCTACAAAGATTGATGAAATTGATAATTTTACATCCCTTATTACTCACACACAACATTTATTACATTGTATTAGGGGGTTGAAATAGTCTTACCATTCACATCGTGTGTCTCTACCAGTCAGGGTATTATATGTATGTTCCCACCAATGAGTAGAATGAAAAATTCACCTCAACATATAGACATATAACTTGACTCATTCTCAAATGGAGAGATTTAGCTATGAGAACTCTAATTCCTATAATAACCAAGATACATCGGATGCCTTTCTTAGGCCCAAGCACAATTAAACATCAATTTCTACATGAGTATTATGTCAATGATGTTTCAACCATCATGGACCAATCATTAACTTTGGATGATTAGTCTACCACATCCATCGGTGGACTAGTAAATTAACCAAAATATGATGAATTTGATTCACACCACCTCTTGGATACGTAGGACATCTTCTTGGGTCTCGAGATTTATAATAAATCCACTCAGGAAAGTCATGTATTAAAGTCCCACATCATGAGAAACAAAAAATGATCATTTTCAACTCCTTGTTTCCCATATCTGACATAGTACATGTGGTCATAGGGAACTCCAATAATCAAGTTATATACACCATGACTCTTCACAATTTCAAGTTAAAACTCAGTGTATAAGCACTAAATAGATGAAATATGAAAACATTGATTCTCCCCATAATATTAATACATTTTATGCCTTTCTAGTACTCAAGCTTCAGCAAATGGTTTCCTAAATCACCTATATATATCCTCTATACAATATTTTAAACTACATGTTTCCAATGAACTTTGTGGGTTTGGATTACTCTACAACTAGGATCTATAGGATGCCTCATTATGGATCAATCCCCTTATCATAAAATTAAATCTTCTCCATTAATGGAATAATATTCTATCGAATTTGGTTATACAGCTTAAATATATAGAAAACCTACACATAATTATAGAAATAAATGAATAACCAAGTATACATACATATGTATTCAATAACAAGATCCTAATTCAATTTTCAATCGATGATATTACCCTTCATTTTAGTATAATGAGAATTAACATATAATCATTTTGTTCGTGTAACTGAGCCCAAATCAAGATTAGGGATAGATTCATGAACATTTCTAAAATCTATAATAGATCCACATAGTAAAAAATAATTCCATTTAAATGGATATTATGATCCCAAAATACCATCCTCATAAACAATGAGAGTCCCTATGTATCGTTGGATTTGAAACTCGAATCGACCCACTGCCTTTGGAAAGTAGGTATATACCCAGTTATGGATAAATAAACCAATTCAAAATTCCATTAAAATAAAATTACATGAACACAGTGATTGTGCAAGAGTTCACCCCCACCCATAATTATCCCCCATGCCCAAACGAACCTTCGTCATGAATGGTTTCTATGTCACCTCATGATTTGTGAAAATATTGACATTGAAGTGATATATACCAAATGATTTTATATATTTTTTTATGATTTAATTCATTTTGTGGATATTAATTCTTCTATATGATAATGTTAATGTGGAGAAATATAGGTATGAAACATTTTTTGTGATAATTATACATTTTTTCTGGTGTTTCTGAAGATTTATCTCAAACATACACTTCATACATATAAGTGAATATTGCAGATATAATGCTATGAAATATTATGTCATTTTTAAAGTGATATAGGGTCCTGTTCAATAATGGATTATAAGATAATGAGTTTTTTAGTGTATAAAATGTGTCTCTATTTTATCAAAATAGTTTTATTGTGAAATTAAGTATTTATAATCTCTATATTGGTTTTTAAAATTTCAATAATAAAACTACTCAGTTTTGGAGAAAATTTAGTTACTTGGGATTTCTCATAGGTAAGAAATAACATAGCTCAACTATTTTTAGTCCTGAACCATTAAAATAATTATAAATATTATTTATATGAAAAAATATAATTTACCAATTAATTTAAATTTTTGTGAGTTTCAAATCAATTTTGTGTTTATAAGAAATTTAATAAGTATTTGGTTCATAAATATTTATCTCACACATTAAATTACTATTATATCTATATTAGAGACATGGATGGACGAATGAACAAAACATTTGTGTTTGATGTTGATATTTATCCTAACACTTTTATAAATTATTTTCTCATGATTCAATCATAAATATGGGATTTATTGGTATATTAAATTTAATACATAGTTCAAAAAATTTCATCTATATATGTTTATATAACAACAACATCAAAGGTTAACTAAAATATTTAGTGATGAACCTTTAGAGAAGAGGAGGGGGTAAATGTTTGTGGATTAAATTTATCAAGGAGGGTACACTG
Source organism: Viscum album (assembly GCA_963277665.1). Classification (NCBI taxonomy): domain Eukaryota; kingdom Viridiplantae; phylum Streptophyta; class Magnoliopsida; order Santalales; family Viscaceae; genus Viscum; species Viscum album. The sequence continues at coordinate 806,685,464 of OY728148.1, forward strand.
ATTGATTCTAATTTGAGGAAGTATAATTTCTATGTGATAATGATTCTCTAATATGGTAAGAATCATTATTTTTGATGTTAAATGATAATTTGTAATTTTTTATATGATTTTACTTTCGAATGGATTTTATAATATCCTATAAAAATTATAAATAATTTCTATTTTTACAAAAATAATGAGACCATGGAGTGTAATTATTATATATCATGTTCTAGTTTTTATGACAAGTTTTTAAGAAAACATTAATTCTAATTGTAAATAGTGAAAATAAAATGTTGATATTTATTTATGTTTGATTCATGAATGGATCCATGGGTGGAGAGTAGTGTATATTACACTGATCCACTTACACATCAAAAATAAATTACATTATAAATTTTATTATTGACCATTACCAAGTTTGTTAGTTTGAAATTGGATTCTAGATATGGTAAGATCACTGATGTCTTGTGGGTGAATAATTTTAATTGTGGGGTCATGATGATGGGGGGGGGGTAATAGTCAGTTGAGGTAATAATAGATATAGTATGAATGTATTCAAATGATTTCCCATGTTTGGATTTAATTGAAATAGTTTAGAGTTTGGATTATGAGAGTCGATGCGGCATTGATAATGGTATGTTGTACACATTGAAATGCATGTGAGATGGATGATTCATGATACATTAGGAACATATTAAAATAGTTTCATGATTTTCATTAATTCAATGTCCTGATATAGATATAGAAATATATTTTTAGATGAAAACCAAAATACATGGAATGGGGACCCCAATAAAGTAATGTGTATAATTTATGTGAAATTTTTCCTGTTTATATAAAGTATATAAATATGTTATTGTGTGTAAATTCATGAAACATGTTCTATTTTATAAAAATATAAATGAAAATAATTTCCAAGTGGACATAAATATCACATGGTGTGTATTCAAATGACATAATAAATTTTTTCTGATTAATAATATTGATTATATACTAGAGAAGTTTCTTAATATCCAATTTATCCACACGTATTGTTTGGTTAATGTTTCATTTGATTTTAAATAGGAGTTTATTGGATCAATCTTTAAGTGTATAATTAAATATTAGCCAATAAACATAGGGTTTTTATTTTAATGTAACACGGAATTTTATGTTCTTGAATAAACTTAGGTGTCAGAAGTACATGTTGAATTACCATTGGAATTAACACACAACTAGTAAATGGTCAATACTACATTTCCAATGAAATGATCTATTATTAGATATATTTTTTATATCATCAACTAACTCTCAAATCTGACATAGTATGTCCCTTAGTTTTTAATTTCATATAAGAAGACACCATATAAATTATGGATATGAATATAATTATCCCATAATTCATTTTTATTTATCATTGATTTTGATAATGAAATATAGACGAATTTTTTTTACTAATGATTTTACTTCAAGATATGTTTAGGATATTATTCAATGTAATATATTTTTTCCATAACTCTATAAGATATTTGGGTATTGTTTTTAATTTATATGTCATATGGTTGTTTTAAATAAGTATGCAACCACCTTAATATCCATATGTTTATATTAAAAATTAGTTTTGGGAATTTATATTATGATAATAAATACATCTTTTTGTAAGAATTGTATATAATTAATGATAATATTGTGATATTAACTAATATGAAGAACCCAATGCTTGACTATCTTACATATGGTTAGTCAATAAAATGTTTGAAATAAATGCAATATTATGAACCCTAATTATAATGTTTAAAAATATAAATAAATCCACACATCTAAAAATGATCACCAGAATATTATTTCATGTTATTTTTAACTATTTTAGAAAACGTATTTCAAGAGTAACTACAACATTAAAATATATTATAAGTCTGAATATAAATTTTTAAATGGTCAAATCATTCAAATTTCAATGAAAATATATTATTTAAATTAATAATTTTAATTAAAATATCAAATGTGGTTTATGAATTAATTATTTTAATTTATATTATGAAATAATGGATATTATTTACCCAAATAAAACTTGAATTATTATATATTCCCAATTAGTTTTGTTTTTTAAAATTTATGGATTTCATATAATTTAGTTAAATAGAGAGTATAAAATCATGAAAAATTATGAATCGAATATCATTGAAGAAATCACAATTTTTATGATGCTCAGATTTTTAAATATTTGTATTATGGCAATTGGAAATTATGAAATAAACATTGATTCCACTATTTCTTGTATCTATTGGACACTCTTTTTTTAGTAGATTGACGGTTTTATCAGGACTAAAATTTTTAGATATAATTATTTCAATGGAATACATTGTACCTATCATTATATTAATTTTTTTATTCTTTTGGTATATATTTTATGTTTTATATTATTATAAAACTAAAATTTTCATGAAGAGTATGGGTTCGTTAATTTTATATATTATTCCATTGAATAACTCATTAATAGTTATATGCAAAGGAAGTAGTGAGAGTAATACATTCTTCAAAAATATATCTATATTTTATGTTGTATTATTTTCTTCTCTCACTATGTTGCGATAATCATAATACCTTTTAAAATAACTATAATACCATATAAAATCCACTCTCTATGATATAAACTTCTTTAACATAGTTTTAGAGGTCACCACTAAAAGGATATATTTATTGAAATTGATCAAGATCACAATGAGAGAATTAGACATGTTGAGAAGTGGATCATTTAGAAAAACAAAAACTAAAATAATTAATATCATATTTTTCCTATCATTATGATTTCAATCTATTTGATGAAAATATAATTTCATAACATTAAAAATCACCAATGGTGTTTAATTTTAAATTATCCAACTGTTTTTAAATAGAAATAATTTACCATATTTTTTACTCTAGGATATTATGGTGAATAATTGATATCCAAGGTGTAGACTTTTATGAATTATGATATACCATAGTAAGAATGATTTTATGTTCTCTGTGATGAAAATATATATTTATTATATCTCAAATATGGAATGTTGAGGATTCGATATCAATGATTTAATATAGAATGCTATAGATGTTGGAAATTATATATGGTGATCTATTTGAAGAATAATATATTTAATGATTATATGATAGTATTGATGAATTATAATATCCATAAAGAAGATATAGATAATTTGGGTTCTATAGATGAATCAGAATTGGATGTTAATTAATAATATATGAATTAAAATTTATATTGACATGGTTCTAATGATTTTAATTGTGTTTCTCAGTTTTCTACAAACAATGAAATGTGGAAAATAGTATTTTTTTTCTTTATGAAGGAACTAATATTTTTTGGAATATGTGATACAACAATCCAAAAATGTTATTTGATATTTTTTTGGATTTTTTATAGAGATATTATTATATAAATAAATTTATGATTGATTGAAATAGTTAATGATGTTTCTACCATGAGAACAAAAATTATAAATCCAAATCTAAAAACTAATGATATTATTGTTTTAACAGGAAATTTTTGTATAATCTATGATATTATAAAATAATCCATATATATTGAGTTTTTTCAAGAGGTGGAATTAATTCAAATTTTAAATATTTATAGGGATGCAATTAATGAAAAGGCCAAAGAAAATAGAATGAACAATATTTCGAATACACCGCTCAATGTTACAAATCCATAAAGTGAAAAAATAAGGGGGATATTATGAACTAAAATGAATTTATTTTTTAAACATATAGATTGGTATTAATCTACTAGGAATGATTATTCATTATTTTAAATAATAGTAGATGAGAATTAAAAAATTGACAAAGATATCAACCAGAAAATTCAAATTTAGAGAGAGTATTTGCGCTATGAATGCTAAAAAATTGAGTATTTTATTAATAATTACCATCAAATCAAATAAGAGAATCAAAAAGGGAAATTAAATAGAATAATTTCAAAATAAATGATAATTATTAGAATAATATTATAATGGATATTAAGGATAGAAGGAATTTTTACGAAGAATCTAGAAGCTTAAAATGTTTTGATTCATAAAAGAGTAATTATATAAAAAATAAAACAAGAGATTTATCAAATAATAATATGAGGTGAGAATTCACTAGGACATTAGGGAAATATTATACAGAAGTATTGGATGATAAAGGCACATGAGGGGATACAATTATAATATCCATGTTCTATCAAATTTATATAGAGGATTAGTCACCTTTTAAGAAATTGATAAATAAAGATCATTGGAGTTGGATAAGGGGGAAATCAAAAACTGATATTGATTAATTATGTTATATAAGATCATGGTTTGACTCATAATCTTCTAATAATTTATGAACATTGTGATTATGTATATTAATTTTATTATTATCACAATGAACACTTATTTTAAAGAAAATGTGAACATGTTTAATGAACCTATAAATGAAAACATTTATTCTTTGGACCCCAATTCCTTGTGTGAACCATATGTAAATTGATTGACAACTAAAATTATAGAATAAATGATATTTCATAAGATAAATTTACATTATAAAATATTTTCCCTATATTTATCTGCTAAAAAATTATTTTTTTATATTCCACATCATATGTTCAATCAGAAAAGATATAAAAATGCAATGTATGTATGAAATTATAATTTATATTATTTTATATTTTTTATCAATGAAATTAAATTTAAAACATCATAAATTATCCAAAATGTTTTTATTATTCTATATATATTAACAAGACAAGATAAAATAATATTTTTTATATATGTTTAATATTTATTCAAGAATTACATATAATTTTTTTGAAATTAAATTTTATGATTTCTCTATTTTTGATAGATATTCTAAAGTTGTTAAAAATTAAAAATATTTAAAAATAATTACATTATGATTTTTTATTAGAGAGGTTTTTAAAATCAATAAAATATTTATATTTCAATTTTTTATTAATCATACCGTATATTCTCCAAGAACACCTCAATATAATGGACACAGAGAAGAAAAAATACGATTATTCAAGAAATGATAGGAAATATGTTAAATAAATACATCATTCTTAGGTTTTTTTTGGAAGAATTGGTTAATACACATTATCATATCATTTAAATATTTTAATTACATAATTCTTAAAAATATACCTTATGAGTAAAGGAAAAAATTAAACCAAGATATTTTTATATTATTGTTTTTTTATCATGGTAATATATCATGAAAATTTAGGGAAAACATATTAGAAAGGATCCATTGGATGATGAGGGAATATTTATTGATATATTTTTTCATATATTAATTTTAGAATGATTTAATGAAGGAAAATATAATTTAAATTCATTTCATTTTATATTCTATTAACTGTTCCTTTTTAGCATAATAAATATCAAAAAGATAGAGTTTCATATTAATAAAAGGGCATGATCTTTATCTCTTTTAATGAAATGTTTGAAAATAAAATTCAATATGATCACATTATATCCATTCTACATGAACATGTAATTGTGGGACCTAAATGTTAATTTCATACAAATTCAATAATATAAAAATGAAATAAATTAGATAATATTATCATAAAAATGATTATAGAGTCGGGAAGAGGGGTAGTGTCAAACCTTTAGCAGAGTTTTTTCCATCTTATACTAGTTTTGAACATTGAATATATAAGAATACATAATAGATGAATGTTTTATGAGTTTCATAGTAGAATAAATAAACATGTTTAATATAAGTAATGTTTTGTAACAACATGATATGCCCTCAAATAGTTCTAGGATAGGATCAAAATTCATCTATAAAAATATGTAATATGACATTGATATAATCATTTTCAAAATTGTTAGGATGATTTATATGGGTTACATCTAGGATAAATGAAAATATAATAAAAACCCCATTTAAAAAGATTCTCTGAGAGAATCCATCATAATCTTATGGATAATTAAACTCATACAAATTATTAATTATACATGATATTTTTAAAATATTTATTTTTATTTGGTTAATTACTAGAAGAAGACTATGTTAAATAACATCTAGGTTTTGAAAAACCCAAATATTCCAAATTTTATTATTAAAAATTAAAAATCACATACGTGTCTTAGAAAAGAACCATATTTCAGTTATAAATGTATTATTTATTTTCAGATAAATATTGATTATTTAGTGAGTTGGTTGATCCATATTTTTTTTGGGAAACCACTTCTTGTTATCATACAAAACATTAATTAAATTTATATGATATAATTTTGGGAAAAATTGAAATAATTGAAATTCTTTTTCAAAACATATGAAGAAGAAATTTGAAATGAGTGTTATAGGATACTGAATTTCATTCATGGATATCAAATTTATCAAAATTATTTTAAAAATTATTTATATATATATATAATATTATTATTTTTTTTGAAAAAATTTGTTTCTGAAAAAAGTACATCTTATTTAAATATCATGTGTGTAATTGTAAAACATGAATTAGATAAATGTTGAGAACTGTGAAAAACATGTTATACAAATGTATGGTATGTAGTACACTAAATCATACTTCTAGTAAACTAGTAAACATATTTTCTTTTGAATTTTATTTTTGAATGATTTCTATTGAATCCAAAGGGATCCAATATTAATATAATTAAAAAATTATTTAGAGATTGAAACATAAATATATCATTATAAATAATTTTTCTTGAAACATCTATTTTAAATTTTTATTATTCTCAGATAATGATTTTGCAGGGTATATTCTGTATAGAAGGTTATTCTCAAATACTTGTCACTTTTTTGGAATTCCCCAATACTGATAGAAGATTAAAAATATAATTCATTTTCATTATCAATATATGAAGAATTATATATATATATTATGGTGGTTTCTTTTCATCGTTGTAGTAGATAAAACAAACACTTTTTGAAATTGGACATAAATTCAATGATATTTCTATTTTAGTAGATAATACCAATTGTATTAAAATTAAGAAAAATATTTTCATAAAATAAAGGACTTATTGAATTTATCTTAGATATATAATATATGATATCTTTTTTTTAATGGAAAAATATCTTTAGAATTTTTAAATTAATAGAATCAGCATGGTTATATTTTTACTAAAACACTTACCACATCATTTATTATTTTATTAATGGAATGTTATGCTACTTTAATTTTATATAAAGCTGTTAAATTAACATCTAATTATCCATTATAAATATTTATTTTCATATCAATTATTTTTGATTAATGTATAAATTTCATTCAATTATTTTTTTAAAATATTTTTTACTAACATTTTTAAATTAGACATTATATTTTTCAGGAAATAAAATTTTGAGTTTTAATAATATTTAATGATTACACATAAAATTCATCATGAACATCTAAAATTTCACATGAAAATATAATTGTATAACCTTTGTCTCTCACCCCATCAAACCAAATTATTTTTTTAGAAAAAACCTCACAATATATTTCAAACCAAAATGCTTTTACCCCCAATAAATATTATATTTAAAATATAAAAAATTAGAACTGATAAAGTTGATATGTATATAAAAAATATGAAATTATCTTCCAGTTATGAAAGAAGAGTTCTATAATGAAAATTAGTATACCTAAAATTGTTCTTCAGTTAAAATTATCTATTAAAAAAAGAAAATATATTTTAAGGACTTGATTTTTTAAGTGATAGTGGAAATATTGAATATGTTTTAAAATAATACATAAATTAATTTTCTGAGAATGTGCTTATCAACAATATAAATATAGATTATGTTTTCTCTTATAAGATAAATGGAACTGAATTTTCTATTTTTAGAGCCATCCTAGCCCTGGTTTTTAAATTTCCAAAATATGGGTGTTTCACATCAATTTGGTATCGATTTGTTAAAACATCAGTATGTTAGTAGAAATTATGTTTTTTTAATCTCTCACATAAATAATTTTTTGAAGGATTATGATGAGTACCTAAAGTTGATGGTATAGTTAATTCAAATAACATTATTATCAAGGTTAATAGTGTTAGGGACAATCTTTATAGTAGATATTCATGTAATATCATTAATACATAGGAAAATAAAATTTTATTCTACTTATATTATGATGAGGTACATGAATCATTGTTTCCATAAGGATAAAATTATTTTTTTCTATCCCAAAATTTTGGTAATTTTTTCTTATTTCCTAATTGACTGGTATTTTGGTGACATTATGATTCTACAAATATATCATCATACTAAATTTATATCTATTGGTAAACTAAAAAAATGATATTTTCTAATATCACATCCAAAGGTAATATCATTATAATTGTTTGTAAGGGGGAATAAAAGTCTATAACTCCTACTCATGGAGTTAAAAGGACCATAAGGATAGAATATTATACTAAGAAGATTTCTGAAGAAGGTGGTGATTCATGTTTATTTAATGATATGGACTACCTCATATTGCAAGTGGTATATGTGTATCTTCTATTATAATTTTCATGGTCATAATTAGTACAATATTAAATATGTTCACCGTGTATATACCTACTTTGATAGGGGGATGTATTCAATTTTCTCGAACCTTTTTGGATACTTATATTTAATGAAATAGCGGTGTTGAAATAGTTCATAATACATGAATATGTGATAAGTGTATTGAGTAGGATATTTATTATTGTTTTAATAAAATAGATGTATTAATTTCTATTTTTATAGAAATTGAGGATGTGGAATATATAATTGTTTTTTGTTAAATAAAAAAGAACTAGAAACCTAATCTCAAGAATATCTTATTGAGGTAACTCACGATGAATAGAACATGACTAAATTTTCAATTTCCATAATTAAAAAGATTATTGGTGGTCAATTAGTTAATACAGATTAATGTAACATTAAATTGGTTGTTTAATATGTTACTAAAGAAAGAGAGTTTATTTGTTAACATTATCCCAATTATATTTCACAACTGGATGTTTGGTTTCTTTAAAATATTAATCATATTGATCATTATATGTTTCCATAGAATGGTTTATCTGATAGTGACATTGAAAAAAAAATTTGGTTGAGGTATCATTCAAAATATTGAGTATGGTTTTCTTTTTTAACATGTTTAAATGTAAATTTGTTACATTTCACAAAAACCATTAGTGTAATAGAAAAAACTAGATGGCTTATGAAATATTTAATTTATCACAAACAATATTTATTATCTTCAAAATTTGTATAAAATCCATTATGAACATCAAATATCCAATAGATATTTTTATTCTTTTAGAATTGAGATGTCTAATCATACTTTTCATATTGAAAGGGGCGGTATTTTTAAATCAAAATTTTGAAAATTGTAAAAATTTAATACACATTGTTTGAATCCATAAACAACACTTACATGTCTGTAAGTTTTTCTTTTTCTAATGGATATTAACATTAATATTTATTAGTGAGGGTTCTCATTCCTTCTATCCATAATACATCCTTGAATGAATGGATTTAAATCATTCAGAATTAATGTTTGTCTATTCACACCGTGGATGAAAATCAAACAGAGATAATTGATAAGGTGACCTCTAGAGATCACATTGTGTGGTTCGTAGTTGACGATATTATTGGAATGAAGGATAATTATGTTTAATGTCCATTGACTCTTCATAATGTTCTCAATGTGAAACTGGTTGAAGCATTAAAGATTATCCAAGGATCGATGGTTTTTATTGACCAATGTGATGGTCTAATGACTAAAAATATTAACCTATTGATAAATTAGTTTATGGAAATCCAATAAACTATTTCTGATTCTCCATAAATATAATATTAATTTGGAAAATATAAACCGTAGCATCTTTATAGACTTTATATGTTTTAAATATATGAGTGTAATGTCCCCGGTCTTTTAATTGTGTCCAAAACCTATTTCATTTTGAACTTTTGAATTGGTTAGTATGCCAAATTATTTTTTGGGATTCTAAATAGAATCACAATATTATACTAAACCAAATATAATTTTTTTTTGGATTTAGGTCTATTGATGAAGAATATGGTGTTGAAAAGGGGTTTAGGAGTGTCAGTGGCCCGAAGAACCAGTTTAAGAGTTGTTTTTCAAGGCCTACAGTTGCGGGGAAACTTGTGTGACCTTTTCTCTTTGACCGTGTTTCCCTTTCATTAACTGAGCAGGGTTTCTGAGGAAATATGCACGTGTGGTACATGACCATCTGACCATGTATACAATTTAATATAGGCATTTCATGGTTTGTGCACATTTATGGAAAACAATTCGAAACTTTTCATAGGTAGTGTCATATAAGGAGTATATATGCACTATAGAATGCATGGATTATACATGGTTCAAAAAACTGTTTGATAGAACCATGCATCTTTTAATAGGAGTGGAAATTATATCTTCTTCCTTCTCTATTTTTCTTTTTTTTCTCCTGAATTTCCCATTTCATCTCTAGTGTGTCACACACATAGTATAAGGAATCACCCTGTTTTCAACCTAGGGTGAGTTTTAGATTTGTCATCCCATATCACTTTTGAATGTTTTTGGGTGCATTAGAACAACATCAGTGAGTCTCCCATATCCCCTTCATATATTCATTCATGTTCTCTCCTCACATACCACTAAATCCTTTTGAGGCATTTTTCATAATTTTTGGGCATTCAATGGAATCATTGATTTTTTCAACACCGCTCAGAGTTATATCGCAGAAACAGATGTTCATATATCTATGAATCCAAGAAAAGTGGGTCAGATAATTTTATTAATTTTTTAGATGTTTGGGGTTGAATATTTCTATGAACCATTTTGTATTTTATAGAGAGAATATTTCCTTATATTAAATTGACTGTATAGCCTTAATGGATGTTTTTGGCCACACAATAAACTTTTTAATTCATGTGAGGATTGGTTAGAGATCATTTCCCATTGTGGTTAGCTAGGACGATGTGTTTCTAATATTGATTGAATTTATTTTTATTTAATGGATGTTTAAATCTAATAGGCAGTGTGAAATTCAATTTTGTTTAACTGTTTCGTTTATATAAATTGTATAATTCAATTATATTATATTGAATGGTTTATTGTGTGCATTTTTTAATTTTTATATGACATATTTTTATGATCCATTGGATCATTATGTGATTGGCCAGAGGGATTGATGTGGATTGGACATTAGGATTGAGGTGACGAGATAATTCTTTGGGTTTGGACTAATATTCTTGATTGATCATTATCATATTATTGGGTATCATGGACATATATTGATGTGGAAATATTGTCTGGTGGGTTTATTTCCAATGAGTTTTATGGAATTCCCATTGGACATGAGAGACACGGTCAAAATGGTACTAGGTGCTTGTTTTAAGTGGAATAGGTTCTAATTTTGGTATTTTCACTCAACCATGATGGCTAAAGTGAAAATTGGAGTTATGTGCACAAATGATGACAACATGATGAGGTGGTTTTGACTAGTTGTGTTGGTAGAGGAACCTAGTACTATGGGGTAGGAATTTGTATGGGGGTGTTTCCCATAGAAAGCTAGAGGGCATGTAAGGAGGATTATGGTGATAGAACTGAGGCACTCAGTGGGGGTTGATGTTCAATATTTTGAGGCCATTGGTTTTGGAATATATTTTGACAATGGGTATCAATGTTTTTAAGGATATTGTTCTTTGATCCAGAAATGAGTTTTTTTTTTGATGAAGGATATCAATGTGCCTCCAAACTTTGGTATTCGAGCCGACATGTTCTTTAGAGTAGGGATCATAGTGACTGGGTTTCTTCATTCAAGGGCCTACCTCTGGGATTTCAGCGATTTGATTGAGACATGAGTTATCAGGTGGCTTGTTGTTCTATGTTGTTAAATCAAAGGGGGATCCCATGGGTTCACCAAGGCTATTCTACTATAGGGGATACCACGGTCCTTGGTCCAAGGATACTCTCCTCTTTCGTGATTCCAATAATAGATAAGGAACATGATGGCTTCCTAGTATCTGTTGAACACCATGGAATCATTTTTTAATTTATTTTCATGGTGATGTTTATATAAATCTATTTTACACATGAATAGACACTTATATTTGGTAAACATATGTCTATGGAACCCTACCAATAATCATTGTTGAACGCTACACCGGCTCTTGGGGTTGTATGTATACTTTTTTTCTATTTAGGGAATATTTTAGCTTTAGGATCAAGATCATAGTGTTTGTATGGCATGTAATATTGACATGGGACCTTGACAAATTTCCTCAATTTGAGTTTCTATTTTATATTTCTTTCCTTGTATCAGCATGATTTATTTATATGTAGTAAATATGGACATCTAATGAAGAACCCTTAAATATATTGATATGTATGACTTGACATTTATCCATGTCCTTTTTTAAATTTCTAGATGTTGTATGTTGGTTTCCATATATTTTTTACTACATTCTGAATATAATTTGTCACTTTCTTATTATTTATTGAGCATCCGTCGATGGCTTATCATGTTTGAGTCTCTAGTGTCTTTATTTCAATAGCATGTTTTATATATGAACTCATACCAATACTATTATCATCAGACATGGGTATATCCACTTGAATATTCCCTTTTACACCCTAATTTCTTGTCGGTAGCCTTAAGCATTTGAGAAGGTGAACCTAAGGCTAGTGTCACCAGGAAACAAAGCACTATTATGGTAGCTACTCTGGCCATGGATGATAAAAATGGTATTTGAAGAGATTTTAATTATGATTTAGTAGTAGTTTCAGGATAGATATTAATGAGATAGAGATTTTTGTAGTTTTTATTTTATTCTGGAATTATAATTTCAGTTGTGGTATATTATATAGTAGGAGTAATTTTAACTTGATTTGATGTGCATGTTTGGGTACCTAAGGATCCATGATTGGAGGATGGACTCAGTTTTCAATGGTGGAAAGGATATTTTTTCTCATATTATGAATTATATGATTTAAACCTTTAGTGGTAATATTGATTTGAGAATTTCTAGATTATGTTACCACATTTGAGCCTTGGCCTGATATGAAAAGGATGTGATATTGGAACCATGTACCAGTAAGGCATGGTGTGTTTGTTATGAATGATTATAATTTTTACTAGGCACCTTGTAGGATGTTTTTGCTATTTAAATCATTCACCAGTGAAAATTTATTTTGAAATGTAAAATTTGTTTGTATATATGTTGTGATATATATATATATATATTAATACCATGTGATATGTAAAATGGGACTAGCTCTTGTAGAACTAATCATGTACTACAACATGTGGAGATGTTGATCTCCATGTTGGGTGACTTTGTAATCATATGGAGGAAATGTTTTTTCTCTGGATTGTTGTGGCCCAGAGAATTTTGATACTCAGCTCTGTTGAGGGTGGGTAAAGAGCATGTGAGGTCAGGATGTTGTGTGGCATAGTTGCAATGAGGGGAGTAAGGGTAGTGAGTTTATTCTTATTATTACTTCTTTTTGTATCTACAATATATATATGTAGATATGTTTTGGGATGTCGTCCCATTTTGATGGTAATTAGAAATTTCTTCCAAGACTGCTGAATATAGTGTTAGGTGGGTGATGGTTCAGTTCCTTAGGAGTGTTAGTCGGTTAAGGACACAAAGGGTCCAAAAACATTTGTGATGTGGGTATTGGATTAGGTATATGCTCAATGAAAAGATAAAAAATATGTTATAGGGATTGTAAGGTATCCCATAAAGTTTACTCCGTTTGGGACATGAATTGTTGAGAATATAAGAGTTAGTTTAGATAGAGTTATCTAGGGTATCGACATGGGTTATCAATGTAAATAACCCTCTATAGTGTATCATACTTGGGAGTTCCAGTTGCAGCACTTACCATTTTTTCATGTTGAATGTTGTCTATAGGTTGTTAGGAACTGGATTAATTCCAAGAAAACGATCTTGGAGTATTTATAAATGTCTCCAGGGATTAATATGAATCAATAAACGTATATTCTCAGTGGACCAAGAATGTGTTGGTGTGACATAGAGGTCATTCCATGAAGAAATGAGGAACTATATAGGAGGGATTATGAGGACTATTTCATTGAAAATTTCATCTCAAATACACTAAGGGTGGAGAGAGCACAAGAGCTATTGATAATTTTATAGGGTGGCATGTTTTTCTGGGACAATGAACTCATATCCAAGGTAAACCATATGAATGAGTAATAAACAAGACAAAAAGGCATGTTGGGTTATTTTAGTGGTGACTCTTTAGATGGTTGGAAGTGAGGTCGAGATGCTTTCCAACAAAGTACTCAAGACATTGAGTCAGGAAGAAAACCTCCAAGTTGGTCTTCGATGGTTTAACATTAGTGTGGGAAGACATCAAATTTCATTACTGAGTGTGAGATGACTCCAATGGAGTCCTAGGAATGTGGGAAAGTCTATAACATAGAGAGGTTCTATAGTAATCATTCGCAGATAGCCTGTAGGCATGGACCCTGATAGACTTAGAGTTTTGAGATCCAACTAGGAGTGATACCAGGTGATGGTAGTCAAGCATCATGTAAACTATGATGTCATCAATGAGATAATAGTACCCATAAGTGGTGTCAGTGGTCAGTGGTTGGGGTAGTAATTTTGGGAGGTAAGGTTTCATGAAGTGGAGCATCAGTCAAGGATCATGTGGTGGATCATCCAGGGTGTGAACACACTGGTGAGCCGATGACAGTTATATGTTTTTCGTGTGTGTTACTATATTTCAATATATTTTTATTTTTCCTACCCAATTGTGTCATGTCTATTTTTTATGATTGATATGAACATTTTGTATAATTGGAAATCTAGATAGCGATTAGTAGGTTGGAACTTCTACAGATCTGTGATATGTATATATATATGACATTCATGGATCCATATTCTATATTGACGACCATTTCCTACAAGGATAATGGAGGTGTCTTTGCATTGGGGAATCAGAGAGATGATGGTTATTGAGGTTCTTCAGTATCAGGATAAAGAGGATATGTGATCATTTGGGGTTTGTTGAAATATGGGAATCATTAGTTACATAAATAGATTGAGTTGAGGGAACTAGGATTTTTGAGTGTCTATGGAGATGTTGGGTCTCTTTTTTCCACGAGTGACATGAGAATAGGGTAGGAACATCTGCATGGAGAGATTCTTGTGGGTGTGAGATATATAATCATAGAAACTGGTGAGGGGTAGGACTAACGAGTCATCAAGGGAGGAATTCTGAGTCCAAGACTTTGTATATAGACTATATATATAATTTGATCTATGGGTTGAGATGTGAATAGGATTTTCACTCCTAATTTGGGGCCCCTAGGAGGTAGTTGGCATGTCCCCTAGAGAAAGTGGTATTGAAGGATGATTTTAAATGATATTGGTGTGATGAGTACCATATTAATGTTTTGTTCAATAGCTCAAGGGAGAGATCAATTATGATGGAGAGAATGTGACATCCTATATTTTTAATTCGATAAAAATCCACTCTCGTTTCAAATATTTTAATTTTTCTGTATTCTAAATTTTTATCCAAGAATTGGAACTAAATTTTGAGTGTTTTCTCAAAATAATATAATTATTTTGTATGTTTTTTGGATTTATCAAAAATCCATAGGTGCATGGAAGGGTTCAAGGAGCATAAAATTCCTAAAGACTATGTTTCGAGAGTTACATGTCTTAGAACATTGTTTGGGGAAAAAATGAAGCCTCATCTAACTAACCATGTGCCCCTTTTTCACTGATCATTATTTTGAAAAACTATGTTCTTCAGGTGAACAATTTTGAAATAGTTTATACAGTTGTTTTCAGATACATTCACATGGTTTGTCCATAGTTTGGGAAAATTGTTCGGTAAAATAGACCCATTGTTCCATATAGGTAGTACATATGAACTCCTGCTCGAACGGTTTGTTCATAGAATGGAAGACCATGTAATATAACCATGAATCCTATAAAAGGGTTTAAAATTAATTACCCCACTGAATTTTTTTCATTATTTTCCCATTTCTTAGCCCATCGATTCCACACATAGCTGGAAAAATAATTTTTCTCCACTCCTTCATGGGTTCAGCCCATATATGTTTTCTGATCAGCATTTTGAATGATGTCATTTATGTTGGAGCCAAACTGGTGAGTCTTACATATCTCTTGCATCTCTTTATACATTCTCTAACATTAATGACTGGTAAATCCAAATGATTCATGTCACCCTTTTTTAGGGAATTTAATGGAATTTAGATTTCTGTGAAACCACTCAGTGTTAGAGATTGATAATATGAATACCTACATCTATGAATCCAAGGTAGGAGGTGAAAAGTATTTGGGTGTTGTTTTGGGTGTTTTTCAGCCACATATTTTGGTATGTCATTATATATTTCCTAAAGACATTATTGATTGATATTAAATTGGTAGTATGACCTTAAGGGATATTTTTTTTGGAATTCCATCAACTTGTTTATGAGTTTGAGTCATGATTAGAGGAAATATACCTCCTTCAGTTATTGGGTCATGTCTGTTTCACAAGATGACTGATTTTTTTATTTAATTTATCTCTTTTGATTAATGGGTAATGTGAAATTCTATTGTATTGAGTAACTAGGTATATGTAAACAGTAAAATTCAATTAAATAGAACTAAATTTTTTATTAAGATAACTTCATAATTCTTATATGGAATGATTCTATGATCTAATGGATATTAATGATTTTGGACCATGTTATTTAAGAGGAATGACCATCAGGATTGAGGTGATGAGATCTTCTGGTTAGGATTCTCTCAAGTTACTAGAGCGATTTTGATTATGGGATTGGGAATCGTAGAAAATGGTTGAAGTGGATTGGACATTGATGTTAAGATCATATCCTATGATATAGGATGGAATGGACATTATAATTGAATGACATAGTCACAGGGGCATGTGGTGATGGTTGGATGTAGATTAGGGTAATACTTTCTTATTGATTCTCTCATGTGATGGAAAAACTTCCGATTGGAGCCATGTGTACACTGGTTTCCCCAGTGATGTGGTGGTTGTGATCAGTAATGTGGGTAGAGGATCCAAGATGTGTATATTCGGAATTTATTGGGGGTGATTTCTAATGTTGTGGGGATGGTGAGGAACCTTCTTGATGGTTTCAATAAGTATATTTTTTGGGGGATGATCCTCCTCATTTGGAGGTCATTCAGACAAGACTACTTTGGGAGGACATTGATTCCATTTCCATAGAAGATTGTTCCTTGATCTAATATAGATTTTACTTGAGGACATACATCGATGTGCCTCTTGAAGTCAGGCTCTGAACTGAAAATTTCATTCGAGAAGGGGTCCATGATATTATGGAATTTAATTCAAGGGTTTACCTATTGGTCATCATTAATTTTTTCAAGACATGAGGTTTCTAGTGGCACGTGGTGTCAAGATGTTACAACATATGTGGAACATGGGGGTTCACGAGAGAAATTCTACATTAGGAGATACAATGTTCCATGGGCCAAGGAGTCTCTCTACATTAGGGATTCTGACATTGGCTGAGATTGGGGATACCTTCCTAGTGGATATTGAGAACTATTTAATCTGTTGTTTAATTTAATTTGATGATCTTGGTTTATTTTAATAAATTTCAATCCTTCTTAAACACTTTTTTTGGGTATTCACATGTTGGGGGTACCCTACTATGACTCATTGACACACACTATAGTGGTCATTCAAGATGTATGTAGACACTATGTTGTTGAGTCTGGGCAAAGGATAGCCCTTAGAAGATTGTTTATACTGGTTGTTTATCATAGATTGATAGAATGAGATCTTTATGTATTGACTCAGTTAGAGTTACAATTTTTATTTTCTTTGCATGTATCATCATGCTTTATATGTACTTAGATATTGTATTCTTCCATTTTTGTCCTCTTTTAGTTATTGATATATATGATATTATTATTATTCATGGTTTGTATTAAATTTCCATTAGTGGTTTGTTAGTTTGCTTACATTTTTCAATTCATGTAAATTATTCTTCTTCTATTTTTTTAATAGATTGTGCTTATTCCAATAGAGGGATAGGTTCAAGTCTTCTGGTTATTTATTTACACTACATGTGTTATATATATTTATAAAAACAATTATAATATTCATCACATGATGGTATTGCCTCATCATTATTCCCTTTGTACACCCTCGCCGCTAGTTGACAAACTTTTCTGTTTAAGTAGGCACAGTTATGGCCAATGAATCCCATCCCTAACGCACTTTTGGGGTGTTTATTCATGTCAAGGATGATACAATGAGCCAAAAATTTCTCAAAAAGATAATATTTTTTAAAAGAAATTTATCTTATCTATATTCTAGATTATTTTATCATTATTTTTATATTTTTAATTTATTTCTATTTTTAGAATAAATCCTTTAAATTCATTAGGTACAAATTATTTTTTGGTAATAATGACAATAATTAATAGTTTTGTGAAACAAAAAATTGTTCTAATATATTATTATGTTTTATTTTTTGTTTCAAAAAATTGGGAGATACTTGTATAGAAATAACATTTTGATATTAATTTTTTTGATATATAATTTTATGAATCTCTTATTACTTGATGAATATTTAAAAACATTTTATTTTGGAGTTTATATTTCAATTTTTTAACCATGTAAATGAGATTGTTTTTCTGGTCAATTGAATGTTGGTCTTACTATTTTATTTTATTTATCATTGATTTTGATTCTCATAAAAATGTACATTTATTTAACTAATGAGGTTACTTTTCATGAAATTCATAATCACATTTATAAGAATATTTATTTTTTCTTAATATTTTTACAAATAATTTAAATGAATTTTTAATTTTCATTATATTTTAAAAACTTTGTCATAATCCACGAATCATTATTCCAATCCTAATATTTCTGACGAATGTTATGTTTTTTACCTTAATTTTGTCAAGGAGTGTTACTTTTGAAATATTAGGTATGTATTAAATTTTATTATTGGTAGAATAATTTTGTAATAAAATAAATCATTTTTGTATCTCATATATGGTTACATAAATCAATTTTTGGAATCCATGTTGTGTTTGGAAACATAATATTGACCATTCCACTAATATACCTTTACCAACAGTGAAGCAATAGTCTACAGAATTTTAATTTCATACATTTTATTATATTTCAACAATGGTTTACCTTGATAAAATATATCTTTATTTTTTTGATTACCAATTCATAATCATTTAAAAAATATATAAAAATTATCATATTTAAAATAGAATTTATGATATTAAATTTCTATTTAAATTCAAATTTAAATCATAAATTATGATTTAATTGCATGATTAATTTTATAAAACATCGAGATATCCTTGAAAAAATTAAATAAAATTTTTTATTTATCCATAATTTATTTTATTATTAAAAAAATATTTACATATAAGATGAATATACTTAGAATAATAATTCATAGTGAAACTGAGAATAAAATATAATTTAATAAAACTATTTATTTATTGTTATGAAAGCTATATCAATATATTATTTCATCAAGAATGTTTAAATTATCATTACTATTATTTTCATCAGTGTCAGTTATTTACATTACTTATTTATTATTATATTTTCTCACATATTTTAAATTATTAGATAAATTAATGTTACATTCTATGTATTTTTTATCATATAATGTGTCTTTCAATTCAAATATTTTATAAAAACTATTTTTTGAGTAAAATAATGTAATTTTAGGTTCATAAAACCATACAGTATGGTAATGTCTATGGTTCATATATTCATATTTGGTTCCATGTTTATCGATACCTTAACACATAATCATCAAATGGCGAGGTTCCTCATTACACAATATGTATTGTTTCAGTTCCCCATTTGATCCAAAATTTCATATATTCACTATAAAAGTCCATAAACCAAAATTCAATATATATCATTATATAATTAGTTAAGGTTATTTTATTAGACTAATGGAGAATAAAACTACCATAAAGAGATAGGGGAAAATATTGGTGATTTATAGAACCCAGTTAACCATATAACAATTCTAGATGTAGTGTGTGTCACCCACAACTATTTTGAAGAGGTATTATAGTCATCTCATAATATTGAGATCTTAATAAAACACGTGTTTATTAATATTTTGGGTTGATATAGTTCTACGATCTTAATGGAAAATGTTTTTGAATATTGGGATTGGAGTTTCATCTTATATAAGATTCAAGAATTCATATATATTTTAACTAATATCTTTATAATTTCAAGGCTCTTAACTTATCTTTGAAACACTAGTTAGATATGAGATGAAACATATAGTGTATAAATTTTATAGTGATGTGCTAAATTTCCATTTAAATTGATTTCAGATCCATTGAATTATATATGGGTTTATCCCCTACATTATTCCCCCTTTTTTGTCTTTGTTTTTTTGAAGTGTCATTTAATTTATGTTTATACTATCACCATCTACTATTATATGTCCTAAGATGAATTTTCTATGCAGATCATCCCATGATTAGTAGTTACATTGTATCATTAAATGTTGTAGATATGGTGCATAGTGGATAAATGTATTTTTAATATAGATTTCAACAAATTTGTATTATTATAATTTCCACCCTATGAGGTTTTATTTGTTTATTATCATCCCTCATTCCAGTTGATACACTCCCAGCTAAATATTTCCAAATTATGGTTGTCTATAATGATTAATTTTCGATATAATATGTCTCCTTAATGTATCTTTAATATTGTTATTTATTTTTTCAATTATTAATGAAAAATAGTTATATAATGTGATAATTTTTCAAATCAATATCATATTATTGCAGGATAACTCATCCAATGTATGTTATAACATGTTTTTCATGTAGTATTCTCATGGCCTATTGAAGATGATAATAAGGTAGTATAAATTGATATCTTAATGTGAAGGAGGGTTCAATATTTTTAAATCCTTGTATTTTCGCAGATACAAACCCCCATAGATATTCTAATGGGTTTTTTTCTACTATAAAGAAAATATGTTTGATCGATAAGTAACATCATCATTATATAATATAAAACCACAATATATACAAATAATTGTGAATTACAAAAAATATTCTCTTTAAAATTCTATTCCATTTTTTTACCAATTAAAGAATCATATATCTCTTCAAGATATAAATTATTTATGTTTTTCAGTCTCAAACATCTTCAGATTAAACTTCCCTCTAATATATTATACTCGTCTTAAATTTTATCAAATGAAAAATATTATTATTGATGAAAATATTTTTGTGTTATGAAAAATTAGAGAACTAGTGTCGCATAATTTACATGGAATAACCAAAAAATATGATCCTTTCATGTAACTGTTATCATTTTTAAAATAAATCATTTTTAAAAATTCTATAGTAAAATAAATCATCGTTACTGATAATTAGGAACTCCTAATATTTAAAATATTAGATAGATTAGTTTTTTAAGAATTTTATGCATTATAATATGTTATTAAATATTATTATTTTATTGAATACCCTCTTAAGGATATATAAAGGTCACTTTGTATAATTTATAATTATGTATTGTATAATATGATATATGTCAAGCACTAATATGTTATAACACATTATGGTTCTCTAATAATATCAAGTAATAAAATTATTCAACCACCTCTCAAATGATTTGTAAACTAAAAATTTATTATATCATGTGAATGATATAAAGGTTATGTCTTTATATAGTTAATATATTCATCTAATATTTTATAAAATCCTATAAAATATCTGGGTAAAAAACATACGGACCATAATAAATATATAACTGAAACTAAAAATACAATTACTATTGGTCAAAGATAACTTGAACAAATAAAATTTATGTATATTTTTCATATTTTTTAATTCATTTAATCAATTATCCCACAATCATTTTAAATTAATAGGTAATTTAGTTTGTTTTAAAAGTAATAAATATATGTTTTTATGAGGGAAATCAAAATATAATCATCCGAAAACAAATCCCTTTATTGTCAGCATATTTTTAAAATATTTTAATAACCAATGTGACATTATCAATAATATCTGACTATATAATTATTTTCTTTTTCTTTTTTACAATGAATTTAATTAAAATTAATAATAGTATAATGAAGTTAAAAAATATTAATAATGGGATTAAAATGGTAGAATATTCCATTCATGATTATGTACTATCCCTGGTATATAATATTGAAATATACTAAGTCATATCATAATGAATATATAAAAATGAAATTAATATTTTTTTTAAAATTATAATAAATCACCTAAAATTGTAGAAATAATATACCTGTATGATGTAAAACATTACTCTCTAAAATACTTTATAACATTAATAATATTGATATAAATATATACATCACTATCATAAAATGTAATTTATTTCCTTGTTTTTTTATTTTATAAAAAATATGATGTTTTTATTTAAAATAAAAAAAAGAATCCATTTCAATAATAAAATATATTATGTTTATCTTGTAATACTAATCTATAGTTTTCAATTGATTCATACAGACATATTACATTTACACATATTATGAAATGGTTTTTAAATACAAAAATATTTTTCACAAACTAACTATGAGGATACATATTCTATTTGGAATAATAAGTTCATAATTATCTGAAGTGTTGATAGAGTAAAACATAATTTTTTTCTCAACAATGAATTCTTCAATTTTTTCATGCTCTTAAGACATCATAGAATAAAATGGAGAATAAATAGATAAAATGGTTCAGTTATTAATACTATAATGGGATAAATATCATTATGAGACACAATTTGTGAGATAGATGTATAAAATTATAACATAAACAATAATGTTTTTTGTAATATTATGAGAGAATAAAAAAACATGGTACCATATAATGAATAAAAATAAGAAGTGTTTTCTGAATATATACATGATAAAAACATTAGTGAGGAAATAATTCTTAGACAATAGACATATTCCCATAGTGGAATAGGCTAAAACCCTAAACTCATTCAATAGTTCCTTTGAGACTAAACACATTAAATAATTAATTATAGCACAATCTAGATCCATACATCATATAAGACATATCACGCTCAACCAAAATTAATTTAGCATGCACATCATTACGGTTAAATGATTTAAAAGTGACACAAAAAGGAAATAAACCATAAATATAATATAATAGTTACCCATGGAATGAATATGGGTTACATACTATTTTCTCATATCATAAAAAAATGAAATTTGAAAATAATGGTATTTGATGGGTTTGCATAAAATATGTACTACCCATCATAGATATGAAGAAAAATCATGCTATATATGTTTTAGAAATAAAAGCATAATTTAATAGCATATCAAAACATTAATTATATTTAATATTGATGAAAAAAACATTATGAAAATTTATTGAATGCATATTTATAAAATACTATTTCCACATAGAAATCAATACATTAATATCTAAAAAATGGAAAATATTATAGACAATATTTCTCAAAAAAAATTAAAACATAAAAGAAAATTTTAATACGATGATGGGTATGATGATATGTAATTTTTTAATGTCTATATATGATAAAGAATCATTCCATTCACAGTGCTTTAAATTGTTTAAATTCTCACTTTATAGATAATGACATGAATATTCCTTTCAAACCATTTTTAAAAAATATAAAAATGTGTACTTCTTTTTTATTAAATCTTATAGTGAATGTTTATAATATTTTCCAAAATATTTTTAAAATACATTGTTATTGATGAACTATAGAATTCGACTGAAGGAAGATTTGATGACATATTTTATAAAAAAAATTCTCATCGATATTAATTAAAAAATAGAATTAAAATGAAATAATATGTGAAAATTTTATAAATACATAGGTAATAATAAAATTAATGGGTTTTATTTTACAATTATCAAATAATATCTTATAACCTAAATTTATGAATAAAAAATCACGACATAAAGGATATTGGAAAATTAACCCCAACTACATTGGAAACATTGGACCATGACTCCCCTAATATAATATGATTAATTATAACATAAAAAATTGTTACATATAAATAAGTAATTATATAATATGTAAATAGGAATTATATTTTCCATTTAAATGAAATCATCTTCATAAAAGTACATGTGTCTTTATGATTGATGATTTCAAGCGGAACCCTTAAATCAAGTCTATAATTTTTCATCTATGTATTTTATTTCAAATTTAATTAAATTTTATCTATTATTTTTTTGTACATATTCCAGGTCTAATCTCTTATATATCAACTATTATAATAATTAAATTTAATGTAATATTTAATTATTTAGTCTATTATATCAGTATTGGGTTTTTTATAATGATCAATTAAAATTTTCAAATTGGAATTAGTGTGTTGAATATAGTCAATGAGGTTATAAATAAATCATATTAAAAATAATTATCATTAAATAATTATCATTTTTATTATATTTTTTAATTTTCTATTGAGTTTTGGATATTAAAAAGATTCAATTTACAATCTTGTGAAGGTACGTCGTATGCATGCATGTGTAGAATTTCAATATTTCAATAATCATGTTGTAGAGATTTAACTTTTTCTTTTCACACTAATTAATTTAAATTATTTTGTAAATATATTATTTAATACGTTAATAAACAGAAATATATAATCCATGCAATGTGGTAGAAAATTATTCACATTTTATTATGATGAAGTAGTCCTTATTACACACAAATTATGTTATAATTTTCCATGGATGGTAATATAAAGTAGGTATAAGATATATTTTAAATAATGAGGAATATGTCATAAAAATAATATATGCACAATAAATTAAAAGTCTTGAATATTCGTGATGGGAGATGATGAAATAGTAATTTCATCGATTCGAAAGGTTGTAGTCCTCCATACACATAAATGACTGTTTATATTATATTTTGACAGAACAGAAGATAGATTAATATTTTGAAATAGGCAAAATAAAATCTCAATAAAATATTTTATTGATTTTATTATTATTTAATTTTTAGTAGATAAATTTTGTTGGTAACATAATAAGAAAATAAAAATAGATCAATGAAGATTATTACGTTCGTATAGAAGAATCTCTTTTAGATCTCATATTAAGGAAAAATGGTTAGTCTTTTTGAAATACCAATATCACTATATTTTAGATAACGATGTTGTATAGATCATTTTTAGGGATTTGTCAATCCAAATGGCTTTGAGGGGTGTAAGGAATCATGTGGATTGGATTTTATTTTATAATTAAGGAGGAGTGACATTTTAATAAATATTAAAACAATAAAATAATGTAAATTCAATCTCAAGAATTTTCATAATCATGTTATAAATAGTTCATTATTTGGGTGATATGTTCATAAAAAACATCACCATTCAACAGAATAATTTCATAAGGTATTTATACTCTTTACCAATATGATTACTCACATTTACCATTTTAATTTGTTTTACCATGGTAACAATTTTCTATATATTTTTACATATAATTATGATAATAAATTAATTTGACCATATTATATTATATAAAATATAATTATTATAAATGTTAAAACTATTTAATTAATTTTTTTCGGCATAAATTAAAGAACATAATTTATAATAAAACCATGAAGAATTAAGACATGTTTTTTTGGAAATACATTATTCAAGATAGAGATGATCTAATAGAAAATATATGAATAAAATTAATCATTATAAGAATTTAAATTCATAAATATATTTTTAAAATCCATATATTTATGTTAAATTATTCATCATCATTTATTATTATAATTAATTTAAATATAGAACCATCGTGACCATTAAAATAGCTCTTAAAAAATATTCATTTTTATGTATAAAAATAAATATATATAAAATCTAGTATAATGATGATTTAAATAAAATAAAATAAAATAAAAATATTTAATAAACAATTATGTTAATTTTAAATAAAATTTTAAATGAAATTATACTTTTAATTTATTTCATTTATTAACAAGAAATGAAAATTTTATAAATATTATAATTTTCCTTATTCAATAAAAATTTATTATTTTGTGGAAGAATTCCTAAATTACATGATTGTTAATTTTTGATACACTGATTTCAAATATTATATTACATTTTTTAAAATAACTTTTCTAAAATTTATAAAAATACATTATAATATTTTCTCATCAAAATAAATAAAACTAATTTTTCATGAAAACATGTTTTTGAAGAATAGTTGACTTAAATAAAATTGAACGATTTTTTAATATGTTTTTTTCAGCACAATTATATCATTTTGGACCATAATATATATTTTATAAATTAGTTAATACTATTCATAACAATAAATTTATTTGTCAATTATAATAGTAATAAATAATCATGAAATTTTCTGGTTTGGTGTCACATGTTGTATAGACTATCAACCCTACTGTTCTATTCAAATATTATGGTGTACAATTCTACCCCCCAGAAATAATTTTTTCCCTCACAATTATAATGTTTTCTATTTAATCATGGGTTTGAAATTTATGATTTCCTTTGATGAAATTCTATATCATAAAATGGTTTAAGAAACCATTCTCTTAAAAGAGGGTAAGTGAGACAAAAAAGGTGATATGAAATAACACATGACTATGTTTTCATGTTGGGTAACGTTTGTAGTTTGTTATGATATGGAAATTAAAGAAAATAAAATATTATCATGGAGTTATATGTAGATCATTAATCCCAAAAAAATTAATGATAAATAGAATGTTAACAACCACAATACTATATTTCATTGTAGAGTTAAAAGGTAATAGAATTGACAAATACAAGGTTGATACTATAATTTTTCATTATCCATATTTAGATTTAAGGTACTCTTATATTATCCAAACTGAGAAAAAAAAATTAATTACCTAATATATATTAATTTCATAAAACCTATTTCATCATTTCATTATATTCTCATAAATTTCCACTACATTTTTTACTTTATGGACTTAATATTTAAAAAAATGAAACTTGAAAAAATTAAATTAACATTTAATAGATCATAAGATACATAAAAGATTAATATTCTGACTATATTTATTAAGATAAATGGTTATCACAAATTATGATAACAACCTAAATGACTATGAATATATTTTTCTGTAAATTAAATAAAAACACCAAAGTATTAACGTAGATTATTTCTTAAAAAAAATATCCCATTATTCAAAATAACCTTAATAACTGAAAAAATAATTAAGGTTTTATACTCATATGTTGTCTCATAAACTAAACTATACATCCTCAAAAACACAATTTCATTCTTCCAAAAATAATCATTTCTTTTTAAAATAATTGTTATCATTATATTAATCATATTCTAATAAAACATTAACCACATTATCAATAATGAAAAAAACATCATAAAAGTTCAATAATATATGATCCTTTAATATTTTTAAAAAATTTAAATTTATAGTTATCCACCCAACCAATTATGTAAAAAACATTTCATAATGAATTGTACATATAATGAACAATGGTAGGATCTTTACACAGATTTCCTTTTTTTTGGTGTAATCCCCATGGACTTACATGATACAATCAATTATTAACTAACATGTTGGATTTCTATTTTCCAAAACTCTAATAATATTACTCATTAAATGATCCCAAAAATATGATGATCATCCCCTAATTATTAATAATAATCAAATAAAATTTTACCAACTAATGTCTTCATAATTAGTTATTTTATTCATAATAATATAATATTAGTTAAGTATAATTTCCTCAACATCAATCACATATCAAATATTATTCATTCTTTAATCATGTGTTTATCAATAAAATAATAGCTTATTATTAAATAAACATTTCGAGATCATTTTTTCCAATCTACATATTACTAAAAATCCTTTTTGAAAAACTACTATCGAAAGATTATTATATGTATTGAGATTCATATAAAAAGTATCCCATTGATAAAAAAACATCAAAAAAATAATTCTTGTGTTTCAAATGCTAAACATTTCATTCAATCCACATTAGTTATTTTCATAATATAATCCCTTTGGAATTACTCATTGGACTATAGAAATAACTTTTTAATGACCATGTTCAAAAATTATGCATCATTTAAATTCTATTGGTGCCTCAGGTTTAACATTATTTCCCAACATCTTGTTATCTGTAATATTAATTATTCTCCAAAAAATTTCAACATTATGACATCCATTCCCTGAAAAAAATGTTTATTCATATTAAATTAAGACATGTTCTATACAGGATCTTCCAAAAAAGTTTACATATATAAAATTTAATATTATATTAATTACAATAATTAGCACTTTAACTTCCATATGATGTGATCCCTCTCTAAATTTATTCACTTGTAAACTCAAATATATTCTATATTTTTAAAAAAAATTAGGGGTTTATCATTTGGAATGATTATAAAAAATTCATTCTTCAATTCCAATTAGGTTTGAAATCTGATTTGAGATATAATTATGTGGACCTTTACATTGGTTGTCATCACAATTTCCCCAAGTTTATATCAATAACATAATTAATAATATAATCAATACGAGAATTAATTAATCTAAAAATGGGAAAACATATATAACAATAAAAAATAACATATTAATAATACGTATATAATTACATATGAGCCACTAGGTTTCAATAAATGTTATCAATTGTTGCATTTTACATTTGGATTTCTAATATAACAATTTTTTATATTCCATTAAAGTGAATCATGAAGGCTTCAATAAACATTCAGAACATAACACCTTATAGTTCCTAACTAGGTGTGAATCATGGACCATTACCCTACACTAGGGAATGATATATTTATATCAATTATCCCATTTCAGGGTCATTTCCCTTAGTTACAACTTTTCTTGATCCATATCCCATTATATTATATAGAAAGGGATTAAATATATTAGAAACTACAGTCTCAATAAAAAACTAAAATACCAAGATGTTTATTCATACATAGCCTTATCCTTATACTCTTTCCTAAGAGAATCACTAAATTACTATAGATTTAATCCCTAAAAACTAATAATTTATCTGATTCTGACTATAGGGACCCAATATTTTTGCACTTATTATTACAATATTTTGAAAAACATATTATAATTACCACCCATAGATTACGAGGCATGGTATACTTGGACAAAAAGGTTCATAATACTTCATTTTCAGAATAAAATAAATCTAATTTACTTTATTTTCATTAATGATATCAAAAATCAATTAGATGTTCAAAAATTCTATGGGATAACATGGGGAATATATAAACAAAATTGGAGAGATAAAAATCATAGTAAGATAATAAACATGATAAGGAAACATAATATATTAGTTAAAGTATAACATGATGTCATAAAAGTTATGTCCTATGTGTTCTCATTTAAGAGATTGACATTATGTAGATGGTTTCATATGGTCATGGAAAAATATAAAAGGTTGGAGAATCATATAACATGATAAAAACATTATTCAACGATAAAACAATAAAAGGTGTTACATGGTGGAAAAAGTCTAAAAATGATTTGTTTTACACCATAAACACATTCATTATGTCTTATGTGGCTAATAACATTACCTAATGCAATAGATATATATCTGGGAATACCCATCATATAAGACATATAAGGATTAATTGGTGATATCTAGGTGCACACATCATAAAATTTTCCAGATTTATGCTTTCCAAAAAGGGAAAACATAATACATAACATAAGAATTACACAAATAATTAATATGGGATTCATAATATAGTCTCTTTTAATAATAAAAATAAACTTCATAATAAAGGATTTTGAAAGATGAACATATGGATTGTATTAACCCATTAATAAAAGTTATAATAAGTTATGAATATATATTAGTGACATATATTAATAATTTTTGAAGAAATATATAAAATCAGTCGTTGGGTTAATTTATGAATATTCTATTAATGAAATTCATAGAATAATTCATCAGAAAATACACCTTTCACATTGAAGAAACTTCAACAATATATTAGAATTTAAAACATACAATAGAAACTTTATTTTTTTTAAAGAAAAATGTAAATTTATAAATAGGCCTTCAATGATCGAATATTCATGATTAAATATAATTTCATAAATTCCTTAAATGTTAAAAGAAATGTTACATTCACTTTTTCATATGAGGGATAAAACTGCCTCATTCAAAAAATGAAAAGAAGAACCCATTCAAGATATTTTTTAAAGTGAAAAACTCAAGAAAATATTATTAACTAATCTAAAGGATTATCATACAAATATTCATGATTTTTTATAAAACATGAACATTAACGAAAAATAGATTTTTTATCTTAAGGGTGAAATGAAGTATTACATTTTTTAAAACCTTTTCCAAATAATTATATGTAAAAAAGAGAGGATAATGAAACTATTAAAAAATAATGAATTACTAGAGGATAATAAACCCAAATGGTTTTTTTAGTGTTTAAATAATTACCTAAAATATAAATTTAAGTATGAATAATTCCAATTGAAATGAGATTCAAACCTAAACCCTTACCACATTTATAATGATTCTGTCATAACTACCATGAATAATATAAGTTTATTTTATTATAAAATATCATGATGTAAGATAAATTAATGATATAACATATAAAGGTATATTTTTTACTCTTTTTAATGAAATGAATTTCATAATTGAACATGCATCTCAAAGAATGATGTTTTGAGATAGAACCCATAACTCTAGTCTACAAAATGTATTCTGTGTGTTTTAACGTTTGTAAAATAATCAAATATTAATTAATATTCTTACTAATGAATAATTAATGGATTAATACCATATACAAAAACAATTAAATTCATATATTTTAATGATATATTTAATTACAGAATTTGTTATATCCATTTTTTGGTGTTTTTATGGACTCTCATTTTATAATTTTAATACAATATTGGTGTGTTTGCTGTGGTCAAAGGTCTTGTTATTAAAAAATCTCAAAAAATAATTATAATTATGTTATTTTTATTTTTATACATAAATTAACAGTTTTTAAAAAAAATTACTATCATTAATAATAATGAATTTTCTTAAAATCATAAAGATAGTATGTTATTCATTCGAAAGTGTAAAGTCTACAATTTTCGATGACCATGATAGGGAGTATAAAATTATTATTTTTTCATCCAATGATGATCAATATATAATATATATAATATTTTTTATTTAAATACACATATATATTCCATCGATGTGAGGAAGTAGTAAACATATAATCCTATCGCTTTGTGATGCGGTAGCCTATAATACACACAAAAACACACATTATTTTATCATGGATTGTAAGGTATTATGAAATATGTTTTATTAAATTTATATTAATATTATTATTTCAATAATTACATATATAATAATTAAATTTATTAACATGAATATATATGAAAATAAATGATATAAAAAATTATATTAGTTAGTGGGGTGATAGTCCACCATACACATGAATGAAGCATTCCTTTCCCATTTTATAGATGATGATATTTTTTAATAGTAATAATTAAGAATAATAATATTTTATAACTTATTAGATATTTTTCATTACATTATAATTATTAATATGAAAATTTATATGTAAACGGGGAAGAAAAAAAGAAGAGCTTGATGAAGATGATTACCTTAGCTAAGAATAAACACCATAAAAAATCTAATTATTTGACATATGGTTGGAATTTTGGAAGACCATAATATCTATAATACATACAAGAGTGAGGTGAAGATATTTTGGTATTTTTTCATTGAAAAAAATTCTATATATAATATGAATTTTTGTGGAGACTAGATCCTTTTTATTATTGAATAGTAGTTTCATTTATTTATAAATACCCAAACTATTCCATTATAAGAATTCAATATCAAAACATTTTAAAATAAATTGATACATAATGGATTAGAGTGGTTATAATTTCAACCTAACCACCAAAATAAAAAAGAATCATGTTTTAAAAAATGTATATACTTTACCACTGTTGTTATTGACAACTACAATTTTAATTTTTTATCACATTACCAAATTTTTTACTTTTTAAAAATATATTATGAAGAAAATTTAATGAATAAATTGTTATATAATATAAATTATTTTGAAACAAAATATATTATATATCATATCAAAATCAATTATAGTGTAGTAAAGAACTGCATTCTCATCATCAACATGAACTTTTTATTATCAAGGAAACATACGCCAACATTGGATGAAAATTAAAAATAAAATTAACAATGTAATAACACATTTATGGAAGATGAAAATAGTGAAGACTAAATGAATATGAATCCTTGATTTTAATCCCACATTTTGACAAGAAAATTAATGATACAGAAGCACTAGAAGCTTGCACATTATTGTTCCATTGAATCAAGGAAGTCACCCACTTTGTTTCCCTATCTCGGAGTGTGTAAAACTACACTATGGATTATAATAATACCCATGAACCATATAATTATCTATGTAATTGACCACATTATGTTACATACAACCTATTGTGAGTTTTACAATGTTAAGAAATCCATTTAAATTGTGGAAAATATGGTATTGTTTTAATTACATAGAAGGATCCATATGATCATTTCCATTGCCATTTCATGGATGGAGTCCCATTATACAAAATACGTAGTGAATTAAAGAAAGAAATACACCAATGACCCTAAACCACTCCATTTCCTCTTGTAACTCTCAAGCAAAATGAGCCTTCTGTGTTGATTTTTTATCCTGATATGGGCATACTGACAGAACCAATGACTGTGATCAAGCATGGATGAATTTGAAGATAATAAATATACCAGAATGGATAGTTCTTGGAGTAATTTAGTCTTCCAGGTTATTAATGAGGTGGGCCAAATCTACCTATTATTTTCTAATTTCTATGGAAATAGCTCATCACACACTTCAAGTACTGTCAACATGAGCATCATTTCAAGCCTACCATATGCTACAAAATCTAGTTGATAAGATTATAGATAGAAACTATTACCCATGTCCATCTGTTCACATGCCTTAAAACCTGTAAGCCTAATGTTTTGAGCCCTGAGCACCATGGGATGATATTCCAGTAAAATCCCCAAATGGAGTCCACACCTTGCGTACATAGGATCCTTCAAAAAATGAAATTCTCCAGGGAACGATGACAATATATTGACTATATGAATGTAAATAATCATTATATTAATTTCAATACAGAAATAAATGAAATAAATGAAATAAATGAAATATATTATATATTTATTTTAAATAATTCAAAATTAGGGGTTATTTTAATTTATTATAATTGCTAAATATAATGCAATTTCATATTATTTTACAAAAAATATAATTTTAAACACAAGAATAAACATATAATCAAATTCTTTAGAGTGATAATATAATCATAAAATATTTGTTTATATAAAACCTTACAATACATATCTTAATTATAAAATATATTAATCGAGTAATGGAAATTTTATGTTATGTAATTTATTAAAATGTAATGTTAATTTTATAAAAATCTTTATTTTAACCACTCATTGAAAAAATATTATTTTTTTAAAACAACCAAAACATACCCATAGATTAAATTTTATATGATGATTGAATAAATGATATTAAATTTATCAAGTACATTTTATAATTTTTATATTATTTTATTATAATAATTTGTCCCAAAAATCAATTAAAATATTTTTTGAAGATAACATATTTTTTAAATAATTAAATGACTTACCAATAATAGATTTAATATTTAAAAAGAGTTATTCAATAGTTTATGTCAATTTAAAACATTATACACATTTTATAAATTATTTATTGTTATTCATACAATTAAATTCAATGGATAGGTTATGACATTCAAAAATAATCAATCTTTTTATAGACTCGGTGTTGCATGTCGCATATGCTATCAAATACAGTCTTATTCTGAAATAATGTAGCGTTATGTTTTTTTTTCACTAGAACCGTGTTTTAATATCTCAAAAATTTAATGCATTAACCATTAATAAGAACACCCCATATATCCATAAATAATAGAAATGAAAATCATAACAAAAACACATATGAAAATAATTATAAAACTTATTCAGTGTCATAAAACACTTCCTAAAAATTTAAAAATAATAAAGAAGATAAAATATGAAAAACACCTCTATAATGGTATAATGTATCACATTGTCACTAAACAGTCTCATATTTTTGAAGATAGTATAATTTTAATTTTATACTAACCATCTCGTTTAAATAAATATATATATATATATATTAAAATAGAACATATGTATATAAATAATTTTTCAAATTCAAAATATTCATATATTATTATGAATGAAGTACTGTAAAGAAGCAATTTATTATATAAATAGTATAATATAACAATTTTTCAAACCCGCAAAAAGTACCATTATCCATATACATTCAAATTAATTTAATAGATATTATATTTTCTAAAAAAACAAATATAATATATATTTACCCACTAAAATAAATATCCAATCTCTAAAATAATTATATAGTGTATCATACAATTTAGGACGATGAAAAGATAAATTATTGGGATATGTTCCTATAAAGAGATGTTGATTATATTACATGGTATTATCCCTTTAATGTCCCCCTCAGTACACAAATATTTGGTCATAATGTCTACACTATTTTTCCATAGAGTGGAAAAATTATATTTCTAGGCGGTGAACATTATGGATATCCCACATTAATATGAATCCACACCAATAAATATTCAAAAAAGAAACATATGATATTTATACAAGAAAAATAAAAATTATCAAGTGTATTCAATGGATTCTGTCCCATTAAATGTGTTTTATATTAATATTGGATAAATAATAAAATTATATATTGCTTATTTAAAATTTAATTATAATATCATTTAATTATAATGATAAATGGTGTATATCATCTATAACTTACCTAATATTATGTTCATTATCATATCATTATCATTCCAATGTAATAATTAAAATACATTTTTAACAAACTTAACATTATCAATGATAACTAATTGAAATCTCCAATATGTTTAAATTTAAATGGTGAAGAAATAAGTAATTAAATACCTCCATAGAATGTTACACATACAAGAATAATGATACCATAGAAATGACACGGTATTTCCCATAGAGATATTAAATAACACTGATATATTGTACTATTTTAATAAACATATCGAGAATTATATCTCAGGACCCTATATTTATTTTGATAGGACCTATTGTATGTTAAAACTTTTTACATAATAAAAAAACATCATTTAGAGTAAATTTTATTAATATGAAATATGTTGTGTCTTTTTTATGAAACACATATCAGACTAATTTTGGAAAACAATAAATGTAGAAAATAATTCCAAATCAGAAACCCAAGAAAATATTTCTAATGATCAATTATTTTGAAAATATAATAAGATTTCCCAAAACAATTATCTTGATAATTATATCATTTTAATTTCACTCGAAAATTTTATGAGGTTATCTCCATGTGACATGAACATAATCATTCGATTCCTTTGGACTCCGGTAGTTCCATGGATTCCATTATTTTTCATCATGGGATATTTTCCACATGAATTAATTATCCAACTAATATTTTTTCCCATAGAACAAATAGTGTTGATTCAAATTTATTTCTCACACATAGTCACACAATAAGAAATATACTAGATGGATACCTACCAAAACACTACAAGGGCACAAAACCATTAAATATACCATAATATTTGGGTAATCTAGGGAAAATAAATGATAAACCATGGAGACATTCGATGTGAATTGATTTTATTAAACAATCGGATTTTTAGGGTTTCCATACACTTCTAATTTAATCAAAAAAAAATCATTATATAATATACATAACAAACCCATGATGCTTAATTAATATTTTATCTAGTAATATCTTTTTTAATATTTTTTAGGACCTGAACTCCATGAAACATTAACTTTGTTATCTAAACCAAGGAGTTCATTTAATACTTGGGATTAAATCCCATAACCCCATAGACTATCACACATAGTGGTTACATATCCAACTTATTATTATCCCCGTATTAATGAACATGTTTATTTTGTGTGTTCATTTCCCATTCACCCACAACCTTGAAATAAATACAGTGAGATAACCTATCCTATCAATAATAATGAAAATAGCCCTTAACTATTGAGTTGTTGTTTGACATGCTCTCTAAATGAAGGGTTGACATAGGTTATGCGGGTAATAAAATTTAGTATTTTAAATGAAACATTTAATTTGGTGTTACAATCTCTCCTTTTTTTGACATAATTTCTTACCAGTTTAATAAAAACCCTAAATAAAGGGAGTTCAACTATAAATGTAGTTTGGTATTAAATTTGATGTAATTTGTTTCAGGTTGAACTATTTGGTTTAAAAACAAAGTTATATTAAGGTTTCCACATAGATTATATGATTTTAATATTGAATTTATTAATTTTTTGTAATTGAACTAAATTTTTTCTTATCAGTAGTAGTGTGGTAGAATCATTATCAACCCACCCAAGAATATGGAAAAATTAATCATTTATTATTGCATTTGTAAATGTATAACGGTGTAATCCACCATTGTATATATACATCGAAATTATAATTTCATAAATAAAATATGTTTCTACTATATAAATACATGGGTATATAGATTTATATAGAATCCATTAAATTAGATGAATGATTTTTTTAATCATTAAAAAATATCATGAATACTGTTTAAGAAATGATTTTAATGTTATCTAAAAACATTTAGATGATTTAATACCATTTTGGTTTTCAATATCTATTAAATATATTAACATACTAGAAAATCACTATTTTTAAAAAATATTATATTCACACTCAGATGGATAAGAAATTTTGTGTTATTTTAAAATAAAATATTCAAATAATTTATTTCAAAATCATTAATGTTATTTTATAATTACAATCATTGAAGTGAAAAATGAAATTATTATTTTAAATTTTGAGTTCATATTTTAAATTTATTCAAGGTAATAGTTTCATGGAGTTAATTAGTACATTAGAAATGTGTATTGTTCCTTGATGAATCCCAAAAGTAATTTTTTTGGTTAATTTAATTTTGAGGATTCAAGGAAAAAAGGAAAATTACCTCACTATAAGAATTTTCATACTATACATCATACTATTGTGAATAATCTCTGGAGTTCCCGTATTAAAACATTAAAATATATATGAATAATGGACTAGGGGAGTGGAGAAATTTAGTATACCACCTAATCCATTGAGAGAATAATATCATAATTTTTCCCGAACAAAATCATTTGAAGTAAGAACTGATGATTAGTAAATGTGAATTGATTTTGACATCATGATTACTATATTAATTTCTCCTAAATAATCATTTAAGGTATAGAATATAACCATTTCCATGGTTAATATTATTATGGTGAACATATTTCCTTAAGATAAGAATAAGTATCCAATTCATTGAGAAATTTTTAGAATGATTCTGGATAAAAATATCATTGAATCTATATTCATATTTGATGAGGTTGGGATGAAGATAGATGATTCTTGAACTATTAATCAAGTCATTAAAAATAATATAAATTATAATTGAATTATGAATCTGGAATTACATTATTGATAATATTATTTCAATCTATCAAAATCCATTATTAATGAACCCTGAAAAATTCCATTTAAAATACAATTTTTTATGAAGATATGGACTTTAATGATATTGATCATGTGCGATCATGATGAGAAGATCATGATGCTTATAATATACATGATATTATATTTTTATTGAGTTATATGAATAAGTTTATGGATAAATATTATATCTATATTTTTATTTTATAAAGGAATATTTGAATTTTGTTATTTTTTAAAAGAAATGAGTGATAAATATGGTTATTTTGAAGTAGTGTAATAATGTTCTGAATAACATAAGGGAACTCTTTATTCATTCCTGAGATAAAAATTTGAATAGTTGAGATATAGTGTTCTGGAAATGTTGAAATAATTTTAATTTAAAAAAATTGAATTTTATTGACTATATATAACATAATACTAGATGAGTTTTACAATATATTTGAGATTAGTTAAATTTTGTATGCTACTAATGAAATAGAAGCATGTCTATAGTGAAATTATATTTTTGAAGAATGAGCTATAGAGTTATCTAAATACCATAAAAATACTGATAGATTTATCTATAAATTTGGTGACAAAAACCCCAAATTAATATGATTTGTTCCATAAAACTATAATTTTATTTAATCTTTCATAAAGGAATGAGAAAATATGAGTTTGAACAGGATTAGTTAGAAATAATAATATCATATGAGAATGTCAAAGATCTAAAAAAATATAATATCTATATAGTGAAATGAGTTTTGAAATTAAATGAGAAATAAAAAGAAGTTAGAGCATTTAATTTCACACGAGATAATAGTATTAGATGAAAACAGAATATTTTGAGTATAGGTCGAAATTTCATACAAAAAATGGAGATGCTATAAGATAATATAGTGAGAACAAAATTTGACAAGGGATTATTTATATTGACTTATATAGTGAAATATTTTGGTTGATCTATGTATAAAACTAGAAAATGAAGGTTGATTATTATTTTAAAGTTTTAATAATTGATAATATATTAGTTTTATGGGATGATATATCTAGAATAATAATTTTGATGTTGATTATCAGTAATATATTCCTATGATGAATATTATTTTCATTTATGTATTGATGATGAATGATCAATCATATTTTTTATGGTGTTCATCTTTTATATATTGTGATGTGAGGAAATGAATAAATGTGGAATAATAAAAGGTTTAATATTATGATTTCATTTCCTGGTTCTCTGAGCCATTAATCAAGCCATGGAATTTATATATATTAGTGATCTTATAAAGTATGTTGGGGATGGTTTCAATGAATAAGATCTAAAAATGACACTGAAAATTGATATATGAAGTGAAAGAGTTTCAGTGAATTCTAGATGCGTTGTCAGAATTTGATGACACTACTATGAGTGGAGGGAGATCATATAATGTGTATTCCATAACCTCTTATTTTAATCATATGATATATATAAAAGTGGATCTAAATTTATTAAGTTCATTTAGATTGTTTTAAATAAAAGAAAATATGGGATTGGTGTTATATAGTATAAGAACATTTTGGATTTTTATGAGTATATTGTGGCTTTTTTGAAGATATACATTTTGATATTGGAAAAACAATTCTAGTAAAACTCCAAAAATTGTAGGTGCGGGATGAACATAGTATTTTTGTATGATTTCTAGGAAGAATACCCATGAAATGATTACATTATTATATTGGTGTATGTATTATTGAAAAAAACCATCAATTTCATGTTGAATGTTATTATAATAAACGTAGAAAAAATATTGTGTTTTTTATTATCATCATTTCATGGTCACATGAAGTGTACCATTTTATATAAATGTATATCAATTTCATCTTTCATAAACTGCAAATTGAGGTTTAGTACCATTGTTGATTCAATATATAATTAAGTATATGAAATTGGGTAAAAATAGAGTTCACCTTATTCAACCTCTCACCACAAAATATCATACAATTATTTAAAAGGTCACCTTAGTAAATATCAGTTTTAGGATTACAGCTAAATAAAATCATGTTTTAATTTTCCAAATTATTATTTTCAATTTCTGATCAATGTTGTATTAATGGGTATTTTCTTTAGACTCGAATGAAAAAAAACAAACATTATTAACATTATGAATGAACTAAAAGGATTTTCCTAGACAATAGGAAAAAATAAAAAAAATATAATGAATAAAATAAATATTTTTTCTATATGGGAGGGCCAATAATTATCAAAAGGTACCCATAATTTTAACTGAAGATATATATATTTTACTATTTATGATCCTTTAGACAACTCTTGTTCATGAATTAAAAAACCTGTGGAGATTAAAATACTGAAATAAATAATCATCAATAAAAACTTCGTTAAAAAATATTCCACATGATATAGTTTTCTACATAAATTATATTATCATGGTTCAATTTCGTGAAAGGTCACTTCTAGATAAATAGAACAATTACATAGAGAATGGGTTGGCTAAAATAAATAGGATATTTAATAAAATTTCAAGACTAATGAATTTTATGGAATAAGAAGATCACATTGAAATGAAAACATGTTAATGATTGAGAAAAATTATTACTAATCATGGTTAGATTAGGACGTTTTTATAGTTTCATTTAATATTTAATTCCTTGTTTGAGAAAAAATAATCATAGTCTAGGAAACATTCCTTGATGGATAATAATATTTGAATAAAAACAAAATTAATGTAAAATATATTTCACATCATGTGTAATTATATTTTAATATTTTAAATATATGTAATATAAATAATTATTGGGATGATAGTTTGAAATATGTGGAAGAAAAAACACCACCCTTAACCTGATGTGTCGTTATTATAATATTAAATTGAGAAAATTGGTTCAGGTTATTAATGACCTTCTTAGTGATATGTAATGATGATAACTACTATAAATTATCAGGAAAAAAATTCCAAAAGATGGGTTTTTTTAAAATAGTCCATAAAAGTTATTGGGGATGAATCCACCTCAACCACATGTAAGAATAATTCTCATCCATAATAACGGTTTCTATTCTATAAATTAATTTTTTATAATTGTTGTTGAAAAATATTATTTTTTTGTAAAAATTAAAGGTGTAAAAAATATTGGGAAACCAACCATAACATCAAGTACATATAGAAGATTATTTATAAATAATTAACCCAAAAGGACACACCAATTATGTTTAATTATCTAATAAATAACAGTATTATTTATAGATAAATATATATAGATTTCATGCATAATGAAAATATCATGATTTTTTTGTCAGTAATGGTGAAATTGTTAGTTCAAGAACATGATTATATATTATTGAGACATTATTTATACACATTCAAGTAAATAATGTACTATAATAAAGGGAAAAAAGTGTAAATTCAGAAAAAAATAATTTTTACATAAGAGATAGTTATCGTTGAAAAATAATGTACCTGTCATTGAAGAGTATATTTAAAATGATGGAGTGGATATATTTTAATTTCAAAATATTTTGTCATACATATTATGTATATTTTTATAATACAGCAAGACACAACTATAATAATATTGGATAAAAATAGATTAACAATAGAGGAAGATCAAATCCATAAATGAATGGATGTCTACATATAAGAGTTAGAGGGTGAATAAAGATGATATAAACACTCACTAGAATTCAGTGTTGAATGTTGAGAACAATATTACCAGGAATTGAACAATTTTATTGTAATATCATAACATTAGATAAATCATGGTATTTTAAAAATATGAAATGGAAATAAAATTTAGAAGGAAGAATTGGATGGAAATAACATAGTACTAGAGATAAATAAAAATTTTTCC
This sequence comes from Viscum album, assembly GCA_963277665.1. Lineage (NCBI taxonomy): Eukaryota > Viridiplantae > Streptophyta > Magnoliopsida > Santalales > Viscaceae > Viscum > Viscum album. Next base: position 806,726,882 of record OY728148.1, read on the forward strand.
TTGTTAAGGAAAACAATATTGTTGAGATTGATAGGCTTATAATAAATTAAATGATAAAGGATAGAAATAACAAATGTGAAAACTGAAAAATGTTCCATCCTTTAAATAATTATTTTATGTCATTATTTCTTACTAAAAAAGATAATTTCCTCATAAAAAGGAATGAGGATCATAAGACTAATGAAAAATTTATCATATAACCCGATAAGATCAATGAAGCAATGAGGCATTAATAGAGAATGAAAATAAAAATAATTCTCCAAAAATTAAGGTCACTCTATATATGTTATAGTTTGAAAGTAAATTAGATACCATACTTCCATCTAAAATACATGTTTGGAAATTGAATATGGATTGAATCATGAAGAAGGGTAGACATTTAGTGTTACATAGACTAATACACCTATTTTAAAAAATTAGTCATGTACTCAATGCTAAAAAATTGGAGATAAGAGAATCCGTATTAAAAATCTTGCTATATAAGTTTTCTAATGTTTTAAATTTAATGTGTGTACGGAAAGATTAATTCCCCTGAGGGGGTGGGAGAATTCATCTTTTTAATGATATAATAGATTTATTAATTCTTCTTGAATTTTGAATTATTGAAAGTCATAGTATAAGCTGATTATTTTGGAATGAATACGATTCTCCGATATTACATTCATATTATGAATAAAATAGATATAAAGGGGATTTACTTTTAATATATTACATGGTGAAGAAGATTACATACACATAAATATGACACTTAGTTTTTTTATTATGAGTGTAGGATTATTAAATCTTTCAAAAATCAATTGTATATTTTAAAATAATTGAATACAATATTTTAACACAATTTAGAGGTGAAATAATAATTGTTTTTGGATTTTCATAAACTCACTAATGTTTTCTACATTGAGATTTAACATGTAGAAAATTTTAACGTACTTATTTCTAATTGTTAGGAACACAATGGTTCCTTTATTATCTTATGAATGTAAATGTTCATGGTTTGATAATAATTTTATTTCAAATAGACAAGATCATTCCACACATTCTGGGGGACAAATGTTTCCACCCTTTTCATTTATTGTAAATAATGTGAAGTAGATTATCTTTGAAATTAGATGGTAATGTGGTATTTAAAAGAACCAGAGAATGGTAGATCGAATATACTTCATCTATTATATGATTTTATTATAATATTTCATTTAATTATGATTGTAAACATAAAATTATGCTCCTATATAAATGGGTGAGGAACATGGAATACTTTGAAGAAATATGAATAATATTTAAAAAAAATTATTTTTTGGTTAGGTAATGAATAATTCTAATTGAATCTATTTTAAATGAAAGGATAATTCAGTTACTAGAATTGAAAAAAAAACACACCCACGAAAATATTTCGGTAACAATTTATTAAACACCAAATGTATCAGACAATTAATTTAATGATATTTAATAAATAAGATTAATTGTGAATAAGGATTAATTTGGACCATGGGTATAACCAAATATAAGATATTATGTAGAGCGAAATAATAAAAAACTAGCTCTAAAAAAACCCATGTTAATTTCAATATGATTGTTGGTTTTGAATATGAAATATGTTTTAGAGTCCAACATAATGTGTTTTATTTACAAAATTCTAAAATTATTTTTTTAAACCAATGTATGATGATATATTAACTCAATGTTTTGATATAAAAATCTAATGTGATTTTATATCTTTGAAAATACATAAAGAATAATTCATATACTACTTTCATTCATGGGAATTGTGTGTGGGGGAGGGTAATTAATTATTTGATAATAAATGAATATAATTTTAATATGTATAGATGTAATTTTTATGGATTCATAAATTATATTGATTAAATGTAAAATATATAAGTTCCTATCCATAATAAATTTCTTTTTGATCATCATAAATTTGATTATAAGTCTATTAATTCCTTTAAAACTCTATATAATCCAATCAAAATAAAAAGCTAAAATTTCATTATCATGTGTATTCTATATAATACATAGATATCTGAATATAATCAATTTTCTAGAATGTATAACATTGATGTGAGGTTAAAAAATTAACCTAGTTAAGAACCTATGATTTCTTAATTTGTATACATCATATGCCTCATAATTTTATATTGTTATAGACATAATGATTTCATGAAATAATCATTTTATTCTTACATTATTCCATTGGATAGAGTGAAAGACATACAAGCAAAGATAATTTTTCATTATGTAATTTTTTCAGATATTCAATTTTTTATATATTCAAAACTAGTTGAGATTATATGAAATGTTATTGTTTTGTTATTATTCCTCAAGTATTTTAACAACATCAAAATATATATGGGAATCTAGTTCTAGAATGAGATTACAAGTGTAGTGAAATTGCTTCTGAGTTGTCTTAATCAAGTCACACATGTGAAGTTTAATATATATACACAGATTAATCGTGTCCCCATTTTTCATAATATATATCAAGAATACATCTCGATACATGAGGTTAGAAAAATATCCTCTCCATGGACTAATCATATTTTGTAATAATATAAATAGAAACCTCATTTCCCCATCCAACTCAATAGAAATCGCCCTTCTCTTCTTCTTATTTAGAATCAATCCTCTTAAAGAATCTTCTAAGAAAAAAACATCATTAAGAGGAGGAGGACCTCTATGATGGTCATGAAGAATTAATTCATGAGGTATCCCAAGGTACGAAACCCCTTTAACCCAAGAAATAAGTGAAACTTTGGCCATTAATCCAATATATTAAAACAAAACCATCTTCAGTATTTAATGAATACTAGACAAACTGATAAAACTGAGGAACATGTTTTGGATAAATCATCCTTCTCTCCGTTGTGAACCAGTTCATCCATCCCTACTAATTTAGTATATTCAAAACTAATGACTTAATTATCAACAACCACTTTGGACATATTTTCATTTCTTTTACTACTATCATATCAACAATTTTTGGTGTTAAAGGTCGTGCAGGACTACATTTGATGCTATTTTAACATTATTCTGTCACTTGTGCTTATATGATGTTGATGAAGATGGGAGCTTCATTATGGTCATTTAAAAAGGGTTCTTGATAGAGAGATAAGTAAATATCCTGGTCAGAAAGATGGATTACTATTTGAAAGAGAGGGTTTTTAGTGTCAAGAGAACAGAGATCGAGTGATGAAAAGAGTGAAAGGAATTTTTATTTATCATTTAGGGATTTAATGCAGTGTAAATTAAAATTCACAAAATAAAAACATATATATAATCAATACAATGATATAGGTAATAATACATAAATAATGAAATGGTTTCTTTATGGTGAGACTGAAATAGATTTTCATGTTTAGACTACAATAAATTTTAGCAGTGTTATCTTTAAAGTGTGACACCAAATGGTGTGACCTTATCATGTTGGATAGTAACAACAAAACAATAACCAAGAGACGGTAATTATGGGACCAAATACATGAAACAATAAATTCATGATAACATCCTATAGAACTGTGAGAGTGATACAATAATATTATGAAAACAACTTATGATTCCATAAATCATGAAACCATAAAATATGAAATAGTAAGTTGTGAGATAGTAAATTTTGAAATAGTTCACTTTCTAATTGGGATTTATCCTTCTTAATTCAAGTATGATTTAATCTACCTTTTAATAATTTAATATGTTTTTTAATATATCTGCATGATGACATTTAGATCCAATGAAGTCAAAACTGATATCACCATTTTGATAATAGTGTCTGAAAAAGTGATTTATTACATCAATATGTTTTTTCCTATAGTGTGAAAAATTTCTTTTTTAGATGTTAATAGTGCTTGTATTGTCAAAATTTATAGATAAATTATGGAATGGATATCCATAATCTCGTAATGGATCTTTCATCCACAAATTCTGTGCACAACAACAATGAGTGTCTATGTATTCAGTTTCAGCAGTAGATAATTCTACAAAATATTGTTTCTTACAAGACCCTGGTAATACATATTTCTTTAAAAGGAGACCAGTTTAGGAGGTTCTTTTTCTATGTAAAATAATACCACTAACGTAACCATTAGAATATATAACTCAATCAAATGATTGTCTTCTTGGGTATAATAATTTTTCAATTGATTACTCAACCATCCCTCAAGATGAAAATAATGGATGCTCAAAGAAAAGATGTGAAAATTTAGAAAAGGGTGGAAGCCAATAGAAAATGGAAATCCTCTAAGTTCATAATTGATGGAGAAGTATATTTAATATTTTGGTGATGATTATTTTTACTGTCTGACCTAGAGAAAAATAAGGATCTTTTGAATGAATTACATAGCTCAACTTTCTTTCTTCACCCAGGGAGTACAATGACTTATCGAGATCGTTTAGAGAACTTTTGGTTGGATAATATGAAGGTGGATATTTTAGTGTATACATAAAAGTTCATGGTATGTCAACAAGTGATGGCTAAAAGATATAAGTATAATGCTATGATGCAACCATTATCCATACTGACATGCAAGTGGGAGAACATCACAATTAACAGTATCACTAGACTACTAGGGACATCTAGAGGTATTAAATCTATATGGGTAACGGTGAATTGTCTTACAAAGACAACTCAATTTATCATAATTGGAGAGGACTTATCACTGGATCAACATTCACATATTTTTATCATATAGTTTTTAAGGATACATGGAGTAAAACTATCTATTATATCTAATAATGTTCTGAGATTCACCTCATAGTTAAGGAAATTTCTCCAGCATTCTCTATACACTGAAGTGAACTCCAATACGATATATAATTTTCAAACTGAGGTCCAATCATATATAAATATTCAGACAGTAGAAGATATATTGAAATATTTTTCTATGTACTTTAATGGAGGATTGGACCAATATATTCTACTAGTCAAATTCTCCTACAAAAATAGTTTTCACTAGAGTATATGAATGACACGATATGAATCCCTCTATGGGAAAAAGGTGTTGAACATCAGAGTGTTCGGTTGAATTCAATGATCATAAGCTACAACGACATAAAATGGACAATGAAATGGTGGAGATGGTGAATACCATTTCATACCACTTCATGGAAGCCCAAAGACGACCAAATAGTTATACAAACAATTGTTGATGAGACCTTGAGTTCATAGTTAGTGTTAGGGTATTTATAGTTATATATACATTGAAAAAGGTCACGGGGTTTGGGAAGAAAGTAAAGCTATGTCCTAGGTTTTTTTCCCCTTCAAGATGCTTCATCGTGTTGGAGTTGTGGCTTTTCAACTAACACTTCCACATAAAATTTCCAATGTACACGATTTATTACATTTATCCCTCTTAAATATTTATATAACAGAACATTCACATGTGCGCTCTTATAGGGTGATGTAGTTGTAGAATCGTCATTATTACGAAGAGTATCCAGGAAAGATCTAAGATAATAGAGATAATGTTCTGCATAACAAGAATACTCACCTGGTCAAATTAATATAGAGAAACCAATAGTATAAAGAGGAAACATGAGAATAGGAGGGGGAAATGAAGGATAAGTACCCGCACATGTTTATGGCTTATAATGTAAAATAAATTTATTGGATAAATTTCATTAAGGGGGAATAATGTAATGAGCCAAAAAAATCCTTGGAAATTCCTTTTTATAATTCTATTATATAATCAAATGAAATCACAACACAATGAAATACAAAATATTATGTGATCATTAAACATAATATTGTCACAATTGTGTTTTGAATTTCAAAAATATGACACACACGACTACGATTAGTAAGATGTTTGGAGTCTAATAAGACAAACTTAATTTTTGGTGAATATTAACTAACCCTTATGAGTATTAATGTTACACTTATAAATAGGAATATAACACTTATGAATAGTAAATAATCCAATAGAATCGTAACCTCACCCATGAATGTATAAATAAAACATAGACATCTTATAAGTTATTATATGAATTTTGTAAATGTATTGGTAATTTTTTAAGTTATAAATCATTTAATAAAATTCATTAATTAATTTAAAATAGAATATATTTTATTGAAATGTGTACATAAATTTTCAATTTTTTTTCATTTGGTTTTCAGATAAATTTTTAAGACATTGTGTAATTTTTGACAGTATTATAAAATCATTCATAGTTTTAAAATCTATATTTCTCAGGTAAATTTTGATTTTAACTAAAAATGGAATTAATCATATTTAGAAAATTATTTTTGAATAATGGATTCATTTTTTGGCTTCTACCGGTTTGTAAAAGGATAGTGTGATTATTGTTGATTTATCTAAAATACATGAATTTTTTATGAATAGTAAAATACAATAATATACCGAATATAAACATTATAAGATAAATAGACTATTCCTAGCATCATGTATGATGTAAGAACCCTTGGATAATTTTCACATGAACTTATTAACATTTTTTTCATGGAATCATTACTATTTCTTGTAATATAGAAAATAATAACCTAATGATTAAAATATTAAGAAAATCATCCTTTCCTCCACTATAAAAATCACCCACACCCCCTCATCTCATCATTACTCTCAATCCTTGGACTTCCATAAATTTTGCCCAAATCACTCCCCAAGAACCTCCCTTAATTCCAGAATACCTTGGTTTCTTCGAAAGACCAAATCCACTTCCCTAAAGAGGATTTCAAAAGATATTAAATACATAGATCAATTCCTTTTTTCTATTGATCCATTTTCTTTTCATATTCCTCTTTTCTATTTTCTTTTCTAATTTCTCCTCATCTAAATGGTATGAAAACTATAGTACAATAAAATTGCATGATTTTTGTTATGATAATTGGATAATTCTGTATCATATCTCCATTCCCCTCCATTTATAGGAATGAAATGAAAACACTATTCGAGATGTGTTAACTTGTCGCATTCAAGGATTATTAGTTATCAATTTATATCTTCAATTATGGTCATGAAAATAGTTTTTATGGTCGAACCAGACTATAAATTATGTATTTAATCTTATGTTTTGTTCTGGAATTCTTTTTTCACACATGATGAAATATAATAATATGAAACAAGTTAATTGTGATAAAAATCACTATATTAATCAAAGTTTTTATCATGTTATAACATAGTTCAAATTCACTAAAAGTTAAAAAATTTAATTAAAAACCATGTAAACTTCTATATGTTTAATAAATTCAACAGAAATCCAATTTTCAACATCCATCCTCATTTTAAATGATTATCTGTTCTTGTATATAAGTAAACTGAACAAGAAACAAACCGACCCGAGCAATGAAATTAAACATCACAATAAATAAAAATAGTTATGAATGACATTAAAAAAGTTATAATAAATCAACAACATATAAATGAGGTTATTTAATTATTAATAAATGAACCATGTTTATTATTCATGTTTTTAATATCTTGTGGAGAACACCATCAATCTAAAGGTAAGGGATTCTCTCTTTCTCACTTTTATTAAAGAATCTTCTCAATGTTATGTATTTTTTTGTGTAATTCCAAATGATGGGGGTATGATTTTCATCCTCTTCCATTCAGCCTTCATTACATATAAAATTTTGGAAACAACATTTTATCTCACTGAGACCTCTTATGTACAGGTGATATCATACTAATATTCCATAAGGGATTCTACCCAAACCTCATATATTCCGTGAGGGTTCTATATGAATCTTTTAACCCAAATGATGTTGTTTTTTATTTAATGTAAAACTCCAATATAATGATTATATACTCCAAAATCATGTTTCAAGATCCATCTATCATTCTCTTTCGTGGATATAAATGTTATAAAATTTTTCCCTCAATACTTTTCGATAAGCAATCCCGTTTTAATGAATATTTCTAAATTCTTACCCATCATCAAGTACATTATTTAATTAGCTTTTAGGTCACCATTATTTTTATAAAACCAAAATTTTTATTATGAAAACATTCATGGTTTACTACTAGTTTTATATAAATGGTAATTCCCATTGATGTTTTAAATGACCTTTAATATTTTCCTTTCACCGAAAAAATTGTTTAAATTCTAATGTTACCAAAATACACATTTTTAATATTATTAATTAAAATTCACATAACTTATCATGATTAATTCCAATAATAACCTATGATTATACATGAATTCTATAATTCCTTTCCTTCATGGACACTTTTATGATACGTTCACTTGTTATTCATTATTTCATGATTGTGATTCTCGATTCCTTATCTGGGTAATCCTAATGGTTAAGGTGGTTTATGTTTGATTATATATGTGGAAAGAATGTTTATGAACATTTTATGATGGGTGGTCCAAAATAGTTCTCCAATGCATTGGGAAAATATTAGTATAATGATAATTCATGTGAAACTGTCTTGGATGTTATTCTTGACTCGTGCTACTATGTGGAATAGTCTTGGTGGTTAACCTTGACTTGTGATCATATATGTGAAATTAGCCTTGACTCATGCTAAATTCATGATTTATTTGTCTCCATAATTACTATTAATATGTGTTTATATTATCCCATATTTTTATCTTTTGATTCTATATTTCATTTTATATCATTGTATCATGATCTCTAACCCATGTGTTAAATCTTGATTATTATGTTTTTTCATTACTAGAAATTTAGGTCACCCCTTTATTCATGTGATCCCCCGGGAACCATTTGAAGATGTTAGGGAATAAAAGATGATTGTGAATCATTATAAAGATTAATTGACGATGTGTTTTAGTCCTATGTTTTTAGTTTTATGTACATGGTCATCAAAGACACTAGACTTCATTATCGTTTGGTTTTATGATAATGTTTAATTATGCTTCAAATATTGTAATTAGATGTGAAAACGGATGGGGTTCCTATAAACATCATCAAATACAAATAACTATAAATTTATTTTTTAATCAACAAAATAGTTAAATTTTATACAGCACCAAAAAAATGTGATGGCATCCATTTTATTATAAAATTATATATTGAGGATGGTTACTCAAAAAATATACTAACAAAACCGTTCATACTACTCTAATAATCCATCTAAAATTCAAAATCTTTGGATAAACATAAATACCTAAAGTTCTATAGTGATTTAATCCTTAAATGATTATGGAATTTTGTGGAAAAAACATTCAACATCTCAAACATCTAATCCTAATATCATTCCTATTAAAACACAAAAATTGAGTAAAACATTATCATTGTGATCCAATTACCCCAATTTAGATCATAGTTAAAAAAATATTCCATTTTTTATGGAAATCAATTACCCTTTTTCCAACCATCAAATTGGTATTGGAATTGAAACTGAAATAACATTTTGAACGGAGAAAATATTAAAAACATCATCAATATAATAATACATTAGTTAATATAGTATAAGTACAAAGGGTATGTGAATAACAATACAAAATTTTCCTCTTTTATTGAATCATGTTATCCTAAAAAATGTTCATCATAATTTATTTTAACCAATAAAATATTGTTTATATACATAATTTATATTGAAATAAAAATTAATATAATTATTAGATACATTATAAAACATCCTACCAAAAATTCATTATATTCCCTTAAAAATCATATATATATACTCCTACTTATCAATGATTTTTTCCCCATTGACGAAAATACGTTTTGTTGAATTTATGACTCTATATTTACACTATAGGATAAAAACATCCAAATAACAAGTGTGATATTAGATGAAATCCTTATTCTATTGTGTTTAATAAATTAAGCTTTAAACCAATTAAAAAACATAATTTTTAAAATCAATTAATTTGGAATATTTTTAATGACCATGTTTACTATTTTACCTTAGTTTGAAAAACACATGCTTCTATTGTCTTGGACATACTAAATCATTGATTCATTTTTAATTGATTTTCATTGATTAATAATATTGAATTATATTCAATAGTTTATCTATTATAATTTTATTAATAATCCCTTTCTATATATATTTTTATGTCAACACATCCATTTTAAAATTTAAAACCACTAATTATGTTAGACTACGCAGCACGATTCACTGAGATAACTCACTTTTCTATTATTTTAGTTGGGAATGAGGTGTTGAAGGCCAGAATGTTCATGTCTGAACATCACCATGACCCAAAATGGTTGTATATTAACACAGTCGTGATGACATATGAGTAGTTTCTTCACACAGAACTGATGATATGGATATTCTTCAAGGAAATGAACAATACCGTTTGTACTCAATATTTCATTGAATCAGTATGTAATATTTCAAGTGTTGTTATAGTCTCTCATCCTAGTAATGAAAATGGGATGTAATAGGAATGAATATTTTGACAAGGAAGATGACTAGATTATGGTAGGGGATATTTATCTCCCATATTTATAGATTAATATTCTTTGTGAAATAATTTTTTCAGAAAGTGACACAATCTCAAGGAATGAGGTAATTATAAAAAATTGTTTAATATTGAGTAAGGAAATTTAAAATGAAATTTAATTTCAATATGGATTCACTGATATACACATAAAAGGAATGTGTATGCCCACATCAGTAGGTTCTGACCACATGATGGTTAGGGAATATAGTGACTCGGTATCCTCTAGCATGTTAGGGAGTGTTGCATGGAAGAACTTATGTGATTGAATATGAATTAGAAAATAGTTTATTGATACAACAAAAAATTTATGATATCTTCCTAAATTATTCAAAATAATATATTTCTTTGTGTTATATTAGAGAAAGAATTTTTTATTATTATATTACGTAGTTTCTAATATTTATTTTCATTATAAAATCACATATGTTCATATGTCTATATATAAATTCATAGTTAAATATTTTTATTTTTATTTTATATATATAGATGTTACGATGGAGGTTCCATTCATTAAGTATGTTTGGAGATTCAATAATGTTTAACTAGTTGGTTTTCAAATGATATGTGGAATAGAACAGTTGGTCAGTTACCATTAGTTCATCGATTTTTGTTAGAGAATAGTGAAATTTACATCTTATTTGGGGGAATAGATTATACTAAAAATGGAATGAGATTTTAAATAAATAAGTGGGGGAAAAGATCTTGATATGAGATATTCATTTTAGGAATGGTTAGCCTGTATCATCCTTTTAGTTGATCATATGGAGAATCCCTTGTATTTTTCTCTAGTACAATAGCTATAATGGAAGGACATTCCAGAGAATTTCTCAGGGTACCACCACATATGGGATTTGAGTTTTAGATCGACTTGGTATCCAGTGTAAAACCTATATCAATTCCTCCATATCATATTAAATAATAGAATATAATGTAATAAAAAGGTGTTATCAGTATAATATGAGGAAATTGTTGTCATCAAATAGTGAAATACTCCTTATTGTTATCCATTATTGTTCTCTGATATGGATGATTTTATGATTTTATTATTATATAAGAAATAATTTTAAATAATTCATCCAGTATGAAAAGGGATCTATTACAACAATTGTATGTCTTGTTTGTTCAATTTTGGGGACCCTGGTGGTTTAAAAATATTTATATACATTCTAGATAGCATTATCATTATGTTAGAAATGAATATATCAAATTGAAAATGTTTTAGTGTATGACCAATTGTTTGAGTATCTCATTATGTCATTTTGAAAAAAGAATGATTCAATAGTTTTAATAGCTCTTATAAAAATGATCTTACACTCATACATGGATTCCGTTTACATTATTTTCATTGATGATATCTTAAATATTTAAATATGTAAAAATAATAATTCAACAAACCCTTATATCTTACTGAGTAATCGATGAGAATATATTCATTACAAAAAAGTATTAAATGTTCCACATCATGACACTAGCTTTTCACATTCAAAAAACATGGTTTCTCAAAAAGCAATGTTGATTAATCTGGATAATTTTATTGAATTTATGTATTGTTAATTATTGAGGAATTTTATTGAAATATGAATTTCTGATGGGTTTGTCTGGTATAGAAGAATATTTATTCTAGAAATTTTCCCTAGATATTTATAAGGAATATGCATAGATTGATGTGAAAGAACATAAATTTGACAGAAAAATGTGATTAAGTCCTCTTAGATATAAATATGATGTGAAAATAAGATATGAAAAAAAATATTTATGAGAATAAAATCACGGATATGGTGTGTTACTAGAAATTTTACATTGGGATGGTAGTAGTTATGATTTATGTTTATAAGGAACCTTCTTAGGAGTACCATGATTGTGGTAGGTGAAGCATCAGTTTTCTTGATTATTACAATAAAAGAGACCGTATTGTGGGAGATGTTGGTAAAAAAATTGATAGATTTAACTCAAAATTAATTTCTATCATCTACTGACCGGTAGAGGGTATCCTTGTATTTCACTATGGTACACAAAATCTTCCTATAGTTATCCCATTAGTTAGGTAATATGATTCTAAACAATAATGGTAAATTCTCACAATAAAATTTTCTATCATTCTAGGTCATTAAGAGCTTCATGATTGTGACATATCAATTGGACATTCTTTCACAATAGCATGTTGTTCACAAATTAATCAATATGTCTCCTCATTTTTTTTCATGATCCTGATCGTGTAAAATTTCTCATCTATAAGGATATAAAGATGGATAATGGTTCATATTTCATATAATGAAAAATTATAATAATGTTTATAAGTGGGAATGTGATTTGAGGATATGGTGTTCCAATACTTCAAGTCTAATGGAAATCTAAAAGGATTCAAAAAAATAAGTGGGAGGGGAAAATAAATTTTAAGGTGTAGTGGTTTTAGTTTAATAAGTAGTCAAATGGGGATACATATTGAGAATTGTTAATCATCAGATAATGATAATTATGACAACTCTACTTTTAGGTATTTATATTTTCAATATTTAATTAGAATTATATAATGTAATAATGGAATTTTTTATGTTTTATAAGAATTATTAATGAATGAAATGAAGGAGGGATTTGATGGGTGAAATATAATAAATGTTCACGCTAATAATGTCAGATAATAACTCTAATGGAGTTATATGGTAGAATTGGTTCCACCCATGAACCATCATCCATCATATAGGCCAACCTTGTAGAACCAAATTTGAACATAAACAACACATATCATGTTTAGTCCATCAACTAGCTGGTTGTGCCATCAGGAGCCTAGAGTAAATGTTGATATAATTTTTTTTAATGCAAATGTTTTTTACTTCCACATAATCTTAGTTCCCCCTCAACTCCCATTCAACTAGGATCCCTCAAAAAACATTGGCTACTCATCATTTCCCACTACTCAGTATGGTATTCAAACAACAAATCAATATGTATCTCTACATATAGTGATTTCCAATTTTTCCAAATAAGTTAACTTATCCCATCCATGATTAACAAAAATAGTATATAATTGATTTTTTGATCAAATATAAGTTTATTGATTTATTATTGTGAGATATTTTTTGTTCATTGATATAATCGAATCCCAAAGTCATGGATTTGGAATCACTTCATCAATCGTAAATAATTTAGTGTCTGAAGCATTTCTTCTAAGGATTGTTCAATCATTAACAACTTTTTTGGATTTGGTTTCTCCCCATACTTGATCATAATAAAATAACTCATGATGAAACATGGGATTTTATACAAAATTTTGGATCTTTTGGAATATTATGGGTACCCTATTCTTGGAAAATAATCATACCTTAGGATACAATCCATTTACTGTTGTATATATTTTATATTGGTTTCTGGAATGGTTGTTTGCATGCATGTGTAGCCTTATGAGATAAAAATAATAATATTGATCACATGATGTGTTTTTCCCAAAGTTTGGTGCCTATAATTGTTTCATCACTATTAGTATAATTGGGATACTCTATTAGTTTTTTATGAGGCCGGATATGTCATTTTTATCTTGTATTATATAATTTTTTCTTCTATCATCTATATTTGATTATTTATGATGATACTTGTGGTCTATACCTAGAGAAGGATATATCAAAAGATAGGAAAACACACATTGAAATATCACATCATAGGGGATCTGTCATCCATGTCTTTTGGTTACCCAATTGAGAGGGATGTGTGTGTCATATGGTTGACATTACATCTAACATTATATCGAAGAAGATAGATCATTTCTAAGAGGACAAATAATACAGAATTGTGCATATTTAGTATTTTTTTCTTCTGTTGTCTATTTAAATTTTTGGAATGATTTTATTAATTTTTTATATATGTTAAGGTTTATTATTGTTGTATACTAGATTATTATATGTACAACCTTGTAAGGAATTTTTGTTCACTTATAAACATCATAGTTATTGATCAAGTGACGGTAAATGAATCTACGTTGGATGGTTGAGTAGGTTTAACTAGAGGTTGTTGACAGTGCATGATATTTTTTTGATGGATGTCCCCTAAATAATTTTATATCTACTATTCATCATATATAGATATTTTTTAACAGTATTGGTTTATGTATCTATCATTCCATTTTCATACTATATGGTATGGTTTTATTTGTGTATGCTTCTACTCTGATGGGTTTTTTTTGATTGATTATTTTTATATTTATTAGTTATTTCACGATTTAATTCCTTAATAATTTTATTTTTATTGATGGAATATTCTCTCAATGATATTTCATCATTCCTCAGTAATTTTCAGAAGTCAATTTTTTATTTGGGGGCTATTATGGGACATTGGAGTACACTGGTTGAACATGGTGGATCATGTTGGTGTGTTAGAAATCAAAAATCATGATATGAATATTATGAAATTAATTCTTTCTTCAAACCATATGGTGAGTTTTGTAAATATAAAACTTATAATTTATATTTTTTAATTTTAAATTATTGTAATATCACAATATATAATTTTTCTAATTACATTCCATCAGGAAAGTTTAAATTAATTCCAATTTTAATGTCTACATATATTGTTTTTACTCATAGTTATAATGATATAGAAATTAAATGATTATATGAAAATAGTAAAACAGACTCAAAGAAATCAATTACATTCATATCAAAGTACCAATTTCATATTTTTTTTTTCACTTTTAATCATCTCCATTATCTTTTAATTGAACTTTTTTATGAAAATGAAAAATTATTCAAATACAATTCTAATTATCTTTCATAGGTTCAAATTCTAAAAAACATTCATCTTGGTTTGATATAACACCTATTTCATTGAATTAATTCCTAATTGTTCCTCAATTTGATCTTTCACATCTCTTTTCTCATCCTCGAATAATAATGCTTTATTTTTTGTCTTTTTTTATTTCTTACTATTTTATATTATTTATCATTGACCACTAATAAAAACAATTACCCTCATACTTATTTTTATTCAGAGATGATTTAAATGATATTTTTATTAAGAATTTAAGATTGATAAATAATAATATTTATTCTATATTTATATTATTTACAATGTTTTATTAAATTTCATAATGGTACTAAATAAAATCATAGTCATTATGTTTTATTCTGTAATAATTTTATTTTATTTTAAACATCATTAATTGTTTTTTCTAGCCAATTCTATTTATTACTATCCATAATCTATTAGTTTAATATGTAGAAAATATACCCCAAAAATTAATAGTATCCGTAGGAAAGATTCCATTAACTCTTATCTAATAAATAATCCTCTTATTTTCAGTACATAGATTCATAAAATAGGGGAGTCCAAATAAATAATTTTTTTTCATTATTTTGGTTAATCAATGATATATCTCATAAAGAAATGTATTAATATGGACCAGAACTATGTATTAATTTTGAATTGCAAAAATTATACAAATAAAATCCCTCTTAAAAATTGCATCATGTTACCCTCTGTCATCTTACATGAGTCGTTCGCATTAATCTAATTTTTTAACTTAAGTGAAACTGTTCTATTTTCACGTATTTAGTTCACTAAATTCATATGTAATATTATTCATTTCATTGTATGATTCAATGTTATCAGATGGGTTTTCATCACAATTTTATTATCAAGACATCATTAATGAGACATCACAGTTATTTTTTTATTTTCATATTAATAATTAACATATCGTAAGGGAATAATAAGTATGTATCATGAGCATATTTTTTTAATTATAAGTGAATTTATTGATAAAATGTGAAAATTTTCTTTTCTGTATTTTTGAATGTAATATCCATTATCTTTCAAACACCTATATATATGTTCTTCAATGAATGAGATTTAATAATCATTACATTATTATTTAAATAGTAAAAAATCACACCCTCGTAGTATATAAATTATATCTATTTAATTTATCTCACTATGATTGGAACATCATGTAGAATTTTGAAAGGGTAATTTTGTACGAATTCCCTTGGAAAATGTAATATACATGTTTATTAAAAAATCGACTTTCTCTGATAAAAAGTCGGGTATTTTGAATATTTTTATCAATATTCTATACTAATATTCAGGTTGTTCACAATAATGATTTTAGAAAATAAGTGACATTAAAAATATTCCCCTTCAATAAATCCACTCTAATATTATCATTGTTTCGTTCATTACAATGTTGAAAAACAAATATAATAGTAATTGTTTTTAAAAATAATTTTAGGTGCTTATTTAATACATAATTTCCTCATTAAATAATTCTATACCAACTTATTTTTTCTTTATTTGACAATTATAAAAAAAATTAAATGATCATTTCATTCAACACATTACATTATTCATGTATGATAAATACTCATACAAATATGAATAACACTACTATATTAAATACATGGATATTTCTTTTGAGATTCATTGTGTACAAATTCAACCATTAATTATTTAATTTTTTATTATATTATTAATATTATGATAGATTTTATTATATATATATATTTAAAATGGTCTCTGTATAACAATGAGACCAACATTGGAATAGTGTTCTGGTTGGTGACACCATCAATAATAATTCTTGATTATTAAATCATATTTTCACTATATTGTAATGATTTTTTAAAAATTATCTGAACTACTAATAAATTAGTTGGTTGAATTCCTCAAAGATACTATTTTCAATAAATATTCATAGTAATATTGAAAATTTCATAACTATCACGATTAAATATACAAAAAAATCTATGATACAAATAATAATGAATAAATGAATATATTCTTATGTAAATGTCTTATTTGAAATCATTCATACATTCATTACCTTTAAATATTAATCATTTAATTTGGGTAAATTTTGAAAACCAATATTTTTTAGACTCCAAAATAGTTTTTATTAATTTATTATTTCTAGTTTTAGATAACAATTAGTAGTTTGTCTCTCACTCAAGTGAGAATTCCATGAATCTCAGTATATTTTTTGTAATGTCGAAAACATTTCTCAATTTTTTTTACTATTCAATTATATTTATGTATTTAATAAAAAATTATAATCCTTGTGAATAATTTGATAGAGGTGATTCTTGTGTCCCTTGATCATTATATTTTTCTCAAATGGAAATATTTTGAATAATATTCTATAATCATAATTCGAAAACCCATTGATAATAATTCAAAATGTTTTATTAGATAGTAGTTTAGTTATAATTTGACATTAGTCATTTTACATAAAAAAATAAAAAAACATATTATTAAATATTCATCACTTATATATTATCAATCAATTTTTTCACCTCGTGACTAACCTCTTATGTTATCAGTCTCATTTAGTAAAAATTATTCATTTTCAATATAGATGGTTTTATTATTTTATGTTGATTGATTTTATTCTATTAAATTCATTATCTACTTATCAAATATTTTAACAATTTCAATAACATTTAATGAGTTTCCATATTAGTAAAAAGACCAAATATGTTTTTTTCTCACAGTAATAATGATTACACTCGTTAATTTTCAGATATTCATCCTTCAATTTTGTAATCAATAGTTTTTTATCTCTTTTTTAAGGTACATTAACATATTCTTCCTCAACCCCAACTGAAATGTAATACCCCATGATTTTGTGAAATATAAATTTATTCAAATTAATTTAATCTTTATTATGTTCTTCAGTTTACACAACACTATATATATTTATATATATATATATATATATATATATATATATATATCAAAACGCTGTATTTGGATTCTGAACACTACACAAACCGTATTGATTTTCATGAAGTACACGTAGAAATAAATTTTTATTTTATTACACACAATACAGATTCCCTTTGATATCTTCCATTACATGTAAGGCTATGATTTTACCAAACTTCATTATACTCTTAATACGATAATGGAAATGTTATTATCGATACCACCATATTGTTAGAATATAATTTAAGAACAAGATTATCTAAATTATGAAAATATGATTCACAGAAGTATATAAAATAAATCATTATGATATCAATTACTATTATGGAATTTAATATCTATTTACAAATAAATAAATAACTTTTCTTGGAAAACTATTGTTAAATGTTAAAACAAAAATTTATCTCATCTAATTAAACAAACCAAAAATAAATTATTGATTTATGAAAAATTTAAATTTTATATATTCATTTTTTTAATAATCAGTGAATATTTTTTTATGTAATAATAAAAATAAATCCAATTTATGAATTAAAATATATATTTTACTAAAAATAAATATTTCCTCCTTTCAATAGAGAACCCATTATGAATAATATTTTTTGAAACATTTATAATTTTTATTTATCAATATATACATATTTTTTTGAAATTGGAAGATAAAAATTATATTAGGGTTAATATTCATTATATTTATGTTATATTTATTTTTTGGATGAATAATGAATAATACTAAATTAAAAATTTCTTATAAATTATTTATATGGTAAATTTTTGATTTTTGATTTTTTTTAAAAGATTAATTACATAAAATATACATAAATAAATCAAATTGAAGTCATTATAATAAATTTTACATTATAATTTGATATACAAACTTATAAACCATTAGAAAAATTTACATTATAAACATGTTGTGTTGTCCCATTTGAAGGATTAAATTAAAATTAATTTCTAGCACATATGTTATTGAAATTTTAAAAAAAAAGGATTCAATATTATAGATCAAAATAAATTATAATTTCTAATATTTTCAACATTTTTTTGAAAAAAACCTATTAGTGACTTTGGTTAAAAATAATTAAATCGATTAAGAGAAAAATTAACATTACAAAGGACTGAACATTACATTTAAAGGACAAAATACCTTGAAAGATTTCAAAAATCCATATTATGGACATATTTAGACTGTATAATCCATTTCCTAGATTGGGACTATTAATTTAAAAATTATAATAAGAAGAAACTAGATTGAATTCCCTTTTCAAAAATATACTAGAATTGCAGTCCTCCTTTACTATAGAAAGACAGTCAACCCTCAAAAATATTTAGACATTTAATGAACATTTTCTTCGAAAAAAATATTTTAAAATATCCTCCCAATATGTCTAAGATCAATTTATAATTTTCCCTTTGTTCTTAAATCCATCAATGGAATATATTTGGTGCAAACCAAAAGGAGTTACCCAAAAAATATGTAACATCCTTTTCTGAGATCTTTTGTGTTATTTTCATTCTCCACCCCAAATAAATATTCTTACTACATGATTATATAATAAATATATTATCCTAAATATGCTGATTTTTTTATTTCAATTGTTTTACCAAAACATGTACGCACATAAGTCTAATGTCTAACTAACTAAATATTCTTGTGTACATAAAGATATATCCTCACAAAATAATGTGGTTAGTTTTTCATTTTCCACCATTCATTTCCAGGAATACATATGGATTTTTTATAAATATTTATGATATATATGATTTATTTGAGGATTCTTTAATCATTATAAAAAACATACCATCATGATTTCCATTTGGTGTAAAAATGATATATTTTTGGGGATGTATGGACTAACGTCTTCTCAAAGCAAAATGTTTTTGCCACACTCTACATGAAATGTATTAAATATGTGTTCAATAAATGTATACAATAAAATATATATAATAATTATACAAAAATTAGTATAAATACATATATACATTCAAATTTTTCACTTTCTTTTATTCAATTTGATAATAAAAAAACATTTTAATGTGTACGTACGACCTACTGTCTATGTGAAAGGTGTATTCTGTTTGAAATTTAAATAGTTCAAATATTTTTATAAATAATTTTATAACGAATATAAATTATATTTATGTCATTTTTTACATCTTGAAAATCTTGATACAGGTATGATGACAAAAAAATATAACAAATTAAGACACATGTGAAGAATAAAGTGTATAATATCGGAAAAGTATCCTTAACATCGAAGTGTTAATGAGAGGGTGATATAAATCCATATATGGTATTAGATATAATAATATGAGTCTATAAAGTTTTTTTAATAAACATATCTTTATTATATTAGAGGTTTGAATGAGTACTATAGGATTCTTGACATAGGGTAAGGGATTTGTATTCTCATTTTTTATATGAGATTTATAGCTTATTCACTAATTGTTTCTTTCCTTTTTTAAAATACTGCCCATGAATAAATTATTTGACTATTATTCTAAAATATATGAGTATATATATACATGTTTTAGTATCTCTTTTATGGGGTTTTGGTTTCAAATGTTCCCAAATCAGTAATATAGTTCTGTATGAATTTTATTTCTTTGAGTTAAATTGCATGAATTTCAAAAAAAATCATTACAAAACGTTCTCATGAATGTTTATTAATATTATATTTTTATCTCATTTTCACAAAACAAAATATTTTATAAATGTTCAATGGTTTTCAATTAATTTCTTATAATATTTCAGAAGTTTTAAATGTTTTTTCCATGAAATGGGTTTCAAAAAGTTTTCAAGATTTCTCTAAATTTTTTTGAAGTATTTTCAAATAAACAGATGTAACAATAATCCAATTTCTATTTGTATATTTTTAAATTATTCTAAAATAATTATGTTTCTAATGTATTTAATGAATTATTTGTATACTTTAAATGTTCTTTCAATGAAATTATTTTGAAAATTATCTCAACCCTTATTTGTGAGATTTCATTTTTAAAAAATAAATTATCGTTCAAATGATTTTCTGTTAAAAAATAAATTTTCAATGAATAAAGGGTTTTTTATCCAAAAGTGTTCTTAAAAGATATTTGAAAATTCTCATCTATATAATATGACATTTTTTTGTGTTCTCCTTCCTTTTATAGGGATATGATTCAAGGGTTCCATTCATCTTCTTTATTTGAATGATTTATGTTGTGATGGAATGATATTTGTGAATACTATTTATCTTTCATATGTTATATGCCTATAAATCAATATTAATTTCATAGGTTGTGATTGGATAAAATTATTATTAAAACTCCCCTTTTGTCATAGTTTAATATAATATTTCAGGTTTATAAATCAAATTCATTTCATGGTTGATGAAATGATTGTTTATGATTTTGTTACACATGTATGTATGCTTTCATTATGAGATGGGTGTGACTTATATCTCCCTTCAATAGATTAGGTAATGATTTTTATATCATGATATAATTATGGAAATAATTTTGACGAGAATCATCTACTATGTTATATTGGGAAACCTAATTCAATTCTAGATGAGGGAAAAACACAATCCACTCTGGGAATATGAGGAAACCTTGTCCACTATGGAAAGATGGGGAAACCTGATCCACTATGGTATAATGGGGAAACCTAATCCCTTTTATGGAATAGACTATGACAAATTTGTTTTTATGTCCCTCCTAGATTGTGTAGTCCCCAGGAAGTTACCTGATATATTCTATAAATGGGTCTTGACTTATAGGGAATGATATCAATGGTTTATGTATATTCCAAAATTATATATCATATTCATATGTTATGATTTCATAGTTTAAGCTCTGGACTTCATTATGATTCATTCCTTACAAACAACTAACCATTATTCCATGATTCATGTATATGATCTATGATATACATGGTATGATAATCTAATGTTTTGATCACATTATCATACACTTCAGAAAATGATTATTCATATATATTTCCATTTTTTACAAATTTTGATGTTTGAGAAAACCCCTTTTTGTGTATCCTTCCCTAGATAATAAATATATATTTTTATCTATGATATGTGTAATATGGGTTATAACATTGTAAAACCGAGAAGGAGAAAATGTATCTCAATAATGTACATGTGTTTACATTTCAATGAATCCAAAGGTAGTAAACTAACACCATATTTGGGCATTCCTTTGTGTAATTTTTTTAGTATTCTAAAAAAGTGATGTAATGTTAATGTAGGAAAAATGAGGTCTATATATTTGGTATCAGATCAAAGTGTTAGTCAAACATTGGAATCAAGGATGAGAAACCCTTATTGATAACACAAATGTAATATAAATAGATATGTATAAGGATAATGTAATGTAAAGGAAAATATGTTGGAATGTTGGTAAAGCATAAACTGAATGGTTTCCAGTAAATATATCAATGACTGCACACTAAAATTTGAAGTGGTTCAACAATAAATGTACATAAAAGTAACAATTATGAAAAGGTGTGCTAATCCTGACTCATGTTAAACACATTATATGACATCATATATTACTACGTAGCTGGTTTGATAATCCCAATCGATATGCATTGGGAAATAGAAAACTCTTCATGAAACATCTTGAAGGATTTAATAATATTTTTCCAATAAATAACCTTGTATAATAATTAGGGGTCTTATTTTAAATAATGTTTCATAATTCAAACATCTTATAAGTGGTTTTTTAATTATTCGTTGCCTCATATTTACAACTTGTTCTTACTATATGTCTTTTGTTTTGTGTCAATGGTGGAGACTAGAATGAACTAGTATAATGATGAATGTGATGGATAACATGTAGATAAGTTTTCAAATGGTATGATCACTACTGGGAAGGAGGCTTTAATCATTCTTAATGTGTTTTAACGAAACATGATTAAAAATTTGTACCTTCACCAATCTCATAATCTTCAAAGATGAGAAGGAATGTGATCTCTTAGATTTCGGGAAATAGAGAACATGGAAGAATGATGATTCAGTATCAGTTATCTTGATAATTTTGTAATAATCACCCACATGAATTCCGGAGTGGAACATGAAAATGTTTTGGTTGTGGAAAACTATCACGCAAAGCAGGTTACTGCAATGTGAAATCAGAAAGTTCAGTTAACGCAATGGATGGTAATATTGTAATCGATAATAAATCATCCAAAATAATTTTATTAAGTGTGTATTTAATGTTCATTATAAAAATTGATGTCCTATGTGGTTTTCTCAAGATTATAATATGAATGATTATGTGAGTAATGGTAATATTTCGGATGATAATGTGACACGAGGTGAAATGTGAAAGGAATGATGTATTATGTAATTTTATGAGGCATCATTGTAAATGGGATATAGGTAATGTGTAGTAACATATGTTTTTATGTATTTTGATTTAAAAATTATGAGATATTGAATATATAAGGATTATTTACTTTATGATTTCCACTAATTATTTGAATGATTTTTTTGAATGGTCCAAATGGAATAGAAAATTAATTTAATAAAAAATGGATACTCATTAAATACATATGATTATAGTAAAGATAAAACATAATATGTTGTTAATGATAAGATAATGATGTTTGGGTAAAAGATATGTTTTATATTAATAAGTGAATTGCATTATATGGATTACCATGGAACATGTAAAGGATTTCTGGGGAAAGAGTTCTATATTATCATGGATGATGTTTACAATTTTTGGAATTCAAGTAATATATCCAAAAATAATTAGAAAAAGGATGAATGAATGTTTTCAAAAAGGATTTATAGAAATTCAGGTTATTACCATGTGTAAAGGGAATATATAATATGATTATTCACATGTTTTTTAAGATAAAACGAGGAGATAGATTATTATATGTGGGATAAATTTTAACGTATACATGGACCTTTTTCTATTTTTTGGATTTTCATCATGTTGAAGGGTTATAATTGTAACTAATTATTAAAATTTTAAGATATAATTTGGATCATGTTTTGTGATTAAAGTATTATCTAACCATATGATGATTTACGTATATTGGATAACCTGCTATAAATACATTTTGATAATTCTATTTTATGACAACATGGATGGATTATCATGGAAGTCATGATCTGTTAGTTCTTCCAAAATGATAAATTCACCATCCTCTCTAGGTAAATAGGTCAGGTGGAAATATATCAAGGAATATAAAAGGAGTAAAGTTTATATTATCATGTATGTATATATTCTCATTAAAAAAATTTAACTCTATGGAAGGGATCATAAAATTAAAATGGTTATCTATGTATATGATTTTTCGATGACTTAAATTTCCCCTTACATAAGGACATATGTATGTATTACTGATTTTTATTTTTACCCTGACCATGTTCCATATCACTCTTCATCAGAACATGAAGGTTAGAGTCCTCTTATATTTCATTTTTTTCACTTTCCACTGATTTTTTCTCATGTGGAAACCTAGTTATGATTTAATTTTTGTATCCTTCATGTTTCCTACAATTACATTTAAAGGATGTTTTATTAGTGATTTTTAATATGTCAGTTTCTATGAGAATAAATATTATGTATTAAACCATTAATATGAATTATAAATTTCCAGAGTGAAATTATTTTAAGGGGGTAGAATGTATCACCAGAAGATTTTTTGAAATAATTTTTTTCAAATAATGTTAATCTTTTTGATATATTTCATTTCATACAACACTGAATATAATTTATATATATATAGATATATATATTAACTAAATTTGGATTCAATACACTAAACAGAAAACATATATTATCTTTTAGTACACAAGACACTTTGTCTTTATTATTATAAAAATAATACTTAGCAACTTTGATATCTATCTTTACACAGAAGCCCGATAGTTTACCGAAATTAAATATATCATTATTATGATTATTAAAATATTATTACCGCTACCACCTAGCCAATGGAATGGAACATCAGAATAAGATTAACTAAATTATAAAATTTTGATTTATATAATTATATAAAAGGAATCCTTTTATTATCAATTACTAAAATGGAATGTAAGAAACATTTGAAAATAATGAAATTACCATTTAATGAAAACTCTTTTTCGATGTAAAAAATAATGTATCTCAATAAATTAAAAAAAACAATCATTATGAATGATTTCAATAAAATATTTATATTGTATATTCAATTAATTTTTCATAAACTCATATAAAATATTTTAAATATATAAGATAGGATTAAATTTAATTTTATGAATATAAAAGATGTATTCATCTAAATATATATTTTAACACATTTAAATGTATAAAACAATTTAAATATTTCTTTTGAAACATTTACAATTTTTATTTGAAAAAGTAACCTTCATTTTTTATTGGGTAATAGAAAATCTATATTTGGGAAAATTTTGGTTATTTTTCTGTGATCGTTTATTTTCAAATCAATAATGAATAATACTAAATTTTAATTCCAAAATTCTTCTTCATATAATTTATATATAAGATTTAATTATATAATAGATTGATTTAGAAGTTAAATTATATCTATAATATATAAATTTATAAAATTTAATACATTTTTTTCAATTTCACTTTTAAAATTGATTAACAAATACTTGAATTTTGAATTTTTTTACTTATAAACCCAATGTGACGTCTCGTCAACAGGATTAAAATTAAACAAATTTATAAAAATTCTGTGATATTAATTTTTGAGAATGGATTCCCTATTTTTGACCATAATATTTTATAATATCTAATAAGGTCAGATATTTTCTGGAAAAAATTATATGTGATGTTTATTAAAATTTATTACATTGATTGAGAGAAACATTATCACAACAAGAGACTAACCCTTACAATTAAAGGACAAAATGTCATACATTATTTTATAAAATAAAATGTATGGAAAAATTCCTTAAATTTAATCCCTTTTATCATATTGGGATTGTTATTAGAGCCACTATTAATTGGGCAACCATGGGTGAAATTCCCTTTTTAAAAATTTAAATGAATGCCACACCTCATCCACAAAATAATGAACACACCTATATAAATTAATCACACGTCTGGAGAATATTTTATGGAAAATTAGGAATATATATATATGAAAAAAAACCTCTTCTATAATTCTATAATCCTGTATATTTTAATCAATCCAACCATGGATTCTCTTTGGTGAAAACACAATGGAGTTTCCCAAATAATAGGTGACATCCTTCCTTACGCTCTCCTGTTTTATTTTTATTCTCCACCCCAAAAATATTATTATTTAATTTTTAAATGAAAACAATTATATAAAAAATTATCTTAGTTGTTTTAATTATATGGGTTATACATAACCATACCCACACTTCCATTTAATGGGTAATGAACTTATCGTTCTGGTGTATGATGAAATATCACCACAAAAAATGATGTTTTTCATTTTTTCATTACAAACTATTTTGGTTTGGAATTATGATGTAGACGATATTATATATATATATATATATGATATTTATGATATATTTATTCTCCTTTTATAATTATATAAAGTGTACCATCATTATTTTAATTTTGTTTTTGAATAATAATTTCATTTGGGGATGTGTGAAATACAATAACCACAAAGAGATATGATTCATTCAAACTCTATGTGGAATGTATTAAGGATTTGTTTAGTAAAACTATAATATATATATGATACCATAATAATAAAAAAATTATTATATAAACATTTATACATATGTGTCATTTTCATTGTTTCTATCAGTACGATAATTAAACAAAAAAAGTGGTCATGCTTACATACAACCTACCATCCCTATAAACAATGTATTCTATTTCATATTCATAAAACGCATAGATTATTATAAATATATATGTATATATATGTTAATTATATTTATATCTGGTCTTAAATTTAAGAAATGATTATATAAATATGAGAAAAAAACAAATTAAGACACATATGATTAATAAAGTAGATATTACCTGAAATATACCCATAATATAGAATTGTTAATCAGAGGGTGATAAAAAGAAATTTATGAAATTTAATATAAAAATATGGTTACATTATATATATATAATGAATATTTATTATATAGATAATTTTTATGAGTACTATATGTGTCAATATATAATCTATGGGAATTTCTATACTAACTATTATTTCTATGTGATTTATTTCTTATTCACCATTAATTTATTTTTTGTATTGTACATAACACACATTCATATATTATAATATTGTTACCATTAAATCTATAATTATTAACATATCCATTAATGATCTCTATTGCATGGGGTTTTTTTCCAAAAGATGCCAAATCATTAATGTAGTTTTGTCTCAATTTACCTTTATAGAGAAACATCCCATGAATTTCAAAAACCATGTTTCGATAAACTAGTTCATGAATAATTTTATATATGATCATTTAATATCATTATCCATGAAAATGTATTTTTTTACTGTATGATTTTAAAAGTATTCAATGTGATTTCAAATAAATGTTTTTCGAAACATTTTCTGGATTTCATTATAAGTTTTCAATGCATCTTCAATGATTTTCTCATTAATTTTTATGATCATTCATCATATTTATTCAATGTTTTATAAATTTATTGCTTTATATATTGTTTTAAAACATTCTTCTTATGTTTTCAAGTTTATTTCAAGGAATATGAATCCTAATATGATTTATGTTTTAGAAATATTTTTTAAAAGAAGAAATAATAGTTTCCATATGAAATATTTTTTGAATGATATTTATTTTTTTCCCATATAATATAAAATACATTGGTGTTACTAATTACTTTTCTGGTGATATTATCAAAGACTTCGATTTATATTCACTCTCATAATGGTTAATTTTTTGATGGAAATACTTTTTATGAATCCAAACTCTATTTCATGGGATATATCTTAAATAATCCCCCTTCATTTCATAGTTTGTGATTTGATGAAACGATAATGAATCATGTCCTTTTTCCATAGGTTATGATATGACCTTTTCATGACACACATTTAATTTCATGGGTTATTATTGGTTTTTTATTCTTTTGGGGCATAAATATGTGTGATTTTATTATAAGATGGTTGGGACCTATATATCATTAAAATGAAATGGGTGAGGATATATATATATATATATGATAGGATAATGATGGAAATAATGTAAATTTAATTAATACACTATGGATGATTGGGAAACATGATACTATATGGGAAGATAGGGAAACATGATCCAAAATTAGAAGATAGGGAAACCTGATCTAATATAGAAAGATGGGAAACTAGATCCCTTATAAAGAATAGACTACAATTGGGAATGGTGATATGTCACACCCAGTAGCTGTAGTCCCAATGAATTTTATATATATGTTTTAGAAATTCCTTTTGACTTATATGGAACGATATAACATGTTTATTTGAATGCCACAATTCCATGTCTTAATCATGTTTTATGCTTTCAGGGATTAAGCTCTTGATTTCCATATGATTAGTTCCTTATGAACTTCTTCCCATTATTCTAAGATTAATTTTTATAAAATTTTATATATAGGGTATTATATACTAATTTAATGATAACATTATCATATCATTATTCTAATTTTTATGATTAAATGTCTTCATTTTTTCCCTTGTTGATCATCAAAGTTCTACAATTTTTTGTGTTTCTATCCACATGATAAGAAGACATATCTACTTTGTTGTATTAATAATAGGATTTGTAGTCTTGTACAACCTAGTGGGTGATAATTTATCTCACATATGTACCAATTTTAACGTTTCCATGTTTCCAAAAGAACTAATCTAAAACGTTCATTTGAAGTATCTTTGTGTATTTTTTTTATTTACTCATAAAAAATTAGTTGATGTATATTTATGTTAAAACTAGGTTATTAAATGAAATTTATTCATAGTCAAATAATCTGAATAACATCAATTGTCATGGAAAACTCTTACCTATAACATCTTATGAAATTACTCAAATTTAAAATTTTGTAATTTATTACTATAAGTGTTTCCTTATATTACAATCCATATCATCATTAAATTCATCATCATAAATGTTTTAGAATTTATTAAATAACATAAAATATTTCACCATTCTAGATAATTAGTGGACTATTTCTCAAATAAATTCCTTTTTTATCCTCTCACACATATTTAAATGAAGTATATTAGAATTTAAAATATCATTTCATCACTTTTCAACTCATTAAAACCATCATATCTATATTTACATTCTTTCAAATTCATATCTTGATTCATATTTGTAATAAAAATTAAATATTTAAACTTAAAATATTAATTAGAATATGACTTCATTTTCATATATAATAGTAATTCAATATAATAAGGACATGGAATTAACATGAAACATGATATTTTATTTTACACAAGGCTATACATTTTTACACATTGAGGGTCTTTTCAGGTTTAGAATATTAAATAATTAGGATATTGTACATACATGACATAACGCAATCAAAGAAGAGGATTCTACAAAAATAGTACACATTTTTTTTAAAAAAAATATAAAACATTAAAACATAAAACCTGATTTCTTTAACAAAAATCCATATTAAACATCATGACTCCCTTATTTCTCTTACCCATCCTTAAATCCTATAATTTTTTTTAAAAAACATGGAATGAGTATAAAAATCAGAAAGGGATATATAGAAATAAAATGTTAGTCAAGTGATTACATTAAAACTTTTAAAAATAATAATAAAAAATACTCATATCCTTAAGAACATCATTTTTTAGATGGGACATATTTATCATATCCCTCTTACATTCACCCTTACACATGGTATAACCTTTTGGTAAATATCCATCCATAGAGTGCCTAGAGCATTGGGGTGCTATAATGGCGCTCAGTCATCATATCTTAAGCTACAATGGGAACCGACCAAAAAATATTGAGAAATAATGGTCTCAAACCATCATTAAAATATCCAAGGAATGTACCAATATAATGATGTATATTTAAAATAATAAGAAACCACTAATTCCATATATATATAAAAGAAAAATACATTTTAAAATTATTAAAAATAGTTTTAAATGTATTTTAAAAAGAAAGTCCCTTAAAATATAATTTTAATTAGAATTAATATAATGGAATGGATATGTGTATACACTGTAAATACAAACATTGAACCATAATATATACAAAATTCATCAGACCAGAAATCTTAATACCACATAATGAATAAGGAAGAAGGTTAACCCAAAGAATCGAAAATGGGTTAAGAATTCCTTTACCTTCATTTATTCTCAAATAAAATGTGTTTAAAACTCTTTAATAATGGATACAAGAGTTTTATTAATATTATAATGAAACATATTAATGTTTATATCACCTTATATGAACATTTAACAACATCATTCAAAACATTTATTGGTAATATTTTGTTATTTACTTTGTGTCGGGTGCGTTCATTACATGGTTTCCATGATCGGTTCATAAGAAATAATCTTATTGATTCTATTTGAAAATACATAATTATAATGGAATGGTATTTAAATATTTATGGAAAAAAATTATACCATTTAACCTTTTTGAATTCGGACATGAGTATTATTCAGATGTTAAAACATCATTTATATTTGTTTATGATATTTTGGAAATTCTTCAATTGAAATAAACTCATTTTGTCTTATAAATTAATCACATGTGTTAAATTTTATTCTAGAACCATATATAATATATATTAATTAAATATTAATATATTTCAACCATAAAAATGTTTTCATGTCCTGTCCAGAAAGATGTAATTGATATTGAAATCACATCTTCCAAAACGTTCGTAAATCGACATATAATAGACGATGATTAAATTTATTGAACAAGTGAGAGAGGATAGGAAGAATAATGGTGAATATTACAAAAACATATTGAAATCAAGAATAGTTAATATACTAGATCATCTGTGTATCTTGGATATGGGAAGGTGAGGAAATAATTAGAATTGAAAGGAACTCGAAATAAAATAATAGTTGAGAAATCCCTTATGAAAATTCAGCAGCATAACAACTATGGAACATGGTTGTATAAAACATTAAGAAGTGAGGGGATAATGGTAAAACATTTATAAATTAATAATAATATTGTATATAGGTATAATGGAGATAAAACAATTGTATGTAAACTTGAATGTTATACCACATATAAGATACCATTAATGGAAAAAAAGATAAAAATTCAATTTAATTGTAGAGTAACTCATATGAAATGAAGGTTATGAGGTTGGGGGATTGAGGACACCTTTGTAGGAATAATATGCAGGTAATAAGTCCAAATCTTCATTGATGAACATCTTTTAATTAATGGAATGATATAATGGGTTGGAATTTATAGCTAAAGTGAGGGAATATTTTAATAATTTCCAAGGGGCACCTCATTATTGTTATTTCAGAAATCATGGGCATTCCCATGAAATATTTCAATGGAATTTGTCACATGGGACACCTCATATCATATTTTACTATAAAAAAATCTACATGAATAATTTCATAATTATTATATCATTAATGATGTCATTAAACTTACAGAAAACTCCAAAAAAAATTTTTTTCTATTCACCAAAAAATCATCTATTTCAGAAAAATACAAAAAATTCCGCATAACCATTTATTAACCTGTATATTTCGAAAATTAAATCCATTTTCTAAAAATAATATTATTAATATTATTAATTTATTTTTTAAATAAATTTATTCTAAATTCCAAAATGAATAGTTATAATTTTATAAATGCTTTTATATCACATTGAAAAATTGACCAATATGTCATTATATTAAATCCTTAAGAAAATAAAATAATAATACTCTTTACTATTCATTAGGTTCATATTACTATTTATATTACTATTAATAATGGTCTATAAAAATTCACTAAAAACAAGGTGGTTCCATCATATTCTAAATAACATACTGAACACAATTGTAGATGACCTTTTTTCTAAATTCTATAAATAGATGATGTAAAATTATGATTAATGGTTAGTTAGAAATATAAAAATAAAACAAATTTTTATGCATTTAATTCATTTTTTTTACATCCATGGGGTGTTACATTATCCCCACTTTCTAGAAATTGGTCCTCATAATTTTATTTACTCATTAAACAAGTGTGGTTACTTTTCCCTCATAGAATTTTTAGATTCCCATATTTCTTATCCAACCATGTGGTTTCTCCTCCAATCCTATACCTATTGGATTACCTAATTATCAAATACATGTTACCATTAATCAATAATTTTAACTGGTTCCCCATCAAAATAATGGTTCTCTTATAGCTGAACTACTTCTAAGCTTAAGACGTGATGAATCTGGCACATACTTCCTCAACATCAAACCATGAAAAACATTATGTACCTAAGATAAAATATAAGGTAAAGCTATTTGGTATGCAAATGGTCCATCATTATCTAGTATATCCAATGGGCAGATGAATCATGGACATAGATTTCCTTTCTTACGAAAATGAATCTCAAATTTCAATGGAGATATTTTAAGGAAACCATTGTCACCTACATCGAATGAGAAGCCTTTCCTTCTAATATTTGCGTTAATTTTCTGACATATCTGAGCTATCCTCATGTGTTGCAGTATCATCATCACTTTCTTAGACACATCCTCTAATAATTATGGTCCCATCAATATCATATCCTCAAAATCAACCCAAAAAGCAATAGTTCGACACTACTTCACATAAAATGCATCAAAGGGTACCATCTGTATACTAGAATAAAAACTGTTATTATATGAAAACTAAACTGAAGAATGATTTTGATACCAACTTCCCTATTACTCCATTGATCATTCTTGAAGAATATCCAACATATTATGAATCATTCATTTTTACTGCCCATCTGAATGAGGGTGAAAGGATGTATTAAAATTTAATTATGTTACCAACGACTACTGAAGAACCTTCCAAAAGCTAGAATTGAACCTGGGATCCTGATCAGAGACAAAGGAAGGTGGAACTCCATGTAACCTGACAATCACCTTGAGGTACAGTCGAGAATGATTATCCAACAACATTGTATCTTGAATAAAAAGAAAATGTATAGATTTTTTCATTCGAACAACAATAACACAAATCATATTGTTACCTAAAGAAATCCTAGTTAGTCCCACTATGATTTCCATGGATATATTCTCCCAATTCCACTCTGGCACTGAAAACAGTTGAAAAATCCACATCATTATATACCTCTCTACATTAACTTTTTGACATGTCAAACATTTTATAATATATTCTATAATATCCCTTTTCATTCCATCCCACTAGAAGAACTCCAAAAGGTCTTTGTATATCTTTGTACCTCTTGGATGAACTGAAAATGGAGAACTATGATATTTACACAATAAAAAAATTTTCAGCTGGGATTCACAAGTCCAACACAACCTTTTTCTAAATCATCAAACACAATAATTATCTAGGTAAAATGCTAGCAATGTACCCAATTTAAAAAATTCTATCAATTTCGGTAGCTCAAGGTATTCCTTCTCTGATTTCATAATTCTTTCTAATAATTATGATTGCACGTAGACCTACAACAATATAGATGTATCATTTCCAACAAATACTTCTAAACCAAAATTCATCAAATCATTAATCAAGGGATCATGTTCAAAATGTAACATGGTTAATGATGCATGATGTTTTCAAATCATGTCATCTTCCAATTTTTTTTCTTTTCCTGTATGGTAGTTGATTGTGAAATAATAATCTGTTATCAGTCCAATCGATCTTCTTTTCCCCATGTTTAATTTCTTCTAAGGGATTATATACTTCAGTCTTTTATGGTCAGTATATATTTGACATTTGGCTCTGTATAAATGGTTTCCTTATATTTCCAATGAGAAAACCACAACGTCCAATTACAAATCATGTGTGGGATAATTTAACTCTTTTAATTTCAATTGTCTTGAATCATAATAAATTACCAAATCATTTTGCATCATTAAAACAACCCCAATTCTTCAATGAAGTATCATTGTAGATGAAAAACTACCTAATTTGGGGAAGGGAAGGCCAAAAATCAATCATTCAAAAATCTCTTCATCAGTTCTTGAAAACAATCATCACATTATTCTTTCCAAAAACAATTGAAAGATTTTCGTGTTAACATAGTTAGCAGGATAGATAACTGTTCAATTTTTTTAACAAAACATCACTAATAACCTTCAATTCTAAGAAAAGTATGAATATTTGTAGCATTTTCTGGTATTGGAAATACATTAACCACTTTTGTTTTGGTAGTACGAATAGTTATTCCATCCTTATTTACAATGTTTCCATGAAAAAAATTGGTTTCCTCCAAAAATCAAACCTTTTTAATTTTACATACAATTTCTTTTCTTTTATGGTTATTAAAACAACCCTTGGATATTTTTCATGCTTTTCTTTACATCTATAATATACCAAAATGTCATTAACAAAAACAACAACAAAATTATCCAAAAACTAAGAAAATATTCTATTCATATGATCCATCAATACTATAGGTGCATTAGATAGTACAAAAGGCATAACTACACATTCATAATAACCATATCTACTATGAAACATTGTCTATGGGATTTTTAATACTTTACATTCAACAAATGGTATCCTGACCTCAAGTCAACCTTGAAAAATACTACAATCCCTGGATTTGATGAAAAATAATATTCTGTATGATTAAAATGATTCTTTTTTTAATAGTAAAGTTATTGAAAGCTTTATAATCAAAATAATGTCTCATTGAACCATTTTTTATCTTAATAAACAATATATGAGCTCCCCATGGTGAAGTGCTGTGTTAGATAGATCTTTTATCTAAATATACCTACAACTAACATATGAATCCCATATGTTCCATTTGGACCATTTGATAAGGGGTTTAAAATTGTATTAGCATCCGGAACTAATTTTATAGTACACTCATCCTCTTCATTAAGAATAACACTGGAAAATCATTTGAAAAAATATCCATGTATTCATTTACCACTTGTACATCATTAATCTTGATATTTACCTTATCATCAAATATATGAGGAATATATATTTCATTTCCATCATTTTTAGTTTCTTATCTTCCTAATATGTTATTAATGTTATGGGTTTATTATTTTACAAAATCTTATGCTCTTTCTAAAAAAACTTCTTTTTCTCTGCAATCATACATAACATGATAAAAATAAATCAAATACATAACTCGAATAAGATCAATCTATAATAGTGAAAAAACAACATGGTTTTAAGGTATAACTTTAAATAGACTAGGATATAAATATTCTTATAATTTCTATTTTCCCCAATATTCCCTAGTTGTTTTTACAATGAGACCCGGTTTCTATTCATGAGTTTCAATTCCCAATTCCTTGGAAAATTTACCAAAAATGAAGGAATTTGTAGACCTTGAATCTAATAACACATGTATTAATTCTGTAGAAACAAAAAATGTACAACAAACCACCTCATTTGACGACTCAGCATTAGTTGAAGTGGTTGAAATTGATTTTACCAAACCCTTCAGCTTCTTATCTTCATAATTCACTGCTTGAGTAACTAGATTCGTACAATTACTAGAAAAATGACCAAATTCATTACAGTTAAAGTATCTCACCATCAACTTCTCATTAATTTTCAGATAATTTTCTTAGCACTCATGAGACATGATTCCAGAAATTCCACATCGATAACATCTCCCATAATTTACATGACATTCACATGGATGCCTTTTACCACACTTTTCCAAATAAGGGAATTTCATTTTTTTTCCTACATACTTAATTGATGAGTTCTTCCCCATTTCATTCCAACATGAATGCTTCGTATTCTTTTCATAATGGGGAACATATGTGTCAGACAACACCATCTCATCTTTTTCATTATAATGAACACGCTTCTCAATGCTTTTAAACTCTCATAAAACAAAAGTCTTTGCAAGAACATTATGAAAGAATAATAATATCTATAAATTTTTCTATCAAAATCCTGAGTAAAATTCGATACATACCATTCCATTCTTGTAAAATTGTGTTTGCATGATTTCACGGAATCTTCGTATTTCAGCTTCGGTTCTATGAATTGACTCTCTGTTCTGAGTCGAACAATTTGGGGAAAATATTTTTTATGGAAAATGACTCTTAAAATCATCCCATTTAAAACTAGAAAGATCATATCTTTCAATATTATTCATAACAAGATTCCACCATTGATCATATTTACATTCCAAATTATAAATGGATAGTATTACCTTTTTACATTCTGAATAAACCATGATATAAGATATCATTTCTTGAGAATTGATACACCCTTCAGTTATCACTCGATCTTCAATTCTAGTTAATACTGAAGGATTTTTCCTCATAAAATGTTCTAAAAAGAAATTTTCCATCATGGTAGATCATTTTATTCCCAAGCATGGATACCACACAAATTTATTTATTGAGTCAACTGAGACATTGGTGACACAAATAGCATAGTTATGATTCCCACAATTCCGGGCTTCAGATTCGTATATACATAATACTCTTAGTGACTTTCTAATTATGCTTCCCTATTTTTTATATAGAATTTTTTTGGAACATACATAATATAGATTGAAGCTACGTAGTTACCTTTAAATTCTGTAACATTTCAAAATAAAATGGGGTAAAAATTAGTTATGGTATTCTTTAAGTATCATGCCAACCCAAAATGTTTTCTAAACCTCCACCTCATACAAACTATAAGGACATGGCCATAAAGTTTACCTAATATTTAATTTTACAAATTAACATACATTATTACATATTTAGGATATTTTTGGTTTTACAGTTTTAATGAATTGAGATATCTTATAGACATGACATAACACATTAATAAAAGAGTATACTACTAAAACATTCTCTATTGTTTTCAGAAAACAAAACATTAAAACACAATACATTATTTATTTAATAACACTCTATATCAAACAAAATGACTCCCTTCATCCACCTACCCATCCTTATATCATAAGGATCCATTTTAAAAACATGGGATGAATGTAAAACACAGTAAGGGATATAAATAAATAATGTGTTAGTATAGTGATAATATAAAAACCAATAAAAACCATAATCATAAAAACTGAAATGCATAGAAACCTTTCATAGTTTCATTGGGACTTATTTACAATATCACTCTAACATTCAATCTTTCACATGGAATAACCATTTGGTCCACTTCCATCTCCAGTGAATCCAATTAATTTGAGAGGTAAAATGGGGGTCACCATTCAAATATTGGGGAATAATGGGCTCAAAAAAACAAATCAGGAGCTATAATGGGCTCAACCCGACATAAATAATCTCCAAGGAAAATTGCATAGGAATAAATTATCTAAAAAATTATAAGAAACCATTCATTCCATATACATATAAAAACAATCCTTTTGAAATTTATTAAAGAGAGTTTTAAAATTATTTTAAAGAGAATGTACATTAAAATATAATTTTAGTTATAATTCATATAATGGAATAGATATGTGTATACACTGTAAATAAACATAGAGCATCATAATATGAAAAAAAAAATATACCAATAATAATAATACCACATAATGAATATGGATAAAGGTTAACCCAATGAATGGTAATTGGATTAACATTTCCCAAACCTTGGGTTATTCTTACTTAAAAAGTGTTTTAACATCTAGTGTAATGGTTAGAAGAGTGTTATAAGTTTCCTAATAAAAGATATTAACTATTATAACACCTTATATTATCATTTTAAAACATCTTTTTCGACACATTTATAGGTAATATTTTGTTAATTACTTTTTCTTTGGGTGCATTCTTTACATGATTTCCATGATCGATTCATGTTGGGTATTCTTGTCGATTGGAATTGAAAATATAGAAGTGGTTTTGAATGGTATTTACATATTTCCAGAACCTTAAATTATAAAATTTAACATTTTAAATTCTTAAATTATTATTATTCATTTGTTAAAAGATTATTGATTTATGTTTAGGTCATTTTGGTGATTCTAATATCGTAATGAACTCATTTTGTTTTATAAATTAATAACATGTGTAAAAAATTATTCTATAAACTTTTATAAGACATAAAAACTAAATTATAAATTGGTGCAACCATAAAAATACTTTAATGACTATCCTTGAATGAAGTAAAAGTAAATGAAATCACATTTTTTACGATGTTGGTAAATCATCAAATCACGAACGATGTTTTAATTTTTTGATTATGTGGGAGCGGAGAAGAATTATAATGATGAATATTAAATAAATACGATGAAACCCAGAATATTTAAAATATTGGATAATTAAATCCTATTAGATATGGGAGGTGAGGAAATAATATGAATGGAAAGGATCTCAAAATAAAATAGTATTTGAGAAATCCCTTATGAAAATTTGGCAGCCTAACGACTATGTAATGTGGTTTTTGATGAAATTAAAAAGAGGGGGAACAAGGGTCACACATCCATAAATTAATCGTAACACGATATAATGGTATAATATAATTAAGAACATGGTATGGAAACTTTATTGTTATATCACATAAAAGAGATCTTTAATGGAAAAATAAATAAGTTGAGAATTCTCTTACCTTGTAGTGTAACTCCGAAGACTTGATGGTTGGGACCTTGGGGGGTTGGGGACGCTTTTGGGGGACTAATAGGGTGGTAAGAAGGCCAGATCTAGGTTCAGTATGAATTTTCAATGAATGGAATGATGTAATGGGTTGATACTTATAGAAAAAGTGAGGGAATATTTTAATAATTTTCAAGGGACACCACATTAGTGGTATTTTTAAAAACCTGGGATTTCCCATGAAATATTCTCAGGGTATTAGCCACTCAAGAAACTTTATATCTTATTTTATTGTACAAATGTCTACCCTAATTATTTTATCATTATTAAATCACAAATGATGATAATAAACATACTGAAAACTCAAAACGGTATTTTTTTACCATTTATTGAATATTCAACTCTTCCAGAAAAATCCGCAAATTTCAATGTAACCATTTTTCAACATTTAG
Organism: Viscum album; assembly: GCA_963277665.1. Taxonomy (NCBI): domain Eukaryota; kingdom Viridiplantae; phylum Streptophyta; class Magnoliopsida; order Santalales; family Viscaceae; genus Viscum; species Viscum album. Next base: position 806,765,972 of record OY728148.1, read on the forward strand.
ATATAAAATATAAATTATATTTTTTTAAAATATATTTTCCTTAATATTATTAATTTACCTTTGAATAAAATCATAATTATTTCAAAAATTAAACATTTTAATTATATAACCGCTTTTATATCACATTGAAAAATTAACCATGATGTTATATCTTAATTCCTTAAGAAGATAAAATAATAATACAATTTACTATTTATTAGGGTTATACTAATATTTATTTTACTATTCATAATGGTATGTTACTATTCACCAAAAATATGTTGGTTTTATCAGCCTCCAAATAACTCACTAAACACAATTTTAGATGACCGTTTTTCAAAATTCAAAACATAGAATCAACAGAAATATGATTAAAGGATAGTTATAAATATATAATAAAAAAATTCATGTATTTAATTTATTTTTTTACAACCTTGGGGTGTTAAAAATATATTCCCTTAATGGAAAAAAATTATTTCACATTCCATAATGTGGGGAATTTTTTTAAAAAAATTTATTAGTTTTGATGAACTATGATTGGATCCCAATCATCTTATAAAAAATAAATAAAATTAAATAAACCCAGAGTTATTAATGAATCATAATGAATACTATAAAATAATGAATATTCGGAACAATCACTATAACAATTCTCACCAATTCATTTTTTTGAAGAGACCATCTATAGATTTAAAATCACGTGTTAAAATTACATTGTATTTTATATTCAAGATCTATAATCCCATTTATTTAATTTTAATATATTATTAATATAAATTATCATGTGTGTCTAAAATAAATTTTAATGTTGAGATGGAATTTTATTTTAAGATTTACTACTCAAAATTAATGAATTTAAAGAATTAAAATCGTATCAATCATTTTAAATATAATATATATTAATCGTCATCATCATAGAATAGTTCGTAACATGGACACAATTATTTTTTGTCAATTCATTCATATTTAATTTAATGGATATATTGTTTGGATTCATTCAAAATTTCAATGAATGATATTAATTCCCATGATCAAATATAATTCCCTTATTATTCATTGAATTAAAATGATACTTGATAAATTAAAACATATAAAATGTTACTATATATAAAAATTGGGGTCTTATTTTCAATAAAATTCTATAAATTGAAGAATCCTTAAAGAAAATCAATACTAATTCTTTGATTATATCAATATTTGATTATAGATAATGTGAATTGATAATGAATTTTTTGAATAAATGGATATTTTTCATCAATATTTCTTTAACCTAGAATCAATATTACATTAATATTATAGTGGGTGGTTATAGTTTTTACAAAAATGTCCAAAACATTCAACTCACAGGAATATGTTTTCAAAAGTAAAATTTCAATGTTTACATCCCCAAAAAAGGAATTCTGAAATTTTAATTATATGATATTTGTAATTAGTAGTATACTTAAATCATGTAATTTCTTTAGATTCAAAATTTCTTCCAAAAGTCAAATCAACTTTTATTTGATATGATGATAAGTGTACATTTTCATTCACTTATTTTCCTATATATCTAATAAACTTATATATATTCTATATCATAAATTTACACAATACCTTTAGTTTAATATTAAATAGATGTTATAATTTATTATTAAAATTATATTGAATAAAAATATTTATATGTTATTTTTTTATTTATATATACTAAATGGAATATGATTTTCATGCCCTTTATTTGATACATGGTTTTTATGGAGTTAGTATGAGTAAACTCTACACTATTAATGGTTTACAATCCTAAAATCAATTAATAATTTTATTTAGATGAAATAATTATGTTTTGTTACAAATTTAATTTGTCTATAATAATTTTTTCATGAATATATTCACAATATTGTAATCTTGATAATTTATTAAATTTATTATTGATATGTTTTCAACTAGAAGTGGTTATGTTATGTGACCATTTTCATTGCATCATGTTTCGCTATATCATAAAATATTGAAGTGAGATAATATTTTTGGGAGACATTTATTATGTATTGGTATGAAATAAATATGTTAAATAACCTCCATTTCAATATATCATATTTACCACACAAATAGATGTGTAAAATAAAAATAATTTCATATCAATTTTTTATGATCAGTATGTTATAAAGGTTGTATTTAAACATCATCAAATTTATATATTACATCAATAAGTTACATATTCCAATTATAAATGACATATTTAGACATAAAATTATTTTGATCTTTTTTATATAATGTATATCATAATAGAATCCATTTGATTTTTATATTCTTTAATGGAATATACTTTTTTCTATGTCTTTGTATTCATTATTTTGACATCCTTCCATAATCATAAATTTATCCAACTAAAAATAATATCATATTAATCATCATTAATCGCTTTAGATTGAGTGTGACAAATTCATTAGGTAATTTTATTAAATTATTGATATCATAATAAAACACTGATCATATTTACATCAATTAACTATATTCGATTTAACTCACCCCTTTGTTATATATTTCACATTATGTTCATTCATCATAAAACACATATATCATCTCAATAAAATCCTAATATTAACAATTTTTTCCAAAACATTGAAATTTTTTTTTGATAATTTGAATGATTTAACATGTAGATACAGATTACTTCCATTATTAAATAAAGCACCCATAGTTTTTTTATGGTTTTAAATTTATAATTTTAAATTCTGTAATCTAATGACAGAAAATATATATGTTTTTTTAAAATCACAAGACCAACAAATTCAAGGATACATATATTATAAAATATAGTTAATATCTTTTATCCTAAGGTAATTTTATAATAATCATAAATATATTAATCTGTATATGTATTCTCATTCAAAAATCCATCATAATTAATCAATGATTCAATATATAATTAAAATCAAAAAAAATCAAAAAAATATAGTTATTACAACATTATTTCAGATTCTATTTCCAAATGGTATCCTCTATTATTCTTTATTTATATAGAAATAAAAACAATAGAATACTTTATGTTCAATAATTCTTTCTAAAATACATGAATTTTTTTATATAATAGACTAAGGATATTTCATTTTAATTTTTTGATCAGCTAAATTGGTTACAAGAATGATATCTAGATAGAACATTCAAAAGATGGGATAATTAAGCTAAGTATTTAATTATTTCTAATTATTTATTTTAAAATAATCACTCATGTAAATATCTACGAAATTCCTAATTTTTTTTAATATTTATCAAATAATAAAATATAAAAACAATATTAGGACTGTTGATTTATATTAATATGATGTTCATAAGAACTAATTATTTTCAGTGATATTAATAATATAACTTCTTCTATGAGAATTGTAAAATTTATTTCTACAATAAAAATTTATTCGATAACCCAAAATAATCAATACAAATTCATTTATATGTTGGGATAACTATAAAATAACTAAAATTTCCTTTATAAAAAACTATTCTAATTAAAAAATAACATGGAAATCTGGGAATGTATTTCCTTAGTAACACATCAATTATGGAATGATAATGACTTTTAAAATAAAACAAATCCTAAAATATTTTATCATCTTCAATAAATTACTTTTAATAATATATTATAGTAATATGTAAATTATTTTTTATTTGGTTTTATAAGATTTAACATATATTAAAAGATGAAATTAGTTGTAAGGTTACGGTGATTTATCGACATTCCCATTAAATACCAGAAACATGTCATATATAAATGAGGTGTTTTGATAAAATATGAATATATTTATAACTATTTAATGATTTACTACCTCTATCATGTATTTTTTTATAAAAAAAATGAGGTGAACTCATAAATCATTGTGAAATAAACCAACATTGTCCTCATGTCCTTGATGCGCAAACATGAATCTTATAAAATAAGGGGAAAATGTAATAGAAAGAACTATCCTATAAAAATTATAACATATTACACTACCATATATATATACCCTATATTTTAAAACATCTACATTACATAGATTTTTTAGAATACTGAACAAATTATACAAATAGATGTCTAATGACCATATTATTATAGTACCTCGGTAAACATGGATACAGAAAAAGATATACACCAATGAACTACATTATTACCCGCAGTGTTTTTTATGGAAATAACACTTATTATAAACATTGTAATTAATTAATATCATCATATCCTCGGAAAAAAATAATAATGGGTTAGCTCAATTGACCAGTAAGGGTGAACAAAGAAGACATGTAAGAATTTATAGGAGCATAACTGTATTTGAAAGTTATCACAACATTATAATATCATAGTATGAATATGATAGGATTATAAACATGAATCATGGAAAAAATATTTATTTTTATTAAGAAATTAATAATAAGGAACTAATGAACACTATGAAATAATTTATAACATAGGAATAATAAATGTAATTTTGGAATACACATAAGCATATAAAATGATTCAAATGATTTCAAGGATTCATTTCAAAGGCCATATTAGTAGTATGGTATCACTCCCCATACCGTCATGGTAGTCATGGTTCACTCCAGTGGCCATATTAGTAGTATGAGATCACTCCCCATACCATCTTGGTAGTCATGGTTCACTCCCATAGCCATCGTAGTTGTAGAGATTCACTCCAATTACTATATTAGTCTATTTTATGATATTTAAATATTTTCATAATGTGTTGGAGAAAGATATAGGAACTACTATCTCATAATGATATAATAATATAGATGAACAAATATTACAAATAATCATATCATAAACCATGAAGATAAATGGGTATCCTAAACATGTAATCATATAATAACTGGTGAACAAAATATACCTATTTCATAATCATTTCAAATAAATTATAACATTTGAAATGATGTCAGAGTCAAAATCATATTACATGTAAAATAGAAATGTGTTCAACAAGTATCATACCCTAAAAACATATTCCATTTAGATAAAAAATACGAATGAAAAAATTCAATAATTTTCCTACAAAGGAATGAGTAAACCCCATGAATGTCATACTATATGGTAAATAATATTTAAATATCTTTTAAAAAACATTTTTAAGGAAAATATATTTTATATATTTAAAAAATCTTTGAAAACATAGGAAATTCCGGAATATGGTTTTCATGGAAAATATTTATTCACACTAATAATAGAATAAATGAAAACCATAAATCATATTTAATGTCCTTTTTCAGTGATATTAATCATTAATAAAAATTTAAATCATTTTTTAAATCATTTTTGATGTCATGGTTTTTGAAATAAAATAGATTTTTGACTGAATAAAGAAATACTATAATATTTTTCTAAAAAGAATTTTCATAATTATTTAACAATTTTTGGAAAAATAATATTAATAGGTGTTTATATATCTAATTAACAAATGGTAACAAAATAAATGATTTTTCTTGATATATGGATCATAATATTTCATTAAAGGATGCATTATCATAAACAATTTTGATAAACGATGATTTTGTTTTAATAAACTCTTACTACTTTGTAACATGGGATAATAATCTACATGTATGAAAATAAAATTAAATAATGAAAACAAATATAATTAAAATTAGGACTTTCATGATATAACATATCAAATAAACCATAAAAATATAATGATCTAAATAAACACATATGTATTAATGATAGAAAATTGAGGGAAAACTGTATTACCAATTCAGAAAATTTTTAAAAATAATCCACATGAAACAAATATCATAAACATTATTTGTAAATACCAATACAATTATTTATATTATTTATAAAATACATTCAATGGAACTATATATACCCCCAAAAATATGTGTCTGGTGTATAATGCATGTATATCACAGAAATTAGAAGTGAGATGGAATTATTTAACCTCATGTGTTTATTCTTGTGGAAATCATACTAGGATCATGTATAACAAACATATGTTTTTAATATATCATTTAAATAACCATATTATTACATAAAATAACATATAGTATTATATTATCACTTAATATTACCCTCTTATTAACCATTCCATGTTAAAGTTATGCTTCAGGTAATATACGCTTGGTTTTTCGCATGGTCTTAAATCACTATATCATTCATCCTTATACATATAACCTGATTTCAAGAATTTAATAATGGATGAAAATATCATTTATATATATATTTTTTATAATAATTTAGACAATATAGAATTATTAAATTGAATACAATGTTCCAGGATACGATAAGTTGTACGTATGAATGAATGATCTTTCTGTTTTACTCTCATATTGAAAGAAAGAAAGTTAATGAACTGTATTTATATATATAATTATAAAATAAATATTATTTCATATGTAACATATAATTTTACTGAACCTAACCTTAATACATTCCATGAAATGAGAGAACCCAACACATCCAATTGAGGAGGTGGTAGTACACACTTTCACAAACGAAGTAATCGTATTTACAAAAAATGGAAAGCATGAAAGAAGTATTTATATAATAAATATATAACAATAAATAATTAATAAAAATAATTTATATCATATACATATATATTTTAAATTATAATTTACAAATATAAGTGGTGGTGAAGGTAAAACGAACAACATCGTTTCATGATGTGGATGTTCAATGTTCAGAAGAACTGTATGTTCATTACCCATTAGATGGATGTGTGTGTATATTCATGTAAACTTATGAAACAAAACATATAAGTATATTAATTATACTGATTTTATTTGTTTTTAATGTAGTAAGATTAATTTAGGTGGTATATAATTAAGATAAAATAATGGAATTTGAGGAAAGATGTTACCTTTTATTTGAGTAACACATTTTAGTTTACACCAAAGGGATTTCTAAGAGGGATTTAAACCATAAGGTAAGAATCAAAGATTAATGGAGGGGTTTCTGGATTTTTATTGGGAATATATTGTATGACCCTATTTTTTGAGAGGTTTGATGATAGGGGTTAGGTGGAGGCCTTTATAGAAAAGTGAGGAGAACAAATAGAAATTTGGAAACCCATTTCAGCATAATGTTATATTTCCCTAAAAAAGTGTTAAATAACCAGAAAACCAAATAAATATGATATTTATGAAATTAATATGGCCTTCAATTTTTTTATCTATTTTAGCTGGTAATTTGGGCCCTTAAGGTGAAGATTTATTCCCTTGTAAACCTTTATTTTACATTAGTCACATGAATTATTATTATTCTCTTTCACTAATATATATTACATAAAATTTATGTGTTCTCATTATACTATAACAAACATAATTATATCCATAATTTATCTCTATTTTTTCTAAATTCAATTCACATTATCAACAAAATTATGTCGAATTTTAATCTCGTATTCATGAAATGAAAGAATGTTTTTAAAGTGTGAATGGTCTAATGTTAACATAGTGTTTATTTATAAATTAAATAAATAATGTTTAAAATGATAGAAATTGGAATAATGGATGCATAATAGGTCAAATTTGAATGTCAAACCAACTCAAATTGTAATTTTATTATATAAATTATTTATATGAAAACATAGCTTTGTATTAATTTTTACATTATTCACACAAAAATTATGTTTATCAAAAAAGTCACAAAAATTATCCCAAAGCTAATATAGTAATTAAAAATTAAAAAATAATGTTAATTTTATCAAAAGAAAATTATAAATTTCTGTAAAATTAATTATATGATTTTTTTATATAAGGACATAAAATGAAGTTAATTTGATAATATAGTGCTTTTAAACATTATAATGCATTTAATAAAATATATTTTTCATTATCAATATTTATTATTTATATAAAACCATTATAAATGATATTTGATAATTTTTTACTACTATTTATTTTACTATGTTTAACATCCACATAGTGACTATCTCATTCATATTATTATAATAATAAAATGATGGTTTATAAAAACATAAAGTAGAATTTAAAACACACCAGCTCGGTGTTGCATGTATTGCATGCTAAGTCAGTGTCATGTGAATGTAATTTTTGAATTAGTGTAATTTAATACATCAATTAAGAATTATTCCATTGAAAAAATCCACAAAAACATTGGGTGTTATATTCTCTCCCCCCCCCCTTATGTTTTATTTCCCCATAAATGTTTTCATTCAGGAAAAAAATAGGATATATCTTCTTCATCATATCCTCATGTTCCCTTGTAAATTCCCCAAACTAGTGATTTCTCCAAAAAAAAACATAGGACATGTGAGTGGTTTTTTCGTAGAACATTCTCTATATGATCTACAATTTTAATTAGTTGCTCTTCATAAGAATGATCCAAGTCCATTTTTATGACCTCTGAGGTTTGGCCATGTGAAGGGTCTAGTATGTACTTTTATATGATAGATATATGAAACACAATGGACTTGAGAGTGATTTGAAGGATGTGCCCAGAGATTTGATACCTCCATATATGCTCAATAATTCTAAAGGTAATGATATACCTAGGGCTTATTTTTCTTTTATTCATGAATCCTATAACCCAATTCTATGGAGATATTCATGGAAACACCAACATCAAATTATAGATCATGCAAACGGTTATCTGCAAAACATTTATTACAAATTTAAGATGCCATTATATGATTATGAATGGATATTACCATCTCTCTCTCTTTTCATCAGTGATCATTGGTTCCAATATCATTATTTCATCATCTTATTCGCATCAAATAGGATCTCTACTATTATTCGCATATAGGGATTTGTAGGGTTTCATCTAAATTCATGAGTTAAATATATTGTTGTATTTATAATAAAGTAGATTTATTTTTTGATTCCAACCACATTTTAATTATAACGAATAAGATCTCAACAAATTCTCTTTGTTTGGAATTTATCTTTCAGACTGTTCATATGTCAGAGGATGATATGAAATGATTAATCTCAATTCTGTATCATGTCCTTGCTAAATACATCACCCAAAATTATTGATAACCCATGGATATTGATTCAATACAATAGAATTTTGTAATCCATTCAACCTTTCCACTTCATTAATATATATCATGGAAAGCTGATCCAGAGGATGACCTACTTGATAGTGATGATTTCTGATGACATTTTAAGTCTATCATTTTCCACCCTTATAGTATTAAACCATATTGATGTTTTGGGAAGACTAATGAAAAAAATCCATAGGGATGATCTCTCATATCAATTATGGTCTTGGTAATGGAGGGAACATCCCATTATATAGCCTTGATATTCTATCATATAATGAACAGATATACAAAATCTATAATATCTTTCATCATTCCATCCCACTAGAAGAATTGTTTAAAGTAATTATACATATTTGAACATCCGAGATGAACAAATAATAAAGAACTATGATCTTCCTCTAATAGTTCCTTCTTTAAATTTCTTACGGAAGGAAAACATACATGGTTCTTGAACCATATTACTTCATCACAACTGAGGTTAAACATAAGAATTTTTCTATCAGTATTTTGTAGTTTTATATCATCCTTCTTAATCCCATTAATATTCACATAGATCGAGGGTTGGACATTTAATTCGAAAATTTGAGATTGTCCCCATTCCATCATTATTTCTATATCTATCTTTTTAAAATCTATAAATATTGTATCATTTTTTATCATAATCATATATATGATTGCATGATCCTTTTGACACAAAGCATCAACCAGATTTTTCACTTTCCCTGGGTGGAAATGTATTGTGTAGTAATAATCATTTATCAACTCCAACCATCTTATTGGGCACATGTTTAAATCCTTTCTGTGAATAAATAATTGATAATTTTATGATCAATACATATATATATATATATATATCACTTATAACTATAGAGAAAATTCCTCTATATCATTAATGAAAAAATTACCAATTCAAACTCAAAATCAAATGTTGGTACCTTTTCTCATTAATCCTCAAATTTCATGAGACATAAGTTATATCCATGTAATTATGAGTAATAACACATCCCAATGACATTATGAATACATCATTATGGATAAAAACCCTTTACCACTATATGGTTTTGTATGAACATGTTTTCTAACTAAACTACTCTTTGGTTCCTTGAAATTTACCTCACATTTCTACGTACAGAGGAATTTTACACCCTTACGAGTTAACATAGTCATATGATTAGATATTCTAGATAAATATATATAAACACTCGATAAGATCTAGCTAATGCAAGTTTTCTATATATATCATTGACCACGGGTTTTCTAGGTGAGAATTAAATAGCATATATCTTTGATGTGTGTAGTACTATACCATCTATCGAGATTTCATGACCCAAAAACAAATTCTTTTTCAGCCAAAATTCACATATTGCTAAATTTTCATTTATTATTTCCTTACTTTGTTTCATTATTATAATTCTCTAGTGGTGTCCATTCTCATCCATTATATTTGAATAGAAAATAACATCATCCATTAAGACTACTACAAACATATTGAGGAAATATATAAAGAAACTAATCATTAAGTACATGATGATAATAAGGGAATCAGGAAAATGAAAAGGAGTTAATAAATATTAATAGGTTACATACCCTGTATATAATTTATTCATGTTTATATACTCCTTTATGGACATCAAAAAATGATACCCTGATCAATGTTCAACATTGATATTGTATTTATCACAGTGAATTTGAACAAACAAATCATCAATATAGGGATGCTGATACTTGTACTTGATTGTGATCTTTTTCAACACTGAATAATAAATGAAAAGTCGCATTGATCTATCATTCTTTTTAAACAAATGAACAAGTTCACCCAAAGGTGAAACCCTTGGCTTAAAGAATCCCTAATCAAGGATTTATGGATATTTTCTCATTAATTCATGGAACCCAATTGTAGAGACCCAAATCTTCATGTATATAGACATTACATAACATTTGTGGAATACTTAATAAATGACAAAAACAGATTCCCAAAGACCGTATTAGTTTAGTGTCTTCAGAAACTCGAAACATAATCTTCTAATCATAGTGAAAGATCTTCAACATCTCCCATAAAGATCATTCCCTTTGGATTTATTACCAAAAACATTTCTTTATATACTGGGTAAAAGAAAAAAATGGTGAGATCAAATTCCTAGTAAGGTTAAACATGGAGAACATAAAACAATCCCTAAACATTTGAACATAATAACATTAACATAAAACATCAAAATCATGAGTAATGACATAAATCTTGGCAGTGAATAAGCAATAGATCATAAAGGAATATTAACCATGATAAAATAGCATGGGAATAAAACATGAAATTTTGGAAATCATTAAGCACATGTTATGATTTCCATAGTATCCAAGTCATTATTGCCAAGACAGTCATAGTGGACAAAGTCCATTATTGAATCAGGTTTACTTGTCGTTCCAGCCCTATATTGCTGAACCAGATTCCCTTTCCGTTCTAGCCATGTCTATCTCATGAGATATTAATCTTTATCCAATGCATTTTAGGGAGATATATGTCCCACCCTTCTCATAATGAAATCATTCTTTCGTGTGCCACAAAATAAACATAAATCATTCATCATAACCAAAAGAATAATATGGGTTTCATAAACACCATCCCATCATAACATAATCCATATAAAATAAATGGATATCATTTAATCATAAGAAAAATGAATCCATGTAAATAATCGAGGCATTATAATTCAAATATAATCATATTAAATATCATCATCTTAGATGGAAAATGTTTTTGAAAAAACACATGGAATGAATTCTTGAGAAAAATATCCTTTCTTCTAAAAAATGATTTTCTTTTCAAAAAATGACATGAAATTTTAAAATAAAAGGATTTTTTTGAAAATTGACATGAAATCAGGTAGAGTAAGATTCATGAAAATAATTCATTATGAAATCGTAAAAATCTGTTCATTCCGTATAAGTTAAAAAAACATTCTCCTCTTACTTTAAAGGGAAAAGTCAAGAAGTCCCACATATGTTAAACAAAAGAAAGATTCCTACCAAAACACAAAGTAAAAGAAAAATAAGGGTAAACATGACTTTTAAGATACATGAATTAATATTAAACACTTTATAAAAAATATTTTATGGAAATGGATGAAAAATATAACTCCAGTAAATACTTACGTATAATCAATCTCGGATAAAAATTAGATTGCAGAATTATCCATTACCTTATGTCAAATTTCTTCTGTATGTGTTCGAGAATCTATTATAGTGGGTTTAAACATATTATTAACTTGTAATAGAACCATAATAATATAAATGATATCATATATGATTCACATACGACTTTATATAACCTATTAATTTGTCAATTCCATGTTAAAGCAGCATTTTGGGTAAAATCGTTTCATTTATTGTCTGTGTTTTGACATGTAATTATTAATATGATTACATATATCCTGATTAATTACATCTATAATTTAAAAAATTATTTGTATATAATATATATTCAGAATATACAAATATATAATAGATCGATAAATGGAAAGAAATACATCGTTCATTGAGACGGTTGGCCGTACGTACTCATGAATGTTGTTTTTGTTTCCTTATTAAATTGAATGAAAGTAAGTAAATAACATATAAATAAATCCAGTATCATTAATATGGCATATATTTAATGATTATTTATTATATATACTTTATAATCATTCTTGATTGTTTAACTTGGAGACTGAATCTCATCGCGTCGTGGAGACCGTAATCGTTACATATGCACGAGTGATGATATCATTCCCATAATAATTTAATAGAATTTGAGTTGATGATATAATATCTCCAAATTATTATCATATTATAATAACCCTATATAGTCATTATTTACACCATTATACCCATCCAAGTAAGGTGGTGGTGTATAAATGAATTACACCACGGTGTGGAGACGGTATTTCATATGTACGCACGCGTGGTGATTTCATTTTCTATAGGATGGATTGAAGATAAAATAGGGTTGGTTCATATATATATAATAACATATCAGTATATTATTGATACTGATGTTATTACATTATTATAAAACAACAAAAGAAGAGTATGTATAAGAAAATATGAACTTGAAAGAATCGTTAAAGGATATTACATGTTCTTCGATCCGCCTCTTCTAAACCTTCTCTTAGGGTACTAAAGTTTGTCATTGAAGAATACCAGGACCTCTAGTACGTTTCTAGGGAATCGGAGAAGAGAAATGGGCAGGTTGTTGCCGAGATTGAAGGCTCAATGTGGTGTGAGGAGGAGAGGGAGGAGGTGCCCTCTTATTAGAGAGAAGAGGGAGACTTTTTGAAATATCTAAAATATTAATTTACAATAAACACAATCCCCTCATAAAAACCTCCAAATATGACTAAAATCCAATGATTAGACGAAATAGGCTTGTAATATCATCATCCAATAATATTTAGACATGTTGGTAATTTATTTTAAACCTTATCAACTTGAGTTATCATTATTTAATCTATTTTATTTTATTTGTGGTAATAATATTCTAAATTTTAAATTGTTATAAATAATTACTTATGTGTTTTGAATCGTCCATAATTGGATAATTTATGACATTTTAAACTATATAAATTTTATTTTATATTTTTTTAAAAATTTTTTTTTTAAACAATTTTATAATATGTTATTTTTATAAAATAACAATAGTGTCAATTTTGACACTATTCATTTCATTGAATTTAAATAAAATACAAAGAAAATATAATTTCGAAAAACACAATTTAATATATTACTAACCAGTCATATTCATATATAAAATTCGTGGAGGACATTAATTAGTTAATATAATATTTATTTTAATACTTTTAAAATCCTTTATTTGATATTTTTCTTCATAAAATAATTACTACATAATTTTTTGTATAATTATTTAATATACTTATTCGTTACATAAAAAATAAAAATAAAATACTATGATGTAGATAAATCTAATATATTCCACAAAAAACTTTTACTCGAATTTATCATCTTAAAATTACAACATTTAAATTGTTATATTTATTAAATTATGAAGGTGACAACATTGAAAACTTTTAAAATAAAATAGTATCAGTGTCATAATCACTTTTATAAGGCCCAAAATGGTCCAATATTCGACCATTGGATGATTATGGATTATATTGCACGAACAACAAGTTTTTTTTTTGGTGTTGGGCTTTTATGGTCACTATTTGTTCAATAAAAATTGTATTATTGATTTTTCACTAAATAAACAATTTTTTGTCACTATTGTGTCACCGTTAATGATAATTATTTAATCCTTAAAAATTATAAATAAATTCACATTATGTAGATAATTTTTTAATATTTTTTGTGAATATTTATGTTCTATGTTTTATGATTTTTATCACTAAATTAAAATTATTACTCTTATAAGATATAAGAGAGTGACAAGTTGTCACTTTCTTTGGTTTCAATTATAATTACATCGTTTTCATGGTTAAAAGTCCATGAAATGAATCTATTAAGACCCTTATATTATATTGTTATACTTTTAGTTGTCAAATATAATTTTGGTAGGTGTTAGGGTAATTTTATAATCTTATTTTTACTCCTAATTACCCGATTTACCTTTTACTGTAGGAAATAAAATTTCCAGTAGTTACTTTTCATAATGTCTAAAATTAAAAAGTAGCCTATTAATATTATTTAAACCTACTAGTTACAAATATTGAATCCTTTTTTACAAATTCAAAACACAGATGAGGTAGTATTTAATTTAAAATTAATCCCGCTCTTCAGAAAATGAGTTGTAAAAGTTAAAACGTTGCAGAAGATTGAAATGTTTTTACTTATTAATTCAATGTAAAATTAATGATAATGAATTAAAATATATTAAATGGTTAAAATATATTCTATTTATAATTTAAATCAATTCAATATTATAATTTAATCATATAAATTATCTTGGTGAAAAAAGTGGGTTTTAATTAAAATTTAGCGTATTTTTACTATTCATCAAAATATGAAGGTTATCAGAATAATCTAAAAAATTTATCCAAACTAAATTTTAATATCCTGATTCCAAGGAAAAAGTATTATTTGTAAAATTTAACTTATAAACATGTTAAAAACAAGATTTAATGTGGGTGTGCAATCACAAATTGGCAAAACTGTATTTTTTTAAAAATTGTTATTTTAGCCGAAAAGTTTTTTTGTTCTCATACCATGTTCTATAAAATGTATAAGATGAATTATAATTTCATTAAATTAAAATTTTAGTTACTAATATTCATAACGGCTAGTTTGTAATAATATTTCAACAATATATCATTGTTTAGTGAAACTCAGTATTGCGTACAACACACGGTATGAAGGAAGGTCAATATTGCTTGTAATGCAAGCCAAGCCAGGGTTGCGTGTAGTGCAAGCTTCCTTTGGTGTTGTGTTTGACATAATCAAATTATAGTTCATTTATTCATTGATCAAAATCTATAATTGTTGTTGTGTATAGTGAAAGCTAATTTTGGTGTAGCGTACAAATCAAGACATCAGAAAAACTTATAAATTATTTCTCATAAAATATTAGGCTGTTACGTTCTACCCCCCATAAAATACATTTCTCCTTTGAAATTATTTGGGGTTATAAATATTTTACTACATGAAAGTTTCTTTCATAGAAACCCACATCATAAAATGGAATACTAAACCTTAATTTTAAAAAGGAATGTTAGAAACATAACGGTTACCTAAAGTAATCACCACTGAGTTTCCACATAAAAGAATATATGTGAAAATATGGATATAGAAGAGAAATATAACCAGAATGTTTTGATGAAGGGTGGTAGAGAACATGGCTATGAAAAAAACCTACATTTACAAAGCCATAAATTTGTGATGATCTAAGTTACCATCTGATTCGTTTGATATGAGGGTAGTAGGACAACCTTTTTGGTTTTCAAGATCATTTCACTAATGTTGATAAATTTTTGAAATAAAAGAAATACTTACATGATTTTGGTACAATATCACAGTTTTTTGTGCCCTGATGAATTTCCACTTCATATCATTAATAAAAGAGGTTGAATTTGTCTTCTGTGAAGTGTTAAAAGATCATGTGATAGAATGATAGGTCATTTCATCTATCTCAAACATAGGGTTAGAAAAAGTTATATACCTAAGTCCATATTATGGGGAGACTAATCGTATATGGTTCCAAAAATGGACTTATACTTCATCTATTTAACCAATAAATAAAATAATACTAGTTTTCACTAAATAGGGACATTTTGTAGGCCAGTGGTAGGAGATAAAGGCATGTCGCACTTCGGTTGTGGGTTCGATTCCCGCATGCTTGTCTGACGCGATGAGTTTTCACCTATCCTACGGGTTTTCCTTTTTCTAAATCTATACAATTATAACACTCCATAAATTATATCTAAAAAAGGTTATATCCGTAAAAAATATTATCTTATGTCCAACATAATCCACTTCATATCATTAGTCTTATCCAAAATACTTCTATCCAAGCTCATTATATAAAGAAAATGATTACTAGAAAGTTCATCAACCAAGCAAGTGAATACCATCATTTATCCACTATATATCATAAGATATATCTTGTTGGTCTCATTCCAAACATGTGAATACCATTATAATGTATTCTCTTGAAACATGAATTACCATATAATCATTGTGAAAACATGAATGCTATCAAAATTCAACTCTTTCCACATACCAAAATCAAAAAATTTATATATTCTCAAACCATGATATCACTTTTTCCTTATATGAGCTCATTAATACTATCAAACATTTCATTTTCTCCATACCCCATCATTATGCACATATCATCTACTATCCAAAAATATCTGAATAACCTTTCATGGTTACTAGTACAATTCAATATATACTTTAAAAAACATAATAAAAACAATAATTTAACAATCCTTATATGTTTCATTATTCCATATTAACATGAAATTACTTATACAATATTACTCTTGATAAACATGCAATCATTCCACTACCTTCTTAAGCCATTGACCGAGCTTAATCATTTTATTCCTCAACACTTCTTTTATCTCATATATCATTTGTAGTCTCTTCGTCATCATGAACATAAATACTACCCATACAACCATGATGATTCTCTTCGTGATAATTTAGCTTAGGGAATTGGTTTGCATAATGCATGTATGTTTCACATTTAAAACATTTAACCATTGTGGACATCTTAGAAATACCTATATACTTGAACAATGTGTTAACTGATCATTTTCCTTTGCATTTACTGGCTTTGTGTCCTTCTTTTACACACCCAAGGAATCTTCTAGTTCCTTTGAATCATTCTCCCTGATGGTTCTTCCCTCATTATTTACATGAAGGAAATTGAACATTCATTCCTCTGTGATCGTCATAAAACTCCATCTTTCTCTTATTAGGCGAGTGAATAAGCTTACCAAAGTTGGGATTATTGATCATATTATAAGATTTTTTATTATGAATAATAACGATATGTTGACTTCTAGATCCAATTTCATTTCGTTTCTCACGAAAAATATCATTCCACTGTCCATAATATTCTTTATTATTAGGAATCATCATGTTTCCATCCATTTTTCTAGAACCCAAAAAGAATAGTGTGAGAGGAAAAAATCATGCTAGGAAAAAAACATAAAAAAGGGGTATTACCATCAATATATAAAATCTGAAGTTTAATTCTAAGATCGTTACCGTAATTCTAGGACTATAACCTATACATATACTTAACCTTAGAGACATCCCTAAACATACCTTTGAAATATCTCTACATATTTCACTAAAGTTTTCACATTCTAGTTTCCAAAGGTTAACAAAACCTTATCTCTGATACCAACTATAGAGACACAAAGCATGAAGTACATAGAAATTACATTACTTTTGCGGAATACTTAATAAATGACAAAAACAGATGCCCAAAGACCGTATTATTTTATTGTCTTTGGAAACTAGGAACATAATCTTCTAATCATGGTGAAAGATTTTAAACATCTCCCATAAAGATCTTTCTCTTTGGTTTTCCTACCTAAAACCTTTATTTATATCTTGGGGAAAATAAAACATAAAAAGTGGGAGCTCAAATGCTCAATAAGAGTAAACATGGAGAACATAAAACAATCCCTAAACATTTGAACGTAAGAACATGAACATAAAACAGCAAGATCATGAGTAATGAAAAAAATCTTGGCAGTGCATAAGGCATAGATCATAAAGGAATATTAACCATGCTAAAATAGAATAGGAATAAAACATTTAATTGTGGCAACCATTAAGTACATGTTATGATTTCCATAGTAGGCAAGGCATTGCTGCCAAGACCGTCATAGTGGACAATGTCCATTACTGAACCAGGTATACTTGTCGTTCAAGCCCTGTATTACTGAACCTGATTCACTTTTCATTAAATCCATCTCTATATCATGAGATATAAATCTTTAACCAATGCATTGGAGTGAGATATAGGTCCCACCCATCTCATAATGTAACCATTATTTCGTGTACTATAAAGTAAACATAAATCATTTATCATAACCCAAAGAATAATATGGGTTTCAAAAACACTATCCCATCATAACATAATCCAAATAAAATAAATGGATATCACTTTATCATAATAAAAATAAAACCATGTAAATAATAGAGAGATTATAATTGCAATATAAATATATTAAATAATGTCATCTTAGATGGAGAATGGTTATGATAAAACAAATGAAATGAATTTGTGAGAAAAATATCCTTTCTTCTTAAAAGTCATTTTCTTTTCACCAAGTGCCATGAAAGTTTACAAGAAATTTTTTTTTTTGAAAATACTCATAAAATCTTGTCGAGTAGGATTCATAAAAATAAGGCATTATGAAACCATAAAAATATTTTCATGTCGTATATGTTAAAAAAACCTTCTCCTTGTACATTTAACGGAAAAGTAAAAAATTACCACGTATGGTAAACTAAATAAAGATTCCTTCCATAACTCAATGTAAAATTCATAGAGGGGTAAAATTGACATTAAACATACATGGAATAATATTATACACATTATGAAAATCATTTTATGGACATGAATGAAAATATAACCCCAGTAAATACTTATGTATAATCAATCTCAGATAAAAATGAGATTCCCAAATTATCCCTTACCATATGTGTAATTTCTTCCGTATGTGTCTGAGACTGCTGTATAGTGGGTTTAGACTTATTATTAACATATAACATGACCATAAAAATATTTATGATTTCATATATGAATCACTTACGACTTTATATTACTCGTTCATTTGTCAATTCCATGTTAAAAAAGCATTATTGGTGAAATCATTTCATTTATCGTACGTGTTTTGACGTGTAATTATTCCTATGATTACATAGATAATTATTACATACATAAAGAATGTTAAACATGATTTATATATAATATATATTAATAATATACATATATATAATATATCGATAAATGGAATGAAATACATCATTCATGGATACGGTAGGTCGTATGTACGCATGAACGTTGTTTTCATTTCTTTATTAAATTGAATGGAAGTAAGTAAATAACATATACATAAATCATGTATCATTAATATGTAATATATTTAAGGATTATTTCTTATATATACTTTATAATCATTATTCAATGGTTAACATGGAGAATGAATCTCATCACGTCGTGGAGACGGTAATCCGTAAGTACGCACGAGCGATGTTATCGTTCCCATAATTAATGAATGGAATTAGAGTAGATGATATAATATCTCAGAATTAGTATCATGTTATAATAACCATATATAGTTATTATTTACACAATTATACCCATGCAAGTAAGGTGGTGGTGGAAAAACAGATTATACAACGGCGTCGAGACGGTATTTCGTACGTACGCACGCGCAGTGATTTCATTTTCTATAGGATTGAAAGAAGGTGAAATAGGGTTGGTTCATATATATAATAACATATAATTATATGAGTGATACTGATGTTATTACATTATTATAAAACAACAAAATAATAATATGTAGAATAAGAAATGTATTTGAAAGAATCGGTAAAGGATATTACCACTTCTTCGATGGGCCTCTTCTAAACCTCATCTTAGAGCACTAAAGTTTGTCAATGAAGAATAAAAAGACCTATAGTATGTTTATAGGGAAGTGGATAAGAGAAATGGACAGGTTTTTTTCTGATCTTGAAGGCTCAATGTTGTGTGAGGATGAGAGGGAGGAGGTTCCCTTTTATAAGAGATGAGAGGGGCACTTTTGGAATTCTCTAAAATATTAATTTATAATAAACTCAACCCCCACTAAAAAACCTCCAAAAATTACTAAAATCCGAATATTATATGATATAAGTTTTTAAAAGAATACGAAAATAAGATTAATACATGTTGGTAATTTACTTTAGACCTTATCAACTCCATTTATCATTATTTAATCTATTTAATTTTATTTGTGGTAATAATATTTTAAATTTTAAATTGATATATATAATTGTTATGTGTTTTGAATCATCCATAATTAGATACTTTATGACATTTAAGTCTATATAAATTTCATTTTATAATTTTTAAATATTTTTGTGATTTTTAAATAATTTTATAATAAATTATTTTTATAAAATAACAATAGTGTCAATTTTGACACTATTCATTTATTTGAATTTAAATAAAATGCAAAAAACATATATGTTCGAAATAAAATACCTACTAGATTCATAAAAAGTCATATGACTCTATAAAATTCATGGGGAACATTAATTAGTTCATATAATATTTATTTTAATACATTTTAAATCATTTATTAGATAATTCTCTTCATAAAATAATTACTACAACATTTTTCTATAATTATTTAATGTACATATTTTTTCCATAAAAATTAAAAATAAAATACTATGATGTAGATAATTATAATATATTGCATTAAAATATATTTACTCTAATTTATCATCTTAAAATCACACCATTTAAATTTGTATATTTATTAAATTATGAAGGTGACAACTTTGACATCTTTTAAAATAAAATAATATAAGTGTCATAATAGCTTATATAAGGCTATAAATGGTGAAATATTAGACCACAGGTTGCTTATGGATTACATATACACGAAAAATAAGTTTTTTTCTGGTTTCTGTCCCTTTCATGGTCACTATTAGTTGAATAAATATTGTATTTTTAATTTTTGCTAAATAAACAATTTCTACATCACTATTGTGTAACCATTAATGATAATTATTTGAAACCAAAAAATTATAAATAAATTCAAATGATGTATATAATATTATTATATTTATGGTGTCTATTTCTTTTCTAGGTTTTATGAATATTATCACTAAATTAATATTATTGCACTTATAAGATATACGAGAGTGGCATGTTGTCACTTTTGTTGGTTTTAATAATAATTGCATCCTTTTCAGGGTTATAAGTCCATGAAATTAATCTCTAATGACACTTAGGTGATATGGGTCCACTTTTATTAATCCAATAGAATTTTTTCAGGTGTTATAATAATTTTATAATCATATTTTTACTCTTAATTACCCGATTTACCATTAAATATTGTAAAAAATTTATCATAGTTACTATTGATAATGCATAAAAATAAATAAGTTGCCTATTAACATAATTTGTACCTAATGATTCTAAATATGGAATCCATTTTTCCAAATTCAAAACACAGATGTGGTAGTATTTAATTTCAAATTAATCCCGCTATCAAAAAAATGGTTTTCAAAAGTTAAAACATTGCAAAAGATTGAAAGGTTTTTACCTATGAATTCAATTTAAAATTAATGATAATTAATTATATTAATTGGTAAAAATATATTATGTTTATAATTTAAAAACATTCAAAATTATAATTTAACCATATAAATTATCTCGATGAAAAAAGCTGTTTTTAATTAAAATTTAGCGTATTTTTACTATTCATCAAAATATGAAGGTTATCAGAATAATCTCAAATTTATTTCCAACATAAATTTTTATATCATGATTCCAAGGAAAAAGTTTTTATTTTTCATTTTGAACATATAAACATGTAAAAAACTATATTAAAAGTGGGATCATCATCAACAGGCGTCAAAACTGCATTTTTTTAAAAATAAATATTTTAGCTGAAATTTTTATTTTGTTCTCATATCATGTTCTATAAAATGTATAAGATGAATTATAATGTCATAAAATTAATAATTTATTTATTACTATTCATAACAGCTAGTAAATAATAATAATATAACAATATATCACTGTTTAGTAAAACTCAGTATTGCGTACAACACACACTATCAAGGAAGGTCACTATTGCGTGTAATGCAAGCCATGTTAGGGATGCGTGTAGTGAAAGCTTCCTTTGGTGTTTCATATGACATAATCAAAATATAGTTCATTTATAAATTTATCAATGTCTATACTTGGTTTTGTGTATATCACAAGATAATATTGGTGTAGCGTACAACACAAGACATCAAAGAAAATAAAAAGATTATTTCTCATAAAATCTCGAGGTTTTACAAAAATTGGGTCCATCCTATATAGAGTCTTTAAAATTTATATGGAAGTAGGTATAATTTCAATTTAGAAATAAACTTCATCGTTTGGTGGAAGGCTAAAAAACTATTTTGGAAAGACATTCAAAAATTCCCAAAAAATAAGCATATCATCGATGTTGATTTTATTCGCAACCATTTGATACAAACATTATTGATGAATGAAAATTAAGACACATACAATGGATGTAATCTCAATATGATGTTCATTCCTATAGAAACCTTGGTGTAGTATCATATGAGGTTATTAAATATCAAATTTAACTTCCATACTGTACAATTGATGCGGGTTTTATGCAGATAAAGTCAATCCATGCCTAAGAAGAAATAAAATTAAAAAAAGGAATAAAGAGATGACTTATAGGAATAACATTCACACGGACGTCAATATGAGAGGAATCAAAAACATAGGATGTGATCATAATACTATTATAGGTGTTTAATACTAATTCCACATCTAATAATTTTTGTGGAATCATAACACCCTTATGAAATTATTTAATAATGATTTATTGGGTATATTTCAAATCAAAAAAGACATTATAAATTCTAGATTTGATGATAATTATACCTTTCATATGACAAACCTGTTTTTTATTACAACATAAACATGCTTTATTACATAAAACTTCACATGATAAAACAAAGAATATCTAGAGGTTTAGAGTCTTTGGGGCTTAGGATCATTACATAAAAACATAAAACATGAAATTCAATATCTTTATTGAAAACATCCTTTACATGACCACTACATTCCCTCATACTTTGCATTGCATGGGATAACCTAAGGACATGCATAAGAAAAGGGTGAGCTATAAAGACCAGTAAGGGAGTACACATAGAATAACATGAGGAGTACAATACATGTTAGGAAATAGGCATGTCAATATATCATAAGAGAAACATGAACATAAAGGAATGATAAAGCATGATAATCATAACATTGAAATGTGGCAACAACACTTAACATTGAATTAGCTTGAGCCAAGGCTCATTGCACATGGAGAACGAGTAAACCCTCACTGTACATGAAGCATGATTAAACCCTCATTTCACTTGAATTAGCATGAGTCAACACTCATTGCAGTTGACGTATCATGGTACTATACTTTACCCAATGCATTGGAGCGCTATAAGGGTGCACCCTTCTTAATTATTTCATTTCATGCATAAGTGTCCCACATAGATCATAAAACATGGATTCATAAAACATAATAATTTATTCCACGATAAAGGAATGTGGAATTAATACATGAAACTTTATAATCAATAATTAAATGTACATAAAGGTGAATACCCTTGATGGAGAAATGGGCATGGTATTCACTACACAAAGACATTGGCTTAAAAAATCCGTGTGATTTCGGCAGCGTAACAGAGTGAAATAAGAATTCATAAGAAAGGTTGATGAGAGAGAAAGGGGTTCCTCATCATATTTACATGTATTGTAAAGTAAGGAGGTCATATAGATACATGTCCCAACAAATGTAATTGAATTAATATTCATGATACAAAAGTATTTCTTGAATGTAAAAGAGGTGAGAGAAGTTCCTTTCGTAATTTTGGCATAGTAACCGGTGTACATGGGAGGATTTTAATGAGAGAGAAAGGGTTCTCCCATCATTCAAACAATAAAAGGGAAGTATGGGGGAGGTGAGAAAACATACCCAATCATTCATAATTGAAATTAAACAGGAAAAACAACTTAATGAAAATTGAAAAAAATGAGAAAGGAAGAAAAAAACCCTTACATGGAAGTGTGCTTCCAAAGGCTAGAGAGAGGCTTGTGAGAGGCTTCTTGGGAGCTTAGGGCATCTCGGGAGGATTCTAGAGAGTGTAGGGCCGAGGTTGGACGAACTCCAAAGGATTTTAGTGAGAAGGAAGTGGGAGATTGGGTGGGTTTATACAGGAAAGTTGAGAGAATACATTATTATTTAGGTTTGGGACCCCTTATATTAAATTAATCCAAACCACAAACCATCCCATAGTTCTTGCCCATGGTTTATGGAAAAGGAAAGAGGAAAACATTTTTTTAACAATACTAGGTACGAACTTATTAAAATAATAATGTTGCTTATGTGGAGGTGAGTCACACTCCCAAGGTAATTAATTTAAAAAGGCAAAGTGTTGAATAAGTCTTGAGGGGTTCATTAATGCTTTGAAAAGTAAGTCAAACAAACCCAAAACCCCATTATTTTAATTATAAAACATATATTGGACGAAATTAAGGATTATGGTACTTTATTACATCACCATTGGGTCATTATGATGTCATAAAACACATTATATATTTAAAAGGTATTTAATTTTTTCCCAAAAATTTGACTGTCTCAAAAAATTATGAAAATTCACTGTTGGATAATTTCAACGTCCTGATTCCAAAAATAAAATTTATTTTATTTAAATAATTTTCTAAAAATGTGAATTTTCACTTTTGAAATAAAAACTTACATTTATCAAAAATTCACGGGTTTTGACAGAAATGGCTTTCAAACTGTAATAAAAATTTTAATTGCATTCATAAAATTATAAGATCATTGATATTTAATAAAAATTTATTTAATAATAATAATATTATATTATTAAAATATTATTTAATTCAAAAATCCATTAATTATAAAATAGATTTCTTAATTAAATAATTACTAAAAACACCATTTGTACTTTAAAAACTATTTACAATGTCTCAAAAATGACTAGAAATTATATTCAGTATTATATACATAAATAATATACATGAACATATTACTAATTATTTGTTACATAATCCCTTAAAACAGCCGCATAAGACCTAAGGGTAAGGTGTGCAATGGTGACAGTCTCTTGGGGCGGCTCGGATAACATCGCTCGAGTGGTAATTTCAATCAACAACCACTTTTCCTGTAGACGTTCATGTTCGAGCATGACATAATGAAGCTCAGCTTGGGCTTATTCAAGAGAGAAGCCCAAAGACGCCACCACTTTTCCGAGCTCCGACAAATGGGCTTCATATGGGGAAATTCTACTGGATGTGGCCATCGCTTCCTTTGTCTGAGTAAAAATTGGGATCGTTAAAGCCTTACATTTATACTAATCATGTGATCACTATCCAATGACTATAAAAGGAGCGGTCACAACTCTTATCATAAGACCAAAGAAGTTTACATCATATAAAAATATTTTTATAAAGAGACATTTAACTGGATCAAGAAGTATTTTCCATTAATGAAACTTTGGGTCGTTAAAATATTCCCCCTTAAGAAATTTCGCCCTCGAAATATTCCTTTTCCCACACTAAAACAAATGTGGGTAACTCAGCTTCATCATATCCTCCGACTCCCAAGTCACTTCTTAAAACTTATGGTTTCTCCACAATAACTTAACAAGGGGCATTGTCTTATTTTGTAAAACTTTTTCTCTACGATATAATATCTTCACTGGTTGCTCCTCATAAGAAAGATCATCTTCCAATTGTACAACCTCGGAAGAGAGTACATGTGAAGGGTATGGTATGTACTTTCTTAAGAGGGATACATGAAAGACATCATGCACCTTGGGCATAGTAGGTGGAAGTGCTAGTCGATAGGCCATAGCCCCAACACGATCATGAATCTAGAAGGGGCCGATGTACCTTGGACATAACTTCCCTTTCTTTCCAAACCTCATTACCTTCTTCCACAGAGATATGCGTAAAAACACCATGTCTCCAACTTTAATCTCAAGCTCTCGTTGATGATTATCTTCATAACTCTTCTGTCGACTCTGGGCTGCCTTGATATGCTGCTGAATGGTTTTAACCTTATCCACCATTTCTTCGACCATTTCTGGTCCAAGCAGCTTACGTTCACTAACCTCATCCCAACATGCCAGTGTTCTGCACCTTTTCCCATACAGGGCTTCATATGGTGCCATTCGGATGCTCGAGTGGAAACTGTTATTATAAGAGAACTCAACCAAAGAAAGATGATGATCCCATCCTCCTTTAAAGTCCATTGAGCATGCTCTAAACATATCCTCAAGTGTTTGGATAGTCCGCTAAGATTGGCCATCAGTTTGAGGGTGATAGGCCATACTGCTGTTCAGTTCAGTATTCAGAGCATGTTGAAGACTCTTCCAAAACATAGAGGTGAATCTTGGATCTCGGTCAGACATAATAGATAGTGGTACTCCATGCAACCTTACCACTTCCCTGATATATATCCGTGCCTGTTGATCCAATGAGAAATCCTCACGAATAGCAATGAAGTGTGCAGTCTTTGTAAGATGATCCAAAACAACCCAGATTGCATTGTTGCCTTTGGATGTCCTACGAAGTCCGGTGACAATGTCCATGGTGATCTTCTCCCATTTCCATTCTGGTATAGGAAATGGTTGCATTATCCCCTTAGACTTCTTCCCCTCGGCCTTCACTTGCGGACACACCAGGCACGTTGATGTATATTCAGCGATCTCCTTCTTCATATTATCCCACAAAAAGTTTTCTCAGGGATCTCGATACATCTTTGTGCTCCCTAGGTGTATATAGAAATTTGACCTATGTGCATCATCAAAAAGTTCTTTCTTCAGCTCTAGACTTGATGGAACACATTTCCTTTTCCCAAACCTCACAATTCTTTCTTCATTAACATTAAACTCCGAGGATTTTCCCTTTTTGATAGTTTCCACTTTTTCTTGAATTCCCATATCATCCTTTTGAGCGTCTTTTAACCATTCCAAAAGAGATGGTTGAGAAATCATTTGTGAAAGGATTACTGATATTCCCTTCTTTATGATTCCCATGTCCATCTTCATCAAGTAAAAGAAGACTGGATCCTTCTCAATTCTCATCATTGATAGAATTGCTGGATTCTTTCTACTTAGGACATCTTCCACCTTGTTCGCTTTCCCAGGGTGGTAATGTATTGAACAATCATAATTCTTGATGAGATCTATCCATCTTCTCTGGCGCATATTATGCTCTTTCTGTGTGAATATATATTTAAGACTCTTGTGGTCAGTATATATCTCACATTTCTCTCCATAGAGATAATGCCACCAGATTTTCAGGGCATAGATCCTAGTCGCCAACTCTAGATCATGCGTTGGATAGTTTCGCTCATGGATTTTCAACTACCTTGAGGCATAGCATATCACTTTATCATTCTGCATCGGCACACATCCTAAGCCCTTTTTCGAAGCATCAATGAATACCACAAAAAGCTCCCCACTTGTGGGTAAAGTGAGCACGGGTGCAGTGATAAGCCTCCTTTTCAACTCCTTGATGCTTTCTTCGCATTCATCACTCCAAGAAAACATTACTCCCTTTCGAGTTAGCTTGGTAAGAGGGTTGGACAATCATGATAAATTTCTATCAAATCATCGATAATATCCAGCTAACCCCAAAAAGCTACGGATATCCGTTACCGATGTTGGCCTCAGCCATCCCTCAATTGCATCTGTTTTGGAGGGGTCCATAGATATCCCATTTCTTGTGATGATATGGCCCAAGAATGAGACCTACATCAACCAGAACTCACACTTTCTGTAATTTTCATAGAGCTTCTCCTTGCGCAAGGTCTCTAGTACAGTTCTTAAATGCTCTTCATGGTACTCCTTGGTTATGGAGTATATTAGAATATCATCTATAAAGACAACCACAAATTTGTCAAAGTAATCTCTAAAGACTCTATTCATCAAGTCCATGAATATTGTTGGAGCATTGGTGAGTCCGAAAGGCATTACTATGAATTCATAGTGCCCGTATCTTGTACAAAAAGAAGTCTTGGGAATATCTTCCTTCTTCACCATTACTTGTTAATATCCTGACTGCAAGTGCACCTTGGAGAATTATTGTGCTCCACGCAACTGATCGAATAAGTCATCAATTCATGGGAGTGGATAATTGTTCTTTATCATGATTTTGTTAAGTTCACGATAATCGATGCAGAGCTGCATTGACCCATCCTTCTTCTTGACGAAGAGGACTGGTGCACCCCATGGTGAAGCACATGGGCATATAAACCCTTTATCCAGATTTTCCTGTAGTTGTTTTTCAGCTCTTCAAGCTCAACAACAACCATTCTATATGGATTCTTGGATATTGGTAGCGCCCCAGGTATAGGTTCAATTGAGAACTCATCATCTCTTCTTGGAGGAAGACCAGGCAATTCCTCGGGAAACACTTCTGCGAATTCCCTCACAATATACATTTCTTCAAGGATGGTTTCTTCTTTGGACACAATCATCTGATCCAGACATGCATGCTCATAGGGCAGTAATATACATGCTTGAGATGATGGAGCTAATGTAGATTCATCTTCCTCCTAACACTTGTAAAGAATCGGGGGCTGATTCTCCATATGGATTGTGATTTCCCTCTCCCGACAATTTATGATGGCTCTATATAAGGAAAGACAATCCATGCAAAGAATTACATCAAATTCAACCAAAGGAAGTGTGATGAGGTTCGCCGGGAAATTCAATCCACAGATTATAATAGGGGAGGACTTATATTCATGGGATGCAATGATTGCCCCATTTGTCGTACTCACCGACATCTTTACTTCAATGATTTGTGGTGGTGCTGGGATTGTTCTACTAAACTTTCGAGATATAAAAGAATGCGTAGAACCTGAATCCAAAAGTACGTTCGCTATTCTTGAATTAATAACTAGCGTACCTATCACCACTTCGTTTTGGGGGTTCACTTCGGCAGAAGTGATGGCAAAAGTTCTTCCTTATTGTCTTGGAGGTTGTTGGTTGCCTCCGATGTAGAGACTCGTATCTTGACGTACATGGACATTAAATTACTTTTGCGGAATACTTAGTACATAACATAAACACACACACAAGGACCGTAATAGTTTAGTGTCTTTGGAAACTCGGAATATAATCTTCTAATCGTGGTGAAAGATCTTCAAAATCTCCAATAAGGATCTTCTTTTTTTTAACCTAAAACCTTTCTTTATATCCTGGGGAAAAGAAAACATAAAAGGGTGAGCTCAAATGCTCAGTATGGGTAAACAAAATAAATTTCAATCACATCATATACATAAGCACATAAATTATGGAAATCTTAATGTTCAAAGGAGATCATAATTTCATAACATGGGGTAAATCATGGCAGTGAAATGTAATCACAATAATCATAACATAAAACATGAAACTTTTTTACATACACACATAATCATAGAGAATCATTTCTTGTTAGTCAAGACTCATTTCCAAGACTATCTTAGTGGACAAAATCCCTTTCTGAACCGAGTCACCCTCGTTTCAGTACTGTTTCACTGAACCGGTATAACCTACCGTTCCAGCCATGTCTATCTCATTAGATATAAAATATTTACCCAATGCATTGGAGGGAGATATAGGTCCCACCCATATCATAATGATACCATTCTTATGTGTGCCACAAAATCATAAATCATACATCATTGCATAACCCATGTAATAAAATGGGATTCATAAACATCATGCCATCATAAACAATTGATATCATTTCATCATAAGAAAATTGAAACCATTTAAATCATAGAGGCATTTTACTTGAAACATACATATCAAATAACATCATCTTAGATGGAAAATAGTTTTGAAAAAACACTTGAAATGAATTCTTGAGGAAAATATCCTTTCTTCTTTAAATTTTTTTTCCTTTATTAACATGTCATAAAACTTTAAACTAAAAAAAGTTGATTAAAAATAAACTTGAAAACTTGTAAATGAAGCTTCTTGGAAATAATGTTTTAAAAATCCATTCATGCCGTATAAGTTAAAAAAACATTCTTCTCGTACTTTTGTCGGAAAAGTCAAAAAGTACCTCGTATGAAAAACGACAGAAGATTCCTTTCATATCTTTTACTAAAAACTCACCGAAGGGTAAAATTGGATATAAACTATTGTAAGTGGATGGAAATAATATTACATATTGAGGGAACATGGATATGGATGATAAAATACACCCTAGTAAATACTAAAGTATAAACAATCTCGGATAAAAATGAGATTGTGATATTTCCCTTACCTTAGGTCCGACTTGCTTTGTATGTGTCTGATCCTCCTGTATAATGATTTAAATAATGTCATTAACTTATTACAGAATCATATTCATTGTTATGATATCATATATGATTCACTTATGACTTTATATTACCCGTTCTTTGTAAATTCCATGTTAAAGAAGCGTTTTGGGTAAAATCGTTTCATTTATCGTAGGTGTTTGGACTTGTTGTTCTTGAAATTATTATTACTTATATCATGATTTACTTACTTCCAGAATATAAAACATGATTTATATATCATATATATTAAGTATATATATATAATAGATAGATAAATGAAATGAAACACACCGTTCAGGGAGACGGTAGTTCGTACGTACGCATGAACGTTGTTTTCCTTTCCGTATTGTCTTGAATGAATGTAAGTAGATGACATACATATATACATAAATCCATTATCTTTATAATGTCATATATTTCATTATTATTGATTATATATACTTTATAATCATTCTTAAAAGGTTAACATGGAGAATGAATCTCATCGCGTCGTGGAGACGGTAGTCCGTACGTACGTACGAGCGATGATATTGTTCTCATGATCGTGAACTTGTGTTGAAGTGTATGTATACTATTTCAGTATCAATATAACTTTATAATAATCATATATAGTTACTCATTACACCATTATACCCATCCAATTAAGGTGGTGGTAGAAAATAGATTACACCACGGCGTGGAGACGGTATTCTGTATGTACGCACGCGCGATGATTTCCTTTTTCCATAAGATGGATAGAAGGTTAGTTAGAGTTGTTTCATATTTATAATAACATATCAGTATATAATAAATACTGATGTTATTACTTTATCATGAAACAGCTCAAGAAGAAGAAGTTGAAGAAGAAAGAAATTGAAAAAGATCGGTAATGGATATTACCTTTTTTGACGCGCCTTCACTTAACCTCCACATAAAGAACTAAGGATGGTCTTTGAAGAAGACCAGGACCTCTAGGATGATACTTGGGAAGTGGAAAAGATATTTTGGCAGGGTTTGGAAGATCTTGAATGCTCAAATTGGTGTGAGGAGGAGAGGGAGGCAGTGCCCTTTTATAAGGGAGGAGAGGGGTACCTTTGGAATAACTAAAAAAATTATTTTATTATAATGTCATGTTTGGTTTTAAATAGCTCGAAATTGATATATTTCAAAGCTAAGGTGGGGATGGGTCGCAATCCTCTCATCCAATAGAATTTATACAAGTTTAGGTTTCTATTTTAACCTTATCATTTAGATATAACATTAAGTTAAATAATTGTACATTTATCGTGTCTTCTTGTGTTCTTACACTATAAGGTTAATAAACTTACTATAAGAAGCCAAACGAACTCCAAGTTGTTTATTATTAATATATATAACCTTATCTAAGTCATTGGGACGAACTTTATATTTTTATGAATAAAATAACAATAAATAATATAATATTTGTTTTAAAAACTATTTTATGTCAGTTTTGACACTATTTAGTAATTGATTTTTGTGAAAATCATAACAGAATGATACGTTCTAAAAATGTTAATTAAATCAATACAAACATGTCATATTAACCTATAAAATTAGTTGAATTCAAAAAAAGTCTCTATTTATATTTATTTGGGTATTAATAACATCAATTATGTCAATATTCCATTAATAAGATAATTACTCCATCATCGTTGTGTCATAAATAAATTAAATTATTTAATGTCTAAAAATTAAAAATAAAATACCATTATGTAGGAAATATTTTTTTATTTCTAATGAATATTTATAGTCGAATTTATCTTATGTATAACTCCATATTAAAATTTTTTTAGTAAATAAATATTGAGTTTACCTCTTTTAACCCTTCTTTAAATAAATTAATAATAAATGTCCTAATCTAATCCAAGTGGGCCTAAATGGTCATATATTATTCCTATGTTTGTTTTTGGTCGAATTACACTTGTCCAATAGAATTAGGACATGTTTTAGGGTAATAATAATATCATTTCTACCCTTAATTACCCTATTTACTTTTTACCGTGGTAAAAAAAGTAAAAAGTTACTATTCACCAAAAATTATTTTCATCTCATTGAACCACATTTTATTCCTTGATATTAACCATCTCTCTTGGATTTTAGAAATTCCACTCACAGAAGCGGTAAAATTATGTTTTATGAAAAATTCAATTTTTTAACTACCACTTAGTGGTTTCACTATTCATCAAAAATTTAATGTTTTCAGAAAAATATCAAAATTTCACCCTAGGCTAATTTCGATATTCCAAATCCAAAAATGAATTCCATTTTGAAAAATAAAATTTACAAAATTTCAAAAAGTGGTTATTACTATTCATAACGGCTAGTTTTAATAATATTTTAATAGCATATTGTTGTTTAGTGAAACTTGTTATTGCGTACTACACACGCTATCGAGAAAGGTCGCGATTGCGTGTAATGCAAGGAAAGTCAAGGATGTGTGTTGTGAAAGCTCCTTTTGGTGTAGCATACAACACATGACATTAGTGAAATTAAAAATAATATTTTTCATAAAATCATGGGCTATTACATTCTACCCCCCTTAAAATGAATTTCGCCCTCGAAATTCATTGGGGTTATAAATGGTTTACTATTCTATAGTTTCTTTAATAGAAACCCACATCGTAAAAAGGAATACCAAAACCAATCTTTAAAAACGAAAGTATGAAATGTAACGGTTACCCAAATAAACTAATCACTGGGTTTCCACGTAGGTGAAAATATGGATATGGAAGAAAAATCTGACCATCATGTTCTGATGGAGAGTGGTAGGGAACATGGCTATGAAAAATCCAACAATCAAAAATCCATAAATTTTTGACGATCTAAGGTACCACTTGATTAATCAGATATAAGACCACTAGGATAACATTTTTGGTTTTCAAGATCGTTTCCCTAAAGTTGAAGAGTTTGAATTAGAATAAATACTTACTTTATTTTCGTACAATCTCACTATTGTTCGTGCCTTGAACAATTTCTACTTCATATCTTAAATAAATGAAGTTGAATTTGTTATTCGTAAAGTGTTAGCAGATCATGTGATAGAATGACGGGTAATTCCATCTGTCTCAAACAAAAGGTTAGAAAAAGTTATTAAATATACATAAGTCATTCTATAGTGAGATTAATCATATATTGTTCCTAAAATGGACTTATACTTCATATATCATACTGCTTAATATAATAAAACTAGTTTCTACTAAACATGGACTTCCTGTAGGACAGTGGTAGGCGATAAAGGCCAGTCGCACTTCGTTTGTTGGTTTGATTCCCACAGCCTTGTCCGACGCGATGGGTTGTCGCCCGTCCTGCAGGTTGTCCTTTTTCTAAAACTACATTACTATAACATCCCATCAATAATATCAAAAAAAAAGTTCTATCCTTAAACAATACTAACTTATTTCCAACATAATCCTTTCCAATCTTTAGGCTTATCTAATATACTTCAGTCCACTCTCATAACAAAGTGAAAATGATTACCATAGATTTAATACCATCGTTGATCCCCATATATCATAAGATATGTTTTGTTGGTAACATTCCAAACATTCAAAGTCCTTAATCATGTATTCTCTTGAATACCCATTGAACGTTATTGAAAACATGAGTGCTAATAAAAGTTAACACTTTCCATATACCAAAATCCTCAAAATTCTATATACTCAAACCATGATATCACTTAGTCCTTATATCAATCAGGAGCTCATGAATACTGTCAAACATTTAATTTTCTCTTTATCCCTTCATTATGCGCATATCATCTACTTTCCAAAATATTTGAATCACTTTTCATGGTTACCAGTACCTTAAAATTATTGAAAACCACAATAGACCAATAAATAAATATTTCAATACACCATAAAATTACCACAACAACATTATTCTTGAATACCAATACATAAACACTTCAGTCCATCCACTTCAATGATTTTCCTGGAATAAGTCCTTCCTTGATTTAGAAGTACCTTTTTAGGTCAGGGCATTGAGTTGGGTAATGCCCATGTTCTCCACAAATAAGACATTGAACTCCATAATAGTCTGTCACTCTATGACCCTTTTCTCCACACAGATAACATCGGTCCATCCATTTGAGGTATTCCTCAAGGTTCTTCTTCCCTTCTTTAGAAATCTCAATCTTCCTTTCATTATGCTTCTCAACATGTGAACATGCATAATAGTTTATCTTCCTCTTCTTTGATGAATTAGGCATACCACTAAATTTCACCTTGTTAATCATATATCACGATGACTGATTCGGCATACTAATGATGTTTGGACTTCCAAATCCCATTTCATTTGGTTGCTCAGGAAAAATATCATTCCATTGTCCATCATATCCTCCATTATCGTGAATCATCTTGTTTCTAGCCATTTTCGAAAACCCAAAAGAATAGTGTGAGAGGAAAAAATCATAATAAATGGGGAGTAACTTCAATATCTGACATCTTAGGTTAAATTCTATGATCGTTACCATAGTTCTAGGAATATACTATACGTATACTTATCCTTAGGGACATCCCTAGACATACCTTAGAAATATCTCTAAGGATCTCACTAACGTTTTCGCATCCTATTTTCCAAAGTTTGACTAAACTTTTCCTCTGATACCAACTGTAGAGACCCGTATCTTGACGTACATGGACATTACATTACTTTTGCGGAATACTTAGTACATAACAAAAACACACACACAAGGACCGTAATAGTATAGTGTCTTTGGAAACTCGGAATATAATTTTCTAATCATGGTGAAAGATCTTCAAAATCTCCCATAAAGATCTTCTTCTTTGTTACCTACAACCTTTCTTTATATCCTGGGGAAAAGAAAACATAAAAGGGTGAGCTCAAATGCTCAGTAAGGGTAAACAAAAGAAATATCAATCACATCATATACATAAGCACATAAATTTTGGAAATATTAACCTGCAAAAGAGATCATAATTTCATAACATGTGGTAAATCATGGCAGTGAAATATAATCACAATAATCATAACGTAAGACATTAAACTTTGTGGCATACACACATAATCATAGAGAATCATTTCTTGTTAGTCAAGACTCATTTCCAAGACTATCTTTGTGGAAAAAGTCCCTTTCTGAACCGAGTCACCCTCGTTTCAGTCCTGTTTCACAGAACCGGTATAACCTACCCTTCTAGCCATGTCTATCTCATGAGATATAAAATCTTTACCCAATGAATTGGAGGGAGATATAGGTCCCACCCATCTCGTAATGATACCATTCTTATGTGTGCCACAAAATCATAAATCATATATCATTGCATAACCCATGTAATAAAATGGGGTTCTTAAACATCATGCCATCATAAACAATTGATATCATTTAATCATAAGAAAATTGAAACCATTTAAATCATATAGACATTTTACTTGAAACATACATATCAAATAACGTCATCTTAGATGGAAAATAGTTTTGAAAAAACACAAGAAATGAATTCTTGAGGAAAATATCCTTTCTTCTTTAAAAACATTTTTCCTTTCTTAACATGTCATAAAACATTAAACTAAGAGAAGTTGATTAAAAATAAACTTGAAAACTTGTAAATTAAGCTTCTTGGAAATAATGTTTTATAAATCCATTCATGCCGTATAAGTTAAAAAAAACATTCTTCTCGTACTTTTGTCAGAAAAAGTTAAAAAGTACCTCGTACGAAAAATGACAAAAGATTCCTTTCATATCTTTTACTAAAAACTCACCGAAGGCTAAAATTGGATATAAACTATTGTAAGTGGATGTAAATAATATTACATATTTAGAGAACATGGATGTGGATGATAAAATACACCCTAGTAAATACTAAAGTATAAACAATCTTGGATAAAAATGAGATTGTGATATTTCCATTAACTTAGGTCCGACTTGCTTTATAAGTGTCCGATCCTCCTGTATAATGATTTAAATAATGTCATTAACATATTAAAGAATCATATTAATTGTTATTATATCATATATGGTTCACTTATGACTTTATATTACCCGTTCTTTTGTAAATTCCATGTTAAAGAAGCGTTTTGGGTAAAATCGTTTCATTTATCGTAGGTGTTTGGACTTGTTGTTCTTGAAATTATTATTACTTATATCATGATTTAGTTACTTCCAGAATATAAAACATGATTTATATATCATATATATTCAGTATATATATATAATATATAGATAAATGAAATGAAACGCACCGTTCATGGAGACTGTAGTCCATACGTACGCATGAACGTTGTTTTCCTTTCCTTATTGTCTTGAATAGAAGTAAGTAGATGACATACATATATACATAAATCCAGTAGCCTTATAATGTCATATATTTCATTATTATTTCTTATATATACTTTATAATTATTCTTAAATGGTTAACATGGAGAATGAATCTCATCGCGTCGTGGAGACGGTAGTCCGTACGTACGCACGAGCGATGATATCATTCACATGATCGTGAACATGTGTTGAAGTGTATGTATACTATTTCAGTATCAATATCACATTATAATAATCATACATAGTTACTCATTACACCATTATACCCATCCAATTAAGGTGGTGGTAGAAAATAGATTACACCACAGCGTGGAGACTGTATTTCATACGTACGCACGCGCGGTGATTTCCTTTTTCCGTAGGATGGATAGAAGGTTAGTTAGAGTTGTTTCATATTTATAATAACATATCAGTATATAATAAATACTTATGTTACTACTTTATCATGAAACAACTAAATAAGAAGAAGTTGAAGAAGAATGAAATTGAAAATGATCGGTAATGGATATTACCTCTTTTTGACGCGTCTTCACTTAACCTCCACTTAAAGAACTAAGGATGGTCTCTAAATAAGACAAGGACATGTAGGATGATACTAGGGAAGTGGAGAAGAGATTTTGGCAGGGGTTGGACGAGCTTGAATGCTCAAATTGGTGTGAGGAGGAGAGGGAGGAGGTGCCCTTTTATAAGGGAGGAGAGGGGTACCTTTGGAATAACTAAAAATATTATTTTATTATAAAGTCATGTTCGGTTTTAAATAGCTCTAAATTGATATATTTAAAATCTAAGGTGGGAATGGGTCAAAATAATCTCATCCAATAGAATTTAGACAAGTTTAGGTTCCTATTTTAACCTTATCATTTAGATTTAACATTAAGTTAAATAATTGTACTTTTACCGTGTCTTCTTGTGTTCTTACACTATAAAGTTAATAAAATTACTATAAGATAACAAAAGAACCCCAAGATGTTTATTATTAATATATATAACCTTATCTAAGTCATTTGGCCTATCCTTAGATTTTTAAGAATAATATAACAATTAATAATATAAATATTTGTTTTAAAAACTATTTTATGTCAATTTTGACACTATTTAGTAATTGAATTTTGTGAAAATCATAACAGAATGATACGTTATAAAACATTTAATTAAATCAATACTAACATGTCATATTAACCTATAAAATTAGTGGAATTCATAAAAAGTCTCAAATTATATTTATTTGGGTATTTATAACAACAATTATGTCAATATTTCATTAATAAGATAATTACTGCTTCATCATTGTGTCATAAATAAATTAAATTATTTAATGTCTAAAAATTACAAATAAAATACCATTATGTAGAAAATCTTTCTATATTTCTAATGAATATTTATAGTCGAATTTATCTTATATATAACCCCATATTAAAAATGTTTTAGTAAATAAACTTTGACTTTATCTCTTTTAACCCTTCTTTAAATAAATTAATAATAAATGTACTAATCTAATCCATGTGGGCCTAAATGGTAATATTTTATTCCTATGAGTGTTTTTGGTCGAATTAAACTTGTCCAATAGATTTAGGACATGTGTTAGGGTAATAATAATATCATTTCTACCCTTAATTACCTTATTTACTTTTTACCGTGGTTAAAAAAGTAAAAAGTTACTATTCACAAAAAATTATTTTCATCTCATTGAACCACATTTTAGTATTTGATATTAACCGTGTCTCTCGGATTTTTTAAATTCCACTCACAGAAGCGGTAAAATTAAGTTTTATGAAAAATTCAGTTTTTTAACTACCACTTAGTGGTTTCACTATTCATAAAAAATTGAAAGTTTTCAGAAAAATACCAAAATTTCACCCTAGGCTAATTTCGATATTCCGAATCCAAAAATGAATTCCATTTTGAAAAATAAAATTTACAAAATTTCAAAAAGTGGTTATTACTATTCATAACGGCTAGTTTTAATAATATTTTAATAGCATATTGTTGTTTAGTGAAACTCGTTATTGCGTACTACACACGCTATCGAGGAAGGTCGCTATTGCGTGTAATGCAAGGCAAGTCAAGGATGTGTGTTGTGCAAGCTCCTTTTGGTGTATCGTACAACACAAGACATTAGTGAAATTAAAAACAATATTTTTCATAAAATCTTGGGTTGTTACATCCGATAACCCTTGGATTAGGGCACTGATTTACAAAATGACACGGTTCTTGGCATTTATAGCATTGAACAACATGTTGAGGTTCGAAAAGAGCGTTCCTCTCCTCTGTCGTAGCCACAGGTCCTTCTTGCCGACAGTTAATATCCAGGTTCCCTTCTCTTCCACACCTGAAGCATTTTCTCGTCCCCTTAAGGAAATTTCCAGGCTGCTTCTTTCCGCACGTTTGGCAAGTAGGGTGCTAGAACTTCTTAGTGCCGTTGGATTTATCCATCAGACCACTAGCATTGAAGTCCACCTTATGCTTTTTGTCCCCATGATACCCATGTGATTCTCTAATCTCCATTTCAACCTTGAGGGCACATCAGACAATTTCCTCATAGCTGTCGAAGTCACGGATCGCTAATGCTTTCCGCAAGCTAGGCTTCAGCCCACCAAAGAAGCTGTCAACCTTGCATTCAGGGGTAACGACAAAGCCAAAAGCGTATCGTTCAAGCCTTGTGAAGTTTTCCTCGTACGCTCCCACAGATTCATCATCTTTTTTCTTGAGGGAAAGGAAGTCCGTTTCCATCTTAAGACAGAGGGTGCACGGAAAATATTTATCAAAAAACATCTTCCGGAATTCCTTCCATTACAAAGCCTCGATCTCCTCTTTAGGCTTTGTGTTTAATCAATGTACACCAGTGATCAGCTTCACCCTCCATTCGATAAGACGCCAGGAGAACCTTCTCTTGTTCAGAACATTGGAGGATGGAGAATATCTTTTCAATGGAGTTGATCCATTGTTCAGTGATCGTGGGATCGGATGATCCACTAATAGTTGGAGGCCTTTGCCTCATGAAGCTCTCGATAGCAAATTGTTCCTTCTTAGTGGGGTTTGGATTTTCTTCTTGACCCGTGTTTCTATTCAAAACTTGAGTTAGCTGAGACAGAAGCCTTACAAAGTTCGTGATTCCCGCTCCCATTGGATTGGGCATCTCATTAGTACAATCATCACACTGATATTCACAACGGTTGTTAGCCTGAGTCCTCCTATTACTGGCAATTGGCTGAAATAAAAGGAATGTTAGGGGTAACACATAAAGGGTAATCCAAAGACAAAAGTTGATGACTTAAAAATAAAAAATTATTTCCTTAACTCATGAGTCTATAGGATTCAATCTAGGATTTTCATGATCTACTTTCTAACATATATTCTTAGGGGAATTTTTCCCTTAATAAGAGTTCATACCAAGATTGTGAATTTATCAAAACATATCCCCCAGGAGTTTTGTAACCTAGAGTGCATCATCAAGGCCCGTTGTTGTGCACCATTTCTCGTTCGAGTCTAGCTCAAAGCGGTGTTTCTGGGTTGTACCCCTAGGATACATCTGTTCCAGAGCCACCTCTACCTGCTCGTATCCAGAAAGGGATGTATTTGTTTGATAAACCACTTACTTAGTATTTACCATAACTTAGGGATGTTTTTATTATACTTAGTCTTGTATATAAGTCTTTACTAGGGTTTCCTAATCCCAAAAATAACTAAACCTATCCTCTGATACCAACTATGACAACCCTGCTTTTTATTACAACTTAAACATGCTTTATTACATAAAACATCACTTGATACAACAAATAAGATCGAGGGGTTTAGGTTATTTGGGGCATAGGATCATTACATAAAAACATTAAACATGAAATTCAACATCTTTATTGAAAACTTCCTTTACATGACCACTACATTCCCTTGTACTTAGCATTGCATGGGATAACCTGAGGACATGCATAAGAAAAGGGTGAGCTATAAAGCCCAGTAAGGGAGTACACATGGAATAACATGAGGAGTACAATACATGTTAGGAAATAGGAATTTCAATAGATCATAAGAGAAACATGAACATAAAGGCATGATAAAGCATGATAATCATAACATCGAAATTTGGCAACAACACATAACATTGAATTAGCATGAGCCAAGGCTCATTGCACATGGAGCATGAGTAAACCCTCATTGCACATGAAGAATGAGTAAACCCTCGTTGCACTTGAATTAGGATGAGTCAACACTCATTGCACTTGACGTATCATGATACTATACATTAACCAATGCATTAGAGCGGTATAAGGGTGCACCCTTCTTAATCATTTCATATCATGCATAAGTGTGCCACATAGATCTTAAAACATGGATTCATAAAACATAATAATTTATTCCACAATAAAGGAATGTGGAATTCATACATGAAACTTTATAATCAATAAGTAAATGTGCATAAAGGTGAATACCCTTGAAGGAGAAATGGGCATGATATTCACTACACAAAGACATTGTCTTAGAAAATCGGTGCGATTTCGGCAGCGTAATGGCGTGAAATAAGAATTAATAAAAAGGTTGATGACAGAGAAAGGGGTTCCTCATAATATTTACATGTAATGTAAATTAAGGAGGTCATATAGATACATGTCCCAACAAATGTAATTGAATTTAGATTCATGATACAAAAGTATTGCTTGAATGTAAAAGAGGAGAGAGAACTTCCTTTTGGAATTTCAGCATAG
This sequence comes from Viscum album, assembly GCA_963277665.1. Taxonomy (NCBI): domain Eukaryota; kingdom Viridiplantae; phylum Streptophyta; class Magnoliopsida; order Santalales; family Viscaceae; genus Viscum; species Viscum album. Next base: position 806,807,448 of record OY728148.1, read on the forward strand.
TAACGAGTGTACATGGGAGGATTTTAATGAGAGAGAATGGGTTCTCCCATCATTCAAACAATAAAAGGGCAGTATGGGAGAGGTGTGAAACCATAACCTAACATTCATAATTGAAAATTAAATTGCAAAACAACTTAATGAAAATTGACAAAAATGAGAAAGGAAGAAAAAATCATTACTTCGAAGTGTGCTTACAAAGGCTATAGAGAGGCTTGTGAGAGGCTTCTTGGGAGCTTGGGGCACCATGGGAGGATTATAGAGAGTGTAGGTCAGAGGTTGGACGAACCCCAAAGGATTTCAGTGAGGATGAGTGGGAGCTTGGTGGGTTTATATAGGAAAGGTGAGAGAAGACTTTATTATTTAGGTTTGGGACCCCTTATATTAAATTAATCCAAACCACAAACCATCCCATGGTTTCTACCCATGGTTTCTAGAAAAGGAATGAGGAAAAAAATATTTTACCAGGACAATGTCCGAACTTATTAAAATAATAAGGTTTCTTATGTGAAGGTGAGTCACACTCCCAAGGAAATTAATTTAAAAAGGCAAAGTGTTTAATAAGTCTTCAGGGGTTCAATAATGCTTTGAAAAGTAAGTCAAACAAACCCAAAACATCATTATTTTAATGAAAAAACATATATTGGCCGAACATAAGGATTATGGTACTTTATTTCATCACCATTGGGTCATTATGATGTCATAAAACACATTATATATTTAAAAGGTATTTAATTTTTACCCAAAAATTTGACTATCTCAGAAAATTATGAAAAATTCACCGTTGGATAATTTCGATGTCCTGATTCCAAATGTAACATTTATTTTATCTAAATAATTTTCTAAAAATTTTAATTTTCACTTTTAAAATAAAAACCGACATTTATCGAAAATTCACGGGTTTTGACAGAAATGGATTTCAAACCTTAATAAAAATTTTAATTGCATTCATAAAATTATGAAATCATTTATATTTAATAAAAATTAATTTAATAATAATATTATTATATTATTAAAATATTATTTAATTCAAAAATCCCTTAATTATAAAATAGATTTCTTAATTAAATAAAAACTAAAAACACCATTTTAACATTAAAAACTATTTACAATGTATCAAAAATGACTAGAAATTATATTCAGTATTATATACAAAAATAATTTACATGAATATAGTACTACTTATTTGTTACATAACCCCTTAAAACAGCCGTATAAGACCTATGGGTATGGTGTGCAATGGTGACAGACTCTTGGGGCGGCTCAGATAACATCACTCTAGTGGTAGTTTCAATCAACTTCCACTTTTCTCGTAGACGGTCACATTCGAGCTTGACATAATGAAGCTCATCTTGGTCTAGGTCAAGGGAGAAGACCAAATACACCACCTCTTTTCTGAGATCTGAAAAATGGGCTTCATATGGGGCAATTATACTGGATGAGGCCATCGCTTCCTTTGTCTGAGTAAAAATTGCGTTCGTTAAAGCCTTACAATTATACAAATCATGTGATCACTATTCAAAGGCTATAAAACTAACGGTCACAACTCTTATAATAATACCAATGATGTTGACACCTTATAAAAAAAATTTATAAAGAGACATTGAACTGGATCAAGAGTGATTTTCCATTAATGAAACTTTGGGTCGTTACATTTCACCATGTCATTATCACACCCCTCATTAGAAATCACAATTAAATGAGATTTCCCCTTTTCATTTGTCTTAAGTGGTTTTGGGTGTCAATCATCATCTCTATACCTTGGGTTTGGTAATGAGTTATCATAATTACCATTCTCCTTAAACCCTTAGAACTAAAGCATTAGAGGTTTTTTTTTCATTTTCTCTATTTTCACTATTAGCTAACATCATTACATAACTTTTTCAATAAAATTCCAGATGGACATTCCTTATACATCTCTGACATTTACTATTCCCATTAATGGAATTTCATCCATGAATTATTCCACTTTTAAAGTATAATAGAAATACTATATTATTCATTTCATGCCTTTTAGATTTTCCATTAATATATATCATTTTTTCCATGTCCCAACAGTGGGATTGATATGTGACTGCAACCTCCAATTACACTTTGATTTCAAAACATACTACCTCTTCATAACTACTAAGTTCTCTTATGGACAATGGCGTGAAAGGAGATGGTTTTAAACTATTTAAGAACAAATCAAAATTACATTTTAGTTGTATGATAATTCCTGAAGCATACATACATTTCATGTGAAATTATCCTTAGAGGTACCAACAAATTCATCATCCATTTTCCATAACTCAAGGAACACATTCTATGTCTGTTTATAAATAATCTGAAGAATTTATATATTGAATAATATGTTCCTTTACTTTTCCTAATCCATGGATTTAATCACATCATTCTACGTCATATTCTTGATAACAATCCACCAATGGTCCTCTTCACCTTCTAATTGATAACCATTCAGAATGAATTCATCATGATTCAAGCATCAAAAAAGGTATAATTTCTTATTAGTAATACTGATCCATTAATTATAAACCAGTGGATCAAAAGACCTGCAGAAAATATGTGAATGTTACCTCGTAAAGAAATCAATTGAATGGTGTTCTCTCCTTTTATCAATTGGAATCCCATCATGATTCATAATTGATAATGTTGTGTGATAATACCTAATATATTATTCATTCAATCTCCCATAACAATAAAATTCTAATGAGGAAAAGTTTTGCACAATCTATAAAATCACCATTTACACAGTTCATTCAATTCCAATCCATTGAAAAAATACCAGCACATATTGTATGAAATAGTTATCATAACGGGGAACCACATAATCATGAAAACTAACTAATATGATGCATAAATTATGAATCAATTGTTATTCATTGACAACTATAGTCTATCCTATTGTATTCAGAACAATATTATATTTAAATTTATAATGATTTCCCTTGAATGTTTTTTGAATTCCCAAACAATATCATATGGGAGTGTCAAACGAAGTGTCTAGAAAGGCTTATTGTTTTGTACCTGGTTACACCGAGTTAGGTCAGAAACTTCATTTGAGATTTGTTAATCCTTGGTACATCTATTCTGGAGCCACATCCAACCATAGTATCTAGAATCAGATATATTTCAAGGAAATAACACTGGATAACCTTTAATATAATTCAAGGAAATTTTACTAAATGGTAACTCATCCTAATAGAAAACTTTAGATAAATACCCAGAAATATCCTTAAAATTATTTCCACAGATCTCATTACCATTTTATCTTCTTAGTTTCTAATGGTTGACTAAACTTTCTATATGATACTATCATTAGAGACCCTATATTTTCATACATTAACAATAAATAGATTCTTCTAAATAATTATGTGATTATACAAACAGACACCCAAATACCATATTATTTTTGTTCCTTTCGAAACCTAGAAACATAAAATTGTTACATAAGTGAACATCATTATCAACCACTGGGTTCTTCATGGATTGAACTCTTATTAGACACATCCTAATTAAACACATATCTTCATAATCTAGGAAAGGAATCAAAAAATTGGTGTTCCCGAATCCTCAAAAAAGATAATCAAGAGAGATAAATATGAATATAAATGAGAAAAGGGGTATAGAACATGATCCATACAATATGATAACCTACTATACAAGTAATTATATCATAAAAAAGAATCATGGAAGAAATAGTTTTATTTCATAAAAAAGTAATCATAAATAAATAAATTTCATATTACATGGAATCATAACAGAGGAATTATATATGGAATAGTGGATGGCACATAATAATATAAAATTATGTCCATTGTAGTCATTGAATTACTTCAAAGGTCATATAAGTAGTATGAGGTCACTCCCCATACCATCATTGTAGTCATGTTTCACTCCCATGGCCACATTTGTAGCTTGAGATCACTCTCCATTACATATTGGTAGTAATGGTCCACTCTAATGGTCATCAAGGTATTCATGGTTAAATCCCTATACCATATTAGTATATCTCCTTAGAAATAAATCTTTACCTAGTACATTAAAGAAACATATATGTCTCATCCATCTCATAATGAAATCATACAAACATATGAAAAAATATCACAAAAATTATATCATAACCCATGAAACGAAATGGTTATCAAATTGAATTAAATATATCATATGTTATGCAAAAATATGAAGGTATCATAATAATTACTTTAAAATCATAATACATTAAAAGAAGCCGGTTTCTAAATAATATTACCCGTGAAAGAGAAACATGATACATTCCATAAAAACATAAACTATTTAGAGAATGAATATAAATGGAAGAATTGGACCATGTTGCCAAAAATTGATGACAAACCAAAATTAATGTCACCTTATATGGGAAATAATTTGGAAATAACTTTTTAATAACATTTCCTGAGGAAATTATTATTTCTTCAATGAAAAATGATTTTTAAAACAGGATGAAAATTTTTAAGAACAATTTGGTGGGAAATATATTTGAAATAATATAAATGTAAATTTGAATACCATAATAAATTTTAAAAATATTGTTTCTTTGAAAATTATCTTCAAATATTATTTATAATAAATTTTTAATAACATGTTTTTGGATATAAAAAATATTTTAAACTGAAGATAAAAATACAATGATAATTTTCTTGAATACATTATCTTAATTATATTATGTATAAAAGAGTGGAAAATAGGTAATAATATACGCAGATGTATAGAAAAAATATAGGATAATAAATATAATGGGTGTTTTTGAGATATGGATCATAGTATTTCATTAAAATAAGCATAATTAGAAATAGTCTCAATAAACGATGAATTTTTTCTAAAAACTCTTACCACATAGTATCATGGTATCGTAAACTCTATATAATAAAATGAAATTAAATGAAACTTGGTATATCATTAAGGAATTTTTTTTCATGATATAACATTTCAAATACAATTCGAAAAAGAATGTACATGCATAAAAAATATTTGTCTCAAAGAAGGAAAATTGAGACAATATAATCTTTCCAATTTGGCATCAGTTGAAATGAAAACCCCATTAAAGAATGTAAATAAAATTGATATGTAAATATCATTAAATTTAATTATAATAGACATATAATAAATTCTATGTTAGTATATATACCACATAAATTAAATTTGTTTTGTATAAAGCATGTACCTCAAGGAAATAAGAAATGATATGAAATTACCTTAAAATTTGTCTTGACTAAATTCTTACGTATAAAATATTTCAATTTAATAAATGTAAATTTATTATACATTTTCTACATAACCCTAATGTCATAAAACAGCCTAAGTCGTCCTTGAAACGGTCAACCTGGACAACCCGCGACAACTCCCAAGAGGTGTTCCTAATCCTCATGGGATGGTCAAAAACACTGAGGGAATAAACAAAGTACATAAGGGAATAATTTCACCCAAATATATGAAATCAAACAGTCATGGAAAAGAAACAGACTACCTGAATACATTTACATAAAAATTGAACAAGAAAATATTTATACAAGAAACCAATAGTTCAAATAAACCAAAAACTCAACCAACCAATCTTGGAAACCAACTAACTCTATGTGACCCAACTGGTCACTCTCCAACATTATGATCAAAAATATTTCATGGCAATCAAACTCAATCTAAAACCAACATAGGGTCTAAAAATAGAATAAGACTATAAGAGTGAGTCTTAATATTCAGTAGGGTAGCCTGATAATCTATTAAAATTAAACATCCATTAAAATAAGACATAAATTTAATGTTTTAAATAAAAGGGATAATGGTATATTTTCCAAATTATGTTCCATGATTTAATAATTATCAGAAAAGAATGCATGTTTTGTAAAAAATAATTCTAGTAATAATATTTCAAAGAGGTGAATCATAAAAATTAAAATATTATTGAAGATAAATTATTTAAATAATGTACACTTTTAAATAAAACACACATGCTGATGAATTTACCATCCAAACACATCATATTCCTATAGTGAGTACAAAATAGAAATTGAGCATAGGTCATGGGAAAACCACTGGGCACTGGATTGTTTTGAGCCCTAAGTACCTCACCTCTCTTTGATGGGAGCCATAATAAATATCTATTCCAATTAAAATAATAAACTAGAAGGATAATCATACATAACCTTTATCCCACCAACATCATCATAATCATAATTTTTATTGGGTTTTAATCGTCAAACTTTCTATAATAAATAGGGAAAAAACCCCTCTGGACCAATAGAGTACTAGTACTTGTATGCCATCTCATATACACGAGTATTCTCTTTAAATGATCAAACAATTCATACATATATAGAAGACCATTTTCTCATGAATAATAAATTTAAAAATAAAACACAACACATACATTTATCAAATTACATTAAAGGATCAATAAACAACCAAAATTTTCATAAAACAATTTCAGGAAGTATGAGGAGGCCTTGCACATAAAATCAATTCAAAAATGAACTTTTATGGACGAAACCCCATTAATAACATATCATAAAAGATTTTTAATCCTAAAATTCAATTACTAAATAAATTTTATGGACTATAAGATGGAACCAAATGGTAGAACTTGAAATACACAAGGTAACCATATTTACAAGAAAAAAGACAAACGAGACTTTAAGGCTTTCTCAAAGATATCATTTGACAATAGTACACATTTCACTTATATTAAGAAGGTGTATAAATCCTTTTAAAAGAGAAAAAATATAATAAATCTTTTAAAACACTCAGGTTATATATTCTAAACATAACCATTTTCATAAGGATGTGAAACATGCCATTTCCAAGTAAATCGGGCCAAAACATGTAATAAACAAAAATATAGATGTTTGTAAATACAGATAAAAATTGGAAAACCATATAAAAACCATAAATAAAATTTTTTATTCTTCCAATGAATTTATAAATCCTAAAAAATAATTTTTAATTCACACTTAACACAGAAAACCCAACTGGATAATTTACCGAACTCATGACATGCACTTTTAATGAAAACAATTTATTTTAGGCACTTGACAAGGAATAAAACACAAATTTCATGAAATAATTTTATTAAAGCTACTAAAAATGATAAAAATTACACAAAATAGTCTCTAAACCTCACAAACATGATGTGAAAGAAAATATCATATTTAAACAAACACATAGTGTGCACTTTTATGACATAACAACAGTACTTCACACAAAACAAGGCTTAAAACCCATTTTTACAACTATGAAAATTATCCAAAGGGTGAAAACCAATAATAAACATTTATATCTGGTTAGAACGATAATAAAATTATGAAAACTAAAGATAAATGAATGTTTAAGGGATATCTTACCTCATATCCTTGGCGGAATGGAAACGCACACACGATATCACTATCATAGAGTTTATAAATGGTAAAACTATCACGACCATCCAAAAATGAAAAAACCCTCAAATATTAGAGTATTAAAGGAACCTAGGACTCATATAAATAGTGGATAATAGAATATCGTGAAATAATGAAAGGAGGAGAAAGAGGGTGGGGAAAGGAGAAGGAATCTCACCATGGATACTAGAAAACTCTATTCTTCCCATAAATCTGAACCCTTAGAGGAAATGTAATGTATTTGAACTCATTAGAGAGTATCCCAAGGTCTGGAAGAACTAGGGACAAAATATTTGTTGGAAAAATAGTACGAATTGAATTATTTATGAATGAGACAAATTACTATTAGCAAATCTAGATGATTTGAGAAACATTGAGAATAGTTTCCGAAATTTGAGACTAATATGACCTCTAAAGAGAGAAAATGGATCATGGAGGTTCACCTAGGGTCTTGGTCTCGAGTGGGAGGGCAAATCAATGAAAAGTATAAAAATGAATTAGTTTAAAATAAAAAAATTGTTTTCTAAAAACATGAAATTGGCCCACGTGCAGGCCCAATAACTGAATAAATACCCAAAATATCACCATGATTATGAATTCCTATGGTGTCCAAAATGATATTATAGTTTTAATATATATAGGTAGGAATATAGGGATGTGTAATGAGTGTGAATTTTTAAAAACAATGGAGTTTTAAAAGAAAAAAAATGTTTTTAAATCATGTACGAATTCACGGTTTGGCCCAAATCATGAAGTAACCACCCTTTCTCCAAAGAAAACCAAAAATGAGATGGGGAACCCAAAGTAGGCTGATTATACATAAAAGTATGTTCAAAAATAAAAATTAATATGATAAAAAACCTGTGGGAAAAGATATAGATTTCCTATGAATTGGCTCAAAACCAAGACAAGATAAAAACATTGTGTTACAATTCTCCACACTATTAAAGCATTCTACACCCAGAAATCTGCAACACATTCCAACTGATTGATCAAAACATAGGGATTACATATCAATATGGTCTTTATTTGGAATCCAATGACACCAAATCCACCCTTAATAGAACATAAACCTCTTACCTTAACCAAAACACCAACTCTAAACCACATCCAGGGAATCAACTGAATGATCAAGCCACCACCTCCACAACTAATCCCAGAACCTAATATTTGGGCCTTCTCCAAATGAATCCAATTATATCTCAAACCCTAACATCACTCACGTTATCCAATGAATTGGGGGGAGGCCCGAATGACATCTCCATAATTAAATCACAACTACCATATGATAAATTCTTAATGGAATGATACATGAGACCCAGAGTGGGTCTCCCCACCATTAGTGACCAAATAGACATGAACAAAAAAGTATTCAACATGAAATAGAATTGGTACAAACCAGCACAGGCGCACAAAAAAACATCCAAAACAACCTACAAAATCATGTTAAGAGGGTTACATCATGAAATTCTAAACCAAACACTTATAAATCACATGGACAAGAACTCGGTCAACACTTTATACTCGGATCCATACCCCCACCACATTGGGATGGGGTGGAAGGGGAACCCATCATTAGGCCACTAAAACCACAAATAAAACAAAGGAACTTTCCAGAAATCCCGACCTATGAATTGGTAAGACCAAGACCGCACGCGTTTTTTACAGATGGTCCACACAGGGAAATTGATAGGAAATCCACATTTATGAAGGCATAACCCTAGACACGGTGTGAGTTTTAATTCCACCACACTTATTGCAAAAAAAAAGAAATTCACAATGATAAGGAACAATAATAGTGACCTATAAACTACCATACCATAATGGTGGAGGTAGAAGCCCAGTTGATCTCCCCAATCCTCTGCCGATTTTCTGAATACTTGAAAAGATTCACTCTGAGGACTAAGGATAGAGCCCTAATGTTTGAAGTATATAATGTGCCATAGTCAGGATCTGTAAATCAAATTACCTCAGGAAACACTGTATCTCAAACAAAACACCAATACCCAACAAAGACTGAGGGATACACGCCACCATTATAATATACATAAAATGGGTAGTGAAATGAATAAGAAACGTGGTGAAAACCCTCAGGCATAACTAAATACCGCAGTTATAACTGAGAGAATCATCATAACATGAAGCCACTATAAATTGATCCCAAAGAGTAATCTATTCCGACAAATGGGTTGAGGAATAATCCAAATAGAAGGATTTACGATTTGAAAAGAATACATAGGTTGACCAACTAGAATGTTTTCCAATGGAGAACAATCCATGGCCACATCACAATATCTAACACATCTTTAGAAACCCACTGATCATTAATCCAAAACCTAGTCACCCCCAATATCTCATCTCAAGGCACAATAAGAGTATGACTTCAAGATCACAAGGAAGCATACTGAATAAAAAAAATCCTCTAACACATACTAAAAACTACCCACATAACCATTGTTTTGTAAACAAATGACACATTTTTTCAACTCTAAAAACTGTTGAAAAACAAACTAACTTGGTGGATATCCACCTTAAACAATTATTATTTATCCTGTCTCACTCACTTCCACATTCCCATTCCACCTCAAGCACCCAACCACCATTCCATATAGGCCATCCATCTACATATCTGTCACGACCCACCTTTACCAAGATTAGATAAGGGACATCATATTTCAATACCTTTCCTTCTTCAAGTTGAAGGAGAGATAATAACCCCCAAGACCTGCCTTCAATAGCTCCCAGAGTGGAGACTAGCACCAATGTTATAGAATCACACAAAAGATGGAAGGTATTACCCTTTTTATTTATTAGGATCAGTAGATAAGATAGTAAATCCCAACAAAACAAAAACTGGAGGTAAAAGTAAAGACAAAGAAAACCATACCCATATGCATGTTACAAAAGTAAATGCCACAATGTACCAGGAGACTACAAAGGCAAAGTATCAAAAAAAGGGAAAAAAATAGCAACTACAAATACCCCAACGTCTGAGCTAGTATGGACTTGTACGATCCCTGAAGTCCTCCTGGAAACCTAAAATGAGTTTTATATACGCAGGGTGAGCATACAAGTATACTCAGTAGGGAAAACCAAAGTCTCTCGTTCACAAGTGGGGAGGCATTCTAATACCCTATGAGAAAAGAGATAACTAAAGTACCTAGTAAGGAAAACTATCCACCAAAGCCTTACCGAGGAACAATCCCAAAATAACTCAAGTCCAGTAATGTATAGTAATAACACATCTATTTTTGGGTACCCCGTGCCACTTTACCACTGGTTATTGAAGTCATCCTATGCATTGAACCAATCCCGCCATTCTCACCGTAGTCCCACTACCACACCCCCCCACACACACCTAGGCCACAACCACACATCCCACCCACAAACACCTGGGCCACAATCACCTCCCTGCCTGAATACACCTGGGCCACAACAACTACTGCAACACCTGAAGACACCGGGGCCTCATCCTAATGATTTTTAGGAAATAACCCACCCGCACACACCTAGTTAAACCACCAAAACTACCCTTATCGAAGAATCATGGGATATAATGGACCATAACCCATCATATCCTTCTAGAATAGTCTTGGGATATTCGTTAAAGGGAGTATAAGAAGAGCTAACTATCATCAACTCATTGGAGTGTTGGGAAAAACACCATCCCCCATGAAATGGGGTTTTTCGTCACTAAGTGATCAACTTGGGTGGGGCGTGAATAAGAAACATAAGAACTACAATTATATGTATAGGTAACACGCACTCATCCCCACCTAGGGTCTCCAAATCCAACCTAAGAACAAACACCCTTGTTACAATTCATTCACAAAAGAAAGGCATGAAACTCACGTCCAAGTCACAACTCATTCCCAAAACCAACTCCCCATTTAACCCATTCTTGGTTTCATGTTCAAGTGATCCCACTTATGAAAATTATGAACTACTAGGAAACTAACAGGCATAACCACAACCTAGAAAAACTGAAACAACCAAATAGAAATTTAATCATTCACACCTAGTTCTATTGTAATGTCACAACAACAAAGGGATCAATGAGATCCCTCAAAGTAATGGAACCAAACCAAAACTCAAGATACAGCCCCACACGGCTTAAGATTCCCATCCAACAACTATGCCACAACAGAGGATCCCATCCTCATCCACGTCAATAAATAAGAATTGAACAGAACAAACAGACATGCCACCAAGATTGAACAAGGAAGTTTCCAGACTCAAGAAAATCATTCACAATGTTTTCTTCATTCTGTTTGGTTAACCGGGGTGATCACAAAAGGTTTTTTGTTCACTGGACATTCATTTAATAGGCCGAGTTTACAAAAATAACAAAATTCTCATGTTGGAGCCATTTAATTATTACAAAAGACAGGGTTTAATTAGTGTTCAAGGAAAGACAGCCAACGACCATGATTTTTAGTGAGCATTGCCAATACAGTTCACATCATATAGAAATAATAAAAGAGTACAATAGAATTGTCAAGCACACCCCATCATTATTTAACAGTCTACTTATTATCTTTGTTAAGGTTTGGTTTAATCCATTCCCATAGAAATAGTACTGTACCCACCCCGCATGTTACACAGTAAGGAGAGACGAAGGAAAATCCCTACTTGGTTGATCAAGGATTGATGTTCTTCACCACACACCAAGAACTCGATATGTGCGTCTTGTAGGGGAAGAATGTCGGGGAGTCCAAGGAAGAGAAGAAAAACTCTAGCACTAGCACACCACAAGCCTCGGGAAGGGGGGACTCCAAGGGCACCAGGGAGAAGAAAGAAATCCAGCCCAGAAGGGGAAGGAAGAAACTCTACTGTGATATAAAGACGAGATTCAATTGTTACTTGATAATAAATTTAGAATGGCTAAAATGTCGGATCATGGTTTCCTTTGCAGTTGGTAGGTTACACATGATGGGATTAATTCTTATTTAATTATTCCCATTGGGGTTGTGGCATAACGGTTGTGCGTTAAACCATTTCTTTTAAATGGAGGAATAACGTGCAACGAGGGTTGAACTGTGAGGTACGAGAAAGGGTGTGACAATGAGTAAAACCACACATTTTGGTAAGTTTAAGGTTTTCGCGACTTTTGGGGAATTTTTGATATTATTTATGGGCTTTAAATGGATTTTAAAGGGGCATTAAATTGTATTTATGTTAAAAGATATATTGCGGGATCAGAAAAAGATGGAAACTAGAAAAAGGGACGAAGACTGCTCGATGAGGACACGATGCCACCGTCATGGTGCCACAGTTACTGTTGTGTGACCATCACGGTGCCACTATCACGGCTCCAATGTTTCTGTGGAGCCGTGATTTCGCAATGTAATAGAACCGGTGGGTCCGGTCCATTACATTAGATACCTCTCAAACTATTCTCCCCCATGAGAATCAAAACTAGACGTGAAGAAAAACGGGGTTTCGAACAACCAACTCAAAACATACCTCTCAGGAGTGAACCTCATGGAAATCTAGGAACACCTCTTTCTAAAGTGACTAGGCAACATTTGAGTGTCAAACTGTCCAGTGATATGGGTTAGGGAGTTTCTTCCTCCATGTCAACATACTATCCGGTTTGGGTGGAACTGACTCGCCCACACAGGTTTAATCGCATCCACCATAATGCGTCTTGCTAAGGGATCAGGTCCTCCCCTCCCCATAGTCAGGACTCTTCACGCACATCCACATAATAAGGACAACCGAATGTTCCATAGATAACAAGTAAAGAGTTCAATCACAGACAAGTACAAAAAAATAGAACAAAACTCAAAACAGTTCTGGGTACTGGGCGCGCGTCTGCATCTCCCGTTCTGTAACAGCCCGAGATTTTATGAAAAAAATTATTTTTAATGTATTGTGTTGTACGCTACACCAAAATTAGCTTGTGATATACGCAACACCTTATTTTCTTGCAGTATATGCAACACTATTCTTGGCTCACGTTACACATAATTTCAAGTTCGTTTTGTAGAAACTATTATACGCGACATTATGTAATGATTTTGTCTAATGTATAAATGAAATAAGTTTGGATTATGTTATACGCAACACCAAACCGAGCTTTCACTACACGCATCCCGGACTTGGCTTGCATTACACGCAATAAAGACCTTCCTCGATAGCCTGTGTAGTACGCAATACCGAGTTTCACTAAATGAGCTATTATTAAAATATTATTATGAACTAGCCGTTATGAATAGTAATACCCACTTTTTGAAATATTATAAATTTTTGCATTCAAAATGGACTTCATTTTTGGATTTGTAATTTCGAAATTTTCTTTGGGTGAAATTCTGGTACTTTTCGGATAACTTTCATATTCTGATGAATAGTGAAAATTACTAAATTTTACTTCAAAACAATTTTTTTAATCAAAATAATTAATATTGATAAATTATTAATTTGAGTGGTTTTAAATTATATTTAGAATATATTTGTACAATTTAATATAATTTTGGTCATTGGATGTAATTTCACATTTAAACCAGACATAAACAAGTGTCAATCTTTTGATAGTTATTATCTCTTAAAAACACGCTATTTGTTTTGACGACGGGAGTTAATTTTTAAATTAGTTAATGTAACTGATATGTTCTGAATTTGGTAAAATAGACATTGTTTTTTAATTCATAATATCAAATATAGCTTAGGCCTAATTTTTGGTATCTTTCTTGAAACTTTCATTTTTTGATGAATAGTGAAACCACTAAGTCGTAGTTAAAAAACTGAATTTTTCATAAAACATAATTTTACTGCTTCTGTGAGTGGAATTTCGAAAATATGAGAGACATGGAAAATATCAAGGATTAAAATGTGGTTCAATGAGATGAAAATAATTTTTTGTGAATTGTAACTCTTTACATTTTTTTACCACGGTTAAAAGTAAATAGGGTAATTAAGGGTAAAAATGATATTATTATTACCCTAACACATGTCCTAATTCTATTGGATAAGTGTAATTAGGCCAAAAACAACCTTATTAATTAAATATGACCATTTATGCCCACTTGGATTAGATTAGGACATTTATTATTAATTAATTAAAGAAGGGTCCAAATAGTTAAAATCAAGGTTTAATAACAAAATCATTTTTAATATAGGGTTATACATAAGATAAATTAGACTATAAATATTCATTAGAAAGATAAAAATATTTCCTAAATAATGGTATTTTATTTTTAATTTATAGACTTTAAATAATTAAGTTTATATATGACACAATGATGATGCAGTAATTATATTATTAATGACATATTGACATAATTGATGTTATAAATACCCAACTAAATGTGATTTGAGACTTTTTAAAAATTCCATTATTTTTATATGTTAATAAGACATGTTAGTATTGATTTAACTAACCTTTTTCGAACTAATAATTTTGTTATGAGTTTCACAAAAATCAATTACCAAATAGTTTCAAAATTGACATAAAATAGTTTTTAAAACAAATATTATATTATTTATTGTTATTATATTCCTAAAAATATAAGGTTCGGCCAAGATACTTATATCATGATGTTTGTATCATTAATGGACCACTTGGGGGTCTCATGGATGTATATGGTATGTTTATTAACAATATAATATAAAAATTCAAAGTGACATGGTAAATGTCAATCTAATTAACTAAGATTTAAAACTAAAAGATAAGGTTAATATAATGACCTAAACATGTATAAATTCTATTTTATGAGAGGATTTCGACCCATACCCACCTTATCTTCTAAATAAATCAATTTTGAGCTATTAAATACCTAATATTACTTTATAATAAAATAATATTTTTAGTTTTTTCAAAGGTGCCCCTCTCCTCCCTTATAAAAAGGCACCTCATCCCTCTCTTCCTCACACCAATTTGAGCCTTCAAGATCGGCCAAACCCTACGAAATTCTCTTCTCTGATTCCCTAGAAACATCCTGGAGGTCCTAGTCTTCTTCAAAGACCAATTTTAGTGCCCTAAGAGGTGTTCTCAAAGAGGCGCTTCAAAGAATAGATAATGTCTGTTACCGATTCTTTCAACTTTATTTCATCTTCCACTTCTTCTTATTTAGTTGTTTCATTATGAAGTAATAACATCAGTATAAATCATATACTGATATGTTATTACTATTATGAAACAACCCTATTTCACCATCTACCCATCCTAAGGAACGCGAAATCACCACGTGTGCGTACGTACGGAATACCGTCTCCACGCCGTGATGAAATCTGTTTTCCACCAACACCATAAATGGATGTGTATAATGGTGTAAAAAATAACTATATATGGTTATAATAACATCATACTGATTCTGATATATTATACCATCCACTCCAATTGTATTCAATAATTATGGGAACGATATCATCGCTCATGCGTACGTACGGACTACCGTCTCCACGACGCGATGATATTCATTCTCCATGTTAACCATACAAAAATGATCATAAAGTTTACATAATGAATTATAATGACATTTATGAAATAATAATTCTACTGGATTTATGTATATATATATTTATGTCATCTATTTAGTTTCATTCAATTCAATAAGAAAACAAAAATAGCGTTCATTCGTACGTACGACCTACCGTCTCCATAAACGGTGTATTTCATTCCTTTTATCGATCGATAATATATATATTTATATGATGAATATATATTATAAATAAATCATTTTTTACATTCTTGAATTATTTAAATCAGGATATATGTAATATTACGAAGAGCGACAAGTCAAAACACATACGATAAATGAAATGATTTTACGCAAAACCATGCTTTAACATAGAATTTACAAAAGAACAGATAATATAAAGTCATAAGTGAAAAATATATGACATCATAATAATGAATATGATTATGTAATAAGTCAATGACATTATTTAAATCATTATACAGGAGGTTCGGATACATACGAAGCATTTCGGACCCAAGGTAAGGGATAAATATTCCAATCTCATTCTTCTCCGAGATTGTTTATTTGTAAGTATTTACTGGGGTTATTATTATTATCCATGTACATGTTTTATAAAAACATTTCATGTATGTTTAAAGTCCTTTTTACCCATTTTTTGACTTTTACTACATGGTATGTAATTAATCTTTCTTTTGTTTACGTTACGATGTACTTTTTTGACTTTTCCGGCAGAAGTACGAGAAGAATGTGTTTTATGTTATACGACACGAAAGGATTTTTATAGTTTTATAAAGCCTTATTTTCATGAAACTTACTCCAAATTATTTCATGACTATTTTAAACAAAACCCTTTTATTTTAAAATTGCATGAAATTTTGTGAAAAGAGAATGATTTTGAATAAGAAAGGATATTTTCCTCAAGAATTCATTTCAAGTGTTTTATCAAAACCATTTTTCATCTACGATGACATTATTTCATATGTTTATGTTCCAAGTATCATGTCTCTATGATTTACATGGTTTCACTTTTATTATTATGAAATGATATCCATTTCTTTTATATGGATTATTTGATGATGGGATGATGTTTATGAAACCCATTTTATTTATTGGGTTATTATGAATGATGTATGATTATTTTGTGGCACAAGTAAGAATGATTTCATTATGAGATGGTTGGGACTTATATATCCATCAAATTCATTAGGTAATGATTTATATCTCTTGAGATAGACATGGTTGGAAGGGTATGTTAATCTGGTTCAGTGTTACAGGACTGAAACGAGGAGTGAACTCGATTCAGAAAGGGACTTTGTCCACTATGATGGTCTTGGAAGCAATGCCTTGGCTACTATGGAAATCATAACATGTGATTAATGGTTTCCATAATTACATTTATTATCCTCATTCTATTTTATCAGGATTTATGTTCCTTTATGATATATATGCCTTACGTACTTCCATGATTTATGTCTTTGCTCAAGATTATGATGTTAAAATTTCATGTTCATGTTTTTGCTTCCAAATGTTTATGGATTGTTCTATGTTATCTATGTTTGCCCTTACTGAGCATTTGACCTCACCCTTTTTATGTTTTATTTTCCCCATGAAATAAAGAAAGGTTTTAGGTAAGGAAACAAAAAGGGGAATACCTTTATGGGATTTGTTGAAGATTTTTCAACATGATTAGAAGTTTATATTCCGAGTTACCAAAGAAACTAAACTATTACGGTCATTGTGTTTCTGTTTTTGTTATGTATTAAGTATTCTGAAAAATTAATGTAACTTACATGTACTTCAAGCTTCGGGTCTCTACAGTTGGTATCAGAGGAAAGGTTTAGTTAACCATTGGAAACTAGGATGCAGAAACTTTAATGAGATCCCTAGAGATATTTCTATGGTATGTCTACGGATGTCCCAAAGGATAAGTATATGTATAGTTTATAGTCCTAGAATTGTGCTAATGATCTTAGAATTTAACCTAATATGTTAGATATTGAGGGAACTCCCCATTTACAATGTTGTTTTCCCTAGCATGACTTTTGCCTCTCACACTATTCTTTTTTGGTTTTAGATGATGGTTGTAACCCGAAGGAACCGTGTTGATCAATGCAAAGGACAATGCAATGATTTTCATCCTGAACAAACAAATGTTATGGGAGATGGAGTGAAAAATAATATTGCTATAATTACACAAGCTATGAATCATTCTAGAATTCCAAATGAGCAAAAAGGGGAACAATAGTCCATTGAGTCCTTCATGAGGCAACGCCCACCTTCTTTCAGTGGGTCTTCTGATCCAATTGTTGCTGAACAATGGATCAGTACCACTAAAAAGATATTTTCAGTTCTTCAATGTTATGAACATGAAAAAGTCATCTTAGCAGTATATCGTTTGGAAGGTGAAGTTGATCAATGGTGGAATCTTATCAAGAATATTAGGCCAAGAGATAAAATTGAGTCCATAGAATGGGATGAGTTCAAGAACTTGTTTTTCGGTAAGTACTTCCATCGTATACTTTGAACAATGATGGATAAGGAGTTTCTTGAACTAAATAAAAAGGTTGATGAATCTGTTGGTGTATACGAAGCGAATTTTACAATGCTTGCAAGGTATGAATCTGGCTTTATCATCCAACCTGAAAGTAAAGTTGATCGATTATTCAGTGGCTTAAAACCTAATATTCGAAGGGAATTAGCTATAAGAGACTTCAATAGCTATAAAGAAATTGTGCATTGTTCTATCAAGGTAGAAATGGAAGTTGGTGTTACTTATCCATCTCATGTTTTTGACAAGAATTGAATAATGGGTTTCAAGGAGAAATCTTAGAATAATGGTGAAAATAATATGAATGTTTCATTATTCTCAAAGTGTGGAAAGAAGAATGGTGGAGATTGTATTAAATGGACTACAAAATGTTTTAAATATGGAAAATAATATCATCGAGCAGATGAGTGTAGAAGTAATGGAAAAAGGGTTGCTGATGATTTCAATAAAGAAAAGACTGTAGAGAACGCACCACCAACACTTGAATCCATCAAGTGGAAGAAAATGGGGCATTATGCTAATAAATGCCATAATCCAAGGGTTTGTGATGATCGACATGAGCAAAAAATTAAGGAAAAGGTCAAAGGGAAGTCACATGTGATCACTATTGGCGATGTTGAATATGACAACAATGTGGTTGAATGAATAAGTGTTTGTGTAATGGGACTCCAAAATAATGTTCTATATAGTATCATGGAATATTGGAATATTTATGAATTGGTCTATGGTGGTTTTCAATAATTTTATGGTCCATTAACCATGGAATGTTATTGAGATATTTTTGGAAGAAAATATGATATGCACATAATGAAGGGATAAGGAGAAAATTAAATGTTTGACGGTATTCATGAGTTCATGACTGATATAAAAAAAGGTTATATCATGGTTTGAGTATATAGAATTTTTGGATTTTGGTATGTGGAAAGAGTTAACTTTTGATAGCATTCATGTTTTCACTATTGTTTAATGGGTATTCATTTTTCAAGAGAGTACATGATTAAGGTATTCACATGATTGGAATGTGACCAACAAGATATATGGGGGATAAATGATGGAATTCACATGCTTGGTTGATGACATTTCAAGTAATCGTTTTCTATATACTATGATCTTGGACCAAAGTATTTTAGATAACCCTAAATATTGGAATGGATTATGTTGGACATAAGTTAGTATTGTTTAAGGATAATTTTTTTTCTCGATATTATTGATGGGATGTTATAGTAATGTGGTTTTAGAAAAAGGACAACCTGTAGGATGGGCGACAGCCCAACGCGTCGGACAAGGCTATGGGAATTGAACCCACAACTGAAGTGTGACTGGCCTTTATCGCCTACCACTAGCCTACAGGAAGTCCCTGTTTACTGGAAACTAGTTTTATTATATTAAGCAGTATGATATTTGAAGTATAAGTCCATTTTAGGAACCATATATGATTAATCTCACTATAGATGGACTTATGTATTTTTGATAACTTTTATAACCTTTTGATTGAGACAGATGGAATGAACCATCATTCTATCACATGATCTACTAACACTTCACAAATGACAAATTCAACTTCATTTGTTTAAGTTATGAAGTGGAAATTTCCCAAAGAACGACCAACGGTGAGACTGTACCAAAATCATGAATGTATTTCTTCTAATTCCAATTTCATCAAATTTAGGGAAATGACCTTGAAAACCAAAAATGTTGTCCTAGTGCCCTTATATCTGATGAATCATATGGTACCTTAGATCATCACAAATATATGGCTTTTTGATTGATGGATTTTTCATAGCCATGTTCTCTTCCACTCTCCATCATAACTTTATGGTTAGATTTTTCTTACATATCCATATTTTCACCTATGTTCTCCTACTTGGAAACCCAGTGATGAGTTAATTTGGGTAACCATTAAGTTTTATAATTTAGTTTTTAAAGCCATGTTTTGGTATTCCTTTTTACGATGTGGGTTTCTATTAAATAAACATTCGAGTAGTAAACCATTTATAACCCCGACGAATTTCGAGGGCGAAATTCATTTTAAGGGGGGTAGAATGTAACACCCCGAGATTTTATGAAAAATATTCTTTTTAATATCTTGTGTTGTATGGTACACCAAACTTATCTTTTTATATATGCAACACCATATTTTCTTGCAATATATGCAACACTATTCTTGGCTCACGTTACACACAATTTCATGTTCGTTTTGTAGAAACTATAATACGCAACATTATGTATAGATTTTTTTTTATGTATAAATGAATTAAGTTTTGATTATGTTATACACAACACCAAACAAAGCTTTCACTACACGCAACCCTGACTTGGCTTTCATTAAACTCAATAAAGACCTTCCTCGATAGTGTGTGTAGTACGGAATACCGAGTTTCACTAAACGATATATTATTATAATATTATTATGAACTAGCCGTTATGAATAGTAATACCCACTTTTTGAAAATTTATAAATTTTATTATTCAAAATGGACTTCATTTTTGGATTCAGAATATCGAAATTATCTTAGGGTGACATTTTGGTACTTTTCGGATAACTTTCATATTCTGATGAATAGTGAAAATTACTAATTTTTAATTAAAAACAACTTTTCTAATCGAAATAATTAATAGTGATAAGTTATTAATATGAGTGGTTTTAAAGTATATTTAGAATATATTTTTACAATTTAATATAAGGTTGGTCATTGGATGTAATTTCACATTTAAACCATACATAAACAAGTGTCAATCTTTTGATAGTTATTATCTTTTAAAAACACGCTATTTGTTTTGACGACAGGAATTAATTTTCAAATTAGTTAATGTAAATTATATGTTTCTAATTTGTTAAAATAGAAATAATTTTTGAATTCATAATATCAAATATAGCTTAGGCCTAATTTTTGGTATCTTTCAGGAAAATTTCATTTTTTATGAATAGTGAAACCACTAAGTGGTAGTTAAAAAACTGAATTTTTCATTAAACATAATTTTACCACTTCTGTGTGTGGAATTTCAAAAATCAGAGAGACACGGTTAATATCAAGGACTAAAATTTTGTTCAATGAGATGAAAATAATTTTTGGGTAATAGTAACTTTTTACTTTTTTACCACGGTTAAAAGTAAATAGGGTAATTAAAGGTAAAAATGAGATTATTATTACCTAACACATGTCCTAATTCTATTGGATATGTTTAATTTGGCCAAAATTAACCTTAGGAATAAAATATGACCATTTAGGCCCACATGGATTAGATTAGGACATTTATTATTAATTTATTTAAAGAAGGGTTAAAATAGTTAAAATCAAAGTTTAATAACTAAATCATTTTTTATATAGGGTTATACATAAGATAAATTTGACTATAAATATTAATTAGAAAGATAATAAGATTTCATACACAATGGTATTTTATTTTTAATTTTTAGACATTTAATAATTTATGTTATTTATGACACAATGATGATGCAGAAATTATATTATTAATGAAATATTGACGTAATTGATGTTATAAATACCCAAATAAATGTAATTTGAGACTTTTAATTAATTACAATAATTTTCGATGTTAATATGACATGTTAGTATTGATTTAATTAACTCGGTTTGGACTAATCATTCTGTTATAATTTTCACAAAAAGATATTACCAAAAAGTGTCAAAAATGGCATAAAATAGTTTTTAAAAAAATATTATATTATTAATTGTTATTATATCCCTAAAAATCTAAGGCTCGGCTAAGATACTTATATCATTATAGTTGTATAATTTATGGACCACTTGGGGGTCTCTTGGATGTATTTGGTATGTTTATTTACTATATAATATAAAAATACAAAGTGACATGGTAAATGTCAATCTAATTAACTAAGAGTTAAAACTAAAAGATAAGGTTAATATAATGACCTAAAAATGTCTAAATTATATTGTATTACAGGATTGAGACCCATACCCACCTTATCTTAGAAATAAATCATTTTGGAGCTATTAAAAACCGAATATGGCTTTATAATAACATAATAATTTTAGTTTTTCCATAGGTTCCCCTCTCCTCCCTAATAAAAGGGCACCTCCTCCATCTCTTCCTCACAACACATTGAGCCTTCATGCTCATCCAACCCCAGAAAAATTCTCTTATACACTTCCCTTGAAACATACTAGAGGTCCTGGTCTTCTTCAAAGACCAATGTTAGTGCCCTAAGAGGTGGTCTCAAAGAGGCGCTTCAAAGAAGAGGTAATGTATGTTTCCGATTATTTCTACTTGATTTCTTCTTCCACTTCATCTTATTTAGTTGTTTCATTATGAAGTAATAACATCAGTATAAATCATATACTTATATGTTATTATAAGTTTCAAACAACCCTATTTCACCATCTATCCATCCTACGGAATACGAAATCACCACGGGTGCGTACGTACGGAATACCCTCTCCACGCCGTGGTGAAATCTGATTTTCCACCAACACCTTAAATGGATGGGTATAATTGTGTAAAGAATAAATATATATAGTTATTATAACATCACACTTATTCGGATATATTATACCATCCACTCCAATTCTATTCAATAATTATGGGAACGATATCATCGCTCGTACGTACGTACGGACTACCGTCTCCACGATGCGATGAGATTCATTCTCCATGATATCTATACATGAATGATCATAAAGTTTATATAATGAATAATATTTAAATTTATGAAATAATAATGCCACTGGATTTATGTATATATATATTTATGTCATCTATTTAGTTTCATTAAATTCAATAATGAAATGAAAACAACGTTCATGCGTACGTACGGCCTACCGTCTCCCTGAACGGTGTATTTCATTACTTTTATCGATATATAATATATATATATATATATGATGAATATATATAATATATAAATCATGTTTACATTCTATAATTATGTAAATCAGGATATAAGTAATAATATCAAGAACTACAAGTCAAAACACATACGATAAATGAAATGATTTTACCCAAAATGATGCTTTAACATGGAATTTACAAAAGAACGGGTAATATAAAGTCATAATTGAAAAATATATGATATCATAGCAAAGAATATGATTCTTTAATAAGTCAATGACATTATTTAAATCATTATACAGGAGGTTCGGATACGTATGAAGCATATCAGACCTATGGTAAGGGATAAATTTTCCAATCTCGTTCTTATCCGAGATTGTATATTCATAATTATTTACTGGGGTTATTGTTATTATCCATGTAAATGTTTTATAAATATGTTTTCATGTATTTTTAAAGTCCTTTTAACCCATTTTTGACTTTTACTACATGTTATGTAAGGAATATTTCTTTTGATTATGTTACGAGGCACTTTTTTGACTTTTTCAGCAAAAGTACAAGAAGAATGTTTTTTTTAACATATACGGCATGAACGGATTTTTACAATTTTATAAAGCCTTATTATCATGAATAATCTTCCAAAATATTTCATGAATATTTTTAAGAAAATGATTTTTCGTTTAAAATTGCATGACATTTTGTGAAAAGTGATTTATTTTGAAGATGAAAGGATATTTTCCTCAAGAATTCATTTCAAGTGTTTTATCAAAACCATTTTTCATCTATGATGAAATTATTTCATATGTCTATGTTCCAAGTATCATGTCTCTATGATTTACATGGTTTCACTTTTCTTATTATGAAATGATAACCATTTCTTTTATATGGATTATTTGATGATGGGATGATGTTTATGAAACCCATTTTATTTATTGGGTTATTATGAATGATGCACGTTTATTTTGTGGAAAAAGTAATAATGATTTCATTATATGATGGGTGGGACCTATATCTCCATCCAATGAATTTGGTAAAGATTTATATCTCATGAGATAGACATGGCTGGAACAGTAAGTTAATCTTGTTCACTGTTACAGGACTGAAACGAGGAGTGAACTCGATTCAGAAAGGGACTTTGTCCACTAAGATGGTCTTGGCAACAATGCCTTGGCTACTATGGAAATCAAAACATGTGATTAATGGTTTCCACAAATATATGTTGTATTCCCATTCTATTTTATCATGATTGATGTTCCTTTATGATATATATGTCTTACGTACTTCCACGATTTATTTCTTTTCTCAAGATTTTGATGTTTAAATTTCATGTTCACATTTTTGCTTCCAAATGTTTATGGATTGTTCTATGTTATATATTATTGCCCTTACTGAGCATTTGAGCTCACCCTTTTTATGTTTTATTTTCCCCAGGAAATAAATAGAGGTTTTAGGTAAGGAAACAATAAGGGAAGATCGTTATGGGAGTTGTTGAAGATTTTTAAACATGATTAGAAGTTTATATTTCAGTTTCCAAAGACATTAAACTATTACGGATCTTGTGTGTCTGTTTTTGTTATATATTAAGTATTCCGCAAAAGTAATTTAATGTACATGTACGTCATGCTTCGTGTCTCTACACGTTCCCAGGTTCTTTCCTCAACCCCACCACACCTCCACAACACACGATCCAAAGGAATAGTCTGTCCACGGAGCACCTTCTCCTCACAATCCTCGATCCTCACTGGTATTTCACAAAAGTCACGTTTTCCTTGATATCTAGCTTTCCCCAATCGAGTACATGTGTAACGTCATGTAGATTTTGTTAGAGTTGTGAAACATGTAAGACATCATGTATTATCAGTAGCGGCAGTGGTAGCGCTATCTAATAAGCCACTTCTCCGACCTACGACAATACTTCGAAGGGTCCTATGAACCAAGGAGAAAGATTCAACCCCCTGCCGAACCTCCATTGACCACGTCGACGGGAGACCTTCAAGAATACGTGGTCACCAACCTCAAACTCCAAGGGTATCCTCCTATTATCGGTATATGGCTTCTGCTGGTCCTGAGCAGCCTTCATCCTCTTCTATATAAGCTGATCCCTCTCTTCCGTGCTCTGCACCACTTTCAGGCCAAGTACACATGTTTCCCCAACCTCGATCCAACACACAGGTGAGCGACATGGCCTTCCATATAAGGCTTCGAACAGATCCATGACAATGGTAGAGTGATAGCTATTATTGTAGGCAAACTCATCAAGAGGAAAGTTTCCACCCACGATCCCCCAAAATCCAGAATACATGCTCGTAGAATATCCTCCCACGTTTGGATGGTGTGCTCTATCTGGGGATGGAAAACAGTGATATGACATAGCTGGGTGCCAAAAGCATACTACAATCCCCTCTAGACTCAGGAGGTAAATCGTAAATCCCTATCTGAGACTATGGACCTCATAAATCCATGTAATCACACAACCTCATCCATGTATCTCCGTGATAAGTCATCCAATGCACCTGACCCCTTGATCGCCAGAAAATGAGCTGATTTCGTCAACCGGTCCACCACTGCCTAGATAGTGTTGCAGCCTACTTGAACCTTGGGCAGCTTTGTGATGAAATCCATCGATATGTCATCCCAAATCCACTCAGGGACATATAAAGGTTGTAACAGACCTCCTGAAACATGGTTTTCAGCCTCCATATGCTAACGCACTAGGCACCTAGCCACAAACTCTACCACTGCCCACTTTACCCCGGGCCACCAAAACCGACTCTTCAAACCCTGGTACATCTTGGAAACTTTCGGGTGCACTACTAGGGGTGAGTTGTGGAACTCACCAAGAAACCTCCCGTGCATCACCTCTGGAACACACAACTTCCCTCGGAAAAACATCTGATTATGACTATCCTCTATCCACACTTCCAGAGCATCGCCTTGGTTAACCCGGTCACACATCACTTCACTCTCCATGTCTGCCACTAACACTCCTCCACTTTCCATATATGAGAAGACTACATTGTCATATGATACATGAATCCTCCACCACCATCCATCCTTACTTCCAGGTGGAGGGAAGCCAACTCCTCCATCACGATCCATGAATCTTCTGACTCTCGAACCACATCCTTCTACGACTTCCTGCTCAAGGCATCAGCCACCACATTACCTTTTCCTAAGGTGTAGGAAATCTTGAAGTCATAGTCCTAAAGTAACTCCATACAACTTCACTGTTGTAAGTTCTGGTCCCACTGGGAGAAGACATACTTCAAGATTTTGTGATCTGTGAAAGCCACGAAGCAATCTCCACTGAGGTAATGTCACCACAAATTTAGTGCGAAAACGACTGTCGCAAGATCCAGATCATGGGTGGCATTATTTTTCTCATGGGGGTGTAACTTTATAGACCCATAAGAGATCACCCCTTGTCATTCATTAGCACACACCCGAGGCCTTATCCTGAAGAATCACAGAACACCTCATATATCGCCCCTTCTTCTGGAAACCTTAGCACTATGGCACTTACTAACTTCTCCTTCAGATTGACAAAGGAAGCATGGCACTGTCCATTCCACACGAAATCTTGGTCCTTCTTGGTCAATGCTGTCAATGGTGCCTCAACTCCAGAGAAGTTGTGAATGAATCTCCGATAGTAACCTACATATCAAAGTAAACTACGAACCTCTTACACGTTCTTGGGTGCTTCCCAAGAAACTACTGCCTCGATCTTTCATGGGTCCACCTCCATTCCCTACGTAGACACCACATTCCCAAGGAAGTGCACTTCTCATGTCTAGAACATGCACTATGATAACTTCCCATAGATTTGGGGATGTCAAAGGACCTCTAAAACTATTCTCAAGTGCTCAGCGTGATCCTCCTATGATCTTGAGTAGATAAGGATGTCGTCAATAAACACGACTACGAACTGATCCAGTTATTCCTGAAATATGGAGTTCATGTGTCCCATGGACACAGCTAAAGCGTTCGTAACACCGAACGACATGAAATCAAACTCAATGTTCCCATATCTTCACCTGAAGGCAGTCTTTGAGATGTCACCCTCCTTCACCCTCCACTAGAGATATCCCAAATGCAATTCACTCTTGGAGAACCACCCTACCCATTTTAACTAGTCGAAAAGGTCGTCTATCCTTGGGAGAGGGTAATGGTTCTTGACCGTTACCTGATTCAGTCTCCTGTAGTCTATACATAACCTGAGACCACCATATACCTTCCTTGAGAATTAGACCGGAGCACCCAACGACGACACACTTGGTTGAACAAAACCCTTCTTCATCAGATCATCAATCTGAATCTATAAATCTCTTAACATAGAAGGTACCATCTGGTAGGGAACCATTTAAATATGATGGGAACCAGGTTGCAAGTCTATCCCAAACTCAACATCACATCAAGGGGGTAGAGTTGTCACCTCCTCAGGTAAGACATCTATAAACTCACTGATGATCCCTGTGACTTCCACCATTTCTGCATCCACCGACTCCACTGATAGTTCGGCTAACAAGGAAAGAAAAGTCTCCTCTCACCTGCTAATTTTTTGGAAACCCCACTCGCCGATGTAAGATACATGTCGGCCACTGAAATTTGAAAAGACAACCCTTCCTTGGAAATAGTAAATGATGGAACATACAGAGAAAAGATAGTCAATTTCTAGGCTGAGATCGTATAGATGTATTTGAAATAGCATAAGATCCATGACAGACTGATGTGGCCCTATCATCAGTCTACACCCTCGACCAACATAAAAGAAGTCGTTCTGACCTCCGACTGGTGAGCTCAGCTCCAGGGGCACTGGAAGTCTCTCAGCGTCTAATCCCAGAGCACTGGCCAGACTAGGTGCATCAAAGGAGTGTGAATCTCCTCTATCGAACAAGGAATAGGCAAGAGTACTAAACATGCTGATCATACCTTGAAAGACTTCTGGCCCTGCTGGATTTGCTGCCTATGTGGAGTGTAAATGTCCATGTCCAGCTCCCCTTCCTTTCAGTTGTCGGCCGCCTCCCCGACCACACCCTAGTTGATGTCCCTGAAAGGCACCCTAGGGTCGGCCTCCACCTGCAATGCCTGTCAGGGAGGAGAGGGAGCTTGTTGTCCCTGCTTCTGCTGGTGAAAGGGCCTAGCTGTAAACTACTGATGCTGAGGTGGAAGGTAAACCTACCCAAACTCTCTATACTACACTCTGTCCAGTCACTGATTTCTAATGTTCCAATGACTTCCAGAGATGAATCATCTTGACCCTAGACCTGAATAGAAAGGGTGAGGGCTGGGAGATAGAAACTGGAACTTCTATGGCCTGCTTCCTGCAAGACGAAACCTAGAGGGACCTAACGCTAGAGGCCTAATTCTGACAGGTTTCCCCATTGAAAAGCCCAATTCGATTCCCTCTCATGATACACCTCCCAACGTGTGCATCCTTTCCACCACTTCAGCCTTCTTCTGGACCACCAAGTACGTCAGTAGGGTGAAGGGAGTGATAACATACTTGAGAGAAGGTCGAAGTGCCTCCACCAAACGTCTCTCCCGAGAATCCTCATCTAGAAAGAGGTCAGGAGAAAAGCGAAGGAGATACATGAACATGATCCCCAACTCCCTCACTAACATACCCCCTACTAGAGGGAGAGTAGTTCCTGTCTCTTCTCAGCCTTCATCGTGGAAGAAAAACATTCCTCCCGGAACTCCATCTCGAAGTCAGTCCACGTAACCACAGCCTCCCTCTTCTCCCCAATATAAAGTTCCCACCACTAACGTGCTACTCCATGCATCTGGATTACAGCCAGAGGAACCCAGTACTCCATCGGAGACCGGATCATACTGAAATCTATCACCATCTCCTCTAGATAACTCTCTGTATCCATGTCTGAAATGATACCCTCGTACTTCCCGAGGGTCTTCCACTTAAAGGAACGAAGCGTCTTCATCCACTGATTGTCCTCCTCCTCTTGGTCGGCCCTCTACCAATCATCCAAGTCAACCTCATAGGCCTCGATCTCCCGCACTACTCGTGGTCTTCTCTCAGGTTCCATAGCTACAAGGTAAACAAGGAATTCCTAAGCCTGAGTGGTGTTGAATATTGTTCATATATATTCTTAGACTTTAATTCCTTTTAAATCCCCAAATACCCATGAAACAAAAGAAAAGAAGTCATTATGATGAATGTACCATCCCTAGGGTCTCTTCCCTGCAATCAGTGTAGCCTTACATGGTCATTCGGTAGGTCCATAGTCATTGCATCAGATCACGGGGGGGCCCTAAAATCCCATGTCCTAGCCAGTCATCCATGGCCTATGTCTTGCACCCAGATCTCCAACACTGTTTCTCTACCATCCCATGAAATCCTCACTGTTCCTTACTCCAGACTCCATCCTATATCTCAACCATCTTCCTCTGATACCATTCTGTCATGACCGGCCTTCACCAAGATGAGAGATGGGACATCATATTTCCAAACCCTTCCTTATTAAAGTTGATGGAGAGATAATGACCCCTCAAGACCCGCATTCAGTAGGTACCAGAGTGGCGACTAGCACCAAGGGTATATAATCACACACAAGATGGAATGAATTACCCTTTTTCCTTATTAGGATCGAGAGATAATATATTAAATCCCAAAAACACCAAAACTGGAGGTAAATGTAAAGACAAAGAAAATAATAACCATACGCATGTTACAAAAGTAAATGCCACAAAGCACCACGAGACGACAAAGGCAATGTACCAAAAAAGGAATAAAACAGCAGTAGTAAAAGTCCCAAAATCTGAGCTACTACGACCCTGCACGATCCCTAAATTCCTCCTAGAAACCTGAAAGAAGTTTTATATATATTGGGTGAGCATACAGGTATACTCAGTTGGGAAAACCAAATACTCTCATGCACAAGTGGGGAGGCATTCTAATACCCTATGGGAAAAGAGATAACCAATGCACCTAGCAAGGAAAACTATCCACCCAAGCCTCACCAAGGAACACTCCGCAAATAACGCAAGTCAAGTAATTTATAGTAATAACACATCGATGTTTGGGTACCCTTCGCCACTTTCCAACTAGTTATTGACGGCATCCTACGCATCGAACCAATCCTGCCATTATAACCTATGTACCACTGCCACACCCTGCCCGCAAGCACCTGGTTCACAAACACACATCCCACCTGAAAAAACATGGGCCAAAACTACACATCATTCCCACAAACACCTGGTCCACAACAACTACTACCACACCCGAAGACACCAGGGCATCATCCCAAAGATTCTTGGGAAACAACCTGCCCACACACACCTCGACCAACCACCACAACAACCCTGTCAAAAGAATCTTGGGATATAAGGGACCTCAGACCATCAAATCATTCCCAAAGAGTCTTGGGATATTTGGGAAAGGGAGTAGAAGAGGATCTAATAACCAGCCACTCATAAGAGTGTTGGAAAAAACACCCTCCCCATGAAATGGGGGTGTTCGGCACTAGGTGATAAACATGGGTGGGGCGCGAATAAGAAACATAATAACTAAAATTATATGTATTGGTAACCGGAACTCATCCCCACCTAGGGTCTCCAAAGCCGACCTAAGAACAAACACCCTTGTTATTAATCATTCATAAAAGAAAGGCATGATACTCACGTCAATGTCACAACTCATTCCCAAAACCAACTCCCCATTTAACCCATTCTTAGTTTCATGTTAAAGTGATACCACTTATGAAAATTTTGTACTACTAGGCAACTAAGAGGCATATCCACAAGATAGAGAAAGAGAAACAACCAGACAGAAATTTAAGCATTCACACCTGGTTCTCTTGTAAAGTCACAACAACAAAGGGATCAGTGAGATCCCTCAAAGTACTGGAACCAAACCAAGCCTTGAGATACAGCCCCACACAGCTTCAGATTCCCAACCAACTACCGTGCCACAATAGAGGATCTCATCCTCATCCACATCACCCCATAAGCATCTAGAAGAACAAACAGACATGCCACCAAGATAGAACAAGAAAGTTTCCAGACTCAAGTACATCGATCACTATGTTTTCTTCTTTCTGTTTGGTTAACTGGGGTGATAAAATAGGGTTTGTTGTTCATGGGACATTCATTTAATCGGCCAAGATTATGAAATTATCCAAATCCCCATGTTGGATCCATTCAATTATCACAGAAGATAGGGGTTCATTAGTGCACAAGTAAAGACCACCAACGACCATGATTTTCAGTGAGCATGGCCAATACAGTTCACAACATATATAAATTATAAAAGAGTACTGCAGAATTTTCAATCGCACCTCATCTTTCTTTAAAAGTCTTCTTATTAACTTGTTCAAGGTTTCGTTTCATCCATTCCCACCGAAACTGTAGCGTACCCTCCCCACATGTTACACTGTAAGGAGATACAATGGAAAATTTCTACTTCGTTGATCAATGCTCAAAGTTCTTCTCCACGAGCCTAGAACTGGGGATGTGTGACTTGCAGGGGAGGAACGTCGGGGACTCCAAGGACGAGTAGAAAACCTCCAGCATAGGTGCACCACAATCCTTGGGAATGGGGGACTCCAAGCGCACTAGGTAGAAGGAATCAATCCAGGAACGAAAGGGAAGGAAGAAACTCTAGTGTCATATAAAGGCGAGATTCTATTATTACGGGATAAGGAATTTTGAACGGCTAAAAAGTTGGATCATGGTTTCCTCTGTGGTTGGGAGGTTACACATGATGGGATTATTTCTTATTTAATTATTCCCATCATGGTGGTGTCATAATGGTTGTACGTTAAACCGTTACATTTTAAACGGAGGAAAAACGCGCAACAGGGGCAGAACTAGTAGGTACGGGGAAGGGTGTGACACCTAGTAAAACCACACGTTTTGGTAAGATTAAGGTTTTCCCGACTATTGAAGAATTTAGATATTATTTATGGGCTTTAAATGGATTTTAATGGGGAATTAAATCATCTTTACATTAAAAGATATGTTGCGGGAGAGGAAAAAGTCAGAAACTGGAAAAAGGGACGAAGACCACTCGATGAGGACACGGTGCCACCGTCACGGCGTCACCCTCACGGTGCCATCGTCATGGTGCCCCCATTTCGGTGGAGCTGTGTATTGGCAATGTAATGGACCATGTGGGTCCTGGCCATTAAAATATCAATAAAACCATTCATGTGATCACCCATGAAGACACCAATGGCTAAAACAAAACAACATAATTCCCAAAATCATATACCTTCCAATGGAACATTATCCAATATTTAAAATTACCATTTTACATTCCACCAAAAAACCACTCTTCCTGGAGAACCATTTTCTTAAAAACCCACCCCTTATCATTTTTAACAACTTTTAAAAAACCAATGCAACTCCATACAACCCCTAACCATTTTCTAAATTTCAGAAATGTATATATTCATAATCGAATGGAAATTGTGTCTAATACACATTCTAGGAAAACACTAACTGATCAAAACCATTTTCCAACATCAATTAATCTTATTCAAAACCATTTCGTCATCCAAAAACACAACATTTCAAATAATGATTTAGAACCACCTTAAAATTATTCACACTTTCAAAACAATTAATTTTAACAAACCAAATGTTTATATTAGGGAAAATCCAATCTTGTTAAATCAGTTCCACTTCCTCCCCAAAATTTTCTTCACAAAAACACAACCATACAAAACATGTTTTATATTTAATATTGGAAAACAAATTTTCCAATTTTCAATATCAAATACTTAAATTAAAATCCATTTACATAATTACCACCAATGGATGTAAAAAACAAAAATTCGGAATTCTGGAAAGTTCCAAGGGACCCAAAAAAGGGAACTAGTGTCATTGGGTTTCTTGAGAATATATTTGGAGGCCATATGTAAAACACAACACCAACACCGAGAGACTAATTTGGACCATTCCCTATATCCAACACAAAAAATTCCATGGAAACTCATGGATCAAAACAAGAAAGAGTTATCATTGATATTCTTGGACATACCCCTAAAGTCCCAAAAATTCTAGTCAATCTACCTTGACTTCCCCCAAATAACAAGGTTCTCTAAAATTCCATGTCCATTAAGAGTTTCCCTCCTCTTATACCATTTTTTCATGAAGCTACCCTAGTTGAACATGAACCGATCACCCATGACAGCCCCTGACAAGTCTCGAGAGGCATTCCCAATCCTCTCGAGATGGAGACAAGCACTAAAGGCAACAATAGATTACACAAGTGGAAAGTTTCACAAAAATGTAAGAAATTGAACAAAGAACCAAAACAAACGATCCTCCCAAAATACAATTACATATAAATTGAAATGACCAATATTTGTATAGGAAACCGAAAGTACAACCAAACCAACAACTCAACCTGAACCTGAAAACCAACTAACTCCATGTGACCCTTCTGGTCACTCTCTAAAATAATGATCACAGGTTTCCTGAGGGGATCAATCTCAACCTCAAACCTACAGAAGGGCTAAAAACAAAATAAAACTATATGAGTGAGAATTAAAATCCAGTAGGTTATTCCGAAATTCTCTTTGCAATGCAGTTCCTTTAAAATAAAATAATATCAATTTCATGATTTAAATAAATTGTATAAAAGGATGATTTTTAAAATGACATTTTATACAATAATAATTATTAGACAAAAATATGAATTTTCATAAAAAAATAATCCAAGTAATAATTTTTCAATAAGATGAAACATCAAAATGATAATATTTTTAAAGATAAAAACTTTAAAAAATCTACACATTTAAATAAAACTCACATTATCCTGAATTTAAAAAAAATACACAATATACTGATAGTGAGTACAAAATAGCCAATCAGATCATGTCATGGGAACACCACTAGGAACTAGTTCATTGGGATCCTCAGGTTCCTTATATCTAGGTTATGGTAATGATAAAAAATATCCATTCTAGTGCACATCAGCCACTAGTTGGATAATTATTCATAACCTAGTGTTCTAAAACATCATCACAATCATATTTTTGTTAATTTTGTCATCATCAGACATTATATGTGGAAGAGGGACAAAAACTCTCCAAACCAATAGCATTATAGTAAATGTTTAGCCACCTATATAATCGGGTTTTCCCTTTTCATGGTCATACAAGTTACACATCTATAAAACAACACATAAAAATTAAAATTCCATTTTCACATTATAAACACAATAAACATCCCACACACATGTCCCACATTTATTTCATGGATAAATAAACCACCTAAATTTTCATAAAACAATTTCAAGAATTATAAGGAGCCATTGCACAAAAAATCCATTAAAATTGATCTCTTACGGAAAAAACCCATAATTACCATATCCAAAAAGTTTTTTCATTCCCAAATATATTTAATAAATATAATTCATGTAATATAAAATATCCCCGAAAGATAGTACTTGAAAAACACATAGAATACATTTTTACAAAGAAAATTCCAATCATGCCTTCAAGCCTTTCTCAAAACTAACATTAGATAAAGTTACACATTTAAATTTTATTAAGGTGGTTTATACACACCATTTCTGATTTTAATTGTTTCACTAGTATCTTGACCAATTTGGTGAGACTGATATTGATATATTATAATGTAAAATCCTTGTGTTTTAGGGGTTTAGAACCATTATGTGAGATTGGTTTTTTAAGCAGACTAGAAGGGTGGTAAGAGTTCCATGTATTTCATGATACTACATGGAATACATTGGAGAAATCCTAGATGTGGATCTATGAAGAAAGGGTAACTGGGTGTGTTTATTAATAAATATATGATACAATTATGATCCATTTGTGGAATTATATGCGATCATGCACAATCTGGTATTGAGGAGAGATGAAACCCATATGTTTTTGTGATTTAGTTCAATATTAGAGCTATTTGGGTATGATGGATAGTTTCCTAGGAATGGTTGTAATCTGTATGTAATTTTGTCTTGATACTATGTTTTAGGAGGTGGATGTATCACAATGGGTTCTATGTTGTCTATATGTTATTTTTTGTTCATAGTAGGGTACTCAAGAGGGGGAGAATAGAGTCTCTTAAAAAATTTAGGTCCAAATTTTCACTAAAAAATATACCAAATAAAAATTAAAATCATTCCAGTTAGTCATGGTAATATGGTTATAATAGTTTCAATGTTCATCAAATTTCTCAGAAGATTAATTAATTCTCAGTAATATCTATGTGAGTTATTGATAAAACTTTTGAGGCTATTCTAATAAGGCAATACTATTGAGATTTCAATCAAATACTAATGATCAATGTAAACTAAAGTTTTTTGAAAGCTAAGGTAAATCAGAGCAAAACTAAATTGAAAGATAAAGTGGGTAAAACAAGTGGTTCAATCTCATGAAGAGACTTAATCCACTCCACATAGTAATCACCATCCACCAAGATGTTTACGCTAATAAACTTGATCCACACCCTGGATCGAGAAAAACAAAAGTACACAAGACTGTCTAGGTCACACAACATCTTCCAATTTTCAATGTGGACATTAACTACTTGGTCACACAATGAACTATTCCAAACACATATGTGGGATTAAGCATGTATAAGGATATATGAGATGAAGTATATCTTGTATCCTTCAGTTTAACAAAAGAGATAATTTCTGTTTTAATAAAGGCACACACACTGATCTAAAGATAAAATCATTACACAATAGATCAATGATTATTTAAAATGATGATAAATTCTTTGAGTCATTCTCTATCCACCAATGGTCTTGTAGGCCGAAGCAGATGAAAATTTCGAGTCCTCTTATGAAAAACAGTGTATCGCAAGTCTTGTGTTATGGTTTCCAATTCAATGATGTATTCTATGTAGCTCATGTTTATCTTTTTATTGATACAAAAAAGATGTTTGAGGATCTAATATAAGCTAGTTCAAACTTTATTAATCGAGTATGCCTCTTTTGTTCATCAATTGTATATTGTTTCCTACATGAGTGATCTATTTCAAAATCGGCTTCCCATGTTATCTCAATCCATGATTATAATCTTTTTAATAAGGGGTGAACATGTAGAAGGTGATAAGATGCATGAATTATGCCCCTCGTATGTCGTACTACCAGGAGACATGTCTACAAAGAGACATTAATTATATCAGGGCTATTAGATGACTCAAATATGACCATTGGAAATTAAATTTGAAAACAGAAAAACAAAATAAACAATATTGCCACAGTTTTTCATGAAACAATATCACTAGGAAATGGTGTCACTTTGAAATTTTATCTTTTTATTTTCCTTTGAGCGGTGAGACAGTCACGGTTCCACAATTGTAATGAGATGAAGAACCAGTGCCACAAATGCAGTGTCGGGATAATTGTGTTACAATTATGGTGTCTGGTTCTTTTCAAAACATTGAATAGTTCTAGGTGATGGTAGTAATGAACCGATTTCACAAACATTATGAAATATGAAACTTGTTACCGTATCTAGGTCACTGCGTTAGCGACATTGAAAAAATCTAGAACCAGTTTCAGACAGATGGTGTCTCAGACATTGCCAAAAATCCATAAAATTGAATTAGGAAATAATATTCATTTAATGAGTTAGACTTTATCATTAATACAATAAATCCATATTGAAAAAATTAATTTTGGTTTCAATATTCAAACATGATTAAAACATGATTTATAGGAAACATTATCTTAAAAGATGTTATACCATGAGTTCTAAATATTAATGCATTGGGAAATAAACCATCTTAATGCATGATTTTATATAGATTAAACTAGGTTAAAAGAATTTGTGATCATTTAGAAATTATTAAAACATGAGGAGTCAAACAATATCCTCCTTTTTGATGATCAGAAATTATAGGATTCATATGACTATTTTGAGTATTATTTCTCCCTCTTTTTTGATTATCAAAAATAATAACCCTAGAATTATGGAAAACAATAGAATAGAAAATAAGACAGAATATTGCATTAGATGGAAGGAAATGTGACATTACAAGAATTAGAAAAAATTATAAAACATCCCTATCAAAAATACTTTTTCATATTTCTTCAGAACTAGTATTGTTCTCTTTTCCCTTAGCAGAATTATCATAGGGAGTCACAGGAGAATATTTATAGGTTGAAAAAGTGATTATCCAACTCTCAGATAATGACTATGGAGCCCTTCAAAAATCTAAGGGGCCAAATTTGGTTTGCTGGAAGACCAAGGAATGTTTTGTTGAAGGATAATAGGTCTGATCTGGCTCAGATCCTGAGTTATAGATATTGAGGTAGAAGAAAAAGTAGGGGATGAGGAAGGGGTTTATCCAAGCCGCAATGTTGCAGTTTTAGGAGTAACAATGGCAGTGCTTTTCCCATGAATAAAATGATTCAAAAAATTGATGAAATCATTAAAGATAACCCCACTATAGTACATTTACTTCTAAAAAACATCATTGTTCTCCCAAAACATGCCTAAAAATGGTGTGAAATCATTTATCTCTTGGACATGAGTCTTGAACTCTTGAGTGATAGGGGGAATTTTCAATTCATATTCATTATATCTGAAATGATTTGTAATAACATGCTTGTAGAAAATCCCATTAAATAATAAATCCAATTTCGTATTCATTATTTCCTTAGCATAATTGGAAATCATTGAATGAATCCTCACAAATTCAAGTACTCTGTCAGTATTCATGAAGATAGTAGATAATCATTCCTTGTCAAAACCCATTAAAAGTAAATATAGTTCCCCCTTAACAAAAAATACGAGAATATAACTATTTATAGGATTAGATGACCTTATAATGGACTTAGAGGTTGTAATAGCTAATGTGAAATGCTTGAGCTGATTTAGAATTTTCTGTAGTAATCCCTTTTACTCATCAGTTAGCTATTTTAGACCAACAACAAGCTCACACATCTCATTGATTATATTGATGTTTCTATCAACCACTTTGTCATAAATTTAATTCTTGTTTGGTTGAATCATATATACAACATTATGTGGAATATGATGAGAATCATCTTCAATAGGATGACCATTATGTACTAGTATAGTTTGTAACTCTTTTTTATATCATCAACTATATATCTGATAGATTTGACCTCCTCACAAAACTAATTATTTTCAATTCTATCTTCTTGTATTTAATGAATCATTTATGGTTGATTTTTCCATATCATTTTATTTAATAGCGAGGTAACATCATGTTAACCAAGATTTGTCAAAGGATCCGGCTGTGAGTGCCTAATCTTTTCAAATCCATCTATAAATGTATCTCTAAAAGCTTTCATATCACTGTGACTCACATAAATAGAATGTTCCTATATAGGTTTAAGAATAGGATTTGAGACTGTTTCATGATCCTTATCAATGATTACTTCATTATAAGAAACATGTTTTAATTGAAAATAAGTGGAACGGTATATGCCTTTAACAGAGGCCACTAATGTAGTGTCCACATTAATGTATCTTATAGATTTATACTAGGTATCCATAGTTCATTGATCAACATGATTTGGAACTTCGACACATTATAGACTACTGTGTTGTACCCTAGAAACTAGTTCATCTATTATTTGAATAAGATATTCAGTCCCTTGACAGGTTTCTGCATTTTCTTCTCTAATAGGCTCACCCATTTCCCTTCTAGATAGATTAAATTATTTTACCCTTATCTCCTCAGTAGATGGGAAAATTTCAAGATCAATTTATTCCTCTCAATGTTCTTCAATAGTAGCCTCTTCCTCAATAGTACACCCTTCTTTTAAGTGGTCCTCAGGAAAAAAAATCTTTTAAACTACTAGAAAATTTCTTTCTAGATGTAAGTTCTTCTATTGAATATATATTTCCTTTAGTAATTGGTACATCCTTCTCAACTACATTGTGTGGAAAAGGTAGACCATTGTCTTCTTTGTCGAAGACATTTACTTCTTAAGATAACCAACTACTTCTTCTTATTTATCACCAGAATAATAAACAACTTCATCTAGTTCCAAACTGGGTTCAGATATGTTCTTAGGACTTCTAGGATTCTCCACCAGATTAAAAATTTCCTACAACCATTCATCGTCTTCTACCCAGAACTTTTTCCAAGGATTCCAGCTTATTTTTATCATTTTGACTTTATACCTTGAGATACAAAACTCATAATATTTGATAACTTCTCCATTTTTTCCAATAAATACTTCAGCAGAAAAAATTGTAGAGATTAATCTTTAATAGAACAAGGAGGTATACTTATAAAATGTGTAAATTAATTTAATAAATTGATGTATAATATACATACACAGATTAATCTTGTGTAATATTTTTGATAAGATGTATTAAGAATACATCTAGATACATGAGAGTATAAAATTAAAAATTTCCTATAATAATATTATTATGAATAAACATTAATAGTAACCTTGTTTCACCATCCAGCTCAGTAGCAATTTCTCTTCTTCTCTTCTTATTTCTAGTCCAACGTCTTACGTCCTCTTCTAAGACAAATGAATCTCTAGGGGGATTACAACGTCTCTGATTGTCCTCATGTATTCCATCTTGAGGTATACCTAGGAAGATCGCCCATAAACTCAAAAAAAAGTACACCTTTGACCATAAATCAAGCTTCTCACAACAAAGTCAACTGTAGTAGTGAAAGAGCACTTTACATGCTGATAAAACTGACAAATTAGTTCTGGATAAATTTTCTTTTTCTCATTTTTAGCTAGTTCATCCGTCCTCCATCTTCTAGTAATTTAAACACTAATTACATACTCGTAAGCAAGAACTTAATACTAATTTCAATTTCTGGTACTACTATTCAATCAAGAAGATTCAGATTCATCGGTTCTTTAGGAGTTACTTTCTATCCCATTATCCCTTCCATAAATGATTTACACTTCTCAAGAATTAATCAAGAAGGGAGTTTCATTCTGGGCAGTCAACTTGGGTTTGATTGATATAATGGGATGAAAGTGGCCATACAGTTTGAAGAAGAGTGGGGTTGGTTTCAAGATAAGATATCTTGAGTGAAGAAAAGAGTGAAAGATATTAGGTTTATACCAATTAGTTATTTGGTGCAATGAAAATTCCAAATAATAGAATAATAAATTAAAAATAATCAACAACGTGATACGAGAAATAAAATTAAAAAATATAGAAAAAAATAAGCCTTTGTGGTGAGACCAGATTAGGTTTTCACAGTGAGACCAGAACAAGTTGTCACAATGAGACTAGAATTGGTGGTCACTGTGCCGTATTTACCATGTGACTTCAACCGGTATGAACATATCATTTGATAGAGTAATTGAAAAACTATAACCGATATATAAAAACTGTGAGACCGTAAACATGATATTGTAATTCATGGACTGTGATGTGTGAAACCACAAATCATGAAGTCATATGCTTTGAAACTTATTGTATTAGACAGTAAGATTGGGACAGTAAACATTCAACATAATATTTATCATTCCTAATTCTTGTATTATGTAACTTATTCTTTCATAAAATAATGGTATAGTGAATATATCATCAATATGATGTTCACTACCATTTAATTGAAAAGTGTGATCATATTATTTATAATGGTCTCCCAAAAAGATATTTCTTACCCCAATATGTTTTTCCTATTGTGTGAAATATGATTCTTTGACATTTTTATAGCACTCGTATTGTCACAATTTATATGTATATGCCTGAATTAATATACATAGTCTAGTAGTGTGTGTTTCATCCACAATGTTTGTGCACAATAACTACCATTAGATATATATTATTCTTTGTCAGTTGATAACACAATATAGTTTTGTTTCATACTACACCATGACACTAGAGACATGCCTAAAATGCGATATGTTCTAGAGGTGAATTTTCTATCTAAAGGAAACCACCAAAATTAATATCAGAATAGCTAACTAGCTCAAATGATTTCCTCATAAAATTGAACAGTCCTAGATTGGTTCTATTTTTTATGGATTTTATAATCCTTTTAAAAAAAATCAAATGAGTCTCTTTAGGGTTTTATTTAATGCGATCACACATACATACACTAAAAATATTATCTTGTTGGCTAGCTGTTAAGTAGAGAAAGCATCCAATCATTCCTCAATGAGTGGTTTGAACAACTTATTTTCCATCTTCATCAATATCCAACATACAAGAAGTAGTCATTAGAGTATCAAAAATTTTAGTGTTGTACAACATAAAACAATTTAGAATATCTTGAGTATATATTTTTTGATTTAAAATAATACCATCTTTATTTTGAAATATTTGAGATCCATTAACGAATTTTAGTTCACCAATAAAACTCATTTCAAAATCATTTTCATCATTTTAGAAAAATCAATACATAATGAATTGTCTGAAGATCGAAAAATAATATCATCTAAATAAATTTGATCTACAAAAACATCATTGGATATTTTTAGTATTAAAATATTAGGGTCATATATACCTTTTGTAACGTCATTTAAAATAAGAAAAGTAATTAATATATCATACAAAGATCTTGGATATTATTTTAAACCATACAAGGATTTGTAAAATTTAAAATCATGATTTGTAAAGTGAGGATTTGAGAGACCGGGGGATGTTCAACAAAGGCATTTTCAATTATATACCCATATATGAACACACTCTTCACATCCATTTGATATTGATTCAAGTTCATATGTGTTGTATACACAAGCAAGATTATAATGTATTCAATTCTAGCTACGGGTGAAAGGGTCACATCATAGTCAATTCCTTCTTCTTGACTATAGCCATGTGCAACATATCTAGATTTGTTTCAAACTATGTTACCGGATTAATCTAAATTATTTATAAAAACCTACTTAGTCCATATAGTAAAAATTTTATTGGTTCATTCAGCAAGTTTCCAATTTTTACCATTCAAAATTATTATCTTATTCATGAATATCCATAAGAAAATTATCATTGATAGGATCATTGAGTATTTTAGGATCTTCTTATGATAAGAAAGCTTGATGTTCAAATTGAATCCTAAGAGAAGATCATGTCTATGTTACTATATCTAAATCTACAACAATGGAATCTATTTGATGTTTCTTAAGAGTTCAAACAGCTCCATAAATAGATGTCCCAGTGATTTTAGGTTATACAATAGGATCAGGATCCTGGTGGGATAAATATAAAGAATTTCTAGAAATAGAAGATTTTAAAAATTCGTTTATAGGATAGATAAATGATTTAAAATGATACCAAAATTTTATATATCATCCTCATGACTATATTGAGAGGTTTTAGGCCCATGTTGATCAATCTCATCAAACATGACATGGTCAGATTCCTCAACACATTTAGTTTTTTTGAAAGAAAAATTACAGGTTTTACTAGATACTGATTATCCTAAAAGGATAACTTCATCACTCTTAGATGAAATTTTTTCAAGACTTTCCATAATATTAAGGATGTATACTTTTCACCAAAAGACATTGAAGTAGTTTATTTGGGGTTTATATTGTTCCACAACAGATATAGTGTTCTTTTATGAATATGTCTATTCAAAACTATATTAATAATATATCATGATGTATTTACAGCTGCAGAACAAAAACAAATAGGTCATCCATATTCATTAAACATGGTTTTAGGAATATTTTTCTATGTTCTATTTCTTATTTCTACAACTACATTTTTTAGAGGTGTTCTAGGGGAAAATAAATAATTAAAATATCCATTTTGTGAGAAAAAGGGTTTAAACTCTACATTTTCAATATCAAGGTCATGGTAACTTCTTAGATATCTTATTTTATTTCCACGATGGTTTTATATTGATTTATAATATTTGGTCAACTGATAGAAGCTTCACTTTTGTGATCCATGATGAAGATCCAATTATAAATAGAAATGTATCCTAAAATAACATAAACATTGTTCATCCAATTTAAACTAGAAACTATACATGGTCATAATAATCCTTGTGAATCAGCTCGAGAGGTGAGAAAATGAATATTTTTTCTTTAGGATGAAGGAAATTTTTCGTTCCATTCCCTTTTGACAATGATTACACACATTATCATTTGGAAACTCTAGTTTGGGTATATCATTGAATAAAAATTTTCTAGTTATCTTTCTAAGGGAATAAATATTGTAGTGCCCTAGTATTCTTTTCCATATCCATGACTATTTGTGAAATACACATAAACCTGAGACCTTTTTATAAATTAATGAATTTATGTTAATATAATTTACATTTTCATTTCATAATGTTGAAAATAATAATTTATTTTTACCATTAAAAACATAGATAGAATCATTTTAAAATTTAAAATGAGATCCATCATCACATATTTGTGAAATACTATTCAGATTATATTTCAGTTGTCACGAACCGAATCTGGTCGCCTTCAAAATCGGCACCCGACCCGGTCCATGGCAAACCCCGAAGGGATTTCCTGATCCCTATGGGCTGGCATAGTTCCTGGGTATCAGAAAATGATAATTGGGTATGATTTACCCGAGTTTATAAACTTAAATTGACAAAAGAGTCCAATAAAACAAATCTGGATTTGTCAACTAAAACCATCTTTTACAAAATTTCAGAACTGAAATACATAAGTTAAAACTATGTTTAAAGACCATTACAATGGTACATAACCAAATAAGGACAGCCCAAGAACCTCCATAAGAAAAGAGGCACTGCCCTAAAGCTATCTCCACGACACAGCATCCCAATGGACAACTAAAAACCTGAATCAATGGCATAAATCATGTACCCAAACCTGTGACATAAAATAAGAA
This sequence comes from Viscum album, assembly GCA_963277665.1. Lineage (NCBI taxonomy): Eukaryota > Viridiplantae > Streptophyta > Magnoliopsida > Santalales > Viscaceae > Viscum > Viscum album. The sequence goes on from OY728148.1 coordinate 806,851,342, forward strand.
AATCTACTTACACCCAAAGGTGTTAGTAGGGTGTGAGTGAGAGCCCAGTAGGATACCACCACTAACAGATTCCATGTGATTAACATTTAATGACGGAAAGCATGCAAGTTTTCAAAGACATGAGATGCTAGTTAAAATTTCTAAAAGATGCAACATTAAATAAAAACAGTTTTCAGGTGGGCTAATTTAAAGAATAAAAACATTTAAAATAATTACCATAGATACTGAATTTTACAACCTCTCATACCGTATGCCGACGGTATGAACAAAGTATCCAGTGAGCACAATCAATGGGAAATAACCCCTAGGCAGTAGCTAGTTGTGGGTCCCAGGTACCTCGAATCTCGGTGAGAGTAACCATCACAAATATCCATTCTCGTGCACGATCCACTAGTAGGGAACATACCAATGACCTAGTGGTCCCCAATCATCATCATAATCATAGTATTGTTAGTGTTGTAAGCGTCAATCATGCTAAGTGAAACTGAGGCCAAACCCCACGGATTCACTAGCATACTGGTACACGTCCACCCACCTAGATACCCGGGTTTTCCCGTTGTGCTCAGACAAGTTCAGCAATTCAAGAAGTATAGTTTTTACATGAAAATATCAATGCCACATCACAAATTAACCAAACAGCCCCATGTACATCACGCAAGTAAAAAACTTCCACTTTTCATTCAAATGCATTTTAAAATCAAACTCACTCAAAATTGCCTACACCACTTTTCACATTTCATTAACACTTCCACAAATCCATTAAACAATTTTTTTAAAACCATTACAAGATATTAAACTCACATAACAGCCCACACACATGTCACACAATACCCTTCTCACCTTCACAATTCATTTTATAAATAAACTCACATGAAATATCCCACACCCGTGTTTCGCACACAAAACAAAATTTAGTAATACTTTTCGACAATTTATAAAAAAAATTCTAAAAATGTTTAACATCTCAAATCATCACTTTACCATTAAAAAACCCACATTAGGTGAACACACTCGCCCAAACAGTACATATACACCCTTTCTCAACTTTTTTTAACAAAATAAAACATTTGCAATTTTTATAAAACATACCCAAGAGATATAACCATTGTTTGCACACTAAACCCATTTCAAACCCCTCATTTAAAAGAAAAATCATACCAATACCAATCCAAAACAGAATATTTCAGCCCTAAAACAATTATTAAACCACCCCTAAATGTTATAAAAATACATCAAATAATACCACAAAGATACACATGAAAAACACACGTTTTCATAAATCACCTTCAAGAAGTACAACAGGTTTTTACACCTTAAAATCATTAAAAAAACCTACATTCAAGGCCAACATGATAATAAGGAATTAAAAAAACAGAATTGTCATCTCCTTTAAAGACTAATAAATCACTTTCATATGTTATAAACTAAACCCAAACATTACCCCAAGAGTCACACATGAAAAGTACCCAATTTCAAGCTATAATGCAACTAAAAATTAAATGTTTAACCAAATCCATAAAAACTGTTTTCACAGAACATAAAAAAGATTATAACCATGCTAAATTAATAATCCATGAAAGCTAACTCATCATAAAATGGCTACACATGGAATCACCCACCCTTTTGAGTCGAAACCCTCAAAACTTGGTGTGAAACCTTAAGCGCACCACTGTTGCACCAAAAGAAATATAAATCCAGACCTAAACCACAATAATTTACCCAAAAGGCACCAAATAAGACATTAGGATCGAACCCCAACTTATGGACATGATGAAATTCATGAAAAAGGAAATAAAACTAAAAGAGGATGGAAGGAACCTAGAAGGAATTCCCTTACTTGAAATATTTTGAAGGAATCGGCCCCAATCCACCAAATAATGAATCACTAAGTACCCAAAACTGGTATGGAGGTTCGAAGGATTCCTATTAGGTCATGCGGGAACTGAAATAGGAGAAAAAGGATGATAAATGAAGGAGTTATGAAAGGATCAATTTACCTATCCAAATCTGCCCGATTTTAGAGACCCTAATATGTTCAGTACTAAATCGCGATGAAGAAGAGCTCCAAAGAGGGGAGAGAAAGCTTGGTCACGCATCTGGGTTCAAGGGGCGCATATGAGGCTTTGAATCACCGAAAAATAATTAAAAATTAATAAGTTATTAATTAATAAAATATTATTTTTAAAACTGGAATTGGGCTTTCGGGCAGGCCCAATCCCTTAAATACAATCCAACATAAACCTTGGTTATTGACTTTCAAAGGCTCCAAATTTTAATTGTGGTGCTAATATATCAGGGGAGGACATTTAGGAGTTAGAATGAGTGAAAAATATTAAAAAATAAAAATGTTATAAAAGAAATAAAATTTATTTTTAAATCTGGAATTGGGTTCACGGTTTGGCCCAATTCATGTAAACTCAAATATTCTCCATAAAACCTTTGGAAACCCCCAAAACAAAGAATCAATGGAAATTAAAATAAAAATAATTTAAAATAATCTATGTATGTGACAATTCTTCCCACCATTAAAACTTTCTGCCCTGGAAAGTCACAGCAAGGCCAAGGTTAAAACCAAACCCAACTGAGAAACCAAGAGGTACTCCCTTCTCAGGTTTCTCCCCCAAAGGCTAAAACACCTCCAGTGATCAATTAATGAAGGATTACTCTCACAAACGAAACATACACCACTTTCCTGAAATAATCAATCATATTCATAATTGATCCCAAAATAAAACTCCTCAAACACTATCCGAACAAGACTCAAGCAATTCACCCAAACGAACAATAACATTGAACAAGGTTACACTTACCTTACTTTAACTAATACATTGGGCACTATCCAGTCCCAAAGTTTACCCAAGGAAGATGTAAGTAGTTAGATATCTCCAAATTATATTACCTACTTCCAATACAATACCAAGGAAAAACATGAGTTACTTGTATGAAGAGACACAAATGAGCTCCCCACCATAAGAGACAACTTAATTTTTTTTCCCGAGACAGAATCAAGACACTAATAGGGGAAGGCCCAAACTGACTCCCTAGTACAAGAGGTATACATCCATTAGAAATTTACAAAATAGTATGCATGATACCCATGGTGGGTCTTCCAACCACAAGAACAAACCATCTTAACCGACCGGCGTCGGCTGACACGAAAAAACCCCAAAATTAAGGAGTTGGGACGGTCACACGGTTAGTTTTCACAGTTTCAGAAACTGTGCGATAACTATGTGGATCCTTATATCTGCATGGATATTTTTTTTGTTCATGGTTAGAACTAACCATGTGAAAACCATGTGCTCAACATGTCTATCCAAATTTCTAACCATTCTCCAAAGACTCAATGGAAACCAAAGGGGGAGGGAATAACATTGTGTGATGACATGGGTACAAGACCCTCCACCTATTTCTACCGAACGGGAACAATAGAAGAAATATAATGACACCATAGGTTTAAACTCTTCCTATCTTTCATACTGAGGATAGGACATTGTACAAGGGTTTAAACGACACTGGGGTTTCCCCTGACTACGCGCCAGCTTCTCTCCGGGACCTATGGCTGGAGCTCAAAATATTGAACCATCTTCGGCCACGCAGTTTGGCTAATGAAATCCCTATGTGGAACTTCTTCTATCGGTACCAAAAACAACTACACCGCATACCCTGATGGGTTCATCAAGACGTAACACACTCCATAACTCACTTTACCAAAACCAAACATTTCACTAAAACAAGGGATCAGAATAAGCACACACATCGTGCCTTGTTTCTTTGGGTGAGAAACAACAGAAGGGTAGGACACGTATAAACATCGTCCCCTAAGATAGAGGATTTGATGTATTTACCAAGGGATACATACTCCCAACATAACAGAGAACCTAAGAGGATTGTGTGACCTTGACCTTTACATTCAAAAGAGAACACAACATCACAATGCGTCACCGAACATGACCCTTGTGATTGATAGAAACAATACATGGAACATGACCATATTCTAAGTCCCTAAACAACAGACATGTCCAAAAAGTGGACACAATATCCTATCAGGACCAAAATATCAAAATTAGTGGTTTAATAATAAATCTTGCTTCAAGGAAACTATGAAGAACCCAGAGGCCCTCTTAGACACCATCATGACACTCATCCACACTAACAATCAAAGAACACTTCCACCTTTGATGAATCATGAAACTTAAGAAACCAAGGCCTCTTTCAACCTTCCACAAGAACTATCCCACTACAAGAGGATCTAAAAATCAACTAAATGAATGGTTGTAGACTCAATCAACAGTGATCTATAAAATATTCCTTATATTGATCAACTGGAGGATTTTCCAATGGAGAAACAATACGGGTTGCAGTTCAGTTGTGCACTAACCCTAAATGGGGGTGTACCTTATCCGATAGGAGAACCCAAAGACCCAACCAAGATGTTCCATTGGTAAAAAAACAATAAACCAGATCCAAAGACATGAAGGTAAACACCATAAAGGTGTCCCGAAACATATCTCAGAGGAGACTACTAACCGGTCCTTCTACCTAGCTTACTGACCAAACATAATCCCAAAACACAGTTCAAATAGGAGTGGTTATTGGACTAAAAAAAACATCCCACAAAAACAACATCTTCAAAGACCCATAATACAAACCATCCCAAAACTATTCATCAAGACATCATGTTTTTCTTTAAAACCATTTCTTTGAAAACAAGCGGTTCAACAGTAAGAGTATCGACCAATGGTACCCCATGGGCCTCACACATGCATGTTTTTGTGCCACACCAGACACCCACCTCATATCCGTCCCGGCACTCATCCATTCGTGCCATCAACCATCCATTATCCCATATAACCCCATGCATGTGGTCACTAATGGAAATACCAAAGGTTAAAACAAAAATTCTTTCCACTTTTCAAAACCAAAACGGTCAACCAACGCATCCATTTTTTTCTCATAACCGCTAACCACGAGATCAAAATCCCAACTCACATCTTACAAAAATTTTCAGAAAGTCACAAACATTTAGAAAATAACTCACATTCAAGATATTCACATCAATTTCAAAACCTCTCATACCATTAAAACACACTCTGATTGTTTAGAAAACTCTATTGGAAACACTTTTCAAAACCAACTTCAATATAGTTTCTACCATCAAAATAGGTGTAATCACACCAGTTTCTATTTCAAAATAATTCTGAATATTCAGTTCCAAAATTTCATAAATCATACCATTCCATCTTTATTTGAAAATCATTTAACAAAAACATTACACTTCTTTAAACCAAGTCACTTTAAAACCAATGTTCCAAGATTTCAAAACTAATGAACACAAGACAATGTGAGAGGAAACTAGTTTCAGTGGGTGACTTGGATATATGGTTGGAGGCCATATTCCAATAACTTCACTGTCACAGAGAGTGTTCTAGGGAATATCCCCAGCTCCACATGGCTTGCCAGACCCTGTGAGCTCATTGAGACCATTAACCCAACTCTCTTTTCATTTCCCCTAATCATCATCAAACCATGAAAACCAAAAGACATAGACAAATCCCAACTTCCCATGGCGACTTGAATACTGAAATGATGTGTGGTGATCAAGCACACTACCCATAACCATAATTCAATGTCCCAACAATCATAACTCTATACTATCCCGACTATTTCGCAAATAACATGACTCAAATGGAGTGAACTCCTTTGATACCATTTTGTCACGAACCGAATCTGGTCTCCTTCAAAATCGGCACCCGACCCGGTCCATGGCAAGTCCCGAAGGGCATTCCCAATCCCTATGGGCTGGCACAAGTGCCTGGGTATCAGAAAATGATAATTGGGAATGATTTACCCGAGTTTATAAACATAAAACAACAAAAGAGTCCAATAAAACAAAACTGGATTTTTCAACTAAAACTGTCTTTTACAAAATTTCAGAACTGAAATACATAAGATAAAACTATGATTAAAGACCATTACAATGGTACATAAACAAATAAGGACAGCCCAAGAACCTCCACAAGAAAAGAGGCACCGCCCTCAAGCTATCTCCACGACACTGCATCCCAATGGACAACAAAAAACCTGAATCAATGGCATAAATACTGTGCCCAAACCTGTGACATAAAATAAGCAAATCAACTCACACCCAAAGGTGTAAGTAGGGTGTGAGCGAGAGGCCATTAGGATACCACCACTAATATATTCCATGTGAAAAACATTTAATGACGAAAAGCATGCAAGTTTTCAAAGACATGAGATGCTAGTTAAAATTTCTAAAAGATGCAACATTAAATAAAAACAGTTTTCAGGTGGGCTAATTTAAAGAATAAAAACATTTAAAATAAATACCATAGATACTGAATTTTACAGCCTCTCATACCGTATGCTGATGGTAAGAACAAAGTATCCAGTGAGCACAATCAATGGGAAATAACCCCTAGGCAGTAGCTAGCTGTGGGTCCCAGGTACCTCGTATCTCGGTGAGAGTAACCATCACAAATATCCATTCTCGTGCACGAGCCACTAGTAGGGAACATACCCATAACCTAGTGGTCCCCAATCATCATCATAATAGTATAGTTATAGTTGTAAGCGTCAATCATGCTAAGTGAAACTGAGGCCAAACCCCACGGATTCACTAGCATACTAGTACACGTCCACCCACCTAGATACCCGGGTTTTCCCGTTGTGCTCAATCAAGTTCAGGAATTCAATAAATATAGTATTTACATGAAAATATCACTTCCACATCACAAATTAACCAAATAGCCCCATGTACATCACTCAAGTAAAAAAATTCCACTTTTCATTCAAATGCATTTTGAAATCAAACTCACTCCAAATTGCCTACAAAACTTTTCACATTTCTTTAACACTTCCACAAATCCATTAAATTTTTTTTTAAAACCATTACAAGATATTCAACTCACATAACAGCCCACACACATGTCACACAATACCCTTCTCACCTTCACAATTCATTTTATAAATAAACTCACATGAAATATCCCACACCCGTGTTTCGCACACAAAACACCATTTAGTAAAACATTTCGACAATTTATAAAAAAAATTCTAAAAATGTTTAACATCTCAAATCACCACTTTACCATTAAAAAACCCACATTAGGTGAACACACTCACCCAAACAGTACATATACACCCTTTCTCAACTTTGTTTAACCAAATAAAACATTTGCAATTTTTATAAAACATACCCAAGAGATATAACCATTGTTTGCACACTAAACCCATTTCAAAACCCTCATTTAAAAGCAAAATCATACCAATACCAATCCAAAAAAGAATTTTTCAGCCATTAAACAATTATTAAACCACCCCCAAATGTTATAAAAATACATCAAATAATACCACAATGATACACATGAAAAACACACGTTTTCATAAATCACCTTCAAGAAGTACAACAGGTTTTTACACCTTAAACTCATTAAAAAAACATAAATTCAATGCCAACATGATAATAAGGAATTAAAAAACCAGAATTGGCATCCTCTTTAAAGACTAATAAATCACTTTCATATGTTATAAACTAAACCCAAACATTACCCCAAGAGTCACACATGAAAAGTACCCAATTTCAGGCTATAATGCGACTAAAAATTAATTGTTTAACCAAATCCATCAAAAATGTTTTCACAGCACATAAAACAGATTATAAACATGCTAAATTAAGAATCCATGCAAGCTAACTCATCATAAAATGGCTACACATGGAATCACCCACCCTTTTGAGTCGAAACCCTCAAAACTTGGTGCGAAACCTTAAGTGCACCACTGTTGCACCAAAAGGAATATAAATCCAGACCTAAACCACAATAATTTACCCAAAAGACACCAAATCAGACATTAGGATCGAACCCCAACTTCTGGACATGGGGAACTTCAAGAAAAAGGAAATAAAAATAAAAGAGGGTGGAAGGAACCAAGAAGGAATTCCCTTACTTGAAATATCTTGAAAGAATCGGCCCCAATCCACCAAATAATGAATCACCAAGTACCCAAAACTGGTATGGAGGTTCGAAGGATTCATATTAGGTCATGTGGGAACTAAAATGGGGGCAAAAAGGATGAAAAATGAAGGAGTTATGCAAGGATCAATTTACCTATCCAAATCTGTCCGATTTTAGAAACCATAAGAAGTTCAGTACTAAATCGCGATGAAGAAGAGCTCCAAAGAGGGGAGAGAGAGCTTGGTCGCGCGGCTGGGTTCAAGGGGCGCATATGAGGCTTTGAATAACCGAAAAATAATTAAAAATGAATATGTTATTAATTAATCAAATATTATTTTTAAAACTGGAATTGGGATTTCGGGCAGGCCCAATCCCTTAAATAAAATCCAACATAAACCTTGGTTATGGATTTTCAAAGGCTCCAAATTTTAATTGTGGTGTTAATATATCAGGGGAGGACATTTAAGAGTTGGAATTAGTGTAAAATATTAAAAAATTAAAATGTTATAAAAGAAATAATTTTTTTTAAATCTGGAATTGGGTTCACAGTTTGGCCCAATTCATGTAAACTCACATATTCTCCATAAAACCTTTGGAAAACCCCAAAACAAAGAATCAATGGAAATTAAAAAAAAATATTTAAAATAATCTATGTATGTGACATCAGTCCATCAAAAAAAAGTACTTTGGCAGTTAAACTGAGTTAGAGTTACCAATTTGGTAAGGCAAAATATTTTTCCTTTGGCATTTTCCCCAAAAGTGAAATGTCCACCATAAATCTTTACAATTTTAATGAAATATTAATAGTATATTTTCATGTGTCTTGAACACATACTATCCAGGTACCATAAACATTTCAAATTACTCATCAAAAAAATTTCCAAAAAATTATCCAAATAAAAAAAACATTGGTACCCATATTTGTTTAGGTCCAGTAATATTAGTAACTAGTTCTTTATGAACCACAATTTTCCTCATAGTATTACAATAATAATTATGTAATGTATTTCGGAAATAAATTATATTTTTTTGAGAAAAGATAGAAACAGTAGATAATGTATCATTATTTGATCTTGCAGAATGTTTTCCTAAAATAAAATTATATTTGTATATTCTATATTTTGAAAAAAAAATTGTTTTTCTAAAATTTAATTTACTAGTTTGATAGCCAATACCAGTACTGTATTTGAGGGAAATTTTTTTACCTAGATTTTGTACCCTGTTATCATTTCCATTAATAAAAATTTCAAGGTTTTTCTTTAGTTTTCCATTAGATAGCTTTAATTCATTATTTTCATTGAGTAAGATAACATTTTCATATCATTATATTAGACGTTTATATTTAATAGTTGATGAAATATCATAATGTATCATTAAGAACATTAATTCATCTTTTATTTCTTTACCTGTCTCTTCAATGATATTGTAATACTCAATAACTTCTTCATTATACATATTTTCAGAATCAATGTCATTTCTAGAATAATAAGAATTTTGGGAAAGTGATTCCTCCGATACATCATATATGTTTATCATGAAACACATAATGTCTTTGTTAGACTCTTCCTCATGTGTAGACTCTGAGTCACATAAACTATCCTCAGAAGAACTCCATGTTATATAAATTTCCATCTTATAATTTCTATTTCTTTGTATATATATTCTTTTATAAATGAGATTTAGACGGTCAGCATTTACATGCCCCTTTCACATACATTCATAACATACTATCGCATAAGAAATTTTCATCCCTTTTATAATAACTCTTCCATCTTAATGTTTTGATCATATCTTCTTTTTAGGATAGAATTTATGAAGAAAAATCCTTTTGTAAAAATTTATAAATAGTAATGCTAGTTGAGCCATCTTCTCATCATTGTTGGGTGATGATTGTTCACTGCTATAACATTCTATAGAGACTGGCAGTTTCCCTTTTTCTATGTGTTTAGAGGTAGTGGTCTTAAATGAAATATATTTTCTTTTGGTTTCATATTTCTTTTTATTGTGTACTTTCCACTCTTATTTGTACATCATTAGTTTCCCAATGAGTTCATTGACATGTAATTTTATTATTTCATATGACTCTCTAATTAATAAAGAGGTTCATCTCTGTCAATCAGGTAGGAATATGATAATCCTCATGATTTTTTCATTGGATGATGCTTCTTTTTTAAGAGAAATCACTATGTTGACAATTTCATTGAACCTAAGATACATATAAGAAATAGTCTCATCGGGCATCATCTGGAAATTATCATATTCAATAATATATGTAAAGACCCGTAAAATTCAAGGGAATTTTATTCTTAATTTTCTTTAGAATTTTACAAGAGCGCGGTTTCAGACGGCACCTGATTCCGAGGCCCGGAGTGCCCGGAATTAATTTCCGAAGTTTGGCTCGGGTACGTTCAGTGAACGAACGAGCGGGAATTCCTAACTTTTGATCCGGTGCTCGGAATTGAAATCCGAGGGCACATATGAACTCGCAGCGCCGATATTCGCTTAAAGAGACCTTTTCGGGAGTTGCGTTTGTTGCGAGTTGAAAGTTAGTTTTGGGGTTTTTCAGTTAAGTTAAATAAAATTGAGTAAGACAAATAATATGTTAACTTATTAAAAACCTACCAAAGGAGGTTGGAAGTGGGCCCCACACCCACTTAACCTCCCTTGGGAGGATTAAGTGTGGTGGGGCCCACAAGAACCCCTTTTTCTTTTCAAATTCTCTCAACATCCTTAACCCCCCTCTTTAATGGCTTAAGTTACTTATTTAATTTTGGGGAGTTAAACTCTTTTGAATTTCAAACATTTGAAATTCTTTTGAGTTATGTGTTAATAAAATAAGATGTAATCTTATTTGTTTTTGGGTTGTTTTGTTTTTTCCCTTGAGAGCTTTTTGAGAGCTCCTCTTCATCTTCAAGCTCTGACGAAGAACGAAGAACGCTCAAACTCTGACGAAGAACGACGCCTCTCTTCTTCGTCCTCGGTGTCAACAAAAGGGAACGCTGCTTCCTCCTCGGACCTTCTTCGTCGGCAAACGAAGATCCGCCAACGTCGTGTCTCTTCGGGCATAACACTTCGTCAACGGATTTGACGAACGACGACCGCGACGCCCGACCTCCGCGACACCGTCTTCCGCGGAACGTAGACGATTCTTCGAATCTTGAACCCGAGGTAGGGGTTGTTGGTTCTTTATTTCTTTATTCTTTTCCTTGAACGTGGATCTCGCATGTCTAACTTGATGCTTGATTGTTTAAGTTGCGTTATTAATTTAACGTGAGGGGGCCGGACCGCACGAACACGGCCGAACCCCCCTCCAAAGTTCATGTTTATCCATGCGGGTGGAAGCAAGTAGCTAGGTGCCGTCGCACCACGCGGATGATCGTTCAATTAAATTACGCAGCGCCGTCGCGCCACGCCGAGGAAAAATCTTCAAGAACGCGACGCCGTCGCGCCGCGTTGAAAAGAATCAAAGCACGGCAAAGGGGCGCGGTGCCGTCGCACCGCGCCGGATGACGAACGCCGCGGCCGGTTCCGGGCCGCGGCAGGACGAGGAGACCGCGGCCGGTTCCAGGCCGCGGCGGGACGAGAAGACCGCGGCCGGTTCCGGGCCGCGGCGGAAGAGAAGACCGGCGGCCGGGCCGCCGGCGTCAGTAGCCGAAAGGGGGACCGGAATTTCCGGTCCCGTTTGAGAAAACCGGCCGGCCAGCTGGCCGGCCGGAAGGCTTTAAAACCGGGGGAAAATTAATCCCCCGGCCGCCTAATAAAACCCCCCCCTCTTTAAGAGGGGGGCGGTTTTTTTTTTGAAGAAGGGGGGGGGGGGGGGCAGCCGGCCCCCCGGTTCCGTTCCAGCAAGCCCCCCCCACGTGGCGGGGGGCGTTTCTTTTAAAAATCGGCGCGGCTAAGCCGCGCCGCCAGAGGAAAATCGGGGGGGCTTAGCCCCCTGCGTGCTGACCGTGTGCGGCCAAGCCGCCGCGGCACCCCGCGTGCGCCGCCCTCCAGCAAAGAGGGAGCTTGCTCCCCGCAAGCCGACCGCGTGCGGCCCCTCGCGGCCCGCCGCCAACGCGGCCCGCCGCCGCCGCCACCGCGGCCCGCCGCCGCCGCCACCGCGGCCCGCCGCCGCCGCCGCCCGCCGCCGCCGCCGTCCGCCGCCGCCGCCCGCCGCCGCGGCCCGCCGCCGCCGCCGTCCGCCGCCGCCGTCCGCCGCCGCCGGCCACCGCGCCGCCCGGGGGGGGGGGGGGGGGGTCGGGCCGGGTCGGCCCGGACCCGGACCCCCCCGTTTCGAACCTGTTTTGGTTTTTGGCCCATACCTTGAGCCTCGGACCTCCGAACGACGAACCGTCTGCGGCAACGCGATCCTTGGATCGAGACGGTCGTTTCGGTATATCGCACTCAAGGTTTCGGGTTTCTTTGAGTTAGGTCGGGTTGGTTCGTTCACGAAACCAACCGGGCCTTCGGAGCGGAAACGCTCATATCTTGAGCAACGAACGTCCGATTGACGCGCCGTCAGTCGCGTTGAGTTCCTTTTAGTGAGACGGATCTTTTGGCATACTCCGCCCGAGGTTTGGACGCAGGTGGAGTACGGTCGGGTTGGTTTTGCTTTAAAAACCAACCGGGCCCCGGAGACGAAAAAGCCAATAACTCACAGACCGGGCGTCCGATTGACGCGCCGTCTGTTTCGTTGACTTCCTCTTGATGAGACGGAACTTTTGACATACTCTGCCCGAGTTTTGGATACAGTCGGAGTATGGCCGGGTTGGATTGTACCCGAAATCCAACCGGGCCCCTGGAACGGGATAGCTGATATCTTTCAGACAGGACGTCCGTTTGACGAGCCGTCAGCGGCGTTGGTGGTTACGTTGAGTAACGGTCCCTTTGCGTATACCCTATGGGAGTTCGGGGTGCAGTTGAGATACGTCCGGGATTGGTTTCGCTCACGAAACCAACCGGGCCCCTGGGACGAAAAGGCTAATAACTCACAGACCGGGCGTCCGATCGACGCGCCGTCTGTTGCGTTGAGACCCCTGTGACGAGACGGACCTTTGAGACACTTCTTCGCGGGACCTTGTGATACTTGGAGTATCGACCAGTAGCTCGTGGAGCGGACCCGTGGTACTTGACAGTGGTGGTGCGCTTGGATGCAGCAGCAGACCCTTGGCGGTGGAGAGCTTGGTTGTAGCGGCGGACCCGCGATACTCTACGGAGTGTGTGCGCTTGGTTGTAGCGACAGACCCGCGACGGTGGAGACGAGCGTGCAGAGTACGGAGACCGTGTAGCCGGCTGAGACCTGACGACTGCTTGACCGACTCGACTTGGAGTGAGTCGACTAGCCCAGTGGACGGAGCGCCCGGTATTTGGCGGCAGTCCCACGGCGGACGGAGCGCCTGGTAGTTGGCAGCAGACCCGCGGTACTCGACAGGAGGAGTACCTCAGCAGGCTATCTGGGTAGTGCCCGGTATTTGGCGACAGACCCTCAGCGGACGGAGTGCCCGGTAGTTGGCCGCAAACCCGCAGTACTCGACAGGAGGAGTACCTCAGCAGTCCTAGGTTAGTGAGCGGCAGCCTCGGAGTCGTGACAGGACCACTGTACACTCTAGAGACGGAGCTCTTCAGCAGTTACGGTTTCGATAATGAAAATCCTGGTTTGAGCTGAGACTTTTTACCTTGTGTTTACCTCATGAATGAGATGGGTCACTTGCTAACTTTGGTATATGTATGGGCATATACCCGGGTAGTGGTTATCCGTCGTTTTCACAATCCTTGTGTTTCCTCATGATTGAGATGGGTTACTTGATAACTTAGGTATATGTATGGGCATATACCTAAGTAGAGTTTATCTGTTGAGATCTTCTTGTGTTTATCCTTGTTGGTTTTAGTGAGACCTTGAGGGTCTCGGGGTCCCTACTGAGTATCGTTATACTCAACCCTGCACGGGCTATGCCCGCACCTCGTTGTGTTGGTTGCAGACGACGAACAGTGCTGGCAGAGGCCGAGTGTTCGAGGACTGGACGGTACCTGGAGGTGGACTATACGACGAGGCGGTACCCAGAGGCAGAACACTGGGCGGAACATACTCGGAGCAGACGGCGGGACCCGAGGAGCAGAGGAGCTATCTGTACCCACCCTTCAGGTGGGATTTCCAGTGGACAGCTCGACGTAACAGCTTTACTTTCAGTTGCTGTTTTTCCTTTTCGAGTTGTACTTTACAGTTGGGCTTGTATTTCCGGCCCCTTTTTACTTTCCGCACTTTTAGTTGTACTCTGTTTTGTTAGTGTTACCTTCCGCTTGTACTCTGTGGTGTTTGTTTTCTTTTATAAAGGCAATGCCTTCCCAGTTAACGGGATTTTACGCCTTTGGTGCTAGTCGCCAGCCCCTGGCCTATGGAAGGCGGGCTTGGGGTAGTCACGGCACGGGCCCCGAGGACGGGTCGTGACAAATTGGTATCAGAGGAGGAACCCAGCCTTAAGTGTGCGGTGCACTGCATGGGTTGAGATGTAGGGCCCACAACGAGGGCGTTGTGCTCTAAAGGGGGGGTGATTGTAACATCCCCAAATGATAAAGGGTTAAATGACTAAATGATATGACTCATGTCAACAAGGTGCACCTTCTTTTTCGGGAGCCTGTCTGATTAGAACTCCACAGTTAAGCGTGCTTGGCCTGGAGTAGTGATCAGGATGGGTGACCATCTGGGAAGTTCCCCAGGATGTGTGTGAGTGAGGACAAAGCACACTGGAAAGGACAAGTGTTGGCCTGTGGGGACTGTCATTAGTCAGATGACCCGTTCAGGCAGGTGGGTGGATCCTAGGGTGGGCCCCATGTGTCTGCGGGGCAACTGGTGGTACCTGGTGGGCCAGGACCCGACGACCATATAAAGGCGGGGTAGCTGTGCTGTCACCGGGGCCCGGTTGTCACAATTGGTATCAATGGAGTTCGGTTCTACCGCAGAACTTATAACTCTGATGTTTCTTTTTGTGAAGCAATAGTGTTGAGAGTACCGAGTGTGGTTTTCAGTTCAGGGAGTCCAGTGTTGGTGCGGGCGGCCGACGTATCCATACACCAGGACCCTGACAACTGATTTCCGACTTTGTGCACAAAAACACTGATTGCGTGTGTGATTTCAAAAGTTTTTCCCCTTAAAACAGCTCAAACCAGGTCAGCTCACCAGGTATAATCGTTTGATCGTGTTACGTTGTTTCTTTCAGGATGGCCCCACGACGGCAGCCAGCTAGGGTTCCGAGAATCGAACGTGACGACAGCCCACCGAGCGACGAGGCCTCGGTGCAGGGCCCTTTGTCAGCAGTGGCACCGGCGGTAGCTCTACCCGCCGTGCCCCCGATGCTTCCAGCAGCAGCCGCTGACGATGCACGTCGCCTCAGCGCACTGCATGAGTTTCAGCGCCAGCGACCGCCCAGGTTTCGCGGGGAGACGGATCCCCAGGCTGCAGAGGACTGGCTGGAGGCAGTGGTACGAGTGTTTAGGCTAGTGAGGACACCAGCAGACCTCATGGTGATCCTCGCTGCGAGCCTACTACACGCAGCAGCAGGTAGGTGGTGGAGCCACTTGTTTCAGTTTTGCGATGAGATGGACTTCGCATGGGAAGACTTTGAGACCTTCTTCAGGGTGGAGTTTGTGCCAGTATCTCTACACCCCGAGCGTGTACAGGAGATTCTGCCTTTTCCACGTGTTTTTCGATCAGAAGCCGAGTCATCTGTGGGCAGTAGACAGATGATGCAGAGGTCCAGGAGGACCAGACCATCAGTTAGGCGATCTCGGGTTTTAGGACCGGTGGTGCAGGGCACCCGGAGTGGGAACAGAGTTAGCCGTGCAAGGAGCAGGTTGTGTTACTCATGCCGCGAAAAGGGACATCTGGCACGTGACTGTCCGACTCCCGATCCGCAGGCTTTGGGAGAGCCACCGAGATAGAGGCAGTGACAAATGCTTGAGCAACAGTAAAGCAGGTGGACAGGGGAGGAACTAGTGGATACGTCTTTTGTACTTCTAGTTCCATGTTGATGTTGCTTTTATGTAGCGTCTTGTATTATGATCTGCAATAATAAAAGACGCATACTTTTGTGATGTTTTCTTTCCTGTCCTCTTTTATGATGTTACTAAGAGGTTCCAGTTGACTGTTGACTTGACCCTCACTTGTGAGACATCTACTGGAGGAGACCAGTTACCACACACTGATGCCGACAGTGTGACTCAACCCTTGGAGGCGAGAGTAACGGTTGGATCTCTTAGTAGTAGCGTCGAGGCCTTACGACGTCATCCTTGGTATGGATTAGTATCATCCATGTTAGGATTGACTGTTTTAGGCAAAGAATGTGGTTCATCCAGGGGATGAGACCAGGTTTCTCTTTTCGGCAAAGAAGAAATCTCGCAGCTCTTGTGGGACCAGAGATGGTCCGGGCCACGTCAGAGGAGGTCCATGTCATCCAGGAGCGGGTCCTACATGGGCGATCGATTCCTCTTGTGCGCAACAGATGGCGGCACGGGAATCTCCAGGAGAGCATATGGGAGCGGGAGGCTCAGATGCGTGCTCAATACCCTCTTTTGTTTCCCTAGTTTTTGATGTAGCTTTACGGGGACGTAAAGCCCTGAGGTGGGAGTAATGTAAAGACCCGTAAAATTCAAGGGAATTTTATTCTTAATTTTCTTTAGAATTTTACAAGAGCGCGGTTTAAGACGGCACCTGATTCCGAGGCCCGGAGTGCCCGGAATTAATTTCCGAAGTTTGGCTCGGGTACGTTCAGTGAACGAACGAGCGGGAATTCCTAACTTTTGATCCGGTGCTCGGAATTGAAATCCGAGGGCACCGATGAACTCGCAGTGCCGATATTCGCTTAAAGAGACCTTTTCGGGAGTTGCGTTTGTTGCGAGTTGAAAGTTAGTTTTGGGGTTTTTCAGTTAAGTTAAATAAAATTGAGTAAGACAAATTTTATGTTAACTTATTAAAAACCTACCAAAGGAGGTTGGAAGTGGGACCCACACCCACTTAACCTCCCTTGGGAGGATTAAGTGTGGTGGGGCCCACACGAACCCCTTTTTCTTTTCAAATTCTCTCAACATCCTTAACCCCCCTCTTTAATGGCTTAAGTTACTTATTTAATTTTGTGGAGTTAAACTCTTTTGAATTTCAAACATTTGAAATTCTTTTGAGTTATGTGTTAATAAAATAAGATGTAATCTTATTTGTTTTTGGGTTGTTTTGTTTTTTCCCTTGAGAGCTTTTTGAGAGCTCCTCTTCATCTTCAAGCTCTGACGAAGAACGAAGAACGCTCAAACTCCGACGAAGAACGACGCCTCTCTTCTTCGTCCTCGGTGTCAACAAAAGGGAACGCTGCTTCCTCCTCGGACCTTCTTCGTCGGCAAACGAAGATCCGCCAACGTCGTGTCTCTTCGGGCATAACACTTCGTCAACGGATTTGACGAACGACGACCGCGACGCCCGACCTCCGCGACACCGTCTTCCGCGGAACGTAGACGATTCTTCGAATCTTGAACCCGAGGTAGGGGTTGTTGGTTCTTTATTTCTTTATTCTTTTCCTTGAACGTGGATCTCGCATGTCTAACTTGATGCTTGATTGTTTAAGTTGCGTTATTAATTTAACGTGAGGGGGCCGGACCGCACGAACACGGCCGAACCCCCCTCCAAAGTTCATGTTTATCCATGCGGGTGGAAGCAAGTAGCGAGGTGCCGTCGCACCACGCGGATGATCGTTCAATTAAATTACGCGGCGCCGTCGCGCCACGCCGAGGAAAAATCTTCAAGAACGCGACGCCGTCGCGCCGCGTTGAAAAGAATCAAAGCACGGCAAAGGGGCGCGGTGCCGTCGCACCGCGCCGGATGACGAACGCCGCGGCCGGTTCTGGGCCGCGGCAGGACGAGGAGACCGCGGCCGGTTCCAGGCCGCGGCGGGACGAGAAGACCGCGGCCGGTTCCGGGCCGCGGCGGAAGAGAAGACCGGCGGCCGGGCCGCCGGCGTCAGTAGCCGAAAGGGGGACCGGAATTTCCGGTCCCGTTTGAGAAAACCGGCCGGCCAGCTGGCCGGCCGGAAGGCTTTAAAACCGGGGGAAAATTAATCCCCCGGCCGCCTAATAAAACCCCCCCCCATCTTTAAGAGGGGGGCGGTTTTTTTTTTGAAGAAGGGGGGGGGGGGCAGCCGGCCCCCCGGTTCCGTTCCAGCAAGCCCCCCCCCCCCCCACGTGGCGGGGGGCGTTTCTTTTAAAAATCGGCGCGGCTAAGCCGCGCCGCCAGAGGAAAATCGGGGGGGGGGGGGGGGGGGCTTAGCCCCCTGCGTGCCGACCGTGTGCGGCCAAGCCGCCGCGGCACCCCGCGTGCGCCGCCCTCCAGCAAAGCGGGAGCTTGCTCCCCGCAAGCCGACCGTGTGCGGCCCCTCGCGGCCCGCCGCCACCGCGGCCCGCCGCTGCCGCCACCGCGGCCCGCCGCCGCCGCCGCCCGCCGCCGCCGGCCACCGCGCCGCCCGGGGGGGGGGGGGGGGGGGGTCGGGCCGGGTCGGCCCGGACCCGGACCCCCCCGTTTCGAACCTGTTTTGGTTTTTGGCCCATACCTTGAGCCTCGGACCTCCGAACGACGAACCGTCTGCAGCAACGCGATCCTTGGATCGAGACGGTCGTTTCGGTATATCGCACTCAAGGTTTCGGGTTTCTTTGAGTTAGGCCGGGTTGGTTCGTTCACGAAACCAACCGGGCCTTCGGAGCGGAAACGCTCATATCTTGAGCAACGAACGTCCGATTGACACGCCGTCAGTCGCGTTGAGTTCCTTTTAGTGAGACGGATCTTTTGGCATACTCCGCCCGAGGTTTGGACGCAGGTGGAGTACGGTCGGGTTGGTTTTGCTTTAAAAACCAACCGGGCCCCGGAGACGAAAAAGCCAATAACTCACAGACCGGGCGTCCGATTGACGCGCCGTCTGTTTCGTTGACTTCCTCTTGATGAGACGGAACTTTTGACATACTCCGCCCGAGTTTTGGATACAGTCGGAGTATGGCCGGGTTGGATTGTACCCGAAATCCAACCGGGCCCCTGGAACGGGATAGCTGATATCTTTCAGACAGGACGTCTGTTTGACGAGCCGTCAGCGGCGTTGGTGGTTACGTTGAGTAACGGTCCCTTTGCGTATACCCTATGGGAGTTCGGGGTGCAGTTGAGATACGGCCGGGATTGGTTTCGCTCACGAAACCAACCGGGCCCCTGGGACGAAAAGGCTAATAACTCACAGACCGGGCGTCTGATCGACGCGCCGTCTGTTGCGTTGAGACCCCTGTGACGAGACGGACCTTTGAGACACTTCTTCGCGGGACCTTGTGATACTTGGAGTATCGACCAGTAGCTCGTGGAGCGGACCCGTGGTACTTGACAGTGGTGGTGCGCTTGGATGCAGCAGCAGACCCTTGGCGATGGAGAGCTTGGTTGTAGCGGCGGACCCGCGATACTCTACGGAGTGTGTGCGCTTGGTTGTAGCGACAGACCCGCGACGGTGGAGACGAGCGTGCAGAGTACGGAGACCGTGTAGCCGGCTGAGACGTGACGACTGCTTGACCGACTCGACTTGGAGTGAGTCGACTAGCCCAGTGGACGGAGCGCCCGGTATTTGGCGGCAGACCCACGGCGGACGGAGCGCCTGGTAGTTGGCAGCAGACCCGCGGTACTCGACAGGAGGAGTACCTCAGCAGGCTATCTGGGTAGCGCCCGGTATTTGGCGACAGACCCTCAGCGGACGGAGCGCCCGGTAGTTGGCCGCAAACCCGCAGTACTCGACAGGAGGAGTACCTCAGCAGTCCTAGGTTAGTGAGCGGCAGCCTCGGAGTCGTGACAGGACCACTGTACACTCTAGAGACGGAGCTCTTCAGCAGTTACAGTTTCGATAATGAAAATCCTGGTTTGAGCTGAGACTTTTGACCTTGTGTTTACCTCATGAATGAGATGGGTCACTTGCTAACTTTGGTATATGTATGGGCATATACCCGGGTAGTGGTTATCCGTCGTTTTCACAATCCTTGTGTTTCCTCATGATTGAGATGGGTTACTTGATAACTTAGGTATATGTATGGGCATATACCTAAGTAGACTTTATCTGTTGAGATCTTCTTGTGTTTATCCTTGTTGGTTTTAGTGAGACCTTGAGGGTCTCGGGGTCCCTACTGAGTATCGTTATACTCACCCCTGCACGGGCTATGCCCGCACCTCGTTGTGTTGGTTGCAGACGACGGACAGTGCTGGCAGAGGCTGAGTGTTCGAGGACTGGACGGTACCTGGAGGTGGACTATACGACGAGGCGGTACCCAGAGGCAGAACACTGGGCGGAACATACTCGGAGCAGACGGCGGGACCCGAGGAGCAGAGGAGCTATCTGTACCCACCCTTCAGGTGGGATTTCCAGTGGACAGCTCGGCGTAACAGCTTTACTTTCAGTTGCTGTTTTTCCTTTTCGAGTTGTACTTTACAGTTGGGCTTGTATTTCCGGCCCCTTTTTACTTTCCTCACTTTTAGTTGTACTCTGTTTTTTTAGTGTTACCTTCCGCTTGTACTCTGTGGTGTTTGTTTTCTTTTATAAAGGCAATGCCTTCCCAGTTAACGGGATTTTACGCCTTTGGTGCTAGTCGCCAGCCCCTGGCCTATGGAAGGCGGGCTTGGGGTAGTCACGGCACGGGCCCCGAGGACGGGTCGTGACAATATATGCATTAGGTATTCGTTCTATAACACTAGAAGTTCCTTCATGTGAAACAGGAAAAGTTTCCCAGATTTCATGGGCTCTTTTACATGCAAAAATTGAATTGAATTATTCATCTCCTAAGGCATAGTTTAGGGAATTTATTTCTTTACAGTTGTAATTATATGCATTATTAGTTAGGTCATCTGATAAAGTTTTATCAATAACAAGAATATTATACTCATCTACAATTGAATACTAAATTTCAAAACCAATACCTACAAAATAAATTTTTATCTTAATTTTCCATTGGGCATAATTATTTTCATTAAAAAATAAAGTTATGTTGTTGGAATCACCTTCAAGTATTTTTTCTATAATAAAGAAATTCATTTAAAGAGTTAGAAATTTAGAACTAATATTTATTTACAGATCTTTAATATTAAAGTAAAATCAAAGTTGGAAAGATTTTAAATTAGAGTATTGACTAGATCAAACATACCTGCTACCAAATTTTAGATTGAATATTGTACTCAAGAGGAAGCATTAATTGGGTTTCTATAAAAATATCTATAAAAAAGTTCAATAATAAAACTCCCAAATAAAAATGAATACATTCTAGTTAATCAAGTAAATAAGGTAATAATAGTTTGACTGTTCAAATAACTTCTGAGATGATTGAATAATACTTCGTAATATCAATGTGAGTTATTGACACAACTTTTGATTCTATTCTAATAAGGGAATACAATTATAACTTCTATACAATTATAAATGTCAAAGTAAAATCTAGTTTTTGAAAAAATGTTGTAAAGAAGTGAAAAACTAAATTCCAAGACATGGAAGATAAAAAAAGTGGTTCAGTTTCAAGGTGAGACATAATCAACTCCATATGAATATCACCTACCACAAATATGTTAATATTAAAAAACATCATCCACACACTGGATCATGTTAATCAACATTACATAGGACTATCCAGGTCACATGACTTCTTCCATTGTTCTTCGTGTGCATAAACTACTAGGTCACACAAGGACCTCTTCCACACTTATCCATGGGAGTATGAAAGATTAAGAAGATATGAGAGGAAGGGTATCTTGTATCATTTAGTTTAATATTAAATATAGTGTGTGTATTAATATAGACACACACACACAGAAACACTACTCCAAAGATAAAACCTGAACACAAGAGGGAAAAGATGATGAGAAAGGATTAGATTTTATCTGAGTGTGTCTCTATGTGGCTCTAGACTTATATTATAAAGAAGAGTAAAATATTGAGTCCTCTTGTAAAAATATGTATATTGCATGTCTAATACTTTGGTTTCCAGTTCGATGATGTGAGTTACGTATCTTATTTTCTTCATTTTGTTGACACTTTGAAGATGTTTGAGGCTCTGATCTATGTTAGTTCATCCCTTAGGAATTGAGAGTGCTTCATGTGTTTTTCAGTTGTATGTTTTGTCATGCATGAGTTCTCTTTTTCACACTTCGCTTCCCCTATTTTCTCAAGCAACACTTATCATCCTTTTAATTAGGCGTTTACTTTTTTAAACCAATTTGATACTTGAATTTTTCACCATGTACCTCATACTGTCAGGTAACATGTCAAAAAAATAAGCATTTGATATATCAGGGCTATTAAATAACTCTAATATGACCGTTAGAAATTAAATTTGAAAATGTCAAAACAGATTAATGATTTATGTCGAAGTTTTTCATGAATCTGTATCACATGGAAATGGTGTCATTGGGAAACGTTGTCTACTCCTCTGCCTTTTAGTGGGGAGAGATTCATGGTTCCATAGTTTCATTGAGATCAAGAACCAATAGCATAGATGCAGTGTTAGGATCATGGTGTCAGGATTACGTTATCTACTCCTTTATCAAAACATTTATGTGTTCTAGGTGATGGTAGTAAAGAACCAGTGTCACATACATTATGAAATATGAAACTTGTTATGGTGTCGGGGTCATGGTGTCAGAAACTTTTCCAAAATCATGAACTAGTGGTTGACTTACTATATCTCAGACATAGCCAAAAATCCATAAAACTGCCTTATGAAATATTACTCCTAGAATGAGTTAGACTTAATAATTTATATAATAAAACATTATAGAACAAAAATAAATATGTTTTACAATAGTCAAACATTATTCAAAAAAAATTCAAGGTATCAGGATCAATAATTAATAAGGTATTGGGATTGTTTTTTGATCATTTTCCGAATGTTAGTAATTCATTTTTTAATTAAGATTAATAGGAAATATTATTAAATTATATATTTATATAAAAATAATTTCATCCTTTTTTTGTTCTTTAGATCAATTTTTAATTCATCTATTACATCACGAAATTGATATAAAAAATTATCTTTTATCTCTAATGCATTAAAACATTTATGGATCATAAAACCCATAAATGGGTGACAACTCTAACTATTTGTCTCTAACTATTCTTCATAGTCTATATGGTAATACATTATTATATAAACCAAAAATGTAACACTATTTGTTCATACAAATTATATATTCATAAAAATTTTAAACTAAAAAATGTTAACCATTATCTTGGTTATCACATTGTCCAATGGTAACTGTGAAAACATTATCATCATTTGGTCATATTTTCTACACCCATAGCATTGAATGACTAGATGAGTTGTAAACTGATATATAGGTTGTTCATATTCAATACTACAGTAATAATACTGAAAAATATATAAACTGTAAATCCATGAAATATTTTTAAAGAATAAATAGAATTTTAAATAAGGTTTTCAATATAACCTCAATGCATAAATATTTCATCAGATGTTTAAATTAAACATATTATAAATAGTTAAACTTATAAACCATTCAAAATTTAAATATCAACTACTTTTGAATTTATTTTATGATGTTTATTTACCATCTACCCACCATATATCACAATGAATCTATAGGTTTCTACATTACATACATGTAAGTACACTCATCATATAAACTAATGAAACATGGTAATAACCGCAAATCGCATTAATCCATTTGTAAAATATGCTTGCTTCCCTATTCAAAATATTACTAGATATATTTATTAAATATGATAAATTTTAAAAATCATTCATGGTAAAATATACTACATTTACCAAATCCTTTATCAGTTTTTATGTCATTAATACTATCCAATTTACCTTATCTACTTCATTACATATTAATCCATAAAAATACCATTTTATCTCTCAAATTAACATTCTATGTTTTAACATACCTTAATTAAACAATTATATTAAATAATTTTTATAGGTTATCAATTTCATTTAACACATTATTGAAGATATAAAAACTTCTAAATATAATCCTTATACACATCATTATTCATATAACATAATATTATAATTCCAAAACATATAAACATCAACATACAACTTTAATATTTATACATTATATAGGATTCATCAACTTATTCTTTAATACATCTTTTCTAGAGTATGAAATATGAATCACATATTACAGTTCCTCAACCTTAATCTAATAATTATTATTGAGTTTAAGATAAAACATATAGTTCGAATAGTCCATTTCTTTGACACGTCTTTTGAGGTCTTCAAAACATTTGAATTATATCCAATACTTGTTCCACCTTCCTAATTATCTTCCTACGTTTTCCACCTTGGACATTGATTTTTAAATCCAATAATTTCCATAAATGATGCATTCTGTTTTATCAAAGATCATTTTTTATAATCCTATGATCTACGAGAATAAATTATACGGTGAAAAACACTTATTATAGAATAAAACCACCTAATCATGAAATATTTCTAATATGTGGTCTAAATAATGACTCAAACTTTTTCAATCCATGAAAAATAGGTTTATCCTAGCTTATTAATAGAAATATTATATTTAAATCAATTATTTTGGTTCAAAATGAGTTTTTGAATTCCCAAAAAATATCCCTCGGGAGTGTCAAACGAGGTGGACTATAAGGCTAGTTATTGTGTTCCATGATATGCTCTTGCCAGACCCAATGCACATTGTTGGAGTAGTTACTCCTAGGTACACATGTTGAATATCGACCTCAAATTTTTTTATCTACAAAAAGATGTATTTCTAGGAAACCACTCACACGATCCTTTACAAAATTTGATGACATTTTAATACAAATTAAATCAACTTTAGACATACCCTTAGATACACCACAAGATAAATCATTCAAAAATCCATAGGGACATCACTAAAGTTTTATCATCATATTTTTCAATGATTCAATATATCATTCCATTTTTACTAACTACATTATCCCAGGATTATTAGTCATTGATATTATATCATTTTAGATGATTATTAAACACATTACAAAAATAAATTCCCATGAACCACAATAGTTTACAATATTTGGAATCATGGAACACATCATTATAATATAGTGAAGGATCTTCAACTAATTCCTTAAATATCTTCTCATATATTACTCTTGCATACAACTATTCATTATAACATTGGGATGGAAAAATAATAAATTGGTGATATTGAATTCTCGTTAAGGGAAAATAATGAAAATATGTAAACATAACATGAAGATAATGGTACGATAACAAGATTATAACATATTATGCTCCAATCCAAATTTTAAAATATTATAATCATTAGATATTTCATAATGATAAGAAGTTCATTAGTCATGAATCATAATTTATGTAGTAACATAATCCCTAAAAATATCATATGAATGTGATAAGGAATTTGTTTCATTCACCTATGTATTGAAAATAAATATGTGAAATCTTCCTAAAATGACCATCATAACATGTTTAGTGAGGGGAAATAACCCATGTAACTCTTATAGTCATGTAATTCCCTATTGCGTACCATTTTTTTTTTGGATTTGAATGCTCTCTCATGTACACACTGGTTTCGAGCTTGAGATTCCCTACTGTGAAACCTCTTGTTTTTGGAATGGTATACCCTCTTACATACACACTTGATTCGTGATTGGGATTCCCTATCTTATACACTCTTGGTTCGGGACTTATATTTCCTCACATTTACCCTTCTGTTTTGGCCTTAATACGTCATCTTTTTTTGGGCATGTGATTCCCTCTCATGTACCCTCATGATTTTGAAAAATAATTATCATTTCCCAATGCATTGGTGAGAGAAATATGTCCCATAAATAACCTAATTAAATCATATATGTGGGTTCTATAAGATAATGAAATATTAATCATATTATGTCCTAGGAAATGAAGTGGGTATCATGAAAGATTCATCACTTCATAGACTAGGGATAATGGATATGTATCATAATCATTTCATCAGAAATTAACACATAAAAAGAATCATTATTGAGAAGAATATAACACATTTAATATTATTGGTTATCATAAACTTATTTCCATCAAAACAAAAATCATTAAAAAAAATTATATCCATGGAATTTATAAACTACAAAAAATTTTATCATCAAAGATAGATAAGGATTAAGAATGATAACATAGAAAAATTAGGAGGGAAAATATCCTTTCATATAAAATCATTTCATAAATCCTTTTCAAAAATCCACTTCCTATGAATAAAGACTTAAAAATTAATTTAATTAATTTTTTGATGAAAATATATTTTCCTCTTAAATTTTTTTTTTAAAATTTAAAGAAGTTCTAAAAAATTTATTTGGAAACAATATTAAAAATAAATAAGAAGCCATGAAATCATTTTGTAAAACCATTTATCAAACAATTTTTTTTACAAAAAATAGAGAAAATATGAAATCATTAAAAGCAATTTCATTGAAAATTTCCCTTTTTAAACCATACAAATGGAGCATTGAAAATAATTTAAAACATTTTTTAAACAAAAACCATTTTTCAAAAACCTTTCATTGAAAACAATATTGAATCATCACATTTCAAGAATATTAGGAAAATATTTACATTAAAATTAAAATTTTAGTATTAAAAAAGATGATTCATGGAAACGTTTTTCATTATATATTGTACGTCTATACATACTGAACATTACATTTGCCTCATAAAAAGTATAATAACATTACATGATCGAAAACAGATATGAGTATTAATTTTAAAACCATTTTTTTAAAATGTAAAACATATGTAAATAATTTCTTAATGCATCAGAAGATAATATAAAAAACTTTGGAATTAATTTATATAAAACATGGTTTTTAATGAACATATATTTCTGATTAAAAAGAAAATTAGTATAAAATTTTTAAGCAAACATTTTCTTAATTTTCATTAGTACCAAAAAGTGAAAAAACTATACTAATACATGATGATATTATGGATAATTGTAGGAGAATAAAAATCCTGTGTTTTTTGAGAGATAGATCATAATATTTATCAAATGAAACATAATAATAAAAAATATATTGATAACCAATGATATTGAATCATTAAACTATTACCACTATGGTAAAATTAAATCATAACAATAATAAAATCGTGACATTAAATAATGATAAAAATAAAATTAAAATAAATATATTCACCTCATATTGACATATAGTTTCATAACATGGCTTATGTCTTTAAGAAGGAAAATTGAAACAAAACTACATTTCTGGTTGGGTAACATTAATACCATAAACCCCATGAAATAGATATCATAAAATGATATATAAATACCAATAAATTTATGTTTAATATTCAAAGAATACATCCATTGATAATATAAACACTACACAAATGATAAGAGTGGTGAATAAGGCATTTATCTCGTAGAAATAAAATGTGATATAAAATTCCCTAACCTTATGTATTGACTTTCATCTTACACGTTAAAACATATGCAATAATGAATATAATATTATTATAAATATAATACAAAATATTATTATATAAAATATCATTTATAATTTTCTATGAATTTATATTACCCATTTATTAATAACTCTTTTTTAATGTTATGTTTTAGGTAATATAAACTTTATTAGTCATATATGTTTTGATTTGTTATTCTTTATCCTCTTACATAGACCATGATGCAATTATGTCATGAAATTAAAACATTAAATAAATATCATATATATTTTGTATATACTTATTTATAATAAAATATATAATTATGAAGTATGAAATTGAATGAACCATTTATGAAGATGGTAGGTCATATGCACACTTGAACATTGTTTGTGATTAATTATCACATTGAGAGATATAAAATAAAAGTAATATATATATATATATTATAGTTGAATTAGAATTATTATTTCATATATATCATGTTATTTACTAAAAAACTTAATAAATTATGTGTATGGGGTGAATGAATTCTATCGCATCGAAGAGGTGACATTCCACATTTCCACAAATGAAATTTTCGAACTCACAAAAAATGAAAAAATGGAACTATGTGTTATATAATAATTATATATTCATAAATAAACCATAAATTTCATATATAACATCTAAAAATATTGTTACCATCATAATTACCAACCATGGTAGGTGGTAATGGAAAAACAAAAACAATATTTTTAATGAGGAAGTAGTTCATCATACATAACAACGATATGTTCGTTACTCATCAGATTTAACTATTTGTATGTTCATTTAAAACCCATTTAAGAACTAAATATAATTATATTTAGTATAATTTTTTTTACTATATAATCATGTGATGATAATAATATATTTAATGAAGAAGGAAAATAATATAAAGGAGCTTGAGGTAACATGTTACCTCTTTATTTGGGTAACACATTTTGCATTTAAGAACAAACCCACATTAGTTATAATTTTTCAAAAAAGGTGTCATAAATAAGTCTGTTGTAGAATTTGGGAGTGTATATGAGCAGATATTTGGGGATCCAATAGACTTTGGGGGTGTCAATTAGTGGGAGGGTGATAGCCTTTTTATAGTGAAGGTGGAGTGGCATTATTGTAAAATTTTGAAAAATGAATTCCATTAATGTTCTTAATATGAAATGTTACTCAAATAATAAACCAAATTATATAAAAGGAAGGATATGTTATATATATGTAATGAAAATTAATTTCTTCCAAGCCTCTAGGTCATTTTGGCATATAAGTGTAAGGGTTAGGCCCATGTTAATCTAATTTTCCTCATAATCATTATGATTAATTTTAATCACTTTAACTAATAATTTTTCTGTAAAAAACAATGCAGAATTTATATGAAATAAAAAATTAACCTTATTCAAAATATGGTATCTATTTTTTAAAATTTCATTAGCAGAAGTAGTAGAAATGATTTAAAAATTAGTTCTACAGATGGGATGACAATGCGGGGTTTTAACGTAAAAATGTAGAAATGGTTGCTAGGTTTTTATTTCTATTTTCATAGTGAAATTGATCCCAATTCCCTAACATGAATTAATTGATAAATAATTGATAAAAATTAATCATTAATAAAATGTTAAATATATTCTAATGTTATAAATAAATTATATGAAATATCAATTTTGAATAAAAATTCGGTATTTTTCACTATTTGACAGAAAACGAAACATTATAGAAAAATAATATAAAATCACCCTAATAGAGTTCTTGTGTTTCTATTTCAAAAATTATTTTTATTATGATTAATAAAATTTATTAAACATCCATGATTTATATTTAAAATATGTTTTCCACTAAAAAGCAGTAAAACCACTTCAATAAAAAATATACCTTTATAGGTAAACATGTTTTTTTATATTATGTATATAAAATATATATTATGAATGTAAATAATAAATTATTGAATATATAAAATATATAGATCATTAATATCATTCAAACATATTAATTAGTTTAATTTATTAGTAAAAATTACTTTTTGAGAAAAAATGTAGTTTTTTTATAAAATCCTTCCTTTTATATTAATTGGGTTCTAATATTAATTTATATATAATTTGTATCCAATTATTTCAACCATTTATTTTTATAAGTTATTTTATCCTATTCATAATATTTTACATAAATTCTGGGATGTCTCTTATTATATTAAATAATAATATTTATAATAATATATTATTGTTCAGTACAACACGATTTTGTGTGTAACATAATCGGCCCTCAGTATTCCATGTAGAACAAGGTAAAAATAATGTTGTTTTTAGTGAACAATTAACATGTTATAGAATATAAATTAAGACAAATATACTGATTTATAAAAATATAGTTAGGGAATTGTGAAATTAAAAATATTAAAAAATTAAACTAATTTTTCAATATATATATATATATAGAAATTTCGAGGTCTCCAATTATGACCTATATGAAATGATGTGATGTGATATTAAGGGTTATGTTTTTCAATGAAATCTTTAAAAAATGATTAATATTTCCAAATTAATTTTTACTAAATCATAGATGTATATGTTAAGTAGTTGTCTAACAGTAGGAAACCCATTTTTTCCTAGTGAGTAGGCCCCCATTATTTGTAATTAGAAAATCTTTTATCCATTATGGGGTTCCTAGTTGGTAAAAAAATCTAGTAGTAGCTGATTACATAATTGGAATGTTTTCAGTTTTTTTTATTTCCATAGAATAGAAATTCAGCATAATTAAATAGTAACCGACCTTCATATTTTCCTTCATATACATGTACATGCTAAATGGGCGGTTCCCTCTTCTCCCAAATTTTTATTACATATTTTCACTAATATCAAATGTTATAAAAGATGGTTTTATTCATTTTTAGATCTTAGATCATTATCTATATTGTTGAATTAATCCTTCTAAATATCACTTATGTATTTTTGATGTACAATTAAATTTATTTGATAATAATTCCATAAATTTATGACGGAATGGTAATAATTTTTATTGGAATTACCCTATGATTGATAAAGGTTTCAAAAAATGGGAAAAAGATATATTTAGTTTTTTGTTTCATTTAATTCTTATCTCAATTTATATTTTCCTTTGGTTTTTACTAAATAGTATTTTATTAGCTACCTATTTTGTATTAATTCAAACATATATTTTTCTAGCTGTTTAATAGGGTTTAACTTGGATATATAAATGAAATTTGTCAAGATTCTGGCCATGGAAGGTCACATAGTAAGATTTTAGTTATTACACAACATTAAATTAAATTTTATTATTTTTAATTGTTTTATGGAAGTTAATTTTTTACCTCATGTTGGCTGAGATAATGTCTCTAAAATGTGGTGATGATTTCCATGGAATGGGGAATTTCATATCCAATATTATCATAGATATGTTATCTATGATAATATGTTTATTATCCCTTTAGAAATAACAAATTTCATATTTTTATATACTTCCATGTTTTTTAAGGGGTTTCATTTCTAGATTCATAGACTTTTTTATGTTATCATGGAATGGATGTATTAGCGTAGTTGAGGAATTTTAATAGTCTATCCTGTTTTCTTTGAATTAGTTATAGATTTATAGTACTATTCATAGTTACACCTCTATGAGGAGTGAAATTTTTAATAGTTTAAAGGAACATAATAGTTAATTATCATTGAAAACGAAATGTGGATAGAATTTTGAGATAACATGTGAGTAAGTAAAATGAATTTGATGAGAAGGAATTTGTATAACAATAATAAATAGTTTTTGAATATGTGGATACTGTAAAATGAGATAAGATATGATATTTTCATACTAGTGAATCCTATAATGTGAGGATCATGGAGTAGAAATTTTGTGTGTGGATCATGGTATTTTTTGGGATTGAGATACATATGATTCAGAATTATGGGAATGGGAAATAACTCATGTTTTTATTCTAGGTATAACACAGTTCATTAAAAATGTACGAATGATATTTTTATATGATGGGGATCATAAGTGATAGAAATATGACATGAGGTATATTTTTATAGACATTAGAAGGATACATGGTACATGGATTTTATTGATATTTATAAGAAAAATTTTAGTCAAAAATATTATTTTGGGTTAGTTTATATGGGGAATAGTGAATGAGATGTTTTTTTATAAGAAACTATGTTTATATTTATATATATAATGATGTATTAGATCCATAGTGTTGTCATAGGGTTGATAGTGAAATATGAAATTTTATTTTTAGTATCCTTCTAGGGTATTATATTGCATGTGATATATGGGATTAATGTTTTCTGTGGCCATGTGTGACCTATGAGTTGTGATTATATATTGGGGTGGACAAAAATAATAGGTTAATCTTGATTATTTTTTACATAAATGTTGAGTTATGTTAATATATTAAATGGATCCTTAGGGAAGGATATATTATGTTATATAAGTTATACTCTGTTGGATTTTTGGTATATATTCGGAATTTAATAGGGTCTAGGTTTACGAGACATTTTTTATTATTCTGGTTATATCAAAACTCTATTATCTATTTTTAAAGGGATAGTTGTAAGATACACCATAGTTGGTGAGATAATGTATGTGTGATGTATTTTTTTTACCTCACAATAATGTATGGGTATAAATATGTGTCAGATATTTGAGACCTACTCACATGTGAGGGTGCAGAAGAACTAGGTTTTGTAATAGGGTCTGAACAACTGTGGGATTGTTTTTTGGATTATACATGGTATATTAATTGAAAATTAGTGAGAGGGAGGATGTACATGAGATGGAATGAGTTTTTGAATAATACATAACACTGTTGAAGATCATTTTCATCACATTGTCTAAAAGAATGGAAAAGAAAATGCCTTAGGACAAGTTGAATCATCCTTTGAGCAAAACATCAAAAAATGAACAAGGCTTGAACAAGGCTTCAAATACACATGCCCCATGCAAGTTACCATACTATCTCACAAGAACACTTGCGCTCCGCCTAATGGTTGCGCAGGTGACTTGCACGCCCTCTTTGAAAACCACCCAGGGTCTTCTCCAGCCTAAAAATACCCCCGGTGGCCCCCCCAATTCGAGAGGATTTTTTCCAGAATTCAGATACAGAGCTCTGAACGCCCAAGTCTCTTCTTCAAGTCTTTAGAACACTTATATGGTAATTATTTACCTATAATTAAAGGTCTAAACAAGAGGAATAAGGTCTATGTGTTAGAATTCACTAACACTTGCACACCTAAGTGTTTTACACTTAAGTGAAATGGACACACTTGCGCGCCTCCTTCCCTACTAATTGAAACTTGGGCACCACTCTTTTAGAAGTACCTCGAGATAATTCTAAAGGCTTTGGTCAAGGATCACCCAAGTATTACCCTACTGGTTAACAATCGCGCAAGTACCCATGTGTCGCACAGGTATACCTATGCGTCCAGGACTTGCGCGCCCACGCAGTACATGCGCGCCCACCAGGAATTGTGCGCCCTTCTATTTTTGGGTGCCCTTCCTGCCCATTTAACCTATCTTATGTCTGTCCACCTCTCTTCTTCAAGATTAAGCCTTCAGAACTCTCTCCAAATCCATTTATGGCATAATTTTTCTTTGATGGATTCCTTATCTGAAAGGAATTCTGTGGAACATCTCTCAAAACCTATTGATTTATACATCTTTACATCACTAAAGTTAGATAATTAATTCGTTCAACCTCATCCTTTAAGGTGAAAGATTCATTAACCTGGGCCTTCTTTTCAGGAGTAAGCCCCAGTCCAAATTCTCATTAATTTGGGCATCCTCCTTTGGAGTAAGCCCCAATTCGTCATTAATCTGGGCCTCCTTTTCAGGAGTATGCCCCAGTACAAAGTCTCATTAATTTGTGCATCCTCCTTAGGAGCAAGCCCAAAGTCCTCATTAATCTGGGCATCCTCCTCAAGAGTAAGCCCCAACCATAATTCATTTAACCTGGGCTTCCTTTTCAGGAATAATCCCCAGTCATAAAGTTCTCAAATATGGGGATCCTTCTTAGGAGTAAGCCCCAAACATAATTCTCTTAACCTTGGATTCCTTTTAAGGAGAAATCCCCAGTCTCAAATATGGGTATACTTTTCAGGAGTATGCCCCAAGTCTCCTAATTTTTCATGTCCATTAACCTGGGCCTTATTCTCAGGAGTAAGCCCCAGTTTTAATTTTTCTTAACCAGTCTTAATTTACTTTTGATCTAGGTTTCCTTCTCAAGAGTAAAACCCAATCATAAGTCCCCTCCTAAATTGGGAATCTTCCTTATGAGTAAGCCCCAAGATTAGAATATTCAAATCTCCATAAAGTACATATACCATTATGGACCATGTTCCTGGATTTCTTCCCTGTTGTAAATCTTAATCTTCATCTGTTTGGGCTGTCATACATACATAATCCCCACAGCATTTCTTATGATTTCATCTTTCAGGGAAAAAATGTCTGGTTTTACCAATACCTATTGTTTCTCACACCGATCATGACTCACACGAGCTTAGAGTGTAAAAGTAATTATGACATCTTTCTTTGAGATTTCAATCATACATAAACATCATATACCCGTACTTGAACTATGTGGGTTCTGATTACTTTTCTAAACAAAGGATACATAGGTAGCCCATCTGTGGGTACGATCCCAACTCTAAAATAATCTATGTCCTTTTTAATGAAAATAAACTTTACGTGCCCCGCTGAGTGGCTTTAAAACCAGCATGGTTATCATAATAACCAAGAGACTTTTATATAATGTATTAAAAGGATACCATTGACTAATAATCTCTAAACAAACACAGATGATTCTCTATCGATGAAGAACCACAAATACATATAATAAATTTTCTAAAATTCATACATATTTATCATTGATTTTCACATCTAAAGGAATGGTCATTTTAATACATGGTAATGTAATAAGGATTCACGATCATAACTTAAATCTGTAAAGAGAGTCCTAGAGTAGACAATAATTCCCATCAAAAAGGTGTGATTAGTCTGACCGCCCATCCTCTTGACCAATGAAAATTCCTAAGCCACATCATTCCACAACTAACGAGCACCTACCATTAGAAAGTAGGTTCAAATGAATATGGAATCATTGGATGTTTATGGTTCTACGAAAAAACCCATTAAAACCCACTTGGAAGGTTTTAATCTTAAATCAATGAGATCATCCCCAATTCCAGAGGAAACAAACACTATGTGAGATTTTTGTGGAAGAAGTCTGTGTACATGAAATTTGTTAGATCCATGTCATGTGTTATGGTGGATGTATGAGACTAGAAATTTGATTGGGAATCAAAGTATGAAAAAGCGTTATGTGAGTGGGTAGTGTCCAATAATCTATTTTCTGTCCACACCCTAGAAAATGGTCACTTTTTATATATTATATTATGATATAAATTATCAATCTCTAATTGTTGGATTTTGTACTTTTAGGTATCATGGATTCCTAGTTACACGTGAGAGCCCTATAAGTTTACGTATATGAGGTATATTTATACATAATTATCAAAAATTATATAATTTATTTCTATATTATTGAATATATATTATATTTATTGGTGTAATTCCTCTAATTTATATTTTAACAACATGGATAGGCACATTAGTGACCATCCAGATCATATGTATTTTGGTCTTGTGATTGTTTATAAGAGGGAATTGGTATGGGTAAATGGATGTGATTGGGAGACTATAATGATGAGGGACCATAATTTTATTGTTACAACTGCTCATTTTGTTATTTTATCTCAATATTTCTTAACTCATCCCCCGGGGAATGTGCTACGATTACCACAAGCCTTCCTCCCATAGGTCATGGGCTGGTAACTAGCTTCAAGTGGGCATATCCCTAACAAATGGGAGGTATTTTCCCAAGTACCTATATACAAGCAAAAAACTCCAAGTCACAGATGTTGGAATGTGAATACACCATTTAAACAAACACAATGTATGAAAGTATAAAACAGAAGGTAAAAGAGGATAGAATAAAATCCCAATTGAGGCCGAAATGAAAATGTACCGGTCTCTGGAAATCCCCTACAAAAAATTACCTCAATTGTATGTATAGAAATATTTGTATCAAACCATAGAAGAATGTGTCATATGTCGAGTCAGTCTAAGAACAACCAGGCCCCAATCCACTAAGAAGTCAATCAATTTGTTGAACTTCTGCACAAGACACCCCACATGCGGGGAAATACCGTGCATTGGTGGCTAAAAAAATATTTTTTATGGACACTAAACCACAACGGTATACCTCATAGAAATACCCAAACCATACTACCAAAGAGGAAGACAATGTGTAACCTTGAATAAGTACTCTCATGAGAGTTATTAGAGTCATTTGACACTATTATAACCTAATGTATAATAATTAAGACAATCAGTCATAAGGATGAACATTTTTTACTACTGAGGGACTCATCCCCGATCAGTCATTGAGGTCTTTCATGCCACTGAGGTTGGATTGTCTGTTAGTACAATGAGGTCTTATTGTCATCACAAGGGTCTATCGGGACACTATGGTCCACTCGTCCACTTTTCCGCCTAGCAACTGAGGTCCTCTCATTTTCCGGACAACTAAGGTCTGATCATCTGCTGGGCCACTACGGTTTTCTCATATACCGATCCACTTAGTTCAAATCATCTTTTTATCCACTAAGGTCATCTTGTATGTTGGGCCACTCATGTCCGCTCATATCCTGGGAAAATCAGGTCCGCTAGTCTGTCAGGACACAAAGTTACAGAGGTCCGCTCATCCATCAATCCACATTGGTCTGGTTTTATACAAGGTCACTTAAGTCAACTTGTCTGTTGGGCCACTAAGGTCTACTCATTTATTAGGCCACTAATTTCTGCTCATCTCTCATTCCACTTAGGTCCACTCATCTACCAGTATATTTATGGTTTCTCTTTTACTAGAACATTTTGGCCTTCTTGTCTCTCTGGCTACTATGGTCCACTTGTATACTAATCTATTATGGTCTGCTCGTCACTTCCTTCTCATCACAGTCAGCTACACGATGCATTCTCTTAGTGTTCATGATTCTAATATAATCTTCCTCTCAATTTTATTTCATAATTTAACTTGCACAAAATATCACATTAAGTATGAAAAAATGGAAATCTCGTTACAAGGTTCCCAACACCCGAACAAATATTTAATTAGACACATGGTTTGGATGTTAAGCACATTTTACTAAAAAGGTGTCTGTAGGTCCCAGGTACACTGTGACCCAGTCGGACAGGTCTGAACCGACCCATCCAACCAGGATTGGATGACCCGACCCGACCCAATAATTTTTAGGCTGACCAGGTCTACCCATGCCCAAAGGCCATACCCATTGGGCATGATAGAACATTACCTTTCGACCGAGTGATCATGTAGTCGGGCCATCTAGTGGCCCAGACCCATTCGTCCAACCCAGCCCACACCAGTTGCATAGTATTATTCAATCCGGCTGCCCAGGGGCCTGAATCCCTTTGTCAGATCCACGAGGGAGGGCCATCTCATTCCATCTCAGGATGCAGCGCATTCCAAATCCACTCATACCCTACAGAACATCATGTAAATTCCCCACGGTCCAACTCGACAATGGTTCTATGACGTGGGAGATGGTTCCCAGCTACGTTTGTCTGAGTCGATGTCCCTGATCGAACACCTAAAATGGCTGTCATGGGTTCGATCATTGCTAAAATTTGAGTTGATGGCCCTTTCCGCCATCGTGGACCACATCCATAGACGCAGATTGCCTGTTTGTAAACCTCTGTCACTGCTGCCAGCTACCGAGTCGGCGGTCGCCTGGCACTGCCATCTCCTGAGGGTTGTCCTGCCATAGCGGTCCCACTTGGACCATGGATATTCCTCTCTATGAAGAATATAATGAAGGTATTTAAGAATCATGTATCAAGAACACATTAAGGATGGACCATGAATATTGATTATATTAGCATGGTTCATCCTTATTAGGAGAATCAATGAGTAACAAAAAACATTATGTGAATCCAACTCTATAAAATTCCCACAAGTCAAATAAAATCCTAAAAAACACGTGATCGATCTGTGGTTCAACCTTTTCAGGGGTTGATCTGTGTTGGATTGTCAAATAAAAAAATTTGAAAGGATTAAATTAACTTATAATAAAACCCCTACTATGAATCTGATTGCTCGTTGATGAAGGATGGAGTCTCTCCACCGTCATTCGTCAATTCTCGATCTGCAACTCTCATCAATAATGCGGTCCTTTGACGTCAAATCATTGAACAAGTGGAAATACATCCTTCATCATTATTTTTAGCATTCCAGTATCACTTCTCGAGAGCCTGATATCAAATCCAGAATTTTAGAAATGATCCCATATCATTGTTATACAATTAAATTGAGGAAATGTGTTTTAACATTTCTATTTTTCTGAGTTGCCACACCATTACACTATTTCATTTATTAAAAGAAACAACATTTCTATTAAGATTGATTTTCAGCATCATTATACTTTTAATTTATGAAATGAATCTAGGGGATTGACGTTTCATTTAATTAAAACATTTTAGGATAAAATAAAAATTCATAAGTATGATTTATTTGTCTATAAATCATCCATAAAATGATTTTTACCCTTGACACACAACAGTCATTGTTGGGTCCCACCTAAAGAAATCACAGCCTCACAATATCCATAGTACTCTGGGATTTCCAGTCTCAGTTATTATTTAGGATTTATATGTATTTTAATAAAAAATAATCCTTATATAATTATTTTATTTATGGTCACGACCCAAAAAATACTTTCCACAGTTGGCCAGTGCTGGTCAAAGTTAGGCTCTCTTTAATAGATGCATGCCCTTACGAGATCGTCTATGTTCTCAAATTTTCAATCCGAGTGACCATTCATAAGTTATAAGTATTTTAAAATATAAACACATTTTATTTAATATTTTTATT
Source organism: Viscum album (assembly GCA_963277665.1). Lineage (NCBI taxonomy): Eukaryota > Viridiplantae > Streptophyta > Magnoliopsida > Santalales > Viscaceae > Viscum > Viscum album. The sequence continues at coordinate 806,889,715 of OY728148.1, forward strand.
AACATTTATAAAATTTCTGTGTTTTCTCTATGGAGCCTCTCGTTGTATAAAATTAAGTGGTTCCTATGGTAAACTTGCTATCTTGAGCCTAACGGTGCCCTAAAATTTTTGATCCAGTCATCAGTTTAAATTGTATTCCATTTTTTTCAAGAAAATACCTCTCATGTGCTATTTAAATATATAATATTTTTCTATGGGACATTCAAGGAACACCAGGACTAGGAATTGCACACTGTCTCAACGCATGGTCTTGGAATTTTCCCTACAATTTTCTAAAAATAAAATATAGAAAATATGAGTCATTACATATTCCCATAATTAAGGTTTTAATAGCTCGAATGCCAACCCATGGGATTCTCAAACAGATGAGGTTACAAGCACGAACTTGAACCTCTCTTTCCTATGTGATCTCTTAGATATTCTTGTGAATCCACCAAAGAAGTACTTGAGGAATCGATCACCGATGGAGGTTCTCCCACTATTGATCCTCAATCTCCCTTATAATCATTACAAATATCTCCCTTTCATCAATTTTCACCTCACCCCAGCCAAATATGTGTATCAAAAATCATGTAAAGACCTAAGGAAACACACGGACTACCTCATCAAAGTCAAAGGGTCTACATCACCTATATGTATATGGCTTATGATAGCTTTGTGCAATCTTCACTCACACCTAGATGATTATCACCTTTTCTATTGTAGCCAGTACTAACTTCAGGTATCAGAGCACTGACTCCCTGGGGTCATTCCAGTAAATAGGTGACCTACAGGGTCAGCTGTACAAGGCCTCGAATAGTGTCATACCAATTGTGGAGTGGTTTATGTTGTTGTATGCAAACTCCAACAGAGGTAGGTGATCCTCACATTTGTGTCCAAAGTCAAGGATATATGCCCATTGAATATACTCTAGGACCAGAATTATCCACTCAATTTAGTCATTTTTTGTAGGATGAATGTTGTTCTCAATTGTAGGTGAGTCCCAAATTCCTCTTGACACTACTGCAAATATGGATTTTATCAGCACAAGAAAAGTACATTAACAGTGCTAGAACAAGGTTATTAATCAAGGAGATGATAAAGGGGGATCCCTATTATCAGTGAAAATAGTGCTGATAAATGCCCCTTTTATCAACGTTATGAATAGAATTGATAAAAGGTGACATTTATACGCGCTAAAAAGGGATTATAAAAAGGTCCTTAATTAGTGGTTTTTTGGCACAGATAAAGGACCTCTTTATCAATGCTTTATTTAGCAGTGAAAAGAATAATAAATTTAAAAAAAAGATAAAAATAAAATACAATGCTCTTAGAGATTTTAAAAGAACTTTACCCCCTTTTATCCGCACTAGGAGGACCCCCTCCCAATCACCCACACGTTGCACCTTCCCACTTATACCAAACATGACCTCGTGCCCATGTAATTGCATGTGCGCCCTTGCTTCCACCCATACTCGAACCCATGACTTCTCCACTTGCATGCATGCACATTTACCACTATAATATTTAGTTTTTTCACTATTTATTGATATATATATATATATATAGTTATATTTAGTTGTATATGAATATAGATCCATAATAATATAAATATATTTAGTTATATTAATACTTATAGATTTATTTATATATTACTATATGTATTTATTAATATATTTATAAATATATATATAGTTAATTTATTCATATATTAGTATATATATATATATTCATATATATATATATATATTAATATATATATATTTTTAGATATAATTTTTAATCTGTATATTTATTTGTATATTAATATATATGTATAAGATCAGATTTCAATACATTTATAAAATATGTTTTCTATGAGTGTTTATAAATAAATAAATAAATACATACATACATATATATATATATATAACACACATAGACACACACACACACAAATATATATATATTTATTTACAAATAAATACATATATATGTGTATTTGAAAAGCCAAAGATAGTTAAAATGACCATATCATCAAATCCATAAGTTTGTTTCAACTCCACAACATGTAAAACCGAATAAAATTAAAGAATATTCGATTAGATATGTGGTATAGTCCTAGAGGACATCCGGATCAGAATTTATACCTATTTGAATGTAAAAAAATTGGAGTATCCTAATTGAAAACTCGGTTTTGGAGGTCGTCTGGGATTTTTTCCACCTCAAAAATTGTGATAGTAGGTTCCCCTTGGTCACATTCATGTATATCATATTGTAAGCTTCAATTTGATATGATGTAGAACTCAAACGGAGACCCGAATAAAATATTAAGGCCCTTCGAATTTTGAGTTACATTTTTATCTTATTTACTATCTTTTATTAATTTTTTTTGATTTTTTGTGTCTTCAAATTGTTATTAAATGATTATTTATCGATGATAATTAGAAAATTATCAATTAATAGTATTTTTTAAAATATTTTAATTCCATATTCTCTAAATCTATTATATATTTAATGTAATATTATATTTATAATTGGCCATAATATATTAAAAAAATAAATATTATATTTATATCAATATAAAAATAAATATATAACAATATATTTTTTCAGGATTTTTTTTGAAATATACACTTTATCAGTGCTCCGAGAAATCCCTGATAAAGACCTTCCTATATCATCATTAAAAAAATAGCTGATAAATGGGTCCCTTTTAAATGCATTTTTTTATCACTGATAAAGCCCCCCCCCCCCCCCCCCGTGTCAACGCTAATACAGGGTGACACTATGGAAACCTAGTTTTGTGATATTGTGAAATCCCTTCCATAATCTGGAGGAAATGAATTCACCATGATATGATACTATGTTAGATGGGTCTTCACGGAGTCAAACTATTTCCTGCATGTAGAGGTATCCCACGCTATCTAAGGGTATCCATTTCCAAAAATTAATGAATTGAAAGACACGGTGAGTTGGTCAACAATAATCTATATGGTAGCATGTCCCCTTGACGTACCAGATAAAATGGCCACAAAGCTCATCGATAACCTTCCTCACTCTCTTCTTAGCACACCAAATAAGAAAAGAGAAACCCCCTTCCAAGCATAGGGCCCTGAAATTGTGTGTTGACCAACCTTGAAACTAATTAAACAAGAGATCGGAATTTATATCGATAGGTAAGTCCATATTCAACTTGTTCTTTCATCCCTAATGTCTGCCTTGATACCCACATGAATATCCCAAAGCATTTAATCACTCTTAGAATAAATTTATACTATTGTACTTCCTCTTAAAATAACAACATGTTCCCCAATTTTCAAATATTCATCAGGGGTATTCCTTATGGAAAACAGAGCACTTAAATACCCACTATCGATATCATTGAGTTATGTATAGTGGACTCACATTAATTGTGGAGGGCTAGCAACCACCAATTGGAGTTAAGCCAAATCATCTCTATCCAGGAAGCATATCGATAACAAGGCCAACTTCACCATTTCCAAGTTCAGAAACTTCAATGTGGATCTCCTTTTGATATCATATAATACCGCATTTCTCATACCAGTAGTATAGACTACTTCAAAATCATAGACATGGAGAAACCATGGCCACCTTCTCTACCACATGATCCGATAATTATATGAGAAAATATATTTGAGACTCCAGTGGTCAGAGTACATGGTAATACATTCCCCCATAATTTAGTGTCTCCACATCATAAATTTGAAGGCTACTGCTTCCAACTCAAGATTAGGGCACTCATCAAACTCTGTCTTAACTACTGAAAAGTCAATGAGCACATTTCCTTCCACATGAAAGGCTTCCCCTTTCAACTGATTGATGCATCCACAGTCCCTTTGGTAGTGGGTAAAAATTCATCACATCACCTGGTTAATGATCATGTAATCCACAATTAACCTCAAACATTGGGTCTTATTGATCCCTTCCTCTGTAAGTCCACCACCCCAACACACTCAGCTTGCTAAGATCAATGAAAGCCATATGATATACTGATGTTGATATCAGAGCCATCTCAAGGGGTAGAATAAATCTTATTTCTATACCATATAGGGACGTAATCCTAGAAACATATTCTCAAAATCCATCCTCATACTCCTCCATTACTGCTAGGAACTTAATACTCAAAACATCTACTACAACAAGGGTATGGTTAAAAAACTCACGTGTGATTAGCTACACCCTCCTAGGAATGTGTTTATCGCATGATGAAAAGGTTTACTTTTCTGCTGACAATAGAAAACCTCATTCCCATGCTGTAGACATACCACATCCTTTTCCCTAAAAAAGTCAATCGAAGCATGAACTGTGGATGGCCAGTCCATACCCAAAGTAACAACATAAGGCCATAACACTACCACAAAGAGGTTCCAACTGAAACATTCACATCAAAGGTTTTATCACACTATCGGAATAAGTGTGATTGTCATGTCTCCCCCATATGTATTTACCGAGATAATGATCAAGTCAATTGTTTGACCCAAAACTCTTGGTGATGAACAATAATTGTGACAAGAAGTAATGATTAACACATTTTATCATTAATACATATGTAATGAGTATAAACAGACTATACCTCAAATCATCCATGGAGCCCTTGGGTCATATGCCTTGACAGCATGTAGCTTCCCCCCCTTCTCATCCTTCATCTTGGTGTGGACCATATTGGGTTAGTGGTTGTATCATGCCAAAATTAATACCACCTCTTGCTAATACACTAGGCCCGCTTTCACATCTTCTTCAATGAAGATCCATCATTTCATTTAACTATTTTCCCCAAGGATTCCCATCCATGGTTGCATTTTTAGCCCGACAGGCTGGACAATCTCTTGTGAGATTTCCCCTGCCATCATTTGAAAATAATTACCTCATTCTAGAATGACATGACTCACCCCATGATCCTTGAATTGTAGATCTCTTGTCTTGGGACCGCTTCTCAGAACGTCTCACACATCCAGGTATCTATGATGAACGTCATCTTCTTAAATTCTAACTGATGACATCCTTTGATTGTGTCTTCATAGATAAATAACATTCAACCACAATTCTTTCCTCTAGAACTCTATTATAAGTAAGAATTCAAAGTTGACTAGTTCTCTCTTGGATTCCACTAAACACAACTCACTTGGAGGTCAGAGCCCTAAATCACTATTGTATCATATTCAATGACTTCCTAGATATTTCAATACTCCTTGATGGATACTCAGTTTCTGACATGTCATCCTTCCAATGTAGTAGAATCCATTGGGAACATAGAGACATTATCATTTATGTTAAGATCCACTTTTTTGAGAAAGGTTCTCTGGATCTTCCCATAGAAGAGTCACCTCATCATATGATTGGGTAAACTAAACACTGCCATCATTTTGCTGATCAACATAGAAGGCTCTCTACCAAGATATTCATCTGATCTAATGGTGTCCTGAAAAGATAGAATACTTTGTCACCACCTCATCTTAGTCCTTAGTCGCTTGTGAGTCAGGATCACCTCAGAATCGTATGGGTCTTTATCACTGAATCTTGTGATGTTCACTCATATCATCTGAGTCATTCACACATATTATGACTGCCATGTGCTACTCCACAGGAGGTGGTATATTTGGTACACCACCTGGTGGTGTTGTCTATTGTACAACCCCCTATACCCATATCATCACCTTGAAGATCATCCTCATGATGACATGATTGAATCCTAGGGGGATGAATATTTGGAAGCATCATTATTAAAACATGATGTACCATTATCAATATAGTATACCTAGTGATATTACTCAATAATGACATGGAAAACACAACCCATTCTTATATGATTCATGTACAATCATTTTTTCAAGCAACTATTGTATTCATGTATCTTGTAAAAAAGATGAATTCTAGGTCCTGGTGTATGGATACGTTGATCGCCACACAAACACTAGATTCTATATCATGAAATCCAAACTCGAAACACATAACATTGTTTCCCCAAAAATAACATAGACTCTTGGTTAATAAGGCAGAACCGACATACTATGATACCACTCTGTCATGATTTGTCTCCCATAGACCATGTCGTGACTACCCAATGCTCGCCTTCCATAGTCTAGGGGATGGTGATTAGTTCCTAGTAGGCATATCCCAAAAAGATGTGATGCATTTTCCTGAGTACTTTTATACACACAAAAAAATCTAACACATTGATGATAGATGTTGAATACACTAAGAAAACAAACACATGGTAGAACATGAGAAAACTAAAGGTAAATAGTGCCAGAATACAAAAAGAATTGAAACTGAAATTTAAATGTACAACTCTCTAGATCCCTTCTATAGAAAACCCTACCAAAAAGGTATGTTTAGAAATTAATTTCTGAAGTCATAGTAGCACATATCGTTAGTTGGGTGACTCGAAGAACCACCTAGCCCTGGTCCAATAATGACTCTATCAAAGCATAAAACATCCTCACCAGACATGATATGTGTGGATGATGCTCGAGTTGGGGTGTGTAATACAACACTAAGTAGGTACCCAAATCCATAAAGGTACACCAAAAAATACACATTGTTGACTACCAAAGAGGTACAGAAAGTGTAACATGTAAGAGGTAATGTCAAGAGAGTTACTAGGGTCATCTGACATAGGTATAAACTAATTTATATAATGTAAGACTATTAATTGTAATGATGAACATATTCTAATATTTATATACTCATCCGTGATGAGTCACTGACGTCTATAGAGCCACTAGGGTCCACTCATATGTTCGGCCACAGAGGTCTGCTTGTCATCAATAGGGTCTATCAGGCCACTGAGGTATGCTCGTCTTCAAGGCCAATGAGGTACACTTGTCTGATGAGCCATTTTGGTTCACTCTTTTTTCAGGACACTGATATCCTCTCTTTTTTCTGGAAACTGTGGTCCACTCATCTAGCAAGCCACTAAGGTCCGCTCATCTACAGGACCTCCGCGGTTCGTTCATCTGGTGGGCCACAAAGGTCCTCTCTTCTCCCGGGCCACTGAGCTCCACTCATTTGTCATGCCACAAAGGACTACTCCACCCATATGCTACTGTGTTTATCTCGTCTATCAGGCTACGTAGGACTTCTCTCCATTTCATTCGCATCATAACTAGACATAGGATTCCCTCTCATAATGCACTTCATTGTATGAGAATCTACTCCTGTAGCAATCTTTCGTATTTAAACATTCAAAAAAACTCGCTTGGAGTATGTCAAAAGGAACATCTTGTCTTGATGGTCCAAATGAAGTAAACGACACATCAATCAGGCATGTGAATTGGATGTTATGCACATTTTTCCTAAAAGGGAGAGGTTGTGGCGAGGTCCGGTCTGATGGGGCCAGATGAACTCGACACAACCCGATATGGTGGACCATAAACAACACGGTTTGGTCAACCTGGTTGGGATAGGGCCGTCTTCGTCCATGCTAGTCGAATGACCAATCCATTTGGGCCGGTTGAACCAAAACTATTGGGTTGTGGCACCAGCCTCTCAGACCACTAAGTGGCCATATACCCTTCCTCTGGCGCAACACACATTAGTGGGCTTGTTTTATTCTAAGAGGGACACTCAGTGTCCCAATGTGGTTTAGATCAGGATATGGTGCTGGCTGCATCTATTCGAACCCAATGAACCATCATGAAAATTCCCCATGGCTTTGACATGGGGTTCCAGTTGCGGTCTAGCTAGACCGTGGATCAATGAAGTGGGTCGAAACTCCCAGAAATGCCCGACCGAATAGGTGGCCTGGATACAACACTTGTGGTGCCTGCTATGGGTTCCACCACTATTGGCCTTCGAACTGGAGGCCCTTCCCACCGTTGTGTCCCTCCTTTATCACGACCAACTGCAGATCTTGTGGTCGCCTGACACTGCCATCTCTTGCAGCCTCCTATTGTGGGCTATCCTGGAACCGCAGTCCTTCCTGGACCGCTGATTTCTTTCATCATAATAGAATTGGAGAAGGTAGTGAAGAAGCACGCACTAAGAACACATGATGGACTAACCATGAATTTTTTTCGTGTTTTAATTAATATTCCATGATAAGAGGTTCGAAAAAATCAAAAAATATTAATTTAATCTAACTACCTTAAATTCTTTTTAGTCAAATATAATCTCACTAAACATGAAATTGATCTATCGGTAAGCCACTTCATTGGTTGAGCTTCATTCATCACTCAAATAAAATAATGGGGAAGGAAGGAATCCTATTTGAATTAAATCGCTAACTTGAATTGGATCGCTCATTGATGAAGAATAGAGGGGCCCCATCTCCTTTAATCAATTTGGGATCTTCTACTATCTTCGATGATGTGATCCTTTTAAGGGGAAAGAAGGATCTTATGGTGATGCATTGTTTGTCACCCCTAGCCACTTTCCAACACCACTCCTCCAGATTTTCAGTTCCAATCCAGCATCATGTTAATGATATTGTTTCTCAGTTAAAAAATTAAATGGATGAATCTTGTTTCAACATTTATTTTAGGCTATGTTGCAGCATCGTAACACTCATTCAATTATTACATGAAATAGTTTTCACATCGTTGTGTTCCAGAGAAACATTTTTATATGAAATAATCAATCTTAATTTAATTTTAATTTTATTTAAAATGCTCAAAAATTAACTTTTACTACCAACCCACAACGATCGAGGTTAGGATCCACATAAGGAAACCAAACCCTCATGAGCTCAACATTACTCTAAGTCATTCATACTGGTATACCGTTTTTCAGTTATATGGATTTAAAACTAAAATAATCTTTATTTAATTAATTTATTAGCGGTCATGTCCCAAAAACTAGATTCCATAGTTGGCCCTCACCCGTCAATTTTAGGCTCTTCCTTAAGAAAGAATGCCTTCAAGACCTCAATGGTAGTCACATATTTTCAATCCAAGTCACAGTCATGAGTAATATAGATTTGAAAAATAAAATAATTTAATTTATTTATTGAATTTATGTTTATGACCTTTTCGGGTTTTCTCATAGGAGGCCCAGGTTGAATAATCATAAGTGATACCTAGTGTAAAACCTCCACCCTGAATGAAAAATTTCCCTCAAATTCTGTTCCCAGCCCCCATTTAATATTTCTTCCATTCTTCATGTAAAAAACACACATGCTCTATTTAAAATTTTAACATTCGTTAACGGACCATTCTGGGCACACCGGCCATTAGAATTGCACACTGTCTTAGTGCTTGGTCTCAGAATTTTTCTAATAATTTTCTGAAATTAAAAACAGGAAAATCCAAGTCATTATACTAAAACACATATGTTCTTTCTAGTGGTATAAACTATGTATATGTGTTTATGATGTTAATGTGTATCAATTATTCTATATCATGTTGATATCTTATATTAAAATTAGTTATCCCTTTTATATGAATCACGACATCTGAAATTGTATTATATGATGATATAGATATAAATGAATTGTTGTTTGTAATTTTATTTTGATAATTGACTCCCTTCATTCATTATATACTATCAGGGTGTGTCTATAGCGTCTAGTATATTATGAGGCCCACATCAGATAATGGGGTTCCTATAATATAGGTAGATGAATATTTTTGTTCTAATTCATTAATTAAACCATGATTATACATGCATTGATTAAAAAACAACACATAATACAAAAATGAATTATATGAATTATATCTATGATGGTCCAAAATATTGTCTATAACTAGATATTAAATGATGTTCAATTCGATGAAAGAAATGTACATCATTATCATTCATTATCCATGTGTTGACATATCATTATAAACATGAGTTGGATCCATTATTCCATTAAACTTTGATTGCACATATCTACAATAATTGAAGGAGGAGATAATTACATTGTCTTAGTAATTATTATAGGATATTTAGAAACATTATTATGATAACAGATTCCATATATTAGCATTGGGAACACTATACAAGCTATTATTGAATTTAATCAAATGTAATTAATTAATCATGAAATTAATTTTGATATAAAAATAATATAAACATTCATTATTTTTATAAAACAATGAAATAAAATTTTTATTACCCTATTTATATAAACATATAAATTATATGTAATTAGTGACATCGAATGATTAAGATAACCCTAATATTATATTATTGAATTCAAATTTCATGTTATTTTTATGATATTATTAATCAACATAATTGAATAATGATATATATATATATATATATCTTACAATATGATATATCCAAGGATGACATGATAGTCACTTTATATCACTATATCATGTCCAATTATATTCCACTCAAAGAAAAATAATACGAAATAGATCATTGAGTATGATTCCATATAATATCCCATTATAATACAATGTTATATAACAAAATATATACCTCATATAAATTTTGATTTTGGGAATAACTTTTTTAGTCCCCCATATATAAGAATGACTCATGGACTTTTTACTATTTCACCATATATTTGATCATATACAATTACTTGTGATTTGTTATCTAAATAGACATTTTATTATTTCTATTATTATTTTTTAAATAAAACATTACTTTCACATGTTATAAAATTTTTTGAAATAAAATAAATCCATCCAAAAAACTATTTTTATAAACACAACAATTATTTTTTTGAATATCTATATGTTCTGTAAAAAATTATTTTTATTCATTCACTAAAAAGTTTAACCCCCAAGGATTTATAATATTATTGAAAATTATGAAATCATATTCATTAATTGTTATATTTGGGAATCCATTATCAAAAAATGAATTCTATTGTTAAATTATATTTCTTGATCTCTATCAATAACATATTCCTCAATATATCTATAAACCAGATATTACAAATACAAGTAGGGAAGATCAGCTGCTCAATTGTTTTTAGTCAATATGTAATAATTGTAAATAATGTATTCCAATCAATTGTATTTACTCATAAAAGACCAATATTCTATTAATAAAATAATATTAATGGGGAAGACATCAAAAATTTATCAATAAAATGAATGATCATATCAAATTTTCCATACTCATCAAATAATCACTTGTGACATAACATATACATGTAAGGCCATTCATGTGATCACCATATCAAAATCATTGTTCCAAAATTCAAACACATTTTATATTTATTGAAATTCCCATCATGGTATTATTTTTAGTAATTTAATAATTAGAAATAATATGAACGCCTAATATTTGACATATTGTTATTTCTAGCATTAATAATGTGTCAATGTATTATGGTTTTCGAGATAGATATGTATTTTGACATTATGTTCTATGATTGGAATAAGAATATTTTATGCTTTACATTATCTTGAAAATAATAATAAAATACAATAGTGTATATTTGGATTAACATCAAGCATCGAAAGGTGATTTTATTTATAAAAACCATATCATTTATTTTATATAAAATTATACAATTGAAAAAAATAACATATCATTAAAACATATAATAATCTATAATGAACATTTCATGTGGATTTTTTATCATCCAATATTTAGTTGTAAATATAAATTCAATTGATCATTATATGAATCCAATAATAATAAATTATAATCAGTATACTACCATCTACGTAAAATTATATTGTTTATATTCAAAAAATCATTATGGAATATGAACAAATATAGAAAAAAATATTTTTAACAGTATAGTGTAATATAGTATGAATGATAATCCTTTTTTCATGGACCATTTATGGTTCTATAATATAATTAAAAATATATATAATTCATCACACATATTATTATTAATTTATCATAAACCCTAACAATAATCATGATTTGTGTGTTAATACATTTTGGAATGAATTGTGAAAATTGGAATGATTATGACTTATTTTTATGACATTCATGATATTAAAAAAATACATTATCTTATTCAAATTTTAAAAAAATTATTAAATTTTTTCAAAATGAAGTTTTACTTTTAAGACTTATTTATGATAATCATACCCAAATGTTAAAATTTGAATTGTTACATTTCTATATGATCACAATGTACCTACATAAAATATAAGTGTCTTTACAATGATTTTTCACAACCAACACATCCTAAAAACTTCAATTATTTAAAAAGGTATTTACATTTAGATTCAATTTTATAACTAATTTGTCATATTACATGAAATTATCTTAATCCAATATACTCATACATGACTCTTATAAACAATATCGTCTCCATAACATAATGAGATGTTATACAATATTTGTTTATCAGAAAATGTAATTATTTAAATCACTAGAAATATATAATAAATTAAATAGGAAAAATAAATTCCAATGTTTCATTATGTTTATTTAAAATAATTTACTAATAGACTATATTTTCCATACAAAAAACAAATATATGGTGGTGGGAACTCTATTTGAAATGTTTTAAAAAATATAATGTGCAACACAAGTCTAATGATGAGAAAAATCATGTTTCAACTTTCTCATTCCAATGACTATATAAAAAATTACAAGTAAATACAATTTATATCATATCATTTTTTAGTAATGTTACATGTTTATATTAAATCCATTTACCCCTTTATAAGAAATTATGATTAAAAGATGTATTTATTATTATTATCATTTTGATCATTAATATAATCAACATGAAAAAAAATAATGTTTTATCCCAAATCCTCTTCTCATGAATACATTTTAAAACACCAGTCACAAAATCCTAATCTTTTTAATTTTATTTTATTATTAAGTAAAATTATAAAACATTTAGTTCGTATCATAAAACCATTAAATCCTATAAATATATTTTAGATTCCCAAATAAATATCATGAAATATAAATAATGTTTCATGAAAACATATATTTTTTAGTGGGAATAGATGATTTAGTAAAAAATAAATTAATAATGTAAATATTCTTTATTATACATGACTCATAAATTAATTATTTATCTTTTAAAATCATTATATGAAACAATATTGGACATTTAATGTGGAATTTTCTTCTTCCATTATATTTTTATACACTCTATTATTGAAAAATCAACACCATAGTATGATCCTATTATTTCAATATCACATACGCTCAAAATATGGTATAGATTGGTTGAAATTTAATTAAACTCATTCATAATGCTATTCATAGTATATTTTCTAATCTTTTTTTTTTTGAAAATCCATAAAAACTAGTAAATCAAATGAAATAATAGATGTCACCATAGAATCTAAAATTATTATATTTTTACATATATTGAGTTTTTTAGTAGGAATTTATGTTCATTATGAGATATAAAATGGAAAAATATTCTTTAAATATTCATTCCTCCTCTATCAATGATAAATCTCCCCATACCAACACAAACGTTTTCAGTAGTAAAAATACATTTTTATGTACTTGATTTAATATATATTGAGAAGATACAACATAATAAATCATATATTTCATTTAATATTAATTAAATAAACATTAAATATAATAATAATATTACAATACCATTTATGCGTGGTTCAGTTTCATTGTGAAATTGTTACATAATGAACATAAAATTTTTAAAATTTGATTAATAACTAGTCTATGCTATAATTACATATATAATTCTCATATTTTATAAACAGATTTATCATATTGATAATGTAATCAAATTAAATATATGAGATCAAAAAAAAGTATAGTAACACATATCTATATTTTATCAAAGGATTGATAAAAATAGCATGATATTAATTTATCAGGGTATAAATTTAAAAATTCTATCAATGAATATGGTGATTGATCTTGTAATGAGAAACTTGAGAACGATCAAAAAAATATACCTTCATAGTGTGATAATAAGAATTTATTTTTTTTAAATGAAGAATGTTGGGTATGTTATGTATGTGGCCAAGACCAACAAGGATGGGATTGTTTTGAATCATTTTGAATGTATAAATTTTTCATATACTTCTAGTTCTAATAATTTAGAAAATAATAGATGTAATCTGATTAATAATAGAAATGATGCTGAATCGGAAAAGAAAGAGAAGATGGTGGCTGAGAAACACATTCACAATTCATGTCAGTATGGAGGTTTTAAAGGAAAATACACTTTGTATGGGTATTGTTGGTATTGTGGTGGATTCGGGCACAAAGCATGAATGTTTCGGTTTAATAAAAATCATTACTATTATTCAATAGGATATGAATGTATGGGATTGATGGGGAGTCAATCTCTTTAATGAATGAAAAATGAGAAGGTTCTCTTGAAAAGATATTAAATTAATGAACTATGTATTGAAAATGGGTTCCGACCATTGGAAACTATTTTTAAATGATGTGAACAACCTATAATCCATGAAAAATGCAGTCTTATTTTGTAACAAGCTCTAAAAAAGATTGTCAATTCTCAAAAGCTGAAGGTGAAGAATGAAATGAATGGATAAAAGGTGCTTGTTTTTTAAACAACATTAAAATCCATGAAAGGTGAATGGATCTAGATAATTGATAGTATATGTTCTTCTCACATGAAAGAATACTTGAAATTGTTCAAGTATTGAAATGATTTTAATGAATTCAAATCAAATTTGGCAAAGATGAATCATTGAAAATCAATGTTTTGTGCTTATCCACCTTTGGAAAAGAAAAGATGAAATTAAAAAATCATTGTATGTTGATGGGCTGAAACACAATCTGCTAAGTGTTTCACAATTAGGTCAAGAGGGTAACCAGTTTATCCTCAAGAAAGATGGATTTGTTGTATAGTGTGAAGAATATAGAAATATTGTAACAAGAGTTCAACTTACAAAAGGAAACTTGTTTCAGGTTGGTGATTCACACAACTCTTGTTACATAAGTATGGTGGAAGAGAAAAATTTATGTCATAAAAGGCTATGGAATATGTTTTATAGATACCTAATGACGTTATCTAAAAGTCACATCATTCAAGACATTTTTTATTTTCCAAGATGTAGAGATTGGTGTTGCACTATTTTCAAAAAAGGCAAGATTTCAAATGTTGTGCATAAGATTTTCTATATTTTTTTCGAAACAAACCCTGGATATAATCGATTTTGATATTTGTGGGAAACTTAAAAAACAATAAACAGATAGAGATAGGTACTTCATTACCTTCATTGATTATTTTACTTACATTACTTGTGTTATGTACATTAAACAGAAATTAGATTCTCTGAAATTGATTAAAATTTTCAGATGAAATATAGAGAGAGAATGTGAATATTCTATGAAGAAGTTGAGAATTGATAATAATGGTGAATATATAAGTGAATAGACTGAAAAATTTCTTGAGAATCATGGAATTCAGCATGAGTTTATCACTCAATATATTGCAACCAAAATGGCGTTACTGAAAGAAAGAATAGAATCCTAATAGAAATGGGAAGAACTGTATTACTTGTTCTTTCCCTTTCACATTAGTTTTGGAGGTAATCCATGAGTAGTAATTTTTATTTTCATAACTATTATTTATGCTAGAGTCAATCGGGAATGACACCCTATGACTTTTTTATTGAGAAACTCAATGTTTTGTGAACATTAGAGTATTTGGGAGTCCTTGTAATATAAAAAAGATAGGTGGAAAGTATAATGATTTTTAGAAAAAAAGGTGAGGATAGAATATTTCTCTACAACTCACCATATTTAAGAGGATACAGATTATACAATAATTAAATAAAAATAATTATTGATTCTAAAAATCTGAAATTGATTGAATTGTCTGAGAAAGAGTAACATGTTCTGGCAACAACGAAGTTGACAATGTTGAAGAAAATAATTCTGATAAGGATACATACCACTGTATTACTTATGAAGATGGATAATCAGAATAGCTATTTCATGTGATAAAGACAATTGAAAATTTTATCCAATGTTTTGGAAACATGTTGATGTATGGAAGATAATTGGTGATCAACAGCAGAACGTTCAGAAAAGAAGAACAACCAATTCTGTTACACATATTTATTTGTATTCAAAAGGGGAACCTATTGATGTGAAAGGTTATTTTGAGCATCTAAAATGGGTTCAAGCACTGAATGATGAATTGGATCAGATTGAAAATATTAATACAAGGAAACTCATATCCAATCTTGAAAACTGAAACATTATTGGAACACAACATTTTTTCGGAAGAATCTAAATAAATAATGTGATTTTATAAAATACAAAGCAAAGTTGGTTTGAAAAAGGTAATCAATAATTAATGGTATTTATTTTTATGAAAATATTGATATTTTGGCATGAAAAGAAATGATTTTAATCTTTCATTATATTTCTGCACAATGAGGATTCATGATATTTCAAATGGATGTTAAATCGGTAATCCTAATTGTTTATCTAAAAGAAGTGGTTCATATTGAACAACCTTGAGGATTATTATTTTAAAAATATAATGGTTATGTGTGCAGATTAAATAATTAATTGTATGTCCAAAAAAATTCCCTGATGGAATGTTATAAAAAATTGGATACATGTATAATAATGATGAATTTTAACAACAGAATAATAGATGTCAATCTTTACATCAGTAGAAGACATGAGTATTCCCGCAATATAATTGTTTATGATGATGATATTATCTTTTCTGGGAATGATGAAGGAAGCTATAACATACCAAGTAAGTAATTAATTATATATATTCTTATCTATGTCTACTTTTGAATTAGATAGTGTTTTAGAGGCTTAAAATGGGAATAAATCTAATCTTAAGGATAGAATCGTCTAATATTTTTAAAAGATTGTTTTACCGCCTTTTGATGGAGAACCATTTTTAAATCAATATTTTTACAATTTAATAATCTCTATTTGTCAAAATAAACTTATTATTTATGATTCGGACATTTAAATTTACAATGGATAATTTTTTGGTATTTTTCTCACAATGTTCATTTTTTAATGAATAGTGAAAAATACTGCATTTTACATCATAACTGTTTTTTCATATAATTTATTTATATGGATAGATTATATTTTTAATTGGTTTTAAAGTTTAAATATAATAGATTTTACCTATTAATCTAATAGTGGTCATTATAATTAATTTCACATTGTAATTGGGAATAAACTAATGCCAACATTTTCATAGATATTGTTTCAAAAAAAACCCGCTATTTGTTTTGATAACAGGAATTTTTTTAAAATTAATTATTCTAATTTATGTGATTGTAATTAGGTAAAATCGATTCACTATTTGTAATCCTTAGTTCCAAATTATTTAATTATGAATCTTTTGTTTTTTGACATTGTGAATAGTAACGACGGTAATTATCGTTAATTATCTTGATTAATTAGTAATAGAGTAGATAAGGATAATAAAATAACATAATAATAATAAAAAATGACACCAAAATGTGTCCTAATACTACTGGTTATGTCATGGCCGACAATGGTATTCCTTGTGCCAAAATTGGGGTCCCCATGGGATCACTTTTGTGTGATAATGACTTTTTATGTTTTAATTTTTTAAAGAAAGTAAATATAACAAAGAATGTATCACCTGAGTAAAACATTTTTATTTTTGTCTACATTAATGATCTATTGTACTATAAATAGTCATTGGAAAGATAAAAATATTTCTTACATCATAGTAGTTTTTTTTATAATTTTTGAACATTATATTAATTAAATTATATATGAGACCATGATGATGCAATGATTACCTCATTATTTAACTATTTAATGAAAATGAAAAGTTAATGTAAAATCTAAGATCTACACATGTAAAAAACCTATTTTATGGGTTTATTTCGAACCCTTGTCACCTTATACGCGAAATACATCAATTTGGGACCTTTAAAATCTGAAACACATTTGAAAACAAAGTAACATTTTATACCTTTCCAAGAGTGCCTCTCCTATCCTCTTATAAAAGGCCCCCACCTCTACCTCCTTACCCACACCTCTAAAGCATTTGTCTCGTCCATTCTCATCTCATTTTGTCTCTCCACATCCCTCTCATCATCCTATAAGCCTTACCGTAGGCAGGAAGCTCTTCAAGAAACCCGTTTGGTTCAAACCAAAGGGAGTTACCTGATTTAAAGGTAAAGACTTCTCTAATGTTCTTTTGTTTTATTTTGCTTCTCCAACCCCCTAAACTGTTTTTATTCATTTCTTTTGTAATAACACAAGTATATTTAATATAATAGGATGTTTTTATATGATGTATTCGAGCTACACTTATACAAAAATACATCTAATGGTTAAAAAACATACTGTTTCTGTGGATGGTGAATTTTTGCCTCACAAAATGATGATTGTTCAATATTCATTCAACACCTTTAAAGGTGGTCATTATGATGTCACTATATTAATATATGATATATGATATGTTTATGTTTTACTTAAGTTTCTGTATTTCTCATTTATGGCAAACCTTTATGGTTTCCATTATGGATATACGTGATATCTTCATTTTAGGAAGTGCAGACTATCGACCCCTCAAAGTGATGTGATTCTTTAAAACCATATGTGGTACGTATAAAGGATAGATTTAATGATATAATATATGATACCATACTGGAATTATAATAATATTATGTATCATTATGTTTTAATTCCATTAAATAGGAAATATAAATAAAAGTAGCATTCCTAAGTACATACGACTTACCGTCTCCATGAACGGTGCATTTCATTTCTTACCTCTAAATGTAATGTAATATTATAAATTCATGTATATACTGGATATATATGATATATATTATATCTACAAAATTAATATAATTCTGGATATAATGGATATTTTACCCCATGAACAAATTATAATTATAAAGAGTTTATTTTTGACTCATGTACCAATGATTGACAGAACGACCATTATTAACATAAATAATTACATAGTGTTCATAACCTGGTAATAAGTGATACAAAAAAATAATAATCTTGAAAAACATTCTAAAGAAAATAGAAATTAACTCAATTTTATTATTCAGGATGTTAAAGAATGATCGAGTCAAGTCGGACCCGAGGTATGGGACTTCGTCTCAATCTCCTTTCATTGAGGCATATTTTGTTTTATACACAACTTTCTTTTATACGGTGTATAGAACCCTTTGAATTTTACATTTATTCAAAAGGAATATTTTTTATACAAAGATTTTACTAAATGAAAAAAGAGAATGTTTTTTTTGTCATACGTATGCGGTGACGACGACTTCTCCGACGCCGTGACCATTATTTGAGTTTTGGATTCCTCTACAAGCCATAACTTTTTTTAAATGAAAAATAAATACAATGTTTTACTTTTATTTTATTTTGGTATTGAAAATGGTTTTGATAATGTTTTTATTATATCAATGTGTTGTATTGATATCTTGTAATTGAAATGTGGAAGGGTTATGTTTCCTTTATGCATGTTTTATGTGATATGATTATTTTATGGTTCTTGGGCATTATCTATGAAGACGGGTGGTTATATGATAATCTAAGGGTGGGTGAGCCCGATATCGCTCTCCAATGCATTTGGTAACGCGAAGGAGTTAGACCTTAAGGTTTCTCCGAAGTGATTTAGAGAATATACTACGATGGGTATTCCAAACGTAACCATGAGGGTTACTCCCTACGTAAGAATATTATGAATGAATCAAGTTACATTTATGTCTTATGATTTCTATGATTTATTCGTGATTTTATGAGGTATGTTAAAATGCTTATGTTTTATGTGTAATGTATGATTTCATACATGGAATACAGTTTTCTTTTCGTACTTTTATATCCCTTACTGAGCTTTTTATGCTCATCCCATGTTTTTGAAATGTTTTTCACAGGTAAAGAGAATGGTAATTGATGTGATGATAGTGTCAAGTATGTGTCAATAAAAAATCCATGTTTTATTTTAAATATGTTTCCGTTGATGGGAAACATGATTACTATCTTTTATGTAACCAATTTGTTTAAATGTGGAATGTAATGCATGTTTTATGATCTAATTCTCTAAAACTCTAAAACTGAAAAGATCCTCAACATGTATTCTTTAAATATCTCTAGATTAAGTAATGTTTAAGGATGGGGCCATATAGTTGGTATCAGAGGTTGTTTTAGATAACTTTTGGAGTTAGAATTCAATTAATTGAATATCCAAAAATATATTTTTTATGTTCAAATTGAAATAATATAACATTTGAATATTTCCACGTGTCTTAATCTAAGACATGTTTGTTCAGAATGGTTTTCCGAAGAGGAAACAGGGAAGAAGTGCTAGGAAGGCATACATAAGGAAATAACCTTCCAAATTAGCATCCTGGGATGGTCGGAATTGGAACTGAACAGTTTGTTGCAGTAATGCCGCAGTTGACTCAAGCGATAAATGGTGGTGGTATCCATGAATGAGATCAGCCAGATCAATGACAGAGGAACATGTCAGTGGTGGAACATTTCATAAGGAAACATCCCCCATCTTTAATAGCATCATCTGACCATGTGCTAGCTGAAGGGTGGATTAAAGCATTGGAGACGATTTTTGATGTCATGGGGTGTTCAAGAAGTCAAAATGTCAGTCTTGCTATTTACCATTTGGAGGGTGAAGCAAATCAGTGGTGGTCGATGGTTAAAAATATCAGGGATGCTGATGAGATTGATGCTCGTGACTGGGATGAATTCAAAGGTATGTATCTTGAGAAGTATTTTCCTAAGGCTGTTCGACTTAGGATGGAAAAAATTTCCTGGAATTGAGGCAAGTGGAAGACTCAGTGGCTGCCTATGAAGAAAGGTTCACTCGATTGGAAAGGTATGCTCCAAATTTTATCTAAGACCTTGATAGTAAAATCAATCATTTTTAATCAGGATTAAAGCCAAAATATCGAAGGACTTTAGATTCTTGCGAGTTAAAGAGTTATGAACTGCTTGATCGATGTGCTGAGAAGTTGGAAATGGAGTTTGCCGATGATCAAGTGTTCTATAACAACCCACAGAAGAAGAGACAGAGGTGGGAGGATAAAGGTAAGAATTCTTCAAAAAGGTCTGATGGTAACAAAACTAAGTTTCTAGTTTGTGATAAATGAGGTAAAAGGCATGCTGGGGAATGTCTTCTGAATTCTGTAAAGTGATACTGATGTGGTAATATGGGACGTAAGGCTCGTGATTGCACTGAAAAAGATCAGGGTGATGGTAAGAACAAATTTGATTTACATTTAGTGAAATGTTTTAAGTGCATGAGATGGATCATTATGGAAATGAGTGTTCGACAAAGAGCTCGAGTGATGGGAAGCCGTTAGACTACAAGCAGAAAGGGGTGGTGAAATCCTTTGAAACTACTTCAACAGATGTTAGGCAATCAAATGAAGTAGTATCATGTACTTTGTTTGTGTATTTAGTTTATGCCAGTGTGTTTTTTGATTCGGGGTCTACACATTCTTTCATATCTGAAAACTTTTCTAGTAAAATGGGAATACCATCTCAAGAAATGACTCCTGAACTTGTGGTAAAAACTCCTGGAAATTTTTTTGATGTAAAATGAATTTATATGAATCTTCCTATCCTTATCAATGGAAAGAACCTACTTTCAAACCTTATGGTTTTACCTCTAGTAGAGTTTGATGTTATCCTGGGTATGGATTGGCTCTCTATTTACCATGTTAAGATTGACTGTAGAACTAAAGAAGTTTCTTTTCAGAATGAATTTTAGTTTGTGTACAAGAATGAACACTTACTGTTGATAACATATCAAGAGGCCAAGAAACTTGTAAAATATGGAAATAAATGTTACCTTGAACATACTATTGAAAACAAGGGAACTGTTCAGATTAATGATGTGCTAGTGGTAAATGAGTATCTTGATGTTTTTCCTGATGGGTTGCCAGGAATAATACCAGATCGGGAAGTTGAGTTTACTGTTGACTTAGTTCCTGATTCTAGGCCAATTCAAAAACCCCCCTTATCGAATGGATCAAATTGAACTTTTAGAGTTGAAGGAGAAATTCCAAGATTTATTAGAGAAAGGTTTCATTCGACCTAGAACATCACCATGGGGTGCTCCTATTTTATTTGTTAAAAATAAAGATGGTTCTATGAGACTTTGCATTTATTATAGAGCCTTGAATAACATCACTGTTAAGAACAAAAATCCTTTTCCTCATATCAATGATTTTTTTGAGCAGCTCCATGGAGCTTAGTATTTTTAAAAGATTGACCTGAGATCGGGGTACCATCAGTTGAAGGTAAAGGAAGAAGATGTTCCAAAGACCGCGTTTCGTACTTGATATGGCCATTATGAATTTTTAGTAATTCCTTTTGGTCTAACTAATGCACCTGCTGTATTCATGGACCTTATAAATAGAATTTTCCATGAGTTCTTGGATATGTTTGTGGTTGTTTTCATGGATTATATTTTGGTGTTTTCTAAAAGTAAATAGGAGCATGGAAGTCATTTAAGGGTTATTTTGAAAACCTTAAATGAAAATAAATTATATGGGAAATTCAGCAAGTGTGAGTTTTGGTTGCAACAAATTTCATTCCATGGTCATATTGTTTCTAATAATGGAATAACTGTTGATCCTGCAAAAACAAAGGTTGTTGATGAATGTCCAGGACCCCCAAATGTAACTGAGATTCATATATTCTATGGTTTGGCAGGCAATTACCGAAGGATTGTTAGAAATTTCTCTCGGTTATCTAGTCCAATGATAAAGATAACTCCGAAGGATGTTAAGTTTATCTGGACAAAAGAATGTGATGATTGTTTTCAGGAACTGAAAAGAAGATTGGTGAATGCTCCAATTTTGGAACTACCTTCTAGGAATGTGGAGTTTGTTATCTATAGTGATGCTTCATTGAAAGGACATGGTTGCGTCCTAATGCAGAATGATCAGGTAATTGCTTATGCTTCACGTCAGTTGAAAACTAATGAGGTAAATTTCCCTACACATGATTTGGAATTAGCTGTTGTTGTTTTCGCTTTAAAAATTTGGGGAAATCATTTGTATGGAGTAAAGTGTGAAATATATACCAATCAAAAATGTTTAAAGTATATATTCACTCACAAATAATTTAACATGAGACAGAGGAGATGATTAGAATTAATCAAAGATTATGCTTGTAAAATTCATTGCCATCCAGGAAAAGAAAATAAATTGGATGATGCTTTGAGTCGAAAAAGTAATGCTTCATTAACAATGTTGCGTTTGGAATGTGATCCTTTGGTTAAGGATTTGATATAATATGGAATAGAAGTTGTTGGGGTAGGATATCCTTCTGCTTTGTTTTAGGTATCTGTGAAATCTTCTCTATCAGAAAGAATTAAGCAAGAACAGAAGCAAGACATCAAGTTGCAGAAAAAGGTAGAGCTGGTTCAGAAGAGTAAGTTGCCTGAATTAAACATTGATAATGATTGTGTTTTGATATTTGGGAAGAGATTGTGTCTTCCTTGTGATTCACTGTTGAAGAGAGAGTTGTTATGTGAAGCTCATAGTTCTCTGTTTTCCGTTCATCCAGGAAGTACTAAGTTGTGTAGAGATCTTCGAAAGTATTACCGGTGGGACGTAATGAAAAGTGATATTGCTGATTTTACTGAGACGTGTTTGACATGTCAACAGTTTAAAGTAGAGTGGAAGTTACCGAAAGGGATGCTTCAGCCTCTACCAGTACCAGTGTGGAAATGGGAGAATATATCCAACGACATCGTTGTGGGATTGCCGAAGACACCTCGAGGCAATAATGCAATCTGGGTTATTTTTGATCTCTTGACTAAATATGCTCATTTCCTTACTATACGAGATACTTTTTCCCTGGACAAACTTTCCCATTTGTATCTTAAAGAGTTAGTCAGGTTACATGGAGTTCCTCTCTCCATTGTATCTAACCATGATCCCAGGTTCACTTCTATCTTGTAGAAAGGACTTCATAAGTTGTTGGGTACTAAATTAAATTTTAGTACAACTTCTCATCCTTAATCAGATGGGCAGTGAGAACGAAAAATTCAGACTTTGGAGGATATGCTACGTGCTTGTTCTATGGATTATCAGGGAATTTGGGACCAACATCATTCTTTGGTTGAGTTCCCTTATAATATTAGTTTTCATTCCAATATACAGATGGCACCATTTGAGGCATTATATGGGAAGCGATGTCGATCTCCAGCTTTCTGGGATGAAGTGGGTGAAAGGAAGTTGATGGGACCCGAATTGGTAGAAGAGTTGGCAGAAAAACTTTAGCTGATACAGAAACACATGAGAACAGCTTAGAGCAGGTAGAAGAGTTATGCGGACAATAGGAGTAAGGACATATCTTTTAAGGTAGATGATCATGTTTTTCTCAAAGTTTCACCATGGAAAATTGTGAGGCGATTTGGTAAGAAAGGAAAGGTGAGTCCAAGGTTCATTGGAACATATGAAATTATGGAGAGAGTTGGATCAGTTGCATACCGAGTGGCTTTACCTCCAAGATTATATCTGGTACACAATGTTTTTCATGTTTCAATGTTAAAGAAATACATTCTAGATCCATCTCATGTTTTGAGTCCAGAGGTAGTTCAGTTGGAAGTGAATCTATCATTTGAGGAACAACTTGTCCAGTTTCATGACCACAGGGAGCAAGTTTTGCAGAATAATATTCATCAAGTAAAGGTTTTGTGGAAAAACCACATGAGTGAAGAGGCATCATGGGAATCTGAAAATGCGATGAGGGATAAAAACCCCCACTTATTCGATAAATAATTAAATTGCAGGGATGTAAGTTTCTAAAGGGGGAAGGATGTAAAATCCCCAGTAAGTAATGAATAATAGATATTCTTATCTATGTCTATTTATGAATTAGATAGAGTTTTAGAGGATTAAAATGGGAATAAATTCAATCTTAAGCATAGAATTCTCTAATATTTTAAAAGATTTTTTTACCGCCTTTTGATGGAAACCAATTTTTAAATCAATATTTTAAAATTTTTATAATCTCTATCTTTCATAATAAACTTTTTCTTTAGGACTGGGACATTGAAATTTACATTGTATAATTTTTTTGTATTTTTCTGACAATGTTCATTCTTTAATGAATAGTGAAAAATACTGCATTTTACAGCAAAACTGCTTTTTCATATAATTTAATTATATGGTTAGATTATCTTTTTAATTGGGTTTAAAGTGTAAATAGAATATATTTTCACAATTTAATCCAATAGTGGTCATTATAACTAATTTCAATTTGGAATTGGGCATAAACTAATGCCAACCTTTTCCTAGATATTGTTTCAAAAAAACCATCTATTTATTTTGAGAACGAGAATTTTTTTAAATTAATTATTCCAATTTCTGTGTTTGAAATTTGGTAAAATGGCTTCTGTATTTGGAATAATAAGGTTAAAATTATATAATTAAGACACTTTTGTTTTTGGACTTTCTGAATAGTAACGACGGTAATTATCGTTAATTATCTTGATTAATTAGCAATCAGATAGTTACAGATTATAAAATAATATCATAATAATAAAAAATGACACAAATATATATCCTAATACTACTTTTTATGTCATGGTTGACCATGGGATTCCTTGTGCCAAACTTGGGGACCCCATGGAATCACTTTTGTGTGATAATGACTTTTTATCTTTTTATTTTTTAAAGAAAGTAAATATAACAAAGAATGTGTCACCTGAGTAAAAAAAATTTACATTTGTCTAAATAAATGCTCTCTTGGACTATAAATAGTAATTGGATAGATAAAAATATTTCCAACATCATTTTATTTTTTTATAAGTTTTGGACATTAAATAAATCAAATTATATATGAGACCATGATGATGCAGTGATTACCTCATTATTTAACGTTTTAAAAAAATGAAAATATAATGTAATATCTAAGACCTACACATGTAAAAAAACCAATTGTATGGGTGTATTTAGAACCCTTGTCACCTTATCCTCGAAATAAATCATTGTGGGACCTTTTAAATCAGAAACTCATTTGAAAATAACGTATCATTTTATACCTTTCCAAGAGTGCCCCTCCTCTCCTCTTATAAAAGTCCCCCACCTCTACCTTCATACCCACACCTCTCAATACTTTGTCTCGTCCAATATATGCTCATTTTTCTCTCCAAATCCCTCTCCTCATCCTATAAGCCTTACCTTAGGCAAGAAGCTCTTCAAGAAACCCTTTTGGTTCAAACCAAAGGGAGTTACCCGATTTAAAGGTAAAGACTTCTCTAATGTTCTTTTGTTTTATTTTGCTTCTCCAACCCCCTAAACTCTTTTTATTCATTTATTTTGTAGCAACACTAGTATTTTAAATATACTAGGATGTTTTTATATGACGTATTCAAGCTACACTTACACACAAATACATCTAATGGTTAAAGAACATTCTGTTTCTGTGGATGGCGAATTTCTGCCTCATGAAACCCTGATTGTTCAATATTCTTTTAACACCTTTAAAGGTGACCATTATGATGTCAATATATTTATATATGATATATAATATGTTTATGTTTTACTTTAGATTTTTTATTTCTCATTTATGGCATATCTTTATGGTTTTCATTATGGGTATACGCGGTATCTTCATTTTAAGAAGTGCGGACTACCGCCCCCTCAAAGTGATTTGATTTTTTAATACCATATGTGGTATGTATAAAGGAAAGATTTAATGATATCATATATGATACCATAATTTAATTATAATAATATTATGTATCATTATGTTTTAATTCCAATAAATACGAAATAGAAATGAAAGTAGCGTTCATGCGTATTTACGGTTTACCGTCTCCATGAACGGTGCATTTCATTTCCTACCTCTAAATGTTATGTAATATTATAAATGCATGTATATACTGGATATATATGATATATATGAAATCTACATAATGAATATAATTGGGGATATATTGGAAATTTTACCCCATGAACAACTTGTAATTATAAAAAGTTTATTTTTGACTCATGTACCAATGATCAACAAAACGACCATTATTAACTTAAATAATTACATAGTGTTCATAAATGGATTATAAGTGATATAAAAGAAATAATTAACTTGAAAAGGTTATTAAGAAATTAGAAATTAACTCAAGTTTATTATTCATCACGTTAAATAACGATCGAGTCAAGTCGGACCCGAGGTATGGGACTTAGTCTCAATCTCTTTTCATTGAGACATATTTTGTTTTATACGAAATTTTCTTTTATACGGTGTATAAACCCCTTTTAATTTTATTTTTATTCAAAAGGAATTATTTTTATATGAAGCTTTTACTAAACGGAAAAAGGGAATGTTTTTTTACGTATGCGGCGACAACGACTTCGCCGCCGTCGTGACCATTATTTGAGTTTCGGCTTCCTCTACAAGCCATACCTTTTTTTAAATGAAAAATATATACCATGTTTTACGGTTCTTCTATTATGGTATTGAAAATGGTTTTGGTAATGTTTTTATTATATCAATGTCTTATATTGATATCTTGTGATTGAAATGTGGAAATGTTATGTTTCCCTTATGCATGTTTTATGTGATATGATTATGTTATGGTTCTTGGGCATTGTTTATGAAGGCAGGTGGTTTCGTGATAAACTAAGGGTGGGTGAGCCCGATATAGCCCTCCAATGCATTGGGTAATATGAAGGAGTTAGAGGTTAAGGATTCTCCGATGATATTTAGGGAATATACTTCGATGGGTATTCCAAACGTAACATTGAGGGTTACTACCTACGTAAGAATGTTTTTAATGTCTCAAGTTACATTTATGTCTTATGATTTCTATGATTTATTCATGAATTGATGAGGTATGTTAAAATTCTTATGTTTTATGTGTAAAGTATGATTTTATACCATGACTAATGTTTTCTTTTCGTACTTTTATATCTCTTACTGAACTTTTTATGCTCATCCAATTTTTTTGAAATGTTTTTCACATTTCAAGGGAATGGTACGTGATGTGATGATAGTGTCAAGGATGTTTCAATAAATAATCCATGT
This sequence comes from Viscum album, assembly GCA_963277665.1. NCBI lineage: Eukaryota > Viridiplantae > Streptophyta > Magnoliopsida > Santalales > Viscaceae > Viscum > Viscum album. The sequence goes on from OY728148.1 coordinate 806,917,516, forward strand.
TTTATTTTAAATATGTTTTCGTTGATGGGAAAAATGAGTACTATATTTTATGTAACCACTTTGTTTAAATGTGGAATGAAATGCATGTTTTATGATCTAATTCTCTAAAACTCTAACCCTAAAAAGATCCTCAATGTGTATTCATTAAATATCTCAAGATTAAGTAATGTTTAAGGATGAGGCCTTATAGAAGCTGTGAAAGATTATCTAATGAAATGAAAAATTTATATGAAATGCCAATGCTAGGAGAAATAAAAATCATTCCAGTGTTGAAAACCATGAAAAGAAAGAATAATTTTTTGAATCCAAATAAAAGTATGAAAAAGAACATCTCATGAGGTTTGTCATGGAATACTCATAACTTGTTTCCACAACTATTTCAGTGGTAAAAAAACATATTAATGATGGGGATAGAAAATAATTGGATTTGAAAGAATATCTAAAGATAAATTAATGTCGATTGTATTTTACTAGAGTATGTTCCAACATAGGAACAACTTGATGATATCAACACAAAACCATTATGAAAGGAATAATTATTAGAAATGAGGCTTAACATGGGTTTCTAGTGTCTTCCACTTCATGGTTGAGGTAGGCATATATGTCACCTATGTCATCATACCATTGGATGGTTTTTTCAAGGGGGAGAATTGTTCTATTTCATAAATCTATTGCACAAAACAGGTAGTTGTGTGTATTAAAAGAATTCAGCATTGTTTCATGTGTGAACTATTCCAACTATTTGTTCAATTGGATATAGAAAAACAAAATTAATTTTTAATTCCAGGAAGAATGATTAATGGAAATAGGCAGTCATTATCACTATTTTTGATAGCATGGTTTTGAAATTAATGATTTATTATTCCTACATTGATTTACCTCACGTATGATTTGTATTGTTGTTATGTAATCCATTGCTTGGTTTTATAATGTTCAGTGATTTATGATACGTGGTTGACAACAAAATAAAAAGGGGGAGAATATTGGGACCAAGCTGATGTTCAAGGTGATAAAGGTTTTGAGTGATGTCTTTTGGTGTAAATTTATGTTTTTAAGGAAGTAAATCCCTTCACCTTGTTTTGTAGAAATAGTTGTTTTGGGTTTGTTTTTTTAAGGAATATGACCCATATTAATTATGTCGATGATTCGCTGGTTTTTATTTCATATATATCATGAGTTAATTGGAGAACAAGTTATGCAAGATTGATAGAAGAATGGGGGAGTGAGAGATATGCTGCCAATAGAAAATGAATTGAATTCATATTTTATTTCAAAACAAATATAAAAGAAAGAAGTTTTGCTTATTGTTTTACAAAAAAATTATAAAAGAATTCAGTGGTGCCTATTTATTTTCAAAACAATCATAAATCAATCGTATCCAAATTTTTTCAATTTTCATTCAAAACATTTGGATACTGAGTGGAAGTGAAAAGTGATATCGATTAAATAGGTAATATTGATCATAATGGGTGTTGTCAATGCTAAGTGGTGTTGATCGAAGTGGTGCCAATGGAAAATGTGACATCGATTGTTTTTCAAAAAATATTTTCCATGTAGAAGAAATGTATTGAGATAGTGACGATTGAGAATGAATAATATATAGATTGTTTTTTATCATATCTAGGAAATCATCAATATATGATTTTATTCTATCGTGTCCGGGCAGATTATTGTCTTCATATTTTTTTTATCATGTCCAACAATTGTAACCAGGATGATTGTATCTAGAATGATCGTAACTAGAATGATTGTTAAAAGAATGATCGTATCTTTCTTGATCATAACCAAAATGATCATATACAGAAATATCGTTATCATAATTATTGTATCCCACATGATCATATCCATAATGATCGCATCTAGAATGATCGTAATCAGAATGATCGTATAAATTATGATCGCATCCACAATGACCGTAACCATCTATTGTAACTAGAAATTATATCCAAAATTATTGTTTTCAGGATAGCAGTATCCATACCATTTGTATTCATAAAAAATCATGATTGGATTGAGATGAATTGAAAGATGCAGGAATGAATGGAAACTTACAATACTATCCAACTAAAGTGAGACAATGATAATGTTAATCCTTAATGATGAAAAATTCATGAAGGTAGTTATAATACAAGCACATGTTGGAGAATGAACTGTGTTTTATCATGTGGGAAACCATAAAATAAAATGAAAGGATTATGATTAATGAATTTTCAAAGGGGGTGCTTTAATTTAAAAGAGTGATAGTATGTCATGTGGAGAAGTGGATTTCTTAAAACACATTCAATTGGTAGGGTATCAAGAACTTTTTTATTGATGAAATCAATATGAGAGAATCGGTTTCAGACCAATGTATTGATCATAAATTGTAAATGTATTGACATTTAAAATGGGGGTCTAGAAAAGAAGGGTGGAGATTATGGAAGATTCAAGAAGAACAAGAAAGCATTGAAGAAGTCATAATTAGTCCTTTATTTGAGGAGAAATTCAGATTTTCATGAATTTAAGTTAGTGGAAAATTGTTTTGGAATTCCTTCTTAAACATGTTTTAGGCCAACTATAAATAGTGTGAAGTACATTATACTTGTGTGAATTGTAGAAGAGAGGGAAGCTCTGGGGTTCTAGTGAGAATAAGAGATTAATTCCATTCGGATATACATTAGTTTTTGGTGGAGATGATTCATTTATAATCTATTTGGCATGAAAATTGTATTTGAGAATTGAAGTGTTGATGATTCAACTATATTGTTTTCTATATAAAATCGTATTTGGAGCATTATATTGAAAAAAACCCAACTGGGAGATTTTTTTTCAATGAATCGTAATGGGATATTTGTATTGAAAAAAACATACTGACTCCTTGTTTTGAAGGAAATGTAATGGGAGATTGGTATTGAAAAAATATTGTAGGGACCATTATATTAAACGGATTGGATGGTGGTATTTGTATTGAAATAATCAGACATGGATCTTTGTTTTGAAAGAATCATACTCAGAGAAATCAGACTCAGTGTTTGATAACAAATTTCAGGAAGTTTATATCATTATTCTAGGTAAGGAATTGATGAATTGTATTAAAATCTGAATAAATTTGTGGAATTGAAAAGAAGTTCATGTAGCATGAGTTTTTTCAGAACAATTTTATTTCTTTATTTTTCTAAGAGGGTGAACATGCACTAGTTGTATGGTTTCATAGGGATAGACGTGTGTAATGGTATATAATACTCATTGTAATCCAAGGATCTTTTTTCTTAGTGGATTGTATGGTGTTGAATCATTTCCAAACCATACCAAGGATATAGCTATTCTTATTGAATAGTGAACATTGAAAATATTTGTGTTCATTTGGATGTGTGAGGAGTTTATTATCATTAGGGAATTAAAATCTATTACAGGAGGAGAAGATTATTTCAATTGAAAAGATGCATAAAAGGTAAAGAGTATCACTGATTCACCCTTCCCCCTCATAGTGATACATTATTCTTACTAAGAAATTTCTGCTGGTTTTTTGATAAACTAAAAGTGGGTGATCCTATTATATCTCTTCAATGCATTTTTTAATGAGACTTTGTCATATGATAGGGTTTCATATAATAGATTTAGGGAATATACTGTGATGGGTATTCTAAACCTAACAATTATGGTCACTCCTAATGTAGCCATAAATTATTAAATGTAAGAATGATAATGATTCCGCAAGATACTGTTATGATTTAGTATTTCTATTCCTTTTATATGAATCATACAATTTCATGAGGTGAGCTAAAGTGTCTATCTTTTTTGGATGAAAATTATGATTTTGTTTTCTTGTGTTTAAAATATTCATGGATGAATGGTTTTTTCCATATTTTATGTACCTTACTAATAATTTGGTGCTCATCCCATGATTTTCAATGTTTTTAGAGGGCTTATGGATGGGTATGAGATAGTAGGAAGTCAATTTGGAAGTTATGAATATTTTTCATTAAAAATAAATAATTTTTTACTGAAAATATTTTTATTTTTTGAAAAATTGATATTTATATGAAGTTTAATCTTTGTAATATTTGAGAAAATATATAACACTAATGGCTGAATTATCTAAAACACTAAACATTAAAATTCCCTTAATGATAATTATGGAAATAGATCATGATTATGTAATGTTTACGGTTGTGTCCTTATACATGGAATCATATAAAATTTTAGATAAATTTAGAGGTTATGGATTTATTTAGGCATAAGTCAGAAGTTGTATATAACCAAAACAATTATCTTCATAGGACGAGTTATAGTAATTTTAGATAAATTTAATTTGTTTTAGATAACATGAATAAGTATATAATCATGTATACCTCCCCCATAAATTGTTATAAGATATTTTTTTGTTTTATTTTCTCATAATATCTTTTTTCTTTTTATAAATGGGTGGATCATATAGGAACCAATGGAATAATGGATGTGAAGGACAATGTACAGGTTCTTTGAATAAGAAAAATAATGACATAGGAGATGAAATTGTTTCTCTTACATTTATTCTTAACCATATATTAGGAATAATGATTAACCACCATAACCTAGCTGATTTTTTGATGCATCATTAATGAGAGAGATGAATTCTTGTTGAAATTTAGGTAAAACTGATCATAGAGGTACGTATATTCAATGACAAATATTTCAAAGATATGGAAATAAAAACCTAGTAAATTTTTTTAATGGGATTTTAATATGGTATATATGTTGTAATGGAAGTCATATAGTAATAACATATGAATGAAAAAAGGAAGCATTAAGTTCAAAAAATGAAAGGGAAATATGTTATTCTCGAGTTATCAATTGAATGTATTAAATGTAGGGAGTGTAGTAAGTGTGAAAATGGATGTCATATGATGATGGATATGGAATGGTATTAGCAGAAACATAAATACATTTTTATATAATTTCCTAATTCCATTATAATTGGTAATGAAGAAATTAAAAATCACATATAAATTGTATGGATTATTTATTGGGTCGTGTTTCAACATTATTGAATCTTATGTCATTATTCTTATTTTTTGGTAGGAACTATGTATTAATGGGTATTATAGAAAATAATGTGTAAGGTAACATGAATTAAAATGGATGATTAATATTTCAACATTATAGGAGTTAAAGAGTTAATATAGTTCTATGGATGATGAAATGTTTAAAAGTATTATTTCTCTTTTGATAATTGGTTTACATTTGGAGACTTTTTTAGTATGTATAATCATGATGATTGTTATGTTAAAATGTTATTTGTGGACTATTTTTCATTTCTTATTTTTACATTCTTATAATTGTATAAATAACCAATATGGTTTATATGAACATAGATTTTTAGGTAATTATGGGATGTTACATTTTTTTCTTAGAAATTAAAGGCACGACAGAAACATTGAGGTTAAAAAAAGATATATATTTTTTGGAAGATTTTATCAAATATTTTGAATTATATAATCATTTTATAGTATTTTTAAAAAGTCACATGTTGGATGTGTGAAAACCAATCATGCCCGGAAAGGCTGTAGGAATCAAAACTATAATCGAAGGGCGATAAGGGTTCAACACCAATCACTGGCCCGAATGAAGTCCATGATTACTATGAATTTTTATTTTCAGTAAACTGATTAGAGAGAATAATAAAAAGACCATTTTGGGAACTTCTGTTATATCAAAAAGATATCATTAGTATTGTAAAATGAGTTGGATATTAATTCATTAAGTTTATTTGGAAGATGTTCACTATTTTGTGAACTTTACATTATTAATGTAAATTGAATACTATGTGATTTTAATTGAGATTAATGGTTTCACTATATTTTGGAAGAATATATGATTTTATTGTTGGATAATATTTATTTATGTTATTTATGGAAATGGTTAGAATTTCATAAATATTATTGTAGAGATTACTTTTTTGTGTGAGAGTTCAAGAGTAAAGGATTTTATTTCGAGAAAATTATTAAAAACTATCTTAGAAGAGTATGTGATCATATCCTTAGATTTATTATGTATCAATATTAGTTGTAATTGTTGTAAGGAATTTTAAGAATTATTATTTTCTGAATCATCTATGTTGAACATTGGGTATTATTGTTTAATGATGGATATTGAAGTAGTTTTTTATATTGGGATTATCATTTTTGGTTAATTATCTTATCTTGTACTGATCATTTTGATTTTTTGGTTAATGTATAATGATAAGAGAAATATATGGTTAATATTTTGAGGATTATGTGATTCTATGTAAGTTGATCATGTTCTTCAAGAGTGATAAAATCATCTTGATTTCACATCGTTTGGAGAAAAAGATGAGTTTGATGTGGAAATTGAAAAAAAAAGATGAAACTCAAAATTTCAATTATGTATATTTCATAGTGTTTTTATTCTATAAATTAAATTAGTTCCTCATCTCAAAGAAAACGATTTTACGAAAAACATTATCTATTTATTTTTCCTACAACGAATACATGATCATTTAACCTATCAAAAAGTAATATTTTCTTGATTGTTAATTTTCTCCTGACAATTTTTTCAATCACTCTCTATCTAATCAATATTATTTGTTTTCTCTCCTATATCCTTGTTTTCCTACTTGGAATCAAATTATATGTTATCTTTGGTGACCATTTTTTCTTTAGTTTCATTTTTTAATGTGGTGGTTTCATTGAATCTATTTCCATTGTGGGATTTCAATTAGGTAATTTTGAAAAGGGAAACCATAGTTACCAAAAAAAATTTGAAAATTACAAAGAATTAATTTCAATAAATTTGAAGGATGTATCATCAGATGAAATTATAGAATAATAACTGTTTATATCTATTAATGTTTTTCAAATTTTATAGTAATTTTACCTTAAAGGGACACTATGTCTGACAGAGTACACGAAATGAAACAAAGGGTTTATCCAAAATAATATATTTGACACAAGATTGAGTAATACTGAACAATAATATATTATTAATATTATTAATTTATGTGGTATCTATTTCCTATCAGTTGTATTTGAGGGAATGAAAGTGGTATTTTCTTTAATAATAAAAATGTTTCCTCAGTCCCTGCATTAAAAAATATATTATAATAATATAAAATTACCCCAACACTTGTCTTAATTTCATTGTATGAGTGGGTTTTGACCAAAATAAAACATATTCCAAAATTATAACCTTTTTAAGCCAGATGGGTTAGAATATGACATTTATTACATTTAATTGGAAGATAAGTTAACAATATCATACTCTTATTTTTTTTTAATGAGTATAGAATTTTTAATTTTGATTTATATAGAATATAAATTAGACTATAAATAGTAATTTCAATGATAAAATGTTTTTATACAACAATATCATTTATTTAATATTTTTATGAATTAAATATTTTAGTTTAATTGTGATACAATGATGATGTAGTAACAAATTTATTAATGGAGGAATAAAATATAGAATATTAAAAATATTAAAATAAATATAATTTCAATTATAAAATTTCATGCTAGATTTTTTATAATGAATTTTAAATTTCATATGTGGCTTATGGTTTTATGTTATATGGAATCAAGTTGTAAGGATTCTTAAAAAAAGTGAAATAATGAATAGTGTCAAAATTGACATAATTTATATATTAAAATATACAATATTTAATTAAATTATATACAATTATTAAAAAAATAAATTTGTCCAAAAATATTATATAATTATATAAATGGAATTAGTTGATAATTATTTGGTATTTTATGTTGATTTGGTTGTTATTTTGACCATCAAATTGTAAATTACATAATAAATTGTACGAGTTAAAAGTGGTTAAAACAAAATTTTAATGATTAAAAAAATTTCAAAACATTTTTAAATTTTATGGGATGGTTATTTCGAACCATACTCATCCTAAATTAGAACTAAATAAATTTTGAAACCTTTTTAATGGAAAATTAATTTTATTAATTTAACAGTTTTAATAATTCCATTAGTGTCATCCCCTCTCCTATAAAATGGAAATCATTCATATCTATTCTGTAAACAACAATAAAATTTTGGTTCAGAAAATATATACCGAAAACACATCCTATAATACATTAAATCATTGTTGAATCCATATTTTAGGCATAACAACCTTCTATGAAAAGTTTAGGTGTTATGAGATTTGATCCTTCGATGGAAACGTAATGTTTTTTAAGTGTTTATATTTTATTTATTCTTCTACATTCTTCAAATATTCTCCATCCAGGTTGAAATAATTACTCCAAAACCCTCAATATAATTATAGGATTCTATTTGAATATAACTTCCAAAATAAATCTCAGCTTTCATTAAATAGGAAAAAAATTATTCATTCAGGTGTATGTGTGAACTATCACCTCTACAAACCTATATAATTAGTTTTTCATACCAATATCTCAATAATGGTTATACTGATAGAATTAATTATAATATGTGATATTTATGAAATATTTATCATTATAATATAATAATATATCAATTATTTTGTTAGTATCCATGGGCATAAAAATGATAGCGGCATTTGTGTGTGTGTGTAAACTATCACCTCCACAAAGTGATGTGATTCATTTTTAGTCACCACCTCCATTGGATAATATATATAAGAATATTAAAATTATTAATAATGTATTAATGAGGTTATTTTCGATATATAAATATAAAATCATATATACCTTCTTTCAATAATGATAATTGAAAAATGAAATCATTACTCATTTGTACATACAAAATTATTGTCTCCATGATAGAAACATTGTTCATTTTTCATATCCATATTTAATAAACTTATTTGATGTTTTAATTGATATAAAAAATTTATTATTATTTAGTGGATTTTATTAAGGAGAAGAGGAACATATTACCAAATTGAAAAATGATATCATACACTTTTTATTTTCAACTCAAGTACCATATATCGAAAAAATTTATGATATGAACATAAATAATTATTTAATTGTTATAAAATCAAAATAAGTGATATAAATGGTAATATACACTAAAAAACTGTCGTATTGAAATTTAAAATAAACCTATGATTATTATTCAAGAAGATAAAAACTTATGAGATGAGTCAGACTCGAGGTAAGGGACTCTATAACTAAAACATTATTTTAAATGTTTTCAAGATTAATTTTTGTAAATATTTTTTATTATTGTCCTTATTTTAAAATTGTTAATAAGTATTTTTTTAATGTTCATGAGTGTTTTATAAATTTAATTCATTTCAACACATTTAAATTTGTAATGGAAACATTTATTAAAAATTTACTTTTTAAATGTTTTAATTTTGTTTTTAAAATGGATTGATTATTTCAATAAATTTGAATGTTTTTTATCTTATAAGAAATGATTGTATTTTCTGGTTTAATATCACATTAATGTTTTTATTATTTCAATAATGTACACAATTTAATTTTGATTTTTTTTTAAATTTTTTAGTTTTCATCTTTGTAAAAAGAAAAGTGATTTCAATGTGGTAATGTTATTATTACATTATGGATGATTTAGCTATGGTGATTTTGTTATGGTTTTTAGAATTTCTTTTGTAAATGAGCGGTTCCCTGATAAAATAAGGACATGAGAGCCCGTTCTAGCTCTCCAAGCATTTGGTAATGAGACAGAGTTAAAAACTATGGTTTCTCCTAAGGTATTTGGGGAATATTCTATGATGGGTATTCCAAACATAACGATAATGGTTAATCCCTATATAGCTAGGTATAATACTTTGTAATGTGATATTGATGTCATAAGATTCCTTTAGGATTTATGATTTCATTGAGTTTTACAAGAATATTATGATTTCCTGAGATAAGCTAAAGCGTTTATGTTTTATTTGTTAAAAGTATGATTTTGATTTAATTAATTAAAAACATTTAGTAATCACTCATTTTTTTATTTTATGTCCCTTATTGAGTTTTTTGGTTTAATAACATGTTCTAAATTCTTTTCTCGTGGTTTATGGATGGTTAGAAGAAAAGTGGAATTTATTTTTGATGTAATGATTATTTTTCATGGAAATGAAATCAGGTTCTATTTTAATAAAAAAAATTTGGAAAAATGGATAGTGTGTAGAAGTGTATAAATTTTAATATTTGAGTAATTATGTAATTGTTATGCCCTAATTATTTAAAACTCTAAACATGAAAATATCTTCAATATGTATTCTTAACAAAACTCAATATATTGAAATGATTATGGTTGGGGCCTTATAATAATACCCATGGAATAAATTAACACAGAAGGTCTCATGGTCAACACACGCACACACAAAATACCGTAAGGTGAACATTAAAAAACAGAACTATTTATTGACCAATACATATCCATCATTGGTTGGCATCAAGCCAGTACCAAAGTGTCAGTCATGGACATTGGTAAACTGTACAATTTCATTTGGAATTATCATTTAATTTTTTAGGAACAAGAATCCTTAAAATAGAATAAATTGATTAATATTCATAGAATGATATGAATTTAAGGGTCATTTTACCAAATTAATGGACCTCATAACTTATCCCAAAAATATGAATAAAACCAATGGGTTGAGTACATAAGAATAACATAAAAGAAATGGAGAAAACAATAATACAATTACAGACTATTAGCATCATTATATTTTTTGTTCATGTCTATTAGAATATTGATGTTCTCAACAAGGTAATTCTAATTCCAAATCATTATGATTTATAAATTATTACTTTATAATTATTATCTAAATTACTATATGAATTCACAATCAATGGAGAAGGTCTAGTAGCTAAAATAAATTTTTTATTTCACCATATAGTCAAAACTATGTCCAATCATTCCTAGAATGTTTTTATCATAATTTTGATGTCATTATTCAAAAATTATACATCACACAAAAATAATAGAAATCAAAATTATGTAGAATACATTATAATCTTAGATAAAATCTATAAAATAATTTACATTTGATGAAATGTCATCCTACGGTTTTAGAGACACTCCCCGCAATATCCCATATCATTTCCATGAAAAAATTAATATTTCAATTCTTTGCATCATTTAATGATTATACAGAAGTTGAACAAAAATTAGAATTAATTATCATATGATGTAGATTATTTGATACAACCATCAACTAAGGGAATCCATAATTTTGTTCCACCTTCTATACAGGATTATTGAATGATCTATCAGTATTTTTCATTCCATCAGAATTTGATGAATTGATATATGATTATATATTTACAATCATGAAAACGTTTAATCCTTCCAAAATATAAATTATAGGAAGATTATTTGAATATTATTGTGACATCATTGGATTTTAATGGAGTAAATATTCTTATAGAATCATGCATGGGGAATGAAAACATGATATTACACTATTAATGCGAGAATGTGGTGACGATTAGAGATGGTTGATGGAAGTGAACTGGGGTAACCCATGGTTCTATGAAAATCAAATCATTGATGAAGGGATAATCATGTTGGGAAGAATAATTGATATTAGGTGAGAATATATCATAAAAATCAATCAATGTAGATATATCTTGAGGGGGTTTCGATAGGAGAATTACCCAAAAGCCCCTTAATTAACCAATGACTAGTGAACAAATCCAATGACATGGATATGGTATAATAGAGAATTGGTGTCCCATTAGTGAGCCATTTTAGTATCCCAAACTATTAGGATCGACTTGAACACCCCACCATCTTGACAGTGGTGTCCATCAGCATGTTGGTCATGTTCCCGCAGCTCAGATTCTCCATGTTTACTCTGTGGAAACTCATAATCCCATGTTTTTTTCTAAAAAATACTATTATTTCCTAAAAAACCAATTTAGGACATTGAAATAATTGTTACACTGATTTAACACAAATTCCACAATATTATCTTTCCAATGGATGATAATTTCACATTCCATCCCAAATTTAATACCCATAATAGAAAATATAATTAAAATATATATGAAATAGCACTAAAAATTCATGAGAAGTAAGGGTAGCACAAGAATAAGGCCACATATTTAAAAAATATAAAATACAAGTATTTTTATTCTAAAAATAAATGGAATAAAATTCCACATAAATCCGATGGTCACACTAGAATTCACATTAGGATATCACTTTAAAACTCTAAGAAAAATCAACAAATTATGGGCTAAAAAGATCACTACCATCTATCATTGATACCATGAATCCCACATCAATTTTACACAAGACCCCATGGATTCCCAGGATGATTCATTATAAGCTTGATAGCTCACTATAATATATTTTATAATATATATAACAATATTTTTACAATCCAACATCATCCCTTTTTCAGTTAAGTTCCATTACCCTTGTTCAACACAATATATTATTTTGAAGTAATTTGATTCCAATATCTCATTCTTGATTCCATATCCTGAAAGTGAGTCACTAACAAAAAATATATCCTGAAAATTAATCTATTACCTATTAGTATTCATTGATTTTAATAAAATCACTTTAATATAATACGATGTTCTTGATGCAGTTCCACACAATCACATTCATGTTTACACATATACCGTAGTCATTATATTATATGATGTCTTCCTATAAGGGTAACAAGCCTAAAAATCCAATTCTCCATTAACCTAGTGATTATTATGCATTATGACATTGAATAATCATTATATTATCAAAACATTAAATTAAAAGTTCATAACAAAAACAAGGGAATTTTATGGATTGGTTCACTAACCGTTATCACAAACTAGAAGGCTAACGTCCATGAATCATATAGAAAACAATTTCAATCCCTCTAAGAGTATATTAATTCCCTTCGGTGTCCAATGCGCACATAAAATTTCCATAAAAAACTATATCATAATAAAACATATAATATTCAATGTGGACACTGATAACCTAGGGCCTAATACAAATTGGATTATTTGATTAACTATGATTCATCAATAGTATGTGTTTCACAAACCATGAATCATCATATATATATATGGGAATTTAACATGTTACTATGTTAATTATAACCAAAAATTGATTATATTTATATTCTTCTTACAAAGAAAAAATAGCACAACCTATCCTATGATATTCCATCACTAAACATGATGACAAAAAGTGAACATTTGATAGTGGATTTCTTTTAAAAATACTATTCACTGCTTACACAAAGATAAATCATAAAACATTACATTATATAAACTATAATTAATAAATTTTTGTTAAACCCTCCATTTTCATATAAGTGTGTTACAAATTCTATCTAAATATGTCTCATATCCACATGAATATTACTTCTAATAAACTTGTAATCGTCATTAGTTACATACTCAGTGTGACTGAAGAACTGTAACCCACTACCCAACTAATTCCATTAGTCACCACATATATAACTCTGTAAACCTTAACCACTATGCTAAAAACCCCTTTATGAATAACAAAAAATTAACTAGTTATAAACATTAGGGGTGAATCTAAACCAAAATCACTAGTGACATGCTTTTACTAAATTCTTATGGGTTATTAATAGAAGAAACTTATTCAGAAACCTCATCTAACAAACACACTCTATCATTTAAAATGACACCATCTTTAACTACAACATGAATTCTTATGAATTTCAAATCTCCCAACTAGGAAAGAAAACATCATCCATTAGTTGAAATTGATTTTTTCTTTCAGAATTTACAAAAAAACATGATGGAATCACTCACCTTTATAGATGTATGTGAACCACATTTCACCAGATCCTTTGAACTGAGTAATTATGACACACCTCCTTTAATAAGGAATATTTATACTAATTAGTTTCATTGGGAACCAACCATGTCATGATTGTGGGATCCAACTATTTAGAGACAACCACACCCAAAAAAATTTAAAAATGTAATAACTAACAAAAATAGTTTTCTATAATATAGGGATGAAATATAACATTCAATACCATCTAATAAGTAATTTAAATTTTATAAAACTCCCATGTAATTTATAGAAATGAAAAATTCACCTTTACATTACCAATGACTACTCCATTACATATAATATTTGCACTCATGTTACATCTATATATCCATGAAGTTTTAGGTACAAATTTTATGTCAGTAAAGTAATTTTTAATGATTAAATTCTTCTATATAGACCCATTAAAAGCGTGAATAGGGTTCACAACCCATTAAACATCATATATGAATATTAACAATTGAATTCTATAATGGATTCATTATAGAAAATCAATTCTATTGTCAGTTATACTCGCATAATGTGAATGAATGAAAATAAGATCAAGATGAATCACTATATGTAGGATGGCCTTTGAAACTTAATTGACTAAACCTATCAATTTTCAACTCAAAAAAGATAATTTTCAAGTCATACACATTTCAAAATGACTTGAAAATGTTTATTTCAATAATTGAAACTTTTAGGACTTCATTATTATTGTCATATATGCTGAACACAATATACTCTCACATAACCATCAATTATAGGTAGACACGTATAGGGCTTATACTGAATTGAATTTCACTATGATCTCATATGAGGAAACATTGTATAATTTGAAAAATCACGGAAGCTAGGTGCTCCTTCTCTTGCACAATCATTAAGTATCAAAGAATTTTTCATGGAAAATCTACATGATATGTTTGATTGATTTGACACTTATTTTTTATATATCCAAGAATGATATCCATATAAAATCAAACATCAAATAATAAAACTCTTTCACATGTGGAGAAGTTATATCAAATAATAATAGATTAAACCAGTAACATAAATCCCAAACCCTACTAAACTATAATTCCATATGAAATGTTGTTTGTGAAGTAGTATGTTGAGTTTGATAATAATCATAGACAAATTACTATGTCTAAAAACAACTAACTACATAAATTAAGAAAAAGATAAATTTTTTTCTCAGATTCAATTTTTTAACATAGTACCCTGAATCAATGGGTCTAATCTTCTTCTCTCCATACTTTACAATAAATGTTATTGATAAGAAACAAGTGTATCCGTTGAAACCATATCAAGACTATACCACAAATTAGAGATGAAAATAACATGTATATACCAAATTTAAACAAAATCAATTATTTTACATACATTCCAATATCATGTCAATTGTATGCATGAATACATTAACAATACTCACAAAAAGTGAAGAATGATACAATATCTTATCTCACAATAGGTTGATCCTAAAAAAAGAAAGGTAAATAGTTTAATGAGGCTCAATAACACTAATATTGACCCCAACCATGACACCATACATGTAGGGATATATTGAAACAAAATATTAAAAATAAGACCATTAACCAAATCATACCTACAAGAAGTGACAATTTCTCAGGTACCCATGTTCTATACAACCCTTTCTATGGTATGAGTACCACGTAGTTGGAAACTAACAATGTGGTAATGTATCCAATTAATAATATGATGTGTATGTTAATATTATGTGTTCATTATAATGTAAATATACTACACATAACATAAACTTAAGGAATATAATGATAAATTAACATTCTTTAAAGTAATCCAGATATTTCGAGTGGTTATGTTTTTACCAATTGTCTATGAATATCATTTTAGGATATATCAACATTATGTTAGAAGGATAGTCATAAAGGATGTTAGAGTATGCAAGATAGAACATCAAGTCTATTCCACTAGATATGATGATAGTATTTCACATAGTACCCTCAAGTGAATAAGGTTGCGTGTCCTTTAAAATATATTGGAGAAAATGTTTAATGATTTTCCACATGGATGACTAGGGATAATATACCAGGTATCCAAAAGGCATCTAGTATTGAAAAGATACTTAGTATCCACAGGGCATCATGTATCTGCATGCCACTTGGAATGAAGAAGCCTATTAGCATTTAAATTCTATTAAGAATCAATAAAGAATAGAGTATGTAAATGTGACACTTTTTTGAAAATTCTTAAAATATCGACATGTTTCATGGAATGAAAAATGTATCATGTACTATAATATTCCATAAGGATTAAATTACCCAAACCAATAATCGTGTCAATTATCATCAATGTTGCAAGTCATGCACACTACACCTAAAATAGAAAACTATAACATAATGTTCAAAATATCTAGATATAGAATAAATACTTATAATGATATGGATGACACAAATAGTAGGGTATAATATAAGAATATGAATAGAATATAACAACAGTATGTGAAAATAGTAGAATGAAATATAACATGTTGTCATAAATAAAACAAGGTATCATAAACTATATAGTTAAACTCAATGTATGAAGCATCATCAAGGGTCTCACAACTATAGATTAACCCAGATTCTATCATAGTCAAACAAATCCACGAATATATTCCAAAATAGGTATTACATCAATGCATCAACACATTACATAAAAAAATCATATCATCAAGAGTAATTATAGTTATATATTTTACCAAATTTATGAAAATTAGAAGAATTTAGCATGAATAATTATGGAATATACTAAAAATAATAGTCCCATGGGGTGCACATAATGAAACTACACACCTCAATATGTCTATGTAAATAATGAAGCTCTGTAATTCTTTGACCCTAGAAGCCCGAAGCCAGTGCATTATTTGATTACATTGGAATGATTACAGGGAATAAAATCCTAATTGATCAGTCAATTTAGATGTTTTGGAGTTCTAGATTACAAAAAGTATACACATAATATAATGGTAAATAGAAAATAAAAACAAGATTCATAGAAAAACTAAATACTTGAATGCTTATTCAAATATTTCATGTTTATAAATTGGGGAATGTAACATAATAAGAGATAGCCCAATTGCTCAGTAAGGGTTAGTAGTCTAGACAAAATGACAAATCAATGAGAATAAATTAACTTGGAAAGATAAATAACTGATTACACCTTCTATTAAAATAAGTAGATAAGGAAAAAATCAATATCGAACGATAATAAACTAAAACACATGCCATTTACTTCAAGAACTAAATTAAATTTATCCATATATATGTCGATGAATCTCATGTATTTATAATATATAAAACTAAATGAGTGAAATTATTTCTTAATAGACATTATGTCTATTTAACGTGAAAATATAACATCATTACCATTCAAAAGATAGTTTAAAACTACTCATATAATCCCATTTGATTTGGACAACTGATTTGTCTCATAAGAATATTTTTGATGCCTCGATGAGTTATATAATGATCAGGATACACTTGTCATTACCACTAAAATTCA
The DNA here is from genome assembly GCA_963277665.1 of Viscum album. NCBI lineage: Eukaryota > Viridiplantae > Streptophyta > Magnoliopsida > Santalales > Viscaceae > Viscum > Viscum album. The sequence continues at coordinate 806,934,715 of OY728148.1, forward strand.
TTAACTATATAGAATAATAAAATGAACAATATTTCTTAATAGATATCCTAGTTTAATAAATAAATTGGGATTATCAATAATTCCTCTACTAATCAAATTAATATCAATGTGACCACCGCATGTAAAAATGATATATGATTTAAGAAATAAAAATATCCACTATATAAGAATTTGAATATTCATCCAAATTTCTAATTAACAATTATTACAATAAATTTATTATTTCCTAGTAATGTTATCAATAACAAAAGGATGTGAGATTTCAATGATAATCATTAAGAACCTTCTTTAGGAAATAACCATTAGACATTCCAATGTGCTTCATACTACATTGAAATATTAAAATAATAATACCTCTAATGTTATTCCATTAATATATTCATATAATATAATAAATATATATATATTCATGATATTACATGTCATAAGGAAGTACATACACCAAAAAAAATAAACTAATTCCATAACTACAAATAAGTCTAAATAAAATATAAATTGATACGAAATCACTTACTTTAACCATAATTTTGTTTTGTGGTCTCAATTTTCTAGTAAAATTATTTAAAATATTTAATAAACATATATAATAATTATTATCATTATTATAATATTATATATCATCTTCTTATAACGACTTATTACCCATTTGTTAATAATCATTCATTATTTTCACTATTTAATGTGTTGATTTCGTAAATTTCTCATGTATGTTTTGACTTGTATTTTTTTGTCCATACTAATTAGATCACTATTTAAACATCACCAGAATTTAATCCATGACTTATTTATCATATATTTTTAGTATATAGTTATTTTAAATATTCTATAATGTTCTTATATAATAAATAAAACGCACTGTTCTTAGAGATGGTAGATCGCACGTACACATTAACGTTACTATAATGTATTTGATGTATTAAAATAATTAAAAATTATTGATATATTTATATTCTAATTTCAGTATCACATCTATGTTATTTATGTTACATTTTTTATTAAGATGATACTTTATACATTACATGTATGATATGAATGAGTCACATCACTTTGACGGGGTGGTAGTCCACACTTAGTCAAACAAAGTTTTCATTTTTACATAGAATTTAATGAATAAAGGTAATTTATACATATTTAAAGAATCATAAATAAATTATTAATATAATATACATGGTTTATAAACATATTTTCTATCACAATGGCCACTATGATATGTGGTAATATAAAAATAAACAATTATCTTTTCGTGAGGCAGTAGTTCTCGGTTCACAAAAACATTATGTTCATTACCAATTAAATTGAGGTGTGTGTGAGTGTAGGTAGAAATAAAAAAACAATAATTTTAGATTTAATATTTTTGTTTTTAATATAATAAATAACTAATTAGAGTGTAGGTAGAGGAGGATAAAATGAAAGAAAAGAGAACATTTGAAACTGTTACCATAAATTCAAGTAACTCCTTTTGGTTTATTCCAATGGAATTGCATGGATGTTTTTAATACCAATGTTAGAATTCAAAGTCAAGGATAGTGATTTAGTAAATCTATTACTAAATATTTTTTTCAAAACCTATATGGTTTTAGTGGTGTGCAGATTGTGGAGAACTGATTTCCTTTTATAGTGGAGGGGGTGTGCCACTCTAGTCCTATATTGGAAAGGAAATAATTCCAATGATTTTCATGATTCGTGTGGATCAAATAATGGACAAAATACTTTAAGGATCATATATGGTATAAATATGTTTGGAAAATAGGGTTTGGACATGATTATAGGCCATTTTCTGCCTTATGGTTATGGTTTAGTCCATTATTAAGCATAATTTAACCTTATTCGTTTTAATTAATTTTAATTACATTCAATAATATATTTGGTAAAAAAACAATGTTTCAGTTATTAGAAATTATTAATTTTAATGATTCCAAATATGTAATAAATTTTTATAAAATTTTATCAAAAATATTGTAGAAATTAATTTATAATGCAACCTCTCGGCCGGATGACAATGAATATTTTTATTATCAAAACATCCAAAACAATGATATGTTTTAACATTACATTTATAATTGAAACTAAAAAAATGAACTAAATTGGATTAATTTATATATATTTTTATAATTAGAAATTAAATACAATTCCAAATTCAATTTAACACTAAAAATAAATTAGAAATAAAATATATTTTGAAACAAAAATTAATATTTTATAACTAATCACGGCAAATTGAAACATAATAGGAAAACCCCAAAAATTAACCCATACAGAATTTATATGTTAGGAATTAAAAAATAATATATATTTCAACATATTAAATGAATGAAATTTTCAATATTATTATTTAATATAGTGTCACAATTAAATGGCTGTAAAAATAACATAAATATTTTAGTATTTTATTAATATAATTGTGTTTTATTTTATCTTATTACTATAAAATCTATTGGATGAATATAAAAAATAATTTATTGAATATAATATATATATATATATATCAATAATATCACTCTATAAATTTTAATTAATTTAATTTAGTACAGTATAATAGTTTTGGGAGCAAAAAATAATAAAATTTTTCATTATATTATATTAGTTTCAATATTAATTTATAATTACCCGGTATCTAATGGATTCATTTAATTTATTTTAAAACATATATTTCATAAGTTTGTTGACCTTTTTGATATCTAAAAATTTAAAACCTATGTTATATAAAATAATATTTTAATTATATATCATTATTTTGTAAAACTCGGTCATGCGTGTAATGCAATCCATTTGATATAACATGTAGTTGAATATGTCTCAGGCTAACTCAGAATCATATTTATTGAAATATACAAATTATGTTGAATTTATATAAATAAATAATTATGTTATAATTAAGGAGTGTATTAAATTCCCTTATGCACTTGGTGATGCATTTGAATCACACTATCAAAAACAAGGTTCTTACATTATAATTTCTGGGTGTTACTAACTCTTTAGTGGTTAAGCCTTGACTATTTTTGGTAAGAATTAAGTCAGAACATAGGCGTCTATTTTTTCCCTTGAAAAGTTTTTAGATTATATTAGTCATGTCCCTTTAATTAATTAATTCTATGAATATTCATTTTATTTATTTTTTATTATTCATTATAGAATTTGAATTTATTGGCTATTTTTTCATATTGGTGACCCTAAAAGGTCATTTTAATAAATTATTATAATAAAAAGGATGAGTGAAAATAACTAACTACATAAAAGAGAGACCACAATAATATCTGAATTTCCTTATGATTTTCTCCAAGTTAACTATGTATATTTGGATTCAGAAATTTTTTCATAGGTTATATTCATCCCAGATCATTCGAATTAATTATTTGTAATTAAATTATAACTAATTAAAAAATTATAATAACTCTTAGTCCAATGGGAATGAGTAGTATCTAAAATATGTAGCAGATGTCAATTCATAGTTATATACATGAACAATAAGCCATGGTTGGCCTTTCTAGAAAATCTAAAAACATTATGAAAATAAATTACACTGAAAAACAATAACGAAATGGGTAATTTGACCTAAATTAAATTTAATATACTATGAAAAACATTTTATATTATCTTCCAAAGTTTAAAATGTAGTCTAATCCACTTTGACTGACTCACTATTCCAGGGAATGAAAAACCCAAATTAAATTCCACGAATTGTTGTCTAATTCAACAAAAATTCACAAAAAACCCTTAAATTAATTATAAAGGGACATAAAATAATTAAAGAACAAATAAAATATAGATTTATATAAAAACATGATATTATATAACATTTTTTATCCAATAATAAATTAGTATCAGAAAACTCCATAAAAATCCTATGAAATTATAATTTGATTCTAATTTGGAAATATGTTAAAGATCCATCATGAAACAAGATGGTTTAGAGTAGGATCAAAAAAATATAATTGGGACATAAATGAATCAAAAGCTAATATACAAACCGATAAGATCATAAATGAAGAATAATAACATGATCCACCACTAAAAGAGTATGGATGAGGCCATAATTGAATATGAAAGAAAGATATATTCATAGTTTACAATTTATTCCCCTAAAAATATTCCATCCAAAGAGGATCTTAGAGGGAGTAACAAAAGATAATATATCCAAATTCATCAATTAAATTCATGATAAATTGATCTGAACTGTGGGGAATTCAATATACAAGATGTCCAAAAGGTCCAAAATTTACCCAATCATAGATCACCCAATATGCTAGCCAGTGTCTTCTTATCAACTACAAATGTTTTCCTTCTTGACTATATGACATACCAATGAGTCAGTTCCATCTCATAGGATAGATGGCGAGACATTGAAAATTTCAAGTACCATGCCAAAACCAATAGCTTTCTAGTGGGGCTAAATCTAACCACTTCTGATATAGTATCACAAAAACATTGAGCCTCATATTATGAAGGAATGATTCCATAGTAAACATAATAACTGTAATATAGTTTTTAAATCTCCCCAAGGTCATCAAAAAACAATATGAAACTCTATTTGACACCCCGTTTATAGAATGGGAAATTAATCAATCCAAAATTACTTATTCCTTCTGATAAATGTAATTTTTTATAGTGTGGGCTATAACAATGTTGGTGTTATTTGACATGAAATATAAAATATGGATGCTCCCATAAACAAATTACTCATAAAATACTACATAATTTAATGCACATGAATCATATATTAACACTTATAATTAAACATAATGAATACTAGGCAAATATTTAATGAACTATAATTATAAATATGGATGAATCACATGAAGATAATATTGAGTAAATTGATGAATAATAGTTATAATTTGTAACTAGAACATAACAATAGTTTTTTTTAATATCCCATAACATAGCACTTAATACACTATTTATGTGCTCATAAACTCTCAAATAATAAAATTATTTTTAAGATAAAATTTATTCTGATTATTTTCTTCTATATTTAAATTATAAATTCTTATTTATTATAGTACATTATTTAATAATAATGACTAAATGTGTTTCGAGATAGAATTTAAATCTATATATTTTTTGATTTATAATTATTTTATTATTTCATTAGATCAAAATTTATATGGTTTGATAAATTTTTGGAAATTGGTTTAATATTAAACCAAGTTAGTTTTTATGTTCATTTAATAATCATACATTTTATATCATTTTTTGTAGTTACTATAAAAAGTATAATGTCCAATATTATTTTCCTAAAATAAGTAGCTTCAAAATTACATTTTTAATTACATTATTATATTTCTATTATCATGCATTTTTGGAATCATTAGAAAATACAATTCAACTTTATTAGAGATAGTAGTATAATGTTACACTTAATGAAATATTAATTATTCAAATAGTATTAAAAGAAGGTCATAATTGGATATTTGCGTACAATAATTACATTTTAAATTATTATTATTATATGTTTCTCCTTTAATTCATTGATATAATTGATTTAATGGTGTATGCGAAGAAACGAATGATGGGATATCAGTTAAGTAAATTGTCTCACATTTTAGAAATTTTATAATGGGTAACACATTAAATATCATAATAAGGGTCTTTGAGAATGTAAAAGTCGTTCAATGTATAAGGTAGAGAGTCGAGGCGATACTAGGGTTGAGATTTTGTTTAGATAATTACATTTAATTAATGGGTAAAATGTGTCAATGTGAGATCCTTTTATAGTTGAATATAATGTTATCTCTTCAAATATAACACCTCAATTTAATGAGGTAACTATATAATAAACAATTTTCATCCAATGTAATAAAATATATGGGATTATAAAATATATGTCTGAACATCCCTCAGAAATTCATTTATAAAAATGTTCTACATATGTTTTTAGGTATATTTATAAAATATGTATAACATTTATCATTTCATATTTTAATATGTTAAATTTTTTTTAAATATTTACAAAATTTCAAGGCATTTAAATAACATCTGAAATACTAAATGATGTATAACTATGAAATTTGAAATTGAAAACCATTTATATAAAGAACATATTTGTAACATGCCTACCCTTACCATTTTAATTTCCACTATCATATGATTTACTAATATCAGTGGTTTCCCCAAGACACAAAACCTTGTAACTAAATTCCATGTGATTGTCAAGATTATTGGGATAATTTTACGTTAATTAATGACAAAACCTTCCATGTTGGGGAACATTTACCCAATGAACTTTATTATCCATGATACAAATACTATAACAATCAAAAAAATAGTAAATAAACCTTGTAATCGTAATAGTGGTATAATTCATAATGGAAAAAAAATTAGAATACAATAAAGAGTTGTAACATTGGTAAAAAAGTGTATCTACGCCATAACAATATATAGACAATCTTGTTATAAAGATCTACTAAAAACATGAAATTGTCAAGAAATTCTACCAGTGATGTTTGAAAATTTACCTTCTCAGTAGTCTAGTAAACTAAATCTGAATCCTAAAAAAAATTATGAAGGTGATATGAATAGAAGTCATTATGTAATCCTCGTATACTTCCCAACACACAAAATGTTGACACAATAATGTTATAATAAATTTATATAATATATATGAAAATTGGATATATTGTTATTTAAATTATATAATAAAGTTAATTATTAATGATGACTCCTTGGTGGATAAGCAGTGACGACGGCGAAACCCTGGCGATTGTGGGTGAGCGGTGATGACGGTGATGGTGTGGGCCTTCCCCCCATTGGGGGGGGGGGGCACGTAGATTCGTCGATCGATGCGAGAACAGGCGTTTTTCGACCATTTTCGAATCCATACATTCTTCCTCCTTTCCCAAAAATCTCTTTGAGCCCTAAGGCGTCTGATCTGTTTGATGGGTGACCTAATCTTCATCTCTCAACTTCAGAGTTTTCAGAATCTTCTACTCTTCTGAATCTTACCTTGATTGTGTGATATAGAAATGGATGACCTTCTGTTGATTCCTTCAGCAGATTTATCTATGGTTCATGGGAGCTACAGGAAATTTCTATTGCCGGTCTGCTTGACAGGAACCACATGATGATTCGGTTCGAATCAGAGGAAGATTGTAACACCCCAAGATTTTATGATAGGTATTCGTTTTTATTTATTGGACGTAATTTTTTTTGCTACACCAAAATTATCTTGTTCTATACGCAACACCGTATTAGCTTGCAGTATACGCAACACAATTCTTGGATTGTGTTACACACAATTTCATGTTCATTTGAAAGAAGTTATTCTACGAAACATTGAGTGTGTATATATATATATATTCAATTTATAAATGAAATATGGTTGGATTTTTTTATATGAAACAATAAAGAGGTCTTGCACTATAAGCAACCCTGACTTGGATTTCATCACACGCAATCGTGACCTTCCTCGATAGCGTGTGTTGTACGCAATACCAGGTTTCACTAAAAAATGATATATAGTTATAATATTATCACAAACTAGCCGTTATGAATATAATTAACAACATTTTGAATTTTATAACATTATTATTCATCTTATAAATTTTCTAAAACATTTTATGTGAACAAAATAAAATTTTCGGGTAAAATAAGTATTTTTTAAAAAATGTAGTTTTGCCGCCTTTTGATGGCACACCCACATTAAATCTACTTTTGAAAAGATTATAAGTTGAATTTTACAAAATAAAATTATTCTTTGGAATAAGGATATAAAATCTTTCCTTGGATAAAATTTTCATGTTATTCAGATAACTTTCATATATTAATGAATAGTAAAAACACGCTATATTTTAACTAAAAACAACTTTTTTCATCAAAATTATTTATGTGGGTAAATTAAAATATTGAATTTTCTTAAAGTATAAATAGAATATATTTTTACTATTTAATATAATCCATGTCATTAGCATTGATTTTACCTTGAATTCATAGGTTGAATCAATTCAATCTTTTGTAATGTTTTAAACAAAAACCAATTTTCTTTCGACAACAGGATTAATTTTAATTTAATTTCTGCAGCTTCTGTGTACTGAATTTGGAAAAATGGATTCCATATTTGGAATCAGTGGGTCCAAATTACATTAATAGTCTACTTTTTATTTTTAGGCATTATGAATAGTAACTACGGTAAATTTTATTTACCCTAGTTAAAGGTATATCGGGTAATTAAGGGTAAATATAAGATTATAAAATTACCCTAACACCTGCCAAAATCCTATTTGATGACTAAAAGTCGACCCATATCACCTAAAGGTTAGATTAGAATCATTTAATAGACTTTTTTACATGACAATAACTTAATTATTATTAAAACCAATGAAAGTGATAACATGTCACTCTCATAAATCTTATAAGTATATTAATTTTCATTTAGGGAGAAAATTAATGAAACATCAAACATGAATAGTATTCATAAATATAATTAAATTATCTACATGATATGAATTTATTTTTAATTTTTAGGGATTAAATAATTATCATTAATTGTGACACAATAGAGATGCAAAAATTGTTTATCTAGTAAATAATAATGAATATAGTTTTTATTAAACTAATAGTGACCATAAATGGCACAAACCCCGGACCAAAACATATTGGTCATGTAACTATAAACCATAATAATCCAATGGTATAATATTTTACCATTTGGAGCCTTATAAAAGCTATTATGACACTTATATTATTTTATTTTAAATGAGGCCAAAGTTGTCACCTTCATAATTTAATAAATATAACAATTTAACCATTGTGATTTTAACATGATAAATTCGAGTAAATGTATTATTGTGAAATTTAATAGATTTATTTTCGTCATAGGATTTTTTTTTAATTTTTATGCCACAAATAAGTATATTAAATAATTATACAAAAATGATGTAGTAATTATTCTATTAAGAGATAAGCCAAATAAATGGTTCTAAAAATAATAAAATAAATATTATATGAACTATTTAATGTTCTCCAATAATTTTACAGATACATATGACCTTTCATTAATCTATTAATGATTTTAGTTCGAACATATATTTTGTATATATTTAATTTAAATTCAAATAATTGAATATTGTCAAAATTGACATTATTGTTATTTTAAAAACATAACATATTATAAAATTGTTTAAAAATCACAAAAATATTTAAAAAATACAAATTTAAATTTATATGGTATAAAATTTTATAAAGTATCCAGTTATGGACAATGCACAACCAATATGTTATTATTTGTTATAATTTAAAATTTAGAATGTTATTACCATAAATAAAATTAAATTGATTAAATAAGGATAAATAAAGTTGATAATGTTGAAAATAAATTCCTAACATGCCTAAATTTTATTGGATGATGATATTACAACCCTATATCATATAATATTCGAATATGAATCATTTTTTGAGGTTTTATGTGGGGTTAGATTTATTATAAATTGATATTTTTAAGATTTCCAAAGGAGCCCCTCTCCTCCCTTATAAAAGGGCACCTCCTCCCTCTCTTCCTCACACCAATTTGAGCCTTTATGATCAGAACAAAACCTGACCATTTCCCTTATAAAATTCCCTAGAAACATCCTAGAGGTTCTAGTATTCTTCAAAGTCCAATTTTAGTACCCTAAAAGGAGGATTCAAAGAGGCGTGTCAAAGAAGAGGTAATATCTGTTACCGATTCTTTCAATTTTCTTTCTTTTCCACTTCTTCTTATTTATTTGTTTCATTATGAAGTAATAACATCAGTATCCCTCATATACTGATATGTTATTATAAATATGAAAAAACCATATTTCACCTTCTATCCATCCTACGGAAAACAAAATCATCACGCGTCCGTACGTACGGAATACCGTCTCCACATTGTGGTGTAATCTATTTTTCCACCAACAACTTACATGGATGGGTATAATGGTGTAAAGAATAATTATATATGGTTATTATAACATCATATTGATTCTGATATATTATACCATCTACTCTAATTCTATAATTATGGGAACGATATCATCGCTCGTGCGTACGTACTGACTACCGTCTCCACGACGCGATGAGATTCATTCTCCGTGATTAACCATACATGAATGATCATAAAGTTTATATAATGAATAATAATGAAATATATGAAATAATAATTCTACTGGATTTATGTATATATATATTTATGTAATCTATTTAGTTTCATTCAATTAAATAAGGAAATGAAAACATCATTCATGCGTAAGTACGGCCTACCGTCTCCATGAACGGTGTATTTCATTCCTTTTATTGATATGTAATATATATGTATATGATGAATATATATTATATATAAATCATTTTTTAAATTATGGAATTATGTAAATTAGGATATAAGTAATAATATCAAGAAACGACAAGTCGAAACATATACGATAAATGAAATAATTTAACCCAAAACGCTACATTAACATGGAATTTACAAAAGAACGGGAAATATAAATTCATAAGTGAAACAAATATGATATCATAACAATGAATATGATTATTTAATAAGACAATAACATTATTTAAATCATTATACAGTAGGTTCGGAACCATATGAAGTATATCGAAACTAAGGTAAGGGATAACTATTCCAATCTCATTCTTATCCGAGATTGTTTATTCGTAAGTATTTACTGGGGTTATGTTTATCATCGATGTCCATGTATTCTAAAAATGTTTTCATAAAATTATATTATTATTCCAAGTATGTTTATAGTCATTTTTACCCTTTTTTGACTTTTACCAAAAATATTGGAAGGAATCTTTCTTTTGTTTACCATACGAGGTACTTTTTGAATTTTCCGACAATAGTCCGAGAAGAATGTTATTTTTAACTTATACGGCGTGAATGGATTTTTACGGTTTCATAAACCCTCATTTTCATAAGTCTTTCTCTACAAGATTTTATGATTATTTTCAACAAAACCCTTTTCTTTTAAAAGTGCATGGCATTTTGTTAAATGAAAGTGATTTTGAAGAAGAAAGGATATTTTCCTCAAGAATTCATTTCAAGTGTTTTATCAAAACCATTTTTCCATCTAAGATCACATTTTTTCATATGTTTATGTTTCAAGTATAATGTCTCTATGATTTAAATGGTTTCACTTTTCTTATTATGAAATGATATCCATTTCTTTTATATGGATTATGTGATGATGGAACGATGTTTATGAAACCCATTTTATTCATTGCGTTATGATGAATGATTTATGTTTATGTTGTGGCACATGTAAGAATTCTTTCATTATAAGATGGGTGGGACCTATATCTCCCTCCAATACATTGGGTAAATATTTATATCTCATGAGATAGACATGGCTGGAACGGCAAGTTAAACCGGTTCAGTAATACAAGACTGGGACGAGGACTGAACTCGATTCAGAAAGGGACTTTTTCCACTAAGATGGTCTTTGCAGCAATTCCTTGGCTACTGTGGAAATCATTTCATGTGCTTAATGGATTCCACAATTACATGTCTTATTCCCATGCTATTTTATCATGATTTATGTTCCATTATGATCTATGCCTTATGTACTTCCATGTTTTATGGCATTGCTCAAAATTTTTAATGTTCATGTTTTTTTAAGTTCAAATGTATATGGTATGTTTTATTTTATCCATGCTTACCCTTACTGAGCTACTTCCATGTTTTATGTTGTTCCTCATGATTTTTAATGTTCATGTTTTTTTATGTTCAAATGTATATGGTATGTTTTATTTTATCCATGCTTACCCTTACTGAGCATTTGAGCTCACACTTTTTATGTTTTCTTTTCCCCGAGGATTAAAAGAAAGATTTTAGGTAAGGAAACAAAAATGGGATGATCTTTAGGGGAGATGTTGAAGATCTTTCACCACAATTAGAATATTACGTTCCATGTTTCCAAAGACACTAAACTATTACGTTCTTTGTGTGTCTGTTTTTGTTATGTACTAAGTATTCCAAAAAAGTAATGTAACGTCTATGTACGTCAAGCTTCGGGTCTCTACAGTTGGTATCAGAGGAAATGTTTATTCAACCTTTGGATACTAGGATGTGAGAACTTTAGTGAGATCCCTAGAGATATTTATAAGGTTTTTCTAGGGATATTCCTAAGGATAAGTATACGTATAGGATATAGTCCTAGAACTACGGTAACGACCATAGAATTTAACCTAAGATATTAGATATTCAGGGTACTCCCCCTTTAATATGTTGTTTTCCCTAGCATGATTTTTTACTCTCACACTATTCTTTTTGGGTTTTAGAAAATGGTGGGAAACCGGAAGATTCACGATAATGGAGGATATGATGGACAATAGAATGATATTATTTTTGAGCAACCAAATGAAACGGGATTTTGAAGTCCAAACATCGTTATTATGCCTAATCAGAAATCTCATAATATGATCAATAATCTCAACTTTGGTAAGTTTCCCGACTCAGATAATAAGAGAAAGATGGAGTTTCATGAGGATCACAGAGGAAAGAAAGTTCAATTTCCCTCATGTAAATCACGTGGGAAGAGGAATCTGGGTGATTGTTTCAAATGAACTGGAAGATGCTTTGGGTGTGGAAAATAAAGACACAAATCCAGTAAGTGCAAAGGAAAAGGTTCAGTTAACACCATGGACACGAATAATGGTATTATTACGACATCAACAATGATTAGATGTTTTAAATGTGGAATGTATAGGCATTATGCAAACCAATTACCTAAGGGAAAATCTCATGAAGATAATCATCATGGTCATACGGGTAGTATTTATATAGATGATGATGAAGAGACTACAAATGAAATATGAGATGAAATAAATGATGAAGCTCAGCTAGTGGTTTAAGAAGTTAGTGGAATAATTGTATGTTTATAATGAATAATTTATGGTACTATGGAATAATGAATCATCTAAGGATTGTTACAGTATTGTTTTTCCTAATGTATATGAAAGTATATGTTGAATGGTACCGGTAACCATAGAAGGTTATCAAGATATTTTTGGAAAGTATATGAAATGCACATATTGAAGGGATAAGAAGATAATGAGATTTTTGATTTTATTCACGAGCTCATGACTGATATAAATACTAAGTGATATTATTATATATAATTTTGGGGTTTTAGTATGGGGAAAGAGTTAACTTTTGACATCACTAATGTTTTCACTAAGATTCAATGGGTATTCATTTTTCAAGAGAATACATGATTAAGGTCTTAGAATGTTTGGAATGTGACCAACAAGACATATCTTATGATATATGGGGATCAACGATGGTATTAACATGCTTGTTCTATGAAATCTATGGTAATCGTTTTCACTATAATATGACAATGGACTACAATATTATGGATAAGACTAAAGATTGGAATAGATTATGTTGGGCATAAGTTAGTATTGTTTATGGATAAAACGTTTTTTGATATTAATGATGGGATGTAATAGTAATGTAGTTTTAGAAAAGGGACAACCTGCAGGACGAGCGACAACCCATCGCGTTGGACAAGGCTGTTAGAATCGAACCCCCAACTGAAGTGTGACTTGCCTTTATTTCCTACCACTGTCCTACATGAAGTCCCTGTTTAGCAGAAACTAGTTTTATTTTATTAAGCAGAAAGATATATGACGTATAAGTTCATTTTTGGAACCATATACGATTAATCTAACCATATGATGGACTTATAACTTTTTCTAACATTTTGTTTGAAACAGATGTAATGACCCATCATTCTATCACATGATCTGCTAACACGTCACGAATAAAAAATTCAACTTTATTTCTTTAAGAGATGAAGTGGAAATTGTTCCATTTACGAACAATAGTGAGATAGTACCAAAATCATGTAACTATTTCTTTCATCAAAATTAGGGAAATGATATTGAAAACCAAAAATATTGTCCCAGTGCTCTTATATCCGATGAATTAGATGGTACCTTAGATCATCACAAATTTATGGCTTTGTTATTGTTGGATTTTTCATATCCATGTTCTCTAACACTCTCCATCAGAACATGATGGTTAGATTTCTCCTCCATATCTATTTTTTCACCTATGATCTCCTATGTGGAAAACTAGTGATGAGTTAATTTGAGTAACTATTATGTTTCATACTTCACTTTTTAAAATTAAGTTTTAGAATTCCTTTTTTTACGATGTGGGTTTCTATGAAATAAATTTTCAAGTAACAAACCATTTATTACCCCGACGAATTTCGAGGGAGAAATTCATTTTAAGGGGGGTAGAATGTAACACCCCGAGATTTTATGATAATTATTCTTTTTAATTTATTGGACTTCTTGTTTTTTTGCTACACCAATATTATCTTGTGCTATACGCAACACCGTATTAGCTTGCAGTATACACAACACAATTCTTTGATTGTGTTACACACAATTTCATTTTCATTTGATAGAAGTTATTCTACGAAACATTGAGTGTATATATATTTATATATATATTAAATATATAAATGAGATATGTTTGGATTTTGTTATACGAAACAACAAATGAGTCTTGCACTACACGCAACCCTAATATGGCTTTCATTACATGCAATCGTGACCTTCCTCGATAGTGTGTGTTGTACGCAATATTGGGTTTCACTAAACAATGATATGTGGTTATAATATTATCACGAACTAGCCGTTATGAGTACAATTAACTACATTTTGAATTCTATAACATTATTATTCATCTAATAAATTTTCGAAAACATTTTATGTGAACAAAATAAAATTTTTGGTAAAATAAGTATTTTTCAGAAAATGCAGCTTTGCCGCCTTTTGATGGTGCACCCACATTAAATCTTGTTTTTGACATGTTTATAAGTTCAATTTTCCAAAATAAAATTATTCTTTGGAATAAGGATATAATATTTTACCTTGGATAAAATTTTCATGTTATTCGGATAACTTTCATATTTTAATGAATAGTAAAAACACGCTATATTTTAACTAAAAACAACTTTTTTCATCGTAATAATTTAGGTGGTTAATTTATAATATTTAATGGTATAAAAGTATAAATAGAATATATTTTTACCTTTTAATATAATTTATATCATTAGCATTGATTTTACATTGAATTCATCAGTTGAATCAATTCAATCTTTTGTAATGTTTTAAACAAAAACCCGTTTTCTTTCGAAAACTGGATTAACTTTAATTTAATTTCTCCAGCTTCTGTGTGTTGAATTTGGAAATATTGATTCAATATTTGGAATCAGTGGGTACAAATTATATTAATAGACTACTTTTTATTTTTGGGCATTATGAATAGTAACTACGGTAAATTTTATTTACCATAGTTAAAGATAAATCGGGTAATTAAGGGTAAATATAAGATTATAAAATTACCCTAACACCTGCCAAAATCCTATTGTATGACTAAAAGTCTACCCATATCACTTAAGGGTCGTATTAGAATCATTTAATGGACTTTTGTCCATGAAAATAACTAAATTATTATTAAAACCAATGAAAGTGACCGCATGTCACTCTTTTAAATCTTATGAGTATATTAATTTTAATTTAGTGATAAACTTCATGAAACATAGAACATTAATAGACTCCAGAAATATAATGCAATTATCTACATCATATAATTTTATTTATAATTTTTAGGGATTAAATAATTATCATTAATTGTGACACAATAGTGATGGAGAAATTGTTTATCTAGTAAAAAATACAGAATATAGTTTTTATTAACTAATAGTGACCATAAAAGGCACAAAACCCGGACCAAAACTTATTGGTCATGTAACTATAAACCATAATAATCCAATGGTCGAATATTTGACCTTTTGGAGCCTTATAAAAGCTAGTATGACACTTATATTATTTTATTCTAAATGATTCCAAAGTTGTCACCTTCATAATTTAATAAATATAACAAATTAAATATTGTGATTTTAAGATGATAAATTAGATTAAAAGTATTATTGTGAAATTTAATAGATATAAATTTATCATATGAGTTTATTAATAATTTTTATGCAACAAATAAGTATATTAATAAATTATACAAAAATGATGTAGTAATTATTTTATTAAGAGATAAACCAAATAAATGGTTTTAAAAAAAATAAAATAAATATTATATGAACTATTTAATGTTCTCCACTAATTTTCGTGATACATATGGCCTTTTTTGAATCTATTAATGCTTTTAGTTCGAACATTTCTTTTGTATATATTTTATTTAAATTCAAATAATTGAATATTGTCAAAATTGACACTATTGTTATTTTAAAAAAATAACATATTATAAAATTTTTTAAAAATCACAAAAATATTTAAAAATTTCAAATTTAAATTTATATGGTACAAAATGTTATAAATTATCCAATTATGGACAATTCACAACAAATAAGTAATTATTTGTTATAATTTAAAATTTAGATTGTTATTACCACAAATAAAATTAAATTGATTAAATAAGGATAAATCAAGTTGATAATGTTGAAAATAAATTCCTAACATGTCTAAATTTTATTGGATGATGAGATTACAATCCTATATCATCTAATATTCGAATATGAGTTATTTTTGAGGTTTTTAAGTGGGGGTAGATTTATTATAAATTAATATTTTTAAGATTTCCAAAGGAGCCTCTCTCATCCTTTATAAAAGGGTACCTCCTCCCTCTCTTACTCACACCAATTTGAGCCTTTATGCTCGGCCAAAAACTGACCATTTCCCTTATAAAATTTCATAGAAACATCCTAGAGGTCCTGGTCTTCTTTAATGTCCAATTTTAGTACCCTAAGAGGAGGATTCAAAGAGGCGTGTCAAAGAAGAGGTAATATCTATTACCAATTCTTTCAATATTCGTTCTTTTTCCACTTCTTCATATTTATTTGTTTCATTATGAATTAATAACATCAGTATCACTCATATAATGATATGTTATTATAAATATGAAACAACCCTATTTCACCTTCTATCCATCCTACAGAAAACAAAATCACCGTGCGTGCGTACGTACGGAATACCGTCTCCACGCCGTGGTGTAATCTGTTTTCCACCAACACCTTACATGGTTGGGTATAACGGTGTAAAGAATAACTATATATGGTTATTATAACATCATATTGATTCTGATATATTATACCATCTACTCCAATTCTCTAATTATGGGAACGATATAATCGCTCGTGCGTACATACGGACAACCGTCTCCATGACGCGATGAGATTCATTCTCCATGATTAACCATAAATGAATGATCATAATGTTTATATAATGAATAATAATAAAATATATGAAATAATAATTCTACTGGATTTATGTATATGTATATCTATGTCATCTATTTAGTTTCATTCAATTCAATAAGGAAATGAAAACATCGTTCATGCGTACGTACGGCCTACCGTCTCCATGAACGGTGTATTTCATTCCTTTTATTAATCTATAATATATATGTATATGATGAATATATATTATATATAAATAATGTTTTCGATTCTGGAATTATGTAAATCAGGATATAATTAATAATATAAAGAAATTACATGTCGAAACATATACGATAAATGAAATGATTTTACCCAAAACGCTACTTTAACATGGAATTTACAAAAGAACAGGTAATATAAAGTCATAAGTGAAACAAATATGATATCATAACAATGAATATGATTATGTAATAAGTCAATGAAATTATTTAAATCATTATACATGAGGTTTGGAACCATACGAAGTATATCAGACCTAAGGTAAGGGATAACTATTCCAATCTCGTTCTTATCCGAGATTATTTATTCGTAAGTATTTACTGGGGTTATGTTTATAATCCATGTCCATGTTTTATAAAAATGTATTAAAAAAATGTTATTATTATTCCAAGTATGTTTAAAGTTGTTTTACCCTTTTTTTACTTTTACCACAATGTTTGGAAGGAATCTTTCTTTTGTTTACCATGCGAAGTACTTTTTGACTTTTCCGACAAAAGTCCAAGAAGAATGTTATTTTTAACTTATACGACGTGAATGTATTTTTACGGTTTTATAACACCTCATTTTCATAAATCTTCCTCTACAAGATTTTATGATTATTTTCAACAAAACCCTTAACTTTTTAAAGTGCATGGAATTTTGTTAAAAGAAAGTGATTTTGAAGAAGAAAGGATATTTTTCTCAAGAATTCATTTCAAGTGTTTTATCAAAACCATTTTTCCATCTAAGATGACATTATTTCATATGTGCATGTTTCAAGTATAATGTCTCTATGATTTAACTGGTTTCACTTTTCTTATTAGGAAATGATATACATTTATTTTATATGGATTATGTGGTGATGGAATAATGTTTATGAAACCCATTTTATTCTCTGGGTTATGACGAATGATTTATGATTATGTTGTGGCACATGTAAGAATGATTTCATTATGAGATGGGTGGGACCTATATCTCCCTCCAAGGCATTGGGTAACGATTTATATCTCAGGAGATGGACATGGCTGGAACAGCAAGTTAAACATGTTCAGTAATACAAG
The DNA here is from genome assembly GCA_963277665.1 of Viscum album. Taxonomy (NCBI): domain Eukaryota; kingdom Viridiplantae; phylum Streptophyta; class Magnoliopsida; order Santalales; family Viscaceae; genus Viscum; species Viscum album. The sequence continues at coordinate 806,953,178 of OY728148.1, forward strand.
ACTGGAACGAAGAGTGAACTCGATTCAGAAAGGGACTTTGTCCACTAAGATGGTCTTTGCAGCAATGCCTTGGATACTATGGAAATCATATTATATGCTTAATGGATGCCACAATTACATGTTTTATTCCCATGCTATTTTATCATGATTTATGTTCCATTATGATCTATGCCTTATGTACTTCCATGTTTTATGTCGTTGCTCGATATTTTTAATGTTCATGTTTTTTTATGTTCAAATGTATATGTAATGTTTTATTTTATCCATGCTTACCCTTACTGAGCTACTTCAATGTTTTATGTCATTGCTAAAGATTTTTAATGTTCAAGTTTTTTTAAATTCAAATGTATATGGTATGTTTTATTTTATCAATGCTTACCCTTACTGAGCATTTGAGCTCACCCTTTTTATGTTTTCTTTTCCCTGAGGATTAAAAGAAAGATTTTAGGTAAGGAAAAAAATGGGACGATCTTTATGGGAGATGTTGAAGATCTTTCACCACGATTTGAAGATTACATTCCATGTTTCCAAAGACACTAAACTATTATGGTCCTTGTGTGTCTGTTTTGTTTATGTACTAAGTATTCCGCAAAAGGAATTTAACATCTATGTACGTCAAGCTTCGGGTCTCTACAGTTGGTATCAGAGGAAAGGATTACTCAACCTTTGGAAACTAGGATGTGAGAACTTTAGTGAGATCCCTAGAGATATTTCTAAGGTATGTCTAGGGATATCCCTAAGGATAAGTATACTTATAGGATATAGTCCTAGAACTACGGTAACGATCATAGAATTTAACCTAAGATGTTAGATATTGAGGGTACTCCCCCTTTAATATGTTGTTTTCCCTAGCATGGTTTTTTCCTCTCACAATATTCTTTTTGGGTTTTAGAAAATGGCTGGAAACAGGAAGATTCATGATAATAGAGGATATGATGGACAATGGAATGATATTCTTCATGAGCAAACAAATGAAACGATATTTTGAAGTCCAAACATCGTTATTATGCATAATCAGAAATCTCATAATATGATCAATAATCTCAACTTTGGTAAGTTTCCCGACTCAAATAATAAGAGAAAGATGGAGTTTCATGATGATCACAGAGAAAAGAAAGTTCAATTTCCCTCATGTAAATCATGTGGGAAGAAGAATCAGGGAGATTGTTTCAATGGAACTGGAAGATGCTTTGGGTGTGGAAAAGAAGGACACAAATCCAGTAAGTGCAAAGGAAAAGGTTCAGTTAACACCATGGACAAGGATAATAGTATTGTTACGACATCAACAATGATTAGATGTTTTAAATGTGGAATGTATGGGCATTATGCAAACCAATTCCCTAAGGGAAAATATCAGGAATAGAATCATCATGGTCATACAGGTAGTATTTATATGGATGATCATGAAGAGACTACAAATGAAATATGAGATGAAATAAATGATGAAGCTCAGCTAGTGGTTTAAGAAGTTAGTGGAATAATTGTATGTTTATAATGAATAATGTATGGTACTATGGAATAATGAATCATCTAAGGATTGTTACAGTATTGTTTTCCCTAAAGTATATGAAAGTATATGTTGAATGGTACCGGTAACCATAGAAGGTTATTAAGATATTTTTGGAAATTATATGAAATGCACATAATAGAGGGATAGGAAGATAATGAGATTTTTGATTGTATTCATGATGTCATGACTGATATAAATACTATGTGATATTATTATATATAATTTTGGGGTTTTGGTATGTGGAAAGAGTTAACTTTTGACAGCACTAATGTTTTCACTAAGATTCAATCGGTATTCATTTCTCAAGACAATACATGATTAAGGCCTTGGAATGTTTGGAATGTAACCAAAAAGACATATCTTATGATATATGAGGATCAACGATGGTATTAACTTGCTTGTTCTATGAAATCTCTGGTAATCGTTTTCACTATAATATGACAATGGACTGCAATATTATGGATAAGCTTAAAGATTGGAATGGATTATGTTGGGAATAATTTAGTATTGTTTAAGGATAGAACCTTTTTCGATATTAATGATGGGATGTTATAGTAATGTATTTTTAGAAAAAGGATAACCTACAGGACGAGCGACAACCCATCATGTCGGACAAGGCTGTCGGAATCGAACCCACAACTGATGTGCGACTTGCCTTTATCACCTACCACTGGCCTACAGGAAGTCACTGTTTAGTAGAAACTATTTTTATTTTATTAAGCAGTATGATATATGAAGTATAAGTTCATTTATGGAACCATATACGATTAATCTAACCATATGATGGACTTATAACTTTTGCTAACATTTTTTTTGAAACAGATGTAATGACCCAGCATTCTATCACATGATCTGCTAAAACATCACGAATAACAAATTCAACATTATTTCTTTAAGAGATGAAGTGGAAATTGTTCAATTTACGAACAACAGTGAGATTGTACCGTAATCATGTAAGTATTTATTTCATAAACATTAGGGAAATGATATTGAAAACCAAAAATGTTTTCTTAGTGATCTTATATCCAATGAATCAGATTGTACCTTAGATCATCACAAATTTATGGCTTTGTGATTATTGGCTTTTTCATATCCATGTTCTCTACCACTCTCCATCAGAACATGATGGTTAGATTTCTCCTCCATATCTATTTTTTCACCTATGATCTCTTATTTGGAAAACTAGTGATGAGTTAATTTGAGTAACCGTTATGTTTCATACTTCAATTTTTAAAATCAAGTTTTAGCATTCCGTTTTTTACGATGTGGGTTTCTATGAAAGAAATTGTCGAGTAACAAACCATTTATAACCCCGACGAATTTCAAAGGAGAAATTCATTTTAAGGGGGGTAGAATGTTACACCCTGAGATTTTATGATAAGAATTCTTTTTAATTTATTGGACTTCATGTTTTTTTGGTACACCAATATTATCTTATGCTATACGCAACACCGTATTAGCATGCAGTATACACAACACAATTCTTGGATTGTGTTACACACAATTTCATGTTCATTTGATAGAAGTTATTCTACGAAACATTGAGTGTATATATATATATATATATATTAAATTTATAAATGAAATATGGTTGGATTTTGTTATATGAAACAACAAAGGAGTCTTGCACTAAACGCAACCCCGACTTGGCTTTCATTACATGCAATCGTGACCTTCATCGATAGCATGTGTTGTACGCAATACCGGGTTTCACTAAACAATGATATATGGTTATAATATTATCACGAACTAGCCGTTATGAGTAGAATTAACCAAATTTTGAATTTTATTACATTATTATTCATCTAATAAATTTTCTAAAACATTTTATGTGAAAAAAATAAAATTTTTGGGTAAAATAAGTATTTTTCAGAAAATGCAGTTTTGCCACCTTTTGATGGCGTACCCAAATTAAATCTAGTTTTTGACATGTTTATAAGTTCAATTTTAAAAAATAAAATTATTGTTTGGAATAAGGATATAAAATTTTACCTTGGATAAAATTTTCATGTTATTCTGATAACATTCCCATTTTAATGAAGTTTAAAAACACGCTATATTTTAACTAAAAACAACATTTTTCATCGTTATAATTTATGTGGTTAAATTATAATATTTAATGGCCTTAAAGTATAAATATAATATATTTTTACCATTTAATATAATTTATATCATTATCATTGATTTTACCTTGAATTCATCGGTTGAATCAATTCAATATTTTGTAATGTTTTAAACAAAAACCCATTTTCTTTCGATAATGAGATTAATTTTAATTTAATTTCTCCAGCTTATGTATTTTGAATTTGGAAATATTGATTCAATATTTGGAATCAGTGCGTCCAAATTATATTAATAGAATACTTTTTATTTTTGGGCATTATGAATAGTAACTACGGTAAATTTTATTTACCATAATTAAAGGTAAATCAGGTAATTAAGGGTAAATATAAGATTATAAAATTACCCTAACACTTGCCAAAGTCCTATTGGATGAATAAAAGTCTACCCATATCACCTAATGGTTGGATTAGAATCATTTAATGGGCTTTTTTCCATGAAAATAACTAAATTATTATTAAAACCAATGAAAGTGACAACATGTAACTCTCTTAAATCTTATAAGTATATTAATTTTAATTTAGTGATAATCTTCATGAAACATCGAACATGAATAGTCTCCAGAAAGCTAATAAAATTATCTACATCATATAAATTTATTTATAATTTTTAGGGATTAAATAATTATCATTAATTGTTACACAATAGGGATGGAGAAATTGTTTATCTAGTGAAAAATCCAGAATATAGTTTTCATTAAACTAATAGTGACCATAAAAGGCACAAAACCCAGACCAAAACTTATTTTTCAAGTAACTATAAACCATAATAATCCAATGGTAGAATATTTGACCATTTGGAGCCTTATAAAAGCGATTATGACACTTATATTATTTTATTTTAAATGATGCCAAAGTTGTCACCTTCATAATTTAATAAATATAACAAATTAAATATTGTGATTTTAAGATGATAAATTAGATTAAAAGTATTATTGTGAAAGGTGATATATTTAAATTTATAATAGGTTTTTATTAATAATTTTTATGTTACAAATAAGTATATTAAATAATTATACAAAAATGATGTAGTAATTAATATATTAAGAGATAATCCAAATAAATGGCTTTAAAAATAATAAAATAAATATTATATGAACTATTTAATGTTCTCCACTAATTTTCATGATACATATGACATTTTTTGAATCAATTAAATCTTTTAGTTCGAACATATCTTCTGTAAATATTTTATTTAAATTCAAATAATTGAATATTGTAAAAATTGACACTATTGTTATTTTAAAAAATTAACATATTATAAATTTTTTTAAAAATTACAAAAAAATTAAATAATTATAAATTTAAATTTATATGGTATAAAATGTTATAACGTATCCAATTATGGAAAATTCACAACAAATAAGTAATTATTTTTTATAATTTAAAATTTAGATTGTTATTACCATAAATAAAATTAAATTGATTAAATAAGGATAAATCAAGTTGATAATGTTGAAAACAAATTCCTAACATGTCTAAATTTTATTTTATGATGATATTACAACCCTATATCATCTAATATTCAAATATGAGTCATTTTTTGAGGTTTTTAAGTGGGGTCAGATTTATTATAAATTAATATTTTTAAGATTTCCAAAGGAGCCCCTCTCCTTCCTTATAAAAGGGCACCTCCCCCCTCTCTTCCTCACACCAATTTGAGCCTTTATGCTCGGAACAAACCTGCCCATTTCCCTTATCAAATTCCCTAGAAACATCCTAGAGGTTTTGGTCTTCTTCCAAGTCCAATTTTCATACCCTAAGAGGAGGATTCAAAGTGGCGTGTCAAAGAAGAGGTAATATCTGTTACTGATTCTTTCAATTTTCTTTCTTTTTCCACTTCTTCTTATTTATTTGTTTCATTATGAATTAATAACATCAGTATCCATCATATACTTATATGTTATTATAAATATGAAACAACCCTATTTCACCTTCTATCCATCCTACGGAAAACAAAATCATCGCGCGTGCGTACGTACGGAATACCGTCTCCACGCCGTGGTGTAATCTGTTTTTCCACCAACACCTTACATGGATGGGTATAATGGTGTAAAGAATAACAATATATGGTTATTATAACATCATATTGATTCTGATATATTATACCATCTACTCAAATTCTATAATTATGTGAATGATATCATCGCTCGTGCGTACGTACGGACTACCGTCTCCATGACGCGATGAGATTCATTCTCCATGATTAACCATACATGAATGATCATAAAGTTTATTTAATGAATAATAATGAAATATATGAAATAATAATTCTATGGGATTTATGTATATGTATATTTATGTCATCTATTTAGTTTCATTCAATTCAATAAGTAAACGAAAACATCGTTCGTGCGTACGTACGGCCTACCGTCTCCATGGACGGTGTATTTCATTCCTTTTATTGATCTATAAGATATATGTATATGATGAATATATATTATATATAAATCATGTTTTAAATTCTGGAATTATTTAAATCAGGATATAAATAATAATATCAAGAAATGACAAGTCGAAACCTATACGATAAATTAAATGATTCTACCCACAACGTTACTTTAACATGGAATTTACAAAAGAACGGGTAATATAAAGTCATAAGTGAATCAAATATGATATCATAACAATGAATATGATTATGTAATAAGTCAATGACATTATTTAAATCATTATACAAGAGGTTAGGAACCATACAAAGCATATCAGACCTAAGGTAAGGGATAACTATTCCAATATTTTTCTTATCCGAGATTTTTATTCGTAAGTATTTACTGGGGTTATGTTTATCATCCATGTCCATGTTTTCTAAAAATGTTTTCATAAAATGTTATTATTCTTCCAAGTATGTTTAAAGTCATTTTACCCTATTTTAAATTTTACCACAAAGTTTGGAAGGAATCTTTCTTTTGTTTACCATACGAGGTACTTTTTGACTTTTCTGAAAAACGTATGAGAAGAATGATAATTTTAAATTATACGGCGTGAATGGATTTTTACTGTTTCATAACCCCTCATTTTCATAAATCTTCTTGTACAATATTTCATTATTATTTTCAAAAAAACCTTTTCTTTTAAAAGTGCATGGCATTTTGTGAAAAGAAAGTGATTTTGAAGAAGAAAGGATATTTTTCTCAAGAATTCATCTCAAGTGTTTTATCAAAACCATTTTTCCATCAAAGATGACATTATTTCATATGTGCATGTTTCATGTATATTGTCTCTATGATTTAAAAGGTTTCACTTTTCTTATTATGAAATGATATCCATTTCTTTTCTTTTGATTATGTGACGATGGAATGATGTTTATGAAACCCATTTTATTCTTTGGGTTATGATGAATGATTTATGTTTATGTTGTGGCACATGTAAGAATGATTTCACTATGATATGGGTGGGACCTATATCTCCCTCCAATGCATTGGGTAATGATTTATATCTCATGAGATAGACATGGCTGGAGCAACAAGTTAAACCGGTTCAGTAATACAGGACTGGAATGATGAGTGAACTCGATTCATAAAGGGACTTTGTCCACTATGATGGTCATGGAAACAATGCCTTGGATACTATGGAAATCATATCATGTGCTTAATAGATTACACAATTACATGTTTTATTCCCATGTTATTTTATCATGATTTATGTTCCATTATGATCTATGCCTTATGTACTTCCATGTTTTATGTCGTTGCTCAAGACTTTTAATGTTCATGTTTTTTATAAGTTCAAATGTATATGGTATGTCTTATTTTATCCATGCTTACCCTTACTGAGCTATTTCCATGTTTTATGTCGTTGCTCATGATTTTTAATGTTCATGTTTTTTTAAGTTCAAATGTATATGGTATGTTTTATTTTATCCATGCTTACCCATACTGAATATTTGAGCTCACCCATTTTATGTTTTCTTTTCCCTCAGGATTAAAAGAAAGATTTTAGGTAAGGAAACAAAAATGGGAAGTTATTTATAGGGGATGTTGAAGATCTTTCACCACGATTAGAAGATTGCGTTCCAAGTTTCCAAAGACACTAAACTATTACGGTCCTTGTGTGTCTGTTTTTGTTATGTACTATGTATTCTGAAAAAGTAATGTAATGTCTATATACGTCAATCTTTGGGTATCTACAAAGATCTCATTACTTCTTGGTCGAGAGCTCCTCGCAGTTTCAACGGGTATCGATTCCTTCTATTACGCTGGTCTTTTGACTTTCACATGAAGCGTGATTCACCATCGACAGCGGTTTGGGTATGTTTCTCTAATTTGACGCTTCCCTTCTAGAACCTTGCTATTATTCGAATGCATGGAAACCTCGTAGGAAGGTTTTTTCAATCTGATAGTCATACTAACGGTGTGTGCCATCCGGTTAATCCCTGGGTTTGTGTGGAGATGGACGCCTCTCGACGTCCGTTTGATTATGTGTGGATTACCATAGGGGAAGCGTACAGGTGTAGACAGCAGTTGATTTATGAGAAATGGGCGGGTTTCGATTCTTCTTGCCACTTCCTGGGACATGAAGTGGAGTTTTTCCATAGGAATAGAGCTTTGAAGGACCGACTACATGTTACCAGTAGAAGGGATGGAGATTCTACGAGAAGACCAACAGATTTGGATATGAGGGCGGGATGTGAGTAGAAGGATCCCGGTCCTGTAGGAAAAGAGGAGGTTCCCCAATCTATAGGAGTGGACAGTCTATTAGGTGAGGCCACCAGGGCGGCTGTTGAGGAGATTCTTGCCGCTGTCGTTGAGGAGATGGATATAGAAGGGGTAGATTTGGTTACCCAGGAACCGGTAGTGGATGGGTCTGTGGATGAGGTCAGTAGGGTGTAGGAGGAGGATGGCCAAGGTGCTAAGGATTCGGTGGATTGGATGCTTGCTAGAGAAGGATCTGATTAGTTTCAGGCTGTGGGGGATGCGAGTACCAGTCCGGTCCAGCAGGTTCCCTGTACAAAAGGGGCTATAGCTTTGGATCCAATGGCCAAGCCTTTTGTTGCTTTATCCAACAGGTTTGAATGCCTTGGTAATGGTGATGTTGAACCGGTTTTGAATAATGTTTCCAGAGGTGGGGATGAGGGTATGGAACCAACAAGAAAGGAGACTTCTATCGAGATTCAAGGTCAAGAGTAGGCCGCCAACGAGTTATGCATGGATGGAAGTAATACTTCACCCAAGAGAAGGAGATGAAAGAGCAGGAGAAATGATAATAAAAAGAATGCGGCCTTGTCCAGTGCTATGGAAAAGGCTCCGAATAAATATGGACGTCTCCCCTTAGTGGAAATTAGTAATACAGATTAGAGGCTGGATAATTTTGAATGCCTGGTTTCTATTTGGAGGGAGCAACATAGTAGAGGATTGGAGAACTCTGGGGGAGGAACATGAACTGTGAGTGATCTGTATGGGATTTCATTCAGTGATATTTTCAAGAGAGGAACTCATAAGATGGATACAAGTGGTGGGCCTATGTCTACTCAAACAAGAAGAAGGGTGTGGAAAGATTACTCTCACCTTCTTTTGTTGTTGAGGACTAGATCATCTTCTAAGCGGAGTGGGGAGGCGGTGATTGCATTGAAGAAGGGAAGATTGGCCTTCGATGCCTCACCTGAACAGCCTATACTGGAGAAACTTAGAAGTAGGGTTCAAAGTGTAAACTATTGGAGGATCCCGGAGTGGGAGTCGGCTACAGGTGAGGAGGAATCTTGCATTGGTTTTAGAGACGACTATGGCTATTATGATGTGTAATGTTGTGATGTTCTGGTTTGTTTAAGTTTCGTCTTTGTATGAAGGTTGTACGTTGGTGTACCGGTCCCCTTTAACCCAGCTTTAGAAAATGAAAAAATTGATTTGAAGGAAGTTAATTATTAGAAAATGATAAATCGAGTAATGTTATAATTATTCAATACATAAAACAACATCACCTTATTCACAAAAAATAAAATAACATGAATTTTATGGACCCTCATATACATGTGATTAATGATTCATTATTTTACCAAGACATCTCTTGTTGAACCAATTTGATGGAGGAAAATACCCCCCATGACCTATCATAATGATTATATTATTTGAAATTTGTAATTATGAAAATGATCCACCCTAAAAGATTATATTTTCACATCAAATAAATTAAGAAATTTTTTAAATATGAAATTTATTTGATTTATAAATTCAAGTAATATTATTTATAAAAGATATTTATTTTCATTTTCAAAATTAAAATTTTATAAATCATTATTCCATTTGGGAGTCATATAAAATTCATTTTCAAATCATTCATTTTGAAATCATAAAATAATTTTTTTTACTATATAAATGTATCATGTCAATTATAGGAAATTATTAAGAATGATTTTAAAAAAACTTGGGAAACAGAGTTATATAATATTATAGTGGATTAGATGTAATGACTCGAACCCAGAACCAAGGTGCATGTGTGTTGTTAACATACATTGGTATAATTATATGGAATCAAATCCCGATGGACAATGAAGATTATTTGTATTTCAAAATCATAATAAATAGACGATACCCATAATATTTTTGGAAATAATAAATACATATATAGCACATAATAAAATTGAATTAACTGTATACATGAATAATTATTCAGATATATCTTATTCATAATCTGGGGAAAGGAAACATAATAAGGGTGATATCAAATGATCTATATGGGTATGTATATCAGAAGAAATAAATAATCAATAGAAATAAATTAAAATCGCAAGGAAATTAACTTATAACATATTTCATTAAAATAACAAGGTGAATAAATATCAATATGGAATGGTATGAAACTGAAACTCATTTTATCTAAATCAATAATCATATAATGAAATGCATCCATAGATATGTGGTCTCAAAATCACATAGAAGAAGAATAATTCAATATTAAGGAAGGAAATTTTATAATTTATGGACATATTGCCTATGAAACATGAAAAACTATTACCGTTAATACCATTTACAGGATAGCTCAAAACTAGAGAGAGGGAGAATCTCATTTAATTTGGCCTAATAATTTGTCTCATGAGAACCTGTTGATGCATCAAGGGACTATATAATGTCTAGTCCCAACTTGTAAATACTAGTCCAATGAATTCATCATATCAAATAATCAAATGAAATAGGCCTTATCAAATATTAAAATTGAAAGAAGAATACCGTTTTATCAATAATTACCCAAATAATAAACTAATTGTCAATGTATAAACCGTTTGTAAAATGGTATACATTTTAAGAAATTATAATTTCTATTATATGAGAATAAGGATATTATAATAAATTTATAATTAAAAATGATTACAATAATGTGATTTTTTCACGATAAGTTTAACAACTAAAAAGTATATGAGAATGAAAAGATAATCATTTAGAATATTTTTTGGGAAATTATTCATTTAACATCATAATGTTTCCCATGCAACAAGAAATTTTTAATTCATAATCATTGATACATAATTGTTTTCATACGATAAGGAAAAATGATTCATGTTATATGTATAAAAGGGGAATCATATTCACTATAGAAAATAATTAAGTGGTGTATAATACAGATCACTTACAAAAAGAAAAGTAAGATAAGAGTCCCTTACATTAAAATTATTTATGATTTGTGGTCTTTTTCCATATTTGTATCTCTCTAAAATATTTTAAAAACATATAAAATAACTATAATAATGTTTATAATATCATATGTTGAATTTTTATAGTATTTTAATACCTATTTGTTAACACTCTTTCATCATTTTGACTATTTCAGTTGTTAATTTCCTAGTTCTTTGAGTGTTTTTAACATATTATTTGATGTTCTATTGAAATTTACCATGGTTTCATCATCTATAAAATTTATACAATGATTTTTATATCTCATATATCCAATATTAATATATCTATAATATTCCATAATATTTTGATACTTGAAACGAAGTTCACCATTCATTGAGATGATAGGTTGTACGCATGCATGAAAACTACTTTCATTCCATTATTGAAAAATGAGAATGATAAATAAATGGTAAATATATATATTTTAACTCAAGTATCAGGAATATTTTATATAGGTTAGATATATTTATTAACAACACCCTTTATACATTCCATGTGTGGAATGAACGAGTCATATCACTTTGAGGGGGCAGTAGTCCACACTTGCTCAAACAAAATTATCACATTTAAAAAACATTGACAGAAAAATAGTATGTTCTAAATAATAATTACTAATAAATAATTATATTATAAATAATATTTATATCATATGTAAATTGTGTTTCCATTATTATGTCCACCATGATAGGTAGTAAGGGAAAAATGAACAATCACTATTTCATGAGGTAGTACTTCCCAGTTCACAAAAACAGTATGTTCATTACCCATTTTATAGAATTATGTGTATGTTTAGGTTTAAAAATTACCATAAAAACATCATATTATTTATATAATATATTATTTCTTATGTAATAATATAATTATCATATTTTAGTTGGTGGATAATTGAAATAAACCAAAAAGGATTAACTAAATCTATTACCTCTTAATCAGGTAACTCTTTTGGTTTGAAAAAAAATATCCATTCGATGGATTTCATTCCAAATGGTGGTTCTAGGTAGAGTAGATATATTTTGGTAGACTATTTGGACTATTTTTTGATGATTCAATTTTTTTATGGGTATGTGTAAGGGGTAATGTTTTTTCCTTTTTATAGTTTAGGGGGAGTGGAACTCTTGTAAATACCAATGGGTAAAACTTAATGGAGAGTCTAACCTGTGCTATGTTCCCCCAAAATTTAAAACTAATGGAGTGATGGGGAATAATATTCTATGAAAAGATTCAACAAATTAATATATTTTCATTTTAATAATTTGGTTCTTTATCTTGTATGATTTCACAATTTTATCAATTTAGTTTTTATTAAAGCATATAGTTTTCAAAGCTAATTAATGGAATAATTAAGAATAAAACAATGTCATATTTATTAGAAAATACAATTATAATTAATTATTTATATTATATCTAATTTAGAAATTATAATTCCATTTTTTGGAAATTAATTTTAAAACAAGTGCATGTGGCACGCTAAATAAATTCTTATACTCTGACACTGTTAACAATGTTTTTGTTGTATAGGAGTTAATATATTAATTATAAAGGGAAAATTTGATGACTAATAAACCATATTTAATATTTATTAACAGTTAAACAAATTGGAATAATATGATATTTTTATTAATTTTAAATTTCTTAATAAAACATCACGTATTATAAAATAACAATAAGGTCAATTTTGAAATTATTTATTTAAATTTAATTATAGAATATTAGAGAAATATTTGAAATAAAATATATTAATTTTAAATCTATATAACATGATATATTAATTGAATAGAATAAGTAAATACAATAATTCAATCAATTCACTTTACTTTTAATATGTATAGTATAATTTATTTTAATTATTTATTAATAAAATAATCAACACATTAGAGATTCTTAATAATTTAAATAAATAATTTATCTCTAAAAATTAAATAAAAATTATTATGGAAACAATATACAATTTATATTTTTTTAAAAAAAAATTATAACCAAATTAATGATGCTTTTTATATATCTCAATGTTTCATAAATGGTAATGGTAAGGAACGTTCTCTTTTTTCCTTTTTTCTTAAATAAAAGTTTATATAGGGAAATTTCAATTAATAATATCCCAATAAACAATAAAATTAAATAAAATTGTGGGTATGGTAGAATTATATGAACCTAATTGATTTTGGGAAATTTTCCAAGTCATTATGGTCGTTAGGATTAAGGTTTTGTCCCTAATTAAGCTTAATTTTACCTTAATCATCATAATTAACTTTAATCACATACACTAATATTTTTTAATAAAAATTATGTTTTTTTATTAGTCCAAAATATCATACATATTAAAATATTTTTTTAATTATAAATATTTGAATCATAGTTGTGGGAAAATTAAGATTAATGCAAATCCCAGAGATGGGAGAAATAACAGGTTTTTTAATTAGAAAAATGTTCAAATGTTTGTTATGTTTCTATATTAAATTTCAAAATGAAATTAAATATAATTTTAATAATTGTATAAATATATGTATAATTGATTTAATTTTATTATTAAAAATTTTAAAATATTACTCAAAATTAATAATTATTTAAATGAGAAGGTTGTTTTTTACTAAATTGAGGTAATTTTTACCATTCAACAAAAAAAGCAGTTTCTCAAAAAATACCAAAAACACACCCTAAGATAATTTTGAACTTCATAAATTAAAAATGATTTTTATTTTGATTATTAAAATTTATAAATGTTTCAAAATTTAGTTTTAAAATAATTTAACCAATAATATGATGAAATATGTGGTCATGCATGAAACACAACATAATTCAGTGTTGTGTGTTGCATAAGTTTAACTTTGTGTATTGGGAATTATAACAAAAATAATATATTTATTTTGAAAGGAAAATATTATAATGAATTGGGGTGTTACATTCTCTCAACCTTAATTATATTACATCCTAGAAATTTAATCTTGATTATGGTAATCAAGGGATTGATAATAAACTATTGTTGAAAGACGAAAATTATAAAAATAGTTAGTAACACATCATCAAAATAATATTGAAAGGAAAGTAAAATGGTCACGTAAATTGGTTCCCAAGTAGGAAAACATTTGAGGGAAATTAAAACATGGATATGGAAGAAATATACAAGAATAATTTTGTGATGAATAATGTAAGAGAACATGGTTACGATAAAGTAAACAATCACAACTCGATAAATTCCTCTTGGTTTAATTGTACATTTGATTCTTTGGAAACTAATGTACTATGAAAACGTTTTGGAATCAAAACCCATTTTCTGTGAATAGAGAAATTAATTCACTCTATATAAATTTATAAAAGAATAAGTTTCTTTAAAAAAACAATATTATCATTTTTTATGCCATGAACTATTTACACTTTACATATTTTGACAAGATAAATTATATTGTGATGTAATAAATTTACTTCAAAAATATCATCCAAATTATAATTTTAAACCATTTAATAAATGGGTAACTTTTCCAATACTTTATGATGCAATCACTTCTGAAAGAGAGTCATTAAATATCCAAATTAACATATCAGTACCCTTTAATCAACAATAATCAACTATAAATATTCATATTCTAAACATGTAAATAAATTCTCTATGTGTCGTCCGTAAATATAGTAATAACTCAAATTAATATAAATACATATTAGAAACATGTATTATTCATAATTACGTAAGTAATACACATATAATTAGATATATTAATTAAATTTAAAAGTGTTGTAAAGTCTATCAATGATAGGATATACCACTTTTCGACATGTACATTGTCAGTTCCATGGTAGTTATGAGTCATCCAATAAATCATTTCATCATCATTATATTAACATTAAGAACATATTATAGGTTTTCATTCCATCAATCAAGGTTTTTTTAAAAATTGTAACTCTCTACTTAATAACATTAAACAGTACCATTCGACATATGATCTCAAATCCTTAATTAAAAAGTACAGTAGTACAATCGACATGTATTTCAAAATTATTATTAACAGTGCATCTCAAAAAATTATTCAAATAACATAATTTTTTATTAGATTTATTAATCATTCTTAATAATATGTGGTGGTATATTATCTTTATCGTTATCCAATAGCATCATTTGAGGTATATTCCTTCGAAACATAAGGAATTGATTCACACAGTGTGCCTCCTCATTTCAGAATAATCATTGTACATTGGAATCCTTTTTATTAACCTTTAAATCATGAAATATGTGTCATTTCTCTCCACACTTATAATAGACTCCCCTTTCCTTATAGAATTTACCAAAATATTTCTTGCCGCAATTATATCATGGTAAAAATTACTTCTTTCCCTATTTCCCATTATCCATCTTTTCCTCTACAATCCACTTCATATTTTTTATTCCATCAAAGCCATTGGAATTTGATAATCATTTACTTTTCTTTTTTAACACAAGATAATATTTCATCATTTGATATTAATACATGTGATACTATTTTTATTCTAAATGTTTGATTAGGAATATGAAATATACAATCATTCTCACTCTTTGGATCACTTGAATTAGTTGAGTTATCATTCCTTCTTCTATAAACAATTTCTAGAAAATGGAATATAAAAGTTTATATAAAAACATAATTTAAAAATCCAAATCTAGTGAAACTCTTATCATAAATTGATAATGGTAATCTCTTAATAAAAAACATTGTTTATTTGGGGATATCATTATATAAAAATCCTTTATATTGGTAGGTAATGAAAATGTGAACTATCTTGAATGTATCCTACATGCTTTTTAAATGAGGTGTGTAATGGGGCCCATTTTAATGTACCATGTTACAACAATTAAGTCCCAAAACACCTTTCAAGATTTATTACTCCTAGTTAAATA
The DNA here is from genome assembly GCA_963277665.1 of Viscum album. Taxonomy (NCBI): domain Eukaryota; kingdom Viridiplantae; phylum Streptophyta; class Magnoliopsida; order Santalales; family Viscaceae; genus Viscum; species Viscum album. Next base: position 806,969,279 of record OY728148.1, read on the forward strand.
TATTCCCGAACCACATCCACTTGTAGTAACCAGACATAGATGTATTCCTTCAAATTCCCACATAATCCCTACCATAACAAAATTCTAGGATGTTATTGTATAATAATCTTATATCTCTATAATTGGGTTATATTCCCTAAAATATGTTTTCTAAATCTAGTATCCAATGTTAAATCTAAACATCCTTTGATACCAACTGTGACACCCTGACCTCAGAACCCTAGAGCCGACTAATTATTACCTTATATTGTTATAATTACATGGTACTAAATCCTAATGGACAGATAATTTTAGCATTATTAGAAAGCCATATTACATGAATGATACACATAATATATTGGGAATTATTATATACAAAAATGAATCATTGTAAAATGAAATAAAATAAATATCTGAATTGTTTTTTTGAATGATTTATTATACATAAACTGGGTAAAGGAAACATAACAAGGGTGAGCTCAGGTTGTGTAATGAGGAATAAATAAAGAATCAAAATAAAAAAAAATTAACATTTAAATGTAAATAACATATAACACATGGCATTTAAATAAATATATAATCCAATATCAATATAGAAAGGTATGAAACTGACACTCCTTCCATCTAAATTAATAAAATGAAAATGAAATATATCCATAGATATGTTGATACAGAAAATATCAATAATGAATAATAAATTAACATAAGTATGGGAAATTCTTCCATTATGGACGTTACTTATAAGACACATCAAAACCTATCATCATCATGACCTTTTATAAGACATTTGAAAACTACATTTAAAAAACCCTTTTACTTTGCCAACTAATTCATCTCATGAGAACTTTTCATTGCATCAAGATGATATATAAAGCCTATGACCCCCCCCCCCCCCCCCCCCCGTGAATACCAGTCCAATTCATCCCTCATATCAAATCATAAAATTAAATATAACTTATTAAATATCCATATTGAACAAATAATATTGTTTTATAATTAATTTTTCAAATAATAAAATACTTTTTTACATAGATATAGTATGTAAAATGGTATATGGTTTAAGAAATACAAAAATCTATTGTAATGGAATATGGATATTCCAGAATATTTCAAATGAAAAATGATTATGATTATTAGAGTCTCTCCTGATAAAATTAATAAACAAGAAATTATGTGACATTGAAAAAATAATAATTAAGAATATGTTTTTATAAATTTATCATTAAACATCCCAAAGCGTCCAATAAAACATGAATAATTTTACTCATAATCCCCAATAAGGAACTTTTTTCCCAGCATAATGAAAAATATACATGATATAATGTATTACTAGGGGATTTTGATACACTAAAAAATATAAGGAAGGGGTATATATGATGTTTTCCTTAAGAAAAGAAGAGTAAGACAAGAATCCCTTACCTTAACCATCCTTTTATTATGTGGTATTCATCATCTGGTGTAGTGGTTCACAATTTGTTGCCGAAATATAGCATAGACATAGACAAATGTATAATATCATATATTAACTACATTAAATAGTTTATTACCCATTTTAAACACTCATTCATCATTTTTAACATTTCATTTGTTAAATGACCAGTTCATCAAGTTTTTTAACTTTGTATTTGTTACTATTATCAAATTTATCTTGGCTTCATAATCTCAAAATTGTAAAACATGATTTTAATATCATATATATCCAATATATATTTATATTTATAATTCCATAATATTTTGTGACTACAAATTATGTGCATATTGAGTCAATAATGTTATCTTATGACTTCTCCAATCCTTATAGTGTTATGTTTTTTTTAAAAAAAGTACTTCTAATGTTAGGTATTTGTCATTATGTTTTACTTATATTTTTTTATTTCCTTTTACATAAAAAAATTCTCATTTAGTTTACATATAGAAATCACATTCCCATATACTTACAAAATTGTCACGCTTTTATACTTATGATGTTTTCATTAAGTTCACCTATAAATGTCATGAAGTTTTCAAGATACTAATTATGATACAAATGCCATGTTGTTTTCATAATACTGATTCCAATACTAATGTCATATTATTTTCATGAAAGAGAATCATGTTAAAATGTCATGTTGTTTTTATGATACCAATATTGGTACAAATGTCATACCTTTTTTATGACACCAATACCCAAAAATAGTGATAACATTTTTCTCAAACCTATTTGCATTTTCTTAGGAACTTGTTTTCTTGATAATGTAAGATTTTATTAATGTATCATTCAAATATTATTGTATTCTATGTTTTCTTACACTTACCATTTATAATAAACAAAACATCACTTCTTATACATGAAATGATTTCATAGAATTTGTTACAAAATAATTGTTCTCTATTTGACAGGTGACCAGGTTCCTCTGAACTTTAAGGAAAATATAATCGTTGGAGTGGAGCTGACTATTGGGAATTTTTCCCTATAAATATTAGTTCATTTGAATTAGAAATGTATTGAGTGAACTTCTATGATGAATAGTGAATGAAAAAAATATCAATGTTTTTGAAGTCATTTCAAGAGAGAGAGAGAGGGGATCTTACAACTTTCAATGCTTCGTGTGGATGTCGTGAATAAATTTTTTAGGAATGAACAAATTGTTCAGACATGCTTTGTGAAACTCTGATCATTCTAATCATTGGATTCCTGGTTTGGAAGACATAGGTTCTGATTTCCTTCTAAATAGAGGGCTTGATGGGATAGAAATATAGATACCAATCATCATATTGATAGAAATATTGGGTTTGAGTAAGATAGGATTTAATGAAAGTATAAATCAAGGAACCTTAATCCAAGGTTGTTGAATAACCTTACCATTGGGTTAAAAGAATCTTATAGTTACTAATATTCTTTTTCAAGTTGTTTTTATTGTGCTTCTATTTTAACATTATTAATGTTAGAATGTATAACTATCTTATACTTTGTAATTCCATTACTCTGATTATATTAAATATTATATACACTCTAAGGTAGAATCAATTTAAGATGAAAATATTTCTTATGTATTTATCGTAAGATTGTACAATTTAAGAAAATTTTTATTAAAGAGGTATTGTGAATTTTGTTTTACTTCGTTAATCTGCATTTTCATAAAGTTAAAAGGTAGCTTTATTAAACAGATTTCCATAAGGATAAGAGACATTCCTTAACAATGTTGTATATCAATATTAAAGGTTCCAAAGTAATTTTTAAAAGTATACAGTTCACACCCTCTTGTATTTGAGCATATCATTATACAATTTTCATCTTACAATTGTTATCAAAGCTAGTCTATGAAATACTAATATTCATATATATTTTTTCTTTCTCATTATTTAATTGTTTTTAACTCCATATTTTTTAATCTTTGTTTACATACATTATCTAATAACATGATATGTTGGAAAAGTTATTCTTTTAATTATGGATGGAATTTATGTAGGATCTTTGGACAACATAAATACTACTGGACCATCGATTTTAGATGGAAATTTTTATAGGTACTATAGAAACAGAATAAAGAACTTAGTTATACTCACAATTGTAGATAACTAAATTATGTTAACTGTAGATTATAATATTCTTGATAAGAGACTTAGAACCATTACTAATCCAGAAAAGGTGGAATATGAGCTGGACATTAAGGTACATAATACTTTTCGTTATTCTATGACTAGAAATATATATTGAAATATGTCATATTCTCATGTTTCATATAAAATTTGGAATAAGCTTGAAGTAACCCACTATAGAACATATTAAGTCATTGAACTAGAAGATCCATGCTTATAGCTTAATATCATGGTTTTTATTTTTCTTATGTAGAACCCATATATATGGTTCAACATATATTCATGTTTATTGTAAACAACTTACAATCTATGGGGGAAAAAGGTTTAGATGATGATATTCATGTAGACAAGATTATAGACATCATTAATAATGAATTGTAATATAAGAGGATAGTTAGAGATTAGAATAGGAAAGTAATGCATATTAATATTGATGAACTATTTGGAACAGTTCCTCAAAATAATACTATAATGAAGAGAGATACTGATAATATTAAGAAGAAGAATGAAAATTTAAGTGTTGCTTTTATAACTACATCAATTCATATGAAATCCTAGACTCTTGAGGGAGTTACACGATCTAAATCTATGAAGGTTGTTATACAATCTAAATCTAGTGAAAGTGAAGCTTCAAAAATTGAGTTTTCGAATCTTTATCGACGAATGATAAAAATTGTTGGACAAAATAAATTTCAATATAGATATAAGAAAAAATATGGAAAGGAAAATAATGTTGACAATATGACATGGAATTAATGTAGAATAACTGGTCATATTAGATCTGATTGTACCTTGCTTCAGAAGAGAGAGATGAATGAAAGGAATTCTTAAAGGAACAAGAAAAAGTTCTACAGATCAAAGCATAAGATAGTCTTGAAAGATAGTGACACTTGGAGTGAAAGTGAAAGATGATATTTTAATTATTCTTAATAATATGAATCTTTTGAGAAAAAGAATATTGGTCTAATCTCTAGGGCTCCATTTCAAAATAATTTCCTTATGGATAAGGTATGAACTACTGAATCCTTAACCAATATGTATTTAAGTGAATATTTTTTTGATAACAATTTTTATATGGATTAATAATCCACTTCATTAGATAGCAATAATGATTTTTCCTCATATGATTATGTTACTAGATTCATTAAGTAATATGATAAGTAAAATTTTATTGTTTCTAAGAAACTTGAAAAAGAAAATTATGGAGAATTTATTTTAATGAAATAAATTTAGGATCTTACCAAATATCTTGATAAGAAATATTTTGTCATATAAAATCATTATAATAAACATTAGTAAGTTAATTCACATAAGGATAAACTTTCTAAGGATCTTAAAAATAAATTTTTAGAAAAAAGGTGTTTTTGATGTTAAACATACATCTAAAGAAATTATTATAGAGGATAGGAATTTAGTTATAAGACTAAAATCAAAAATATTTTCCTTGAAGAAACTTGTTGAAAATTTTATTTCTGGTAAGGAAATGTTTGATAAGATGTATTCTCAGATTTGACCTCATGATAATAATCAAGGATTATACTTTTCTCTTGAAAAACAAAATTTCAAAAACAATTATTTTGTTCCTCCAATAGATCCATTTTTCACTAAATATAAAAGTTGAGGTCATTTGAAGCGTAACTATTCTTTAAATAATGTTCAATACATTGGTTTCCATAAAGAATACTTTTCTAAAATAATGTGGATACCCAAGATTTTATTATCTAATAATTCTGGATCCAAGCATGTTTAGATTCAGAAAGCGTAACTATTTCTCTTTCAATGTGATAAAGGATGTACCAAGAGAATATGATATTTTGATAGTGGATGTTCTTGGAACATGAATGGTAAGAATTACTGATTAAAAATATATTAATGAATAAAGTTGGAAAAGTAAATTTTTGGGGTAACACCCATTATGAAATTTTCAGTATAGGTAACATTATTCTTATTGGTAAAGATATTATTTCAAATGAACTGTTAGTTAAAGTAATTAAGCACAACCTTATTAGCATTATCCAATTATGTGATGAATGTTACCTTGTAAATTTTAGAAATGATAAATGTTTGGTTCACAATTCGAAGGATGGGTTAATTCTCTCTTCCATTCAGCATGAGAATCTGTACTCTATAAACCTAGAAGTCCTTATAAGTCAAGATATATCTTTACATAGTTCCTTTGAGGATCAATCATGGATTTGGCATAGAATACTAGGACACTATATCATATGTAATATTAGTAAACATTCGATGAAAGAACTTATTAAGGATCAACCAGAACATAGGTTTGATTCTTCAAATCTCTTTGATCCTTGTTAATTTGGAAAGCAATGAAAATATAGCATTAAATATACAAGTGAAGTTAAAAAATATAATTCCTTACAGTTAGGAGACATGAACATATTTGGTTCAGTATGAAATAAAATTATTGGAGGAAAATATTATGTGTTTGTCTTCGTTGATGACTACACTATATTTTCTTGGGTCTATTTTCATGAGAACAAATATGAAGCTTTTTCTTATTTCAAAAATATTTGAACTAATGTTAAAAATCAGAAAAATATGTTGGAGATAAGTATTCATTGTGATCATGGATGAGAATTTGAAAATTCATATTTTGAAACTTTTTGTAGTAAGAGAGGTATTACTCACAATTTTTCAGCTCCATGAACTCCTCAACAAAATGGTTTTGTTGAATGAATAAATTGTATTTTCAAGAGTTGACTAGAGCCATGTTGAGTGAGTATTATATAGATAAGCATGTTTGGGATGAAGATGTATGTACTGATTTTTATAATAAAAATTGAGTTTTAATAAGACCATTTTGTAATAAAAAATCATAAGAGGTATGTACTGGATAAAAAACCAATGTTTCTTAGTTCTGTGTTTTTGGTTGCAATGTATTCATCTTTAATACTAATGCTAACTTACATAAATTTTCACCCAAATCCATTTAATTAATTTTCTATGGATAGTCCACTAACTCTATGGCATATAGATTTTTTAATAAAAACACATGTACTGTGGAATAAACAATACACGTTAAATTCGATAAAACTAATCCTTTTCATTTCAATCATCCTAAACTTATTTCGGATATATTTTCTAAAAAAGACCACCAACCTTTGAGATAAGATCATACAGCTATGAAAAATTTTTATGAAGACATTTCTGAGACATTTACACCTATAGATTTTATACCCTATGTTGATGAAATTTTTTTGAATACCCAACTCTGTTGTTACTTAGGAATCGTCCACGTGATAATATCATTGGTAATATTAATCAACTAGTATGAACTATAAGTTCTTTAAGGAATGAAGGTGAACAGCTTTCTTTTATTCCCCAATATGAAACATATACTTCTGAATAACCCTTGGGTGATGATGATTGGTTAATTACTATGCAAGATGAACTCAACGTATTTGTACAAAATCAAGTCAGGACCTTGGTTGAAAAACCTAAAGAAACATCTTTATTGGAGTAAAATGGGATTTTATAAATAATTGAGATGAAATTAATTAATAGTTAGAAATAAGGTAAGATTAGTCTCAAAAGTATATAATCAACAATAAGTCATAGACTATGAAGAAACATTTTCTCTTATAGAAATACTCGAATTGATCCGTATTCTTTTATCCTTTGCAGCATTCATTAATTTCAAAAATTATCTAATGGGTGAGAAGTGTGATTTCCTTAATGGTTATGTACATGATACGGTTTATGTTGATAAACCATTGTTTTTTAAGATACAAAAGATCATAGTCATGTTGAAAAATAAAAAAAAATCATTATATCGACATAAACAATCCCTTAAATCTTGTTATGATAGAATTTCAGTATTTTTTCTTCAAATTATCTATGTTAAGAGAACCGCCAATCCAACACTTTTTATTATGAATGTTTATAATGATGTTTTTATTGTTCAAATATATGTTGATGAAATATTTTTCAGATAAACTTAGCAATCCTTAATTCATTTCATTGTGAATCATATGGAATTTGAGTTTGAGATGAGTATGGTGGGTGTGTTAACTCTTTTCCATTGTATCAAATTTCTCAAAATCTTGAAGGAACATACATATATTAACATAAGTATATCAACGACATTCATAATAAGTTTTGGTATGAAAATAGTAAGATTATTAGTACTCCTATCAGAACCACTATTAATTTTGATATTGATAAAGCATGGATACATTTGAATCAAACATCTTATAGAGGAATTATAGTATGATTACATTACATAACAACTATATGACATGAATAATTGTTCTCAGTATGCCTATGTGAAAGATACCAAGATAATATTAATTAATCCCATTTTATGGTTTTAAAAATAAATTTTTTCTATTTAAAAGGAACTTTATATTTGAGACTACTTTATTCTTCTAGAAATTCTTTTTAACTTTATAGTTTTTCAAATGATGACTTTGGTGGTTGTTAAATGGATTGGAAAAAGTGCATATGGAACATGTCATTTCACTAGTGATTCCTTAGTTTCATGGTCTTTCAAGAAACAAAATTTTATAGCACTTTCCACTGCACAATCTGAATATGTAGCTACTGGAAGTTGTTGTACTCAAGTGTTGTGGACGCAACACTCATGCACATACTACAGTACGAGTTTTAATAAAACTCTAATAATTTGTGAGAACACAAGTTCCATTGACCTATGTAAAACCCATTCTCATCACTCCCATGAAAAGCACATAGATATTAGACATCACTTTCTTAGGGATCCCACACTTAAAAGATATGTTATTGCTCAATTCATCAGACCACAAGAACAATTTGCTGATATTTTTACAAAACCATTACCTTCTGGTATATTTGAATACATTAAACAGAATCTTGGAATGATCATTGTAAGGTAATCATTCATATCTACTTCTTATTTAAGACATCTCTAAACATTACGTTACTCTTTATTTCATGGGGAGTATATATGCTTATCTGTTTTTCCTTAATTTTCATTCATTAAATAAAATTTATATTTTCTTAAAATTTTATTTCTCTATGAAAATCCATATTTCCATTCTGTTTAGAATTAAAATTATAAGAATTGAAATTCTCAGAATTGAAATTATCAGATTTCAAACACTCACAATAAAATTCACAGTTTCAAAAACATCTTATAGAATTCATATAATATCGATAAATTATTCAGAGTATTCCAAATGGTTCAATTTCTTACTCTTCATCCTTTAATTTAATGTTTCAATTGTGGCATTTCAAAATTTTCAATTCCTGGATTTGCTTACTTCAAAATATTGGAATTCAATTTTATCTACAATCTTCCTCAATCGTCTGATCAAATCAGTTTATTTATTATCCAATTTATTATCATATGGAAGGTGAACATTAATTTCTATGTCTAGATAAGGGGTCCATCATTTATGAGCACCACACCATCATCCCCGATCTCAGTGTCAGTTTTCTATTTCCTTCAATGTCTTCTGTCCAACTAGCAGTTTCATTCACTCAAAATATCGGATTAATCCTCAGCATATAAAATTCCAATTAGCAAGGAAATAAATGATTGGTTGATCTCTGCGGAAAAACTAGTATTCCTTAACTTCATTTTAAAGTATTACTCCCTTATCTCTAAGGTAATAATAAATAATAAGTGGAAATGTGTTTTTATGGATATGGAGAAAATTCAGGATCCAGTTTACCCTAATGTGGTTATTCATTTCTATGAATCCATTACTTCTTTCCAGAAGGATAGAAAAGTTATGTTCATGTTCAAGTGTTTAGACATGGCTTATACAGTTCCTTATAAGAAGGCGGAAAATGTTTTCAACATACCGTATGAAGGAGAGAATATTTTTTTCTCTCACATACTTCCCTTGAAGGAATGTTCTATTGAAAAACACAGGGCACTAGATTAACATGGACTTATGTATCGTAAGAATATGAAGATTAAAAATCATACAACAAATCAAATTCTAGTAGCCCTATGGATGCATGGTTTTCATTATTCGAAGGAAAGGTGATAAAGACTTTCAAAAGATATAAGGTATCTTTATTATTGAATTTATTATCAATGTAAGGAAGATCAACTTGATCAAATACCACTTTCTCACAATCCATGTTGAAAAAGGAAGAATCATTTGATATCAGATTTTGATGTATCCGACAACTATCACCATGACGACTGATATGTGTCATCAAGAGTTGAATGCCCATTTCCAATCTGTCTCAAAGACATTTAATATTTTTTGCTGAAATATGATACTCAAAGGAGAATGAAGGTATAGTTTTTAACTGAATACAAATGTTTTAAATAAATGCTTGTCCAGAACAAGGGTGATGTTCTGGAACCTTCAAAAGTAGTACCCAAGAAAAGGAAACATGAAGACCCAAACTTACCAGCACCACTTCCTGATATTCCGATACCAACACCTACTCCTTCAACATATCCAAAATCATATTCCGATGAAACCATTGAAAAATGGAGAGACATGACATCTACAAGAACTGAAGGTGATCCTTCCATCGGCTTAAATCCTGCAGAGTTTAAGGCCTTACAAATCAAGCAAGCTGGAATTCTAATGAAAGAAAAAGAAGTAGAACATCATATATTATAAATCCTCAGGAGATGAAGAGGGTTAGACATTACTGAATGTTGTAGAGAAAGAAGTATCTACAAGTAATGGATCCTAAATATGTTCATAAGAAACCAGTTTCTACTCAAAAATCCCAGAAATTCGTGAATGACATAAGATTATCATAACATTTTTATGAAATTGATGAACATATCATTCAATAAGATAATGATATAATTATTAGAGAAGTGGAAGATTACATTGGAACTCCATAGAGTTAAAATTCTATTTCTGGTTCAGAAGGACATGAATTTGAAAAATAATTTGTAATTAAAGAAAAAGTTGAAGTTGAAAAAGACGTTGATGATGAAGTGGAAAAAGAAAAGAAAATTGAGTTTGAACACCAATGAGATGAAGAATAATAGATCGAGGAGGAATATGGACAATAAAGAATACAAGTAAAAGAAAATTAAAGAGAGCAAGATGAATAGGGAGATATTAATTCTATAAAAGATTCATATGAAAAACCCCCTGTTCAAAATCCTGTCAATGGCACGACTGTTTTGGTTGCCTCACCTGAAAAAGAAACTCCTCATAAGTATTCAAAAAGGATAGGGAAACTGGTTTACTTAACATCAAGAGGAGTTAAGAAAGGAAAAGTTAATTCATATTTTAAATCCTCATTCTCTATTGAGAATGACTTTGTCATGTTGTCTCTATGAATGTTATTCATCACTATCCCATTTCTTGAAAATATGGATTCCCATAGTAAAAAAATTCAAGATACCCTAAATCAAAAGATAGAATCTGCCAATATGCCCACAAACATTGTGATCATGCTAGAAACACACTTATATAATCTTATGACTTATTATAAATCTCTTAAAGTGACTTGTATGAAAGTCTTTAACCGCCCCAAAACCAACAAAGAAGAGCTCAAATAGTTCAATGACTTCATGGACTCAACAAATGGAGAATTCAATACTTTTGAATCTATGTTCAAAAAAATCAAGGCATCTGTATCGAAGAAAGATAGCCATATAAATTTATTTGCCCAGTCTTATGTAGTGAAAAAGAGGTTATAGCCGTATTAGTGAAAAAGGACAATTTTCAGGAAGAGTTCATTATGAATCAAGATGGTATAATCAAAGAACAAGAAGAAAGGCTCTTTTCCTTAGTAAATAAGAATTGGGATCAAGATATAATGTTGGTGAAGCTTCATGAAGATCATAAAGAAGTGATGAAACATAAAGATTTGATAAAAAAAATGTTTTCTGAGCAGAAGAAGGATTATTGATTTTTTTCTTACATCCTGTTGTTTTTTTAAATTTACATTTTAATTCAAAAATTTTATTAAGAAATTTCTAACATATCTTTGGTTTGTTTTCTAATGTGTTTATCTTTAAATTTATAGTTACATATTTTACTTCTATAATCCTCTTTGAAAATAACAAAGAGGGGAAATTTATTTCATGAAAGAATTTAATGAAGATTTCAAAGAGGTAGAATCTATTTAGGGGGTATGGTAAGAAATAATAATGAAAAAGGGGGAGTTTCTTCTATGAATAAATATTTATCTAAGGGGGAGATATTTCCAAAATAAATAATCGGGATGCTAAAGGTCTAGTATACGATCCTTGGGAAACATAACCTAAGGGGGAGTTAGTCATATTTATCCTAAATTTCCATCGAAGAGGGAGATACATAATATTGTACTTGTTTATAAATGTCAACATATTCATCCATATAAATGTTGTTTTCACATTACACAAAGGGGGAGATTTTTGAGTCAATATGGGTTTTATATGACATCTCCATTCTTTATGGTTTTATGTTTTGCAAATCTCAAAAAAAAATATTAAGTCCGGAATTTGTCATTCCCTTTTACGTATAGTTTTCTCATTTTGTTATACTTATAAGATTCTCATTATATTCAATTATATAAATAACATTTTGTTATACTTATAGAGTCATCACATTGATGTACTTATGAATCTGTCTTTACATATACCTACATATGTCTTGTTGTTTTCATGATATCAATTCTGGTACAAATATCATATTGCTTTCATAATACTGATTCTGGTTCAAATATCATGTTGTTTTCATGATACTGATTATGGTAAAAATTTCATGTTGTTTTTATGATACTGATTTCGGTACAAATGTCATACTATTTTTATGATACTGGTACCCAAAAATAGTGATATTATTTTTCCCAAACTGATTTTCATTTTCTTAAGAATCTGTTTTCTTGATAATGTTATAATTACTTAATATATCATTATAATATTATAGGATTATATTTTTTCTTATACTTACCATTTACCTTAAAAATAACATAAATTCATATACTTGAAATGATTTCATACAATTTGTTACAAACAAACTATTTTCTATTTGACACGTGTCCAGGCCCCTCTGAAATTTAAGGAAAATAAGACCATTGGTGTGGAGCTAACTGTTGGGATGTTTTTCTTATAAATACATGTTCATTTGATCAAGAAAATAATTGATTGAACATCAATTATGAACAATGAATTAAAGAGCGATCAATGTTTCTGAAGTGATTTATAGAGACAGAGAGGCTTTTACAACTCTTAGTGATTTATGAAGATGACATGAACAACTTTTTCTGATGTGAACAACTTGTTCAGAATTTCATTGTGCAGACTCAGATTGTGTTGATCATGATCTTCCTCATTTATAATTCATAGGAACCTATTTCATTTTATATCTAGGGCTTTCGAGGATAGAAAGCCTGATATCGATCTTCAGATTGAGGGATTACATGGGATTGAGTACAATAGACTTTCTTGAATGTATAAATCAAGGAAACATTATCCAATGTTTTTGGATACATTTATCTCTAGGATAAGATAATTTTATTGTTACTTTTTATCTATTTCATGTTGTTTTTAATCCTCTACAATTTTAACATTGTTAAATTTAGAAAGTATAACTTTCTTATACTTTATAATTCCATTACTCTGATTATATTAATGATTCTATAGGCTCCAAGGTAGAATCTTCCATTTAATAAAATCATTCATAACATTTTATCTAATGATTGTAAATTCTAAAAAATGGTTTATTTTAGAGGGTTTGTAAATTTTGTTTAACTTTGTTAAACTAAATTTTTTAATGTTAAAATCAAACCGTAAAAACTGATATCATTAAGGTTAAGAAACTTTTCACAATAAAGTTTTATATCCTTATTAATGGTTACAAATTAATTTATAAAAATATACAATTCGGCCCCCCTTTTGTATTTGAGAGACTCATTTTACATTTTTGATATTACAGTGCATTGTTCATCAGAGATGGTAGACCATATGTACAAGTGAATGCTACTTTCCTTTCATTGTTGTATTAAAAAAATTAGTCATAACTGATACATTTGAATATTATAATTATATTATCAAATATATTTTATATATGTTAGATATATTTAATAACACCATCCATTATATGTTCCATGTATGGTATAAATGAGTCATATCCAATTGAAGGGGGCAGTAGTCTACACCTCCTAAAATGAAATTTTTGTATTTCCACAACACGGAAAGAATAATGATATGTTATAAATAAAAATTAAAACGGAATAAAGTCATTATAAATAAAATATATATCATATATAACCATAATTTCTATCATTATGGAAACCATGAGAGGTGGTATGGGAAAAATGAACAATCAACGTTTCGAGATGTATAGTTTGTTATACAGAGAAATAATATGTTTGTAACCCATTAGATGGAAGTGTCTATAACTTTAGGTAAAAAATATTCAAAAAAACAATATATTATATTTATAATAGTTGGGTTTTTATCTAAACCTATAAATATTATATTTTTGGGGGAGGATGATGGAAATAAAACTAAAAATATTAAGAAAGTAGTTTACCTATTAATCATGAAATTCCTTTTAATTTGTACAAAAATGATTCATTGTATGACTTTTTTCAAAAATTGATTCCCTTATGTAGAGGTTATGGATGTTGAGATCCTATTTGGATCGAGTTTGGATTGTCCAAAGTGTTTTTATGTGTTTGATTTAAAGGTGGAGTGCTTGTCTTTTTATAGTGGAGGGGGGGTGACACTATTGTAAATACCAAAATGTACTCATTAATGGGCCATATAACCAACCTAAGGATCCTAAATAAATTAAAAATATTTTAATGAATGTGAATAAAAGTCTATTAAAACCTCCAAAACACAAAAATATGTTCATTTTAATAATTTGGTCTGTGACATCTATGATTCCCCAATTTTTTCATTTTGGTTTTTATTAATGAATCTAGATTTATAACATATTAAATTAAAGCCTTATAACTAAACCAATGTGAGATTTATTATAAAATATATATGTCAATATAATTATAAAAATTATATATAATTTATTAAATAAAAATTCCATGTGTTTTGGAAATTAATTTTCAAACAAGCATACATGATGCGCAAAAACACTGCTTAAACGTGAACATCATTAACACTTTTTTATAGTAAATGGGTCAATATGTTAATTATAAAAGATATATCAGAAAAATAATAAAAAATATTAAATATTAATTAACACATTAAAATAATTTATAATAATAGAGTTTTTTTATTAATATTCAATAACATAATAAAATATCATTTATTATAAAAAATATATATTTTTGACATTATTTATATAATTTTAATTTTAAATTATCATAAAAATATTTTAATTCAAATATATTATTTTTAAATATGAGTAAAATTTCATATTAATCTAAATAAAATGAAAAATACAATAAATCAATATATTCAATTCACATTTATTATTTATAATATCATTTATTTTAATTAATTATTACCTAAATAATAACTACACTGGAGTTTCACAAGAATGTAAATAACTATACCATCTATTAAAATGAAGTATAAATTATTAATATATAATTAACACATTTAAATTTTCAAAACAATATTTATAATCAAAATTATTATTTTTTGAACAAATCTCAATTTTTCATAAATGTTTAATATAAGGAAAGTTCACTTTTTGTCTTCTTCCATACCCTTTTATACAGGGATCATACATTTAATAATATTCCAATAACACGTAAAATTCAATACAAGAGGGAATATTGTTAATTTTTTTTCATCCAATTAATTTTTGATAGTTTTTAAAGTAATTTTGGTCTTTAACATTAAGGTTTAGTCCCTTATTAAGCATAATTTTACCTTTATCACATAAATTAATTTCATTAACTTCCGCTAATATTTTTTTTGGAAAAAATTAAGATGATCTTATTAGACATCAAATATAAGACAAATTACAACCATGGTTGTCGTATTTTTTAAATTCCAATCAAATAAGTGAAAAAATAATTATTAACACAAATCCCGTAGACGGTGCGAAATAACATGGTTTTAAATTAGAAAGAATTCAAACATTTATTATGTTTTTATATTCAATTTCAATGTTAAGATTGTTTTAATGGAATTAATTGTATAAATAAATTTATAATTGATCAAATGAGACTCTATAACAAATTTAAAATATTATTTAACTATAATATTTTTTAAAATTAATATACTATTTCTAAAGAAATAACAATAATTTTTAATATTTATCAATAGAATAACGTTTCTCAAGAATATCCCAAAAAATTCACCATGAGATAATTTCTACCTTCTAAATTCAAAAATGATTTTTATTTTGAAAAATAATATTTATATATGTGTCAAAATATAGTTTTAAAATTGGTTCTCTATTAAAAGGAGGAAAAAATCAATCGTGTGTATAATACAAGCTAATTTAGTGTTGGGTGTAGCATATGTATTTCATTGTTTATACATAATGCTAAAAAGTATTTTATCTAAATGGAAAATATTTTAATGTAATGGTGTGTTACATGAGAAGACACCTAAATTAATATAATTTATTTTCCTAGAAAATTGAAATATATTAATAAGAAAACACATACCAGTAATCGAATTGTTGAAAATAAAAATCCAACCAATGAGAAATCATACGTGTTATCAAACAAAAACTATTTATATGATTCCTACTATTAAATAACTAAGGAAAATGGACTAAATCTATGATTTTGAGTTAAAAACCCATTTAATATCACCCCAGAATATTTCTCAAGAATTCAACATGTTTCCCCTAAGATAGGAACAATTGTAGGTTGTTCAAAAACAATAGTTGACTAAGACTATTCCCCATATGATCACAATATGGGAATAGTTTCTCTAATGAATACGAGTTATAAAATGTTCAAATAATAAGACATTGTTCTTGAGTATTGTCCATTTTATACTAACTATTCTATGATCTATATAATTTTTAGTCATTTATTTCAATTTTGTATTGCGAGCCACCCAGGGTGATGCAACAAACCATACATTATTTTCTCTTATCCATGTTACCCGATGAAAAAACTCATTTACCATTCCCAAAGACAAAATTTACCTTTAGTTTTTTGTTTTTTATAGTATTTATATATATGGGAAACCACTGTAAAAATTTCATATCATCCAAAAAAATATCCTATACTCACAATAAAACCATGGAAATTGTAATGAAAAACATACAGTATGGAAATATACATCAAACTGGGATCTTTATTCTCCCCTACATATGGATTTATGTCCATGTAAAGCTATATAACCCTTTTTACATGAATATGTTTTTAAATAAATCAATGGTATCCTTACCATGTTTCTATGTTTCATCTTTAATCATATTATGTAGTCATTACATTCATATAAATGGTATGTTTTCCCTCATACGCTCTTACATTAACTATCCACAATTTGTACTGGTATATTGATTAGCATTTTATCTTGTCTGTGAGTAACATATTTCCAATTGATAACAATGTCTAGATCTCGTTCATAAATCTTCAATTGAGGAATTTCGGAAACATGATGTACTATAAATAATATTAATGATAATTTTTAATGATAGACAACATTACCAATAATTTCAACAATTTCAAATGTTCTAATATACCATGGGGCCTACATCCCTAAAATATTTATAAATTGATGACTTTGACTCAATGAAATATTCATGAATATTTAGTCACTCGTTTTTTGTGATAAATTCTATAAAATGATAACTATGATATTTCTATCATATATCAGCCATATCGATGAACTTATTAATCATATTTATATTCTTTATAGACTCATAAAAAGGACTTGGTCCAATCTATGATATGTATTCTATTTACACCAAGCATTGTAAATACAAATAATGACGTCTATACCAATCCATGAATGGGGACATATGTTGCATTGTTTAATAGATGTTATTATAGGTAAACTACATAAAATTCATATTAACTTGCAATGATCCATAAATAATGATGAAAGAAGGTCTGAGTATACCTTCCAATGTTTTATTTCTTCATTTTGAATTATAATAAAATTGCGGAACATATATTAGGATCGTGTTCATCTATGAATGGATAACCTGTTATAATGATCACCATATTCATGAAGTGAATTTAAGATCTCTATTATAAAATTAAAGCTATAACTATATGCAACATGACATATTCATAAATATTCAACTATTTTTGAATCTTCTATTATGACTGAAACTATTATTTTGTGAATATTTTCAAACACGGTCAATTGATATAAAATCCCAAAATATCATTGTTATTACATAGTGTTCTTGTTAGACTTGTGAAGATTTCTATTGAAATATATTCTCACATATATACTATCACTGAAATATATTTAAACCTAATTACTAATATTTTTTGTTTATCAATTACCTATTTACATATTAGGAAATTCATAAAAAAATATAATATTCTGTTCTATAACAAACAATATGAAATGATCATTCATTGAATTTTATATTTTTTGAATACCCAGATGAGTATCCAATATAGAATGGTGACGTAGTAAAATATATTATCCATATAAATATATGGTGATTAAAATTTAAGTATGAAAACATAAAAATAAGTGTTCATCCTCTATAAAAATGTCATAATTCTCCCCACCATAGTTTTATGACCTAGGGGTGATGTAATTATTCTATTATATTTGGGTTATTTTAAAAATAATAATCACGTAAGAAGAATGTTAACTAAGAATTAAATTACAAGCTCAATCTGTTTGGAAATGTCAAAACTCATGTATGAAATGAAACTCAACCACTAGCACTATTCTTGAGCATCCCTAAAAACATAATTTTATTCTTTATGAATAAAATTATATAAAATATATTTTTCTTTAACTTGTTATTATATGATTTTTAATTCAATCATTTATAAATATTACTTTAATACTCATTTGCCTAATAATTAGGTCATGGTAAGGAAATAAATTTTTTGGAACTATTATTGTTAGTGAATAAATAAAACCATTCCCTAAAGAGATAATTCTACCAGTTCAATAAGGAATATAAAACAAATTCAAAATATAGGATTGGTGTTTGGTAGTGCTACTCATTTCATCAGAACATCCTTAAACCATATTCCTCAACAAGATATCTATGGATGAGAACACAACCAGAATCAGTTCATGATTCATCAAAATATACCACATAACCTAGACATAGATCTAGAATAAATAAGAAAAACACCAATGTTTTATGAGATTTAATGAATAAAACTTATTCCTTTTAGTTTCATTTCTAGTTAATCAAACACCCCTTATTATAATAGTATTTAAAGGAGAAAAAATTTCTATTAAATCCTGAAAAATTCAAAGATATAATCGTGGTGATATAAGGAATATATATATATATATATCCCAAAATCATTCATTGATGTCATCCAAGAGATGAATACATTAATATATTTTGGGTCAAATTATATTCTGTTATCATAATATTAGTTTCTTAATTTAATGTACTTTATTTATCCTGATTTCAAACATACAAATCATGGAATTTAATATGTGATCTAATAATGTGTTGTGTATAACTTCCATGTACTCCACATGATCATTGATAATTTGTCAAATAAACTAAAATATTGGATAAAAGAATGGTGTTGAGGTATATATAAATTATAATATGTAAAAATTTTGTTTAGACTATTTGTGAATTTTTTAGACCCAAAGGAATGATGATGTATTGGTAAGGGCCTTAACAACTCTAGAATGTTGTCTTCATAATATCCCTTTTCCACACACTAATTTGATGAAATCTTGATCATATATCAATAATATAGAACTAATTTTATCCAATTAATTGGTCAAATATACCATTAATATATTATGGGGATATATATTTATAATATGAAAATAATTTTTTTTACAATAATCAGCATATAAAGTGAAAAAATCCTCTTAATTTATTTTTAATATAACTATTTCTTCCAATTGAGATAAACTAGGTATGATATAAATTTAATATTAATATCATATAGATATTTAATTAAACATTAATACATTATCTGATATATTATGTATAATGGTATAGATATAAGAAATTCTTATGGATTTATATCAACAGACCATTCCAGTAATTGCCTGGTTTGTAGTGTAAATAATATATTCATAAATACATCTAGTTATTGATTCTCAATTTTATTAAGATTATACTTTCTTATTTAATCACCAATACCTATGGTATTTTCTACTAACTAGGCATGTATAGATGAGTCTATAAAGTTACCACTAGTCCTGCATTTATATTAAAATCCGCCCGGAATACAGGAAAAAATATGTGTATGTGAAGCTCACATAAAAAATAAAAAAGACTGTAGTTTATTAGAATACACTAGAAAATCTATTAAAATAATTAAATAAAATATTATCATTTCAAATATAATAAAATATTATATGAAATATAATGCATCAATGGTAGTGGGACATGATTAGTAAATTAATGGTCCATAATCCTATTGTTGAGGGGTGTCCTAACACTCATTGATGTTTGGAATCATTTCCATGTATAATACATCTTTTTAATAATAAGAATATTATTGAAAGAATGTGATGCACCTTTAATAAACAATACATGTATAAAAGATGAGTTAATTATAATAAACCTTGAAAAACAATGGGGCATTATTTGTCAATCATAATAGCTTTTTCATCTCAATTATGATGTAGATAGTCTATATTGTATATATCCTTATTTAAGAATAATCTGTTTACTATAAAACTATGTTTTTATAGAGGTATCCAAATACACATGGGAATTTGGATGATAACTAATTTTACTGGACTATTCTTTCTAAGTATACATGGACTAGAGAAGTGTTAAACCCATTACACCTACATATCATAGATATTCAACAGAATATTTCTTAGTAAGTATTTTCTTCAAATAATGTATTCTAATACTTGGTGTTGTAGTGCATTCCATTATTCTAAGTTTAAAGGAGATATATTATATATAGCATGGTTTACTATCATATCCTTGTATAAATCTAACTAATTAGTAGTTCTAAGTATGATGATTCCCCCTAATTTTGAATGGATATCTATATTATACCTTTTCTATGTAATAGAGTTGATAAAAATTCTACTAGAGATAAACATACTTCCTCTCATTACATTTAAAACATGGTATTTTCTATAACGATCAACCTACTAAACTTCTTTTTATAATCCTCGATATATTAGAATATTATTTTAATGTTATTATCTAGTCACTATACCTATTCAATGGTATTTTTCTTTTAATGGAACAATAATAGTAACATATTGGAAAATCAAAACATGTAATATAATCTTATCAACATAATCATTAATTATTAGGTTTCATTGATTTAAGTGGTAAATGATTTTTGTCCTTCATATCATAAATTTTAGTAGGTATAAATTTTAAACACTATTAAGATGGTCTTTAAAATATGTCCATGGTTAGTTTTAGTGTGTATAGAGAAATACCACTATTTGGGAGAATGATCCTCTAATATATAGTTTCAAAAATTTAAATTTAACTTTTATATTGAACTATGGAAATATAAAATTATATTCAATCTATTATGAAACACAATTTATTTTTTTGGTTATGAATCCCCTTGATATAAGGTTGGGTTATGATTCTAAAACTACATGAAATGATACATATTACATGGATCATCATTATTATTTCTTTTTTCAATTCTGTTAAAGTCATTCATAATGCTCTGTAAAGGATTATTGTTTAACTATGGATTAGGATAAACCATATTGTATCTTGAATCATTTCATGGATTTATATTGAATCTACTTGGTTCCATTATTTCTAAATACTATAGAAAATTATTAAAAATAAAAATGATAATGATCAAGAATTTCAGCAATTCTATAAATAACATCACGGATAAGGATAAAAATGTAGTCCTAATTTGATGTCCCCTCCTTATGTAATTAAAATCTATACTCATTGACAACACCCTTGATGATGATATGGAATAACATAAATGTGATATTGGACATACATGTACACAATGCACCATATAAAATTGATTTATTTAATAATAATGATTGTCCATATAATATTATGAAATATTTTTGATGTTCAAACATTTATATCTTCTCACAACCATCCAAACATAAGGATAGAATTAGAGAAATACTTTTTGTGAAATTCCTTCGCAACACATTGTATTGGGAAGGGTTGAAGTTCCTACTTGTCTAAGGTGACATCCCAATGCTACTATTGGATGAATATAAATTTAATGGTATTAGTAAGTATTTTTTGAGGATTTTATCATGATAAATAAAATTAAATATGAATTTATAATGACATAATAAAAAATGTGATTCCATAAAAATAAGAAATATAATTCAATGATAATAATAAAATCACCCTTTTTTAATATAATTCGAACAATATTTTACATATTTTAAATGTTGATAATCTTATGTAAAAGGAATATTTCACTAAAAAGGAACAACTCTAAACCAATATGAAGACACTTACTTTAACTCTACCACCCAAGCAACCAATGTTAAGTAATGACAGTAGGGAAATGAGAATCATACTGCATCCTATAACCTAGTAAATGATATACGTAAACACACCAATATTATTAATAAGGTGGTGTGTGTAGAATTGTGTTTATACTTTAAAGATACTTTCCATAACACACCACCAGGAAAAGATAATGTTGGAAAATGTTTACATAAAAAATATGAGAAATATAAATAGTTGTAACAAAACTATTAAGTAGTGTTGTTTTATAAAATGGATAAAGTAATCTTGGTGTCCTTTATTTATACTAGGTATAATAATGTCGAGATAACACACACCTAATGAAAAATTCATGTCATGGACCTCCTTATACCTTTGACTGATTGAACCTCCTTTATTGATGCCATTATTTTTTAATCCAATTTGATGGATGATCATCAGACCATGATATTTTCAATAAGAACATGAACACGTGAAAAAATAATTATGCCTGTTTTTTAATAAAATCATATTTATAATCTAAAATTTCACCATAATTTTGTAGAAAATTAAAATTATTAAATCCTTTATAAATTTTTTTTTACAGAAATAATTTCACCAATTCATTATAGGAATAATACATTGTTTTCTACATTCAAATCATTAAATTTGAAATCAAGAAACCTCTTATATTCTATAAATATTATTCAAAAAAATTATATCCAATTCATAAGAAATAAATAGTAAATATGAAGAAAAAATTTTCTACAAAATTGTAGTTGAATAAAAGCCCCATACCTAATAAAAAGATATTTCCAAATAAAAATAATAATAACGAGATACATATCTAAAGTAATTGTCCTCCAAAAAATCTTCTTAAAAACATTGATAACATGAATGTGATAATGATAATTTTTTTTGATATTAATTTACCAAGAATAGGAGAATGTAAAAGGGTATAAAGAGGTTATTCCTTTCAGGAAATCATTAAATGTACCCCCACAAGTATCAAACAGTGATCCAATGTGTTTCCCATAAGTTAAGCATGAACCTCGTCCATTCAAAAAGGGGGATTGAAAAAAAGCACACCCTAGTGGTTCTAAAAATGGGTATATTTACACCAAGTCATATAATATTTTGATATGTCTAAAAAATATTCCCTAGTTCTTGTAGCATATCCATTTTAGGCCCACCATAACCTAATCTATAGAAGGGCTTGTACTTATTTGTTATCTTTAATAGAGATACACACAAGGTGAAAATACCATGGGAATTCCTAGATATTGATATTTATTTCTTAGCCATATTTCCCAAGGACACAAACCATTCACCACACACTATTCCATGACTTCCATCGTGCATTTTTATTTTTATGGTGTGGTATGATATGGGAATAAATAAAAAAATATCGAAGAATGATACTAATCCTATTTAAGATCTATTAAGCCCTTGGAAATGATTTAAAACAATATGATCATGGGAATATAGCTCTGTTAGAAGGTGAAAATATTATAAATTTCATTATAATTTATTTTCAAATTACATAATTTATTATAATAGAATTTATTTTATAAAAGTGTATTTTTATCATAAATGATTTATATTCAGAAAAAATTAAAAAATTTAAATATTTTACATTTATTAGTTGGGTTGTTATTAACTAATTGGTAATTAAGTGATATTAATAGTAATACATAAGCATAATTATAACCTTTTAATTATTAATTAAAATATACAGACTCATAATACATTTTATTTTCAAATATTACATAATTTTCAAAATGTGACACAAGGCTTTTGTAAATTTAATTTAATATATTTCTAAATGTATGTTTTTACATATTATGAACATCCTTGATCAATTTCGTGTCTTTATAAGCATATTTATATTTCTTATATAATTATAATTTTCAAAAATTCATTGAATTAATGAAAAAAATGTTTCATTATTCACCTAAATAATAATTATTTATGACCATTACAAAAAAAAATTACTATTATAAAAAATATATTATTTCTCAAAAAGTATTTTCTTTTCAAATTCAATATATCTAATTTTACAATTTATCTTTTATATAAATTATTACAATTCTAAAGATTTTTATTTTCAAATGAAAATAAATTTTTTAAAATATTTAATACATTCTTGTTCATATTTCAAAGAATTTATTACTAATTGTATGGGATGTTTTATTAGGGAAATAATGAAACTCTTCCTTACAAGGATATGGATGATGAACATATTTCAAATTAAGGGAATCATGTCTACCATATTGGTAACAACCAATGATTTTGTGAAATAGTTTTTTAAAAAATTCATTCATATTGATACTTCTCATCATATATAACTCATATTTTATCTTGTATTATATTCTACATTGATTGTATCTTGTGTTACACTCAACATTGAGTTTATGTGAAACATAATATACAATTGAATTATTATTATTTAGTGTAATATTTATCACCTAACCATTAAAAAGAAGGATATGAATTTTTTAACTAAATTATGATAATATGGTTTTCACATGTATATATAATTAATTATTTTGTGAATAAATAATTACAAATAAGAAAATAATTTTAGTATAAAAGATTTTTTTTTGAAAAATAATTCTTATATGTAAACATGTTTTTTAATTAAATAAATAATAAAATTACTTATTTGTAATTGTTGTAAGGAAAATTATATAGTATTAATTCAATATACGATACATTATAGGTGTCTTATATAGAATACATAAGAATATATCCAATTTTATGCATGAAATTGTTTTTCTGAGAAAAATAGTTCTGTCTCCATTGGTAAAGTTATAATAAAAATAATTTTAAAAAATTGTAGATATTTTTTTTGAAAAAGTATATTCATTTTAGAATTAAATCTGTTTTAATTATCCTAGGGTTAAATTTTGGTATTTTTGAAAATTGTTATTTAATAATGAATAGTGAAAATATTTAATTTTGATTGACAGTTCCTTTTTATTTAAATTACATATAATGTAAAAGTATATTTTTAATTGTATTTAATGTAACGTTGGATGAATTATATTAATGTTATTCTTATATATTTCATTTTAATCACCATTATAAATAAATTAAAAAAACATTTTATAATTTTAGACATTTTCTCTTTAAATAATAACATTCCCATCGTATATATCAAATTAATTTCAAATTAAGATATTATAATTGTATTAATGGAATTTGGAAAATATGATTCCATATTTTCAATCACCATAACTTATATAATCTAATAAGGTAAGCATAATTTTTTAGAAAAATCAATAGTTAAAATAAGGATAATTAATGTAACACTATTAAGGTGAAATAGGATTTACTGAGGGTTACACTATTAATAAAAGGGGAAAATAACATATGATATTATATGAATCCCATTATATGGAAGTATCTGGAACCTTATCACAATTTTCTCTATTTAAATGTACTTTTTGGACACTTTTCCCTGAATATTGCCTAAATAATAAGTTAAGTATCAAAAATGAAAAAATATTATCCTTGCTATTCATATATATACTTCATTATAGTAGGAAAAAACAATTCCAGGTTATAAAAATTATTTTTATTTATATATTATTTTTTAGTTAATAATGATTATTATTTTTTTCATATGAATAAATTACATTAAATGCTTAAGAAATGTCAATGTAGTAATAATTTAGTTAATAATGGATAAAATAAATGATAATAAAAGATCCAAAATAGATGTAAATTGGATGAATTTTTATAATAAATTTATATATATTGAGAATATATCATGTTATATAGGATTTTGTACAATATATTTGAGTCATATCATTTTATTGATATTTTTTAATATAAATTAAATGATTAATTACAAAAGTGACATTAATGTTATTCCATAATCAATGGTTTTTTAATAAATTTATTAAAAAGAATTTATTCATCATGATAATTTAAAATGTTAATAAATTTCGACAATCCTCCATTTATGGAACAATTGATAATTTATAATGAATATATTTACCTATAAAGATTAAAATCCATGTTATTGTGGTTGACGTTAAAAAAGTGTTTTGCATGTTAAATGCGCTAGTGTTAAAATTAATTTAAAACAAAAGAAATTGTTTATTATTTTTTAAATCCCATTTTATATTTATAATCAGTGGTTTTAAATTTTTTATATTGTATGATTTTATTTTCTTAATTAAATGATAAATTCAAATGATCTATAAGACTAGATATAATAGTGTAATAAAAAATAACAAGGATAAAAAATCATAGAATATTTGGAATAATATGTTTAAAACATGTGTTTTATTATGTTATAGGTAAATTACTAACCCATATTATCCCTTCAATAATTTAATTATCAATTATTTTTCGGAAAATATTTTAGTAATCTCTTAATACTGAATATTTTTGGGTATTCAGTAAATTGCCAATCATCCTCTACTATAGAAGTTAACTCATACAACTAACAAAGTCACACCTATAAAGAAAATTGAGTAGAACTAACCCTTAATAGATAACATCAAATAATCTCTTATCTCATTCTCAAATAATTATATTAGGTATAAAACAAACATATAAATGATTTAGTTCAATTTGGAAGAAAATACATGGAGAAGAGATAAAATTATTCAATGATGGTTTTTAATTTGATTAATTCTACAACACATTAAATAAATTTTATACAATTGTAATAAAATTAAGCCATTATTTTTCATATAAAGTAATTTTTTGGGATAGGATAATTACATAAATAAATCCACACCCTGATAAAATGGGTTATAATGTCACCATTCTTTTATACGATAAAACTACTGCCTCATGAACTGATGTCATTAATTTTAACAATATTCCTCTCATTATTGGGTATGATGATGGATAAAAACTATATATTATATATTTATAATATACTTATACCATTGGAGTAATTATCTAATATATCTACTTTTAATATCTTTACTATATGTGTTACGATAATGTATCTCGTGTTAATGGAGGACTACCGCCTCACAAAATGATGTGATTTATTTTCACTAATGGCTTACATGGATTATATTGGAGTAAAATATATCCAATATAATATAAATAATTATGATATTTATGAAATATTTATAATTATCAAGATATAATATATCATTTTATTACATACCATTTCATTTACTATGAGATGATAGAGACATTCGTGTGCATGTGGTTTGCAGCGATCACGAAGTGATGCGACACACTTTTCATAACCACAATTCATATAAGATATCTATATGTATATTTAATGGAGAATAGGAATATATGACTTTATAATCTTTTAGTAATGATAATTCTATACATACCACTTTTCGAAAATGAAATTTGAAAAATTAAATCTTCACCCACGCATAAGTACAACCCACCGTATCATTAATCGTAACAAACATCATTTCTAAAAACTATGAGACATGATTATTACAAAAATTGTAATTGATTGAATAATTTAATAATTATTTAATTATTATAATTATATATATTATGAACTCTTGATCAATTTAGGAAGACTAAAATAAAAATATCAAAACAAAAACGAAAAAAAGTGATTATTACTTGAAACATGACTCTAATAGGGAAAGGTTAATAAATTTCTAATATAAGGACATACATGAATAATATAAGGCATGAAATATATAATTATGGATCTATAAAAAAATTATAATAAAAAATGTATTATAATTTATTTTTAAAGATTTTCGAATAAATTCGAGACCTACATTTTTTGATTTCCATCTCACTTTTATTTTTCGTTGACACACATGACACATTCACAATGTGTTTATTTTATGTAGTTTATATACTATCTAGTAATATTTTTTTTATTCAAGTAGTCATTTTTTTATTTACATATCAATTTTATGATCTCTCATTCATGGTCTTATAGTTCAAATGTTAAGAAATCAGTATGGTGTTTTTTCAATATTTTCCTTTTTTGGTATAAGAATTATGTATTGAACCTATATTTTTCATTTATGAGAATAAAATTCCCATATAATATGTTATATAATAAATATCCTAATTTTAATTATTTTTTATTTTTTATTTCATTTTATTCTTTCATGGGTCTTACGATTCAGTGTTACCAATGTTTTAATAGTGTTTTGTTTGAAATGTATCATTTATCATGATTGTTTTTTATTATGATTCCAATGATGAAATATTATGATATGTATCTATATAACAAAATAAATTTTCATTTATTATTTTTATTTAAATATAATACATTTTACAATTCATTTCTCAAAATATATATACTCAAGATTTCAAAATAAATTGATAATGAAAAAATCATCTTTTTGATGAAATCACATAGTCTTCCAAAAGCCACGCTTTAAATAAATGTATCCAAAGTAGTTTTAAAACGTTCAATTAAAGTAAAAATTATATTTTTATAAATAATAGATTAAATTATTTTCAATTTTTTCTATATATTATTTAAATTTAATTTTCCAACAGAAGGATTTTCAAGATATTTTATGTTTTTAAATGTGAATTTCAATGAATGTTTAATTTTCCAAAAAAATACATGTGATACTTATATCATAATAAATTTCCATGTAAGATGTACTCATAATTTGATATATATAATTTAATTTGGATATTATCAAAGGATAAAATTATATTTCATTCTCTAAATGGTTTATATTTCTTATGTTAAGATTCTTATGAACCTCCCTTCTTCTTTAATGGTTTATGCTTTGATAAAATAATTAAATTTTTATGAATCATATTTATTCTTTGAAATATTTTTTACGATGAAATTTCTGTGATATGAATTTTTTTATAGGTTTTTTATGGCGATTGTTTAATTATATTGTGGAACATAGATGTTTTATTTTCACTATGTGATGGAAGTTATATTATTATTAAGGATTGTAGATATATTATAAACTATGAAAATCATTACATTATGACCAAATAATAGTGGGACCTATATCACCCAACAATTAATTGTTAAATGATTTATATCTCATGAGATAGTAAATACTCTACGGGAGAGTGAACAATGTTAATTAAAGGAATTTATCTGTAATTGTTTTTGGGAGTGATCACTTATAATCCTTGATTAATTATGGATTGAACCCATTCCTCTAGATGGAATGGGCTACCACCAAGGATAGTGGTGTGTTCCCCCCATGTGGTATAGCTACCACGATGTTTTCTCATAATTTTTTGAAATATTCCTTAACATGTAAAGAAATTATTTTCTATGAATATGAGTATTCCAAAATTTTAAGTAATATTCTAATTTCATTCTACTAAGATTCATGTTCATTATTTTACATATGATTCCTATCATAGGAATTATCATGATTTATTCTACATGTTTATTATGAAATACATGTTAGGTATGATAAATATACATACTTTCCAAGACCAAATACAATTGTTATTATATTATGACTTCATTTGACCATTGATTAATATCTTATTTAATTTCACTTTTGGATAATCTAATCTCATTATTTTTTATCTTTCTATTATTGATCTAGGATTAATGGTTTGGGTAGGGTATTCCATAGTAGAATACTATGTGAGAATTACAATATGGATGATATTGGAAATCATTAATTAATTAAGAAGATTATGTTCCATAATTCCAAATTCAAAAACCTATTACTATCCTTGGGAGTGTGTTTCTTTAATGTAATTTATATTCATCTTGAAATATTTAATATCCTTATATGGTAATAAATTATTTAATATACTTGGAATAAAAGTAAATTATTAGTTTACCATAAATAATTAGGATGATAATTATTTAATGAGATCCCTGGGTATATTTCAATGAATATTTTCTGTTATGTTTATATGGATAATTCTAAACATTAGACATTATATAGAAAAATGAATTGTTATTTTGGTAAATTAATGCGAATGTGGTTCCCAAAAAATTAAATCCAATTATTGAAAACAAAATTGTATGTTTCTTTGTCATATAGGTACTAATGTGTAATAAAAATGAGTAGGACACATTAATTTGCACTCGATCATCACACAGGTCATGAGAATAGTTCTCATTACCCACCTTGAATGACAATCCCAGGTGATATGATTTCCCAATTAAAAAACTCTTTATGAATATTCATCATTAATTCCATTATATGGTGACCATGAATTCCTTGTTATAAGACTAAAGAGATATAGATTAAAAATATTGTTCCAATATATTGACATATTTTAAATTATTTTTCATGATTACATGGTTATACACTATAATTATTATCTCATAAACATTGATTTTTTGTCTTTGTCAATGATGACCACAAAAAAGAATTGGGAGAACATTATACCAGAGGGAAACATTTATTATGAGTATCAAAATTGAATTATGATTGGAGTGAAGGATATTATGAATATGCATAATCAATTATCACGGAAATTGATTAACGAAATTCACCTTAAAAAACTCTCATTCTCAGCAAAAAATGATGATATTATTTGCATAATATTATGCTAGTGGATACCATATTTTAAATAATATTCAGTTTCATATATTTTAAAAATGTTGGAAATATAACTCATTTTAATGACTATGTGGAATTGTAAGATGTTTTGAGTGTGTATTAAAAGGTCAAAAAGTGTGTCATTTCATAGGAAAAAGGAAAATATAAGTTATTTTAATGGATGAGAATATTTTTCTCCCAAATTTATTATCAATGAGTGAATGTTTCAAATATATAGTGTACCAGAATTATGCAAATAGATGTCCTAAGGGGAAATCACATGATGAAAATTGCCATAGTTGAAAGAGTAATTGTTTTATCAATGACGGTGAGGAGACCATGCACAATATGAAAAGATATAAGTATTAGAACATAATATGATCCATACTAGTTATTGGTTTATAAGGAAGTGGTATTATTAATGTATTTAGGAATTAGAAGTCATGAAATTGGGATTATATAAAAAAATTAGTATAATTTTTCCATTATGGATTTGACCAAATATGATGAAACATGCCTACAACATAGAAAATTTATTCAATGTGTATGTGAACTTCTTTTAAAACATTTCATCAAAAGAATGATAACCCATGATATGTTTCTAGTGTTGAGATAATAGATTTTGGATAAAGTGATGATTGATAAGAATAATTTAAATTATATAGTATTAATGTCCTTTTAATAGATTAATGATTTGTGGGAAAATATGTTTATGTGATCATTGATATAGTTTAAAATATTATTGGATTTATAGAATATATTCAACATTAATTATTTTAATTGTATGAATAAAGAATAATGAATGTTTTTAATATGTTTTTATGATAAATCTTGTTATTGGAATATTTCAATAAAATTCATGGTAATGCTAACCAAATTTCTATTATGTGATAATTTAGAGATATTCCAAGATATTTGGGGGACAATGTTAGGTTATGTATGATAGAATTAGAAAAAATCATTTTTTTGAAGAGTTATAACTTTAACCATTACTCGAAAGGAATATGTTGTGTTTTTGATATGTTTAAGAGGATAATGTACTAATTAAAAATAGTTTTATTTATGTATAATTTCTACAACATGTTTCATATGAAAAATAAATATATTTCAACAGAATAATTAATCATTCTAATATGTCTCTTAGAATCCATTAAATGTTATTTTTATTGATTCATTCATTAACAAATAATTTCTAGATAATCATTTCCTGGAGTAAGCAATTAGATGAAAATTAATTAACGTAAAACCAATAAAGAAGATTTTTCTTATGAAATGTATTGAAATGAAGTGAGAATATATTATCAGGAAATTTACACATCATTAGAAAAAGGATATTAATATAATATATTGTTCTTTTTTTATAATTTTTTATGATATCAATGAAATTATCGACAGTTCTTTGGTTTAGGGTTTTTTGGTCTTTAACCCTATCTAGGTCTCCAATTTTTGTTTGATAATTGACCACTATAACTATATATAATTATATAATATTTTACTCCTTATCCAAATAATCACTTCCCAACTGTGTTCTATTTTTTTGAAATCATAGTTTTCTATTTGTTTAAGTGACCTTTATGTTTCCAAAATTCACTTTGAAGATATTTCTTGTAATTCATTAGATTGATGTGGGGATCTTTGAAATAAAATTCAATTATCAATGAAAGGAATAATTTTGTGGGAGAAATTCATTTTAATGGGGTTAAAATTTAACATCCCAATATATTGGGGAAAAATTTAAAATGGATTTTAATATTAATAATATTATTTGTTATATAAAATTATTTTTTTATCCTATGTTATAATAAAAACCATGTGTTTAATGTGGTAAATTAATAAACATGATTAAATGAAACATAACACATTATTGAGGATATATTAAAAAATTCAATAGTTAACACATAGTCATTTTATTGGGGGTATTTAAATAATTTAATATATTTTGATAATAAGGATTACAAATGTATATATAATAAATTTTTTTGTTGTAAATTAATTATAAAATAATATAAAAATATTTTGAGTAAAAAATAATTATTTTTTTAAAAAAATGTATTCATTTATTTTTTTCATCAATAAATTATAAAATATATATTAAGAAGAATAATGTCAACAAAATGTTTATACAATATATTCAATATATTGTAAATATTATGTTTTTTTACACAAGGGATAATAATAAATCCAATTATATATTAAACGAAACTCAATAAAAATTTCATTTTTATCTTTAGAGGAAATTTTAAGAAAATGTAGGAAATTAATCCAATTTAAGACATGTAACTCATTGAAAAAAATGAATGAATTATTAAATTCATGATTATGACTTTTATAAAGATTGACACTATAAATAATCTATTTTATAAAAGATGAATCCATGTTTCGGTCACCCATGACGAGGTCTTCAAAATTATTGGCCATATCTTACAAGAGATGAATAAATTATTCCCCATAAATCATCCTTTTGTTGAATCTATGAGACCTAATGTGAATTTTCTTATGTATCAAAGCATATTGATCCATGTTGAGGTTCACTCAAAAAAACCACTCAATCACCAATCCATATTCCTCATGTGTGTTTTTGAGTTTTAATTCCTTCTCAAATATTTCTTACATAGAATTCTTAGTGGTCTCTCATTTTTCCCTTCATCATTGGACCACCTCATTGGTTGTTCTAAAAGTAGCCTTGGCTCGAGCATGTTTCAGAGATGGATCCTCTATCTTGACATCACCCGACATGGTTTCCATGACATCACCACACTACATTAAATGGTTGTTATTCAAATAATTAAACTCACCTTATCAACCTTAATATGGTTCTTGGGATCAATTTTCATCACTTAATTATTCTTAGAAGTCCCAGTTTCCATTGGCATTGGTAAATGAGATTATTCATTAGGAATTTATTTCCTTTTTCCATTTGAAATAATGAATATCGCTACATACATGTTCAAATTCCTCCCATTCTTCATTCTACGGGTTTGAAGAACTCTATAATTCCCTTAAAACAAACTATTTTTATGTCTTGGATCAAAAAATATTCCTCTTATTTGATCCCATAGATGATGTGATACTGGTAGATCTTTAATGGTGTTGTGATTTGGATTTATTCATGCATCGCATTCCCATGATAATGTGATAAACCTTCAACATCAAGGTTCCCAAATGGTTACCAACCTTAGTGGTTAGGCTTTTCCATTTGGGCCTCACACAACTTGTAACCATTACCCACTACATACTACCTCTAGGAGAAACACCACTGATATCATGTCTGTTATATTCATCCTAAGACACCATCATGACTATAGAACCATATTTTCCTACCACTTATAAATTAATAATTTATGTTTGATTACAATTTGGTTTATCCAGTAGCCCAATAGAACTATTAATTTTCAAATCATAGTTCAATCATCAAAATACATTGTCCACCATCAAATCCTAGGGAAGAATATGTGCTTTTTGTGGATGATAAATTTTTTTTCCCGCATTGGAAACACCTGTTCATCTAAAATACTCTAAGAAAACATGGATACTGTTGACTCTTCATCAAAATATTGTCCTGCTCAACCTTCCATTAATTTCCTAATTTTTTCAATGGATTTACAGATACATATATGCTCCATTAATCCTACATTTTAATCTGAAACCCCTCATTCTAGTCCCATACATGTCTTATTCATCCACCTACACCTACAAATAGTCATTGAGTGACCTAATTTCATGCATGATGAGCCCAAATCCACCCATGATTTAAATAAACCTACTTTACTATATTTAAATTCTTCTTTAACTATAATATTAATAAAATCTGTTAGCACTCAAGACACATCGATTTTAACACATAATATTTTTAAAATTGGATGAATAACATTCTATGTTCTACAATCTAATCATATGAATCAAACCACACAATTCCCTAACATACTAATGATCGAGGTTTTTTTAAAAGGGAGTGGTAGTTTTGGATATCAATCCCAAATAGCTATAGATGAATATTCACAATTGATATAAAAAATTTATGTCCTTCAGTATAAAAAAAATATTGATTCCTTGATGATGCGAGGGGCACTGGGCCATGCTTAAATCAGGTCTTCCCCCATTACAAATTAAATAATTATGTGATGATTTCCTATATGAACCACTATATATTGATCCTACAAACCCATAGATCTTAATATATTCCTATAAAAACAAGTAACAAACTTTTCCAATAATACTTTTAGGTACATATTTGGAACCAAATCAAATTCGGATAAATTTTTACAGTTTTTGGGAAAACTATTTATGTAAGAGGAATATATTATATGTTAATTAATGAAAAAGAAAAAAAAATATTCCATTCCCTCAATATATATAATGATTTGGTATATTGAAAAATCATATGATTGGTTATAAGAAATAATATGATAGATAAGTGATATTTTTTAATATAATTAATTTTTTTAAAAAAATAATTTCATTAAATTCTGCTGAAACCCCGAAGATGATAATACTTAGTTAATAATTAATAAAATAAAATATACTTGAAATACTAAAATTGAATTACATTCAAAGAATTATTAACATTCATTAAACATTTAGATGATTTTATCATGTAACATAGGTTTTATAATTATATATTATAATTCCATAATTTCCATTATATTTTTAAATTCATTGTAAATTAAAAACATTGAAATTGTCATTAATATAATTGTATTAATAAATTTTATTTTGTTAAATTATTTTAAATTACAAAAAAATAATTCTATCTGAAATGTGTTTTTTTAAATTTTAATAAATATCAACTATGTCACATTTATATACCAACTCTCAATTTATAAATTCTATATAGACATAGAAAAAGTCAAAATCATTTATAGATATTAAGGTTAAAAAAAATATTTTCACTTTACCTATGTTTCTATTAAAATTAATTTTCATCACACAAAGGATTTTTATTCTAGAAATTTTATTTCATATTTAGAATTATTGGTTCATAATTATCTAGATATTATCATTTTATTATATTCATAAATCTTAAATTAGTAAACAAAAATACACAAATTATGGAGTGAATGAAATCAAAATGTTAAATATAAAAAAACATATAAGTTAAGAAAAAAAATTTAAACAAGCTTTTTATTGTGTTTTTGATATATATATAGATCATATCATCCCAAAAATATTTAATTATAAATTTTTAGGCATATTAGGAAATATTTACCCATAAATAGTTGAAACGTTTTGTTATTTTCGAAAATGTAACTCCTCCTCAACAATAAAATGGAAATAACTCCCCTACCATATTTAAAAATTGAATGATAATTTCATGAAACAAAAATTCCCAAATAAATTCCAAAATTACCTCATCTCATCATATATTTCTTATTTATTTTATAAAACCAACATAAGAATTTTTGGTGAACTCCTATAAAAGATTCCCCAAGAATAGGTAACCATCATTAATGTGAATTTTCATTTTATTTGTTTCTCCACCTCCTCCATTCCATACTAAATAATGATGTAATAATAACTATTGTGTTATCCAAAAATGAAAAAAAATTATGTTAAGGTGGTTACCTAAAAACATACCCACTTCCCTCGAATGGGTTAGAAAATCATCCTTCATGTGAATGACTTACTATTTCCTCATGAACTGATATCATTCAATTTTACAATATCGCATCTCATTTTTGGTTATGATAAAAATAAAAAAAATAAAAATTATTTTTTTAACATAATTATACATTTTGACTCATTATATAATATATAATTTTTTTAACATACATTCCATGGTGTATATAATAATAGTGCTCATGTTTTTGGCGGATTGAATGTTCTTGAAGCGATGAGAATCGTTTTAACTAACAATTTTCATATAAGATAATATGGATGAATATATGTTACATAAATGAACTAATTTTTTTATTAATTAAATAAAATATTTATTAAAATATAATATATTTCTATCTTTCATTATTTCTTAATCAGTGAATGATGAAAACAACATCTGTGCACATGTGGAATAGATCCTTCACAAAGAGATATTGCTCTCATTTTATAACGATACCACAAGGATTATATGCCTTAGTATATTTCAAGAAAAATATCATATTTAGTATATTATTATTATTTTATTATTATAATATATTACATATGTCCCTTCAATAAATATATATCATTGAAAATTTGAATTGTTACTCATGTATATGTATAGCCTACTGAGTCCCAGATCATAACATACATAATTTCTCAAAACCTTATCTAATGATAATTATTAAAAGTATAATTGAGGTATAAATATGACAATTATTTCATTACTGTTATTTTGGATTTTATTTAACCTTCATCAATTTATGGTAACCAAAAATAAAAAATCAATATATATATGTATGTATATATATACACGAAAGAGGTGATTATTAACCAAAAAGGAACTCTATCGAGGAATAATAAATTAATAAGTAATAAAATGATATTATTTAATAATATATTTTATGATATATATCATTATGTCTCTAATAAAATTATATTTTTTATATAGGATATTTGAACTTTTAGGATGGATGTCAAGAAATAAATTAATTGATTTTCATGTGGCATTAATTTTTCTATGAGACACATGCCATATTCACCACGTTTATTTAATATGATCTATATACGTAACAGGAATATATTTTATGATTATGATGCATATTATTTGGTATTTATATTGGTATTTTTTTATTTAACATTCACAGGGTTTATGGTTCATATGATAACTAATTAATAACAGATTTTTTTCATGATTTTCTTTCCTTGGGATATATGTTAATGTTATGAAGCTATTTTCTTATATGGGGTGTATATACATACCCTTTGAAATTTTACATCATAAATATACTTATTTTCAGGATTTTTTTATTCTATTTATTGTAATGCATTTAAATGGCTTATAGTTAACTGTTACAGAAGTGATAATAATTTTTGTAATAATTTTATTTTTTATTAGGAATATTTATGATAAGGAATCCAGTGATGAAATATAATGAATTATTTCACTATAATTTCAGTATATTTCTTTTACGATGTTTATTTAATGATAATAAATTTTCCTCCTTAATTTTACTCTATTAACATAGTCATAATTTTAAATGATGTTTTTTTATCATAAAACAAATTTTCTTTCAAAAAAACATTTTTCCTCCAAAACCATGGTTTAAAAAAAATATTTTAATATGTGATTTTATAGTAGAAATGTTATTTTTCAGAATAAATGATATAATTTTTTTTTAAAATATTCATTTTTATTATTACACATTTTTTTTAAAAGTAAATTATTTTCAAAATGTTTTACTTTTTAAAAAGTGATATTAAAAAAATTTATATTCTGTCATAAATGATCCAAGTTATTTTTCTTTCAAAACAGTTTTCCATAAAAGGTGAAATCTATATTTTTTATTTGTTATATTATATGTATAGTGTCCAAGGGTATCATTAATATTTTTTCTCTATGTTCTTTATATTTATATTGAAAAAGTTATTATGGAAATTTCTTCTTTTTCCAACTAGTAATTATTTGATGAAATGAATAATTTATCAGAAAACCTATATCAATTATATTGGTTATTTTAGGATAAAATTTTAATAAAACCAATTTCATTTCTTAAGTTATGATATGATAAATTTTTTATGATTTTCAGAACAAATATGATTTATTTTCATTATGTGGTAGTTTTATAATTATAATAGTGGATGGTGGTATTGTTATAATGAAATATAGTGTTAATTTTATATATAAATAATAATTGGTCCTATATCTCCCTCCAATTCACTAAGTAAATATTTAAATCTCATGATATATATATGACTATAAGTGGGAGTAAACAAAGTTCAGTAATAGAATTTGTCTACTATAATGTTCTTGGGTGTGATTCATGAATACCATGAGGGTTTTGGGAGGGAAATCATTCCAGAATGAGGAATTGGATACAACTGTGTATGGTAGTTTTTTCCCAATCAAAATGAGTATCCACCCATGTAGTTACCTACTTTGTTTTCATAGTGATACTTGAAAACTCTTAAAATTGTTTTTTATTCTTATAAGTTTGAATAAAATCTATGTCTTACGCAAATTATATGCCATCATGACTCATTTTATTCTATTTCTTTATGATTAATTTATTTTAAACATCCATGAATTATGATATATGTTAATGATCCATAAATGTATGAGTATTATATTTTTATGTTATGTTCAATATCACATACCATTATACATATCTAATGACTTAATATTTTCATATATTGATATATCATATGTTAACCCCTACTAATCGTCTAAGCTCACCGATTTTTATATTTTCTTCCTTATGTAATGGAAAATGTTTTAGATAGGGTATTCATAAGAGGAGTAAAATGTGATCAAATCCTTATTGGGGATTTGGATGATAATTCATGAATTATAATGATGGTGTTCCATGATACCAAAGGAACAATCATATTATTGTCCTCAAGAATGTATTTCTCTAATTGAAGGAATATTAATAAAAAAATTTAATTTACATGTATCATAATCCATGGGTCACTACAATGTCAACACACTCAAGGTAGAAGGGAGTACAAGATAAGAAAAGATCAACCAGATTACACCAAGAAGTATGGAAATTGTTAATTATATTACCATCACACCAAGTGTGAAGGACCTATTTATGGTCATTTGGAATATGGATTATTCAACATATGTTCAATGTTATAATCCATGTGACAAATCCATTCATGTGTAGAGTGCAATGATTTATTAATGAGACTTTTTTCCACTTACTCTATGTAAAGTATCCTATATATGAAAGGATGAATATCATTGAGTAGGAAGGATACCTCATCAAAGAGGTTGCCATTATAAATATAGATTGTAGAGGAGAATATAACAATTGAACCTCTTATGCCATGTACCAAATAACCTCACAATATGCGCATATTCAGGTAGGATCCACCTATGTTAGGATTTATTCTATTTAAAATTAGTCCATTTAACCCATCATTCATAAGTCACCGGACGTGTAATTTTTGGAGGGGTGATCATCCAGTGAAGAAAATCTCATAGATTGTGTCTTATTAAAGTTCTTCATGGGGACCCCATGTTCAAATATCACATTTTCAGATATAAAAACAAAATATATCCATGAGATTATAGTTCCCTCTTGAAATTCCATAATCATAGTTCTCCAAATTCTACATTATCCCACTATCACAAGGGAGACCATTTAATTGTGTTCCAATTTTCTGTTCCTAGATCTTTTAAAAAATATGGGTGGAAAGACATATATATTTGGATTCTAGAGAATGAACATAAATAATTATGCCATCTTTGTCAACATAATTTCTTACCACTATCCATGGAAGATTAAGTGTGAAGATGTATCATGATTAGATACCCTACAACATTAATCCTTTAGGGTAATGGATGTTATGTTACTTTTAAACCATGTTTCTATATTTATCTCATGAGGTCTAAAACTTCATACCAAGAA
The DNA here is from genome assembly GCA_963277665.1 of Viscum album. NCBI lineage: Eukaryota > Viridiplantae > Streptophyta > Magnoliopsida > Santalales > Viscaceae > Viscum > Viscum album. Next base: position 807,009,176 of record OY728148.1, read on the forward strand.
TAATTATTTTTTTGGGATATCATTACACTAAATCATTACTCTCATTAAACTCTTATAACGGTCTCAATCCTTATATAATTATATTACCTTTTCAAAAAATTATCTTCGAATGAATCTTGTGAACATAAATTTATCCAACCCATTGATCATCATTATGGTCCCAAAATGGTCGAGTTGTTATAGTCTCAGTCTATAAGGAATAAATGTTGAGTATATTCTAGATTGGGAGAAGTAAATATTATGAGTTTAGAAACCTATATTTCCTATCATAGAACCTACACATTATTAATTAAATTTTTCGCTGTCACGAATGCCTATGATCCATCAAAAATGTTATTGATTTCTACTAATATGTGAATGAAGTCTTTTTTTCTCAATTAAAGCCCGACCAAAAAGTGAATCTTGATCAATCATTTCCTAAGAGTAATAAATATTTCCAAAATGGATATTTCATATAGATCCCCCCATGAAAATTATTATTTCATTCAGTACATTGTATCATCCATGATCCTCAGATTAATCCCCCCTATAGCTCCCTCTCAATCCTCAACCATTATTCCCATTGATATCTACCACTATCATATGCAACCTAGATAAACATCACCATTATATTTTGTATTCCAATTATCTATTTTTGGGAACACTATGAATGAATATCACAACTATTAAAGTATATAACAGAAAGTAGTTAACATGAGTCCTGTCCCTTTTTATTGAGAGGAATCATTTATTCAAATTACTAATGAGTATTGAAATTTGATCCGCAAGCCCCTCACTGTGTTGGGACTGTAATTTACCCATGAAAAATATGGCACAAAATTACTATCTGGTAAATTGTTTTCTTTCTACACTAATTACATTCTATATATTTTCCCTTATATTTTTTCATATAATAGAAATAGAAATCTTTCTTATTTCCATAGTAAAAATCTTATGACTAGACATGTTATACTCATTTAGAACCTTATTGAGGATACAAATTGACACGGTACTACTATTTATATAGAGAAAAATATCATTATGAATGTAATATGGGAAATACAATTAATATTTTTCAAGCATCCAACTAGAAGAGTTATTAGATAGGTAATTTTCTATTAGTTATATCTTATAAGAGATTCATGGAGATATATAGAAACTGTAGAACATATGCATTCAAGTAAGTGACCGATATTTTATTATTTTTATGTATTCAAAAAGATAGGGAGATGTTTGGTAGGTTTGGATGATTTTTTGAATGTATTTGGTCTATTATATGGGTTCGCGGTTGTTGTGTGCTTTCTGAAAACCAGGGAAACCTATAGAAAACTTTTCACAAAGAGACAAGGGAAAAGGGATGGTTCATGGGTAGGTGCATAGTTTTTTAAAACAATCATAAATCCTATTAGAAAACATTATTTTTTATATAGTTCTAATTTCTATAGTATGAGAATATGTTTTTAATAGTGTGAGCCTAACATGTGAGGTTTATTCTTGATGTAGTGGCTAGTACAATATTATACCATAATTTTCTTATCTATGAGACTAACCATAAACGGTACTAAAAAACGATATCTATAAAAGGAGTATATATGTTTTAATTATCATTTAATCTCCCATTTTTGTCATATTGACCATAACTCAAGATTTATTCCTCCCACAGGCTAAGGAGGAATCCCCCATCGGTCAAGAGGTGATCCAGAGTCTTTTGTTGATGCATTGAAGCTACAATACCACTATAAGACTTTTTTATTCGTAGTTTTTATGGGCTTCCATAAAAATACTCCTCCCACTCTCTTAGATTCAAATATTTGTTTTATTTATGTTTAGATAATAGATCCAAGGTGGGTAATTGTATTTTTGACTTGTTTCGGTGGATGTTTTTGTGTCATTTTAGGTTTTATCCCTATTTTCTAATGAAATTGACCTCACTCTAAACTCCTGTATTTAGAATATAGATTATATATTTCAAATACTATCATTTTAAAAGTTTTTTTTGAGAAATTGTATTTTAATTTAGGGTATAATCCATCCTTAGTAATGGTCAACATTTTTTTGGAAGTTGATGAATTATGGGAAAACATTATTTCTGGTTTGAATTGAAACTGATGATTTTAAGATATTTTGTTTGGAATTATTTATGATATGGGTATTATGTAATGGTTATCAATAATTTTCATTACTGAAATGAATTTTTGATATTTTTTTGGAATGGTTTTGGCATCATTGTGTGTTGTGTGTTCATAAGCATTGACATTGATAATGGCATAATGAAGCACAATAAAATGTTGGGAAAGATATGGTCATGAAATACCCCTATAAAAATGTTTCATTAAGTGATGGATTATTGAAAGGATTACATTCTAATAATGAGTATAGGGAGTTCATTTTTGAATACATTATTATATTTGAGTATATGTGGAATGAAATGGGATATTCCAAAATAGAAATATTGAAATAATTTTTGTGAATTTTTTAGTTTCATACATGGATATTGTTTTCATATTAATAAAAATATTTTATATTAGATATTTTAATATTATAGTGAAATATATTTTAGAAAATATTTTATGTAGTTATATTTTATATAAATGTGATTACATTTTCTATCAGAGTGGCATGAGTAGGGGAGTCATTTTGGGAGATCTTATTAATATTCATTACTCACCACTACATCAGATCATTGGTTAAATTATAGAAGTCATTTATCTTGAAATTGTAAAAGAAAATGTAAAAAAAATTTATAGTTGTGTTTTATGATAATTGGGATGTTTTGTTGTGTAGAGAAAAGATCAGGTTAGAACATTGGATTTGTGGATTTCATTGAGTTTTGTTGAGATTTTATTCTTCAATGTTGTACTTATTTTTTTATTCTTCCATTGTGGTAAATTTTTATTTTAATTTGATATAAAAAAATATTAAGTCATATTTCCTTTTTATCATTAATAATATTGTCATTTATTTGGTTATGGAATGTTTGGTTGTTTGTTTTATTGTCAAAGAGAAAATCATCCCCCAATTCTAAATGAAGCACCGTACATTTATTTCCAACCTTTAGGATCTTGGTGATGTCTCTTAAGGTCCAATTGCAATTTTGTATCAACTCAATACAGTCTGGAGGGCTTGATGACATGATTTTTATCATTCTTATTCCTTCCAAATATGTTTGTGGATAATGTGGTGATCCGTTCTGCCAGTCCTGGAGTTAAAAATTATTCTGGGGTATTCCTCAGCCTGGGTACTTATAATTGAGTATGATTTTTGGGAATTAAATTTATTGCCTAAAATGCACATATCAAATTTATGTGGAATATAAAATTTCCATGGAGTTAGCTATATAAGTGTTTTAGATACACTTGTATGACTGGAATGTCATTATTACGGGTTCATATAATAAGATGTGGATGACACATATAGTATATATGACTTCCCATAATGAGTGAATATTTCATTTTGACTAATTATATATGATTCTATGAAATTTTTGGAATTGTACAAAATGTTGATATTGATCTCAAATGAATGATTTTGAAAAGAGCATTTTTGTAGTATTTGAAATTTGATGGATTATCAAAAGCATGTAGATATTTTATAAAAATTGGTTCATCATGGTAAATATTGATTTAGTAATGCATTATTGTGATACTATGATGTGTGAGAATGTGATATTTAATTGTTTTACTTGAAATAGAGTGAGACTTATGGAATTTTTTGTCTGTTTATAAAATGGTGCATAATAGGCATCGAAGGAAGCAACTAGATGGAGCTATTTAGAATGTGCATGCACCTGAACAACATGTGAACCAAATGATGCTTTAAAGTATTTTCCACCCATTTTATGAAATAGAAATAAAAAACAAAGGGGATTAAGCAAGGAAATTTGATTATTTCATTCTGTTCTAGTAGAATTGTCCACCCATCATGTGGGGTTATTCTTAACCTACGAATTTAGATTTGTGGCTTAATTGGACGAATCATATTATGGATTTCAGTGGCACACCAGAAGAGTTTAATTTCCTACTTCTGACATATATATTGGATGATCTTGAACTCCAATTTTGGTATTTAGAGATAATTGATAAAGTAGATTATGTCGTCAGTTGGGAGTATTTTGAATTTTTTTTTAACAAACAACTCTATCATAATATGTTTATATTTCAAAGAATGATAGACTTATTCATCACGAAGAAATAAAATCCTATTATCATGGTGTGTGTGGAAAAATTTTATAATATAGTTATTTTTTCATATGATGTTTCTTATAGTGTATCCATAAAGGTATGAATATTTGAATTCGGGAAAAAATATATTCTCTTGAAGACATCTATGCTATGTATAAAAAATTATACGTAGATAGTAAATATAGAAATAGTGGAAGAAAGTGATATAATAAGATATATGGGAGGAGAATTTATGTTTATAAACAAGGGAAATTATGGAAACTCTAATGCTAGGATCTAGAAGAATATAGGCACCTATTTCTCTGTTTGGAGAATGTGTCAAAATTAAACAGGTAGATCCGTGAATATTCATCCCCAACCATAGAGAAAATATGGATGTTTCCAATGTGGTTATATTGACCACATGAACCAAGAGTGTATGAAAAAACCTACACCATTCCACAATTTCAATCATATGGGTAATATTTAGTTCTATATTTAATGTTCATCAATATAGGGTGTTCAAGACAATGCTCTAGTGTTATAGGAATTTTATGCCTCGTTGGAATGAGGGAATATGAATCATCAAATTTAGTCTAACTATGTTATCCATGGTGATTCCATGATTACCATGACTCATAATCAAGGAAAATATCAAAAGGGAAACAAGTAACAAGGTGTCGTAAAAACAAAATTATATGTAGATGAGCATGTGAATGTGGATTATCAGTTTTTCCCATCTACGGTGCAAGGTACGATTCATTTTTATTATACCCTTTGGAAATATTTTTTTAATATGGGTGAATCCCATTCCCCTATTGATTATCATGATGTGAATTTTCTGAGTTTATAAATTGAGATGATTTCTAATGTGATTAATCAGCAAACTCGTATTCATAAAATAGAATGTTGAGACTTTTTGTATAGAGATTGTTCTATAATTGTTTGATAGATTTGATTTGAAGTGGTATTTTCCTATACATGATACAGACATCTTTAATATAATCGTAGGTGTGGATTGGTTTACAAAATAAAAATTCCTCATCGAAGGTTATACTAGAATGGTCAGTTTTATAAAAAATAATGGCTTTGTTTATCTCTTTCAGGAATACAAGAATGTAATGTTTGGTGAAATGGATTTGTTGTCACTAGAAATCAATATTCTATAATACCATATAATAGTGTTTTCTTTTTTCCTCGACATATGAGATTGGGAGAAATATATTTCCTATAGTGTTTAACCAGTTTCTAGATGTGTTTTCAAATAATATTATCATGGTTTAATACATAAGGGAAGTGGATTTTAGGATTGATATTTTTCTATGGACTAGTCCTATTTAACATTCATATTATTAGATAGAACTGACATAATTAAGGGAATTTAATTTATAGTTTTATTTGATTTAATGAAAAGGTTACATTGATCTGATCATGTCTCTGAGGAATGCATCAGTTTTTTGTTAAAAAGTAGGATGGAACACTTGTGTTTTGTTTGGATTATCGTAACATTAATCTTGTTAAGATAAATAATGATTTCAAGCATCTTTTAATTGATGATATATTTAACAAATTTAAGAGAGATCAATGTTTCTCAAATATTAAAATGTGATTAGGATATCAAAAAAATTTTGATCGTAAGGAGGATATGTCCGAGACCACATTATGGAGTTGATATAGCGTTTTTTATCTATAAATTCCTTTTTGTCGTATGAAAGGACTATTGGTATTTATAGAATTGAGGAATTATATATTTCTAAGGTATCTATGTAAAGACCCATAAAATTGAAGGGAAATTTTTTCATAATTTTATTTGGGATTTTACAAGAACGCGGTTTCTGACTGCACTTGATTCCGAGGCACGGTGTGCCCGGAATTTCTATCCGAAGTTTAGCTCGGGTACGTTCAGTGAACAAACGAGCGGGTTTTTCTAACTTTTGAACCGGTGCTCGGAAACGAAATCTGAGGGCACCGATGGATTCGCAGCGCCGGTAATAGCTTAGGAACACCTTTTCTGAAGTTGCGTTTACACGGGAGATGTAGTTAAAAATTGTGGATGTTAAAATAAAATTTGAGCTACAAATTTTATTTTCTCTACGTGGTTAACCTTTTGGTGTAATTTGGGTAAACACCGAAGTGTGGTTATGAGGGTGGTGGGACCAACACAAACCCCACCCCTTCATCTTCCCTAACCTTCCATAACCCTCTATTTATTAAGACAACTTGAGTTAATTTATTGAGTGGATTAATTCAATTTTTTAATTTCAAACATAAGTCATGAATATAAAATAAGTGAAGGACATGTTTTATTTTTGAGTTTGGAATTGTTGCGTTGAGAGGATTTTGGAGAAAAGCTCAGGGGATTGAGGATCTTCTTTTTCATCAACGAAGAATGCTGACCTCCGACGATGGTCAACAGGAACGCTGGATCCTCAGAGATCGACGGCGCGACGCCGACGAATCTTTTCTTCGTGACGCGACGATTCTCCTTCCACGACGCCCTCTTCCATGACGGTTATTTCCACAACGAACCCTCGCTCAAAAAATTTGACGACGTAGGGGATTTATGTGTTTCTATTTGTGAATTCTTCTGTCATCTTTCCTAAAACATTTAAACCTCTTGTTATCAGTTAACGGGGGGGCCAGACCACAAAAATAAGTCCGACCCTCCTCCACTTTTTCTCTTGTCTACCTTGTGGGGGAATGGAACGGGGGATGGTGCGGTGCTGTCGCACCGCGCGGTGTCATGCGGCAAGAAACGAATGGCGCTGTCACGCCGCGCCGTTGAATCGCAGAAGACCGTCGCGCCGCGCTGGAGAACCCCGAAGGCACAGCAGCCAGAGTGGGGTCACGGCGGAGGGGTGCGGCGCCATCGAGCAGCGCCGGGCGGACCAAGGCTGCGGCCATAGGTCGCGGTGGAGCAGGGACCAGCGGTCAGTTCTGGGCCACCAGCATCAGAGCAGGGGGACCGGACAGCGCTGGTCCCGTGGTGGCAATAGTCGGCCGTCCGGTCAAGGGAGGAGCCGGGGGTTACGACCTCCGGCTGGCCAGCATGAGCGGGCCCCCATCATGGGGGTCGCGGTTACACACAGGGGTGCAGCGCCCCCCCCCCCATCCGCTCAGCCGAAACAGCCGAGCTACCTGGCGACCGAGCCGCGCCAGCCGGGCCGGGCCGCGCCCAAGCGGGCCGGGTCGACCCGGTTCGGGCCGACCCAGGGGGTATCCGTCCGGGTTGGACCGGGCCCGAACCCCCTAATACCGGACCTCCCACAGTCTTTTGCCCATAACAAGGGATGTGGACCTCCGATCGATGCACTGTCTACTGTGATGCGATCCTTGGAGCGAGACAGTTGTTTTGATATATTACAATCAAGTTTTAGGAGTACTTTGGGTTCGGCCGAGTTGGTTCGTACACGAATCCAACCGGGCCGTCGGAGAGGGAACACTTATAACATGAGCTCTGGACGTCCGATTGACATGCTGTCGACTTTTTTGGATTCCTCATAGTGAGACGGACCTTTTGGATTACTCCGCTCGAGGTTTGGATGCAGTTGGAGTATGGTCGGGTTGGTTTTGACTTAAAAACCAACCGGGCCCCTAGAACAAAAAATCCAATAACTCTCAGACCAGGCGTCCGATTGACGCGCAGTCTGTGACGTTGAGTTCCTATTGATGATACAGAACTTTTGGATACATCAACTCCATACTATGTGTCAATTTATGTATTAGCCCCTCAGCTCGTGGAGCAGACCCTCCCAAATGAGCTTTCTTTGTGCGGGAACCCTAGAGCTGGCTGCGACTGTGATGACGATGACGACTGTACATAAATCCTCCGTGGATTCGACGGCGACGACTGCATCACTTAGAGATCGTACGTGGATTAGTGCTACCGATCCTGTGTGGGTCAGATCCTATGTGGGTCAGTGCTCAGTGGTCCTGTGTGGGCCAGCGCCTACAGATCCTGTGTGGGTCTGATCCTGTGTGGGTCATTGCAGGGGATAGTTACCTATCGAACCTTTGTGGGTCAATGTGGGGGTTAGTTACCTATCGATCCTTTGTGGGTCATTCCGAGGGTTAGTACCTATCGATCCTGTGTGGGTCTGACGGCTTAGATGAATCAGTGGCTACATCTGATCATCTCTATCATCATACGAAGAAATATACCTGTGTGAGCTGAATCTTGAATTTCAATCCTTATCTTCGATAAGATTGACTTGATATCCTATGTGGGTTATGTTATTTTTTCCTGTGTGGACTGAGTTGTAATCTAGCTCAGATGTTGGAGCCGATCGAGAATTGATGACTTAAGTATATGTATGGGCATATACCTAAGTAGTGTCAGATGTTACTTCGTGATTGTATCTTTCCTTTGTGGATTATACTTGTGGATTCTGGGAGACCTTCGGGGGTCTCGGGGTCCCTACTGAGTAGCTTATACTCACCCCTGAACGGGCTATGCCCACACTATGTTGTGTTTGTTGCAGACGACGGACATCGCTGATCGGGGTAGAGGCACGAGGAGCAGGTCGGTACCCAGAGGTGGACCACTGGGCGGGGCGTACTCAGAGCGGACGGCTGGACTCAAGGATCTGTGGAGGCTATCTGTACCCACCTTTCAGGTGGGACTTCTAGTGGATGGCGCGACGTTGTTTCTTTACTTTTCAGTTGTTGTAATCTCTTTTTAGTTGTACTATACTTTCAGTTTGGGTTTGTATTCTGGCCACCATACTTTACCGCAGTTACTGTTGTACCCATTTTTTACATAGTTTTTACTTTTTCTTGCTTGATCTATGGTGTTTGTTTACCTTACAAAGGAAATTCCTTCCCTTTTTACCGGGGATTACGCCTTGGTTCTAGTCGCCATCCCCTGGCCTATGGAAGGTGTGCTTGGGGTAGTCACGGCACGGGCCCCGAGGACGGGTCATGACAAATTGGTATCAGAGGAGTTCGGTTCTACCACAGAACTTTGGACTCTGATCTTTCTTCTATGTGAAGCAATAATGTTACGAGTATTGAGTGTGGTTATCAGTCCAGGGATTCCAGTGTTGGTGCGGTGGCCGACGTATCCGTACACCAGGACCCTGACTTCTGATTTCCGACATAATGCTCGAAAAAATTGATTGCATGTGTTTTTCAAGTTTTCTTTGTGAATACTTTATGTCAGCTCACTAGGTATATTGTATGACCGTGGTGCACCTGTTTCTTTTCAGGATGGCCCCACGATGGCAGCCAGCTATGGTTCTGAGCATTGTGTGTGATGGCAGCCCACTGATCGACGAGGCCTCGGTATAGGGCCCTTTGACAACAGAGGCATCAGCGGTACCTCTACCCGCCCAGCCACCGATGCTACTAGCCCTAGCCGCTGACGATGCACGTCGCCTTCGTGCATTGCATGATTTTCAGCCTCAGCTACCACCTAGGTTCTGCTGGGAGATGGACCCTCAGGAAGGCGAGGATTGGCTGGAGGCAGTTGTACGGGTTTTCAGGTTAGTGAGGGCACCAGCAGACCTCATGGTGATCCTCGCAGCGAGCCTCCTGCACGTGGCAATAGGCAGATAGTGGAGCTTGATGCTCTAAGTTCATGCCAAGGCGTCTCTTCTCTGGACGGACTTTGATATCGTCTTACGCTCGGAGTTCTTCCCAGCCACCCTCTATGCGATGCGCATCCAGGAGCTTCTTCAGCTGCGGTAGGGTAGCTTGATGGTCGCCCAGTACTCTGTGAGATTTACAGATCTCTCGCGCTATTCGACGGACATGGTACGGGACCCAGTCTTCTTGGTTCAGACCTTCGAGTATGGATTGAGGCATGATATCAGGGCATCGCTGATCTCTCTCAGCATTCCGACACAGGCATGGGTACTGGAGTGAGCCCTTCTAATCGAGAGCTTCCTTGGTGAGCCTACATCATCAGCGAGACCTAGCGCAGGGAGGCACGTATCAGAGTCTTCTACAACAGGTAGTCGACGGATGACTCATGGGTCAAGGAAGACCAGACCCTCAGGCAGACGACCCCAGGACACTGGCTCAGTGGTGCGGGGCACACAGTGCAGAGCCAGTCTTTCAAGAGGTAGACAGTGCTACGCATGCGGCGGGTAGGGCCACATGGCTCGTGACTGCCTGACCCGCCGTGCAGAGGAGAAACATTTAGTTAAGGGACCACCCAGGCAGAGGAAGAGGGTCAACCGTGGCGGTTCGCAGGGAGCAGGTGGTGGGAGACGCTTTGAGTCTCTTCAACCACCACCACCAGGAGGTCCACCCCAACCACAGGGAGCTGACGGGCAGATATAGGCACAACATCAGGCAGAAGAGGCCTATGACCACGGTGTGCCTGAGATGATTCGAGGTACTATATGTGTCTATTCCACCCTTGCTGCAGTTATTATAGACATAGGAGCGAGACATTCTTTCATAGCCACTGCCCTTTTTCGGAGATCAGAGATTCCGACAGAGCTGTTGGATCGATCCTTACAACTAGAGACTCCTATGGAAGCAGACTTGACGATTATGCACTGGTGCCGGTTGTGTGAGCTTACTCTAGGAGGCGAGAGCTTCGGCTGGGATCTTCTTGTAGCGGTGTTGAGGCCTTAGTAGGTCATCTTGGGAGTTGATTGGTTATCTATAGTCCATGCTCAGATTGACTGTATTAGGCGCAAGGTGTAGTGTGTATGCACCGACGAGAGCAGTTTCACCTTCACCGGCAAGAAGGGAGCATTCACAGCATAGGATGGACTCTCGCTGAGGAGAGTACAGCCCATCACTCAGCAGTTGGGTAGCCTCACCAAAGGAGCAGTTGACGTGTGAAGTCCTGGTTTTCCTATAGTTGTGGATCAGTATGCGGATGTTTTCCTCGACGACGTTCTAGGACTACCCCCTCGCAGAGAGGTAGACTTTTATATTGATTTGTACCCTGAGACAACCCCGATATCCACCCCAGCATATCGGATGGCCCCCGCTGATCTTTGAGAGATAGGGGTATAGTTGGCGGACTTGCAGGGAAATGGATTCATCCGGCCCAGTGTTTCACCCTGGGCTTCCCCGATATTGTTCGTCAAGAAGGAGGATGGGAGCTTGCGAATTTTTGTCGACTACCATCGCCTAAACCAGGTGATAGTGTGGAACAAGTATCCGCTACCGAGGTTTGATGACCTCTTCGATCATCTCAAGGGAGCATGGTGGTTCTCGAAGATAGATCTCAGGTCAGGCTATCACCAGATTAAAGTTCGAGGATGTGCAGAAGACGGCCTTCAGGTGTCGGTATGGTCACTATGAGTTCTTGGTTATGCCATTCGGCGTAACCAATGCTTAAGCAGTGTTCATGTCCCTCATGAACAGGATATTTCATCCATACCTCGATCGATTTGTCTTGGTCTTCATCGATGCCATTTTGATATACTTGACCACTGAGGAGGAGCATGGCTACCACTTACGAGTTGTACATGACACACTCCGAGAGCACCAGATTTATGGAAAGCTCTCGAAGTGTCAGTTTTGGATACGTGAGGTCCACTTCTTGGGACACGTCACCTCTGAGGCGGGAGTTGCGATGGATCCTGCGAAGATCGAGGTAGTGCTAGCTTCGAAGCCCCCAAGGAGTGTGATGGAGGTGCAAAGTTTCTTGAGACTAGCTGGATACTACCAGTGATTTTTCCCTGACTTCTCCAGAGTTTCAGCACCACTATCAGCTTTGAAAAAGAAGTGGAAACCCTTTGTGTGGTCAGATAGATGTCAATAGAGCTTCCATGAGCTGAGATAGAGATTGACCAGTGCACCTATCTTGAGGCTACCAGAGGAGGGATTAGGGTACGTAGTCTACTACGACGCATCAGGGAATGGACTCGGATGTGTCCTGATGCATGAGCGGGCGGTGATCTCTTATGGATCATGTCAGTTGAGGCCGCATGAGAAGAACTACGCTATCCATGACATAGAGTTAGCATCAGTGGTCTTCGCTCTAAAGATGTGGCGACACTATCTAATGGGCGAGTGGTTTACAGTCTATTCTGACCACCAGAGTCTGAGGTACATCTCCTCGCAGAAGGACCTGAACCAAAGACATCGGCGATGGCTCAAGTTCCTCCCGGACTATGACTTTGAGATAGTCTATACTCCAAGAAAGGGGAACATGGTAGCCGTTGATCTCAGTAGGTGGACGGGCTTTCAGCTACTTGGGGATGCGACAGAGCAGCTAGCCGCTTTGCAGATATCCTTCATAGATAGAGATAGAGCAGCTTTTCTTCAGTCACTCACAGTCACTCCTCCACTACTGCAGCGGGTCAAAGAGCCACAACGTGGGCACGCTGACTGTGAGATTCCACATGCGAAGATATCCTCAGGATAGGAACCTGATGGTTTCTTCTTAGGAGGAGAGCACGACGTCCTTTTCAGAGGACGTACCTTGGTACTAGTTGCATTACGGGAGGAGGTTCTGAGAGAGTTTCACACTTCCCCTTTGGCGGTACATCTTGGAGTGGCGAAGATGTACCCGGATCTCAAACAACAGAACTAGTGGCCGGGCATGAAGAAGGATGTGGCAAAGTTCATTTCTCGATGCCTCACCTGCCAGCAGGTGAAGGCAGAGCACTAGGTACTAGCAGGCTTGGTACATCCCTTGGAGGTCCCGAAGTGGAAGTGGGAAGGCATATCTATGTAAATCGTGACTGGAATTCCACACACTTCTAGAGGTCACCACTCCATTTGGGTGATTTTCGACTGACTCACCAAGTCGGCTCACTTCTTACCCATCAGAGAGCAGGGATCAGTGGAGATCTTGGGACGCCTCTATATTAAGGAGATTGTACGGCTTCATGGTCTGCCATCATCTATCGTCTCTGATCAAGATCCTCGCTTTACATCCCAACTTTGGAAGGGGTTGTAGGAGGAATTCGGGACGCAGCTACATCTGAGTACCGCCTTTCACCCTCAAACATATGGTCAGACGGAGAGGACTATTCAGACACTCGAGGACATGCTCCGTGCATGTGTCCTCGACTTTGGCCGCAACTAGGAGGACCACCTACCCTTAGTGGAGTTCATGTACAACAACAACTAACACTCCACCATCAGGATGGCACCATACGAGGCGTTGTACGGACGACCTTGCAGATCACCTCTGTGCTGGACAATCCCTCGGGAGTCCGCAATTGTGGGGCCGGAAATGGTCTAGGCCATGATAGAGAAGGTCCAGGTCATCCAGGAGCAGATAGGAACAGCTCAAAGCCGGTTGAAGTATAATGTTGATAGGAGGCGGAGGCCACTAGAGTTTGAGGATGGCGACCACGTCTTCTTTAGGGTCTCACCTCGACGTGGATTATAGAGATTTGGCCGAGGCGGCAAGTTGTATCCATGCTTCATCGGACCTTTCCAGGTCCTCAGCAGGATTGGCGAGGTGGCTTATCGTCGGGCTCTACCACGTCAGTTGCACCGAGTGCACGGCCACTTCCACGTATCTCAGCTGATGAGATACGTGCACGACCCGATGCTTATCATTGACCATGGGGAGAAGGACATAGATGATGGGGAAACTTTAGCGGAGGTTCCGATGGAGATCGAGGATCGACAGGAGTGGGTCCTATGTGGACAGTCGATTCCTCTAGTTTTCATCAGATGGTAGCACGAGAACCTCCAAGAGAGCACTTGGGAGCGGGAGAGTCATATTCGTGCACAATACCCACATTTGATCCCCTAGTTTTTGTTGTATCTTTACGGGGACGTAAATTCCTGAGGTGGGAGTAATGTAAAGACCCGTAAAATTCAAGGGAAATTTTTTCTTAATTTGCTTTGGGATTTTACAAGAACACAGTTTCTAAAGGCACTTGATTCCGAGTCCCGGTGTGCCCGGAATTTCTATCTGAAGTTTAGCTCAGGTACGTTCAGTGAACGAATGAGCGGGTTTTCCTAACTTTTGAACCGGTGCTCGGAATCGAATTCCGAAGGCACCGATGGATTCGCTGCACCGGTAATAGCGTAGGAACACCTTTTCTAGAGTTGTGTTTACATGGGAGAAGTTGTTAAAAATTGTGGAAGTTAAAATAAAATTTGAGCTACAAATTTTATTTTCTCTATGTGGTTATCCTTTGGGTGGAAGTTGGGTAACCACCCAAGTGTGGTTATGAGGGCGGTGTGACCCACAAAAATCCCACCCCTTCATATTCCCTAACCTTCCATAACCCTCTATTTATTTAGACAACTTGAGTTAATTAATTGAGTGGATTATTTCAATTTTTTAATTTCAAACTTAAGTCATGAAAATAAAATAAGTGAAAGACTTATTTTATTTTTGAGGTTGGACTTGTTGCGTTGAGAAGATTTTGGAGAAAAGCTAAGGGGCATGAGGATCTTCTTCATCATCGACAAAGAACACGAAGAACGCCAACCTCCGACGAAGGTTGACAAGAACAACGGATCCTCGGAGATCGATGATGCGACACCGACAAATATTTTCTCCGTGACGCGACGATTATCCTTCTACGACGCCTTCTTCCGCGACGGTTATTTCCGCGATGAACCCTCACTCAACTAATTCGACGAGGTAGGGGCTTATGTGTTTCTATTCGTAAATTCTTCCATCATATTTCCTCATACAGTTGAACTTCTTGTTAGAAGTTAACAGGGTGGGCCGGACTGCACAAACACGGCCGACCCTCCTCCCCTTTTTCTGATGTCTACCTTGTGGTGGAATGGAACAGGGATGGCGCGGTGCATGCGCACCGCGTGGGGTCATGCAACATGGAATGGGCGGCGCTGTTGCGCTGCGCCATTGAATCGAAGAAGACCGCAGTGCCGTCACGTCGCGCTAGAGAACCCTGATGGAACCACGGCCTGATCGGGGCCGCTGCGGAGGGGCGGGGCGCCATCGCGCCACGCCAGGCGGACCAAGGCTGTGGCGGAGCAGGGACCGGAGGCCGGTTCTGGGCTGCCGGCATCAGAGCAGGGGGACCAACTAGCGCCGGTCCCATGGCGGCAATAGCCGGCCGGCCTGAGTAGGCCGACCGGTCAAGGGTGGAGACAGGGGTTGTGACCCCCGGCTAGCCAGCATGAGCGGCCCCCCATCATGGCGGCCGCGATTACACACAAGGGAGCAGCGCCCCCCCCCCCCCATCCGCTCGACCGAAACGGCCGAGCCACCTGGTGACCGGGCCACGCCCAGGCCAGGCCGGGTCACGCCAGCTGGGCCAGTCGAGCCAAATCGTGCCGGACCCAGACCCGGGTAGGGTCGAACCGGTTCGGGCAGACCCAGGGGGTCCCGGGCCAGGTCGGACCGGGCCCGATCCCCCTAATACTGGACCACCCATGGTCTTTTTCCCAAAACATGGGCTACGGACCTCCGATCGACGCACCGTCTGCTGGGATGCGATCCTTGGATCAAGAAGGTCGTTTCGGTATATTACACTCAAGGTTTCCGAAAACATTGTGTTCGGCCAGGTTGGTTCATACATGAATCCAACCGGGGCCTTGGGGCGGAAACACTTATAACTTGAGCTCTAGACGTCCGATTGATGTGACATCGACTTTGTTGGATTCCTCATAGTTAAAAGAACATTTTGGTTTACTCTACTTGAGGTTTGGACGCAGTTGGAGTACATTCGGGTTGGTTTAGACTTAAAAACCAACTGGGCCCCTGGAACGAAAAGGCCAATAACTCTCAGACCAAGCGTCTGATTGACGTGTCTTCTGTGATGTTGAGTTCTTCTTGACGATACAGAACTTTTGGATACATCAACTCCGGACTATCATTCAATTGATGTATCATCCCCTCGGCTCGTGGAGCGGACCCTCCCAAACGAGCTTGCTATGTACGAGAACCCTAGAGCTGGCTGCGACTGCGATGACAATGACGACTGTACAGAAATCCCCCGTGGATTCAACAGCGATGACTACAGCACTCAGATATCCTACGTGGATCAGTGCTACCGATCCTGTGTCGGTCAGATCCTGTGTGGGTCAGCGCTCAGCGGTCCTGTGTGGGCCAGCTCCTACAGATCCTGTGTGGGTCTGATCCTTTGTGGGTCATTGTGGGGGTTAGTTACCTATCGATCCTTTGTGGGTCATTGCGGGGGTAAGTAACTATCGACCCCGTGTGGGTCCGACGGCTTAGATGAATCAGTGGCTAAATCTGATCATCTCTATCATCTTACGAAGAAGTATACCTGTGTGAGCTGAATCTTGACATCCAATCCTTATCTTTGATAAGATTGACTTGATATACTATGTGGATTACGTTATGTTTTCCTGTGTGGACTAAGTTGTACTTGAGCTTGGATGTTGGAGTCGATCGAGAATTGATGACTTAGGTATATGTATGGGCATATACCTAAGTAGTGTGGGATGTTAATTCATGATTGTATCTTTCCTTTTTAGATTATCCTTGTGGATTCTGGGAGACCTTCGGGGGTCTTAGTGTTCCTAATGAGTAGATTATACTCACCCCTGCACGGGCTATGCCCGTACTACGTTGTGTTGGTTGCAGATGACAGAAAACGCTGATCGTGCTAGAGGCATGAGGAGCGGGTCGGAACCCGGAGGTGGACCACTGGGCGGGGCGTACTCGGAGCAAACGGCTAGACCCAAGGAGCTTTGGAGGCTATCTGTACCCACCCTTCAGGTGGAACTTTCAGTGGATGGTTGGACGCTGCAGCTTTACTTTTCAGTTGTTGTACTCTCTTTTCAGTTGTACTTTACTTTTAGTTTGGGTTTGTATTCTGGCCCACATACTTTAACGCACTTACTGTTGTACACAGTTTTTACTTAGTGTTTACTTCTTCTTTCTTTCTCTGTGGTGTTTTTTTACCTTACAAAGGCAATGCCTTCCCTTTTTATCGAGGATTACGCCTTGGTGCTAGTCGCCAGCCCCTGGCCTATGGAAGGCGGGCTTGGGGTAGTCATGACATGGGCCCCGAGGACGGGTCATTACAATATAGATTATTTCGTGGTGGTCTGTGGAATACATATTAGTGTATCCAAATTTAAGGGTTGAGCATGAGAAACACTTGGTGACTGTGTTCGGATTCATGATGGATTTTCATTTTTATGACAAAAAATCGACGACTGATATTTTGATACAATAATTATGTTTCATTGTCCATGTCATATTTGAATGATGTGTTTCTATGGATCTATAAATGATAGTTGTTGTTATATATTGGAAACCACTAATTAATTTCTAGGTGATATAGAGTTTCATGGGTCTAACTTATTATTACAAATTTTTTGTTCATGATTTATCAAGACTACCTTCACCCATGACATCCTTGACAATGAAAAAACTATCCATAAAAATGGAATGAGGATTTTTAAATATATTTTCAAGAGTAAAATTTTATCATTACCTAAATAACTATATTGATTTTTATGGAATTAGTAAATTAGTATAAGGTGTATTTTGATTTGTTAGCATATGGGTTTATGTCTCCCCTTGTCAGACCCAGAATCTTAATTCAATTCACTGTATCATATCCCATTTTGGTTCATATATTTCTCTCAGTTTGCAGGTGATATGAATTTAAATTTTTGGAGACTCTTATGCCTTTGATATATGACCTTAGTCATGGGGTCTTGTATAGTACATGTCCTCTTATTTTTTCAAATGGATGGTATGAGGATGAGGACGTTTGGAGTAGGATTTGTGACACTCTTATTGGAACCCCATGTATTGTAAGTTGTTTGGGCTAGTTTATACCCTTGAGTTGGATGAGTCTTGTGGTGGAAATGTGGTTTTAATTTTAAATTATTTCCACTTATCTTTGCCTATTGATCCCCCTATGTGTACCCCTTGGACTCCCTTTAATTTTATGGAGTTTGTAAAATTTTTTAGTGGAAACATGGGGGAAACGGTTTGGGTGTAGGGTTCACTAAACCGTGTAAGAAAACAATGCGGTCTTGTCCAAGTCATTAAAAAAAATTTAATTTCAAATTTTTTCCTCTCAGGATTTATCCAAAATCCCCTCTTTCTTCTCGCATTCAGCCAATTCAACCATGGTAGCCTCCCAATCTCCGCAAACCTCCCTTGGATCATATATTTGAATATAATTTTGATGGGGAAACTTCAAGATCCCTTCAAGAAAATTAAATTATCTTTTATTTACCTCTATTATTTAGGTTTTCTTCCACTTTTTATAATTTCTTATTTTCTATAATCTAGGGCTTCAATAATAGGTTTTGATCCTTGGTTTCATGGACTATTATTCTTGTTTTAGGCGTGATCTAACTCTCTCGTGGTACGACGTGGGTGTGGTTGGATTTTCGCTCAAGGATTCAGGAATTTTCATTATTGTGGCTAGTGATTACATGGATAATCAATGCTATATGAGTTATATTTTTTTAATTTTAGTTTTTATAACTATTATAATTCATTTTCCTTGCTGTTAAATATATTTTTGGTGATGTATGTTATGAAAATGAATTCTAGGTACCATTATGGTACTAAATTGGGTGTTTTGAATGTCTACTTCATATTATGCCAATTGGGTTTGTTTTATAACACATGTAATTTGTTTATAGAATTGTTATGTGTGGTGTAAATTCTATTTCGGGGAATATGGGTATGCTCATGGTGTTAAATCTTTGATTTTAAAAGGTGTTTTTGGTAGGTCCACTAGGCTGAGTGCCCTGAGAGGGGGGGTGAATCAGGGTATGACTAATTTAAAATTAATTCCGGTTCTGATCTTGTTTTGCTGTTAAGAAAAACACTCTTCTCTCACTTTTCTGTTGCACAATATAAACAAAAGGTAAAGCATTCATAGGAAAAAACAATATTTACTTGGTTCACCGCTAAGGGCTACGTCCAAGGAGCATACACCGACAAGTTTTCGGTCGTACCAAATTACAATGTTCTTCACTAGATGTGGATTACAAAATTCGGGCACAGTCACTCTATCCCAGGCTCACTGCCTTTATAAGGTTTATGGTCAGCTCACTGCTTTTCCAAGGGTCACTCCCTGTTTCTCTATCTCTGGCTCACTGCAGGTGGATATGATCACCTTTTTCCTCTTCCTTTGCTCACTGCATCAGAAAGGATCCACTCACAGTTTATAGAACTGTAGGTCTCTTCATTTGGATGAAGGAATGCATCTTCCTCTATAAGTAGATTCCCTGTTGAAGTCGAAATTTCACCCGCAGATGAATCTCACTTTGCACCGGGTGTACCGGGCAACACCAATTTTTACGTGCAGCCCTTACGGTGCATTGCACGCAATTCCTTTGTTTTGCATGAAATTATTTTCACGCAACACCCCCTTTTATGCACAAACCTCTACACTATCTTGCGCACAATTTTCTACCTTATCACGAACTCCACTTTTCGCGCAATACCACTTTTCACGCCAATACCAATTTTACGCGCAACCTCAGTTTTGCGCACAACACCAAACATTACGCGCAAACTTCAAGTTTACACGCAACTCCCTTGAAGACTCCAATTTCGTGCACCAGAGCTCAGGAATTCTCTATGTCTTCAACTCGCTACCGAATGGAGGGGGTCACTTCAAATTTATAGGTAAAATCGACCAGCACGAAAAACCCTCCTTGAGAACGTAATCCACTTTTATCGTGAAAAACAAATCTTCCGCGCAACACATTTTTGCGCGCACTACTACAAGATTTCACGCACCTCATGCCTTTGACGATTTTCGAGCTTCAGACCATGAAACACCTCTTGTGTGATATACTTCATCCCATTATTTCGCACAACCCGCCGTTTTTCCGCACATCCCGCTGTTTTCCATGCGCCACTTTAATTTTTCGCGCACCACTCGGATTTTGCGTGCTCCACTTAATTTTTCCATGCACCTATTTCCTTTTCCATGCCACACCCTTTTCCAGAAACATATCACTCCATTTTCCGATTTTCAGGCCCAAAAATTTGGAAAACACTGGAAAACAGTGCCACCTTGTATTTGTTCTTTTGTACCACCTCCATATCCTCCATTCCTTTGGTCAACGTTGTTGAGTCAAACATGGATCATTGACCTCAGCTCTTGAACTCGAAGTTCCATCATGAAATCCAATTTGTCAACAAATTCATATGTCATTGTTTTACTTTGTAAAAAATCACCACTAAGATGTTCACTTTTTCAACAAACACAATCACCTCAAAAATGATTCAGTGATACCTTGAGGGATTTTTGACCAACAGTTTTGGTAAATTAGGAACCAATTTTGGGTTAAATTGCATGTTTTAGATGTCTATTTTATGTTTTGGAAATGGGATTTTTTTATAAATTAGGAAATGATTTTATAGAAATGTTTTGGGTATGAAAAATTCGAATTTTCTGAATATGGGTGTGCACATGGTGCTCACAGTGTGTTTTTAATAGATTTTGTGTGAAAAATATTGTTAAATTTTGTGACATAGTTTTAATAAATTATCATGGTATTATTGAGTGGTGTAAGTGGTGAAAATAAATTTAGGATACTATTTGACATGGTTAAGACATGGAATGATGTGTTTATGTTATAATGGAATTTTTTTCATGATATAATGGTTTCATTACAATCAGGAATGCCCTGGTACCTAGGAGGGCGGATATGTACTAGTACGCTAGTGATCCAAATTGGTTTTGTCCCTGTGTCTCTAAGAAATATGGATGACAACAACACTAAAAACTATATTGATGATTATTAGGGACCAATTTCTTATTAATATGATCCCTACATGATTATCTTGAACTATAATGGATTTTTCTATGGTTACTCTTCACCGAGGTATGAGGTACATAGGTCCCGAGACTACCTATGGCCAAGGGGTGTTCTCGAGATTGGTGCTCATTGGATCTTGTGTATTTATATTGGTAATATAGTGGGTTTTTATGGAAAATACAGTACCATGCATGTTTTATAGATATGTTCTCTTTTATTGAAATCTCCCATGGAAAACACTTCCCATTTAAATGTTTCATTCTTTAGAAATTATTTCCACCACTTCTTGGTTTTAAAAAATGGAACTCTTTTTATATTGAACATATTAACCTGTGGAATATAACAGTTTTATGCTATTGGAATTATTCTCACACCCTACTTACTCTCGTTTGGTGTAAGTAGACATGGTCATCTTTGACACAGGTAAAGTAAAGGCTTTGAGTGATGACATTTCAGGGTGTTTTTTCCTTTTTTGGTACGGCGTGGTGGAGATAGCTTGTGAGTGATGAACCCTTATTGTGCGGAGTCCTTGTGGATGTTTGCAAATATTTCCATGTGTCATTGGAAAACATTTATTTACTTTAAATCTTTGTATTAACTTTTTTTTTTCAAGACTTTTTTGGAAATAAATTTTCAGATTTAGTTTACGGAATCTTATTTATGTTTTATATATCCGTATTTCGGTAAATCATTCCCAAATAAAAATATATGATCCTCGAGTAGCTGTACCGGTCCATGAGGATATGGAACACCCTTTTGGCCTTTTCATGGCACTGTTTTGGTGCTGTTTTTGGTGGTGACCAGATTTATTTAGTGACAAAATTGTATTAGAGGAGGTTTACTCTTTTGGTCATGTTATTTTGGAAAGAATTAGGATATTCTGGAGCTAGGAATTCTAGGACTTTACATTATGGTTATGTGTATTGTGACTAGCTATCACTCCTTGTGATTGGACTCAAGTATCCATGGGATTTTGGGTATCATCCTAGTTAATTATTTATCATGGTCCATTGATGATTGGGTGAAATGAAAAGAGTGTGGGGTAATTGGTCTTAGTGAGATCATAGGGCTAGGAAATCCATTTAGATCCAGGGATATTTTCCAAAACAAACTCTATGAGGGTGAAGTGATTTTAATTTTACCTCAAACCATATGTCCAAGTCACCCACTGAGACACTTTTCCTCTCACATTTTCTTGTGTCTCTTTGTTTTGAAATCTTGGAAACATTGTTTTTAAAAAAGTAAAATTAACCTGACTATGAGGGGTGTGAATTTTTATGCTGTGATTTTCTAGTAAAGTAAAAATGGATTTATTTCTAATATTATAGATATAAAATTTTAGAATTATTTTCAAAAGGTAAATTATCTAGTTAGATCAATTTTTATAGTATCAATTATGTTAAAGATGGTTTTAAAAATGTGTTTCGTGTAGAATTTTCTGAACCATTAATTGTTTTTTTAATTGAGTTATGTGTTCTAGAATTTATATATGGTGTCTGAATATGTGTTTTTATTTCATAACTACTATTCATTGGAAATTTTTTATGAAAATTTGGATCCTTGTTTTGATATAAGATTTATTGAGTTCTTAATTAAATGGAGATTTATGAAATGGTGTTTTTCATGAAATTATAATTGTTTTAAAATGGGTAGAAATGTTTTGAAATAGTTGTACACGGCATGAAAGTGAGTTGTTATTGAATTATGGTTTCTTTTATAAATTAATTTTTAATATTAAATTGGGTTTTGAGTCTCTCGTTTGTGGATTTGGGAAAGGGAATGTGTGGTTAAAATGGATTGGATTTTGAAAAGAGGAAAGGTTCTATTTTGGTCTTTATTGTTCTCAAAGGAGACCACATGGATGTGTTTATATGATAATATAGATGGATATGAGGTGGGTGCCCATTGTGGAATATAAACATGCATGTGTGAGGCTCATGAGATACCATTGGTAAATGAACAACCCACCAACATTATTATGATGAATGATTTTGAAGGAATGTGTTGTGTTTTAATAATATGTGGTTGGGAGGTGTGGCTTATGTGATTGTATTATTTTTATTGTGGGATGTTCTGAGTTCAAGAACCCCTCTTGTTTAAATTATGTTTTGGGTTGGTGTTTCATGTATAAGTTGGAATGAATCATTGGTTAGTGGAATCTTTTGAGGAATGGTTTTGAAGGCCAATGTGGTGTCTCACCTCTTGTGTTTGGTTCTGGTTTCTGGTATGTTGTGACCAAATAACCAGATTGGTTGGGTCCATTTATTTTCTTTTTTTCTAGGGTATTACCCATAATTTTTTAATTTATAATTCATGTGTGGCCTATGGTGAATCACCGTCATATTATCCTCTAGTATATCAACATAAGGGCCTTCATCTTGAGCTTTGGAAATTGAGTTTACCCCTTTTCTTTTTTGATTATGTGGATCCCCTTGTAGAGGAATATTGGTCATTGGAGGTTGAAATAGACCTTAGATTCTTGTATTTCATGAGTCATGAATGGTGTATGGTGTTCAGGGTTTATAGTGTATAATGATGTCTTAATGGGCCTTTGGGTCCTTTGTCAGTCTCCAGGAAGAAAGAGTTCATGTAAGCACGCCGGTGTGGTAAATCTGGACAAGATTGGATTTTATGGAAGCTTTCTAGAATCATGTGATGTTTGGGACTCATCATAAGGTCTCTCTCCTTGTTTTTTTTCAACTGCAATGGTCATGTTCAGGGACACCTTGTGATATCCAGTGTTCAATTGACTATAATGGCCAAGGTTGTTCAATATTATGAGTCTCTATTTTGTCGGATGTGTGTCTCCCATCATGGAATTATGAAATCCTATTTTCTAGAGGAATTTGTTTCAATGTTTCCTTTCATTCTAATGATTCCCGTTTGAGTAAACAAGGGGTAACATGTGCGCATCCTCAGAGAAATTGTTTTGGTAAAATTATGTGATGGGGTAAAGTGGGTTTGATGTGGGTCTTGTCTCATTGAGACCATCTGTGCTCATAGTGTACTTATTTGATGCACTGGAAGAAAATGTTATATTCAGTGGTTTCCAAATCCTAACTATGAGTCCAGAGATGCTTCAATCCTTTTAGCTCTAACCATAGGCCCAAGAGAGAATCTATCTCATTGTTAATGGAAATATCAAAGTCAATGAAACCTTTTCTCAATGTCTTATCCTCATTATGAAATATGTGAATATTTTAAACCTCTAGTGTCTTCATCTTGTTATACTATTTTACGTTTCATGGTAGAGGTCGGAGGACCTTTATTCCATGTTATAAACTGAGATCATGTTATTACCTAGGGTTTCTATTTAATTTTTAGAGATAAGTATGAAATTTGGACTACGAATATTGGAAAGAAATTTTTTCACATGATTTGTAGTGACCATGAACTAACATAGGAATCTATGTGATAAGAGACAGAAGCTACCGCATAGTATCCACACTGCCTTTCGCCTTAGCCCGTGGAATTGTGCGAATCATACCATTTGTAAAGAATGATTTTCTAGGGTAGCACTAGGTTTTATAAACAATGCGTACTTACCATGTGGTCATGCCAAATGTTTAAAATTTTCATGTTGGCCTATGCTGGTCAGTTAAGATGGCTAGTTATTATGATGGGGAGACCCGTCATGGGTCTCACGTATGATCTCTTGGAAAAAGTCTAATGTTATTTTACCCCTTATGTCTGGAAGACAATTTGGGCCTCCCCAAATTAGTTTCATTATTCAGTCACAGAAATTAAGTTTCCCCTTATGGTGGGAAGTTATTTTGGGTCACCTGGTATCAGTGACTAGGTTTTCTCCTTATTTTTGTCTTAGATGGAGGTAGTCTTGTTTGAGGATATCTAGCCACCGATTTTTACATGGGTAAATGTGTCATTAAATCATGACCAATAGATTTGTTTAAGCTTGGTTTTGCTAGCGTTATTCAGATTTGTTGTTCGTTTCATATGGTTTCCTTGGGATTTGTCAGGTAGTGTCTAAGGTGTTTGTTTTGGGATTTAGTTTTAATATGTTTGATAGTTTTAGGTATGAGGAGTATGTTTTTGTTTTTGACAGTATTATATTTCATATTTTGATCAAATGGTGGTGTTTATCCTATTTAGGTAGGTGAAACCTTGAAATGTGATTATGTATTGGTCTATCATTTGGAATGTGTCATTACATTTGGTGTTGTTGTGGCTTTTTGGGGGGATGAAAACCTTATGTTGGGGAGAATATTCACTCTAGGAATCGAAATTCCATGCATTGATTCAAATACACTTTCGATTCATAGCTTTCTATCGGTTTTTTGGTGTTCTGGCAAATAGATTTTTCCGTCTCTTTTGTTTTTGATCGATGACCTTAGTATTGTTGGTCTTGTATAGTACCTGGCCTCCACTTTTTTAAATGGTATTTTATGATGTTGAGGTGTTTTGGAGTTGGATTTTTGAGACTCCTAGTGGAACTCATTTTGGGGAAAGTTGTTGTGGGTGGTTTATACCCTTTATTTGGATAAGTCTTAGGGTGTAAAGGTGGTTTAATTTTGTATATTATTTCCCCAAATCTTTTTCTCATCATTCCCCAAAGGTTTCCCCCTTATAACCCCTAAATAATAAAGAGTTTCGACACATTTTGAGTCGAATGAATGGGGCACATGGTTTGGGCACACATTTTTGTAAACTATGCATGCAAACCATGCGGCCATGCCCAGTTCCTTAAAAAAATTGAAATTCCAAATTTTCACTCTATGGATTCATCATTACTCACCCATTTCATCCCCTATTCTACTATTTCATCCACTATAGCCTCCCAATCTC
The DNA here is from genome assembly GCA_963277665.1 of Viscum album. Taxonomy (NCBI): domain Eukaryota; kingdom Viridiplantae; phylum Streptophyta; class Magnoliopsida; order Santalales; family Viscaceae; genus Viscum; species Viscum album. The sequence goes on from OY728148.1 coordinate 807,034,747, forward strand.
CCAAAACCTACCATGGATCTCATTTCTGGACGAGATTTAATGGGGAAACATCATGGTATCTTCATGTAATTACCTCTACCAATGATTTCTCTATATCATTTTGGACTTCTTCCACTTTTCTTGAAGTTCATATTTTCCTGATACTAGGGATTAGAATCTCGGATTTGATCCTTGGTATCATAGTATATTATTCTAGTTTTATTCCTTATATAAGTCTCTCATGGTGCGTTGGTGGTGAGGTTGAATTTTCACCCAAAGAATCAAGGGGTTTCATTATTGTGGTAGGTGATTCCATGGGTAATCAATGCTAGATTTTTTAGCATTGCGTAATTTATATTTTGAGCACACATATTGTTCATTATTCTTACTGTCAAATCTGGTTTTGGTTTTTGTAATGAAAATGAATTTCATGTTCTAATTTTATGATAAATTGGGTGTTTCGAATGTCTATATCTTGGTGTTCCAGTTAGTATTGTATTATAACTCATGTAATGGGTTTATAGAAATGTTTTCTGTTCTTTGAATTCTTTTTGGTTAATATTGATGTGCCCATGGTGTTAAATGTGTGATTTTAGAGGGTTATTTGGTAAATTGGGAAGCAATTTTTTGTAAAATTGTGTGTTTTACATGTCTCTTTTATGTTATGCCAATGGGGTTGTTTCATAAAAATATAATGGTTTTATAGAAATTATTTGGGTGCTAAAGAGTCTTTTTTTATGAATATGGGTATGCACATGGTGTGAAATTTTGGGGGTTTAAGGGATTTTGTTTTCCAAATATTGTTAAATTTTGTGATGTTGTTCTATCGAAATTCACAAGGTTTTATCAAGTGGTGTAAGTGGTGACAATCATGTACATATACTATTTGAATTGTTTATTACCCAAACTGATGTGTTTATGTGATAATGGCTTTTTGTGTCATGAGATAATCGTTTGAGCACAATCGGGGAAGCACATGTAACTATGATAGAAGATATGTACAAGTACGCTAGTGATCCAATTTTGTTTTGTCCCAGTTTCACTGAGAATAATGGATGAAGACAACACTAACACAACTATATAAATGATTATTGGAGACTAATAGTTTATTGATATGTTCCATAGTTTTGGATCATGCATGAGAACAGAATTTTCTATGGTAACTCTACACCGAGGTATGAGGTACAAGGGGCCTAAGACTATATAGTTTCTATGAGTGTTTCTAATGTTGGTTCTCAGTAACTCTTTTTTAAATATATTTTTCATATTGTGGTTTTTTTATGGAAATAATGTAGCTTAAATATTTTATTATTATGTTATTTTTCATGGATAATTCCATTTGAAAATCATTTACAATTAAAAGTTTCATTTTTTATAAAATATTTCCACCACTTCTTGGTTTTAAAAAATGGAATTATTTTTATCGTGTACTACTTACCCTATGAAATATCACGGTGGAATACTATTGGTCTTAAGCTCAAACACTAATTACACGCCATGGGTGTAAGTAGACATGGTAATTTTTGACAAAGTTAAAGGAATGACTATGGGTGATGGTTGTCTGGGGTGTTAGTTACATTACTTGGTGTGGTGTGGTGGAGAAGGCTTGTATGTGAGGACCCATTGTCAAGTGGAGTCATTGGGGATGATTTTTTGATATTTCGATGTGTCTTTGGACCTATTGTATTCAATTTAAACTTATGTTTTTAGTTCCACATTTTTCTTATGTCTTGTTTGGAATGAATTATAATGATTTAGTTTATCGAAGGTTTTTTATGTTTTATGTATTAATATTTAGGTAAATCATTCCCAAACAAAAATATATGTTACTCGGGAACTTTTTCCCACCCATGTTGATAGGAAATTCCAATCGGGCATTGTCACAGGCCTGGTTTAGTGTAGGTTTTGGTGGCGACCATATTTGATTCTGGATAGCTCTCATTTATGGAGATCTTATTATTTCTTATTGCTCATGGAAGTTACTAGTGCATGATATGAAATACCAAAACCATTATTTGGTGTTAGTTTTTGTATTCCATGATTTGAAGAAGTATCATAATTCACTATTTGGTTATAAATTTACTTTGTTTTCATATCATAAATGATTGAAACAAATATTTTCACCCCAGGTTGTGAAGCTAACCCAATGAATATGGATAGAGTATCACAAATTTTTTTACCTTGACATTATGTATACATAGAGAAATGTAAATTTAGTGGAAGAAACATTATAAAAAAGTCATATGCTCATTTTTGAAAAAGAAGCATCACATGAGTGGAAGTTTGTGTCTTATCTAGCTACAATCCTCTTAGAATATGAATACCAAGTAGAAGTAGTGTACTTATTTCTAGTTTCTTTTGTTTTGTTTTTGGTAACAATGGTTAATTAAGTACAAAAAACTAAAGATTAATGTTTTTCTATATGAAAAAAATATCAATGGTGTGGAGACCATTGAGTGCTTGATGTTGGAAGCATGTTTAGTTTGGGGGTTCAGAAATTAGATGGGTGTACATATGGATTTTCATGAAAAACTAATTCCTCATTACCACCATTGAAGATGGTATGTTCACCCTGTAATTAGAATGATTTATAAGGCATATAAAACACATTTTTTGTGTCACACTGAAAAAACCATGTTGTTATGTCAGTTTCGAGAATTCTACCTCGTCTTGTTGTAAAGGATAAGCATTAGTGACCAGTAGGTAAGTTTTTGTATTTAAATATACATATTTAGAAATTAAATCATATTAATATGTATTTTGTAATAGATATTTCATGAATTTTTTGGAAACCTGAATCGATATGGCTAATAGTGATTTTTCCCACAATGTTGTATCATTCCATCCATATTCCTTAATATCATATGTTAGAGGACTTTTGAAAAATTGGAATCTAAGAAGTGTTTAAGAAGAATTCAATAATAGTTTCAATGTTATTGGATAGAGAATAGAGGATTACATCTCATTTCATGAAATCCTTAAAGAGGGACCTTGGGACTCAGTTGACTATGAGTATGGTGTGTCATCCTCAGAAGCATACGAAATTTGAAAGGATTATACAAATGTTAAAGGGAATGTTGTGGGCTTGTGTCCAAGATTTTGGTAGATCTCAGGAAGATAACAAGTAATTAATGGAGTTATCAAATCCCATAAAATATCATACATTAATACAAATGGATTCAATGGAATCATTCAATGGGGTTCCTTGTCCTTAAATGCTTGTTGGGTGTAAATAGGTGGGAATTCACTGGTTTTCCCGAGCCATGACCAAGAGACAATATAGAAGATTAATTTGATCAGAAAATTGATGGATACAACTCAAATACTTCATAAATTATATAAGGATCATCGTTGATGACTTTTGATGGTTTACATTGGTGATCTTCTGTTCTTGGGGATCACTCCAACTTTCAAACATTGTCATTTTCAGAGGTAGTTCAAGATATATCCTCCATAAATAATCCCTTTTGATATACTATAATGATTTGGTGAGATGGAATATCAATTGACATTTCCACCTCTGTTTGGTGATCTGTATAATGTGTTTTATATAACTCAATTGAAAAAGTGTCTGCCTATTCCTGACTATGTAACCATGTGGGACAACATTGACATAGATTTGGATGATTCATTAGGACACATGACAGTGCTGAATGTGGATAGAAACGAGAATTTACGACATTGAAATGGAATAGATCTATTGTGAGTTTTGTTCCAACCAGATCAAATTCAAGACGATATATTTGAATATGAGAAGGGAATAAAAGTATAGTGTCTAAAACAATATTATAGATACAATGGTTTTATATATTCGAGGTATGGAAATGAAAATGGTGTGGTAAATTATGTTACCCCTGCTTCATGTATGTAACCGTTATTTTTTTACTTTTAAGTATGTAAAAGTTAGGGTGATGTTTGGGAGGGATTGCACAATGTTTAGAATGTTTTGGGGTGTTTTTTAAGGGTTAATGTTTCTGAGAACTATGAAACACCTACAAGAAGTTGTGAGAAAATTAGATAGGTGAAATAGTAAAGGATAGTGGGTTTTCCTATCTGTGCACTGACCTAGGAGAACCGAGTTTTTTTAGATAGTGTGGTTTTTCATGGTTGGTGGGAAATTTTTTAACCATGTGACAAAGTAGTGTGAGGTCCATCTTTGAGGGAGTTGTTGGAACACAGTTTTCTCACAGTTTTTATAACCATGCATAGTTTTAAATGTAGATTCACACTAAGTTGATCTATGTTAAGATTCTGTTTTAACACCTCATTTTTTTTCAAACAAACCATTACTCGATCTTTCTCCCAATAAAAGGATATAAAGGACTCTCTAATTGATCTAGAGGGAATCTGATGGATTTTCAAGGTGCGTTGAAGTTGTATTCTTTTAGTAAGTCTTCTTTCTTGGTATTTTTTGATTAGTCTACCGTAGATAAACTTCTTTTACTCTATCATTTTCTTAGATTTATGTCATGTGGGGATATATCTAAGGTAGTTGTTTCTAAATATGGTTATATTTGGATTTTTTATGTTATGGGAATATATCTAATGTAAGTTCTTAGAGTTTGTACCTGTTTCTATGGATTGTTTCATGTATTTTTCTAACATAGCCATGTATATTGAGGAAGTTAGCATTACTCCAGAATCCATTATTTGGAATATGATGGATTGATTTCAGAATTTTCTTTTTTACATGAAATTGATTGTAATATGTGTGTAGAACGCATTGTAGAGACCCTATTTAATTATAGTTTTTAGTTTTTGAATAAATTGTATAATTTTTATACCAAATCCATTGTGTGTTGATATTAAACTGTTGATTTTAAAATCGGTTTTTAGGACATATTTTTGAAAAATATTTGATGGAATGGTTTTAATTTTTTTTAATTTAAATGATTTTGGAACACTTGATTTTGGAATGGGTTTGGGAAGGTTGGGTGGAATGTGATCATATGCATTGAGATGGATAATGTTTTCATTTACCCCCATAAAATGGTTAGGATGGATATGGGGGTGAAGTATTGCCGTAAAAAATGGTTCATTATGTTATGGATTTGGAAAAAGATGAATCACCTATCATGAGTATAGTGTAGTCTAGGTGACATGAATTATAGGATGAATTGACATGTAGAATGAAATGGGTTATTCAAAAATAGAATATGTGAAATGGATTTAGATAATTGGTTGGTTTATTCATTGGAACATGGAGTTGTATTGAGAAAAATATTTTTTATTGGTATTTTTCATATTATTGATTAATTTTTTTAAGAAATTATTTTATATAAACTATTTTATGTAAATTTTATAACATGTTATGTCCTAATTGTGTGAGTGGGGACAATAATTTCGGTAAATCATACTACGTTTCATTACTCTAACATTCTTTAGAACATTGGTTCTTTTTCCGTTGGTATTTATGGATACATGTGAAATGGTATTGTATGATACTTCTCTAGTGGTTCTAAGTGATACTTGGAATATATGGTGGATTGACCCATGGAAAAAAATTGAGATTTGGAGATATGGTTGTCTATGTGTTTTTTGGTTTTATAGACTTACATTGTGCACATTATTGTTTTCTAGTCCTTTATTATGGTACTTTTTTATTTGGTTCTATTATAAATGAAATGTTGAGTTGTATTTCATTATTTACATGTATCATGTGTTGGATTATTTATTTAGGTAATGTTTGGTTGATATGTTTTATTATCAAAGAGAAGAGAATCCAACAATTATAAATTATCACTTTGAAATGATCTCTTTCATTTGGAATCCTAGGGATGTATCTTAAGGCAATGTATCATTTTCACCTCCATACAAGCCAATGAGGAGGGGCGTGATGTTTCAAAAATACTAGGTGATTGAATATTAAAATAGATAATTAAATAATTCAAAACACATTCCACATTAATTATTTTTTCTTATTGTGGGTGGAATAATTATGTAAATGCATTATGTTTTAAAGGATGGAATATTGTGATCTCATGGGCCATTACATTACCCCACTAATAATCAATGTGATTACTATATATTGATTTATTATGTTAAATAGAAGTAGATATGGATTTCCTTTTGATTGATATGATATAATGTTTTATTTATATTAACTTATAATCCATAATAATGTTTTTAATTATATGAATCTTAATTATTCCATCATTAAAATATTAACAAAACAATGATTTTCTCCCTAACAATTTAACCTAAATAGTAATCATGTTTAGTGACTGATCATATATTTTGGAATCAATTTTCCTGGAGAGTTCATTGAAATCTATAAAGTGATAAGTGATTGTAAGATTAAATGAGATAAGAAATATTATCACTCTATTTAGATCATGTGGATTTTTTAGGGACATATCCAATATGTTTTAGATATCACATAAAACAAATATAATGGATTGATGATAAGACTTTCAGAAAAATTAATCCCATAAAAATAATCGTCTTATTAAATAATAAAAATTGTAAATATTTTTTATAAAACATTTGACATAAAATAACTTATATAATGATATTATGTTCTTGGAACCAATAATATTTTCAATGTATTTATTTTATTATGACTCAAATATAAAAAATAGGATTTTGTGTGGATGATCAACCTTCTTCACTCCAATTAATTTATCGACCCCACTTCAGTTTGTGGTTATATATATGGTTTTTATTATACCCATGGTCATTGAAAATTAATATTCTTATCATCCTTTATAACCATTATATTAATTCATTTATTTTTTTAATTCGACCATTTTTTATAATTAATTCATTTAAGTGTAGGTGGTAAAAAAACAGTTGTTTACATTCACTCTGTCAGCTGCCATCTTCAATTTTCCTTGGAAATTAATTTATATAAGACATACCATCCCCAAGACAAATAAACCGGTAGGTTCATTTAAAAATACCCTACCATGAATTTTCTTTTATTAATTACATAATAGAAATTGAATATTAATTACTTCATCATTTCGTAACCATAATATCCATGAGAGTCTATATATCAATTACTTGTTTTATTTGGAATCTCAACTATGACCATTTTTATAATAACAAATCATCATATTTTGTTAGGAATATTCATAATATTTATCACACTAGATCAAATTGTATTTTGGTACCTAATTTAATAACCATCACTCCTTTCATAACACAAACTGTTTTCTATATTTTTCCTTGACCAAGTCGTTATTAAACCCAAAATGAGTTTTCATGAATTATGAATAATTAAAATCATAATATAATAACATATAAAAATACATTAAGATCTAAAACATGAATAATCTTACATTATCAAACCATTACAATAGATTTTCGTTCAATTCAAATCACTCATGATTCAATATATGTTTCTTAATATGGGATTCTATTAATTACTGTAACTAAATTTTATATGATTGTCAATCCTTCATAATGTATCACGTAGAAAATGAGAAACAAATACCTGGAAGCACTATTAATGTTCATAAAAATATAATTTCACTTCTTAGTATTATTCATGTTTTAATTTTAAATTATTTAATGTATAATATGATAATATTTAAAAGACAAATTTCTAAATATGAAAAAATCTAATAACTAAATCTTAACTTATTTTTGATATCATCCCATAAAATATGTATAAGGATTTTTTTCTAGGTGATTTATGAATATATTTATTTTGGAGAAAATGGTGAAAATTATCAATATTTTTAATAATTTCATTTCGTTTCACTAAATAATTTAACTAAAATTTAAAATTTATTTTAGAATTTTTTATTATATTAATTGGAAATAAAATTGGTTGAATAAATTTATAAATAATTCAAGAGGAATAAATATTGTGTTTTTTGACATTTAATCATTATATTCCTAAAACAAATTTTTCACTAAAACCATTGTCAATTTTTTTCTCACATATAATATATGAATGTTTTTCAACTTTCGATGATTAATTATTTAAAAATTTATTAAATATTTTTAATTTAAATACCCTAATCCATTTATGTTTTAAATTGTTTTTTCATTATGAAATGTAACATAGTTAAATGCGTAACCTAATTAAAGTGTAAATGAAAATAGATAAGGTAATTACGATATGATAAGGCCAAAATATTATTAAAAATTATTTCATTTTATTATTAATGTGGTTATCACCTAATATTATAATGGTTATTTTTATAAACATGACTTTATATAAGTCATATCTAATATAAAAAATTATATAAAAATTATTTGGGTGCAACTAGCTTCATTTACAAAAGAACAGCTCCTCTTATCTATTTCTCACATTTTATGAGAACTATATATATGAAAATAAATTATTAATTATATATAAAGAAACACTATTAATTTCCTAGAGTTTATTTTGTGACCACAACAAAACCCTTATATGTATTATTATGTAATACAATCATTGTTTTCAAAAGAACATGCATTTAATTTAATAATGTATAATTTTTTATTCTGCTCTCTATATCAAATATAAAGTAATAATTATCTAATAATAACATAATTATGTTTCATATAGTGAAATTTTATTATATTTATTTTTAAGAATCATTTATATTTTTTTAATATTATTGGAAATTGTAACTTCACTCATGGATACATATAGTTTATCACCTACACTAATAAATCTATTTTTTAGTCAACACCATAAATCGATGGTTGTTATGATATATTTGATTAAAATATATTATACTGATGAAATTATTTAAAAAGCATTAGTATATGATATTACATACATATTTACACTTTTGTTAACAGGAAAATGATTACATCATTCTTGTGTATAAGGAGACTCCTTTCAATATAAAGTGCGGTAATTCAATTTTGATTTATTCAATAAATGGATTATCAAAAAAATTACTTAATTTAAAAAAATTAAAAAAATTTTTTGATTAATATTCTATAAATTATGATTCTATTATACATCTTTTCATTGATCAACCCACCAATTAATTATGTAATTATGAATAGAAAGACCCTCAAAGTTTTTGATGTTACTTAAATTATATTACATCTATATATATAATGTAAATAATTGAAATAAATTAGATATACATTCTTTGAAAAAAATATGGTTATTCATAATTCATGAAATTAACTTATGTTTATTATAAAGTATATTTTGATTTTATGTGGAGATTTAGCTGTAATGACCTAAACATTTATATGATAATTATTAGTTAAAAATTTGTGTTATATTATATTATACATAACAAAAACATATCTCTCTAATAATTATGGGTGTATATTTTTATATGTGACCATTGTGTTTCAATCATTATATTACCATTTATCAATTATGATCGTTGGTCAATATGACCATCAGAAACCTCACACTTAATAATAATTTTAATATTATAATTTATGTTTATTAGTTGAAGTGACAGTATAAAATTAATGCAAAAGGAGAAACGATAGCCTTAACAAGTTAATTGGTTTCATATAAAGCCACTTTTTAGAGCTTGGGAGGGGGGTAACATCACTGATATTCACTCTTAAACAATCCGAATATGATATTTATCAAATTAATCTTGAATGATATCACATACTTGAGAAGATCATGTTTGTTGAAATTACAACTCCTGAAATGATATCTGAGCCACACCACAAATCTATGACTATCAAACACCTATCCCTTAGGTCTTAAGTACATGTTATAAGATCTTATGTGTCATGTCCCATGTTAATTCATTTATAATCCCATTTTTATGAATTAAATTATTACTTTATCAATTCCATTTGGAGTTTAGCTTTTCTTAAAAATAAGATGAATATGAAAAATTGATTTTTTTCATTCAGAAATTATGCATTTCAAAAAGTATATAATTATAATAATAAATTATTTTATTATTAATAATTTTTATTTTAATGAAATATAATGTTTTAAACACTCTTATTTAAATTTAATTAATAATATTATTTTATTTTTTCAAGTGTTGGAAATTTTTCTATGATTTTTTCTATGCTTTTTTTATCCACTGTTATTTTTTATAAATAACGACATTTTATTTTAAAGATAAATTTATCAAACATATATAATTATTATGATAAATTATAAATCATTCATTAAATCACCATGTTAAAATTGTTCTACGTTTAATTTATGAGATCTTTCTAAAATAATTCATTTTTCAGATGAATTGTATAAATTCATTTTTGAGTTCTCAACAAGTTTAATGACATCATTATGATGTATTATGTAATATAAAATTATTCAAAGATATTACGTTTTATAATAACCCAATATGTGTCCCAAGTTTCAAATATTATTGGAAAATAACATGGGAAAGCCCAAGGTTTTGAATTTACCACTACCTAGGTATCGAGGGAAATTAATAAATAAATCCTCCTCTTTTTCTTTAAATACCCATCCATTTCTATATTTCCATACATTCCCAATTAATCCTTCAAAAATCCTTGATAATATTTCCTCTCATGGATTTCTATAATGATTTCATCAAGCCCCCAAGGTCTCATTCATCATGTTTGAGGTTTTTCACTTTAAGGTAAATGATATTAAAACCTCTCTTTTCCTTTAAAATTCAATTTTAATCTGCTATTTCATTCCAATTAAAAAAAATGTTATTATTTCAATTTTGTGCTATACCATTACTATATTTATATTATTTTCATAATTATAAACCCATTCTCCATACCTATTTATTGATTTCTAAAACCGTTCATTTTACACATTATGCTACCAAATTTTATTCCAAAAATTTTGCTCTTTTTCCCAAGAAATTATATTATTTTCCTTTTTGGATACCCAAAAATCATTCATTTCTATGGGGTTTTAACCAAAATTTTTAAATGATATATTTTACTTTGGTATTAATTAATTAAAATCCCACCTTCCATTTTTTGTGGGTTAATAATAACATAGTGATCTTATCCTTATGCTCTTTTCTAATATGCCTAGATTTTTTTATGACGCTCCTTTATTTTATTCATCATATTTATTTTAGGAAATTTTTTATGATAAACTATGTGTCTCAAATTTACTAATATATATGTATGCTGATCTGTGATAGATCTCAAATGAATTGGGTAAATAATTTAAATTCTATAAATAATATGTTTTTGGATACCTTGGGGAATAACCATAGAAATTTGTATGACATCTCGGTGATAATACTTGGTGATATTCTTATGAATGACTCAATTAACTATTGTATCCACATTTACGTGTTATGATTCATGTTATTTTTACTATAATATGCCTATTTTTACTTTTATCATTCTCTCATGATAGTCATTATGTACTTTTTTATAATTCTATTGATCACAAATAAACTATTTCCCTTGATTTATCTTATTAGGCATTATTCTCACCCCTTAAATTATTGTATGTCCTAAGTTTATGAGATAAAATAAATGTACATTGGTTCATCATTGAATATTCCATTAATTTGTATTATTGGAATGTTTTAGGTTTTTATGTATTACATGCGATATTTTATATAAAATTAAACATTGAAAGATCCTTTACTTTTAATATATATTTGAATGTTTATGATTTATATAGGTTAGGTAAAATATTTAGAATCAAATGAGGGATTAGTTTTTATGGAAATTATAATTTGAAATCTTTTGTAATAACCATAGATAAATGTTTAAATATTTGAAAATATCATAGTATTTTGGTGAATTATAATGTCAGTGGGTTCTAGGTAAAGAAATTTATGCCTGGATATAAACAAGTGGACTAGGTTTTGGAATAGACGCACCTAGGGGTTACAACTCTGACAAGGAGATCATAAGGAACTTGATATAACATGGTACATGACAATGAGACTTACTACACTCCTAGATTGACATTATCAATGGATATGATTGGTCAATCACAAGATTTTTATGAACCAAGATGAATGATTTTTAGAAAATTTAATTTTTGTAAAACAAACATGTATTTAAGAATTATGTTTGATGCCAATAAATTACATTATAATTATAATTTTTTTAATGAGACATATTTCTCAGTATAATTTTATTCTTTTAGAAAATGTTGAGAAATAAACGAAACCACGTAAATATTTATTGCAATAGACCAGTAATTTACAAACTTATGATGTAAGATAGAATGGAAAACATCATTTGAATAATGAATCAACTAACTCAATTTATGGGAAATAACTTGAATTGAGCGGGGATACCCAATTCAGCTCGAATGGTATAACTTTTTGTTAAGTCCTTTATGCGTCAATGAACACCTTCTTTCAATGGATCTACTAACCCATTGATTTATGAAAAGTGGATATGATCTATAAAAAATCTTTTTTATGTAATTTGATCATTTAAATCAGATAAATCCATCATTTTTATGTTCTTCATAGAGTGAAAATCATATCATTTATAGGTATAGGTTAAAAACACAAATCCAAGAGTGGATATTGATTCAATTGAGCGGGAAGTGTTCATATAAATATTTTTCAAAAATATTTCCCCAATTAAATGTCAATAAGAATGGGGAAGGAATTCCTAGAGCTAATACCGAAGAAAAATGAATATGTGGGTTGTAATAGGATGAACTTCCTAAGACCTTAATGTTACACATCTTGCGATTTGATGGATCATAATTGGAAGGTAGATTGATTTTTTGGTAGACATAGATCTCATGTATAGAATAATCTAGACAAATAAGAATATGATAATAATGAGGACATTATAAGGAGTACAATGATAGTTGATTTGGATTTTAGGAGATGTCGTGATCTCATAGATCAAATAGAATCAATTGACATTTGGAGCCCAATGTAGAGATGATATTTTATCAAGGAATATGTGGAATGTAAGTGTGACATTCAACATGTAACAATTGTGGGATGAATTATTCAGGGAAATACTTTCTTGGGAAAAGGAAATGTTACAATTGTTGAAAAGATGACAATATTTCTCAGAACTATAGTAGTGAGGTGAAGCCTCAACTTCTCGGCACTAATAATAAATGGAATATAGTGCATGTCTAAGCTGAGTTAAATTCATTAAGTGTGGATAACATGGATATATTTTTAATAATTGTCCAAATATGATGTTAAAAGAGGGGAATTACTATCAAATTTTGTATAGGACAAGAGAGAATGTTTATGATTTTTCAAATATGATAGATGATGTTGAATCTCCAAATGATGTTGTGGAATATACTCCAGTTATTACATCAAATATATTAATTAATTTGATTTTTTCAAGTTCAACCCATTATTTTATTACATTCATGTTTTAAAATAATATATAATCAATACTAAAACTGCTGGAAGTAGAACTATCAATCTAGACACATGGAGGGATTTTTTAAGAATCGTCACATTATTGAAACTCTAGTATTTGATTTTGTTATCATAATGTCATCACAAATCTATTAGGAAATCTACTTAAGTAATTTGACATTATATTTGTTATGGAATACCACTCAAAGTATAATACTAATAGATATTATAGAATCTAGTAAATATCACTAGTCTTAAATGGATAACATTCATTTTGTTTTATTGGACAGGTATCTCAACCACATATTTTTCTATAAGACCTTCCCATAGAATTGTTTATAGAAATAACCCTTGAATATACTGAAGTAAATGAATGTATTTGAATATAAAGTGTCCCCAAAATTCAAGGATACATTGATGTAATTCTTATGATGTCACATGTTCCTCCACCAGAAATAAATGATGAGTCATCTATTGATCTTTTTCGTACTTACAATCATATTTCTATGACCTCTTATAGAATGGAAAATGTGGAGCTATAGGAATTAAAGAAGAAACACCACAATCTATTCTAGTACGAGTTTATTCAACCATGTGTTCCTCCTTGGGTAACACTTATTCTATTTATAAAGTAGAAGGATAGATCAATGTGGCTATGCATTTATTATACAGATCATTATGTGATCATAGTGACGAAAATGTACACTATTCTAATGATGGATTTTTTATTTTACCGTCTTTGTTGTACTCGATTCATATCAATGATAGATCTTTGATATGGATATAATTAATTACGGGGGTGGGGATGAAAGAACCTTTCTGAAAGGCTTCCTTTTGATCAAGATAATGGAATTATTAGTTTGTGGTTATTCACTTAATATTGAATAATTATCCTGGTATTTTTATTGATTTTATGTATATTGTCTTTACAGAAACCCATGATATCATTATGGTAGTTTTCATTGATTATATTCTCAAATATTCTAAATTTCCTATGGATCATGAGGATCATATAAAGGTTATATTTCAAACTATAACAAAGGAAATGTTATTTTAAATTTTAATCAACTATTAATTTTTGTTACAATAAATTTCGTCAATGGGGATCATTATAACTCATAAAGGAACCTCAGTTGATCATGCAAAGATAATGTCTACGAAAGAGTATCATCATCCTACAAAAGTAACTGATATTAAAATTTTCATATGATTAGTGGGATATATTAGGAGGTATGTTATGAAATATTCCTTACTTTCTAACATAGTAATGACATGAACTCAAAAGTGGTCATTTTAATCTAGAAAAATCAAAGTGATGATTGTTTTTAAGAGATGATTATAAGATTGGTTAATACTCCCATGTTAGCTCTATACTCTAATAGGGAATTTTATATTATTATTTTAAATGCATATTTGAAAGTTATTAAGTTATTTCTCATGTAAAATTAATATTTTATTTCTTATTAATCTCAATTTTTGAAGCCTCAGGAGAAGAAATATCCTACAAATGAACTGGAGAAGGATGTGGTTATTTTTCTCTGATGATGTGGAGGGACATACATAATGGGTAGAAATGTGACACAGAAATAGGCCATCAATTTTAATTTATATTTTCACACAAAAGGACATGACAGTGAAAAATAGGATATGGTTGGATCCTCTTAAAGGATACGATTTTTCAATTCATTATCATCTCAGGTGAGAAAACAACATCGTTGATGCTTTGAGTAGGAAAGAACATGTTTTTTTGGAAATGATGAGGATTCAAGGAAATCCATTTATCTAAAAACTAGTAAAAATAGTAATGGGAATGTTCAAGTAAAGGGAATCATCAACCCTATCTACAATGATCTCTCAACTGTCACTACTAGAAAAGAACAATAAATTTCAATGAGATGATCTGTTGTTACAGAAGTAGGTAGAGGCTGTAGGGAGTGTAATATTTCATATGTTCAATATTTATCACTAAGGTATACTAAAATTTCATAAAAGGATAAGTGTTTCATATATTCCAGAAATAAATAAGGAGTTGATGAATTAATCTCGTAGATCTATAATCTCTATACATCCTTGAAGAACTAAAATATATAGGGTCCTTCATGATCATTAGTTGTGGGATAACCTAAAAAAGGGAGATTTTTTACTACACTACAAAGTTCTTCGAGTGTCAATAAGTTAAAGAAGAGAGACAACTTTCTAGAGGTGTATTTCAACCACTACCCATATAAGTATGGAAGTGGGACAATGTCACTATGTACTTTTTCAACAGTCACTCAAAAAACAACGAAAGGAAATAATGTGATTTGTGTTATGGTAAGGCATCTCATAAGGACTAACCATTTATCAATTGGTTTTAAAATTTCTCTCTTTACCAACTCACCCAGATATGTGTAGTTAAATTCGTACGGCTTAATAGGATTCCACATTCTATTGTTTCTTATCATGGTGCAAGGACATCGTCAAGATTCAAGAGAAGTATTCAACATGCTTTGAATTTTGAAATGAATTTCAATATAACATATCACTCTAAAGCAAATTTCCTATATGAATGGACAATTTAGATATATGAGGACAAGATGAGAACATTCTCAATGGATTTTAAAGGAATATGGTATCATCATTTCACATTATTTGAGTTTTCATACAACACATATTGAAATCGATTATTAAAATGGTAACCTATGAGGATCTATTTTGAAAGAGATGTAGAAATTCTACTTTTTAGGATGAATTTTTTTAGTGAAAGCTTCTTGACACAAATCTGGTAAAAGTGATGATAACAAAGGATCATCCAATACAACAAAAAAGAAATGATTCTTAGAGTATTCCTAAGAGCTACGATGACAACATTTGAAGGGTCTTAGACATTTATTTCAAGGACAAATACTAACTTCAAATTTCACCTTGAATGAGTTTCAAGGAGTTTTGGATGAAATGTAAGCACATCACTTGGTACATTGGCACCGATGAAATATATTATCATATAAGATAAGTGGCCTATTAGCTTAAATATCCTCAAAATATAGCTCAATATCATGATGTTTTCCGTGTATATCTTTTTAGGAATTATAAACCAGAGTATGAAATGTAGTAAATTTGGAGGTGGCACTAATGGAACATGACCTCAATTTTATAGATAATTTGATGGTGATATTGAATGTTAGAGACATTTTTATACACATCAATACTACCCACCTTGTCAAAGTGTTGTGGAAGAACAACAAATCTTTTGAATCAATATGGAAACAAAAGGAAATAATGAGAAAATGTACCCAAAATTTTTCTCAACCTGGGGAATGGGATAAAATTTTGGGGATGAAATTTCTTAAGTAGGGAATAATGTAATGACATGAACGTTTGGAATGATAATTGTTCCCTAAAAATTATTATTATAATATATTATACATAAAAAACTATATCTATCGTATAATGAAGTAAATATATATTGAAATGTTACAAAGGGGTTTCAACTGTTATACATCCATTGGTCAATTATGAAAATTTAAAAACATAACCATTCATAACATTACAAATTATAATAAATTTTACGTTATAATTATTGATTATAAGTACAAATTTCAAATGAAAAATAATGTGAAAAGGAGAAATGATGGCCTCAATCAGTGAAATATTGTAATATGAATCCCAATTATAAGATATTAGGAGGGAGGTAGAATTACTGGGCTTCACTCTGATATATGACTAAACTAAGCTTCATTAATTGAGTCCTGAATGAAATCTCAGTTGGGAGAAGTTAAATATAGTGGAAATTACAACTCGCGTGATGTTAGTCATTGCACCTCACGAATCTATCACCATCTCACACCATACCCTTACATCATACCTAGGTGTAATAATGGGTTATGAATTAAGGCCATAGTTACATAATTTAAAATCCCTCTGTATAAATAAAAATGGTGTTCCATCAATTCATTTCTGAGTTTAGTTTTCCTAAATATGTGATGAATTTGATAAATATAATTTTCAGTGAAAATTTTTACTTTTTAGAGAGAAAATAATTATTATAATAAAATAATGTAATATTAACAATGTTTTTTTAATTTCACATTATTATTAAAACAATCATTATTATATTTATATGATGAATTAATTTTATATTTTTTAACTGTCATATGTTTTACAATGCATGTTACTATGCATTTTCTATCCATCGTTTTTTAATAAATACTTATTATTATATTAAAATGATAAATATAATATACATACAAAATTATTATTAAAATATAAGCATAATTTTTGAAATCATAATTTGAAAATTAGGTTATTGTGAATAAATGGAAATTTTATAATATATTTGGTATTTTGGTGAATAAAAAAATACAGTTTTGAGATTCTGTATATTTAATGATATCATAATGATATATTATGAAAAATAAAATTATGGTTGAATCTAATATATTTAAAGAACATAACATGTGTCCCAAGTTTAAAATACCATGGTCAAGAACGTGGTTTTCAGTTTACCACTAACTAGGTGTCCAAGTAAATTAATAAGAAAATCATCCTCTTTAGCTATAAATACCCACCCATTTCTCAATTTTAATTAATTTCTTATTCATAATCTATGATTGAATGATGTTTTTACTACCCATGGATTCCGAAAGAGGTGTCTAAAATCTCACATGGTCCAAATCATCATGTTTTAATAGTAAATATTTAAGGTATGTGAAATCTCATATTCTCTTTTCCTTTCAAGTTCCCTTTTTTATATGGTATGTCTTTAAAATTTCTAACAAATGTTCTTCTATATATTTAATTCTGTCCATTAACATTATTTGGAGTATTTTTTGAGGTTTTAACCTTTTCCACCCTTTCTATTGTTTTTGGGAACCATGTTTCTTTCTTATTATGCTGCCAAATTTTCATCTCAAAATTTGTAGCTTTTTCTCAAAAAATTCTATTAGTTTATTTTTTTTGAACCTCCAATCCTATTTTATTTACTAGGGTGTCATAGATTAAAAAATTTTGTATTTTATTTACGAATTAAAATTCAGGAACCCCTCCTTCCATTTTTGGATAACAATGACATAAAGTTATTTCCTTTAAATATATTTTGTTAAAATTCTAGTATTTTGATATGAAACCTATTTCTTTTATTCTCCAAGGGATAATTATAAAATTTTATATTACGATATATATGGATTAAATTAATTAATACACGTTCATTTTTTCCCTGATAGCTCTCAAATGTATTGGGATATGAATTTAATATCCAGAGATGACCTGTTTTATGATACATTATTGAATAAACTTCGAATTTTTTTTAACACTTCAGTGATAAACCTTGGAGATATTCTTATGAATGACTCAATTAAATATAGTATCCTCATTTAAATTTAATATTAATTTACTTTTCTACTTTCATGTATCCCCGTTTCATTTTCTCATGCTATTTTGATATTCTTCTAGTTATTTTTGTTATGTCTCTTGATCGGTTGTAAACTATTTTTATTACTTACCCTTATAGGGCCTCAGGTTAACACATTCTATTGATGTTTGTCCCAATTTTTTGAGATTTAATAATTTTTCGTAGGAAAAACCATGAATAATCCATTAATGTTAATTAGAAGAATTATTTATGTTTTCTTGTATTATGTAACATATTTTATAAGTAACTAGACGCTAAATAATCCTATGTTATATTCAGTGTAATGAAAAGTTTATTTATTAAAAAGGAGGTACGACTTATTTTACAGGGTGTATGATATTGTTCCTAAAAACCTTATTTTAATGGTTTTACTATTTTAATTCTACTTTTTAGACATTTTAATGTACATTAAATATTAATAGATATGTCATAAATATACGTAAATTTAAATTTAATTACTTTTTCAACCATGATTGACATTATTTACGATGTTTCAAAATACTACTTTTATTCATTTTTTGAACTTATTCATTAGGATTATTTTTCAATGTGTGATTGGAGTAATTTACTAATATTTATAGTATTAACATAGTTTCTTACTAACAAACAATTATTAATTAAGTATCATACAATTAATTAATATAGTTTTATTCCAAATGATATCATGTTTATCATTATTATTGGAAATGTTTTCCATATTATTCCATATAAATGTAATTTAATCATTATTTTTACATTAATCCATAATTTTATTAATAAGATGTGTTAAATAGAAACTTTTAATATATTTTATTTTGGAAAATAAAATATATATATTTTTCATATTTTTATATTCTATAGATAATGATAAAGATGATGCTTGAGCCTGATATAGTTGTCCAATTCATTGGGTAATAATTTTGTTCAATGATAAATTATGAAAAAAAATACATATTTATGCTATTGAATTTATATTATAGATATTATGAGTAACATTATAAGGTACATAAATAAATTTAATTCGATTGGAAATTAGTTTCATTGATGTAATTTAATTTCATAAGGTTTGTTAATGAGTTTATTATTGTAAGAATATTTAAAACCCTTTAATGGTAGAAAAAAACTATTCATGAAAATGTTTCTATGATTTCACATTTGTTTAACTAAAACCACATGATTTAGATTTTTTATTTTTTTATTTTTTACCATATATTATGTTAAAATATGATTCCAATAAATTTTATTCCATGAGCGTGAATGAATATACATGTTCTAAATTATATAATATATATAAATTTTAAAATTTATTATGGGAACAAATAAGTTTCAAAATATATTAAAGGGTGTCTTTTTTATATCCCATATCAACATTTTCATCCTGATTTAAATTTGTTGAATAATTTTGATAGGGACAATGTATTAGTCTAGAAATATAAACATGTCTAACATTACACAATTTTCCTGAAATGTTAAAGAATAAGACAAGTTTATAATGAATAGATGATATATATTTAAGTTAACTATTTTTAGAAAATATATATATCGAGTGGAAGTGTATATTTTTTATTTTATGTGTTTCATATATATGTAGTTTTCAAAAATCTGTAAATCTATAAAAACATGTGCCATAAATATTTGAATGTGAATTGTAATTTATAAGTTACGTAATAATGTGAAGTTTATTATATATGGTGTTATAGAAACTATAAGATCAAATTTTTAGATATCTATAGAGTTTAGGATGTTTATTAGAAATAAACATTAAGAAATGTTAATTAATAGATTATACTACAAAGATAAATCTATTAGGACTTCCATATTTCATCAAAATATATTTTCTTAATTATTAATGGTTTCCCACATAAAAAACATGGTAAAATATGTCTAAAGAAATAGTTATGATAATTTACACCCAATTAAACAACCTAGAATTATTTTTATCTCTATTAACACTATTCATATAAAATTTTCTATTAATACCCATTCTAGAGAGAAACAGAAATATCTACATAGAAACCTGTAAATACTAGATCATTTCATAAAATGAATGATATAATAATTTGGTTTTTCATTAAAACTATTATTTTTAAAGGATGTGTCAGTTATATAAAAATTATATTATAGGATTTGTGTTTTTATGAACAAAATAAAGTATTTATTTATATTTATTACTTTTATGGTGAATTTGATCATTTCTAGTATTAGATATAGAATACCAAGAAAAATGATGAGACTTGTTCCATGGATTAAATGTTTTTAAAGATATTCTACTTTATAAATCCTTTATAAATATTTATAAAATTATAATTGAAATGTTTATTTTTCATTAGAATCTAAAGGAGGAGGACAATTTTGTATCATATGAGGATAATTATAATATATTTTTCAAGAATGAAGAAAATTTCAGTCATGACAATGACAATAAAATTGAATGGTTTTACATTGTATTGAAACAACAATCCAATTATGGTTTCTCCTCCCTTGAATTTATAATCAATTTTAATTTGGTGTGAATTTATAATAATGATGACATTGAGTTAATTGAATTTTACAACTTTAGATACCAAATATGGTCTAGGTGGATTATAATTGAATTTTATCTATCTAATAAAATCAATGGAAAGTGGTCTATATTTCCCTATTGTGACAATTATTTATGAAAAATAATTGGGACTCTCTTATACTAGTGGAAACCATTTATCAATGAGTAATTTCCAAAAACATTTATTGATATTATAACAAAACATTCAGGGTAAACTTTAAACCAAATATAATAAGTATATATTTATTAGTATAAAATAATATTTTATGGTCTATTATATTAATATGTGAAAAATGAAGTTATTTTAATGTGGAAGTCATTATGATAATAATAATAATGTTGTATAAAGTTAAATCATAAATATATAGTAAAATACATCACCTTATTGAAAAAGTTTTTAAAAAAAACATTCCAAATTGAGATTTATTTTTCCAAATATTCGATTTTTAGGTATAAATTTTTTTCAATAACAACTAATTCAGGTAATATCTAAATATTAATTTTCAAATCTGATAAAGGAAATTTAATTAAAACTCAATGTTTATGTACTTTGTGACAAATCTTTATATTAATCATTCTATGATTATCTATGGAAGGGATTTTCTATAAATTTTATTTTTCATTCTAATAAATGGGTTTCATGTTAATATATGTATGGATTGGATTCTATGATAGATTATAAATTTATAATTGTTATATTTTTCATATGAATGATTTTCAATCTGAATATATGATGAATTCATTATTTTTATAAAATATCAAGAATATAAAAAATAGATAAAGGATGGATGTGAATGTTATTATGCATATATTTTTTAAAGATTGTTATCTTGTTTAGATTCGTGATATGATAGTAGTAAATAAATATTTCAATGTATTTCCTAGTGATTTTCAGAGTTTCATTATTAATAGGGTCGTTGAATTTAATGTTGATATTGTTTTTGATGCCCTATAATTTTAAAAATCTATTTAATGAATTTATTATAGTTATTAGAATTTAAAAAGATATTCGAAGATATAATTGAAATTGGTTTTAAACATCCTAAAACATCTCCTTTTGGTGATATAAATTTTTATATTAAAATATATGGAATTATCTATGTGGAATTTCTATAGCGCACTGAATAACATTAAAATTTTGAATAATTATTTGATGCCTCATATAGTAGACCTTTTTTTCATACTAAGGAATCATTTTTTTAAAGATTGATATCAGGATTAGATATAAATATATGAAATGGATAGAGGAAGTCATTATAATGATGAAATTTCATTCTATGTTGGGGAAATATGAGTTTATGGTTATTATAATAGAGTTGAATAATAAACCTACAACATTCACTAATGTTATGATTATAGTTTAGTATGATTATTTGGATAAATTAATTGTTGTGTTTAATTTTTTATAATGTAGTTTATTATAAATTATTTGATGAATAACAATGACATACATTGATAGTTGTATATACTAATAACAAAAATATATTGTGTGGGAAATTTAATAAAATTAAATTTTAATTTAAATGGATTTATTACATAAGAAATATTAACATCATAAATATTATATTTTCAGATACTACTATAAATTTGGTGGTGGAAGATTGTCTAATACCATAAAACTTCACATAGGGTCTATATGTTTTTGGATTTTCATGATTTCACTACCAATTTATTAAAAACATTTGTTGTTTATCTAACCAAAAAACCATGATAACATGAAAAAAGAAATATTCATTCAGATAAAATAATGGGATGAAATTTTAATTATTTGAATATATTATTAGATAGTGCTCTATTGGTGGCTATACAAACATGAAATGGTGTTTTTATTCTATATTAATTCTTCTTTGAAGTGGTAGATGTTTTTGATTGAATATGATTAAATATTCTCATAAACAATAGGAAAATTTCAATTCCATGCAAATATGTACCCAACAAATGATGTTGAACTATATCTAGTATTTTATTCATTATAAATTAATAGAACTCATTTATATGTGGTAAAATGTGAAATATTTAATGACAATATAAAATAATTTATTTATTAATTTTAAAATTAATAAAAAAAATCATGGAATATATTTTTAACTATAAATGAAAATTATTTCAAAATTTAGATCCATTATAGAAAAACCGAACAAGGTAGTTAATGTCATGATCTAAAAACAAAATGAATTATTATTTATGAAATATTTGGGAGATATTCTTCTAGTTTCTCATTTAAATATTGTTGAATAAGATTTTTTGCATGTTTGAACTGTCCCTTTTATGTATATTCTATTACTATAGTGATCATTTATTGAAAACATAATGAATTTATCTAAGGAAGATCACGATTTGGAATAAAGGTAAGTGTGTATTATTTTGAATATTAATTTGTTGATAGAGAAGGTTTTAAGAGATTATGAATGATGTTGTGTGTGAAACATGATCCCCAATATAAGAATGAAGTCGTATAATATTCTTATATATAACCATTTTCTATTCATCATGGTTGAACTTTGATTTATAGAGACCATTTGGAATATCCCAATTGGGATGTAATGTGGAAGAATAATTGTGATTTCGTAATGAAATGAATGACATGTAAATTGGTTACTTTTGTATGAAAACTACCAAGGGTATAGATTCAACCATTTCTATCCCTTTAATGGAAATGGTATAATATATCAATGGATTTAATTGTGGGATTAAAAAAATTAATATTGATTTAATAAATTTAATTTTTTTATTTTTAATGTTGGACACAATCCTCACATATTATTCTAATTCAAAATATTATGTAATGAAATCAAACCTAATAGCCCAGAGTAAGTGGGTATAATAATACATAGGAACTTGATAAAAGGAATGAAATTCAAAAGGGTAGAATAGATTTTTATAATTGAAAAACTAGATATATACAAGAATGTCACATACATATGAAAATATCAAATAGACTATAACATTTAGTAGTAAAATTCCATTTTAAGGATAGTAATTCTATTTCTATCAATCAAAGAAACACTTTCTATAATCATGGGGAAAAAATAAAACAAATTGTGTGATCTCAGATGCTCAATAACAGAAATCATTCAGTGAATAAAATCATGAATAAATAATATTAATCATAATAGATAGGGAAATAATTGAAAAATTCTGTTAAACAACAGCATGATCATTATATAAAAGGAAAAAATAGTGATAAAATAATTTCATATCAATAATATTTTTTGTACCAAACCTATACAATGATTTTAAAAATAATATAATAATAATGTATACATAAATAAGTAATATCTTAATTGGGAAATTCATAATGATTGACATGTGAAACATGTTTTAAATACCCTTTAGAAGGCAGTTTAAATCATTAGATAATAACAAAATAATTTGGATAAATGATTTATTTCATGAGACTTATCGATTCATCGGGGGTTATCTAGAATAGGTATAACCATCACATATTATGTTCAATTATTTCTATATAATAATGAGGTGAGACAAAATCAATATAAACATTCTTATTGGAAAACTAAATTTCAAAATGTTAACACATAAATCAATCAAATAAAAAATCATAAATGTTCAAGAATAATATGGTTAAGGATAATGAAATTTTACATCCTTTGTAAAAAAATATCATAAACCATCTACTGATATAATAATTTTGATATCAATAAAAAAATTACCTAGTTGGTCAAATGTAAAATAAACAGGTTGATGTAATTGATGAATATTAATACTATAAAAACGGAATTAATATGTTTTGGAAAATAATATTTAAATTTTTTTTAAAAAAATTAAATAATAAATATAATACTTAATAATCTTAATGAAGGAAAAAAAATTTCTTCACATCTTAATTCAATGATTACTTTCACATTTTTACTAAAAATAAAATGATATATTTTTTGAAGATGGCATGAATATTTTATTCAATTTTTTTATGTTCAAATGAAAAAATGAGTAAATATATAATTTATAAATAATTTCAAAATCTTAAAATCATATTTTTGAAACATTTTTAGAATACATTGTGTTGAAATAAAAAAAATTTTCCATTGAGGGAAATCAAGTTAGAATTTTGGAGAAGCATTTATGTCAATAATATCAAGTAAAAAAGAGTATAAAATTTGTACTATTAATAGAAATTTTGATTAATATATATATTATAAAGAAATATACATATTTTCTGAAATAAATATCAAATAATTCTATCAAAGGATTTTTAATAATAAATAATTTTGAACAGTTATAAGATTTTAAAATAAACCCTTAATACATTGAAAACATTTAAAACATAAGATTCATGAAATATATACCAAGAAATATAATTTAAAATGATTAATATAAATATATTTAGGACATAAAATATCAAAATTTTAAATATAGGCACCACAAAAAATAAATAATATGAGAATATTTAATATGACCCATTAAAGTAAAAGTGATAAAATATATCCAAAACTAGGATCAACAAAATTCATTTGTGATTGATCCTCCATTATAAAAAATATTAGTTTTTTATAAAAACATTATATAACCGTTATAATATATCTCATACAATATATATTAGACTAATAGTATTTTATGACATGTTTTTTGAAGATTCATTGTTAAATTCATTCCTCCGGGAGACAATTTTTTATTTTTTAATACATGTTATGGTTCTGTAATTTTGATACATTCATATTGATCATGCTTAAAAACTCACTATTATTTTATACATGATATTAATATCATATATATTCATTTTATATGTATCTCATTTGTTTTTTAAAATTTTAGATATAGAAAATGGATTACACCATTTATAGAGACAATAGGCCATATATATGCATGACCATTGTATCTATTTTTATTGATAGGTGGAATGAATGGAGAAAATATTAATTAAAATTATAGATTGATTTTCTTATTAAATATAACTTATATTAATCAAATAAATCCTTACTTCCATCCATTTAGAAACAAAATTAATATAATTTCACATTATTAAGTGGATGCAGTAGTCTGCAAGTACGAACAAGCGGCATTAAATTATTCAAATAGATATAAAGTAAGGATATTATATGTGATATTATTTTTCTATAATTATAGATATTTCATATTTATATGATTTATATAATTTAATTAAACCTTAATAGCTTTTATGAAAAGTTTATTTGAAAAAATAATCACATCACATCAGGGTGTGGATGTTTTAAATACATGTTTGGGATGTTGTTGTATACCCAAATAGAATTGAAATGAAGAAGGTATTTGATATATCATAATTTTATATGTATAATAATTTCCTCATAATCATATAATAAATTTAATATCATTATTATATACAACCATGAATGGGGTAAAAAAAATTACATCAGTTCGCATAGCGGTAGTCCTTCATAAACACAATTGAAAGGTTCATTTTCTATTTGAATGACGTGGAGGTGGATATATGTATTTATTAAAAAAATAAAATATCATTTTATGTTAGATAAATGTGTAAAACATATTATTTTTCATAAATATTTTTCATTATTTAGACCTTTTAACTTAATGGCACAGTTATAATGGCTATCTTTAGAGATTAATATTTAAATAGGTTATTATGTTTTATTCAAATAATGTGTTTTTTTAATTATAGGATTTTGAAGATAAGAAATAAATTTAAAAATAAATATAACATAATTTTCTGAGGTGTTACATTATATTATAAGAATGGGTTTTTGTGTCATATATTCCATTGAATACTGAATTCCTCTTTTAGAATCTATTGTTTTTATATATTTTTACATTGGATAAAAATACTTGGAATTATATTGAAGAGTTATATTATGTGGATACACTATATATATTGTAACTGAATTATATTATTACAACCAAACCATTAGAAACATATAATAGGTGTCTATTTATTAAATTTTTATATTATATATGGGAAAAAATTAGTATGTTTTAATAAATTTTAATGTCTTGATGATCAAGTTAGTTACATGATTCCGATAAAACATTATAAACAAAAAATACCTAAAAAATTAATATTGTGACATAATATATATTATTTATAATTCCGTTTTAATATCCTAAGGAATTGAAAAAATATAAGGGTGGGAAAAAATTTACAATGAAAATTGTGTACAATAGAATTAAACACCTAAAATATTCCAGGTAATTGATATTATTATTTGAGATTATTTCGAGACTACAAAATTGGATGGCACGTTATTCTGAGGCCTCAAGTGCCTGGAATGATCTATCAAAAAAGTGTAAATCTGATAATTACACGTGTGTGTGGTTTTTCTGAAAAAGTGGAAAAAAAATTAAACAGGTGCCCGAATCAGAAATTTGTGGGTACTATTGAACTCATGCTAGCTTTTTTATCCTAGGCATGACTTATGTGTAGTCGTGTCATGCCTCTAGTGAGAAAAACCTAAAATTTCATAACCATAAATAAAATAAATAAATTGAATTATTTTATTCTTCAAATGCTTATAACTAATGAACGCTGACTCAGAATTGAAAATATGAGACCACCACTGATTTCATGAGAGTATAAATTCCTTAGGAAGATAATAAAATTGGCAGGGATAGACCAAAAGGTGAAGATTGTATATGGCTGGAAATACAATAATTAACTGAAAATTACTTTTTTTAAAAAAATATATAACCCATGGTAACCCGAAATGGAAATATGAGAGTATTGTTGAGCTCTGGAGGGTGTGTTTCCCTTATCCAAAGCCTAAAATCCATCGACATGTGTAAAGGGTGACTGTTATTATTATTTTTGACATATTTCATTTAAATGTACTTTCAATAAATGCACGAGCGGCATTTTTTATCTTTTAAACTCATGCTCGGATTAATAACTTGAGGGAACCATTGAATCCATAGTGCTAGGATTTTCTGATGGGAGTATTAACATCAAATATAGTTTTTCAGGTGAAAAAAGATTGTTTTTACCTCTTTTAATGAATTAAAAAAATAACATCAGAATTTTTATTTTATTTCTTTTATTTTCTTCCACATGTTGAGCAGTGTTGGCAGGGACCACAGAGGAGGTCAGACATTTAAATATGGGATATTAAATGACCAGTTATTTTTTTGTTGTCTTACAAACACTCACATAATTATAGTGGCTCATTAATTGCGTCAATTAATGTGGCTCATTAATTACCTCAATTAATGAATCTCATTAATTTACTCAGTTTGTTACCCACCATTTCCCCCGCTATTTAAATGTGGCTTGGGGTATAGTCTCTGGCATGACTTCTTCAAAATAAGAACCTCTAGCAATGTGATGTGACACCTTCGATCAATGAATATGGAAGCTCGGGCAGCAATGAACTGAGAGTAATGAATTTTGGCGGCTTCATCAAAGCATATATTCACCTTCCACCTCCACGAGGACTATAAAAATTCTTGAGGTAGTGTTTTTTTATTAAATCATGAAATTCCTTCGATTATATTCCTCATTCTTGAATTTTCTAAAGGATTTTATGGGGGGTTTTGAATGGGGTTAATCATTATTTAAACTTGATATATAAATTACCCCTTTTTATAATACCAAATTGGAGTGTGTGGGCCGAACGAACAAGTCCCAGACCCTCTTCCACTTGATTTTCATTTGCGTTCATTAGAGGCATGTTGTTCCATCATGATAGAACCATGGAACCAAGAGTCATACAATAACATTGGAATTTCGGCAGGACCGTAGGCACGTCCGAAAGGAAGAATGGACCACCAGAGATCACCCAGTGGCTTGAGGAAGATCCATAGGCACGACACCAGTGCGGAGGTATTGGAGACCAGTGCCAGAGGAGAAGGTAGCGGCTGGCCCTCACTGGCCACAGATGAGGGAGGCGTCGTGGGGGAACCCGAAGGGGAGGCTGGAAACCAGCCAGCCACGTTGGGGAGGAGGAATATCATCGACCACCATAGAAGAGGCGTCGCGACATCGAGGCCATGGAAGGTGGGGGACCTAGGCCCCATCGGTCCTGTGGACCACATGGAAGCACGATGTAGCGCCTCTAATTGAAGTGTCGAATTTCTCTTCTTGAGCCATTCAGGAGGATGGTGGCCACCCGGCTGGCCATCCGCACCAATGCATCGGGCCACATCACACAGTGGGTCACACCCACCGTGGCCCTGCCCCACCGTTCTAGCCTTTGATGTTTTGATCAGGTTCAGGTTTGACCCCGACCGGGTTGGGTCGGCCCAGGCAGGGTCAGAAAGGACCGCAACCCCTCTCGGGGCCAGATACGCTTATGTGACCATAACCTATGAACCAAACGTCTGTTTGATGATCTGTCTACGGCGCTGAGATCCTTGTTCTCAGATGGCCCTTTTGAGATAAACCACATACGTTTTGGTGAACATTGGAGTATATCTGGGTTGGATCAACTCCATACCCAACTTAGCCATCAACATTAAAATTCCAATAACATATAGACCAACATCCGAATGACGCACCGTATGTTGCTTTAGAACCCTTATAATATGATGAATCATCATGTTACTTCTTCATGGGACATTGTGATAGTTGATATATGACTAATTTCTTGAGGAGTGGTTCTCCCATATTCAATCATACTTTGAGTGAGAATCTAGTGTCTAGTTGTGAGGAGGAGGCTGGAGACAAATCATATGTAGGGTAGTACCTTGCATTCTTGTGAGGATTAGCACTATTCCTATGTTGGTCAGATCCTATGTGGGATAGCAATCATCGATCCTGTGTGCGTCAGTGCATACTAATCATGTTTCGGTCAGATCCTATGTGGGTCAATGCTTAGTGAACCTGTGTGGGTCAGTGCATATCAATCATGTGTGGGTCAGATCATGTGTGTGTCAGCAATGGTTAGTACCTATCGATCATATGTGGTTCAGATCCTATGTGGGTCAGTGGGGGTTTGTACATATCAATCCTTTGTGGGTCATATATTGTGTGGGTCAGTGGGGGTTAGTACCTATCGATCATGTGTGGGTCAGACTCTGTATGGTTACTAGTGTTGCCTCTCAATAGAATAAGATGATCTAGCTTCTCGAATAATCATTAGTACTTCTATTCTTTACTAATACCTAGTTTGAACGATGTCTAATGAATTGTGATTTGTGATTTAGATCATGATTTGTGGTTTTTACATTGTGGAATTATAAGAGAATTTTTGG
The DNA here is from genome assembly GCA_963277665.1 of Viscum album. Classification (NCBI taxonomy): domain Eukaryota; kingdom Viridiplantae; phylum Streptophyta; class Magnoliopsida; order Santalales; family Viscaceae; genus Viscum; species Viscum album. Next base: position 807,064,958 of record OY728148.1, read on the forward strand.
GGACTTGGGGTCCCTACATGGTATTTTATACTCACCCCTGCCCGAGATTTTCCCTCACCATGGTGTGTCTTGTGCGGATGATGATTATCTTGGATGAGACTTGAGGGAGCCAGGAAAAGAAGATGCATGAAGGATATTGGCTGACATGGAGAGCAGTGGAGATGAGTTGTACCTACCATTCAGGTAGGATCCTTGTTGGATGATTCCAATAGCTGTTTTAAGTTTTTCAGTTGTATTGTTGCCTTTTTAGCTAGGCTTTTATTCAAGCATATTTACATTTTTTAATTATTATTACACTTATTCTTGGTTATGTTTTTCTGTTGTACCTCACTCTTCCTTTGTGTTTTAATTTTTTGTAGTGTACCCTACTTGTGTGTGTACGGGTTTTGAGGCAATGCTTTCCCATTTATGGGAAATACCTTCCTGGTGGTAGTCACCAACACCTGGCCTTTGGTAGGGGGGCTTGGGGTAGTCATGACTGGGGCCCCGGGGGACGGTTCATGACAATGTAAAATCATAGGTGATCATTTTTACAATAAGAACAAAGTTTCTATGTTTTTAATGGAGAAACGGTGTTAAGTGACTTTAGTTTGGGTGTTAGTTTAGGGAGTCCAGTGTTGGTGTAGTGACTGATGTAACCATACACCAGGACCTGAAATTTTGATTTCCCACTTGGTACATGAAAACACAAGTTACATGTGTTTTGAAAATATTGTTTTCCTTTTTGATTTATTTGATTTATCTCACTAGCTATAACTTATTGATCTTTGTTCCTCTTGATTCTCTTTCATGTAGCCTCCATGGAGATAGCTAGTCGGGATTCCAATGTGTGACCATGAGGATGGTCCACAGTGTACTGAGGCTCCAATATAAGGAATTTTTCCTGATATGGTACCTTCAAGCAGTTCCCCAACAATACCACAAACCATTGGTCAGTAGTTACTACCAGGGATACCGATAGATGACACTTATAGGCTCAGTGCCTTACATGGGTTTTAGTGACAGATACCCCTAAATTTCCAAGGTGATCCTGACTCATAGATGGCTAAGCACTAGCATGAGGTGGTGATTGTGATTCCCTCTAGCCAGGGCACTATTAGACCATATGGTAGTCCTGGAAGTGAGAATTATATATAGCTAAACAGGGCGATGACAGGGTTTAGAATACCACTTTCTTATGATGAAGTGAATTTTATTTGGATAGAGCTTGTGAACCTTCCTAATTGTAGTGGAATCATGCCATAAAAAGATAAGGGGTATGTTTTACCAAGAGCTTCTACAGCTTCGGCAGGACGACAAGTCTTTAGCAAAGTATACGTCGAGGTGTACCGACCGTTATAGGTACTCGATGGATACGATATGACCGGTGCTTCAGGGATCAGACCTCCGGGCGAGATGTGTTTAGGGACATCCAAGCTAGAAATATCCCTCTATGAATTACTACTTATGTTAGGGTTCTACATAGATAGATTGTGGTTGAAAATTCATTGGATGACCAGATAAAGCCAGTTAATGTCAACTGTGGGAAAGGAGGAAACTGATGTTAGTTATTGAGGCATGGATGTGTAATAATAATTAGTAAGAAGAAGTTATAGATATATATGGATCTGCAGGGCGGTATATGTAGAATAGGAGCTATGAGAGTAGAAGTAGGTGGTATACATTTCGACATGTGACAACCACCACCACAATGTGGCCCCACCCAGCTCACGGAGCTAGAGGACAGGGGAAGGGAGTCGCAACATGTGGTCAAGGAGTGTGACCCAAATGCTCTAGGATTGATTCGCAGTATAGTCTGTTTCTTCAAAATGCTACCATATTAATATACATATGTACTGATGATTCCTTAATGTCATAATTATTGTTCAATACCTAGAGTTTCCCATTAAACCTTTGACTAGACCCTTATGTATGGACATACCATTGGTAGGAGATGCAATTATCACACATATGCCGATGGTGTGATTTGACACTTGAGGTGAGCTTTTTGGTTGGAAAATATTGGTGGCAGGGTCGATCCCTTACGACATTTGATTGGTATGGATTTCTTATCCATAGTTCATTCTCACATTGAATGCTTTAGGAAAAAATGTTGTGGTATATCTATAGCATTGGAAGGTGTTTTTCCTTGGTCATTGAAAAAGGAATCCCTAGCGGCAAGGGTTAAACTCATTCATGGGAGCTTGAATGTAACGCCCTGAGATTTTATGAAAAATATTCTTTTTAATGTATTATGTTGTACGCTACACCAATATTAGCTTGTGATATACGCAACACCATATTTTCTTGTAGTATACGCAACACTATTCTTGGCTCGTGTTACACAAAATTTCAAGTTCGTTTTGTAGAAACTATTATACGCAACATTATGTATAGATTTTGTTTAATGTATAAATGAAATAAGTTTTTATTATGTTATACGCAACACCAAATAGAGCTATCACTACACACAACCCTGACTTGGATTTCATTACACTCAATAAAGACCTTCCTTGACAGCGTGTGTAGTTCGCAATACCGAGTTTCACTAAACGAGATATTATTATAATATTATTATGAACTAGCTGTTATGATTAGTAATACCAAATTTTTGAAATTTTTTAAATTTTATCTTTCAAAATGGACTTCATTTTTGGATTCAGAATATCGAGATTAGCTTAGGATGAAATTTTGGTAATTTTCAGATAACTTTTATATTCTGATTAATAGTTTAAATTACTAAATTTTAATTAAAAACAAAATTTTTAATCAAAATAATTAATAGTCATAAATTAATAATTTGAGTGGTTTTAAAGTATATTTAGAATATATTTTTACAATTTAATACAATTTTGATCATTGGATGTAATTTCAAATTTAACCCCGACATAAACAAGTGTCAATCTTTTGATAGTTATTATCTCTTGAAAACATGCTATTTGTTTTGAAGATGGGAATTAATTATTAAATTATTTACTGTAACTTATATGTTTTGAATTTGGTAAAATAGATATCATTTTTGAATTGAAAATATAAAATATAGTTTAGGCCTAATTTTTGGTATCTTTCTGGAAACATTCATTTTTTGACGAATAGTGAAACCACTAAGTGGTAGTCAAAAAAGTGAATTTTTCATAATACATAATTTTACCACTCTTGTGAGTGAAATTTCGAAAATCTAAGAGACACAGTTAATATCAATGACTAAAATGTGGTTCAATAGGATGAAAATAATTTTTACTGCATAGTAACTTTTTACTTTTTTTTACCACAGTTAAAATTAAATAGGGTAATTAATGGTAAAAATTATATTATTATTACCCTAACACATGTCCTAATTCTATTGGATAAATGTAATTAGGCCAAAAACAACCTTAGGAATACAATATGACCATTTATTCCCACTTGGATTAGACTAGGACATTTATTATTAATTTATTTTAAGAAGGGTGGCGACCCGTCGTTGAGGTTCTGGGTTCGAGTCTTCACAAAGGCAGAACACACCATTTGTCAGCGAACCTCTCCTCCCCTCGACTCTGTGGGAACTGACCCCAGCCCAAGGGTTGGCCACCTTGGGCCTAGCTGGGGGCGTGTGGCGCGCAGGTGGGCATGCCAGCCCTATACCTCGTTACCCATACAACACGTTTGGATTATTTTTTTCTGATGATGACAACGACGCTCTTGACGACGAACACTACGAATGACGATGGTTCCTCCAATCGGCGCTGATGAATATAGAAGATTTCCCCCCTCTCCCCGAAGGTGGATGGGGGGATGTGTGTTTGGATCCACCAGCTCTGGATTTGAAGAAACCCTTTACCCCCTTTTCTAACCCTAATCTCTTTCCTGATTTCCCGGCCATCTCGTTAAGCCTGAAGGTCCCTGATCTCGGATTTGGTGATCCTCAGCTTGAAATTTCTACTTTGGAGTTCTCTAAAGCATCACATCTCCTCATGTTCACACTTCTGGATCACATCAGTCACCGAAGGCCGTCGGTGGATGACTTTGATCACTTCTTCTTCGACAGATGAGGATTGAAAGAGCGCGCGGTCGTGGGTCTTCATAACAATCATCATTTGATGATTCTCTTTGCATCTGAAGCGGATCTTATTTGTGCGTGGTCTAGGGCTCCTCGTCGATGCACTGGATGCAAATTCCTGCTTCTTCTCTGGATGTATGATGTGTATATGAACCACGATTCTCCCTTTGTTGCAACATGGGTTAGTTTTCCTCAATTGCCATTAACCTTTCAAAATACCGCAATTATTTGTATGGTGGGAATCCTTGTGGGTCGATACCTCTTCTCTGACAAAAGAAATTCTTCTGTGTGCCATCCAGTTAATCCAAGAATCTGTGTTGAAGTGGATGTCACAAAGCCGCCTGTTGAATGGATTTGGATCACGGTTGGTGAAGAGTTTAGATGCAGGCAGCCTGTTGCGTTTGATTCTTGGGTTGATTATTGCTTGCCTTGTCACCGACTCGGTCATCTGGATGTCCATTGTTATGGTGTCAAGTATGGGAGTAAGAACATGGATGATAATCCCATGAACGCTGGTCTGTTGGATGGAAGCAAGATCGACCACCCAATCCTCTTGGTGGTCCTATAGAAGTGCAGCATGTGCATGCTGTTTATACATCCAATGTGGAGAAGGAAGTTCTGAATTCTGATCTAGGGCCAAATGTAGTGGAGGTTATTGGGTGATTGAAAATGGATCTTGGTGTTCTAGATGGTCATGAGAAGGTGGGAGCAGGTGACAAGATGATCATTGATGCTGAAGAACTATCTTTCCCTTCCAAGAATTACACCCATCTTCCAGGTATGGAATGGAACATGATGAATACTGGATTCCAATATAGAGGAAGAGGTCAAATGTTGAGTGGAGATCTGGTGGAAATGGAAAATGGTAAGTTATTTGAAAATTAAGTTAAAAATGGACCTTCTTTGTGCTTAAAAACAGCTTTTATATTCTTGAGAATGAGGAATCAATGCAATTTGTGGTGGATGAGAGTGCATGCCCAGTTGGTGCTGAATCTCTTGCACTAGTGGCATATGATGGTTCTTCAAAGGACAGTAAGGTATAGTCGTATGGCATGAATGACTCTAATCTCCCTGAGAAATGGGGAGAAGTTTTGGAAAGTGAAAAAGAAAATGTGATTCCCAGTTACAGTAATATTGTTCAACGAGGGAGTACGAAGCCATCAGAAATAGCGATAGATGGGTCTACCAAAATCAAGCGACGACCTCGGAAAGATTACTCTGACTTGCCTAAACCATTGGAAACCAGGTCTGGCATGGGGAGATCGGCAATCAAGAAAGCTCGTGAAGGGGATCGCCCAACCAAACCTAAGTTATCTCAAGAAATGCTACAACTCAAGATGCAATATCTGGAGATGATGAGGAAGTATGAGTCCTCGGAATGGGAGTCAGCTGGACTGGATGATGAGTTTTCAGACTATGGAGGTAAGAATTAATTTGGATATGATGTGATGTAAGATGACTTGTGATTTTCTCTACTTTTCTGTCTTTTATTTTTATTAATAAATTTGGGAATCGGGTTTTTCCTGGTTCGAACCTTCTTGTTATTTTAAGAAGGGTTAAAATAGTTAAAATCAAAGTTTAATAACTAAATAATTTTTAATATGAGGTTATGCATAAGATAATTTCAACTATAAATATTCATTAGAAACATAAAAAGATTTCATACATAATTGTATTTTATTTGTAATTTTTATACTTTAAATAATTTGATTTATTTATGACACAATGATTATGCAGTAATTAAATTATTAATGAAATATTGACATAATTGATGTTATAAATACCCAAATAAATGTAATTTGAGACTTTTAATGAATTAAAATAATTTTCAATGTTAATATGACATGTTAGTATTGATTTAATTAACGTGTTTTGAACTAATATTTCTTTTATGATTTTCAAAAAATTCTATTACCAAATAGTGTCAAAATTGACATAAATGTTTTCTAAAAAAATTATTACATTATTAATTGTTATTATATTTCTAAAAATATAAGATTTGGCCATGATACATATATCATTATAGCTGTATCATTAATGGACCACATGGGGGTCTCTTGGATGTATATGGTATGTTTATTAACTATATAATATAAAAATACAAAGTGACGTGGTAAATGTCAATCTAATTAACTAAGAGTTAAAACTAAAAGATAAGGTTAATATAATGACCTAAACATGTCTAAATTATATTTGATTAGAGTATTTCGACCCATCCCCACCTTATATTCTAAATAAATCAATTTGGAGCTATTAAAAACTGAATATGACTTTATAATAAAATGATATTTTTAGTTTTTCCAAAGGTGCCCCCCTCCTCCCTTATAAAAGGGCACCTCCACCCTCTCTTCCTCACACCACATTGAGCCTTCATGCTCGGATGTACCCTTCCAAATTATCTTTTCCACTTCCATAGAAACATCCTAGAGGTACTGGTATTCTTCAATGACACATTTTTAGTTCCCTAAGAGGAGGTCTCAAAGAGGCGCTTCAAAGAAGAGGTAATGTCTGTTACCGATTCTTTAAACTTTATTTCTTCTTCCACTTCTACTTCTATAGTTGTTTCATTATGAAGTAATAACATCAGTATAACTCATATACTGATATGTTATTATAAGTATGAAACAACCCTATTTCACCATCTATCCATCCAATGGAAAACGAAATCACCACGCCTGCATACGTACGGAATACCGTCTCCAGGCCGTGGTGAAATATGTTTTTCCACCAACACCATACATGGATGGGTATAATGGTGTAATTAATAAATATATATGGTTATTATAACATAATACTAATTCTGATATATTATACCATCTACTACATTTCTATTGAAAAATTATGGGAACGATATCATCGCTCGTGCGTACGTACGGACTACCGTCTCCATGACGCGATGAGATTCATTCTCCATGTTAACCATTCATGAATGATCATAAAGTTTATATAATGAATAATAATGAAATTTATTAAATAATAATGCTACTGGATTTATGTATATATATATTTATTTCATCTATTTAGTTTTATTCAATTCAATAAGGAAACGAAAACAGCGTTCTTGCGTACGTACGGCCTACCGTCTCCATGAACGGTGTATTTAATTTCATTTAATGATCTATAATATATATATATGTATATGATGAATATATATTATATATAAATCATGTATTACATTCTAGAATTATGTAAATCAGGATATAAGTAATAATATCAAGAATGAAAAGTCAAAACACATACGATAAATGAAATGAGTTTACCCAAAACTCTGCTTTAACATGGAATTTACAAAAGAACGGGTAATATAATGTCATAAGTGAAACATATATGATATCATAATAATGAATATGATTCTGTAATAAGTCAATGATATTATTTAAATCTTTATATAGGACGTTTGGATACGTACGAAGCATATCGGAGCTAAGATAAGGGATAATTGCGCAAATCTCATTTTTATCCGAGATTGCTTATTCGTAAGTATTCACTGGGGTTATTGCTATCATCTGTATCCATGTTTTATAAAATTGTATTCATGTATGTTTAAATTCATTTTTACCCATTTTTACTTTTACCCCATGGTATGGAAGGAATCTTTCTTTTATTTACCCTATAAGGTACTTCTTGACTTTTCCGACAAAAGTACGAGAAGAATGTTTTTTTAGCGTATACAGCATGAAAGGACTTTCACGGTTTTATAAAGCCTTATTTTCATGAATCATCTTCAAAAATATTTCATGACTGTTTCAACTAAATCCTTTACATTTAATATTGCATTACATATTGTGAAAAGAAAATTATTTTGAAGAAGAAAGGATATTTTCCTCCAGAATTCATTTCATGTGTTTTATCAAAACCATTCTTCATATAAGATAACATTATTTCATATGTGTATGTTTCAAGTATCATGTCTCTATGATTTAAATGGTTTCACTTTTCTTATTATGAAATTATATCTATTTCTTTTATATGGATTATTTGATGATGGGATGATGTTTATAAAACCCATTTTCTTTATTGGGTTATTATGAATGATGTATGTTTATTTTGTGGCACAAGTAAGAATGATTTCATTATAAGATGGGTGGGACCTATATCTCCCTCCAATGCATTTGGTAATGATTTATATCTCATGATAAAGACATTACTGGAATGTTTAGTTAATCCGGTTCAGTGTTACAGGACTGAAACGAGGAGTGATCTCAATTCAGAAAGGGACTTTGTCCACTAAGATGGTCTTGGCAGCAATGCCTTGGCTACTTTGGAAATCATAACATGTGCTTAATGGTTTACACAATTACATGTTTTATTCCAATTCTATTTTATCATGATGGATGATCCTTTATGATATATATTCCTTACATACTTCCATGATTTATGTCTTTGCTCAAGATTTTGATGTTTAAATTTCATGTTCAAGTTTTTGCTTCCAAATATTTATGGATTGTTCTATGTTATCTATGTTTTCCCTTACTAAGAATTTGAGCTTTCCCTTTTTATTTTTTATATTCACCAGGAAATAAATAATGGTTTTAGGTAAGGAAACAAAAAGGGGATGATCGTTATGGGAGTTGATGAAGATTTTTCAACATGATTAGAAGTTTATATTCCATGTTTCCAATGATACTAAACTATTATGGTCACTTTCTGTCTGTTTTTGTTATGTATTAAGTATTATGAAAAAGTAATGTAATGTACATGTATGTCAAGCGTCGGGTATCTAGAGTTGGTATCAGAGGAAAGTTTTAGTTAACCTTTGGAAACTAGGATGTGAAAACTTTAGTGAGATCCCTAGATATATTTCTAAGGTATGTCTAGGGATGTCCCTAAGGATATGTGTACGTATAGGTTATAGTCCTAGAATTGCGCTAACGATCTTAGAATTTAACCTAAGATGTTAGATATTGAGGGTACTCCCATATTACAATTTTGTGTTCCCTAGCATGATTTTAGACTCTCAGACTATTCTTTTTGGGTTTTAGATGATAGATGGAACCCGAAGGAAACATGTTGATCAATGAAATGGACAATGCAATGATTGTTCACCTGAAAAAACAAATGTTATGGGAGATGGAGTGAAAAATCCTATTGCTATAGTTACACAAGATATGAATCATTCTGGACTTCCAAATGAGCATATAAGGGAACAATATTCCATTGAGTCCTTCATGAGGCAACGTCCACCTTCTTTCACTGGGCCTTCTGATCCACTTGTAGCTGAACAATGGGTCAGTACCACTGAAAAGATATTTTCAGTTATTCAATGTTCCGAACATGATAAAGTCATCTTAGCAGCATATCGTTTGGAAGGTGAAGTTGATCAAGGATGGAATCTTATCAAGAATACGAGGCCAAGATATGAAATTGAGTCCATGGAATGGGACGAGTTCAAGAACTTATTTTTCAATAAGTACTTCCCTCGTATTCTTTGACCAAAGATGGAGAATTATTTTCTTGAACTAAAGCAAAAGGATGATGAATCTGTTGGTGTATACGATGCAAATTTTACAAGGCTTGCAAGGTATGCATCCAGCTTTATCATCAAACCTGAAAGTAAAGTTGATTAATTCTTCATTGTCTTAAAAACAAATCTTCAAAGGGCATTAATAATAAGAGACTTCAGTAGCTATGAATAAATTGTCTGTTGTGATATCAAGGTAGAAATGGAAGTTGGTGTTACTTATCCATCTCATGGTTTTGACAAGAAACGAAAGATGGAGTTCAAGGAGAAATCTCAGAATAATGGTGAAAAAAAGATGAATGTTTTCTTATGCTCAATGTGTGGAAATAAGTATGGTGGAGATTGTTTTAAAGGGACTAGAAAATGTTTTAAATGTGTAAAAGAAGATCATAAAGCAGCTGAGTGTCGAAGTAATCGAAAAAGGGTTGCTAATGATGTGAATAAAGAAAAGACTGCAGAGAACACACCACCGACACTTCAATGCTTCAAGTGTAAGGAAATGGGGCATTATGCTAATAAATGCCCTAATCCAAGGGTTAGTGATGATCGACAGGAGAAACCACTTAAGGAAAAGGACAAATGGAAGTCACATGCGATCACTATTTGCGATGTTGAATATGAAAACGATGTGGTGGAATGATTAAGTGTTTGTGTAATGGGATTCCAAAATAATGTTGTATATAGTATCGTGGAATATTGGTATATTTATGCATTGGTCTATTGTGGTTTTCAAAATTTTTATGGTACCATTAACCATGGAAAGTGATTGAGATATTTTTGGAAAAAAAAACCAATATGCGCATAATGATGGGATAAGGATAAAATTAAATTATTGAAATTATTCATGAGCTCATGACTGATATAAGGAGAAGGTTATATCATGGTTTGAGTATATAGAATTTTTGGATTTTGGTATGTGGAAAGAGTTAACTTTTGACAGCATTCATGTTTTCACTAAGGCTTAAAGGGTATTCATTTTTCAAGAGAATACATGATTAAGGTATTCACATGATTGGAATGTGACTAACAAGATATATGGGGGATAATTGATGGTATTCACATGCTTGGTTGATTACATTTCAAGTAATCGTTTTCTTTATACTATGATCTTGGACCGAAGTATTTTACATAAGCCTAAATATTGGAATGGATTATGTTGGACATAAGTTAGTATTGTTTAAGGATAGAACTTTTTTCCATATTATTTATGGAATGTTATAGTAATGTAGTTCTCGAAAAAGGACAACCTGCAGGACGAGCGACAACCCATCGCGTCGGACAAGGATGTGGGAATCGAACCCACAACCGAAGAGCGACTGGCCTTCATCGCCTACCACTGGCCTACAAGAAGTCTCTGTTTAGTAGAAAATAGTTTTATTATATTAAGCAGCATGATATATGAAGTATCAGTCCATTTTAAGAACCATATATGATTAATCTAACTATAGATGGACTTATGTATTTTTGATAACTTTTATAACCTTCTGTTTGAGATAGGTGGAATGACCCATCATTCTATCACATGATCTGCTAACACTTCAAGAATGACAAAATCAACTTAATTTATTTAAGAGATGAAGTGTAAATTGTCCAAAGAACGACCAACGGTGACACTATACCAAAATCACGAAAGTATTTCTTCTAATTCCAATTTCATCAACATTAGGGAAATGATCTTGAAAACCTATAATGTTTTCCTAGTGACCTTATATCCGATGAATCAGATGGTACCTTATAACATCACAAAACTATGGCTTTGTGATTGATGGAATTTTCATAGCCATGTTCTCTACCACTCTCCATCAGAACATGATGGTTAGATTTTTCTTCCATATCCATATTTTCACCTATGTTCTCCTACGTGGAACCCCAGTGATGAGTTAATTTGGGTAACCATTACGTTTCATACTTTAGTTTTTAAAAGCCAAGTTTTGGTATTCCTTTTTACGATGTGGGTTTCTATTAAAGAAACTTTCGAGTAGTAAACCATTTATATCCCAGATGAATTTTGTGCACGAAATTCATTTTAAGGGGGGTAGAATGTAACACCCTGAGATTTTATGAAAAATATTCTTTTTAATGTCTTGTGTTGTACACTACACCAAAATTAGCTTGTGATATACGCAACACCGTATTTTCTTGCAGTATACACAACACAATTTTTGGCTCGTGATACACACAATTTCAAGTTTGTTTTGTAGAAACTATTATACACAACATTATGTATAGATTTTTTTAATGTATAAATGAAATAAGTTTTGATTATGTTATAGGAAACAAAAAACAGAGCATTCACTACACACATCCCTGACTTGGCTTGCATTACACGCAATAAAGACTTTCCTCAATAGCATGTGTAGTACGTAATACCGAGTTTCACTAAACGAGATATTATTATAATATTATTATGAACAAGCAGTTATGAATAGTAATACCCACTTTTTAAAATTTTATAAAATTTATCATTCAAAATGGACTTCATTTTTGTATTCTTATTATCGAAATTAGCTTAGGGTGAAATTTTGGTACTTTTCGGATAACTTTCATATTCTGATGAATAGTGAAAATTACTTAATTTTTATTAAAAACAACTTTTTGAATCGAAATAAATAATAGTGATAAATTATTAATTTGAGTGGTTTTAAAGTATATATAGAATATATTTTTACAATTTAATACAATGTGGGTTTGTTGATGTAATTTCAAATTTATACCAGACATAAACAAGTGTCAATCTTTTGATAGTTATTATCTCTTAAAAACACGCTATTTGTTTTGACGACGAGAATTAATTTTTAAATTAGTTAATGTAACTGATATGATTTGAATTTGGTAAAATAGACATCTTTTTTGAATTCATCATATCAAATATAGCGTAGGCCTAATTTTTGGTATCTTTTCGGAAACATTCATTTTTTTGATGAATAGTGAAACCACTAAGTGGTAGTTAAAAAACTGAATTTTTCATGAAACATAATTTTACCACTTCTGTGATTGGAATTTAAAAAATCCGAGACACATGGTTAATATCTAGGACTAAAATTTGGTTCAATGAGATGAATTTTTTTTGTGAATAGTAAGTTTTTACTTTTTTTACCACTGTTAAAAGTAAATAGGGTAATTAAGGGTAAAAATGGTATTATTATTCCCCTAACACATATCCTAATTCTATTGTATAAGTGTAATTCAGCCAAAAACAACCTTAGGAATAAAATATGACCATTTATGCCCACTTGGATTAGATTAGGACATTTATTATTAATTTATTTAAAGAAGGGTTAAAATAGTAAAAATCAATGTTTTATAACTAAATCATTTTTAATACAGGGTTATACATAAGATAAATTCGACTATAAATATTCATTAGAAATATTAAAAGCTTTCCAACATAATGTTATTTTATTTGTAATTTTTAGACTTTAAATAATTTAATTTATTTACGACACAATGATGATTCATTAATTATATTTTTAATGAAATATTGACATAATTGATGTTATAAATAACCAAATAATTGTAATTTGAGACTTTTTATGAATTAAAATAATTTTATATGTTAATATGACATGTTAGTATTGATTTAATTAAATATTTTCGAACTAATCATTCTGTTATGATTTTCACATAAGTTAATTACCAAATATTGTCAAAATTGACATAAAATTGTTTTTAAAATAAATATTATATTATTAATTGTTATTATATTCCTAAAAATATAAGGATTGGCCAAGATACTATTATCATGATAGTTGAATCATTAATGGACCACTTGGGGGTCTCTTGGATGTATATGGTATGTTTTTTAACTATATAATATAAAAATACAAAGTGACATGGTAAATGTAAATCTTATTAAATAAGAGTTAAAACTAAATGATAAGTTTAATATAATGACCTAAACTTGTCTAAATTATATTGTATGAAATGAATTAGACCCATCCCCACCATAGCATCGAAATAAATTTATTTGGAGCTATTAAAAACCGAATATGACTTTATAATAAAATAATATTTTTAGTTTTTTCAAAGGTGCCCCTCTCCTCCCTTATAAAAGGGAACCTCCTCCCTCTCTTCCTCACACCACTTTGAGCCTTCAAGCTCATCCAACCCCTTCCAAATTCTCTTCTACACTTCCCTAGAAACATATTATAGGGCCTTGTCTTCTTTAAAGACCAATTTTAGTTCCCAAAGAGGAGGTCTCAAATAGGCGCTTCAAAGAAGAGGTAATGTCCGTTACCGATTCTTTCAACTTTATTTCTTCTTACACTTCTTCTTATTTAGTTGTTTCATTATGAATTAATAACATCAGTATAACTCATAAACTTATATTTTATTATAAGTATGAAACAAACCTATTTAACCATTTATCCATCCTATGGAAAATGAAATCCCCACACGTGCATACGTACGAAATACTATCTCCACGCCGGGGTGAAATCTGTTTTTCCACATACACCTTACATGGATGGGTATAATGGCGTAAAGAATAACTATATATGGTTATTATAACATCATAATGATTTTGATATATTATACCATCCACTCCAATTCTATTCAATAATTATGGAAACGATAACATCGCTCGTGCGTACGTACGGACTACCGTCTCCACGACGCGATGAGATTCATTATCCATGTTAAACATACATGAATAATCATAATGTTTATATAATGAATAATAATGAAATATATGAAATAATAATTCTACTGGATTTATGTATATATATATATATATTTATGTCATCTACTAAGTTTCATTCAATTCAATAAGGAAACGAAAACAGCGTTCATCCGTACGTACAGTTTACTGTCTCCATGAACGGTGTATTTCATTCCTTTTATCGATCTATAATATATATATGTATATGATGAATATATATTGTATATAAATAATGTTTTACATTATGTAATTATGTAAATCAGGATATAAGTAATAATATCAAGAACAACAATTCAAAACACATACGACAAATGAAATGATTTTACCCTAAATGCTGCTTTTACATGGAATTTACAAAATAACGGGTAATATAAAGTCGTATGGGAAACATATATGATATCATAATAATGAATATGATTCTTTGATAAGTAAATGACATTATTTAAATCATTATACAGGAGGTTCAGATACGTACGAAGCATATCGGACCAAAGGTATGGGATAATTGTGCAAATCTCATTTTTATCTGAGATTGCTTATTCGTAAGTATTAACTAGGGTTATTGCTATCATCCATGTCCATGTTTTATAAAAATGTATTCTTGCATGTTTATATTCCTTTTTACCCATTTTTACTTTTACCCCATGGTATGGAAGGAATATTTCTTTTATTTACCCTATAAGGTTTTTTTGACTTTTCCAAAAAAAGTACGAGAAGAATGTTTTATTACATATACGGCATGAAAGGACATTTAAGGTTTTAGAAAGCCATATTTTCATGAAGCTTACTCAAAAAGATTTCATGAATATTTTCAATAAAATCATATTCTTTTAAAATTGCATTACATTTTGTGAAAAGAAAATGATTTTGAAGGAGAAAGGATATTTTCCTCTAGAATTCATTTCATGTGTCTTATCAAAACCATTATTCATCTAAGATAACATTATTTCATATGTGTATGTTTCAAGTATCATGTCTCTATGATTTACATGGTTTCACTTTTCTTATTATGAAATGATATCCATTTCTTTTATATGGATTATTTGATGATGGGATGATGTTTATGAAACCCATTTTATTTATTGGGTTATTATGAATGATGTATGTTTATTTTGTGGCACAAGTAAGAATGATTTAATTATGAGATGGGTGGGACCTATATCTCCCTCCAATGCATTGGGTAATTATTTATATATCATGAGATAGACATGGCTGGAATGGTATGTTATTCTGGTTCAGTGTTACAGGACTGAAACGAGGAGTGAACTCGATTCAGAAAGGGACTTTGTCCACTAAGATGGTTTTGGAAGCCATTCCTTGGCTAATATGGAAATAATAACATGTGCTTCATGGTTTCCACAATTACATGTTTTATTCCCATTCTATTTTATCAGTATTGATGTTCCTTTATGATATATATTCCTTATGTACTTCTACGATTTATGTCCTTGCTCATGATTTTGATCATTAAATTTCATGTTCAAGTTTCTGTTTCCAAATGTTTATGGATTGTTCTATGTTATCTATGTTTTCCCTTACTGAGCATTTGAGCTCACCCTTGTTATGTTTTATTTTCCCCAGGAAATAATGAAAGGTTTTAGGTAAGGAAACAAAAAGGGGAAGATCGTCATGGAAGTTGTTGAAGATTTTTCAACATGATTATAAGTTTATATTCCGAGTTTCCAAAGACACTAAACTATTACGGTCCTTGTCTGTCTATTTTTGTTATATATTAAGTATTCTGTAAAATTAATGTAATGTACATGTACGTAAATCTTGGGGTCTCTACAGTGAAGTCAAGCACTCTTGAATCGGCCAACCTTACCCTCTTGGAAGAAGGAGTTTTGAGATTCGGTTCCCAACAGTAGTTGTCTTTCCGCTGAAGATGTGGTGGCACTACATGATGGGTGGATTCTTAACTGTTAACATTTATCACAATATTATTAGGTATATCTTCTCAATGAATGACCTGAACCATAGACAACAATGATAGATAGAGATCCTCCAGGACTACGACATTGAGATATTCTATACTCCTGGGAAGGGGAATGTAGTAGCAGATGCACTCTGTAGGAGGTCTAGCCTACAGTTACTAAGTAAAGATATATATCATTTGGCTGCATTGCAGATATCCTTTGTGGATAGATATGGATCAACATACCTCTAGTCAATGACTGTCACTCCCCCACTTCTTCCATGATCTTGGGAGGCACAACTTGGGTATGTAGACTACGAGGCACAACATGCTCATATAAACTATAGAGAGGCTCATGGTGGATATTATGAAGGTGGGGAGCAGGTCATCCTCTTCAGAGGATGCACTACGGTACTAGTAATGCATTGAGAGGATGTGTTGATGGATTTCTACACATATATATTAGCAGTACATCCTAGAGTGGGGAAGATGTACCATGACCTCTAGTGTCAGTTCTGGAGGCAAAGGATGTAGAAATTAGTGGTAGAGGTGAATCTCAATGTCTCACTTTTCAGCATGTGAAGGCCGAGCATCAGGTACGAGTAGTCGTAGCTCATCCACATGAGGTACCGGAGTGGAAGTGGGATGGTAAATCTATGGAATTCGAGATGGGGATACCACATATGTATAGAGGCCCCGATTCAATCTGGGTTATCGATGACCGACTCACCATGTCATCCAACTACCAACCCATTTGAGAGTAGGGATCAGTAGAGAGAATGAGGCATATCTACGCACAGAAGAATGTGTGACTACACAGGGTTCCATTGACAATCTTCCCAGATCACGGTGCATGTTTTACATCTCTATTATGGAAGGGATTACAGGAGGCGTTCGCGACTCATCTACGCTTGAGCATAGCTTTTAATCCTCAGAAAGATGGTCAGGCAGAGTAGACCATATAGAAACTAGAGGAAATTTTACATGCTTGTGTCTTTGATTTTGACGGCAGTTTGGAGTACCACCTCCCACTAGTGGTGTTTTTGTATGAAAATAGTTTCCACTCCACCATCGGAATGGAACCATTTAAGGCCCTGTATGAGCACCATGATGATCAAATCTTTGACAGAAATACATAGGGGAGTCAGCCCTTATGGGAACAGAGATGGTATAGGATACCATAGAGAAGGTGTAAGCCATCCAGGAGCAGATGAAGACTATAAAAAGCCTGAATAATTCTTATGCCGATAAGAGACAGGTACCCCTGGTGTAATGCCCCAACCCCAGTTACCTAGAGTCGGTGCATTATTACATAACATTGGAATGATATGAGGAAATCATGTCCAGAATGACCGAACATTTTAGTAGCCTTAGAAATAAAAGATACATTCACAAGCTCAACATTACAACTCGAAATGAAAAACAACTCTAAATTATTCCATTTGAAACATCCACGCTTCCTAGATTATGCCTGAAAGTCACTCATAGCTAACTTCTTAATATCCTAGGAAAAATAAAACATAGAAAGGGGTCAGATCAGATGCTCAGTAAGGATAACAATATAGAAGAAACTTTAATAAATAAGCATAAATATTTAAGGCAATGTATAACTAAAAAAATCCTTTTAAACTTGAACATCATCATAATATATAAAAATAAAAATAAATAATTCCATTTACATATTCACATTGATATTTTAATAGACTAATAATCACAAGAAATATAAATCACCACTTTCATAATGATGGAATGCATAATTCCAGACTATCATAAACACATAGTCAAGGCCTTGTGACAAGACTACAAATAATATTTTTTCAAGACCTTGTGCCATGATACTACATTGACTCATGAGACCTACTGATGCATCGAGGAGCTACAATTGGCTCTACCCATCACTTACTAAGTCCAATAAATTCCTCATATGAAATTTTTAAACATAACATAATCATTCATATTAAAACTAGCCTACGAAATGCCAATACATTATCCACAAACCATGAATGGTATAAAAATAGAACATCCATAGTCAAACATAACTCATTCAATTCAATATGGAAGATTGTATTGTAACAGATTAACTTCAATTGAGCATAATGATCTATATTGGCATTGATGAAAATAATCATCAAAATAATTTGAGAAAAATATCACCCTTTTTCTTGAAAACATTAAAAAGTCCCACTATTTTTCAAGAAGCCCTTCCAAATAGATTTTTTGAATCAAAGTGTCCCAAACCTATTTGAAACATTTATAAGGAATTTTAATTTTAAAAAATTAATTTCAATATAAATAAAACCTTAAAACCAATTTTAAAGTATGGAAATTAATGAGAAAGATTTTAAATAATAAATCTTTAAAACATTTAAAATGATATTTTAGTTAGAGTTCCTAACCAACAGAGAGACACTTGAATACAAATAATTGAGGTAATAAGAACATTATTATATCATGAGAATAATGGGATTCATAATATACTATGTCAAAGTACATTATATACACCATATAAAAGAGAATTGATATGTGACAACAATGAAGTCTCAATGGAATGTAAATTGAGATGAAATCTCATATAATGAATGTATCCTTAGGTTAAGGATAAATCAATGACATAATTATGTGTGAAAAATATAAATAAAATAAATATTATTTGATATTCAGTGTAAATAAATCAAAGGACATTCACACATATTCTTGTAAAAACAACACCATTGAATTGGATATTTAACTCAACAAATGGATATTGAGTTAAAATTACTTTGATCACATTCATATAGATGACATGAGAATTTAACAATAGAGTGATTATGTGTATCAAATGTATATATAAATAAAGGGGAGTGGATACTATGACATAAGAAAATGACTAGTGATTCCACACATAATCTTGGAGTAAAATAATCATTGAAGTATGCGTAAAGAAGAATGAGTGGAAATTGAAATTTAAAATTCCTTTATCGATTTGGTAACTTATAAAACATACACCCATGAAAAAAGGATCATACAATGATAATGTAAATATTCATAAATTATATTATATTACACAATGAATAAAATCATGGGTGGTACACACACTAAATGCAATAAATAAGTGGTGAACAATGGAAATCGCACAAAATTAAAAACAAGATATGAAACCCCTTACATTGTACTTTTTCCTTGGTTGAGGGTAGGATAACCTATTTTATAATGGTTAAATAATCGTTATTGAATTATAAAAGAATCATATACATTAATATGATATCATATATGATCTTTTAACATTTATTTGTTAATAATATCGTACTATTATCGTAGTTTCAGGGTGTTAACAGGTCAGTTTTCCGTTATATTCATTGTTATGTGAGCCATATTTCTTATGGATGAGATGTATCTTATTCAAATACAGAATTATATGATGTCTCTAAACATTATTTTTTATCATCAACTTAAATTATGTCTTGAATTGATACGATGGGGAATGAATCTCATCGCGTTCGTGGAGACGGTAATTCGTACGTACACACGAGCGACAATATCATTATTTTGATAATAAAATAATATATAATTGGATGATATATCATATATAAAGGAAAATAATCATGTTATGTTTTCTTATTTAAATGAATTTCACATCATTATTATACCCATCCAAATAATAATTTATTGAGTAACAATTACACCACGATGTGGAGACAAGAATCCGTACGTACGCACATATGGTGACATGTCATTCAAAGGATGGATAGAATAATGAATATGGTTGTACCATATTTATAATAACATCACAGTATATAGAAGATATTTTAGTTGTTATTTTATAATAGAAATAACAAATACTGAAGAAGTGGAAGAACAAATGAACTTGAAGGAGTGTGGTGAAATTATTACCCCTTCTTCTAGTTCATCCTTTTGAATTGATCAAAATGGCATGTTATGATAGCTTTATGACCAAAGGAGGGCCTCTAGGATGATTTGAGGGAAGTTGAGAGGATATATGGGTAAGGGTTGGCAGAGCCAAAAGGCTTTGAAGGTCTGAATTTTAGAAAAGGGGATGTTCCCTTTTATACGAGCGGTGAGGGGAACATTTGGAAAAACTAAAAAAATTATTTTATAATAAAATAATTTTTAGTTTCTAATGTCAGAAAAGTGTATTATTTAAAGGATATTGTTTGTATGGG
Source organism: Viscum album (assembly GCA_963277665.1). Lineage (NCBI taxonomy): Eukaryota > Viridiplantae > Streptophyta > Magnoliopsida > Santalales > Viscaceae > Viscum > Viscum album. Next base: position 807,085,172 of record OY728148.1, read on the forward strand.
TCGAAAACAACTCATCCGATAAATTTTAGATAGTTTTGGGTCACTATATTAACCTTAACTTTTAGAATTAACTATTAGATAAATAGTTTGACATTTATCATTTTTATTTGTATTTTTATATTAAGTAGTTAATAAACCTATTATATATTTCCAAGAGAACTCCAAGTGGTTCATTAATTATACACATATCATTATATAAGTCCTTTGTCTGAACCTTAGATTTTTAGGAATATAATATAAATTAAAAATATAATATTTGATTTAAAAACTCTTTTTTGTCAATTTTGACCCTATTTGGTATTCTATTTTTTCTAAATTTATAACAGTATTATTACTCAGAAAAAATTCATCTATCCAACCCTAATATCACATATTAACCTAGAAAATTAGTGTAATTCAAAAAAAGTCTCAAATTAAATTTATTTGGATATTTATAATATTAATTATTTTAATATTTCATTAATTATGTAATTACTACATCATCATCGTGTCATTCATAAAGAAAATTATTTAGTTTCTAAAAAAATATAAATAAAATAACATTATGTAGGAAATATTTTTTTCATTCTAATTAATATTTACAGTCGAATTTATATTCTGTGTAACCCTATATTAAAAATGTTTTAGTTATTAAACTTTGATTTTAACTCTTTTAACTCTTCTTTGAATTAAATAATAATAAATGTCATAATATAATCCATGTGGACCAAAGAGGTTCATATTTTATTCCTATGTTTGTTTTTGGTTGAATTATACTTATCCAATATAATTAGTATATGTGTTACGGTAATAATAATATCAGTTTTACCCTTAATTACCCTATTTACTTTTAACCGTGGTAAATGAAAGTTAAATGTTACTATTCACCACAAAATATTTTTATCTTATTGAACCAAATTTTAATCCTTCATATTAACTGTGTCTCTTGGATTTTCGAAATTCAACTCATAAATGTGGGAAAATAATGTTTTATGTGAATTTACGAAGTCTCATATGAGGTGGGTAAAAAATGGTAAAAGGTTCGATTAAATTTTATATATTATAATATTATTAAAAAATGACTCCGTTGAATTTCCTTGAAATTATTTTTTTATTATATATTTATTTTGACCAAAAATAAATTTAAATAAAATAAATAATTATTTAAATAAAAATTTGGTTTTAAACTATAACTTAGTATTTTTCACTATTCATCAAAAATAAAATGTTTTTGGAAACCTGCAAAAACAAATTCACCCTATGATAATTTTGATATTCTGATTCAAAAATGAAGTCTATTTTACCTTATTAAAAACATATAAATTGCATTTATTAGTTTAAAATTATTTCCCGTTGTCAAAACCAAAAAGCGTATTTTTATGAAATAATAACTAACAAAAGATTGACATTTGTTTATGTCCAATTTCACAGTTAAATTACTACTAATGACCAACATTGGATTAAATGGTAATAATATAATCTAATTATACCTTCAAAACATTCATATGTATAGTTTAACACTATAAATTATTTTGATTAAATAAGATTTTTTTAGTTAAAAAATATTATTTTTCACTATTCACCCAAATATGAAAGTTATCAGGAAAACACCAAATACATATTCAAACTAAATTATTATGTACTGATCCCAATGAAGAAGATTATTTTTTCAAATTAAATATATAAATGTTTGAAATATTGGATTTTATAATGTTTTTCCATTAAAATGCGGTAAAATTTCATTTTTTGAAACATTCTTATTTTATCTGAAAAAAATTAATTTGTCCATAACTTATATCTAAGAAACTCATAATATGTATTCTAAAATTAAAAGGGTTATATAAATTTCATAATTCAGTTAATACTATTTATAATTTCTTTTCAATGACAAGTTTGGTAAGTCGTGGTATGCTTGAACTCGATGTTCTGTGTTGTGTAAGTTATTGAATAACTTTAAAGAACTAACGTACTATGAAATCATGGGGTGTCACATTATTCACTACTTCAATAAATTGTGTCCTAGCGGTTTTTAAAATTGGGCTTTGGAATATAATGTAAAGTCCCACATCGGAAAAAGATTCAATAAAACTATCACTTTAAAAGATAGAAAAATAAGTACAAAGGTCACCCATGATAACCAATACTTGGATTCCATGTTAGAAAACAAGGATATGGAGGATAAACTAAGTGTAAAGTTCTGATAGAGAGGTATATGAAACATGATTATGAGAAATTTAACAACAAGAAAACCACAAAATTGTGATGGGACAAACGGTAATTAGTATACAAGTAAGAAAAGTAAACGGTCAACATTTTTTTGTTTCGAGTTACATTTCATAAAGACGAGGTATTCATTTATGATATTGACAAAGAACATAAAGAGATATACTTATTTTATAAGTATAGTTTCATTATTTAATTAATTTCTACTACTGACTCATTTTTTTAAATGATGATTATTTAAGAAGACCTGGTCACACCGGAAGAGCTAGAATAAACATCTATAGAATCACATGATCCATGAAGTATAAACTATGTATTTACCTTGTCTTTATAGATTATTCAAAACCAAAATGGTTAGTACAATATCTGATGATCCCCAAAAAGGATATTCCTTTAGAGAAAGAAACACTAATCTTAATTTCAAAAATTAAACCAACAATACCCCAAATTTAAATAAATACCATTCAAAAAAAAATTTCCTTAAAATCCTTCAATAAAATCCAAACTAATATTGAAACCCAAATCATAGAATAATTTGGTTATGTAGTCATTCATGTCAAATTGTATCTCCAAATAACTTCAACTACTCTTAATGTCACATACTTAAAAGTAATTAACCTAATCACATATTCTCTATTATAGTTTATTTATTTCCATAAATAACCTAAATCACTATAAATCCACAATAAAAACATATATTAAAATCCAACATTACTCCTCAAATGAAATCCCATAGTATTCCTTTTTTCCTTGGGCATTTAGTATTCAAAACAAACCGAACATCTTCCAAAATAACATTTATCACTTAATCACCAAATCATTTTACTATACTATGTGTGTTCATTTGATAAGACATAACATCTCAAATCAACTTATTATTGATCAATAAAATCATTTAACTAATAATTTGTCACACTAACCATGGAATTCACGTAGTCCAGTAGTAGGCGATAATTTCAATCACACTCTGGTTGTGGGTTCAATTCCCACAGCATTGTCCGACGCGACGGTTTGTCACACAGTCTGTGTGTAGTCCTTTTTCAAAAACTATATTTTATTTCATTACAAAAATGATATAAATTCCTCAAAATAACTGTAACATAATTTAACCACTAATGTTATCTTATACCTTGAATTTTCATCCCAAAATATAATAACTTCTAATTTACTGAATCCCAATGATAATATATAACCAAATGGTTATTAATAACTATATCCACAAGAGAAATGATAATTCTTCCTCAAATATCATTTTTACATGAAAAACTACAGGGTTATAAATACAAAAAAAATTATTCGAAATTAATCCCATCAACAAGGAGAACTAATAATTTTAAACATTTCTCAAACCATTTATTTCCACATAGCTTATTCTTTAACCAATAAAATATCCTATATAATAAGGAATTCACTCGGGTAATGGCCATGTCCCCTACATTAACAACAAATGACTGTAAATCAATTTTTGGGACTTTTTTATTTTCTTCCATAGTACTCTTCATTTTTCAACTGTAATTCTTCACTTTATGTCCTTATTTCCAACACAAAAAGCATTTCTTTGTTCCATTTAGATACTATCCTGGATGTATCCTTCCACATTTCCTACATGATGGCAATTGAGTATTCTTTTCTCCATGGTCTCCATTGTAAGAGTTATTATCATTCATCACCTTTCTCTTCTTTGTTGATTCCATGAGTTGGTTAATATATATGTTGTTGATCATAATTTTGGGAAAATGATTTTTTATGAACATTATATTTTTTTCTCTTATCATCATTCTATTTTTTGCTCATTTCCACCACTGTTCCCACCTTGTACATCATTATTAAATTTACTATGACTTCCTTGGAATCCATCCATTGACTAAAACCAGAAAGCATTGTGCGAGTAATAGTAGTCATAAAATCATTTAGAAAATATCATGCCAACATATTTTCAATTTGAAACACCTTAGGATTAACCAAGGTTATTTATTCTCATTAATTATTAAAATACTTCCAATCGGTTTGTAAAGAAAATGTAAATTATCCAAGTCATATCTCCCAAGAGTGTTGTAACCAAGAGTGCAGCAAGGCCTGTTGTTGTGCACCAGTTCCCTTTCGAGTCTAGCTCAAAGATGTTTTTTCGGGTTTTACCACAAGGTACATCTGTGTCAGAGAATCCTCTACATGCCCGTATCCAGAAATGGATGTATTACATGGAAAACTCATAAAATCTCTACAATACCACAATTATATAATGTTTTCTATACTAATCCTCAAAGTCGATCTTAGGTCTATGTTCTCTAAAGAGATTTTATCTAAATTTAGCTTCCAAGGTTTGTACTAAACTTTCTCTGATATCAACTGTAATGACCCAACCCTAGTTACCTAGATTCGGTGAATTATTACATAACCTTGGCATGATAAACGGAAATCATGTCTCGAAAGACCGATCAGTTTTGTAGCCTTGGAAACACTAGATACATTCATAAGGTCAACATTACAACTTGAAAATAAGAAGAATAGAATATAATTTCATTAGAAACATCTACAGTTCTTATATTACACCTTCAAGTCCGTCATAACTAACTTCTTCACATCCTGTGAAAAATAAAACATAGAAATGGGTGAGCTCAGATGCTCATTAAGGATAACAATATAGCGGAAACATTCATAAATAATCATAAACATTTCAAGCAATTTATAACTAAAACAAATGCCTTTTAAACATGAACTTCAGAATAATGAGGAAAAATAAATTAAAATAATGCCATTTACTTATTCACAATGATATTCTACAAGTCAAATAATCCCATGCAATATCAATATCAACTTTCATAATGATGGAATGCATAATTCCATACTATCATAACTACATAGTCAAGGCCTTGTGCCAAACCTACAAATAAGATTTTGTCAAGCGCTTGTGCCAAGAAACTAGTTTGTCTCATTAGACCTACAGATGCATCGAGGAAATATAGTGGGCTCCACCAATCACTTACTAAGTCCAATGCATTCCTTGTATGAACATTTGAAACATAACATAAATATTAATATTAAAACAAGCATATGAAATGTCAATACATTATCCACAAACCATGAATTGTATAAAAATATTACATCCACAGTCAAACATAACTCATTCAATACAATATGGAATATTATATTGTAATAGATTAACCTCAATCACGTATAATGAAGGATATTGACATAGATGAAAAATATTAATCAAAACAATTTTAGAGAAATATCACCCTCTTTCTTGAAAACATTTAAAAGTCACAATATTTGTCAATAAGCCCTTTAAAATAGATTTTTTGAATCAAATTGACCCATACCACTTTGAAACTTTTAAAAGGAATTTTAGTCTTAAAACATTAATTTCCATATAAATAAAACCTTAAAACCATTCTTAAAAGATGGATATTAATAAGAATGATTTTGAATAATAAATCATTTAAACATTTAAAGTGATATTTTAGTTAGTGGTCCTAACTAAAAGAGAGAGACTTGAATACAAATAATTGAGGTAATCAAAACATTATAATATCATGAGAATAAATGGATTCATTATCTACTATGTCAAAGTACATTATATACACCATATAAATGAAAATTGGGGCATGACAACAAAGAAGTCTCAGTGGAATGTAAATTGAGATGAAATATCTTATAAAGACCATATCCTTAGGTTAAGTATAAATAAATGACATAATTGTTTGTGAAAAATATAAATACACTCAATATGATTGGACATTCAGTGTAAATAAATCAGAGGACATTCACACAAATTTTTGTAAAAACAACACCAATTAATTGGATATTTAACTCAACAAATGGAGATAGAGGTAAAATTACTCTTATCATGTTCATATCGATGACTTGAGAATTTATCAATGGAGTAATTATGTGTATAAAAAGTATATCCATAGAAAGGGGTATGTGAATTATGACATAAGAAAATGAATATTGATTCCACACATAATCTTAAAGTAAAATAATTAATGAAGTTTGTGTAAAGCCGAATGAGTGGAAATTGAAATTTCAAATTCCTTTATCGATTTGGTAACTTACGAAAAATACACCGATAAAATAAGAAATATATAATGATGATGTAAATATCCATAAATTAAAATATATTACAAAATGAATACAATCATGGGAAGTACACACCACATGCAATAAATATGTGGTAATCAATTTAAATCTCACAAAATTAAAAGTGAGATAAGAAACCCATTACTTTGTACTTTTTCCTTGGTCTCGGGTAGGGTAACATCCTGTGTAATTGTGAAATAATTGTTATTGAATTATAAAAGAATAATTTACATTAATATGATATCATATATTATCATTTAACATTGATTTATTAATAATATCTTAGTATTATCGTCGTTTCGGGTGTTTACGAATTCGCTTTACTTTATATTCATTGTTATGTGAGACATATTTGTAATGTATGAGATGTGTCTTATTCATATCCAGAATGATATCATGTCTCTAAAAATTATTTTTAATCATAAAATGAAATTTAGTCTTGAATGGATATGATGGGGAATTAATCTCATCGCTTTCGTGGTGATGGTAATCCGTACGTACGCACGAGTGACAATATCATTATTTTGATAATAAAATAATATATAGTTGGATGTTATATCATATATAAAGAATATTTATCATGTCATGTTTTATTATTTACATAAATTACACATCATTATTATACCCATCCAAATAATAATGTATTTAATAGCCATTACACCATGACGTGGAGATGGTAATCTGTTTGTATGCATGTATGTTGACATGTCATTCCAAGGATGGATAGAATAATGAATATGGATGTACCATATTTATAATTACATGAAATTATATAGAAGATATTGGAGTTATTATTTTATAATGGAAATAACAAAGAATGAATAAGTGGTAGAAAAAAGGAATTTGAAAGATGGTGGTGAAATTATTGGCTCTTCTTCGGGTTCTTCCTTCTGATTTGATCAAAAGGGATCTTTATGTAGGCTTTATAACCAAAGTAGGGCCACTAAGATTATTTAAGATAAGTTTAGAGGATATTTTTTCTAGGGCTGGCCGAGAAAAAAGGCTTTGAAGGTGTGAATTTGAGAGAAGGGTAAGTTCACTTTTATAAGAGGGGTGAGGGGCACCTCAGGAAAAACATAAAAAATAACTTTTTAATAAAATAATTTTAGGTTTATAATGGATTAATAGATAATTATTTAAAGTATAAACTAGTGATGGGTTTAAAACCACTCAAAAAATAGGTTTTATATAGGCTTGTGTCACTATATTAACATTAACTTTTATATTTAACTCTTAGATAAATAGTTTGACATTTACCATGTCTCTTTTTATTTTTATATTATGTGGATAATAAACATACTATATACTTCCAATTGAACCACAAGTGGTTGATTAATGATACACCTATCATTATATAATTCCTTTTTCAAATCCTTATGTTTTTAGAAATAGAATATAAATTAATATTATTATATTTGATTTAAAAACTCTTTTATGTCAATTTTGACACTATTTGGTATTTTGCTTTTTCTAAATTCATTACAGAATTATTACATCGAAAAAAATTATTCTAACCAACCCTAATATGTCATATTAACCTATAAAATTTGTGGAATTCATATAAAGTTTGAAATTAAATTTATTTGGATATTTATAATATCAATTATTTTAATATTTCATTAATTATGTAATTACTACATCATCATTGTGTAATTATTAAATTATTTATTTAATTTCTAAAACATATAAATAAAATACCATTATGTAGGAAATGTATTTATATTTCTAATAAAAATTTATAGTTGAATTTATCTTATTTTTAGAGCTGTATTAAAAATGATTTAGTTATTAAACATTAATTTTAACTCTTTTAACTCTTCGTTGAATTAAATAATAATAAATGTCATAATCTAATACCAATGGATCAAAGAGGTTAATATTTTATTACTACGGTTTCTTTGGTCGAATTATACTTAGAAAATATAATTAGGACATGTTTTAGGGTAATAATAGTATCATTTTTACCCTTAATTACCCTATTTACTTTTAACCATGGAAAATTAAACTAAAAATGTATTATTCAAAAAAAATATTTTTAACTTATTAAACCACATTTTACTCCTTGATATTAACCGTGTCTCTCAGATTTTCGATGTTCAACTCATCTAAGTGGTAATATTATGTTTTATGTGAATTTCCAAATTCTCCTCGGAGGTGGGTAAAAGACAGTAAAAAGTTCAATAAAATTTTAAATATCTAATGTTATTACAAAATGAATCCAAAAAATTACCTTGAAATTATATGGGTATTATGTATCTTTTTTTATCAAAATTAAATTTAAATAAAATATATAATTATTTAAATAAAAAATCGGTTTTAAGCTATAACTCAGGGTTTTTCACTATTCATTAAAAATAAAACAATTTAAAAAACATACCAAATATTCACCCTAAGATAATTTTGAGTTTCTAAATTCAAAAATGAGTTCTATTTTACCAAATTCACAACATATAAATTTCATTTATTAGTTTAAAATTAAATCATGTTTTCAAAACTAGAAAGCGTATTTTTATAAAGTAATAACTACCAGTAGATTGGCATTTTTCTATGTCCAATTTCAATGTGAAATTACTTACAATGACCAAAATTGGATTAAATGGTAAAAATATAATCTAATTATACATCCAAACCATTAATATTTATAGTTTAGCACTATAAATTATTTTTATTAAAAAAGTTGTTTTCAGTTAAAATATATTATTTTTCACTATTCACCCAAATATGAAAGTTATCAGAAAAAAAAAACAAAAATGTTTTGAAACTAAATTATTATGTCCCGATCCCGAAGAAGAAGTTTATTTTGTCAAATTTAATATATAAAAGTTTGAAATATTGGATTTAAATAATGTTTACCAATAAAAGGTGGTGAAATTGCTTTTTTTATACTTCTTTTATGTGAAAAAAAAAATTAATTTGTCATTACATTATGTCTAATAAACTCATAATATGGATTCTAAAATTATAAAGGTTATATAAATTTGAAAAGTTTGTTAATAATATTCATAACTGCTTTTGAAAGGCTAGTTTGGTAAGTCATGGTATGCTTGAACTCGATGTTGTGTGTATTGTAAGTTATTGAATTACTTTGAAGAACTAACGTACTTTGAAATATTGGGGTGTTACATTCTTCCATCCTTCAATAAATTGTGTACTCCCAATTTTTATAATTGGGCTTGGAAATATAATGGAAAGTCCCACATTGGAAAAAGAGTCAATAAAACTATCACTTTAAAAGAAATAAAGACAAGTACAACGGTCACCCATTATAACCCATACTAGGATTCCATGTAAGAAAACATGGATATGGAAGATAAAGTAAGTTTCAAGTCCTGATAGAGAGGGATTGAAAACATGATCAGTAGAAATTTAACAACAACAAAACCACAAACTTATGATGGGGAAAATAGTCATTAGTTTCCCAGTAGGAAAAGTAAACGAACAACATATTTTTTAAAGTTACATTTCAGAAAGATGAGGAATTAATTTATGATATTGACTAAGAGAATAAAGAGATATGCTTATTTTTTTAGTATAGTTTCATTCATTAAAAAATTTCTACCACTAAATCATTTTTTTAAATGATGAGTATTCAAGAAGACTTGGTCACACCGGAAGAGCGAGAATAATCTTCTATAGAATCGCATGTTCCACGAAGGATAAACTATGTATTTTCTTTGACTTTAGATATTAATCAAAACCAAAATGGTTAGTACAAGATCTGATGATCCCCTAAAAGGATATTCCTTTAGAGAAATAAACACTAATATTAATTTCTAAAATTAAACCAACAATTCCCCAAAGTATTATAAATACCATTCAATAAAAAATTGTCCTTAAAATCCTTCAATATAACCCAAAATAATATTGAAACCCAATTGAAGAATTTGGTTATGTAGTCTTCCATGTTAAATTAAATTTCCAAATGACATCAATTACTCTTAAAGTCACATACTTAAAAATAATTAACTTAATCGCATATTCTCTATTATAAGTTATTTATTTCCATAAATACCCCAAATCACTATAAATCCACAATAAAACATTGATTAAAATCCACCATTACTCCTAAAATAAAATCCCATAGTATTCTATATTCCTTGGGCATATAGTGCTCCCAAAAAAGCAAACGTCTTCCAAAATAACATTTATCACTTAATCACCAAGTCATTTTCCTATACAAAGGGTAATAATTTGATAAGACATAACATCCCAAATAAACTTATTATTGATCAATAAAATCATTTAACTAATAATTAGTTACACTAACTAGGGACATCACGTAGTCCTGTGGTAGGCGATCAATACCAATCGCACTCTGGTTGTGGGTTCAATTACCCCAGCTTTTTCTGACGTGATGGGTTGTCACAAGGTCTGTGTGTTGTCATTTTTCAAAAACTATATTTTATTACATTACCAAAATAAGATAAATTCCTCAAAATAACCATAACACAATTTAACCAAAAATGTTATCTCATACATGAATTTTCATCCCAAAATATAATAACTTGTAATTGCCTCAATCCCAATTGTCAAATAAAACCAAATTGTTATTTATTACTATATCCACAAGAGAAAATATAATTCTTCAGAAAATATAATTTTCAAAAAAAAAACTAAAGGGTTATTAATAAAAGAGAAAATAATTCAAAATTAATCTCATCAATAAGGAGCACTAATACTTTTAAACATTTCTCAAACCATTTATTTCCACATAGCTTCTTCTTTGACAAAGAAAATATCGTATAGAATAGAGAATTAACTTGGGTAATTTCTTGGTCCTCTACATTTACCTAAAATGACTATAAATGGATTCTGGTGACCATTTTTATTTTCTCCCATAGTACTCTTCATTTTTTTCTTGGAAATTCGTCACATTATTTCCTTCTTTCCCACACGTAAATAATTTCTTTGTTCCATTGAGTCACTTTCCTGAGTGTCTCCTTCCACATTTCATGCATGGTGGAAATAGATGATTCTTTTCTCCATGGTCTTAACTGTTGGAGCTATTATCATTCATCACCTTTCTCTTCTTTTTTGAGTCCGGGAGTTGGTTATTATATATGTTGTTGATCGTATTTTTGGAAAAATGATTTGGCATGAACACGATATCTTTTATGCCTATCAGCATTCCATTTTGTTTCTCATTTCCACAATCATTCCCACCTTGTATATCATTCTCAAAGTTACTATGACTTCCTTGGAAACCATCCATTGACTAAAACCAGAAAACATTGTCTGAGTAAAAGTAGTCATAAAATCATGTAAAGAATATCTGGAAACCATATTTTCAATTGGAAACATATTAGGAATAACCAAGGTCATTTATTCTAATCTTATATTAAAATACTTCAAATCAGTATGTAATGAAAATGAAAATTATCCTAAGAATATCCCCCAGGAGTGTCGTAACCAAGAGTGCAGTAAGGCCTATTATCATGCACCAATTTCCATTCGAGACTATCTCAAAGCGATGATTTTGAGTTTTACCCCATGGTACATCTATGCTCGAGCCACCTCTACTTGCTTGTATCTTGACAGAGATGTATTGATTGGAAAACTAATAAAATTTCTACAATACCAAAATTATTAAAAGTAATTCTATATTAATCCTCAAAGTTTATCATAGGGCTATGTGCTCTAATAAGAGTTTATCTAAATCTAGCTTACATGGTTTGTACTAAACTTTCTCTGATACCAACTATAATGCCCTGACCCCAATTACCCAGAGTCAGTGAATTATTACATAACATTGGCATGAAATAAGGAAATCATATCCCGATAGTCCGATCAGTTTAATATTCTTGGAAATATTAGATATATTCATAAGATCAACATTACAACTTGAAAAGAAAAACAACACTAAATTATTCCATTAGAAACATCCACGGTTCCTAGATTATGCCTGCATGTCACTCATAACTCACTTATTAACATCTTGGAAAAAATAAAACATAGAAAGAGGTGAGTTCATATGATCTGTAAAGATAACAATACGATGAAATCATTCATAAATAATCATAAACATTTAAGGAAATATATAACTAAAAGAAATGACTTTTAACCTTTAAATTCAGTATAATATGGAAAAATAAAATGAAATAATGTCATTTACTTATTCAAATTGATATTCTACTAGTTGAATAATCACATACAATATCAATAACCACTCTCTTAATGATGGAATGCATAATTTTAGACTATCACAACCACATATTCAAGGCTTTGTGCCAAAACTAAAAATAATTTTTTGTCAAGGCTTTGTTCCAAGACACTAGTTTGTCTCATGAGACATACCGATGCATCGAGGATCTATAGTGGGCTCCACCTATCACATACTAAGTCCAATTCATTCCTCATATGAAAATTTGAAACATAACATAAACATTCATATTAAAACTATCATACGAAATCTCAATACTTTATCCACATACCATGAATGATATAAAAATAGCACATCCACAGTCAAACATAACTCATTAAATACAATATAGAAGATTTTATTGTAACAGATTAACTTCAATAAAGACTAATGAAGGTTATTGACATAGATGAAAATAATCATCAAAACTATTTGATATAAATATCACCTTTTTTCTTGAAAACATTTAAAATTCACACTATTTGTCAAGAAGCCCATTAAAATAGATTTTTGAATCAAGGTGTCACATACCACTTTGAAACATTTAAAAGGAATTTTAATTTTAAAAAATTAATGTCCATATAAATAAGACCTTAAAACTAATTTTTAAACATGGACATTAATGAGAAATATTTTGAATAATAAATCATTAAAACATTTAAAATGATATTTTAGTTAGAGTTCCTAACCAAAAGAGAGACACATGAATATAAATAATTGTGGTAATAAAAACATTATAATATCATGAGAATAAAGGGATTCATGATATAATGTGTCAAAGAACATTATATACAACATATAATTGAAAATTCATGTGTGACAACAAAGAAGTATTAGTGGAATGTAAATTGAGATGAAATATATTATAAAGACGGTATCCTTAGGTTAAGGATAAATCAATGGCTTAATTAAGCATGAAAAATATAAATACACTCAATATGATTGGATATTCAGTGTAAATAAATTATAGGATATTCACAAGTACTCTTGTAAAAACAACACCAATGAATTGGATATTTAACTCAACAAAATGGAGATTGAGTTAAAATTAGTTTTATCACGATCATATTGATGACTTGAAAATTTATCAATGGAGTTATTATTTGTATAAAAAGTATATCCATATAATGGGGAGTGGAAATTAAGACATAAGAAAATAAATAGTGATTCCACACATAATCTTGGACTAAAATAATCATTGAAGTATGCGTAATGCCGAATGAGTGGAAATTGAAATTTCAAATTCCCTTATTGATTTGGTAACTTAAGAAACATACACCAATGAAAGAAGGATCATATAATGATGATATATATATCCATAAATTAATGTATATTACACAATGAGTACAATCATGGGCAGTACACACACCACATGCAACAAATAAGTGGTGAACAATGGAAATCTCACGGAATTAAAAGTGAGATAAGAAACCCCTTACTTTGTACTTTTCCAGGGTCAAGGGTAGTATAACCTCTTTTATAATGGTGAAATAATTTTTATTGAATTATACAAGAATCATATACATTAATATGATATCATATATGACCTTTTAACATTGATTTGTTAATAATATGTTAGTATTATCGTCGTTTTGGGTTTTAACGGATTCATTTTCCTTTATATACTTTGTTATGTGAGCCATATTTGTTATGTATGGGATGTATATTATTCATATCCAGAATTATATCATGTATCTAAAAATTATTTTTAATCATTAAATGAAATTTATCTTTGAGTGGATATGATGGGAAATGAATCTCATCGCGTTCGTGGAGACATTAATCCGTACGTACGCACGAGCGACGATATCATTCTTTTGATATAAAAATAATATACAATTGGATAGTATATCATATATACAGAATAATTATCATGTTATGTTTTATTATTTACATGAATTACACGTCATTATTATACCCATCCAAATAATAATGTATTGAATAACAATTACACCACGGCGTGGAGCCGGTAATCTGTACGCACACACGTATGGTGACATGTCATTCAAAGGATGGATAGAATAATTAATATAGATGTACCATATTTATAATAACATCACATTATATATAATATATTGGAGTTATTATTTTATAATGGAAATCACAATGAAAGAAGTAGTTGAAGAAGAAAAGAACATGAAAGAGGGTGGTGAAATTATTATATCTTCTTTGGGTTCTTCCTTTTGATTTGATCAAAACGGCTCCTTATGATGAATATATGACCAAAGGAGGGCATCTATGTTGATTTGATGGAATTTGGGAGGATATTGGGCCAGGGTTTGGCCGAGCCAAAAGGATTTGATGGTGTGAACTTGATAGAAGGGGAAGTTCCCTTTTATAAGAGGGGTGAGGGGCACCTTAGGAAAACCCTAAAATATTATTTTATAATAAAATTATTTTCGGTTAATAATTGCACAAAAGTGGATTATTTAATTTATAACATTGGGATGGGTCTAAAACCACTCAACCAGTAGGTTTTAGACAGGTTTGGGTCACCATATTAACTTAACATCTAAATTTAACTCTTAGTTAAATAGTTTGACATTTACCATTCTCTTTGTATTTTTATATTGTGTGGTTAATTAAATTAATATATACTTCCAAGAGAAACCCAACTTGTTCATTAATAATAATAACATCATTATATAAGTCATCTAGAAGAACATTAGAATTTTAGGAATAGAATATCAATTAATAATATAATATTGGATTTAAAAACTCTTTTTGTCAATTTTGACACTATTTGGTATTTTGTATTTTCTATATTCATAAAAACGTTATTACATCCAAAACAATTCATATAACAAAACCTAATATGTCATATTATACTATAAAGTTAGTGGAATTCATAAAAAGTCTCAAATTAAATTTATTTGGATATTTATAATATCAATTATATTAATATTTTATTAATTAGGTAATAACTGCATCATACTTGTATCATTAATATATTAAATTATTTACTTTATGAAAACTATAAATAAAATACCATTATTTAGAAAATAATGTTTGATTTCTAATGAATATTTATAGTCTAATTTATCTTATGATTATCCCAATATTAAAAATGTTTTAGTTATTAAACATTGATTTTAACTCTTTTAACTCTTCTTTAAATTAAGTAATAATAAATGTCCTAATCTAATCCAAGTGGACCGATGAGGTTCATATTTTATTCCTAAGGGTATTTTTGGTCTAATTTCACTTAGCAAATAGAATTAGGAATAGTGTTAGGGTAATAATAATATCATTTTCCCCCTTAATTTCCCTATTTATTATTAATCGTGGTAAATATATGTAAAAAGTTACTATTCACCAAAAAATATTTTAATCTTATTGAACCAGATTTTACTCCTTTATATTAACCATGTCTCTTGTATTTTTGAAATTCAACTCACATATATGGTAAAATTATTTTTTATGTGGTTTTACTAATTCTCTTAGGTGGTGGTTAAAAGACGGTGAAAAGTTCAATAAAATTATATATATATATATATATAATATTATTACAAAATGACTCCAATGAATTAGCTTTAAATTATATGTGTATTATGTATCTATTTTGACAAAAAATAAATTTAAATAATATAAATATTTATTTTAATAAAAATTTGGTTTTAAAAAATAACTCAATATTTTTCACTATTCATAAAAAATAAAACTTTTTCAGAAACATACCAAAAATTCACCCTAAGATAATTTTGATATTATGAATTCAAAAATGAAGTATATTTTACGAAATTAAAAACATATAAATTGCATTTATTAATTTAAAATTAATTCTCGTTGTCAAAACCTAAAATCTTATTTTTATGAAATAAGAACTACCAAAAGATTGACATTAGTTTATGTCCAATTTCAAAGTGAAATTACTTCCAATGAACAACATTGGACTAAGTGGTACAAATATATTATAATTATACATTCAAACCATTCATATGTATATCTGAACACTATATATTATTTGGAATAAACATGTTTTTTTAAGTTAAAATATATTATTTTTCACTATTCACCAAAATATGAAAGTCATCAGAAAAACACCACAAATTTATTGAAACTAAATTCTTATGTCCATATCCCATAGAAGAAGTTTATTTTGTCAAATTAAATATATAAATGTTTGAAATATTGGATTTAAAAAAGTTTCACCATTAAAAGGAGGTAAAATTGCATTTTTTTTGAAAAATTCTTCCTTTATCTGAAAAAAAAATTAATTTGTCCTTACAATAAAAGGCTGTAAAATTTCATTATTTGGAAAAATACTTCTTCCCTCATAAAAACATCATCCATGCCTCAATAAATCGTGTATTTATCCTTTTCCATAAATTATAGTTTTTTAGAATTCACCAAAAAACTCAAGTATTCTTGGAAAATATCAAAAAATAAACTTCACAGGTTTTTAACATATATGCTTAAAAAATGAAATAAATTTTATGTACTAATTTTATAAATATAAAAAATTTATTTATTAATGAAAATAATAATTTATGAAAACAAATACATGTTCTAAAATTATATCTGATTTTACAATAATTTTAAAAATTAATTAAGGTGTCATAAAAATATTATAATCATAACAAAATAAAATATTAATTCTTGAATCGATATTATGAAAATATAATTTCTTTTAAATTTGTAAATTAATAATATAATTATAATTAAATACTTATTTCTTATAAAAATATCAACACTTTATTTAAAATTTTCAAAAATATATTTAAAATTTCAGTGATATAAATATATTATTTGTTCACTATTAAGATGGAAACATTTTATTCACACATTATTAGTTAAGGTTACTATTATATTTTTATATTTCTATTCCTAGTGGTCTTGTTAATATTCCTATGGTGATGTTATTATTTATCTGCATTAATTACATAATTTCTATAAATATCACTTATTTAAGTATACATTTATAATGAATTTGTCAATTTAATTATAGAATGAACAAAACTTATTTTATAAGTAATTTGGTCGTTAAGTTCACCCCACCTTTTGGAAATGGAATCCAAAAAATAATTATTTACATATTAAATTATTGAGTGTGCCTTTCCCTCATATAATTTTTATATTCCCATGTCACTTCTTCAACCATGTGGTTTCTGCACAAAACCATAACCTGGTGGATTACCTAATTCCACAATACATTCTATCTAATAGCATGAACCCAAATTGAATATTTCTTATAAGAATGGTTCTCTTCCAAATGGACTAATTCTGGGATCCAAACATGAGATGAATTTTTTAAATACATTCTCAATATCAAAACAAGAAAAACATTGTGTGTATGAGATAAAATCGGAGACAAAGAAAATCATTAGGAAACTAGTCCAACATTATCTAAAAATTTATAAGGTTTAGTGTATCATAATGTTATTTTTCCTTTATTAACAAAACACAGAAAAATTTTCCCAGCAGTGATCTTAAGGAAAACATGATAATTTTTATCGAAATAAAATCCCTTCATCCTATAATATTCATATCATTTATGACTAATCTGAGTTGTTACCATGTGTTTATGGATCATATTCACATTCTTACCCAATTAAACTAATAATTCAAGTTCTATCTACATTATTCCCCTGATATAATCCAAAAATGTAAGAGTTCAACACTGTATCCCAAATATTTCCTAAAAAGAATATATTTTTACACTAGAATGAAAGCTTTTATTTTTGGGAAACTAAATAATAGAAAAGTTTTGATCCCAAATTCCCTTTTAATCCATTTAAAAACATGAATCATATCTAAAAATCTCTAAATTTTTTATTTGATATATCCCCCAAATTGAGAAAGAAAGGATGTGCTAAAATTTAATTTTGTTGCCAATAAATATTGAAGGACAATTCAATATTTTTAAATAAAACTAGGATCATGGCCACATAAAATAGAGAAAAGAACACCATGGAACCTTAAAAGATATTTAAGGTTCAACAGAGAAAGATAATCCAGAGAAAAGTGTCTTTAATGGGAAGGATATGTGTCGATTTAGTCATTCATTCAATTATTTCCCAAATCACATTTGTACCTAAAGAATTATTTTGTTTTACCACCATGAATTACATGATATCTTTTACACATTCCACACTGGAACTGCAAAACTATTAAGAATCCCCTCCAGTAACTTCAACTGTTCTTTAACCAGTTTACATGTCAAACATTTCACCGTAGAATCAGCAATATCTTTTTTCTTTCCATCCCAGCGGTAATGCTCTCAAAGGTCTCTCTACATCTTTGGGCTAATATGGAGAACATAAAATAGATATATATGAGTTTCACATTACAATTATTTCTTCAACTGGGAATCAAAAAGAACACAGATTCCCTTCCAAACCTCAAAAAATAATTATTAACATTGTTAAAAAAAGGAATCATAACCTTTTGAATAAAAATAATTACTTTTATTCCTACCACTCTCATCCTTCTTCGAATTATTTATTTTTCCTAACAGATATAACTAAACTGACACCTAAAACAGAATAGAGTCATTTCTAACACCAATTACATCCAAACCAAAATTTATCGAATAAAAAACTAAGGAGTCATTTTAAAAATTAATCATGGTTAATGTTGCATTAAATTTTATACTCCATGTATTACCCACATTTTTTTTCTTTTACCATACTACAACGAATAGTTCATTCGTAATCCTTGACTAGTTCCAATATCTTCTCTATCTCATGTTCAGTTCTATTTTATTAAGTATATACTTCAAATATTTTTGGTTAGTATATATTTCACATTTTTATCTATAAAAATGATGGCCCCAAAATTTTATTCAATAAAAATATAATCTAATTCAAAATAATATGTGGGGAAATTTAAGTCATGAGGTTTCAAATGTAGTGAATCTTAATAAATTACCTGATCATTCGGCATTATGACACAACAATGTTCATTCAATGAAATGTCACTATAGATAAGAAATTGGCAATTTTTGTAATGTATGTCCAGAACTATAGCATTGAACAATATTTATTTAAATTCTTATAAACCATCATCATATTCTTTTCCCCATATAAAATTAAATAAATTTCGAGTTAACATCGTCATTGGGATTGTCAATCATGCAATTATTCCCACAAACCTCTAGTAATAGAATGTAAAAACAAGGATACCAAGAATCTATGTAATATTTGTTGTTCTTATCCATTTTTTTGCAACCTATTTATATCCAGATCCATTATTATTCTATTTTTAGAAAACATGTGACCATGGAATGGAATTTTTTATAACAAAAATACACCCATTTTGAATTTCCCATACAGTTTCTTTTCTTTTATGGATTTAATAAAATAACATAGATGTATTTCATGCTCTTGTTTACTTCTAGAGTATAAAAAAATGACATCAATAAAAACAACCAAAAACTTATCCAGGTACTCGTGCAATATTTTATTCACAAGATCCATGAATACAACAGGTAAATTAGTTCACCCAAATTCCATAACTATGAATTCATAACAACCATATCTAGTAGGAAGAACAGTCTTTGGAATATTTTCTTCTACATTCAACTAATGGTAAACCGAACTCATTTTATCCTTGGAAAAATATTATTCCCTCTAGACATGATAAAAATGCATCGACATGAGAAAAATGATACCTTTTTATAACAAAAATAGTATTCAATTATCTATTATCAATGAAAATCCAATTTATCCATTGTTATTTTTAAAAAACAATACTAGGGAACCCCCTAGTGAAGTAATAGACTAGGTAAAGACATTATCTAATAATTTATGCAACTAATTTTTAAATTATTAAAGTTCCATTCTAGCCATTCAATATGGGTGTTTAGAATTTTGATTAGAATCTTTAAATAATTCAATAGAAAACTCAACCTTTAAATCTAGAAAAACAATGGGCAAATCATCATGAAAAACATCAAGATAGTCATTTACCACAAGCACATCATTATTCTGGAGAGAACCTCCATTTTCAAAAATATGTGCATGATAACATTCAATTCCTTAATTTAACAATTCATTTTTATACTTATATGTTTTCAATGGTATGGTTTAATTCTTTTAAAAAAACTAAAACTATTTCTAAAAAACAACTTCTGTAGCTCTAAAATAAATCTTGTCATGATAAATAGAGAGCAAATCCATATCGAGAATAACATCAAACTCAACATGAGTAAATACAACATGGTTTCTAGGAAACATCTTTTCAACGAAAAATATGGTTAGGTTTTTATTATTTACTTCTTTATTATATTTCATCGAGGTGTTTTTACCATGTGTTCTTGCTTCATTTTTTGATGTGTAATTTCAAATTTAGTAGAAAATTACTAAGAAAAAAGAAGAATTTGTAATCCATGAATCAAAAAAACATTCTCTTATTCAATAAAAACAAGAAACGTACTTGATGCCGCATCATTAAATGGATTAACATATACTAATGTAGTTGAAAAGGATATTTCCACACCCTTATGCTTCCAATCTTAATGATTTCCTACCAGAGTGACAAGCTTTGGACACAGAGAAGAAAGATAACCAAATTCCATATAGTTAATGCATCTCATCATAAGATTCTCATTGGATTTCTGATCATTTTCATTTAAATCAAGGGAAATATTACCAATCATTCCAAATTGGTAGCATTTCCCAGAATTTATAAGACATTCTCTTTGTTGCCTTTTACCACACATTTCACAAGAAGGGAAATTTATGTATGTATCTATATATTTATTTTACAAAATCTTCTCCAAATCCTTTCAACATAACTATTTATTATTCATGTCATAACTATGAATATATGTTTCATCAAAATCTATATCAACTTTTTTGCACAATGAACAAGTTTCTTGATAGCTTTTAAACTCTTGTGGAGCCAATATCTCGTAAAAAATGGTTTGAACCCTATGTAAAATCTATTAATCATAATATCAATGTCCCTAGTAAAATATGGTGCATTCCTGACCAGTTTTGAAGAATTCGATTCTTATACTAACATAGAATCATTAGCTTTCTGCTTCTCTTCCATGAATTGTTTCTTTATTATGATTTGACTAGTTTTTTGAAAATAGTTTTCAAGAAAAAATATAATTAAATAATTCCATTCCAAATTATCGAGATAATCTTTTTCTCTGTAATTCTTAACCAGTGGCCTCCATTTATCATCTTTAAAATCAAAATGATAAATCTATATGGATTCCATTTGGATTCCCAAACATCCCACAAAATCAAATATCGTTTCCATAACCTGGATCCGTCTTTCAGCTTCTATTGGTAATGATGATCCCTTGAATGATTGGGGATATTTCATAATGTAATGATAAACAAAAAACACATTCATTTCTATTTTATTTTGTTCCCCTCTAGAATTAACACCCCCACCACTTATCACCTGAGTCCACTATTCCATCAAAATCACATATGGCTTAGTTTTAATTCCCAACATTAAAGTCTCTAGGTGCTAATAGATATCAACCTCCCGGTGCCTTTCTATTTCAGCATCCCTATTTCATCTATGGAAAATCATTCAAAACATACAGATCAAAGTCAAAAAAATAGTAATCATCAAATTATAAATCATTTTAAATTAACTATAAATTAAGAATCAATTATGGTATTCTATTAAGAACATCATGACCCCTACATTTATATAAACCATCCTTTAAAAACAAAAATATGGTACCAACCATAATAAATTACATAATCATGAATTTATGTCATGAGATTAGATTATATTTCATTCCAGATTTTGTTAATTTATATAGTTTTAAAATATTAGGTCATTATATATAGATATCATACAACCTTCTTAAAAATAGCATACTAGTAAAACGGTATCCATTTTTTCCAAAATAAAAAACATTAAAAATAAAACATTATTTCGTTGAAAATTTTTCATAAAATTCATCATGAATTCAATTTTTCACTTACAAATACTTATAACATTTGAAATAATTTTAGAATCATGGGATGGGAATAAAAAATCTCAATAAGGGATATAAATAATATAGTCATTAATCATGTTATAAAAAAAACCATTAAAACCAATTACATTAAAAAATAATTATCATGCACAGAAATATCATGAAGCTTCCTTGAGACATTGTTACCATAAAACTATTACATTCACCCTTATAAATAAATTAAACTTTTGGTCGACATCCCTCCATAATGTACCCAATTTATTTGTTATATATAATGGGGATCACCCGTCATATCTTCAGATATAATGGGATCAACCCAACATTTTATAATCTATTATAGGTACTAAACCATCAAATCATGAGAAAAAATGGACTGAAACCATCATAAATAATTTCCAAGGATCATGTCATGAAATAAATGACATGATCACTCATT
Organism: Viscum album; assembly: GCA_963277665.1. Classification (NCBI taxonomy): domain Eukaryota; kingdom Viridiplantae; phylum Streptophyta; class Magnoliopsida; order Santalales; family Viscaceae; genus Viscum; species Viscum album. The sequence goes on from OY728148.1 coordinate 807,107,921, forward strand.
TATACCCAAGAAAAAACACATTCATATTTCAAAATAGCTTTTTTGTAAAAAACACCTTTAAAATATAAAAACCATGTACATAATAATGAAATAATATTATTAGAAATTAATCTATAAAACAAAAAAGGAAACATTATAGTAACAAAATATGCTCATAAAATTAAAAAAAAAGAATAATATTTTTGAATTTCATAAAAGAGAAATTTAAAAGTATCTTAAAAGGAAAGTACCTTACAAATACCATATCATTGAAGCAAGAATTAATGAAATGAAAAGAATGTGTACATTCACATTAAATAAACATTATAAAACATTATATAATCATAAGTAATTTTACAAATATTAATAGCATTTAAAAATCAATTAAATTTAATGTAACCCCCAAAAAATGGAAAATAGTTTAAGAATGTAACGTCTCGACCAGACTTACCCTCGCACCAGTAGCCAAAAAGGTCACCACATGACCTCAATCACATCTCCTAGTATGCCAGAGGTTTAAGACCAATAGAGAGGGTCTACAGATAGTTAGTGGAGAGACAATACCCTTATATTAAGAGTGTGTAGAGGAAAAAGATAATAATATCAGGAAAAATGGAAGCAAATGTGAAACCATAATCATATGAATATTGAAAATGGCCCAAACATGTTTATAAAATTCATGCATGTCATGGTGATACATATCAGAAACTAGTAAATCAAACAAATTGATTTACATTCCAATATTGAAATAATGAAAATACATAATGCCCTAAGGGAAATCTCTATGAGCATCCCGAGATCCTTCTTGGTCCCTTTGTCATAACTCCCATATACAAGTAATATTCACAAGAAAAAGTCTTTTGTACTACAAATAAGAAAGTCAACTAGTGAACCATAGTGCTATTGCATCCTGAGTAGTTTGTGAGATAAACCTATCTGTAGGCCAGGTCCACCGGTTTTCAAGATCAATTTAGATAATTAAACTTAAAAAAAGATGTTCATATATAATAAGGAAATAACATAACATAATAAATAAACAACAACACATCCATGTTCCAAAGGGACACCTAACGACGATACTAGATTTGGACCGTAGCTAGCATAAGATTATTCACAAGAACCATTCAAGCTTATTTATCAAGAAAATATACTTGGTAACCCTTTACCGATAATTATCTATTTAATCATATATTATATCCATAGTTCCCATGTATGCTCGTACCTCAATAAAAAATTTGTCTCATGAAAAAATTCTAATCATTCCCAACCATTCATTATATAATCACATTTAACTTGGGTTTGATTCATATCTCTCATTCAATTAATAATTAATTACTTTCATTAATTTGGTGTTTGAACTCCAATTCAAACACCCAAATTCATATTTGTTGTGGATCTCTGTGTCTAACAACCCACTTTACATCTAATGTAGATTTCCATGTCTAACACCTTATATCTAAGTGCATAGATAAGTATTAGGGAGGAACACCATGTCCAAGTCTCGAATTCTGCATTTGTATAGAACAACATATCTTGAAACCACATTCTCATACATTTAAATCATTTTCTAACTATTGGGGTGGTACGCCATGTCCATGTCACAACGTCTCCATTGGACTAGAATGAAAATTATAGCACCCAATTATAATTCATTCATTAAATCAAAAATTAATTAATCCATGATCAATATTTAATTCCCCATGTTTTATCCACAGTCTATCCCTTACTATCCAACAATTAGTGAATCATATCAAAAACGATCATTTAACCCTAAACATAACTATGTCCACAATTACATTTGTTAATTCATCAATTAATTAATATATTAACACATGTTTAGTCCAATAATTGATTCTTAATAATTAATTGTCCAATATAAACCACAACTCATCATAATTAATCTCTCAATTAATTATCTCAATCAAACATCAAGGAACATAATTAATCCTTTAATAATTATTTCAACATATCAAATTCAACATCTCTTAAAAAATCATCACGATTAATTATCATTATTACAAACTCAAGAACATTTGTTATTCACACATAAATATATCATTCTATGTCTCATCATTCCATAATTAATTAACACAATTAATTTTAAAAAATAGTACTACCAAAGCACATAATTAATACCCAGATTAAATATCCCAATTTCAATTCCCATGGTTTATAATTAATTCACAAATTAACTGTCTTAAATTATCCAATTCCCAATATAATAATTAATTCCCTAATAAACTATCTCAACATTACCGTCTCAATACGTATAATTACAACTTAAACCATGTGCATTAATATGAAAAATGAAGAAATAGATTATCACATAATATCAAACTAAACAAATATATCACTCTAAACAATATATTTTTAGCTTCAAAGCAGCGCATCTCTGGTGGAGGGGTTTTACTACAAAAACATTATTTTGAAATATGTCAAATTGTTTTATACCAATAAATATTTTATTGAGAATTTTCAGTATAACTTTTCAACATCATTAATTAAACAAATACTGCATTATATTAATTCTGAAATTTTAAGGAACCTAACTCATGAAATTTTCTGAGCTAATCATTTCAAATGTAATCCATAATCTAGTCTCATACACGCACCTCAAAAATAGTGTTCACACACTTGGAATTGGTTGCATCAACCTTCAATGATAACTAACACACAAAATTAGTGCGATGAGGACTAACACACCTTCAACTAATTAACCTAACCTAGAATACACCATAAGAACTAACTTCATGTGGCACGAAGCTATACCTGAATATGATGGAACTATTTCAAATCAAGCCAAACCACTATGTACTCAGAAACATTTGTCAAAATATGGACCTAGGGTCCCAAGACCTTCTCTCCACCACCTAGAATTGGATGGAATGAACAAACCAAATCAGTCACAGTTCATAGGGTTTTGAACTAAAAGATATTGGGTGAATGATAGCCCAGATGGCCGATGTGATGACGGAAACAAGTAGGGAAGTATTTATCTCATCGAGACAGACAACTTCTATAAATGAACCACCATCAACTGGTGTACAGAGAGGAGATGTGAAGAGGGGATGCTGCTCTCCTACCATGGAAGTGGAGGGGGTCACACTTCATATAGGAGGAGGAGATGGGGTGTGCCTACCACTTTTTTCCTCCCCCAAATAACACCAATTGTATTTATAAGAATTCATAGAATATTAATAATAATAACCATATTATTATTATTATATAATTTTTACTCTTCTTTGAGAAAACCCATAACTCCCCCATGACATATAATTTAATTAAATTCTTCTACATTGAATTGAATATAATATCCAACGCATCATTATATAATTAAATTCTCTCAACAAAATTGAATTAAATAACACCCACATTTTTCATTAAATAATAAGATTGATCCAAACAATGAATTTAAGAAGATAAAATCCCAACTCGACATTTATTACTCATTTAATTGGATTTAATTAAATAGAAATCCAACTCATTAGAAATTAATTATACTCTCTCAATATTAATTTAATTATATAAAACCCTGCTTCACATCAATTAATTAAATTCCACTTATCCAAGAATTTAATTGAATAAAAAACCCATATCTCAACATTTAATTAAAGCCCACTCAAACATGAATTTAATTAAATAAATGAACCAGAAACCAAAAACTGGGTTAGCCTTGTGGTTTGGATCACACGGTCTGAAAAAGCATGCTCAAACTATGAGAAAAATATTTTCTATGAAACCCTCTTCGCATGGTTTGTCCTGCATGGTTTTTCAAACTATGCAACGATCGTGCATGTGACTCTGTTTAAGACACCCACCTTGCACGATTTGTACCATATAGTTTTCCAAACCGTACGTAGTCCATGCGATCGTCTTGGTATCACAGAATTAAGGTAGATAGTTTTTTGTAGTATTCAACATAGTTGAAAATGTCATGTGCCAGCTGTGTTCCCTCTTCTGTTCCATAAAAACATGACAATTCCTCATCTGATGCTCTGAAATTCCAATGATCCACCTGTAAAACTCATCATTACATTACTCAATCACATTATCAATACATTTAAATGGTCCAGACTCACAAAACATCAACCTGAAACAAGTTTTTAAGACCGACCCATCCAACTAATGAAAAATTTCAAAAACAATCTTATTTTAACCCCATTAAAAACATGTGACATTACAATTTACCCACCATAAAAACGTATTATCTAAGAGAAGACATTAGAAACTAATACGAAATAAACCAACCCACCAAGCATATAAAGTCTCATTTGAACATTGGCATTGCATTTCCAAACACCAAACACAACCTTAACAAAATCACAAGCCCAAGGCAATAAAACATTTAGGCATGATCCAAACCTCCAAATCCAAAAAAACCTAAAAAATGTCACAAAACTGAGCCCACATAACTAGAGACATGATTTCATCAATGTCTCCTCAAATGATATTTCCATTCAAAAAACCCAAACTCACCCATAAACTGGAAACACTCCTTTAAAACATTTCCATCACCAGCCACATGTATCCAAAAGCCCACACTCCACTTCTAGTGACCAATCCAAGTCTAGCACTCACAAGGATACTTTAAACCTATCATTTCCTGACACAAATAAAATTTTATCCCAAAGAACCACACACCCTTCAAACAACCTAATTAACAACCACTTATTGAGTCCCACAACGTTTTAAAACATCATCATGGCGTATGAATAACACTATCTCAGTTCCTCCATTCTATTGTCACGATAGGGGACATGTTCATATCATTAAATAGAAAATAGGAGGATTAAACCCTGTTCCGCAAAAGATCAGTCAAACTATCACCAGTTGAATCTTTACAAAAGGCTTGGATTCTCCTCCAGATGTGTCATCAACCAAACCTCAATGCCTATTTCACCAAAGGCATCATGTTCCTTCAATTTTTACCAATAATACTCTTCCAAAAACATATCAATGAAACATTATCAACCATAGGAATGTCAATTCCATAGAAGAAAACATCAGTCGCTCTCCATAGAATTTGTTCATAATCACTATAAATGCATAGCTAAAATTCTATGAACCATTATCTCCATGTAAACATCTTGCATGAAATATGAAACATAAACCTATAAGTGTGTCGAATCACCTGATCCCCAAAATATACTCCTGATTAGTAGGATGAACTTAAATTATTGGCCCAAAATCTCTACTCCAATGTTAACCCAATGACATCTCTAACAACATTCCATGCCTGATGCATGTTTATCCTCCATAACAAATAATTCCCCAATGATTATTCTCAAACAAAGATTCATGATATAACAACAACCCCTCATAACAAGGTTGTAATTCATTAAAACAAAAATTCATAATATGGACAACATCACATTAATAGTACCAAAATAAAAAATTACATAGTGGAAACAAATAATCTCAATTTATAAGGGTGCTACCTGTTACGATCTATTCCCTTACAATGCATACACATCGACGCTATATCTTTATCATGTAAACCCGTACTCACTTGGCTGAGAAGCCCCCTTTTTATTTTTACCCATTTAATTAATTAATTTCATCCTCTAAACATTTGAAAGAATTATAGAAAACATACATGTACTAATCCACAATAAGGAACTAGATTTTCCAACAATTCCCCTCATCCAAAACAAGAATTATATAACAAACATCCTCTTAAAAATTTAATATTTATCATTATTTAATTTATATATAAAATTTTTCATCTAAATTCCTTTTAATCATAAGGAAACCTCCAAGGGTCTCATTTATTAAAATCATACATGTTCGTCAAAAAGAAACCCTTAAACAGTTTTTATCACAATAGTCATTAGTTATAAATTTATAAAAATCATCAAAAACATTATGGTTATACAAGGCTCAATCATAGGGGAGGGAATCTAGAAATTGATTAGGTGCCCATACACATTATCGATGAAATTTGGCTCCAATTTATCATATTCGATTTCTATTTGATAATTAATCTTTTCCAACAACTTTTTCAATTATTCTAATACATTGGTTAACCTTTTACCAATTATAAGGCACCCATACACCTTATAATTGAAATTCAATCCTATTAGGAAAACAATCATTCTATTTTATCCTCATGAAACCACATCCATATTAAAACATCTTTAGCATGTTATCATAAGTAGTAAAAAATATCATACTATAACACAGAAGCATGGCACTACAAAAAACTTGTTTATAATCGAGGAATAATAGAATATAAACACCCAAGAATGTTATATTTATCATCAATACATGCTATCTAAATGGGAATTCTAATCCAAATCAAAACAATAAATTCTACCCAAGGATTTCAAACAAAATTACCAGGAATCCTACTAATGAAACTTCATTGAATGTGATATGAATGGCTTATGAATCTTTATGTTTCTAAAATGATGCATGTAATTCAATTTCTTTTCTATATCAGGAAAAAGAATATGGAGTAAACCTAATCAATTTTTTAACATTTTCAACCATTTAAAATTTCTAAGATGTGTATCTTTACTCTAGATTATTTCATGTTATATTATTCATCCACATGTCGCATTTTTTCAAGGATCTTGTGATAAAAATCTCTTAATGTTATGATTCCATGTGATTACATTTGTACCTCCTCATTAATAATACTTTGTTATCCATTTTACACACATGTTATTCATTATTTTCATATTCTTTTCCTTTTTTAGGTTTTAATCTCACCCATTTTTTCTATGATTTATCAAGTTTATACCATATAGCTTAGTATCACAAAAGTATTTTTTACCTCATTATTGAGAATAAAAACAATATTATTATTATCCTCACTTTGATAAATTATAAAGCATGTCATATAATTACATTCTTCCTCATGATATTTTGGTAGTAATTTAAGGATGTTTATGTGAAAATTATTATATTTATATGTTTAAAAGTCATGTGCTACTACAGAAACTATTGTGGAAATGGAGTAGTTAGCCTTTGGATCTAAAATGGAAATCAATAGTAAGAAAAAAAGGGATAATTACAAGGATAATATTTATTATAGAAAAATATCCCCGCATCATGGTAATGTATTAAGTTATTGGTTTCGAAGAAATTATTTCACTATATTGATTCTACATGTTGATGTTGTTTTGGAATATATGGACCCTAGGGTAATAACATAAAAATTAATGATGGTATTGAGAAGTGTGCCACTTGGTACATGAAAATTATCCTTACATTACACATAGTTTGAAACACATTGTGGATATTCATTGGAAATTTAAAAAATATTTATTAACCATTAGGATCAAATTGAAATAATATTTATGTTTGAAAATGTAATAGGAATAATTACCAAGGATAATATAACTAGTATCCTAGAGGCCACAATATCATGAAATATATAAATTTATAAATTTATTTTTTATAGGATTATATATTTAAATTTTATTGTTAATGAATTCTCATTTAGTTTAATTTAATAATTCTAGTTAATGGATAGAAACATGAGAAATAATATTGAAAACCAATGTGATGTAAAATTTAATGAATTAATTAGAGTCAGAACATAATATTATGGATTCTTATATATATTGTGATAATTCCCAACAAATTATCTAAAATAATCATAATAAATAGAACATAGTTGAATTTTCAATCACATAAAATAAAATAAGGAATTCTTCATAAGGATGTTTAAGTGATAAAGGTGAAATGGAATATAAGATTCAATTTCCTAAATGCCTATAATTTGAGAAGAGACACCCTAGAAAAATACATAAAGAAAATAAAATTATATTTATGAGTAGAAATATAGGGAACAAATTAGATAAATTTCGTAAAATAATGAAGTGTTTGGTTAGTAATATTTTGAGACGTAATGTTAAACCCAATGAACCACTAAGTGTTAAAGGCTATAAATTACGGAAAATGGAAAGTATCTAAAAGAGATATATAATACATGGATTAATTCATAGGGTTGTATAATATTAAAAGAGTTAAACTAGATTTATTGATATTTTTTGGTGTTGAAAATATAGAATCATATTTTTAGGTTATTTGTTTCTCAATCAAATTATATTTACATGAATAAATAAATGTATAAGGATCATAGAAAAATGATTTTCATTGAGGATTTTATATAATGTGTTAAATGGAATTAAATAACTAAAATTTATTAAAATTTAAGGTGATAACAAATGAAAAGATTCATAATTTAGGAAAAGATAATCATATATTTATTATTGAAATTTATGTAATTACAGTAATTAAATTTTTTTGTTTTGTAGAAAATAATGAGTTTTATAAAAAACTCCTATGGTAGAGAAAATGGTTTTCATGAATAATGTATTGTTAATTATCTTCAAAATTTTAGAGGGAATGATATAGGGTCATGGATAATTATTAATATTATTATCTCACTATGTTTTAAATATTTTATAAAAGGAAAAAACCATAAGCTATGTGACAACCCATTTGATCCATAAGGGATGGTAGCTTAAAACCCAAACTAAACAGTGATTAGTATTAATGTCTTACTAGTGGCCTATATAAGGATGGATTTTAAACAAAAACCTTGTCATTTTACAATCATATCTGATTAATCAACGTGCTTTTAATTCCTAAAATATTTACGGTTAGGTGGATATTGAATTTAAAGTTATCATTATCTTTTGTTTGATCGATTTTGTATATCTGTCACCATAAATATTTATTATTTTCATCCTTTCCCATATATTCAATTATTAAAATTTAATATAATGTGTAAAAATAGTTTCGTCATGAATTTTGTAGTTTAATTTACCATTTTTGTGGGAAATTTTTTATAAACCCATTTACAATGGGTATTTTTAGAAAAAGTAATTTTTTAATGTAACCCTCATAATTGCTTAGGTGAAGTTTTATTTTTCAAGATGAATTTTATCAAAATGTGGTAGAATGTAATTTAATATTTATTTAAAACAATATATTATAACGTATTCAAATTCTAATATTTTTTTAATGTACCAAAATATATTTTTTAAAAATATTTATTTATATAATTGTTTAAACTAAGTAGGTTAATTTATTATTGTGAATGTTATTAAATATATTATTAAATTTATATAAATTATAAAAGTAATTATAAATTAATTATATAATTTAAATAACTATTAATCCAATTTTATGAAATGATAATTTTTCATCACAAAATTCATTTTCTCTAATAAAATTATTTTCACAAATTTCAATGGGAAAATAATGTAATTAATTTTTTACAAAATTTTATTAATTTTATTTCATTAGGTTTACATCATTTTAAAAGTAATCTTATAGATTTTATCTTAAGGTAAAATATTGGGATTTTAAGAAAATATTAATTTCTATTTAAATAGTTTAAAATACAGATTTATATAAAATTTGAATTTATTTATTAATAATATAAGTAATTTAAATGTTTAATTATTCATTTTTATTAATTAAAATTTCAGATAAATTTTATTTATTGAAATTTAATCTTATGAATTACATTTAATACGTCATTATATTATAAATTATAATATTATTTTTCTTTCGAATAAATATTCATGTATCTAAAAAAATGGTTTAAGGATCATAATGTTACTACATTTTATTTAAATTAAACTACCCATAATTTGGAATAACATAAATGAAACTTATGGATTTTATATATGGAAACATCAAATTTTATTTAGTTTAACTTTATTAGTTTTCATATAAATATTATAAGATTATTTTACGGTTGAAAAAATCATTTCATGAAAGAATTATTTTTTGACTAGTTTATGGGTTTAATTTTAAATTGAATTATTCCAATTAAGAGAGATTAATTTGGAATATATATTCAATATATGAAATAATAATAATTTAGGTTATCTATGAATTTTAATATTATTTCTTATCATAATAATGTTTGAAAATAAAAAAGAAATTAATTACCATTATTATATTATCTGGGAAAATAATAATGTATTAAAAATGACCCAATCACAGTTTAAATATTATTTTATGGTAATATTTAAAACATATATCATTTAATATTCTAAAATGGTCCAATTAATGGGCGTTTGGGATGAGGAAAACATGGGTGTAATTCATTCTTGTCAAATATTCAAAGTGTGACATCTCCCCACTAAAAAAATACCACCCCATCTCATTTCCTCCCCCAACCTAAAAATACATTGTTAATCAAAATATATACTGAAATTACATGATTAAATCCATTAAATTATACAATATTTCTATTTTCAAAATTAAATCATTTATTTCAAAGAATTGGGTATAATTCTAAAGTGGTGGCCCAAAAAAGAGGCGACATTCAAAAGAGTGCATTTAATTTTATATCTACATCCAGCTATAAGAGATGATATTAAAGTAGTTTTATATATTATAATCAATATATTGCATATAATTATGAGGTTTTTGTTATGGTAATTACATTAAAAAAATCTCCTACTCCCAAAAATGGAAAACAAAATCATTGATCGTGAGTACGGTTGACTACCACCTCACAAACCAACATAAGTTTTTCCACCACCACTTTTAATGGAAGCATAAATTAATGTAATTGATGTTTATATATATATGATATTTATGATATTATTATACCTATATAATTATAATATCACACACACCTTGCTAATTACCATTCGATTAGAAATAAGAAAACATAACTCCAATGTTTGGTAAACTACCACCTCTCAAAGTGATGCGATTCATTTTTACCATATGGTTTTCATATTATAAAATAAAGAATAATTTTTAATTTATATGAAATATTTAATAGTTTTAAATAATTATGAATAATGAATATATCATATACATTCTTATCATAACATCGATTGAATTAGTGATAATGTCATCGGTGTGTGCAGAAGAAAACTACCTCAGGATGGTATGTGTAAATACATAGACCACTATAAGAAATTTATTTATGAAAATCTAGTGTTTGTGGTGTTTTTGGTGGAAACAGTTGCTCATTCCATGATTTTTCTATGTTTTCTTATTTTTCCATCAACGAGTTCATGGAATTGACATTGGTGAGTCAGGGGCATCTGCATCATTGAATCTGTGGAGTTGACATCAGTTAGTTAGGGGCGTCAACATCAATGAGGTAGGGGCATCGATGTTGGTGATACAATGCGTCAGTGCCAGAGAGTTGGTGTAAGGGTGTCGGTGAGTCTGGGCTTTTGTAGCTCATCATCAGAATGTCTTGTCGATGGCTCATCCTCAGAAGGTCAGGTTGGTGGGTCAGTTTCGGTAGGTTCCATCAGTGGAATAGAGTTGGTTTTTCACATCAGTAGATCACCTGTCGGTGCCATAGTGTAGGTGACTCACCCATTGGGGACTCATTTCTAAATTTTCCAACCTTTCCCATTCTTTCAGTTTTACACCTCTTACATAATATTTTACGTAAACTGAGTTTAAATCCTTGATTGGGTGTTATAAAGGATATTATGTATAAACAGAATTTCATAATTCTCGAGGGACATTGAGATACTCAACCCACTTGATCTTGACCAAGATTCCACATTAATGGATTTTGAATCCATTCTTCCATTAATATAGGATCTACCACTTCCAATACATTATCATCCCATCCCATTGTGTTTTCCAGTCCCTCTTGTATCACCTAAATATTGTCTCTCTAGATGAGTCATTCCCCTATGAAAGATCCCCATATAGCTCAGTTCACTGGAATTTATTTCTTATAGCTCATGCGATCACCAGTTCTTGGTGAAAAGAGAAGCTTTGGTCGATTGTGGTTTCATGTAGTGATTTCTTCTACCTCTATCAAATTGTGCATCACGAGGGTTGGGATCTCTAAGGAATCGTTGTGATGAATTGATGAAAACTTTTTTATCAAGGTGGAATAAAGAATAGTGTTCACCAGATCTGAATATGATCTGTCAAATATGTGTGGTTTTGTGTTGTGTTCTATTAGATTGGTGACATTGTCTGGTTTGTGTTATGATGTTATTTGGAGAATTGTTATGTTTACATGGATTTTAGGGGAGTTAGTTCTGTAAGAAGGGGGTGGTATTTATGTGCAATGGGGATATGGTTAAAATTGTTGTTTTTGTAGGATTTGTGTGTGGGGAAGTATGGGTGGTGTGTCAGAAACTCAGTTTTAGAGATTAATTAATTGTGGAATGGATGGACTTCATGCCAGTGGGACTGCCTTTGATGTGTTGTGGCCATCAAGAGACATTGGGAAGTGGGATTGAAATGTGGTTATGGGCCTGGTATGTAGTAGGACTACATCTAGGGGTTGTCTTTTTAGTGGGACTATAGGTTTGTGTAAAAGGGTATGATTGTTCTTTATAAATTTGGAAAATGGAAATTTACAGTGGTTGGATAGGTGTCTTGGGAAAAGGGGGTGTGCAGTGGGACTGGAGGTTGGTTTTTGACAGTTGTTTTTATGAATGGGTGTTAAAATGAAAATTCTTTACATTGGCCCTTCATCCCTTGTTCAATGTTGTTCTTGGTAGTTTCCCACGTAGTAAAATAATAAATTAAATTGAAACCCTTAATTAATGAATGTCAAGTGGTTAGATGAAAAAGGTTGTTGTGGTTTTTCATTAAAATTGAATGTGGTGTGGTTGTGCATATAGTTGTATGAACAAATGTGGTTCTTTGTGGGTTGGTTGTTTTATTAGGTACCCTTTGGTTGGGTTGAGTGTTTGATTACTTATGTGTATAATTTTTAGTGTTTTGTGATTTCTATACACACCCCACCCTCATTGAGCACCAAAATACAAACACCACAATTTAAGGCCATAATCTCTTCAGGCTTATGATTTTCTAATATCGTTCCAAAAGGATTGTTATGGAGAGGGGATAAGGTGTCTGCAGGGAATGTTTGCTTTCTTATATGTCTTTATGTTGAGGTATAAGTGTCTTTGGGAGAGAGGCATGGTTATTGGGGCCTAGGTGTATATGGGAGAGATGTGTGGTATGGTTGTGTCCCATACGTCTACGGGTGGATTGTGGTAGTGGGACTATGTTTTTGAAGAGTGGAAGGGTCAAGATTTTATCTGTTAGAAATAAAAGTTAACTAGTGGGAATGTGGTGTCGGGTACCAAAATGTTGATGTACATATTCTACAACATTAATTGAAATGGGTTATTTTAAAAATTTTCCTTGGTGATACTGGGATGGTTTGTACTCTTTCATACAATCTTTGAGGTTCTAATGTTTAAACATAGGGGCATTAGTATGTTCCCCCACTAGTGCATGAGTGATTTAAGATTTCCTACTAGGGATACTTGTATAATCACCCTATATCTAGAAAAATATTTTGAGGTTTCTCAGATTACATTGAGAATCTCAATGGACTTTACTAGCTCAAGCGTCATGTTATTTGTTGGGATCATGCTGAGTCTCTTTCTTTGGGTGCTTGTTTTTGTGATTACGTTGTTCTTTTGTCATAGTGTACATTTAAATCATACATTGGATGGATTTTGGTATCCTTTATATAAAGGGTTGGATTTTTTTTGGGATTTTACCATCTTATCTTCTGATCCTATATTTATTAAAAAGGGTGAATCCATCCATTTTGTGTGAGATTGTATACCATTGGTGTTATTCACCGCTTCGGGGCCTACGGATGGGGGGGTCATTATCTCAACTTCATTACGAAGAATGAAGTGTGCGGATATTTGATTGCCCTTCAATCATATTTAGGAAGGTGGGTTGTGACAGAATGGTATCAGGGATAGGTTGAGAGATATGATGAATTTTGGATTTAGGCATATTGAGGATTTCAATGGATGGTAGGGAGAAAGTGTTAGGTAAGCTTGGTGCGAGAGATAGGCCAGGGAAGACTTGATTGGGCCTGGGATTTTAGGGGCCCTATGATCTGAGGCAAGGACTATTGACCTACTGATTGACCAAGTGTGCCTACATTGATTGCATGGTAGATACCCTTGGAATGGTACATCCATCATAATGTCTTCTGTTCTTATGTATCTTTGACATTTCAGAAATTTAATATATATAGAGTTAAAAATAAAATTTAAAAATAAAATTTTCTATACATTACAGGCTTAGGTGTTCCTTGTTTACCCATTTTAGCAATGGCGCCTGGATGTGTCTCAATAGTTGTTTGAGTTGTTGAGGCCCAAAAGGCTGACCCGGTTGGTAAACAAAGGTCTGATAGTGAGGAGGGAGATGACTGATGGTATAAGACCCTTCATGATTTCTAGCAATAGACCATGGGTATGTATGGAGATACTGTTTCAGGCTTAGAGGATGAGGGTGTCTTGGGAAGATGACAATCACCTTTACAATGATCCATGCAATGAGGGGGTACATTGTTATTCTAATAGTGATCCATATGCGGGGAGTAGCATGTTAGTAGTGGATGGTTTACCTCGGGGAGGATAATGAGACTGATGTATGCATGGTAGACTTTGAGAAAGAGTTTCGAGTAGAGTTATTTTCATCAACGATGATGGTTGAGAAGAAGTAGGATCTCATCTCCATCTAGTTGGGAAGTATGTTAGTGATGGAATTATAGATCGTGTCCAATGATCTATTATGCTTAACACCCAATATCTTTTGGATGAGGAGTTATTGATGAGATGCTTGGAGGAGGAACTCTGAACTTTTATTCAGTATGCCATCACCCACATTACTATTATGACAAACAAAAATGTTTATAAGAATTATGATGTTGTGGAGAGGATGGAATTACAGGGAGGTGTACTTTGAAAGTTGAGCCAGTTGAGTTTGTTGAAGGGAAAGGAATTTAGTAGACATTATTTGGCTTTAGGGTCTTCCTAGTTTCGACTAGTGGGTATTAGGACTCAGCTGTTCCAATTTTTATTTCATTGTCCAGTCCCCTTTTCCACAGGCCCAGGACCAAGGTGAATTATCAGTGGAGGATGTGGAAATCATTAGAACTAGTTCCCATTTAATGCGTAGTATAGTGGGGGTGATTAGTTTCATCGGCCACCTCAGAAACATAAGTTACCGGTTATTCATTTATAGCAACATTGGAAATGAGCTCCCTCCCCACCGAGGGTAGATGGTGTTAGAGGAGGTCGACCGTAGGGTGCTCCATGGGGACCTCGACCAGGCCATGGTCGGAAGGCAGTCAGTAGTAGAGGCTTAGAGGAGTTAGGGTGTTAATTTCCCCGCCATCAAGGCAGCAGTTCCAATTTGGTCGTTGGTTGTTCGTGGTGTGATTATTCTATTTGGTGTTCTTGTGTGTGCTTGTATTGATTCAAGAGTCTCACAGTCATTTTTTGTACTCGTTCTATCCATTTCTATACGACTAGATGTAGAAAGGTTTCACGTGCCCATGATGTTGAGTTTTCTAGTCGGAGGTCAGACCAGTTTTGTATGATGTTTTCTATGGATTTAGAGTAATTTTTAGGCCGTATCAGTATAGTGGAGATATACATTTTCTACAAATGTAGTTGTACGCTGGCATTTGTGGCATCGACTGGTTATTTTCTGTGGGCACTGTTATCAACTTCTTCGGAATAAGAGTTGCATTTTTAGGTTTAGATGGCCGATGTGTATTATTTATTAGTGAGTGGGGATGTCTGGTCGGTTGTCAAAATGTAGAGCATCATCTATCCTAAGAGGACTAGCTATCAGTAGGGTCAGTGTACATAGAGATGATGCAGGTATTGAGGGTTATTAGGGATTTACTAGATGGATTCCTATAGTAGGTTTTTACTCTATCCCAATGATGTGATGTTGAGTTTGGAATGGAGTTGCAACCTGGTTCATGTCTGATTTTGAAGGCTCCATTTCAGATGGCACCCTATGATTTGCGAGAGTTGAAGATTCGGGTTGAAAACGTGATGAAGAAGGGTTTTATATAGACAAGTGTGTCATCGTGGGGTGATCTGTTCTAGTTCACAAAGAATGTGGACTGTGGATTGAGGCTGTGCATAGACTACCGAAGACTGATTCCGACAATGGTAAAGAAATGTTACTCTCTTCCTAGAATAGATTATCTTTTCAACCCATCAAAGGTGGAAAATTGATTCTCTATGATTGTTATGTGTAACACCCCGAGATTTTATGAAAAATATTCATTTTAATTTCATTAATGTCTTGTGTTGTACGCTACCCCAAAAGGATCTTTCACAACACACATACCTGACTTTCGTTGCATTACATGCAATCATGACCTTCCTTGAGAGCGTATGTAGTACGCAATACCGAGTTTCACTAAACGACATATTATTATAATATTATTATGAACTAGCCGTTATGAATAATAATACCCACTTTTTTAAATTTTATAAATTTTTTCTTTCAAAATGGACTTCATTTTTGGATTCAGAATATTGAAATTAGCTTAGGGTGAAATCTTGGTACTTTTCGGAGAACTTTCATATTCTGACGAATAGTGAAAATTACTAACTTTTAATTAAAAAAAACTTTTTTAATCCAAATAATTAATAGTGATAATTTATTAATTTGAGTGGTTTTAAAGTATATTTAGAATATATTTTTACAATTTAATACAATGTTGGTCATTGGATTTAATTTCACATTTAAACCAGACATAAACAAGTGTCTATCTTTTGATAGTTATTATCTCTTAAAAACACGCTATTTGTTTTGACGATGAGAATTAATTTTTAAATTAGTTAATGTAACTGATATGCTTTGATTTTGGGAAAATAAACATCATTTTTTAATTCATAATATCAAATATAGCTTAGGCCAAATATTTGGTATCTTTCTGAAAACATTCATTTTTTTTATGAATAGTGAAACCACTAAGTGGTAGTTAAAAAAACTGAATTTTTCATAAAACTTAATTTTACCACTTCTGTGAGTGGAATTTGGAAAATCCAAGAGACACGGTAAATATCAAGGACTAAAATGTGGTTCAATGAGATGAAAATAAGTTTTGGTGAATAGTAAATTTTTACTTTTGTTACCGCGAGTAAAAGTAAATAGGGTAATTAAGGGTAAAAATGATATTATTATTACCCTAAAACATGTCCTAATTCTATTGGATAAATGTAATTCGGCCAAAAACAACCTTAGGAATAAAATATGACCATTTAGGCTCACTTGTATTAGATCGGGACATTTATTATTAATTTATTTAAAGAAGGGTTAAAATAGTTAAAATCAAAGTTTAATAACTAAATCATTTTTAATATAGGGTTATACATATGATAAATTAGACTATAAATATTCATTAGAAAGATAAAAATAGTTCCTACATAATGGTATTTTATTTGTAATTTTTAGATTTAAAATAATTTAATTTATTAATGACACAATGATGATGCAGTAATAATCTTATTAATGAAGGATTGACATAATTGATGTTATAAATACCCAAATAAATGTTATTTCAGACTTTTCATAAATTACAATAATTTTATATGTTAATATGACATGTTAGTATTTATTTAATTAACTTTTATCGAACTAATCATTATGTTATGATTTTCACAAAAATCAATTACTAAATAGTGTCAAAATTGACATAAAATAGTTTTTAAAACAAATATTATATTATTAATTATTTTTATATTTATAAAAATCTAAGGTTCGGACAAGATACTTATATCATGGTAGGTGTATCATTACTGGACCACTTTGGGGTCTCTTGGATGTATATGGTAAGTTTATTAACTATATAATATAAAAATACAAAGTGACATGGTAAATGTCAATCTAATTTACTAAGAGTTAAAACTAAAAGTTAAGGTTTATATAATGACCTCAACTTGTCTAAATTATATTTGATGAGAGTATTTCTACCCATACCCTCCTTATATTTGAAATAAATCAATTTGGATCTATTAAAAACCGAATATGACTTTATAATATAATAATATTTTTAGTTATTCCAAAGGTGCCCCTCTCCTCCCTTATAAAAGGGTACCTCCTCACTCTCTTCCTCACACCACATTGAGCCTTCAAGATCGGCCAACCCCTGCCAATTTATCTTCTCCACTTCTCTAGAAACATCCTAGAGGTCATGGTATTCTTCAAATACCAATTTTAGTACCCTAAGAGGAGGTCTCAAAGAGGCGCTTCAAAGAAGAGGTAATGTCTGTTACCGATTCTTTCAACTTTATTTCTTCTTCCATTTATTCTTCATTAGTTGTTTCATTATGAAGTAATAACATAAGAATAACTCATATACTGATATGTTATTATAAGTATGAAACAACCCTATTTCACCATCTACCAATCCTATGTAAAACGAATCACCACGAGTGCGTACGTACGGAATACCGTCTCCACGCCGTGATGAAATCTGTTTTTCCACCAACACCTTACATGGATGGGTATAATGGTGTAAAGATTAACTATATATGGTTATTACAACATAATACTGATTATGATATATTATACCATCCACTCCAATTCTATTCAATAATTATGGGAACAATATCATCGCTCGTGCGTACGTACGGACTACATTCTCCACGATGCGATGAGATTCATTCTCCATGTCAACCATACATGAATGATCATGAAGTTTATATAATGAATAATAATGAAATTTATGAAATAATAATGCTATGAGATTTATGTATATGTATATTTATTTCATCTATTTAGTTTCATTCAATTCAATAAGGAAACGAAAACAGTGTTCATGCATATGTATAGCCTACCGTCTCCATGAATGGTGTATTTCATTCCTTTTATCGATATAATATATATATATATATGTATATTCTGAATTTATATTATATATAAATCATTCTTTATATTCGGGAATTATGTAATCATGATCTATGTAATCATATGAATAATTACAAGTCAAAACACGGACGACAAATGAAACGATTTTACCCAAACCGCTCTCTAACATGGAATTTACAAAACAACGTGTAATATAAAGAAATAAGTGAACCATATATGATATCATAACAATGAAAATGATTCTGTAATAAGTAAATGACATTATTTAAATCATTATAAAGGAGGTTCGGATACGTACAAAGCATATCAGACCTAAGGTAAGGGATAATTTTGAAAATCTCATTTTTATCTGAGATTTCTTATTCATAAATATTTAATGGGGTTATTTCTATCATTCATGTCCATGTTTTATAAAATTGTTTTCATTTATGTTTAAAGTCCTTTTTACCCATTTTTTTCTTTTACTACATGGTATGTAAGGAATCTTTCTTTTGTT
Source organism: Viscum album (assembly GCA_963277665.1). Lineage (NCBI taxonomy): Eukaryota > Viridiplantae > Streptophyta > Magnoliopsida > Santalales > Viscaceae > Viscum > Viscum album. Next base: position 807,127,023 of record OY728148.1, read on the forward strand.
TACGTTATGAGGTACTTTTTGACTTTTCCGACAAAATTACGAGAAGAATGTTTTTTTAACGTATACGGCATGAAAGGATTTTTACGGTTTTATAAATAGTTATTCTCATGAAGCTTCCTCCAAAGGTTATCATGACTATTTTCAACAAAATCTGTTTCTTTTAAAATTGCATGATATTTTGTGAAAAGAAAATGATTTTGAAGAAAAAAAGGATATTTTCCTCAAGAATTCATTTCAAGTGTTTTATCAAAACCAATTTTCATCTAAGATGAAATTATTTCATATGTGTTTGTTTCATGTATAATGTCTCTATGATTTAAATGGTTTCACATTCCTTATTATGAAATGATATCCATTTCATTTATATGGATTATGTAATGATGTGATGATGTTTATGAAACCCATTTTATTTATTGGGTTATTATGAATGATGTATGTTTATTTTGTGGCCTAAGTAAGAATGATTTAATTATGAGATGGGTGGGACCTATATCTCCCTGTAATTCATTGGGTAAAGATTTATGTCTCATGATATAGACATGGCGGGAACAGAAAGTTAAAACGGTTTTGTAATATAGGACTGGAACGTGGAGTGAACTCGATTCAGAATGTGACTTTGTCCACTAAGATGGTCTTGGCAGCAATGCCTTTGCTACTATAGAAATCATATCATGTGCTTAATGTTTTTCCACAATTACATGTTTAATTATCATGCTATTATATCATGATTAATGTTTCTCTATGATCTATGCCTCACGTACTACCATGATTTATGACATTGCTCAAGATTCTGATGTTTAAATATTATGTTCATGTTTTGAAATTCAAATGTATATGATTTGTTTTATTTTATCCATGATTACCCTTACTGAGCATTTAATCTCAAACTTTATATGTTATATTTTCCCCAGGATTTAAAGAAAGGTTTTATGTAAGAAAACAAAAAGGGGAAGATCTTATGGGAGATGTTGAAGATCTTTCACCACGATTAGAAGATTATATTCTGAGTTTCCAAAGACACTAAACTATTATGATCCTTGTGTGTCTATTTTTTGTTATGTATTAAGTATTCTGCTAAAGTAATGTAATGTCCACGTACGTCAAGCTTCGGGTCTCTACAGTTGGTATCATAGGAAAGGTTTAGTTAACCTTTTGAAACTAGGATGCAAAAACATTAGTGAGATCCCTAGAGATATTTCTAAGGTATGTCTAGGGATGTCCCTGAGGTTAAGTATACGTATAGATTATAGTCCTAGAATTGCGCTAACGATCCTAGAATTTAACCTAAGATGTTAGATATTTAGGGTACTCCCCCTTTACAGTGTTGTTTTTCCAAGCATGATTTGTGCCTCTCACACTATTATTTTTGGGTTTTAGACGATGGATGGAACCCGAAGGAACAGTGTTGATCAATGCAATGGACAGTGCAATGATTTTCCTCCTGAACAAACAAATGTTATGGGAGATGGAGTGAAAAATCTTATTTCTATACTTACATAAGATATGAATCATCCTAGTCTTCCAAATGAGCATAAAAGGGAACAATATTCCATTTAGTCCTTCATGAGGCAACATCCACCTTCTTTCAGTGGGTCTTCCGATCCACTTGTTGCTAAACAATGGATCAGTACAACTGAAAATATATTTTCAGTTCTTCAATGTTCTGAACATGATAAAGTCATCTTAGCAGTATATCGTGTTGAAGGTGAAGCTGATCAATGGTGGAATCTTATCAAGAATATGAGGCCAAGAGATGAAATTGAGTCCATGGAATGGGAAGAGTTCAAGAACTTATTTTTCAATAAGTACTTCCCTAGTATTCTTATAACAAAGATGGAGAAGGTGTATCTTGAACTATAGAAAATGGATGATGAATCTGTTGCTGTATACGAAGTGAATTTTTCAAGGCTTACAAGGTATGCATCTGGCTTTATCATCCAACCTGAATGTAAAGTGGATCAATTCTTCAGTGGCATAAAACTAAATCCTCGAAGGGAATTAGCTATAAGAGACTTCAGTAGCTATGAAGATATTGTGCGTTGTGCTATCAAGGTAGAAATGGAAGTTGGTGTTACATATCTATCTCATAGTTTTGACAAGAAATAAAAGATGGAGTTCAAGTAGAAATCTCAGAATAATGGTAAAAAGAATATGAATGTTTCCTTATTCTCAAAGTGTGGAATGATGCATGGTTGATATTGTCTTAGAGGGACTAGAAAATGTTTTAAGTTTGGAAAAGAAGGTCATCGAGCAGCTGAGTGTCTAAGTAATGGAAAAAGGGTTTGTAATGATGTCAATAAAGAGAAGACTATAGAGAACGCACCACCATCAATTCAATGCTTCAAGTGCAAGGAAATGGGGCATTATGCTAATAAATTCCCAAATCCAAGGGTCAATGATGATCGACATGAGAAACCACTTAAGGAAAAGTACAAACGGAAGTCACATGCGATCACTATTGGCGATGTTGAATATGAAAACAATGTGGTGGAATGATTAAGTGTTTATGTAATGGGATTCCAAAATAATGTTGTATATAGTATCGTGGAATATTGGAATATTTATGTATTGGTATATTGTGGGTTTCAATAATTTTATGGTACCAGTAACCATGGAAAGTGATTGAGATATTTTTCGAAATAAGATGATATGCGCATAATAAAGGGATATGGAGAAAATGAAATGTTTGACAGAATTCATGGGCTCATGACTGATATAAGGAAATAGTTATATCATGGTTTGTGGTTTTGGTTTGTGAAATGAGTTAACTTTTGACAGCAATCATGTTTTCACTAAGATTCAATGGGTATTCATTTTTCATGAGAATACATGATTATGGCCTTTGAATGTTTGGAATGTGACCAACAAGACATATCGCATGATATATGGGGATCAACGATGGTATTACCATGCTTTTTATATGAACTCTTTGTTAATCGTTTTCACTATAATATGAGATTGGACAACAGTATTTTGGATAATCCTGAAGATTGGAATGGATTATGTTGGACATAAGTTAGTATTGTTTAAGGATATAAGTTTTTTCGATATTATTGATGGGATTTTATAGTAATGTAGTTTTAGAAAAAGGACAACCTATAGGATGGGCGACAACCCATCGCGTCGGACAAGGCTGTGGGAATCGAACCCACAACCGAAGTGCGACTGGCCTTTATCGCCTACCAGTGGCCTACAGGAAGACCATGTTTAGTAGAAACTAGTTTTATTATATTAAGCAGTATGATATATGAAGTATAAGTCCATTTTAGGAACCATATATGATTAATCTCACTATAGATGGACTTATGTATTTTTTGATAACTTTTCTATCCTTTTGTTTGAGACAGATGGAATGACCCATCATTCTATCACATGATATGCTAACAAATCACGAATGACAAATTAAACTTCATTTCTTTAAGATATGAAGTGGAAATTGTCCAAAGAATGACCAACGGTGAGACTGTACCGAAATCACGAATGAATTTCTTCTAATTCAAATTTCATCAACATTAGGAAATGATCTTGAAAACCAAAAATGTTGTCCTAGTACTATTATATCCGATGAATCAGATGGTACCTTAGATCTTCACAAATTTATATGTTTATGATTGATGGCTTTTTCATATCCATGTTCTCTACCACTCTCCATCAGAACTTGATGGTTAGATTTTTCTTCCATATCCATATTTTCACCTATGTTCTCCTACGTGGAAACCCAGTGATGAGTTAATTTGGGTAACTGTGATATTTCATACATTAGTTTTTAAAGCCAAGTTTTGCTATTACTTTATAGGATCTGTGTTTATATTAAATAAACTTTTGAGTAGTAAACCATTTATAACCCTGATGAATTTCGAGGGTGAAATTCATTTTAAGGGGGGTAGAATGTAACACCCCGAGATTATATGAAAAATATTATTTTTAATTTCATTAATATATTGTGTTGTACGCTACCCCAAAATGAGCTTGCACAATACATATCCCTGACTTTCCATGCATTACACACAATCACGACCTTTCTCGATAGCGTGTGTAGTACGCAATACCGAGTTTCACTAACAGAGATATTATTATAATAAAATTATGAACTACCCGTTATGAATAATAATGCTCGCATTTTGAAATTTTATAAATTTTAATTTTTAAAATGGACTTCATTTTTGGATTCAGAATATCGAAATTAGCTTAGGGTGAAATTTTGGTGCTTTTCAGATAACTTTCATATTCTGATGAATAGTGAAAATTACTAAATTTTAATTAAAAACAACTTTTTTAATCAAAATAATTAATAGTGATAAATTATTAATTTTAGTGGTTTTAAAGTATATTTAGAACATATTTTTAAAATTTAATACAATAATGGTCATTGGATGTAATTTCACATTTAAACCAGACATAAACAAGTGTCAATCTTTTGATAGTTATTATCTCAAAAAAACACGCTATTTGATTTGACAACGGGAATTAATTTTTAAATTATTTAATGTAACTGATATGTTTTTAATTCGGTAAAATAGTCATCATTTTTGAATTCATAATATCCAATATAGCTTGGGCCTATTTTTTTGTATCTTTCTGGAAGCTTTCATTTTTTTGATGAATAGTGAAACGACTATGTGGTAGATTACAAAACTGAATTTTTCATAAAACATAATTTTACGGCTTATGTGAGTGGAATTTCGAAAATCCGAGAGAAACGGTTAATTTAAAGGAATAAAATGTGGTTTAATGAGATGAAAATAATTTTTGGTGAATAGTATCTTTTTACTTTTTTTTCCCACGGTTAAAAGTAAATAGGGTAATTAAGGGTAAAAATGATATTATTATAACCCTAACACATTTTCTAATTATATTGGAAAAGTTAAATTCGGCCAAAAACAACCTTATGAATAAAATATGACCATTTAGGCCCACTTGGATTAGATTAGGACATTTATTATTAATTTATTTAAAGAAGGGTTAAAATAGTTAAAATCAAAGTTTAATAACTAAATCATTTTTAATATAGGGTTATACCTAATATAAATTTGACTATAAATATTACCTAGAAAGATGAAAAGATTTACTACAAAATTTTATTTTATTTTTAAGTTTTAGAATTAAAATAATATAATTTATTTATGACACAATGATGATCCAGTAATTATCTTATTAATGAAATATTGACATAATTGATTTTATAAATACCCAAATAAATGTAATTTGAGACTTTTTATGAATTACAATAATTTTCGATGTTAATATAAAATTTTATTATAGATTTAAATAACTTTTTTAGAACTATAATTCTTTTATGATTTTCACAAAAATAAATTACCAAACAGTGTCAAAATTGACATAAAATAGTTTTTAAAACAAATTTTATATTATTAATTGGTATTATATTACTAAAAGTCGAAGGTTCGTCCATGATACTTATATCATTATAGGTGTATCATTAATGGACCACTTGGGGGTCGCTTGGATGTATATGGTATGTTTATTAACTATATAATATAAAAATACAAACTGACTTGTAAAATTTCAATCTAATTAACTAAGAGTTTGAACTAAAGGTTAAGGTTAATATAATGACCTAAACTTTTGTAAATTCTATTGTATAAGATTATTTAGACCCATACCCAACTTAGATTCGAAATAAATCAATTTTGAGCTATTAAAAACCGAATATGACTTTATAATAAAATAATATTTTTAGTTATTCCAAAGGTGCCCCTCTCACCCCTTATAAAAGGGAACCTCTTCCCTCTCTTCCTCACACCACTTTGAGCCTTCATGCTCGGCCAACCCCATAAAATTTCTCTTCTCCACTTCCCTAGAAATATCCTAGAGGTACTGGTCTTCTTAAAAGTCCAATTTTAGTTCCCTAAGAGGAGGTATCAAAGAGGCGCTTCAAAGAAGAGGTAATGTCCGTTACCGATTCGTTCAACTTTATTTCTTCTTCTACTTCTTCTTCTTTATTTGTTTCATTATTAAGTAATATTATCATTATAACTCATCTACTTATATGTTATTATAAGTATAAAACATCCCTATTTAACCATATATCCATCATACGGAAAACAAAATCACCACGTGTGCGTACGTACGGAATACCGTCTCCACGCCGTGGTGAAATCTGTTTTTCCACCAACACCTTACATGGATGGGTATAATAATGTAAAGAATAACTATATATGGTAATTATTAAATCATACTGATTATGATATATTATACCATCCACTCCAATTCTATTTAATAATTATGGGAATGATATCATCGCTCGTGCGTACGTACGGACTACCATCTCCACAACGTGATGAGATTCATTCTCCATGTTAACCATACATGAATGATCATAAAGTTTATATAATGAATAATAATGAAATTTATGAAATAATAATTCTAATGGATTTATGTATATATATATTAATGTCATATATTTATTTTTATTCAATACAATAAGGAAACGAAAACAGCGTTCCTGCGTACGTACGACCTACAGTCTCTATGAACGGTGTATTTCATTCCTTTTATCGATCTATAATATTTATATTTATATTCTGAATATATATTATATATAAATCATGTTTTATATTTTGGAATTATGTAATCATGATCTATGTAATCATATGAATAATTACAAGTCAAAACACGGATGACAAATGAAACGATTTTACCCAAAACGCTCTTTAACATGGAATTTATAAAAGAACGGGTAATATAATGACATAAGTGAACCATATATGATATCATAACAATGAATATGATTCTGTAATAAGTAAATGACATTATTTAAATCATTATACAGGATGATCGGATACGTACCAAGCATATCATACCTAAGGTAAAGGATAATTTTGAAAATCTCATTTTTATCCGAGATTTCTTATTCGTAAATATTTACTGCGGTTATTTATATCATCCATGTCCATGTTTTATAAAAGTGTTTTAATGTATGTTTAAAGTCCTTTTTACCCATTTTTTACTTTTACTACATGGTATGTAAGGAATATTTCTTTTTTTTTACGTTACGAGGTACTTATTGACTTTTCCAACAAAAGTACGAGAAGAATGTGTTTTTAACGTATAAAGAATGAAAGGATTTTTACGGTTTTATAAATCCTTATTTTCATGAAGCTTCCCCCAAAAGATTTCATGACTATTTTCAACGGAATCTGTTTCTTTTAAAATTTCATGACATTTTGTGAAAAGAAAATGATTTTGATGAAAAAAAGTATATTTTTTTCAAAAATTCATTTAAAGTGTTTTATCAAAACCATTTTTCATCTAAGATGAAATTATTTCATACGTGGATGTTTCAATTATAATTTATCTATGATTTGCATGGTTTCACATTCCTTATTATGAAATGATATCCATTTCTTTTATATGGATTTTGTAATGATGGGATGATGTTTATGAAACCAATTTTATTTATTGGGTAAATATTAATGATGTATGTTTATTTTGTGGCACAAGTAAGAATGATTTAATTATGAGATAGGTGGGACCTATATCTCCCTCCAATGAATTAGCTAAATCTTTATATCTCAGGAGATAGACATGGCTAGAACGGAAAGTTAAACTGGTTCAGTAATACAGGACTGGAACAAGGAGTGAACTCAATTTAGAAAGGGACATTGTCCACTATGATGGTCTTGGCAGCAATGCCTTGGATAATCTGGAAATCATATCATGTGCTTAATGGTTTTCCAAAATTACATGTTCAATTCCCATGCTATTTTATCATGATTAATGTTTCTTTTTGATCAATTCCTCACGTACTACCATGATTTATGTCATTGCTCAAGATTCTGATGTTTTAATATTATGTTCATGTTTTGATGTTCAAATGTATATGATTTATTTTATTTTATCCATGATTACTGTTACTGATCATTTCATCTCACCCTATATATGTTAACTTTTCCCCAGGATTTAAAGAAAGGTTTTAGGTAATTAAACAAAAAGGGGAAGATCTTATGGGATATGTTGAAGATCTTTCACCACGATTAGAAGATTATATTGCGAGTTTCCAAAGACCCTAAACTAGTACGATCCTTGTGTGTTTGTTTTTGTTATGTATTAATTATTCCACTAAATTAATGTAATGTCCATGTACGTCAAGCTTTAGGTCTCTACAATATGGGGTCTGGATATCATCAGTTGTTGGTGAAGGAGGGTGACATCCTAAATACTGGTTTTAGGTTCATGTATGTGAACATTGAGATCGTGGTCATGCTATTTGGTGTTTTGAATGCACCGGTTGTGTTCTTGGGGATCCTGAACTCTATCTTCCACAAGTTCCTGGTCTAGTTCATCATTGTGTTCATCAGTGATATTCTAGTTTATTAAAAGTTAGAGGAGGAGCATGTCGAGTATCTAAGGACTGTCTTGGAGGTCCTTCAACACCACCAACTCTATCGAATGTTTTCCAAGTGAATGTTCTATATTTTAGAGGTGTACTTACATTGACATGTTTTCTCTCACCTGGTGATATATGTGGACTTATCTAAGGTCAATGTAGTTGTTTCTTGGGCCGCACCCCATGACGTGGAAGAGGTTCATATCTTCCTTGTTCAAGTAGGGTATTACCATATATTTGTGACCAAATTCTCTAATGTTACTGTTATATTGATGGGTTTGACCCAAATATTCATGCCCTTCATGTGGATTGAGAAGTATTAGGAATAGTTTAGAAACATTAAGTAGAATCTAGTCAATGCCCGTGTGATATGTTTTCCAAAGGCAGGGGTAGCATTCGAGGTGTTATGTGATGTTTCTAGTCTAGTCTTGGGATGTGTGGTGATGCAGCAGAAGAGAGTGATATCATATGTGTCTAAAATGTTATATTTCCATGAATTTTACAATGTCACCAATGATCTGGTGCTTGAAGAGGCCATTTTTTCTGAAGTTGTTGTGAAATTACCTCAATAGGGAGTGCTTTTTGGCCTTCAAGGATAACAAGATATTGAGAAATTTTGTCTTCTAGTGAGACCTAAACATGCAATAGTAAGGTGGATGGAATTTCTAAAAAACTACTACTTTGTGATATCTTGATCCTTGGAAAATGGAACGTGGTGGGGATTCCATAAGTAGGATGTTGAAAAAATATGTAGTTTGGGAATCCATGGATACATCGAAGACAACTAAGGAGTTTTCTGCTTTGTGCCTACATGTGAAACTTGATGGTGGCAGAGGCTATCTATTTCAAATGAAAGTGAAGTCTTCCTTAGTACGGAAGGTGGAGGAGTTTCAGAGACCAAATTGATGCGAGATCACACTGTCTAGGTTGATGCATTATAGGGATGGTCGGAGGATAGTCATAATCAAATGTTATTCAATGGGATGACATTTTTCCTATTGGATATGTTTAAGGGAGTTCCCCATGGGTTCCACAGATCACCCCTAGAGGATAATAAAAGAGTATCTAATATTTACCATGACATGAGGGAACTGTTTTTGTGGCCCGGGTTGATACTGGAAGTGGATGAGTTTTTTGAATAGTGCATAGTGGTGAGCAAGTGAATGTTGAGCATCATGTTCTCGACAGTCTTTTACTGCCCTTACATGTTATCTAGTTGAAGTGAGACCAAATATATATTTATTTCAGCACATTAATTCCCGGGTCTCAGGAAGGATGTGATTCTATTTGGGTAATCATGGATCATTTTAATAAATTGTATCACTTCCTAGTGATCAAAGAGTCAATCACAGTGGATATCTTACCACATAGGTATGTGGATGAGGTGGTGTAGATACATAGAGTTCTAAGATAAATTTTATTAGATAGGGATACATGTTTTATGTTGATATTTGGGATGGGATTGTAGAATACCTTTGGATCATAGTTACACCTTATCACTTCTTTTCACCCATTCACGGATGGGTGGACCAAGAGGACTGTTTAGGAATTGGAGCACATGTTACATGCATGTGTTCTAAACATTAGTTGAATATGGGTGAGACAAATTCCCTTGGTGTAGTTTTCTTACAATAATATCTATCACTCTTCTAATGGTATGGATCTATTCAATTCTCTATATGGGAGGTCGTGTTGTTTTCCCTTATGTGGGATAGAAGTTGGGAATGGATCCATTCATTGTTCGGATGTGGCATAGAGAACAACAAGGATTGTGAATCTTGTGTGTGAGAGGATGAAGGTAGAAGAAGACCAACAAAAGTCATATCCAGATTATAGGAGGAGACCTTTGGAGTTTGAAGGTGGGGACCATTTCTTTTTGTAGGTTTCCCCTCGATGTGGGCAGCAGAGGTTTTGTAGAAGTAGAAATCTTTCTCCCAGTTTTAACAGACCTTCTGTGGTGATGAGATTAGTTAGGAAGGTGGAATATTAGTTGGAATTATCATGGCAATTAGAGAGTATCCACAAGATCTTCTATGTCCTTGTGATCCATTGGAATCATCATGATAAATCCAACATCATTAAATTTTGAGGGATAGATATTGAGGACAACAAGATGTTCATGGAGAAATCGGTAGACATAGTTGATGTTGAGTAGTAGGTACTTTGGGGACAAACCATTCCATTGGATCATGTGTTTTGGAGGCATGGTGGACTCGAGAAGAACTCTTGGGAGTGATTGGAATAGATGTGTTCCTACTACCCAATGTATTTCTATGTTTTGTTTCCATTTTTTACTTTATGATTAATTTTATGATGTAATGGTTGACCTTGTTCGTTATCAGATGTGTTGTTCGACTATTCTCTATTTTTTGTGGAATTCCAAGACATTTGGAGAAGAGAGGACCTAATACCTAATCAAGACAGATTAATTTTAATGTGATTAAGCCCTTTCATGAATTTCAGTTCCACATAAATAGGATAATATATTGATATGGAGGAAGGATCTCCATAATAAATCATTCTAGATTGTGTGACCCTGGGGTTTATGTGGTTGTTTTGGGCAGTGGTACCTTAGTTTTTCAACCGTTTCTCTAGAGATTTATTTCATGAATTTGTTCTTAGAGGTCTAGTTTTTAACTCAGTTATTTTAATAACACAACTGTGGTGTGTTCTTGAGAGGAATACTAAGGGGTTTTTATTAAAAAAATTACTCTTGGGATAGATTAAATTTATCAAGGACGACAATATTTTGAGAGGTATCTGATGTATTCACCAAGACACCTTAGAGAAATTCCATTTTGAATATGTTGTAGTGAGGGTGTTTAGGAAGGCCATGGTAGCTCATACCAAGTGTTTTCCATATTTTCCAGTTTTTCTATCTATGAGTTATGGGTGTTGGGATTAGTGAGACAGGGGTGTCAGAATCAGTGAGTCTGCGAATAGACATCGGTGAGTCAAGTGAATTGGAATTATTGCTTTTGGGCATTGGAATATGTTATATAGAGTAATTAGTGTCGGTGAGTCAGTGCGTCATCACCAGGACGTCGATGAGTCAGGGCATTAGTAGGTCAGCGTCATAAGGTTGCGTCAGTGGCACAACACTGATAGGCCGTGTCAGTGGATCAACGTCAATAGGTCATGTCGGTGACTCAGCTTCAGTAGGTCTCATTGATAGCTCACATATCGGTGGTATGACATCGGTGACCCACCCATCTTGGAATCATTTCCAGTTTTTCTATTTCTTTCTAGTTTTCTAGTTTCACCCCGCTTACATTTGATTTTACGTAAATAGAGTCAAATCCTTCAACATGTGTTTTTAATGTTTTTTCAAAGGATATTATGTTTATCTTTAACATCCAAATGCTTCAGGGAAATTGTGATAATCAAACATCATGACTATGGCCGTGATCCCACATTAATGGATTTGGAAATCATTCATCCATTAATATAGGATCTGACTATTAAATGATGGTATTTTACATCCCTATGTGTTTTCCATTATCACAAGGTGCACCAAATTAATTTTTCTCGATAAAATTTTTGTTCCTAGGCTACAACCTCCTCATTCATAGTTTTCTTGGATCTCTTTCATGCTTCTTGCGCAATCCCCTATTATTTGTGGAAAGAGAATCTTTGGATAGTTGTGGTTTCAAGATGGGATTTCTTATGCCTCTATTTAATTGTGTATCAAGCGAGGTAGGTGTAAAAATGATTCTTTGTGATGAACAGATGTAAAATATTATTTAAGCAAGTAATAAATAAGAAAGGAATATGATCAGAAGATAATGATGTCAATGAAATAATGAGATCAGAGTGGTTTGTTATTGATATCCTATTTGAATTATTATCTTTGATTATTTTTATGGTTTTTGTGGATGTCTGCCTTCAGAAAATAATGGATGTTGGTGGTAATTGTTTGTGAACCGGCGATGCTGTAGAGACCCGTAGCCTGACGTACATGGACATTACATTACTTTTGCGGAATACTTAGTACATAACAAAAACACACACACAAGGATCGTAATAGTTTAGTGTCTTTGGAAACTCGGAACGTAATCTTCTAATCGTGGTGAAAGATCTTCAATATCTCCCATAATGATCTTCCCTTTTTTTTACCTAAAAACCATTCTTTATATCCTGGGGAAAAGAAAACATAAAAGGGTGAGCTCAAATGCTCAGTAAGGGTAAACGAAAGAAATATCAATCACATCATATACATAAGAACATAGATTTTGGAAATCTTAACCTGCAAAAGAGCTCATAATATCATAACATGGGATAAATCATAGAAGTGAAAATGAGATCCCCATAATCATAAAATTATACTTGAAACTTTGTGGCATGCACACATAATCATAGAAAATCATTTCTTTTTAGTCATGACTCATTGCCAAGACTATCTTAGTGGACAAAGTCCCTTTCTGAATCGAGTAACCCTCGTTTCAGTCCTGTTTCACTGAACCGGTATAACCTACCATTTCAGCCATGTCTATCTCATGAGATATAAAATCTTTACCCAATGCATTGGAGGGAGATATAGGTCCCAACCATCTTATAATGAATCCTTTCTTATGTGTGCCACATAATCATAAATCATACATCATCGCATAACCCATGTAATAAAAAATGGAATTCTTGAAACATCATGACATCATAAATCAATTCATATAAGATAAAGGAATTCATAAAAATAATTCCGTCACAACATGATCAAATTAATGAAATAATAGGGATAAAAACAGAACCCTTTATTATCTTAGATGGAAAATAATTTTGATAAAACACTTGAACTCCATTCTTGAGGAAAATATCCTTTCTTCTTCAAAAAACATTTTTCCTTTCATAACATGTCATAGGACTTTAAAATAAAATAAGTTGATTAAAAATAAACTTGAAAACTTCTAAAGGAATATTCTTGGAAATAATGTTTTAGAAATCCATTCATGCCGTATAAGTTAAAAAAACATTCTTCGTACTTTTGTTGGAAAAGTCAAAAAGTACCTCGTACGAAAAACGACAAAAGATTCCTTTCATATCTTTTACAAAAAACATACCGAAGGGTAAAATTGGATATAAAATATTGTAGAAGGATGGAAATAATATTACATATTGAGGGAACATGGATGTGTATGATAAAATACACCCCAGTAATTACCAAAGTAAATACAATCTCGGATAAAAGTGAGATTGTGATATTTCCCTTACCTTAGGTCCGACTTGCTTTGTAAGTGTCTGAACCTCCTGTATAATTATTTAAATCATGTTACTGACTTATTACAGAATCATATTAATTGTTATGATATCATATATGGTTCACTTATGACATTATATTACCCGTTCTTTTGTAAATTCCATGTTAATGAAGCGTTTTGGGTAAAATCGTTTCATTTATCGTAGGTGTTTTGACTTGTTGTTCTTGACATCATTATTACTTATATCATGATTTACTCACTTCCAGAATATAAAATATTATTTATATATCATATATATTCAGTATATATATATATATATCATAGGTAGATAAATAAAATGAAAAACACCGTTCATGGAGACGGTAGTCCGTACGTACGCATGAACGCTGTTTTCCTTTCCTTACTGTCTTGAAATGGAAGTAAGTAGATGACATACATATGTATATATATACATAAATCCAGTAGCTTTATAATGTCATATATTTCATTATTATTTCTTATATATACATTATAATCATTCTTAAATGGTTAACATGGAGAATGAATCTCATCGCGTCGTGGAGACGGTAGTCCGTACGTACGCACGAGCGATGATATCATTTCTATAAATATTGAATTGAATTGGAGTGGATTATAAAATATATCAGAATCAATATGATTTTGTAATAACTATGTATAGTTATTCTTTACACCATTATACCCATCCATGTAAGGTGGGGGTGGAAAATAGATTAAACCACGGCGTGGAGACGGTATTCCGTACGTACGCACGCGCGGTGATTTCTTTTTCCGTAGGATGGATAGATGGTGAAATAGGGTTGTTTAATACTTATAATAACATATCAGTATATGAGTGATACTGATGTTATTACTTCATAATGAAACAACCTAATAAGAATAAGTGGAAGAAGAAATAAAGATGAAAGAATTGGTAACGGTAATTACCTCTTCTTTGAAGTGCCTCTTTGAGACCTCCTCTTAGGGCACTAAAATTGGTCTTTTAGGAAGACCAGAACCTCTAGGATGTTTCTAGGGAAGTGGAGATGAGATTTTGGCAGGGGTTGGCCGAGCTTGAGTGCTCAAATTGGTGTGAGGAGGAGGGGGAGGAGGTGTCCTTTTATAAGGGAGGAGAGGGGCACCTTAGGAATATCTCAAAATATTATTTTATTTTAAAGTCAAAATCGGTTTATAATGGTTCCAAAGGGTCTTATTTCTAAGATAAAGTGGGGATGGATCGAAATCCTATCAACCAACAAGATTTAGACAGGTTTAGGTTATTATGTTAACCTTATCAATTAGATTTAACTCTAAGTTAAATAATTTAACTTTTACCGTGTCTTTTTGTTTTCTTACATTATATGGTTAATAAACTTACTATAACATGACAAACGAACCCCAAATTGTATATTATTAATACATATATCCTTATCTATGTCATTTGGCCGAACCATATATTTTTAGGAATAAAATAACAATTAATAATATAATATTTGATTTAAAAACTATTTTGTGTCAATTTTGACACTATTTGATACATGATTTTTGTGAAAGTCATAACAGAATTATATGTTCGAACCAAGTTGATTAAATCAACACTAATATATCATAGTAACCTATAAAATTAGTGGAATTCATAAAAAGTCTCAAATTATATTTAGTTTGGTGTTTATAACATCAATTATGTCAATATTTCATTAATAATATAATTACTGCATCATCTTTGTGTCATAAATAAATTAAATTATTTAATGTCTAAAAATTACAAATAAAATACCATTATGTAGGAAATATTTTTATCTTTCTAATGAATATTTATAGTCGAATTTATCTTATGTATAACCCCATATTAAAAATCATTTACTTATTAAACATTGATTTTGACTATTTTAACCCTTCTTTAAATAAATTAATAATAAATGTCCTAATCTAATTCAAGTGGGCCTAAATGGTCATATTTTATTCATAAGGTTGTTTTTGGTCGAATTACACTTGTCCAATAGAATTAGGACATGTGTTAGGATAATAATAATATCATTTTTACCCTTAATTACCCTATTTACTTTTAACCGTGGTAAATAAAAGTAAAAAGTTACTATTCACCAAAAATTATTTTCATCTCATTGAACCACATTTTACTTACTAAAATCAACCGTGTCTCTTGGATTTTTGAAATTTCATTCACAGAAGTGGTAAAATTAAGTTTTATGAAAAAATCAGTTTTTTTAACTACCACTTAGTAGTTTCACTATTCATCAAAAATTGATGTTTTTCAGAACAATGCCAAACTTTCATCCCAAGATATATTTCATATTCTGAATTCAAAAATGAAGTCTATTTTACCAAATTCATAACATAAAATTTGCATTAATTAATTTTATAATTAAATCCCGCTGTTAAAACAAATAGCGTGTTTTTAAGAAACAATATCTATCAAAAGATTGACACTTGTTTATGTCTAGTTTAAATGTGAAATTACATCCAATGACCAAAATTGTATTAAATTGTAAAAATATATTCTAAATATACTTTAAAACCACTCAAATTAATGATTTATCACTATTAATTATTTCGATTAAAAAAGTTGTTTTTAATTATAATTTAGTAATTTTCACTATTCATCAGAATATGAAAGTTATCCGAAAAGTACCAAAATTTCACCTTAGGCTAAATTCGATACTCCGAATCCAAAAATGAAGTCCGTTTTGAGAGCTAAAATTTCTAAAATTTAAAAAGTGGTTATTACTATTCATAACGGCTAGTTTTAATAATATTTTAATAGCATATCATTGTTTTGTGAAACTCAGTATTACGTACCACACACGCTATCGAGTAGGGGTTGTGATTGCGTGTAATGCAAGGCAAGTCAAGGATGCGTGTTGTGCAAGCTCCTTTTGGTGTAGCGTACAACATAAGACATTAGTGAAATAAAAAGAATACTTTTCATAAAATCTCGGGCTGTTACATTCTACCCCCCCTTAAAATGAATTTCGCCATCGAAATTCGTCGGGGTTATAAATGGTTTACTATTCGAAAGTTTCTTTAATAGAAACCCACATCGTAAAAAGGAATACCAAAACTTGGCTTTAAAAACTAAAGTATGAAATGTAACGATTACCCAAATAAACTAATCACTGGGTTTCCACATAGGTGAAAATATGGATATGGAAGAGATATCTAACCATCATGTTCTGATGGAGAGTGGTAGAGAACATGGCTATGGAAAATCTAGTAATCACAAATCCATAAATTTGTGACGATCTATGGTACCATCTGATTCATCAGGTATAAGAGAACTAGGACAACATTTTTGGTTGTCAAGATCATTTCCCTAAAGTTAAAGAATTTGAATTAGAATAAATACTTACTTTATTTTGGTACAATCTCACTGTTGTTCGTGCCTTTAACAATTTCCACTTCATCTCTTAAATAAATGAAGTTGAATTTGTTATTCGTGAAGTGTTAGCAGATCATGTGATAGAATGACGGGTCATTCCATATGTCTCAAAAGGTTAGCAAAATTTATATACATAAGTCGATCTATAGTGGGATTAATCATATATGGTTCCTAAAATGGGCTTATACTTCATATATCATACTGCTTAATATAATAACACTAGTTTCTACTAAACAGGGACTTCATGTAGGTCAGTGGTAGGCAATAAAGGCCAGTCGCACATCGGTTGTGGGTTCGATTCTTACAGCCTTGTCCGAAGCGATGGGCTGTCGCCCGTCCTGCAGGTTGTCCTTTTTCTAAAACTACGTTACTATAACATCCCATCAATAATATCGAAAATCTTCTATCCTTAAACAATACTAACTTATGTCCAACATAATCTAGTCTAATCTTTAGGCTTATACATAATACTGCAGTCCACTCTCATAATATAGTGACAACGATTACCAGAGATTTAATACTGTCGTTGATCCCCACATATCATAAGATATGTCTTGTTGGTCACATTCCAAACATTCAATGTCCTTAATCGTGTATTCTCTTAAATACCTTAGTGAAAACATGAGTGCAGTTAAAAGTTAACACTTTCCACATACCAAAATCCTCAAACCATGATATCACTTAGTCCTTATATCAATCATGAGCTCCTGAATACAATTAAACATTTCATTTTCTCGTCTTCATTATGCGTATATCATCTTATTTCCAAAAAATATCTCAATCACTTTGAATACCACATCAATAAATATTGAAATACTCAATGATACAACATTATTTTGGAATCCCATTACACAAACACTTAATCATTCCACCACATCGTTGTCATATTCAACATTTCCAATAGTGATCGCATGTGATTTCCCTTTGTCCTTTGCCTTCAGTGGTTGCTCATGTTGATCATCACTAACCCTTGGATTAGAGCAATTATTAGCATAATGCCCCATTTCCTTGCACTTGAAGCATTGAAGTGTTGGTGGTGCGTTCTCTGCAGTGTTTGCTTTATTCACATCATTAGAAACCCTTTTTCCATTACTTCGACACTAAGCTGCTCGATGACCTTCTTTTCCACACTTAAAACATTTTCTAGTCCCTTTAAGACAATCTCCACCATGCTTCTTTCCACACTTTGTGCATAAGGAAACATTCATCTTCTTTTCACCATTATTCTGAGATTTCTCCTTGAACTCCATCTTTCGTTTCTTGTCAAAACCATGAGATGGATATGTAACACCAACTTCCATTTCTACCTTGATAGCACAACGCACAATTTCTTCATAGCTACTGAAGTCTCTTATAGCTAATGCCCTTCGAAGACTTGGTTTCAAGCCACTGAAAAATCGATCAACTTTACTTTCAGGTTGGATGATAATACCAGAAGCATACCTTGCAAGTCTTGTAAAATTTGCTTCATAGGTACCAACAGATTCATCGTCCCTTTGCTTCAGTTCAAGAAACTCTTTCTCCATCTTTGTTCGAAGAATATGAGGGAAGTACTTACTGAAAAACAAGTTCTTGAAGTCGTCCCATTCCATGGACTCAATATCATCTCTTGGCCTCGTATTCTTGATAAGATTCCACCATTGATCAGCTTCACCTTCCAAACGATATACTGCTGAGATGACTTTATCATGTTCAGAACATTGAAGAACTGAAAATATCTTTTCAGTAGTACTGATCCATTGTTCAGCCACAAGTGGATCAGAAGACCCACTGAAAGAAGGTGGGCGTTGCCTCATGAAGGACTCAATAGAATATTGTTCCCTTCTCTGCTCATTTGGAAGTCCAGAATGATTCATAGCTTGTGTAAGTATAGCAATAAGATTTTGTACTCCATCTCCCATAACATTTGTTTGTTCAGGAGGACAATCATTGCATTGTCCATTACATTGATCAACACGGTTCCTTCGGGTTCCAGCCATTGTCTAAAACCCAAAAAGAATAGTGTGAGAGGCAAAAATCATGCTAGGGAAAACAACATAATAAAGGGGGAGTACCTTCAATATCTAACATCTTAGTTTTAATTCTATGATCGTTAGCGTAGTTCTAGTACTATAACTTATACGTATACTTAACCTTAGGGACATCCCTAGACATACCTTAGAAATATCTCTAGGGATCTCACTAATGTTTTCGCATCCTAGTTTCCAAAGGTTGACTAAACCTTTCCTCTGATACCAACTATAGAGACCCGTAGCCTGACGTACATGGACATTACATTACTTTTGCGGAATTATTAGTACATAACAAAAACACACACACAAGGATCGTAATAGTTTAGTGTCTTTGGAAACTCGGAACGTAATCTTCTAATCGTGGTGAAAGATCTTCAATATCTCCCATAAAGATCTTCCCTTTTTTTTACCTAAAAACATTTCTTTATATCCTGGGGAAAAGAAAACATAAAAGGGTGAGCTCAAATGCTCAGTAAGGGTAAACAAAAGAAATATCAATCACATCATATACATAAGAACATAGATTTTGGAAATCTTAACCTGCAAAAGAGCTCATAATATCATAACATGGGATAAATCATAGAAGTGAAAATGAGATCCCCATAATCATAACATGAAACTTGAAACTTTGTGGCATGCACACATAATCATAGAAAATCATTTCTTGTTAGTCATGACTCATTGCCAAGACTATCTTAGTGGACAAAGTCCCTTTCTGAATCGAGTAACCCTTGTTTCAGTCCTGTTTCACTGAACCGGTATAACCTACCATTTCAGCCATGTCTATCTCATGAGATATAAAATCTTTACCCAATTCATTGGAGGGAGATATAGGTCCCACCCATCTTATAATGAATCCTTTCTTATGTGTGCCACATAATCATAAATCATACATCATCGCATAACCCATGTAATAAAAAATGGGATTCTTGAAACATCATGACATCATAAATCAATTCATATAAGATAAAGGAATTCATAAAAAAAATTCCATCACAACATGATCAAATCAATGAAATAATAGGGATAAAAAGAGAACCCTTTATTATCTTAGATGGAAAATAATTTTGATAAAACACTTGAACTCCATTCTTGAAGAAAATATCCTTTCTTCTTCAAAAAACATTTTTCCTTTCATAACATGTCATACGAATTTAAAATAAAAGAAGTTGATTAAAAATAAACTTGAAAACTTGTAAAGTAATCTTCTTGGAAATAATGTTTTAGAAATCCATTCATTCCGTATAAGTTAAAAAAACATTCTTCGTACTTTTCTTGGAAAAGTCAAAAAGTACCTCGTACGAAAAACGACAAAAGATTCCTTTCATATCTCTTACAAAAAACTTACCGAAGGGTAAAATTTGATATAAAATATTGTAGAAGGATGGAAATAATATTAAATATTGAGGGAACATGGATGTGTATGATAAAATACACCCCAGTAATTACCAAAGTAAATACAATCTCGGATAAAAGTGAGATTGTGATATTTCCCTTACCTTAGGTCCGACTTGTTTTGTAAGTGTCCGAACCTCTTGTATAATGATTTAAATCATGTTACTGACTTATTAAAGAATCATATTCATTGTTATGATATCATATATGGTTCACTTATGACATTATATTACCCGTTCTTTTGTAAATTCCATGTTAAAGAAGCGTTTTGGGTAAAATCGTTTAATTTATCGCAGGTGTTTTGACTTGTTGTTCTTGACATCATTATTACTTATATCATGATTTACTCACTTCCAGAGTATAAAATATTATTTATATATCATATATATTCAGTATATATATATATATATAATAGGTAGATAAATAAAATGAAAAACAATGTTCATGGAGACGGTAGTCCGTACGTACGCATGAACGCTGTTTTCCTTTCCTTATTGTCTTGAAATGGAAGTAAGTAGATGACATACATATGTATATATATACATAAATCCAGTAGCTTTATAATGTCATATATTTCATTATTATTTCTTATATATACATTATAATCATTCTTAAATGGTTAACATGGAGAATGAATCTCATCGCGTCGTGGAGACGGTAGTCCGTACGTACGCACGAGCGATGATATCATTTCTATAAATAGTGAATTGAATTGGAGTGGATTATACAATATATCAGAATCAATATGATGTTGTAATAACTATGTATAGTTATTCTTTACACCATTATACCCATCCATGTAAGGTGGTGGTGGAAAATAGATTACACCACGGCGTGGAGACGGTATTCCGTACGTACGCACGCGCGGTGATTTCTTTTTCCGTAGGATGGATAGATGGTGAAATAGGGTTGTTTCATACTTATAATAACATATCAGTATATGAGTGATACTGATGTTATTACTTCATAATGAAACAACCTAATAAGAATAAGTGGAAGAAGAAATAAAGATGAAAGAATTGGTAACGGTAATTACCTCTTCTTTGAAGTGCCTCTTTGAGACCTCCTCTTAGGGCACTAAAATTGGTCTTTGAGGAATAAAAGAACCTCTAGGATGTTTCTAGGGAAGTGGAGAAGAGATTTTGGCAGGGGTTGGCCGAGCTTGAGTGCTCAAATTGGTGTGAGGAGGAGGGGGAGGAGGTGTCCTTTTATAAGGGAGGAGAGGGGCACCTTAGGAATATCTCAAAATATTATTTTATATTAAAGTCAAAATCGGTTTATAATGGTTTCAAAGGGTCTTATTTCGAAGATAAAGTGGGGATGGATCGAAATCCTATCAACCAATAAGATTTAGACAAGTTTAGGTTATTATTTTAACCTTATCAATTAGATTTAACTCTAAGTTAAATAATTTAACTTTTACCGTGTCTTTTTGTTTTCTTACATTATATGGTTAATAAACTTACTATAACATGCCAAAAGAACCCCAAATTGTATATTATTAATACATATATCCTTATCTATGTCATTTGTCCGAACCTTATATTTTTAGGAATAAAATAACAATTAATAATATAATATTTGATTTAAAAACTATTTTGTGTCAATTTTGACACTATTTGATACATGATTTTTGTGAAAGTCATAACAGAATTATATGTTCGAACCAAGTTGATTAAATAAACACTAATATATCATAGTAACCTAGAAAATTAGTGGAATTCATAAAAAGTCTCAAATTATATTTAGTTTGGTGTTTATAACATCAATTATGTCAATATTTCATTAATAAGAAAATTACTGCATCATCTTTGTGTCATAAATAAATTAAATTATTTAATGTCTAAAAATTACAAATAAAATACCATTATGTAGGAAATCTTTTTAGCTTTCTAATTAATATTTATAGTCGAATTTATCTTATGTATAACCCCATATTAAAAATGATTTACTTATTAAACTTTGATTTTAACTATTTTAACCCTTCTTTAAATAAATTAATAATAAATGTCCTAATCTAATCCAAGTGGGCCTAAATGGTCATATTTTATTCATAAGGTTGTTTTTGGTCGAATTACACTTGTCCAATAGAATTAAGACATGTGTTAGGGTAATAATAATATCATTTTTACGCTTAATTACCCTATTTACTTTTAACCGTGGTAAATAAAAGTAAAAAGTTACTATTCACCAAAAATTATTTTCATCTCATTGAACCACATTTTACTTACTGACATCAACCGTGTCTCTCGGATTTTTGAAATTCCATTCACAGAAGCGGTAAAATTAAGTTTTATGAAAAATTCAGTTTTTTTTTCTACCACTTAGTAGTTTCACTATTCATCAAAAATTGATCTTTTTCAGAACAATGCCAAACATTCATCCCAAGATATATTTCATATTCCGAATTCAAAAATGATGTATATTTTACCAAATTCATAACATAAAAGTTGCATTAATTAATTTTATAATTAAATCCCGCTGTTAAAACAAATAGCGTGTTTTTAAGAAACAATATCTATCAAAAGATTGACACTTGTTTATGTCTAGTTTAAATGTGAAATTACATCCAATGACCAACATTGTATTAAATTGTAAAAATATATTCTAAATATACTTTAAAACCACTCAAATTAATGATTTATCACTATTAATTATTTCGATTAAAAAAGTTGTTTTTAATTATAATTTAGTAATTTTCACTATTCATCAGAATATGAAAGTTATCCGAAAAGTACCAAAATTTCACCTTAGGCTAAATTCGATACTCCGAATCCAAAAATGAAGTCCATTTTGAGAGCTAAAATTTCTAAAATTTAAAAAGTGGTTATTACTATTCATAACGGCTAGTTTTAATAATATTTTAATAGCATATCATTGTTTCGTGAAACTCAATATTACGTACCACACACGCTATCGAGGAAGGTTGCGATTGCGTGTAATGCAAGGCAAGTCAAGGATGCGTGTTGTGAAAGCTCCTTTTGGTGTAGCGTACAACACAAGACATTAGTGAAATAAAAAGAATATTTTTCATAAAATCTCGGGCTGTTACAGATGCTATGTTTTTGGACACTATGTTTTATAAATGGATATAACACCAAACTAGCTTAATCATGTATAAAAGGATAATTTAAAAGGATACCCCATGATTAAATCCATTGTGTGATCACATCTATTTATCAAATTGTATTAAAGAATAATTTTTATAAAATTTTAATATATAATGTTTGACAGGTGTGGCTATGTTCTGTGTTCTATTGGGTTTTGCAAATTTGTGTACATTTTGTGATGCTGCAGTTAGGAGAAAAATTAAGGGAACATGGCTGGTAGGTGAGTTGGTTCTATGATAAGGGTTTCGTATTTGAGTGTAGAGGGTCTACGTTTAAAATTGTAGTTTTTATGGGCTATGCATGTGGGGTTTTATAGGTGATGTGTTGGATCCTCGGGTTGAGAAATTGATTGTTTGGGGAATGGAGGGACTTGTAGGAAGTGGGACTTCCATTGTTGTGTTGTGGCTATAACGTGACATTGGCATGTGGGACAACAATGTGGTTATGGTCTTTATATGGACTGGGACTACATTTGGGGGTTTTTTGGGTTGTGGGGATGCTTGTTTGGGGTTTGAGGGTAGTATATTTTGGTAAAATGTTGATTAATGATATTTGGAAGTTCTTTTTATGGTTGTCAAGGGAATAGGTGGAATTTAATGGGACTATAGGTTGGATTTTATTATTTTTTTTATGAATGGGTGTTAAAGTGGAAATGCTTCACCTTGGTCCCTTGTTCCTTATTCAATGTGGTGATCAGTAGTTTCCCTGAGTAGTACAAGATTAAATTAAAGTGAACCACTTAATTAATGAATTTAATTTGGTTAGATAAAAAAGGGGTTGAGTTTATGATTTGGCAGTGGCGGTTGTGTGGTTGTGCCAATATGGGTTTAATAAAATGTGGTTCTATATAGGTTGGTTGATTATTTTGGGAACAATAGATTGGTTTGAGTTTTTAATTACATATATATACAAATTTCTGTTCAGTTAGATTTATATATTAACCCCAACCTCGTTAAGAACCATGGGTCGAACACACCCATTCCATTGGGTAAGCCACTTTTCCAACCATCATGGTGGGAGGATGGATAAAAACATTCTTCCTTTCACCCTCTTTCAGGTTCTTACCTCTCAAGTATATTTGAGCTTTCTATAATTCCTCGAGGCTTACTATTGTTTAAGATATATTAGGATGGTTTTTTTTGATAAGGGGTGTAGGAGTTTTCCTTCCTTGTTTTCTTTCCCAAGTGTCTTCGAGATGAGGCCTAGGTTTCTTCGGGCATGTGCATTGGTTGTTGTGGCCCAATTGTCTGCGTGTGAGATCTGTGGTGTGGTTAAGTCCAACGTGAGTGCAGGTCGGTTGTTGAAGAGGGACTATGTTTTGGAAGAGTGGTAGAATCATTGTTCTATCCATTGGTATTAACAATTAACCAGTGGGAAAGTGGTGTGGGGTACCCAAATGTCGATGTACATATACTACAAATTTATTGGCTGGTGTTATTTGGTACGTGTGCCTTTGGGAGGCTAGGCAATTTGGTACACATTTGTAGGTGATTTAAGGATCTATTGCCTTCTCATAGGGTAAAAAGTATGTTCTCCAACTTGAGAATGGGTGGTTTTTCCCTTCTAGGTATACTTATATACTTACTCTAAGTCACGAAAACTACTTCTAGGTTTACATGAGGACTTTGGGGATAGTGTTGTACTTTAATATCTCGGGCATCAAGATAGTGGTTGTATTGATTTTGAGTCTCTTTATTTTGTTAATTGTTTTGGTGAATTTGTTTTTCCTTTTTTACATTATACATTTAAATCATGGATGGGTTGCACATTGGTTTCACTTATAAAAATGTTTGGAGTTTTTTGGGATTTTACAGTCTTATCACCCAATAATTTTATCATTAAAAGGGTAATGCATTAAATTTTGTGTGACATTCAATACCATTGGTTACAGTTTCCAATATCGGGCCTGTTGAATACGACATTCAAAGATCTGTATCTCTGCTTTATTATGGAGAAGGTAGGGTATTGATCTTTGTTTCCCCTTCCCTCATCTTAAGGAAGACAGGTAGTGACACAATGGGATTCATTTTTTATAAAAAAAATATCACACGAATAGAATATGTGAGTTTAATTCAAAAAATATTATTAAATCTATAATATTATATTAATTAATTAATGTTAAAATATCACTGAATTTCATTCCATCATAATTTTTGAAAAATAAAAAATTTACTTATGTGTAAATATTAATAACACCTTCATTGACTGTAGCGTAGTTTTTTTTCATAAAAAGCTATAATTACCTATTTAGAAATTATAATTTATTTATTAAAATTATATTATTTGATTTTTATTATTATGAAATTCATGAATTAATAATCTCTTTGACATTATTCAACTTACCACATTTATTTGGGAAATATGATCCTAACATCATCAAAAGGACATACTTGAATATAAATGAATAAGAAATTGAACAAATCATTGTACTAAATAATATAAAAGCAAAACTATAGCAGTTAATGTTTCATAATTATTTAAATAATAACCACCATATTATTATTCACAAATATAATAATCATACATGATGATTAAGGTTTTAGGTTAGTGGTGTAATGCATAATTTCCATTCCTTGGGTTATATGTCTAATTCAAAGATATATTATTCCCATATTATATATGAAATGATATTTAAAAAAATTAGTTTTTTACAGTTAATTTTGTGGATCTATATCATTTACACATAATCACTTCATTTATTAACTCTAACCTAGATGATTCAAACATTTTAAGGGTTTTATCTAAAAATATCCTTCACTGTGAAAGATGTTATTTTATGTAACTAATTTAACTTTAATGCTTTATATAATGAATTATATCATGATATTTCAAAGAAAAATAGAAATCATGATTATTTAGGTTAGAAGTAATCTACCTAATCTATTACAGTTATGATTCAAATGACACTTAATTTGTAAGGGTGTACATTTTAAGTTAAATTTATTCAAGGTCATTTATTTTTGAATTCCCATTATAGGAAATTATCTGATAATTATACAATAAAATGATTTCCTTTTACTACCACCAATTAATTCATTAATCTTTCATTTAGTAGTTTCATATTACACTTTTTTAACATAAAATTAATAACAATTTTTTAAAACCATACTTCATTTCTCTCTTATTTCTAAAAAACTTTTTCTTATATATCTATGTTTTCTAATAATACAATCAAAATTTCATTACAATTCCCTTATAATTGATAAAATTAAAATTTAACCACTTTATAATTTTTACAATATTTTTTAAAATGATTCTTCATATAATTTTCTAAAAAATATAATTCTTATCTTTTACATTAAATGTAAATGGAATATTGATTTTAATGTGTATGAAATTAATATTATTTTTAATTGCAATGACTGTCGGTTTACTTCCAAATTACATTATAATACTAAAACTAAATTCTAAATGAAATAAATTAAAATAATATTTTGTGAAATTTAATTGTTCAAAAGTGATTTTAATAGTAGATAGTGTATTGAACTCAATAAAATTTTAATGATTATGAAATGTATCTATAATAAAGAATTAAAAGAAACATTAAAGTTATATAATGATTCTTAATTATGTATATATATACCACACATGTATACCTATCTTTGTGTTACTTTATTTAATGAGGTAATACATTGATTTTTTTCATTTATCTAATACCATTATTAGGTAATTTATGATATTTGTGATATGAAAAATTATAATGCATCCCATTTTTCAATCCATGGGTAATTATTCTTTTATGACTTCTGATCAAATTCCATTATGTAGAACACATTGATCATGAATATGGTATGATTTGTATGTCCAAATTGCACTCCAATATATTCAGTAATTTTATAGTCTAATGAGACATCTTTTTTGGGATTAGAATGTGAAATTAATCTAGTACGTGACATTTATTTCCTTTTCATGTGGCCTTGGTTATTATCTTTTACTCTCTTATTTGTCATCTTATATGTTGCTTCCACATTTTCTATGTTAACATGATCTTTTGGTAACATTCAATTTATGTTTTTCTTTCATCTTGTTTCTCATGTGACTCTTATATTATTATATAATGTTATAACATTTAATCATATGTTATGGTTTCTTTTCATGTTAATTAATGTATGGATTATTTAGCTCAAAACTTTTCTCTAGGCATTCCCCATGTTATCTAATTAAGTTTAAATATTTAATAGATATGGGATGACATTATGGAGATTAAAATAAAATGACTTTAGAGTCTCACATTTAGGTATTATGAAAACTTTCTTCCCAAGACACTGGGCCTCATAATCATTATGATATAATTAATTGAAATGTATATTTAAAATAATTTAATAAGGATGAAGCAAGGGAAAATTATATTTCTATGATATTAAAATAACCATAAATGATTAAATAGTGAATAAAATTGAATATATCCATTTTCATTGAGAATGGAGTAATGTTACAGCCCATGAAAAAAAATAATTATTTAATTTCAAGTATAATTAATATTCATGATTGGATTGTAAAGATTAATATTTAATATAATAATTTTGTTTAATTTTTCAATGAAAAATTAAATGGTTATACTTTAACCGAATTGATTTCCTAGTATTATGATTTAATATTTTAACAATACATTGAAAAATATTGGAAATTTGATATCATTAAATGGAATACAGTTTTCTAAATCATAACATAAAATTTATATTACTAGAAATATTTTTGGTTTTTTAGAAATTCTGGATTATTACGTTAATTATAGAGAATACGTGCACCTTCAAAATTATTATTTATTTTTACAAAATAATCAAATTTATATGAATAATGTTCTTTTTTATTGTGGTATTTAACATTAATAAATTGTAATTTTTTAATTAAATTATTGTTTAATTATACATATCATTTTTAGGTCTAATGGATTTTAAGTAGATGTGGAAACATTGTATATTATAGGTTAGATATGGATGATTTTTTCATATTCAATAAAACATGAAATTGATAAGATCATACAAATTTAAAAATATTCAACCCTTGTAACAAATTATGTAATTGTATGTTTTATATGTTACAAGGTGTTATAATATAATATCCCCTATTAGTGTCTAGTATGGTGTATTGTATTAGGACCACCCATAATCAACCATGTGAAGATTGTTTTGGTATATAACCATCAAATTTTATTTTCTGTAACCCTAAATGATTATATGAAAAATCCATATCAGCAATGCAATATCCAAGAGGTAGATATTGTTTCTTGAACAAAATGTGAAAAAAATTAATATTTCATCGTACACATAGACACATAACTTATATATATCCCTAGTATATTGATTTTTATTTTTTATTATTCCCATGAAAGTACTAATAAAATTAAAATAAATAAATTAATAAGGTAGAAAAATTTTCCAAATATCTCAATCACGTTATGATATGGACTAGATCTAAAAAAATATTATATAATAAGTTTACCATATATATATTTAGATGAATCAAGATAAATAAAAATATATTTCAAATCCTTTACTAACATAAACACCATATATGATAATAATTTTGCAGTCATATAAATGTTTGTTTTTCTGTCATTATGTACATTCTAAAAAAGAAACATATTTTAAAAGACTTGTGAACACTTATATTGTGACCTAATTATTACTAAAATTATAATTTCTTTTAATATTAATTCATTTTCAAATATTTCTCAATATTTTTTCTTGTTTAGAGTTTTTGAAAATTAGGTCATAACTCATACATAACGACCCCATTAATTATAAATTGGATACATTCTCTTATTATTTTCCTCACACAATAGTAGTATTTTAAATAAAATCAAAATCTCTTTTGAAGATAACTTTCTGGGATTTTATATATGACACCATCATGGTGACTATTCATCCCAAAACCTTATAAAAATATTTTTAAAAATATGTATGAGTAACAAATTCAAATTATGGGAATTACACAAAATTAATGAAACTTATTAATCCATTTTAAAACCCATGTATCATGAAATATGGTGTGTCTTTAGGATAATAAAGGAATATCTCAACTACTTTTTTCATACACATGAAATAATGATTACTACTAATAGTTTTTCATAAATAAAATATTTCAAATCATTAATGAAAAATATTATTCATTATTGGTTCATATAAAACATGATATCAATTGTATAAAATTTAATTAAAAACATATCATATTTACTCTCATTGTGTTCAATCCATCCATTAAAATAAACTATATATTTATTACATTATAATGTCAATATATTTAAAAGAAAAATCATTTGTAATAATATAAATAAAACTTATTTTCCCTGGGAAACCATCTCTATATAACCTTCAGAAAAACCATTTAAATTTAAAATAAAATATATTAATCTTCTAATATATATATTAAATGAACATTTTCATTACCCAATACACTATAAATCTATATTAGGCGGACCCATCATGATGATCTATATTAGTATTATCTATAATAATCACCAATGTTAAGGTCTACCATCATTATAAATAATTTTCATTTTCTATAACATTCCTGAAACTCATAAAACCGTACCTTTATATAGAAAAACATTAACAAATATAATTTTTACCTATAAAAAAATAATTTCAAATATTTATATTTCCCTTTCATTTATAACACGGTTTTCAAAAATAATATTTACACATTAATGGGAAGGGAGGTTTTTAATAAAATAACACATATAATCATATAATGTAATCAAAATAAAAAAAACATTTTTTAATTAAATGATATTTACAACATATATAGTATTATCAAACATTCTTTTCCCATTTTTTAATAGAATACTTAATGTTTGGTATAAAATTCATAATAATATTTGATATATAAAACATTAAAAAGTAATATAGATAAATAAAATATCCTTTATATTTCATTTATGTATATATAAATAAAACCATAAAATGATTTTAAAATATTTAAATGGAAGAAAAATATTATTAATCTAAATCATTAATACATTTACTATGAGATTTTAAGGAAAATATTCCCCTAAAATGAGTTCGAGTTTTCATAGACATTATTTAACATCATAAATAAGAATTTTTTTTTTAATTTTTTTTTTAATATTTTTTATGTATATATCATTATAAACAACTATTTTAAACCATTTTGACAAATTTATATTTAGATACTTTATATTTTATGTTTACATCGATCATTTTGGGGACAATTGATTTGTAATATGAAAATAGAATCAATATATAGACCGCGACTAAAGTGGTCATTATTCCACTATCTACAAAATAATAAATTTTATGAAGATTTAATTTAATTATTTCAATTATAATTTTAATCCCAACCATTAAAATAGCTTTGAAAAATGAGTAATGATACAATCATATAGATAAATGTAGTACTTATGCATGAGTAACATGTCTATTCTTCAACGAACATGGGGGTAAGAAGTTGAGTTCTATTGTATCATTAAATAATTTGGATTATATCAATTATTTTTTATTAATTATTTAAATACACATATATATACCATACATGTGATGTGTTAAGGGTAGATTAATTATATATCTTTTGGAGGTTTTAATCAATAACTTCACATGGGTAATGTTATAAAATTTCAATGTATTTTAAGGTATGAAAAATAGATGGTATATTATATATCAATAGTTTTAATTATTTTCATCAATATTATATATATAAATAAAATATATCATTATAACCAACTGTGAGCTGAGGTAATGGAAAAAATTACAATTTTTTTGAGAGGTGATTGTCTACCTTACACATGCATGATGCCTTAAATTCAATTTTATATAAGAGTAAATGAATATAGTTAATTATATAAACATAATTAAAAAATAATTTATTTTATAATTTAATTATATTTCCAATTTTTTTGATGATTTTCTATGGAGGTAAAAGATGATACAAAAACTATAACATATGGTTAATAATTATTCTTCATATACAAAAAACATCTTTTTCTTTTTGTAATAAATCCTATAAGAACGATATTATATAAAACTATGAACTCTAAGGTGGAATAGATATATTATAATGTTATTTATGAATGTTTTTTAATCCAAAAGGCTCATTGTGTTTTGAGCGAAATGGATATGATATTTCTTTTTTATATATGTGGGAGAGGATACACCTAGTTCTTATAAAAAGATAAAAATAAATTAATATCATTATTAAAATTTATTTCCCTAATATGGAACATTTTCAAATATTTAATGTTTTAATGCCAATATATATATATTAAATATAATTTAGAATATGATTTAGATCATGTTAACTGGTATCAATTAATTTTTACCCCTGGTAAACAGGTTTTAACCATTATCATTTTAAAAAATTCATAATATTTTTTAAAATTATTAAAACTAAAAATTATTTTTTCCATATTTTATAATATTAATTAATTTGATTAAAAATATTTAAACAATTTTATAAAATTACATTAATATATGAGATTAAATTTTATTTATATTTAATGGCAAAAAAATATTATAAAAGTTGGTTTTCTATATATTTTTTTCGAAAGTATAACTCATTTTAATAACTAAATCCCAAATAAAATAGATTGGAAAGAACATAAATATATTATAAATAATTTGAATATAATAATTATATTTTTTAAAAAAATTAATACAATAGAACATATTATAATTTCATGGAAAAAATATATATTTCCATAAAAACCATTATATCCATAGTTCATATGAAAAAATTAAACATTAAATGAAAATAATCTATAGTTCATCCAAAGAAAATTTTTACTATAGTATTTCAAAAATGAAATCGCTTTTTAAAATTAACTCTATAAAATTTATAAATTATATATTAAAAAAACAATATACTCAATGAAATCCCAATTTGATGAAAATAATTGCTTTTCCATTTGACTAAAAAATTACCAAATATTATTAAACATAATATAGCTCCATAAATTATAAATTATTAATACTAGTAATATATGATAATTATGTATATTAAATATCCTTATCTTTTCATATTGTTTCCCCTTTTATAAATTACATCTTTAAATGTTATTTACTATAAAAAAAATTGGGCTAATATTCCCCTCATTGAATTTTTTGGTTTCCCATGATCCTTCTTGGGTCATATAGTTAATTAAAAAAAATATTACACAGTGAGTATCCTTATTCTATAATAGTTTCTCTATATAGTCAATAATACAAACATTTTACTCCTCAATTAATGATTATTTTCTTAAATCAATTCATCAAGGATCAAAAAATGATATGAATATAGAATATGTTTCATCAATAATAAAAGATGAAATACATCGTTTACAATGGAATAACTCATATGTATTTCAACAGTATATAAAATTATTATTCAATTCAATAGGATTTGATAATTTCTAATGAACAAGGACATTAAATTAATTTTCTACCCAATTTCATAAAACTTTTCTATAGATGTACTTTCAAAAAAACATGAAATCCTACATCGTATGAATGATAATTCTTATAATTATCTATTTAAAAATTATTCTTAATCTCTGTTATATTCATATGTTTAGGAATAATCATCTCCTTCCCGATAATTTATTCATCGAAGTGATTTACCTATTACATTCTTTATCTTAAAATCAACCCGATAATGAGTATTCTGATACTACTTTCAATAAATTTCCTAAAATGGTGGCATCTATATAATAAAATGTAAATATTTATTGTAATAAAATCAGAAAAATTATTGACACTAATCCAATCATAGCTATTAATCAATTTAATAATCTCATATATTATATTGTAAAGGATTAATAAATATCTATGTTTATCTATTTGATTTAGAATTAAATGTTTTACATAAATTTAATTTAGCACCTAATGACTATTGAGGGATTTACAAAAATATATATATAATAAACATGGGATCACTTTCAGATCCAATATAGAGAGTTATCCCATGAAATATGTCGATTTCATTATCATATAGTATGTAGATATGATAAATATATATATTATCTTTAATGGGATAAAAATTAATAATTTTTTTCAAACTATCAATAATAACACATATCGTATATCTATATTTACATTTATTACGAAATCAATCCATTAAATCTATAGATATATTATCCTATTTCCACTCTGGTTCTAATAATTAATGAATTATTCCCTTCCATAGTTTTCATCTTACATTAACTTGTTTATAAGATAAAAATATAACTTCAATTCCCTCAATATTCTTTTTTCATTCCATCCCACCAGATATGATCCAAATGGAATCTATAAATCTTAATTATATTCTGATTCAATAAGAATAGAGAACTATGAGATTCAATCAACAATCATCTCTTTACGTAGAAATTATATAGCACACATAACCTCTTACAAATTATGAAATAACCTTCTTTATTAATATTGAAATATGGTAATGTATCCATCGTGGCTAATTCATCAATTTCAAAAAAATGTTCCACTTTTTGAGATTTTACATTTTTTCTATAAATGAAAAACATATTAACTTATGAAAAAATAATTAGATTCCATGAATGAAGGATTTTTAATCGATACATATTCCAATAATTTACAAATGATTATACAGGATTTATAACATAGTTAATGATGAATTATCATTATAAAATAATGTACCAGCTGCCCTATTTTTTCCCTGATAGATATAAAATGTTTAGTTTTAATATTAAATAGTTATATCCAAAATATCTACTTCATATTAAACTATTTCTAAGTGAATATATATTATAGTATTTTACTTCAATCATATATTTCTAGTATTAATCCATATAAATATTCTTTCTAGATTTGAAGGAAATAAATATTGAAACAAATTAAATTTTATGTTTAGGATAATATATCTAATAGTGTTTCAATTTATGTGATTAATATTTAATTAACTAACCGGTAATCATTAGAAGATTAATGATTCCATATTATTTGGAACCACTATATTGAAAAATGAAAACAATTATACATGGATGGGTTAAAATAAATCATTCATAAATCAAATTATTAACTCATGAAAACAATCATCATAGACAAAATACATATGTATTTAACACTATTCCATTTTAGTACAGGTAGTAATTATGATATTAAAAAAATGTTTTAGAAAACCATATGAAATAACACATTAAATCGATAATAATATGAATGCATATGACTTATGATGTTCTTGGACAGTCATAATCCACATTAGTTTTAGCTTTATATATAAATATTACATCATTATATATAATACATAGATTGATATTAATAGGTCATAATAACAATTAACTTTTAAAAAAATTCCATTTTAATTTATTCATTCATGTGTTTTGAGAAAATATGTAAATGTTTCTCTTGATAATTATAACATAAAAATATATCTGGATTTCATCAACAATTTTAAAAACATTTATCTAATAACTTATAGAAAAAACTATTCATAAGGTCCTCCATTAAATCTATGGAATTTATTAACCCAATGGTCATAAATAAATACAATAATTACAACAATTTTTTTTGAAATGATGTCTCTATAATTTTATCCTTAGTCAACTTCATTTAATGGTACCCAGACATAAGATGATCCATTAAAAATTAATGGGTACCTTCTTTCATATCAATAAACTCATCTATATAAAGAAGTAAATAATTATTTATAACTATTATATTATTCAATACACTTTAAAAATTAAATATCTTATGGAACCAAATTTATTTTTCAAAAAATTGTATCAACCCATTAAAAGATTCTATATTAGAAATTTAATTAGGGGTTCATATGTTTTCCTAGTATGAATTATTAATCCAATGGTGATTTCAATATAATGATCACGTATAATAAACAATATATTCACAAAATACATAAAAATATTAATTTAAAATAGAAACATCACCAATTGGGAAACGATATTTTATCTCAGCAATATGCTCTAGAAAGCCATTATTTAATATTTAATAAATTCAGTATCTTCATGATATGTTATCCAATGTATGAATTTATTATTATATAAAAAATAAAACGCATTTCCAAATTTATCATGTTTAGAACTACAATCCATCTTATAATGATAAAAACTTATTTAATCCATAAACACAAAAATATTAAACTCTATAAGGGGTAGTAAAATATTGATTATATGTAATGAATTACCACAAAAATTAAACATGATTATTATTAAGATTTAATTTTTCCTTAATACCACCCTAAAAGTATTCGCCAAGACATAATACATCATTTTATGAAGTAAATTTTCTATTTATAATAAAATTTCCAATAATTAAATTAGTGTGTGTACCCCAAATACAACATGGAATTGGCATAATATGAATATTTATGTACTAGATTTAACGAAAAAAAATTATCGTCTAATATCATTAATTGTAATAACCAAGTATTTAACAAAATTATTTTTGTTCTATTGATAATATTCATCATTAATTCATTCTATTAGATATGTTCTGTCATAATGATCAATTTAATTACAATTAATACATATTACTCATAACCTTCCATTAGTTTTACAAAAATTATAATGATTCATCTACTTACAGTCAAGAGCCAAATACCCATACATTCCACTTATAAACTACCTAGCATATATTATATGAAACTATCTAAGAAACGTTTTTATACACATATCATAGGATTGAGATTTGATTTTATCACAATTAAATTAACTTGGTGGATGCATCAACTTTTCTTACCACCTTTATTAAATTTTATTATTTTTTTATATGAAACATTATAATAATAATTATCTACAAATATATTATATATCCAGAAATAAATTCTCACATTAATTTTACATTCAAGAAAATTGAGAAACTGTTGATATCATGGGTTTAATACAATGAAATCCTAATTAATTTTTCTATCAATATATCAAATGAAATTTGCTGCATACCTTTCCATAAGAGGGATGATTTATTTATATAAAATCACTGAATAATCTTCTATATGAATCAATTCCATGAACTGATTTCCTTCATATGCCAAATACACATAGAAAAATATTTCTTATATAATTTAATCTGAGATTCCTCCCGTTCTTATGAATCATTATATTCTCTTTATCTGAAATTCATAAACATTGACCACCATTATTCAATATCAATATAAAAATTATAAATAAATATTTTTCAATTGGATGTTCTATTTAATTATTGAAGAAAAATATCTCCTCCATGGAATTAACCTATACACCAATGATCATAGGTATATATGATACACTAAATTTTGGAAGGTTCTATTTCAATATATTTTCAACAATAGACATCTACATATATTTTGAATTTGGTTTCAGTATCAAATGGATACCAACATCATTTATATCCTACGTGAAAAGATACATTATAAAAAAACTACTATGTTAAAATTCTATGAATTATTGGTATCTAAGGTGGATGTATATTGTTCTCCTCAATCCCTCAAACTCTACTTCAATATTTATTCAAAGGAAACCCATTTTAAATAATAATTTATTAGATGAAGAATTTTTTTATTAAAGAATTATATATAGTGGAATACATAATTTAAAATCAACTGATGATATATACATACATTATCATAACCTATTATTTTATCTGAACCATATGATAATATGAACTAGATGTTTTGGATCCTTATTCACCATAGAATAGCTTTCTTTAACAGGAATTCATTTTTATTCATTGAAAAATATCTATTTTTTATTTGATATTTTGATATTTAAATTTTAACGATTAATTATTAATTAAAATGATTAAACTTTTTACACATTATCTTCATATCAATATTTGCGAAAATATAAAAAATTTATAATTAAGCACATTTTATTATCCTTAAAATCATACAGATTTATAACATTAATTTCTCATTTTTCTTACCTGTACTTATAATGTATGGTTAAAATATGAATCTTTTGGATGGGAAAAATAATTAATCAATGGTATATGAAAAATAATAATATTGTTACCATATATTAGAAATATTAATTTATAAAAAAGATTTTTCTATTATCATAATAATCACTGTGAAAAAATTATCAATTACAAACACTTGAAATCAAAATTAAAAAATTTATTATCATAGAACAATTTACCAGAAAATATAATAATAATATTAAAATCTTGATGATCTCTTAAAATCATTATATTCATCTTATTTCATAACGAAAAAAAGATTTTGGATGAACATCATGGGTTCATAAAAGTGTTTAGAATTAAAGTGGCAATTGTTATTTCCAGATATATGGTGGGTGATATTAAGCAAGAGACTCGTGAATATACTATTATTATCAAAATAAATATCAATAAAGAGTATAAATTTACTGATTGGGGACTCATTGTAATATTAAAAAGATTTTTTTGTTTCAATGAGTGGGTTTGTGTCCATTGTTTCATTTGATATGTGTCTTTTTGGATCTCTGTATTGATCATCATAAGGGGTTTGAATTTTTGATGTGTATGTTTGGGTAATGACTGGTAGACCCACTATATAAAATTCTATTCATATATATTCAAGGGGGCCTCACTATAATTTATATTTTGGTATGGATGATGGTAAGATCATTCTATGAAAATTGTTTTGGGGATGTAATTGTTTCTCATCATATGGTTTTTGAAAAAATGTTTTTCTTTATTAATGGAAATCAAGGTTCGATCCATTACTAAAATATGTATATGGAGTCCTTTGGAAACATGAGAGAACATCTATTTATCTAGGTAATAATTAGTCTAAATATATAAAAATAATTCATGAATATAGACTGAAAATCATTAAATATAAGATAAAAATATAAAGGAGGAAATTTTCCATGGAGTAGCTTAGGGAAAAAAACTAGGATAGAAAAATTTTGAGGTTTTTATTAGAATGAATCATCAACTTCATCATAGACCACATTTTAAATTGGAATGATAATTTCTTCTCATTTGAGGGATGAATAATAATCCATACTAGTATATATACCTCTACCTGATTTCACATTCTATTGGTCATCAAGGAAATGAATGAAACAATAAAAAGCTTTAATAAATCATTAATACTTTTATATGGCACTCCAAAAGTTGTATAAGATTCCATATGGTTACATAGATGATGGAATCAATGTAGGTAACTGAAGTTTATATAATTTTTTGATGTTTTATGGGGGACATATAGGGCTTTTAGGTGACTCTTTTTTTAAATATCATTGAAGGAAAATATTACATGGAGAAGGTTATGGAAGACAGTTAGTGAGAATAATGTTGGTGGTGGGTAGGAAAAACAAGGATAATATGAATATTGGTGTGATACATAATAAAAATGATTATTTTTAAACAAAAGGTTTAGTGGGTGGTGAGATGTAGATATATCCTCTACTATAAGGATTACTAGTCATGTTATAACATATTATTCCCCAGGATAACAACCTTAGAAATACAATTTTTATTTTCTATAATGTATCATTCCCTTAAAAAAATATCGCTTAATGGTATAATAGTATCATCTGTGAGAATATTAGTCAAGTTGATGAATTAAAAATAAGCGTATTTTTAGATTTAATTTTAGAAATCTTTGGTGGATGATTAATATTCTCATTCTCACGAGAAAAAAATAATCTCATGTGTGGAAAATGAATGATATGGTGAATATATATAACTGTAAGGATTACTATTTTAGTTTGGTTACTAAATAATAATTCCATTAAAATATCTAATAATGATAATTATAAAATGTATTAACTAATTTATCTATTTAAATGTTTTGAATATAAATGATTAGAATCAACATAGAACATAATATTTATTTAATAATAAGAAGACACAATTTAGATACTATTTGATAGAGCATTGATATTTTTGTATAAGTGGTCATGTTTCATGATTTTAACACAAGTTAGTTTCAAGGGGATGATCAACCCTAAAATTATGCTAATGTGTATGGAATGGTGTTCATAGTGGTGTGTTGGGAGTTATGTGGTTCTTGTAATATAAAATGAGAAGGTCTATTCTGTTCTCAACATGAAATTTAACATCACAGGAGATTACTTCTCCTTGACCATGGATTATTTATCCAACCCTCAGAATCACCATCTTCATTAATAAGGATTCATATATGTATTTATATTATTAGATACGGTTATGGAAATGTCACCAAATCAATTTAAGTTAAATGGAATCCTCTTATTACCAAACTAAATATGAATTTTGATTCTTCTTATAAGTTGGAGTGATGGGATGGGTGGATTGGTGTAGCATTAGATGGATTTGGTGGTATTTTACATTAACACATACAAATAATTGAGTAACTACATAGGGGAGAATATAAGGTATTTTTATAATTGTCATTAATAGTATATTATTTGTAAATATATTATATTTTCGGTGGAATTTAACGCTAAAATCATGGCTTCTTTCTATCAAAATAAGTTCAGCAGTCCAAGGGACTTATAATTCTATAAAATGAAGTAGTGGAAGATCATTTAATTTGGTATGAATGTCAATTATTCAAGGAGGTATGTGAACATTGTGGATTAAATCCAAAAAATTTATAGGATATATTATAAAATACTTATTTTATATAAATTCATTATGCCCCTACCACATTATAATAATCATATTATAATTTATTATGTATTAATATATCAAAAATTTCATACCTATATTCTCATGACCTATTTAAGAAAAAAATTACTTTTGAGTGAGTGAACATAATAATTATCCAACTCATTGATGATCTATATCGGGCTCACCCATCATTATGATGTATATCACCTTCTCTGATAATCATGAGCTATATCGATCTCAAAAATCATCATCGACATTGTCAAATCATGATCACATTCATGAAAAAAATTAATTCATCCATTTAAAATAATGATCACATAAACATTTCCCTTACCATTTTTAATGGAATAATTTTTGTACATAGATATATATTATTACTTGAAATGGAATTTTTTAAAATAATGTTTTCCAAAAAAATATTTATAGGGGTTATTTCTTTGAAGAAACCATTGAATATAACAAATAATCCCAAATAGAAAATAATCACAGTTGCGGTTGTGAAATACATTTACACCATATTGGTAAAATTTTATTTTTCCTTTTAAATTTTATTATTATTTTAAAAACATTCCACATAAAATACTTAAAAATATTCAATTTGAATAGCATTGAATGTTAGTGAAAATATGAAATAAAATATCATTTATCATTCATTTTTGTAAATATAAATAAAAACATTAATTTTATTTGAATATGGGTATTAAATAATAAATTTTTTAAAATAAATTATTAATACATTTATAATGATGTTTTAAATGTAAACTGTTAGATATCATAAGTTTTAATCGTCAAATTAGTGTTTAATCATCTTAAATAATAATTGATTTTTAATTATTTACATTTTCAAAACACTTTTTTGTTATCATTACATTACCATTTTCATTTTTATATAAATTATGAAGATGGTTTATTTATTTAATAAATCGGATTAGTTTACATTGAATGTTTTTTAATGCTGGCGTTGTAGTCCCAAATGTAGATTTGGATTGATAACCAATGTAAAAGTGGTTTTTTTAAAATATCATGTAAAATAATCATGAAATAATTAGATTTTTTGTACGATAAAGTACTTTAAAAACGAACATAACATTTTTTAGGAAATATTTATGTCATTACAATCCCTGAGAATGTTTTTCAAACATACATATAGAGAAAAACTCATTTCAAAAAAATACATAATATAAAAGTAGATTAATAATCATTACATGTTGTTCGGATCCATGTCAGAATCATATTGGTCTATTTTCTTTTGTATGAAGAATGCATAAAACTTTTTTTTAAGTGAACTACATAATCTCTATAAGATATCATCATAACTAGTAAAATTATTTAATATTAACATTATTCATAAACTTGGGAAAAATCATAACAAACGGTGAGATCAGATTCTCAATAAGGGTGTAAAAAGGTGATAGAAATGATCACATAATAAAATCCATATCATAATGGAATAAAATCATGAAAATAAAACATAAAACTCATCACATTAATATCATGGATCATAAAAATGACTCATGTCTTAAATAATTTTAGTTTGAAAGATATGAACCAAAAATAAATCACGGTATATAATCCAGTAGATAATAAAATTGGCATAAGACATATAATTGTGGTATTCACACAAGAATGTATAATATTATGTCAACCCAGAGATAAATTAATAACATGTTGGTATTTGGCAATCAACTTTTGTACATGCTTCTATAATTGTATAACCACCCATATACCATCTATTCTTCTTGGGATAACCTTTCATGCTTTGTCAATCAATATTTGAATAAAATCATGTATACGTACATTCGTTCATGGGAAGACCTCGCATATACCCTTTGTGCTCATGTATAATTTATCATCACCCTATGTGTTAGAGGGATATATATTTATTACCCATCTTATAATCAAAATCATACATATTTATAGAAAAATAAGATAAAACATTCATCGTGTTATAAAGCATATAAATAAATTAGTTTCATAATTATTTCATCATAAAATAAACATTGAAAAAAATAATGGTTTCTTAAAAATATTCCCAAAAAATCATAAATAATAATGAATAGGGATAACGATGGTATTATTGGAGAATAACTGAAATGAAGCTTTAGTAACATCAAATTATGTCATCACTGATGGAAAATTATTTCAGATGATTTCACATATCATTTATAAAGGAAAAAACCCTTTCAACATTGATTTTTTAAATAATATATTAAATTTGAAAACAATTATTGCAAAATTTTCATTATAAATAACCTTGGATTAATGAATTTTAAGAATCACTTCTTTTATATATCATGTTTTTATGAAATAATTTTCCATATATAAACCATAAATGAAATATCCTTTCAAATTTTCATTAAAAAATACACAGTGTTTTATTAGTAAAAAAATTAGAAGATTATTTTTATAAAATTATATAAAATATTTATCATGGCTAACAAAATATTTATTAATTTTTTTGTTAAATGTAGAATATATTTTTTAAACATGTTTAAAGTAAGATAAAATAATTTTAAGGTTAAGGGGGGATGAGGTACAATTTCCTAAAAATAACACTATTACCATATAGAGTAAATTAATAATAAAAATTTAGGGAAAATATGTAATTTATAGTAACTTATCTAGACAAATAGAATTAATTAATTTCATGACAAATATATCATATTATATCGTCTTTGGGATCTTAATAAAAAATTCATTATAACCAATGAGACTGCATCCTAAAACCTTAACCACTATGAAATCATATTAATCACAATCCACATGAAAGAAATAATATTATATGGATATGTGAATAAAAATATTTTTCATATGAATCATCATAAAATACATTATTGAGACCTATGTACTCAACACAAATGATTTAAGTTTGAATATGGCATGTGCCCCGTAGAAATAAAAGTGAGACAGAAATCCCTTACCATATTTATTGACTCCAATCATAAATGTTCAAAACTATTTTGTAATAAATATTAGTTTATTAGAAATATATTAATGAATGATAAAAATATATATAATAAATTATATGATTTACACATCCCCTTTTATTAAAACATTACTAATAATTCCTCATTAAAATGAAATTTCAGGTAATAAGAGCATCATTTTTCATGTATTTTTTTATATTTTCGCTAATTTTCTATATAACATGATTCCACAATCTCCATAATTTTAAAATGATATAAATTGAATATATAATATTTATATATGAATGTATTGAAATCCATTAAAGTTAGTGACATTAATTGAAATAATCTTTCCTTTAAGACGGTAGTACATATGTATTCACACCCGCTCTTTAAAGTTCATAGA
Organism: Viscum album; assembly: GCA_963277665.1. Lineage (NCBI taxonomy): Eukaryota > Viridiplantae > Streptophyta > Magnoliopsida > Santalales > Viscaceae > Viscum > Viscum album. The sequence goes on from OY728148.1 coordinate 807,170,257, forward strand.
TAGAAGAATCCAAAGAAAGGTAAATAATATATATCAGTTTGGATAAAATTATGTATCACATATATATATATATATATTCATTATATATTCTTAACACCATAAACGATAAAATATATTGTAAAATGAATCACAGTGCTTCGTGGAGGCAATAATGAACAAGTATGCACGAACATTGTTATTATTGATTAACATAATGGGTCGTGAGAGGGTAGACATGATATTATAATTATAAGATTATATTAATATCCTAGACATCATATATAAACATTATATTCATATTTTTATCTAGCTATGAGAGGTGTTCATGAAATGGAAATTACATCGTTTCATGTTGTTGTTGTCTTTTGTAGAAAAGATTGACGATTCTTTTTCCCATATTTTAGAAGAGGGTAAAAATATATGTTATGAATTTAAAATAATAACATCAAATTATAGGTATGATAATAGTGGTATTGTAACATGAAACATTCTAGTTTAACCTTAGGGTAAACATGTTTTTACAATAACCGTAAAAATTAGTTTTTACTATGTTTACTTCTCATAATGGAAAAAAGATAGAAACGTTATATAATATTATGTATTCTATTTAAAAATTATAACACCATTTACTAAATAAAAATCACCAAATAGTGATAATTTAATTTAATATTAAACCATTCAAGTATTGAGTAAATTATTTTCCAAAAAAATAGATAAAATTATTTCTATTTGAAAATTCATCATCTAATTAGTTCAAATGAATTTAATTTAATTGTTAATAATATAATTGAAATAATTTTACTGTTACCCTACTTTATAACAATATACATCTTTCCAAATAATATAAAAAAAATGTAGTAATCAATATACATTTGTATTTTTCACTATTTAGTAGAAAATTAAAATATCAGGAAAAATCCCAAAATTGTACCTGTTCTAATGTAGACATTCTCATTAAAAATGAATTTAATTTTTTCAAATAAATTATATATTTCGGGTAAAAAAATATAAATTTTTATTAGTCATAATTTTTTTAGATAAACCTATATTTTTTATAAATATAAATACTTTACTAAATATTAAGTTTCTATCTACAAGTGTATTTTTTATCTAAAAACATTATATTTAGTTTAAAATTTTCATTTATTCCTATTCATATATCCATGATTATCATCCAACCTATAATGAACATTTATAAATATTATTTTTTGTTATATATTGTGTTTTGTTAAAATGAAGTGTTTTATATGACTCAAGATATCGAGAAATATTTTTATTAATTATTTGATGAATTTTGAGGTGTCATATTATAACACCCATAAAATGAATTTTTTTATTGAAATTGTTTCACATTTATAAAAAAATGTACTATAATTCTACATCATTATATCCTTAGGTTTCCACATACCATCTTCAATATGGTGGTTTTTCTATAATGATTTGATTATTTTAGTGGACTTGATTCCAAGAAAATTATCTCTATGTTAAAAAAATAATAAAAAGTTATATTTATTTGGATATATATTGTTTAAATGGTAATAAAACTAAATGTAGTAAATGTGAATTTTCAGGTATGTAATTCTTTAGTATAGATACATAGAACACATCATGGGAATTAGATAGGTTTGGTGGTTGCGCTGACATTTTAGAAAATGTAACTACTCGGTCAAGAATATGGAAAGGGAAAATATACCAATGGGTGAGCTTTCTTTTCATCATGAATATTTATTCCTTCTTCCATGGAGTATATCACACACACAAAATCTCACAAACATAACAATCTAGATCACCTTGATGATTATAAGTAAAACATTTCTTTTTTACTCTAGGATAACATGATATCATAAAGTAGTAATCTATCATTATCTACCATTTATCAGGTTATCTCAAAACCCAAAATTATCTTTATAAATATATATCCCAACATGATGGAGTAATACACTTTTTTAAATAATGGTATTAATATGGTGAATTATGAATACGTGTGTGAAAGTTACTTTTGTGTGAAACATTTTCTCTAAGAAGTTGTTGATTATATCGACCATGGAAATCCCAAAAGTAAGATCTTGTCATATAATGTAGGGTTATAATGGTTCTCTTATAATAACTGTTTATTTCATAATGATATGAATTTCTGACACATAACTATGTTTCAATATCTTCCAAAATACATTTTGATAATGCTAAGGGAAATGGTAGATCTTGAGAAAGTACAATAAAATATGATACTCAATGCAACCGTAAAAATCGTATAATATTTAGCCTAGCAAGATGTTATATAGAGAAGGTATATATGATAGTGTTGATGTGTGATGATTTTTTATGGTGATCAAATACAACCCATATATCATTATGAACATTATATGATTAGTTGTGTCTGAAGAAAAATCAATGTTGAGGTGTTCCAATTTCCACTATTGTATGGGTAATGGATGTAACGTCACATTAGAAAAATATTTCATTGGTAAAATTTTCTGACATACCATGATCCATGATACATAAATAAAAATATAACTCTACAATTTTTCCAACCCGAAATAATCTTTTATATATGTGTAGTTCATAGTATTTCAACAATGATTATAGAATAATGAACTATGATCCAGATCAAAGAAGTACTCTCTTCATGTGTAGTATTGATGGGAAACAAACATAGTTAATGTAACTTCAAACATGATCAAAATAAAAGTTTCACGTAGTTATATTTCTATCTATAATCTATTTATCCACATATACTTTATGCACCTCTTCAACATTCACAAGTATAGATGGTTTAAAACTAAGTTTAGAAATATATGATTTCTACCATTCAAAAATGATATCAAATTATATCATTTTAAATACCTAGAAATGTTGTATATTGTTTTTCCTCATTATAAATAATCTATAATAATCATTTGGACACAAAACATGAACAACCATGCCCAATTTTCAAGGGTAGTATTGTATTGAGAATTCGTAACATTTATTTAGTTCAATCCATCTTCTCTATATCATGTTGAGCACATTCTATTTAAAGATATAAATTTAATTTCGTCGATCATAATATGTATCACACATTTCATAGTAATTATAATTAATCAATATCTTTGATGAGAAAATACCATAGAAGACTCCAACTCTATAGTGAGGTAATTTTTATTATCAACTATAAAATTTCCTGAGGCATAGGATATTAACATATCATTTTACATGATGATACATCCCATCCCCTTTATTGATGCATCATAATTAATTAAAACCATTATTTACTATAGGGTAATGTATGAATATAAGTTATAAATAAACATATCTTCAATTATTTCACAGTATTAATTCATTCAATCTTCCATAGGAACTTGGCGTCCTTCTGAGTTAACACGATGATCAGATTTGACAGAGGAGGAAATTCTCAACAAACCCTCGATAATATCCTACTAGACCTGTAATATATCTGATCTTAGTCACATTTTTCAGTCTATCATAGTGTTTAACATCATCCATCATTTATGGATCCAAAAATATACCATCGGATGAGTTTATTTGACTATTTTGGAAAAAATACACTATTTGTAAATGTTTCACAAAACTTCTTCATCCAAAGTGTTTACAACATAATCAAATAGTTGTCATTATTACATTACTTTCCCAACTAGTGGACCATAGTATTATCTATAATGAATAAAATAAACTTATCAATATAATCTAAAAACACTCTATTCATTAAATACATAAAGATAATAAGGGAATTACAAAGACAAAATTGAGTCATAAAATATTCATAGTTTCCATACCATACATGAAATGAAATCATAGGTATATCCTTTTTTGACCATTAATTGATGTTATCTATAATAAATTTCAATCATAGATATGCATTGAGCTCCTCAAAGTAGGTCAAAATAGTCATAATTACAGGGTAGACGATACTCTTTAATGGTTTTAATCTAGTTTAGTTCTTGATAGTAAGCACAGAATCACATCAATCCATCATTTTTCTGGAAAATATATTTTCACCACAAGGTGACATAGAGGGATGAATAAATCACATCGGAATTTACTTAGAATGTTTTTTCTTTAAATCATGAATGACAATCTGAGGCATTCAATATGTTTTTTAGATAGTTTTACAACATGTATGTGATTTATTATGATATAAATTTCACATTTCAGGGGAATAATATGAATATCTTACTAAATGCATTAAAAAACTACCTCAAAATATGAAGAGAATTTATAATTAGTAATCAACAAACGTATAATATAAAACCCCTTTTTAATATGAATTAAATCTCATAAAATGGATGTAATTTCAATTTTATTTTAATATGTTCTTCCTCATTAACAGATAAGAATGGGTTGATTTGGAATATAAAATTGCAATTCCCTTCCTCAAAAATTAATGTGGGTTTTTTAAAGGGGATTTCAATCCCTGCAAATGATATAATCAAATCCATACAAATATATAATACAATGATTTGATAGTTGATTATTGTAACTAACATAAACTAGAGAAAAATCATATATTTGATATGTGATAATTATACCATTAGGGGGAGTCAATAATAATTAAAAATATAAGAAAATAAATGTAATTTTTATAAACATATAAAATTATTTAGATATAAAACAGTAGGTATATTTGGATTCCAAAATTCAATAATAGTATTAGATTGTATGATAATCGTACATTTCACAACATCATTGTCATATCCTCATTAGAAATAGTGATATCATGATATTTCTTTTTTCGGTTGAATGAAGGGTATTCTATCATAAAAAATTACTCTTATTTATAATATTTGTGCATTTGACATCATAATAGCCAAAATCTATTCATATGAGTCATTAAAGTGAGTTAGATGCATTCTATAGTTATATCTCTTTATATTTATTATTAACTAACTTCGTCCAATAACATCAAAATTCTTCCACTTAGTGACCTTCTATACATCACATAAAGCATCTAAAATTCCACAAAAGAATGTTTCCTTCATGATTATTTCCAAATATCATTCATGTTTAAAATATAATATTCTATTATATGTGGTTTTTAGTTTCTTATCTAAATTCTATCTTACATTTATTCTCAAAACCATGTGATTGATGGGTAATAACAATCATTATTTCCATCTTGATAACATATTAAATGATTTCATCATATCTTATAACGTACCTTAATTAAAATTACCTTAATTAACATGGTTTTTGTTAATTAAATAGTGGATCAAAAATAACTAATAGTTGGAGGAATATAATATATGTGTACATCTCATGAATTTTAAAACTTTCCATATATGAACTGATAGATTCACCATCATTCTAATTTTTCTCAATGAATTCTTTCTCTTTTTTAATATGAATAACATGTGGAAATTAAGTATTAAAAATAATCACATTAACTAATACCACTCGGTGGAGTCAATTTATTGATGTTTCCTTGTATCCCTAATAAGATTGAACCATTTATATATATCAATTTCTAATATATAAAAATTCATAATGAAATTCTCATGCTCCAAACATGGGAGAACAAAAATTTTATTTTAATAGTACTAAATAATTTTTTCATAAATTATTGGATCAGAAAAACCCCTAAAATACAGTGGATGTTTCTTTATAAAGGGGTAAAATGAATATTGATCCCTCCTTTTCTCATTTATAAGTTTTTTATGATTCAAAGGATGAGAATGTTGTGTGATTATTTCAATGAAATAATTCCTTATATCTCCAATATTATTCGATTATTTGTGATTAGAATAATTTTTGTGTCCACCAAATTCATTATTAATATGAATCCATTTGGTTTAAACCATTGAATAGAACACAAAATAATCGTATGAGTAAAAAAATCATTTTTGGAAACCAAATATGCATGAAATTTATTTATGAGATATCTAAATAATGACAGAAACATTTCAATATTATCATTATTTATTTTAATCCAAGGTTAATATTTTGATTAATATATTCAAATCCTTAATGATGGTTCATATATGGATTATTAATTTCTCAAACATATCACATGTGATAGTCAAACTAAGTGTATAGTTATGTAGATTTTCTTGCACAATGTTGTGACCAATTAAATGAAAAATACACACTTTAATGTATACTACCCCATGGTACATATATTATAAATCAACAATAACTTGTAGTATCTTTAATGGGATATAATTTCATATAAACTACTCACTCTATCCTTCACCGAAATTTGATGATATTTTAATACACATAGACATATCATTATGGTTTCCTCTATTCTTTTCTCATACATGTTTTCATATTTAAATTATAACCTTATAAAATACTAAAAAATGTATCCCACACCATTTCTTAATAGATATTAAATCATATTATTATCCCATTTATTATATAATATAATGATCCACGCTAGGATCATATATATTTTGTTCATTTTGAATAAAAAATTCACAATAAATTACATTATAATTGATCTACTCTATCTCACACTAAGTAATTTATAACATAAATCCTTATTACAATTATCATAAATATGTCCTTTATTCATATCAATGGGAAAGGGAACAATGTAAAGGGTTTTAATTAATGATCAATATTGTTAAAAAGGAGATACTAAGGGGTATGAAAGCATAAAATGAGAATTAGAGTATGGGAAAATAATAATAAACACTGAAACATTTACCACACATGGAATATATTATAATCTTAGTCCATGGAATAAATCATGGTTGCTCAAAATACATGAATCATGGAAGAATCAAATAACATAATACATTGGAAGAGACCATTTCCATATGGAATAGATTTGTGAAAATAGATAAGAATAGAAAAACATATTCCTCCATTCAATAGAAATTCCTTAATAACATGATAGTATTGGGATAAAATCCCATGTACATACTTCATACTTGAGATAAGCTGTCATGTACCATCTTTTGGGCATGGGATAACATTCTGTGCACCCTCATCTAGTCTTGGTATAACATCTTGTATAAATTATTTGGTATAGGGATAACCTTTCATGTACACGTTCATATCATAGAAATTTAAAAATTTCCCAATGAATTAAGAGGATATATAACCAGAAACCAAATAATTTAAATAAAATCATATTTGTTCCCCAAGATCATAAACAATCAATCATATCTGAATCCAAAAACAGAGATGGATTTAATAAACATTTAGTCTTATGATATCCCATCAAATTGAAATGAGTTTCATTATCATCATTTAATAATAATCATAAATCATGAAAATAAAGAAAAAATATTAAATAATTGGATCATATCAATTGTAGTTATTTTGAAACATCAATGTATGGAATCATAAATGGAAAATTATTACTACTGATCAATGAAAACATTTAGTGTGGAAATTATCCATTACACTTCGAAATAATGTTTTTTAAAACTAAAAATTTACATATTATTAGAAAAATATCTCATGAAAATAACCTTGGAATCATGTGTGGTAATATTTAAATCATTTAGTACACAATATGGTGCAAAATGTTTTTCATTATGTACACAATTAAATGAAGACTATTTTTCATTTTTTAGAAAAAATCCAAAAGAGACATGTTAGGAAAATGAATAGAGGATTTCATTTAAACCATTTTGTAAAAATTAAAACATGGGTGAAAAATTATTCAAAAATAATTGGATTATATTGGAAGAAATATTATTAACATTTTTGGAAATCATGGATGTGGATTGAAAACGATTCCTGACTGAAGATGTAAATACTGTCTGTTTTCCTTAAATACATTCTACTAAACTCTATAGAACATATGTAGGGTAAAATAAAAAAATGTAATTTAAAATAATACTATATTTTAATAAAAATATTTATTTTCTAGAGTGATATTCTGTAATATTTCATAATCTTAAACATAATCATAAACAATTCTGATAAACCATGAGATTGTAACATGAACCAATTATACTCATTTGGAATTTTTTTAATAATAAGACCAATGAATGAAATAATCATATATGGACATGAAAATACATGTAATTTTTATATAATTAATCATGTAGTATATTAATTGTCATAGTATATATCACAGACAAAAAGGGTGGTTAATATGTAATGTGTCCCATAGAAATAAAATCTTCATGAAAATACAATTCCTTAGGTTTATATATTCTTGAAACTCGTTAAAAACAAAAGGATAATAAAAAAAATATTAGTATAAATATATTATAGAAAAATAATCATATATATATCATAAAATATTTGATATCCTTATGAAATTTTATTAACATTTCTTTGTTAAAATCACGTTTTAGGTAATAACTATTTGGTTTTTAATGGTTTTGGTTCTGATAATTACAGTCCCCTCAGATTGATTAATGTACCATAAACTCTAAAATGATTACCAAAACATAAATATAATATTTATTCATTATAAATTTATATAATATAATCTATTTATCTTAGATATATAAAATCAATTGCACCTCTCATGGAGATGGTATGTCATACAGACACATAAATGTTGATTCTGTTTTCTCGAATAATTTAATGAAAGATATTTATAATATATATCACATATAAACAATAATTTTAATTTAACATATATATAATATATTCATTAAATATATAACTAATTCCTTCCTTGTAAAAATAATATTATGGAAGAATCATATCACTTAAGGGAGGATATTGTCCACATGTACACACAGGTGATGTAATCATTTTCCAAAAAAATCTGATGGTATGAAGGTAGTTCTAATATTATATTTTAATATTTCTAAATATACCTTAAATATATCATATATAAAATAAATATAACATTTTATCTAATATATATTGGTGGTGATAGAAAATAAATTACATCTATTCAAGAGTCGGCAGTCCACCGTACACACGATCGATTAATTCATTCATGATTTGACGAATGACGATATAGATATAATTTTTAAAGTTAACATAATATCATATAATTATATTAAATGAAAATATAATATTATATAATATTAATTTAAAATATTTATAATATTTTTTATGAATAACTAAAAGAAAAACATTCGGTTAAGAATGATTCATTTACTCCTTACATCGTCGATATGTTTCTATCAGAATCATTACACGAAGGGATTCATAATAATTATAGTACCAACAAGATGTTGGGATGAATGTATATAATATATTTTTAAAGGTAATGAATTATCCATAATGAATTGGAAGTGAAAATTTATGTGGAATAAGGGTTCTCTTTTACAAATGTTGGGGAGGTGACACATGGAGTTTTTAAAATTGAAAAGATATAACTTATTATTAACATGATTAAAGAAAAAAATGGAACTTCCTAAAATATATGATGAGATAAGGTCCAAATATTTCATTATATAATTTATTTATATATGTTTTTATGTAATTTTATTAATTGTCAATTTAGGTTGATACACATGTATTGTTCTTTTAACCTTAACCATGATAATTAATTCTAATTATTAATACAATTTATTAAAAACAAAAAATATGTTGTGGTTTTAAAATAATATTAATTATAATTTTTTTAAATAATGGATTTATTTTTCTAATTTAAACTCAATTATGTTTAATAATTTTATATATAATTTAAATCATTGAAGTTAAAAGAAAGTGGTCTTCCATTTATTTTTTTCCTAAATATAATAAAAGTATATAAAAATACAAGTGAAATAGAATCCATTCACTTAAATAGTTATAATTATAAAATAATTGAACTAATTTCAATTGAAAAATAATTAAAAAACTTATATTTGAAATTTTTATATATGAAAACACATTTTTAAATTTAATTCGGTACTTTTCAATATTCATTAAAAAATAAAATATCTTATAAAAATTACATAAAATAATGATAATGTAATTTTGAAATATTGAATCAAAAATTGAAATTCTGTTTTCAAATTGAATATTCTATTAATTCAAAATTTTATTTTTATTATTTTTTCATATAAAAAAATAAAAAATAAATTTTTGGCAAATTGGATTTTTCTTGAATATAACAACCTCAGATAAAATTAACTGTATATAAATGAACAAAATTATTATGTATAACGTTTATACATAATTTTTAAAATGTGGTTATTATTATTCAAACACACATGTATAAAATATAAGCTATATTATCGATCATTAACTAATATTAATATGAATGGTATATTTAATTTTATTAAAACATATTGTTGAGTGTAACATAAGTTATCAATCAAATTAAAAATAATGTAAAAATAATTATAAAGTCATGGGGTGTTAGAGTATAAATGGGTAAAATTTATATTTTAAAATAAACATGTGGTGAATAAATTAATTTACATATAATATTATTAGAATGACAATAATGTTATAAATATAACATTATAACTTTTAATACACTTATATATACAATCCATGTGATGTAGTGAGGAAAAGATTCACATTTCTCCAAGGAGGTGGTAATGAACACATAGGTATGAAAAAAAATATTTTATTGCACCTAAATTGATGAATTATTATATAACTATCCAATTAATACAACATAATATAAAACAGAGTCCTGATGAACTTGGGAAATTTGGTACATATGACATTAACATCAACCAGGGGAACACCATCATTATTTTCAAACTCTAATGAATGACACTATAAGATATGGATCATCTAAATCAATGTGGGATACTATAAGAACATGGATCTCTTTTCAGGTATGTTTTTCCTTTTCTGGAGTTTTTGAGAAAAAAATAAATTTTCTGGAAATTTCAGAAGTACACGCCGTGTACTTTATGAGTACACGTCGTGTACTCTTTCCCGGCTCGAAGTCGTGTGTTGGCCGTGTCCTGGCCACACACACCGTGTGTAAGGCTGAAGTGGAGGCCTGTTATTTCGGAGTACGTAAAAATTAGAAGTACACACCGTGTACTTTCTTTTTTTCATCAAACGGACCGGGGTCGCGTCTAACCCTCATATTCATCTTCTTCTCCAGTTTTCGGTCATCTGAAGGGACCCGTACGGCCGAATCTTTGACGGACGACCGCCTCGTCGTCCATTCTCCGATTCAAGCACGATTAGTTGCATTGGAAGCACAACAGTGAGTTCTTCCTTCTGCTTTAGCCATGTTTTCTTGATTACTCCTTGTTTCCAAGTTATCGTGGGATGAACGCTTTGTGCATTTTCTAAGATCTACGTTATTCTAAGGGGAATCTGTTGCCAAGGTTCACGTATATTGATCTCCTAGGATCAAGTTAGGTGGTTTGTGCCTTTTTGTAGAAAGAATTTGAGTATTTTGTGCAAATCCCACCAATACCCTTGAACGAGGTATTGCATGTTTCCTGTTTTCCTCTTGTTTCTTTCCTGATTTGCTTGATTGCTTTAGTAGAGGTTATTGCTTGTGATTGGAGTATTTTTTTGCGCTCTGTTTTCTTTTCCATGCTCGTTTTTTCCTGTTTGGTGTTTTCCAGTTGCTATGCCTAGTCATAGGATAGTGGAACTATTGATTTATTTTAATGTTGAGCCTTAGTTGATAGCCAAGTAGTTCTTGAGGTTTACTTGGACGATACACACGCGCTGAGCATGTTTAGTCACTCGTGACAGTGAGAACCGAGAGTTGCAAACCAAAGGGAGAATTGACGGAAGGGCTTCTCCAGAGTGTCTTTTAAATCACGACGTGAGACCAAGTGGATAATTCACGGAAGGGCTTATCAAGAGATTCTTTTAATTACGACACGGGATATAGGGGGAATTGACGTTGAGTGCTTCCCCAGAGACCCTTTAGCACAATACGAGACTATAGGGGGAATTGATGGTGAGTGCTTCCCCAGAGAGTCTGCTTAATTACGTAGCTGAACCAGAGGGGTGAGACTGTGTGTGCCTCACATAGGGTTGCTAGTACTCAGAGGTTGAACCATATGGGTTAGACTGTGAGAGCTACCCAGAGGGTTACCTATTTACTTTTGTTGCTAGCTGCTTACTTGTGTGTTAGGCTTGTTAGAACTGTGGAATGTAGCTGTTGTGCTTTTCTGTTCACTGCTTCTTGTTTTAGTACAACCATGTATTCATTGACTGTTATGCATAGATATTTGGGTGGTTGCCTACTGGGATTGTATCTCACACCTTGTTTGGGCCATGCTTTTGGGCCCATGTAGACTATGTTGCTTCAGGTATAGATAAGGGCAAGCGCCCTTCTACTTCAAGATCTTGATTACAGCGGGAGTTGGGGAGCATGGGACCGAGCCGTGGCTCGAGATGCTGAGGAGATTACTTTGTTTTCTTTTGAACTTGGTTTCAGTTGTATTTCAGCACGTTATTGTGTTTGCTGTTTTCCTTAGATACTTGTACCTGCTGCATCATTGTCATCATAGTTATATATCTACATTTCTTCCGATGTTGGGTTTTGGCTATTATGAATGTTTTTACTGCTTCTGTTGTTTATTGTTGTTTTCTTACCTTGTGTACCTTACCGAATGAGGGCATAGTTTCCCCCACTGACTCTCCTAGGCCCTCGCTACTAGTCAACAGCCTCTGGCATTCGGGGACACGCGGTTGAGGTCATCTGGCGAACCGGGTACGAGGCACCAGTGGAGGGGCTTTGGACTCGGGGCGTTACAAAGTGGTATCAGAGGGGTTCTTTTCCCTTGCTTTATTGTTTGGAGACTTTATCCAGGGATAAGATGAATTCGGTACTTGGTATTAAGCTGTGCTCGAGAGTAGCTAACCTGTGTACAGGGAAATTCCATACTACCTCGTTAAATTTGATTTTGCTGGTTTTGAGTTTTATGGCTGATATGTTTTCACCTAGAGTGATTCAAATGGCTTGTGCGTTTATTGTTTTGATATTTCCGTTCTATTTCTGTCGCAACCCGATGAGTTGAGGGTATTCCATCTCATGCATCATATAGGCACTTTTAGAAATCACATGTCATGCATTCTTTCCATTCCATCTAGGGTTCATTAGTGATTGCATGCTGTTGTGATAGACTTTGTGTAGATTATGCATGCTGTTGTGATAGTTGCTTGATAGATTCTATGCTGCTATGTTATGAAATTTTTGTTCTATTTATTACTTAAAATGAACGCCAATTTTTGGTTCTTGCTGTGTTATGGGCACTCATGGATCGGAATTTGTCATCTTTTCCCTCATTTTTGGTGTTTCTGGAATTCTGCGCAGTTTCTAAGCTACTTCCCAGAAAAACCCAGAATACATGGCGTGTCCTTCTTGGGAACACACCATGTAGTTTTCAGGCCGTGTCACTGACCGTGTGAGCAGAAAACGGTGTCGTAGGAGTAACATCGGGAACACGCCGTGTACCATTGGTACATGTCGTGTGAGTTCGGAGCGGTGTACCCAGTTGTGTCACTAACAACACGGGCTGGGGAAGCTCGGGTAGAACACGTTGTGTCTGTAGGGAACACTTCGTGTAGTCCTGTCCAGGTACCCGACTGTGTCACGAACAACACGGGTCGGCCTGACCTTCTTTCCCACACACCGTGTTTGTTCGGAACAAGCCGTGTAGTCTTTCCCAGGTACTCGGCTGTGTCACGAAAAACATGGGACGGTTTCGCCTTCGCATATGCATGTCGTGCTTGTTCGGAGCACGCTGTGTAAGCTCCAGCAGTGTAGACGACCATGTACTCAACAACACGGACCACCGGAGCCTTGTCTAGTGCACGCCATGTTTGTTTCGAACACGCCATGTAGTCTCGGGTTGAGCCGGACCGTGTTGGTTAGCCGTGTAAGGATACTCGGGCACGTGAATTTTTTTCAAGTACACGCCGTGTGTGGGGGACAACATGCCGTGTAGTTTGTAGTGTACACGACTTGTAGGGAAGGAGTACACGCCCATGTTAGTGGTTTCAAAAGACACGCCATGTAGTTTTATACACACCGTGTAGTCGTGTTTTACATTCTTGTGTGTTTTTCTTCCCCTGTTCCCATTTTGTACTATTGTTTTCTCTATCCTTGTTTTCCTGATCCAAGGTGTGCTTTTGATCCTTAAGAGCTATGCCTCAGAGATGACCTCCAGTCGTACATATTTTGTCGGGTGGTGATCAGACGCCAGACAGGGCTGATCAAGGACTTCCTGTCGATCCCACAGTCGAGCCATCCTTGGCACCGGTTTTCGTACCAGTTGTAGGCGCTGATGTGAAGATCAGGGAAGGTTTCATGAGGATGATGCAGGCCTTACAAGGAGCACTTCCTCCTACCTCGTCTATAGCAGACTTGATGCGGGATTTCTAGCAGCAGCATCCTCCCACGTTCTCGGGGGAGGGAGGACCTCAGGCTGCAGAGTCATGGATGGAAGCCATGATGACTATATTCAAGCATCTGGAGATGCCTCCAGAGAGGCGTGTCAAGCTTGCCACCTACATGCTCCAAGACTCCACCAAGAGGTGGTGGGACGTGATCTCACAGGCGGGTCAGCAACAGGCTATGACTTGGGAGGAGTTCTAGAGCGTGTTTTACGTCTACTTCTACCCCGAGACCCTGAGAGCCGATCGAGACCAGGAGTTCATGAGCTTAGAGTAGGGTACTCTATCTGTCATGGATTATTCCTCTCATTTAACTAAGCTGCAGAATTTTACACCCCTTCAGGATGGGAGTGGGGTGTTCTTGGCAAGGAAGTTTGAGGATGGACTCAGGAGGGAGATTCTCTCACAGGTGAACATCTTCCAGCTAACTTCCATTACTTCCATCGTCAACCAGGCACTGATTGCGGAGCGCAATATGAGAGACTCTGGAGCTGAAAGTCAGGGTGGTTATTTTTAGAGAGCTAGCTTTCCTTCAGATGACATCAAGAAGAACTGTAGGGAGCCTACGCGTGGTGATTCGAGGAAGCGAGACGCATCATCAGGCAGCCGGGTGACTTGATTCCAGTGTGTCCAGACAGGGCACACGAGGCCGCAGTTCCAGAAAGACCCCGTGGAGTGCCGATCTTGCGGAAAGTTGGGTCACCATCAGCATTTTAGCCAGGTTTTCCCACAAGCAGAAGGTGACCTGGGTTCTTCCATGACTCCTCGTTCAGGAGAAGCCCCACCATTCTCTCACCAGTCAGGGACCTTGAGTTCTTTCAGCCGTTCAGGTCGAGGTGGAGGTCGAGGCCATGGCGGTCAGCCACTAATCCCTCACCACCAGCAGGGAGGTTTTGCTTAGAGTGGTTAGTCAGGGGCACAGG
This sequence comes from Viscum album, assembly GCA_963277665.1. NCBI lineage: Eukaryota > Viridiplantae > Streptophyta > Magnoliopsida > Santalales > Viscaceae > Viscum > Viscum album. Next base: position 807,185,340 of record OY728148.1, read on the forward strand.
GCCGTGGTGGAGGCTAGTCTTTCACCATGGAGCAGACATATCATGAGAAGGATCCCGACCCTTCTATTGTTTGAGGTACGATTTTAGTCTCCTTTGTTTTATCTTCAGCCCTTTTTGATACTGGTGCTACGCATAGTTTTATCTCTGTTGCCATTGTGGAGAGCCTTGGACTCTTCATCATTTCTTTTTCTGACTCGTTGACACTAGACACACCTTTGGGAATGTGGACATCTAGTGTACGTCAGTGTAGAGAGTGCCCTCTCGAGGTTGCAGGGTATCTCTTCTTATGGGATCTCTATTTCCTAGAGATGACAGTCTATGATGTGATCCTTGGCATGGATTGGTTGATTCTCTTTCAGGAAATCATTGACTGATATCACCGCAGAGTCGGTTTCATTTCACTAGAAGGTGAATCTTTCCTTCATAGAGGCGAATGGGATGTTAGGGCGAGTCAGGCGGGACTCGAGCATCTTGGGCTAGGAGGGGTGACAGCCCAGATTTCTAGTCTTTATCTGGATGATCAGGGGACTCCACAGTCGGACTTTCCTCCAGTTATGGATCACTTCAGGGATGTCTTTCTAGAGGACTTTTCAGGTTTGCCACCGGAGCTTGAGGTGGACTTTTCTATTGATCTTGTTCCAGGAGTGGCACCAGTGCCCATTCCTCCCTATAGGATGGCCACACCTGAGTTACAAGAGCTCAAGAAGCAGTTGGAGGAGCTACAAGCTAAGGGATTTATTCGACCCAGTACTTCTCCGTGGGGTTTGCCTATTCTATTTGCGAAGAAGGCAGATGGTACCCTTCGGATTTGTGTGGATTATCGGATGCTGAACCAGTTGACGGTCAAGAACCGATATCCTTTAACGAGGATTGATGACCTTTTCGATCAGCTTTGAGGAGCCCGGGTGTTCTCGAAGATGGACTTGATGTCCGGTTATCATCAGTTGCATGTTAGACCCTCAGATATACCTATGACAGCCTTCAAGAGAAGGTACGGTCTTTATGAGTACACAGTCATGCCGTTCGGTCTCACGAGCAGACCTATAGTTTTCATGGCGCTGATGAACCAAGTGTTCCATCCTTACTTGGACTCCTTCTTCGTGGTCTTCGTGGACGATATCTTGGTGTACTCTCACACTTGACACGACCATTCCACACATCTTGATATCATTCTGAGTACACTGAGAGAGCATCGTCTTTATGCTAAACTCTCAATGTGCCACTTCTGGATGGAACAGATTCACTTCTTGGGTCACGTCATCTCTGAGGCATGAGTATTACTGGAAACAGAGAAAGTGAGAGTTGTAGTTTCTTGGGAGGAGTCGAAGAATGTTTTTGAGGTACGGATTTTCCTAGGGCCAGATGGATACTACAGATGCTTCATTCAGGACTTTTCTCGTCTAGCAGCACCGTTGACAGGTCTGACCAAAAAGGGGGAGAAGATATTATGGTCAGATTCATGTGAGTCAGACTTTCAGGAGATAAAAGGAAAGTTGACATCAGCACCAATACTAGTCTTACCAGTTCTTGGAAAGACCTACACTATTTACTGTGATGCTTCGGGTATTGGGCTGGTAGCTGTGCTTATGGAGGGAGATGAAGTCGTTGCGTACGGGTCTCGGCAGTTGAGGCCACATGAGAGGAACTACCATACGCATGATCTAGAGTTGGCATCTGTTGTTCATGCCTTGCGTTGTTGGAGACACTATCTTCTGGGAGATAACTTTGTGGTCTTCATTAAACACATGAGTCTCAGGTATATTTTCACTCAGCGTGATCTGAATCTGAGGCAACGCAGGTGGGTCGAGTATCTTCAGTCTTGTGATTTCGAGCTTTCCTGTACGTCTGGAAAGGGCAAAGCCGTGTCTAATTCTTTGAGTAGGAGAACTCAAATTCAGGCAGTTCAGGAGCCCAGTAGTGAGTGGAAGATGATGTGTCTGTTCTCTGAGATGCATCTGGAGGTGCACGACAGACGGGGACAGACTTTTCTATCTTCTGTAGATGTTACCGCCAAGTTACTTGATCGGGTATGGATGAGGCAGCTGTCAGACTTGGAAGGCTTAGTCCTGCAAGAGAGTGTGTCAATAGAGGACCCTCTTCCTGGATGGAAAGTGGTCGAGGACGAGATCTTGCGTTTCCAAGGATGCGTATGGGTGCCATCAGACATACACGAGGAGCTGATGTGGGATTTCCATTCCTCTGTTTGGGCAGTTCATTCTGGTGTCACCAAGATGTATCGGGATCTTCATCGCCAGTACTAGTGGCCAGGTATGAAGACGGATGTTACTGGTTTTTTCTTGACATGTTCTACTTGTCAGCAGGTAAAAGCAGAGAATCAATGACCAGCATCCCTTTTACAGCAGTTACCCATTCCAGAGTAGAAGTGGAACGATGTTGCGATGGACTTCGTGACTGGGTTGCCGAGGTCACCTCGGGGAAACTATGTTCATTGGGTTGTCATCGACAGACTTATGAAGGTTTCTCACTTATTGCCGATCAAGGAGACCTTCAGTGTCGATGATCTGGGAAGACATTACATCAGAGGGATTGTGCATCTGCATGGAGTTCCGCGCTCTATTGTTTTAGATAGAGATGCGTGCTTTACCTCTCGGTTCTAGCAGGGACTTCAGAAGGCATTGGGTACACAGGTACTTTTGAGTACAGCATACCATCCCCAGACTGATGGCCAGTCCGAGGGCATGATCCATGTGCATGAATATATGCTCCGAGAAAGCATCCTTGACTTTGGAGGTTCTTGGGAGAAGCATATTCCTCTGGTGGAGTTTTCCTACAATAATAGTTTCTAAGAGACCATTCAGATGGCGCCATATGAGGCTTTGTACGGTAGGCCATGTAGATCACCCTTATGTTGGCTAGAGGCAGGAGAGGCAGCTTTGCTAGGACCTCGTCTTGTTCAAGAGACTTCAGAGCAGATAGAGATGATTCAGAATGGGTACAACGCAGTCTCAACAGAAGTCTTTTGCTGATCAGCAGAGATGACCTCTGGAGTTCGAGGCCGGTGATCGGGTCTTCCTACGTGTTGCACCGAGGATGGGACACAAAAAGGATTCAGAGACAGGGTAAGCTATCACTGCTGTACGTCGGGCCATTTGAGGTTTTGGAGAGAGTGGGGCCGATTTCCTATCGGTTGGAGCTACCTCAGAGGTATCGGGCCATGCACGAAATCTTCCATGTCTCTCAGCTCCGATGCTACTTTTCATACCCATCCCACGTCTTTTACCCAGAGGAAGTCGAGATTGAAGTGGATGCGTCGTTCGAGGAGCATCGTATCCAGATTTTTGATCGTAGTACGAAGGCTCTCCGTGGGCGGTCTGTTCCTTTTTTACGAGTGCTATTGAAGCACGGGTGAGTACAGGATGTGACCTGGGAGAAGGAGGCCGATGTTCAATCACAGTGGCTGGAGCTGTTTGGGGTTTCTCCTTCTCATCCTCATTAGGGAAATTCGGGGATGAATTTCATTAAGGGGGGAAGTTTGTAAGAACTCAGATCTCTTTTCAGGTATGTTTTTCCTTTTCTGGAGTTTTTTAGAAAAAAATTAATTGTCTGGAAATTTCAGAATTACAAACCGTGTACTTTCCGAGTACACGCCGTGTACTCTTTCCCGGCTCAAAGCCGTGTGTTGGCCATTTCCTTGACACACACAGTGTGTAAGGCTGAGGTGGAGGCCGGTTATTTTGGAGTACGGAAAAATTAGAAGTACACGCCGTGTACTCTAAAAGTACATGCCGTGTACTTTCTTTTTTTTCATGAAACGGACCGGGGTCGCATCTAACCCTCATATTCACCTCTTTCTCCAGTTTTCGGCCATCCAAAGCTACCCGTATGGCCGGATCCTCGACGGATGGCCGCCTCGCCGTCCGTTCTCCGATTCGAGCACATTCAGTTGTGTTGGAAGCATAGCGTTGAGTTCTTCCTTCTAGTTTATCCTTATTTCATGATTCTTCCTGGTTTCCAAGTTATCATGGGATGAACTTTTTGTTTGTTTTCTCAGATCTAAGTCATTCTAAGGGGAATCTATCGCCGAGGTTCATGTATATCGATCTCCTAGGATCGAGGTAGGTGGTATGTGCCTTTCTATAGAAAGTCTTTGAGTATTTTATGAAAATTCCACCAATACCCTTGAATGGGGTATTGTGTGTTTCCTATTTTGCCCTTATTTCTTTCCTTCATTGCATTATTGCTTTAGTAGAGGTTATTGCTTGTGATTAGACTATTTTGTTTGCGCTCAGTTTTCTTTTCCATGCTTGTTCTTCCTGTTTGGCGTTTTCCAGTTTCCATGCCAATCCGTATGATAGTGGAACTATTGATTTATTTTACTGTTGAGCCTTAGTTGATAGACAAGTAGTTCTTGTGGTTTACTTGGATGATACACAAGCGTTGAGCATGTTTAGTCACTTAGGACTATGAAAACCTAGAGTAGCAGACCAAAGGGAGAATTGACGGAAGGGCTTCTCCAGAGTGTCTTTTAAATCATGATGCAAGACCAAGTGGAGAATTTATGGAAGGGATTATCCAAAGAGTCTTTTAATTACGACGCGTGCTATAGGGGGAATTGACGTTGAGTGCTTCCCCAAAGAGCCTTTAGCACGATACAAGACTGTAGGGGGAATTGATGGTGAGTACTTCCCCAGATAGTCTGCATAATTACGTAGCTGAACTAGAGGGATGAGACTGTGTGTGCCTCCCAGAGGGTTGCGTGTACTCAGAGGTTGAACCATAGGGGTTAGACTGTGAGAGCTACCCAGAGGGTTACCTGTTTTCTTTTGTTGCTGGATGCTTACTTGTGTGCTATGCTTGTTAGAACTGTGGAATGTAGCTATTGTGCTTTTCTGTTTACTGCGTCTTATTTTAGTACTGCCATGTATTAATTGACTGTTAGGCACAGATCGTTGGATGGTTGCCTACTGGGATTGTATCTCACACCCTATTTGGTTCATGCTTTCGGACCCAAGAAGACTATGTTGTTGCATGTATAGATAAGGGCAAGCGCCCTTCTACTTCAGTATCTTGATTGCAACGGGAGCCGGGGAGCATGGGACCGAGCCATGGATCGCGATGCTGAGGAGCTTACTTTGTTTTCTTTTGCACTTGGTTTCAGTTGTTTTTTAGAATGTTGTTGTGTTTTCTGTTTTCCTTAGATACTTGTACCTGCTGCATCGTTGTTATCATAGTTATATATCTACATTGCTTACGCTGTTGGGTTTCTGCTGTTATGCATGTTGTTACTGCTTCCGCTATTTATTGTTGTTTTCTTACCTTGTGTACCTTACTGAATGAGGGCATAGTTTCCCCACCGACTCACCTAGGCCCTCGCTGCTAGTCGAAAGCCTCTGGAATTCGGGGAAATGCGCTTGAGGTCATGTGGCGAACTGGGTATGGGGCACCAGTGGAGGGGCTCCAGACTCAAGATGTTACAGATACCATGGGTATTTACATTAGATAGGGACAAGATATAATTTCTAGTAAGAGGATAAAAAAAATCATAGTATAAGGTAATAAATTACATGTTAATGAAGGGGAATACCAACTAACAAAATGACGTATGATAATCACAATCTTGAACAATGAGGCATGACATAACAACATAAAAACAAGAAATAGGAATGTGTGAACAACATAACACCTTATATACTAAACATAAGAAAAGTATAAAAATATAATAACGAAACGTTGTATTATTTTTATAACCTTCCATTAACAATAAAATGAATATTAAGGGATATTAACAATACCCAATTCATTGGAGTTCTGTATAATTTTAGACCCATGGATTATATTTAGATCATTTACATTCTCTAGTGTGGCACATTGATCATATAACATAAGTTTGTAATTTATAAATTCAAAACCCATGATTATGTATTGTGTGTTACATACATATAAAACTCTAATACATGAAGGATATGTAAAATAAATTGAATATCGATTAGTGGAAATGAAGACGAGTATTCACTACAAAAATTCATGGAGTAGAAAATCGAAGGATAATTATGGAAGAATAATAGGTACACATAAAGTATCATTGAATATGAAAATGAGAGTAAAAGTGGCCTATCATTACTTTTTAATAATAACAACATCAATTGGGTTGTCTAAAAACAAATCACAAATTGAGAAATTTATAATTAAAGGCATTATCTAATAATATTTCTTGAATAATGTGGAGAATTATATGATACCATACCTTGAAAGGGTGACTCCAAAATCCCTAAAATATATTTTTTGATAATTGGGAGAAATTTGGTGAGCCCAAGAGTTTAAAGGTATGTATAACCTCTTAATCATTGGTTTTTTTTGGTGAAAATGAATGGGTGTTTGGGTTGGTTTATATAGAAAAAGAGAGGGGGATGTTAATTAATTACTAAAAATTTGTTTTTAATTATATACTTTAAATTAATCCAAACCAAAATACATCTTTGGTATTTCTCATATGGTTCCATCCAAAGAGTGTAAAATCTCATTATTTTATAAATAAATGATATGAAATTATTAAAATAATACCAATGGTGATGTGTTAGTGAGTCATGATTATAATAATTGTATTATAAAATCAAAAAATATATAATATTGGATTTAAATGATTAATTAAGGGTCAATTAAATTAATAATATAGAATAAATTATTTTTCATAAAGGGGAAATATTATTTTATGGAAAATTATTTTCTTTTATTAATTAAATATATCTAGAAATTAATAAAAATTATATTTGGAATTGAAAATTATATTATAAATTATTGTCTTTAAATATAAATTATTATTATAAATTTATTAAAATATAATTTATTCAACAAAATATAAAATTAATCAAAAATATTTTATTAATTGAAACTATATATTTCAAACAAAATCATTATCCCATCACATAAATAACAAATTTTGGTCCATCTCAATATTAAATAAGTTAAAATTTAATTTTTAAAATAGAATAATATAAACATTGATTCATTGAATATATAGTATATAGATTCATAAAATTAGTTTCTAAATACTAATCCCTTTATTTCACTAGTGAATTTCTTATAGGAAGGTGTGTGCTATTGATATTTTTAGGGGTAGTTTGGCGAATATAGTCATGGAAATCATCTCAATAAGCAAGAAATTCTCCCATAAATGGGTTTTTCTCACCCTTTTGTTATAGAATCGATGATTTTTATTAATATTGGGAATATACAATGGATTATATCCACCTAATATTCTATGAAAATTAAGATTTATATGGTGCCACCATATTGGTTGAGGTCATTTCTCCTGGAATATCTATCAATTAGAAATTATCATGACCCTTTATTTACTAATCATAATGGTCCCTAAAAACAACTGTATTTTAAATGGTTATTATTATTAAAGGAATTTTAAATTTCAAATACCATATAATTCTCTAAAAAAACCAATAGTTTGTATGTATTAACATAACTTCAATACATAATATTGTATTTATTCATTCAGAAATAAATTTATTTAGTAATATTTCGGGTCATTAAATCCCCCCATTAAAATTTCACCTTTTAAATTTTAATTCAAATAAATAAAATGGATGATCGTATCACTAATTTATTGTGTCTTCTTATTATATTGTCACTTTCTTAAACATGTGGTTTCTCCAAAACCCTTTTAACATGAGAGATTCCTTGATTCATATAACCTAGTATCTATGATATTTTATCCTCACCAAAAAATCCCCATAAGATATTTTATTCTATCATTGTACCTAATCTAGATTTATAAAATGTGATGGGGTATGTATGTGATTCTTCAAGAGATATAAATGTAACACATATATTCGAATAGATATGTTAATTTATATTTCATGTCCATATGACACATCATAGATTTGATCAAGGATCTCAACAAGGACAACATATCTATGACTAAGATTTCACAACTTCCCAAACCTCATAACTTCCATCATTTATGATATATGAATTAACACATTATACATATCCTCAATATCTTGGTTCAACTGATAATTATATTCATTCCTTTTTGGGTGACCTATTTTTTATGTCATATGATGCTAAACAGTTAGAAGTATATCTTTATTATCATGGATATGATCAGGTTCCTTCAATATCCACTCTCCAAATTCATCCCATTATGCCATATTCCAACAATTATACACATATAGTGCCACATAATATGAAATTTAAAATAAATAATATAATTTATAGTTATATGTTAACTCCATTAAGATATGGTTCTAGTACTACAATCATTGAAAATAATTTAAAATTGATATCAACTTATCCTTTTGTGTATTAATGGTCCATTAAAATTGGGCATCCACCTTAGGGTGATAGGAAGTCCTTAATCTTAGTTCATTATCAAACACATTCTGAAGGCTTACCTAAATGGTGATTTGATACCTGGAAATATATTTAATACAGTAAATAATGGAACACATTGAAATTATAGAACTTCTATTATATATAATGGAGTGTTGGTCGGAATGTAAATCTTCCTTAATAGAAATTAAATGTGTTGAATTTGTTAGGATATTGATTACAACCAAGATTTTGATATAAAATATAGTTTTCATGGGGAGTCCTATGATGAAATTCATGGTAATGATTCCCCATTTACAAACTAGAATGGTAAATTGTTGCATAATACCCTTAGACCATTATGGTCCTACCATGACTTATTTTCAAACCAAGAATCAAGAAAACCCCCATGAAACATCCATCTTCATGTTATACCATCATATTTTTTTAAGATCAATATAAAACATAATACCTCATGGATTAATAGATAATCATGATCTCTGGACACAATCTAGAAGATTCAGCTACCACTATAGTTTTGATGGGCCGGGTATCCAAATTAGAAATAATATAATTATATCATAATTAAAGTTTAACTGTTGAATATTCTATAACTTATTTTGGTCTATCTCTTCATCATTCTAGGCCTCCAAAATCCTATCCATAATATATGTGTGATATTTTATTCATGTAATTAAGGATTAAATACTTACATACTTATCGTATCCCTCATTTTCATGGCTATGATGATTGGATACCTTTCAATGCAATTAATTTATACGGTTGTTGGATAATTTCTACTCAGAGCATTTAACAATGTTTTTTATACCATAATGGTAATGGATTTAACAATCATAATCCTTAATCAGCATTAACCACCTTTTTATGTTCATATTATTCTATTTTTTGTGAATATATACTTAAGGATTCTATCATCCATATATATGTCACATGCAACCCTATAGTGTTAATTTCTCCAAATATTAGGCATCGCGATCACTACATAAAATTATATATTATAGAATTGGTTGTTCTACTTGTTGGTAATTAATTTTTGGAAGAAGTAGGCTATCAATTATTCATCAAGAATGTGTACAAAACATAATATTTGTTTAGGATGCATTATCGGAAATCACTAATAATTCCCCACTAGTGATTATTGTGTCCATAGGTGAAATTATTATCTTATTACTCATCTCATTAAACCATTCCACAAATTCATTTGGATGAGGTAAAATATTTCTATTTTTTGTGTAACTAGTTATTTTTCATGACAACAATGAAATTTTCATCACAAATTTTCGATTATATTAAAATAATCCATGAAAATTGTTGATTTTTATAATAGATATTGGACTGGTCCATCATTTGATTGAATATATTTATTACAGATCTATAGATATCTATTTTTTGTATATATGATACCCCATTAAAGTAACATTATCTATAAAAATCACATTTACTATACATTTCATATACCATTTACATATACATGGTCTTCAATAATGTATTTAATTTCACTTCATGCTACAGCTATCATTTGGATTAGATAAGAATAGCATCCATAAAGAATAAAACTATATTTTCAAGGTAATACATGAAACTCCTATTAATCATTTTGGTGTTGTTTTTTTGGGAATTAGTATCTCCAAATGGAATAAATATGAACTCATAGTCATCATGCCTTATATTAAAAGTTCTAATATAGGCATCCTTTTTCCTCACCTCTTCATCATAATATCAAAACCAATGATCCACCAATGGGATGTTTCTTTTTCAACATAGATGATAAAACAAGAACTCAATACCCAGTATAGCATAATTGATTTTAATTTTGATCTATTTTACCTCATGATAATAAATAAAGTTTCTCATTCACCAATCCTTATTCATGTTGAATAGATTTGGTTAACCTCACAGTGATTCACTTGGGAATGTAAAACCTACAACTAGATTCTCCTATATTTTTTATCAGATACTCATGTATAATAACAGAAATTAAAAATAGACTATTTTATATTTAAAATTATCCCATTATTAACTATATTGATAACTCAACATCGTGACAATGAGAAATACTTGAAATTATATTTAGAATCACATCCTCAAATTCCCACGCATTGGGCATGTCATCAAGGATTATTTTTTCATTATTATAAACTAGTTGAGTAATGTATACATTCACCTGGTGAAATAATATCCCTTATTGAGAAAATGATACCAAATGAGACTCATCCTCTATCAAGAACATGTATTAAATTGGATTACTATTTCTGAAATGAGGGGTGATTTCCTGCTCATAAATTTATGTAGGCTCTATATAAATAATTCCAATCAGTGATAGAAATATAATAAAATTATATTAATGGAATTATTATAGGGTTTTGTTGGAAATAATGAAGAAAATATGGATAGGGGATTGTTAATATGCTTGGTATTCAACAATTGACTCATTTTTTAAATTAGATGATAACTCAGCTTCTATCAAATGATGTCTTTTAATAATAGTTGAAAAAAATATACATGATATTAAATAGTGGGTAGAACCAAAATCAAGAAATTTTATTCAATATAAATGAAAAAAAGAAGAATATATACCACCACTTCATTGTACTAGTCTTTCTCAGAATTCATGATTGTAGAAGATCTCGGTTGCCTTCAAGGACATGGAGGCGATTTTCTTCTATTATCGTTGAAACCCCATTGGGTAGTGAATCGATTATAATGGTGTATGTATTCATTAATGATCAAACATTTAAGAATAGGATGAGGGTTGACTATACTATACCATTATTCAGTTACATTTGTGGGTTTCTTTCTTCGACAACCACCATCTTGGTGAACTTCATACCAACAACTACTTAATTTTCAAATCCAATTCATATAATTTTTTTCATGATTCTACCCTCACATTTGGAAAGTGGGATGTTTTAATTTCTTTCCACATTTATATTAATCCATAAAACTTACATGATTACACTTTATTCTACACCTATTATCCCAATGAAAACATTGATACTCACTAGTATACATTTCAATATTAATTTTACATCAGAAAATTTTCCCATAAATGTCATTGTCCAAAATGGAAATGTATTTTCATAAACTCACATTTACTCCACAAAATTTGTGTTCACCATTAATTTTAAATGTAATGAAATATCCAGTGATGTGTTGTGCATGTATTGTGAAAGTCTCTTCATATTCCATATTGTATTCTTCATCCTATTATGTATGGCTAAGGAAATCACTCTCCTCATTATCTCGGGGAGAGAAAGGGAAAAAATTTTGAATTTTTTTTTCCAAAATTAACTTCACTCTATCATGGTGACCACCCCATCAAGAATAAAATTTTGTCTAAAATCCTCAATTTTTTATATTCCCCATCCATATGATAAACTACTTGCATTATAATATTTTTCTCATATAATTGAATTATAGATAAGATATTTTCAACAAAGTTCGTCAATTATTCAATGTTTAATGTGTCCTAATACCAAATAAAATAAATTGTCCTTCTCGCAAATGGGACGAAATTATTCATTATCTATCTTGAGTGGAATTATGTGTTCCTCTTGATTCTGTATTTGAATCAAACCAATATTCAATTGAATATTAATACTGATGAAGATACCAATTCAGACTCTTGTATAGTTCATCATCTCATTTGGGAATTAATCATATTTCCCATCACATTTGTTCTTAACATAGTTCATCATATTTATAGTTATTGGTGATAAATAATGGGATGTTTTGAGATGCATATTTTTAAAACAATATACATCGAAATATTGAACATTGGACATTAATGGGATAACCCATTACTGATATATTTTACCAATATAATGAATTTCTAGGATCAAATCAATGTTATAAATGATTGATTTTATATAATAAATATTTAGGGGTATTATTATCCCATTATCATTGGATATTAGTTTTGATGGAATTATAACGAATAAAATCCCTTGAGGGGGTCAAACCCGGAGGAACGAAATTGAAATTTTCATGCACCAGGTGAAAATCAAGTCTTTCTGTAACGCCCCGACCCTAGTTACCCAGAGTCGGTGCATTATTAAATAACATTGGCATGATCATGAGAAAGATCAAGTCTCGAAAGACCGATTAGTTTAGTAGCCTTGGAATAACTAGATACAACCATAAATTTTTACATTACATCATAAAAAAAATTTGTCTTCATATCCCCTCATACTATCCCTGCAGGTCATTCATAAATTACTTCTTCATAATCCTGGAAAAAAAATAAAACATTGAAAGGGGTGAGCTCGGATGCTCAGTAAGGATAACATTATAGTAGAAACATTCATAAATAATCATAAACACTTAAATCAATTTATAACTAAAACAAAAGCCTTTGAAACTTGAACATTCAACATGGTATGGCATAAATAAAATGAAATAATGTCATTTACTTACTGACATGGATATTCTACTAGTCGAATGATCACATGCAATATCAATAACCACTTTCATAATGATGGAATGCATAATGCCAGACTATCATAACCACATAGCCAAGGCCTCGTTCCAAGACTACAAATAAGATTTTTCCAAGGCCTTGTTCCAAGACACTAGTTTGTCTCATGAGACCTACCGATGCATCGAGGAGCTATAGAGGGCTCCACCCGTCACTTATTAAGTCCAATGCATTCCTCATATGAATAGGTTTAAGCATAAAATAAACATTCGTATTAAAACTAGCATACGAAATGTCAATACTTTAACCACAAACCATGAATGGTATAAAAATAGAACATCCACAGTCAAATATAACTCATTTGATACAATATGGAAGATTGTATTGTATCACATTAACCTCAATCATGAATAATGAAGGATGTTGACATAGATGAAAATAATCATCAAAACTATTTGAGAGAAATATCCCCCTTTTCTTGAAAACATTTAAAAGTCACACTATTTGTCAAGAAGCCATTTAAAAATAGATTTTTGAATCAAAGTGTCCCATACCACTTTGAAACCTTTTAAAAGGATTTTTAATTTCTAAACTTTAATGTCCATATAAATAAATCCTTAAAACCATTTTTAAAACATGGACATTAATGAGAAAGATTTAGATGAATAAGTCTTTAAAACATTTAAAAATGGTATTTTAGTTAGAGATTCTAACCAAAAGAGAGACACTTGAATGAAAATAATTGAGGTAATCAAAACTTTGTAATATCATGAGAATAAAGGGAATTCATTATATACTATGTCAAAGTACATTATATACACCACATAAAAGTGATTTGGTGTATATCAACAAGGAAGTCTCAATGGAATGTAAGTTGAGATGAAATCTCTCATAAAGGCCATATCCTTAGGTTAAGGATAAATCAACAACACAATTATGTGTGAAAAATATTAATACACTAAATATGATTGGATATTCAGTGTAAAACAATCAAAGTATATTCACACATATTCCTGTAAAAACAACACCAACGAATTGGATGTTTAACTCAACAAATGGTGAAAGAGTTAAAATTACTCTTATCAAATTCATATCAATGACTTGAGAATTTTCAATGGAGTGATGATGTGTATCAAAAGTATATCCACAGGAAGGGGAGTGGAAATTATGACATAATCAAATGAATAGTGATTCCACACATAATCTTGGGGTAATATAATCAATGAAATATGCGTAAAGCCAAATGAGTGGAAATTGAAATCTCAAATTCCCTTACTGATTAGGTAACATAAGAAACAAACACCCATGAAAGAAAGATCATACCATGATGATGTAAATACCCATAAAATAAAGTATATTACACAATGAATACAATCATGGGTAGTACACATACACCACATGCAATAATTAAGTGGTGATCAATGGAATTCTCACGGAATTAAAAGTGAGACAAGAAACCCCTTACCACGTTAATCAACTGAGTCGCATGGCCAAAAGTTAATAAACACCAAATGATTTACAGAATAACATGAATATAAAGTGAATAATGATAATATATATCAAATGGAAGTACACAACACACCACTTTCAATAATTTAGTAGCGAACAATGGAAATCTCACGGAATTGAAAGTGAGATAAGAGAATCCCTTACTTTGTACTTTTTCCTTGGTCGATGGTAGGTTTACCTCCTGTATAATGGTGAAATAATTTTTATTGAATAATAAAAGAATCAGTTACTTTAATATGATATCATATATGATCTTTTAACATTGATTTGTTAATAATATCTTAGAATTATCGTCATTTCAGGTGTTAACGGGTTCATTTTACTTTATATTCTTTGTTATGTGAGCCATATTCGTTATTAATTGGATGTATATTATTCATATCCAGAATGGTATCAAGTCCTTAAATATCATTTTTAAATCATCAAATGATAATTATACTTGAATGGATACGATGGAGAATTAATCACATCGCGTTCGTGGAGACGGTAGTCCGTACGTACGCACGAATGCTACTTCAATTTAATTTTTATTTTAAATGAATCGAATCCAAATGATACATAGGTATATTACTATTACAGTAAAATATAATATTCTATATATGTTACTTAAGTTCATTAACACCATCCTTTATACATTCCATGTGTGGTATGAACGAGTCATATCATTTTAAGGGGGCGGTAGTCCGCACTTCCTCAAATGAAATTATCGTATGTATATACAACATGAAATGAATAATTGTATGAAATAAAATGGAATTACAGAAGCTTATATATAAAATATATATCATTAATATCATATTTAATTACAGTTCCATCATAATGGCCACCATGATAGGCGGTAAGATATATTTGAACAATCATCGTTTCGTGAGGCGTTAGTTTGCCATCCACAGAAACATTATGTTAATCATCCATTAGATGGAGTTGTGTGTATGTGTAGTTTGAATCCTTCTTATAACAACATCCTAGTATATTGAGGATACTGTTGTTGTTACAAAAGAAAGGAAATAAAAAGAGTTTGGGGGTTGGAGAAGCAAAATAAATGAAACTAATTTAAGAGAAATCGTTACCTTTAATTTAGGTAACTCACTTTGGTTGGAACCAAAGGACTTCTTGAAATTCTTTCTGCCTAAGGGGAAGCTTCAAGGAGGAGGAGAGGGATGTGGGAAGCTTAGTTGGGCATATTTTGGACGAGCCTAGTGGCTTGAGAGGTGTGAGGAATGAGTAGAAGTGGTCTCCTTTTATAAGGGAGAGGAGGGGCTCTTTAGGAAAGAGTGAAAGTATTACTTTATAATATAATTATATTCGGTTTATAATGGTCCAAAAAACATTGAGGTCGAAGATACGATGACTCATATTCTAAATAACATCAACCAATAAGAATTGGACATGTTTTAGATAATATTTTAATCATTATAATTTTATTTATTTAAATGATTTATTAATGAAGTAAACATTGCATCATTATTGTGTCATTAATAATTTAACTTATTTGATGTCTAAAAATTATAAATAAAATATAATTATGTAGGAACTCTTTTTAGCTTTCTAATGAATATTTATAATCGAAAATCCAACATGTATAACCCTATGTAAAAATTGTTCTTTTAAAAGATGTAAGCTTATGCCATTTTTGTATTCATTTTAACTTAATTAAAATAAAGTGTCATTATCACTTACAAGTGGATCAATGGGGTCCCAAAATTGACCCAAAGATGCCCATGGTCGACCATGTATCAACCAATAGGGTTAAGACACGTTTTAGGGTAATTTAGTATTATTATAATATTATTTTTTAACCCTTATTTACCGGATTTACCCTTAACCATGGTAAATAAAATATTTACCGCAATAATTATTCAAAATGTCTAAAAATAAAAGTTACCTATTTACACAATTTGAACATCCTGATTCCAAATATGGAATCCATTTTTCTAAATTCAAAACACAGAAGTGGCAGAAATTAATTTAAAATTAATTCCCGCTGTCAAAACAAAAAGCGTGTTTTTAAGAGATAATAACTATCAAAAGATTGACACTTGTTTATGTTCGGTTTAATTGTAAAATTATGTCCAATGACCAAAATTATATTAAATGGTAAAAATATATTCTAAATATACTTTAAAACCACTCAAATTCATAATTTATCACTATTAATTATTTTGATTAAAAAAGTTGTTTTTAATTAAAATTCAGTAATTTTTACTATTCATCAAAATATGAAAGTTATCCGAAAAGTACCAAAATTTCACCTTAGGCTAAATTTGATATTCCGAATCCAAAAATGAAGTCCATTTTGAAATATAAAATATATATAATTTCAAAAAGTAGTTATTACTATTCATAACCGCTAGTTTGATTGGTTACGGTGTGTTAGAACTCGGTGTTGTGTACAACACACGCTAGCGTACCGTGGAAGCTTGGGATGTTTCATTTTAAATTTTTGATGTCCCCATTTAGTCAAAAAGTTTGAAATATAGTATCTAAAAAGGGTTCACAACTAAAATTTGGTAAAAGTGCAATACTGAAAATGAATTTGTTCTTACATTATGTCTAAGAAACTCATAATATGGATTCTAAAATTATAAGGATTATATAAAGTTTAAAATTTAGTTAACACTATTCATAACCTCTTTTGAACAGCTTGTTTGGTAAGTCATGGTGCGATTGAACTTGGTGTTGCGTGTAGTGAAAGTTATTGAATTATTTTGAAGAAATAACACACTATAAAATCTTGGGGTGTTACATTCTCCCCTCCTTCAATAAATTGCGTCCTCGCAATTTGAAATTCTTCTTCGAAAATTAAAGGTTGAAAATAGAAAATATCTTTGTGGGAAAACCCACATTGAAAATTGGTTTACTAAAATTTAGTCTTAATATGAGGAAAAGAGAAATGAAAGGGTCATCACCAAATTATGATCTCGATTAGGAGAACATTGGTGGCAATTAGAGACATATAATTGGGGGAAAACGTAAATATTTATAGGTAGTGGTTGAGGTCATCAATCACAAACAAGTATAAAATTGAGGTCCTTAAACTCATCAATCTATGATGATTTGAAGTACCATCGGTTCAACAAAATATAGGGTATTGGGATCACACATTTTTGACATTTCAAAATATCTTAGTTGAAATCCCACATCGAAAAATGAATTAATGAGGCCTCTATTTAAAATAAATAGTGGAAAGTATGAAGATTACCGAAAATAACACATACTAGGGTTCCATGTAGGAAAATATGGATATGGAGGAGAAATCTAACCATCAATTATCTGATGGAGAGTGGTAGAGAACATGGCTATGAAAAGGCCAACAATCCCAAAGCCATAAATTAGTGATGATTTAAGGTACCATCTAGGACAACATTTTTTTTTAAAGTTACATTACATAAGGAAGAGGAATTCATTTATGATATTGACTAAGAACATTATGAGATATACTTAAATTTTATGTAGATTTTCATTCTTTAATAAATTTCCACCACTAACTCAATTTTTAAAACGATGAGTATTCAAGAAGACTTGGTCACACTGGAAGAGCTAGAATAAACTTCTATAGAATCACATGATCCATGCAGGATAAACCATATATTTACATTGTCTTTGAAGATTATTCAAAACCAAAATGGTTAGTGAATGATCTAATGATCCCCCAAAAGGATATTCATTGAGATAAATATGCACTAATCTTAATTTCTAAAATTAAACCAACAATACCCCAAAGTTAAATAGATACCATTCAATAACCAATTGTCCTTAAAATCATTTAATATAATCCAAACTAATATTGAAACCCAAAACATAGAAGAATTTGATTATGTAGTCTCCCATATTACATTGTATCTCCAAATGACATCAAATACTCTTAAAGTCACATACTTAAAAGTAATTAACATCTTCACATATTCTCTGTTATAGGTTAATCATTTCCATAAATAACCCAAATCACTATAAATCAACAATAAAAATGTAGATAAAAATCCACCATTACTCTACAAATGAAACCTCATTGTATTCTATTTTCCTTGGGCATATAGTGTTCCTAACAAAACGAACATCTTCCAAAATAACATTTATCACTTAATCACCAAATCATTTTCCTATACCAAGGGTATTCATTTGATAAGACATAAGAACCCAAATCATCTTATTATTGATCAATAAAATCATTTAACAAAAAAAAGTCATACTAACCAGGGACTTCACGTAGTCCAGTGGTAGGCGATAAATCCCAATCGCACTTTGGTTGTGGGTTCGATTCCCACAGCTTTGTCTGATGCGACGGGTTGTCACACGGTCTACGTGTTGTCCTTTTTCAAAAACTATATTCTATAATATTACCAAAATGAGATAAATTTTTCAAAATAACATAATTTAACCACAAATGTTATATCATACTTTGCATTTTCATCCCAAATTATAATAACTTATCATTTTCTCAAACCCCAATGATCATATAAAACCAAATGGTTATTTATACCTATATCCACAAGAGAAGAGACAATTATTCCTCAAATATCATTCTCACATGGAAAACTGAGGGGTTACAAATACAAGAGAAAATTATTCCAAAGTAAACCCATCAACAAGGAGTGCTAATACTTTTTAAATTTTTCTCCAACCATTTATTTCCACATAGCTTCTTCTTTGAGCAAGAAAATATCCTATAAAATAGGACATTCACTCGGGTAATGGCCAGGTCCCTTACATTTACGGCAAATGACTGTAAATGGACTCTTGGGACCATTATTATCTTCTTCCATAGTACTCTTCATTTTTCTTCAGCAATTCTTCACTTTATGTCCTTCCTTCCCGCACGTAAAACGTTTCGTTGTCCCATGGAGACACTTTCCTGGGTGTCTCTTTCCACAATTCCTGCATGATGAAAATTGAGGTTTCTTTTCTCCATGGTCTCCATTGCTGGAGATCTTATCATTTATCACCTTTCTCTTCCTTGTTGAGTCTGGGAGTTGGTTAATATATATGTTGTTGATCATATTTTTGGAAAACTGATTTGGCATAAAGACGATATATTTTACGCCTATCAACATTCCATTTTGCTGCTCATTTCCACCACCGTTCCCACCTTGTACATCATTCTCAAAGTCACTATGACTTCCTTGGAATCCA
The DNA here is from genome assembly GCA_963277665.1 of Viscum album. Lineage (NCBI taxonomy): Eukaryota > Viridiplantae > Streptophyta > Magnoliopsida > Santalales > Viscaceae > Viscum > Viscum album. The sequence continues at coordinate 807,204,700 of OY728148.1, forward strand.
GCCATTGACTAAAACCAGAAAGCATTGTGTGAGTAATAGTAGTCGTAAAATCATTTAGAGATTAAAGTGTCACCATATTCTCAATTTGAAACATATTAGGATTAACCAAGGTCATTTACTCTCATCTTATGTATATATTACTTAAATCGGTTTGTAAAGAAAATGTAAATTATCCTAAGCATATCCCCCGGGAGTGTCGTAACCAAGAGTGCAGCAAGGCCCGTTGTCGTGCACCAGTTCCCGTTCGAGTCTAGCTCAAAGCGGTGTTTTCAGGTTTTACCCCTAGGTACATCTGTGCCAGAGCCACCTCTACCTGCTCGTATCCAGACAGGGATGTATTGCTCGGAAAACTCACAAAATCTCTATAATACCAAAATTCTAGGAAGTTCTTTTATACTAATCCTCAAAGTTCATCTTAGGTCTACGTGCTCTAATCAGAGTTTATCTAAATCTAGCTACCAAGGTTTGTACTAAACTTCCTCTGATACCAACTGTAATGCCCCGACCCTAGTTACCCAGAGTCGGTGCATTATTACATAACATTGGCATGATCATGAGAAAGATCAAGTCTCGAAAGACCGATTAGTTTAGTAGCCTTGGAATAACTAGATACAACCATAAATTTTTACATTACATCATAAAAAAAAATTTGTCTTCATATCCCCTCATACTATCCCTGCAGGTCATTCATAAATTACAACTTCATAATCCTGGAAAAAAAATAAAACATTGAAAGGGGTGAGCTCGGATGCTCAGTAAGGATAACATTATAGCAGAAACATTCATAAATAATCATAAACACTTAAGGCAATTTATAACTAAAACAAAAGCCTTTGAAACTTGAACTTTCAACATGGTATGGCATAAATAAAATGAAATAATGCCATTTACTTACTCACATGGATATTCTACTATTCGAATGATCACATGAAATATCAATAACCACTTTCATAATGATGGAATGCATAATGCCAGACTATCATAACCACATAGCCAAGGCCTCGTGCCAAGACTACAAATAAGATTTTGCCAAGGGATTGTGCCAAGACACTAGTTTGTCTCATGCGACCTACCGATGCATCGAGGAGCTATAGCGGGCTCCACCCGTCACTTATTAAGTCCAATGCATTCCTCATATGAATAGTTTTAAGCCTAAAATAAATATTCGTATTAAAACTAGCATACGAAATGTCAATACTTTAACCACAAACCATGAATGGTATAAAAATAGAACATCCACAGTCAAATATAACTCATTTGATACAATATGGAAGATTGTATTGTATCACATTAACCTCAATCATGAATAATGAAGGATGTTGACATAGATGAAAATAATCATCAAAACTATTTGAGAGAAATATCCCCCTTTTCTTGAAAACATTTAAAAGTCACACTATTTGTCAAGAAGCCATTTAAAAATAGATTTTTGAATCAAAGTGTCCCATACCACTTTGAAACCTTTTAAAAGGATTTTTAATTTCTAAACTTTAATGTCCATATAAATAAATCCTTAAAACCATTTTTAAAACATTGACATTAATGAGAAAGATTTAGATGAATAAGTCTTTAAAACATTTAAAAATGGTATTTTAGTTAGAGATTCTAACCAAAAGAGAGACACTTGAATGAAAATAATTGAGGTAATCAAAACTTTGTAATATCATGAGAATAAAGGGAATTCATTATATACTATGTCAAAGTACATTATATACACCACATAAAAGTGATTTGGTGTATATCAACAAGGAAGTCTCAATGGAATGTAAGTTGAGATGAAATCTCTCAGAAAGGCCATATCCTTAGGTTAAGGATAAATCAACAACACAATTATGTGTGAAAAATATTAATACACTAAATATGATTGGATATTCAGTGTAAAACAATCAATTTATATTCACACATATTCCTGTAAAAACAACACCAACGAATTGGATGTTTAACTCAACAAATGGTGAAAGAGTTAAAATTACTCTTATCAAATTCATATCAATGACTTGAGAATTTTCAATGGAGTGATTATGTGTATCAAAAGTATATCCACAGGAAGGGGAGTGGAAATTATGACATAATCAAATGAATAGTGATTCCACACATAATCTTGGGGTAATATAATCAATGAAATATGCGTAAAGCCTAATGAGTGAAAATTGAAATCTCAAATTCCCTTATTGATTAGGTAACTTAAGAAACAAACACCCATGAAAGAAAGATCATACCATGATGATGTAAATACCCATAAAATAAAGTATATTACACAATGAATACAATCATGGGTAGTACACATACACCACATGCAATAATTAAGTGGTGATCAATGGAATTCTCACGGAATTAAAAGTGAGACAAGAAACCCCTTACCACGTTAATCAACTGAGTCGCATGGCCAAAAGTTAATAACCACCAAATGATTTAAAGAATAACATGAATATAAAGTGAATCATGATAATATATATCAAATGGAAGTACACAACACACCACTTTCAATAATTTAGTAGCGAACAATGGAAATCTCACGGAATTGAAAGTGAGATAAGAGAATCCCTTACTTTGTACTTTTTCCTTGGTCGATGGTAGGTTTACCTCCTGTATAATGGTGAAATAATTGTTATTGAATAATACAAGAATCAGTTACTTTAATATGATATCATATATGATCTTTTAACATTGATTTGTTAATAATATCTTAGAATTATCGTCATTTCAGGTGTTAACGGGTTCATTTTACTTTATATTCTTTGTTATGTGAGCCATATTCGTTATTAATGGGATGTATATTATTCATATCCATAATGGTATCAATTCCTTAAACATCATTTTTAAATCATCAAATGATAATTATACTTGAATGGATACGATGGAGAATGAATCACATCGCGTTCGTGGAGACGGTAGTCCGTACGTACGCATGAATGCTACTTCAATTTAATTTTTATTTTAAAAGAATCGAATCCAAATGATACATAGGTATATTACTATTCCAGTAAAATATAATATTCTATATATGTTACTTAAGTTCATTAACACCATCCTTTATACGTTCCATGTGTGGTATGAACGAGTCATATCATTTTAAGGGGGTGGTAGTCCACACTTCCTCAAATGAAATTATCGTATGTATATACAACATGAAACGAATAATTGTATGAAATAAAATGGAATTACAGAAGCTTATATATAAAATATATATCATTAATATCATATTTAATTACAGTGCCATCATAATGGCCACCATGAGAGGCGGTAAGATATATTTGAACAATCGTCGTTTCGTGAGGCGTCAGTTTGCCATCCACAGAAACATTATGTTCATCATCCATTAGATGGAGTTGTGTGTATGTGTAGTTTGAATCCTTCTTATAACAACATCCTAGTATATTGAGGATACTGGTGTTGTTACAAAAGAAAGGAAATAAAAAGAGTTTGGGGGTTGGAGAAGCAAAATAAATGAAAATAATTTAAGAGAAATCGTTACCTTTAATTTAGGTAACTCACTTTGGTTGGAACCAAAGGACTTCTTGAAATGCTTTCTGCCTAAGGGGAAGCTTCAAGGAGGAGGAGAGGGATGTGGGGAGCTTAGGTGGGCAGAGTTTGGACGAGCCAAGTGGCTTGAGAGGTGTGAGGAATGAGTAGAAGTGGTCTCCTTTTATAAAAGAGATGAGGGGCTCTTTAGGAAAGAGTGAAAGTATTACTTTATAATATAATTATATTCGGTTTATAATGGTCCAAAAATCATTGAGGTCGAAGATAAGATGACTCATATTCTAAATAACATAAACAAATAAGAATTGGACAGGTTTTATATAATATTTTAATCATTATAATCTTATTTATTTAAATGATTTATTAACGAGGTAAACATTGCATCATTATTGTGTCATTAATAATATAAATTATTTGATGTCTAAAAATTATAAATAAAATATCATTATGTAGGAAATCGTTTTAGCTTTCTAATGAATATTTATAATCGAAAATCCAACATGTATAACTCTATGTAAAAATTGTTCTTTTAAAAGATGTAAGCTTATGCCATTTTTGTATTCATTTTAACTTAATTAAAATAAAGTGTCATTATCACTTACAAGTGGATCAATGGGGTCCCAAAATTGACCCAAAGATGCCCATGGTCGACCATGTATCAACAAATAGGGTTAAGACATGTTTTAGGGTAATTTAGTATTATTATAATATTATTTTTTAACCCTTATTTACCGGATTTACCCTTAACCATGGTAAATAAAATATTTACCGCAGTAATTATTCAAAATGTCTAAAAATAAAAGTTACCTATTTACACAATTTGAACATCCTGATTCCAAATACGGAATCCATTTTTCTAAATTCAAAACACAGAAGTGGAAGAAATTAATTTAAAATTAATTCCCGCTGTCAAAACAAAAAGCGTGTTTTTAAGAGATAATAACTATCAAAAGATTGACACTTGTTTATGTTCGGTTTAATTGTAAAATTATGTCCAATGACCAAAATTATATTAAATGGTAAAAATATATTCTAAATATACTTTAAAATCACTCAAATTCATAATTTATCACTATTAATTATTTTGATTAAAAAAGTTGTTTTTAATTAAAATTTAGTAATTTTTACTATTCATCAAAATATGAAAGTTATCCGAAAAGTACCAAAATATCACCTTAGGCTAAATTTGATATTCCGAATCCAAAAATGAAGTCCATTTTGAAATATAAAATATATATAATTTCAAAAAGTAGTTATTACTATTCATAACCGCTAGTTTGATTGGTTACAGTGTGTTAGAACTCGGTGTTGCGTACAACACACGCTAGCGTACCGTGGAAGCTTGGGATGTTTCATTTTAAATTTTTGATGTCCCCATTTAGTCAAAAAGTTTAAAATATAGTATCTAAAAAGGGTTCACTATTAAAATTTGGTAAAAGTGCAATACTGAAAATGAATTTGTTCTTACATTATGTCTAAGAAACTCATAATATGGATTCTAAAATTATAAGGATTATATAAAGTTTAAAATTTAGTTAACACTATTCATAACCGCTTTTGAACAGCTTGTTTGGTAAGTCATGGTGCGATTGAACTTGGTGTTGCGTGTAGTGAAAGTTATTGAATTATTTTGAAGAAATAACACACTATAAAATCTTGGGGTGTTACACTTTCTCAATGTGGAATCTTCGTGGTTATTAAAAATTGGTACTACTCATCCAAATGGAAATCCAGTTATTATATCTAGATAAGGATTTATATTCTTGGAAGGTATATAATATATACTTTAACAGATTTTATCAATGGTTTCTTATGATTGGTCATATATATATATATATATATATGAATTTTTCAGTTTTAAAATCCTAATTCCAAAAATAAGTACAATATCCAATGATACCAACTATGTAAAATCATATTGTATTACAACATAATAAATGATTTATTACATTAATTTACACATTATAAAACCCAATAATTTCATGATGCCTATTTTCATTTGGAAATTAGGTACCTAGAACTTGAAAATGAAACATGGGTACAACATGAATATATAAAAATACTAAAATATTCCTTTATATTCCTCAGATATTATAATACAATATGGGACAACCATGGGATGTTCATAAGAAATCATTTTTCTATAAATATGTGTAGGGGAGTAAAAAGGGAATATCATATGGTTAACGAAGACATGTGATCTAGGATGCATATCAAGCTAACATAAGAAGCGATATAACAATAAGTGTTAACAATTTTGAATGATATAACATAATATAATAAATTAATCATAATAATGTGGCCACAACATAAAACGTGACATAATTAAAATATGTCCGGGTTAACAACTTCGAAAACATAACATATTATTCTTCAGATGACTTACCATGCACCATATATGAAATATCGTGAGATAAAAACATTACACAACACATTATAGGGCTATATAACTTTGTTCAGCCCCATTACATTCTTGTATTGACCATGAAAAAGTTCTCAACATAGATAATATATAATAAGGATATCATCCATCCATTTTATACACATGATTATATAATATGTTTATATAAATTTCCAAATCCAAATCAATGATGGATATGTAAAACTATTTCAATACCCTTCTATTGAAATTGATATGGGTATTCTAAACATAAATGATTGGATTTCAAAATTGAAAGATAAATTTTATAGCATAAAAGGTGTACATCAAGGATTTTATATCGTGATAATGAGAGTGAATTGGGTCTATCATTTCTTTGTACTAATATAGATAGTAATAGTGATGTTTAAAATTATATCCCCACAATAGGATTTATGAAAACATTCCATGGAATATAAAATTTTCTTGATTAATTAGGATGGGGTCCCTTATATTGGGGATGATTGTTAATGATTGGAAGGATATTATTAAGATTACAGGGGAACCATAATAGGCCTATGGATAAGGAAGTAATGTGTAAATTTTTTAACCTATAGTTTCAATTGAAGAGAAGTGTTATTTTTGAAGGAATTATATATCAAAAGAGAGGTTAATTATTTATTAATTTCTAAACATATGATTTTGATTTCGTAAAAAAGCTAATTTAAACCACACAACATCCAATTGTTTTTTTCGATGTTTTCTAGTAAATAGAGATGGATTTAATTAATTTATAATTAAAAGAATAAAATACATTAAAATAAAAGATTATTAGTTTTGATTTTTTAAATTTTTATAGTGATTTTATTAAAACCATAAATCACCCAATTATTTTGGGAAGACTATTTATGCATATATAAAATTAATTAAAATTAATTAAAATATATTTTTCAATTTAAAATATAACATCAGACATTTATACTCTTTATAGAATTTATTACATCATTTTTTATCTTTTATTATGTCCTAATACATATTATATACATACACAAAAATAAATTTCTACCAAAATATATGATTGTCATAGAATTTTTAAAATAGAACAGTTGGATAAATTTGATGTGTTAATTTCAAAAAAAATATTTAATTTTATCAAAATAATTCACCAAATACATTTATCTATAGTTTTTATTCAAAAATCTACATTTATTAAAGAATACATGTTTTTTGACAGTAATGTTTTTTTGGATCCTCTTAAAATTTACATGTCACTCAATAATGTAAAATTATTGTTAGTATTTAATAAATATTATTTAATTTTTTTGTATTCATATGTTATTTATTTAAAAATTTGTTTAATTCATAAAAATGAGTGGATTTATTGAGAATATATATTTCATAAAAATATAATATCTTGAAGCATTTGATCAAAATCTATTTTTTATCCAACTCATTATTTAGTCATTTAAAAATTAATACTAAAAAGGATTAAATTATATCATTTTTCAATTTAATAAAATTATACTTCTATAATATAGAAACATATCCATTTATTATACAAGATATTTCCATTATTGTAAGGTGTTATATGGTTTGATATTTATTGGGTAGTTCAAAAAACATTTTCATAGTCGTGTTCTCAGTGTTCTTGAAGTACTTATATAAACATGTTTGATAATTCTTGATTTTTTAAATCTATTATTAGGATTAGTCATAGTAAAATAATAGTAATTATTTCCCTTCAAATCTTTGACTATTTGGAATCATATGGTGTTATCTTACTGGACTTAGCCATCTGGTCTTCCTTTTATATCAATTGTATATTTTCATTACACATAATAATTTAACATTAACGGTCGGTGTAAAAAAGAAATGTTATCAATGATTATGATGAATAATGGTGTTATAAATTAAAAAAATGTCTAAACTAACTATCATAGTTCATATTTTTTATAAAACTAAACTAATTAATAAACATGTTTTCATTCGAAAAAACTAATTTCATTTTTACAAGTACGAGTTGTAACAATACGTGTGAATGAGGATCTCATTTTTAAATGGATGGAATGGTAATAAAATTTATTAAATATTAAATTTATATAATATTAATTAATATATATATATATATATTAAATACATCATTATAAAAAGTTGTGAGAAGAGGTGATAGAAAATGTATTAAATATGGTCATGATGCGATTGTCCTCCATTAAAATGAATGAAGATTTTATTTCATATATGATCAAATGAGATATGAATATATGTTCATAAATATGGGATATAAAAATGATTATATCAATATGGTTCTAATAATTTTTACTATGTTAGAAGATGAAATACAACTAAAACATTCAGTTAAATTCTCTAAAGTGTTTCACAAAACCACAATTTATTTATTTGAAGATCAAGACATGGAGGGAATTCTAACCATACCTATACCATTAATACATGTGGAGGGTTTTTAGGATGGTATTTTTTCTATGATTAAAAAAATAAAAATGGATCTAGATGTTCATATAAGAGAATATACAAGGTGTCCTCTTATAGTTGAGTTTTGTGACTCTCAAGAAGTTTTTAAAAGGGTTAAAATATATTACTATCATAATCAGGTTAAATGTATATGAAATAGATAATTTTATTATATGAGATGATATATTGTAAAAATATGTCAATCCCACTGAATTTATACATTTTTTTATTTAATTTTAATCACCGTAATTTTACTATATTTCCTTAATAAAAACAATTTAAAACATAAACATATATTTAAAAAATTTATAGTTTTATTAATTAGTTTTTAATTTTGAAAATTATAGATGTTTTTTTTGTTTTTTGTTTATTCAATAAAATATCCAACATATTTTTCTATTTGTCATGATTTTTACCCCATGATATTGTATTTTGGGAGAAATTGGATGTTACTGGGTGTAAAATGACTATGAGTATTTTTGTTTTAGTTTATGAAGGGATTGATGTTTATTATATACCACATTAATTTAGGGGTTGTTTTTAATTATGTGTTTAGGATATTTAGAGATCACTATGAATGGGGAATCAAGGATCTCGAGTGTGATACAAATGGTGTTGACCATTACCATTAGTGGTGGCAGAGGATTGTTGATTTGTGATAAAATACTTTAGTGATGCTACACAAAATATAGACGAGCCCATTAGTTTCAAGCGTACATAGGACAATGTACAGAAGGTGGTTTTTTAAAATTATTATTAGTTATAACCTATATACATTATGAGGCATGTGAGTATAGTGTATAGAATTGGTATTGATGATTTGTGCACCATATATTCTTATATTTTATGTTTGTCAAGACAATTTGATATTAATGTGACTCTAAATAATAATTTAAAGGGATAATTAGATGAGTTTATTAAGGAGATATATTTTTTTCCATTTGTTTTTTGACTACTAAATTGATGGGCTATAATGAATAAAATGTCTGTGACTAGTGATATAATATTTAGAAGTTATTCTTTGGATTAATGGTTGATATATTAATCTGTGTTTCGGTAGAATGGTAATGGTAAGATATCTATGATAACATCATGTATGATACAATCCGGATGCATCATTCCAAATTGTTATAGGATTAGAAAATAAATGGTATACTTGTAGATAATTGAGAATTAGAATGGTTTGTAGTGTAATGAATTTTTATTGTAGTTTATATTTCTATTGATGAACTTATATACATATGGATATTACTTAGGGGATCTAATAGACCAGGAACACTAAGATCATAATTAAGCATGAAATGAGATCTTTGAGAAAATTTGAAACAGTATGCCACATTAAATTGGATGTGATAAATATAAAATTTATGGAACTTAGTGGATGTGGGATTTTATATAGTTTATAATTACCATGGTGGGGTTTTGTAGAAAGGTCTAGTTTGTGGTTTTCATATAATAAATCTGTTAAGAATTATTTTACTATCACGGTGGGGGAAATATTTATTATATTGACTGTAATTATGCTTTATGGAATTATATTTTTATATTTTTTATTTCAATATATTGGATATTTTATCAGCAGTCTTCAACGAGTATTAGATCCCAATAATCACATCCGAGAACATTGTTACTAATTCAAATACTTTATCATATTGAGAGTAACACCTATAATATAGTAAAACCCTGTAAAAATTAATATAGGAATATACATTCTTAAATGATACAAAATTTACAATATAGTTGTTTATAATATAAAATTTTATATTCTGGTTGGGGAATAATTTTTATATGGTAAATTTTATCCAATATGTTCAATTGTAGAACATGGTTTTGATGGGTTTTAATGTTTCATATGAGCTCAATTATGTACTAATATGTGAATTATTATGGGAACTTGTATATATATTTTTTTAATATATGAGTTTTATGATTTTCATTATTTTTAACATAATATACATTATATATTGTATTGGAATCGTGGACTATGAGGCAAAATGTATTTTATAGTACTCATTTAAAACTCGAAGGGGAAACACGTAATATTTGTCTTTTATAATGTATTCTATTATTTTTTAGAGTAGAAATGTTTTAGTTTTCCAATGATCAACTATGTTTTAAACAAAATTTCTCAACATTTTTATTTAGTTGAATTATACAATGATAACCCAGGAACGGTAGTGAATCAATATGTGAAAATGGACCATCTAATAAATTTATTTTCAACGAACATTATTTTTTTGTCCCAAATAGCTTCAATTTATAACATCACATAACCCCCCATGAAATTTAATGTTCGATGAAAATTTTTATATAATCATTTGAGCATATAATATGTTTTACATAACCTATAGCTGGAAATGCTATGTTGTGATGTCATATGGTATTTTTTGGTTCCAATATTTATCTGTATGATCTTGTGGTACATCCTTCCTTTTAGAACATTATTTATTTATTATATCATGACTATATTAATATTATTGAGAATGGTATTTTATTCTGTAATAGAGTTTACCCCAAAAGGACACTAGTGTAGAATCATGATTCTAGAGACATTATTCTTCTTAGACATGTACTTATTAAGACACTCAATATAATATTTGAGACTGATCCACATATAGATTCATTGAGTGATGGTTGAGAGCCACAATAGGAAGAGGAATTATAAACATGGAAGGATAATCTACTTATAGAGAGACTAGTGTGAGTCCATTCATTTTAAAGTCGATGATATTATATCCCTAGTTATTTTTTTTGGATTTAATGGATATTTCCTAGTATTCAAAAATAATTCTGGGATATTATATCCCCATCGTTTCAATATTTGAGGATAGATTTGATATGATGTCATTTTTTAATATGGGACTGTACTAACAATATATTGATGTATACTAAGATTTGTATTTATAAATTAGTTATTCTACAGACATGGAAATTTTAGGATCAATTTTTTTTCAAATTTATATGAATAATCAAAACAAATTGGACTTAGTCATAAGTGCATAGCATCTATTTTTGTAATATGGGACACATGCGAGAAAATTGAAATCATCCATCAATGAAAATATTTTCACATATCTATATTGAAAAGCTAAAGTGTAGTTTAGAATGTAATTAAATATTAGTTTCGGGATAGAGTCTTTGATATATTCATACATTTTATATTGGGCCAAATTCATATCAAAATTCATTTTTCATGATACAGTAGTGTACAAGATGTGAAGGAGGATGGGAAAGTGATTGGTGTGTGATTTAGAAAATAGAGAGTGGCACCCAAGATGGATTATGAGATACAATGATTTATTCATTGATTCTACTGAACATTATTAGGCTTGAATATATGTAATAGGTTTAAGAGATTTCTATAGAAAACCTAACCATAGAAGCTCGAAGGCGGAGGCTGCTTTATTACGTTGGATTATATACAAGGAATCACATCATGATGGACTGAACCATTTAGTATTTTAGAAAACTAGAAAAATACATGATACCCACTTTACATTGGGAAATGAAAATAAAGTATAGAAAAAGTAAAAGCTCTACATCATTGAAACTCATTCCAAGAAATAATCATTATATCATTTCAAAATGGAAAAAAATATGGGTTAGAAAAAATGACTAATAATGGTTATGTTCAATGGAATCTATCATGAATTAATAATGATAATGAATTTGATTAGTAGATAATGAATAATCAATATATAAATGTATATAACTGAAACACATTATGTTTAATGATTTATATGAAAATGGAATGCATCTAGAGATAAATTTGTTGCAAAAAAATAATTTATTATAATAATATAGTAGTTATAATTGATGAGAATGATTAATTATTAGATTCCATTTTTCCTAGTTACATGATACATTTTCCATCAAGGCCAATCTATAGACATTTTAATACATGATGGGTATAAAACAATATGATTTAGTCAAATGATTAGTCACACGAGACACCATATTAATCAAGGGGATTTATAAAAATAATAACAAACCCATTTTATACTATTCTTATGAATTCTTCAAATATTTAATAATATATTTAATTAAAAAAATCCAAATCATAATATATTGGTATTAAGTGTAGGATACAAATTTATCAATTTTTTCCCAATTAATCGATTAACATTAAAAGTGATAATCACTGTAAAATTGGGATATAGTTTAGGAACTTTTAATATAAATTACCAATGTATATGAATACCTATGATAAATATTATATCTAATGAAAATTTAATACAATATAGTAATTTTTACATGATAATAACCATGACCATAGAAGAATGTAAAATTTGACAATAACCATTACTACTTGTTAATTTTGATGATCAATCAATTTGAATGAATTAATTAAAATTGGAATTAAGAATAATGTTACTTATGAATTAATCAATATAGAATTGTAAAATATTTCAATATATAAACCACATAAAATGAAATTGGTTTTCTATGACAATAGCTATCAAGGGAATGTAAATTGAGTTGAAATCCCTTACATAAAATTTAATTTGGGGGAATGTGATTTAAACTCCATTATATTGGTTTTAAAAATATTATTAACTTATTAAAAAATCATATTGATATATATTTTTTCCTCTATAATCATTTTAAAAAAAATATCATCTCTCGTTCATTAATAGTCTGTCATTTTATTCATTTTTTAGGCAATTATTTCATGGTTTTCTCAATCTTGTATTATTATGAATTTTTTTTATTGTTAATATTATATAGATTTATCATATCCAAAATAATAACCAAGAAATAGTTATAATATTTATCCATAATTTTATCTTTTATGATCAATAAATGTTTATGGTTATGAAGAATGAAGTATGTTATGATCATGGAGATGGTAGACCATACGTATGGATGAGTAATGTTTCATTTTTCAGTGATTATAATGGAAATAGTAATGTAATATTTTTACATTATATAATTATTATAATATTATATATACCATATTATATAATTATATTTATCATCCATGTGATTAGTTTATGATAATAGATCCATATCACTTTGTGATGGCGGTTTTCCACATGTATAAGAACAATTTCACCCCTATTATGTGATTTAATATAGGAGTAAAATGTTGTATAATATCATAAATAATGTTAAATATTTCATTAATATTATAATTATTTAATTTATATTACATATATTCATTAAATTTATCTTCAGTAACATCCATGTGAAGTGTTAGTGAATGATGAGTTGCATCCCTTCTTGAGGTGAAAGCTCATTGTACACCCATAGGATGTTATCATATATCAAATGTAATGGAAGGAAAAATGGTATATATGATATAGAGACTATATAAGTATAATTATAATATAAATATCATATATATTCTTTTGATTCATTGTCATGCCCATCCTTGATAGTTGTGAATGGAGAAGCGAATGACATTGGTTCACAAGTCAATAGTCGGTCATACACAAAAATGATGTTTTCATAATCCATATGATGGAAGTGGATGTGGTTTGAAGTCATAAAAAGTTTCTCAATACTTTCCAATATAATTAATATTATGGGTATAATATAACATAATTGTTTAATAAAAACTGAATAAGATGTAGAAAGAATTAAAATAAAGACACTCGTTGAAGAACACTTCCTCTTCATCATGTATCCCCCATAGGTTTCCACTAAATTTATATTATTATGGTTTTATAATAAAAATAAATATAATAGTTATAGGGCATGGAATTTATGAAGTGATTGGAACATTAATTTTCGAATCCAATGATGTGATAGAGTTTGAAGAAGAGTAGACTATTTGTGGCCTTGTTTAAGTCAGGGAGAGGCCACACTTTGTATTCCAAAAAACAATTGAGTGATCCTCAATTTTTCATATGTATAAAGGGTACATAATGGGATTCTATATAATATTATAGATTTAATAGCCAACATATTTTCATCCAATTATTTTTAAATAATTTTTTTCAAATTTATACAGTTATCATTTTTTAACCCCCGGTAAACCCATTTTTACCATAACTGCAATTATTAAATTTTACTAGAGTAAATATGAACTTTGTTAAAAAAATAAGTTTAACTTATTAGAAATAGGTAACTATTATATTTTCAAATATGGAATATATTTCTATAAATATAATTAATTGGGGCGGATGATTTTAATGACAATTTTCCTCTAGTAAATGAGATGAGAATACATGTTTTAAATGTAGAAATGATCAATAGTTGACAATGTTTTTAAATATAAATTGAATAAAAAAATAAATCCCACGAAATTAATTTGATTCATTACTACAAAAGTGGAACAATTTTATATTTAAAACTTTTAATAATGTAATTTAGCATTATAATTTATTTAAATGAAAATTCATTTTCTAATTAAAAATCAGCAATTTTTAGTATTAATCAAGAGATAAACCTTATCTAAAAATTATAATAAATTAAAACTATGATAATATTTTCATTAAAATTCATAACTAGTGTTTATTTGGTTGAAATATTTTTATGAAAGTGATAAAAACTAACCTTCAATCATGTGTTGAATGTTTGGGTAAATATTGCATCATTTAATGTAAGTGTTGTGTTCTTTAAAAGATATTAATGAATGTAAATTTATTATTAATGGAATATATTATATCATTTTGGGATGTTACATTATTACCTTATACAAAATCATTTTCCTCAAAATTTCATTGATATTACCTTTTAAATAGATGATGTTTGTTCTCTTTCATAGTATCCTTCGGTTCCAATGTTTCTTAATATATTTTTTGTGATTTCATGAAGTCACCAATACCAGTTAAGTCATTCAATTGTTAAATATTTTCTATCTACTACAAATAATATAGATACATTCTTCATAATAATTATTAACATGTTCTAATAATATTTCATCATATGTGAGAAAATGTTTTGGGTCTTCATTTTACTTACTTATTAATGATACATGAAATATGTCATGTAATTTGGACTAAATTATTAGAATATCCAATATATAAGTAATAAGTACAATTAATTAAATGATTTAAAATAGTCTAATTTACCTAGGGATCATAATACCTCAATTTCCAAACCATTTAATACCATTCAATGTAGATTATTTTAGGAAAACCTGATACAAAACATGGAATTATGAATAATTTCTCAATTTATGAGCATAACTCTTTTTCACAAGTTGATTTCTCTAATTTGATACATAATAGACTATACCTTTTTGTTGTTTAATAAATATTTTTTAGGCCTATGACATTCCTTTAATCAACTTCATCCCAAAATTATGTTGTAAGAAATATTATTCCCTAAATTTCTTTACATGATTCCATTTTAATAAATGAATAGAAACTATTATTATATGGAAACTCCACAAAATGTAAATATTTATCTCAATGACTTCAAAAAAAAATTCAACATTGCCATGACATTACATCTATTACTGGAATTTTACTTTTGGACTGTCTATAAGTTTTATGATGGTATTCATCCCTTAAAGAATCTCAATATCAAGAGGCATCTGAAAACATTTAGAATTTCAATGTAAAATTAGGATATCTACTATAAATAATTGAAATAGGTTCACATATATGTCACAAAAATCCCATAACATATATCGATGTTAGGTGATCAAGAGGTAATTATTTTATTATATTGAGAAAATATACGTGTTTTGTTATGATATCAATGATATCTCATATTTCATCATTCTTTTCGGGAGTATTTGCGAGTCATGTGACTATGTCCATAGTGATGTCATAAATTTTCAACCTAAGAATATTAAAATGATTCTTCAGACCTCTATTATGATACCTTATATATTTAACTTGTTTTTCAAATAAATAATTCAGACAATTAATCAGAAATTTCATTCTTCATATAATCCCTCCAAAAATGTTCCTTGAGATAAAAATACATCATTATTACCAGGGATTACTGAAAATATTGATCTACAAGAGTCATCCAAAAATAACCTTCTTAGTTATGGTATATAAAGAATAGATAATTTCCTTCCAAATTTTAGGACACCATCTTTACAAATGAAGTATTTTTTTATATCTTCATTTACACTCTTGATTTTTTTTTGAAATTACTTTACATCAGATTGAGATTTCATTATGTAATATAATCAATATGGGTTTAAAATAATTTGAAAAATGATTTATGTACCCCCTCAATTTTTTTCCCATATCCATATTTAATAGATCCATGAATATATGATCCCTTTTAAGTCCTCATTTAGGTCATAATTACATGATCATTCTTACTTAATGAATAAGATACCTTATTTTATTTTATTAGGAGGTAGAGTTTTGAGAAATCATATTCCTTGAGTATCTCAATATATTTCATTTCAATAATATTGATTTCTTTCTATAAAAAACATATATTTAAGGATTTATAATCTATTATTATGTCCCATCATTCACCTTATATATAATGTCTCTATAACTACAATTATGAAAATTTATTTCAACTCATGATCCTTGGTGTGGGAATTTGGTTCACGAGTCTTCAATTGAAATGGTTTATATGAAATAACAAAATAGTTTTTCATTATGAAACAACCATGTACCTTATTTGAAGCACGACTATATATCACTAACCCCTCACTTCTAGATGGTATAGAAAAAATAAGAGCATTATGTAATTTCATATTTAGTTCATAAAATCATTCTTTTCATTCTTTTATCAAATTAATATTAACCACTTTACATGTATTCATGGTCAATGATTTTGAAAATAGTGAAAAATTATGATCAAATCACATATATAAATCTACAAATAATATTACTCTACATACCTCTGTTGCGTTCACTAGTATAAGGCATTCTCTAACTTCTCTTTTCCATGCTGGATTAACTGAGATTGAATCCCTGAAGACAATATTGACATGAAAGGAAACATACTAGTGATAAAAACCATATATACTACATTTATCATTTAGCACATTCCATATATGACCCTTAAGAATGATCTTCATGAGATTTTTAGTGATCATGTACATTTTACAATATACCAAAATATCCTGAATTAATACCATAAAAAAATCCTCACGGTATTGCATGAATACTCTTTTTTGTTAGATCCTTAAAAACGGATGGAGAATTAGTCAATACAAATGGAATTAATGTTAAATATTATTGTGAGTAAATATTTTTTAAAGTTATATTGAGAATATTTTCCTTCTTCACTTACAATGTGTGATACCAAGAAATAATATCAATCATTGAAAAATATTGAACTCCATGAAGATGTTCAAATAAGTTATCAATTTATGGAATATGATTCACATTCATTATATTAATATCATTGAACTACTAATACTCAATTCAAAACCTCATGAATCCATATTACTTTCTATGAAAGAGAACAATGTATCCCCATCATTAAACACTATATGGAATAAATCATTTATCATCTGAATCATTCACTAATTACATAATACACATTCTATTGAATGTAATTGATATTGGTATTTCATCTGTGATTAAATAAATGTAAAACTCAACATTATGCTCTAGGGTATATCTAGGTAACTCCTCAAAAAATAAATCACTGTGTACATGTAAAATAAGAAGATCATCAATTTTTTTATTACCTTTTCTATCACTCCTCTTTATTTCCTATTCTTCACTATGAATCCTTTTTAGTAGATATATTAATGAAATATTTAGTTATGTATCAAATAATGAATTCTATACTCTAAATATATTGAATTTTATATCATCATCAAAAATATAAATTTACTTATTCTAGATATTATTATAATTTTCATCATATTTTCAATTCCATTCGATATTAAGGATTTTATACAAATAAAACTTAGTTTTTATAATATCATAAAAAATTAGGTTTTATGTCATAATGGGGACTTCCAAACACATCCTTCTCACAATGAGGTATACCTTAAGATTTTTGACTAAGTAATCCAATCATAAATTATATGTGAATGATAACTTTTCGTGGATATAGTATAGATATAACGGAATTTTATGATCTATAATCAAATAAAGCATTAGATAAATTTTAAGATAGGATTATTGTACATGAAAACACATTATTTGAAACATCCACCTTTCTTTTTGTTATCATAAAATCTTAGTATTCTACCCTTTTCCTCTTCTATGGTATATTCCATAGATGCTTGGGAATTAATTTATGTATTACCCATCTTCATAATGTAGTAACACCAAAAAGAATGGTTTTCAGTTCTCCCCTTTAATTAATTAACATTATGACCCATATCTCTACTATAAAAACAAAATACCATGCATTTCAGGAATTTAATATGGTTATTCATTCCACTATTCTCAAAGGATTTAAATTCCATCCTCATTTTCTTTGATGCACTCCCATTCACATGGTGTTTAGATAACAACTTATTCTGTTGATTCTCCATTATTATGTTGGTTCCATATAATTCATTATCAATTTTTATGGAACATAAAATTAAATTTATCATATGAATAGAAATATTGTGAGGAAAGTACCCTTGATATATAGGGCATATGACCTTAAAAAAAGTGACAATATTGAAATTTATGTTTCATATGTAATCCTTATAATACCTAGATAACATTTTAAAGGTATATTAATAATCAGAAACAAATTATTCATCATTTTACATTCTACAAATGAACATCCTATTTATCATAATTTCTTAATAGTAGAAATATTTATCAAATAATATATTTTTCACAGAATTAAATTTCATGATTTAAGTTTAATATTATTCCCTAGTATTATAGTTCAATTTCTAAAATTCCTAGGAATTTAAATTCATAAATTATATAATAATTATAATATTTTCTATTTAATCAAATCCAAAGGCCATAAATATCTTCTATAGATACATAATACAATTTCTCTGAAATAATTAGACTAGTAGTCCGACTAAATGATAAGGGGGACAGTCTCATCACGTGATCAAGTGTAAAAGAATCTTATAATGGAATAGGATTCTCAATCTAAGAATGGTTACATATCATTATATTATTAAGCTCCCCTATTATCGGAATAATATTCTTAGTTCTAATAAAATTTCCACTGGTTTCCCCTATATAGCAATATCTACATTTTCATAGAGTATTGATACCATTATCATTTTAGAAACCATTTTTATCAAATGGAATATATTGGATAACAGTATAATATTATTAAATTCAAAACATAATTCATAATTCCAAATATGGAATTTATCTATACATAAATTTTTAATTTAGTAACTGTTAATATCATAATTAAATACATTTATTATTTGGGGACAATTTTTTTTCAAATAATTCATAATGGATTGTAAATATATAGTGAATTATCATAAGAATATCCATAGTGAGTGTTGAAATATTAACCCATATTTTTCTTACATGTACATTAAATCATTTTAATTGTATATAACATAACTGTGTTACACAACATGTATCCAATTTTTTATAATGGTTAGAAAATTTAGACCATAGATAAAATTAATATAATAAAAAATAAACATTATTTAGTTCCTTAGTGTGTATATTCTTAGTGTCCCTCAAGTAATATTTAGTATAATTATTCACCTAAGAATATACATCAATGAAGGGGTGGTCAAAAATCCTAGTTTTATGGTAGATAAGAACATGAATCCATATAAAATGGATTAGTGTAATCATAATCATCATAACATAATGAAGTAATTATCATCATAATCATTAGTATTTTAATTAGATAAATTCATGGAATGTTTAAATGAAAAAAATTGAAACATGATGTCTTAGTGGCCGAATACCACACATAGTTGTGAACCATGCTGGAGATATATTCAGACATAACAAATGTAAATAACCACAACATCATCATTGTGAAAAAATATAGAAAAAATTTCTCACATGTTTCACAATATCTCATGCGATATATGACATCACCCAATGCATGGGAGCACTATATTATTCTGGGGCACCGGTCATATCATAACATTTAGATAATCATGCATGATAAATCGAAAATATGTCAATATTAAACATAAAATAGATTATTGAAAGGAAAGGTTACCACAATATAATAACATACATGGCATAGAAAACATCAATCTCAAGTGAAGAATACAAAATATCAACTTATGTAAAATATGTATTTTTGGAATGAATTGTTTTTTAAAGACGTTTTTATCTTTAATAAAACCTGATTTGAAATATTTATATCCCATAAGAATTTCACGATCAAATAAATTATATTTATTGCACGTTGAGGGAAATATCCACATTGAAATTTCAAATGAAATATTGATAACCAATGGAATGGGAGTTGGGAATGTGAATCTTATTACCTTGTATTGAAATTCTGTATTTACTTAAATATATTCGACAATAAAATTTGATTAATTGATTAATAAATAAAGAACATATTATACAAGTATTTTATTTATAATTTTTATTATGTTTTTATGTAAATTTTAATAGCTCATTTTGTTCAATTTCATCATTCACTAGTGGTCGTTTTCTTCATTTTCATAATCAGTTCAATTGTATACATTTGTGGAAGATTATGTAAAATATGGATAATTATGTAGAATTGATGTTTTATGTTATTAATGAACTTATATAAATTTATTTTTTCTTATATATTGTTTTTTCTATATTTGAAGATGATTCATTTGAAAAAAATTTAATGGTAGTAGTTTAAATTAATTTTGGTGATTTTCAATCAAATAAAATTCATTTATTTTATTAGATAATATGTGTTATTTTATTTCCTCATGAACATAAAATATGTTATAACATATTTTTTAAAATCATTTTCACCCATATAAATTGTTTCATGACCATACGTGAAGGGGTAATAGGAAATGAAGACATTTTTCTGTGAAGGTGATCAATCAACACCTCAGAGGTGGAATATTATTTGTATAGAAAAAATAAAGAGGATAAGATGTTTAATGATGGGTCATTCAATTATCATAATGGAATTACAGTATATAAGTGATACTGGAGTTATCATTCTACATGAATTAGGGAATTTTTGAGACAATAATAAATTATAATAACATGAAAATAAATTAAAAGGATGTGAAATATGATTGTACCTCTTGAACATCATCTCATTAAGAACATACATAGGGAAATTGGTATAAGTCTTCTATTGAGACCAAATTCTCCTTGACATGGGGGATGGGCTTGGTATTTTTATTGGGAAAAAATTGGACATGTTTCAGTGATTTTGATGTGTGGGTAGAAGAGTTGGGGAGCAGTGGTATTTATAGGAAAAGAGATGAGAGTTTATAGTTTTTATTCATTATATTATAATTTTGGATTCATACTATCAATAATTTGAACCTTGTCATTATATATATGAATATAATTAATGATATTTTTATATTATGGGAATACATCATCCATACATCATATATGACTCAATAATTGATGTATATGTTAAATACTATAAATTAACCAATTTCACTATTCATAAAAAATCAACTATTTTAGAAAAATCCAAAAAAAATAGTCTTACTATTTTTTTAATGTCACAACCCGCATTCAATAAGATGAGGGAAGGGACAACTGATTGCTAGACCCTTCCATCCTCGTGTTGAAGGAGAGATAATGACCCCTGAAACCCACCTTCAATAGGTCCTGGAGTGGCAACTAACAAGTAGGGTATTTAATTACACACAAAATATAAGGAATTTCCCTTTTTATTTAGTATGATTGTGTGATAATATCGTAAATCCCAAACAAAACCAAAACATGAGGTAAAAAAATACCAAACCAACCATTTCCATTTTCATGTTCTGAATGTAAATGTTACAGAAGTACAAGAAATCCCCAAAGGAATGTACCAATGAATAGAAAACAACAACATCAACTATCCCAAGGTCTGACGTAGTACGGTTCCACGCAATACTCGGAGTCCTCCCAGAAACCTGAAAACAGTTTATAGACATAGGGTGAGTATACAGGTATATGTAGTAGGGAAAACCAAAAGCGCTCGTGCCCAAGTGGGGGGGGGGGGCATTCTAATTCCCTGTGAGAAAAAGAGATAACCAAGACTCCTACCAAGGAAACTATCCACCCCAACCATACCAAGACACGCTCGCCAAATAACGCAAGTCATGTAATTTAATAGAAATTACACATCGATGTATGGGTACCCAGTGCCACTTTCCCACTAGTTATTGAAGACATCCTACGCATCGGACCTCTCTCGACATTCTCACCACAATCCCAATGTCATATCCCGCCCGCACACACCTAGTATATAACCACACATCTCACCCATAAACACATGGGCCACAACCACACAAATCCATGCCCTCAAACACCTAGTCCATAACAACTACCGCTATGCCCGAAAACACTTGGGTCTCATCGTGAAGACACTTGGGAAACCACAAGCCCGAACACACCTGGGACAAGAACCACCACGTACCTTGCCCAAAAAATCTAGGGCTATAATGGATCTCATGCTATCAAAGCCTTCCTGATGAACTTTGGGATACATTGGAAAGGGAGCATAAAAATAGCTAATAACCAGCTACTCATAAGAGTGTTGGAAAAAAATCCTCCTCCATGAAATGGGGGTGTTCGGCACAAAGAGCTCAACTTGGGTGGGGTGAAAATATATAACATAAGAACTATATTATACATATAGGTAAACAATCACTCATCCCATCCTTGGGGTTCCAAAACTATACCAACCACAAACACCCTCATTATTATTCATTAATAAGAAGTACCACACCCGCAACCATGTCACAACTCAATCTTGGAAAACAATTACCTATCAAACACAATCTCCTATTCATATTCAAGTGATTCCATTTAGAAAAATAATTATTCACTACTGGGAAATTAATCGGCATAGACACAATGCAAGGAAAGGGAAACAACCAAACTACAATTTAAGCATTCACACCTAGGTTCTCTTGTAAATTCACAAAAACAAAAAGGGTTCTATGAGATCCCAAAAAGTACTAGAACCAACCCAATCCCCACCATAAGGCCCCACATGGACTCAGATTAAAAAACCAACAACTTCACCAAATCATTGGATCTCATTGTCATCGAAATTTCATCCCAGGGATCCATCGTAAACATTACCAGTTCATAGTAGGGGAGTTTTCAAATTTGAATATTCCATTCATTCAATTCTTTCATTACATTTGGTTAACTGATGTGATCACATTTTGATTCTAATCCATTGGGAATCAATTTAATTAACTGAGTTTACATGATTTACTAGTTTCCATGTTACATCCATTCAATCACATAAATATCCGGAAAAATAGAGGTTCATTAGTGCACATGAAAAAAAGGCCAATGGCCAGGATTTTCTGTGGGCATATTCCCATTAAATTCACAACACAAAATCAAAGATAAAGCATAATGTAGAAATATTAATCACACTACCTTCATTCATTAAAATTACATTAATTATTATCATTATGGTTTGGTTTTATCCATCCCCACAGAAAAAATAGCATACCTTACATGCAAGATACAACAAAAAGAGATAACAAAGGAAGAACCCAACATGATGATCAATGATCGATGTTTTTCTCCTCGGGCCAATAACGGGGATGTGTGACCTGAAGGGGATGAACTTCAGGGACTCCCAGAATGAGCAAGAAAGTCTACAACACAGGTGCACCACTCGCCTAAGGATGGGGACTCCAAATGCACCAATGGGGAGAACGAACCTGTCCCAGAAGAAGTAGAAAATAATTCTAGTGCGATATAAAGAGGTGAGATCCTGGAGTTACGAGATAATAATTATGAATGTCTTTAAAGGCAGATCGTGGTTTCACCACGTGGTTGGGTGGTTACACATGATGGAATAAATGTTTATTTAATTTCTCATTGGGGATGTGGCCATAACAGCTTCAAGATAAAATATTTCATTTAAACGTTGAAAAACGCGTAATAGGGATACACACTGGGTCCGTTGAGGGTAGTCCCACCCATAGGGACCTTTAGATATGCTTCAAAAATGTCTTGAACCACATTAAAATGTTAAAAAATTATTAAGGTGGTGTTCAAGGAAAATTGGGGAAGAATACCCGACAAGCCCCACTAGCACCGATCGGTGACACACCGATCGATGACACACCAATCGGTGACCTTCCTATTAGTGTCACCGATGGTTGACACCGTGATGACATCATTCCCCCGATACATCACCCTTACGATCGATACCTGATGGGTCCATGGTTTTCCAAAAACCATAAATATGGCCAAGTGATAGACTAGGAGGGTCTGGGCCTTTACATTAGATACCTATAAAACTATTCTCATCCTCAATAATCAATGCTAGACCTGAAGAGAAGAGATGGGTCATGAAAACCACCTTAAAGATACCTATTGAGGAAAAACTACCCAAAACATCTATACCAACCCAAGGATCACATTTTCCCGACACACGGATCGGGGAGTTCTTTCATCCATGTCAAGATAATGTCTGCTTTGGGTGGCACTGATACACATACATGGGTTTAATCGCATCTACATTAACATGTCTTGATTCGGAATCAATTCCTCCCTTCCCCACGTATCAGGTCCTTTCACAACATTCACACAGTAATGATACAAAACATCTTATAAACCAACAAGGTCAACATTACATCATAGCAGGTCCCAAAAACAGGAACAACAAGGAAGGCTCATAATAGAAACTCAAAACAGCTTTGGGTTCTAAGTACTCATTTGAGCTTCTCGCTCCCATGTACTCTCTTCAAGCCCTTTGTGCCTCCAAAACCGACGAACCAAAGGGATGGTTCATACAAGAATCAATTTCTCCTTTCGATCCTTGATCAACACTAGTTTCTCCACAAATGTAGCATTTTACCCTATATCGAACTCTCCCCATTCAATGACATGGGAGTCATCGTGTAGAAAAAGGTGTATATGAGAGAAGTGGAGAACATCATGGATACTCTCTAATTGAGGTGGAAATGCATGCATATATGCCACCTATATGACTCACCCCAACACTTCGAAAGTCTCAATGATCCTAGGAGAGTGCTTTCTCCCCATGTTGAATCATTGCTACCCACAACGAGGAGAATCCATAAATAACACATGGTCTCCAACCTTGAAATACAAGGTCCTCCTCCTACGATCATCATATGACTTCTGCCTATCCTGGGCTTCATTCATCCTCTCATACACAAGCTCAACCTTCTCTGTTGTGCTTTGCACTACCTCTGGGCTAAGAACACCTGCCTCTACTACCATGGTCCAACACACGGGGGAACGACACGACCTCCTGTACAAGTCTTCAAACGGTTCCATGCCCATAGTAGAGTGATATCTATAATTGTAGGAAAACTCTAATAAGGGAATGTATTGTTTTAATGATCCCCCAATATCCAAAACATGTGCTTTTAGAATATCCTCCATGGTCTGGATGGGTCTCTCTATCTTCCCATGTGTCTGGTGGTGGAATGATCTGATAAAGAGTCGCTGGGTCCCAAAAGCATGTTACAATCACCTCCAGACTCATGAGGTAAACCGGACATCCCTATATGAGACTATGGACCTCGAAAATCCATGCAAGAACACCATATCATCCACGAATCTCCGTGCTATGGAATCCACAACACTCGACTCCTTGATCTCCCAGATGTGAGTTGATTTCGTCAATCTATCTACCACTACACAGATAGCATCATAGCATCCTTGAACCCAGGGTAGTCCTGTGACTAAATCCACCGAGATGTCATCTCACATCCAACCAGGGAAATTTAAAGTCTACAAAAAACCTCATGGGATGTGGTGTTCAGCATTCACCTGCTGACACACCAGGCACCTTGCCATGAACTCTGCCATTTCCCGTTTCACCATGAGCCACCAAAATAGTTCTCTCATGCCTCAGTACATCTTGGATACTCTAGGGTTTACCACTATGAGTGTGTTATGGAACTTATGGAGAACTTCTTCACTCTTCGCCTTTAGGAAAAACTACTTCCCTCATGAAATTCATCTTATTCTGACCATCTTCTAACCACCCATCTGGAGCATTGCCTTGGTTAACCTAATCACACATCACTTCACTCTCTTTCTCTCCCCAATGAGACTCCTCCACCTAACAAAATAAATAGGACTATATTGTTATATGAAATAGAAAACCTCTACCACCATCCACCCATGAATCTAGATGTAGGGCAGCCAAATCCTTTATTTCCATACAAGAATCCACAGATTCTATAATGGCTTTACTTCGTGACTTCCTACTCAAGGTATCAGTCACAATGTTCCCCTTACCTTCAGTGTAAGATATTTCGAAGTTGTTTTCCTAAAGAAACTCCACCCACCTTCGTTGTCTCAAGTATAGGTCCCAATGTGTAATATTATGCCTCAAACACTTGTGGTCCATGAAAACCACAAAGTGCTCTCCGATGAGGAAATGCTACCACAACATCAACGTGAACACTAATGTTGCAAGCTCTAGGTCAGGGGTGGCATAGTAATGCTCATGATGACATAACTGCCTAGACCCATAAGATATCAATCCCCACTACTGCATTAGAACACACCCCAGGACAAGTCAATAAGCATCACAAAATACATCATACAACACCCCTTCCTCTGGCAACCTGATCACTGGAGCACTGAACAAAATTCATTCAAATAGATGAAAGTTACCCAACACTACTCACTCCATACGAAGGCCTAGTACTACTTGGTCAAATCTATCATAGAAGATGTAGCCCGAGATAAGTCGGTTACAAACCTCCTATAATAGAATGCCAAACCTAGAAAACTACGAACATCCATCACATTTTTGGTTTCTTCCTAAGAAAAAACCACTTCAGCCTTTGAAAAATGAACTGCTACCCCTTACTCCACTTTCTATGGAAATGCAGTTCTCATTTCATAAACTTACACTTGGACAATTTACCACAGAGCTAGTGGTGTTGAAGGACTTCAAAGACCATCCTGAGGTGATTAGTATGCTTTTTCTCTTATCTTTAGTAGGTGAAAATGTCATTGATGAACACAATGACAAACCACTCTAGAAACTCACGAAAAACAGAGCCATGGTTCCCATGAACACAGTAGGTTCATTCGTAACAATGAATGAAATGACTAAGAACTCAAAGTGTCCACACCCGCACCTAAACGCTATCTTCAAGATATCACAGTCCTTCATCCTTAACTGGTGATACCCGGACCACAAATCTATCTTAGGGAACCAACCTGCTCCCCTCAGCTAGTCCGAGAGATCATTTATCCTCAGGAGTGTGTAATGGTTCTTGGCCATTACATGTTTCATTCTCTGGTAGTCTATACAAGCCTGACACCACCATTTTCCTTCTTCACAAACATGATCGGAGAAACCAATGGTGACAGGCTAGGTCATACAAAACCCTTCTTTATCAATTCATCAATCTGTATATGCAACTACCACAACTCAGAAAGCTCCCTCTGATAAAGCACCTTCAACATTGGACGGGCATCGGGTTGAAAACCTATCCGGAACGCAACATCACGTCGAGGGGGTAGTGTATCCACTTATTTAGGGAAGATTTCCATGAACTCACTAACGATCCCCAATACTTCCACCATCTCTGTATCTACCGAATCTACTTATAGCTCAGCTAATAAATAATGGTGGGGCACTACCCGCCAACTGCCTCCCTGCAAACCCCGCTCACCGGAGAAAGTCACATACTGGCCATCCTTATCAGATAACATGACTCTTATTTGGGAACATTTGATAATAACTTGTACATAAAATATCCTATTGATTTATAGGATGACATCATATGGATGTATCTACAACAGTAGAGGATCCCTGTTACACTGATGAGGCCCTTTCATTAGTCAACACCCTCGGAAAACAGAAAACAAATCGGTCTGACGTATGATTGGAATACTCAACACCAGGGGCACCTGATTTTTCTCAACATCTAAACCCAGTGCACATGCCAGACCAGGTGAAAAAAATTAGTGGGAATCTCATGCTCCAAATTAGGAATAGGCAAGTGTACAAAACAAGATGATCGTACCTCTAATAACTTTCGGCCCTGCTGGAAATCATGCCTCTACAAAGTGCAACGGCCCACACCCGGCTACTATACCTCTCAATTGTCGACCGCCTCTAGGACCATGCCCTGGTTGAGGACCTTGAGGAGCACCCTGGGGTTAGCCTCCTCTTGCCATGTCTGCTCTCAGAGCAGTGGGTGCTCACTGTCCCTGCTGATGTTGCTGCAAAAATGGCCTAGATAGATGCTACTACTACTAAGGTGGGTGTTGATCCTATCCTCCCCCACTATATTACACTCTATCCAGACATTGATTTTGATGTTTCCCATGGCTCCCATGGAAGAAGAAACTTTTTCTTGGGCCTGTTGGGAATGGATGAGGATCAGGAGATCAAAACTGAAACTGTTGGGGTCTACTCCCCACTGGTCCAATCTTATAAGGCCCTGACTATGGAGTCCTTCTACTAACTACCTTCCCCTTTGACGATCCCAAATGGATTCCCTCATGTGTCATACCTCCCAGAATGTGTATCCATTCCACCACTCCATCCTTATTTTTCACCACTATGTACATCGATAGGGTGAACATAGTAACATCATATTAAAGAGAATGTTGGAGTGCCTCTTCTAAACGTCTAGCCCAATACTACTCATCCGAAAAAAGGACTAGAGAAAAATGAAGTAGATATTTGAAATTGAACCCCAACTACCTCACTGACATGTTCCCATGCTGGATGGAGAGAAAATCCTGCCACTTCTCAGCCTTCATCTTGGAAGAGAGGAATTCCAACCTGAACTCCTTCTCGAAGTGAGTCCATGCAACCTTAGCCTCCCACTTCTACCCAAGGTAGGGAGTCCATAATTGACGTACTGCTCCCCACATCTGGATTACATAAAGAAGAACCCATTACACTATTGGAGCAAGGATCAAGCTCAAAGCTATCACCAGCTCCTCAATCCTTCTCTCTATCTTTTTGTCCGAGATGTTGACCTCATATTTCATGAGGGTATGCTGTTAAAAGGAACGAAGTGTCCTATGCCACTTGTCATCCTACTCCACTCAGCAAATCCTCTACCGATCATCTATATCAACCTGATGGGCCTCGATCGCCCGCACTACTCATGGTTGTCGTATGGGTGCCATAGCAGCAAGGTAAACATGGAATGCCTAAGTTCTAGTAGTGTATATGATGGATTTTAGGTTTTATTAGACTTCTTATTCATTTTAAATCTCCAAATTACCCAATAAACACATGAACATAAGTCATTATAATGAATATACCTTTCCTAGTGTATCTACCCAGAAATCAGTGATGCCTAACATGGTCATTCGGTAGGCCCAGAGTCCTTGCATCGGATCACGGGGGGGGGGGGGGGGGGGGGGCTTAAATCTCGTGTCGTTTCGAGTCTTCCCTGGCATATTTCACAAAAAATGATTTCCCAACATTGTTTCCCAACCATCATGTGAAATCCTCACGGTCCAAAACCCGGATCTCCGTCCTATCACTCATCCTACCTTTAATAGAATTCTTTCACGACACGCCTTCGCCAAGATGTGGAAAGGGATAGTGTATTTCCCGACCCTTCCTTCCTCATGTTGAAGGAGAGATAATGGCCCTCGAAACCCACCTTCAATTTGTCCAGGAGTGGTGACTAGCACCAAGGGTACTAAATTACACACAAAATTGAAGGCATTAAGCTTTTTATTTAGTTGGATCGGTAGATAAGATAGTAAATCCCAAACAACACCAAAATTAGATGTAAAATTAAAGAAAAAACCAAACATTCCCAAATGTATGTTACAAAATTAAATGCCAAAAAAGTACAAGAAAACACGAATCGAAAGTACAAAAGTAAAGAAAACATCAACAACAATTATCCCAAGGTCTGAGCTTGTATGGTCCTACAAGATCATCGATGTCCTCCAGGAAACCGGAAAAGTGTTAATATACGTTGGGTGAGTATACAAGTATTATTAGTAGGGAAAACCAAAATCTCTCATGCACAAGTGGGGAGGCATTTCAATGCCCCATGGGAAAAAGAGATAACTATAGCACATAGCAAGGAAACTATCCACCCTAACCTTACTAAAGCACACACCCCAAATAATGAAAGTCATGTAATATAATAATAATAACACATCGATGTCTGGGGTACCTCGTGCCACTTTCCCACTAGTTATTTTAGACACCCTATGCATTAGACCTCTACTGTCATTCTCAATGTAGTCCTACTTCCATACCTGCCCAAACACACCTGGGATATAACAACACATCTCGCCCGCAAACACCAAGGCCACAACCACACAAAACCATGAGGGAAAATACCTAGGCCAGAACAACTACTGCCATGCCCAAAAACACATGGGCCACATTCCTAAGACACTTGGGAAACCACTTTCCGCACACACCTGAGCCATCCACCACCACGTACCCTGCACAATGAATCTGGGGCTTTAATGGAACTCATACCATTACAACCTACCCGAATAATCATGGGCTACTTGGGAAAGGGAACATAAAAGTATAAAATAACTAGCCACCCATAGGAGTGTTGGGGAAAACACCCTCCCCCATGAAATGGGGGTGTTTGGCACAAAGTGGTCAACATGGTTGGGGCGCGAATATATAACATAATAACTAAATTATACATATAAGTAAACAATCACTCATCCCATCATAGGGTTTCCCAGACCAGAACAACCAGAAATCCCCTCATTATTATTCATTTATAAGAAGCATCACACTCACAATAGTGTCAAAACTCATTCCGAGAAAACAATTCCCCATCGAACCCTTTCTCGTATTCATATTCAAGTGA
This sequence comes from Viscum album, assembly GCA_963277665.1. Lineage (NCBI taxonomy): Eukaryota > Viridiplantae > Streptophyta > Magnoliopsida > Santalales > Viscaceae > Viscum > Viscum album. Next base: position 807,235,755 of record OY728148.1, read on the forward strand.
TTCCATTTAAAAATAATAATTCTTCACTACTGTGCAATTAACAGGCATATCCACAAGGAAAGTAAATGGAAACATCCAAACAACTATTTAAGAATTAACACCTGGTTCTCTTGTAATGTCACAACAACAAAAGGGATCTTTTAGATCCCTCAAAGTACTGGAACCAAACCAAGCCCCACCATACGGTACCACAATGCCTCAGATCCATGCAACAACAACTGCACCAAAAAAGAGGATATCATCCCCATCCACATTGCTTCCCAAGCATCAACTGTAAACATCAACAGAATAGAGCACGAGCAATTTCAAATATGAATTTTCCATTCATTCTATTCTTTCTTTCTGTTTAGTTAACAACGGTGACCACACAAGGATTCTAATTCATTGGGAATCCATTTGATAAAACGAGTTTAGATGATTTATCGGTTTCAATGTTACATCCATCCAATGACATAAATATCCAGAAAAATTGAGGTTCATTAGTGCACAAGAAAAGGCCACCAACGATCATGATTTTCAGTGGGAATAAGCCCATAAAAGTCAAAACCCAAAATCAATGATAAAGTGAATATCATAAACATCAATCACACCCTCCTTAATTATTTAAAAGTCCATTTATTATCATTATTATTTTTTGGTTTCATCCATCCCTCCATAAACAATTGCATACCCACACTACATGAAAAACAGTAAAGAGAGAACGAAGGAAGAAACCTACTTGATGATAAATGATCAATTGTTTTCTCCTCAGGCCAATAACGAGGATGCTCAACTACATGGGAGGAACTATGGGGACTCCATATAAGAACCCAGCCTTAAAACATTACTTATTTGTTAATTAAATGAATAATTAACATAGAGGATATTTTCATGTTTAGAGTTTTAGATAAGTAGAACATAACTACTACATCTCAAAAGATTACAAATTAGACACTTCTACTAAGTTTCCATAAAATAAAAACTCTTAAAAAGAAACATGTCTAGTTCCATGTTTTAGATAGCATGTCATTCCTTGATCCCACCCTTGACCTGATTGATCTTTAAGTCTGGTGGAAGTCATTTCAAAAACTTGGGATGACCATGAAAAGCCCAGTAAAGTTTACACAATGAAGGAAAACTGTTAGTTTTTCAAAACAACAAGTAAACCATGAATACTTTATCAAAGTAATACTTTTCTCCTTTACGAAGCAGTAAATACTCTTCACTGAATAAAAGATCACCACTTATCATTTGTAACCAAAAGACTACCATAAACCCGTATAAAGAACACATAACATATAAAGGTAACTTGGGACATAAACATACTTAAATGGAATAACCATACGATCAACTTCTACACATATCACTACATGGAATAGCAATATGGCTGACTTCCATACCCAATGAATTGGAATTTTTAACGTAACCACCCGTCCTGGTATTCACGACACCACTCGCCACATGGTTTATCATGTAACCACTCATCAAATGTCCAAGTACCATTATAAAATCATAACACAAAAAACAATTATAAAGGAAAGAAAACATTTCCACATTTCAAGCACAATATATCACTTACATATTTTGACATAACAAATCCATTATCAAAACCATTTTCAATACCAAAATCCATAAATGGGTATATGGTATTTATTTAATTTTAAAAACATTACGGCTTGTTGAGGAAGCCAAATATCAAATAATACTCACAGCGACGGAAAGGTCATTGTCGCCGCGTACGTTAAAAAGAAACATAATTTTGTCGTTTAGTAAAATGTTTTGTATCAAACAAGATTGCTTCTAAATAAAAGTAAAAGTCAAAGGGTTTTATAGACGGTATAAAATAAAGTTGTTTCTAAAACAAGTTATGCATTAATGAAATGAGACTAAGACAATGTCCCTTCCAAAGTCGTTATCCTTAGATTAAGGATAAATCAATTACACAATTATGTGTGAAAAATATAAATACACCCAATATAAGAGGATATTAAGTGTAAAACAATCAGAGGTAATCCAAACATATTCATATTATGAAATAATCAATAAGTATAGGTTTAACCCAAATAATTGAAATTCAGTTAAGAAGTTCCCTTACAAAAATTCGACAGCCAAACGGCATCACTATAAAATTCAGAAAATGAGATGATGAGAGATAAAAAGGGTATCTCATCACATGGAAATATTATTTACCACAATAAGTATATATAATAACATATCCCAACATAATAAGCTGTAAATTAAAATACCTAACAGAGAGAAGTATTTTAGAAAGAGGAGGGTGAAAGGTTCCCTTACCGATTTGGGTAGCGTTCAAAACGTACACCACATGAAAAAAGGACTATAAAAAATTGATGTAAATACCCATAAATGAAAGCATATTACACAAAGAGTATAATAATATGCATTAAATACACTTATAAAATGAAATGGTGGCTAATTTTGCATAAATATCACGGGAATAAAAGTGAGATGAAAAATCCCTTACGAAAACTCGGCAGCAACACTGCCACTTAAAAAATTCAAAAATGGATTTATGAGATCAAATAGGGTCTCTCATAAAATGAACATAAAATTAGAGAATGAGTAATATAAAAGAACATCCTTAAACATAATAAATATTTTCTTAAAAGAAATGACATAAAAGAGATTAATTAAAAATCAAGAGAGAGGGAGGATCCATTACCTTGTGTCCGACTTGACTCGGTCATTATTTAATCTCCTGAATAATAAAATAGAGTTAATTTATACTTGATTAAGAACATTTTTTTAGTTCATTATTCCTTTTATATCATTTATTACCACTTTATGAACACAATGTAATTATTTAAGTTAATAATGGTCATTTTTTCAATCATTCGTACTTGAGTCAAAAATAAACTTCTTATAATTACAAGTTGTTCATGAGGTAAAATATCCATTATATCCAGAATTATATTCTTTATGTAGATATCATAAATGTCATATATTTAAATTAAATAATTTCATTTATAATATTACATAACATTTAGAGGAAAGAAATGAAATGCACCATTAATGGAGACGGTAAACCGTACGTACGCATGAACGCTACTTTCATTTCTATTTCGTATTAAATGGAATGAAATCATAATTATATAAAGGTATATAATAATTCCAGTATAATATCATATATATAATATCGTTAACACCATCCTTTACATGTCCCACATGTGGAATTGATGAATCAAATCACATTGAGGGGGTGGTAGTCCGCACTTACTAAAATGATGATATCACGTTTACGCCTAATGGAAACCATAAATGAATGCCATAAATGAAAAATACAGAAGCATAAGGAAAACATAAAAATATTGTATATCATATATAAATATAGTGACAACTTAATGGACACCTTTAAAGGTGTTAAATGAATATTGAACAATCATCTTTTCGTGAGACAGTAATTCGCCATCCACATAAACAGTATGTTCTTTAACCATTAGACGGAGGTGTGTGTAAGTGTAGCTCTAATCCTTCTTATAAAAACATCATAGTATATTGAAGATACTTTTTTAGTTACAAAATAAAGAAATAAAAAAAGTTTATGGGGTTGGGGATGCAAAATAATACAAAAGTACATAAGAGAGGACATTACCATTAAATAGGGTAACTCCCTTTGGTTTGAACCAAAAGGGTTTCTTCAAGATCTTTCTGCCTGAGGTAAGGATTCTAGGATGAAGAGAGAGATGTGGAGATATAAAATTAGAAGAGTTTGGTTGAGGCAAATTCCTGAGAGTTGTGTGTAAGGGGGTATAGGTGGGGGCTTTTTATAAGAGGGAGGAGGGGCACTCTTGGAATGACATGAAATGTCACTTTATTTTAAAATGATTTTGGGATTTTAAAGGTACCAAAAAGAAATATTTCTGGGATAAGGTGATAATGATTTGAAGTCCACCCATCCAATAGGTTTTTGACAAGTTTATGTCTTAGATTTTACATTATCTTTTCCTTTTATTTAAATCGTTCAATAATGAGGTAATCACTGCATCATCATAGTGTCATAAATAAAATAATTTATTTAATGTCTAAAAATTAAAAAAATACTAGGATGTATTAAATCTTATAATCTTTTCAATTAATATTTATATTAAAAAATATGACTTGTATAAAACCATGTAAAAATTGTTTTAGTAAAACAATACATGTTTGTGACATTTTTATTTTAACTTTTAATAAAAAGTTATTAATGTCATTTTTTACCCAAGTGGCTCCATGGGGTCCCCAAGTTGACCCATGGATTGTCTTGGTTGAGAGTGATTTATCCAACAAGGGTTGGACATTTTTCAAGGTCATTTCATATTATTATAACATTATCTTTACCTTAAATTACACTAATTACCTTTAATCATGATTAATAAAACTTAAAATTTACTATTTACCAAAAAATATTTTCATCCCATTGAACCATATTTTACATCCTAATGACAACCATTTATGTCGGATTTTTGAAATTCAAATCACAGAGTTGGTAAAATTTCATTTAAATGAAAAAATAGTTTTTTTAACTACCACTTAGTGGTTTCACTATTCATCAAAAATTGATGTTTTTCAGAAAAATACCAAAAATTCACCCTAATATATTTTTGATATTCCGAATTCAAAAATGATGTCTAGTTTAAAAAATTAAAAACATATATGTTTTATTAATAAATTTTATAATTAATTCCCATTTTCCAAACAAATAGCGTGTTTTTAAGAAACAAAATATATCAAAATATTGACACTAATTTAGGTCCAATTTCAAAGTGAAATTAATTACAATGACCAACATTGGATTAAACGGTAAAAATATATTCCAACTACGCTTTAAAACCAATTAAAAATATAATCAATCCATATAAATAAATCAGATTAAAATGAGTTTTTAATTAAAATACAACATTTGCACTAAAAATGGTCTTTATTGGAAAAATAACAAAATTTTACACAAAGTAAATTTTGATGTCCAGATTCTAAAGAAGGATTTTATTTGGTCGAATATAACATATGAAATTTTAAAAAAGTGGATTTAAAAAGGTTTCTCAATTAAAAGGCGGCTAATCGACCTTTAAAAAAATATTAGAATATTTACACTTAACATTGGACTCATTCGCATTTTATGCCTCTAAAATTTATTGGATAAAAGTAAAAATATGTGACAAACATATATAACCATTTTTTATTTAGTTCTATTCATTCTCGCCATTACAATGGCTAGGCATGAACTACCATTTAAAATAATATTATTTTATTATTATATTGAAATGTAAGATTTCAAAGGAACTTGTTGTTGCGTATTGGGTATGCCATCGGGCATAACGTTCCCTTTAACGTAATATTAATATTTTATTAAAAAATATTAATAAATATGAAAAAGTAATATTCTTTATTTACCTGGGATGTCACATCCTTCCCCCCTTTTGGGTATTGCGTCCTCACAATTTTAAAATTGGGATTGGAAACTTCATTGAAAACCCCACATCAGAAAAAGAGTCGGTAAAACTGTCACTTAAAAATAAAGAAAGCGAAGTAAAAAGGTCATACGAGTTAAACCATACTACAATTCAAGAAAACATGGATATGGAGGAAAAATGGTCATGTTCTAATGCATAGTGATAGAAAACATGTTTAGGAGAAAGTTAACCTCTAGAAAATCACAAACTTGTGATGGGTTAAACAATATTTGATTCCCTAGTAGGAAAAGTTAACAGACAACATTTTAGTTTTAGGTTACTTTTCATTCAGGAATTTATTTATGAGCTTAACTAAATCATAAGTAATCATACTTACATGACATGTTTACTTTCAACTTTTACTATATTTCTTACACAAACTCATATTTTCTCCAAAAGACGAGTATTTAGGAAGACTTTTTAACATTAAGAGTACTCCAATAAACTTCTTTAGAATCACATAATCCAAAAAGAGAACTATATATTTCCCATGTATTTAGACCTTAACCAAATCCAAAACCAAAAAGGATAGTACAAGATCAGATAATAACCGGAAAGGATAATCCTTTATAAAAATAATCTATTCTTAATCTACATAAATTTTCAAACAATACCCAATGTTCAACAAAGACAATTCAATAAACATATATCCATAAAATTATTAAATGTAATCAAAACTAAGATTGAAACACAAATATATTAAGTATTTAATCACATAGTATTCCAAGATAAACCTTAATATTTATCCCCAGTCATAATTTACTCTTAATGTCTCGTACTGAAAAGTAATTAAACTAATCGCATATCCTCCATGATAGGTTAATAATTTCCATAGATAACCCAAAATCAACTTATTATAGATTCATAAGATCATATAACTAAATATAAATAGTAAAACTAACCTAGGACTTCATGTAGTCTAGTGGTAGGCGATACATATAAGTCGCACTTTGGTTGTGGGTTTGATTCTCGCAGTTTCATCCGACGCGACAGGTTGTCAAATGGTCTATGTGTTGTTCTTTTTTAAAAAATACATAATTCTTATAACATTCCAAAAAAAGCGATAAAATCATCAAAAATAAACATAACATAATTTATCCTCATTTTTATCTCATGACGTTCATATTCCATCATAACATATAGTGACCCATAATTACCTCAAAAGTAATGATCATATAAACCATAATGGTTACCTTTATAATTATTACATGAACTTCCACATCGAGTTGGTTCTCTCATACATGAGGCATTCGAGAACTCAGAAAGGTTCAAGTGGTTGATCATGAGTCCTCATAGTTGGTTTAGAAAAACCATTAGATTTCTCATTGAATCCCTCATTTCCTCCTGTCTCTTAATCAGAGAACCACCACAGTTTCCTTAAAACCCATTTTCACTTTGGTACCTGCTAGATCCATCCATTTACTAAAACCAAAAAGATCAGTGTGTGTATATCAAAAAAATCCTCATGTACTAAAGAGGAAGATAAACACTAAGATATAATTATCCGTGTTATCTAAAACTCATTCCAACATTCATAAATAAAAATGATGTTATCTAATATAATAACCATTTTTGTTATACACAACTTGTCATTTATTCTTAAACAACACTCTAACCTCTAAAGTTATCTAAACTGACATCTGATACCAACTATAAGGACCCATCCTTAAAACATTACTTAATCATGAATTAAATTAATAATTCACATAGAGGATCTTTTCAGGTTTACAGTATTTGAGAATTAGGACATAACTATTGCATCTCAAAAGATTACAAAGTAGACACTTCTACTAAGATTCCATAAAATAACAACTCTTAAAAAGAAACATGTCTAGTTCCATGTTTTATATATCATGTCATTCCATGATCCCATCCTTGACAACATTCATATTTAAGTACTGTGGAAAACATTTCAAAAACTTGGGATGAACATAAAAATCCCAGTAAGGGATACACAAAGAAGGAAAACTATTAGTATTTCAAAACAATAAGGAAACCATGAATACCTTATCAAAGTAATAATTTTCACCTTTACGATGTAGTAAATACTCATTACTGAATAAAATATCACCACTTATCCTTTTTTAAAAAAGATTACCATAAACCCATATAATGAACACATAACATATAAATGTAACTTGGGACATAAACATACTTAAATGGAATAACCATACGGTAGACTACCACACATATCACTACATGGAATAGCCATACGGACGAATTCAATACCCAATGCATTGGTGTTTATAAAGTAGCCACCCATCCTGGTATTCACTGCACCACCCGTCATATTTTTAATCACGTAACCACCCTTCAAATGTCCAAGTACCATTATAAAATCATAACTTATAAAAAAATTATAAACGAAAGAAAACATTTCCACATTTCAAGCACAATATATCACTTAAATATATTGACATAACAAATCCATTATCAAAACAATTTTGAATACAAAAAAACATAAAATAGTATATGGTATTTATTTACTTTTAAAAACACTACGTCTTGTTGAGGAAGCCAAAGATCATATAATACTTGCGGCGGCGGAATGGTCGTTGTCACCGCGTATGTTAAAAAAACATACTTTTTGTCATTTAGTAAAATGATTCGTATAAAAAAGATTCCTTTTGAATGAAAGTAAAAGTAAAAGGGGTTTATAAACCGTATAAAATAAATTTGTGTATAAAAAAAATATGCCTCAATGAATAGATACTGAGACGAAGTCCCTAACAAAGTTGTTATCCTATGATTAAGGATAAATCATTTACATAATTTTTTGTGGAAAATATAAATTTACCCAATATAAGCGGATATTAGTTATAAAAAAATCAGAGGTCATCCACACATATTAATATTACGACATAATCAAGAAGTGTAGCTTTAACCCAAATAATTGAAATTGGGTTAAGAAGTTCCCTTACAGAAATTCGACAGCCTAACGACATCACATTAAAATTCAGAAAATGACATAATGAGAGATAAAAAGGGTATTTAATCACATGGAAATATCATTTAGATCAATAAGGATATATATTAACATATCCCAACATAAGAAGATGTAAATTAAAAGACCTAACAAAAAAGAAGTCTTTTAAAAAGAGGAGGGTGAAAGGTTCCCTTGCTGATTTAGGTATCTTTCGAAACAAACACCCCATGAAAGAAGGACTATAAAAAATTGATGTAAATACCAATAAATGAAATTATATTACACAAATAGTAGAATAATGGGAATTAAATACACCACTAAATGGAAATGGTGGCAAATGTAGCATAAATCTCCCGGCAATAAAAGTGAGATGAAAAATCCCTTACGAAAACAAGGCAGCCTAACGGTGCCACTTAAAACTTCCAAAAATCGATTTATGAGATCAAATAGGGTATCTCATAAAATGAACATAAACGTACATAATTATTAATATCAAATAATATCCCCAAACATAATAATGGCGAGCTTAAAAGAAATGACAATAAATAGAGTAGTTAAAAAGAAAGATAAAGGTAGGATCCCTTACCTCGTGTCTGACTTGACTCGATCATTCTTTAATCTCCTGAATAATAAACTAGAGTTAATTTATACTTGATTAAGAACCTGTTTTAAGTTCATTATTCCATTAATATAATTTATTACCATATTATGAACATTATTTAATTATTTAAGTTAATAACGGTCGTTTTTTCGATCATTGATAATTGTGTCAAAAATGAACTTCTTATAATTACAAGTTATTGATGAGGTAAAATATACATTATATACAGAATTTTATTCATGATGTATATATAATATATATCATATATATCCTATAAATACTTTAATTTATAATATTACATAACATTTAGAGGTAAGAAATGAAATGCACCGTTCATGGAGATGGTAAGCTGTACGTATGCATGAATGCTTCTTTCATTTATATTTCGTATTAAATGGAATGAAATCATAATAATATAATGGTATATAATAATTCCAGTAAAATATCATATATATAATATCATTAACTCCATCCTTTATAGGTCCCACATATGGCATTAACGAATCAAATCACTTTGAGGGGGCGGTAGTCCGCACTTTCTAAAATGAAGATATTGTGTTTACGCATAATGGAAATAATAAAGGTATGCCATAAATGAAAAATAAAGAAGAATAAGGAAAATATAGTCATATCATATATCATATATAAATATAGTGACATCTTAATTCCCACCTTTAAAGTTGTTAAAAAAATATTGAACAATCATCGTTTCAGGTGGCAGTAATTTTCCATCCACAGAAACAATATGTTTTTTAACCAGTAGAAGGAGGTGTGTGTAAGTGTAGCTAGAATACTTCTTATAAAAACATCCTAGTATATTGAAGATAATTTTTTTGTTACAAAATAAAGTAATAAATAGAGTTTAGGGTGTTGGGAAGCAAAATAAAACAAAAGAACATAAGAGAGGACATTACCTTTAAATCGGGTAACTCCCTTTGCTTTCAACCAAACGGGTTTCTTGAAGAGATTTCTGCCTAAGGTAATGCTTCAAGAAAGAATAGAGAGATGTGGAGAGATAAAATGAGTAGAGTTTGGTCGAGCCAAAGTCTTGAGAGGTGTGGGTAGGGGGGTAGAGGTGGGGGCATTTTATAAGAGGGGGGAGGGGCACTCTTGGAATGTCATGAAATGTCACTTTATTTTAAAATTTGTATCGGATTTTAAAGTTCCCACAAAGATATATTTCGAGGATAAGGTGATAAGGGTTTTAAATCCACCCATACAATAAGTTTTTTACAAGTTTATGTCTTATATGTTAAATTAACTTTTCATTTTATTTAAATCTGTCATTAATGAGATAATTGCTGCATCATCTTGGTGTCATAAATAAATTAATTTATTTAAAGTAAAAAAATTAAAAGAAATACTATGATGTAGGAAATATTATTATCTTTTTAATGACTATTTATATTAAAAAATATGACTTGACTAACCCCATGTAAAATTTTGTTTAGTAAAACAATACATGTTTGTGACATTGTTATTTTAACTTTAAATAAAAAGTTGTTATTGTCATTTTTTACCCAAGTGGCTCCATGGGGTCCCCAAGATGACCCATGGATTTTTGTGGTTAGCCATGATTTATCCAATAAGGTTAGGACATGATTCAAGGACATTTCATATTATTATAACATTATCTTTACCTTAAATTACACTAATTACCTTTAATCGTGATTAATAAAACATAAAAGTTATTATTCACAAAAAAAATATTTTAATCCCATTGAACCACATTTGTCATCCTAATGACAACCATGTATCTAAGATTTTTAAAATTCAAGTCACAGATGTGGTAAATTTTCATTTAAACGAAAAATGAGTTTTTTTAACCACCACTTAGTGGTTTCACTATTCATCAAAATTGATGTTTTTCAAAAAATACCAAAAATTCACCCTAAGCTATATTTGATATTCCGAATTCAAAAATGATGTCTAATTTAAAAAATTCAAAACATATAAGTTACATTAATCAATTTAATAATTAATTCCTATTGTAAAAAATAAATAGCGTGTTTTTAGAAACAAAATATATCAAAATATTGACACTAGTTTAAGTCGAGTTTCAAAGTAAAATTAATTAAAATGACCAACATTGTATTAAATGGTAAAAATATATTATAAATATACTTTAAAACCAAATAAAAAGATAATATATACTCATAAATAATTCATATTAAAAGGAGTTTTTGAATTAAAATAAAACATTTTCAGTAAAAATGATCTTTATTGGAAAAATAACAAAAATTTACACAACGTAAATTTTGATATCCATATTATAAATAAGGATTTTATTTGGTCCAAAATAACATATGAAATTTTCAAAATGTGGATTAAAAAAGGGTTCGCCATCAAAAGGCAGTTAATCGACATTTTAATGAATATTAGAATATTTACGATTAAAATTGGATTCATTCACATTTTAAGCCTCTAACATTTATTGGATAAAAGTAAAAATATTTGACAAATATATAATAATTTTTTAGATAGTTCTATTCATTCCTGCAATTACAATGTCTATGCATTAAATACCATTTAAAATAATATTATTTTTTTATTATAGTTCAACGTAATATTTTAAAGGAACTCGTTGTTTCGTATTTGGTACGCCATCGAGCATAGTGTTCCCATTAAAGTAATATTAATATTTTATTCAAAAATATTAATAAATATGAAAAATTAATTTTCTTTATTTACCTTGGATGTTACATTCCATGAATGAGAAGGATATGCTACAACATAGGTGCACCACTCACCTCTAGATAGTGACTCCAAACACACCAATGGGGAGATTGAACCCAGCCATGAAGAAGGATAAAAAAATTCTACTGTGTTATAAAGAGGCCAGATCGTGGAATTTCAAGATAACAATTTTGAACGTCTTTAAAGGCAGATCGTGCTTTCACCATGCAGTTGGGGAGTTACATATGATGGGATTTATTGTTATTTAATTTCTCACTGTGGAAGTGGTCGTAATAGCTATGAGTTAAAATATTTCATCTAAATAGAGGAAAACATGTAACAAGCATACACACTGGGTCTGTTTAGGTTCTCCCCACCAATAGATAAATTTAGATAGGATTTAAATATGGATTTAACCACTTTAAAAGGTTGAAAAAACAAAAACATAAAAGTTGCGTTCTGGGAAAACTGGGGAAGAAAAATCTTAAAATACCTACAAGCACTGATCTGTGTCACTGATGGTTGACACTGCGATGTCATCCTACCACTGAGACTCTTCCCTTAGGATTCAGACCTGATGAGCCCAGGGCATGCCAAACCCCTGAAATTTGGAAAAGGAATGGACCGGGAGAGTCATGGCCATTACATTTCACATGAATAATTTAAAAATGAAATCCATTTTATGAAAATAATTTTCTAAATATTTGGAGATTAATTTTTAATTAAAATAATAGTTTATATAAAACAATTCTTTATATATTATTACTTATTTTAGAACACATTCTAAAAATACATAAAATCCCATATGATTATATTATTATCACTTGACAACATAAAATTTACTTATGAATTCATTTTATGTAAATACATTTTTATTTCAATCATTATATTAATTATAAAATTGTAAATAAATGTTTATGTTTTATAAAATTTCCAACACATAATTTATTGTTTTTAAAATAGATATATTCTTTTATTATGATATAATTATATCTTTTTTCGTTTATAAGATTCATAAATTTTATTTATAATTTCACAAGTTATGGATCTATTCTATTGGATGTATTACTATTCCAAATATTCATGTTACTATTCTATGGGTCATGTTATTATTCCGTCATTATAGGCTTCTTTATTTCATTGAATATTACTTATTTAATTCAACATTTATGATAATGATATTTTTAATTGGCTCTACATTCTATGAATGTGTTTTATACTATACAACATTATGGTATTCATCCTTAATCACTACCTCATGTTACCATATTACCTCTTAGTACTTATAATTCTGTCAAAGTACTTTGACTAGGTATATAGTCTTGTTTCATTGTAATTTATTTCAATGATACAATATATTCACTGGCTTCTCCTCATGAGAGAGTTTATTTTCCCACTGTACCACCTATTGATTCAATATATGATATGGTTCTAGTATGCAATTTCTCATGAGTGAATCATGGAATAAATAGTGTATCATAGTCATGGTTGGTGGAAGTTCTAGTCGACTGGCCACATATTTGAAACAATCAAGAATATTGAATGGACCAATATACTTGGGAGATCTTTCCTTTCATCCCAAATTTGATGATCCACATCCTTACAGGTATATAGAAGAATAAAATGTATCTAAACATGAATAATAAACCTCATAGATTATTGTATGCATATTCCATCTGCCAAATTTGGGATACGTTGATGTGTTGATGAATGGTTTTAACATTTTTAGCTATTCCATCGACCATTTAATGTCCTAGTTTCGATGTTCACTAAAATTATACCATCATTGAAGTGTTTTAAATCTTTTTACGTAGATGGATTCTTATGGAGATATTTGGATTCATGAGTGGGAAGTGTTTTTGTATGAGTAGTCATACATAGTTTGTTTTGGTCCAATACTCCATTGAAGTCAATACAACATGCCACCCAAATGTCTTCTCATATATGAATAATAATATCAAACATGATATCATATTTTGAATGATAATGTGTACTAAATATGTGCTCAGTGTATATATATTGTTGGAGAATTTTCCAAAAAATCAATGTGAATATTGGATCTTTATCAGATACAATTTATAGAGTTACTCCATATAGCCTTACCACTTCTCTAATGTATATCCATGAAGTTTTATCAAAGGGGAAATCACTCTTGAATTGAGATAATGTGGGATTTAATTGTGAGATGATCTATAACAATTCATATAGCATTGTTTCCTTAGGTTGTCTTCATATGTTTGATGACAAAGTCCATGACGATTTTTTCCCATTTCCATGTGGTTATAGAAAATGGATGCATCGTCAACCTAGGATTTTTCCTTTAAATATTTACTTTCTAATATACAATGAACATATATGTATATTCTGCGATCTCCATCTACAAAATATACCATAAATAAATATCATATAGAACTTGATACATCTTAGTACTTTTTGGTTGAATATATATGGTTGAGCTAAGTGTGTTACTCGGGACCTCTTTCTTTATCTTTGAATTTTATTGTACACATAGCCACGACCTAAATATTACAAATCCCTCATTACCAATTTTTTATTCTGTGGATTTCCCTTTTCTCATGGATTCCAAATTCTTCTAAATTTTCACAACATTTATTGGGGCATGCATTATTTTATCCATGAGGGAAGGTTGAAAAATCATTTGAGAAAAGTATTTATGATGTTCTGTCATTAATGATTCCCATGTCCATCCTTTTCAAATAAAACATGATTAGATCTTTGTCAATTATAATCATTGATAATGATGCATGATCATTTCATCTTAATGAATTTTCCTCTTTTTTAGCCTTACAAGAATGGTAGTGGATGGAGCAGTCATAATCCTTCAGGATCTCTAACCCTCTACATTGTGGATTATAAATCTCTTTCACTGAGAATATATACTTTTAGGCTATTATAATCATTATATGTTTTACACTTATCTATATAGAGATAATTTCACCATATTTTCAACTCAAATATCACACCCACTAACTCTAGATCATGTTTGGGATAGTTTTTCACATCAGTTTTAATATTACTTGAGGCCTAGATGGTCAATTTATTATATTTCACTAGTATAGAACCAAATCCATTCTTTCCAGAATAATTGTATTATAAAAATAATTTTATATATATCAAAAATATTAGTACTAGCACAGTGATAAGACTCTTTTTAACTAATTGTAGAAGTTTTCACATCCACTAGTACAATAAAAATATTCTTCATTACAAACAAACTTGCTCAGTGGCATTTAAAATCTGGTGAATTGTTTCACAAATATCATGTAATAACCATATAGACCAATGAAATTATAGATCTCTATTACTAATTCTTCAATGGTAACCTCCTCAATTTCCTTTTTCTTTGAAGGGTCAATATATATTCCTTTCTTGGTGAAAATATTCCCCAATAATTATAATTCATCCATATAGAACTGACATTTTTTATACATCACATAATTTTCCTCTCATCATAAATTCATTGGAACAATATTCAAATTATCTGAATGTTCCCACTTTCCCATGGAGTATATTAGAATAAAACTATAAATATTACCTAAATTATTTGAGGTAATTTTTAAACAATCAATTCATTATTTCCAGGATTATTTATAGGGAATTAGTGATTCCAAAAGGCATCATAATAAACTTCTACTGTCAATAATTTATTCAATAAGCAGTCTTAGGAATATCATCCTTCCTCACATTTAATTAGTTATATTCACACTGAAGGTGCACCTTGTAGAAATATTTGTCCCCACATACTTGATCGATCAATTTATCTATATATGGTAGGTGATTCTTGTTCTTTTTTGTGGTATTGTCGATCTCATGATAATCAATGTAGAATATCATTGATCCATCCACATGCTTGACGAAGAGGATTGCTACACCCCATGGTGAAATGCTTGGGAATATAATAAATTTTTTTATGATTATCTTATAATGTATTATATAGTTCTTACACATAAATGGTGTCTATTATGTGAATATT
Organism: Viscum album; assembly: GCA_963277665.1. Taxonomy (NCBI): domain Eukaryota; kingdom Viridiplantae; phylum Streptophyta; class Magnoliopsida; order Santalales; family Viscaceae; genus Viscum; species Viscum album. The sequence continues at coordinate 807,251,381 of OY728148.1, forward strand.
CATTGATGTTAGAAGACATTTTGAAATATGTTCATTCAAGAGCTCAACCTCATGGTCTGAAGGAAGACCATGTAATTTTTTTGTGAACAAATATTTGTAGTCACTCACAATTTTCATGTATTGGAGAATGATTGTATCCTTTATATCAATAATTTGAGTAAGGTATTGTTTCTCATATAAAAATTAAATCTAAAATTGAGATGATGATTCTAATGAAGATTCATCAAATTATTTAAAATTTTACCGAATTGGAGGATTCCTTAGGATGTGAAGTGGGATATATCTATCATAACATTTGATATAGGATTTTTATAATTTTAGTCAATCCATGCCCACTATTACATCAAAATCCAAAAAAGAAATATTTACCAGATTTTATGGGAGGTTCTGGCCAATAAAATCAACTAAGAAAGAGTTTTATAAGATGGATACAAAAATTTCATAACTCTCTATAACAAAAAATAACCAAAAAATCTTATTTTGAGGTGGAGTTAGATTACTTCTTATAAACAATAATGATATGAAATAATGCATAGAATCTGAATAAAATAAAATATTTTCTATTCATTAATTAATAACCATCATACCTATCACCACAATTATCTTGGGATCCACCTCTGAACATATGATGGAATAAGATTTCACTTTATCATTTGGATTTTGGGGATGTTGATGTTAATTACCCTTGGGGAATCAGGTTCTAGTGCACTAAATTTAAAATTTCCCTTTCACCCATCAATGTTAGTATGAACAATGAGTGGTTATCTCCAATACTCCACCACATTTTCCTATTTTCTAAGGTCTTTTCGACATTCATGATATTTTTTCCCTTCTCTCCCACACATGATGGATTTCCCCTCCACTTTGGGGAAATTATCATGATTATTCATCCAACATTTTTGACATGTGAATGGTCGAGATTTCATTCCACAATTATCTTTAGATCCTAAATACTGGAACTCTGTCAATATGTTCTTATCTCCATATCCATGGGACAATTATCAAAACTCTATACCCACTTTGAGAGCACATAAAAAATCATACTCATATCTCCCAAAGTCTTAAATAGCATGAGCCTTATGATGGTTTAGTTTTAAAACACTGAATAACATATATATATTTCAGTTATTGTTAATACGAAAACATAAGGCATACCATTTAAGACTTATGGATTTTTTTTCTATCCATTATATATTCAACATCATTTTTTATAATATATATAAATTAACTCTCTAAATTTGTTTAAAGGATTCATGGGAAATATTTATTATGAAATTATTTATTAAATCCTTCCCACAATATATCCCAAATTTCATCCTTTAGCTTGGTTTTATTAATCAACATCCACCATTGATCGACCTCTTTATCTAAATAATAAACGACTAGGGTCACCCTCTCCATCTCAGAATAGTGAAGAACATAAATTATCTTCTAAATTAGTTGAACCACTATTACACAACTAATGGATGAGAATATCCACTAAACATCAGTGGTGATATTTGTATGAAATACTCTATAGTCTGTTGATTCCTTCTAGGGGAAGGATGAAAATCCACATTATTCAGGTTATTGTGCAAAGACTAAGATAATTGGGTAATCATCGCTACAAAAATTTTAACTCCACCACCCTAGGAATTGAGGATATAATTCTTCTATTCAAATAATTGTCCCTAACACTAACCATTGGACTGTATTCTATTATTTCACACTATATTCTATAATATAAATGTTTTGACCAAATTTTATTGTAATGATTCAGGAATAATGAATTTTTTCCTTTGTGAAATTATATCTATAGACAAATCCTGTGGAATCCCAATGTTTTTCATTTTTCTATAATAAATATTATTGGGTTATTAAATATACAGAGTCTCATACAATGTCATTCTACCAATGTTCTATAATTAAAACTCTAAAATAACTAAACCTTTTTCTAATACCAATTATAGAGACCAGTCTTTTTTGTACATGATTATTAAATTATATTAATTGAAAATAAAATAAAAGTGGTACACAACCTAGATAAAATGGTTTATTATATTTTGAAAATTAGGACCATAGAAGAAATTTATAAAAATAAAAGATAAATATCATTTAATTCCTTTTTATCTAGCATCATTGTGTTCATCAGGCACTCCTTAGTATAGTTTGTCACCTGAGGATATACATTATAGAGCGGGGGAGCGAAAAGTCCAGTAAGAGGATATATAAGAACATTAATCAATATAACATGGTTGAGTGTAGTTTTAATCATCATATCATAATAATAAGATAATTATCACAATCATTAGAAGAATTATTTGATAAGGCATGGAATGAGGAAATTCATAAAAAATTTAACATCTGGTCTTAGAGGATAAATTCCTCACAAAGTTGGGTACAAAGCTAGTATCATATTCACAAATAACATATGTTCATAACCACAATATCTTAATTGTAAAAAACAAACGTCATTTTCATTTATATTTATCTTTATCTCATGATACGCATCACATTACTCAATGAATTATATCACTATAAAGTTATGAGCTCACCCGTAACATCATAACATTTATATAATCATCCATGCCACATTGATCATATATCAATATTAGAAATAAAATAACCAATTGAAAGGAAATAGATTAACATCATAAAGAATTTATTCATGAAATAAATATGGGGTTTCCAAAATGGAATAACATGATTGGTATAGAAATCATCAATCTTGAGTGATGAAAAAATAATCTCAAGGGATGTAAATGATGTGTTTTTAGAAATAATATTTCATTGGGAAAATATTTTTATCTATCATAAAACCATATTTGAAACATGTATATCCTAGAAAATAAAATTTTATAAAAAATAATATTTAAGGAAAATTTATGTAAATATTCTTATTGAAATTTTATATGAATGACTGATAACCCAATGAAATGGAGTTTGGTTTTAAAATCAACTTACCATATGTAGAATTCTTTCCTTACATTAATATCATATATAATAAAATTGAATTTGTGAATTTATAAATAAATAACATTATATAAATTCAATTGATTTATTATGATTTTATTAATTAAGTTTATGATCATTTTGATGAGTTGTGGTTTTTAATGTCTTTGTTTGGTAGCGTTCTTTTTCTTGGTTTTCTTGATCAGTTTAATTATTTACATTAATGTAAGATTGTTAGAAATGTGTTTAACTATAATGAATTGTAATTATATGTTATTAATGAATATAAATAAAATAAAATAGTATTATATATTATTTTTTTATTTATATGAGGATCATTCATTAGATAAAATATTAATGATAATTATTTCGATGAATTCTGCCAGTTTTCAATAACAATGAACTCATTAAATTTTATTTTCTAGTTGTATGTATATATTTGAGTTTCAAGACATATAAATACCTCTAAAATAAATTTTAAAATATATTTAAAACATTATAATGGTTTCATCACCTTCCTTGAAGGAGATAATGGAAAATAAAAAAATTTAGTCCACGAAGCCTATAAATCAACACCCCACAAAAAACATTTTCATTTTTTGAATAAAATATATAAGAGAATAGGTTTGATAATGGAATATTAAATTAATAAAATTAAATTCCAATATATATATAAGATAATTGATTTATAATTCAACTTTAATTTAGGGTGTTTTGGAGTGAAACATTAGAGAAAAAAACATGATAAAAAAATAAAATAATGCGAAAGAGGATTTTTCTGCTTCAACATCATCCCCTTGAGAACCAATATAGGGAAATTGGATTTGTTTTTAGTTGAAACCAATGGCTCTTGGATATGGGGGAGTGATTTGGAAAATTATTGGGATGAAATTGAACAATATTTAGGGCTTGGGAGGTATGAGGACAAGAGGTGGTTCAGGGTGGTATTTATAAGGGAGTCTAAGGATGTTTTGTGATTATTTTCTTCATTTTATGATATTGGAAAAATATTATAAATAGATTGATCCATACCAATATAAGAATTAAAATAATGATGTAAATTTTTTGATTATGGTCTTATATCAGCTATACATCATCTATAAAAGAATAATTCATGTATTTTTTAAATACTATAAATTATTGTATTTCACTATTCTCAAAAAATTCTACTATTTTAGAAAATTCACAATAATAAATACTAAATAGTACTCAAAAAGTAAAATTAAAAAATGTACTCAATTTTATGAAAATAAATTTGTAAATATATGAAATTTATTTTTATATTAAATTCCACATTTATTAAAAAATATCAGTTTTTAAATTATAACTGATTTTATGAAACATAGAAAAAGTATATAAGTTATCATAAAATTATCTTATAATAACAATGAAATTAATATTAAAATATTAATAAATTTTATAAAGAAACATTTTATTTTCAATAATTATAGTAATTATAAAATATTAAATAATAATTTATATTTTATTTAAATTCAAACACATAATTAAAAAATTTTATAACATTTATTTACTTATACTATGAAATATTTATATAATTTTTTCATTTATAGGATAAAAAAATTTTATTTATATTTTTATAACTTATTTTACTATTCTATTGACCCGATAATTATTCGTAATGTTCATGTTACATTTCAAAGAGCCATGTTACTATTTAATCAGTATATGTTCCTTATTTTTTATGAATATTACTTAATGCATTCAATATCTATTATACTATTGTTTTGATTTGTAACTCCTTGATATATATGTGTTTTATACTATATAATATAATTTTTAAAAATACTAAAATCCATTCATAAATGTTTCAGTCATTGTAGTCAAATTGGGTTCACAGTAACACCCATTACCATCTACCATGTAATTCTCAAGCCATGCTCATCCTTCAATGGTTGTAGTTATCACCCCTTTGTTCCATTATTCCAAAACCACATCCACTATTAGTATCTTGGAATGGGTTTGTTTCAAGAAAGACCAGCATATTTTCTTTCTAACATAATAATTATGATGTTATTCTAAAATAATCCTTGATTTCTATCTTAGGGTTATGTTTCATAATCTATGTTTTCATACATATTTTTACTAATGTTCATATGGAATTTCCACTCATCAAAGCTATACTTAACCCAACCCCAGTTTCTCAGAGAAAGTTACTAATTTTTTGCAATGGAAAACATAAAACGAATCAAATCCCAATGGGAAAATATAATCAATTTTGGATATCAAGGTACATAAATTATATGAACTTTATATTGGAAAATGAATATAATGCATAAAAAATATAAAAGATCAGCATCAATGAAACTCATTCCATGAATTCATCTTTATGTCATATGGAAAATAAAGAAAATATGGTTGATTACAAATTATTAGTAATAGTTTTGTATGTCCTATGAAATAATGAATCAATAATGATAATAAATAGTTAATGTTTGACAATGAAAGATCAATATGGCATTGTATATAATGGAAACACATTACATTTTATCAATAAATTGAGAATGAAAATAATACATAGAAAATTTTATTACAGAAATATCATGTATAATAACAATCAGGTAATTAAAAATGAATGAAATTGTTAATTATTTTATGATATGATTCTTTGGAACATGATAAATTTACCATCATAACCATTCACAAGATGATTATAAACATAATTGATAATAAAAAATCTTATTGGACCAACTGATTCATCAGAAGAGACTATCGACACATTGAGGGTATATTTATAGTCATTACCCAACCCATTTCATTGATATAAAAATAATTTTTTCATATATTTAAAAATATTTTTAATTCATAAAAAATATACCTTATCATCAAATTTCTATATTCAGTAAAAGAAGATTAATTATAAACATTTCCCTAGTTAGTCAAATAACTTTTAAAGTGAACATTGGTTGTATCAATGAAATAAAATTTTGAAAATAATTATATTCATAACACATGTATATAGTTATCAATTGTAACTTTAATATCCAGTGAAAAATGATTAAAATAAATTGATCGATTTAAGAGAATGTTTACAATAATAAAAGAAAGTGATACTTCACTATAAAATTTATCAAATTATTATTTTAAATTCAAATCTACATGAATGAAATAATTAAAATTTCAATATAAAATACAATTAAGTTTGAATTAATCATGGTATTAAATTTAAAAATGGAATTATATGCACCATATAAATGTCAATATTTTGATGATAACAATCAAGTCTCAATTGAACATAAATTAAGTTGACATCCATTACCTCAAATTTCCCTTTCAGAAAACATATATTGACCACTTGTATAGTGGTATAAAAAAAATTTATATCTTAAAAAAAATATTATTTGTATTTTAGATATCATATTTGATCTTTTTATAACATATCATTATGCATTCATTGATAATATTTTATTATTTTCATAATTTTTTGTGTTAATTTCCATGTTTTCTCACTCGGTAATTAATATGAATATTCATGTTTTTATATATAAACCATATTTTTATAATATATAGAATAACAATAATTATATAAGTATCGTATTTATAGATAAATTATATTTTTTTGAAAAATAATAATTGATGGTTATGAGAAATTGAGTATGATAAGATCATCAAGACCGTAGACTGTATATACACATGAGTAATGTTACTATTTTTCATCAATCATTTTAGAAATGGGGTAAGAACTATTTTACATTTATATAATGGTAATAATATAATATATACCATATTATATACTAAATTATGACAACCATGTAGTGAGGTAATGAAAATATTTTGAAATTTCATTGTGCAGGCATCACTCAACAAGTTCATGAATGATTTCATTATCATTATGAGAGTGAAAAGGAATGAAAGAAAATGATATATATTATAATTATTGAATTATAATTATGTATTTAGTCTCAAAATCATATCATTTAAATAACTTATAATCATTAAACTTATCTTTATCACCAACCAATTAAACCATTATTAGAAGATCAATCACATCCCTTCATGAGAGAGTTGACTGCCATACACATGAGAAACATTATCATATGTCCTATGGAATAAAATGTCAAAATAATATATAAATATATATATATATATATATGTATTTGTGTGTGTGTTTATATATATATATATATATATTATCATTCATGAGGTATTACTATGTTCTAAATAACATATTTATTTTTTATATTCATCATCTACCCCACAGGAGGGCTGTAAATGGAAAAATGAATGACATCATTTCATGAGGTTATAGTCTCCCTTACATAAGATTGATGATTTTATAACCCTTTTTATGAGAGTTGAGAAGTATTTACATCATGATTATATGAAAAAAAACATCCTAGTATATGGATAGTAGTTAATATATTCAATCATTATCATCTAAAAATATTTTGATCTCCCCAAATTTTGGTGTAATTTATTTTTTATTAATATGGAAATATTTCGAGACTATGAAATTTAATGACGAGTGATTCATAGTCTTGGAATGATGTAATTTAATTTTGTTCTGTTTTTTACGTATTTTTAGTAAACATGCGAGCATGATTTTTCAATTTTTTGATTTAGTGATGGAATTATAAATATGAGGGTATTGTTGATGATAGAGTGTCAGGATTCTTCTAGAAATGACTTAACATCGGCTGGCATGGGCAGAGAAGAAATATATTTTTTAGACTTTTCAAGAAAAAAATAAGATTATTTAAAGAAATTAATTTATTTCATTCCCACCATAGGGTGGATGATGGCGAATCTATGGTAAAAATACAAGGTTATGATGAGGAACATTAATGTAGGACCAATAATGGATCATTTAAACTATGGATCTATTACCTTAATGGCTCATTAAATATGTCTCATGAAACAAGGGTAATTTAATGAGCAATATTAACGGAAGCATTGTCTCTACAATTTATAATTTCTTTAAATAATCAATTGTGTGGAGTCTGGGAATTAATCATGGTGTATTCTATAATGAAACTATGGACAATATCCTCCCCAATAGAGAATGACGAATTCTAGTGGATCATCATCGTCTTTGACACACCTAAACGAATAAACTAGGATCTGGCGACATTGACGCCTTAAGCTCCGGAGGAGTAACGCATTGACATTGAATGTCAAAGATGTAGGGGTTGTTTTATTGTGAGGTTTCCCCATTCTTTTATAAAAACAACAAACCCAAATCAACCCACAAACATGATGATATGTGATTCGTCCGTTATGCGGGAGGGTTCCCTTTTCTTCGGGATTAATTATCCAGGATTCGAATGAGGCAAGATGTGGTTGAACCTCAATCCCCAAACCTCAACCATTATTTAAATATCTATCATGGACTAACTGGTCCGACATGAATAAGGTTTGAGCACCTCCTCTCATACATTCATGGTGGCACCATTATCAAAGTGGCTAAAATTCGATTCGATTGCATGATTATGGATTGTGGCCTATCGAGAGGCCCATTGGAATAGATGGATTGTAAAACGAACCACCAGAGTAACTCTAGTGGCCTGCATAAGGTGTCATCGGTGACATGTGGCCCACACCGGTAGCGTGAAGAGGTCAGTGCCAATGCGTATCGTGGAAGTAATGGAGGTCGTTGGACCTCACCAACCATGATAGAGGATGGTGGCGCACCGTCGGCATGCTGTGGCGGTAGGAATCACAGTGCGAGGTGGGTGCCGCATGGACGAGGGTGTCCCACATCCGAGCCACCCTAACGCTAGCGATCCATGACTCATTGACCTTGATAAGAGGTCCCCTGCGTCTACGGGTCCAACGAAGCGGGTGGGATGTGGTGCGACATCTGCAACTCGATCGGCCGACGTACCCTGGCCACCTCATGCGGCCAAGCCTCAAGCCAGTGGGTTGGACCTACTCGGTGGGCTGATCTCACAACCCGACGAGCCAGACCGCTTCGGTGGGACGAACATTCACTTAGTGGGCCAAACCTGTGCCCTTGAGTCTGGCCGGACTAGACCAGGTCGCTAGGTGACCCGATGGGTTGGACCCCCGGTGAAACTGGGTCGGGGCCAGCGAGACCTTCCAGGTATGGCCTACTAGCCAAATCGGGAGAGACTGAACTCAACCTACTCCAGGTTAAGTCGATTCCATCAAAAGAAACATGGATTTGAGGAACCCCTACGACTAGATGGTCTTCTTGGATTGACCCCCACATCAATTAGTCCCCTATTTACTAAAAACTCTTATCTTGCAAAACAACAGTCTGATTGTTGAGTTGTTTGTGGTTTTGTGACCCTCTCAAGGAGGCAGATCCTTTTTCTTTCTCTATGGCAACTTTCATTGAATTTGATATGTAAGGAAGGTCTTGAGGAGTGGTTCTTTCAGGCCTGATATGTATGGAACCCTATGGTTGGTTGATACTTGAGGACTACTTAATTTCAACTTTGTATGACTCAACCATGGCCCAGAGGGTAGATATATTTTCTGACTTTGCAGGCCCACAATGGGAAGAAATTATTTGTGACTTTGTATGAACATGGTATATGACGAGGAGGAGTACATCAATTGGCCACAAAAAGTCGGAAGCTCTTCTCTATGACTTTTAATTCCCACTGTAAAATATGGGGAGATATACCTATGGAGTTCAAGGTTAGTGGGATTCAATTAATCATTAATTGGTAGGCCCATTGTACTCATTATAAGAGGATTTCTCCAGCATTCGAGGTGTATGACGATGTTACTGATGATGCTACTTTTACTACCATAGAATGTACCTGGTGTGAAATGTCTAGTGTTTGTGCTATACATTGAGGCATTGATGTGTGGTATTTACTTATTATTTTGGGGTCCCAATTGAGGAATGTGTTACACCCACTTTCTTGGGATTCACCTATACATGTTGTGTCTGGTGAAGATGACTGATGTTTTGACCTATGTGCTTAGGGGGACGGGACTGAGGAATGCTACGACGGTGGACATGGTGGACTAGGACTAGGTGGGCCATAGTAGGACCTGGCAGACATCAAATACTACTTCATCATTCAGTATCTTCATGACTCTCATGATCAAGTTGGGCTTTCTCTAGATGGGCATTAGAGTTTCATTTTTTATTTTTTGTTTTCACTTCTTTGTTGGTTTTGTATTCTAGACAACTTAATATTTGTTATACATGAATTCATCCTAATTTTGGTTGTACTTGTATCCCCCTTTCAGTGTTTTAGGATGTGGTTGGGCGTGTGTGTGGGTACAGTTACTTAATAAAATGCATCCCACTTTGCAGGTTGATGCATTCGACGCTAGTTGCAAGCCACTAGCCTTCATGAGTCATCCTTGGGGTGGTCATGACCCGGGACCCATGGGTTGGGTTGTGAAAAATTGGCATCAAAGGGAATTCATTTCTTCCTCAAAGGCTAGTATTCTTTGTTTTTTTCAGGAAAATGTTATGTGTTTCATGTTCGCCTTTCAGATTATATTATTCTAATATTGGTGTGGCGGCTGAGGTATCCATACACTAGGACATTGAATTCTTATTTTTATCCAAATACATGAAACAGTTGGTTTCATAAGTGTCTCATTATGTTCTTTTTAATAAATTTCTACTCACTTGGTATAACCATCTAACTATGGTACGTCATGATCTATTTCTGGGTTCCTCAACATTGATGACAAGTCAGAATACCGATATGTAGTCGTGAGGATTGTTTTCCTAGCAATGAGGAAACCATTCAGGGACCATTTCTAGTGATGGCCCCATGGAGTGATGCATGAATTCTACCAATTCCCTATGGTACTACCAACATTTCTAGAAAAGGACATTCATATGCTCAGTTCCCTACATGGTTTTTAATGATATAGACCTCCAAGGTTCTGGGGAGAGATAGATCATTAGGTCACTCAGGACTATATGGAGGTTGTGAAGTGAGAATTTCACTTAGTGATGGAACCACATAACCATATTGATATCAAAGTAGGGATCCTTCTACAGGGATCTAAAGGGAGATGGAGGAGCATGACAACCTAGACGCATGATGTGGAAACCCTCAAATGGGTAGACATCGAGCATCTTTTCCAGGAGGATTTTTTCCCTACAAACTTTTAGACTATGCACATTTAAGAGATGATTCAAATATATCAGGGCAGCATGATCGTATCTGAGTACTCAATGAGGTTCACTGAGCTATCTCACTATTCCATATACCTGGTATGAGACCCTTTCTTCAGGGCTCGATCCATTGAGCAGATACATAGGCTGGAGATCAGGGAATTGATGTTGTCTCTTAGAATCCCCACCCAGTCTGGGGTTCTGGAATGACCCCTTCTTGTGGAGATATTCTTGGCAGTGTATGCGCCAATATCTGGAGCTGCTAGGAGACCACATGTGGAAGAGTCATCATTAGGGAGCCAGGTAGTTCTTCGCGTGTGGCCGGTAGGGACACATGGCATGGGAATACCTGACCCAATGTATAGATGACTAACAGATTTTTGAGGGACAACTGGGGAGGATACATCAATTCGATCAAGGAGGTCCACGGGGCAGTTGACTTGGAAGGGGAGTTATCTAAGATGCAGGAAGTGAAAGACTGTTTGAGATGTTACTTCCACCCACCCCCAGGTTTTCCACCCTTTCCTTAGGGAGAAGGTAGGCAGGGGATATTAGCTCTTGGAAGAAGAGGCTTATGTCCATGACACTCCAAGGATAATCAAGTGTACGATCTGTTTCCTCTCCATCATAGCTATATTACTTATAGACATGGGTTCTAGTCACTCATTTATTTCCACATCAATCGTTCTACGCTATTAGATTCTTGTGGAGCCGTTGTCACAATCCTTATGTCTAGATATAACTACAAGAGGGGATTTGATGAGAACACATTTCTTCTAACAGTGTGATCTTACTCTAGGAGGTAAGAGCCTCAGCTGGGATCTCCTAGTATTGATGTCATGGCGTTACGATGTCATCTTGGGTCTGGACTGTTTATTCACATTCAATGACTAGATCAACTATTTTAGGCATACACTATGTTGTCTCTGTTGAGATGGTTTCCATGTTTTCATTCACTATCTAAAACAAAACCATTGCATTGTTGAACATGATTTCTCAGTGGAGGGTGCAGATGATTAGTCACTAGTTGCCCTGTAACATTGTCAGTTTAGTGGATGACTGGAGTATGCGATATCTTATAGTGGAGGACAAATACATAAATGTTTTACCGAAGGATGTTCTAGGACTACCTCCTCGCTGGGAGGTATACTTTAATATTGACATGTACCCTGAGATGACACTCATATGAAAACCAGAATATTATATGGCTCCCGTAGAGTTCCACATGGTGAGGTTACAAATATAGGATTTGTACGAAATGGGGTTCATAAGGCCTAGTGTTTCACCATGGGCTGAGCTGGTACTTTTTTCCGTGAAGTAAGAAAGGATTTTGAGGATGTGTGGGGACTTCCACCACTTGAACCAAGAAACCATGATGAACATGAATCCAATAACAATAATTGATGAACTCTTCAACTATCTGAAGGGGGTGAAGTGGTACAAAATGATAAAATGTAGATCAGGTTATCACCAACTTCGAGTGCAGTATGTGGATGTATCGATGATAGATTTCAGGTACTTGTACAACCAATATGTTTTCTTGGTGGAACCTTTTGGCATGAACAACACCCCAGTTTTGTTTATGGGCCTCATTAACAATATCTTCTAGCCATTCCATGACTAGTTCATTATGGTATTCATTGATGAAATCTTGGTGTACTCAGAATCAGAAGAAGAGTATGCTACAAATATGTGGGTAGTCCAAGATACACTCTGAGAGCACTGGCTTTATGGTAAACTATCAAATTGTCAGTTTTGGAATCAATAAGTCAACATTCTAGGACACATCATCTTGAAGGCTATATTTTCTATGGATCTAGTAATGTTAAAGGATTTTCATTCTTGGGAACCACACAAGAGTGTAACTGAGGTGAAAATATTCTTTAGGTTGGCTGGTTATAATTGGATATTCATACCTAATATTCCTAGTGTAGCAGAACCCTTATCTGAATTGACGTAGATGTGACAGCCCATCGTGTGGACGTAGAAATGACAACAATGTTTCCAGGATTTGAGGTCGAGAAAAACTAGTTCATCCATATTGTGACTATTATAGGAGGGCATTGGGTATGTGTTTTATAGCAATGCATCAGGGACCAGACAAGGTTGTGTCATGTTTCATGTGCGAGCACTGATCGCCTATGGCTCACGATAGTTGAGACAACTTGATAAGAATTATGTGACCATCAAAATGAAGTTATCAGCATTGGTCTTTTCTTTGAAGACGCGGTGACAAAATTTGATGTGTGCACTATTTACAATTTACTCGGACCACTAGAGTTTCATGTTTATCTCCTCCCAGAATGACATCAACATGAGGCAGAAGAGATGGCCAGAGTTCGTCTAGTAATATGACTTTAAGGTAGACTATACTCTAGGAAAGGGGAACATGGTGGTAGACATGCTCATTTTGAAGATCGGGTTGTAGCTTCCGAGTGAAGTGATGGAACTGTTAGACGTGATGTAGATATCTATCGTTGTTGATAGTGAATCTTCTTACACCCAATCAATGACTATTACCCCTACCACCCTACTATTATAGAGAGTTGGGGGGAACAGTTTGTGGATGTTGACGGTGAGGCCAGATGAACTCAGTTATCCTTAGGACGGGCTCCTGATGGATTTTCTATAGGTGGGGAGGACGTCATCATTTTCAGAGGGCACACATTAGTACCAGTGGCGTTGAATCTAGAGTTCTGGAAGAATTTTTATGAATCTCTCATAGCGGTACATCCTGGAGTGAAGAAGTTATACCAGGACCTCCGACGTTTGTACTGGTGGCCAAGGATGAAGAAAGTTGTTGCTATTTTTTATTCATGTTGCCTCACATGCCAGCAAGTGAAGGTCTGTCATCATGTTCCAGCACACTGGGCCCAACCCCTCAATGTACCAGAGTGTAAATGAGATTGTATCTCTATGGTCATTGTGATATGGTTACCACATACGTATTGGGGCCACGAATCTATCAAGGTGATTTTTGACCGACTCACTATGTCGGCTCACATCCTACCATCTAAGAGCAGGGACTGATAAAGGGCATAGCACACCTCTATGTCTAAGAGATAGCATGGATACACGCAGTTCCATCAAAAAATCATGTTATATTGTGATTCATGCTTTACATCCCAGTTGTAAAAGGGATTAATGGAGGTGTGTGGAATGTATCTACCTTGGAGCACAACTTTTCATTCCCAGTCGGATTGTCAGAAGGAGCCGAAAAAAACCTAGAGGACATGCTTCATTCATACGTCCTTGACATTGGTCAGATTTGGAAGGAACACCTAACTTTGTTGGAATTCACATAAAACATCATCTATCACTACACCATCTGTGGGGAAATATTAGAGGAATTGTATGAGTGTCCTTGTAGATCACCCATATGCATGACAGACCAGTGCTCATAGGTCTCAATATGGTATGGGATACCACTAAGGCAGTGCAGATCATCAAGGAGAGTATATGGACTATACGTATTAGGAAGAAGTCTTATACCGATCAGATATTGGGACCTTTGGAGTTAGAGGAGGGTGACCATGTATTCATTTGGGTCTCACACCAATGAGTATTACAATGATATGTCTTGGGTGAAAAGCTATATTTGAGGTTCATCTGAAATTTTCATATCCTGGGAGGGGTTTCCGAGGTGGCATACCACTTATCTCCTCCCCCAAATAATCACATGGTGCTTGATGATTACAATGATTCACAAATGAGGATGTACATGCATGAACAATTGCACATTATCGACTTGGTTGAGATAGAAATTAACTATTAGGCAACATTTTCAGAGTTCTCGATGGAGATAGATCTTAGAACAGAGCAGGTCCTACATTGGTGGTTGATTTCTTTGGCATGAGTTCAGTGGCAGCACGAGATTATCCTAGAGAGCCCATAGGAGTGGGAGGCTCTGGTTCATACTCAGTAACTCCATCTTTTTGTTTAGTTGTTGTTTTGGATTTCAGGGACGTAAAGCCCTATGGTGGGGAGACTGCAACGTCTATTAATTTCCATGTAATTTTTTTATTTATATGAAATTATTTTGAGACCACAAAATTTGAAGGCATGTTATTCCAAGGCCCGGAGAGCCCAAAACTGAATTTTAATTTTTTTTAATGTATGTCTAGTAAACATGTAAGCGGGATTCTTATGTCATTCGAATCGGTAGGAAAATCAAAAATCTGAGTGCACCGTTGAACCCAAGTCAATGGAATTTTCATAGATATAATTTAACTTTGGCTGGTATGGCCCGAGTAGATAAGTTATTTTTCAAACTTTTTATGAAAAATTAATTTATTATTTAAAGAAATTATTTTATTTCCTTCTCACCATTCGGTGGAGGACGAAAATACTGAGGTCAAGCGACGAGGCACATTAATGGAGGACCAATAATGGCTCTTTGAATCAATGATTCAATAACATTAATGGATCGTTAAATATGGAAAATAAAATGAGGATAATCTAATGATCATTAATAATGGGCGCATTGTCCATGCACTTTTTGTTTTCATTAAATAACGTAACTTGTGGAGTCTGGGGATTTATATTGGAGAATTATTTGAGGAAACTCCAGGGAATCTCCTCCCCAATGAATAACTACGAACACTATCAAATCATAATTTTCATCAACGCACGTCGAAGAACGAAGCTGGATGTGACCACATGGACACCTTGAAATGTCGAGGAAAAACACTTCGGCATCAAACACAAAATAGGAAGGGGTTGTTTAATTTTGAGTTTTTCCCCATTCTCCTCCAAAAATGACAAACATGGATCATCCCACAAATAAGATGACCGTAATCCATGCGTTATGTGGGAGGGTGAATTTTTTCTTGGGGATTAATTATCTGGGATTCAAACCATGCATAATATATTTGAACATCAATCCCCAAACATCCCCCTTCATTTAAACCTCTAACACAGAAGGCCCAAGCCAACACAAACAAGGCCTGAGCACATATGCTTTTGCGATTTTTAGGACTCATTCTCAATGTGGTGGAAATTCTATTTCGGGGCCTGATTAAGGATGGAAGAAAATTGGGAAGCCCATAGGAAAAAATGTATTGTAAAACAGACCACCAAACCAAATACAATGGCCCGTAGTAGGTGTTGCGGGCATGACACCGTCGGCATGGTGACGCAAGAGACCGATGGTGCTGGATGACCCCCATCGGACATGTGAAGAGGGGGATGCCAACTTGCACAGTAGCAGCAGCGGAGGTGGTCGACCCTTGGCGGCTGCACCCCAAGATGGCGGGAGGAAGCATTGTGCCATGTGGGTGTCTTGTGGGGGAGGTTAGACCACGTACGGGCCACCCATCCACCTCTGAGCCACGTTCTATCGACCGAAGTCAGAGGGGCCCCATGTCCACAGGGAAAACTCGCACCCTGGACACCTCATACGGTTGGGCCTTAGGTCGGTGGGTCATGCCTTATCCAGTAGGTCGAAACAACTCAGCGGTCTGGTCCCACGGTTAGGTGGTCCATACCTGTGGCCCAACGGGTCAAACCCGCACCCTGTGGGCTGGACCCTCGCCCACAGGCCGAACTAGATCGGGTAGCCAGGTGACCCACTGGGATGGACACCCGGAAAAACTGGGTCGGGCCCAGCGAGATCTATTGGGTCTGTCCCACTTGCTAGGTTGGTGTAGACTAACCTCACCCCACACCATGTTTGTTTGAGTTCATCAAGAGGAACCTGGGTATGAGGATCCCCCGGGCCGAGTTGGTCGGGTTGATCTGAGCGGGTGGGACCAGACCTCATCACAATTAGTCCCCTGGATACTAAAATTATTGTATCAGCCAAACCGTGTGTCTGAATGATGTTTCATTTGTGGCATTGGGACCCTCTTGAGGAGGAAGATCTTTTGGTTCGATCTATTGAGACTTTTGGGGTTGTTTATATGCGATGAAGGACTTTAGGATCGCTTCTTCAAGGCATGCTACATACGAAACCCAACGGTTGGATGAGACCTGAGGACTACTGACATTCTACTCTGTATGACTTGACCATATCCCAGTGGGAATCACTTCTTTGTGAAATTGAAATCCCATGGTTGGAAGCACTTCTCTGGGATTTGTTCATCCCACATTACATGATGAGGAGGAGTTCCTTAGTTGGTCACAGATAGTGGGAAGCACTTCTCAATGACTTTTGATTCCCACGGTACGCAATGGAGTGGTGTACCTATGTAGTCTAAGGTTAGTGGGAAGCACGTATTATTGACTACATCGGCACACTGTACTCATTAGATGAGGTTTTCTCTAGTAGCCATGGTGTTCGACGATGAGACTAACGATTCTACTAATACTACCTTATAATATACCAGGTGTAAGTTTTCTACTGTATGGACTTCAATTTTAGGAATTATTGTGTGGTCATTCCTTTTTTTGGTTTGGGTTCCCTATTGAGTATTGTGATACACACCCTTGCATGGTCTTCTCTTACAGATGTTGTTTCTAGTGCATACGATCGATGTTTTGACCTAGGTGCTCAGGGAAACGAGACTGACAGATGATACGATGGTGGACATGGTGGACCAGGACTAAGAGAGGCCCACTATGATCGGGAAGACATGACATATTACTTCTTATTCCATTAGATTCATGAATCTCATGATCTGGTGGGCTTTTCTACAGATGGCCATTGGAGTTTCCTTTTTCTACTTGTTGCTTTTTATTCTATGTTGGGTTTGTATTCTAGACCACATAAAATTAGTTGTACTTTCCCTCATCCTTTTTTTTAGTTCTGTCTGTTTCCCCCTTTCAGTGTGTTGGGATTTGGTTGGGCATGTATGTGCATATTGGTACTCAGGAAAATGCCTCACACCTATCGGCTGACAGCTTCGGCATTATTCGCTAACCCCATGCCAGTGGGAGGCGGGTTTGGGGAAGTCATGGCACAAGACCTGAGTGACGGGTCATGAAAAAGTGGTATCAAAGGGCAGTCACTTCACCCTCAAGGACTGAGTGTCTATGTTTTTTTGGGCAACAGTGTTATGTGTTGTTAGTCTGACTATCAGATTCAGGGAGTCCATTGTCAGTGTGGTGGCCTACGTATCCATACACTTGGACCATTAATTATTTTTTTCATCTTAATACATGAAAACATTGGTTTCATATGTTTCTCATTATGTTCATTTTAATAAATGTAAACTCACTAGGTATAACCTTGTGACTTTGGATCATATTGATCTATTTCAGGATGCCCCCATCTAGATGACCAATCAGGATCCTGATACTAGGTCATGAGGATAGCCCATCTAGCGACGAGGAGTCCATTCCGGGACTAGTTCTATAGATGTCCCCATCACCTGGTGCACTAGTGCTACAACCACGTGATGGTCTGTATCTACTAATGGCAGTTCTGGCAATGGATGTTTGTAGTCTCAATGTCCGACATGTTTTTTAGAGATAGATACCTCTACGGTTTAGGGGATAGACAGATTATTAGTTTCTTCAGGACTAGATGGAGGTTGTGACATAGGTCTTCCTCTTAGTGAGGGAACCTCCTGACTAGATGGTGATCTTAGTAGCAATCCTTCTAGAGGGATCAAGAGGGAGATGGTGGAGCTCGACCAACCATATGCATGATGAGGCGACCCTAACCTAGTTATAATTTGAGTGTCTTTTCTAGGAATTTTTTCTCACTACCTTGCACTCTATGTGAATTTAGGATAAGCTTCACCTACATCAAGGAAACATGATGGTAGCTGAGTACTCATTAAAATTCACTGAGCTGTCTCACTAACCCACACACATTATATGAGACTATTTCTTTAGGGCGCAAGCCATTGATTAGGGATTCTTTATTGAGATCAGGCCATCAGTGTTGTCCTTTAATATCCCTAACCAGTCCAGGGTGTAAGAGGGAGCCCTTATTGTGGAGAGCTTCATGAATGAGAAGGCACTGACTGTTAGAGAAACCATGTAAGAACCCGAACCTTCTTTTCTATTATGTTTTTCCTTTTTTATGAAGTTTTTTAGAAAAGAAGAGTTTTTGTATATTTTTTAAGTACTCGTCGTGTATTTCATTGCCGCTCGAATCCGAGTGTTGGTTGTTTCATGGCCACACACATGGCCATGTAGGGGTGACATGGAGGTCGCCTTAAGCGAAGTATGGAAAATCCTAGTATATGATGTGTACTCAAAAAGTAAACGTCATGTACTTTCTTTTTTCACTAAATGCACCAGGTTTATGTATTAACCCTAGAACTATCTTCTTCTTCAGCTTCTTCAACCGAGAGAATCCCATACGTCTGTGAATCACTTTCGAGACCCTGAGCCTCGGTCTGTTCTCCGAATTGACTGTCGCTGATTGTGTTGGAACTGCAGCGGTAAGCTCTTCCTTCTCTTAGTGCATTGTTTTCAAATTATACCTCTTTCTCAAGTTATCATGAGTTCATAATTATGTATGTTCTCTTAGATCTACAACTTTCCGATGAGAATCATGCTTCGAGGTTCAAGTATATCGATCTCCTAACATCGAGGTAGGTGTTTTGTGCCTTTCTATAGGATTTATTTGAGAATTTGTGCAAATTCCACCAATACCCGTTAATGGGGTATTGCATGTTTTCTAGTTTTTCCCTTGTTTTTTTCCTGCATTTCTTGTATGCCTGAGTAGAGGATATTTTTTGTGAATAGAGTAATTTAATGTGCTTTCGATGTTTTCTGCATGCATGTTTTTCCTGTTTATGACCGTTTAGTATAGTTTTTACTAATAGGCTTTTTGAACGTTCCATGCCTAGTTTGTAGGATGGTGTGGCTATTCTTCCATGCAGAGATGTTATATAATGATAGACATGTAGTTATTGGCGATAATTTGGCAGTTACACTATGTGATACTTGTTGATTTCACACAGGGTTGTGAGAACCTAGTGTAGTAGACCAGAGGGAGAATAGACATAAGATCTTCTCCAGAGTGTCTTTAATATTACAATGCAGGACCATGGGATGAACTGAAATTGAGTTCTTCCTAAGAGTGTTTCTAGTTCCTTGAAACTGGCCATAGGGGTATGATATGTTGAGTGCTTCCACAGAGTTCAATTGGTATGATACAAGACTAAAGGGGGGAATTGATGGTGAGTGCTTCCCCAGAGTGTCTATTTTTCTATAGTTGAACCAGATAGGTGAGAATTTGTGTGCCTCCTCGAGGGTTTCTAGTACTTGTTGGTTGATCTATAGTGGTTAGGCTATGAGAAATACCCAGAGGTTACCTGTTTATTCTACTTGCTTGAGTGGTTATTCCTTGTTTGTAACTATGTGTGAGAAACTGTCGGTTATTCGCTACTGAGTAATTTCCTGTTTATTGTTTCTTGTACTTTTACCTTCCATATATTCACTAACTATTAGGCAAAAATATTTTGGTGGTTGCCTACTGGGACAATGTCTCACACCCTGTTTAGGCCATGTTTTGGGGACAAATGGACTATATTGTTGTAGGTATAGATAAGGGAAAGTGCCCTTCTACTTCAGGTTCTTGATTGCACTGGAGCTGGGAGCCTAGGACCAAGCCAAGGCTTGCAATGGTGAGGAGTTTATCATCTTATTTTCGTTTGTACTTTGGTTTAGTACTCTATTCATCATTGGGACCTGTTTGGCTATTTTCTGAGACATAGATGTATCAAGAATCATTTAAATATATTTCTGCTTCAGTTGTTTATTTATCAGTATTCGTTGTTATTATTGATGGATATTTACTGATTCTACTGTTGTATGTGTTGTTACTTCCACTGTGTACTCTGTCAATGAGGGCCTAGAATCCCCACTATCACAACCAAGGCCCTCACTGCTAGTCACCAGCCTTTGGTGTTTAGGGAAATGTGCTTGAGGCTATATGACCAACCGGGTATGGGGAACCTCTGGGTGGTATCTGGAACCAGGATATTACAAAGTGGTATCAGAGGGTTTCATTCTCTTGACCAACTATTTGGAGCATATATCTGTGGATAGGATGGAATAGGTACTTGGTAATAAGTTGTGTCTGGGAGTAGCTAACTTGTGTATAAGGAAAAATCATACTACCTCATTTATTTCAATTTTACTGGTTTGCAATATTTCAGTTGATTTGATTTCACCGTTGGGTGATTCACATTCTTTGTGTTGTTATCATTGTTGTTATTGCGGTTCTATTTATATCATAACCCGATGAGGTAAGGGTATCCCATCTCATGCATCATATAGACACTTGTTAGAAATCACATGCCGTGCATTATTTCCATGCCATCTAGGATTCATTAGCGATTTCATGTTATTGTGATAGACATTGTGTAGATTATGAAATATGTTGTGATAGGTCCTTTGATAGAATCCTTGCTGTTTAATTGGAAAATTGTTTGTACAGTACTTTTATTAGATGGACAGCAAACTTTTCTTGAGGTTTTATTGTCCCTCATGGACCTGAATTTGGTGGATCATCAGCTTGTTGACCTTGTTTTTAACTTGTATAAGATGCCAAAGTATGATTCTCAGGGAGTATGAGCCCTCACAGATTGGTATTTGGCTCCTTAACGCTGGGTTTCTGTTTTTTTGGGCTCTGGAGCAGTTTCTGAGGCTACTGTCCGGAAAAGCCCAGAATACATGGCGTGTACTTTATGAATACATGTCGTGTAGTCTATATCCATGTCACTGACTGTGCGAGCAGGGACACGGGGTTGTGAAAAATCTTTTAGGAACACATCATTTTTCTAGTTTAGCATGTTTTGTATTATAAAATAGGTACCTCGGCCATGTCATGAACAACACAGGTCGTGTTATCTATTTACATACATGCCATGTATGAATCTTAAATGTCGTGTAGTCGGATCTAGGTACCCGGTCGTGTCACGAACAACACAGGTCAGTGTTACCCTTTCTCATACACACCGTGTCTGTCTGGAACAGGCCTTGTAGTGTCATCGATGTGTCAGGCTATGTCACTAACAACATGTTCCAGGTAAGGCATGTCTAGTACACTCCATGTCTTCCTTGAACGCGACATGTAATTTTGTATTATAGGAGATATGTGTCTTAACCATATAGAAGGACTCGGGTAGGGAAGATGATTAAAGTACACACCGTGTGTTAGGAAAACACAATGTATATTTGGGGTGATACATGACCAGTTTAGGTATAAGTACATGCCCATGTTAATTACTTGAGGGAACAAAATGTGTAGGGAAAGAACATGTCGTGTAGTTATGTTTGGCATAAATCAAATGCCTTCTTTCCCTGTTCCATCATGTGCATTCAGTTTTTCAGTCCTTGTTAATCATGAATCTAAGTTGTGCATTTAAATTTAAAGAATCATGCCACCTAGACGTCCTCTGATTGACCGCTAGTCGCAGGGGAGTGATCAGATGCCTGATATTTCTGATCATAGACTTCTTGTAGATCCTCTTGTTGTGAAAACCTTGGTACTAGTGTTTAAACCAGTTACAGGAGTTGATGCACAGTTTAGGGAAGGTTTTATGAGGATGATACAGACCGTCCAGGGAGCTATGCATTCTTCCTTGACTATGGAATACTTGATGCAGGTTTTCCAATAGTAGAATCCTCCCACCTTCTCAGCGGAAGGAGGACCTCAGGCTGTAGAGTCATGGCTAGATGCCATGATGTCAATCTTTGAGCATCTAGAGACTCCTCTAGAATGTCGGGTCAATCTCACTACCTACATGCTATTATACTCCTCCAAGAGGTGGTGGGACGTGATCTCACGGTGGGTCATCGGTAGGTTATGGAATGGGAGGAGTTTCATCATGTCTTTTATGGCTACTTCTAACTAGGGACATTGAGGGCCGACCGATCCTAGGAGTTCATGAGCCTAGATTATGGTACTCTTTTTGTCATGGAGTATACCTCTCATTTCCCTGAGCTTCAGCGTTTCACACCCCTCCTGGGCAGAGATGGGTTGTTCATGGAAAGTAAGTTTGAGGTTGGTCTTAGACGGGAGATCTTCTCACAGGTGAATAACATCAGGTTGACTTCCATTGTTTCCATCATCAACAAGGCACTGATTGCAGAGAAAAATCTGAGAGATTCTAGAGCTGAGATCCAGGATGGTTCTGCTTCCAGAGTTAGTGCTTCACCATCTGACAGTAGGAAGCGTCATAAGGAGTCTACGCACGGTGATCTGAGGCGGTGATAAACATCTCCAGGTAGCCAGGTGGTATGCTATGAGTGTGGAAGGGGTGGGAATACAAGGCTATAGTGCCAGAGAGACCCAGTGGACTGCCAATTTTATGGAAATATGGGTCAACATCAGTGCTTCTATTAGGTTTTCTCACCAGAAGCAGGTGACATGGGTTTATCCATGACTCCTCATTATGGTGCAGCGCCACTAGTTTCTCACTAGTATGGGAAGTGGAGTTCTTCCGGACGTTCGGGTTGAGGTGGAGGTCAAGGTCTTGGTGGTCAGTCACCAGTATTTCAGTGACAGCATGGTGGATTAGGTTAGAGTAGTCAGGCAGGGCCATAGGGTTGTGGTATAGGTCAGGCTTTTGTAGTGGAGAAGACCCAGCAGGAGTAGGATATCAGACCCTCTATAGTTCGAGGTATGATCTTAGTAGCCTCAGTTTTATCTTCTACATTTTTCGACACAGGGGCTTCCCATAGCCATATCTATATTTATGTTGTGGAGAGATTTGGTCTCTGCTTCTTTTCTTCTACCGATACTCCGACTCTAGACACACCTTTGGGAACTAGAGTGATTAGTGTACGTTAGTGCAGAGAGTGCCCCCTTGAGGTTATAGGGTGTCACTTCTTATGGGACATATATATCCTAGATATGAAAAGCTATGACTCCATTCTCAGAGTGGACTATATAGTTCTCTTCTAGGCAGTCATTGACTGTTAACGCCGTAGGGTGTGTTTCATATCCCAAGAGGGTGGATCTTTTCTTCATCGGGGCGAGTTGGATGTCCAGGCGAGTCGAGCAAGACCTGAGCATCATGGGCAAGGAAGAGTTATAGAACAGATTTTGAGTCTATATCTGGATGACCAGGGGACTACGAAGTTAGAATTTCCTACAGTGGTGTATCATTTCAGGTATGTCTTTCTAGACGAATTTTCAGGTTTTCCTCCAGAGCGTGATGTAGACTTTTATATTGATCTCGTGCCAGGAGAGTCACTGGTGTCCATTTCTCCTTATAGGATGTCTACACCTGAGCAACAGGATCCCAAGATGCAGTTGGAGGAGTTACATGCGAAGGGTTTCATCTGACCCAGAACTTCTCCTTGTGGTTTGTCTGTCATGTTTGCGAAGAAGGTAGATGGAACCCTCAGGCTTTTTGTAGATTATCGGAAGCTGAACCAGTTGACGATCAAGAACCAATATCCCTTTCCTAGGATTGATGACCTCTTTGATCATATTTGGCAAGCCTGGTAGTTCATGAATATGGATTTGGGGACTAGTTATCATTATTTGCATGTTAGACCATCAGATATACCTCTTAAATCCTTCAAGAGCAGGTGTGGTCTATACGAGTATATGGTTATGCCATTCGGTCTCACGAATGCACTGGTAGTTTTCATGGCACTGATGAACCGAGTTTTCCATCCATACTTAGACTCTTTCATGGTGGTCTTCATGGACAATATCTTAGTGTACTCTCACACTCAAGATGACCATGCTATCCATCTTGAGATTGTTCTGAGTACACTAAGAGAGCATCAGTTATATGCTAAGCTCTAGAAATGCCACTTTTGGATGGATCAAATTCACTTCATGGGTCATGTTATCTTGGAGACAAGAGTATGAGTAGACCCAGATAAAGAGAGGACAATAGGTTTTTGAGAGCATTCGAAGAACGTCTTTGAGGTACGGAGTTTACTAGGGCTTGTTGGATACTACAGATGGTTCATACAGGACTTTTCACACTTAGCAGCACCGCTGAAGGGTCTGACCATGAAGGGTACAAAGTTATTATGGTTAGATTAATGTGATTTATCCATTCAGGAGTTGAAAGGGAGTTTTACTTCAGCACTGATACTAGTCTTTATAGAGCCAGGAAAGATAAATACTGTTTATTGTGATGCTTCAAGTATCGGGCTGGGATTTGTGGTTATGCAGGGAGATGGTGTCGTTGTGTATGGGTCTCGGCAGTTGAGGCCACATGAGAGGAATTACCCGACGCATGATCTGGTGTTGGAAAATATTTTTTATGCCTTACGATGTTGGAGACATTATCTTCTGGGAGAGAACCTTGTGGTTTTCACTGACTCCAAGATTATCAAGTACATATTCACCCAGTGTGATCTGAATTTGAGACAGCGTATGTGGGTTGAGTACCTACATTCCATTGACTTTGATCTTGCCTATAAGCTGGGAAATGGCAATGCAGTGGCTGATGTGTTGAGCAAGAGGACTGAGATATAGGCAGTTCCGGAGGCTAGTAGTGAGTGGGAGATTATGAATCTTTTCTCTCAGATGCATTTTGAGGTTCACAACAGATAGGGGTAGACTTTCCTATCTTCTGTAGATGTTACCTCTATACTTCTTGATCGGGTATGAATGAGGCAGCTATCACATTCTGATGGCCGATTCCTACGGGAAAATGTGTCAAAATAGGGCCCTATTCCTAGATGGACAGTAGGTAGGAATGAGATATTTCATTTCCAGGTATGTGTATGTGTGCCAGTAGACATACGTTAGGATCTGATGTGGGATTTTCATTCCATTATTTGCACAGTTCATCCTGGCGTCACCAAGATGTATCTTGATCTACACCGCTAGTATTGGTGGCCTGGTATAAAGAGATATGTTGCTGGTTTCATCATGAGATCTTCCACTTGTCAACAGGTGAAAGCCGAACATCAGCGACTAGCATGTCTTTTACAGCAGTCACCCATTCCTGAGTGGAAGTTGAATTACATCACGATGGACTTCATGACTAGTTTTCCAAGATCAGCTTGAGGGAATGATTTTGTTTGGGTTGTCATCGACAGGCTTACGAAGGTTTCTCACTTCATGCTGATCAAGGACACCTTTAGTGATGATGAGCTGGGAAAGTTGTACATCCGATAGATTGTACGTCTACATGGAGTTCCACACTCCATTGTTTCAAACAGAGAAGTGTGCTTTACTTCTCGGGCCTGGCATGGGCTTCAGAAGGCTTTGGGTACATAGGTACTTTAAAGTACATCATACCATCCTCATACAGATGGCCAGTCCGATCGTACGATTCATGTGAGTGAGGATATGTTCCGAGCTTTCATTCTGTACTTTGGAGGTTCTTGGGAGAAGCATATACCTATTGTGTATTATTCCTATAATAATAGTTTTCAATCAACAATTTAGATGGGAACTTATGAGTCTTTGTACGGTACGACATGCCGATCACCCTTATGTTGGATGGAGGTAGGAGAGGCAGCTTTGCTGAGACCTTGTCTTGTTTAGGATACCTCAGTGCATATAGAGATGATTCAGAACAGGATGACTATGGAATAGTCTCATCAGAAGTCTTATGCTGATCAGCAGTGATGACCTCTAGAATTCAAGGTTGGGGATCAGCTTTTCTGGCGTGTCGCACCAAGGTTTGGACACAAGAGTATTCAAATACAGGGTAAGATTTCACCGAGGTACGTCGGGCTATTTGAGGTTTTGGAGAGATTTGGGTCGGTTTCCTATCGGTTTCATTTAGCTCAGAGGTACCGGGCTATGAAGTATGCCTTCCACCTTTCTCAGCTCCGACATTACTTTTTAGAACAGTCTATTTTCTTTCAACCTGAGGAGGTCGAGCTTGAAGCGGATTCATCATTTGAGGAGAATCCTATCTGGAATGTCAATCGCAGTACAAAGGTTCTCTGTGGCCGGTCTATTCCTTTGGTACGGGTGCAATGGTAGCACGGGCGAGTACCGGACAAAACATGGGATAGGGAGGCCGATGTACAATCGCAGTGGTCGGATTTGTTTGGGGTTTCTTCTTCTACACCACGCTAGGGAAATTCAGGGATGAATTCCTTTAACGGGGGATGTTTGTAAGATCCTGAACCTTCTTTTTAGGTATATTTGTCCTTTTTTTCCTAGAGTTTTTTAGAAAAGATGAGTTTCTTAGAAATTTTTGAAGTACACGCCTTGTACTTTATGAGTACACACCGTGTACATCGTTACCGCTCGAGGTTGGGTGCTGGCTGTGTCATGGCCACAAACACAGCCATGTAGGGGTGACATGGAGGCCACCTAAAGTGGAGTACGGAAAAGCCTAGTACACACTATCTACTCCAAAAGTACACGTCGTGTACATTCTTTTGTTTAACTAAATGCACCAGGGTCACGTCTTAACCCCAGAACTGTCTTCTTCATTAAATTCATCGACCGAGAGCATCCCGTACGGCAACGAATCTCCACATAGCCCATGAGCCTCCGTCGTCTCTCCATATCGACCTCTGTCGATTGCGTTGGAACCGTAGTGCTAAGCTCTTCCTTCTCTTGGAGCTTCATTTTCCAATTCCCCCTCTTTCTCAAGTTATCTTGTGTTGAGAGTTTTGGGTGTTTTCATATATCTACGACGTTCCAAGGAAAATCATGCATTGAGGTTCAAGTATATCAATCAACTAACGTCGAGGAAGGTGGTTTGTGCTTTTCTGTAAGAAGTCTTTTAGAATTTGTGAAACTTCCACCAATACCCATGAACGGGGTATTGCGTGCTTTCCTGTTTTTTCCTTGTTGTTTTTCCTACTTTGATTATATCCCTGAGTAGAAGATATTGTTTGTGAATAGGGTAATTTACTGTTCTTTGGATGTTTTTACCACGTATGATTTTCCTGTTTATGACTGTTTGGTCTAGGTTTTCCTATTAGGATTTTTTCCAATTCGTTGCCTAGTTTATAGGAGGGTGTGATGGTTCTTCTATGCTGAGATGTTGTAGAATGATAGAAAAGTAGTTCTTGACAATACATTGTCCATTACGCGATGTGATACTTACTGATTCTACACAGGGCTGTGATAACCTACTGTAGTATACCATAGGAAGAATGGACGTAAGGGCTTCTCTAGAGTGTCTTTAATCTTACGATGTTAGACCATAGGGGGAATTGACATTGAGTTTTTCCTCAGAGTGTCTGTAGTTCCTAGACATGGGCTATAGGGGGAATGAATGGTTGAGTGCTTCCCCAGAGTGCCTTTAGTACGATACGAGACTGTAGGGGGAATTGACGGTGAGTGCTTCCCCAAAGAGTATATTTTTCTGTGGCTGAACTAGAGGGGTGAGACTGTGTATGCCTCCCAGAGGGTTTCTATTACTTGTTGGTTGAAACATACGGGTTAGTCTTTGAGAAAATCCCATGGGTTACATGATTGTTCTACTTGCTTGAGTGGCTGCTTGCTTGTTTGTAACTATGTTCTAGAAACTGTGGATTGTTATCTACTGAGTACTTTCCAATTTACATTTTCTTGTACGTTTACATGCCATATATTCACTGAATGTTAGGCATAGATCTTTGAGTGGTTGCCTACTGGGAATTTTTCTCACACCCTGTTTGGGCCATGCTTTTGGGACCAAACAGATTATATTGTTGTAGGTATAGATAAGGGCAAGAACCCTTCTACTTCAGGTTTTTGATTGCACTAGAGCTGGGAGCATGGGACCAAGACTAGTATTGTGATGATGAGGAGTAGCTCATATGTTTTTATTTTTTACATTGTATTAGTACTATATTCGGCATTGTTACTTGTTTGGTTGTTTACCTTGAAATAGATGTATCGTGCATCATTTACATATATTTATGCTTCAGTTGTTTATTTATCAGTATTCTGCTATAATTATAGTTGGATATTTACTGCCTCTGTTGTTTTATGTGTTGTTACTTCCGGTGTGTACTCTACCAATGAGGGAATAGTTTCCCCACTATCACACTCAAGGCCCTCGCTGCAAGTCGGTAGCCTCTGGAGTTCAGGGAAATGTGATTTAGGCCATGTGACCAACCAGGTACGGGGCGCCTTTCGGTGGCTTCCGAAATCGGGATGTTACACGCCAGAAGACCCCAGTAGTGGAGTCTTCATAAAGGTTCTAGGTAGTTCTTCGTGTGTGGTGTACATGAACACATGGAACATTACTACCTGACCCGATGAACAGATGACCAGAAGATGGTCAAGGGACCACCAAGGAAGAGGTAGTCGTACAAGAGAGGAGGTACATAGGGCGTAAGAAGTGGAAGGGGAGCTGGGAAAGCATAAGGTAATGGGATATGGTTTGAGTTTTTACCGCCATGACCCCAAGTGGTCCACCACTACCTTAGGGAGAAGGAAGGTCAGGGCGAACTCAGCTCTATGCAGTAGAGACTTAGGACAACAATGCTCCCGAGATAATATGAGGTACAATTTGTGTATTCTCCACCCTAGTTTTAATACTTATAGACATAGGTGATAGTCACTCCTTCCTTTCCACCAATCTCGTTCAGAGATCAGAGTTGTCGTTGGAGACATTGGCTCGATCCTTACTGCTAAATACTCTTATAGGATGGGATTCATAGATTACACACTTGTTCCGGTTGTGTAGGTATATTTTGGGAGGTGAGATCTTTGGTTGGGATATCCTAGTAGAGATTTTGAGGCCTTATGATGTCATCTTGTGTATGGATTGTTTATCCACAGTCCATGCTCAGATTGACTATTTTAGGCATACTATGTGGTTTGTCCATAGAGATGGGACCATGTTTTTCTTCACCAGTGTAAAGTTAACTCTTGCAGTGTTGGACGGACATTCTCAGAGGAGGGTGTAACCGATCACTCACCAGTTGTCTTATCTCACCATCTAAGTAGTGGATGATAGGAGTCCATGCTTTCTTGTAGTGGTGGAAAAATATGAGGAGGTTTTCTTTTGGATATTCTAGGACTACCATGTCCTAGAAAGGTAGACTTCAACATCGACCTGTACCCCTTGATGACACCGATATCCCCAATGACATATCGAATGGATCCTATAGAACTATACGAGCTGAGGGTAAAGATGGAGTACTTTCATGATAAGGGATTTTAAGTCCCAAATATTCACCATTGGTAGCCCTGATTCTTTTTTTCCACGTAGTAATACATGAGTTTGAGGTTGTGCGGGGACATCCAACAACCGATCCAAGAAACCATGAAGAACGATAATCAACTATCTAGAATCGATGCCCACTTAGACTAGCTGGAGGGGGATAAGTGGTTCTCAATGATTGAAATTATATCAAGATATCACCAGCTTCGAGTGCGGGATGAGGATGTACCAAAGACAACATTCAATAGTTGTTACATCAACTATGAGTTCTATGTGATGCCTTTCAATGTGACCAATGCCCTAATATTGTACATGGGCCTCATGAATAGGATCTTCCATCCATACCTAGATTGGTTTTTAATTGTATTCATTGATCGAATATAGGTGTACTCACCGTCAAAAAAGGAGCTCACTACACAACTGTGGATAGACTTGGATACACTCTGAGAGAAGTAGCTTTATTCTACGCTCTCGATGTGTCAATTTTTGATTCTGGAAGTCCTATTTTTCATACATGTAATCTCAGAGGCTGGAGTTGCTATGGATCTAGCGAAGATAGAGGAGGTTCTCTATTGGGAGCCACCCATGAGCGTGACTAAGTTGCCGAGAATCATGGGGGTGGATTGTTACTTTTGGAGGTTTGTACCTGACTTTTCCAAGTTAGCATCACCCATATTGGCACTGACATAGAAGGGATAGCCCTTCCTATAGACATAGAAATGCCAGTAGGGTTTCTAGGATATGAGCCATAGGCTAACTAGTGCCCCCATATCGAGACTACCCGAGGATGAATTTGGGTATTTATTTTGCTACGACCAATTAGGGACAAGACATGGTTTTTTCCTGATGCATGAGTGAGAAATTATCGCCTACATCTCAGGAAAGTGGAGACAACATTAGAATAACTACGCAACCCATGACCTCAAGTTTGCAGTAGACGTCATTGCCTTGAATATGTGGCGACACTATTTGATGGGTAAATGGTATACAGTTTACTATGCCCACTACAATTTCATTTATATCGCCTCCCATAAGTACCTCAACCTATGTTAGCAGCGATGGATAGATTTCCTCCCAAACTATAACATTGAGATAGTCTATACTCTTGTAAAGGGAATCATTGTGGTAGGTTCGCTCAATAGGAGGACAGGGTAGCATATTCAGAATGAGGAGATGGATCTGTTATCCGCGATTTAGATATCCTTCATGGATGATTGTAAATATTCTTACCATCATTCAATTAATTGTACCTTCCCACTCTTACAATGATTCGGGGAGGCACAGTTGGTCGATGTTGACAATGAGGCCCATCGTTCCATGTTATCCTTAGGATGGGCTCCTAATGGATTTTATGTAGGTGGGGAGCATGTCATTCTTTTTAGAGGGCGCACCAAAGTACCAGTGGAGTTGCAGCAAGAGTTGTTGAGGTAGTTTCAAGAATCTCCCTTGGCGGTATATCCTAGAGTTGAGAAGATATAATAGGACCTCTTAAGTTAGTACTTAAAGCTATGGATAAAGAAAGTAGTGATAGATTTCATTTTATGATGCCTTAATTTCCATCATGTGAAGTTACATCGTCAAGTTACAATAGGAATGGCCAAGCCCCTTGATGTACCAGAGTGGAAATGGGATGGTATCCTTGTAGAAATTGTGACAGGGTTATCGTGTACATTCAAGTGCCACGACTCTATATGGGTGATTGTTGAATGACTCACCAACTCATCTCAATTCCTACCCATCTATAGGTAGGGACTGGTAGATGGCTTGGGATGCCTCTACATCCATGAGATATTGCAGATTCATGGGGTTCCATCGACAATCATCTTATATAGTTACACCTGCTTTACATCTCGGTAGAATAATGTATTATAGGAGTAATTCAGAATGCACCTGCGTTTCAACACAAATTTTCTTCCCTAGATAGAAGCTCAGATAGAGAGGATCATATAGACCTTTAATGACATGCTTCATGCTTACGTCCTTGGATTTTGTTGGAGTTTGGTGGACAACTTAACTTTTTTGGAGTTCGCATATGATGAAAATTATCACTCCACCGTAGGCATGGAACCATTCGAGGACTTTTAGGGGTGGACTTACAGATCAAACATATGATGGACAGACGCAGTGGTGTTAGCACTCATGGGTTTGGAGTTGGTACTTGTTTTCATAGAGAAGGTGTAGATGATTCTGGGGAATATGAGGAATGCACAGAGCATATAAAAGTCTTATGAAGACTGGATACAGAGACCCTTGGAGTTTTAGAGGGTGATCATGTATTACTTTTTGTCCTACCTCGATGAGGATTTCAATTATTTGTCCTTGGAAGAAAGCTATCTCTAAAGTTCATTGAACTTTTTCAGATCTTGGGCACGGTTGGCGAGGTTGAATAACACTTAGATATTACCCCGAAGATTCCCTGGGTGCATGATGTTTTCAATGTGTTAGAGATGTGGAGGTACATGAATGACCCATCACATGTCATCGAACGGGGAGAGATAGAAATTGATGATGGGGAGACATTTGTGGAGTTCCCAATAGAGATAGAAGATCGATTTGAGCGAGTTCTATGTGGGCGGTCGATTTCACTCGTACGATTTTTGTGGTAGAACGAGAATCTATAGGAAAACACAAGGGAGAGAGGGGCTCATATCCATTCATAGAAACCCCATTTTATGGTTTAGTTGTTGTTTTGGATTCTGGAGACGTAAATCCCTAAGGTGGGGAGAATTTAATGTCTTGGAATTTCCATGTATTTTTTTTAATTATATGTATTTATTTTGAGAATGAAAAATTTGATGGCACGTGATTCTAAGGCCTTGAGAGCCAGGAATTGAATTTCTCATTTTTTAAGGTACGTCTATAAATCAGGTGATTTGGTTTGTTTTATCATTTGAACTGATGCTCGGATCAAAAATTTGAGGGCAACATTGATCTCAGAGAGCGAAGATTCGCCTAAAAATGACTCAACATTGGCTAGTAGGGGCTGAGAAGAAATGCTATTTTTCAGAATATTTCAGAAAAATAATAATATAATTTAATGAAATTATTTTATTTCTCTCTGTCCATTGGGTGGCAGTTGGTGATGCTATGGTGAACTGATGAGGTGCACTAATGGAGGACCTATAATGGCTCAATGAAACCAAGATACTATTACCTTAATGTCTCATTAAATATGGCTCAATAATGAGGCTAATTTAATGAGCATTATTAATGGTCACAACGTCGCTGCACATTATATTTTCATTATTTAATGCAACATGTGGATCTTAGAATAAAACATGGAGGCTTCTTTGAGAAAACTCTGGAAAATCTCCTCCCCATGAAAGAATGATGAATGTCCGTGGATCTTCATCATCTTCGATGCACCCCGAAGAGAAAAGTTTGATGTGGCGGCATTGACGCCTAGAACTATCAGGGACTAATGCTTTAGAATCCAACACCAAAGAGTTATGGATTGTTTTATTTTGAGGTTTTCCCCATTAATTTTTGAAAACGATGATCACAGATCAAAAAATTTTGATTGGCGATCATGCATTATGCGGTATGGTGAATTTTTTTTGGAGATTCATTATTCATGATTCAGACCATTCATGATATGGTTGAACATTAATCCATGAACCTCCCACTTGATTTAAACATCTAATTTGGAGGGCCCAAGTCGACATGAAAAAGCCTGTGAACCTCTGCTCGTGCATTCTTGGAGTCGTCATTTTCA
Source organism: Viscum album (assembly GCA_963277665.1). Taxonomy (NCBI): domain Eukaryota; kingdom Viridiplantae; phylum Streptophyta; class Magnoliopsida; order Santalales; family Viscaceae; genus Viscum; species Viscum album. The sequence continues at coordinate 807,285,054 of OY728148.1, forward strand.
AAGTGGAGGCAATTAGATTCTGGGGCATGAGCAGGGATGGAGACAACTTGATATGATAGTAGGAATATATGGATCATAAAACAAACCACCGAGGGATCTCTGGTGGCCCGCGGAATGTGTCTCCGATGGGGCACCACTAACGTGGTGGCGACGACTGACCCATGCCAGCCACGTGAAGAGTTCAATGACCAAGGGAGTTTCCATAGCAGATGAGGCGTCTGACCCTCACTAACCACACAGAAGGAAGGTGGCGGGAATCTCGGCGCAAAGCATCAATCATGATGCCAGGCGGCCGCCGCGTGGAGGAGAGTGCATGAGTCCAGGCCACCCATACAACAACGAGCCGCAGTTTGTCGGCCACTGCTTGATGGGTCCAGTATTTGTGGGTCCATCAGAGTGGGAAGGACTCAACATCATTACCGTGTCCCTATCATGAAACACTCCCCAACTGCCTCATGTGTACTAGACTCTGGTAGGCGGGCCAGGCTCGAGCCATCAGGTCGGGCCCAATGACACCTACTGGTCCTAGCATACGGATCAGGCTGGACTTAACCGACCTTGACCAACACCAGGTCAGGTCAAGTCCATAAAAAGGAACTGGGGTATGAGGAACCCCCGAATTGATTTGGTCAGGTCATTTCGACCGGGTTGGACTAGGGCCCATTGCAACCGGCCACATGGTTACTAAAATGCTCGTTTAATGCAAACACCGCATTCTGTTGATGATCCATTTGTGTCATTAGGACCATCTCGATGAGATGGATTTTTTTGTCACTATCTATGGTGACTAGTGGGTGTTGAGATGCGACCAAGGTTTCGTGGAGTAGTATTCCCCGACATGCTATGTATGGAACTATGTGGATTGCTAAGACCTGAGAACTGCTTACTTTTGACTCTCTATGACTTGACAATGGACCAGTGCAAATAACATCATTGTGACATTGTAGGCCCAAAGTTGTAAGCACTACTCTTTCACTTTTCAGGCCCATGTCACGCAACAAGGAAAAGTACCTCAGTTGGCCACAACTTGTGGGAAGCACTACCCTATGACTTTGTATCCCCATGGTATGTGATGGGAGGTATACCTAATCATTCCATGGATAGTGGGAAGAAATTATTCATGACTAGGCAGGACCATCGTATGCAGTAGAGGAAGAGTTCTCACATAGCCGAGGTGTTTGACAATGAGACTGATGATGATACTATTACTACACTAGAATATACCTAGTGTGAGCTATCTAGTGTTCATCCTTTATATTGAGGAATTTTAATGTGTTCTTTCCTTTTTTTGGGTGTCCCTACTGTGTATTGTGTTACTCACCCATGCACGGTCATTGCCCGCATGTGTTGTGTCTTGTGTAGATGACAGACGTTTCAATAGGTGTCCTCAGGGAGATGAGACAGACGAACAATACGACGATCAACTTGGTGCTCTAGGACAAGGCATATCCCAATAGGACTGGGCAGACATGACATATTACTCTGGCCTCCTATAGCTTCACTATTCTCACGATAAAGTGGTGTTTTCTTAGGATGGCCGTCAATGTTTCCTTTTTGTACTTCTTGTTTTTAGTTCATTGTTTTATTAGTATTCAGGCCCAATTATTTTAGTTGTACTTGCAATTACCCTTGTTTTAGTGGTATTTGATTCCCCTTATTTTTGAGTTTTTTTGTGGTTTGGCATTTTTGTGCATATAGGTACTCATGAAAATGATCCCACATTCAGGTTGACTCATTCGATGCTACTCACCAGCCCATTTCCTTCTAGAGGCAGGCATGGGGTTTTAATGTAGTGGGACTCGGGGGACAGGCTATGAAAAATAATTTATGGAGGTGGAGAAAGAAATAAATTATTGAATTTCATTTAATATATTTACATATTTTCATGTATGATCGTTAGGTTTTCACTAATTAATGTATAGGATGCCATTATGACCGAAATAATGATTCTAGAGATAGAGGAGGGAATTCGTGATTTTAATTTTTTAGTGATTCTAAAATTCAAAAAGGATTGATTGTGTGAAAATAGAAAAGATGATGTGGCCTTTTATAAGTAGGGGGAGAACACACATTGTATTTATGAATTTTTTTGTTCTCATGCATTTTTTGAAATGAATGGAGGGTTCAAATATGAAATTATAGAACCATATATTATTAATGGTTGAACTATAGAAGTGAAATAGTTATTATGAATGTTTATCGGTTATTTTTACCATTATTGTATTAGTTTATCCCCCCGTAAACTAATTTTTACCTTATGGGCGATAATTAATTTTTACTACAGTCATTATTAATTTTGAAAAGAAATTAATTTTTTTGTAATCATATATTATAAATTTATAAAATTTAAAATATTTAATCCATCTTTACAAATACAATCCACATAAATGAAAAAAAATAATTTAAAATAAATTTTTAATAGCTGACGAGAAAGATGGTTTTTATTTTGATAATATTTAAAATAGTGACGATGTATTGATATCGAAATTAAATAAAAATAATTCCAATTGAATAAATTAGATTAATTTATATAAAATTGAACTAATATTAATTTATAACTAATTAAAAATATATTTTAACATTATATATTATTTAAATGAAAACAAATTTTTCAATTAAAATATAGTAATTATCACTATTCAAAATTAAATTAAACTTGATTGAAACATAATAAAAATTTACCCTAAGATATAATATTTATTATGATCTCAGATATGAATTTAATTTATTCAATTAAATTTCAATAATGTGTTAAAAATTAATTTTCAATTAATTGTACAAAGCATGACTATATAATGTTATGATTGACATTGGTGTGGCATGAATTGTGAGGTATTAATAAAATTACATTTATTATAAACGAATATATTTTGAATTAATATTTTGTTACACAATATATAGTTAAAATTATATATCGGGCATCTTTTACATGTTTTTTTAGGATTGTACATTCCCAATTATTTGAGCATGTAGAAACTCGATTATCCCTATCAATAATATAATATTTTGATTAGAAGGTTGTAACATAAACATGGGTTACATTGGAAATACATATTAAGTGATAATCCAGTATTATAAGTTATTAATGTGAATCAATACGATTTAGAATTAATATAAAGACATGAACAGAAACATTAATTAATCTCGAATTAAGTTAATAATTCACATCGAGGGTCTTATCATGTTTAGGGGTTTTTAGAATTAGGTCATAACTTATGCATTATAACTTGAATATTGCATATAGACACTTCTACACAGTGTCTGTTTTTAATAATATAAAAACTCTTATAAAAAAAGAGCCAAGTCTAGTTCCATGTTTTATACAGTATGATTTTTCCTTGATCTCAACCATGACCATATTCATCATTATTTCCTGTGAAAAAAAATTCAAAAAACATGGGATGAGCATAAAAAGATCAGTAAGGGTTATAAAAAAAAGAAAGAAAACATTAGTCCATTAATACATACAAGTCAATGAAACCATACTTTTCAATCATTAACATGCCAAAAATGATTATTATATTTGTGAATAACACCTAGAAATCATAAATCATATTGGTAACTAATGGAGTACATAACATACTTATATTATTTCCATCACATCTACATAGGGAGTCATGTTTGGAATACCCATCACAGTATATTACTTAAATTTCGTTAGGTTAACATTAATGTTTTGCCTTCGTCAAGTTACCAAATGCATTGGAGAGCAATCTCAGGCTCACCCGCCCTCATATTATTATGGAACCACCCGTATACGTAAACAATTCCCATGAACTATAACATATTCGCAATAGATAAAACAATCATAAAGAAAAGATAACATTTACTATAACGACCCATACTTTACATACATTGTTAATACTTCAAAATTGAAGCACACTTATTACAACATATGACAATACCACAAAGGACCGTATAGGTATAGTGTCTTTAGAAACTGGGAAACATAAACAACTGGTTCATAAATCTTCTACAGTGTCTCCCATTTATTTCATCATATCTAGGGTCCCTTTTAGCATATTCTAATTAATATCCATCTTCCTGACCTGGGGAAAAGAAAACATAAAAGGGTGAGCTCAAATGCTCAGCAAGGGCAAATAATGGAAATAAAAATCATATCATATCCTTTTCAAAATCAAAACCTGCAAAAGAGATCATAATATCTTAACATGGAATAAATCATAGAAGTGAAAATGAGATCCCCATATTCATAACATAAAACTTGAAACTTTGTGGCATGCACACATAATCATGGAAAATCATTTCTTGTTAGTCATGACTCATTGCCAAGACTATCTTAGTGGACAAAGTCCCTTTCTGAACCAAGTTCACTCCTCGTTTCAGTCCTGTATCACAGAACCGAAATAACCTTCCGTTCCAGCCATGTCTATCTCATGAGATATAAAATATTTACCCAATGCATTGGAGGGAGATATAGGTCCCACCCATCTTATAATGAATCCTTTCTTATGTGTGCCACATAATCATAAAACATACATCATCGCATAACACATGTAACAAAAATGGGATTCTTGAAACATCATGACATCATAAATCAATTCATATAAGATAAAGGAATTCATAAAAATAATTCCATCACAACCTGATCAAATCAATGTAATAATAGGGATAAAAATAGAACCCTTTATTATCTTAGATGGAAAATAATTTTGATAAAACACTTGAACTCCATTCTTGAGGAAAATATCCTTTCTTCTTCAAAAACATTTTTCCTTTCATAACATGTCATATAACTTTAAAATAAAATAAGTTGATTAAAATTAAACTTGAAAACTTGTAAAGGAAGCTTCTTGGAAATAATGTTTTAAAAATCCATTCATGTCGTATAAGTTAAAAAAACATTCTTCGTACTTTTGTCGGAAAAGTCAAAAAGTACCTCGTACGACAAAAGATTCCTTTCATACATATTACTAAAAACTCACCGAAGGGTAAAAATGGATTTAAACAATTGTAGGTGGATGGAAATAATATTACATTTTGAGGAAACATGGATGTGGATGATAAAATACACCCTAGTAAATACTTACGAATAAACAATCTCGGATAAAAATGAGATTGTGGTATTTTCCCTTACCTTAGGTCCGATTTGCTTTGTACGTGTCCGAAGCTCCTGTATAATGGTTTAAATAATGTTATTGAATTATTCCAGAATCATACATATTGATATGATATCATATATGGTCATATTCTTAGCTTCTTGTTAGTAATATTTCATTGTTACCTGTTACTCGGGTCTTTATTGCCTTTTGTTCTTATGCGTGTTTTTCTGAATACATTCTTATTATTCTTTTAAGGTTATAGATACCTTATATCCAGAATGGTATTAGTGTAACATATATCATATTTTTTCATTCAATTCATTTATATAATTACTATGTAATGATGATCATGTAGAACGAGTCGCTTCACATCGTGGAGACGGTATTCCGTACGTACGCACGAGTGATGATATCGTTCCTATGATCATGGAATTGTATTGGAGTATATATATATATTATTTCAGTATCAATATTACTTTATAATAATCATAAATAGTTACTCATTACACCATTATACCCATCCTTGTAAAGTGATGGTGGAAAATAGATTACACCACGGCGTGGAGACGGTATTCCGTACGTACGCACGCGCGGTGATTTCATTTTTCCGTAGGATGGATAGAAGGTGAATTAGGGTTGTTTCATATTTATAATAACATATCAGTATGTAAGTAATACTGATGTTATTACTTTATCATGAAACAACTAAAGAAGAAGATGTTGAAGAAGAAAGAAATTGAAAAGATCGATAATTGATATTACCTCTTCTTTGGAACGATTCTTTGAATCCTCCACTTAGGGAACTAAGATTGGTCTTCGAAGAATACCATGACCTCTAGGATTATTCTAGGGAAGTGTAGAGGAGAACATGGCAGGGTTTGGCCGAGCTTGAGTGCTCAAATTGGTGTGAGGAGGAGGGGGAGGAGGTGCCCTTTTATAAGGGAGGAGAGGGGCACCTTAGGAATATCTCAAAATATTATTTTATATTAAAGTCAAAATCGGTTTATAATGGTTCCAAAGGGTCTTATTTCGAAGATAAAGTGGGGAAGGGTATAAATCCTATCAACCAATAGGATTTAGACAAGTTTAGGGTATTATTTTAACCTTATCAATTAGATTTAACTCTAAGTTAAATAATTTAACTTTTACCGTGTCTTTTTGTTTTCTTTCACTATATGGTTAATACACTTACTATAACATGCCAAACGAACCCAAAATTGTTTATTATTAATATATATATCCTTATCTAAGTCATTTTGCCGAACCATATATTTTCAGGAATAAAATAACAATTAATAATATAATATTTGATTTAATAACTATTTTGTGTCAATTTTGACACTATTTGATATATGATTTTTGTGAAAGTCATAACAGAATTATATGTTCGAACCAAGTTGATTAAATCAACACTAATATATCATAGTAACCTATAAAATTAGTGTAATTCATAAAAAGTCTTAAATTACATTTATTTTGGTATTTATATTATCAATTATGTCAATATTTCATTAATAAGATAATTACTGCATCATCTTTGTGTCATAAATAAATTAAATTATTTGATGTCTAAAAATTACAAATAAAATACCATCATGTAGGAAATATTTTTAGCTTTCTAATGAATATTTAAAATCGAATTTATCTTATATATAACCCCATATTAAACATGATTTACTTATTAAACTTTAATTTTAACTATTTTAACCCTTCTTTAAATAAATTAATAATAAATGTCCTAATCTAATCCAAGTGGGCCTAAATGGTCATATTTTATTCCTAAGTTTGTTTTTGGTCGAATTAAACTTGTCCAATAGAATTATGACATGTGTTAGGGTAATATTAATATCATATTTACCCTTAGTTACCCTATTTACTATTAACCGCGGTAAAAATAGTAAAAAGTTACTATTCACCAAAAAAATATTTTTATCTCATTGAACCACATTTTACTTACTGATATCAACCGTGTCTGTCGGATTTTTGAAATTCCATTCACATAAGCGGTAAAATTAAGTTTTATGAAAAATTCAGTTTTTAACCTACCACTTAGTGGTTTCACTATTCATCAAAAATTGAAAGTTTTCAGAAAAATACCAAAATTTCACCCTAGGCTAATTTCGATATTCTGAGTCCCAAAATGAAGTCCATTTTGAAAAATAAAATTTATAAAATTTCAAAAAGTGGTTATTACTATTCATAACGGCTAGTTTTAATAGCATATTGTTGTTTAGTGAAACTCGGTATTGCGTACGACGCAAGCTATCGAGGAAGGTCGTGATTGAGTTTAAAGCAAGCCAAGCAAGTGTTGTGTAGAAAAAGATTCCTTTGATGATTCATATAACAAAAAAGTCTCGGGTGTTACATTCTACCCCCCTTAAAAAGAATTTGGCCCTCGAAATTCGTCACTTTATAACAAACAAATGAGGATACTTCTCCCTCATCATATCCTCAAGCTCCCATGTATCTTCTTCAAGTTGGTGGTTCCTCCATAAAACTTTCACCAATCGAGTGGTCTTGTTTCGTAGGACTTTTTCGCTACGATCCAGAATCTCTATCGGCTGTTCTTCATAAGAAAGATCTTGCTCCAGCGGTACAACTTCTGAACTGAGTACATGTGAAAGATCTGGTATGTACTTTCTCAGGAGAGATACATGGAACACATCGTGAACTTGAGAGAGATTCGGTGGAAGCGCCAATTGGTAAGCTACCTTCCCAACACGATCCAGTATTTCGAAAGGACCGATATATCTAGGGCTCAACTTCCCCTTCTTTCCAAATCTCATAACCCTCTTCCAGGGAGATATTCGTAAGAACACTTTATCACCCACTTAAACTCTAGGTCTTTTCTTCGGTTGTCGGCATAACTATTCTGTCGACTCTGAGCTGCTCTTATGTGTTGTTGAATAGATCTGACCTTTTCTGCCATTTCATCAATGAGATCAGGTCCTAATAGCTTTCATTCCCCAACTTCATCCCAGCAAGTTGGAGTCCTGCATTTCTTTCCATAGAGAGATTCATAAGGAGCCATCTGAATACTGGAGTGAAATCTATTATTATAAGAAAATTCCACCAAAGGTAGGTGTTGATCCCAACCTCCTTTGAAATCCATAGAGCAAGCTCTCAACATATCTTCTAGGGTTTGAATTGTTCTCTCAGACTGACCGTCTGTCTGGGGATGATAAGCGGTGCTGAAACTCAACTCTGTATCCAGAGTATGCTGAAGACTTCTCCAGAACTTCGAGGTAAATCTCGGATCCCGATCAGATATAATAGAAAGTGGTACTCCATGCAATCTTACCACTTCCTTTACATATATCCCGGCAAGCTGATCTAGAGAGAAATCCTCTCTAATAGGAATTAAGTGTGCAGACTTTGTAAGACGATCAACTATGACCCAGATAGCATTATTGCCTTTGGATGTTTTAGGAAGTCCTGTGACAAAGTCCATAGTGATGTTTTCCCATTTCCATTCGGGTATGGGTAATGGTTGTAACATCCCCTTAGACTTTTGTCTCTCAGCTTTAACTTGTTGACAAACCAAGCATCAAGAGACATATTCAGCAACATCTCTTTTCATGCCTTCCCACCAGAAGTACTCTTTCAGGTCCCTATACATCTTAGTGCTTCCAGGATGAATAGAGAATGAAGAACTATGAGCCTCATCCAGCAGCTCCATCTTTAATTCGGGGATGGAAGGAACACAAACCCGATTCCTGAACTTTATTATCCCATCACAATCAAGGTTGAATTCCGGAACATTTCTCACCTTCTTTTGTAACTCTACATCTTCTTTCTGTGCCTCTTTAATCTTCACATGTATAGAGGGTTGAACATTCATTTTAGAAAGATAAGATTTTTCTCCTTCCATTATAATTCCAAGATCCATCCTTTGTAAATCCATAAATATTGGATCCTTTGTGATCCTCATCATGGATAAACTAGCATGGTCTTGTCGACTTAATGCATCTGCCACCTTGTTTGCTTTTCCAGGGTGGTAATGGATTGAGCAGTCATAATCCTTAATCAGCTCCAACCATCTTCTTTGACTCATATTCAACTCCTTTTGTGTGAAAACATACTTTAAAATTTTATGATCAGTATAAATATCACACCTTTCACCATAAAGGTAATGCCTCCAAATCTTTAATGCAAAGATTACTGTAGGCAACTCCAAATCATGTGTTGGGTAATTTTGCTCGTGGATTTTCAACTGTCGTGAGGCATAAGCTATCACCATATAATTTTGCATAAGAACACACCCCAATCCCTTCTTGGATGCATCACTGTAGATCACAAACCTTTCTCCACTACAAGGCAGTGTGAGCACAGGTGCACTAGATAACCTTCTTTTCAACTCCTTGAAATTCTCTTCACATTCCTCTGTCCAGACAAACTTAACTCCTTTCCGAGTCAACTTGGTGAGTGGATTAGATAATCGTGAAAAATCTTTTACAAAACGTCGATAATATCCAGCCAAACCAAGAAAACTTCGGATCTCAGTTACTGTTGTTGGTCTCGACCATCTTTCGATAACCTCTGTTTTTGCTGGATCCACAGATATCCCCTCTTTTGAGATTATGTGACCCAAAAATGCAACTTTTTGAAGCCAAAATTCACACTTGGTAAATTTGGCATAAAGCTTCTCCTTTCTCAGGGTCTTCAATATAATTCTCAAGTGATCTTCATGCTCTTCCTTTCTCTTTGAATAGACAAGAATATCGTCTATAAAGACTACCAGAAATTGATCAAGATAGTCTCTAAAGACTCTATTCATTATATCCATGAAGATATCAGGGGAATTAGTAAGACCAAATGGTATCACTATAAATTCATAGTGTCCATACCTTGTACGGAAAGCCGTCTTTGGTATATCCTCCCTTTTGAACCTTAATTGATGATACCCTGAACGAATATCAATCTTGGAAAAGTATTGAGCTCCGCGTAGTTGGTCAAATAAGTCATCAATGCGTGGGAGAGGATATTTGTTCTTGATAGTAATCTTGTTAAGTTCTCGATAATCAATGCAGAGTCTCATTGATCCATCTTTCTTCTTAACAAATAGAACAGGTGCTCCCCAAGGTGACGCACTAGGGCGTATGAATCCCTTATCAAGATTCTCTTGGAGTTTCTTCTTCAATTCCTGCAACTCAGTTGGGGCCATTCTATATGGTGTCTTTGAAATTGGCAAAGCGCCCGGTACGAGTTCTATTGAAAACTCAACTTCACGATTTGGTGGAAGACCCGGTAATTCCTCCGGAAAGACATCATCAAACTCCCGTACAATGGGCATATTCTTAATCGTGAGTTTCTCACCAACCATTTGAGATAAATAACCTTCATTTAGTGGAATCAATACCCATAAGATGGAAGAAATTTCCACTGGAAGGTTATGTTCATCCTTGCATTGATAGACGATCGTAGATTGATCTGGAATATGAAATGTGACTTCTCTTCTTTGGAAATTGATATGAGCACCATGTAGAGAAAGCCAATCCATGCCAAGAATCACATCAAATTCCACTAAAGGAAGGATCACAAGATTTGCAGGAAGCACTTTCCCACAAACTTCGATCGGAGAAGAATTATAAACTTTTGATGCGACTGTTGTGCCATTAGGTGTTGTCACAGCTAACTCAACATCTAATTGTTGAGGTAATACGGTGATAACCTTAGAAAATTCTTTAGAAATAAAAGAGTGGGTGGATCCAGAATCAAATAAAACATTTGCTACTTTAGAGTGGATGGTAAGTGTACCTTTCACCACTTCGTTATCGTACTCCACATCGCTGATAGAAATTGCATGTGACTTTCCTTTGTCTTTAGCCTTAAGATTTTGTTGACGTCGACCATCATCATCAACCCTTGGATTTGGGCATTGATTGGCATAATGCCCCCATCTCCTTGCACTTGAAACATTGAAGTGTAGTAGGTTCATTCTGTGTATCCCTTCCTTTGTTTGCGTCATTAGACATCTTCTTCCCATTATCACGGCATTCAAATGCCCGATGACCTTCTTTTCCACATTTAAAACATTTACTTGTCCCTTTAAGACAACTCCCTCCATGTTTCTTTCCACACTTTGAGCATAAGGGAAAGTTTATCTTCTTTTCAGTGTGCTCTTTAGAGTTTCCTTTGAATTCCATCTTCCTCTTCTTATCAAACCCATGCGACTGATGGGTTACTCCAATCTCCATCTCGACTTTTGAGAGCACATCGAACGATTTCCTCGTAGCTATTGAAGTCCCTTATGGCTAACGCCCTTCGAAGGCTTGGTTTTAAGCCACTAAAGAATCGATCGATCTTACTCTCAGGTTGGATAATAATACCAGAAGCGTACCTTGCAAGTCTTGTAAAATTTTCTTCATAGGTACTAACAGATTCATCATCCCTTTGCTTCAGTTCAAGGAACTCTTTCTCCATCTTTGTTTGGAGAATACGAGGGAAGTACTTATTGAAAAATAAGTTCTTGAACTCGTCCCATTCCATAGACTCAATTTCATCCCTTTGCCTCGTATTCTTAATAAGATTCCACCATTGATCAGCATCTCCTTCCAAACGATACACTGCTAGGATGACTTTATCATGTTCAGAACATTGAAGAACTGAAAATATCTTTTCATTAGTACTAATCCATTGTTCAGCAACTAATGGATCAGTAGACCCACTGAAAGAAGGTGGACGCTGCCTCATGAAGGATTCAACAGAATGTTGCTCCTTCCTTTGCTCGTTTGGAAGTCCTGCATGATTCATATCTTGAGAAAGTTGTTTGAGCATGGCTACAAGATTTTGCATTCCAGCTCCCATATCGTTTGGTTGCTCAGGGGGACAATCATTGCATTGCCCATCGCATTCTGCATTAACACGGTTCCTTCGGGTTCCAGCCATTGACTAAAACCAAGAAGAATAGTGTGAGCAACACTAATTATAATAGGAAAACCACAAAATTCAAGAATAAAATTTTCATGCTTAAGGTCTTATCCTAGGTTATTCAAGGACATTTCTAAAACACTAAGATTGTGTTCTATGCTTAGACTTATCCTTAGGGTTCTTACTAAGGCTTTCACAACCTAGTTTCCAAAGGTTGATTATACCTTTCCTCTGATACCAACTATAACGACCCATAATTTACATACATTGTTAATACTTCAAAATCGAAGAACACATATTACAACATATGACAAAACCACAAAGGACCGTATAGGTATAGTGTCTTTAGAAACTGGGAAACATAAACAACTGGTTCATAAATCTTCTACAGTGTCTCCCATTTATTTCATCATATCTAGGGTCCCTTTTAGCATATTCTACTTAATATCCATCTTCCTGGCCTGGGGGAAAGAAAACATAAAAGGGTGAGCTCAAATGCTCATCAAGGGCAAATAAAGGAAATAAAAATCATATCATATCTTTTTGAAAATCAAAACCTGCAAAAGAGATCATAATATCTTAACATGGAATAAATCATAGAAGTGAAAATGAGATCCCCATAATCATAACATAAAACTAGAAACTTTGTGGCATGCACACATAATCATGGAAAATCATTTCTTGTTAGTCATGACTCATTGCCAAGACTATCTTAGTGGACAAAGTCCCTTTATGAACCGAGTTCACTCCTCGTTTCAGTCCTGTATCACTGAACCGAAATAACCTTCCATTCCAGCCATGTCTATCTCATGAGATATAAAATCTTTACCCAATGCATTGGAGAGAGATATAGGTCCCACCCATCTTATAATGAATCCTTTCTTATTGTGCCACATAATCATAAAACATACATCATCGCATAAAACATGTAACAAAAATGGGATTCTTGAAACATCATGACATCATAAATCAATTCATATAAGATAAAGGAATTCATAAAAATAATTCCATCACAACATGATCAAATCAATGTAATAATAGGGATAAAAACAGAAACCTTTATTATCTTAGATGGAAAATAATTTTGATAAAACACTTGAACTCCATTCTTGAGGAAAATATCCATTCTTCTTCAAAAACATTTTTCCTTTCATAACATGTCATATAACATTAAAGTAAAAGAAGTTGATTAAAAATAAACTTGAAAACTTGTAAAGGAAGCTTCTTGGAAATAATGTTTTAAAAATCCATTCATGCCGTATAAGTTAAAAAAAACATTCTTCGTACTTTTGTCGGAAAAGTCAAAAAGTACCTCGTACGACAAAAGATTCCTTTCATACATATTACTAAAAACTCACCGAAGGGTAAAAATGGATTTAAAAAATTGTAGGTGGATGGAAATAATATTACATTTTTATGAAACATTGATGTGGATGATAAAATACACCCTAGTAAATACTTACGAATAATCAATCTCGGATAAAAATGAGATTGTGGTATTTTCCCTTACCTTAGGTCCGATTTGCTTTGTACGTGTCCGAAGCTCCTGTATAATGGTTTAAATAATGTTATTGACTTATTCCAGAATCATACATATTGATATGATATCTTATATGGTCATATTCTTAGCTTCTTGTTAGTAATATTTCATTGTTACCTGTTACTCAGGTCTTTATTGCCTTTTGTTCTTATGCATGTTTTGCCGAATACATTCTTATTCTTCTTTTAAGGTTATAGATACCTTATATCCAGAATGGTATTAGTGTAACATATATCATATTTATTCATTCAATTCATTTATATAATTACTATGTAATGATGATCATGTAGAACGAGTCGCTTCACATCGTGGAGACGGTATTCCGTACGTACGCACGAGTGATGATATCGTTCCTATGATCATGGAATTGTATTGGAGTATATATATATATTATTTCAGTATCAATATTACTTTATAATAATCATTAATAGTTACTCATTACACCATTATACCCATCCTTGTAAAGTGATGGTGGAAAATAGATTACACCACGGCGTGGAGACGGTATTCCGTACGTACGCACGCGCGGTGATTTCATTTTTCCGTAGGATGGATAGAAGGTGAATTAGGGTTGTTTCATATTTATAATAACATATCAGTATTTAAGTAATACTGATGTTATTACTTTATCATGAAACAACTAAAGAAGAAGAAGTTGAAGAAGAAAGAAATTGAAAAGATCGGTAATTGATATTACCTCTTCTTTGGAACGCTTCTTTGAATCCTCCACTTAGGGAACTAAGATTGGTCATTGAAGAAGACCAGGACCTCTAGGATTATTCTAGGGAAGTGGAGAGGAGAAAATGGCAGGGTTTGGCCGAGCTTGAGTGCTCAAATTGGTGTGAGGAGGAGGGGGAGGAGGTGCCCTTTTATAAGGGAGGAGAGGGGCACCTTAGGAATATCTCAAAATATTATTTTATATTAAAGTCAAAATCGGTTTATAATGGTTCCAATGGGTCTTATTTCTAAGATAAAGTGGGGAAGGGTCGAAATCCTATCAACCAATAGGATTTAGACAAGTTTAGGGTATTATTTTAACCTTATCAATTAGATTTAACTCTAAGTTAAATAATTTAACTTTTACCATGTCTTTTTGTTTTCTTTCACTATATGGTTAATACACTTACTATAACATGCCAAACGAATTTCAAATTGTTTATTATTAATATATATATCATTATCTAAGTCATTTGGTCGAACCTTAGATTTTTAGGAATAAAATAACAATTAATAATATAATATTTGATTTAAAAACCATTTTGTGTCAATTTTGACACTATTTGATATATGATTTTTGTGAAAGTCATAACAGAATTATATGTTCGAACCAAGTTGATTAAATCAACACTAATATATCATAGTAACCTATAAATTTAGTGGAATTCATAAAAAGTCTTAAATTACATTTATTTTTGTATTTATATTATCAATTATGTCAATATTTCATTAATAAGATAATTACTGCATCATATTTGTGTCATAAATATATTAAATTATTTGATGTCTAAAAATTACAAATAAACTTCCATCATGTAGGAAATCTTTTTAGCTTTCTAATGAATATTTACAATCGAATTTATCTTCTGTATAACCCCATATTAAAAATTATTTACTTATTAAACTTTAATTTTAACTATTTTAACCCTTCTTTAAATAAATTAATAATAAATGTCCTAATCTAATCCAAGTGGGCCTAAATGGTCATATTTTATTCCTAAGATTGTTTTAGGTCGAATTAAACTTGTCCAATAGAATTAGGACATGTGTTAGGGTAATATTAATATCATATTTACCCTTAGTTACCCTATTTACTATTAACCGCGGTAAAAATAGTAAAAAGTTACTATTCACCAAAAAAAATATTTTTATCTCATTGAACCACATTTTAATTACTGATATCAACCGTGTCTGTCGGATTTTTGAAATTCCATTCACAGAAGCGGTAAAATTATGTTTTATGCAAAATTCAGTTTTTAACCTACCACTTAGTGGTTTCACTATTCATCAAAAATTGAAAGTTTTCAGAAAAATACCAAAATTTCACCCTAGGCTAATTTCGATATTCTGAGTCCAAAAATGAAGTCCATTTTGAAAAATAAAATTTATAAAATTTCAAAAAGTGGTTATTACTATTCATAACGGCTAGTTTTAATAGCATATTGTTGTTTAGTGAAACTCGGTATTGCGTACGACGCAAGCTACCGAGGAAGGTCGTGATTGCGTGTAAAGCAAGCCAAGAAAGTGTTGTGTAGAAAAAGATTCCTTTGATGATTCATATAACATAAAAGTCTCGGGTGTTACATTTACACATTGCAATCATAATATATCATTTAATTATACTTATATAATTATTCCATTATAAAAACATTTTTCAATACCAAAATAAGTAAAAATAGTATATGGTATTTATTTTTATTTTAAAAAAACATTATTGCTTTATAAGGATGCCAAAGAGAAAATAATGCTCGCGGCGACGGGAGGGTCGTTGTCACCCATTACATTAAAAAGAAATAATATTTTGTCATTTAGTCAAACACATTGTATAAATATATTCCCCATGAATGAAATGAATATTCAAAGGTGTTTATACAACGTATAAAATAATTTTGGGTATAAATAAAAATATTCCTCAATGAAAGAATATTAAGATAAAGTCCCTTACCTCATGTCCAACTTGACGCGTTCATTATTTAATATTCAGAATAATAAACAAAAGTTAATTTCTTCTTGATAAAGAACCTTTTTCATGTATATTATTCCTTTTATATAAATTATTACAATATTATTAACATTATGTAATCATTTATGTTAAAAATGGTCATTTTGTCGATGTTTGGTACTTGAGTCAAAAATGTACTTCTTATAAATACAAGTCGATCATGTGGTCAAAAGTACAATATATTCAGAATGATATTCATCATTTATATTAATATAAATCATATATAACTAGTACATGTATTTAATAATAATAGAACATAACATTTGGAGATAAGAAAGGAAATGCACCATTCATGGAGACGGTAAGCCGTACGTATGCATAAATAGTACATTAATTTCTATTTTATATTTAAAGGAATGAAAACATAATGATATATAGGTATATTTTAATTCCAATATTATATCATATATATATAATTTCAGTAACTCTATCCTTTATAAGCTCCATATATGGCATTAACAAGTCATATAACATTGAGGGGGCGGTAGTCCGCACTTCCTCAAATGAAATTATCGCATTTTCCCATTATGGAATCCATAAAGGTATGATAGAATTGAAAAATACAGAATTATAGAAACAATATAGATGTAATATATCACATATAAAAATAGTTCCTTCTTAATTTCCACCATGAGAGGCAGTTGTAGATATTTGAACTATCATCATTTTGTGGGGCAGTAGTTCGCCGTCAACAAAAACATTATGTTCGTATCCAGTTGATAGAGGTATTTAGAGTGTATTTATAATACATAAGATAAAGAAACCTTGTATATTTATGATACATGTTTTTTTATAAAATAAAAGTAAAAATAGTGTTTAAGTGGTTGTATAAGTAAAATAAAGGAAAAGAACTTAAGAGGAGATGCTACCTTTAAATCGACAATCTCCCATTGGTTTAAAACAAAAGGATTACGTAAATTTCCTTATTCCTAGGGGAGGTATTCTAGAATGAATAGAGAGATATAATTAGGATGATTGGGTAGAGGTTTTATGAGGCAGGATGCTTGAGAGGTGTGAGTAATTGGTTAGAGGTAATGTATTTTTATAAGGGGGAGGAGGGGCTCGTTGGGAAAGTTGGAAAATATTATTTTATTATTTAAATATTTTAGTTATATTAAGGTCCAAAACTTATTTAAATATAATTTTTGGTGTATATGTTTTGAAATAAAATCCTCAAATAAGAATATTACAGGTTTTGTATATTTGTTTTAAATTATATAATCTCATTTATTTAAATCATTCATTAAAAAGATAATCACTGCATCATCATTGTGTCCTAAAAAAATTCATTTATGTGATTTCTAAAAATTATAAATAAAATACCATGATGTAGGAAATATTTTTAAATTTCAAATGAATATTTATATTCTAATTGATAACTTATATAACCCCATTTAAAAATTGATTTACTAAAAGATACATGGTTATTTCATTTTTGTTATTACTTTTAATTAATTAATATAATCGGTCATTATCACTCCCAAGTGGCTCTAGTGGGTTCCCAAATCGACCCAAAAATTCCCATGGTCAGACATGTATCAACCAATTGGATTAGAACACATGTTAATGTGATTTAATATTATTATAATAATTTATTTTACCCTTATTTACCGGATATACCCTTCAACCATGGTTAATAAAATATTTACTAAAGTAAATATTCCTAATGTATAAATGAAAGATACCTATTTATACAATTTGGACCCCCTACTTACAAATATTGAATTGATATTTCAAATTCAACACACATAAGTTGAAGAAATTAATTTAAAATTAATTTTGGTTGCCAAACCAAAAAAGCATGTTTTTAAGAAATAATAACTATCAAACGATTGAAACTTGTTTGTGTAAACATTAAAATTGGATTAAATGGTAAAACATTATTATAATTAAACTATGAATCAAATTAAAAAGATAACACAACCATATAGATAAATTATATTAATATGCATTTTTGATTTAAAATAAATTTTTTTCACTATTTCATTAAAAATGAACATTATCCGAAAAATACCAAAATTTCATAAAAAGTAAATTTTTATGTCCCTATTCTCTTGAAGAAAATTACTTTTTGAAATAGAATATATAAAATTGAAATAAACTAGATTTAAAAATTGTTTTCTATCAAAATGCGGTAAATCAACCCCTTAAATAGTAATAGAGTATTTATGCTTAAAATTGAATTCTTTATTATTTTAAGACTATAAATTTTGTTAAATAAATGTAAAGAAGTTTATGAAAATGTATAATAATATTGTAGTATGTTCTGTTCATTCCGGCCATTACAGCGACTAATAGTTATCTACCATTTAAAATAATAATAATATTCTATTATTTTTTGGTATAACACAACGTTGGGTGTGACATGTGATTTTGGAGAAATGCGTTGATTCATGATGAGTATGATATCAGACATATAACCCCCCTTAAACTAATATTATTATTTAATTCAAAAATAATAAAAAATATGGAAGTTTTATATTCTATATTTACCGAGGATGATACATCTTTCCCCCCTTTTGAAAATTTCCCCTTGTAGTTTTATTCACTTATCAAATAAATGGGAATATTTATCTCTCATTGAATTATCAGATTCCCATGTTTTCTCTTTAACCATATGGGGTTTTCAAAAATCTTTTACTTGATGAATTACCTTATTCCACAACACTTACTCTCTTTGGTCAAGAATATGGACTGGGATTTCTATATAAGAATGATTGTATTTCAACTGAACTACCTCTCGACTCAATCCATGATATGGATCAGGAAAATACATTATCAACATTGAAACATGAAATACAGTTTGTACCTAGAAAAAAATTAGAGATAAAGAGACATTGAAAGCTACATATCCAGTATAATCTAGGATTTCATACGGTCCAATAAACCTCAGAATCAGCTTTCCCTTATTTCCAAAATGCATTAAAATTTTCAATAGAGAAACATTGAGAAAGGAATGATAACCTACCTCAAATGAAAGATCCTTCCTCCGATTATCCGAAAAACTTTTCTTCCTCCTCTTAGATGTTCTCATGTTCTTCTAAATAAAATGATCATTTTTATGATCTCTTCTACCAATTATAGTCCCATCAACTTCTTTTCACCTACATTATCCCAAATGTAGTAGTTGGACACCACATTCCCTATAATTCCTCAAAAGGATCTATCTCTATACTAGAATAAAAATTGTTATAATGATAAATCTCTACCAAATAAAGATATTGGTCGCAATATCCTTCGTATTAAATTGAGTATGCACGTAGAATATCTTCCAATGTATGAATTGTTTATTCTGACTACCCATCTGATTGAGGATGAAAAGCTGTACAAAAATTTAATTATGTACAAAACGAATTATGAAGTCCTTTCCAAATGTTATAAGTAATAATGGGAACACGATCAAATACAATTGAAAGGGTAACTCCATGAAAACTTACTATATCTTTAATAAGCAATTGAGATTGTTGATCTAGATGTAAATTATCTCAATAGGAAGGAAATGAAAGATTTAGTGAATCAATCTACAATAACCCAGATTGCATTGTTACCTCGAGATGTTTTCAGTAATCCCACAACAAGGTCCATGGATATATTTTCCCATTTCCACTCTTGCACTGGTAAAGGCTGAAGCATTCGTTTTTGTAGCATCCACTTTGGTATAACCTATTGAAGAGTCAAACACTTCACAGTAATGTCATCAACATCTCCTTTCATTCCATCACACCAGTAATAATCCCGAATTACATTGTATATCATAATACTGCAAGGATGAGCTAAAAACGGAGACCTATGATCTTCACATAACAACTCATCCTTCAATTGTGAATCTCAAGAAACACATAATCTTTTTCCAGACCTCAATACACAATCTTCATCAATGTTATATTCTTGTAACACACCATTCGGAACCAACTATACCTTCTTCTGCATCTCATTATCTTCCTTATACACAAGCTTAATTCTTTATGAAAGAGATTATTTCACTGACACCTAAAACAAAAAAAATTAATTTCTTGCATCGATAACTTCTATTCTAAATTTCATCAATTCATTAATAAAATGATCATGTTCAAAACCTAACATGGTTAATGTATAATTACCTTATTATCTCAAAGTATTAGTCACTTTATTTGCTTTCCTAGGATGATAATGAATCGTGAAATCATAAACCTTGATTAATTTCCACTATATTTATTGACTCGTATTAAATTCCTTCTACATAAATATACACTTAAAACATTTTTGTCTAGTATATATTTCAAATTTTACTCCATAAATATGATGCCTCTAAATTATTTAAGAAAACACAACAAGAGATAATTTCAAATCTTGTGTAGGGTAATTTAACTCAGGAGGTTTCAACTGATGTGATGTATAAGAATTAACCTGATCATTTTGCATTAGGACACAAACAATTCCTTTCAAAGAAGCATCACTATAGATAAAAAACTCATCATTTCTTGAAGGTAGTGCGAAAACTAGAGCATTCCCCAATCTTATTTTTAATTAATGAAAAAAATAATCACATTCATTTTTCCTAATAAACTTAATGAATTTTCAAGTTAACCTAGTCATTAGGCTAGATAACTGTGAAAACAATTCATCAAACCTCTGGTAATAACCGGCCCAGCCAAAAAAACTATGGATCTTGTGAATTTTTATGGGTCTTGGCCATTTTTCGACAACTTTTTTTAGTTGGATCAACCGTTATTCCATTTTTTAAATAATATAACCAAGGAATTTAATTTCTTGAAACCAAAACTCAAACATTCTGAATTTACCATACAGTTTATTAATTTACAATTTGAAAGAATACCCATAAATGATCTTCATGTTCCTTGATACATTTGTAATAAAAATATTATAATTAATGGAGACAACCACAAACATATCTACGAAATCATGGAAATTCTATTTATAAGATCCATGAATACAATAGGAGTATTGGTCAATCCAAATATAATAACCAAAAATTTATAATTGCCTTATCTAGTATGAAATGCAGTATTCAAAATGTATGCTTTATTTAATTTAAACTAACGGTACCCCGTCGTCATGTCAATCTTCGAAAAATATTGAGCTCCATGGATCTGATTAAACAAATAATTTATATGAGGTAAATGATACCTATTTTTAATAGTGATGTTATTCAATGATCTATAATCAATGAAATCCCTCATTGAACCATCAATATTTTTAACAAAAATGATAGGACAACCCCATTGTGATGTGTTAGGTCGAATGAAATCTTTATCTAATAACTCATGAAGTTGATCCTTTAACATTAAAAGTACAATTTGAGTTATTCGATAAGGGGTTTTGAAATTGGAATAGCATTGGGAACTAAGTCTGTCACACCAATGGCCTTTTTTTAAATTCATTATTCATTTAATTTCCATTCCTGATTTGCTTTGGGGGATTACCACTCATTTTGGTGAAAATGGTGGGTTTGGAATATTTGCGCCAAACCGTGAGCACAATTCCGGATTTAAATACAAATTTTGTTTCTTCTATAACTCTTTAAATTGTTAATATTTTATACCCATTACACCTCCCAATTGGCATACCCTGATATATTAAAATCACCAAATCATTTTGGACCACATAGTAATCTAAAATAATTATGGATTTGGGTTTTGGATCAAGGTAATGGGCCTGCCCGTAAGCCCATTTCTTGCTTTAAATTATTTTTTAAATTTTCAATATCTCATTCTTTTTTTACTTCTTTTCAGCGATTCAACCTCCCACTTGAATAAAAACACCTCAGGATCATCCCATTTATCTCTTTTCCTCTTTGGAGTTCATATACCCCCGAGGAATAGGGAGAACTTTCTCAATCATTCAAATATCGACTAGATTTGATGTGGTAAAATGATTCTTTCATACCTCCATAATTATTTAGTATTATTACAAAAATTCAGATCCCACATTACCAAATATTAATCCTCCAATCCTACATATTAGTTTTGTGTATTTCAAGATTCACATATTAGTGGATTGGGGCCGATTTCTTCAAGATTTTTCAAGTAAGAGAATTCCTTCTTGGTTCCTTCCATCATATTTCAGTTGTATTTCCACTTTCTTGAAGTTAATCATAACCAGAAGCTGGGGTTCTATCCTAAGGTCTGATTTGGTGTCTTTTGGGTCAATTATTGTGGTTTAGTTCTGGATTTATATTCCTTGTGGTACAATGGTGCTGCCCTTAAGGTTTCGCACTATGTTTTGAGGATTTCGACTCAAAAGGCTACGCGATTCCATTTGTAACCATTTTATGATGAGTTATCTTGCTTGGTTTATTAATTTAGAATTTTTATAATCTCTTTTGTGTTCTGTGAAAACTTTTTTTGGTTGAATTGGTTAAACATTTAATTTTTAGTGGTATTTTAGCTTGAAATTGGTTACTTTTCACGTGTGACTCTTGGGGTAATGTTTGGGTTTTGTTTATAAAATATGAAAGTGATTTATTAGTCTTTAAATGGGATTCCAATTCTGGTTTTCTAATTCCTTATTGTCATGTGGGCCTTGAAAAGAGGTTTTTGAATGAGTTTAAGGTCTAAAACTGTGTTGTACTTCTTAAAGGTGATTTATGAAAATGTGCGTTTTTCATGTGTATCTTTGTGGTATTATTTGATGTATTTTTATAACACTTGGGTGTGGTTTAATAACTGTTTTAGGGCTGAAAATTATGTTTTGGATTGTTATTGGTATGATTTTGGTTTTGAGTGAGGGTTTTGAAATGGGTTTAGTGTGCAAACAATGGTTATACCTCTTGGGTTTGTTTTATAAAAATTGAAAATGTTTTTTTGGTTAAAAAATGTTGGGAAAGGGTGCATATGTACTATTTGGGTGAGTGTGTTCACATAATGTGGGATTTTGAATGGTAAAGTGGTTATTTGAGATGTTAATCATTTTTAGAATGATTTATAAATTGCTAAAATGTTTTACTTAATTGTGTTTTGTGTGCAAAACACGGGTGTGGGATGTTTCGTGTGAGTTAATTGATAAAATGAATTATGAAGGTGAGAAGGGAATTATGTGACTTTTGTGTGGGATGTTATGTGAGTTGAATATATTCTAATGGTATTATATTGTTATTTAATGTATTTGTGGAAGTGTTAAAGAAATGTGAAAAGTGTTGTAGGCAATTTTGGTGTGCGTTTGATATCAAAATGCATTTGAATGAAAAGTGAAATTTTGACTTGTGTGATGTAAATGGGGCTATTAGGTTAATTTGTGATGTGGAAGTGATATTTTCATGTGAAAACTATATTTATTGGATTTTTGAACTTGTTTGAGCACAAAGGGAAAACCTCGGTATCTAGGTGGGTGGACATGTACTTGTATGCTACTTAATCCGTGGGGTTTGGCCTCAGTTTCACTTAGCAATATTGATGCTTAAAACTCTAACTAAACTATTATGATGATGATTGGGGACCACTAGGTTATTCGTATGATCCATACAAGTGGCTCTTTCACAAGAACAAATATTTTTTGTCGTTACTCTCACCGAGATATGAGGTACCTGGGGCCCATAACTAGCTAGTGCCTAGGAGTTATTTCCTATTAATTGTGATCATTAGATCCTTTGAAATTGCTGTCGGTATACAGTATTGTTGGCTGGAATATTCAGTAGCTTTGGTATTTAATTTAAAATTTTTCGTCCTTTAAAATTATCCCACATGAAAAATATTTTCATTTATTATTTCATCCTTTATAACATTTTAACAAGAATATTTGTATTTACAAAACATGCAATGTTTTTTTTCATGAAATTTTTATCACATGGAATCTATTATTGGTTGTATCTTACTGGGATTTCTCTCAAACCATACTTACACCTTTGGGTGTAAGTAGACTTTATTATTTTATGTCACTGGTTTGGGTACCGGTTTTTTCCCTTTGGTTTGGGGTTTTAGCGGTCCATAGTGATGCAGTGTCGTGGAGATGGCATGAGGGTGGTTCCTCTTTCCATGTATAGGTTCTTGGGCTATCATTTCATGGGTTTTTACCTTTGTAATGGTATTCAAACATTGTTTAAAATTCTGTAATTCAGTTCTGAATTTTAGTAAAAGATGTTTTTGTTTGAAAAATCAAGATTTTATTTCTTGGATTCATTTGTTGTTCTATGTAAAAAAACACGGGTAAATAATTCGAAATTTTCTGTTTTTGATTCCCAGGCACTTTTTCCAGCATGTGGGGATCAGAAACGCCCTTCGGGACTTGCCACGGGTCAGGTCGGGTGATGGTCTTCGCAGCGACCAGATTTGGTTCGTGACAAAATGGTATCAGAGGAGGTTTTTTCTATTTGAGTCATGTTATTTTGGAAATAGTCGGGATAGTCTGAAGTTAAGAATTTTGGGACATGAAATTCCAGTTATTGGTAGTGTGCTTGATCACCACACCTCTTGTAGGGATTCAAGTCTCCAGGGGAAGTCCGGATTTATCTAAGTCCTTTGGTTTTCTTGGTTTGATGATGATTTGGGAAAATTAAAGGAGAGTTGGGTTAATGGTGTCAGTGAGCTTGTAGGATCTAGAAAGCCTTGTGGAGCCGGGGATATTCCCTAGAAAAATCTCTGTGATATTTATGTGAATGGAATATGGCTTCCAAACATATGTCCAAGTCATCCACTGAAACTAGTTTCCTCTCGCATTATTTTGTGCTTTTGTTTAGAAATCATGGAACTTTGGTTTTAAAGTGACTTGGTTTTACGAAGCATAAAGTTTTTGTGAAATGATTTTAAAATAATGTGGGAATGGTTTGATTTATGAAATGGTTGAACTGAATTTTCATTATTGTTTTGAAATGGAAAATAGTGTTCTTACACCTCTTTTGAAATTAGGAACCATATTGAAGTTGGTTTTCAAAAAGTGTTTCCAATATAGTTTTCTAAAAAATATAAGGGTGTTTGAATGGGATGAGAGGTTTTCAAATTGATGTGAATAACTTGAAAGTGAGTTCTTTTCAAAATGGATGTGTCCTTATGAATAGTTTTGTAAGATGTGAATTGGGATTTTGATCTCATTTTTAGAAGTTTTGTGAAAAAGGATGGGTTGGTTGACCGTTTTGTTTTTGAAAAGTGGAAAAAAATTTCGTTTTAACCTTTGGTAAATCCATGAGAGACCACATGCATTGGGATATATTGGATTATGGATGGTTGATGGCATGAATGGTTGAGTGTCAGGATGAATATGACGAGGGTTCCTGGTGTGGCACAGAAACATGCATGTGTGATGCCCTTGGGGTACTATTGGTGGATACACTAACTGTTGAACCGTTGGTTTTCAAAGAAATGTTCTAAAGAAAAACATGATGTCTGGATGAATTGTTTGGGATGGTTTATATTAAGTGTTTTTGGAAGATGTTGATTTTGTGGGAAGTTTTGAGTCCAAGAACCCCTCATGTTCGAACTGTGTTATGGGTTCTTGTTTGGTCGGTAAGCTGGGCAGAAGGTCCAGTTAGTAGTCGCCTATGATATATATTTTGGGACACATTTATGTTGGTTCCATTAATGTGTTTGGATCTGTTCTGGGGAAATTTTTTACCAATGGACCAGCTTGTATGGGACCTTGGGTTCTCCCATTTGATTGGGTACGCCCCCATTAATGGTTAGTGCACAACTGAAGTGCAACCCAGATTGTTTCCCCATTGTAAAATTCTCCAGTTGATCAATGTAAGGAATCTTTTCTTGAGATTTGTTGAATGATTCTACACCATATACATTCTTGGTTTTTTTCAGATCCTCTTGTTGCGAAAGAGTGGTCGTGGATGGCTGAAAGAGGCCTTAGTTTCTTAAGCTACCTGATTCATCAAAGGTGGAAGTTTTCTGGGGTTGTGAGTATGGATAGTCTCTAAGAGTGCCTCCGAGTCCTTCATAGTCTCTTCGAAGAAGGGGTATATGTTAGACCACCCATGTGGAAAATCATGCCATGCGAGGCTGTTACAGACACTTTTTGGAAGTCTTTGATATTTTGGGATGTTGTATAAGGCCCCCTCCTTGTATTATTTCTATGAGTCTCTTTGGTCATTTTCGATGACGCGTTGTGATGTCGCATGCTCATTTGATTTTAAAGGTGAAATTGTACAATATTTTGTGAGTCTTTTTTTCCAAAAGTGTTTCTCCTTTTGGGAGACCTTGACATCCTCTATTTTAGATGAAGGCGTTTATATGTGTCCTTTATTTATGTTGTTTCCCACCCGAAGAAACAAGGTGTGATGTGAGTGCATCCTCTAAACCCATATTTTTGTAAAATTCCATGTTAGGGTAAAGTGGGTTCTCGAGTGTGTTTTTTCTTGGTGAACCTATCTGGGATTGCATGTAGTTGTTTGTAGAATAGAAAGAAGAAATTCTATTTGGGTGTTTCCAAATCCTAACTGCGAGGTCGAAAATGCTTCAATAATTCCATCTCCAGCCATAGGTCCTGTAGAGAAGCTTGCACATAATCATAGGAAATCCTTGTTTAGTTTTTAACCTTATACAAAGAACTATCCTCAGTATGATATATGGGAATTGTGTAAACATTTTGTGTTGTTATCTTGCTTCTTTTGTTCCCGTTTGTTGGAAACAGGTGGAGGGCCTCATCACCATGTTATCTCCCAATGACTTTCTTTTCCCCTTTTGTTTCCTTTGGGATTGGGGGAGATGTTTTAGATTTGTCTAGACATGTTGAGTGAACATTTAGTCATAACCATTCCCTAGAAAACCATGTAGTTATAAGGATCGGCATGGTTAGTGCAGAGTTTCCCAAACTGTGCGGCCTAATCGTGCGGCCGTATCAACTCTTTAAGTATTGGGGTTTTTCTTTGCCGGCCCATATTGGTCGGTTAAGATGGTTGGTTCTTATGGTGGGGAGACCCCCTATAAGTCTAATGTATATTATTTTGAAAATTAATAATGGTATTCTACCCCTTGTACTGGGGATTTTGTTTGGGGCTCCCCTGTTAGTGTCTTGATTCTGTCTCGTAAAAAAATTTAAGTTCTCTCTTATAGTTGGGGAGCCCATTTCTATATCCTTGTACCAGTAACTCTCTATTGTACATGGTCTTGTTTTGGTAGTGGGTAGTATCATTCGGAGCTATATAAACACATACATATTCCTTGGGTAAACATTGGGATTGGAGAGTTCTCAATGGCTTAGTTATATCAAGGTATGTGTAGCCTTGTTCGATGTTCTTGTTTGTTTGGGTAAATTGCTTGAGCCTTGTTCATACAGTGTTTGAAGAGTTTTCTTTTAGGATAAATCCTGACAGTGATTGATCATTTCATTAAATAGGTGTATGTTTTGGTTGTGAATTATTCCTTCCTTAATTGATCACTGGTGGTGTTTTGGCCTTTGGGGGTGAAGCTTAGCAAAGGAGTCCATTTCTACCTTCGGTTGGGTTTGGTTTTTTTCATTGTCATTGATGTGAATTTTCAAGGGCAGAATGTTTTATGGTTTAGAGAATTGTCACACCCATGACCTTTTTTTAAATTCATTATTCATTTAATTTCCATTCCTGATTTTTTGGGGGGTTTACCACTCATTTTGGTGAAAATGGTGGGTTTTGAAAATTTGGGCCAAATCGTGAGCATAATTCTAGATTTAAATACAAATTCCATTTCTTCTATAAATCCTTCAATTTTTACTATTTTATACCCATTATAAATCCCAATTGGCATACCCAGATATATTAAAATCACCATAACCTTTTAGAGCACATAGAAATCCAAAATCATGATGGATTTGTGTTTTGGATTAAGGTAATGGGCATGCCCGTAAGCCCATTTCCTTCTTTAAATTATTTTTTTACATTTCAATATCTCATTCGTTATTTTCTTTTTTCGGTGATTGACCTCCCACTCGAAGCCAAACACCTCAGGCTCACCCCCTTCATCTCGTTTTCCTCTTTGGAGCTCATATACCCCGCGAATTAGGGTGATCTTTCTCAAACTTTCTCAAATCGACCAGATTTGATGAGGTAAAATGATTCTTTCATAAACCCATAAATTTTTGATCTATTTCCCCAAATTCGGTCCCCACATGACCTAATATAGATCCTTCAATCCTCCATATCAGTTTTGGGTACTTCAAGATTCAAATATTGGGGGATTGGGGCCGATTTCCTCATGATTTTTCAAGTAAGAGATTTCTTTCTTGGTTCATTACTTCCTCTTTTAGTTGTATTTACTCTTTCTTGATGTTCCTCATATCCAGAAGTTGTTTTTCGATCCAAAGGTCTGATTTGGTGTCTTTTGGGTCAATTATTGTGGTTTAGGTCTCGATTTATATTCCTTGTGGTGCAGCGGTGGTGCGCTTAGGGTTTCGCACCATGTTTTGAGGGTTTCGACTCAAAAGGGTAGGTGATTCCATGTGTAAACATTTTATGATGAGTTATAATTCTTGTTTTATTAATTTAGTATGTTTATAAACTATTTTGTGTGCTGTGAAAACTGTTTTTGATGGATTTGGATAAACATTTAAATTTTAGTTGTATTTCAGCTTTAAATTGGGTACTTCTCATGTGTTACTCTTGGGGTAATGTTTGGGTTTAGTATATAACATATGAAAGTGATTTATTAGACTTGAAAGGGGATTCCAATTATTTTTTTTAATTCCTTATTTTCATTTAGGCCTTGAAAAGAGGTTTTTGAATGAGTTTAAGGTGTAAAACCGTGTTGTACTTCTTGAAGCTTATTTATGAAAACGTTTTTTATTCATGTGTATCTTTGTGGTATTATTTGATGTATTTTCATGAAAATTGGGGGTGGTTTAATAATTGTTTTAGTGCTGAAAATTCTGTTTTGGATTGGAATTGGTATGATTTTGGTTTTGAATGAGGGTTTTGAAATGGGTTTAGTGTGCAAACAATGGTTATACCTCTTGGGTTTGTTTTATAAAAATTGCTAATGTTTTATTTGGTTAAAAATGTTGGGAAAGGGTGTATATGTACTATTTGGGTGTGTTTGTTCACCTAATGTGGGCATCTGAATGGTAAAGTGGTGATTTGAGATGTCAAAAATTTTAAGAATGTTTTATAAATTGCCGAAATGTTTTAATAAATTATATTTTGTGTGCGAAACACGGGTGTGGGATGTTTCGTGTGAGTTTATTGATAAAATGAATTGTGAAGGTGATAAAGGAAATATGTGACTTTTTTGTGGGCTGTTATGTGATTTTAATATCTTGTAATGGTTTTATATTATTATTTAATGTGTTTGTGGAAGTGTTAACGAAATGTGAAAAGTGTTGTAGGCAATTTTGGTGTGCGTTTGATTTCAAAATGCATTTGAATGAAAAGTGAAATTTTGACTTGTGTGATGTAAATTGGGCTTTTAGGTAAATTTGTGACGTGGAAGTGATATTTTAATGTGAAAACTATATTTATTGGATTTTTGAACTTGTTTGAGCACAAAGGGAAAACCCTGGTATCTAGGTGGGTGGACATGTACTTGTATGCTACTGAATCTGTAGGGTTTGGCCTCAGTTTCACTTAGAAATATTGATGCTTACAACTCTAACTAAACTATGATGATGATGATTGGGGACTACTATGTTGTTGGTATGATCCCTACTAGTGGCTCGTTCATGAAAACAAATTTTTTTTGTGGTTATTCTCCCCGAGATACGAGGTACCTAGGACCCACGGCTAACTAGTGCCTATGGGTTATTTCCTATTACGTGTGCTCATTAGATCCTTTGTACTTGCCGTCAGTATACAGTATTGTTGGCTGGAAAATTCAGTAGATTTGGTATTTATTTTAAAATTTTTGGTCCTTTAAAATTATCCCAGATGAAAACTATTTTCATTTATTATTGCATCCTTCAGAAAATTGTAACAAGAGTTTTTGTATTTACAAAACATGCTATGATTTTTGTCACGAAGTGTTTATCACATGGAATCTCTTAGTGGTGGTATCTTACTGGGATTCCTCCCACACCATACTTACACCTCTGGGTGTAAGTTGACTTTCTTATTTTATGTCACAGGTTTGGGTACAGGTTTTATGCATTTGGTTCGGGGTTTTAGAGGTCCATAGTGATGTGGTGTCGTAGAGATGGCTTGAGGGAGGTGCCTCTTTCCATGTGGAGTTTCTTGGGCTATCATTTCATGGGTTTTTAACTTTTTAATGGTATTCAAACATTTTTTAAAATTGTGTAATTCAATTCCGAATTTTAGTAAAAGATGTTTTGGTTTGAAAAATCAAGATTTGATTTCTTGGATTCATTTGTTGTTTTATGTAAAAAAAACTGGGGTAAATCATTCCCAATTTTCAGTTTTTGATACCCAGGAACTTCTCCAGCCTATGGGGATTGGAAATGCCCTTCAGGACTCGCCATGGGTTGGGTCAGGTGGCGGTCTTCGCAGCAACCAGATTCGGTTCGTGACAAAATGGTATCAGAGGAGGTTCACTCTATTTGAGTCATGTAATTTGGGAAATAGTCAAGATAGTATAGAGTTAAGAATGTCGGGACATGAAATTTTTGTTATGGGTAGTGTGCTTGATCACCACACCTCATGTAAGGATTCAAGTCTCCAAGGGAAGTCAGGATTTATCTAAGTCCTTTGGTTTTCTTGGTTTGATGATGATTAGGTGAAATGAAAAGAGAGTTGGGTTAATGGTCTCAGTGAGCTCGTAGGGTCTGGGAAGCCATGTGGAGCCGGGGATATTCCATAGAACACTCTCTGTGATAGTTAATTGAATGGAATATGGCTTCCAACTATATTTCCAACTCACCCACTGAAACTAGTTTCCTCTCGCATTGTTTTGTGCTTTAGTTTTGAAATCATGGAACTTTGGTTTTAAAGTGACTTTTTTTTACGAAGCATAATGTTTTTGTGAAATTATTTTCAAATAAAGAAGGAATGGATTGATTTTTTAAATGGTGGAACTGAACTTTCATAATTTTTTTGAAATGGAAAATAGTGTTCTTACACCTCTTTCGAAATTAGGAACCATATTGAAGTTGGTTTTCAAAAAGTGTTTCCAATATTGTTTTCTAAACAATTAAAGGGTGTTTTAATGGGATGAGATGTATTCAAATTGATGTGAATAACATGAAAGTGAGTTCTTTTCAAAATGTTTCTGTCCTTATGAATAGTATTTTAAGATGTGAAATGGGATTTTGATATCATTTTTAGAAGTTTTTTGAAAAAGGATGGGTTGGTTGACCATTTTGTTTTTGAAAAGTGGAAAGAATATTCATTTTAACCTTTGGTATATCCATGAGAGACCACATGCATTGGGTTATATGGGATTATTGATGGTTGATGGCATGAATGGATGAGTTTCAGAATGAATATGAGGAGGGTTCCTGGTGTGGCACAGAAACATGCATGTGTGATGCCCATGGGGTACTATTGGTGGATTCCCTAACTGCTGAACCGTTGGTTTTAAAAGAAATGTTTTTAATGAAAAACATGATGTCTGGATGAATTGTTTGGGATCGTTTATATTATGTGTTTTTGTAAAATGTTTATTTTGTGGGATGTTTTGAGTCTAAGATCCCCTCCTATTCGAACCATGTTATCAGTTCTTGTTTGGTCGGTAAGCTGGGTAGAATGTCCGGTTAGTAGTCTCCTATGATATATGTTTCGGGACACCTTTATGGTGGTTCCATTAATGTGTTTGGATCTATTTTGTGGAATATTTTTATCAATGGACCAGCTTGGTTGGGTGCTTGGGTTCTCCTATTTAATAGGGTATGCCCCCATTAAGGGTTAGTGCACAATTGAAGTGCAACCCGGATTGTTTCTCCATTGGAAAATCCACTAATTGATCAATGTAAGTAATATTTTCTTAAGCTTTGTAGAATGAGTCTACACCATTTACATTCTTGGTTTTTTTCGGATCCTCTTGTTTCGAAAGAGTGGTCGTGGGTGGTTGAAAGAGGCCTTAATTTCTTAAGCTACCTGATTCATCAAAGGTGGAAGTTATCTGGGGTATTGAGTATGGATAGTGTCTAAGAGTTCCTCTGAGTCCTTCATAGTATCTTCGAAGAAGGGGATTGTGTTAGACCGCCTGTGTGAGAAATCATGCCACGAGAGGCTGTTATGGACACTTTTTGGAAGTCTGTGATATTTGGGAATGTTGTATAAGCCCCCCTTGTATTATTTATATGAGTCTCTTTGGTCATGTTCGGTGACGCATTGTGATGTTGCATGCTCATTTGATTTTAAAGGTGAAATTGTACAATATTTTTTGAGTTTATTTTTCAGAAGTGTTTCTCCTTTTGGGAGTTCTCTACATCCTCTGTTTTAGATGAAGGTGTTTATATGTGTCCTTTATTTTTGTTGTTTCCCACCCGAAGAAACAAGGTGTGATGTGAGTGCATCCTATAAACCCTTATTTCAGTAAAATTACATGTTAGGGTAAAGTTTGTTCTGGAGTGTGTTTTTTCTTGGTGAAACCATCTGGGATTTCATGTAGTTGTTTGTAGCATCGAAAGATGAAATTCTATTTGGGTGTT
The DNA here is from genome assembly GCA_963277665.1 of Viscum album. NCBI lineage: Eukaryota > Viridiplantae > Streptophyta > Magnoliopsida > Santalales > Viscaceae > Viscum > Viscum album. The sequence continues at coordinate 807,317,692 of OY728148.1, forward strand.
TCCAAATCCTAATTGTGAGGCCAAAAATGCTTCAATCATTCCAGCACCAGCCATAGGTCCCGTAGAGAATCTGGCACTTAGTCAGAGGAAATCCTCGTGTAGTTCTTAACCTTATACAACGAACTATCCTCAGTATGATATATGGGAATAGTTTAAACATTTAGTGTTGTTATCTTGCTTCTTTTGTTCCCGTTTGGTGGTAAGAGGTTGAGGGCCTCATCCCCATGTTATCTCCCAATGACTTTCTTTTCCACTTTTTTTTCCTTTGGGATTGGGGGAAATGTTTTAGATTTGTCTAGACATGTTGAGTGAACATTTAGTCATAACCATTCCCCGGAAAACCATGTAGGTATAAGTATAAGTCCCCAGCCTTAAACATTACTTAATAAGGAATTTAATGAATAATTCCAATTGAGGATCTTTTCAGGTTTAGAGTTTTAAAGAATTAGATCTTAACTATTACATCTCAAAATATTACAAAGTAGACACTTCTACTAAGTTTCCATAAAATAAAAACACTTAAAAAGAAACATGTATAGTTCCATGTTTATATATAATTACTTTCCATTGATCCCATCCTTGACACTATTCGACATTAAATCCTGTGAAAAAGTTTTCAATAAAACTTGGGGTGAGCATAAAAAGCTCAGTAAGGGAAACACAAAGAATGAAAACTGTTAGTTTTTCAAAACAACAAGAAAACCATGTATACTTTATCAAAGTAATATTTTTCACCATTATGAAGTAGTAAAAACTCTTCACTGAATAAAAGATCAATACTTACCCTTTTGTAACCAAATGATTACCATAAAACCCATATGAAGAACACAAAACAAATAAAGGTAACTTGGGACATGAACATACTTAAATTGAATAACCATATGGTCGACTTCCACACATATCACTTAATGGAATCTCCATACGACTGACTTCCGTACCCGATGCATTAGAGGTTATAACATAACCACCTGTCCTGGTATTCACAGCACCACCCATCATATGGTTTATCACGTAACCACCCGTCAAATGTCCAAGTACCATTATAAAATCATAAGACATAAAACAAATATAATGGAAAGAAAACATTTCCACATCTTGATCACAATATATCATTTATATATATTGACATAACAAATCAAATATAAAAACCATTTTCAATACAAAAATACATAAAAGAGTATATGGTATTTATTTCATTTTAAAAACATTACGGCTGGTTGAGGAAGCCAAAGATCAAATAATACTCACGGCGGCAGAAAAGGTCGTTGTCACCGCGTACGTTAAAAGAAACATTCCTTTTTTCGTATAGTAAAACGCTTCATATAAAAAGATTCTTTTTGAATAAAATTAAAAGTCAAATGGGTTTATACACCATATAAAAGAAAGTTGTGTATAAAAAAAATATGCCTTAATGAAAGGAGATTGAGACGAAGTCCCTTACCTCGGGTCTGACTTGGCTCAATCGTTCTTTAACATCCTGAATAATAAGCATGAGTTAATTTATGCTTGTTTAAGATCATTTTTCAAGTTCATTATTCCTTTTATATCACTTAATAAATTGTTATGAAAACTATGTAATTATTTAAGTTAGTAATGGTCGTTTTTTCAATCATTGGAACTTGAGACAAAAATAAACTCTTTATAATTACAAGTTGATCATGTGGTAAAATCTCCATTATATCCATAATTATATTCATGATATAGATATCATATATATCATATATATCTAGTATATACATGCATTTATAACATTACATAACATTTAGAGATAAGAAATGAAATTCACCGTTCATGGAGATGGTAAGCCGTACGTACGCATGAACACTACTTTCATTTCTATTTCTTACTTAATGGAGTGAAATCATAATGGTATAAAGGTATATTATAATTTCAGTATAATATCATATATAATATCATTAAATATATCCTTTATACGTACCACATATGGTATTAACGAATCAAATTACTTTGAGGGGGCGGTAGTCCGCACTTCCTAAAATGAAGATATCGCGTTTACCCATAATGGAAACCATAAAGGTATGACATAAAAGAAAAATAAAGTATCTTAAGGAAGTCATTAACATAATATATATCATATATAAATATAGTTACATCTTAATGGCCACCTTTTAAGGTGTTATATGAGTGTTGAACAATCATCGTTTTGTGAGGCAGAAATTCTCCATCCACGGAAACAATATGTTATTTAACCATTAGATGTAGGTGTGTGTAGGTGGAGCTCCAATCCTTCTCATAAAAACATACTAGTATGTATAAGATACTGGTTTTTTTACAAAAGAAATGAATAAAAATATTTTAGAGGGTTCGAGATGAAAAATAAAACAACAGAACACAAGACAAAACAATACCTTTAAAACGGGTAAATCCTTTTGATTTGAGCTCAAAGGCTTCCTTGGCAAGACTTCTGCCAAGATTGAGGCTTCTAGGAGTAATAGAGGGATGTGGAGAGATAAAATGAGAAGATATTGGCCCAACCAAAGGCTTGAGAGGTGTGGGTAAGGGGGTAGAGGTGGGGGCCTTTTATAAGAGAAGAGGAGGGGCACCCTTGGAAAAGTATAAAATGTTACTTTATTTTCAAATGAGTTTCGGATTTTAATGGTCCCAAATTGATTTGTTTCTAGGATAAGGTGATAAGGGTTTGAAATCCACCCATACAATAGGTTTTGGACATGTTTAGGTCTTATATTTTACATTATATTTTCATTTTATTTAAATCGTTAAATAATGAGGTAATTGATGTATCATCATGATGTCATAAATAATTTCATTTAGTTAATGTATAAAAATTATATGAAAAATACTATAATGTAGGAAATCGTTTTATCTTTCCAATTACTTTTTATAGTCAAAAATATGACTTGTGTAACCCCGTGTAAAAATTGTTTTAGTAAAACAATTTATGTTTTTGTCTTTTTTTACTTTTACTTTAAATAAAAGGCATTAATGTCATTATCTTACCCAAGTGGCTCCATGGGGTCCCAAAAATAGACCCATGGGTTTTCTTGGTCGACCATGACACATACACTAAGGGTAGGACATGTGTCAAGGCCATTTCATATTTTTAAAACATTATTTTTACCTTAAATTACAGTAATTACCTCTAATCGCGATTAAAAACATAAAAGTTACTATTCACTAAAAAATATTTTAATTCCATTGAACCACATTTTACTTCTTAATGAAAATAATTTATATTGAATTTTTTAAATTCATATCACATAAGTGGTAATGTTCCATTTAAATGAAAAATCATTTTTTGTAACTACCACTTTGTGGTTTCACTATTCGTCAAAAATTAAGGTTTTTTAGAAAAATACCAAAACATCACCCTAAGCTATATTTGATATTCCAAATTCAAAAATGATGTATATTTTACAAAATTAAAAACATATAATTTAAATTAATTAATTTAATAATTAATTCCCACTGTCAGAACGAATAGCGTGTTTTTATGAAACAATATATATCAAAAGAGTGACACTAGTTTAAGTCCAATTTCAATGTGAAATTAATTACAATGACCACTATTGGATTAAATGGTAAAAATATTTTCTAATTTCATTTTAAAACCAATTGAAAAGATAATATAATCATATAAATAAATTATTTTAAAAAGAGGGTTTGAATTAAAATACAACATTTTCCACTATTCATTGAAAATGATCTTTATCGGAAAAATACCAAAAATTTTCAAAAAGTAAATTTTGATGTCCATATTCCAAAGTAGAGCTTTATTTGGTCCAATATGAATGTATAAGAGTGACCAAAACTATAATTAATGAGGATTCTCCATCAAAAGCAATAGTCCGACCTTTTAGTGAAAATTAGAGTATATATCCCTAAAATTGAATTCTTTTCTTATTTTAAGCCTTTATCTTTTATTGGATAAATGTAAAAACATTTAACAACCATATATAATCATATTTTAGTTATTTCTATTCATTCCTGCCAATACAACGGCTACGTGTTAACTACCATTTAAAATAATATTATTTTATTACTAGTGTGCAACGTAAGATTTCAAAGAATCCCTCTGTTGCATATCGGGTACGCTATCAAACATAGAAACCCCTTTAAAGTAAAATTAATATTTAATTCATAAATATTAAAAAATATAAAAAAGTTTTATTCTATATTTACCTAGGATGTTACATCCTTCCCCCATTTTGGGAATTGCGTCCTTGAAATTTTATTCACTTATCAAAATAAGTGGGGGTATTTATCCCTCATAGCATTTTCAGATTCCCATGTTGCCTCTAAAACCATATGGTTATTCCAAAAAAACCTTTACCTAATGAATTACCTTATTTCGAAACACTTTCTCTCTTCGGTCAAGAACCTGGACTGGTTATTCTTCATAAGAGAGATTCTCATCCAACTGAACTACCTATGGGCTCAAAACATTAGATGGATCTGGCATATACATTCTCAACATCGAAACATGAAAAACATTGTGTACCTGAGATAAACTCAGAGGTAAAGACACTCGGTAAGAAACTGATCCAACTTTCTCTAGAATTTCATATGGTCCAATGAACCTTGGACTCAACTTTCCTTTCTTACCAAATCACATCATACTTTTCCATGTATAAACATTGATAAAGACATGATCACCTACCTCGAAAGATAGATCCTTCCTCTGGTTGTCCGTATAACTTTTCTTTCTACTCTGAGCTATTCTCATGTGTTTCTGAATCAACTGACCTTTTTCTTCCATCTCTTCTACCAATTCCAGTCCCATCAGATTCCTTTCACCTACTTCATCCCAAAAAGCTAGAGTTCGACACCGTTTACCATATAATGCTTCGAACGGAGCCATCTGTATACTGGAATGAAAACTGTTATTATATGAAAACTCAACCCAAGAAGATGTTGGTCCCAACATCCCTGATAATCCATTGAACAAGCATGTAGAATATCCTCCAAAGGCGGAATTGTTCATTCTGACTGCCCATCTGATTGCGGATGAAAAGTTGTACTAAAATTTAATTCAGTACCCAATGACTTCTGAAGGCCCTTCCAAAAGATAAAAGTAATCTTAGGATCACGATCAGATAAAATGGAGATAGGAACTCCATGTAACCTAACTATCTCTTTAATATAAAAACGGGAAAGTTGATCTAGAGATAAAGTATCTTTTATAGCAAGGAAATGATCAGATTTAGTCAAGCGATCAATAATAACCCAGATTGCATTATTACCTTGAGGTGTCTTTGGAAATCCCACAATGAAGTCCATGGATATGTTTTCTCATTTCCACTCTGGTACTGGTAAAGGATGAATCATCCATTTCGGTAACTACCGCTCTGCTTTAACCTGCTGACAAGTCAAACACTTCATTGTAAAATCAGCAATATCTCTTTTCATTCCATCCCACAAGTAATACTCCCGTAGATCTCTGTACATCTTAGTAATGCCAGGATGAACTGAAAACGGGGAACTATGAGCCTCACATAACAACTCATTCTTTAACTATAAATCACCAGGCACACATAATCTCTTCCCAAAACTCATAACACAATCATTATCAATGTTAAATTCATGCAAATTACCCTTCTGAACTAGCTCTACCTTTTTCTGCAACTCGCTATCTTGCTTCTATGTTTGCTTAATTCTGTCTGATAGAGAAGATTTCACTGATACCTGAAACAAAATAGAAGGAAACCATGCACCAACAACTTCTATGACAATGTTCATCAAATCAAAAACCAAAGGATCTCGTTCCAAATGTAGCATGGTTATTGAAGCATTACTTTTTTGACTCAAAGCACCAACCACTTTATTTTCTTTTCCTACAATCATAATCCTTTATTAATTCCAGCCATCTCCTCTGTCTCATGGTCAATTATATCTGAGTGAATATATACTTTAAACGTTTTTGATCAGTATATATTTCACACTTTACTCAATACAAATGATGCCTCCAAATTTTTAGAGCAAAAACAACATCAGCTAATTCCAAGTCATGTGTAGGGTAATTTACCCCATGAGTTTTCAACTGACGTGAAGCATATACAATTACCTGATCATTCTTCATAAGGACACAACCAAGTCTCTTCAATGATGAATCGCTGTATATAACAAACTCACCATTCCTGGAAGGATGTTCCAAAACTATAGCATTCACCAATCGTCTTTTCCACTCTTGAAAACAATCATCACATTCTTTTTTCCAGATAAACTTAACACCCTTCCGAGTTAGCTTAGTCGTTGGACTAGATAACCATGAAAAAGATCCAACAAACCTTCGGTAGTAACCTGCCAAACCAAGAAAACTACGGATCTCAGTAATATTTGTGGTTCTTGTCCATTCTTCAACAACTATTGTTTTAGCAGGATCAACAGTTATGCCATTTTTTGAAACAATGTGACCAAGGAAAGAAATTTGTTGAAACCAAAACTCACACTTGCTGAATTTTCCATACAGTTTCTTTTCGTTTCATGTTTTCAAGATAACCCTTAAATGAATTTCATTCTCCTATTTACTTTTGGAATAATCTAAAATATCATCAATAAACACAACCAAAAACTTATCACCTGAGTCAACTGAGCCATCACTACAGTAAACTGATCAATTCTGATTCTGACCATCTCCGGTTGCTGATTCAGAAAGTCATTCTACTCTGTATAACATCCCAAAAAAGTTGCTCTATTTCTTTTATGAAAAATAATTCTAAACACAGATATATCTTTGAAAAAGAAACATGGTAATCTTTAAATGATATATCATTTCAATCATACCATAAATTAATTTATAATTTAACAATTTTCTAACTCCTAATGTTGTCTAAAAAGACCTATGATAACAACTATAAGGCCCCAACCTTAAACATTACTTAAAATTGGATTAAATGAATAATTCCCATTGAGGATCTTTTCAGGTTTAGAGTTTTAGAGAATTAGATCTTAACTAATACATCTCAAAATATTACAATGTAGACACTTCCACATAGTTTCCATAAAACAAAAACTCTTAAAAAGAAACATTTCTATTTCCATTTTTTATATAGCATGACTTTCCATTGATCCCATCCTTGACACTATTCCACATTATGTCCTGTGAAAAACATTTAAAAAAAATCTTGGGTGAGAATAAAAAGCTCAGTAAAGGAAACACAAAGAATGAAAACTGTTAGTTTTTTAAAACAACAAGTAAACCATGTATACTTTATCACAATAATACTTTTCACCTTTATGAAGTAGTAAAAACTCTTCCCTGAATAAAAGATAAGTACTTACCCTTTTGTAACCAAATTATTACCATAAAACCCATATAAAGAACACATAACATATAAAGGTAACTTGGGACATAAACATACTTAAATGGAATAACCATACGGTCAACTTCCACACATATCACTTAATGGAATAGCCATACGACCGACATGCATACCCAATGCATTAGAAGTTATAACGTAACCACCCGTCCTGGTATTCACGACACCACCTGTCATATGGTTTATCACGTAACCACCCGTCAAATGTCCATGTACCATTATAAAATCATAAGACATAAAACAAATATAATGGAATGAAAACATTTCCAAACCTTGATCACAATATATCACATAAATATATTGACATAAAAAATCCATTATAAAAACAATTTTTAATACCAAAATACATAAAACAGTATATGGTATTTATTTCATTTTAAAAACATTATGGCTTGTTGAGGAAGCCAAAGAGAAAATAATACACGCGACGGTGGAAAAGGTTTTTTTCACTGCGTACGTTAAAAGAAACATTCTTTTTTGTCGTTTTATAAAACACTACGTATAAAAATATTCTTTTTGAATAAAATTAAAATTCAAAGGGGTTTATACACCATATAAATGAACGATTTGTGTAAAACAAAATATTCCTCAATGAAAGGAGTTTGAGACGAAGTCCCTTACCTCGGGTCTGACTTGACTCGATCGTTATTTAACGTCCTGAATAATAAACTTGAGTTAATTTATAATTGTTTAAGAACCTTTTTCACGTTCATTATTCCTTTTATTTCACTTATTACCATGTTATTAACACTATGTAATTATTTAAGTTATTAATGGTCGTTTTGTCGATCATTGGTACTTGAGTCAAAAATAAACTATTTATAATTGCAAGTTGTTCATGTTGTAAAATATCCATTATATCCAGAATTATATTAATGATGTAGATATCATATATATCATATATATCTAGTATATGCATGAATTTATAATATTACATAACATTTAGAGGTAAGAAATGAAATGCACCATTCATGGAGACAGTAAGCCATACGTACGCATGAATGCTACTTTCATTTCTATTTCTTACATAATGGAGTGAAGTCATAATGATATAAAGGTATATTATAATTCCAGTATAATATCATATATAATATCATTAAATCTGTCCTTTATACATACCACATATTTTATTAAGGAATCAAATCATTTTTAGGGGGCGGTAGTCTGCACTTCCTAAAATGAAGATATCATGTTTACCCATAATGGAAACCATTAAGGTATGAAATAAAAGAAAAATACAGAAGCTTAATAGATAATAAACATATTATATATCATATATAAATATATTGACATCTTAATGGCCACCTTTGAAGGTGTTATATGAGTGTTGAACAATAATCGTTTCGTGAGGCAGAAATTCTCCATCCACGGAAACAATATGTTATTTAACCATTAGATGTAGGTTTGTGTTTGTGTAGCTCTAATACTTCTCATAACAAAATCCTAGTATACGTAAGATACTTTTATTGTTACAAAAGAAATGAATAAAAATAATTTAGAGGGTTGGAGGAGAAAAATAAAACAAAAGAACACAAGAGAAAACACTACCTTTAAAACGGGTAACTCCTTTTGATTTGAGCTCAAAGGATTCCTTGGGAAGACTTATGCCCAAATTGAGGCTTCTAGGAGTAAGAGAGGGATGTGGAGAGATAAAATGAGCCGAGATTGGCCAAACCAAAGGCTTGAGAGGTGTGGGTATGGAGGTAGAGGTGGGGGCTTTTTATAAGAGGAGAGGAGGGGCACCCTTCGAAAGGTAAAAAATGTTACTTTATATTCAAATGAGTTTTGGATTTTAATGGTCCCAAATTGATGTGTTTCGAGGATAAGGTGATAAGGGTTTGAGATACTCCCATCCAATAGGATTTTTACATGTTTAGGTCTTAGAGTTTACATTATATTTTCATTTTATTTTAATCGTTAAATAATGAGGTAATCGATGCATCATCAGGATGTCATAAATAATTTAATTTATTTAATGTCTAAAAATTATAAAAAAAATACTATGATTTAGGAATTCTTTTTATATTTCCAAGTAATATTTATAGTCAATAATATGACTTGTTTAACCCCATGTAAAAATTGTTTTAGTAAAACAATACATGTTTGTGTCTTTTTTACTTTTACTTTAAATAAAAGGAATTAATGTCATTATCTTACCCAAGTGGATCCATGGGGTCCAAAAAATCGACCCATGGGTTTTCTTGGTCGGCCATGACACATCCAATAATGTTAGGACATGTTTCAAGGTCATTTCATATTTTTAAAACATTATTTTTTCCTTAAATTACACTAATTACCTCTAATCGTGATTAAAAACTTAAAAGTTACTATTCACTAAAAAAATATTTTAATCCCATTGAACCAAATTTTACTTCTTAATGAAAATAATTTATATTGGATTTTTGAAATTCAAATCCCAGAAGTGGTAATGTTCCATTTAAACGAAAAATCAGTTTTTGTAACTACCACTTTGTGGTTTCACTATTCATAAAAAAATTAATGTTTTCAGAAAAATACCAAAACATCACCCTAAGCTATATTTGATATTACGAATTCAAAAGTGATGTCTATTTGAAAAAATTCACAACCTATAAGTTACATTAATTAATTTAATAATTAATTAATTCTGTCAGAACAAATAGCGTGTTTTTATGAAACAATATATATCAAAAGATTGACACTAGTTTAAGTACAATTTCAAAGTGAAATTAATTCCAATGACCACTATTGGATTAAATGGTAAAAATATATTCTAATTTCACTTTAAAACCAATTCAAAATATAATCTAATCCTATAAATAAATTATATTAAAAAGAGGTTTTGAATTAAAATACAACATTTTCACTATTCATTAAAAAATGATCTTTATCGGAAAAATACCAAAAATTTACACAAAGTAAATTTTTATGTCCCGATTCCAAATAAGAGTTTTATTTGGTCCAATAGAATGTATAAGAGTGACCAAAACTACATTTAAAGAGGTTTCTCCATCAAAAGGCGATAGTTCGATCTTTTAGTGAAAATTAGAGTGTATATGCCTAAAATTGAATTCTTTTCTTATTTTAAGCCTGTATCTTTTATTGGATAAATGTAAAAACATTTAACAAGAATATATAATCATATTTTAGTTACTTATATTCATTACCACCAATACAATGGATACGTGTTAACTACCATTGAAAATAATATTATTTTATTACTAGTGTGCAACGTAAGATTTCAAAGAATCTCTTTGTTGCGTATCGGGTACGCTATCGAATATAGAACCCCCTCTAAAGTAAAATTAATATTTAGTTATTAAATATTAATAAATATTAAAATGGTTTATTCTTTATTTACCGGGGATGTTACAATAAGGATCCACAGGGTTAGCGCACAGTTTCCCAAACTGTACGGGCTAACCGTGCGGTCGTCCCAACTCTTTAAGTTTTGAGGTTTTTCTGTGCCGACCCATATTGGTAAGTTAATATGGTTGGTTCTTATGGTGGGGAGACCCACTATAAGTCTAATGTATATTATTTTGAAAATGACTAATGGGATTATACCCCTTGTACCAGGGATTTTGTTTGGGGCTCCCCTGTTAGTGTCTTGATTCTGTCTCATAAAAAAATTTAAGTTCTCTCTTATGGTTGGGGATCCCATTTCAATATCCGTATACCAGTAAATTGCTATTGTACTTGGTCTTGGCTTGGTAGTGGGTAGTATCTTTTGGAGCTATATAACCACATATATATTCCTTTGGTAAACATTAGGATTGGAGAGTTCTCAATCGATTAGTTATATCAAGGTATGTGTAGCCTTGTTCTATGTTCTTGTTTGTTTGGGTAAATTTCTTGAGCCTTGTTTAGATATTGTTTGAGGAGTTTTCTTTTAGGATAAATCCTGAATGTGATTGATCATTTCAGTAAAGAGGTGTATGTTTTGGTTTTGATGTATTCCTTCTTTAATTGATCACTGGAGGTGTTTTCGCTTTTGGGGGCGAAGCTTAGCAAAGGAGTCCATTTCTGTCTTTCGTTTGGGTTTGGTTTCTTTCTTTCTCATTGATGTGGATTTTTGAGGTAGGAATGTTTTATGGTGGGGAGAATTTTTACACCCATTACCTTTTTTAAAATTCATTATTCATTTAATTTCCATTCCTGATTTTTTGGGGGGTTTACCACGCATTTTGGTGAAAATGGTGGGTTTTGAAAATTTGGGCAAAACCGTGAGCATAATTCATGATTTAAATACAAATTCTGTTTCTTCTATAAATCCTTCAATTTTTACTATTTTGTACCCATTACACATCCTAATTGGAATACTATGATATATTAAAATCACCATATCCTTTTGGACCATATATAAATCCAAAATCATGATGGATTTGGGTTTTGGATTAAGGTAATGGGCCTGCCCGTAAGCCCATTTCCTTCTTTAAATTGTTTTTTACATTTCAATACCACATTATTTCTTTTCATTTCTCGGTGATTCGACCTCCCACTCAAAGCCAAACACCTTAGTCTAACCCCCTTTATCTCGTTTTCTCCTTTGGAGCTCATATACCCCGTGAATTAGGGCGATCTTTCTCAATCTTTCTCAAATCGACCAGATTTGATGAGGTAAAATGATTCTTTCATAAATACATAATTTTTCAGTCTATTTCCCCATATTCGGTGCCCAGATGACCTAATATAGATCCTTCAATCCTCCATATCAGTTTTGGTTACTTCAAGATTCAAATATTGGGGGATTGGGCCGATTTTCTCAAGATTTTTCAACTAAGAGAATTCCTTCTTGGTTCCTTCCATCCTCTTTTAGTTTTATTTACTCTTTCTTGATGTTCCTAATATACAAACGTTGAGTTTCCTCTTAAGGTCTGATTTGGTGTCTTTTGGGTCAATTATTGTGGTTTAGGTCTCGATTTATATTCCTTGTGGTGAACCGGTGGTGCGCTTAAGGTTTCGCACCAAGTTTTGAGGGTTTCGACTCAAAAGGGTAGGTGATTACATGTGTAACCATTTTATAAAGATTTATATTTCTTGATTTACTAATTTAGTAGGTTTATAATCTGTTTTTTGTGCTGTGAATACTATTTTTGATGTATTTGGATAAACATTTAATTTGTAGTAGTATTTTAGCTTGAAACTGGGTACTTTTAATGTGCGACTCTTGGGGTAATGTTTGGTTTTAGTATATAACATATGAAAGTGATTTATTAGTCTTGAAAGGGGCTTCCAATTCTTTTTTTAATTCCTTATTTTCATTTAGGCCTTGAAAGGAGGTTTTTGAATTTGTTTAAGGTTTAAAACCGTGTTGTGCTTCTTGAACGTGATTTATGAAAACGTGTGTTATTCATGTGTATCTTTGTGGTATTATTTGATGTATTTTTATAACACTTGTGGGTGTTTTAATAATTGTTTTAGGGCTGAAAATTCTATTTTGGATTGGTATTGGTATGATTTTTGTTTTGAATGAGGGTTTTGAAATGGTTTTAGTGTTTAAACAATGGTTATACCTCTTGGGTTTGTTTTATTAAAATTGCAAATGTTTTTTTTTGTTAAAAAAATTTGGGAAAGGGTTTATATGTACTGTTTGGGTGAGTGTGTTTACCTAAAGAGGGTTTTTGAATTGTAAAGTGGTGATTTGAGATGTCAATCATTTTTAGAATGTTTTATAAATTGCCAAAATGTTTTAATAAATTGTGTTTTGTGTGCGAAACACGGGTGTGGGATGTTTTGTGTGAGTTTATGGATAAAATGAATTGTAAAGGTTATAAGGGAATAATGTGACTTGTGTGTGGGCCATTATGTGAGGTGAATATCTTGTAATGGTTTAATAAAATTATTTAAAGGATTGGTGGATGTGTTAAAGAAATGTGAAAAGTGTTGTAGGCAATTTTGGTGGGAGTTTGATTTCAAAATGCAATTGAATGAAAAGTGTAATTTTTGACTTCTGTGATGTACATGGGGATATTTTGTTACTGTGTGATGTGGAAGGGATATTTTCATGTGAAAACAATATTTATTGGATTGTTGAACTTGTTTTAGCACAAAGGGAAAACCGGGGTATCTAGGTGGGTGGATGTGTACTAGTATGGTAGTGAATCCGTGGGGTTTGGCCTCAGTTCCACTTAGAAAGATTGAAGCTTACAACTCTAACTAAACTATGATGATGATGATTGGGGACCACTATGTTATGGTTATGATCCCTACTAGTGGATCGTGCATGAGAATGAATATTTTTTGTGGTTACTCCCACCGAGATATGAGGTACCTGGGACCCACATCTAGCTAGTGCCTAGGGGTTATTTCCTATTACTTGTGCTCATTAGATCCTTTGTACTTACCATCGGTATACGGTATTTTTGGCTGGAAAATTCAGTAACATTGATATTTATTTTAAATTTTTTTTTCCTTTAAAATTATCCCACATGAAAACTGTTTTCATTTATTATTGCATCCTTTAGAAAATTGTTACAAGAATATTTGTATTTACAAAACATGCAATGATTTTTGTAATGAAATGTTTATCACATGGAATCTCTTAGTGGTGGTACCCTACTGGGCTTTCTCTCACACTCTACAAACACCTTTGGGTGTAAGTAGACTTTATTATTTCATGTCACAGATTTGGGTACAAGTTTTATGCCTTTGGTTCAGGGTTTTAGCAGTCCATAGTTATGCAGTGTCGTGGAGATGGCTTGAGGGTGGTGCCTCTTTCCATGTGGAGGTTCTTGGGCTATCATTTCTTTTGTTTTTGACATTGTAATGGTATTCAAACATTGTTTAAAATTTGGTAATTCAGTTCTGAATTATAGTAAAATGTGTTTTTGTTTGAAAAATACAGATTTTATTTCGTGGATTCATTTGTTGTTTTAAGTATAATAACTCAGGTAAATAATTCTCAATTATCCATTTTTGATACCCAGGAACTTTTACCAGCACGTGGGGGTCAGGAACTCCCTTCAGCACTTGCCATGGGTCGGGTCAGGTGTCGGTCTACACAGCGTCTAGATTCGTTTCGTGAAAAAGTCAAAAATAAATTCACCATATTGATCAAGTATTATACAAGGCAACTCATCAGGAAAATAATCAAGACGCAAATTTACCACTAGCACATCATTAATTGGAATAGTTCCTTACTTATTAAAAATACGTGCTTGAAATAATTTATTTCCATATTTTACTAGTCTCTCAGCTTCATGATATGTTATCAAAAGTACTAGTTCATTCCTATACTCAAACTGAAATTCTTTCCGAAAAACCCTCTTTAGCTCTGCACTCGATCTTAGCATGGTAAAAAAAATCCAATCAATTCCCAAAATAGCATCGAACTCCACTAAAGGAAAAACAATAAAGCTTTGAGGTAGATTATTTCCTCACACAAGGACATGAATGATCATATAATATCTTTTTGTCTCAAAATTTCCTCCATGTGTTTTTACCATAAGTTCAGAATTCATGTATTGAGATGGAATTTCCTATTTACTAGATAATTTTCTGAAATAAAATAGTGTCTAGAACTTGAATCAAACAACACATTGGCATAATCGGAATAAAAAAACATTGTACATGATACTACTTCATTTGATGTCCCTACATCTGCTGAAGTAGGTGCAATGGATTTCACCAACATTTTCTGTTTGATGTCATGCTGCTTTCCTTCTGTGGAGTTCTTAGTTGGACAATCATTTGAAAAATGGCCAATTTCATTTCACTTAAAACATTTTCCTAATTGTAAATTAGATTTTGCCTTATCATTACCCTGATCATTTTCAGTGAAATTACTATCCTTATGTCCCATTTTACCACGTCAGCCTTACATACCATAATTTTAAAGACATTCCCTAGCGTGCTTTTTAACAAAATTTTCACAAACTATAAAACTAAGTTTCATACAATCAGAATTTTTTGTAGAGTTCTTACCTTTTGTCTGCCTCCTCGACCTTTTATTTAGTTGTTTTTCAAAGAAAAAATGATCAACAGAAAACTCCATTTCCACCTCCTCCTTACATCGAAAAAGTTTTTCATAACTTTTGAACCCATGATAAAATAAATCCCTTTGATATTTTTTGTTTATCCTAAGTAAGAATGATTTATTTTACTATCAAGATCTAATTTGATGTTTTGATGATACCTTTCCAGTCGAGTGAATTTTCTTTATAAGCACCCACTAAGTCATCTTCCATCCTCAATTCGATGAATTGGTTTTCCACCCTAAGACTATCCACCTTAGGAAAATATTTCTCAAGAAACAAACCTTTAAATTCATCCCAACCAAGAGCATCCATCTCTTCACAATCAATGATATTTTTCACCAAAGACCACCACAGATCGGATTCACCTTCAAAATGGTAAATAGGAAGACTATCCTATTGTTGTTATTAACACCCCATGACATCAAAAATCATCTACAGTGATCTAATCCACCCTTCTGCTAGGAAACAGTCAGATGATCCTCTGAATGGAGGGGGGTGTTGCCTCATTAAATGATCCACTACTGACATGTTCTTATGTGGATAACCTTGTTGATCTCATGCATGGATACCACCACCATTTATATCATGAGACAGTTTTGTATTCACTACAACAAACTGTTCAGTTCTGATTTCGACCATCTTAGGTTTATGATTTTGAAGGTTGTCTTCCTCCTGGTGTCGTCCAATCATAGATTCCCTGTTTCCTTTTTGGGAAACCATTCTAAACACACAAATATCTAAGGCGAAGCAAAATGGTATTCTGTAAATTCTATATCATTTCAATAATAACATAAATTAATTTATAGATATTAATTTTACAATATCCTAATTTCCAATGTATTCTAAACCATACTTTCATACCAACTATATGGACCTAGCCTTAAACAATACATAATTTTTAGTTATATTAATAATTCACATTGAGGATCTTTTCTTGTTTGAATCATTAGAGAATTAGGTCATAACATATACAGAATATCTTTAATATTAAACGTAGAATCTTCTAAACTGTAACCATTTTTTCATAAAATAAAAATTCTTGAAAAAAGAGCCTTGTCTAGTTCCATGTTTAAGACAACCTGACTTTTAATTGATCCCAATCATGACCCTATTCATATTTATGTCCTATGAAAAACATTTCAACAAACATAGGATGAGAATAAAAAGTTGAATAAGGGTTATAAAACCAAGAAAGAAAACATTAGCCCATTAATAAATACAAGTTAATGAAATCATACATTTCAATATTTTACATATGAGAGAAGATCATATGATTTAGGAATAACACATGGAAATCATAAATCATAAATTTAATTGTGGCATACATAACATACTTACATTATTGCCTTGATAGCTACATAGGGAGTTACGTTAAGAAAGAACACCACAATATATTACTTAAATATAATAGAATAAACATTAGCGTTTACCTCTGTCAAATTATCCAATAAATTGGAGAGATATCTTGTGCTCACTCCCCCTAGTTTATCACAAAACCACCCGTATACAGAAATAATTCCCATCAACCAGAACATATTCACAACACAAAAAACAAACATAAAAGAAAGATAAAATTTCCACATTGCAATAGAAATATATAATTTAAATATATTTTCATAATCAATCAATTATTGAAACAATTTTCAATTCTAAAATACATAAAAAGAGTATATGCAATTTATATTCCTTTAAAAAAACATTACAACTTGTTAAGGATTCCAAAGATCAAATAATGCTCGCATCAGCGGAAATGTCATGGTCACCACGATGGATAAAAAGAAAAATTCATTTTATTATTTAGTAAAACACTTCGTAGAAAAATATTCCCCTTGAATGAAATGAAATTTCAAAGGTTTTTATACACCATATAAAATAAAGTCTTGTATAAATCAAAATATTCCTCCATGACAGGAGATTGAGACGAAGTCCTTATCTTGTGTCTGAATTGACTCATTCATTCTTTAATCTTATAAATGATTAAATAATGTAAATTTTAACATTATAATGAACCTTTTTAAAATTTATTATTAATTATATATCACTTATTACCATGTTATAAACATTATGTAATCATTTATGTTAATAATGGTCATTTTGTCGATATTTCGTATTTGAGTCAAAAATGAACTTCTTATAATTTAATGTTATTGATGTGGTCAAAAGTACATTATATATAGAATAATGTTCATGATTTATATATCATATATATCATATATATCAAGTATATATATGTATTTATAATATTACATAACATTTTGAGATAATAAATGAAAAGTACCGTTCATGGAAGTGGTTAGCTGTACGTACGCATGAAAACTACATTCATTTCAATTTTCTATTTAATGGAATTAAAATATAATGAAACATAGGTATATAATTATTATAGTATAATATAATGTATATATAATTTCAATAACTCCATCCATTATACATTCCACATGTGGTATGAACAAGCCATATCACTTAGAGGGGGCGATAGTCTGCACTTACTCAAATAAAATTATCGTGTTTACCAATTATGGAAACTGTAAAGGTATAAATTAAATGAAAAATAAATAATTATAGAGAAAATATAAATATAATATATATCAAATATAAATACATTTCAATATTATTGTCTAGCATGAGAGGTGGATATATATATTTGAACAATCATCATTTTCTGAGGCAGTCGTTCACCTTCCACAGAAACAACATGGTCATACTCATTAGGCAGAGGTATAGCGACCCGGACTTTTCTAACATTACTATTACATTATTTCAAATATAAACAACATAATATTGTTACACATGGAGGATCCATAGGTTTAGTGTCTTGGGAAAACTAGGACCATGCATGACAAATACAACATCAACCAAAAACATTTATTTAACTTCTTCTTCACTAGCTTCTTAGTAGCACTTTTCCTCTCCTTAGTACATGTAGCCACCTGAGGATATACATAAAAAGGAGTGATAAAAAATCCTAGTAATAGGATAGATAAGAACAATATAGTATGGGGTGAGCATAATCATGACATAGGAAGAAGATCTTGAACATGAGAGGAGCATAAACAATAAACACAAAATGTGGAAAAGCATAAAAATGAAACATCATGTCTTAGTGGTTAACTACCACACATACTTGTGAAAAAATATAGAATCATGTTCATGCATCATTTCACATTTACTCATGAGATTCATCACTTTACCCAATGCATTGGAGCGCTATATAATTCCGGGAACACCCGTCACATTTAAACATTCATATTGCGCTATATAATTCCGGGCGCACCCGTCACATCATAATATTATAATTATCATGCTTGCCACATAGAACACATATAAAAAATGTACATAAATAAACCATGGAATGTAATGGGTTTCATCTCATAATAACACATTCATAAGATTTGGGTTCTCAAAATAAAGAGGGAACAACATAATTGATATAAGAACCATCAACCTTGAATGAGAGGTAAAAGGTGAGATCTTGAAAGAAGAGTTCTTTTGGAAAACATTTTAATGGACATAAAAACCAGTGAAAAACTTTTATATCCTAGAAAAGTAAAGGAAATGATGAACAAAAGACCTTTGAGGAGTAACCATATCAAAAATGGAGTGAAAGAGGGAGAACCCGAAGGAAGAAAATTGGGTTCGAGATTTCCCCTTACCTTGTACTCGACTGCCTCCTTCTTTTTAATGTCCTGTATAATGACATTATATTCATTAATTAGAAATTCCAGAACCTTTTATACATTAATAGGGTTCATTATGGTTTCATTATTTCATATTATGTTCCTTTGGATGACTTATAGTGTTTAAAAACATTGATCGGGGATGTTTGTTTTCATGGTTTTCTTGAGCGGTCCACTTGTATTCTTAATTTGATGTTTGGGTAGATCATGTGTAAACAGCCAGAAAAGATATTACATGTAATTAATGATATTACAGAAGCTTTAATTATTTTATAATGAGTTCTATTAGATCCATGTGGCCGAATCATTAGATAAGAATTAAATGAAGATTATTTGGGCTAATTTGAGCGGTTTTTGGATCACAACCAACTCATTTTAACTTTTCACTTAGTAGTATAGCCATAGGTTATTTAAAGAACATAAAATAGAACATAATACATATAAAAAATTCTGGTTAAACCATAAAAATGCTTTCATGACCAGATTGAAGGTATAAATGGAAGAAGATAGCATGTTGTTTTTGAAGATGATAAATTATCACCACATGAACAACGTTCTCTTTAATAAAATAAAAGGAAGAGGGAAAGGGTGTGGGGTGATATAATATAACATTAGAATAATAATATTTCATTATATGTATAATACTAGAGTTATAAAACAATTTGGATGAAGATAGGTAGGGAGAGATCAAGAAAGGAACTTGAACTTGAAAGGAAATTAAAGGAGAAGAGGGAGAGAAATTACCTTTAGAATCCTCCTCTTAAGAACCTCCTTAAAGAAGATAGGCATGGTCTTTTGATGGGACCAGAAGCTTTTGGACGTGGGGGATGAGCTAGGGAAGGTGTTTGGGCAGAAAGTAGAGATGTCTTGAAGCTTGAGAGGTGTGATGAAAAGAGGGAGTGAGGGGTGGCTTTTATAGTGGAGGGGAGAGGGGTTTCCTTAATATAAAATTGATTAGTTTATTAATTTCACCTAAGACAAGGAATAGTGAGTCTTGGATGACTATGAATAGTAAATTAGACTTATGAATTCGGGATTTGGGTGCTTACATCACTTTTGATGTCAGGAATAGTGGGTTTTAATTAAAATGTATTTATATGATAAATTAATGTATTCTACTATTCATCAAAAATTCATGTATCTTAGAAAACACCCCAAATTTTACCCCAACAATTTTTCGACGTGTTGAATCCAAAAATGACGTCCATTTTTCAAAAATAATTTTTTAAATATTATTAATTTAATATTTATTTAAAATCATAATTTACTTAAAAAACAGTTTTTAAAATTAAAACTGATTTTGCAGTTCTTTCAAAAATTACTTAGGGTCTTATAAAATTATCTAAAAACTATTAGACATTGATTCAATAATTTAGGAATATATTTCAGGAAAATAAATATTCTTTTAAATTAATTAATTAATTATAATTAATTATTTATGAATTATAAAATACCAAAAATGATTACTAAGGTCAAAATGTCACTTTCTAAGATGTCTAAATTTTATTTTATTATTTATAGGTAATGTTACTCTTATTTACTATTTATAAGGGTCATATTACTATTAATAAGGAAAGGTTACTATTCATAAGGGTAGGTTACTATTCACCAAAAATTATTTTTGTTTCATTGGACTCCAAAAACTATCTTGAACACAACCGTGAATGTTGGATTTTTAAAATTCCAAACATAGGGGTGAAAAAATTATGTTGAAAGGTCACATATCACTTAGTAGTTCATTATTTTGTGTTTTTATGACATAGATATAAGAAGGGAATTTTCCATTGAAAAACATTGGGTCGTTACATTCTTCCCCCTTTAAGAAATTTTTCCCCTGAAATTTCACTTTACACAAAAAGGTGAGGGTAATTCTCCTTCATTGCCTCTTCCAGTTCCCAGGTTGCTTCCTCAAACTTTTGGTTCCACCACAACACTTTGACAAGGTGGGTTGTCTTGTTGCGTAGAACCTTATCACTTCGGTCCAGAATTTTTACAGGTGGCTCCTCATATGAGAGATCATCTTCCAACTGTACCACCTCTGAGTTTAGTACATGTGAGGGGTTTGGAATGTACATCCTCAGTAGTGATATGTGAAACACATCATGAACTTGATCCATATTCAGTGGAAGTGCCAGACGATAGGCCACGGCTCCTATACGATCAAGGATCTCAAAGGGGCCAATGTACCTTGGGCTTAACTTACCTTTCTTCCCGAATCACATGACTCTCTTCCATGGAGATATTCGAAGGAAGACTTTATCTCCAACGTCGAACTCCAAGTCCCTTCGACGATTGTCAGCATAGCTCTTTTGCCGACTTTGAGAAGCTTTGATATGTTTCTGGATGACTTGAACCTTCTCTGTCATCTCTTGAACAAGATCGGGACCAAGTAGTTTTCGTTCTCTAACTTCATCCCAACAGGTTGGAGTTCTACATCGCTTCCCATAAAGAGCTTCATACGGAGCGATCTGAACACTCGAGTGGAAGCTATTGTTGTATGAGAATTCCACCAATGGGACATGTTGATCCCAAACACCTTTGAATTCAAGATAACAGGATCTTAGCATATATTCAAGTGTCTGAATAGTCCTTTCAGACTGGCCATCAGTTTGGGGGTGATAGGCCGTGCTGAAATTTAATTCAGTAATCAAAGCATGTTGAAGGCTCCACCAGAATTTAGAAGTGAACCTTGGATCAGGGTCAGATACAATTGAGAGAGGAACACCATGCAATCTCACTACTTCCTTCACATATATCCTTGCATGTTGTTCAAGTGATAGGTCTTCCCGAATAGCGATAAAATGGGCAGTCTTGGTGAGTCTGTCAACAACAACCCATATCGCATTATTTCCTCTTGACGTTTTCCGGAGACCCATGAAAAAGTCCATAGTAAATTTTCCCATTTCCACATGGGTATAGGCAATGGCTGCATCATACCTTTGGACTTTTTCCGCTCATCTTTAACTTACTAACATACCAAGCACCTTGATATATATTCCGCAATCTCCTTCTTCATGTTATCCCACCAGAAGTGTTCTCGGAGATCACGATACATCTTGGTACTTCCAGGATAAATAGAGAAAGTTGAGCTAAGTGCATTATCCAATAGCTCCTTCTTTATTCCAGGTGATGAAGGCACACAAAGCCGCGTTCCAAACCAAATCACACCATCATCGTCGATATGGAACTCTTGTAGCTTCCCTTCATTTACTACATTCACCCTCTTTTGTATCTCTACATCATCCCTTTGTGCTTCCTTAATCTTCTGTTGGATGGATGGTTGCGCAATCATTTAGGCAAGGTAGGATGTATCCCCTTCCCTTACGATTCCCAAATCCATCCTTTGCATATCCAAGAAGATAGGTTCTTTCTCAATCCTCAACGTGGATAGAGTAGCAGGTTCTTTCCTGCTTAGAGCATCAGCTACCTTGTTCGCCTTTCCAGGATGATAGTGAATAGAGGAATCGTAATCGTTGATTAGCTCTAACCGTCTCCTTTGACGCATGTTGAGATCCTTTTGTGTGAATATATACTTTAGTCTCTTTTGGTCGGTGTATATGTCACACTTCTCACCATAAAGGTAGTGACGCCAGATTTTCAAGGCAAAAATCATGGCTGCCAGCTCTAGATCATGTGTCGGGTAGTTCTGCTCATGGATCTTCAACTTTTGTGAGGCGTAGGCTATCACATTATCATTTTGCATTCGTACACAACCCAAGCCTTTCTTTGAAGCATCACTGTATATCACAAAACATTCTCCACTTTTTGGTAGTGTGAGTACAGGTGCAGTGATTAGCCTTCTCTTTAGCTCCTTGAAGATTCCCTCACATTCATCCATCCAGACATACTTTACCCCTTTCCTTGTTAACTTAGTTAGCGGGCTTGACAATCATGATAAGTTTCTCAAAAAACGTCAATAGTACCTAGCTAATCCAAGAAAACTACGGATTTCTGTAACACTAGAGGGCCTGGGCCATTCCTCAATCGCCTTTGTCTTTAAAGGGTCCACAGAAATTCCCTCGCTTGTAATCACATATCCCAAGAATGTGACATGATTCATCCAAAAGTCACACTTGCTGAACTTGGAGTACAACTTCTCCTTTCTCAATGTCGCCAACAAAAGTCTTAGATGTTCTTCATGTTCCTCCTTACTCTTGGAATAAATGAGAATGCCATCAATAAACACTACCACAAATTTGTCGAGGTAATGTCTAAAGACTCTATTCATCAAATCCATGAAGATTGCAGGGGCATTAGTAAGTCCGAAGGGCATCACCAAAAACTCATAGTGCCCATACCTCGTACGGAAGGCAGTCTTCTTAATATATTCCTTTTTCACCTTTACATGATGATATCCAGAATGAAGATCCACCTTTGAGAAGTATTGAGCTCCTCCTAACTGGTCAAACTAGTCATCAATACTTGGGAGAGGATACTTTTTATTTATGGTGATCTTGTTGATTTCTCGATAATCGATACACAGCCGCATGGTACCATCCTTCTTATTCACAAAGAGCACTGGCGCACCCCAAGGTGATGCACTAGGGCGTATGAGCCCTTTGTCCAGATGCTCTTGCAGCTGCTTCTTTAACTCCTCCAGTTCGATAGGAGCCATCCTATAGGGGCACTTCGAGATAGGAGTAGCTCCGGGTATGAGTTCAATTGATAACTCTACCTCACAATCCAGGGGGATTCCGGGTAACTCTTCGGGAAATACATCATCGTATTCCCTTACGATGGGCATTTCCTCAAGGTTGGAACTTTCCATCAACTCAAACATTTGGGCGAGGTATGCTTCTTCATAGGGAATCATCACCCACACCATTGAAGGATTTTTTAAAGAAGATTCATGATATTCGTTTCATTTGTAGAGGAGAATGGGATGGTTCATAATATGAAAATATATTTCCTTTTCCCGACAGTTGATATGTGCCCTATATAACGAGAGCCAATCCATTCCCATTATAGCGTCGAATTCCACCAAGGGAAGTATTACAAGATTTTCTGGAAGAATCTTTCCACATAAGTCAACAGGAGAAGAGTCAAACACTTGGGTTGCAATGATTTCACTACTTGGTGTTTTTACAGATATCTCTACTTCAAGGTTTCGGGGCTTCGATTCTATAGTTCTAGCAAACTTGCAAGATAAAAAGGAATGCGTAGAACCAGAATCAAATAAGACTTTTTCCATTCTTCAGTGAATAGGAAATGTACCTTGTACGACTTCATTATCATGTTCCACCTCCGCAGTAGTGATGTCATAAGCTTTCCCTTGTTCCTTTGTCTTTGGTGGTTGTTGGCGCTGATTACCCTCGAGAGCTCGAGGTTTAGTGCACTGGTTTGAATAGTTCCCTAGCTCCTTATAGTTGTAGCATTGGACCACGAGTGGTTATCTCCTTTCATTGGCTACATTATCCTTCGTTTTCATGTCTCTTAGACACTCGTGAGCTAGGTGTCCTTCTTTCCCACACTTGAAGCATTTCCCCGTCCCTTTTAGGCAGTTCCCATTGCGCAACATCCCACATTTTTGGCAAGTGGGTCGTTGTGTTTTCTTCCCATCTTTATCACTAGATCCACCAGCTTGAAACTCCATCTTTATTTTCTTATCACCATAGCCATGGGACCATTATCCAAACTCCATCTCCACCTTGAGATCACACCGAAAAACTTCTTCATAACGCCCAAAGTCTCAAATTGCAGGAGCTTTTTGAAGATGTGGTTTTAATACACTAAATAATCTATCAATTTTTCTATCATTGTTTATAACAAAACCCGATGCATACCTTGCGAGCCTTTTGAAATTTGCTTCATAGGTTGTGACTGATTCTCCTTCTTTTTGCTTGAGCTCTATGAATTCTCTCTCCATCTTCATACGAAGAGTTCATGGGATGTACATATTAAGAAACATTATCTTAAAGTCTTCCCATTCCATCTCTTCAATTTCATCCCTTGGCTTGGTGTTCTTAATCAAATCCCACCATTGATCAACTTCTCTATCTAGACGATAAACGGCTAGAGTCACCTTCTCCGTCTCGGAACAGTGAAGAACAGAAAAGATCTTCTCCATAGAGTTGACCCACTGTTCCGCAACTAGTGGATCAGAAGATCCACAAAACGCTGGTGGTCGTTGCCGCATAAAACATTCGATAGCTAGCTTCTCCATCTTTGGTGAAGGAGGATGTTCCCCATTATTATGGTTAATATTCATAACCTGGGAAAATTGGTTAAGCATCGCCAGGATGTCTTGAACTCCACCTCCAAAATCATTGGGAATGTCGTTCGGGCAATCGTTGCGTTGGCCTTCGCAAGAGTTGTTGGCCAGATTTCTCCTGGTTCCCACCATTTTCTAAAATAGAAAATGTTAGAACAAAACATAAGTAAACAAGTCATGAATAATTTATCCTTTTAAACAATTATACCAAAAACATAACATATGGGATCCCTAGGTAAATATCCTTGTGTGCATATTTGTACATAGTCTCATGCTAGAGGTTTTCTTTAGGGTTCACTAATCAAAATTCCCAAATTAACTAAACCTTTCCTCTGATACCAACTATAGTGACCCAGACTTTTCATACATTACTATTACATTATTTCAAAGATAAACAACATAATAGTATTACACATGGAGGATCCATAGGTTTAGTGTCTTGGGAAAACTAGGACCATGCATGACAAATACAACATCAACCATGAACATTTATTTAACTTCTTCTTCAGTAGCTTCTTAGTAGCACTTGTCCTCTCCTTAGTACATGTAGCCACCTGAGGATATACATCAAAAGGGGTGAGCTAAAATCCTAGTAATAGGATAGATAAGAACAATATAGCATGGGGTGGGCATAATCATGACATAGGAAGAAGATCTTGAACATGAGAGGAGCATAAACAATAAACTTGAAATGTGGCAAAGCATAAAAATGAAACATCATGTCTTAGTGGTTAACTACCACACATACTTGTGAACAAAGATAGAATCATGTTCACGCATCATTTCACATTTAATCATGAGATTCATCACTTTACCCAATGCATTGGAGCGCTATATAATTCCGGGCGCACCCGTCACATTTAAACATTCTTATTGCGCTATATAATTTCGGGCGCACCCGTCACATCATAATATTATCATTATCATGCTTTCCACATAGAAAACATATCAAACATGTACATAAATAACCCATGGAAAGTAATGGGTTTCATCTCATAATAACACATTCATAAGCTTTGGGTTCCCAAAATAAAGAGGGAACAACATACTTGATATAAGAACCATCAACCTTGAATGAGAGGTAAACGGTGAGATCTTGAAAGAAGAGTTCTTTTGGAAAACATTTTGATGGACATAAAAACTAGTGAAAAACATTTATATCCCATAAAAGTAAAGGAAATGATGAACAAAATACCTTTGAGGAGTAACCATATCAAAAATGCAGTGAAAGAGGGAGAACCCGAAGGAAGAAAATTGGGTTCGAGATTTCCCCTTACCTTGTACTCGAATGCCTCCTTCTCTTTAATGTCCTGTATAATGACATTATATTCATTAATTAGAAATTTCAGAATCTTTTATAAATTAATAGGGTTCATTATGGTTTCATTATTTCATATTATGTTCATATGTATGACTTATAGAGTTTAAAAACATTGATCGGGGATGTTCGTTTTCATGGTTTTCTTGAGCGGTCCACTTGTATTCTTAATTTGATGTTTGGGTAGATCATGGGTAAACATCCAGAACTGATATTACATGTAATTAATGATATTACAGAAGCTTTAATGATTTTATAATGAGTTATATTAGATCCATGTGTCCGAATCATTAGATATGAATTAAATGAAGATTATGTGGGCTAATTTGTGCGGTCTTTGGATCACAACCAACTCATTTTATCTTTTCACTTAGTAGTATGTCCATAGGTTATTTACAGAACGTAAAATAGAACATAATACATATAAAATATTCTGGTTCAACCATAAAAATGGTTTCATGACCAGATTTAAGGTATAAATGGAAGAAGAGAGCATGTTGTTTTTGAAGGTGATAAATTATCACCACATGAACAACGTTCTCTTTAATAAAATAAAAGGAAGAGGGAAAGGGTGTGGGGTGATATATTATATCATTAGAATAATAATATTAAATTATATCTATAATACTGGAGTTACAAAACAATTTGGATGAAGATAGGTAGGGAGATATCAAGAAAGGAACTTGAACTTGAAAGGAAATTAAAGGAGAAGAGGGAGAGAAATTACCTTTAGAATCCTCCTCTTAGGAACATACTTAATGAAGCTAGGATTGGTCTTTTGATGAGACCAGAAGCTTTTGGACGTGGGGGATGAGCTAGGGAAGGAGTTTGGGCAGAAATTAGAGAAGGCTTGGAGCTTGTTAGGTGTGATGAAAAGAGGGATTGAAGGGTGGATTTTATAGTGGAGGGGAGAGGGGTTTCCTTAATATAAAATTGATTAGTTTATTAATTTCACCTAAGAAAAGTAATAGTGAGTCATGGATGACTAAGAAGAGTAAATTAGACTTCTTAATTCGGGATTTGGGTGCTTACATCACTTGTGATGTCAGGAATAGTGGGTTTTAATTAAAATGTATTTATATGATAAATTAATGTATTCTACTATTCATTAAAAATTCATGTATCTCAGAAAAATCCCAAAATTTTACCCCAACCATTTTTCGACGTGTTGATTCCAAAAATTAAGTCCATTTTTCAAAAATAATTTCCTAAATATTATTAATTTAATATTTAATTAAAATCATAATTTACTTAAAAAAACAGTTTTTAAAATTAAAACTGATTTTTGCAGTTCTTTCAAAAATTACTTAGGGCATTATAAAATTATCTAAAAACTAGTAGACATTGATTAAATAATTTATGAATACATTTCAGGAAAATAAATATTCTTTTAAATTAATTAATTAATTATTATTAATTATTTATGACTTATAAAATACCAAAAATGTTTACTAAGGTCAAATTGTCACTTTCTAAGATGTCTAAATTTTATTTTATTATTCATAGGTAATTTTACTCTTATTTACTATTTATAAGGGTCATATTACTATTTATAAGGGCAGGTTACTATTCATAAGGGTAGGTTACTATTCACCAAAACTTATTTTTGTTTCATTGGACTCCGAAAGCTATCTTGAACACAACCGTGAATGTTGGATTTTTATAATTCCAAACATAGGGGTGAAAAAATTATGTTTAAAGGTCACATATAACTTATTAGTTCATTATTTTGTGTTTTTATGACATAGATATAAGAAGGGAATTTTCCATTGAAAAAATTTGGGTGGTTACAAGAGGTGTGTGGAACTTTAGTTCGAATAATTCTCATAAAAACAACCTAGTATATTGTGGATACTGTTTTTTTATAAAATAATTGGTCAAAGAGATTTTAGGGGGTTGGAGAAGTAAAATAAAAAAAGAACTTAAGAGATGAAGTTTCCTTTAAATCGGGTATCTCCATTTGGTTTGAACCAAAAGGATTACATGAATTTTATGATACCTAGAGGAAGACTTATAGAATCAATAAAGGTATGTATGTAAAGTAATTGGTAAGATATTGGATGATCCAAGTGGCTTGATATGTGTGAGTAATGGGTTAGAGGATATAGTTTTTTATAAGGTGGATGAGGGGCTCTTTAGGAATGTTTGAAAATATTATTTTATTATATAATGATTTTCAAGTTTTAACGTTATAAAACATATTTATTTCCACTATAAGGTATATATATGTAAAAATAAAATCATCCAAAAATAATTGGATAGGTGTTGTATGTTTTTACAAGTAGAATAATCTCATTTATTTAAGTAATTCATTAATAAAGTAATCAAATCATCATAATTGTGTCATACTTAATTTTTTGTATATGATGTCTAAAAATTATAAATAAAATACCACAATATATGAAATTGTTTTAAATTTCAAATGAATATTTATATATGAAGACATAAATTTTATAAACCCATGTAAAAATTGATTTACTAAAAGTTATATGTTTGTGTCATTTTTGTCATTACTTCAAATTAATTAATACCATGTATCGTTATCACTCACAAGTGGCTCGATGAGGTCACAAAATAGACCCGATAATTCTCTTGGTCATAAATGTATAAACCAATAGGATTAGGACACATGTTATGGTAATTTTATATTAATATTATAGTATTTTTTTACCCTTATTTAACAGATTCACCCTTTAACCAGGTTCAATAAAATATTTACTAAATTAAATATTCATAATGTCAAAAAATAAAAGTTACCTATTAAAAGAATTTGTAACTTTTTATTCCAAATATGTAATCCATTTTTTCCAAATTCAAATCACCAAAGTGGCATAAATTAATTTAAAATTAATTCCCATTTCCCAAAAAAAGTGTGTTTTTAAGAAATAATAACTTTCAATTGACTGACAAATGTTTATGTCAAATTTCAATGTGAAATTTCTTCCAATGACAAAAATTGGATTAAATGGTAAAATATAATCTAATTAAACATTAAATCCAATTAAAAATATAATATAAAAATATAAATAAATTAGTTTAAAATGTAGTTTGGAATTAATATACAACTTTTTCCACTATTTCATTAAAAATGAACATTATCATAAAAATACAAATTTTTCATCCAATAAAAATTTATATGTCCCAATTGTAAATAATATTATTATATTGTCAAATAAATAATATAAATGTGACAAAAACTAGATTTAAAAATGTTTTTCCATCTAAAGGCAGTAAATCGACCGTTTAAAAGATATTACAGTATTTATACTTAAAATTGGATTATTTCTAATTTTAATCCTCTAATATATATTGGATAAATGTAAATAAATTTTACTAAATGAATAATATTATTTTAGTTAGTTTTATTCATTCCCTCTATTACAATGGCTTGGTGTTAACTACGATTTAAAATAATAATAATAGTATATTATTTTTTGGTAGAACTCAACATTGTGTGTAACATATGATTTCGGAGAAATACTTTGTTGCGTGTTGAGTAAACTATTAGAAATATAATTCTATTTAAAGATAAATTAATATTTAATGACAAAATATTATTAAATATGAAAATGGCGTACTCATTATTTACCTAGGATGTTACAATTAAGTTTGAGGTAAATAATAGATATGTGTTGATGACCATTGTGTGGTGAATTAAAAATCATTATATCACCATTTAGTCAAATAATTTTCTAATAATGTTTCATTATAGGTTCAAAATATGGTGTATACTAGCCATTATATTTATTTTTGTATATAAATTGTTTTATTATTGATAATGAGGAGAATAATATTCATTTTATAATTTCATTATGCTTATGAAATAGATTTTTTGGGAATATGATGTTATCATAGTCTAATAGTGTATTTGAATAATATATGTGGTATTATATATCATATTATCAAAGGGTTATTCTAAATTTTGGATTCATGAGTGGTTATCCAATACATATATTTGATTTTCCTCGAAAATGTTCACATTATAGATGCTACATTAGATTTAATATGAGTTAATTAATATTCATTTGAGGTTATTTATGTATACGGGAAATATATGTTTCGTAAACAAAAATATTTTTTTTAAATTTTGATCATTGGTGCCCCAATATTTTTTATTTGTTATATTATAAATATTTAATCAATACATATTGATGGGTAATTTTTGAATCAATACATATTAATGATTATTAACACAAAACATAAAAAGTGTCTTAGATAACTCTAGTTTCAGATCATATCATTCTAAAGAGAATATCATTATTCCATTTGTCCCCTTGTTAATAATTTTTTGATGTGAATTTACAAATCATCATTCCATTGTAGACGTAGAATTGATTGCTATTGTTTTATTGAATTCCCCCTAAAAATGTTCTATATGGTACATGCACCAACTGTTTTGGTGCAACGATTTTGAGAAATTCTTCTTTCTTTTGAGTAGGTTTCCTTTTATTTCTCATTATGTTTACCATTTTGGATGTGTTTTTTACTATTATATCATGCAAGAATGGTTTCATTTGGATTTATAATTATGATTAATCAGTTTAAACAGTATTTAAATAGCTAGGGGAATGTGATGTATGATCTTAAAACTTTTTATTTATTTTATTTGATTTTATTTTATATTATGAATATATGTAATAATGTCTTGATGAAAATCATGCACTTTTGGGGATTGATTATGCTATAGACAATTTCTTTTGAAACCTTCATTTTGGTAATTTTTTGATATCACAATAAACAATTGGCTAAACACGAATATTTAGTTAACTGAATGGATACCCAACGAGCCATGGGATTTACTTTTAACTCCTTCAATTAAAGAAGTGAAATTTAATAAGGGTCTCATTTATAAATCTGAAAATATGTTTTATTGTGTTGGGTGATGTGATGTGCGTGGGTGAATTTAATGATATATGGTTTTATAGTGATGTTATTATGGGTGTTACAATGTGGTTGTGTGGTGTGGAAATGATGGGGTTTTTGATGTGTTTATGTATTGGGGATATGATTAAATGTGGAGCTTGATGGGGATGGTGGGATTTCATTGGTTCTACTCGATATGTTCTTTGTTGTTTGAGTTTCCTTGTTATTAATGGACAGTGAAATGAATTATAAGATTGGTAATTTTTAAACAATAAATATTATTGATGATTTTTTTTGTGATTTGAAATGTGAATGACTTAATGGAATGGGCAGGTAAGGGGTAATATGAAAAATGGAATAAGGATAATTTAAAATTGAAATATGAATTGTGGATTGTATTTTTCATATGAATGGTTTTCTTTTAGTTTTTGCAGAGGATGTGAGGTTCCAATGCATTGTCTTATTCCATTGTGAACCCTTTAGAAGAGGAATATGTGTTGTAACTCTATATGTATATATCTTGGATATTAGTTTTATATCTAGAAACCCCACTCTCATGAAGAACTAATTCACAACACCCTTATAGCCATGCGAGTGGTATTTTTTCTAATATCATGGAGGGAGGATGCATGGATGGCTACCTAAGCTTTCTTATACCCTCTTCTAGGATTTGAGATGGACATGCAGGGGTCGTGATGGCCAAAAGTCAAATGTTCCACTATTGAGCTGTGATATGTATAGATATGTGATGACCTAGGTGTGCTCGGGTTATATTTGATGTGATGGCCTAGTTGTGTGAGGGTGGGTTGGTTTGTGTTATGATGTTTTTCAGAAGTGGTAAGAGCCCCAATATATATGATTTAGGGTTTTGATATAGGAAAATCAATGAAAAGTGGTTTGGGGTACCCTATAATTAATGTTCATAACATTATATTATTTTATTGGATGTGTTATTTGGGGAGAAACCCATGGAGAATTTATGTTTCATGTTAATACACCTGATTAGGTGTTTTTGGTTGTAATTATTTTACATTGGTGCAGTAGTTCTCTCTTTTCAGATGTGAATTTTTGACAATTGGATTCATATAGAGTATAATTGTATACTCCCCAAATATATATATAACTATTTTTAGGATTCTGGGAAAAAATGTTGGCTATTATAGACATTATTATCCATGACATTCAGACAATTATTTTATCACAACACCAGTTTTTGGGCTATATATATTTGTGAATTATAGTCTATAATAATTTTTAATACAAATACATTGTGGGATGGGTTTTTATTAAATATATATATATTTGTGTTTTTTTATGGAGTTTATTATGGATTATTCAGTTTATATTCTGGTCTTAATTATATTATAAATTTCTATTCATCATATAAAAGATATTTTTATACTATTGGTTCGAGTCTCCAACCATGGGTTTACAAGAGGAAGGACTCAAGGGGTGATTATCTATCCCCCCTCATTGCAGTATATTTGTTTGGAGATGTTATGAAAGAGTGGTATAAAAGATATTTTGATAGATTGGGTTTTGTTAGAAGTTAGAAACATTGAGTAATGCATGGGTTGGAATGGAAATATTATATTTAACCTTTGTGAGTATCATAGTACATGGAGAACAGATTGTAAATTTTATTTTAGACCCCCATGAAACATTTCATTTAATTACAGCTAATTGAATGACCATGTGATATGGAACAACATGGAGGATAAAGACATAGGATCTATACATGAATCATGATGAATCATATTATTTTTTGAATTGGGTTGTTTGTGTAATTTTAAAATATATACATTGAATAAAATAAAGTAATTATAACATAAAAAATATAGAAATACAAATTCATTCAACATTTATTATGAAATACATGTTGCACTTTCAGCTATGTCCACTATTCATCATTAGAAAATCGCTCAGGTAGTGGAAAATCAACATGATAAACTAGTTGATTAAGGAGGAGTTTATCTTGTTAAGGACATTGACCAATGATAAATGATATATAAGGGTTTTTAGTGGTAGGATTTCGGAATATTTGAGGGAATCATTTTTTATTTGATGACAGATGGACGTATAAATAATGTGGAGATCACATTCAGTTTGATCCAGGACCCAACAGAGTATTGGGATCCCTTGGACATTTTTTATATGTGTTGAGATACACTATAGTGGTTGAAATTGTATCTTGGTGAGGGGAATGAGTAAAAAGATTCATGGATCAATGTTTAGAATGAGTTTCATTCACATTTCCACTGATCAACTATTAGGGCTTTGAAGATCCCTGACATAAAATCTAGTCAGCATGATAATATGTCTTTATGGGATATTGGGATAAATTTTAAGGGGCTTCTAGGATTTCCATGATTCATTTTTCATATAAATAGTCATATGAGAAGACTCATGAGGCGTAAACTGATATTTTGATTCAGTTTTCAATTACTAATTTCATGTCACCAATGTATCTAAAGGATAAATAGAAGGAAGATGAGATTGGGGGGGTGCAGTCACAAGGATGATTACTACATGAGGGGAACCATAATGATACCTCAAGGGGTACAATTGTGAGTTATAGGTCATAGAAACCAAGGCCTTCAAGGTTTCCACCAACTGGGAGTTGAACTCAATGGATTATCATTATGCCACATAGGGAGAGGGGATTATAAACAAATAATTGGGAATTTTGACCAGATTGTTACATCTATGTGGTTCATGTAAGTAATCAAGATCAATTCCCCCTAGTTTCTTGACAAAATATTGGAAGAGGTGGTTATGTTCAGCATCATCCTCGATAGTAGTTACCTGTGAAGATAATCCACCTACTTGGGAAGTCTCCTTATGCTTCAGCCAGAGCGGGTGGGGAAATTAAAGGCCGACCTTAGGATACACCTTGTCCACATGGACCTTTACCTGGGCACGGTTGTGGAGGTGATCGTTAGCATAGGGTTAATATATTTGGGAATGGATAGATACAAGAAGTTGTGGAAAAAACATTGGAGGGGATAAAGATTGATTTAAGTAAGATTAGTTTACTATAAACGGTTTTTTCATTATTTTATTAATGGTCATTGCCCTCCTTTGATTCTCCCTCTCCAGTCCATTCACATTGACTATACATAAGGGTGACTCTTTTTCGCCTATGTTTATTACGCCAGTCATGGGCTAGACCATCTTGTTTGATGTGTGTCAAGGATGTCCCCTGATGATGGGGAAACATGAGTCATGTTTTGACCTTGTCTTACATGACATATATTCATAAAATGTCATTATATTTATCAATTGGTTTTATTTTGTGCATTTTGTTACTGACTGATTCTAGAGAAGTGTTGTGTTCTCAGATTTAGATGTTTATAATTTGGGTTTCCTTGGCGATAGGTGTTTGAATGTGGTTAGTCGACATTTGTATCCCCTTTATTCAAGGGATTATATGTTTTATATTGAGTCATTAGAAATGAAGATAGAGGATGATCCCGCGGTTATCATGGAATTTCAATATTTTTCCCTTTAGAAGGTTATGAAACTTCCCCATAAATGAGGCATTGAGTTCTGATAGAAATTCATTTTGGTGATTCTCTAATTTTTATGGATCTATATTGGATGGTTCTTTCCAAGTTGCAGGAGTTGAGGGTTTAGATAGATGATATGAGGGAGAGGGGTTTCATCTGACCTAGTGTGTCACTATGGGATACCTATGTTATTAACTAAGAAGGTATATGGTAGTCAATTATTGTTCTTAGACAACTGATATACTTACTCTAGCCTATTACTTATTTTATTAAATTATTATTTTTAGAATAATTTACCACCAAATAGAACCAAGGATCATAAATCCTAGTGTCTGTGGAGGATTAGGTAAATATATTGAGAAAATTAAAACCCAAACACAACATATTTTATTTAACCTCACTAATTATCTCCTAATATTCATTGATCTCTAATAACTTTTTAGGATAACATGGGTAATATAATAACAATTGGGATGAATGAAAATTCCCAATAAAGGAATAATAATAGGAATAAAACATAGCACATTAGTTAGAAGACATAACATTATGACATAAGGGAATTAAACCTGAATAAACATAAGGAAGAACAACATGTATAACATGGGAAGATATAACTATGATATCATAGGAATTTGGAAATATTATATAACATGAAATAAACATGAGTCAATGCTACCTACCAAGACTATAACACATGTTGGAAAAAGTCCCATTAAAGAATAATGTTCACACATTATCCCAAAAAGGCATCTCATGAGACTAGAAATTACCAAATGAATAGAAGACCTATCATGTTAGACCCATTATAAAATGTTCATGTATATTTCTTCCACATGAAAAATCTATCATATGGGATACCTAAGGAATGTATTCTGTATCATAATCATATAATAATAACAAAAAAATGAATATCATAATTTTATTCAAAAAATGAATGGATTTAAAACATAAAAGGACAATAGTAATGTAAAATACGAATATATTATGAATAATTATGTCTAAATTGAGTGTAAATGTGCAAAAAAATAATTTACAAAACATTGGATATGAAACATTTTTATCGTTTTTAAGGAAAATATTATAGATAATTTTATGTGAAAAGAGAATGTTTTTTTTGTAAACCCAAAAATGATTAATGTTATTATCACTTGATGAAATGAAGGAATTTATAAAAAAGTTGGATTAAAATATATTATGTATTTTTTATGAAAAAGATAATAAATCGAAAACTTCCCTTTAATTAGGATTGCATATCGAAAGGATTCAAGAATGAAACCTTTATAAAACATGTATTTACCCAACATATATGGGTGATCTAATCACAATACATAATTTTGGAACATATAAAATGAATTTATATGATACAAACCAATAATATAGAATAATTACAATAGGATAAAAATATAGAAAGAGTAACTCGAAGGAAAAATGTGGGTTTGGAAGAAATCCCTTCCATTATGTTTGAAATGTTTTTTTTCACATGATCTTAATGTCTTTGATAATCAGTTAACATCATCTAATTGATTAATTAGTAACCATTTATAATTGTATTTGATTTATTATAATATTATTATATTCATTTATAGCATTTTTTAAGGTTTATGAGATTCAAACTAATCATTCTAATGCATTGGTTTCATTGGGTTTCATGACCAGTTTACTTGTATAAATGTAAAAAAATCATGTAAAATGAGAATGGTTGTCTAGATTTGAAGTTATATGTTACTAATGAACATACATAACAATAAATGGAAATATAATTCATTTTTTTATTTAGGGTGAGGATGTATCATTAGATAAGACATTAATGATATCTGTGTGGATTATTTTGATGGGTTTTCAATCATCACAAGGTACTTTTGTTTTAATATTTAATATCATGTATATAAAATGGTTAAATAATATTATATAGAGAATAATAGATATATAATGGTTTTTTAACCAGAAAATTGGTTAATGGTAATTCTTGAATGAGGTAATAAAAGTTGAAGTCATTGTTATCCTTGAATGTGATAAATCAAGACATTAGCGATGATATTTTCATTTTTTGTACATTGGAGTGGGGAATGAAAGGATGATTGATTATTATATTATTATAATAAAATTACATTATACGTATGGTAATAAATTTTTCGTACCATTTTTAATAGGGTATTTTTGGATCAAATAAGAAAAGAAAATGACGTTAAGTGAAATTAAAGTAATAGAACGTGGATTTTACCACATGAATATTTCTTCTTGAGAACCACCCTAGGGAGATTAGTTTGGGTGTTTTTTGAGAAGATAAGATCTTTGACATGGATTAGTGTCTTTGGAAGATATTTGAGTATAATTTTGGAATGGAAAAAATCTTGATAGTTATGAGGAAAATAGGAGGTGAGGGATGATATTTCATGGAGAAGAGATATATGTTTTTGGATTATTTAATTCATTTGTTTTTTTCACTCATGACTATGAATATATTTATTATTATCAATAAATATATTAAATTAATAATATAAATATCTCGATTCTGGGAATAAATCATTCTTACATCATATATAACTCAATAATTCATGTAATTATCAATTATCATAAATTATCATATTTTACTATTCTAAAAAATTCAAGTATTTTAGAAAAATACAAAAAATTCACCATAACCATTTAACAATGTTTATAATTCAAACATGAACACCATTTTATGAAAATAATTTTCTAAATATGAGAAATTTAGTTTTTCATTAAAACCATCAATTACATGAAAAATACTGAATTTAGAAATATAAATGATTTTATAACACTTCATTATTATAATTGATATCTCATTAAATAATCTTATAATAATAAGGAAACTATATTATTTTTTGAGTCTATTTTATAATAATTAATTTTCTTTTAAAACATCATATAAATTTTAATTCATAAATAAAAATTTCAATTTTGAATAAATACAAATACATAATTATTAATATTTAAAAAGTTTATTTATGTAAACTATGATATAATTATATCATATAATCATTTATAAGATGTATAAATTTTATTTATATATTCATATATGAGGTTAATTTTTAGTTTTTTGTTTACTAATCATAATGGTTAAATTATAATTACAATGGTCATGTTAATATTCTATTGGTATAGATTCATTAACCTATAGAAATACCTCTTATTCCAGTCATTAATCATTCATAATATTTTTATTTTATCCTCTTTGTTTTGTTATGTTATTTAAAATTCATGTCATAATTATAAGATGTAAATTTCTATTGATATAATTCAGGTTTTTAACCTTATTCCCCCTATATGAAATATTTACCTCCAAATTTCCATTAAAAAAACTATGGAAAAATAATTTAGGGTAAATTTACTTTATTACATCCTCCAGTTACCATGTTTCCCGTTCATAAATTATAGTTTTAATATATTACTTTGATTATTTGAGTAGTCCTTTTATGTAGAACACTATCTCTATGATCCAATATCTTCACCAATGACTCCTCAAATTAGATATCATTCTCCAACAATACAACCTATGAGTTTAGTACATGCGGTGAATCTAGTATATACATCCTCAATAGGGATAAGTGAAAAAATAATGTTAATGAGACATGTTTGGTAGAAGTTCTTGTCGACATTCCACAACTCCAACATGATCATGAATCTAGATGATGATGATGCACTTGGGACAACGCTTTCCATTCTTCACAAATCGCATTATCCTATTCCATAGAGATATGTGAAAAAATACCATGCCTCTAACCATAAATTCTAGTTATCATCAACTATTATTCGTATAGGTCTTCTATCATCATTCAGACTGCTAGACATGATACTGAATGGTTTTCAAAAAAAATTCCGTTTTATTGGCTACTTCAGGTTCTTAAAGCTTAAATTCACCAAACTCATCCCAACATGCTAGTTTTTGGAATCTCTACCCAAAAATGGGTTTACATGGAGCCATTTGGATCCTTGAATGAAAATTATTGTTTAAGAATACCCATATTACGGTAGATGTTGGCTCCATTCTCTATTGAAGTCCACAACACATTCTCTCAACATTTCTTCCAATGATTGAATATTCCTCTCAGATTGGCCATCAGTTTGAGGATGATAATTCATATTGAAGTTTATCTCATTTTTTATAGCATGTTAGAGGCATTTCCATAACTTTTAGGTGAATATCAGTTCCTGATCAGATACAAAAAATATACATACTCAATTTATCCTAACCACTTATTTGATGTATATTTATGAACGTAGATCTATTTAGAAGACATGATTAAATTTGATAAATTATTTTTTTGGTGTATGATGATATATAATAACCAATATAGAATTTTTTATATAGATTTCTTCAAAATCCCATTAAACATGGTTGTGTTTATTTGCTCCAATTTTCATGCAATATGTGTAATAGTTGATTAATCCCCTTTGAATTTTTTCTTTATTTCCTCACTTACTGACAAACCAGGCACTTTGAAGTATATTAAGTTATATTTTTCATCATATTGTCCCACTAATAGTTTTCCGAGAGATGTAGATACATATTTTTGACACCTGAGTGAATAGAGAATGTTGATCTTTGTTTTTAATTAAGGAATTATTTCATTATTTCTAGATTACAGGGTACTCATTGTCATTAGCCAAATCTCACGACTCCTTCCTCATCCATTTTTAACTCTAAGGATTTCCAATTTCTGATAACTTTATGATTTTTCTAAATTTCGTCGTCATTTATTTGACAATTCTTTATTTTTTCCATGACATTTGGTTGACCAATTATTTGATAAATAATTACTGTTGTTCATCCATTAATGATTCCATTACTTATCATTTTATTTTCTAACAATATTAGGCCATTTTCAATTATCATTATTGAAAAAGATAAAAAAATATATTCTAATTACATCATATTATTAATTATTTTCATTAACATGATGGTAGTTGGTTGACTAGTCATAATCATAAATGAGATATACCCATATTTGTTGGCTCATTTTAATCTCAATACACTAATAGAAAAAATACCCTATACCAATGGATTGAAACCATTCGTATAGACCTCCAAACCGTGGGTATTTCCAATACCGACGGTTTAGAGAACCGTTGGCTAGTATGCTGTGGTGATAGGTCTATACCAATAGTTTTGGAAAAACCATTTGTATAAGTAATATGAAAAATATATACCAACGGTTCTATACAACCGTTGGTATATGTATTTCAAAAAACAATCATTCTGTTGGTTTTGACCCTAGTCCATCTAGTTTATGATTGAATAACCTAACCACAAACATAACATGACTTTTTTGAACATAATTTCATAAATATATATGTATTATAAAAAATATTTTACATTTTTATTTATTTAATGTTCTGTGTAAGAAGATTCCATGAAAAATACATGTAACTGTACCAACGGTTCTCAAAATCGTTGGCATAGACATATACTAATGTTTTTGGGAACCGTTGGTATAGATTCTTTGATTTTGGGACCTATTCCAATGGTTTGGGGAAAACTGTTGGTATAGGGTCACTTATATGGACCTATGCCTACAGTCAACGGTTATTCCAAAGACGTTGGTATATGTCCAAATTAGTGACCTATACCAACGGTTTTAACCAAACAGTTGGTATAGGTCCATATAAGTGAACTATACCAATGGTTTTCCCAAAACCATTGGTATGGATATTATTTATAGTAGTGATATAGGTAAATGTATATTTGAGGTTCATTTAATCCATATATTTCACACATCTCCTCGTATAGATAATTCTTCCACATTTTCAATGAAAATATCATATCTAGAATTTAAATATCATTCATATGATAGTTTTTCTTAGTAATTTTAAACATTCTTGAGTGGTATGTAATTAATTTATCATTTTCCATTAGTAAAAATCCCAAGAAATTCTTTGAAGAATCGATGTTCCCCACAAAGAGTTTCCCACTAGTTAGTAGTATGATCATTTGTGTATTGATAATAATCTTTTTGAACTCTTTAATTATGACTTCAAATTCTCTACCAAAAAATGTTTTTCTTTCTTCTAATTCATCCTGGTTAGTGGGTTTGAAAATCATGATATGTTCCTAAAAGAATTCTAATATTTCCTCAGGTAGACCATGTAATCAACATATCTATGTAAGAAATGTTGGTATGGGCCAATCCTCAATTTCCTTTGTAATGAAAGGGTCCACAGGTATTCAATATTTGGTGATAACAAACCACAATAATGATACTTCCACCATCCAAAATTCAAATTTAATATACTTTTTATATAAATTATCAATTCACTATGTCTTTATTATAGAATTCAAATGCGCTTCATTTTCCTCATCAATAATGAAGTATATTTGAATATCATTAATAAAGACTACAGTACATTTTTCAAGGTAATAAATATGGAATCCTCAAAATATGTCCATAAAAATTATTGTAGAATTTATGGGTCTGAATATAATAACTACAAACTGATAGTGTTCATTACCCATTCAAAAGGATGTCTTAAGAATATCTTCCTTCATCACATTTAATTTGTGTTATCCCGACTGAAGGTCCACCATAGGGAAATACATGACCCTGTATAGTTGAAAAAACAATTTGTATATCAATAGAACGTGATAGTTTTTCTATATTTTTTATTTTTTTAATATCACAATAATCAATGCAAAGGCACATTAATCCATCCTTATTCTTGATGATAAATACAAGAACACACCAAATTGAATAACTCAATAGTATAATACCCTTTTCTAGGTTATCCTGGAACTACTTCTTCAGTTATTCCATCTCAATTGTATCCATTCTGTAATGTATCTTTGATATAAGAAGATACCCAAGAATATGATCATTAGAGATATCAAATTCTTGGTCATGAGGAAGAGCAGAAAATTCCACAAGGAACACATTAGTGTAGACCCTTATAATTGGGTTTTCATTGAGCATTATACCTTATTTTTTCACAATAATTTGAGCTACATATTATTTTTCATAAGGAAATAATATAATGAAGTGATACAATGATTTCTATAGAGATTGAAACTCCATCTTCTCATGAAAAAAATCAGAGGATGTCATAGGATGTGAAGAGTGATGTCCATCTAACAATAGTTGATGTTGGATTTTTATAATGGTATCAAATCCATTACCGATATAAAATAAAAATACAAAAATGTAACAAATACATGATTTTCGGGGAGGTTGAGTCCAGAAATATTAATTTGGGGGGATTTATAAACATTGGATGTAATAATTTCATCATTGTTTGTCCTCATAGACAAGTCAACCAAAAAAAATTAGGTGGTGATTGAATTGTTATACTAAACATGGAAGGTATGTAATATTGAATATAACAATAATAAAATAGTACATCAACTATTCTTGAATGAATAACCATCACCCGAATGACCACATCATTGTCAAGCTCCACCTCAGAAGTAGTGATTTCATATTCCCTTTTGTGACACTTTGGATTTTTTTTGATCACCATAAACAATCCCTGGTTTAGGGATATAGACCACATAATTCCAATGTTCCTTGTTGTTGGAAAACTTCATTACATGTTGGGTGTGGATGTAAACCTTCCTTCTTCTTAATTAGTTAGATTATTCATATCCCATCTGCAGTTATTTTC
Organism: Viscum album; assembly: GCA_963277665.1. Taxonomy (NCBI): domain Eukaryota; kingdom Viridiplantae; phylum Streptophyta; class Magnoliopsida; order Santalales; family Viscaceae; genus Viscum; species Viscum album. The sequence goes on from OY728148.1 coordinate 807,360,143, forward strand.
AATATTACCTTCCCCTTTAGATTTGAAGCATCTATTTGTTACCTTTGATTAGATTCTAGGATTCTTCCTAAAACTCATTTTATAGGTGGGATGTTTGGTCATATTTCTAAAGGACCCGATGCCAACCTGAGAGGGGGGGGGGTGTGAATCAGGGTGTCAACCATTTCTCTTCATTACGGGATCTTGTTCCTATGTAAATAGGAACTTGTTTAAAATTTTATGATGGATATGTGTAGTAATTAAAACATTTAGAATAAAAACACAACACTCTTTACATGGTTACATATTATGGGCTACATCCAAGGATCATACACCAACTGGTTTTCATCCGTAACAAATTCCACTAATATTAACAAGATATGGATTCTAATGGTTCAGGTATGGTCACTCTATCTTAGGATCACATCCTAAATGTTCAGGGATACCTCACTACTTCCCTTGGCTAACTACCATTGACTCCCCCTAACTCACTTCGTTGAGTGATGTCCCACTTAGTTTGTAGACCTGAAGGTTCCTTAAACATATAAGCATTGAAGACGGTTTCTCCTATTTGGCATGAGACATTACTAGTAATAGAGTCCTCAATTGATTCGCTTTTTTATTGAATCATGTCCTTTAATAAAATAACTAAGTGCTATAAATCTTATTCTTTACTTCTTCGATAGAATCTCAAAATCCTATGTGATTGTTCAAACAATGAAGATCATCTCGAAAAATCATCTTCACATTTGTAATGCCCTGAATAATTTGCAATGATGAGTTGGGTACACTCTGTTCTCTTTCTTCTTCTATTCCTTTAATTCCCGATACCAACACCTAAGTGTATTAGTATACTTCCTTCTTTCTATGAATATATGGGTTTAGTTGCACATATTTTTCATTGTTCACTTGGTAAATCACTACGAGGTTGTAAAACACCAATAGTGTGTGTACAATACTACTTCTCTTCATAAAAATGATTGGTTCATGGTACATCCATCTTCGCAAAGCCACTTCAAGATTACTATGCACCTATCGAAGGCCAGTAGGACACCAGTCATTCACACACACCTTTCGGGTGAGTTGCGCGCAACATTTTCAAATTTCACACAATATTTAACTTTTGTCCAAGAATACCTCTTGTGTGGTACTTCAATATTTCATGCTACTCTCTTCTTGCAGCTACATTCCTTTCTTGTGTGCAACTCTTACTTATTTCGCGCAACTAACATTGAATATATTTATTACATGATTCAGAGCTCCAATTTCTTCTATCTACTAAGCTTAACAAATGTGAGGGTCACCTATTATTTATAGACCTTGTTTACCCCCCATGCAAGAACCCTCGATGTGTCATGAAAGATTCCGAGGCATCGCAGAAAACCCCCATTTGTCATCGAAATTGGTAGAGTAATTATATTTCACAACTACGTCATCCATAACACACAATTTGAATCTATTTCACACTTCATTTATTTTCCATATTCAATTTTTGACCTCGAATCATGCCTTGTGCGAAAAATCCCAAACTCCCTTCAATCTAGCACGTAGAAACCAATACTTCACACAAGCCTCACCCTTCCAAATTTGGATGTTTGAATCATCAAAAGTCCATTTTCTCCCAATATACCAACTTATATTTAAACTTACACACAGTATCCTATTCCAAAATCACATTTCTCCATCCCCTTATTTTCAACAAAACAAATTTGGAAAACACTTGGAAAGAGTTCCACCTTACAATCTGTTTCGGAAAGAGCAGCAATGCTTTTTCATTATCATCTCATGTATTAAAAAAACTACTTTCATCACGAACCATATCTATCATGATATAGAGTGTTTGACCTAACACTTTTAGAATTGTTATATTTAGATACAATGTGAAATGCCTGGCCATCTCAGAATGCCATTAAATTCCATACAATCTCTCTTCGTCTTTGACCATAATTCTCTACTTCATGTAAAACATATGATTTCATTGTTTAGGTATTCACTTGAATGGTTCTAAGGCAATCTAGAATAATTTCATTGTCTTCATCACATCCTAATTTATCTTTATCCATCCTTATATGGATGATACTATTTCATTATAATTCTTCTTGATCACTTTTTTATTGATGATCATTGACAACTATTGACAAAAAATACAACCTTATACACAAAGCTGTACCAACTATCTCCCCTTTTTCTTTTATTGTCAATACCATAAAAATATCTTGAAATGAGTACTTCAAAGTCAAAATCAGAACACCCTCTCTCGTCTGTACTTTTAGAACTATCATTTCACTTTCTCTAACTTTTATGTACAAGAAATAAAAAGTTCATGGTATAGAGGGTATCAATCTTGACATATGAAGTGTGCGATTAATAATTTCACTCTATGTATACTTGACCAATGAATGATGTAGAAAACAATATTATTTGATTTAGATTACAAGGTTGTCCATTATTCACTAGTCATGATACCACAGGAGAATAGAACTAATTTAATTTTTCTTCAGGGGTTTTCAACATTCATTCCTGGCTGAAAAAATTAAATGTGAAAGGAAATAATCATCCTGGAACTCATGCACTCACCTCAATAAATAGGTAAAAAACATTCAAGAGCCATTGGGTGGAGAGGTGGGATTAGGGAACATCCATGCATCTTATGTCACTGATTAATTCAGTTAATCCCTCTTTGTAAAATGGTCTTCGTTATGAGTAACCAAGGATGATAGATTGAGAAATTACATACATTTTCTAGTGAAAAGTTCTTCAAGATATTTATAGAGTGATTGGATTTAAAACCAACTATAATTGATTCTGATTGAAACAATTATTATATATGTTTTTTTATCCCCACCCCCCCCACAAGGGAAACACTATTCATTATCTCCATAAAGGGTGATCCTTCATCATTTTATTCATTTAATATCAATGGAAGAATCTTCCAAGGATAGATTCTTCTTCGTCTTAGCAATCATGAGGTGACAACATTCTCTACTACTTAGGTTGTCCCCCTGATAGAATTATTCACCTTCAATTCTTTGTATTATTAAGAAAAATACAATACACCAATTATTAACAAAATATGGTGGTTATTAATTACTTCATCCATATGAACTACATAGTTGTGATGCTATTCTCAACCATATTCCTCCTTTTACATCAGTCTTCATGCATGTACATTTGATCTTATGTTCTGATCTATGTTGATGCAGCATGGATCTCTTCACATTCTCTTCTGCATTATGTGAACATTTGTTCTACGTAATGGCCATCATGAATGATACATTCTTAAACCTCTTAAGGAATTATTATTTCTCTAGTAGTAAGGTTATATGTAATTTTGCAATGTGACCATATTCCACACATCTCTTAAACAAAAATTCTTTAAAACATGTGTTTTTTTTGGTTTTCAATATCTTAGTCAATTTATATTCATCATGTGAATGATTTCCTTTTCCTTTTCCATCACCCATGGATTTTTCATCTTCATGTTTCCACATTATTTTTACATACTTTGGCTAGATGACCAACATGTCATTTGGAACTGTTGTAGCAGTTTTGGATCATCAACATGGGTTTATCTGAGTTTAAACCCTATTAGTTTCACTTTTGGATGAATTTACCTTCAATTTCATGGATCTAAAATCCACGGTCTTATCAAATTTCAAACTTTAGAACATTGTGGGGAAATTTTTGTTCACAATATTCTTATGATTTCATCCCAAAGTTGGTTCTTTATATATAGCCAGCATCGATGTTATTCTTTTCTCATCAACAGTCAATTCATGTTGAGGTGGGAATATTCCTACCCTGTGATCCCAGTTTTTGAAAACATCACACATTTTATCAATAATTACAATTCAATTTGTGTTAAATAGATTCTTCTGGACCTACAAATGATGCTTCTTCTTATCTGGATTTCTCTGGGATTTTTCATTAAAGGGATTGTACCAACAATCCAGTGTACAATGGACAAATCTATTACAGCACCATAATTGACCCACAAATCATGTCATCATTATATATTCTGTATAAGGTTTTTTAGACTACTTCATAATGTAATGGGATCTATATGTGGAACCATATTCCATACTTTTCTTCCTATCCACTCTAGCCATGATGGTAGGTTTATTCTCCTCACCGTTCCTCATCCATACCTGTTTATAATTTTTCTTTTAACCTGTACTTTTTGCAGAATGATATTTATGAAAAATGGTAAATGATGATATGAATGGTACCTTTAATTTATTAGCTACATGTGATAGATCTGTGAGTGAATTCAAGGTCTTTTAATCACTTGTTAGAAGTCTTTTGACAGTAGAAGCCTCTTGTGAGCATTGGTTAACAGAAAAAACTGATTCATTCTTTTTTGAAGTCTCAGTATGTGTCTTCTAAGGATTAGTCAACCCATCTTCCAATTCTAGACATATCATATAGAGGATGACATCCTGGTCATTAATCATAGTCATCTTCTCTTCACATGCCTTCTTTAATCATTTCACTCCATCTTCATGCATCGAAAATTTGTTTTGTAAAAAAGAATAAAGTTCCAATATTTTCTTGGAGGATTCTTCCAAATATAAAATCTTCTTTACTGTGATCTTCATCTACTCAACTTCAAGTGAAATGATCATTTCATCTAGAGTCTCAATGAATCCCCATTTTTCTTCAATGGAATGAATACGACTAGAGATCTTTGAAAATTCATGAATTTTTATTCCAAACCATTATCTATATTATCAGCTTCCTTTCCCAGTTGGGTGATCTTCGCGTGCATACAGTGAATTATTCTACAAAAAACAGCTGCCCTTCCTTTAGGAATGACATGAAAATATGTTCGTAATTTCTCCGGATCACATGATATTGAAATACAAGTGTCTTTATTTCCTTCGGAAAAAACCAAATACACATGATCTTTACATTCCAAGCCCAATTTTTCTCCATTATTGGCAGGACATGGTGAACCACACATTCTCTCTATCTTGGAAATGAGGGTCTTCATCAACTGCTTTTTCACTTTATTTTTCTATTTTTTCATGGTCTGAAAAGATGTAGACTTCTTACTCAGAAATGAGTGAAAATTCATTAAGACTACAATTCATTATTAACATTAGGAAAGACAATCAAATCCTCTTCTGTATAGAATTACTATATAGTATCCAATATACGGGAACCCTTTCTTTATGATACCAATTGAAGGACCCTAATCCACCATGAGTGGGGGGGGTGAATCATGGAATCTACTTTTTCTCTTCTTTACTTGATGTTGTTCCCATGATGCTAAGAATTTGTTAAAACCTATATGACAGATACATGTTGTAATTAAAACACGTAGAAGGACTACACAACACTTTTACTTTGATCAACACTAATCGCTACGTCAAAGGAGCATATGTCGGAAGGTTTCTGTTTGTACCAAATTCAAAATGTCTTCACTAGTTGTGGTTTAAAAATGATTGGGAAAAGTTACTCTGTCACAGGATCACTACCTAAATGTTCGAGGATGGCTCACTACTTCTCTCGGGTCACTTCTGTTAACTCCCCCTAGCTCACTGCCTTGGGTGACGTCCCACAAAGTTTAGAGACATGAATATTTCTTCAATAGATAAGCATTGATGTCTTTGTCTTCTATTCTGTATGAAACATTGTATGCATTAAAGTATTGAATTGGCGATCTTATGCATTCAATATTATCCATTAGTGAAATAACTAAATTTAATTAGTACCCTTTGTCTCTTTTGGCTAGAATCACAAAATCCTATGTGATTGTTCAAGAAATGAAGATCATCTCAGCAAAGCACCATCAAAATTTTACTGCCCCAAATAATTCACAATCTTCAGTTGCTCACACATTGTTCTTCTTCTTCTAACATTCCAGTAATTCCCAATACCAACACCTATGTTTATCGGTATACATCCTTCACTGTATGTAGATTTGGTTTTGTTTGGACGTATTATTCTTCTACTCATCTCAAAGCACAATGTGGGTGTGAAATACTAGTCGTGTGTGTGTGGTGCTACTTCCCTTCGTAAAACTAATTGGTTCATGGTACTTCCTTCTTTGTGAAGACCCTTTGAGAATGAAATGCACCAATTAAACGCTAGTATGACCCCAATATTTTGCGATCCACTTCTTGGAGACTTTTGTGAAAAATTAATGAATTATTCACAACGTTCATCTTTTGTCATGGAAGACCTCTAGCATGCTAAATTAATCATGAGTACAACCCTCTTCTTACTAGAAACTATACTTTCTTCTCTGTAACTCTTACTTAATTCATGAAACTACCTTTTTGTATATTTCTTACGTTTTTCAGACCTCCAATGTATTCTATCTATTAAGATTAAAAAATTTGAGGTTCATCTCTTATTTATAGAGCTCGTCGACCCCTGCATGCAAAAAACCCCGATCTGTCTCGCAATATCGTGATTTGTCTCCCAATCCCCATTTGACGTTGTAATGGGCATGTAAGTTTCTGTCACACCAACATCATATTTGGAGCATGTTTTTAATATTTCACTAACATCATGCCTTTACAATTTTTTGATTTGTTGACATAGAATCATGCCTTGCATGCAACGTTTAAAACCCTCTTCAATCTTGAGCGCAAAAACCAATATTTTGTGCAATCCAATCCTTTTCAATATTTTTATGTTCGGATCATGCAAAATGACTTGTGGTAAATATACCAATGCATATTTAAAAATGTTCACATCATCCTTTCCCAAAATCACATTTCTCCATATCCTGATTTTCAACCCCAAAAATTTGGCAAACCCATGGAAAGGGCGCCACCTTACATCCTTTTTCTCCAAGAACACCAATGCTTATTCATTACCATCTTGTATATTAAAAAAAACTTCTTTTATAAAAAACCGTATCTATTTGTTATATAGAGTATTTAAATGAAAACCTTTAGTATAATTATATTTAGATACAATGGGAAATGCTTGGCCATCTCATAATTCTAATACCTTCCACACTCTGTCTTCATCTTCAACAATCATTCTCTACTTAATGCATAACAAATGATTCAATTCTATAATTAATATCATTAATGGTTTTAATGAAATCAAGAATAATTTTATGGCCTTCATCAAATCCTCATTATTCATCAACCATACTCAGATGGATGATACCATTTCATTAGAGTTATTCTGGATCACCTGTATTTGGATCTTCATTGACAACTATTGAAAGAAAATAAAACATTATACACAAAGTGTTCCCAACCATTTTCATCATGGTACTTATCTTCTTATACACACATATTAAACTAAATTTTCCTCTTTTTATCTATTAACCGATAAAACTATAAGGAGTATCTAATATATGTTTCATTTTTAAGGGAACCAATGAAAATATCCCCATAGATATCAAAGTCACTAATAACCTTAAATTTATTCAGACTCATATTTTTCCTCCTAAAGAAGTCATCCAACTTGATCTGAGTGTCAATGAATGTTTCGGAGGTGTATCTTGAAATCTTGATAATGTTTTCCTTGAACACCTAGATAGTATCCTCATCCTTATACTTCAGTCCGAGCAATTCCTTTTTTCTTTTATGATAGAGGGTTTGGGGAATATATGTATTGAACATATTATCTTTAACTCCTCCCAATACATGGATTCTATTTCCTCTTTGGATGTTTCTTCTTGATTAGTGTCCACTACTTGTTTTCTTCACTATAAAAATGATAAACTTTTGAAATACATTTCTTCTTCTGAGTAGAGGAGAAAGAGATAATATCTCTTATGTATAGTTAATTCATTTTTCTATTATAAGGGGATAAAAACATCCACTAAAAACAAAAGGCCTTTTTAATATATAAAATTCGAAATAAAAATTCATTTTATTAGTATAAATAGGGTGTTCCAAATGAGTCATGATATTATTCATAACTTGATCCTGTTGATGAAGTACTATCATGTTGTTTTGAGCACCTGTTCTCGCCATATTTGTCTTGTTATTTAGGCAATTGAAAAATTTCCAATAGCATTGATTGTTGAAACATGAAAATATATTTCCATCCATTTTTCATGAAAAATAATTTACAATTAGAGTTATTGAATATCTTATAATAGTAATATAATAATAATACATTGAACATAAAATGATAAACATTCAAATGAAATGTATTTCCTATCATGTGATACCCTAAGATTTAATCTTGGTTATCCATTGTGATAGAACTATCCATAAGGTTCATAAAAAATATCACTAGCCTTAATATCCAAAATTAACTAGATTAGGACTCTGATACAGTCTATAGATACCCTATCCTTTTAGACATATTATTACATGATTTTAATTATAATTTTCTTTCAAATACAACTAAGGATTTTAATGTCAAGTGTTTTTAGAAGATTAGGTGTTTAATTTTAAAACATGAAAAACAAACTAAAAAATAATTTATTTAATATTCATAATGAGATCCTAACACAAATTGAGATCTTATATTTAAATAGGATAAAATGGAATACATAAACAAATGGGATGGGAAAAAAGGACCAGTAAGGAACATGCACCGGAATAGAACATAGAACATGAGTTAGAAGTCATAAAATAATTACATAAAACCATGGAACATGAATAAAATAAAGAATAATAACATGTATAATATAATAACATATCACCATGACATCATGGAAATGTGTAAACATTATAAAACATGCTGAAAACATGATTCAAGCCTAATTGTAGATAGTACAAAACATAGTGGATGTTGTCCCATAAAATAATAAGGTTCACTCCCTGGACCAACATGGAATCTCATGAGACTAAACATTACCCAATTAATTGTAACTCTATATTGGAACATACATCATATCATGTCCATGAAAATGTTTTCCTCATGAAGAATCAATCATAATGGTTAACCATGGAATGAATTGGGTTTCATAATCATGGCATATGGAATAAAAAAATTGAATATCTTAATGATGTCCATGAAATAATTAATTTAAAAAATAAATGATAATTAATATGGTAAAATATTAATATTTCATGAAAATTTATGTCTGAATAAAGTGGAAATGTGTAATAAAATTTGTTACAAATAATTTTTATGTGGACCATTTTAGTACGGTTTATGGAAAATATTAAACTGAATTTAAAGAGAAAATGCAATATTTGATATCATAAAACCAAAAATGAAAAATGGTAGTTTTTAATGATAAAATTATTTATTTTTTAAAAATAATTTTTGTATAAAATATATATTATTGATTGTATATTAAAATTGGTAAGAAATTGGAATGCTCAATTTAATCAGGCTTGCTTATCAGGAATATTTGAGAATGGATCCTAAAAAACATGTATTTACAAATAAAAAAATAATGATATGATATAGATAAATTATTTTGGAACATATAAACATTATATGGTTTAATTAAACAAAAAATATAGAATAATTACATTTGAATAAATAGATATAATGAGTTACCTAAAGGAAAAAATCGAGGGTTCAAAGGAAATCCCTTACCTTATGTCTAAAACGGTTATACAATTCATCCTAATTTCATGAATAATAAAATTAAATCCATTATTTTATTAATTCATAAACATTTATATATTTAATTTTATTATTAAAATTTTATTAATTCAAATTATGGCATTTTATATTGGTTATGAGAATAAATTTAATCATTATTGAGAGTTGGTTTCATTGGTTTTCATGGTCAATTTACATGTATACATATACAAAATATCATGTAAAATGACAATGGTTGCCATGAATTGAAGTCATATATTAGTATTTCACATAAATATTAATTATTTTTGTTATTTTGTGTTATGAAGTATCATTAGATAATACGTTAGTGATAATCTTTTAGATTCTTTTTGCAGTTTATCGATCATCACAAACTAGTTTTGTTTTTTAAAAAATCATGTATAAATAATGGTCCAAGAGAACCAAATAAGATGTAATACATATATCATATTTTTTTCAACATAAAAACTATTTTATGATTAGTATTTAATGAGGTAATATAAATTGAATAATTTCTCATTCTTGAATGTGATAAATTAACACCTCACAGCTGATATTTCCATTATAAGTAAAAAAATAGAAGGTAAAGAAATAAAGATAGATTATTCCATTAGCATAATGAAAATAAATTATATGTATTGTAATTGAGTTATCATATAATTTTGATGAGGGGTGTTGAGGATAGAATAACACATGGAAAGAACATGAAATGAAATTAAAAGAAATGAAAGAAAATGTTACCTATTGAATACTTCTATAAGATTAATTTGTTAGGGGAATTTGTTTTTGAAATTTTCTTTTTGAGAAACAATTCTATTGGAAGTGGGGGAGGGTCTAGGGACTAAATTTCATTACAATTTGAGATGGATAAAATCATTCGATGTTTAAGGAGAATATGTTGGGATGGGTGGTTATATTGGGGAGGAGAGGGGTGTTTTATGATTCTTTAGTTCCTTAGTTTATTATTTTGGAATAATAAATTGAACTAAATGAGTATTATTACTAAATGTAATTAAAATAATGAATTATTGATTGATATTATTAGAATACATCAGGAATAAATCATCCATGGATCAATAATTCATGTGTTTAAATTTTATTGTAAATTATCGTATTTTACAATTCACCAAAAAATCATTTATTTTAGAAATATCCAAAAAATATAACCTAACCAATTTTCAATTTTTAGAATTGAAAAATTAAATCCATTATCTGAAAATAATTTTCTATATATCAGAAATTTAATTTTTAATAAAAATAAACATTTATCTTAAAAATAATGATTTTAAAATTATAACTGATTTTATAAAACACTGAAAAATTAATTAAGGTCACATGAAATTTTGTTGTAATAATAGAAAAATTCTAATTTTTGAATCTATTTTAAGAAACTGATTTATCTTTTACATTATTATATTAATTATAATTCTGTAAATATACATATATGTTTTATAAAAATAAAAACACTCAATTTATAATTTTTAAAATATTTATTTCATTATGATATTGTATAATTATATTTTATTATTATTTATAATATGAATACATTTTATTTTTACCATGCTATATGAGGTTACAATTCTATTGACCAGTTTACTATTCATAATTGTCACATTATTATTCCAAATTTTATGTTACTATTCCACTTTTTTAGGTTCCTTAACTTATATAAATAGCTCTTATTCCATTTATTCATCATTCACAATTTTTTTTATTTTATATATGTGTTTTTATTAGATTTATACCTCATGTAATAATTATATGATGATAATTTCCATTGATAAAATTTGTGGTTGATACATCTAGATATTGAATCATTTGACAATCAAGAATATCAAACATCTTCCATGGATTGATGATATTTTCCACTAGTTTAGGTGATCATGTTGGTTCTCCCATATCAATCTAAAGTATGGGTCTCAATAGTTAAGGGTGATGGATGAAGATATCTAGAAGACTACCTACATATATTGGTATGGGAAATTTGAGTTCATTATCATGCCTTCGGGTTTTAGGAATGCATAATTCGTGTTAATGGGGTGTATAAAATATGAGTTTATGACTTCTTAGACTATTTTTTCCCTATTTTCATTTATGACATTATAATCTATTATTGTTCTTAGGAGGTGCATTCCAAACTTATCAAATCAGTTTTACAGGTTCTTCATCACCACCATCTCTATGTAATGTTATACTTAGATAATATTTGGGCTTGAGTGCTTCATTTATAAGGGCATGTGGTTTCTCAAATGGGTGTTGAAATGGACCCATCAATAGTCGAGACATTTTTTTCTTATACATCACCAAATAATATAGAATATGTTCACAACTTCTTCTGTGACATAAGATATTATCATTGGGTTTTCCCCAATTTCTATCATGTTATTTCCCCACTTATATAATTAACTAGTATCGAAAAATATTTCTCATGGAATGATTAATGATAAAAAAACATTTTATCCCCAAATGGGTATGTTGGTTACTACATCACTGATTCACCCTCTAGATGAGGTTGTGTTGTTTGATGTTTTCATAGACGCATCTCATATAGGCATAAGGTGCATCTTGATGTAGCAAGAGGTTGTAAAATCTTATGGTACTATCCAATTATTAACCCCACCATCATATATAAGACACCCATTATCTAGAGCTAGATTCAGCTATGTTTGTGACGATGTTGAAGAGACATTTCCTAATTATGGAGTTTTTTTCATTATAGATCACAAGAGTTTGAGGAATTTCATTCCTCTGCTTGATCTAAATCTACGGCAATGATGGTGGATGTATATTCTTTGGGACTCTATTTTTGATATCTCCTACCCTCTATAAAGTGGAATTTAATGTGTAATTATTTATGTATAGCATTAGAGAAGAATATTTTTTGGGATTTTGTGGATGCTTGAAGAGTGATAGAGGAGTTGGAATCCTTGAACACAAATGCAAGGTGGATGATGGTGGTATTTCTTTGTTTTAGATCAATTTTTAGTGTTCTCTGAAATTGAAGGTGGGGGAGTCTTAGTAGGTATAATCAAAGGTAGAGGTTGTGTATGATCGTGTTGTCTATGGTGATACTCTATATGGATAACCAGAGGATGGTCAATACTAGGTGTTTTTTAATCAAAGGTTTTCTCTTCTGACAGCGATGTATGATGTTGTTCATTATAAGTTTCATAGCTCACTGTTATATATATACTAAAGAGTTCAAAAGATGTATTATTTCTTGAGGACACAATTTTTCAAGGATATAATAAGATCATCATTGTGAGAGTTTGTGGAACTGTGTCTATTTCATTAGTAGTTAAATGATGAGAATCATGTCCCTAAGGGTATATTATTTACAATGGATGTTCCTAAGTGGAAATTGGATGACAGATTGATGGATTTAATCATAGGGTTACCAAGAGCATAATATAGCTGTGATTTCATCATTGTGATTTTGTATCAGATAACGAAATCAAATAATTACTATTAATCAAGGAGTCTAATAAAGTGTATGATTTAGAAAAAGTGTATTTGGAGGATGGGGTGTGGATGTATAGTCTATTTTCCTAGATTGAAAGGCATGTTTTACCTCATGAGTATGTAGCGGATTCCATAATGATTTTGGGAGTCAACTATAACTCAATACTTCTTTCTACCCACATATAGATGAGAAAATGGAACAGATATTCCAAAAGCATGAGGATATGTTTTAGGAATGTTTCTGTAACATTGATAGATCATTATCATAACACCTACCCTTTCGTGAGTTCGATAGTATTAATTTATATCACTCTTCCAATGGCATGGATCTATTTCAGGATCTCTATGGAAGGTAATTTAATTCTCAATTTTCATGGATGCATGTTGGGCATAAAGTTGTTATTTGACCTAGTGTGTTGAAGATCCCAATATCGATGGTTCAGTTGGTTAAAGAGTGGATGAAATACGTACTTGACCATAAAAAGTCTTATTCTAACCATAAGAGGAGGTTCATTTATTTTGAGGTTGGGGAACATGTGTTCATGATTTTTTCCTCAACATTTATGGTGGAGGTTCGGGTATAATATTAAGCTATCATCCTGGATTTATGGTCAATTCATGGTGTTGGAGAGAATTGGCATGGTGGATTACAAGTTATAACTTCATCCTTGACTGGACCAAAACCATGATGGATTCCACATATCTCAACTCTAGTGCTTTATTCACAATGACCCCCATGTCATTGACTAAGGTGAGTTGGATATCAAGGATGCTGTGATATTCATGGAGCAACAAGTGGAGATCCATGACCATTGAGAGAAGGTTCTACCAAGCTAGAAAATTCCACATGTTTTTGTGTTGTGTAGGAATGGTGGCATTGAGGAGAGTAATTAGAAGTGTGAGACACATATGTAAGCCCATCCCCTAGAGTTTATTTTTTATTTTACATTCTTTATTTTGTTTGTGAATAGTAGTTCAACCCATGGTTTTTTAGGATATATGATGTTTTCCACATTATGTGATGTGTACTGTGTGTTGTGAGATAATATTTGGACATGAGAATGGGGGATGAATTGATTCCTAATCAAGAACCGTTTCCATGTGATATGAATAAACCCATGTTGTGCAGTATGTTTCACCAAGAGAATATTGTATATTGACCTTGAAGATGGAGTTCCATGATTCCAATGATCATGGAAGTACATTGTGTTTAGTTTTATTTTTGTATTTGGGATTATATGTTTGGTGACAATAGTGTTTCATATTTAATGACATAATATAAATGTATATTTAGGGAAGGTTATTTATACAATTTATTTACTTCCATATAGGATGGGTTTTAATAATTTTTGGTGAAAATGTTTGGGAGGAATATGATGTAATTTATTAAACCTTATAGCATGTTACTCTGAAAATAATATGATAATAGAGGCATTTAATGGAAGTCCAAGGTGTTTTTGAGACATGTCAGACATTTTTGGAAGTAGGTAAATTTAGGCGGTTGGTAATTTTTAGTGGTAGGTAATCCTAGTGATAGGTAAATTACTATGGTAGATCACTTCTAGCAGTAGGTAATTTCTAACAGTATTAAATTATTTATGGTATGTAATTATGGATGTATTTAATTTATAGGGATAGGTAACATGGTAGGTAGGTAAATCTAGAGGTTGGTAATTCTAGTGGTACTTAATTTTAGTTGGTCATTAATTATGGAGGTATGTAATTTCTGATAGTATTTGATTTTAAGTGGTACATAACTCTAGATGTTGATAATTTTCAAATTTTGGTTATTTGGACATTTTTCATTTTTTCTAGAAATATTCAAATTTACCATTTTGGATTCTTTTTTCATGAAAAATGGGTTTAAATTCTTAATTAAGGTGTTTTAAATCCATTTAGAAGGTGTTGATTAATATTAATAGTTTCTAAAACCTTTGGTGACATTTCAAATGTATAATCCATGTGGATTTAATAATATCGTTCTTTAATGGACAATCTAAACCATATCGAATACTACTAGTTTTAGATCTGATTTTTCTAAAGTGAGGACCCTTCCATAGTTCATCTCCTCATTTTTCTGGGATATGTTGTTACAGATCCTTATTTCCCAAGATACATAGAATTAGTTTCTATAGTTTTTATTGAATTCCCCCTAAAGAAGTCCCCTCCAATACACATGCCCCTTATTTTAATGAAATGAGTTATGTAATGTATTTTATATTTCAACTAGTATTTTCCTTTATTTCTACATATCTTTATTAAATGGTATGGGTTTATCATTCTCATCTTTTAAGAACATGGTTTCATCTAGATTTATAAATATAATAAAAGGATTAAATTATATTTACAGGTTATGGGGGAATGCGATGTATGACCTTATTTTTTTTCCTATTATTATATTTTATAGTACGATTGTATGGCATAATGAATTGATGAAAAGTGTTTATTTTTGATGGGTGGATGATTCTTTAGAACCGTTCCTTTAAAACAAAATTTTTATATCCAGATAAACAACTAGATAACAATATAAATTTTATTAATGGAATGTATAACATAGGAACTAATGTATTGTGTGGTAACAAACTTATAAATAAGGAAGTGAAATTTATTAATAGACCCTTTTAAAGATCATATATTTTTTCTATGTAGAGTGATGTGATTTGGAAGGAGGAACTACACGAGATGTGGTTGTGCAGTGGGGTTGTGATGGTTGTTACAGTGTTGTGGTTCAATGAGGTTTTGATGGTGGTTGTGATGTAGTTATTCACTTTGTCTATGATGGAAGTTGGAATAGGATGTGAATGTTGGGAATTTGTTTTTTTATTTGTTGTTGTATTCTATGTTATTTTAGTATATCAGTTTTTAATGGATGTTGAAATAAATAATAATGTTGGGAATGTTTATGAAATTAATATTAGTGTACATCTTATGTGCTAAGAAAAGTGAATATTTTAATTGAACAATTTGGTAATGGGAAATAAGAAAAATGACTTAATGATAATTAGAAATTGAAATATGAACTGTAGATTTTTTTTTATCTTGGGGGGCTGTGAATTTAGTTTCTCTATATGATGTGTTGGTTCCTGTTAGTTCTCATGTTCCTTTCTGAATTCCTAGGATTGTGAATGTGTGTTGTAACTCTAGTAATGTGGGGGTGATTTCCCAATATCCCAGTGGGAGGATAAAAGGATCCCAACCTGCTCTTCCCCACTCTCTAACAAAGTATAAGAGAAGGACATGTATGAGTTGAAATGACCATATGTCAAAAGTGAAGATGTCAAGTTCGGATATGTGATGACCAAGGTGTGTTCAAGAGATATTTTATGTTATGGACCAAGATTATTCATGATGGATATAGCATATTGTGATGCCATTTGGAAGATGTGGGAGAACATTGAAATATGATGTTAGGGTGTGAATGCATAAAATTAATGGGAAAGCTGTGTAGGGTACCCTATCATCGATGAGATTCATGTTATATTATATACATGATTTTGTTATTTTATGAGTAATCCATGGCAATGATTTTGTTTTTGGTAGGATAGTTATTTAGGTGTTGTTTGGTTCCACAAATTTCAAATGAGTGTATTAGATGTCTATTTTCACATGTGCATAAAAGTAATTGACTATACTTTCGAGTATAAATGTATTCTCATCTAACATGTATATTACTAATTTCAGGAATCTAGAAGGACATCACTTACCATGATATAATTTACAGGCTCAGTCCATTGGACAATTCCTAGACATTTATATTGCTTTTATTTTTGGAATTTACATTGGAGATTATTTATCTATATAATTTTATTCATACATTCATTGTGGGATGGATTGTGGCTTATATATAAATATAAGGGAGTTTTTGTGGTTGATTTACCTTATCTACAGGTCCTATTTATATTAAAAGGGTTAATACATCCCAGATAAGAAATTTTTATACCCTCAATTTTAGTTACTAACCCGGGGCCTACTGGAGGTGGTACAAGAGTATTTTTCTCTCTCCATTTGTTTTGGTATCATTATAGGGATGGGTCATCACATCTCTATGCACATCCAAATAGGTATTTCCCATATGTGAAACTATTTTAAACTGGAATAAATTATGGTGAACCATTATTCTATAAAATCAACTCAATCTGGAAAACTAATAAAAATATATAAATGTAACTATGATTGTTCACATCATCTTCGATTAATAACTCAATTAGTGGGAATTAACCCTATATATTGAAATTTATAATTTTGGTACTACCATATCATCAATTTTAATGGTATATAAATTTTAATATTTTTAACACTATAATAATTTCACAACTCTCCACTAATGTATCATTAAATATATCAGTCCGAATATACAACATAATATCATGTCCCTGGTAATTATATCATTGAGTTATCAAAAACAATTATGTATCCATATACTGAATAGAAACCCAATGATTGAATGCGAAAGGAAAAGTGTAGTTTAATTATAGTCATAGGGTAATTCTAGTCTCAACCAATATGATGACTATTGGCTCTTATATTTTAATCAATAACTTAGGAAATATGACAACGACACAAATACACCACTAATTTAATTCAATATTCAATAATATTGTATATAATATAAATTATTATTGACTCATTTTTATACTGAAAAGTTACCTAACATTTCTCTATCACTCTATATTCATTTAATTTTTCAGAAAAATATATAAGTTGAAAAGGTGGAATAATAAATAAATAACACCCAAAATAATGAACTAATAAAATATATATGTTCTCCTCTAAAATAATTATCGAAATCTCCCATGATAATTTTTTTAGATATCATTGGTATTGGGATCACCCATGTTATGAGGAAACATGTATAATGAATTTATCTTCATGAATAGATAATAGGTCATGGGAAATTTTCTATATAAAAAATAATGAAAAAGATGTCCCAAAACTATCTTCTAATGCCCATCATATAGTATTTAAAAATTTTAATAAATAAGAGAATTTATAATGTATAATAAATAACTATTCTATAAAATTTTGTAAGAGAATACTGAATCGATTACATTAATTCCACCACTATAATTATATCTACAAATGAAATCACCCAGAACATAAAATTCATAAAGAGATTAAAAATGATTTCATTTTGAATATTGAATCACTTTTTTTAAAAATTTCGAATATCTCAACTAGAGATTTAATTTAATGGATCAGTATAAAACAATAAAATTATCATATAAATCTAAATACGTTCAGAATGATTACATTTATCAAATTAAAACTCTGTAATTAGTAGTAATTATCACTCAATCGTGACCCACCATAATCTTGCCATGAAGAACTACTATAGTCCCATGTGGGAGCACACTTAGATGAAAATAACCCATTTATATATAACAAATGATTAATATTACATGATATTAAAAATAATAATAATAATTTCTAGTAGAATTATTACATTATATTATGGATTTTTGGTCGTCTCATCATTAATCCATAAAAAACATAAATAATTTTCGTTAAAAAAAATAAGATTAGAATAATGTAAAATTTTCATATACAACAAAAAAAATATTTAATAAAAGATAGTACTATGAAACAAATATATGAGTCTCTGATCATATATAAGGAAATATATTTTTATTCATTATTAATATCATATTTTAAATTAAAAAATTATTTTTATATAGTATTAAAAAAAATATAAATTGACTTTTATATGGGTTTCAATAAGGTTATATCAAAAGATTCGGTCAAAACGCACAATTTTTTTCATCACGTACAATGGATTAATGAGTGATTTTTTCTAACATAAAAACATAAAATAATCAATGAAACACATATAGAAATAAATATTTTTACTATAATTATATATATAATAATAAAACTATAATATATTCTTATATATAAATTTCACCTATAATTTAATCACATACATTCAATAAACTAAATGAATGAGTGAATTAAACCTGAAAATTAATGCTAGAATCACTATTGGGTGATGAATCCATCAAATGATAAAAAATCATAATGTGACACAATTTATTATTTCTATTATAATAATGTATTTCAATGTAACCAAAAAAATAAAATGTTAAATTTATTGAGTGTGTGAAGACATCACATGGAACATGATATTTGTAATTTTAACTAGATTAATTATGGATTAGATTCATCCTCTGTGTTTAGGGACTTACATACTATATCAAACATCATAATATTTTTTATTGAAAATGATTCTAAGATATTTTTAGGGAAAATATAGATCTTAAATTTATTATAATTATTATATTGAAAAATATAGAAGAATGATAAAATATATGTACCAAAAGTGGTATGAAATATTTATAAATAATTATTATTTTCTCGCAATCATGACTTAAATTTTTATGTAAATAATTTACCTTAATGTTAAATATAGAATATTTATATAGATACAAGTTATTCACAATCTATTTATTAATGTATTTTGATTAAATTATTAGATAAAATCATTATGTTTTAATTATTATTCATCAAACACTTTAAGATGAAAAATATATTTTCATAATTATTTAGAAACATTAATTATGTTAATCACTAAAAACATATATTTTAAATTCTTTTACTATGTTTATATAAATTTATAAAATAATCATGGGTCTCAAACGAATTTTTGAGTATCGAATTACATTAGGGGAGAAAACATTTATGAATAAAACACTACCATAATCTGCATTATCCTTATTATGAGAACAATAAGTATGGTTTCCTAACTTATTAGTTCATATTAATGTTAACATTATGTGAGTAGATCATTGATATATAAAATTATTCATTACAGATAAGGCTTAAACCAAGGATATGAAATTATCATGATAATTACCATTTCTATATCTATTATTACTCAATCATCCTGTTATAAATATAAAATTATAATATTGAATGCATGTATCATTTTTTAAACTTAATTGATTTTTTTCTAGTTATAACATTTATCCTAACAGATATTTATGTTTAACTATATTTCATAAATTATAAAGATTTAATATTAATACTAAATTAATATTGGGGCATGAACCCTAACAAAAATAAATCCATATAAACTTCAATAATAAAATTCACTTATATTTGAGAATGACTTAAACCATTAAAAATTAATGTAATATGATATCCTTGTGTGTTATTACAATTACAATTATAATTTAATTTTTACATAATAAAACCATCCCAACATGGTTATCCAATATCTACAAGTACAAATTTCTTTTAAATATTCATTACTCTAATGAAACATTATTTACTCATATGACAAGGTAAAAATAAATACAATATGAAAAATAAAACACACTATGATTTTGGAATATATTGTTTCTAAAATAATAATATTATTTATAACATTTTACAAAAAATATATAAATACAATGTGATATATAAAATATTAATTATGAATAGAATTATATAATAATAAATTAATTAGAAGATAAAAATATTTTATTAATTTATAGTTTCACATATTTATAGAATACCTAAAGAAATAAATATTATATTATAAAAACTTCTGATCTAACCGAAAACATTTATTTGAGTTTTTGTATATATAAAAATTAACTCTATTATTATTTTAGAATGACATGTAAACCAAGGAACCACTATCTTGAAGGGAGTTCATGATCACCATTAGCATGTGACAAAAGCCCATGTGTAAAAGAGAATGAATTGGGAATGATTTTCGTAACATAATCATGCATATTAATAAAATAGTGAAAAGAAAATATAAACAAGTATTAGAATGAGATATTTGATAAGAAAGAAACAATTGATGTAAAATATAGTAGACAATAATTCTAATGGATGATACTATTGAAAATAAGAAAATGATACCAATCCACTATAATCTCAATGTGAATCTTATGAAACCCAAGACACACCACTAAAAACACTATAACCCAGTGATATAATAATATCAACTATGCTAATAAACCATATAATCATATAGTATTTAATGGATTTAGAAGAAAACCTATTAATTTGATACCTACTAACCAAAATTATTAATCATTAATTATAAAAACATATCATACAGGTCTCAAAATAAGAATATAAAAGTTGGTATTCAATTTTTTCTTACATAAAAGATGAATCAAAGAGAATTTCATTGAAAAGACCCATATTTTCAAATCCGAGTCACTTAATAAATAAATAGAATAGTTATTTTCTCACATGAGTAATTAATAAATTTCATTTTAAAATTATTTTGAAGGGTCATTCATGAAAAATGTATATCATTTAATTATTTTTCCATGTTACCATCTTTTGTAGTGAAATGTATATAATTCAAAATAATAGAATAAAATGGTTATAAAGAGAAATTTTATAGAATATATTTAATATATTCACTAATTAAATTATGTCTAATTTTGAGAGGTCAATAAATGTATCTATTTACCTCATAGATGTTACAAGGTCTTACATTATCATGTCCTAATCGAGAGAAAAATACATTAATATGAATTATGATCTAAATAAGGCCACTATAAAGAGAATTATTTAAAATAGTTGAATATTCATATATTTTCTTCTCATATAATAACCTCATGCTTCCAATTAAATTCATAAGAAATATATCAGTTCATAATAGTTTCATAATATATAATATAACATAGCAGAAACCATAAAATCCAAAGTACTTACTAACACCACTAATATTCTGCAAA
Organism: Viscum album; assembly: GCA_963277665.1. Lineage (NCBI taxonomy): Eukaryota > Viridiplantae > Streptophyta > Magnoliopsida > Santalales > Viscaceae > Viscum > Viscum album. The sequence goes on from OY728148.1 coordinate 807,381,751, forward strand.
GTTATATCCCATTTTTTAAAAGTGTATATTATATTATATTGATCATGAAAAAAATTTAATAACTTTACTAATAAAATCACTCTCAATTAGCACAACCCTTACATATACACTATGTAATTTCAATAATTATCATAATCCATTTTTTTATTTTCTAAGATCACTTTTAAATGTTTAGTGTGAACCTTTATAATTTTGATAATAAAATAAATTATCTTAACATACAATAAAGAATTCATACATTCATTTAGGATTATCAGTACATTAAAATGTATCAATTCCATTTATAAAATAATTTTTAAATAATTATAATTCCCTAAAAATTAGAGTCAATGTTCAAAAAAGGTCCAAGGACACCCATATAAAAAAAAATATTACCTCACATAATTTTGAAAATAAACACCACTAACAACATTAATGACATTGTTAATAGAAAAATATATATTTAAATTTCAAAAATAGAGATACTGTTATATAAAATAGGTTTTCAACTAAAATAATATCCAAAAAAAGATAATAGTTATCAATATCTCATGAAATCATAAATCATTGATACGATACATGATATAAGAAAAAAATATTAAATGAAATTGTAAGAACATTAATAATGCACAAGAAATCATTAATTCAATTTTAATATATTATTATTCTCAAAACAACCTTATAATATCAATAATTGAGAGAAACCATCAATAAAAATAGGAGAAAAACTCAAAGATTAGATAGTGATATCCCTCTAAGAAATAATACCATTGTGAAAAAAAATAAAAAAATAAAACATGGATGTTATAGCCCTTGGATATGAATAACATAATGAACATAATCACAAAAGAACATTATTGAGAATAAAATAACAGTAATGAATCATTATGAAAAACAACATATAGATCCACCATGGATTGAAGTTCGAGAAGATGAAATATCCTACGATGATTTTTTTCTTATCATTTGTTGATAAATAGCTCGGGAGGATATTAAATGTATAAAAAAGTTTTTTCTAGAATAAAATCATAAAATCCCCTACCAAATTTCATGTTTAGAGATGGCACCCTATAGCTGGTAGTGCCTAGAAAATTTCATCAGTTATAATAAATATATAAGTCATGTTGATGGGTCCTAATGGCTGTATTGTGGGTTTTTATATGAAACCAACTCTTCCAACATGCCATGAGTTATCCAAGGGATCTCACTTTCATGTCAATGGAAATTCATTTTGGAAATCCCTACTACATTAATTTAATCATTTTTTTAGTGGATCACGTAGTCTATCCAATAAACTACTTATATCTACTCCAAATACAATTATTTTCTACACTCTCATTGGATATTGTATATGTCCATTGACATCATTATTAGATATGAAACAAAAAAAATATGGATAACCTAGGATGAATGTAATTTCACGACATTAAATAATAAATTAAATCTATTAATTTTAAATTATTATTATGGTAATATATGATATTAATTTATTTGGACTAATATATTGACATATATATATATATTAATATCAACATCACATAATGTCAAATAAGGATATTTTTTAATAAATATTTTTTTTTGAATAATTTTTTTATTTCACTAAATAAATGAATAATTAAATATTAATAATTACGTATAATTAACAACCTTCCTGAAATTATAATTTCAAAATTTATATTGTAATAAATTTATGTAATTAATCTAAAATAGTTAATTTTTAGTTATTATCAAAAAATATTTTGGAAAATAATATCATATTAATTTTTACTATATCAATAGAGAAGTGTATGTTAAAAAGTTTTAATAAATGGTTGTTGATAAATTTAATATTTACAGAGTTATTATACATAATTATATGAAATATTTTGAATTTTTACAATATATATTAGATATCTTATTATCATAAGTAATATTATCTTATAAAAGACAATATTTTTTTATTTTCCATTATATATATTTATTCTTTACAGAATTTTAGATTAATTTGAAAGGAATATTTCATTAATTTTATTATGTAACAAAACTATATAATTAAAATTATTAATAATGAAAATTTTATATTAATGAATAAATTCAGTATTCAAAATACACTACTAAAAAAAACTTCTTCATATTACATGCACGAATACCAAAATTCATCAAATATAAAGATATAAATTATATTTCATGAATTATATTTATTATTTAGAATAAATTTATTGAATGTATATTGGAATTTAGATTCTATTTTCAGTCATACAAATGAATTACATACGAAAAAACTATTTTCTATAGAAAATGCCAAAAAATGATATATTTGGAAAATCAAAGGAGTGACTGGCCTAAAATAATAAATACCTAGATCAAATTAACTCATTAATTTACATTCGGGTAAACAATTCCTCAACTCCATTATTTTGTATATTGGATTCATCTTGACACAAAAATCTTGTTCTCATTTGATAACAAGATGCAATGTTTAAGAAAATCAATTCACAAAAATTATAAAGGGTCCCTTAACCATCCATTCATGAACACTCCAAAATTTATATTCCATACTGGAAAACATCCGTATTTTATTCCACTAGAATCTTATTGCACATTTGAATTCTTCGTGATAATGGATTTGTTTCCTATGTTTATCTCTTACTAGGATTCCTCAAGGGGATGTTCAATGTTCTCAACATAGTTGTTAATCAATCACAATGTCATTTTCTATTATACTATAATTTAAAAATTATTATTTTCTAATTATATGATAATAAAAAATAATTTTAAATTATACTATTGTGTGGTAAAAATTCTTTACCGTCATCTCCTTTATAACACTAAGAAATAACAGAATAATCATTGTGTCTGTTTCAGGACAAACTCCAATCAACATTGACATTATACAATTTTTACCACATCGAATCATGAGTACTAGTAATGGAATAAAATTTTAGTAAATGAGATATATATAGCATAAACATGATTATAAATAGAAAAATATTAATATTCATTCATTCCCTCCCATGCGTTATGGAATACAATCATTAACTGTGTATATGTTCATACTACTACCTTTGTGTTTTGGGTTATATAATTTTATTTCGTGCTTATTATATTCAAACAACTTATTATATGACTAAAAATTATGAATACTTATTTATAATATTATTATTTATATGGAATGACAAAAAACTATTATATAGCAACATAATCATCCATTAATTTTTTCGAGTTCAATTTTGGGAAAGTATAATATCCTATATGATAAATGAAATAAAATAATATCATGGATGATTAGGGGAAATGATATAATATTAATATTTTATATAAACAATTGTGAAATTAAATTATTTTAAATTTATATATTTAAAATTTATATTAAACACATTAATTATGATACCAATTTTTTTATAATAAAATCATGGAATCAAGATCATTGCTAATTTTTTATTTGTGGATCACAATAAGAAATTCCATTAAAAATAAAATATTTTATTATAAATAATTATAGATATTATTTAATTTTATGTTCAATGACTAATGTATGATTAACCTTTTTTATGTATAAATAATAATGTTTCTATAGATAAAATAATTTAAAATGACCAATACAAACCCATGGACATTGTTAAAATTATCAATAAAACTCACAAACAAATATTTAAAATACAAAATTACTATGATATATACATTTAGGGAATAAATATATACTATGTTTATAAATGTTATAAGATATAAATAAGGTTCTAAAATATTATTTCCAGAGAGTGAATATTTTATATATAAAATTTATGTTCATTAGAGGATGTTTGGAATTATTTTAAGGGGTTTTTTATATCATATTTTATTTATTGAGACCTCTTTCAAATTATGAAGAATGATATCGTTGATATTGTTTTATTTTAATCAATCATTTTCTCTAATATTCATGTTATAATGGAGTTTTATATATCCCCTAAATATTTAATGTTTCCCATATTAATATTTTATAAGAATTTATTTTTGTAAAGTCAACTGACCCCACCTATAATGTACATTCATGAAAAATCCATTTCAATGGCTGTATGCATTGAGTTAATTTGTTAATATAGTATTTATGAAACAATAATTTATAAAGGTAATTTTAGACTAAATTTATATAAACTAAAAACATTTAATTAAATTATTATTGATTTTTTAAAGGTTTTTATTTATCAATGAGGGAAAGTAAATTTATTTAAAATTTTCCATGTGAAAATATAATTCGTCAAGTTTCACTTTTACCACTAATCAACATCTAGAATCCTTTTTTTCTAAAAATAATTTTCTAATTTTTCATGTATTGAAAAATATTAATTTTATAAATTTCTATTTATTAAATTTCATGGAATTTCTGTTAATAATAAATAATTTTTATAATGGTCATTATAAGTGTTTTCCATATATATGGTATCAATATATAATTTTATTTAGTATTGTTGGAAAACCATTTATATTTCATTGGTTAATCAAGATTTTTGATTAAATGATGAATGCTTTTTTCTTGGAATGAATTGGAAAAGGATATGAAAAAATATTGTTTCTCTAGGATCAGTATGTTATAATGAATTATAGATTTAAAATTGAATGTGTAATTATTTATGAATGATATGTGGGGGGATACTTCACCAAATAATGAATTTGTTTTGTTTTTTAAGTAAAAAGATAATATTTGAAATTCTGGACATGATCAGGTTATGCATTGTTAACATGGTTGTATTTGGATATGATCATTTAATTATTTTTACATATGTTTATATGTAGACTAGTTCTTGATATTATTTTTTCATATAATCATGGTTGGAAATGACAAAATATATATTTTCCACATTATTCTGGGTTGAGATGACTGCATATAAAATTGTTTACATGATAGAGAAATGACTTGATCACATATGTCTTTGTTCATGCAATTGATCAGAGATAATATCTTGTTTTATTTGTTCACATTATCATTCCATAAAAAGAATTTTTAAATATTTTAGCTATATTTTAATATAAATTTTCAATACTAATTTTTTATATTTAAATTCCAATTATTATTCCCCATAAGCCAAGATTATTATTTCATTATCTTTTGGGACGTTTCATTTTGGTTCATTCACAATAAAATATCATTATATCATGTTTTATGGAAGAAATTTCTTAATTCATGTTATTCTGTAATAACATACTTATATCGTGATATTGTTTTCACATATTTATATGATATCACTATTGGTTATATATTGATGAGTTATATCCCCTTGTAAATAATTTGATCTCCCCGATTTATTATTTTTCCATTTCAAAGGACACGAACATGATTATAAATTATGAGAACTAGAGAACAGTTACTTGTTTGATTCAATTATAGTTTAATGTTTACATTTTTTTATAATGTAAGATTATTGTTATTTTTTTGATAATAAAACTAATCAAATGATTCCACATATACATTATCATCTTAATTATATGAAATTTGAAAAATTCATTATAATACATTTCCATGATCATGTAGGGATATTTTTTTTGAATTTTTGAAAAATAAAATAACATAATAAATTTCATTTTCATGTAATGGAAATTTTTTCAATATGTAATAAATTTACTAATCAATGAATGGTCTTATAAATTTTCTATAAATTTATTATAGAATATACATCTCAAGATTTTTCATTATATTAATATCATTATAACCTAGGAAAATTAAAACATATGAATGTGGTGAACTTAGATGCCAGAAATGGGTAAATAGAAGAGATAATAATAAAATATCATATGTTTTCATTACATGAGTATATGGATCTCATCGTCATACGTAATAAAATAAAAACCATTAAATCATAGATGCTAAAAATTAAATCCTTTGTAATTTAATTTCATAAAATAGGATACGAATCAATATAATGGGGATATATGATGAAACAAACAATATCCATGATGGTATAATATAGTCACAAGAATATGTATAAGTCTATGTAAAACGCATATTATCAAATACCAGTAAGGGTACATCACAACCATGATACTCGTGACGACACTAACATTTCCCAATATCTGTTCCCAATAAAAATGTGTTGGTTAATATCACATTAAATCAAAAAATAAATATAAGGGAACAACATTTCCACAAAATATATTGAATACAAAAGATTCAAGTCACTATGGTCAACACTCCAAAGAGAAACTGTACTAGATTCAATTTGTAAACAAATAAACAAACATATAATCATCAAGAGATACAACATCATTGAATGAAAATATCATAAAAACCATGAAATAATTAAATCACATCTCTACTTCTCACCATGATCTCTCAGGGTCCCATGGATAAAATAATCCACAACCACCTAGTGGTGTATTCATTTTTATAGACCTAGTATAAGATAATATATAAACCCTTGAATATTAAGGCAGGGCGAGATCAATAAAACAAGTTACGTCTATACCATGTTTTCTATAATCAATTCCCTAATAATAAATCCATTTATGATTTAAATTTAAATATAACAGGCCATGTCAGGGAATTTTTATACTTTTATCAAAGCATGATTTCATTATCCAAATATTCTAAATATTACAAAATAGGCTGTAATGAAAATTTTATATAAAAAATTTATATAAATAAAATGGAATTAATAAAACCTCTTAATGAATAATAAAATACAACCATAAATAAAACATATAATATAAAAAATTAATAATACCTGTGATATATCATTTTATTGAAATATTAACCGTACACATCTCAATTAGTGATCTGGGTCAACTGTGTGAAAATGTCACCCGACATATGATGTAGGGACTCAAAAAACCATTAGGTAAAATCATGTTAATGTAATAATTTGTCATTTTTTTCATCATCATTCAATTCTAGGGAGTAAGATACTGTTGTGATTTTTTTAATTACCCACAAACTACCTAGATCAACATATTATTTAGTCAACCAAACTGTTAATGCTATGAAAATAATGCATTTCAAATGAATTAAAAATATTTTTTCTAATTGAAGTTTCAAACATTCCACTTTCATTTCAATAATAAATCATTGTTTTTCATAAATTCATGAATTTTCAATTCTTATTCCAATTTAATATAGTTATGTAACGATTCGACAGAAAATAATTTCATCAAATAAATTTAAAAATCCATCAATTCTATTAACTCATCTGGCTAAAAATTTCAATTCCATTTAAAGTGGGGTGGGGGGTTCATAGTTACCATGTCATTTTTTCACAACCCGTCCCTCGGGGCCCATGCTGTGACTACCCCAAGCCTGACTTCCACAAGCTACGTGCTTCCGACTAGCACTGGAACGACATATCCATATAATGCAAAGGAATTTCCTTTTAACCGGTATAGTCACACAGTCCAAGAATACCACAAGATGAAACCACAAAGTAAACTGTTGTAGTAAAAGTGTTCAAAAAGTAAAGAGGCTAGATTACAATCCCAACTGAAAGAACGAGTATATCATAAAAGTACACACATCACCTGGATTATCCACTAAGGATCCAACCTGATGTATAGGTTCAACTCACGAATAGTAGACTCTCCATCACATCATGGAAAATGGTCCACATCTGGGTACCATCCTGTCCTGGCTCCCACAGCCTCGATCACTATTGTTGTTCGTCAGAACTAGACACAACAATGTGCATGTGAAGCCCGTGTAGGGGTGAGTATAACGATACTCATTAGGGACCCTAAAACCCCCGTAGGTCTCCAAAAGTTACACAAAGGAAATATAACAAAGAAATAACTCAATCTCAAGAATGAAGGAATAGAAATAAATGAAACTTAGGTATATTACCATACATATACCTATGTTATCAAGACATACCCATCTCATACATGATGGAAGAATACCACAAATGTAACACAACAAAGGTAGAAGTAACACATAGATAACACCAAAAAGATAGAATTTCCACACTGGTAACACCACAAAGATAACACCATGAAGGTAACAAAATGAAGGTAGAAGTACCACATAGGTAAAACCACGAAGATAGAAGATATCTCATAGGTTTCATCATGAAGATAACACCATGAAAGTAGAATTACCAGATAGGTAACACCACGAAGATAACACCACAAGGGTAGAAGTACTACATAGGTAACACCATGAATAAAGAAGAACCAAACATGTAAAACGATGAAGATAACACCACGAAGGTAGAAGTACGACACATGTAAAACCAAAAAGATAGAAGCACCACATAGGTAACACCAAAAAATAGAAGTACCACATAGGTAAGACAACGATGGTAGTAGTACCACACAAGTAACACCAAAACGATAAAACCACGAAGGTTAAAGACTGTCCTAATCCCACATGTATTACATAATTATAGAAGTACAAATGATTAGTAATAAGAATATATCATCTTATTCTGTTAAGTAGAACTCCTTCTAAACCATAATGGATCGATAGGTAACTATCCTCCACTGACCCACACACGATCTGACCCACATAAGATCGATAGGTAACTAACCTGAACTGACCCTCACAAGATACGACTCACATAGGATCAATATGCATTGACCCGGGTCGGATTGCTTAGCGATGACCCACACAAGATCTAACCCACACAGGATCAGTATGCACTGACCCACATAGGATCGTTGAGCACTTACCCACATACGATCTGATAGATGCTGACCCACAAAGGATCAATGTGAATTCTTCACATTACATCCAGCCACAAGATTCCTCGCACTTGATGTGACCGAGTTCCATAGAATCTGACACTTGAGTTATCGTTCGTACATAGAACACCACTAAGATCCAAAAATGAGTAACCCAATGGACATCCACGTTGTAGGGGTTCCAATGCAATAGACGGTGCGTCAATTTGACTCCTGGTTTGTGAGTTATAAGCTTTTTAGTTCCAGGGGCCAGGTAGGATTCGGGTTTGATCCACCTTGGCCGTACTCCAACAATCCCCAAAACTCATGTGGAGTATAACCAATAGACCTTATTGATCCAAGGATCTCAACGCAAAATATGGTTCATCATGCAGACATATGGTTCAAATGATATGACCCTTTAAGTATTTATAGGTCTGGTGGGGCCTAGGTCCAGTCCGCCTGGTCGGAACAACCCGGCTCAACCCGGTCCAGGTCTGAGCTAGCATGGTTGTTCCATGGCGGGCTCTGCCCACTAGGCCACGATCCGTCTCGCCCCACAAGTGTGACTACCCAGCACACAAGGGGCAGCTCGACCAACAAGGGGGTGGCGAGGCCCACATGTTTGGCCCACTAGGGTTCGCGGCCCACCAGTTGCATGACTCACTAGGATGACAGCTCATCAGCATGGTCTGTGGTCCGTTGGGAAGGAGTCCCAGCATCGTGATTTGTGCCCTGCTAGGCAGGTGGCCCGGCCATGGTACTCCCAAGCTAGAAAGTGGGGGAAATGTTTCCCCCCAGCATCCCGAATTTCATGGAGGCTGTTTTGTTGTTCGAAATTGCAGCACCATGTAGGTTCCCCCGGGTATCCAGGGAACCCATTGGAGGTGCGTGTTCTTCCTCTGTTATTGCTTCGGCCATAACCCTTTTATCGTTGGTGGCACGTTGGTCGCACCGCCACCCCTTCTGTTGCTGGTCAATGTATTGGCCTCCTTCTCCGACCGTCATGGCTAATGAACCGCGAACCCTTTCACACCAGTGGTGAGCCACACCTTCTCCACGGCTGGCTGGTACCAACTGCTCCAATGACTACCATATCATAGTGTCATGAACTCTTTTTGTGGACTGCGTTGGCATGACACCTCTTTCGTAGCCGGTTAGTGCCACCGTACCTGTGATCTTCCACAAAGGGCGTAAGGGTAGCAATGTAGCAGAGGGTTTGGGCCCGGTATTTTAGGCACATGCCATCCACATTACCCCATAATCATGGGATAGAATTAAATGGTTCATGAAATTAACTATAATTTAAACAAGGATCAAACCCCTACCTCATGAATGATGGAGAAACGACTGCGATTGACAAAATGGGTCAGTGTTCGATGTCCCCACTGCTAGGCTCCAACAAAGTCACTATATTGTCGAACTTAGGTTCAAGGATTCAGTGTTTCTCATCACCACTTATCAGAACTAGATCCGTCCTCTATGTGTTTGTCATCTCAACACTTTGTCCGCACTTCTTTTCTTAGTGAAGCAGTGCAAACACCTCTACCCAGGTTCCATATAAATATGAGAGGGGAAGGGTATGTAACGATGTGGATAATTATTAGGGTCTCTTTAATTAGTAACCTTCCTAATTCCCCAATGACGTCGTTACTTATGTTTGAAAGGTCAAGACATTTATTATCTTGACACACCGCTGGTCTCACGTTGCCGTTTTTCCATTGGAGGGAATGAAAGAAAATAAAAATTAACTAAGTTATTTTTATTATTTTTTAAAAAGACCTGAAACATTACTTGTTTCTCTAGAATTACTATGGTTGAAGTGTAGCCTCCGATAAGAGAATCCTGGTGCTATGGATTCAACAGTTCCCTAGAATTTTTCATCAGAGCACAGGTTAAAAAGTTAGAAAATGATGCTCGCGATTTTACTAAATGTACCTAAAAAGTTTATGATATTATTAACAAGCACCCTCCAATCGCGTCGATCATGGTTAGGCTCTGACAAAGGGAAACACGTTCCAAAAAAATCAACGGTACTCACATATTTTGATATTGAGTTACATTTCGAAAAAATGGATTTTATAATAAAATAATTGTCACTTAATTATTATATTTACGGTCGAACACTAAATTTTGCGGGTTCCCTTCACTGGCAATTGTTAGTATCAGTATATAGAAAAAAAACCCTCATGAGTTTAATAATGTCTTGTATTTTCAATCTGAGTTACCATTCATATGTTATAAGAATTTGAAAAATAAAATAATTTTATTTAGTTATTTAATTTACGGTTGTGTCATTTTCAGTTGTTCCAACTAACGACCAGCACCGACTAAAATAACGTTGCACCTAGGTTATGCCATCAATCCATAATGAAACAGTCCCCTCAAATTTCTAATCTAGGAAACCATTTATGATTTATTCCAATTTTTTTGGAAAACTTCTTATACGCACTAATTAGAGTTTTACAAAACCTTGATAGATCATTTTGGGTACTCTGGGCCTCAGAATCACGCGCAATTAGATTTTATGGTCTTGAAATAATTCCATATAATTAAAAAATGACTTGGAAAATCCAAGTCATTACATTCTCCCCACTATAGGAATATTCATCTTTTAAAGACAAAACATAGACAAAAGAACTAATGGGGGTACTGAGCATGAATCTGATCCTCCCACTCTCAAGTGCTCTCCTGGAAGTTCCCATGATGCCAGAGAATGCGCACAAGAGGTATCGACCACCAAGAATGACCCACACATGTTGATCCTCAATCTCAACTGGAACCTCTATAAATGTCTCCTCTCATCAATGTCTTGCTCATTGTGGTCGATGATGCGAGATGGGTCTTGCACATATCTCCTCAGCAGGGATACGTGGAAGTCATCGTGCACCCTCTCCAACTGCGGTGTAAGTGCCAATAGTTATTCCACCTCCCCAGTCCTCCAATGTATCAGAAATTGTCCAATAACCCTCAGTGATAACATGCCACCTCATCCAAATATCCATAAACCTTGCTGAGTTTAGACCCATATATATACATGGTCTCCCTCCTCGAACTCCAAAGGTATCTGCCACATGTTAGCATATGAATTCAACCAGATCTATGTAGTCTTTACTTGCTGACAAGTGAGGCGTTGTGATACAACCTCTACCACCACTTCCTTCATCCCTGGCTACCAGTACAGATGCCCGAGGTCCTGGAATATCTTTGGCATTCGAGGATGTACCGTTAATAGTGATTTATTGATCTCCCTCAACACACCCTCCAAAAGCATCATTGGAACCATGGTGCATTCTTTGAAGAGGATAATGTGCTCCCCACATTCATAAAATCCTTTCAGAGACCATCCTGAGGATATATTAGCATGTCGGGCTTTGAAATCAACATCCCAAGATATTCCTTTCAAATTTGCTAATGAATTTGGGGAGAGATAGTCATAGACTGGAGGTAAGCTTCTCCATCATTATCTATGAAGGATATCCATAGCGTGACTAGGTACCCGGATGCCTCACTCTGCAACTGTAGACCAGACCTCCAACGGAGTGCATCTGCAACCCGATTCCCCTTCCCAATAGTATAGACTATCTCAATGTCATAGACCTAGATGAATTTTATCAATCGTCACTGTTTCATATCTTGAAATATCTTCTGACACTTCTCTGTCCACAAGGAATTATACCTTTTATCGTCAATGTTGTCAAGAGTGTCACTACCTTGGAGAAGTTAGGTTCACAACTCTGGTATTATGCAGCCAAAGCAGAATTTCCCCTCCCTTAGGGGAGGTAATATTGGAAACAACTTTTGACAAGACTTCCCCACACTCTGTAACTCCTATTGGTAATTGGAAACTCAAATTTCTAGCTACCATGAGGGTAAGGCTAGCCGACTCCTGAGTGATCGGTTGCACCCTCCTATGCATGAGTTTATCTTATGTTTTATGGGTTTCCTTTTTCATCAACCAAGGAAAACACATTCCAACATTGTATATAAAACAAATACCTTTTTCCTAATACAGTCAAACTGATAATGAACATTGGATGTCTAGTCCATACCCAAACTAACATCATAAGGCCTTGACGCTGCCAACAAGAGGTTGAAACCGAAACACTCGCCTCAAGGGTCAGATCACACCATCGGCAGAAGTGTGGTTATCGGGTCTCCTCCCAAAGGTATCTCTAAATGTGAGGTTCAAGTCAAATGTTTAATCATAATCTCAGGGACTTGAACAACATTTGTGGAAAGAAAAAATGATTAGTTCATATGTCTACTAACAAGTTATCACGTAGTAGACACAGATCTTGCCTCTTGTCATTCATAGAGCCCTTTGGTCAAACTCCTTGGCCCCCTGCAGCTACTCCCTTCCCCTATCCTCCAGATCTTTGATCCTAGTAGGGACCACATTGAGGTGGTAGTTTTAACATTTCAAAATGCATAGTACCTCATGCTTCTCTCCTAACTCCATTTCCATGGGAGATTCCCTTCATATTCGTTTGTCCCTATCACTTCCTCTTCCCATAACATTTTACCCACCAAAGTCTCTGAGACTGGAATTAGTTTCCTTCTTTTCCACTGCTAACATCCACTAGTTGTACCCGCTCACCTAAATAAAATTCAACCTAAAAGGTTTTATTTATAACCCAAACATAAGTAGGAATGCATATAAGAATATTGTTGGATTGGATGTCAATAAACACACCTCGCTCAGAGGTCCAAGCCCTGAAACACTGACCATACTATATTCATTGAGTTCCTAGGATGGTCGGTACACCTCGATGAAAATTCAGGTACTGACAGGTCATCCTGCAGAAGCTGTAGAAGCACTAGGGAACACTCATAAAATAGCTCTCTATGGAAAATAAGACCCTTCTCTGAGGAAGGTTCTCAAGAGTGTCCACAAAAAAAGTCACCTCTTCCCAAAATCAGAGTATTCTAAACATTGTCATCTTTCTACTGAGACACGTACAAGCCTCTCTACCAGGACCGCTATCTGATCAAATGGTTCCCTGGATAGATGGAAACTCCTCCACCTCCTCAGGCCAGTCCTTCGCTGCATGTGATTCGACTTTTCCTTGGAACCATTGTGTATCGGAAGTTGAAACATGTGTAAGGAACTAAGCCTACATGTGTACTCTTCTGGTACCTCTGTTTGTAACTGCTGACAAATAGGAAATGATATAGCTGGTACACCCCCCAAATGTGCTAACACCATAAGAGGGCTCCACCCTGAGGCCTCATCGCTCAGTGGGACATCATCATGTACTCACTCTAGATTCCTAGCTAGTTGTCTATGTGGTGATACCATGATAAGGGAAAGATGCACCATGGTCATTAAGTTACACTTGGTGAGATGAATCCATAGAAATCAAGGAGAAACATTTCCAAACCACACGCAATTAGTGTATTTGTACACCGAGTCAGAAATCAAAATTCAGGGTCCAGGTGTATGGATACGTCAGCCGCCACACAAACAATGGACTCCTCGAATTGAAAACATAACAATTAACATGTAACACTATTGAAACATTGAAATGATAAAAATCATAGTTCATCCATAGAACTGACTCCTCTGACACCACTTTGTCACGTCATGTCCCTCGGGGCTTGTGCCACGACTACCCCAAGCCCAAATTCCATTGGACAGGGGCTGTAGACAAGCACTGAATAGGTGTATCCTGATAATGGGAAGGCATTTCCTTTTTAACCTGTATAGACACAAAGTCGAATAACATAAAAAGAAGAAAAAACAAAGTAAACTACTGTACTAAATTTGTGTTGAATGTAACAGGACCAGAATACAATCCCAACTGAAAATATGAGTTCAACTGAATAATACACAATGCACCTAGATCATCGAATGAGGATCCAACATGAACGGTAGGTACAACCAACTAACAGTAGTCTCTACGTCACGTCACATAAAATGTTCCACCTCTGGGTATTTTCCAGTCCTGGATCCCACAGCCTCGATCACTATTGTCTGTTGTCTTCACAATGCACAACAATGTCCAGGCGACGCCCGTGTAGGGGTTAGAATAACGATACATAGTTGGTACCTTGATACCCTCGTAGGTCTCCTAGAGTTTCACAAAGGATATACCACAAAGCAAGGACTCAATCTCACAAACAACTTAATAGATATCAACTCTACTTAGGTATATTCCCAAACATATACCTATGTTATCAAGACATACACGTCTCATAAACGAGGGACAAATACCACAATGGAAACCCAAAGAAGGTATAATTACCAAACATATAATACCACAGAGATATAAGTACCACCCAGGTAGCACGAAAAATATATCACCACGACGGTAACACTACGAAGGTAGAAGTACCACATAGGCAGTACCACGAATATAGAAGTATCACACAAGTATCACCATGAAAATAACAGCACAAATGTAGATGTACCACATAGGTAACACCACGAAGATAACACCATGAAGGAAGATGTACTACACAGGTAACACCCTGAACATTGAAGTACCACACATGTAACACCATTAAGGTAGATGTACCACACAGGTAACAACACAAAGATAGAATCACCACACAGGTAACACCATAATGATATAAGTACCACATAGGTAACACTACGATGGTAGGAGTACTGCACATGAAACACCACGAAATGAACACCACGAATGTTAAAGACTCATATCACACCATAGTTATTGCATAAGTACAGAAGTACAAATTATTAGTCGTAAGCTAGATCATATTATTCTGTTAAGTAGCATTGATTCCAACCCACACAGGATCAAGAGGTAACTAACCACCACTGACCCACACATGGTCTTACCCACAGAAGATTGATAGGAAACTAACCCCTGCTGACCCACACCGGATCTGACCCACAGAGGATCGATATGCACAGACCCAAAAATGATCGTTGAGTCCTAAACCACATAGGATCTGACCCACATAGGATCAGTATGTACTGACCCACATAGGATCTCAGAGTGTTGACCCACACATGATCTGATAGATGTTGACCCACATAGGACCGATGTTCCTTCATAACATTACAACCAGTCACAGGATTCCTCGCACCAGGTGCACCCCAGTTCCTTAGAATATGACCCTCAAGATATCATTTTTACCATTACTACCACTAAGAATCACAAAATAGTAACCCAAAATATTACAATGTCGTAAGGGTTCCAACGTGATAGACAGTGCATCAATCAGATTTCATGTCTATGAGTTAAAAGAATTTTACTTATATGGGCCCAGTTTGATTTGGGTTCAATAAAATGTAGACATACTCCAACTATCTTCAAAACAAAAGAGCAGTATACCCAATAGACATTCTTGATACTAGGATCCCATTGCTAATGATTTTTCTTCAAACAGGTATCTAGTACTCTTGATATATCCCTTTAAGTATTTTTGGTTCCGGTTCGGCCAGGGTTCGGTCCACCAGATCTGACCCGGCTAGGTTGGGCTATGGTGGGCTCGGCCCTGTGGGCCGTGATCCAGACTGACCCACAAAGAGGTGGCTCGACCCACTACGGGGCATCCCGCCCCACTGGGTTGGCCCACATGGGGGCATGACCCACCAGGCGCACAGCCTGCTGGGCATGTGTATAAGGCCCCATCCTTAAACATTACCTAATCTTGAGTTATTTCAAGAATACACGTTGAGGATCTTTTCAGGTATACAGTTTTAGAGAATTAGATCATAAATCATGCATTACATTCCACATTTATAAAAAGTGGTTACATAAAAGATAGTATTCATTTTTTCCCATCAACGGAAACATATTTAAAACTAAACATGACACTTCCTTGACACTATCATCACATCATGTACCTTTCCCTTGACCTGTGAAAAACATTTCAAAAACTTGGGATGATCATAAAAAGCTCAGTATGGGATATAAAAATATGGAAAGGAAACATGAGTACATGTATACATAAGAATTAATGAAATCATACTTTATTCATAAAACATAAGCAATTTAACATAACTCATCAAATCATGAATAAATAATAGAAATCATAATACATAAATGTAACTTGAGGGATTCATAACATTCTCACGTAGTGAGTAACCCTCTTGGTTATGTTTGGAATACCCATCACAATATATTCCCTAAATCTCTTCAGAGAAACCTTAACGTTTAACTCCTTCAAGTTACCCAATGCATTGGAGAGCTATATCCGGTTCACCTGCCCTTAGTTTATCATGGAATCACCCATTTTCATAACAACTCCCAAGAACCATAACATAATCGTATCACATAAAACATCCATAAAGGAAACATAACATTTCCACATTTCAATCACAAGATATCAATAAAACATATTGATATAATAAAAACATTATGAAAACCATTTTAAATACCAAAATAAAAGAAATGTAAAACATGGTATTTATATTCCATTTTAAAAAAAAATTATGGCTTGTAGAGGAAGCCAAAACTCAAATAATGGTCACTGTGGTGGAGAAGTCATTGTCGCCGCATACGTACGACAAAAAACATTCCTTTTTCCCTTTAGTAAAACTCTTCGTATAAAAAAGATTCCTTTCGAATAAATGTAAAATTCAAAGGGTTTTATACACCGTATAAATTAAAGTTGTGTATCAAACAAAATATGCCTCAATGAAAGAAGATTGAGACGAAGTCCCATACCTTGGGTCCGACTTGACTCAATCTTTCTTTAACCTCCTTAAAATCAGGTAACTCCCTTTGGTTTGAACCAAAAGGGTTTCTTGAAGAGCTTCCTGCCTAAGGTAAGGATTCTATGATGAGGAGAGGGATATGGAGAGAAAAAATGAGCAGCTCTTGGCCGAGCCAAAGGCTTGATAAGTGTGGTTAAGGAGGTATAGGTGGGGGCCTTTTATAAGAGGAGAGGAGTGGAACTCATGGAAAGGTATGAAATGTTACTTTATTTTCAAATGAGTTTTGAATTTTAAAGGTCCCAAATTGATGTATTTCGAGGATAAGGTGACATGGGTAAGAAATACACCCATACAATAGGTTTTTGACATGTGTAGGTCTTATATTTTATATTATCATTTCATTTTATTTAAATATTTAAATAATGTGGTAATCGCTTCATCATCATGGTCTCATATATAATTTAATTTATTTAATGTATAAAAATTATAAAAAAATACTATGATGTAGGAAATCTTTTTAGATTTCAAATGATATTTTATAGTCCTAGAGATCATTTATGTAGACAAAGTTAAATTTTTTTTACTCAGGTGATACATTCTTTGTTATATTTACTTTCTTTAAAAAATAAAAAGATAAAAAGTCATTATCACAGAAAAGTGATTCCATGGGGTCCCCATGTTTGGCACAAGGAATCCCATGGTCTACCATGACACAACCAGTAGTATTAGGACCCATGTTGGTGTCGTTTTTTAGTATTATGATATTATTTTATTATCCTTAACTACCCGATTACTAATTAATCAAGATAATTAACGATAATTACCGTCGTTACTATTCATAATGTCCAAAAACAAAAGAGTCTTAATTACATAATTAGGACCTCTTGATTCCAAATATGGAATCCATTTTTCAAAATTCCAAACACATAAATTGAAATATTTAATTTAAAAATAATTCTCGTTGTCAAAACAAATAGCGGGTTTTTATGAAACAATATCTATGAAAAGATTGGCATTAGATAATGCCCAATTCCAAAGTGAAATTAATTCTAATGACCACTATTGGATTATATAGTAAAAATATATTCTATTTACACTTTAAAACCAATTAAAAAGGTAATTTATCCATATAATTAAATTATATGAAAAAGCAGTTTTGATGTAAAATGCAGTATTTTTCACTATTCATTAAAAAATGAACAATGTCAGAAAAATACCAAAAAATTATCCAATGTAAATTTCAATGTCCCAATAATAAAAAATAAGTTTATTTTGACAAATAGAGATTATAAAATTTTCAGAATATTGATTTAAAAATTGTTCTCCGTCAAAAGGTGGTAAAACAATCTTTTAAAAATATTATAGAATTATATGCTTAAGATTGGATTTATTCCCATTTTAAGCCTCTAAAACACTATTTAATTTATAAATAGACATAGATAAGAATATATATTATTAATTAATTACTTGGGATGTTTCATCCTTCCCCCCTTTAGAAATTTTTTTCCCTGCATTTTATTTACTTATCCAATAAGTGGGGGTATTTATCCCCCATTGCATTTTCAGATTCCCATGTTGCCTCTTCACTCATGTCGTTTTTCCGCAAAACCTTTACTTGATGAATCACCTTATTCCTCAATGCTTTTTCCATGTGGTCAAGAATCTAGATCGTTTTTTCCTCATAAGATAGATTCTATTCCAACTGAAGTACCTCTGAACTCAAAACATGAGATGGATCTGGCATGTACTTCATTAACATTGAAACATGAAAAAAATTGTGTAGCTGAAATAAACTCAGAGGTAAAGACACTCGGTATGCAACTGATCCAACTCTCTCTAGAATTTCATATGGTAAAATGAACCTTGGACCCATCTTTCATTTCTTACCAAATCGCATCACACTTTTCCATGGTGAAACTTTCAGAAAAACATGATCACCTACCTCAAAAGATAGATCCTTCCTCATGTTGTCTGCATAACTCTTCTGCCTCCTCTGAGCTATTCTCATGTGTTTCTGTATCAACTGAACTTTTTATGCCAACTCTTCTACATATTCTGGTCCCATCAACTTCCTTTCACCTACATCATCCCAAATATATCGAGTTCAACACCGCTTCCCATATAATTCCTCAAATGGTGCCATCTGTATACTGGAATGAAAACTGTTATTACAAGAAAACTCAACCAAAGAAAGATGTTGGTCCCAACTTCCCCGATAATCCATCGAACAAGCTTGCATCATACCCTCCAATGTCTGAATTGTTTGTTCTGACTACCCATCTGATTGAGGATGAAAATATGTAATAAATTTTAATTCAGTACCCAACGACTTTTGAAGGCCTTTCCAAAAGATAGAAGTGAAACTGGGATCACGGTCAGATACAATGGAGAGAAGGACTCCAGGTAACCTGAAAATCTCATTAAGTTAAAAACAGGAAAGTTGATCTAGGGAAAAAGTATCTCGTATAACAAGGAAATGATGAGATTTAGTCAAGCGATCAACAATAAACCATATTTCATTATTACCTCGAGGTGTCTTCGAAAATCCCACAACGAAGTCCATGGATATAATCTCCCATTTCCACTCTGGCACTGGTAAAGGTTGAAGCATCCCTTTCGGTAACTGCCTCTCGACTTTAACCTGTTGAAAAGTCAAACACATCACAGTAAAATCAGCAATATCTCTTTTCATTCCGTCCCACCAGTAATACTCTCGATGATCTCTATAAATCTTAGTACTGCCTGGATGAACTGAAAACAGAGAACTATGAGCTTCACATAACAACTCTCTCTTCAACTATGAATCACACAGAACACACTATCTATTCCCAAATCTCAAAACACAATCATTATCAATGTTGAATTTAGACAACATGCCTTTCTAAACCAACTCTACCTTTTTCTAAAACTCATTGTCTTGCTTCTGTGCTTGCTTAATTCCGTCTGATAGAGAAGATTTCACTGATACCTGAAACAAAACAAAAGATCCTCCCGCACCAACAACTTCTATGCCAAATTTCATTAAATACTTAACCCAAGTATCATGTTCCAAATGCAAAATCGTTAATGAATCATTACTTTTTTGATTCAAAGCATCAGCCACTTTATTTTCTTTTCCCAGATGGTAATGAATTGTAAAACATAATCCTTGATTAATTCCAGCCATCTCCTCTGTCTCATGTTCAATTCTTTCTGAGTGAATATATACTTTAAACATTTGTGATCGATATATATTTCACACTTTACTCCATACAAATGATGCCACCAAATTTTTAAAGCAAAAACAACAGCAGCTAATTCCAAATCACGTGTAGGGTAATTTATCTCATGAGTTTTCAACTGAAGTGAAGCATAAGCAATTACCTGATCATTCTACAATAGGACCCAACCAATTCCATTCAATGAAGCAACACTATAGAAAACAAACTCACCATTCCTGGAAGGTTGTGCCAAAACTGGAGCATTCACCAATCTTCTTTTCAGTTCCTGAAAACAATCATCACATTATTTTGTCCAGATAAACTTAACACCCTTCTGAGTGAGCTTTGTCATTGGACTAGATAACCGGGAGAAATTTCTATCAAACCTTTGGTAATAGCCTGCCAAACCAAGGAAGCTACGAATCTCAGTAACATTTGTGGGTCTTGGCCATTATTAAACAACCTTTGTTTTTGCAGGATCAACAGTTATCCCATCTTTATAAACAATGTGACCAAGAAAAGAAATTTTTTGCAACCAAAACTCACACTTTCGGAATTTCCCATACAATTTCTTTTCTTTTAAGGTTTTCAAAATAACCCTTAAATGTATTTCATGCTCCACTTTACTTTTAGAAAACACCAAAATATCATCAATGAAAACAACCACAAACATATCCAAGAACTCATGGAAAATTCTATTCATAAGGTCCATGAATACAGCAGGTGCATTGGTTATCCCAAAAGGCATAACTACAAATTCATAATTTCCATATCTTGTACGAAACACGATATTCGGAATATCTGCTTCATTTACCTTCAACTGATGGTACCACGATCTCAGGTCAATCTTTGGAAAATACTGAGCTCCCTGGTGCTGATCAAACAAATCATCGATATGAGGCCAAGGATATTTATTCTTAATAGTGATGTTATTCAAGACTCTATAATGAATGAAAAGTCTCATTGAACCATCTTTATTTTTAATAAATAAAACAGGAGAACCCCATGGTGATGTTCTAGGTCTAATGAAACCTTTCTCTAATAAATCATGAAATTTCTCCATCAACTCTAAAAGTTCAATTTGAGCCATTCGATAAGGGGGTTTTGAAATTGGCTTAGCATCGGGAACCAAGTCAACAGTAAATTCAAATTCGCGATCTGGTATTATTCCAGGCAACTCATCAAGACAAACATCAGGATACTCATTTACCCCTGGAACATCATTAATCTGAAGACTTCCTTTGTTTTTCAACAATATGTGCAAGGTAACATTCATTTCCATCTTTTTACAAATTTCTCAGCCTCTTGATATGTTATCAACAGTAAGGGTTCATTCTTGTACACAAAATGAAAGTCTTTCTGAAAAGAATCTTTTTTAGCTCTATAGTCAATCTTTGCATGGTAAATAGAGAGACAATCCATACCCAGAATAACATCAAACTCTACTAGAGGTAAAACAATAAGGTTTGCAAGTAGGTTCTTTCCCCGGATAAGGATATGAAGATTCTTATAAATTCTTTTTGCCTCCACATTTCCCCCAGGTGTTTTTACCACAAGTTCAGGAGTCATTTATTGAGATGGTATTCTCATTTTACTAGAAATGTTTTCAGAGATGAAAGCATGTGTAGTCCATGAATCAAACAACACACTGGCATAATCTGAAAAAAACAAACAAAGTACTTGATACCACTTCATTTGATAGCCCAACATCTGTTGAAGTAGTTGGAAAGGATTTCACCACCCCTTTCTGCTTGTAGTCTAACTACTTCCCATCACTCGAGCTCTTTGTCGGACACACATTTTCATAGTGACCCATCTCATTGCAATTAAAACATTTCACTACCTGTAAATAAAATTTGGTCTTACCATAACCCTGATCTTTTTCAGTGCAATCATGAGCCTTATGTCCCATCTTACCACATTGTAAGCACTTTCCAGAATTCAGAAGACATTCCCCAGCATTCCTGTTACCAGATTTATCACAAACTGAAAACATAGTTTTCTTACCATCAGAACTTTTTGAAGAATTCTTCCCTTTCTCCTGCCACCTCAGTCTCTTCTTCTGTTGGTTGTTATAGAACACTTGATCATCTAAAAACTCCATTTCCACCTTCTAATATCATCGAACAATCTTTTCATAACTCTTGAACTCACGAGAAGCTAAATCCCTTCGATATTTTGTCATTAATCATGAGTAAAAACGATTGATTTTACTATCAAGGTCTCGGATAAAATTTGGAGCATACCTTGCCAGTTGAGTGAACCATTCTTCATAGGAAGCCGCTGAGTCTTCCTCTTGCCTTTATTCCAATAATTGTTTTTCCATCCTAAGTCGAACAGCCTTAGGAAAATATTTCTCAAGAAACATACCTTTGAATTCATCCCAGTCGAGAGCATCAATCTCATCAGTGTCCCTGATATTTTTAACCATCGACCACCACTGATCTGCTTCACCCTCCAAATGGTAAATAGCAAGACTAACCTTTTTATTTTTTGAACAACACATGACATCAAAAATCTTCTCCAGTGCTTCAATCCACCCTTCAACTAGCACATGGTCAGATGATCCTCTGAATGATGTTGCCTCATTAAATGTTCAACCACTGACAAGTTCCTCTCCGGTTGATCTGGCTGATCTCATGCATGGATACCACCACCACTTATCGCTTGATTCAACTGCTCCATTACTGCAACAAACTATTCAGTTCGAATTCTGACCATCTCAGGATGCTGATTCGGAAGGTCATTTTCAATCTGTATGCCTTCCTAGCACTGCTTCCCTATTTCCTCTACGGAAAACCATTATATACAATCATGTCTTAGATGAAGCAACACGGTAATCTTCAAATGCTATGTCATTTCAATTTGACCATAAAAAAAATATTTTTGGATAATATTTTAAAAGAATTCTAACTCCTAAAGTTATCTAAACTGACCTTGGATACCAACTATAAGGCCCCAGCCTTAAACATTACTAAATCTTGAGTTATTTCAATAATACACGTTGAGGATCTTTACAGGATTATAGTTTTAGAGAATTAGATCATATATCATGCATTACATTTTACATTTAAAAAAATGGTTACATAAATACAGTATTCATTTTTTTCCCATCAACTGTAACATATTTAAATCAAAACATGACACTTGCTTGACACTATCATCACATCATGTACCTTTCCCTTGACCTATGAAAAACATTTCAAAAACATGGGATGAGCATAAAAAGCTCAGTAAGGGATATAAAAATATGGAATGGAAAGATGAGTACATATATACATAAGAATCAATGAAATCATACTTTACTCATAAAACATAAGCACATTAACAAACCTCATATAATCATGAATAAATCGTGTAAATCATAAGACATAAAGGTAACTTGAGGCATTCATAACATTCTAACAAAGGGATTAACCCTCTTGGTTACGTTTAGAATACCCATCACTATATATTCCCAAACTTTATTCGGAGAAACCTTAACGTTTAACTCCTTCACATTACCCAATGCATTGGAGGGCTATATCGGGCTCACCCGCCCATAGATTATCACGGAACCACCCATCTTCAGAAAAATTCCCAAGGACCATAACATAATCGTATTATATAAAACATTCATAAAGGAAACATAACATTTCCACATTTCAACCACAAGATATCAATACAACACATTGATATAATAAAAACTTTATGAAAATCATTTTCAATCCCAAAATAAAAAAAAGTAAAACATGGTATTTATTTTTCTTTTAAAAAAAAATTATGGCTTGTAGAGGAATCCAAAACTCAAATAATGGTCACGGAGGTGGAGAAGTCGTTATCGCCGCATACATACGACATAAAAACATTCCTTTTGTCGTTTAGTTAAACACTTCGTATAAAAAAGATTCACTTTGAATAAACGTAAAAGTGAAATGGGTTCATACACCATATAAAAGAAAGTTGTGTATAAAACAAAATATGCCTCGATTAAAGGTGATTTAGATGAAGTCTCATTCCTCGTGTACAACATGACTTGATCATTCTTTAACATCCTTAAAATCAGGTAACTCCCTTTGTTTTGAACCAAAAGGGTTTCTTGAAGAGCTTCCTGCCTATGGTAAGGCTTCTAGGATGAGGAGAGGGATGTGGAGAGACAAAATGATCAGAGATTGGCCGAGCCAAAGGCTTGAGAAGTGTCGGTAAGTAGGTAGAGGTGGGGGACTTTTATAAGAGGAGAGGAAGGGCACTCTTAGAAAGGTATAAAATGTTACTTTATTTTCAAATGGGTTTCGAATTTTAATGGTCCCACATTGATGTATTTCAAGGATAAGGTGATAAGGGTTCGAAATCCACCCATAAAATAGGTTTTTTTACATGTTTAGGTCTTAGATTTTAAATTATATTTTCATTTTATTTAAACCATTAAATAATGAGGTAATCGGTGAATCATCATGGTCTCATATATAATTTAACTTATTTAATGTCTAAAAATTATACACGAAATACTATGATGTAGTAAATGTTTTTATCTTTCCAATGATTATTTATAGACTATGAGATAATTTCTGTAGACAAAATTAAAAATGTTTTACTCAGGTGATACATTCTTTGTTATATTTACTTTCTTTAAAAAATAAAAAGATAAAGTCATTATCACACAAAAGTGATTCCATGGGGTCCCCATGTTTGGTAAAAGGCATCCCATGGTCGGCCATGACACAACCAGTAGTATTAGGACACATTTTGGTGTCATTTTTTATTATTATGATTTTTTTTATTATCCTTAACTACCAGATTACTAATTAATCAAGATAATTAACGATAATTACCGTCATTACTATTCATAATGACAAAAAACAAAAGAGTATTAATTACATATCTGAAACCTTATGATTCCAAATATGGAATCCATTTTACTAAATTACAAACACCTAAATTGCAATAATTAATTTAAAAATAATTCTCGTTGTCATAACAAATAGCTGGTTTTTTTGAAACAATATCTATGAAAAGTTTGGCATTAGTTTATGCCCAATTACAAAGTGAAGATAATTATAATTACCACTATTGGATTAAATGGTAAAAATATATTCTATTTACACTTTAAAACTAATTAAAAATATAATTCAACAATATAATTAAATTATATGAAAATGCCGTTTTGATGTAAATTGCTGTATTTTTAACTATTCATTAAAAATGAACATTATCAAAAAAATACCAAAAAATTATCCAATGTAAATTTCAATGTCCCGATCATAAATAATAAGGGTATTTTGACAAATAGAGATTATATAATTGTCAAAATATTGATTTAAAAATGGTTCCCCATCAAAAGGAAGTAAAATAATCTTTTAAAAATATTAGAGAATTATATGCTTATGATTTGATTTATTCCCATTTTAAGCCTCTATAACTCTATATAATTCATAAATAGACATAGATAAGAATATATATTATTCATTACTTACATGGGTTGTTAAAATGTATCTCGGTTGTAACACCCGAGACTTTTATGTTATATAAACCATCAAAGGAATCTTTTTCTACACAACACTTGCTTGGCTTGCTTTACACGCAATCACGACCTTCCTCGATAGCTTGCGTCGTACGCAATACCGAGTTTCACTAAACAACAATATGCTATTAAAACTAGCCATTATGAATAGTAATAACCACTTTTTGAAATTTTATAAATTTTATTTTTCAAAATGTACTTCATTTTTGGACTCAGAATATCGAAATTAGCCTAGGGTGAAATTTTGGTATTTTTCTGAAAACTTTCAATTTTTGATGAATAGTGAAACCACTAAGTGGTAGGTTAAAAACTGAATTTTGCATAAAACATAATTTTACCGCTTCTGTGAATGGAATTTCGAAAATCCGACAGACACGGTTGATATCAGTAAGTAAAATGTGGTTCAATGAGATAAAAATAATTTTTTGGTGAATAGTAACTTTTTACGATTTTTACCGCGGTTAATAGTAAATAGGGTAACTAAGGGTAAATATGATATTAATATTACCCTAACACATGACCTAATTCTATTGGAAAAGTGTAATTAGACCAAAAACAAACTTAGGAATAAAATATGACCATTTAGGCCCACATGGATTAGATTAGGACATTTATTATTAATTTATTTAAAGAAGGGTTAAAATAGTTAAAATCAATGTTTAATAAGTAAATAATTTTTAATATGGGGTTATACATAAGATAAATTCGATTGTAAGTATTAATTATAAATCTAAAAAGATTTCCTACATGATGGTATTTTATTTGTAATTTGTAGACATCAAATAGTTTAATTTATTTATGACAAAAAGATGATGCAGTAATTATCTTATTAATGAAATATTGACAAAATGGATAATATAAATACCAAAGTAAATGTAATTTAAGACTTTTTATGAATTCCACTAATTTTCTAGGTTACTATGATATATTAATGTTGATTTAATCAACTTGGTTCGAACATATAATTCTGTTATGACTTTCACAAAAATCATATATCAAATAGTGTCAAAATTGACACAAAATAGTTTTTAAATAAAATATTATATTATTAATTGTTATTTTATTCCTAAAAATCTGAGGTTCGGCAAAATGACTTAGATAAGGATATATATATTAATAATAAACAATTTGGGGTTCGTTTGGCATGTTATAGTAAGTGTATTAACCATATAGTGAAAGAAAACAAAAAGACACGGTAAAAGTTAAATTAATTAACTTAGAGTTAAATCTAATTGATAAGGTTAAAATAATACCCTAAACTTGTCTAAATCCTATTGGTTGATAGGATTTCGACCCATCCCCACTTTAGCTTCGAAATAAGACCCTTTGGAACCATTATAAACCGATTTTGACTTTAATATAAAATAATATTTTGAGATATTCCTAAGGTGCCCCTCTCCTCCCTTATAAAAGGGCACCTCCTCCCCCTCCTCCTCACACCAATTTGAGCACTCAAGCTCGGCCAAACCCTGCAATTTTCTCCTCTCCACTTCTCTAGAATAATCCTAGAGGTCCTGGTCTTCTCCAAAGACCAATCTTAGTTCCTTAAGTGGAGGATTCAAAGAGGCGTTCCAAAGAAGAGGTAATATCCATTACCGATCTTTTCAATTTCTTTCTTCTTCAACTTCTTCTTCTTTAGTTGTTTCATGATAAAGTAAAATCATAAGTATTACTTACATACTGATATGTTATTATAAATATGAAACAACCCTAATTCACCTTCTATCTATCCTACGGAAAAATGAAATCACCGCGCGTGCGTACGTACGGAATACCGTCTCCACGCCGTGGTGTAATCTATTTTCCACCATCACCTTACAAGGATGGGTATAATGGTGTAATGAGTAACTATATATGATTATAATTAAGTAATATTGATACTGAAATAATATATATATATATATACTCCAATACAATTCCACGATCATAGGAACGATATCATCACTCGTGCGTACGTACGAAATACCGTCTCCACGATGTGATGCGACTCGTTCTACATGATCTTCATTTCATAATGATTATATAAATGAATTGAATGAATGAATATGGTATATAATACACTAATACCATTCTGGAAATGAATTATCTATAACCTAAAGATTAGAATAAGAATTTATTCAACAAAACACGCATAAGAACAAAAAGTTATAAAGACCCGAGTAACAAGTAACAATGAAATATTACTAACAAGAAGCTAATAATATGACCATATATGATATCATATCAATATGTATGATTCTGGAATAAGCCAATAACATTATTTAAACCATTATACAGGAGCTTCGGACACGAACAAAGCAAATCGGACCGAAGGTAAGGGAAATATCACAATCTCATTTTTATCCGAGATTGTTTATTCGTAAGTATTTACTGGGGTGTATTTTATCATCCACATCCATGTTTACTCAATATTTAATATTATTTCCATCCACCTAAAATTGTTTAAATCCATTTTTACCCTTCGGTGAGTTTTTAGTAATACGTATGAAAGGAATCTTTTGTCGTTTTTCATACGAGGTACTTTTTGACTTTTCCGACAAAAGTACGAAGAATGTTTTTTTTAACTTATACGGAACGAACGGATTTCTACTGTTTTATAAAGCCTTATTTTCATGAAGATTCCTCTAAAATATTTCATGACTATTTTCAATAAAATCTCTTTATTTTAAAATTGCATGATGTTTTGTGAAAAGAAATTGATTTTGAAGAAGAAAGGATATTTTCCTCAAGAATTCAATTCAAGTGTTTTATCAAAATTATTTTCCATCTAAGATAATAAAGGGTTCTGTTTCTATCCATATTTTTACATTGATTTGACTATGTTGTGGTCGAATTATGTTTATGAATTCCTTTATCTTATATGAATTGATTTATGATGTCATGATGTTTCAAGAATCCCATTTTTGTTACATGTGTTATGCGATGATGTATGTTTTATGATTATGTGGCACACATAAGAAAGGATTCATTATAAGATGGGTGGGACCTATATCTCCCTCCAATTCATTGGGTAATGATTTTGTATCTCGTGAGATAGACATGGCTGGAACGGAAGGTTATTTCGGTTCAGTGATACAGGACTGAAACGAGGAGTGAACTCGGTTCAGAAAGGGACTTTGTCCACTAAGATAGTCTTGGCAATGAGTCATGACTAACAAGAAATAATTTTCCATGATTATGTGTGCATGCCACAAAGTTTCAAGTTTTATGTTATGATTATGGGGATCTCATTTTCACTTCTATGATTTATTCCATGTTAAGATATTATGATCTCTTTTGCAGGATTTGATTTTCATAAAGATATGATATGATTTTTATTTCCTTTATTTGCCCTTGCTGAGCATTTGAGCTCACCCTTTTATGTTTTCTTTTCCCCAGGTCAGGAAGATGGATATTAAGTAGAATATGCTAAAAGGGACCCTAGATATGATGAAATAAATGGGAGACACTGTAGAAGATTTATGAACCAGTTGTTTATGTTTCCCAGTTTCTAAAGACACTATACCTATACGGTCCTTTGTGGGTTTGTCAAATGTTATAATAAGTGTGCTTCAATTTTGAAGTATTAACAATGTATGTAAAGTATGGGTCGTTATAGTTGGTATCAGAGGAAAGGTATAGTCAACCTTTGGAAACTAGGATGTGAAAGCCTTAGTAAGAACCCTAAGGATAAGTCTAAGCATAGAACACAATCTTAGTGTTTTAGAAATGTCCTTGAATAACCTAGGATAAGACCATAAGCATGAAAATTTTATTCTTGAATTATGTGGTTTTCCTATTATAATTAGTGTTGCTCACACTATTCTTCTTGGTTTTAGTCAATGGTTGGAACCCAAAGGAACCGTGTTAATGCGGAATGCGATGGGCAATGAAATGATTGTCCCCCTGAGCAACCAAACGATATGGGAGATGGAATGAAAAATCTTGTAGCCATGCTCACACAACTTTCTCAAGCTATGAATCATGCAGGACTTCCAAACGAGCAAAGGAAGGAGCAACATTCTGTTGAATCCTTCATGAGGCAGCGTCCACCTTCTTTCAGTGGGTCTACTGATCCATTAGTTGCTGAACAATGGATTAGTACTACTGAAAAGATATTTTCAGTTCTTCAATGTTCTGAACATGATAAAGTCATCCTAGCAGTGTATCGTTTGGAAGGAGATGCTGATCAATGGTGGAATCTTATTAAGAATACGAGGCAAAGGGATGAAATTGAGTCTATGGAATGGGACGAGTTCAAGAACTTATTTTTCAATAAGTACTTCCCTCGTATTCTCCGAACAAAGATGGAGAAAGAGTTCCTTGAACTGAAGCAAAGGGATAATGAATCTGTTAGTACCTATGAAGCAAATTTTACAAGACTTGCAAGGTACGCTTCTGGTATTATTATCCAACCTGAGAGTAAGATCGATCGATTCTTTAGTGGCTTAAAACCAAGTCTTCGAAGGGCGTTAGCCATAGGAGACTTCAATAGCTACGAGGAAATAATTCGATGTGCTCTCAAAGTCGAGATGGAGATTGGAGTAACCCATCAGTCACATGGGTTTGATAAGAAGAGGAAGATGGAATTCAAAGAAAAATCTAAAGAGCACACGGAAAAGATGATGAGATTTTCCTTATGCTCAAAGTGTGGAAAGAAACATGGAGGGAGTTGTCTTAAAGGGACAAGTAAATGTTTTAAATGTGGAAAAGAAGGTCATCGGGCATTTGAATGCCGTGATAATGGGAAGAAGATGTCTAATGACGCAAACAAAGGAAGGGATACACAGAATGAACCTACTACACTTCAATGTTTCAAGTGCAAGGAGATGGGGCATTATGCCAATCAATGCCCAAATCCAAGGGTTGATGATTATGGTCGACGTCAACAAAATCTTATGGCTAAAGACAAAGGAAAGTCACATGCAATTTCTATCAGCGATGTGGAGTACGATAACGATGTGGTGAAAGGTACACTTACCATCCACTCTAAAGTAGAAAATGTTTTATTTGATTCTGGTTCCACCCACTCTTTTATTTCTGAAGACTTTTCTAAGGGTATCACCGTATTACCTCAACAATTAGATGTTGAGTTAGCTGTGACAACACCTAATGGCACATCAATCTCATCAAAAGTTTATAATTCTTCTCCGATCGAATTTTGTGGGAACGTGCTTCCTTCAAATCTTGTGATCCTTCCTTTAGTGGAATTTGATGTGATTCTTGGCATGGATTGGCTTTCTCTACATGGAGCTCATATCTATTGCCAAAGAAGAGAAGTCACATTTCATATTCCAGATCAATCTACGATCGTCTATCAATGCAAGGATGAACATAACCTTCCAGTGGAAATTTCTTCCATCTTATGGGTATTGATTCCACTAAATGAAGGTTATTTATCTCAAATGGTTGGTGAGAAACTCACGATTAAGAATATGCCCATTGTATGGGAGTTTGATGATGTCTTTCTGGAGGAATTGCCGGGTCTTCCACCAAATCGTGAAGTTGAGTTTTCAATAGAACTCGTACCGGGTGCTTTGCCTATTTCAAAGACACCTTATAGAATGGCCCCAATTGAGTTGCAGTAATTGAAGAAGCAACTCCAAGAGAATCTCGATAAGGGATTCATATGCTCTAGTGCGTCACCTTGGGGAGCACCTGTTCTATTTTTTTAGAAGAAAGATGGATCAATGAGACTCTGCATTGATTATCGAGAACTTAACAAGATCACTATCAAGAACAAATATCCTCTCCCACGCATTGATGACTTATTTGACCAACTACACGGAGCTCAATACTTTTCCAAGATTGATCTTCGTTTAGGGTATCATCAATTAAGGGTCAAAAGGGAGGATATACCAAAGACGGCTTTCCGTAAAAGGTATGGACACTATGAATTTATAGTGATGCCATTTGGTCTTACTAATGCCCCTGCTATCTTCATGGATCTAATGAATAGAGTCTATAGAGACTATCTTGATCAATTTGTGTTAGTCTTTATAGACGATATTCTTGTTTATTAAAAGAGCAAGGAAGAGCATGAAGATCACTTGATAATTATATTAAAGACCCTGAGAAAGGAGAAGCTTTATGCCAAATTTACCAAGTGTGAATTTTGGCTTCAAAAAGTTGCATTTTTGGGTCACATAATCTCAAAAGAGGGGATATCTGTGGATCCAGCAAAAATAGAGGTTATCGAAAGATGGTCGAGACCAACAACAGCAACTGAGATCCGAAGTTTTCATGGTTTGGCTGGATATTATCGACGTTTTGTAAAAGATTTTTCACGATTATCTAATCCAATCACCAAGTTGACTCGGAAGGGAGTTAAGTTTGTCTGGACAGAGGAATGTGAAGAGAATTTCAAGGAGTTGAAAAGAAGGTTATCCAGTGCACCTGTGCTCACACTGCCTTGTAGTGGAGAAAGGTTTGTGATCTATAGTGATGCATCCAAGAAGGGATTGGGGTGTGTTCTTATGAAAAATGATATGGTGATAGCTTATGCCTCACGGCAGTTGAAAATCCATGAGAAAAATTACCCAACACATGATTTGGAGTTGGCTGCGGTAATCCTTGCATTAAAGATTTGGAGGCATTACCTTTATGGTGAAAGGTGTGATATTTAAACTGATCATAAAAGTTTAAAGTATATTTTCACACAAAAGGAGTTGAATATTCGTCAAAGAAGATGGTTGGAGCTGATTAAGGATTATGACTTCTCAATCCATTACCACCCTGGGAAATCAAACAAGGTGGCAGATGCATTAAGTCGACAAGACCATGCTAGTTTATCCATGATGAGGATCACAAAAGATCCAATATTTATGGATTTACAAAGGATGGATCTTGGAATTATAATGGAAGGGGAAAAATCTTATCTTTATCAAATGAATGTTCAACCATCTATACATGTGAAGATTAAAGAGGCACAGAAAGAAGATGTCGAGTTACAAAAGAAGGTGAGAAATGTTCCTGAATTCAACCTTGATTGTGATGGGATAATAAAGTTCAGGAATCGGGTTTGTGTTCCTCCCATCCCCGAATTAAAGAAAGAGCTGCTGGATGAGGCTCATAGTTCTTCATTCTTTATTCATCCTAGAAGCACGAAGATGTATAGGGACCTGAAAGAGTACTTCTGGTGGGATGGCATGAAAAGAGATGTTGCTGAATATGCCTCTCGATTCTTGGTTTGTCAACAAGTTAAAGCTGAGAGACAGAAGTCTAAGGGGATGTTACAACCATTACCCATACCCGAATGGAAATGGGAAAACATCACTATGGACTTTGTCACAGGACTTCCTAAAACATCCAAAGGCAATAATGCTATCTGGGTCATAGTTGATCGTCTTACAAAGTCTGCACACTTCATTGCTATTAGAGAGGATTTCTCTCTAGATCAGCTTGCCAGGATATATGTAAAGTAAGTGGTAAGATTGCATGGAGTACCACTTTCTATTATATCTGATCGAGATCCGAGATTTACCTCGAAGTTCTGGCGAAGTCTTCAGCATACTCTGGATACAGAGTTGAGTTTCAGCACTGCTTATCATCCCCAGACAGACGGTCAGTCTGAGAGAACAATTCAAACCCTAGAAGATATGTTGAGAGCTTGCTCTATGGATTTCAAAGGAGGTTGGGATCCACACCTACCTTTGGTGGAATTTTCTTATAATAATAGCTTTCACTCCAGTATTCAGATGGATCCTTATGAAGCTCTCTATGGAAAGAAATGCAGGACTCCAACTTGCTGGGATGAAGTTGGGGAAAGAAAGCTATTAGGACCTGATCTCGTTGATGAAATGACAGAAAAGGTCAGATCTATTCAACAACACATAAGTGCAGCTCAGATTCGACAGAAAAGTTATGCCGACAACCGAAGAAAAGACCTAGAGTTTGAAGTGGGCGATAAAGTGTTCTTACGAATATCTCCCTGGAAGAGGGTTATGAGATTTGGAAAGAAGGGGAAGTTGAGCCCTAGATATATCGGTCCTTTTGAAATAATGGATCGTGTTGGGAAGGTAGCTTACCGATTGGCGCTTCCACCGAATCTCTCTCAAGTTCACGATGTGTTCCACGTATCTCTCCTGAGAAAGTACATACCAGATCCTTCACATGTACTCAGCTCAGAAGTTGTACCGCTGGAGCAAGATCTTTCTTATGAAGAACAGCCGATAGAGATTCTAGATCGTAGTGAAAAAGTCCTACGAAACAAGAACACTCGCTTGGTGAAAGTTTTATGGAGGAACCACCAACTTGAAAAAGCTACATGGGAGCTTGAGGATATGATGAGGGAGAAGTATCCTCATTTGTTTTTTACAAAGTGACGAATTTCGAGGGCGAAATTCTTTTTAAGGGGGGTAGAATGTAACACCCGAGACTTTAATGTTATATAAACCATCAAAGGAATCTTTTTCTACACAAAACTTGCTTGGCTTGCTTTACACGCAATCGCGACCTTCCTCGATAGCTTGTGTCGTACGCAATACAGAGTTTCACTAAACAACAATATGCTATTAAAACTAGCCGTTATGAATAGTAATAACCACTTTTTGAAATTTTATAAATTCTATTTTTCAAAATGGACTTCATTTTTGGACTCAGAATATCGAAATTAGCCTATGGTGAAAGTTTGGTATTTTTCTGAAAACTTTCAATTTTTGATGAATAGTGAAACCACTAAGTGGTAGGTTAAAAACTGAATTTTGCATAAAACTTAATTTTACCGCTTCTGTGAATGGAATTTCGAAAATCCGACAGACACGGTTGATATCAGTAAGTAAAATGAGGTTCAATGAGATAAAAATAATTTTTTGGTGAATAGTAACTTTTTACGATTTTTACCGCGGTTAATAGTAAATAGGGTAACTAAGGGTAAATATGATATTAATATTACCCTAAAACATGTCCTAATTCTATTGGACAACTGTAATTCGACCAAAAACAAACTTAGGAATAAAATATGACCATTTAGGCCCACTTGAATTAGATTAGGACATTTATTATTAATTTATTTAAAGAAGGGTTAAAATAGTTAAAATCAATGTTTAATAAGTAAATCATTTTTAATATGGGGTTATACATAAGATAAATTCGATTGTAAATATTCATTAGAAAGATAAAAAGATTTCCTACATGATGGTATTTTATTTGTAATTTTTAGACATAAAATAATTTAATTTATTTATGACACAAAGATGATGTAGTAATTATCTTATTAATGAAATATTGACAAAATTGATAATAGAAATACCAAAATAAATGTAATTTAAGACTTTTTATGAATTCCACTAATTTTCTAGGTTACTATGATATATTAATGTTGATTTACTCAACTTGGTTCGAACATATAATTCTGTTATGACTTTCACAAAAATTATATATCAAATAGTGTCAAAATTGACACAAAATAGTTTTTAAATCAAATATTATATTATTAATTGTTATTTTATTTCTATAAATCTATGGTTCGGCCAAATGACTTAGATAAGGATATATATATTAATAATAAACAATTTGGGGTTCTTTTGGCATGTTATAGTAAGTGTATTAACCATATAGTGAAAGAAAACAAAAAGACACGGTAAAAGTTAAATTAATTAACTTAGAGTTAAATCTAATTGATAAGGTTAAAATAATACTATAAACTTGTCTAAATCCTATTGGTTGATAGGATTTAGACCCATCCCCACTTTAGCTTCCAAATAAGACCCTTTGGAACCATTATAAACCGATTTTGACTTTAATATAAAATAATATTTTGAGATATTCCTAAGGTGCCCCTCTCCTCCTTTATAAAAGGGAACCTCCTCCCCCTCCTCCTCACACCAATTTGAGCACTCAATCTCGGCCAACCCCTTCCATTTTCTCCTCTCCACTTCCCTAGAATAATCCTATAGGTCCTGGACTTCTCCAAAGACCAATCTTAGTTCCTTAAGTGGAGGATTCAAAGAGGCGTTCCAAAGAAGAGGTAATATCCAATACCGATCTTTTCAATTTCTTTCTTCTTCAACTTCTTCTTCTTTAGTTGTTTCATGATAATGTAATAACATCAGTATTAATTACATACTGATATGTTATTATAAATATGAAACAACTCTAATTCACCTTCTATCCATCCTACGGAAAAATGAAATCACCGCGCGTGCGTACGTACGGAATACCGTCTCCACGCCGTGGTGTAATCTATTTTCCACCATCACCTTACAAGGATGGGTATAATGGTGTAATGAGTAACTATATATGATTATTATTAAGTAATATTGATACTGAAATAATATATATATATACTCCAATACAATTCCACGATCATAGGAACGATATCATCACTCGTGCGTACGTACGGAATACCGTCTCTACGACGTGATGCGACTCGTTCTACATGATCTTCATTTCATAATGATTATATAAATGAATTGAATGAATTAATATGGTATATAATACACTAATACCATTCTGTAAATGAATTATCTATAACCTAAAGATAATAATAAGAATTTATTCAACAAAACATGCATAAGAACAAAAAGTTATAAAGACCCGAGTAACAAGTAACAATGAAATATTACTAACAAGAAGCTAATAATATGACCATATATGATATCATATCAATATGTATGATTCTGGAATAAGTCAATAACATTATTTAAACCATTATACAGGAGCTTCGGACACGAACAAAGCAAATCGGACCTAAGGTAAGGGAAATATCACAATCTCATTTTTATCCGAGATTGTTTATTCGTAAGTATTTACTGGGGTGTATTTTATCACCCACATCCATGTTTACTCAATATTTAATATTATTTCCATCCACCTAAAATTGTTTAAATCCATTTTTACCCTTCGGTGAGTTTTTAGTAATACGTATGAAAGGAATCTTTTGTCGTTTTTCGTACGAGGTACTTTTTGACTTTTCCGACAAAAGTACGAAGAATGTTTTTTTTAACTTATACGGCACGAACGGATTTCTACTGTTTTATAAAGCATTATTTTCATGAAGCTTCCTCTAAATGATTTCATGACTATTTTCAATAAAATCTCTTTCTTTTAAAATTGCATGATGTTTTGTGAAAAGAAATTGATTTTGAAGAAGAAAGGATATTTTCCTCAAGAATTCAATTCAAGTGTTTTATCAAAATTATTTTCCATCTAAGATAATAAAGGGATCTGTTTCTATCCATATTTTTACATTGATTTGACTATGTTGTGATGGAATTATGTTTATGAATTCTTTTATCTTATATGAATTGATTTATGATGTCATGATGTTTCAAGAATCCCATTTTTGTTACATGTGTTATGCGATGATGTATGTTTTATGATTATGTGGGACACATAAGAAAGGATTCATTATAAGATGGGTGGGACCTATATCTCCCTCCAATGCATTGGGTAATTATTTTATATCTCATGAGATAGACATGGCTGGAACGGAAGGTTATTTCGGTTCAGTGATACAGGACTGAAACGAGGACTGAACTCGGTTCAGAAAGGGACTTTGTCCACTAAGATAGTCTTGGCAATGAGTCATGACTAACAAGAAATGATTTTCCATGATTATGTGTGCATGCCACAAAGTTTCAAGTTTTATGTTATGATTATGGGGATCTCATTTTCACTTCTATGATTTATTCCATGTTAAGATATTATGATCTCTTTTGCAGGTTTTGATTTTCATAAAGATATGATATGATTTTTATTTCCTTTATTTTCCCTTGCTGAGCATTTGAGCTCACCCTTTTATGTTTTCTTTTCCCCAGGTCAGGAAGATGGATATTAAGTAGAATATGATAAAAGGGACCCAAGATATGATGAAATAAATGGGAGACACTGTAGAAGATTTATGAACAAGTTGTTTATGTTTCCCAGTTTCTAAAGACACTATACCTATACGGTCCTTTGTGGTTTTGTCATATGTTGTAATAAGTGTGCTTCAATTTCGAAGTATTAACAATGTATGTAAAG
This sequence comes from Viscum album, assembly GCA_963277665.1. Classification (NCBI taxonomy): domain Eukaryota; kingdom Viridiplantae; phylum Streptophyta; class Magnoliopsida; order Santalales; family Viscaceae; genus Viscum; species Viscum album. The sequence continues at coordinate 807,419,606 of OY728148.1, forward strand.
TATGGGTCGTTATATCGGTCACGTAGAGAACGTCCCGCCGGCCAGGCTGCTCATCCGTGCGATTCGCGTCTTTCTAGTCAGGTGGCCCGACCACAGTCCACCCTAACTAGAAGGGGTGGAATGTACCACCCATGTATACCGAACGGCCTGGAGGAAATTCGGTTTTGTGAAGTGGTGGTGCCACATAATCGTCGTCCGGTTACTGCGGGACCCACTGTAGGTGCAAGTTCTTCCCCTATCGCTGCATCATCCATAGCCCTCTACTCGCCGACGGCATGCTAGTCACGCTACCTCCACTTCTGTGGCTGGATGATGTGCTGACCACCTTCTTCGACCACCACGACTGACAAACTGTGACCCCTCGCACCTCGGTGGTGCGACGTGTCACGAACCAACCCGGGTCGACCCTGAACCGGTCACCCGAGCCGGTCCGCGGCAAGTCCCGAGAGGCGTTCCCGATCCCCCCGGGATGGCAACCAGTGCCGGGCATCAAAATTAAGCAGGTGGGAACGATTTGAGCCCAAACAAAAGTAAACAGAACAGAACAAATAAACACTAACAACGGAAAAGAAATAAAATCCACACGACCACGTACCTCCATGTGACCTCCCAGGTCACCGCCCAACTAGAGAGCAACCTCGCTCCAACACTGAGCGACTCAAAACAGAAAACTTGAGCAAGGGAAGACCTGCAACTGAAATGATAATATAGGCGTGAGCATTAAAAATGCCCAGTAGGTAAGCCAAAGTGAACCACTGAATCCAAAAGTTTCCTTTCCCAAACAATCCGTTGACACAGGTTTGAAAAATACAATTATAAAGATAGGTTTTTCACATTTAGAAATAAACAACATGTTTTCCCCATTTGAAAACCCAACGCACACTATAAATCACTTTCAAAACCATTTCATGTTTTTATAATCAAAACCTAATACAGATGATACTACGACTGTGCTAAAAAGGAACAGGTGAACAGTACAGGCTGAAAGTAAATCAGTGAAACAGAAAGTAACCAAGTGATGCAAGAGGATAGAAGTACAAAAGGACACAAGTAACACTATAAGCTGTAAATAATAACTGATAGTAAACAATCAAGGTGAACAAGTAACCATGGGTGATCCTAAACATCCCTAGAAAACCCCTGGACGTACTCGGGTTCAGACTACCTGCCGGCATGGTACTCTACAGTCAATAACCAACTGGCCGCCCTAATAGCCAACCAGTGGCACATCCCACCTGGCCTGTCCACAACTCCAGAGGGTACCAACCCGTCTAATCAGGGCTAGCAAGCAACCGTCACTCGATGATCTACAAGACGCCCAGGAACCCATGGTGGTTTTTGTAACACTGTGTAAGTGGGAGGCCCACGCACGCGTGACTCATCTCACCGCACTTGCCAACCCCTTACACGGACATCGCTACACGACAACCCTCGAAGGGAAGTCCCCCTGTAGAAATGCCCTCACAAGTACGTATATATATATAATCACTTCACATTCAATAAAGTGCCAATCGGGCCTTCACGTCATTTGATTATCAAAACAACTTTATAAAAATACCTGGAGTTGTCAAGCGAGCACTTGGTTTTTCAAAAACAAACGGTTTTACACGAATATTTCACCGTGCCATTTTAAATAACTCAAAACACTGTTTTTGTATTAAGGGCCAAACGGGCATATCTACGTATATTTCTTTTAAAAAAAAGTTCGATGTGTCTCAAAAAGAGGCGAAAACATTTTGTAACCAAGAACCATTTAGAAAAGTCAAGATCTCGAGAAAATAAAAAATAAATGGACATAAATGGTAACAATTTCAAACACCATCTTCATTTGAGGGCACATCCATGTGTGCACTTGGTGCACCCATGGATGTGTCAACATCCAATGGTGCGTCAAGCCCGCAAAGGGGCACGACAACACTTCCAATTGATACTAAATTTCATAAAACCAACCAGCACAGAATAATAAGTTCCAAGAGTGATTTTTACAAAAAGAACACCACTTAAATCAACCAATGATCGCATTAGAAAAATATAGGCATTTAGTTCCAACCAAGCTGGCAAAGCATAAACAGGTGCACAAACAGAGGAGCATCCTAGAGTTTATTTTTTATTTTTTAATCAAATCTTTCAGCACGAAAACACTACCGCAGGTCACTATATAAACAATAAAATGTGCGAAACAACATCTAGTGTACGACTACATAGGCGTAAAATATAACTGCTTCAAAACATAGTTTCGAACAAAAACTACCAATTCGAAAACACGAAAATAAGACACGCAAGGATATAATAAACATGCGAATCAAGGAATAAAATTAATTTAAAATAATTCAAGTACCAGCAGAGTGCTTTGAAAAGGAAACAGGTGAATTCGCCTACCTCAAACAAGGAGCGGACGTGATCGAAACCCAGCAGAAAGTAGAACGAACCCCTGCGGACTAACTGCGTACGCTGAACAGTGAAAAAGTACACGTTACTCAACCCGCGACAGAAAAAGGATTATTTAAAATTAAATAAAAACACTAAGATAAATATATATAGGTAAATAAATAATAAATACATGAATAAATAAATAATCAAAAGAATAAACAAATCGGTAATCAAACAAAATAAAACATAACCAAATGAATGAAAGAATAAGTAAGCAAATAAAGAATTAATTAATTGACAAATAATTAAATGAATAAATAAATAAACAACTAATTAACAAATACACAAAGAAAATGAATAAATCAATAACTAAATAAATAAATAGATAAATAAATGAATAAATAATTCATTAATCAATTAATTAATAAACAAATAAGTAAATAACTAAATAATTGATTAATTAACAAATACTTAATTGAGTAAATAAATAGACAATTAATTAATCAATCAATTAATAAATAATAATAATAATAATAAGAAGAAGTTAATAATTAAAATAATAACAAATATAATAATAATAATAATAATAGCAATAATAATAATATAATAATAATAAGATGTTAATATTATGATAATATTAATAAAGTAATAATTTAATAATAATTGTAACAATAATAATCTAATAATAATATAATAATATTAACATAATAATAATAGAAGCATAATAATAATATAATTAAGACAATAATAAATATATTCAAAATAATAATAATAATAATAATAATAATAATAATATAGTATTAATAATAATAACATAATAGTAATTATAATAAAGATGTAATAAGATAATTAGAATAATAATAACAATAATAAATATAATAATAATAATAATAATAATAATATAATAACTATAATTATAATAAAACAAAAGATAAATAAATAAATAAAAAGGAACTTACAGCGGGACGACAGGGAGCAGGGGCTCCGGCTTGGCGAGGCGGGACGCCGGGAGGAGGCGGAGTGCGCAGGAGGGAAACGGGGAGGAGGCCGGCGGTCGGAAAGGCCGGCGCAGGGGAGGAGCAGGCGGGCGCGGCGGCTTGGTGCGGTGGGATGGAGATCGGCGGCCGGCGGAGGTCGCAGGAGCGGTGCGAGCAGGGAGTCGGACAGGGGGAGCTGCGCACAGTGGGAGAGCTGGAGGGGTGAGGCCGGGTGCGCGGAAGGCCGAGGGGAGGGCGCGCAGGCGGGGATGTGTGCGGGCCGGCGACGGCAAGCAGGGCGGATTGGCCGAGGGGGGGAGCTGGACGACGGCACAGGGAGGAAAAAAAAAGAAAAGCCGGCTGGAGGAGGGGGTGTGCCGGCGAGGCGGAGGAGGCCGGGACAGGCGCGGCGCGGCCGGCCGAACCAGAAGGGGGAAAGCAGGGGCGGCCGCCGGAGAGGGAGCGCGCCGGAGAGGGGTGCTGCGCCTGGGCTGAGCGGGAGAGAAACGGGGGAGAGAGAAGAGGGGGAAAAAAGAAAGTGGCGGCTGTAGGGGTAGGGTTAGGCTAGGGTAGGTTTTAGGTTCACATATATATGTGTGTGATAAAAATAAACAATGATAATAAAAATAATAACATTATAAAAATAATAATAATAACATGTATAATAATAACAATAAAACCTTATAATTAAAAGTTTATAATAATATTAAAACTCTATATTAATAATAATGATAACAATAATAATAATAACAAAGGACTAAATAAAAGAATAAAACTAATCTTAATAATAATAAAATTTATAATAATCATATTAATAAAACTTTATAATAATAATAATGAAACATTATGATAATAATGATAGAACTTGTAATGTTAATAATAAAACTTATAAGAATAATTATTTTTAATCAAAAGATTTAAAATATCAAAAACATTTGAAAATAAAAGCGCGCGCGCGTGCGTGCGCGTGCACACCCGCGTATATATATAAACATATATACGTATGTTTAAACATATACAACATATATATATCTATACACGTATAACATGTACACTTTAATATAACTGCATCTAAACATATATATACATATACATATATATAAATATATATATATGTATATATGTACACATATATAAACATTTATAAAAATACTACAATAATGATAATACAAATTAAATGGTAATAATAATAAAAGGTCAATGTAAAAACTTAAATATTTAAAACGCCGGGTGGACACATCGTCCCCCGGGCCGAACGCACGACCATCGCTAGCGACGCGATGACCGCGCACCGGCGTGAAACCACCAATCACAATTAATCTTCGAAAAATTTAAACCGGGTCCAAGAAAAGAGAAAAATTATTGACGTCCGCGGTCGGGGTGTGACAATTCTCCCCACCACAGACACTTTCTGCCCCCAGAAAGTCACCAGGCCGCAAGTCAACCAAAAACCAAGTCTATGCCCAAACATAACTAAAGGAACCAGAGAGGATTGAGAATCTCGGGGATGACCTTACTCCACACAGGTCACACCCAACCGATTCAAGAGAAAACTGGGGTCCGAGATTGAGGGGAGAACACGAAGGGGTTCTCCCCACCACAAGAACTTAACTAGTGCAGGAAAGTTGACCATCTAAAAGGAAGACCCTAGAAAAGGGGGTCGACGCGGGAACTCCCAACCAATTCAAACCGACTCCTATAGCACGATTAAAACAACACTTCCGTCAAGACATTAAATCCTCGACCAGAGTCAACAACCTTCAACACCAGGGAAAACCTATAGAAAAACATTTGACCGACATCAAATTGGAGACATGATCCACCGAAGTCCACAAAACATAACCACATCGACAACATAACTAAAACGAGGTCAACCCACACGAGAGTCAAACACACTTTTAAGAAGGACACACGATTCAGAATATTACATTCTCACGACAAGTCCGCTTAGATTTATCATAGAACAAGTCCATTGTCACTTTTTAGAAAAACCACACATTTACATAAACCAGACTACTTGGATTATAATAGAACAAGTCCATGATAACCCCATGGTAAAACGATGAACATACAACAACGTCAAAACTTATCAGCAGAAAAACAAGTACTAAAAGATCTTGATTGTTCCACTGCTAACGCGGAACTCAAAATCTGGACCAAGGCTTCATAACCCTGTGGACTCCTGACTGTGCGCGAGCTTCACCCCGAGACTTGTGGCTGGGGCTTTGATGGCTGAAGCATCTTCTGCCTCACAGTCAGGTACTGACATTCTCCCATCGCAGCTTCCTCTTCAAGCAACGCTTCTTGCAAAACTTCTCCAGATGACCCAGACAACCACAGCGATGACATGTCTTCGGAGGGTTGCGACAAGACGGCTTTAAATGCCCGAAACGACCACACTGAAAGCATACCATCGAACGATCTGATGAACTGGAAGCTGGGACCAAAGGGGATAACTCATTGGGGACAGGTATCTCTCGCGCCTTTTCCTCACCAGAGGGGGAACTCTTACGAACAGCAACAGGGGACGCTGAAGTATTAACCACCCGCACACCGGAAACCAACTCAGCCAAGAAAGCTTTCTCCACCAGCTTCTCGAAACAAAGGTCTTCAGAAGGGAGGACTCGCTCCTTGATCTCGGAACGAAGACCCCCAGTGAAAAGAGAGGCCTTCATGAGCTCATGCGACGCTACATCTGGAGAAAAGGAAATCAGTTCCTTGAAATGGTCCACATATGCCTTCACCGTCCGTTGGCCTTGTTGAATATGCACAAGCTCTCCCTTTTTCTCCAGCTTCACTTCCTCAGGTACAAACCATTGGATGAAAACGGTTCTGAAGACATCCCACGTCATTTCACCTTGCGTTGACGGTGGGGTAACCATCTTCCACTGGTCCAAAGCTGGACCCTCAAACAACTCCATAATTGCACGAACCTTAACATTATCGGGAGTTCCCAACATTCTAAAGACACGTTCCACTTCCTCGAGCCATTCCACTGCCTCTAACGGACCCTGATCACCATGGAGAACAGGCGAAGTCTGAGGAGGACTAAAAACTGGGCATGACATATCCGAATCCTTAAAGACCTTTCTGGGCGGCATTTCCTGAGCGACATATAAAACACAAGGCCAAAACCCACATCAAAACGAAGCAACATCAATAAAAGCGTCTTCATCAAAAACAGTCAGCACAAGGACCAAACAGATACAACACAACCCAAAATAAAATCTCCTCTTTAAAAATTCCCTTTTTATTTTTGATTTCAAAACCACCCTTTCTCAAGATCACTTTCCAAAAACTAATCCACTTTCAAACCAAAACCTTCCAAAACCATTTCCATTTAAAAACCAATTTAGAAAAAAAAGTCAAGCCTTTAACTTCAAATACACACCCAGGTACTCCCATGACCCGTTGCACATGTCTTTATTCACATTCCATTCATATGTGCATCCACACACACTTTCCATGCATTCTCACACATGTGCAAACATTCATAAAGAGGAACCGAGGTTTCAACCCAAATCATTCTTATCCAATTCCAAGCAAACAACAGATTTTCAAATCAAGAGATTTCAGTTTCAAAACCCATTTTATACATTTAAAGTCCTTTAAAAGAAATCAGTCCAATTTCCCAAAAAAAAACCTTTTTCATTTCAAACAACGTACTCACACAAACCAAAACGAAAGCAACATCCAAATTTGCATCAATCACTGAAATGAGGGACTAGTAGTCACACTCAACCTGGCGACATGGTAGTGGGCCATGTCCCAAGTCAGCGTCGACCACTAGGAGGAATTCAAACCACGTACTCGAACTCCACATGGGTCACTACTCCATGTGAAATCACGATGTAACATCGGTTTGCCTCCATTTCATCTCTCAATCCAAGACAAACCAGAAAAGACAAGGACACAACTCCCGAACTACCCCTGGTAACTCGAAGACCAGTGCGAGCAAGAGTTCGCGACGCTCTTCCCGTACCTACCCTTCGAGTTCCGACAGTCCTAATCTCCTTCTACCGGACAACCCAAATAACAAGAACCTCCCTCTGATACCATTTTGTCACGAACCAACCCGGGTCGACCCTGAACCGGTCACCCGAGCCGGTCCGCGGCAAGTCCCGAGGGGCGTTCCCGATCCCCCCGGGATGGCAACCAGTGCCGGGCATCAAAATTAAGCAGGTGGGAACGATTTGAGCCCAAACAAAAGTAAATAGAACAGAACAAATAAACACTAACAACGGAAAAGAAATAAAAGCCACACGACCACGTACCTCCATGTGACCTCCCAGGTCACCGCCCAACTAGAGAGCAACCTCGCTCCAACACTGAGCGACTCAAAACAGAAAACTTGAGCAAGGGAAGACCTGCAACTGAAATGATAATATAGGCGTGAGCATTAAAAATGCCCAGTAGGTAAGCCAAAGTGAACCACTGAATCCAAAAGTTTCCTTTCCCAAACAATCCGTTGACACAGGTTTGAAAAATACAATTATAAAGATAGGTTTTTCACATTTAGAAATAAACAACATGTTTTCCCCATTTGAAAACCCAACGCACACTATAAATCACTTTCAAAACCATTTCATGTTTTTATAATCAAAACCTAATACAGATGATACTACGACTGTGCTAAAAAGGAACAGGTGAACAGTACAGGCTGAAAGTAAATCAGTGAAACAGAAAGTAACCAAGTGATGCAAGAGGATAGAAGTACAAAAGGACACAAGTAACACTATAAGCTGTAAAGAATAACTGATAGTAAACAATCAAGGTGAACAAGTAACCATGGGTGATCCTAAACATCCCTAGAAAACCCCTGGACGTACTCGGGTTCAGACTACCTGCCGGCATGGTACTCTACAGTCAATAACCAACTGGCCGCCCTAATAGCCAACCAGTGGCACATCCAACCTGGCCTGTCCACAACTCCAGAGGGTACCAACCCGTCTAATCAGGGCTAGCAAGCAACCGTCACTTGATGATCTACCAGACGCCCAGGAACCCATGGTGGTTTTTGTAACACTGTGTAAGTGGGAGGCCCACGCACGCGTGACTCATCTCACCGCACTTGCCAACCCCTTACACGGACATCGCTACACGACAACCCTCGAAGGGAAGTCCCCCTGTAGAAATGCCCTCACAAGTACGTATATATATATAATCACTTCACATTCAATAAAGTGCCAATCGGGCCTTCACGTCATTTGATTATCAAAACAACTTTATAAAAATACCTGGAGTTGTCAAGCGAGCACTTGGTTTTTCAAAAACAAATGGTTTTACACGAATATTTCACCGTGCCATTTTAAATAACTCAAAACACTGTTTTTGTATTAAGGGCCAAACGGGCATATCTACGTATATTTCTTTTAAAAAAAAGTTCGATGTGTCTCAAAAAGAGGCGAAAACATTTTGTAACCAAGAACCATTTAGAAAAGTCAAGATCTCGAGAAAATAAAAAATAAATGGACATAAATGGTAACAATTTCAAACACCATCTTCATTTGAGGGCACATCCATGTGTGCACTTGGTGCACCCATGGATGTGTCAACATCCAATGGTGCGTCAAGCCCGCAAAGGGGCACGACAACACTTCCAATTGATACTAAATTTCATAAAACCAACCAGCACAGAATATTAAGTTCCAAGAGTGATTTTTACAAAAAGAACACCACTTAAATCAACCAATGATCGCATTAGAAAAATATAGGCATTTAGTTCCAACCAAGCTGGCAAAGCATAAACAGGTGCACAAACAGAGGAGCATCCTAGAGTTTATTTTTTTTTTAATCAAATCTTTCAGCACGAAAACACTACCGCAGGTCACTATATAAACAATAAAATGTGCGAAACAACATCTAGTGTACGACTACATAGGCGTAAAATATAACTGCTTCAAAACATAGTTTCGAACAAAAACTACCAATTCGAAAACACGAAAATAAGACACGCAAGGATATAATAAACATGCGAATCAAGGAATAAAATTAATTTAAAATAATTCAAGTACCAGCAGAGTGCTTTGAAAAGGAAACAGGTGAATTCGCCTACCTCAAACAAGGAGCGGACGTGATCGAAACCCAGCAGAAAGTAGAACGAACCCCTGCGGACTAACTGCGTACGCTGAACAGTGAAAAAGTACACGTTACTCAACCCGCGACAGAAAAAGGATTATTTAAAATTAAATAAAAACACTAAGATAAATATATATAGGTAAATAAATAATAAATACATGAATAAATAAATAATCAAACGAATAAACAAATCGGTAATCAAACAAAATAAAACATAACCAAATGAATGAAAGAATAAGTAAGCAAATAAAGAATTAATTAATTGACAAATAATTAAATGAATAAATAAATAAACAACTAATTAACAAATACACAAAGAAAATGAATAAATCAATAACTAAATAAATAAATAGATAAATAAATGAATAAATAATTCATTAATCAATTAATTAATAAACAAATAAGTAAATAACTAAATAATTGATTAATTAACAAATACTTAATTGAGTAAATAAATAGACAATTAATTAATCAATCAATTAATAAATAATAATAATAATAATAAGAAGAAGTTAATAATTAAAATAATAACAAATATAATAATAATAATAATAATAGCAATAATAATAATAATATAATAATAAGATGTTAATATTATGATAATATTAATAAAGTAATAATTTAATAATAATTGTAACAATAATAATCTAATAATAATATAATAATATTAACATAATAATAATAGAAGCATAATAATAATATAATTAAGACAATAATAAATATATTCAAAATAATAATAATAATAATAATAATAATAATAATAATAATATAGTATTAATAATAATAACATAATAGTAATTATAATAAAGATGTAATAAGATAATTAGAATAATAATAACAATAATAAATATAATAATAATAATAATAATATAATAACTATAATTATAATAAAACAAAAGATAAATAAATAAATAAAAAGGAACTTACAGCGGGACGACAGGGAGCAGGGGCTCCGGCTTGGCGAGGCGGGACGCCGGGAGGAGGCGGAGCGCGCAGGAGGGAAACGGGGAGGAGGCCGGCGGTCGGAAAGGCCGGCGCAGGGGAGGAGCAGGCGGGCGCGGCGGCTTGGTGCGGTGGGATGGAGATCGGCGGCCGGCGGAGGTCGCAGGAGCGGTGCGAGCAGGGAGTCGGACAGGGGGAGCTGCGCACAGTGGGAGAGCTGGAGGGGTGAGGCCGGGTGCGCGGAAGGCCGAGGGGAGGGCGCGCAGGCGGGGATGTGTGCGGGCCGGCGACGGCAAGCAGGGCGTATTGGCCGAGGGGGGGAGCTGGACGACGGCACAGGGAGGAAAAAAAAGAAAAGCCGGCTGGAGGAGGGGGTGTGCCGGCGAGGCGGAGGAGGCCGGGACAGGCGCGGCGCGGCCGGCCGAACCAGAAGGGGGAAAGCAGGGGCGGCCGCCGGAGAGGGAGCGCGCCGGAGAGGGGTGCTGCGCCTGGGCTGAGCGGGAGAGAAACGGGGGAGAGAGAAGAGGGGGAAAAAAGAAAGTGGCGGCTGTAGGGGTAGGGTTAGGCTAGGGTAGGTTTTAGGTTCACATATATATGTGTGTGATAAAAATAAACAATGATAATAAAAATAATAACATTATAAAAATAATAATAATAACATGTATAATAATAACAATAAAACCTTATAATTAAAATGTTATAATAATATTAAAACTCTATATTAATAATAATGATAACAATAATAATAATAACAAAGGACTAAATAAAAGAATAAAACTAATCTTAATAATAATAAAATTTATAATAATCATATTAATAAAACTTTATAATAATAATAATGAAACTTTATGATAATAATGATAGAACTTGTAATGTTAATAATAAAACTTATAAGAATAATTATTTTTAATCAAAAGATTTAAAATATCAAAAACATTTGAAAATAAAAGCGCGCGCGCGTGCGTGCGCGTGCACACCCGCGTATATATATAAACATATATACGTATGTTTAAACATATACAACATATATATATCTATACACGTATAACATGTACACTTTAATATAACTGCATCTAAACATATATATACATATACATATATATATATATATGTATATATGTACACATATATAAACATTTATAAAAATACTACAATAATGATAATACAAATTAAATGGTAATAATAATAAAAGGTCAATGTAAAAACTTAAATATTTAAAACGCCGGGTGGACACATCGTCCCCCGGGCCGAACGCACGACCATCGCTAGCGACGCGATGACCGCGCACCGGCGCGAAACCACCAATCACAATTAATCTTCGAAAAATTTAAACCGGGTCCAAGAAAAGAGAAAAATTATTGACGTCCGCGGTCGGGGTGTGACACGACGCACCTCATCCATGACCGGAATGTGCCTACCAATCCATGTACCATCACGGATTAGTGTCACAGCCTCTTTTTGTGGCGTGTGATAGTATGTCACCTCCTTCATATCTGTTTGGTGCCACCACACCAGTGGTCCTCCATGGAGGGCATAAGTGTAAAAAGTAGTAGAGGATTCGGGAAAGGTAAGTTAGGTATGCGTCCTGTGCGTTAAAATGTAATCATGAAGGAGGATTAAAGGTTTCAAGAAATTCAGTTGAATTTAAAAAAGGATCTAACCCCGACCACAAGAACGATGGATAAATGCGTGTGGTTGAGGAAGTGGTTCGGTGTTCTCCGTCCCCGCAACTAGCCTCCAACGACGTCATTTGATCATCGATCTTCAATTCATGGCATCGGTGTCACTCCTCCCCGCTTGCCAGAATCGGCTCTGTCCTCAAACTATTTAGTCTCTAAGAAATTTTTTGGCACTTCGTTGCTTGGTGAAGTAGTGTCGACACCTCTCCCCAAGCTCTATATAAAGAGTAGAGGGGGATGGTAAGTAACTACATTGAGAATTATTGAGGGCTCATTAATTAGGATCCTTATTCATTCCCCAAAGGCGTCATTGCTTATGTATGAAAGGTCAATCCATTTTTTGGTTTGACACACCTCTGGTCTGACGTTGCTGTTTTTATATTAGAGGAAAATATAGAAAATAAAAATTAACTAAGTTATTTTTATTATTTTTTAAAAAGTCCCAAAACATAACTTTTTCTCCAGACAAACTGTTATTGAAGATAAACCTCCCTTAATTGAATCTTGGCACTGCATATTCAACAGTTCCCTCAAATTTTTAATTCGACCACCTTTTCAAAAGATAGAAAATGCCACTCACGCATTTATTAAACGTTCCTTAAATAATTTTATAAAATTATTAACATTCACCCTCGACCCACGTCAGTCGACGTTAGGCTCTACCGAAGGAAAAAGAATCCGAACGATCTCAATTATACTCTAAGATTTTCCATCTGAGTTACCTTTTAGATGTTATGGATTTTACAATAAAATAATTGTCACTTAATTATTTTATTTATGCCATAAAACTATATTTCACTGGTGTCTTGTGCCAGCCAATGTTTCTATCAGTCTAAATAATGCATACCCTCATGAGTTTAGTAGTGCTCTCATATTTATAATCTGAGTTACGATTAGAATGTTATAAGAATTTGAAAAATAAAATTATTTTATTTAAGAGTATTTCAATTTTGTGTTTTCCCACTAGAGGCTTCATTCAAATAAACTTATGTTGTGCCTAGGGTAAACCCACCATCCTAAATGAAACTATGCACTTAGATTTTTAATCCAGAAAACTGTTTAAGAGTTATTCAACAGATTCCGGAAAACTGCTTACAAGAACTAATTAAATCTTAACAAAACTTCAAGGGATCATTATGGGGACTCTTGGCCCAAGAATCATGCACTGTCATATTTTGTGGTCTCAAAATAATTCCACATAATTTGAAACATTACAAGGAAAATGTGGGTCCATATTTATATTTAATATAAAAAATAAATCATCATAAATTATGGATTTAATATCATTTAAAAAACTATGAATATAATAAAACTTGATCATAGATAAAAATTTAGTGAAAAATTGTATTGATCCACTAAAAATTAAATAACACAATTATATTATCAAATATGATGACCAAAACATGAAATAACCTCGATGTAATAGATCCAGGAATCCATTCAAGAATCAAGATCCAAAAAAATTGAGATTATATCCCTTAAAAATATTTTGATACCTCACATTTTAAAGAGGAGAAAAGAGAAAATTTATTTGGCCACACATTGTGTGATTTGTTCCCTAGATGGATATCGGAATCAATCACCGACTCTTAGCTTTTCACAGAGAATAGTTTGGTTGTCTAAATAATCTTTTCTAGATCCTTCCAGATCCAAAATATTGAATAAGGCAAAAGATATGGGATGTTGGAATTTAAAAGTATATGATAAATTTATGTTGTTAAAAAACATAGGCCACACCTCATACCTCTATTTCCATGGGGATGATATGTTAAAAAAGGAATACCAATGACCCAACCTCCTAAAACCATTCCACATCCACCACCATTAAATAAGCCTCATGAAAACACAACACATCCCACTATAAGGACCTCTTTACAAATGTTATGTCTATAGTTCATCGTCAATACCATTATATTTTAGATCTTAATTTAGAAGAATCACTAAATATAATAATCTAGGGATTCAAAACATAGATGGTCTTACATAGTGAAGTTATGTGGAAATTGGATGTAGCTCTGCAAAATAGTCACCATGGATCCACATCATTTCCTACCACCAACACCATTGAACATTCCATCCTCATTTCCCCAATGTCATAGCCTCATGGCCACTGACCTAGCTAATACTCTCCAAAATACAAACACTAAAACACTATAAAACTACCACTCTATACCAAGCACTGAACACATAAGAATAGTACTTCTAAATCCATAGACATATTTATACTTGAAATCCACTAATTCAAACGAACACATAATCCCAAATGTTAGACTAGATAAACGGTGAATAAATAACTGAATGAAAGTAGTATGATTGTAAAACCACCCCCGCATATAGAGGTTTTATCATTAGAAATGTTTTCAAGGATATTTCACATCAAATAGATGATTCTACTATTACAACATTTGTGACTCAAATTCCCAATTATAATGAAATTTGTACCATTCATCAATATCACATAGACCTATGGTATAATACTTCAATGATGATTTTTTTTCATGGAATCAAATATCCTAACAATGTTCATACTCATGGATAAATAAATATCAACATCATTATATACCCAAATCAAAATAGGTTATGGTTTAGAAAGAAAAATTCAACGTTTTGATACATGAAACATATTGTGGATCAATGTTAATTGTGGTTGATGTTCTAGAATGTAGTTGACTGGTCCAATTAAATATATAATCACAAAAAGACTATAAAACCATGTGAATGCATTCTCTATTTCCTATTATGTTAGTTATCCAATTGAGGTGAAGCCCTTTAGAAAATATGGATGCCAAAGTAAATGTACAATGTTCATCAATGATGACCAACAAATGATATATGATGGATATGTGACCTGAAAATTATTTGAGGAATACATTTAAAAATCAACTGCGTCTATTAAAAAATATTCTATCTAACTATGATATCTAATAAATCTACAAAAATTATGACATATAACTACAAGTCTGAATATAAGAGGCCTAAAAAGTAAACATTATGATAGAAGAGTGATAAAAATTTATTCATCCAAATATAATAATTTTATAATTTTATCCCAAACTCCGTCAAAGTCATGACTAAAATATAAAATAATTTTATTTTGAATATATATTTATATATAATATTCTTTTTGGACAAACGTAAAATTGTGACCTGTCATTATCAAATTTTCATGGGACTCTCATGCATCCTATATGCTTGTTCATAAGAAATAAGTGAATCATAGATCCTAATGAGTGAAAATTATAGATGAAACTCCACAAAATTTGATAACATCATATGTGTAGATATTTCCCATTCCTCAACATTGGAAATAACTAAAATGTATCAAAAGTGTGACGAAATAGATAGAGAACCCATTATTAAATTATGAAATTCTTCCCTCATGATGCACTTGGAAACCCAATTCCAAAGTCCATTGAAATATCATCCCACTTACATTTCATTACATAGGTATATGAAGAAAACTTGAAGGTCTCCACTGCTCAATTATGCCAATTTTGAAGGTCTAATAATGAGTAAAATTTTAAGTGTTGTCTTATCTCATAAATGGAAACCATAATAGCAAAAACATATCATCAGAACTCTTTATGTAACCTAAGTGAACCACCCACAAGGAATTTTTTAAATCACCCATCATGACCTTTACAACATGATAAATTACAACATTCATATTTTTAAACTTATAATACTCTATAAAGTGAATACTAACTATACATATGTCTCCCAACCATAAAGATATTCCCTAATTCCCCATAACTAATCATCAAGATACATCCCCTGAAGAAAAAACTCAAAAAGAGAGTAGATCGAATGAATTATCACAAAAACAACTGTAAACTCATTCTCCTAGACTGATAAATGAATATAAGAAAAAAGGGATATCATATTCAACTCATTTAATAATTATATCAAGACATGAGTTTAAATATTTATATTTAAATAATTAGTAACAAAATTAAACAAATTCGAGTTATAAGAAACATTAATATCAACATATTTAAGGTACTAAACCCAAACTCACTATCAGAGGATCAAATATTTTAAAGAAAATAACTCAATGTTTTGTGGCTGGAAAAAACCATAAAACATTCTCCAAAAAATGAAAACAAATATAAAGATAACTCATCAAAATCAAAAATTCTAGATTATTGGAAAAAATATTCATCCTTTGGGTAATGATCTATTTAAATACATAGGCTTACACGTGATCCCCGAGCTTAATGAATCAAACCAAACCCACACATGATGCATTATACAAGACCAAATAGCCATACCCTGTCAATATAAGGTTCCACACTAAAATAGAAGCCAAAATTCATTTTATCTCATAAAATTAACTACATAATTTTTCATTCCCAACAAATGGAACTACAATCATAGATAGAGTGGTCATCCAAGCATCCAATTTCAATAAATCATCAATGAAAATGTTTTAATATTATCCAAATCCAAAGAATATATAAATCATGAAAATAATTAGTGGTTTATCCAATGACATTATAAATTTAATATTTTTAGGATCAAATGAAATATCATATTCTAAGAAAATGTGTCCTAAATATTTCACATCGTAAGTCAATAAATATCTTTTATCTAAATTTCTATAATGTTAGTATTTTCTCATGATTTCCAAAACATCTCACAATTGATTCACATGGTCCATATCAAAGGAAAAATTAACTAGGATATCATCCAAAATTCTAATGTGAATGAGTCTGCATAATCCAGAAATAGCACGTTTATCAAATCCATAAAATCTAGAGAGTAAATAGATAGATGGATTAGAATAAAAACATACTAACAATGATGTTACATACTAAAGTGGATGATTTTATGAATAACAATCTCTTGTATTATCAAATTGTGATAACATTATCAAAGATCAATTTTTGAGAAACACTTCACACCTACAACCTATTAGAAAATATCAGTAATCCATGGAAACCAATATTTATTCATTACTAGGAAACAATCTTGTTTTAAATAATAAACTCATATCTGGAGGGTCACATCAACATTCATTGTTAAGAGAACATCAGTCACTCGAGGAGACACACATAGGATTATAATGACTTTCTCTAGTAGATCATCTAATTGATTATTTGATATTTAAATTTAGTGGTTTACATATGGTAAGATGTAATTGAAACATTCTAGGTACCAACTATCAAATAAATAAAAAACTCAACCGCTCTTACTCTTGTAAAGACATTGAACATACTTTAAAAAATGCTTGGAACATTAAAGAAAATAATATATATCATCCCTAAAATATTATATTTCCATTTCGAAAGAAAAAACGTCTACTGTCCTCCCAATCTAAAGAAAATATGTTCTCTTTCTTCTCAACATCGGTTCACTTTATCCATGAATGACATGATACGACCCACTAGGTGTAGTAAAGAATAAAATTTAAATATGAAATTCAAATCATGACTTATTAGAAATCATCATATCTATCATAAAAATTATTTTAAGAGGCTTCATGTCCTGATCTATAAATATCCAAGTAAGCTCAACCAATGATTGATAGAAATCACCATAGGGGCATCGATGACCCAACTCTCTCTTCATTCCTAGGGGAATGGTAATATACATCACAGAACACCAGATATATATATGATCATTCAAAAAAATTAAATAATAAGTTCATACAGTTGAATCAGACGCACCATTATTTAATTAATTAGTCACAAAAAATGAATCTACAGTGATGATAACACTAATAGTAAATTGACCCACATCATCGTCCTCCAAAGACTCATTCACTATGTGAATAAAATTTAATCCATATTCATATTTCATGAAACATTTTTTCTTAATTAATATGATTAAAAAAATTTAATTTTTGGTTCAAATGATATCAATCTACAATGTGGAGATGAAAATAAATGGCCAAACATCAGAAATTATCATTAGAAAACATATGAATAGATGATCATTGGTACCTCCGTAATATTTTTTTCAAATATCCATCCTTGAAACACTATAAGAAAGTCAATGGGACTTTTCTGTGCACTGTAAGAGTAAGTGATAGTTATTTTTATATATATCCTCCACATGACACAATAAAGATCTTCATTCATTTATAAGATATTATATACCTTCATATTGGTGAAAATTGAACTACAATAAAACTTGTGTTATTATCTATGTAAATTTATAACATAAATGATATATCAGGAATATCTGGACATGGGGTGAGAATTATCATGAAAACCTATAATTGTATATCATATGTGAGACCCCTCTCAAACCTTTGAGCCCTCATTTTCTAATTGGATATTAACATTGGTTAAAACTGAACAATCTACGAATAGAATTCACTTAGTGTTCCATTATCCAACCATGATTCTATATATTGAGAAACAATATAAATTATTTTATAATAATTGACTGTATATTGAACTATTTAATAAAATGAACACTAATTTATTTTCACTAAAAACCCTTAGGACATTTCACTATCACTATCACATCCCATTATATCCTTCCAGTTCAGTCTAGATTGAATGTAACACAGTTGACCTTAATCAAATCATGTTCTTCCATGAACTAAAAAGGACATTCAACATTTATAAACCAATCATATGTCAAATGAGGAGAATTTAGACAATGTTAAAATCATTTTTATAAATAATATCTTCTGAATGATATAAATATTTCTTCCACTGAGGGTTCATAATCGATTCTTGAACCATAAAAGTTGTAGATACATGTCATAAAGTGTAGAAAACACACACAACTATCTCAAAAATAGTTTTTCTAACCCAAGGATTGAACTATTGTGGTTGAATAGGTGGTTTATCTTGTTTTATATTAAACCATATTCCAATATGTATAATGAAAAACAATACTAATTGATAACAATAATATATCAGTTATGATACAAAGATCAACATTTCTTGAAAGATATATAATAATATCAATTCCATCAATAAGGATTCAAAATTGGTATTTCAATATAAATATATTTTTATTGGTAAATTTCATGATATTAGATCATACAACTCTTAAAAGGGACATTTCCCAAACACCAAAGGAGTCATAAGGATCATTTTGGGGATATTTTGATAGTAACTCCCCCAAAATTGCCACTTAAGTCATACTTATACTACCTTATATCTACTAGGATAACCCAACTACATATTGAAATAAAGGAATGGTAAAAAATACAACCAAAATTTCATAAGAGTTTTCCATAAACCATACTTGAATCCCATGAACCCTGACACCCATTTTATACCTAACATAAATAAAACAGGATTCCTAATACTAATAGGTTTCGAACTAGTACATGCTAATATAAAAGAAACACAGGGAATTATAATTAAAAAAAATCTGGAATTAAAAAGATAAAATAATGTATTATAAATAATATAAATAGAGAATGTACTAGAATAAATAAGTAAACAATACCCGAACAACCAATAATCAATAGCCCCAAAATTTGTTATGGAAATGATAATAAATACAATGTAATAAGTAGATAACATATCCCCTATCCACCTATACCACTAAATGTCCCATGGATAATGAGTATGAATCACATTAAACTATTATTATACCCTTCCATGTACATGATATTTTATTATCTACATATTATATAAGAAAATGGTAGAGTGTGGGCTAAAAATTCCATTAGTCTCTCACAGTATATACAATATAAAATTCAAATACTGTTAACAATATTATTATATAGATTAAAATAATAAAAGGAATGTAATGTATTATTAATATTTACGACAACAAAAATACTTCACAATTAAAAATATTAATGATATTATAATTCATTATTAGAAGCACATTGTATATTAAATATTTTAATATAACATTTTTCATGAGTAAGAAAGTCCAATAATTAAGGGAATATAATCATAAAATTAAACATATCATTACACCATGTAACAAGACTTATAATAAATTATTTTTGGGAAATATTATCATCACACTACTTAGTCGATGATCTTAGATCATATTGTGAACAAGTCCCATGACTCAAGCTATTTGGACTCAACTCCCCATTTTGGAAAGTCATTATACAAAAATTATATATAAGTGTTATCATTCATAGTCTATTACAATGGGTTATGAACTAACAATTATTGTTCTAATTAGTCTATAACTACCTTGTGTAATATATTATCCAGTCAAATATATATATGTCAATAATGGAAAAATAAATCTTTTTAAATTTTTTTGAAATATATTTTTCAAAGTTATTTTTTCAATATGTGTCAAATCCACCCAACTGTTTCAATTCAATTGACAATATTGGGTCATCATAATTCTAATTCAATTTTTTAAAATTAATCATCAATCAATTAAACCTAGGTTTTTAAATCATTTAATAATTCGTTTCAAATCAATCATGAATTTTAGGGTTTTAATTATTTGGAAAATCATATGGCATAACTTACAATTAAATAACATAATAAAATCAACACTTACAATTTTATTGTCAATGAAGAAAAATAACATAAGATATCTTTGAATCCAAACTAGAATCAATAACCCTAAAATAGATATTAGGTCTATCAATAATGTTAAGATCAATCACACATTAGGAGGAGAAAAGGGGGTAATATTAGATACATGATAATAATATATTTATTAACTCTATTGATATCCAATTAGATCATTAGTTATTTGATATACAAGGAGAACATGTTGGGGGGTCAAAAACCCCCCTTTGAATCCTTCAAAACCTAGATGAATGAATGATAATAAAGAGTAGAAAATATGGAATTTAAAATTATTTATGATAATTTTGGATATAACAATAATAAAATTAAATATTCCTAATGGATATGGAAGAGGTTCACTGAAAAAACTATACTACATGAATCCCTATCAGACCATGCCCTAACCCCTATCAAAAATCCAAAAAAACACATGACTACTCACTATTAAATTAAAATTTCCCCTGGTATATCTATATAAACACCAAACCCCAACACGATAGAAGGAAATGAATTGGAATAAGAACTAAAATAATCTAAACAAGTTTCAATGGTGAAGTTTTCCATATGTGAAAAAACTATACTGAATTTAGAAGAACATATGAAAAGTTGTCTCAATGGATCCATAGTGATTCCAATGACTTATTATGTAATCCTGGTTTTGCTAATTTCCCTTATGTCCCATCTGCATGGTTCATGGTATAGATGGAACACCTCACACTGCATACCCTACACCATGATGAAGCTCTGTTTTTTTCAACAAACCACAAAATGTTAGAAGCACACTCGTCAAAAACATAGAAATATTTACACCAAAAATCCATTAATTAAATGAAATACAAACCCATAAAATTTATATCTTAATATTTTTCAAGAAATATAAGGCTAAATATAATGAGATGTAACACATAATAACATATTATTATCAAATATATGAATATAGAACATATATTTTTTCATCAAATCCAACCATTCACACTATTTTATTTTGATGAAAATACATTTATGTGCACAAATCATTCTCTCTATAGATAAAATTATTTATCTAGTTATTTAAAGAAATATATATCACATCACCATTCATCATCAATAAATATCACTGTCCTATGAAATCAATAATTAATTATATCTTATAATAACCCATGAAAATGGGTTTTATATCCTACAAAATATATTTTTCATTAGTAAATAATTGATTATTACATAAATAAACCTATCTTTATAAATCCACAGAAAATAAATTTGTATCCCTGATATAAATTAATTATATGGTTAAATATATTTTATAAACAATGATTTATTTACCTTATTTTGATAGAGGTTTTACGAATAAGGTAGTAATTCTTATAGTAAATAGATTATTGAATCTATGAAAAAGACATTCAATAAAATAAATTTAAAATAGATTATTAAAATTTAAAATAAATTAGATGAGTTGTTATTTCTTTTAGAAGTTTATTTTTATGAAAAAGGTTGTGATATATAATTTCTATATAAAAATAGGATTTATTAATCTATTTAGAAAAAGTTAATTAATGCTATAATTTATACAATATCCTTTATTAAGAATCTGATATAGAAAATGAAATTTTCTCTATATGATAGACATTATATAACTCAATTTGTAAAATATATTTTTAATGAAGAAAAAATATAAAAAAAATTTCATATATATTTAATAAATATAGTTCAAGGAGATATTATTTTATAGAACATTATATCATTGATTGGATGTTTAAAATAAAAAAATAAGGTGATAATAAGTGTTTATAGAGAAAATGACAAATTCTTATTGTATTCATACTTTAATGAAGAAAATCAATCATAAAAATTGAAACATCATGTTAAAAATTTATTGTAGCCCAATGAAGTTGAAAAATAACATAATTAAATTATGAGACATATATAATTAAGTTCATGAATTCCTCCTTTAAATAGGGACATGGAATAGTGTATGTTCCAAACATAGAAAAATTTGATGATGGTTTCACATATAAGAAAGAAATTTCCTAAAACATGAATCAAAGGGTCATAAAATTAGAGGGTAAATGTAAAAAAAATTAATTACATGAATTTAGTAAAAATTGTTCATAATGTTATATTTACAACATATCAATGATATCAAAGTTCGATATATGATTTATAAACGAATAAAAGAAACCCGAGATAAGAAAAAATCATATATTGTAATCCCTCTTAGTGAAACACACTCTAACATCCTATATAACTAACCTAAACATATTAATATTATGATTAATAAAATTTATAATATTAATTATCTTATAAACCATATTTATTCTCAATTATTATGAATAAATTAATTTTTTATATCTAATATTTACCATCGGGTTGTTGTATCATTAATTATAATTTCATGCATTATAATGTCAATTTATGTATGAATTCATTGATTACATGTTTATGGATTTTGGATAATTTAATGTAATAAAATATATAGAATATATTTATTTATAATTAATTATTTTTATTATTAATTATTTTTACTATTAATTCATTTTATATATTTTCCATGAAAAAAGAATTCATAGTTATCTTATGTTAGTAATTCTTTCAATCATGGAATATATTTTAAAAATATATAAAATAGATAACGTATTATATAATATATAGTTTGTAATTTTCAGGTGCATTGACACATTTATTTGATTATCCATTGACTAGATCTTATTTCATGCATTTTTTAGTGATTTTTCAAACATGTTTTGATGGTTTTCAGCAATATGCATAGTTCACGCATGGCTTGAAAAAGAATGAAACCAAACAATACAACACATACACTAACCCAAAGAGGGGAACATTTTTTTGAGAAGGATAGAAAAATCATGCATCCAAATAATGAATCTCTTCTTGTCCCTCTATTTTGGGTGTGTATCTAGACACATAGTTTGTACTAAATGTGAGACAGAACACATGAAACCATATATATATAAATTTAATCCCAATTAATTTCAATTATAATCATAATATAACACAAATTAATCATAAACTTCTCCCTCATGAACCTAAATAGATTCATTACCTTTTGGAGGCCTTCTAGAGGTGTTTTGGCTCTACCAACCTCATTTCCTTGTGGGTCAAAGTAATATTAAAAATGATGACACCTATATGCTGAGTTTATTTATCGTTTTTCATTGGTCTCCATTTTTATTTTCAATCCTTATTTCAATTTTTTACGTTTTACATGAATTTAATAGTTCCATGGTTTATTAAATATGAATTGTGGATGTAGGTCCACGTATCTATTAGCAAGAAAACCCTCTTCCTACATTTAGGTATGACCAACAAATATATAACATGTTAGATTCAATACTGGTGCATTTTTTATTTCCATGTTTGTGTTTATATTATTTTCCAACAATTTTCAATTCGTTTTTTATAAATAATATATATATGTTTACAAAATTTTAATTCATGATCAATGAATGTTGTTCTTTTAATTCCTTGTGAAATATTAAATCATACTATTCACATTGAATTGGCCATGGTATAATATATATGACCGTGATTTGGAAATCATTATACATATAATGAATTTTTAGGATATAATTTCAATGTTATTTTAATACATGCATTGGTGAATGTGATGGATTTGACTCATGTTTTAGTTTTTAAAAAGAAATTCATTGATTTGGATGAAATGAGTTGAGAGATTTGATTATTTATAAATTGTATGAAATACAAGAATTTTTTCAATGCAAAATGGAATACATGGATTTATTTTCCCTTGTGTTTAAATATGTGTTTGTAGGTTATTTGAAATGAGTGATTTTTATTCATGGAAATAGGGTGTATACCCTTATTTTTAAGTATATTCAAACAGTTTAAAAATTTTAAAACATCCACAGAATGACATACATTTTTTTCATTATTATTTTTTATTAAAGTAGTTTTTTCATTATGATGATTATTTGTCAAATGAATTATGTGTGATTAAAATTTTTAATTTGGAATTGTGTAAAAGGTTTTAATTGATTTAATGATGCTCGATAGCCTTGTTTGCACATCATGTTGAAAATATATTGTGATAATTCCTTAATGTATCGTTCTTGAATACTTCTCATGATTATTGAATTTATTATTATAATTCACATTGAATTGATTGCATTTAATCAAGTGTAACATTTAATCCCAGGTTCATATTCTCCTCTTTATTGAAATTATGGTTATAGATTAGGAAATGGTTTTTAATTATTGTCATGATAGTTGTTTTTAAAGGGTGATGTGTCATGTTTATAAGTTTGGATTGACAAATTATTTTGAAATGTTTTCAAAACTATTTTTAAAAATAATCTTTCTACTCTATTTATTATACTCCCCTTTGATAATATTTTAATATCCTTATTATTTAGCTGCATATTATTGATAGTGTATCCTTGATTGTCTCCATAGCTCAATCTCTTATTGTATAGTATATTATTTTCATCCCTCTATGATATAACAGAATGTTCTCATTTGCTGGATTTCTTTTTTGGGTTCATGATAGGTTGACCAAGGGTGGGTGACTTGGGACATGACGGTTGGTTATGGAAAACATGGAGTTGGGTTTTCTGGAAGAATTGCTTTACATCCTATTTTGTATATTTTTTTATATATATTATATAATTAAACAGATTTTTACTATGGGGATAATTCCATAGAGTTCATTGGTTATTGTATTTTTTGGGGGAAAACCAATTCCAAATGGTTATTTATAGATGAACAAGAGCACTACAATTTCCCTTTATGATCGAGAATTATATTTAGTTTATTGTTGAATAATCTAAAATATAAGTTTTAATGGTATCTTGGAAAGGATCATTGAAATTTCATCACATGATGTTATTCCATAAAATAAATCAATTTTCCACGTGTCCCCTTATGTTGTTTGGGGCGAGTCATGGTAGAAAGAAAATTAAAAATGTTCTTAGACTGAATAGTTTTTTCTTCAGTTGGTGCATCATCACCACCACTTTATAGTGATAAACTATCTTATAGGGAAAGTGAGACCTCAATATTCATTTTGAGTAATTTTTTTCTTATTGAAAATTAGATTTGAATTCCCAATTTCACTATCATTATTTTGGGTAATATCGTATGATTTTTGGAACAAGGATGAAATAATGGCCATAGTATTACAATGTATTCATGTTCATGTATACTGAGAGGAATCAATGTGATTGATCTTGAAACCCACCTTAAAAGTATTACGATATTGGTTTGTGGTTTACCAGCACATATAACTAATCCTTGTGTAGTTATTACATGGTTCTAAACATGACACAAAATACATTTTCTTCAAGAAAACATCACTTATATGAGATTAGTTATGGTTGTTTTTGATGTAATTATTTCATGTCATTTTTTGGTCATTTCATTTTTAATCACATAGGGATAACATTAATTCCATTTTTGAAACCAAATTGTAGATTTAAATATTTTTGGGTTGATTTTATTTATAAATGTTTTCATTTACCAATATGTATGTTGTAATGAAATTATTGGATCATGAAATCTAATTTTCAAATAATCATGTGGGATGTTATAATGAATGTATTAATATGAGTTTTTGGAATTTAATGGATTTAAAATTGAAATGATTTTGGTAAATAGAATATGTGATTAATTTTTTTGAATGCATTGATGATTTTATATGTGTTGGTATAATATTATTAAAAATTGCAATGGATTTTTCAGTATTATTTATCATTTGGAATAAAGTGTAATATTTTATAATAGTAAAATCATGTATTTTTTTAAATTAATGATTCATTCATAATTTTTTGGGGATTGATTATACAATATTTCTTGTAATATATTATGAATTAGTAACTGATCATGTGTTTGATGATGTCTAGAAATTTACAATATGATGATTTACAAGAAATATAGAATGTTCATTATTCAATCGTGTTTTTAGTGTGGTCATCAACATTTTCCATTTGTGGAACTCTTGTGGAGGACTCCATAATATATATATATATATCTTATGGTGGATATAGAGTCATTTTATCCATTAAATACTATATATAACATATTATATTGTCACCTATCTTCTTATAATGGAGAGAAAGGGTGTATTGATGGAGTAAAGTTTATTAAAGTTGTTTATGGGATCTTCTCTCAGGACTCCAAATGCTCAGAAAGACAATAATATCAATTCATTATTTGAGGGACCTAGCTATGTGTCATGGAAATATGTTATTATTTGTTGTATGTATGAATTAATTTCTTGGGAATTCATCATGATATTCTTCATTCCATGGTACTATCTATAGGATTTTATTAATGAGAACTTTTTTGAGTTCTTCTATTTTAATTAAGATGAGCTGTTTATTTTAGAGTTTGCTTAGAATTTCTCATGGGTTTTATGGTATGTACAATGGATTACTGGTTATGAGTTTAGTAAGGGTGTTTATTTTAGAAAATGACTTCAAAAATAGAATTTAATCTATATTCAAGAACACATGATGATTTGTTTTCATGGTATAATCTATAGGACTTTTCCAGAAAAAGTAAAACATGTGAAACAACATGAATGAATGAATTCTTCATTCATGTATGGATTAGGGCCATCTAAATAAATAATGACGAGGTATTCCAAGTTATTCTAGAGTGGATAACATAGTCATCAAAATATGATTTGTTCTAATTCAATAATATTTTGTAACCGATGAGGCTATTTTGGACACCACAGGAGGTTCTATATATTGGAAGTCAAGAAAAATATTATTTTAATTGGGATCAATATCCTTTAACTATGGGGTAGTAGATTAATCAATATATTAGGGCTCTGGATGTAGGACTCAGATTTAGAATTTTCACATTGTGTATGAGTTGTCAATTGTTACCTTACAATTGTAGTATATGGTTTATGTTGACTGACCATAGTATTTCCAACAGCAGAGTGGAACCTACATTAATTATTCCTTTATTTGACTAGTATTTCATTGGAAACATTTTGTTTTTTAATCTTTTTGAATGATATCTTGTGGACCATGGATTGGTTTTTTGGATTGGTTATGGGATAGTTGATTATTTTTTAAGGTATACATGTTTTTTAAAATTGTGGATTTACACACTTGAATAATTTAATTATTTTTTAAAATAAAAATAGTTCCATTATGTTATTTATAATTATAGTTATGGATTAGTATATTCTTATTTGGTGAGATGAGGTTTTTGGTTTTTTTCAATGGTATTCTAATATTTTTCTAAGGTGGATTGAGATCAATTTTGGGGTAATCTAAGATATCCATTGTGAGAGAGTAGTTTAATGTAGTGAACTAACATGTATGTCTAATAATATTCCAATTGGGAAAGAATAAATAAATTTAATGTACATTGGTAACTAGAAAAATATTTATTGTTTATGGATATGGAAATTAGAGGTGTTTGCAATTTATTTGATGATATATTCTAGTGGCTAAGACAGTTATTTGAAAACCCTATTTTACATTTCAATACATGCATTGGATAGAAACGTTTTCCAGTTCTATGAAATTCTTTTTGATGTTTGAACAAGGAAGTTCCTATATGGGGAGTGAATGATGTATCTTATTTTGGTTTAAGGGATGTTCTTTTCTAATGATTCATCATTATGATAAATCACTAAATGGTTGAGATTGAAATTTTATGTATCGAGTATTTTTTATGGTTTGGAGACATTTAATGATCCTGTTGTGTTTCCTAGGAATTGTGTGTGGATTATCATCCTTTGGTTGAGTCTCTCTACTTGTTTTTAGATTACCTAACTCACTAGTTGAGAGAGGGAGTTCTTCTTGTGTCATGTTGTTCTAAATATCAGACTAGAAATATTTGGGGACTTAAAATCCTATGGCGAGGAGTGTGTAACATCTCGTTACATATTTGTATGTTTTTAACCAATTTATTCGTATACACAATGATTAAATCTCATTGAATGTTGTTTTTAGTATCATTTTTGGAATTTCTTTTGATGATATATAGAACAATACATGGTCGAAGCACGATTTGAAAATATATGAACCATTCCAAGTAGCCAAGGTAGGGGAACACAATTCTTTAATAGTAAGACAAAACATGGAGATAAGAAATACAATTATGATATAAGGGTTCATATAGTTAGAAGATGGATAATTTGACTATGAAGCCTAACCACGACTCTCTTCCAGTGGATCGTTTTATTTTTCTTGGATAGGATCAAAATAACTATTAATAGAGAATCCAATCCAAGGATATTATACATAATGTAATTAAAGCATTGAAAATTGTAATTAACATTGTTAAACCCTCTAAAATAAACCTAATTCCCTTCCACTCAAACCTAAATTGATCATTTGGATTTTCGGATCCCTATTGATGTGTTTTGGTTCTCTTAACATTATTTCATTGGGGACAATTGAATTATTGATCCTCTTTTAGTTAGTTCATTTCACCATGTTCATATATCTCAAAAACCCTATGATTCATTCCTCCTATAGGTTATGTTAACCTTTTTTTCAATGTTGCATGGTTTATTGAAATGGAATTATGGATGGAGGTAATTTTCTATATTCTCACAAGAACCCTCATCTTATATCAAGCGATATCTAAAGAGGGTTACACTTATTATATACATTTCACCTGTATTTTGGATTTCTATAAACAGGATTCTATGATTTTCATTCATTTTTGAACACATTGATACTTGAGATTTCATTAATATATTTTTATTAAATTTTCATGCATGTTCTATGCATTTTCTTTCAATTTCCTTGTGAATTATTCTATGATCCTATTCTATTAAAATTGATCCTTGAATGATTTAAATAGCTATGATTTTAATCTCTCTCAACATTTTTTATTCCATGTCTAATTATATTTATTTTTAATGAGAATTTATATTTTCTTTTGTTTAAGTGAGGTCTCCATCTTATGTTTTTATTTCTAAAATGAAATTACATGATTTTGATGAAATGAGTTCTATTATATGATTTTTAATGAAAAATTTCACATTATTGAAATTTAGAACGTACCAGTAACACTATTTGATTGATTTTCCCATGTTTTAAAATCCGTTTTGTATGATTATTTGAAATAAGTGATATATTATCAAGGAACGGTGGTTTAATCCAATGTTTGGAAACATATTTAATCCTCTTTATATTATAAAACATTAATAGAGTGATTTAGGTAATTTTTAAGAAATGATTTTTTAAAACCCCATATAGAATTATGATGATGATTTTTGAACATAAGTAGGTATGATAACCCATTTGAATATTGAATTGTATAAACGGTTTTGAATTGAATTGATAATGCTTGATAGACTGGTTTAAACTTCAGGTCTAAAATCTATTGTTATAATCTAAAAATTTAATTATCTAAATTCATGTACTTCCCACTGATGGGTGTTGAAAAATTATTATTTACATTTGGGGATCTTATAGCTGAGATTAAGATGTGATTTGAGGGCATGAACCAATTAAAAATATTAATAACGACCCATGAGTGATCCCCATAACACATTTATCTTTGTCATCTCATTTGAATAGTTATGGGATCCAAGATAAATTAACGGGATGACAAATATATATCATTAATTAGTTAATTAAAACCTCATCTATTATATTTATAGACAATATTAAAGGTTCAGACTTTGTACATGTGTCCAGGAATGTTGGTTAGCATGGAACTAATTTTCATGAGATTATGTAAGACTATATATATTATTAGTGATTGATCATGTTTATTTTTATTATCTATTATATGGTTTAATATCTATCATAATAAAAATTTACCCATGACATCCACATATATGAGAATTGAAACATGACAATGTTCTTTGTCACTACATGGAACTCTAGTTTCCTTATTTTATTAATTACTAGTCCAGATTGATATATTTATTGTTATTATGAATTATTATAAATAATGTATTGAATAATTTTAAAAAAAATTAACTTAGGTTCATATTCTCATGTTTTCTTAATATTATCAATCCATATTATGATATGGATTCCACAACTTTTCAAGAAATTATGTAGTTTCTAAAATGTAACATTCTATGATTATTTATTTTTCTTTAATAATGATTTTGAATTTTTCATAAAATATATTTTTTAAAACATAAATTCATATTATTTTTATTTTTATTCTTATTTTAAAACATTTTAATTTAATCATAATGTATATATATATAATATTTGGTGGAATCCTACTAGGATCTATTGGTCACACCCTAGTTATACCAATTTGTTTTTATATCCCTCTGTGATCTTATTAAATGTTCTTAGGATTTCATTTTCCATTGTTGGTTCGAGATATTTTGGCCAAGTGATACAGACCTAGGATATAATGGGATATCATGGACCACCAGGAGGTGTGTTTTAAGAAACCCTGTTGTATTTTCAATTGTTTATCTTCTCATTGTACAAGATATAACTATACGAATGTAAGTACATAAGGAATTTTATTCAATTTTCTTTTGATTAATTTATTTTTTGGATTGTGAAATCATTTACAAGGGTTATTTATTTGTTTAGATGATCTTTTCAGTGGCCTATGGGGACTGGGAACACAATTCATGTTAGTGGTGGATCATATTAGATATCATTTCAGATGTTATTTTTGTTTCATATATTACATAAAAACTACGAAAATTATAATTAATTATGATTATATTATTAACTCACAACAATAATAATATTAATTTTCTATATTATTCTATGATATTGTTTCATATAGTAGTTCAATTTGATCATTAGGATGACCCAAACATGAAAATTCAATAATTAATGGACGATTATGGTAAAAAAATGTTCTATTTAGAATAATATCATTATTATTTAAGAATAATAATATAATTTATATATTTAGAATGATTTGAACCATGTATTAATATATCCTAATATATAAAAAATAAAATAAGAGAAAATTTATTTTCGCTACTAAATGAATGGTATAGTATCCAAAACTGATAGTTAACATATTGACTACAAAAAAATATAAAGAATGATGGTGGATTTTAAATTTTTTCAATATGATAATAATTATATAATATATGTGAAATTTTTTAATTTAATTTATTACATATAATCATTTATTTTAGTTTGAAGTGGAAAATTAAAGACATCAATTAAAGGAGGTGATAGTCCATGAAAACACACAATCAACATTATTATTATTTTTTATGAGGAATGGAAGGAATAAATAATAGTTCTCCAACTAATAAAATAACTATTAAATATTCCAAGGATAATAATTCCATTATATTTTTATGGTTATGATATGTTTGAAATAAAATTTTTATGATAATATGGATAAGGAAAAAGTTATATTCCCATTATGACTGAGAACACAGTCTTAAAAGTATACACAGAAAATAATAGATTAAGATAACATCTGTTAACCTATGGAATTATTTCATGAATGTGAAATATATGTTAAAATAATTGAATTTGTATTCAGGGAATTTTAAATTTGAATGAGTTTCATTGAAGGGGTGATGATAATGTTACTCGGTTTTATAAGGCAAGAGAACATTCTTTTTTGAATTGTAAATATTTTTAAATAATGGAATGTCATTATTAAATGTAAAATGATTTTAAGTGTGAAAAATAATAAAATTTGGTATCATCATTTGTATTGATAGAATCATCTATGAACATCCATATATGATTTAAATAAATTATAATATAGTCACTATAAGATTATTAAAACATTACATTTTTCATTTTGAACATATTAGAAAGTTTTCATCTAATAAAATTATTATATTTTAAAAAATATTTTATAAATTATCATATTAAATATGGTTTATCTAAAACTAGATTTAATCTCCAGTTAATATATTTCAATTTCTAAAAAGATACTATTAAATTAATCCATTATATGAAATGAAAAATAGTTCTGTGGAAAAATATTGTTTAAGACATCATGTGTTCCTAATATTATTTATTATTGAGTAGCATTTAAATATTCCATAATATAAATATCTATTTATTTTCAAATATTATTAAATTGATTATTTAAAATAATTTAATTTAACTATTTGCATAAATTAACAAAATATTAATAACACTAATCTTTTAAAATAATAGTTTACCAATTATCATTGTAAATAAAATTTATCATTATAACATTTAAAAAATAATAATTTTAATTAATTACATAATATTATCATCCTGATGTAAAATATTATATCTATTTTTATATATAATTTTGAGAATGTATGAAAAATGATTATTTAATATAAGAGAATAATAATAATTTTTTGTGAAAAATAATACCCCGGTTTTCAAAATGTTACAGATGGATTTCATAAATTATAAACATTATTTTAAGAGATTTAAATCACTAATTTAATATGTGTATTATAGATAAATGTTGTCATAAAAACACAAATCATAATTTGATATTATGAAGTCATACGAGTAACAGTTTTAAAGATAATGGAAACTTTCCTTAATAATATAAACATAAATAATTATTCAAAAAATAAGAACATATCCAAAATTAAATAATAAATAATAAATTATTAATTTAATTTAATTTCATAAAATTAATTTATTTAATTTATACATTTATATTTTTTCTATGTAATATAATTAGAACACATTATTTTTTATGAAACAATTAATGATCATGGATGTAAAAAATATGTGATATATTGTATATTATATTAATAAATATATGATAAAATATACCTATTTTCTTGTTACATATCCCATCAATTTTAATAAATAACAAATAATTATTATTAAATCTTTTTCAGTTATTGGAGGATCGAATATCCTAGATCTCACAGAAATTTTTAGGTGTTTGAATTTCTTTCAAATATAAATTAAACCATAAAATATTTGTTTGCTTATATATTTAGTATAGTGTATGTAAAATATTTGTAAAGGTAATACATTTCCAATCTCAGACAAATGTTCTACGTAATGTGGTTTTCCACTAATCATTGAAGAAAAAATTAAATTGTATACTTAATTCCATAATATGGATACTTCTTTTAGTATAGTATTTTTAATGGCTATATTACAACAATCATATATTGAATTTAACATATCATGGATTCATTTTAGTTTGTTTTCATTTTTTTTACAATATATAAGATTTATATTTATTTATGGATATTATGTAGTTAAATTTTGGTAATTAAATTATCTCACATAAAATAAAATTTTCCTTATATGTTTTTATTATTCATTAGTAGTCGTATAACTATGGGTTTCTATATGATATAAATAGATCCATTATTAGTTTTAAATTTATTTTCATTAAAAAAAATAATTATTATTATCTAGGTGATAATATTTTCACATTGAATAGAAATATAAACAAGTTTAATTATATTGTATCCCCTTTTGTAATAAATTCCCAAATATTATAGGTGTAATTTTTTTAGAGATTATATTCATCTGTGTAATAATAGGTGGTCAAATGATGTTTTTTGTATATTAAATTCTTGTTATGCAATTTATTATGAAATAAATAAAAATATAACTAATAAAAAACTAAAATCAAATAAAATTTGTATAAGGATAGTTTGATAGAAATTGTGGGATGCATATTACAATTGACATGTATTAGAGTGTGGTAATATAAATTGTATATAAATAAATTACACTATAGTTTAACAAATTATTATCCCTCAATGAAAAAATTATATTCTCTAAATGAGTCTTTGGTATATAAAATGTTACTGAAGAATATATTTATAAAAATATCCCAATTCATGAGTGGTTGATTCTTTTATTTCAATCCAATTCATTTTAGAACCCATATTAATATTAGTGGTTCTATTGTAAAACCCTTATCTTATAAATTTCAGGTTCCTATAGTTCATATATATTAGCTTCTATATTACGTAATTGACTTGGATATTTTCCATTTTCACAAATTTTGGTAATTGAATCATTATTTGGAGATCTATAAAAGTAATATTTCTTTCCAGCATGTCCATTGTGGAATTATCATTTCCTAGGAAATTGGTTCCTCTATGTTCCCTTTTTAATGATATAGAATATCATAAAGTGACAACGGTATATATTATTTAGTACATCGTCCATCATTTTTCGAATAATGAGAATTAAATTATCATTCCATTACCTTAATATCACCTAAATTATAGTGTCACAACATCTATCACATATATGGTATATTTTAGAAGTTAATAAAGTTCATTATGTTAAAATTTATTTATTAAAATTATATTGGTATTACTAGAATGTTTCTCATATCATTTCATATCCTATTAGAACTCTCATTTGAACAATCACTTCATTATCCATGGAATCCAATGATTACATGGATTAATTGGCCATCCAAGATTACATCAAACAATGGGATTTAATCATGGTTCATGAAAAATAAATAATAAAATGGAATTAATGTAAGATAATTTCATAATACATGCAACCACAAAATTTCATAATCATCAAAAATGTTAATTTATAATTTATATTAACCAACATCATGTAGGACTAAATGGAGATTAATTTTGGGTTTTGATCACATATTTATTAATATAATTCTATAAAACAATTAACCCTTTATAATATAATGATAATGGAGTATTATTTACCAAATCACATCCATCAGTTCACTTAAGATAAGTTGGTGGTATTTTATTCATTCCTTGTGTTCTATATAGATGATTGAGTTGATTCTAAACTATAAATTTTTCAATGTTGATTGTAAAATACCAGGTAAATAAAGAATAAGAATTATTTCATATTTATTAATATTTGTGAATTAAATTTTAATTTTACTTCAAAGGGGTTATTATGTTCGATAGCATACCCGATACGCAACAACGGGTTTCTTTGGAATCTTACGATGCACACTAATAATATAATATTATTATTTTAAATGGTAGTTTACTCATAGATTTTGTATTGGCTGGGATGAATGAAACTAACTAGAATATTATTATACATGTTTGTTAAATGTATTTACATTATCCTATAAATAGTTAGAGACTTAAAATTTGAATGAATCTAATTTACATTAAAAGGCCGATTTATCGCCTTCCAATGGAGAACCCTCTTTAAATATACTTTGGGTCACTTTAGTACATTATAATTTACCAAATAAAATCTTTCTTTAGAATTGAGACATCAAATTATACTTTGGGTAATTTTTTGGTATTTTTATGACAAAGTTCATTTTTAATGAATAGTGAAAAATATTGTATTTTAATTCAAAACTGCCTTTTAATATAATTTATTTATATGGTAATATTATTGTTTTAATTGTTTTTAAAGTTAAATTGAAATATCTTTTTACCATTTAATCCAATTTTGGTCATTGGAATTAATTTCACATTGAAATGGGACATAAACAAGTATCAATCTTTTGATAGTTATTGTTTCTTAAAAACACACTATTTATTTTGATAACGGGAATTAATTTTAAAATTAATTAATTCCACTTATATGTTTTGAATTTGGAAAAATAGACATCATTTTTTAATTTGGAATATCAAATATAGCTTTGGCTGAATTATTGGTATTTTTCTGAAAAACATCATTTTTTGAAGAATAGTGACACCACTTAGTGGT
Source organism: Viscum album (assembly GCA_963277665.1). NCBI lineage: Eukaryota > Viridiplantae > Streptophyta > Magnoliopsida > Santalales > Viscaceae > Viscum > Viscum album. The sequence continues at coordinate 807,455,638 of OY728148.1, forward strand.
AGTTAAAAAAACTGACATTTTCATTTAAATGAAAATTTACTACTTCTGTGAATTGAATTTAGAAAATCAAACATACATGGTTGTTATCAATAAGTAAAATTTTGTTCATTAAGAAGAAAATAGTTTTTAGTGAATAGTAACTTTTGACTTTTATTTACTGCGGTTAAAGCTAAATTAGGTAATTCAAGGTAATAAGAATATTATAATAATTCAAAATTACGTTAACACTTGTCCAAAACTTATCAGATGAGTAGTGGACGACCATGGGCATCCATGGGTCGATTTTGGGACCCCATGGAGCCACTTATTAAAGAAAATGACAATTTTTATTAATTAATTTAATGTAAAGGCAAAATTGACATTAACAAAAATCTTTTAGTAATTAATTTTTATATGGTGTTATATAAGTCCTATTTTCAACTATAAATATTATTTGGAAAGATAAATATATTACCTATATCAAGTTATTTTTTATAAATGTTATACATAAAATAAATAAAATTATTTATGACACATTAATGATGTCGTATTTACCTCATTAATAAATGAATTAAATAAATAAGATTATAATGATTAAAATATTTTACAAAACATGTCCAATTATGATTGATTTTATGTCGATAATGAGTCATATTATTTTTATATTTAATGTTTTTTGGACTATAACAAGCCGAATGTCATTATATTATAAAATAATATTTTCACACTTTCCTAAAGAGCCCTTCCTCTCCCTTATAAAAGGAGACCACTTCTAACCAATTACTCAAACCTCTCAAGCCATTTGGATCATCAAAAATCTGCCCAATTAATCTTCCTACATCCCTCTACTGTCCCTAGAAGCCTTACCTCAAGCATAAGACACTTCAAGAAGTCCTTTGGTTCAAACCAAATGGAGTTACCCAAATTAAAGGTAATGGTTTTTCATAAATTGTTATCTTTTATTTTACTTATACAACCCCTAAAATATTTTTATTCCTTTATTTTGTAACAACACCAGTATCCTAAATATAATAGTATGTTTTTATGAGTATTATTAGAACTACACATACACACACCTCTATCTAATGGGTGAAGAAGTAGTTGGAAAACTAACGCCTCACGAAAAGATGATTGTTCGATTTTCCTATACCGCCTCTCATAGTGGTCATTATAATTGAACTTTATTTATATATGATATATATTATTGTTATTTTTTCTTTATGCTTCTGTATTTTCCATTTATAGCACGTCTTTATGGTTTCCATAGTGGGTAAATATGATAATCTCATTTGAGGAAGTGCCGACTACCGCCCCCTCAAAGTGATGTGACTCATTAATGCCTTATATGGGATGTATAAAGGATTGAGTTAATGAAATTATATATGATATTATACTGTTATTATAATATAACTATGTATAATTATGTTTAAATTCCATTAAAATAATAAATAGAAATTAAAGTAGCGTTAATGCGTACGTACGGATTACCGTCTCCATGAATGGTGAATTTCATTTATTACCTCCATGTACTATTATAAATACATGTATATGCTGGATATATATGATATATATGATATATAAATCATGAATATCATTCTTGGATATAATTAACCTTTGATCACATGGAAAACTTGTAAATATAAGGTGTTCATTTTTGACTCATGTACCAAATATCGACAAAATGGACGTTATTAACACAAAGGATTACATAATATATATAACATGGTAATAAGTGATATAAAAGGAATAATAAACATGAAAAAGTGTTCTTAAGCAAGTATAAATTAACTTTAGATTATTATTCAGGAGATTAAAGAACGATCGATTCAAGTCAGGCATGAGGTAAGGGACTTCGTATCAATCTCCTTTAATTGAGGCATATTTTGTTCTAATATAAGACTTTATTTTATACAATGTATAAACACATTTGACTTTTTATTTTCATTCAATGGGAATCTTTTTCTACGAAGCATTTTACTAATCGAAAAAAAATAATGTTTCTTTTTAACATAAGAGATGACAATAACCTTTTCCGCCACCGTGAGTATTATTTGATATTTAGCTTCATCAACAAGAAGTAATGTTTTCAAAAGAAATAAAATACCATATACTCTTTTATGTATTTTGGTATTGAAAATGGTTTTGATAATTTATTTTTTATGTCAATATATTAATTTTATATATTGTGATTGAAATGTGGAAATGTTTTCTTTCCTTTATAATTGTATTAAGTGTTATGATTTTATAATGGCACTTAGATATTTCACAGGTGGTTACGTGATAAACCAAATAATGGGTGGTGCTGTGAATACCAAAATGGGACGTTACATTATAAACTCCAATGCATTGGGTATGGAAGTCGGCCGTATGGCTATTCCATTTAGTGATATGTGTGGTAGTCAACCGTATGGTTATTCCATTTATGTATGTTTATGTCAAAAGTTACCTTTATATGTTATGTGTCCTTTATACGGGTTTTATGGTAATATTTTGGTTACAAAATGGTGGGAAATGAACTTTAATTCAGTGAAGAGTATTTACTACTTCATAAAGGTGAAAGTTATTACTTGTGTTAAAGTATTCATGGTTTACTTTTTGATTTAAAATACTAACAGTTTTTCTTCTCTGTGTATCCCTTACTGAGCATTTTATGGTCATCCCATGTTTTTGAAATGTTTTTCACAAGACATAATGTGGAATAGGGTCAAGGATGGGATCAAAGAAAATTCATGCTGTCTTAAACATCAAAATAGACATGACTCTTTTTATCAAGAGTTCATGTTTTGTAAAAAAAATAGAAACTGTTTTGAAGTGTCTACCTTGTAAATCTGTTGAGATATAATAGTTATGGCCTAACTCTATAAAACTCTAAACCTGAAATGATCCTCAATGTGAATTATTCATTTAATTAAATATTAAGTATGTTTTAGGACCGGGTCCTTATCGTTTTTATCAAAGTTCAGTTTAGATAACTTTAGGAGTTAGGGTATTGTTAAATTAATATCCATAAAGTAATTTATCTTAATATTGATATCATATAGCATTTACAGCTTACCATGTTGCTTTTCCTAAGATATTTCTATGTTCAAAATGGTTATCCTCAGAGGAAACATGGCAGCTATGTTGGCACGACATCAGGAGGAAGACACCCTTCTAAATAAGAAACCTGAGATGGTCGGAATCGGAACTGAACAGTTTGTTACAGTGTTGGAACAGTTGAATCAGGCTATAAATGGAGGTGGTATCCATGTACGAGATCAGCCCGATCAACCACAGAAGAACATTTCAGTAGTGAAGCATTTCATGAGGCAACATCCCCCATCATTCAGAGGATCATCTGACCATGTGGTAGCTGAAGGGTGGATTAAAGCACTGGAGAATATTTTTTATGTCATGGGTTGTTCAGAACATCAAAAGGTTTGTCTTGCTATTTACCATTTTGAAGGTGAAGCTGATCAATGGTGGTCGATGGTGAAAAATATCAGGGATAGTGAGGAGATTGATACTCTTGATTGGGATGAATTCAAAGTTATTTTTCTTGGGAAATATTATCCTAAGGTGGTTCGTCTCAGGATGGAAAAAAAATTCCGCGAATTGAGGTAGAAGGATGACTCAGTGGACGCTTATGAAGTAAAGATCACTCGACTGGCAAGGTATGCACCAAATTTCATCTAAGATATTGATAGTAAGATAAATCGATTTTACTCATGACTAAATCCACGATATCGAAGAGCATTATCCTATTGTGAGTTCAAAAGTTTTGAAAAACTTGTTTGATGTACGGAGATTGGGGAAATGGAGTTTTCCGATGATCAAGTGTTCTTTGAGAAACAACAGAATAAGAGGTCCAGTTGGCCAGAAAAGGGAATAAATTTATCAATGAAGCCTGTATTTAAGAAAACTAAATATTAAACTTGAGAAAAGTGAAGTAAAAAGCATCGTGGAGAATGTTTATAGAAGACTTGAAAGTTCTTCCAATGTGGTAAGTTTTGCCATATTTCTCGTAACTGTAAGGAAGATGATCAAGTAGGCAATGAAAAACAATCAGTAAGATGTTTTAAGTGTAATGAAATAGGGCATTTTCCAAATGAGTGTCCAGAGAAGAACTCAACCAAGGGAATGCTGCCAAACAACAAGAAAAAAAGGGGTAGTGAAATTCTTTGCAACTACTTCAACATATGTTGGGCCTTCAAACTAAGTAGTATCAGGTGCACTGTTTGTTTGTTCAGATTATTCCATTGTGTTGTTTGATTCAGGGTCTACACACTCTTTCATTTCTGAGGAGATTTCTAGTAAATTGGTTATTCCATCTCAACATATGAATACCGAACTAATGGTAAAAACACTTGGTGGAAATGTTGAGACAAAAATAAAACATAAGAACATTCATGTATTTTTGTGTGGAAATAATATACCTGCAAACCTTATTATTTTATCTATAGTATAGTTTGATGTTATTTTGGGCATGGATTGGCTTTCTGTTTATCATGCTAAGATTGACTGTATAGAAAAATAGGTTTCATTTCAGAATGATTTTCAGTTTGTGTACAAAAATGAACCATTATTGTTGATAACATATCAGGAAGCTGGGAAACTAGTTAAAGATGGAAATGAATGTTGCATTGCACATATTGTTGAAAATATATGAACTGTTCAGATTAATTATGTGCCAGTGGTAAATGAGTACCTTGATGTTTCTCCTGATGGGTTGCCTGGTTTTATACCTGATCGGAAAGTTGAATTTACTGTTGACTTAGTTATTGATGTTAATCTAATTTCAAAACCCCCTTATCGAATGGATCAAATTAAACATTTAGAGTTAAAGAAGTAATTGCATGAGTTATTAGAGAAATTTTTCATTTGAACTAGAACATCACTATGGGGTGATCCTGTCTTGTTTCTTAAAACGAAAGATGGTTCAATGAGTCTTTGCATTGATTATAGAGCATTGAATAACATCACTATTAAAAATAAGTATCCTTTCCCTCATATCAATGATTTGTTTGATCATCTCCAGGGAGCTCAGTATTTTTGAAATATTGATTTGAGGTTGGGGTACAATTAGTTAAAAGTAATGGAAGAAGACATTATGAAGACCGCATTTCACACTATTTATGGCCATTATAATTTGTAGTTATGCCTTTTGGGATAACCTATGAACCTATTGTATTCATGGATCTTATGAATAGAATTTTCTGTGAGTTCTTTGATAAGACTGTGGTTGTGTTCATTGATGATATTTTGGTTTATTATAAAAGTAAAGTGGAGCAAGAAATTCATTTTAGGGTTGTCTTGAAAACCATAGAAGAAATGAATTTATTTGGGAAATTCAGAAAGTGTGAGTTTTGGTTACAACAAATTTCTTTCCTTGGTCACATTGTTTAAAATATGGCATAATTGTTGATCCAGCTAAAACAAAAGTTGTTGAAGAATGGCCAAGACCCACAAATATAACCTAGATTCATTTTTTTCTTGGTTTGTCAGGTTATTACTGGAGGTTTGTGGAAAATATTTCCCGGTTATCTATTCCAATGACTATGATAACTCGAAAAAATGTTAAGTTCATCTGGACAAAAGAATGTGATGATTATTTTCAGGAATTAAAAATAATATTACTGAATGCTCTAGTTTTGGCATTGCCTTCCAGAAATGGTGAGTTTGTTATCTACAGTGATGATTCGTTGAAGTGACTGGGTTGTGTCCTAATGTAGAATGATCTGGTAATTACTTATGCTTCAGTTCTGTTGAAACTAGGAGAGTTAAATTACACTACATATGATTTAGAATTTGCTTCTGTTGTTTTTACTTCAAATATTTGGAGGCTTCATTTGTATATAGTGAAGTGTGAAATATATACTGATCACAAAAGTTATAAGTATATATTCACTCAGAATTAATTGAAAATGAGATAGAGGAGATTGTTTGAATTAATCAAGTATTATGATTGCACTATCCTTTATCATATGGGGACAGAAAATAAAGTGGATGATGCTTTGAGTCGAAAAAGTAACACTTCATTAACCATGTTATGTTTGGAATGAGATCCTTTGGTTTTTGATTTGATAAACTTGGGAATAGAAGTTGTTGTTGCAAGAAATTATTCTTTTTTTTTCAGGTGTCAGAGAAATCATCTCTACCAAACATAATTAAGCAATCATAGAAGGAAGATAGTGAGTTGCAGAAAAAGGTTGTGTTGGTTTAGAAGGGTAAGTTGCCTGATTTTAACATCGATAATAAATCTGTTTTTAGACTTAGAAATAGATTATGTGTGCCTTGTGATTCACAGTTGAAGAATGAGTTGTTATGTGAAGCTCATAGTTCTCCGTTTTCAGTTCATCCCGGTAGTACTATGATATATAGAGATGTTCGGTAGTATTAATGGTGGGATGGAATGAAAAGAGATATTGATAATTTTGATGTGAAGTGTTTTAATTGTCATCAGGTTAAAGCAGAGTGACAATTTCCGAAAATAATACTTCATCCTTTATCGGTGCCAGAGTGGAAATGGGAAAATATATCCATGGACATTATTTTGCGATTACCAAAGACATCTCGAGGTAATAATGAAAACTAGGTTATAGTTGATCGATTGACTAAATATTCTCATTTCCTTCCAATTTGAGATACTCTGTATTTAGATCATCTTGCTCAGTTGTATGTTAAAGATAAAGTCAGGTGTCATGGAGTTCCTCTCTCCATTGTATCTGATCGAGATCCCATGTTTACTTCTATCTTTTGGAAAGGCCTTCAGAAGTCGTTGGGTAATGAATTAAATTTTAGTACAACTTTTCATCCTCAATCAGATTGGTAGTCAGAACGAAAAATTCAGATATTGAAATATATGCTATGTGCTTTCCTGATGGATTATCAGGGAAGTTGGGACCAACATCATTCTTTGTTTGAATTTTCATATAACAACAGCTTTAATTACAGTGTACAGATGGCTCCATTTGAGGCATTATATGCAAAGCGTTGTCTAACTCTAGCTTTTTTTGGATGATGTAGGTGAGAGGAAGCAGATGGGACCAGAATTGGAAGAAGAGATGGCAGAGAATGTTCAGTTTATTCAGAAGCACATGAGAACAGCTCAGAGCATACAGAAAAGTTATGCCAATAACCGGAGGAAGGATCTTTCTCTTGAGGTAGTTGATCATGTATTTCTCAATGTTTCCCCATGGATAAGTGTGATGCATTTTGGTAGGAAGGGAAAGTTGAGTCCGAGGTTCACTGGACCATATAAATTTTTTGATAAAGTTGGATTAGTTTCATATAGAGTGGATTTACCTCCATGTTTATCCTAGGTACACAATGTTTTTCATGTTTTGATGTTGAGAAAGTATATGCCAGATCCATCTCATGTTTTGAGCCTAGAGGTAGCTCAGTTGGAAGATAATATCTCTTATGAAGAACAACTAGTCCAGATTTTTGACCATAGAGAGCAAGTGTTGTAGAATAAGGTAATTCACCAGGTAATGGTTTTGTGGAAAAACCATATTGTCGAAGAGGCAACGTGGGAATCTGAAAAGGCTATGAGGGATAAATACCCCCAATTATTTTTATAAGTGAATAAAAATTGCGAGGACGCAATTCCCAAAAGGGGAGAAGGATGTAACTTCCTAGGTAAATGAAAAATAAGACATATTTCATATTTATTAATATTTGTGAATTAAGTATTAATTTTAATTTAAAGGGGTTGCTATGTTCAATAGCGTACCCGATACGCAACAATGAGTTTCTTTGGAATCTTATGTTGCACACTAATAATATAATATTATTATTCTAAATGGTAGTTAACTCCAAGCTGTTGTATTAGAAGGAATGAATGAAACTAACTATAATATTATTATACTTGTTTGTTAAATGTATTTACATTATCCAATAAAAAGTTACAGACTTAAATGTGAATGAACTTAATTTACATTAAAAGGATGATTTATCGCCTTTTAATGGAGAACCCTCTTTAGATATTGTTTTTATCACTTTAATACATTATAATTGACCAAATAAAATCATTATTTCTAATGGGGGCATCAAATTTTACTTTGGGTAATTTTTTTGGTATTTTTCTGATAAGGTTCATTTTTTAATGAATAGTGAAAAATATTGTATTTTAATTAAAAATTTACTTTTAATCTAATTTATTTATACTGATAGATTATCTTATTAATTGGTTTTATAGTAAAATTGAAATATATTTTTACAATTTAATTCAATGTTGGAAATTGGAATTAATTTCACTTTGAAATTGGACATAAACAAGTATCAATCTTTTGATAGTTATTGTTTCTTAAAAACACGCTATTTGTTGTGATAACAGAAATTAATTTTAAAATTAATTAATTCCACTTCTATGTTTTGAATTTGGAAAAATAGATATCAATTTTGAATTCAGAATTTCAAATATATCTTAGGCTGAATTTTTGGCATTTTTCTGAAAAACATCAATTTTTGATGAATAGTGACACCACTTAGTGGTAGTTAAAAAAACTGAATTTTTCATCTAAATGAAATTTTATGACTTCTTTGAATTGAATTTCAAAAATCCGACATACATGGTTGTTATAAAGAAGTAAAATGTGGGTCATTAAGACGAAAATATTTTTTGGTGAATAGGATGTTTTGACTTTTATTTACCGCGGTTAAAGGTAAATAAGGTAATTCAAGGTAAAAAGAATATTATAATAATTCAAAATTACCTTAACACTTGTCTAAACTTTATTGGATGTGTAGTTACCGGCCATGGGCATCCTTGGGTCGATTTTGGGATCCCATGAAGCCACTTATAAAAGATAATGACACTTTAGATTAATTAATTTAATGTAAAGACAAAATTGAAACTAACAAAAATCTTTTAGTAATTAATTTTTATATGGTGTTATATAAGTCCTATTTTCAACTATAAATATTATTTGGAAAGATAAAAAGATTTCATATATCATGGTAATTTTTTTATAAATTTTATATATAAAATAAATTAAATTATTTATGAAACAATAATGATGTAGTATTTACCTCATTAATAAATGATTTATATAAATAAGATTATAATGATTAAAATATTATCCAAAACATGTCCAATTATGTTTTTATGATTTTATGTCGACCATGAGTCATTGATTCTTCATATGTAATGATTTTTGGACCATAAGAAGCTGAATAGCATTATATTATAAAATAATATTTTCACACTTTACTAAAGAGCCCCTCCCCTCCCTAATAAAAGGAGACCACTTATAACCAATTACTCACACCTCTCAAGCCACTTGGCTCGTCCAAAATCTGACCAATTAATCTCCCTACATCCCTCTCCTCTCCCAAGAATCCTTAACTTAGGCAGAAGGCACTTTAAGAAGACCTTTGGTTCAAACCAAAGGGAGTTACCCAAATTAAAGGTAATGGTTTTTCTTAAATTTTTATCTTTTATTTTATTTCTCCAACCCCTAAAATATTTTTTTTACAATATTTTGTAACAACACAAGTATCCTCAATATAATAGGATTTTTTTATGAGAATTATTATAACTACTGATACACACACCTCAATTTAATGGATGAAGAACGTAATGTTTCTGTGGTTGGAAAACTAACGCCTCACGAAACGATGATTGTTCAATTTTCTTCTACTGCCTCTCATGGTTTCCATTATGATTGAAAATTATTTTTATATTATATATATTATGTTTATGTTTTCTTTAATATTCTGTATTTTCCATTTATAGCACGCCTTTATGGTTTCCATAGTGGGTAAATACGATAATCTCATTCGAGGAAGTGCGGACTACTGCCCCCTCAAAGTGATTTGACTCGTTAATGCCTTATGTGGAGGGTATAAAGGATAGAGTTAATGAAATTATATATGATATTATACAGTTATTATAATATAACTATGTATAATTATTTTTAAATTCCATTAAAATAATAAATATAAAAGAAAGTAGCTTTCATGCGTACGTACGGCTAACCGTCTCCATGAACGGTGCATTTCATTTCTTACCTCCACGTACAATTATAAATAAATTTATAAGCTAGATATATATGATATATATGATATATAAATCATGAATATCATTATGGATATAATGAAAATTTGACCACATGGACAACTTGTAAATATAAGGTGTTCATTTTTGACTCAAGTACCAATTATCGGCAAAATGAACGTTATTAACATAAAGGATTACATAATATTTATATCATGGTAATAAGTGATATAAAAGGAATAATAAACTTGAAAAAGGTTCTTAATCAAGTAGAAATTAACTATAGATTATTATTTCAGAGATTAATGAATGATCGAGTCATGTCGAACACAAGGTAAGGGACTTCGTCTCAATCTCCTTTCATTGAGGCATATTTTGTTCTAATACAAGACGTTCTTTTATACACTGTATAAACAAATTTGACTTTTAATTTTCATTCAAAGGGAATCATTTTCTATGAAGCGTTTTACTAAATGAAAAATAATAATGTTTCTTTTTAACGTAAGCAGTGACAATGACCTTTTCCATCGCCGTGAGTATTATTTGATCTTTGGCTTCCTCAACAAGTCGTAATGTTTTTAAAAGAAAATAAATACCATATACTCTTTTATGAATTTTGGTATTGAAAATGGTTTTGATAATGTATTTTTTATGTCAATATATTTATGTGATATATTGTGATTGAAATGTGGAAATGTTTTCATTCCTTTATAATTGTTTTATGTGTTATGATTTTATAATGGTACTTGGACATTTGACGGGTGGTTACGTGATAAACCAAATGAAGGGTGGTGTCGTGAATACCAGGTTGGGTGGTTACGTTATAACCTCCAATTCATTGGTTATGGAAGTCGGCCGTATGGATATTCTATTTAGTGATATGTGTAGAAGTTGACCGTATGGTTATTCCATTTATGTATGTTTATGTCACAAGTTACCTTTATATGTTATGTGTCCTTTATATGGGTTTTATGGTAATATTTTGGTTAAAAAAGGGTAGTAAATTATCTTTAATTTAGTGAAGAGTATTTACTACTTCATAAAGGTGAAAAGTATTACTTTTGTTAATGTATTCATGGTTTACTTGTTGATTTAAAATAATAACAGTTCTCATTCATTGTGTATCCCTTACTGAGCTTTTTATGCTCATCCCAAGTTTTTGAAATGTTTTTCACAGGACATATTGTGGTTTAGGGTCAAGGATTGGATCATGGAAAATTCATGATGTCTTAAACATGGAAATAGACATGACTTTTTTTCAATAGTTCATTTTCTGTAAAAAAAAATAGAAATTGTGTAGAGGTGTCTACCTTGTAAATCTTTTGAGATGTAATAGTTATGGCCTAACTCTCTAAAACTCTATACTTGAATAGATCCTTAATGTGAATTATTCATTTAATTAAATATTTAGTATGTTTTAAGGCCTGGTCCTTATAGTTTGTATCAATGGTCGGTTTAGATAACTTTAGGAGTTAGGGTATTGTTAAATGAATATCCATAAAGTAATTTATCTTAATATTGATATCATATAGAATTTACAGATTACCATGTTGCTTCACCTAAGATATTTCTATATTCAGAATGGTTTTCTTCAGAGGAAACATGGAATATATGTTGGGATGACATCAATATGAAGACAACCGTCCAAATCAGCAAACTGAGATGGTCAGAATAGGAACTGAACAGTTTGTTACAGTGATGGAAGAGTTGACTCAGGCTATAAATGGAGTTGATATACATGTATGAGATCAGCCAGATCATCCACAGAGGAATATGTCAGTAGTGGATCATTTCATGAGGAAATATCCCCCTCATTCAGACGATCATCTGACCATGTGCTAGCTGAATGGTGGATTAAATCACTGAGACGGGTTTTGATGTCACGGGTTGTTCAGAACATCAAAAGGTATGTCTTGTTGATTACTGTTTTGAAGGTGATTCTGATCAATGGTGTTCTATGGTGAAACATATCAGGGATAGTGAGGATATTGATGCTCTTGATTGGGATAAATTCAAAGGTATGTTTCTTGAGAAATATTTTTCTAATGTGGTTCGTCTCAGGATGGAAAAAAATCCCTAAAATTGAGGCATAAGGATGACTCAGTGGCTACTAAAGAAGTAAATTTCACTCGATTGTCAAGGTATGCACCAAATTTCATCTGAGATCATGATAGTAAGATAAACTGATTTTACTCAGGACTAAATCCACGATATCGAAGAGGATTAGCCTCTCGTGAGTTCAAAAGTTATGAAAAACTTGTTCGATGTGCGGAGAAGGGGGAAATGGAGTTTTCCGATTATCAAGTGTTCTTTGACAAACAACAAAATAAGAGGTCCAGTTGGCAGGAAAATGGAAAGAATTCATCGATGAATCCTAGACGTAAGAATACTAAATATCCAACTTCAGATATGTGTTGTAAAAATAATCCTGAAGAATGTTTATTGAAGTCTTAAAAGTGCTTCTAATGTGGTTAGTCTGGTCATATTACTCGTAACTGTAAGTAAGATGATAAAGCAGGCAATGAAAAACTATCAGTAAGATGTTTTAAGTGAAATGAAATGGGTTATTATGAAAATGAGTGTCTAGCTAAGAACTCAACTGAGGGAAAGAAGCCAGACTACAAGAAAAAAAGGGGTGGTGAAATCCTTTCCAAATACTTCAGTAGATGTTGGGCCATCAAAGGAGGTGGTATGAGGTACAGTATTTGTTTTTTCAGATTATGCCATTGTGTTTTTTGGTTCAGGGTCTAAACACTCTTTCATTTCTAAGAAGTTTTCTAGTAAATTGGTAATTCCATCTCAATATATGAATATAGAACTAATGGTAAAAACACCTGGAGGAAATTTTGAGACAAAAAGAAAAAATTAGAACATTCATGTCTTTGTGTGCAGAAAAAATCTACTTGCAAACCTTATTGTTTTACCTCTAGTAGAGTTTGATGTTATTTTGGGAAGGGATTAGTTTTTTGTTTATCATGCTAGGATTGACTGTAGATCTATAGAGGTTTCTTTTCAGAACGATTTTCAGTTTGTATACAAAAATGAACCCTTGTTGTTGATAACATATCAATAAGTTGAGAAACCATTAAAAGATGGAAATGAATGTTACATTTCACATATTGTTAAAAAAATAAGAAATGTTCAGATTAATAATGTGCCATTGGTAAATTAGTACCTTGATGTTTTTCCTGATGAGTTTCCTTTTATTATACCTGATCGACAAGTTGAATTTACTCTTGACGTAGTTACTGATGCTAAGCCAATTTTAAAAACCCCTTATCAAATGGCTCAAATTGAACTATTAGAGTTAAAGAAGAAATTTCTAGAGTTGTTAGATAATGGTTTCATTCGACCTAGCACATCACCATGGGGTGATTCTGTCTTGTTTCTTAAAAAGAAAGATGGTTCAATGAGACTTTTCACTGATTATAGAGCGTTGAATAACATCACTATTAACAATAAGTATCCTTTTCCTCATATCGATGATTTGTTTGATCATCTCTAGGGACCTCAGTATGTTTCAAAGATTGATTTGAGGTCGGGGTACAATCAACTGAAAGTAAAGGAAGCAGACATTTGGAAGACTGTGTTTCGTACTAGTTATGTCCATTATGAATTTACAGTTATGCCTTTTGGGTTAACCAATTCACCTGATGTATTCATGGATCTTATGAATAGAATTTTCCGTGAGTTCTTGGATATGTTTTTGGTTGTGTTCATTGATGATATTTTGGTGTATTCTAAATGTAAAGATGAGTATGAAATTCATTTAAGGGATGTCTTGCAAAACATAAAAGAAAAGAAATTATTTGGGAAATTCATAAAGTGTGACTTTTAGTTACAACAAATTTATTTCCTTGGTCACATTGTTTCAAAAAATGGCATAACTATTTATCCGGCTAAAACACAAGTTGTTGAATAATGGCCAAGACCCACAAATATTACTGAGATTCATTGCTTTCATAGTTTGGCAGGTTATTACCTGAGGTTTGTTGAAACCTTTTCCCGGTTATATAGTCCAATGACTAGGATAACATGAAATGGTGTTAAGTTCATCTGGACAAAAGAGTGTGATGATTGTTTTCAGGAATTGAAAAGAAAATTGGTCAATACTCTAGTTTTGTAACTGCCTTCCAGCAAAGGTGAGTTTGTTATCTATAGTGATTCTTCATTGAAAGGACTAGGTTGTGTCCTAATGAAGAATGATTAGGTAGTTACTTATGCTTCACGTCAGTTGAAACCACATGACTTAAATTACCCTACATAGGATTTAGAATTAACTAATGTTGTTTTTGCTCCAAAAATTTAGTGGCATCATTTGTATGAAGTGAAGTGTGAAATATATGCTGATCACAAAATTTTGAAGTATAAATTCAATCAGAATTAATTGAACATGAGACACAAGAGATGGTTGGAATTAATCAATTATTATGATTTCACTATCCTTTAACATCCGGGGACAGAAAATAAAGTGGATGATGCTTTGAGTTGAAAAAGTAATACTTCATTAACCATGTTACGTTTGGAACGAGATCCTTTGGTTTTTGATTTGATGAACTTTGGCATAGATGTTTTTGTTGCATGAAATTCTTCTATTTTGTTTCAAGTGTCATATAAATCATCTCTATCAGACAGAATTAAGCAAGCATAGAAGGAATATAGTGAGTTGCAGAAAAAGGTTGTGTTGTTTCATAAGGATATGTTGCCTAATTTTAACGTTGATAATGATTGTGTTTTGAGATTTGGAAAGATATTATGTGTGCCCTTTGATTCACAGTTGAAGAATGAATTGTTATGGGAAGGTCATAGTTCTCTGTTTTCAGTTCATCTTGGTAGTACTAAGATGTATTGAGATCTTCAAGAGTATTACTAGTGTGATCGAATGAAAAGAGATATTTCTGATTTTACTGTGAAGTGTTTGACTTGTCAGCATGTTAAAGCAGAGTGATAGTTACCGAAAGGAATGCTTCAGCCTCTATCGATGCCAGATTGGAAATAGGACAATATATCCATGGACTTTTTTGTGGGATTACCAAATACATCTCGAAGTAATAATGCAATACGTGTTATAGTTGAACAATTGAATAAATCTTCTCATTTCCTTCCTATTCGAGATACTCAGTCATTATATCAACTTTGTCGGTTGTATGTCAAAAAGATAGTCAGTTTGTATGGATTTTCTCTCTCCATTGTATCTGATCGTGATCCCAGGTTTACTTCTAACTTTTGGAAGGCCTTCAGAATTCGTTGGGTACTGAATTAAATTTTAGTACAGCTTTTTATCCACAGTCAGATGGGCAGTCAGAACGAACAATTTAGATATTATAAGATATTCTATGTGCTTGCTCGATTGATTATCAGGGAAGATGCGACCAACATATTTCTTTGATTGAATTTTCATATAATATCATCTTTCATTCTAGTATACAGATGGCTTCATTTGAGGAATTATATGCAAAGTGTTTTCGAACTCCATATTTTTGGGATAAAGTAGGTGAGAGGTAGCTGATGGGACCAGAATTGGTAGAAAAGATGAAAGATAATGTTCAGTTTATTCAGAAGCACATGAGAAAAAATTAGAGAAGACAGAAAAGTTATGCCGATAACTGGAGGAAGGATCTTTCTCTTGAGGTAGTTGATCATGTCTTTCTCAAAGTTTCTCCATGGAAAAGTGTGATGTGTTTTGGTAAGAAGGGAAAGATGAGTCTGTGGTTCATTAGTCCTTATGAAATTTTAAAGAAAGTTGGATCTGTTGCATATAGAGTGGCTTTACATCCAATTTTATCCCAGGTACACAATGTTTTTCATGTTTCGAAGTTGAGAATGTATATGCTAGATCCATCTCATGTTTTGATCTCAGAGGTAGTTCAGTTGGAAGAGAATCTCTCTTTTGAAGAACAACGAGTCCAAATACTTGACCATAGAGAACAAGTGTTGTGGAATAAGGTAATTCACCAGGTAAAGGTTTTGTGGAAAACACATATGGTTGAAGAGGCAACGTGAGAATCTGAAAACGATGTGAGGGATAAATACCCCCAATTATTTTGATAAGTGAATAAAAATTGAGAGGACGCAATTAAAAAAAGGGGGGAAGGATGTAACATCCTAGGTAAATGAACAATAATACATATATCATATTTATTAATATTTTTGAGTTACATATTTATTTTACTTTAAAGGGGTTTCTATGATCGATAGCGTACCCGATACGCAACAATGGGTTTCTTTGGAATCTTACATTTCACACTAATAATATAATATTATTATTTTAAATGGTTGTTAACTCCTAACTGTTATATTATAAGGAATGAATGAAACTAACTTCAATATGATTATACTTGTTTGTTAAATGTATTTACATTATGCAATAAAAAGTTAGAGACATAAAATGTGAATGAATCTAATATACATTAAAGGCCAATTTAACGCCTTTTAATAAAGAACCCTCTTTAAATATAGTTTTGGTCACTTTAATACATTCTAATTGACCAAATAAAATCCTTATTTATAATGGGTACATCAAATTTTACTTTGGGTAATTTTTTGGTATTTTTATGAAAAAGTTCAATTTTTAATGAATAGTGAAAAATTTTGTATTTTAATTCAAAATTTACTTTTAATCTAATTTATTTATAGGGATATATTATCTTTTTAATTGGTTTTAAAGTTAAATTAAAATATATTTTTACCATTAAATCTAATTTTGGTCATTGGAATTAATTTCACTTTGAAATTGGACATAAACAAGTATCAATATTTTGATAGTTATTGTTTCTTAAAAACAAGCTATTTGTTTTGATAATGGGAATTATTTTTAAAATTAATTAACTCAACTTATATGTTTTGAATTTGTCAAAATAGAAATCATTTTTGAATTGAGAATATCAAATATAGCTTAGGCTGAATTTTTTTCATTTTTCTGAAAAACTTCAATTTTTGATGAATTGTGACACCACTTAGTGGTAGTTAAAAAAACTGACTTTTTCATTTAAATGAAATTTTACGACTACTATGAATTGAATTTCTAAAATACGACATACATGGTTGTTATCAATAAGTAAAATTTGGTTCATTAAGATGAAAATATTTTTTGGTGAATAAGAACTTTTGGCTTTTATTTATCGCGCTTAAAGGTAAATAAGGTAATTCAAGGTCAAAAGAATATTATAATAATTCAAAATTACCTTAAAACTTGCCTAAAATTTATTTTATGAGTAGTTCCCGACCATGGACATCCTTGGATCGATTTTGGGATCCCATGGATCCACTTATGAAAGATAATGACACATTAGATTAATTAATTTAATTTAACGACAAAATTGACATTAACAAAAATCTTTTAGTAATTAATTTTTATATAGTGTTATATAAGTCCTATTTTAGACTATAAATATTATATTGAAATATAATTAAATTTACTATATCATGGTATTTTTCTCGTAATTTTAGACATCAAATAAATTAAATTATTTATGACACAATAATGATGTAGTATTTACCTCATTAATGAATGATATAAATAAATAAGATTATAATGATTACAATATTATCGAAAAAATGTCCAATTTTGACTGGAATATTTTATTTCTACCATGAGACATATTATATTCACCATTGATTATTTTTGTACCATTAGAAACCGAATATCCTTATATTATAAAATAATATTTTCACACTTTCTTAAAGAGCCCCACCTTTCCCTTATAAAAGTAGACCACTTCTAACTAATTACTCACACCTCTAAAGCCATATGGCTCGTCCAAACTCAGCCCAATTAATCTTACTACATCCCTCTACTCCCCCTAGAAGCTTTAGTTTAGAATGAATGCACTTCAAAAAGTTCTTCGGTTCAAACAAAATGGAGTTACCCAAATTAAAGGTAACAATTTCTCTTAAATTGTTATCTTTTATTTTATTTTTCCAACCCCTAAAATCTTTTTATTCCTTTAATTTGTAACAACACCAGTATCCTCAAGATACTAGGATGTTGTTATGAGAATTATTTGAACTACACATACACACACCTCCATCTAATGGGTGAAGAACATAATGTATCTGAGGATGGAAAACTAACGCCTCACAAAACAATGATTCTTCGATTTTCTCCTACCGCCTCTCATGGTGGCCCTTATGATGGAAATTTATTTTTATACGATATATATTATTTTTATGTTTTCTTTATGCTTATGTATTTTCCATTTATATCACGCCTTTATGATTTCCATATTGGGTAAATACGATAATCTCATTTAAGGAAGTGCAGACTACCACCCCCTCAAAGTGATGTGACTCATTAATGCCTTATGTGGGATGTATAAAGTATTGATTTAATGATATTATATATTATATTATACTATGATTATAATAAAATTTTGTATCATTATGTTTAAATTCCATTAAAATAATAAATATAAATGAAAGTAGCGTTCATGCGTACGTATAGCTTACCGTCTCCACGAATAGTGCATTTCATTTCTTACCTCCATGTACTATTATAAATAGATGTATATGCTTGATATATATGATATATATGATATATAAATCATGAATATCATTCTGGATATAATAATACTTTCACCATATGGACAAATTGTAAATATAAGGTGTTCATTTTTGACTCAAGTACCAAATATCGACAAAATGGATGTTATTAACATAAATGATTACATAATATTTATAACATGGTAATAAGTTATATAAAATGAATTATAAAAATGAAAAAGGTTCTTAAGAAAGTAGAAATTAACGTTAGTTTATTATTCAGGAGATTAAAGAAAGATCGTGTCAAGTCGAACACGAGGTAAGGGACTTCGTATCAATCTCCTTTAATTGAGGCATATTTTGTTCTAATACATGACTTTATTTTATAATCTGTATAAACTCCTTTGATTTTTCATTTTCATTCGAAGGGAATATTTTTCTATGAAGAGTTTTAATAAACGACAAAAAAAATTTTATCGTAAATGGTGACAATGACCTTTTCTACCGCTACGAGTATTATTTTATCTTTGGCTTCCTCAACAAGTCGTAATGTTTTTAAAAGAAAATAAATACCATATACTCTTTAATGTATTTTGGTACTGAAAATGGTTTTGATAATGGATTTTTTATGTCAATATATTTATGTGAAATATTGTGATTGAAATTTAGAAATGTTTTCCTTTATAATTTTTTTATGTCTTATGATTTTATAATGGTACTTGGACATTTGACGGGTGGTTACGTGATAAAACAAATGATGGGTGGTGTCGTGAATACCAGGACGGGTGGTTACATTATAACCTCTAATTCAATGGGTATGGAAGTCGGCCATATGGAAATTTCATTTAGTGATATGGGTGGATGTCGACCGTATGGTTATTCCATTTATGTATGTTTATGTCCCAGGTTACATTTATATGTTATGTGTTCTTTATATGGGTTTTATGGTAATATTTTGGTTACAAATTGGTTAGAAATGATCTTTTCTTCTGTGAAGAGTATTTACTACTTCATAATGGTGAAAAGTATTACTTGTTTTAAATTACTCATGGTTTACTTTTTGATTTAAAATACTAACATTTTTATTTCTTTGTGTATCCCTTACTAATATTTTTATGCTCATCCCATGATTTTGAAATGTTTTTCACAGCACATAATGTGGAATAGGTTCAAGGATGGGATCATGGAAAAGTCGTTATGTCTTAAACATGGAAATAGACATGACTCTTTTTTTCAAGAGTTCATGTTTTCTAAAAAAAATAGAAACTGTGTAGAAGTGTCTACCATGTAAATCTTTTGAGATGTAATAGTTATGGCCTAACTCTCTAAAACTATAAACCTGAAAAGGTCCTCAATGTGAATTATTCATTTTATTCAATACTAAGTATGTTTTAAGGATGGGTCCTTAAATTGATTACCACAATGTACATTTTATTATATCCACCTTCTTGTATTAATAAAAAAAGTAGGGATTGAATGTCTAGGATATTAACCCAACTATACTTTACTAATAAATTTAAATGTTATCGATTATATTAAAAAATACATTTGGCATATATATATGTATATAAGATTTTGAAAAAAATTAGCTTATCTAAAACACTATAATATTAAATATTACCTCTTCTAAATTAATGGATATGTACCCCTTTCAACTTATGATCTCCCAGAGCACGTAAAACATTCCATTATCATTAACTAATATCTTACACTATAATTTTATTTAAACCACACACTGATACAAAGTATTAAATACCATAGATGTGATCATCTCAACTATATGACATATAACATTATATATCAGTATAATCCATTAAAATGGTCTTTTGTCTTTTTATATTTAGATAATTATTACTATCGATGACTTATAAACTAAAATAATTAAAAATAATTAAAAATATTACCATTATAAACAATACTATCTAATACATAATAAATCATCAATATATCACATTAATTATACATTTAATACAAACTTCAAGACATTATTACATTTTAGGTCATCATTACCATGGTAAATGGTATCCTAAGAAATGGTTGTGCTCAGATGCTCAATAAAGGTATAAATAAGTGATAACAATCAAGGAAAATTAGTGACCATATGATGAGAATTTGGACATTGTCAATATATATATAATAAAATCATACACAAAAATTAATGAATATAAAAACATGAGTTATAGGACTAGGCATGGGATTACAATATAAATTAGTAAATATTCATTTGAAACATGAGTCCAAAAACATCATCCTAGATATCATAACACAATCATATGGAATCATGTAATATTTTTTTATAAACTATGCATATAATAATATTGTGACCAAATCCTTGTATTCCCACCCTTTTTGTTTTTATAAATCCCAATATTTATGAAAAAATTATTGCAATAAAATTTCAATATATCCCCACATCTTTATCTCATAGGATATAAATCAATTGGAAATCCATTTGAGATATATATGTTACACCTCTAAACATTATCTATGAATATGCATTCTGCATGAAATTATTAACTCAAAAATCCTAATAAACTCATAGAGAATAAATATATTTCTTATCCGTTTCATATTTGTTCACCAAAATAAGTCATTCGTAATTTAAAAAAGACATAAAATGATGGATTCTTGTATAATAATTAAGTATCGTATAATATTAAGAATTTTCTATTTAAATAACTTTTTCAATATAAATAATTTTTCACACTGTATTTATATAATGTTTATGTCTATATCCTTAATTTATGAAATAAATCTATGTATGGAATCCTGGTGACCACCCATCAACAATTATAATGTAAAATAAGGTATTAAAAATGGAATGTAATTTAATGTAAATTTATGCACATTTAGAGTGGATTGTTATAAAAAAAATATGTGATTTATCGTTTATTTAATAAAAAAATATTCTACAATTAATTTATTGAAATATTTTTAATGGTGACATTTATAGACAATCATCTATCATTAATTAGATATAACTATGTATATTTAATGTATTTGGAATTTTATTAGGATCAATCTAAAAATTTTATTTACAAATTAGAAACATTTTGACCATTGGGAAAAAATTTAGCTTATAATACTTCATGAAAAATAATTTCATTTATAAAATATTAAATCATATGATGATTTATCAGGGAAATGTAAAAATATTATTGAAGGATTTCTTTACATTTAAAATATTATAAAGGTATGAATTTCATTCACTGAAAAATAAACCCATTCTGAAAAATTAAACATTTATTTGTAACATTTAATGTTGTTCATGGTACTATAAAATGTCATAAATTAATTATTTCTGTATTATAATTTTCATAGGGAAAGTATCTATTGAATATAGAGATTTAATAAATGGAGGATCTAGACTGAAAAAAAAAGAAAACTTGTTTTTATCAGTTTCACAATACACTACATGTTAAATATCAGTAAGAGGGAAATGAAATTATGATGTGATTTATAAAATCCAATAAATACATGATTATAGTAACATTAATTCATTAGTATTTAATAACACCCTATAAAAATATCATGGGCAACTAGTTGAATTATGTCTAATAATATTAAATTTGAGGTAATGAATCATATACATTTTATCCTCTCTTACTCAAATTCATTTTAAACTCATTTATAGAAATATAAATTTATTGATATAATATTTCAGGATATCATTTGTATAAATTTAATTTTATATAAATCATATATGTAAATTTATTATGACTATTTTGTTACATTGCCATTTGTTTCCCAACAAGTATTAGTAAATTTAATGGTTTCACACATTCTTTATCATGTCAAATTTGGTAACCATTATTTGATATAATGTTTATCACTCCGTGTTAATGAAATTGGATTATTGTAAAACCATTATATATCTATAAATATCTTATCTCATTCCATAACAAATGTACCAAATTTTCATGAAAATGGAATTAATATCTCTTATTTGATTAGTTTTTTTGATATTGGATGATATTTTGTTCATAAGTTAAACAAGAAATATAACTACTTTTAAATTATATTGAATAATAATATTTTTTAATAAATTATATAAATTTTATTATTTATGTTAAAAATTCATCGATTATAGCATTTTATAGAAATGTTCAACTAATTTTTTATTCCGACCACTACATTAAGAAAAATTAATTATTGGATAATTTTAATTTTAATTATTTATTCAGTATGCATTATATCATTACTAATTAATAATAATGATATTATTTATATATTTTATTTTTTTGAATAATATTTTATTATAATTTGAATAATAATAATGGAACAATATTAAAAACTAAATACATTACAATAAAATGGTTTTAGTTCGAAATATTCATGATAAATATTCTCACATCACAAAAAATGGGAGGTAATTAAATAATATTAAAATGTATATTTTCCTTTTAGAAATTAATTTTAATATTTTAAATTCACAACTAAATTTAATAATTATAAAAATTAAACACAAGTTTTGGTATGAAATTAAATACATCACTTCCTATATGCAGTAATCTGCACAATCTGATGATAAATGAAATATTTTTTTTTCTATCTAGATAAGAATGTTTAAATTATGATTTTTACATTCATATAATAACAATTCAATATAATTATATAATTATGTCATTATATTCATATTTCTAAGCTATGATTGGGTGAAAATGATTAAAATGAAAATTTTAAGGATTAAGTATACCAAAAACGAGACAACAAACATTCTCTTGAAAAACAATTTCTAAATTATTGGCTCGTGATAAATTTTGTTGAAATTGGATTTTTGGAAATAAATAGGTCCTATATTGAGTAATAAATGTTCGATATTTAATGTATCAACGAGAGGGAATTATAACTTTGAAACGATGGAAGGAATCCTATTTTTATGTGTCAAAAAGTGATCTTTTTAACACCCATTATTAGTCAATAATGCAATGAAAATATTCATGGTTAAATTGATTCAAAATTAATAAATAAAAGAGTATATGGTTATATTGTTTTAGGAAATCCAAAACCATAATTTCCATTTATTTTTTTAATACATTTCATTTCAATAAATCTATTTTTTTACATTTTATGTTTATAAATTTTACATAAATAACAAGTATTTAATTTTGTAATTTAATATTTTACGTAAAAATAAACAAGAACAATTAAAAAAATAAATTGTGATGGGACAAAATTAAATTTCACTTTAACATAACTAAATTTCTATAGATTTTAAAATTTACTATGAAATTAACTCATTTTATATTTATATGAGTTATTATTTATAGAAACATGATGTTATTGAAAATATATGTTATTATTTATATTTAATATTTTTTAGATATTTTTTAATAAAAATATATATGTGTTTAATAATAAAATTAAATAAATTATTTAAAATATATTTTTATAATATTTAAATGGGAGCCATAGAATATTGATGAAATAAATACTTGAAAATGAAACCATAACTATTATCACTTTAAATAACATTTCTTATATATATATATATATATTATTTTTTAATTACAATATCAGTGACATTAATATATAATATTAGTGTAATGATTTAAAATATTTAATAAATTATGATATATTTAATTTAATAAGTGATGAAAATTATTTTTTATCAAGAAATAATTATAAAAACTATATATTAAAATATTTATGAGTATTACAAAACAATAAAATTTGATTTTATATATTCAAAATAGTACTTTATAATGAACTATATTACATAATAAATATCAATCTAATATATATACTAATCCTTGATTTCGGATTCCATGTGTCATGCTAATATGCTTCCACATCGCATTTATCATATGTGCCATTTAACCAATCATTCATGTCAAAAAAAATATTCCTCACTCCAAAATCTCTATCCATCTAACGCCTCTCCCCCTGCAAACTAGTGCACATGGCCCCTCCCTATCGCTCAGCTAGGGTTTCTGAAAACCACTGCCTCTAAACCTGAATCCTCCACGCAATTCAATGTCTTCAACTACAGTTTCATGTTCGATTTCACCTTCCCTCATCCATATCTTACCGCAAACCAACACTTACATCTTCCATTCCATTTCACGTGCCTTATACATCGGGTCATCCTCTAAAATACACTAAAATCATTGTACAATTCATGCATCATATGTTCTTCTTCCCATCTTCTATTTTTCCTCATATTATTCATTTCCTATAAGATAAACTACCATCATCCAACTATCTAATCTTCCTCCCACCACCCTCAATCCCTCCATCCCCCTCCTCCCCAACTCATGAAATCCATTTCCATTTGTTAGGATCCCTGATATTATATTTATCCTCTTAGATATACCGTGGTAAAGCACGCCCCTAACTCTCTTCTTGATTCCATTATCCATCATAAAAACCTATTTTTTCATTGAAAATATATCTCCTTATTATGTTATTTTGTATAAATAGACAAGGGGTTGAAATTTTCCCTAATCATAGATTCATTTAGCTTTCAATGCATCCAATATATAGTATTTTCTCTAATATATCTTCTATGTAACAATTCTATTTTCTTTATAGTTTCTCATTTCACTATGTCCATGATAATTTTTTTGGCTGTATCAAAATTCACTACTACAAAATTGGTGGGTTCTCATAATTTTCTAGAAAAGTTTTCAATTCTCTCCCTAAATAAGTTTTTCTATCTACTTATGGAGTATTAAGTGATAAATACGATACATCTCCTATTTTGATTCACCAATGATTGTATGTACTTATTTTTCTCAGTTAATATCTATGTGCCTAAATTTTTTCATGGTTTATATCGTTTTTTTGATATATGGTATTAGTATGTACTGAATGAATCCCTATAAGATATGAGGTTTGAATACATAATATAGACAAGGTAATGTTCATTAGTATGTCTTCTTATTTTTATAGTTTATTGTATCTATATGTAAACATGTTGGATGAATTTTTCAGTGCCCAAAATCCTTGATCATTACCTGTAATTCCATAACTATAACCAAGAAATAAAAATCCTTGTAAAACAACAACTTTATTTTCTTGAATTTTTTTAAGATTTCTTATGAAGAATTTAACATCCAAATGTAACACACAATAAAACTATACATAAATTCAAATGTAGGAATTCAGTAAACCATTCCACTATGGTGGGGCATGGTTTTGATCCTGTATACTAGGTAACATGATGTACTGACACTATATTTTTGTGGAATATAAGATTAGTGACATATTATGGAGAAGTTGGTCATTATTTTTTATTGGAGTTATTAGTTAGATTTATATATAATAAATATTACTTGACATGAATTAGATTAGTGGATCATTTTTTATACTAGTGGATATAGCATTTTATATGAGCAGTGGATTAGATCATGTATTTAATTTCAATAGTGGATAAATATTTTACACCAGTGGAACATGTTCTTTATATGAGTACTGGAACATGAGTATTTTTGTTTAGTGGATTATGAATTTTGTAGTGGATCATGTATATTATTTGAGTAGTGGATCAATGTTTTATAGTAGAGGATCATGTATTTTAGAGCAGTGGATCATGTATTATAGAGATAGGACATGCTTATATCATCAGATGCCCGGTGATCCCAACATCAGTGCATGAAGAATTCTACTTTCTCTTTAAGGGTGACCATTGAGGATTTGAAGGTGATGTTTTAGTTGTATCTTCTATATGTAATTCCCAACTCTAGGGTATTATTCATCTAAATTTGTATTTTTATCTATAAAATAATTGATCAGATGATTTAATGTTTTTCTTCTATGATTACTTATATGTGGGAACCTGTGGGTCATTCATTTTACTATCCTAGAATTGTTAAAAAACACCAACTAGGTGAGCGTTAGGAAATCTGGTGTGGAATCCCAATTAAATTTTCTTTATTGTAGGCATGTCAATTGATATTCAATGACATATTAAAACAAGGTATTTTATGGTAATATTTTGTGTATTCTTATTGAACATATCTGACTCCTTTTCCTTTTATCAATGATGGTACCCATCTGATGGGTATACTTTTGATTGTTTTGGTATGGTTTTGATTCTACATGGATGTTCTAACATAGAGGTAGTGAGTTATGTATACTTTCAGTGTTCCACCTTAACATGACAACTACAATCAATACATCAGTTACTTGATAAGTAATTTTCAATACGTACTAAAAAAGTGACTACCTCATTGAAGTCTCATTTTCAGTGAATTTGTACTCATGTCCTCTAGATATAATCATTAATAATGAATTTTATAGTTTATTTTACTTTTGGATATTTATTCATTTTTTCTGATTGTTGTTTCCTGAAAACATGTTTCATAATTTGCGAAATGTGAAATTTGAAAAATATTTTTTTAGTGTAATTGTTCAGTATGGTATAGTTTTCAATTGATTGATATTATACCAATATATAGTTTCATTCTAATTTTCTCTTAATTTGTTTTTCTATAACAACACATATGTTTATATATGTTGATATTAGTTTCATATCATTAATATTATATGTATGTAATTTCGGCATCCCTCTAACAATATGATCTACATTAAAATATTCTATTTTTTAATGGTAATTTTTTATTAGTAGCTTCTTAACTATGAAAATTATTATTATTGAATATATTATCATATGATTCCAGATATGACACAAACATCATCAAACTAAAAAATCAAGACTCATGAAGAGTAGGCTACAAAGAGTAATATTATTATCAAGTAGTGTGTATTTTTTTAAAAAATCGATATCATGTTCTTGCCTAAATGATATATAATTTATTTATGTGGTCACCCACATTATAGGTTTAACTAATCACCCATATTATAGGTTTGTCTGCATCATGTATAATACATTTAACTGATCACCCACTTAAGTGTCCAGTGGACATTTTCCATCATATATAAAGATTTACCATGGCTATTTTAGTTAAAACTATTTTATGTTTATACATATACTACTTTCTTGGAAACATGGTTCATAAAAACAAAAAACTCCTTATGTTAAAAAAAAATACATGAAAACAAAAACAACATCATGTAAAACTCAAGCAATTTGAAATTGTAAAAGTTGGGTAAGGTTTTTGAGTTAGACCGATTAATGAGAAATTCACACTTGACGTTCCCCTGTTGTGGGGTACTTTTTTTATACTGAATATGAACTGACCAGAATTTAAATTGGAGGAATGTGTGGAGAACAAGATTACTTGTGATTCCCCCTCTATTCTCCAACCCTAATCCCTAGTTGATACTAAGAGAAATAATCATTATTTCTGTATAGTACTCATTCTTCTCCATAATATACGTGTACTTATCTCACTCAATATTCCTAATCCTCTTTCAGTTTGATGCAGAGAGGGTGTAACAGATGATTCAAAATTGGTTGATCCATCTTACTCCCTAAAAAAATACATTCTACCTTTTTTACTATAGTTATTTTAATATCCCATCAATGCTTGTTCTTTGGTACTCGGTTTTGTAAGGGACAACTTTCTCATTTCCACTCTCAGTTAACGTGAAAATCACTTCAAGAAATATCATGATATAATTGGTTATGAGTTGGTTTCAAGTTAAAATTTATTCTTTATAGCTTATTTTAAAATTATTTTGCAGATCCGAGGAACTCTTAATGGAAAAAGACTTTATTGAAGGATGTCATGTATTCAGTCAATTTCAGAGCTTATCCTGTTATATAATAAACCTTTTCCATAAAATTTCTACTCCAATTAAATTTCTTCCTATTAAATAAAACAAATTAATAAAATTTAAACATTCTCTAGAATCAAATTTTCAGTTTCTGAAAATTGTCATTGTTAGATTTTGGAAATGTGTTTATCATATTAATTTCCATATAAATATAAATTTTTACCTTTTCATTGAACCCAAATTAAATATATTATTAGTTTTTGAAAAATTAGTTATTTATTGGATTACGGATTATAAATTTTTCACATTCTCAATATATAAATTTATATATGATGTAGTACTACATTAATCATTATTATATTTTTTGGGAAACCTATAGCATACTATAATGTTTTACGATGTAGTGCTAAATTAATATTATATTATGATTTGAATCCATAAACTAGATACTATAATGTATCCCTTGAGAAAGAACCTTAAATGTTAGCATTCGTATGGAAGGAATCCATTGAACT
Organism: Viscum album; assembly: GCA_963277665.1. Classification (NCBI taxonomy): domain Eukaryota; kingdom Viridiplantae; phylum Streptophyta; class Magnoliopsida; order Santalales; family Viscaceae; genus Viscum; species Viscum album. Next base: position 807,484,216 of record OY728148.1, read on the forward strand.
AGGTTTCTTGGGTTTCCTAGGTACACCACATACCCATTATGTTTTTTGATAATAATGTCCTCCTTGGAATTTCTCATGCACCTAACTTAAATTTCAAAGCTATTTGGATATCCCTCATGAATCCAAAAATAATATATTTTATGGGAAAAGTTTTTTCCCTCAAATATTATGTTGTTTATTTATTTACATATATGATCAGTGCTGGAAAAAAGTTTGAACAGAATCGGTTTTTAACTTTATTTCTCGTGTCCACATTGTGAAAAAATTTCATTAAGTCACTCATGTCGTAGCATGGTTACAGAAGAAGATAAGGTGATGTTCATCATATAAATTTTTAAGCAATAAAGATCATTAGGATGCAAGTGATAAGCTTCCCAGCCTGCCTATGTTTTCATTTTAAATTTTTTCACTCAATACAGATAATTATAAAGTGATCCTGTAATTTTTTTGTTTGTAGGATAACTTCAAAAAAATTATAGAGAATCATGAATTTTTTTCAATGGAATGATGAATGAAGAGGCTCCAGGCATCACTTCTTTTTTGAATGAATGTTTCACTTATTCAATTTTCCAGAGACAGTGGTGTGTTTCTCTACTTGGTTGAGTACTTTTGAAAAAATATTGTGTTTTCTTGAACATCATGGAAGATTATATATGAGAATAAACAAACTATTCCTGTAATTACTAATCTTATAATGGGATATACTGCCATAATAGAAACAATGATGATTTTTCACACCACTAAATTCTAGAGAAGGTTCCTTTATAGCCTTCGTGGCGAGCTACTGCCTAAGCACCATCCTGCACATGGATTTCCATGTAGATGTATTTTTATGAACCATGTTCTATTTTATTATCTAGACACATTGTTTTTATCAAGAAGCCAATCGATAAAAAGTATGTGGATATCTATTTTCCCTTTTAAATAATATAATATATTCTTCCTATTAATATTTCACAACAATATTTTATCCTTTAGATGTTTGAATATCATATTCTTTAACATAAATAAATTTCAGTAATTCTATTTATTTATGTAGAATATTTCTATGCTGACAATAACATCTGAGCTAAATACAAAGAAAGAGATGGGGATATGGTGCCTCATGTTTTTTGTTCTAGAAAAAAATTTATATAGTCTTGGATTTAGAATATTTTTTAAATACTTTTGACTTTCCTTTTGTCTATATTTTTTTCTGTTGAAGATTCTTAGCCTGTGGGAATGTCTTAAATCAGGGAAATGAAATCTGATAATGTTATCTATTAAATTGAGATTTAAAACTAACAACCAAACACTACTAAAATATTTCTCCCTCTAGGTTTTCATCCATCACTTATTACAATCTCACCTCTTACATCCACCTCTACCCCACATCCACTTCCTTCTTCATTTTTTCCTTGGATCTGTCTCTCAAATTTCATCATGTTCCTTCTCCGTTGTCATTATATTTCACTTAATAACCATTTTTCACGAGCTTCCCACTAACATCATTATCATCATATTATTATAAGCATTATATTGAGTATAATGAAAAAATAATTTATTTTAATTATACATATCCTAATGTTTTTAAAGAAAACTAAATAGTCATGTGCATTTTCATAGGGGGAGTACTAGTTTTATATAAAGTAGTTATTATATGTATTTAAGTCAGTATTATCTTGATTAAAATTTTATAAATGTGGAAATATCTATAAAATAGTTATATTTACTAAACACAAAGACAATTATTTTTGATAAAACTAAAAACATTAACATTAATTCACACTGAAATAATTAATTTTAAATTGGAGTTAATTTAATAAAAATAAAATTAATAATTAATAATTTTTTTCTTTGAATTTAAAATAAAAACAAAAAAATAGAAATCTATTTCATTAAAATTCACTTTTTAAATAGTCTAAAAAATATGTGATAAATTTTATAATAAAAAAATAATTAAACTATTATTTATTCAAAATTTCTACCCACATAACCCATCATGATATTTGTGTATGATCCCATAATAAGGTAATTTCCAATATGAATTGATGACGATTATTTATCTATCACTTATCATGTGCCAATTTCCAAGAATAATGATTTCTCACGCATAAAATTTTGAGCATTTCTTGATATTCTGAGTTATTCATGAGCATGGTCAAAGTACAAATAATTAGAAATAACATCCTCTTGATGATAATAATGATGGGCCTCTATGAGATATTTTTTCTACATGACTCCAACTTATTACTTTTTCATAATAATTTGAATTATATTTTAATATAGTATTATAAATCAAGAATTTAATAGATATACTATACTATTGAAATTGTATTTTATAAAAATATAGTTCTTTATTATATTGGTGTCTCCTATGAAATAAATTTTAAAAATTCTTTATATATAATGTAAATACATTATAAAATATTTAGTCTTTACAAAACCATTGATTAATTGGATTTTGTGTTATCTTTTCTATTTAATTATATCATTAAAGAAATGATTTTTAAAAATATGATCATCTCAATTTAAAAAAATTCATGTGTTAAATGAAACATTTTTTATATTATATATCGGTTTGTTGGCCTGGGGAGCCTAAATTTTTTAAATAAAATTTTCATTTCTTTTTACGATTAGTTTAGTTATTTTGGGAATTATGATTAAGAAAAAATTTTGAAAACTATATTGTTATGTATAAGGGGTAAATAAATGTTTAGAAAACATACATTAAGGTTAAATGAAGTTATTTTGTATCATAGTGTGTTTACATGGTTGTTTGTTAATGTTACATTGTGTTTGTTGGTATGGAATATTATCTATGTAGTTCTAGATGTTTTTTCAAATATGAATGTGGATAAATGTGAATAATGACTTTTACTTTCATTTTAAATAAATGGATCACATGGTATGTATGAAAATAGTTTATTATGTTTAAAATCACTTATTTTTCATATGAATTTCAAAATAATGTACTTGAATCACATTCTAATTATAGATTATATAGTTAGTGTGTGAATCTCATAATATTTATATATCAGGGTTTAATTGTTTGGAATGTATATTGATTTCTTAATATGTACATAATAACATTGTAAGATATTCATATTAATTATTAACTATGAAATGTATTCTTGTTGATGTCAACTAAGGGAAGAGAAGAGTACATATAGGTATAATTGGAAGATAACTAATTACATCAGAGTAAGATCTAAAAGGGAATGAAAAATGGTGATTGATAATTAATGAAGGTGGATATGATAAATGTACCATTTTATTAGTTCATTTGATAAAGAAAATATATATTAACTAATAATTTCATAAATGTAGATTCCCAGAGTCAATTATGGTTTCATAAAAATTTCAATGAAAATATAAAAAAAATTAGGACTAAGAAATGATTACTAAGAGAAGTGAATAAATAAATGTGGAGTATTAATATTGGTAAAGGAAAAAAGATTAATACTGGAGTAGAAAAATGGTGGTATGGAGCATGAAGGTAATTTGTGGATTTAGTCTAAAATTAATATAATGTTCATAATGTATAAAAATTTCATGAAGTATAAAAATTACATGAAATAAATTTCCAGAGAGAAATTTATTTTGGTAAATTGAATCTCATTTATTAAATTAAAATAGAGATTCATGAAACACACAATTATGAGTGAACCAATTATAAACGTTTTCAATAAAATTGAAAAATATTCTTAAGGAGTAGTGAATTAATATTATAAATATTAGAAGTGAATTATTAAAAGAGATTTTATTAAAAATAATGATTATAAAGAGTCATTTTCATTCATTATAAAAATAGTGAACTATAATGTGTTTGGAATAACAACACTTTACCAATATATACTCCTTGGTTGTATCCTAATAATGGTGAACCAGACATAATTTTGGCCTATTCAACTTATTATAAATATTGATTTTTCATTTATATAGGAATTAGATAGAGGATAATTTCATTAAATAATTAAAAAATATGCACATGAGAATATGTTATATTATGTCACACCCTGATTCACAACTTTTCATGCCATCTCATTGAATTAAACCTAGTAGAGGGGAAAACATGTATCTATATGAGCCATTAAATTCATTGATTCTCTCTTAGTGAAATAAATTTTTGTTTTCATTCTAAAATCATATTCGAATCTTCAATTGAAATTTTTTTAATCATCTATAAAATTTCATATAACACTGAATAAGAGAAATATGAATATATATTTTTATAGATTAACTGATTTGTATTTCATCTAGTATAAAGATTTGTGATATAATTGAAGTATATTAAATAGAAATAAGTGTTGACACCAAATGAATTATTAAATTAGGGGAGAACTTTCCAATTTTATCAAAATGAAGGTGATTTTTCTTGATACATAAAATAACATGTGCTGAATTATTTTCATAAATATGAAGTTACTAAAAATAAAATATTGAAAAACTATTGTATATGTTTATGAAAAATTGTCACCTAATGATATAAATTAATAGTATTTTAATACATAATTTTACTTCGAAAATGTTTTTATATATGTAATTTGATACTTCAGTGAAATCTATGATGGTATAAAAAATATAGAATACATTTTTTGAATCATTCCACCATTGAATAGACCAAATTTTGTTGAACTAGAATAAAATGATACAAAGTTGTTGTTAGGGATAGTTTACAATGTTTTCGTTTCATTACTAATGAAAACTGGTTATAATGAGTCTATAGAATAATATTAGTCCAAATATGTGGAATATATGTCCATAAATACCATCCCATAGAGGATCTCTTAAAAAAAGGATAAGTGAATGAGCTGATTTAATTTATTTCATCAAATATTAAAATTGAAAAAAATAGAGTAAAATGTTAAGACCCATACAAATACTACATTGATATCATATCGTTATATATGAATATCCATTACATTACTAAAACAAATTCTATAAGAACTTAATTTTATAGTTCCATTATAAACATGGACACATAAAAACATTCTTAGAGTGAGATAAATCATATCCCAATATGTTCTTTATCTTGAGAAAACTTCTTAGATATATCGTATATAATAACATTCATCATAATATTGGTAATTTAGCTAAATTGATGGTTTATCTCAGATTCATTATATTGGAAAGCAATGGAGATATAAATATATACTCTGCATAGAGTTTTGTAAACATGATAATAACATTTTATAACTATATCCAACATATCATAGATCATAAAATTGAGTCAAAAAAATCATGTATGTCCATATGTTTGTAATCATAATGGCATAAATGAACATGAACCATTACATCATAACGTTATCTCCTAGATTTTTGGAATACAAATAAAAAATAAAAAATAATTCTCATTGTAGTTTACTTATAATTTAAATGTCTCTTATTGTTTATTGGGTTCACTCCACAAATCATATTAGTGGAAATTTTTACTCCCAAGACTATCAAGGTGGACATATTCTCTTAATAAAATTGGTTGAAATCCCATTTGTTTTCTATTTAACTAATGAGATATCTAAATTTACCTTATGCATTAGAGGTAGATATTAGTCCTATCATTTACAAAATGAATATCATATACACATGTGGCACAAAATCACAATAAATTTATCAAATCTGGACCCATGAAATGAAATTGGTTTTATGAAAATCACATCAAATCATAATCCATGTAAAAAATTCATAATCATTTCATAATTTCATCAAACAATATCCCTTGAAAAATGAAAATGATTTCATAAGCATTTTAACATGGTAAAATCAAAGAGAGGGAAATATATATAATCAACATCTTGTAATTATAATAAAATCCATCTAGATAAATAATAAAAATTCCATCCTCGGATTATATTCCCCTAAATTAATAAGTATCTTAAAAGTATTTCATCATAAATACAAAATGATTTTTAAATATAACATTGAACATTTCATTATGAAAATAACCATTCAACCTATAAAATGACTTTTCAAATGAATAAAAAAATCAAATAAATTTTATTAAATATAACCATAGAATCATATAAAAGAAGATTTAGAAATCATATATGTAATTTATTGAGGATGATATGATTTTTTATTAAAAAAATTAAATCATAAACCATTAAAAATGAAAAATAATCTTTGAAACATATAATGTAATCTTTTGGACTTTGTGTTTTTCTAATCATTAGAAATGTTGTACATGTTAAAGAAAATATTACAAAAAAATTTATGAAAACAATAATGGGGCTTGTTTTTAAATAGAAAATAATTTAAATGTATAAAAATAAAAAATTATTACATGGGTAAAATTTGATAATAAATACCTTTTAGAATATAAAATCCTTTTTTAAAACATTTTAAAAAATGTGGATAAAGAAGGAAAGGTGTTTTTATATGAAATGTAAAATAATGATACTTTTTATAAAAAAGTTATTTTTGAACCATAAGAACTTAATGGGATTAAAATAGATTGAAAATATTATTTCTATATAAATAACTGTATGTGAAAAAAGAAACTAGTTTCTTGAGTGATGGATTGTAATATTCCATCCTTTGAAGTGTAATCATGAGTATTCGTGATAAAAGATGATATCGTAACATAATTATGTTACCACTTTATTAAATTGAAATCATGGTCCACAGGAATGATTAATTTTAAATGATACATATAATGACATATGTGTGAATAGATTCTAGATAATACATATAAAAGGGAATTTATACAGACCATATATATGAAGATGGTTTCATAACTTGGAATATGTCCTAAAGAATCCAATTTGAAAAAACAATTCCTTACATTAAGTCTAGAATACCTTTATACACATTCAAATATAATAAATAAAAAATATAAGATTATTATAATTCTATTATATAACCATACATATATATACACACACCTTATCTTATTTCACTATTTCTTTTTATTAAATGTTAATTAATAATTTTATGTTAATGCCACATTTCAGAAAATAACATCTTTAAGAAGTATCTTTTTATGTGCAATTTTTTCTTCCCCGTTAAATTGGACTCGTTTAAATAATCTCCAAAATATTTACCATGATATAAATATCATATATATTCCTTATATATGTTTTTAGAGAAATATATAAAATTTATTGATAAGAACTGAGATACACCGTACATATAGACGATAAGCTGAACGTAGGCATAAATACTGATTCCATTTTATCGATGGAATGAAATAAAATATTTTTAATAAAATAACGCCATTAAATAATAATAATTATTTCCTATTAATAATAGAATTTAATTAATTCCATCCATATTAAATTCTCTATAATGCATGAAAATGTCACATTTCATCATTAGGTAATAGTCTGACGTGTACACATTTGACGTTATAATATTATAAAAAATTTATTGTCGGGATGTATATGTGTTATAAAAACATATGATTTAAAATAAAAGAGATTATAATACATAAAAATTTATTACACCAATATATCTATCAGTGAGAGGTGGTTATGGAAAAAGAATTACATCTATTCAAGAGATGGTAGTCTATTGTACACACGATGGATGATTTCAATAACCCAATGGATATAAGTGGAAATTGCGGAATACAATTACCTTAACATAAAATCATATTAGTATATAAATTAAAATTACCTTCCATAAAATCAAATCATAAAAATAATTAATGGTAGTGGAGGATGAAAAACATAAAAACTCTCATGGAAGAATTTTACCTCTTATTCGGATAACCTCATTGGGTTTGAATGGATTACATCTCATGGTGTATTTATGAAAACAATTTGGCTTCATTTATGATATAATATATTTAGTTAAGATACTTTTTTAGTAATTTTCAGATCCAAATGGTTTTGGATGTGTGAATAGAAGATGAAAAGGTGTGTCCTTTTATAAGTGTCTTCACAGGAGAAATTATATTTTTTAAACAAAAACGTTGTAACCACATTCCTAACATAAACTATAGCCTTAAATGTTAAAATTCAAGAGAAATTGAAATTGTAATGTAGACATATTTTCATAAAATGGTGTTTGGATATGTTTTTTACTTTTTTAACTCATATGTTTTTATATTAAACCTCGAAAAACCATGTTTGTACTTAACTATGGTAAATGATATTCACAATTTTTTCGAATCATTATGATAAAAATATTACTTTGAACATATTATATAAAATATGATATTCTTATAAAAAATTTGTAATACATTTTACGAAATTATAATTAATTAATTGGAAAATTTAAATTGAAATTAATCCTGTAGACTCGATGAGAATGTACTTTTCAAATGTGAAAGTATTAAAATGATTAAAATATTTATATATAAAAATTATAATTGAATTTGATTACAATCATATAAATTGAATGAATTGACATATAATTTTACTAATTTTAATTTCAACCCATCTTTATATGAAAATTTAAATTATAACTTTTAAAAAGAAAATGTGTTTTTCATTAAAAACAATCACTTTTCACAATTTATCGAAAAATTATTTATTTTAGAAAAATACAAAAAAATAAGATATTTTTAAAATTATTATTTTAAAAATGAATCATAATTTATAAAATACAATATCTAATAGCTTAAATCATTATTTTTAATATTTCTTCCATAAAAAAATAATAAAATAACTTTTATGAAAAAAAATATTATTTTTCAAATACATAATGTCATTATCAAAAATCTGTTTTTATTATATTAAAAAATTTGAGATAATATATAAAATATATTTATTAGTATTCTTAACATCATGTTTAATGGTCTGGTATTATCAAATTATTTTAAATAGTAATGTTAATGTTTTTAAGGATCTTTAGAACTAGGTGTTTCGTGTAATTAAATCTAACAAATAAATTTTATTCATGTGAAAAAAAATCATAGATTCTAGAGATGTAACCTTATTCCCCACATAAAATGACTTTTCTCATGAAAATATAATCACTCTGATTAAAATAGATCATCATACGTCCACTTCATCATATCCTTAGATTCCTCTGTGGCTTCCTCAATATATTGTTTTCTCCACAAAACATTGAAAACATTTGTGGTATTATTTCATAGAACACTCTAGGAATGATATATAATTTACACTACATGTTCATTGTAATATATATCTTGATATAGTTGTATTACCTCTATGATTAGTTAATTTTATGGTTTAGGTGTATAATTTCTCGATAGAGATACATAGACCACATCATGAACATGAGATAGGATTTGTTGAAGCTCCAATATATAGGAAACCATCCTAAAATGAAAAAAAATCAAACTAAATGAAATTCATATGGATAAGTTTTCACCTATATGAAAATTTCAATGTCTTCTTACTTGTAGAAATGGGTAGAAATACATTTTCACCAACATTATGTTTCATATCATGATGTTTATTTCAGTAGAACTTTTTTGAAGACCTTCTACTACCCATATGTGTTTTTTAATGGATCTATCATTCTCCTCCATTTCATCGTCTATATTTAGTACATATAGTATAATTTAATAGAAAATATTATATGACATTGGATCTATAAACATATTTTTATAAAGGGGTTTATAATGATGTATCTTTATTCATTAGTTAATGTTTTTGTCAATAGATAACCCAACCGAAGGTTGGTAAAGATTCCAACCACATTTAAAATTTATAGAACATGATCAAAATATATCTTATAGTGTTTAAATTATTTTCTAAGAAAAATAATATTAAATAGGATTAAATATTATAGAATCTTAAATCTATATGAGGATCATTCCAAACACTTCTCTAGAAGATTGAGATAATCCTCGGATCTCGATTAGACACAATTGAATGTGGTACACTTTGATACCCTATCAGTTCCTTATTGTATATCTAGGAAATATGATATAGAGATAAATATTATATTATAGAGATGATGTATTTCGACATCTTAAAGAGATATACAGAAACCAATATATCATTATTCCCTTTAGGTATACTGGGAATTAAAACAATAATATCATTTTTATTATTTTACTGTTTTCATTCTATTATTGCTAACGGATGTAACATCCCTTTAAAAATTTATCTCTCATCCCTACTCAATAAAATACCATGCACTACGTGAAAATCTATATGAAATCTCTCTTAATTCCACCTAACTAGAAATACTATTTATAATCTCAACACATATTCATACTTATAGGATAAATAGATAAATAATAACTATGTGATATATGTTACAAAACCTTATTCAAATATCATGTTCATAAAACATATAAATGGTTCACAAACCATATAACACCATAATAATCATGGTTAACATAATAATATTTCAAACCATGTTTTGTATCTCAATATGTTACTTATATATAGCATTATTTTTCACTTAGATATATGGTCTAACAATCAATTATAAATGAATTTAATTCTTCCCTTCATTAAGGATTTCCATATATATATTCTAGAAATCCAAAAATGATGTATCTTATTTTATCCACATCATAGATAAGCTATAAATATTCATTTTACTAAATTCATAGAATTTTTTTTCTCTTTTCTATGGTTGTAATGTATTGAGCATTCGTAATCATTAATGGAATATATCTCTCTTCTATGGTTAATAATCAACTCCATATATAATAATAAACACAATAATTGTATTTCATTAGGGTATATATAAAAATTTTCAATATAATCATAATTCATCCCTATTATTACAAAATTTATTTTGTAATCTAAATTCATATCACAAGTTGGGTAATTTTTTCATGGCCAATTAATATTAATGAGGAATAAATTATAATTATGCTATTATACATAATAAACCATCAAGATCCCTTATTTGATGAATCAAAATTGGTTACACACCCTTACCTAGTACATAATTATTTATGAATTGGTGTGATGAAAAATATTTTCATTGGATCATATAAATTTTTTTCACTTTCAACTAAGGAAAGGAACCTCTCCACCTTCCAAGAAAACAAGTTTAGTTGATTTGATTATCATGTTAAAATTTAAAAATAAATTTAACAATATGAAGCTAATACATGGAAAATATATATAACTTCCACCCTGTTTTGTATGGGAAAACTTCTTAATATCCTTGGTCTTTTATAAGTTGAAAGATATACTCTCTCTTGATATTAGATGTCCCAAAAATTAATCATTTTCCCAAAAATTTCCATTTTGTAAATTTTTCCTACATTTTATTCTTCGTTGTTGTTGTTATTTTTTTCTCAACTAATCATCATTCTTATCCATTCCCATTAAATTAACAATAATATATTCTATAAATTCTACCACTAACTGATCTGCGTAATATCTAAATAAACTATATATTAAATAATTGAGAAAATTAGGAGTATTATTAAATAAGAATGGAATCAGTATATATTAATAGTGCACATACCATGTATGGAATGATATATTGGGTATATCATCCTTTGTAGACCATAATTGATGATTTCTAGAATAAAGGACAAACAAGGAGCAATATTGAGCTCTATTCAATTGACTGAATAGTTCATCCATATAGGATGGAGGATACTTACTTTGGATTGTGATCATGTTCACATCACAATAATCAATGCATAGTCGCATAGATACATATTTTTTACTAAAAAATGTATCATTCCACCCCATGGTTTCAGAAATGGATGAATGAATCCCTTTATATGGTTCTCCTAGTTTTAATTTTTCTATTCATGAAACTCAATTGGGGACATTAAATACGGAGCATTTGAAATTTTTTGGTAGAAAGTATGAGTTCTATTGAAAACTAAACATCCTGATTTGGTAAAATACTCATGTAATCTTCTAAAATGACATTAATAAATTCCCATGTAAGAGAAATATCATAGATTTCATGTTTTTACCCAACCATTTTGGATATAGACCCATTCTAAATGGGAATTAATACCTATACAATTGATGAGATCTTAATTGGAATTCCATACATATCATCAAATTGATGCATAATCATTGGTTTTTTTGGAATAAAAAATACGACTTCCTTACCTTGACAATTTATTTGGCAGTTAAGTAATAAATAACAATACATGCTAAAGATAAAATCAAATTCATCCACTAGGGGAATGATAATATTTTGTCGATAATAATTCCAATAGACATGAACCGAAAAATAATCATATACATGAGAAAAACTCATATTACAATTAAGTGTTTTAAATGTTAATAAAAAATCCAATAATTTTGGGTGAATCTTGATACCATTATAAAATTTATCAGATATAAAATAGTTTGTTTATCCAGAGTCAAATAAGATATTATCTCTTTTATAGTGGATTGTATATATACCATTCACCACATCATTATCCCATACTTCATCTAAAATAGTGATTTAATTTTATTTCCCCATGTTTATTGGACTAAGAGGTTTCTCATTTTCATAATCATCATTAAAATTCATGTGAGGGTAGTGTCTAGAATAAGGTTAATGCTCTTATTATAGGAAACATTGGAGTGAGGATGGTTCATTTAGTAGAGCGTTGTATATATTTTAAATATTTGAAAACATCTTCCCATCATATAAATATTTGATTTCTTAATATCCAATATTTATATAATGAATAAAAATTGCAATCCCCTTATGTAAATTTTATCCTTGTAACATTCGACCCTTCGTTCATGAAGAAAAATTCATTTCCATCTCCATAGTGAATATAGATACCCTATTAAACCATTTGTCACTTTTATTTTAAAAAAACATTATATTGATGGATAAATCCATGTCAATGTGATCCTTGGAAAAAATTGGATTATTTATTCATATATTTAAAATTTAATAAGGGACAACTCTATTTATATACATTGTTTTATGAAAACGAAGATTCGATTGACCCTACTATTAGGGTGAATTAAAATTCTGAAATCATACCTTGTAATTCTTTTAAAATTTTTCTCAATAGAAAAATAGGTCGATCAACCTTGTTATTTTTGTCAAGGAATTTATCCTATGCATTTTCTTGAATGATAATGGGGATGCTACTATAGAAAAATATTCTCGTTATCTCATCCCTCTCCATGGATAAAATTTCATCATGTTACCTAGTATAATTGATGACATCCGACCATTGGTCAAATTTCATTCAAAATAATAGACACCCAAAATATATTTTTCATGTTTCAAACAAAAAATATTGGAATATTTATTTTTAGTGTTACAAATCCATTTCTTAGGGACAATAATATCACTAGAAATAATGAAAGGATGATGATGTTCCCTATTGAATGACTCAACTGAATGTTGCTTACTACTTTTTTGATTTGGGATTTCAGAATGATTCATATATTGCTAAACCTTTTTTATTAGAGAACTGATATTTTTAATTATTGCAAAAGTAATTTTTGGATACACAGTATAAAAATAAATTCATTCATTATGTCACTCTGTATTAAGATTGTTCAATCAGGATTCCACAATTTAAGAAAACCAAAAAGAAAAATGAATAGGACAATAATAATTCTGAGGAATAAGATAATCAGGAACAAATTACGATATTAATTATAATTCAGGGATAAAAAATCTCTTTTAAAAAAATAGGTTTATGCTATATCATTAATAGTTATCGTATATTAAAAATAGTCATTATAGTTCATAATGATTTTTTGAATATCAAATTTATATACCTAATATTTGTTAAATGAGGTGTGAAGCAATGACAATTATCCGGAACCAGGTGGTGATCAAGTACAATAACAATGCACCATTTTTGTATCTATCACCCATAAGTACTTATATGGCAGAGACACATACAATTTTTTTTTCATCACATGGATTATATTTCCTAGAAACTATTCATACTATCCTATATCAAAATGTGATGAAATTTTCCTATTCTTTGACTCATACATAGACTTATCCTCCAAAATATATATATATTTCACTTAAAACATTTCATATATATGTTTCTCGAGGTTAAAAATATATCCCTTTATTCAAAATTTATAGTACAACTATATAATACATAAATATTAATCCATTTATGGGAAATATTCATGAAATTAAAAAAAATCATGCTTGAAGATCGTAATGGAATTATACCTTTGGAAGCATAGACACATTAAAAAAATCATAATTGAGAAACATTATCTCAAAATATGATCTTCATAACTAAAAAACATTAAAGAAATATCATCCATAATAAAATTCATCATTTCATATGAAATGGAAACAAAATAAAGGCTTAGCATAGATACACTATAAGGGTGTTCAAGGGAGAAAACAACTTATCAAGAGCATTAGGGTATGAGTACATGGGAATAATATTTGAAAACCATAACAAATATATCATAAATCATAAAAAAATCACTTCTTAAATCATGGTAGTTCATAAGTAAATAACCATAATGAAATCAAATAACATTAACTATGAGATGAAAACAATGAATAATACATTTTTTGAGGCTTACACGTATGTAAAAATAAAATTTCTACTATAGTTAAAGTATTACTTGAAATAATATCATTATCTATTGTGTTATTTCCAAAATCCATCATAGTAGTCACGGCTCAATATTATTATCATCATAGTGATCATAATTTCATAATAAATTGGGTTCAATACCCATTCTCGTCATTTTCAACTCAATGTTGAATCCATATAAACCCAATATGATTGAGTGTGATAGAGGTCCAAACCATAAAATTAGGGAAATTGTATATATGTGTTCCACAAGATCAAAAAACAATAATAATATCAAACCCCATGTAAATATTTAGGCATCATTAACGGTTGATAATTTTATAATATGTTGAAAAGAAACATAATTCATAATAATTTCATCATCTTATTGACGTATAACCTAGAGAAGAAGAATATAGGTTCATGTCCATTTAATCAAGGTATAACTCATGGAAGAGAAATTGGTTTAATTAACATCATATCATCATAAAATTATATTTTCTGGAGAAAGAATAAGAATTGAATTCTTGGATCATATCCCTAATTAAGCATAATATAAATAAAAGGATGTCGTCATCGAAGGAAAATATTTTTTATGTATTATTTGGAATAAATATTGATGAAATTATCTTTTCCAACAAGAAAAAGACTTTTTAAAAGATTAAAAGTATTTAAAATGGTTTTCATAAAATAAAACCATTGATACAAATAAATACATATATATAAATAATTTAAAACTTTTATTTAGGGAAATATTTTTTTCACTTTTAAAATCAATTACTAAGAATAAAATATTTCAATTCAAATATTACTTTTAAATTTGTTGTCATAGCCAAAAAAGTATTTTATTAATGAAATGTATATTCCTTTTTAATAATTTTTAAAAAAATTAAAACATCTGTAAAAATCTACTAATAAATATTTTTAGGATCATTAAAACATTTTCGAAAGGTTTTTTTTAAAATAAAAATTGATATCTGGGGAAAATGTAATTTGTCGTAAATGAGAAATTATGTCAATTTTCATTAAGTATGGTATTTTTTTAATAATAAGTACATATAGTGAGAAAAATTAAGGTAAATAATTAATAATAATTAAATAACTATATATATATATAAAGAAATGATTTTTTAGAGATATATCATAAAATTTCACCATTGTAATCATAATAACGAGAAAACATGATAAATTATGTGATCGTAATATAAAACTAGTTCAAATTCTGTAACATTAAATCATAATTACAATATATGAATAAAATTAACTAACCATTGGATATCATGAGAATAAATGAATTCAATATATTACTTATAAAATGGAAAAAAATATCGAATCATTTAAAAAACCTAAATATTACATATTTTAAGATGAATATTCTGTCCATTATATAGACACTCGCATGATGATCATAAAGATATAGTTCCTTTGGAAATGTGGACACATAAACACGTAGTCCATTAGCGAGATATGTAAACTCCAACTATAGTATTAATAAATATATCCCTTCTTAATCATATCATTCATAATACCCTTCAACATAATCTTCTAGAAATAAAACATAAGAATGGTGCACCCATATGACAAGAAATATTTGGATATAAAGATATCAACATATCATGATATGCGGTGTATGAAAATAATAGAATAAAATTTGAAATATACACCATGAATATCATTTATTATAAAAATGAGAGAGGGGATAAACCATGTCAATTCATAATAAATGAATTATACTGGAGTAAAATTATATAAATCACGAGAACATATCATTGGAATATGACACTGATTGGTGGCATAAAAATAAATAATAATGTAATTTTCTTAGGGGTTCAAGGACCATTTTCAAGACTATCATTGTAAATTGGGTTATCAGTGAAACCATTATCGTGGTCAATGTTCACTCCCAATACTATAATATTCGATATATTCCCTTAAAAACTGGGTTCTCTCATAATTCTACTCATTTTAATCTCATGATATATCATTCATTACCCAATGTGTTAGAGGGTCATACAACCCTCATAAATCACATAATGAATATAATAAATATATGTTCCATATTAATATAAAATATTAATAACATGATAACCCATGAATCCGAATTTGTTTCATAATAATTTCATTATCACAGAAACCATGGAAAAGAAATAGGTTTCATAATCACAATTTCATTTCATAAAAGAGTAATACATTTAAAAATAATATTGTTAAATAATATTTTATCATGGTATAACCCATCAAATATAATAGGGATTCTATGAAAGTCACATTTAATAAAATTAAAAATTCAAAAAATATTTTTGATGTCATTTTATTTTTAAATAACAATTATATAATATAATTTAGGCTTCAATTAAAACAATGGACATGGAATCAAAAAATATACATTTATAAAATACACATTTATAATTGATTCCTTCCCCATATTTGTTTACTGCCAAAAAATACATGTTTAGAAAAACAAAATATGATTTCTATAAAAAAAAATCAAAAAAATATAATACACTATTAAATATTTCATTGATAAATCCCTTGGGTAGTGTTGAATTATATTTTGAAATTTTTTTAGCAAAATTTTATTGGAATAAAAAGTGATTTTGAATGAAGAGAAAACAAAATGATTTTTAATAGAATAATAATTTGAAAAAAATGAGCTCATAAATATAGGGAAAACAAGAATATAATTCACTATTCCTGAATAACCATTTTATAAAAAAATATATTATTATCATGATAGATATATTATAAAATTTCATATTTTCAATCATAATCTTGAGTAATCTTATTAAATAATGGGATGGTAACACAATACCCTTAACAATTTTGAACCATTGAATCATAAGCCCCATGAAAGAATAATGTTAAATGAATAATATAATATCCTGATGATAAATAAATTCATTGTGTTAAATGTCAAGTGGTATGAATATAATATAAAAAATAATATAGATGTGTAATAAAACATATGTATCAATGATGGAAATTGATACGCAATTATGTTAAGACATTGATAACTTTTGACACATGATCCACTTGATAGAGAGATCCTAAAATAGATTTTAATATTTTAATATTTTTCATAATGATAACTGTGAAATAAATTCACGGGATTTATACAGACTCATTTAAAAGCATATGTTCAATATTACCTATGTCTTATATAAAAATAATTTAAAATGAATATCATATACCATAATTATGAAAATACATAATAAATCTTCAAAAATATTTCATAATAAATATTATATTATTATAAATATATATTAAATAAAAATATTCATATGTATGATACAATAAATTATTTACTCATGACTTTTACTAACTATTTATAAACAACTCCTAGTTAACATCACATTTGAGGACATAATTGCTTTTTTTGGTCTATATTTTAATTTTTAATTTTCATTCATTATATATGGATCTATATTACTCCATATAGAGAATATTTTACATGATATACAGATAATATATTATTATTAAATATTTACTTATAGTAATATATGAATTATTGTGATAGAAAATTGAATACATAATTCATGGAGACAATATGTTCTACATACACATGAACGTTTTTCCCTTTTATCAATGGATTGAAGGAATAAAATTTAAATAATATATTTCTATTAGAAACTAATTTTTATTTAACATATTACATATATTTTCAATAAATCAATCTCTTTTAACATCAATGTATGTTGTGAAAAAATCACATCACATCTTGAAACTATAGTCCCCCAAACACATAAATATTTTATAGTATTCCCATTGAATGTAATATAAGAAAGAATAAGACGTATAATAATTATAGGTGTATATTATAATAATATATAATATAAAATTGTTTAATCAATCATTATTACCATCCTTGTAAAATATGAACTAAAAACACATTACATCAACTCACAAGGTGGTAGTCTACCGTCCACAAGAGCATCAATAATTTTTTTCAACGAGTTTGGAGGTAATAATATAAAATATAAATTATAAATTAATAGTAATAATAATATCATATAAATAAAATATGAGAGTTAAATCCATTTAAATATACATCTCGGAGAGGTGGTGATGGAAAATTAATTACATAGGTTCGTGAGGCGGTCTTTTGTCAAACATATAAGTGCTGATTTTGTATCCCAATCAATGGAAGTTTATATATTTTTTTCTAATGAGATAAACATAAAAAAATATTATTATATTTTAATATAATTATGTAAATATATCATCGTGTGTTACTAATAATTCAATTTGGTGTATAATGAAATAAAATAAAATACTTTTTATGGATGCCACTTCTTCGTTGTAAAACATCATTTGTATTGAAAAAATATCCTTTATAGTGTAGATTTTTCAAAAACATCTAGGATTTTTGGATAATATGTTGGAATTAATGAGGAAATGTGTGTAGGTACATGTTTAACCAAATGGTTCTGGAAGGGTGATGAAGAGAGAATATGGGGAGCCCATTTAAATGTGAGGTGAGTGGAAGAGTTGAGGTTTTTTAATAAAAGGTCTGTATCCACAATAATTTCATTACAAAATTCTAAAAAATGGACAATTATTGAGGATTGGTCAACATAATGTTTAAATATTTATTGAAAATTATATTTGGACATGTTTTGTGTTTTTTTATCTAATATCATTATTGTTTAACCCCCCAGTAAACCTAATTTTACCTTAAACATGGTAAATATTATATTCTCTTTTAATATAAATTATAGTAAAATATTATGTTAACATATTTAGATAATATAAATATTTTTATTCCCAATATTTAATCCATTTTCTAAAACCCGGTTGCGCATGTAACACAAGATATCAAATAAATTTATTTTATTTGAGGAAAATATGCAACAAAATTTATATTTTTTACATTATACACCCCTAAAAACATGCACCTGACCAATGGCCTTGTTTCATATCTCCATAATTGTACAATATAAAATTTCCATCTATTTTTTATATTACGAAATATAATAATCTAGCGCTATGGCCTATGTGTTCAGTACACATGATGGATCTAGCTTATACATCCCCACAAGAGATACATGAGAGACATCATGAACTTGATATTGGTTTGGTGGATGTTCCAGTAAAAAAAAACATTCATCATATGACCAATTCATTAAAAATGAATAATATACATAGGTAATATTGTTAAATTATTTGTTCCATGGAGAAATTCAAAGATACACCATCTCTCAATATTCAATTTCTAGATAGAATCAGTGAATATCAACATAACAATTATATCAAATTTGATATGAGGTTATGTGTTTTGGGATGTATTTACAATTATTGTATAATTAGTCAACTATATTATGTCACATAAACATTATTTCTAAAACTTTATTCCATTATTTTGTTTTTCTATAAATATTTCCATGTATGGATTCGTTAATTTCTTTCTAAATTATAATTGAATTGATATTTTTTGAATGAAAAATCATTGTGATGAAGGTTTTTCTCCAAACCACCATTGAAATACATTGAACAAAATTTTATCAAAACCTTTAGTGTTTTAATTTTTTTTCTTAAATAGTCTACATAATAAGGGATGATATAATGTTTTTAAACTATGATCCATATTTAGGACTTCATAGTACTTCAAAATATCTACTTCGTATACATAAGATCATTATAAAAACAAAATAACATTATACTCCATGAAACATTAACACTTCAAATTTGTAGATCTTTTAATTATTATCCCATGGTATGTATTCTTTGATTTGGATGTATATTATAATATACTGAACCACAATTCCACCAAACAGTGCTCCAAGCCCAGTAGCCCACATGGCATCATGCACATCTCCCAAAATGTCAGAGGCTGCTGAATAGTACTGAGGACCTAGGTGTGATGGTGGGGAAAATATGCCCTACTTATGAGAGTTTAACATAGAGGATAACAACAACTGTTCAATATAAGAATCAACAATACAATACAACAGAAGTAAACATTAAATGACTAATAATATGAATTTCTAGAAGTCACATCATACAAATGATAATAATACATAGTACATGTTCTAGAAAATGTCCCAAAGTGGTTAGAGTATATTCATATACAATAAAAATACCAAAGGTACAAAAATAACAATAAGATTCTCAAAAACATCAAAAACCTCATCCTAGTGACATGCTCACCTTCTCTTATGTATCATATCATGTACCAACAGAAGTTATCTTTCCCTTTTCAATAACTACTTTCATATAATATGTTTGGGTCCAAAATAACAACCAAACAGGGTGAAAGACTATTTATCTGTAGGAAACCACCAATGGTTCATGCCAACATGTCTCTGCATATATATAAAACGTAGTGTACAATAATGAAAGCACTAAGCTATAAATTACTCAACTTTAAAAAACCTATAAGCACTAGTTTACATTTATATTTCTTTTCATTATCAATTTAGCAATTCAATTTTATTGAATTCATATTTATTCGAATTCGGCTTAATCCATGCATACCCCGTTTAACTGTAAGAAAAAAAATACCACAAGAGGATATTTATAAGAGTACAAGTGAAAAATAATTCCAGGCTTGTGTTTTGGCTTGAAAGATGTATCATAATTCATTCCAATTCAATATTAAATTTATAACCCAATCCATTCCTTGAAATACCTATTTTTGAATTCAAGTATCACTCCAGGTGCAATTACCCGAACACCATACAAGCCCATACTAGCGAACCTATCAAGAACCTTGTATCACTCTAGGTGTGGTATAAGTCTGCTTCAACTGAGCCTATCCTTTGTAGTCCTATAGGGAAGCCCCCAGTATCACTCATTACATATATTCAATGCCTCTTGAGCCTTACCTTAAAGTCATTTTTAATGACTTATTTAAAAGAAAAGATAACAAAGTAGAAGACACAACTGCCAGAGGAAAAAGACTCACGGAGGTCGATAGTAGTGAATACCGAGGGCATCTGCTTGTACAAAGTGAACCCCATCGAAAGGAAAAGAGCTGAGACTATAAAATATGGAGATCCACTCACTATTGGTTGCCTTAGAAGTGAAGAAATCAGCAACAAAATTACCTTCATGCCAAGTGTGGAGAATGCTAGTATGGTTGTTCACCAGTCTCTTACATCTCCTGATGTTGTATTCTATGGACCATAGGGTGTTTCCAATACCGAGCAACACATTATGAAGGATTATTGAGTCTATCTTGACATCCTATGGGGGTAAATTCTTTTGGACGCATAGATGCAGCCCCATGAGCATAGAAAGTGCTTCAGCTTGGAGATAGTCTCCCCCACCGTAATAAGCTGAAAACCCATAATAACATAACCCCGTTGATCCTTGATCACCCCTCCTCCACGCATGATCCACATGATGCTATACCCATCAGTGTTGATCTTTAGCCATTGACGATGAGGATACCATCTAACCCATCGACCCTTCCCCACGTTGGAGGCCAAACACTGGATGGAAGATGAAGCCTGAAACGAACTGAGGGATGAAGAATCCATCCAGCCCCTGCACACACGAGTCAGGTCCAGAAGGTTGCTATTAGTATTGAGGATAATACCTGTGTTGGATGTCGTAAACTCCTTATGTCATGAATCATTCCTGTAGGACTATATACTCCAACAGCTCGATGTAAAAAATATGGCTCGTGCCTTCTGCTCAGAACCTGAGTTGCCCGCCCCCTAAAACTAGTGCTGAAGGAAGATTTCGACAAAAACCTCATGCTGTATCCAACCCGTGAAGCTCCGAAACTCTCCCCAGATCGCAGCCCCCCAGTTTCTCCCAAAAAACTGTTGTTCAATGGTCTCCAATTTCGGCTGCATTCAACATTTTCATTTAAAGGCTAATAAAATTCCCATCCACAAGATGTTCACCTCGGTCGGCAGCGCCATGTTCATTACCCTCCAAAATAGAAAATTTAATTTCAAAGGGACATCCATGCACCACAGAAAATCCCCCCAAGCATCCATGTCATTCATATCAGCCTGCAAAAAGAGAAAGTCTCTCATAGAAAACACCCCTGATGAGGAAACTGTGAAAATGCATATTTCTAGTTCATTCACTCGACATTTATGTATAGCCTCTATAAGAATGACAATGGAATCACTAAATGGACCCATGTATAAGTCATGATATAATCATATATATAACCCTTTATCCCATCAATGACATTCGAAGACAAATCCATGATTCACTCTACGTAGGATGGTATAATAGTCACATGAGCATGTCCATGGAATTCCACACTAAATCAATAGTTCACATAAGTCTATTTACCATTTCAGTATTCAAAATTCAATTAACATTTCATTATGATTGATGAGGTCATATGAAAAAATTTTATAATATAACACACCAGTAAAGGATGTCTCCAGCATAGACCAAACTAATAAGGCTTGGCCTTTCAATTAATCACAAGGGCACATTTTTCATAACAATAATGAGATTAAAATTAATCTAACACATGGACTTTAAATTAATAAACTCACATGTTAAGGTCAACAGTATAAGAAAATCAATCCAAATGTCTTTAAACAATCAATGGTCTACTTGGGTCACGGGTCAAGACAGCCATCCAATAACCTAAACTAAATCAAATGCTGTATAGAAACATGCAAATTCCATTAATACAAAATTTCATTTTTGAAACCATTTAAAGGGAATCGAAATCATTCCTCACTGGAGACCTAGGCCAAACATCAATAAATTTTAATCTACAGGAAATCATCCTTGGGGTGCCCCTTACTCAAGGTATACAACCTAATAAATTATTTAAAACACATATTTAATTACCTAAATAATAATAGGCTACACTGTTATTCAATTATAAATAGATTTAACACCCCAAAAAATGGTGTGCAACACTCGAGAAAATAACATCAACTTGACAACTAGAAAAAGGCACAGGAGCTCCTACCATAGACATGTGCTAGATACCTCATCATGTATAAAGATCGTATTCATCCCAGTTTGGATAAAATATGAATAATGAACTATGAATGGGAAATTATGGAATGTGAGACTATATCGAAATTGCACAATTGATATTAATGAGAATTTTAAAAATAAAACAAGGCCTTAGTGTTGCAGATACAAAGAAATGAATCGTGTTTGAATTATAGTTCGAATGGTCAATGAATATAAAATAATATACTAGTCCAAGAGGATAGATTTTCCTTGGTAGGACTATTATAAATTATAAGAAAACCATATTTATGTTTTATTTGTTTTTTATTTTAATTTTAAAATATAATAAGAATCATACATAGGAGGGCCCACAAGATTTATCCGAACTATTTTTCAAACCAAGAGGAATCTATGCAAGGATTACTATAAGTTTGGATTATAACACATTGTTACCCCGCATGGATTTAACTAGATGTGTGGTAACCATTTTCAAGCCTCTACAAATGATTTCTAAAATTGTAGAGATACTACACAACCATGTGACCCAACCCACAGGGTTATCACTAACTATGTGGCTTCCTATTTTCACCAAATATTTATGTTCTAGTCTCTAGAAATCCTTATCCAACCCAAATACCTATTTGGGAATTAATATTATATCAGATTTAATAAATTAAACTCAGAAAATATGGAATGCACAAGATCCATAAATCAATAAAAACTCTTGTTCGTACAAACTACCCCCTTAATGAAATTCATCCTTAAGTATCCATTCAATGTTTGGTGAATAAATATTTGAGAAAAACTCAAGCCACTATCATCACACATTTTCCTCCCTCTCCGAGGTCTCATCCATCACCCATTCATGCTTCTATGTCACTTTTACTAAAGAAACATACCGACAAGGGAGAACCTTCATGATATGATCCATAATTCATATAGGATGCTCATAAAAGAGGCATAAAACTATAAATCACCCAAATAGATATGAAAAGTGTGATACATGTAGAAATTGAATCATTGTAGTTGGGAAATGTGGAAGAATTTGGGCAATGTGTTGTACCACAAAGATAACAACAACCGATAGGCTACTAACCAGACTCTCACCATAATCATGGATTCTCTAACGTATCTCAGTAAAATCTTACCATGTCTTCTGATCCTCTTGTATCCCAAACTCGGCGAAACATGTTGGAATAATCGATTCACAACATCAAATTATATAGGTCATATGTGTTGATTAGTGAAAAAATTATGATGTGACTATGTTATATCCATCCTCTTCTGAATCAACTACACATGTTCTGTGGTCTGCTGGAGAAGAGGAGGTCCCCTCATAGCTTTATCCCTTACCTCAATCCAACAAAGGGGTGGTCATTATACACTATAGTACAAAGACTCATATGGTTTCATTTTGATAGTTCCCTAAATGATGTTGTTTTAGGAGTTGTAAACCAGGGGTATATGTTTCTCCCATGAATCCCCAAAATATTGGATACATAATCATTGTATATACACAAGCACCAAAATCATGTTCTCTGGATGGCCATATTGCTAGTGGTAACCTATGATTAGAAGCACCTATATACTAAGTTCCCTCTATATCACTGTCCAGAAATGAGAACTATACTGGGATACCCTGTCCGAAATTATAGATCGATTGTCACCTATATTCATACAATCTCACGAATGTAGAGCCTCCTAAAATCATCAACATAGTAGGTTACCTTGATAGGTAGGAAATGTGAAACCTTCTTGATAATGTCAACAACAACCCAATTGGAATCATTATCTCAAGTAGACCTTAGTAATCCCATCATGAAATTCATCATGACATCATTCAAATTTTATTTAGGAATTTGTTGGTGGTGTTAAATCCTGTCTGGACATTGACGATACTCTTTCACCTACTAACAGGTGGAACATCTCATTACATAACATGCTATATCTCTTTTAATATTTGAACACCAATAGTAATGATGTAAATCCGGATACATATTGGGGATAGTAGTATCTACTACATATAAAGAGGCATGAAAGTCCCCAATTAGCTCCTCGTGCATATCTGGAGAGACCCACACACGGCCATGTAATCGCAGGATTTCATCCATGCCAATTGTTCAACTAAAATACAGATCATTACCTACCAACCTCTCTCATAGAAATAATCCTTCAGAATCTGATATATGCCTCTTACTCAATCTATCTATGAGGTTTGAGGTAACATCAATAGACTAAAGGTACACCAACCCCTAACTATTGTGAACCCCATGTGAATCTCTAAGATAAACACCATAATATGCCACTCCCTATTATCCTAATGCACTACCTATATCTAAGTCTCCATACTCAGTGTAGCATCCACTACATTTGCCTTACCAGGCACATAAGCTAGCTCTATATTAAAAAAATGTATTCCATCCACCTTAATTACCTTAGATTTACATCACAATGTTTAAAATTGTAATTGAGGCTCTTCTAGTCTGTAAACACCACAAAACCTTGTCGTAGTAAGTAATGTGTCCAATGACGTAATTCATGGACAACTACAGCCAACTCAAGATCATGCATTTGGTAATTCCTCTCACATGTATTCAAATGCTAAGACCCATACCCAATGACTTCTTCCCCGTACATAAGAATGACACAAAGCTTGATACCAGATGCATCACCTCATCTAGTATAAATCCTGCCTTGATATGGAAAAACCATCATTGGTGCCTATGTCAATCTACCATTCACCTCCTCAAAAGGATTCTCCCAAAAATCCGAACATACATACTTCACACCCTTCTTAGTCAACCTGTCAATGACAATGCTAAGAAAGAGAATACTTGTGTGAAATTATTGTAGTTACCACCCTTACCTATGAAAATACGCACATTAATTACATTCATGGTATTCCCCCATGATACTGATGCTCTCACCTTCTTTGGGACCACTGATACTCCTATCATCGAGATGATTTTCCCGAGCAAGTGAATATGATCCATCTAGAAGTGGAACATTCTAGGTATATCATATAACTAATTCTTTATCGGTGTATTAAAGAATATTGAAAGATTCTTTTAATTGTCATGTTGATTTTAAGAAAACACAAATATATTATCCCCCAAAACTACAACAACCTAGTCATGATAGATTTTGAATACTCAGTTAAATAGTTCCTTAAAGAATGATGGTGTGTTTGTGAGACCGAATGACATTACCATGTACTCATATAGATCATAATTTCTCTAAAAGGATGTTCATGGTGTGTTTGATGATATAATATGCACCTGATGAAAAATAGATCTCAAATCAACCATTTTGAAAACCCAATATCTTCAAAGCTGGTTGAAGAGATTATCTATATATGGTAGAGGATGCCTGCTCCTAACTCTAAAATGGATCTATTTTTCATAGTCATTATAGATACTATGGTTGATGCCCACCTTGTTGGAAAAAAGGACCAACGAACCCTGTGAAAAGAAACTAGGTCATATAAAACAATTTTCCTCTTAATCCTCTTGATGCCTTCTAAGCTCTTGCAACTCAATTATAGCCATCTAGTATGGGGGTAGGAATAATTGTTCAGCTCCATGATGTATCTAGATCGATAAATCTACCTCTCTCACCAGAGCCAAATCAGAATACTCATTTGAAAAGGCCTCCCTGGAATGATGAACTTTTAATGGGAAATTAATCTGACAAGTTCCCTTGAAATCTCAATAAAATACCAAAATCTCGGCAATCATCCCACCCAACTCATGATTTTTGGGTCCATATAGGCTATCTTGTACATCAAATTCATCTTTATGTATAAAATATCCACCCTATAGTGATGTAGAACTCAAATTAGAGAGATAGAAATAAATAATTTCTTCAAATGGAACAAAACTATCTCCTATTAATAATAATATCAAATCATATCGTTGCATGTATGTAGAGGTATCATATGATGTTACACCCTTTTATATCAGGGTTCCAATCCTTGCACAGATGCACATCAATCATCGTGATCCATAATGGAGTGTCTAGCATCATAACACAAACAAAAGTAAACACACTCTGCCTGAGACTCTCTACAATGGGAACATATGTGAAACTGCATGATTACCCTGTACGAAAAAGTGTATAAGCTAAATTGGAGGCTACTAGAATAGTACCAATGAAAGTAGAAGGTGTGGGAGCATGCTCTTACTAGGTCTATTGAACTGCATATGCATGCCTTGTACCATGACCTAGTGACACTTCTTTGCTATCTAG
Source organism: Viscum album (assembly GCA_963277665.1). Taxonomy (NCBI): domain Eukaryota; kingdom Viridiplantae; phylum Streptophyta; class Magnoliopsida; order Santalales; family Viscaceae; genus Viscum; species Viscum album. The sequence continues at coordinate 807,511,697 of OY728148.1, forward strand.
AGTGGATCCGCACTTCTATCACAATGAATCTGGGGTCTAGCTACCTCTCCCATGACCACAAACTCTTCATGAACAACATGATCCACCCTTGATTCTAATGTGGTGAGAAAATACTGACCCCTATCATGAATAAGGAGTCTGTTCAGAACCACTCTCACTAGAATATGGTGGAAAAATCTTGCAGAAGCACTATAGATGGCCCATATTTCTGCATGATCGATAGAAATATGGATCCACCAGACACAATGTCCTCATATTTCCCATTATACCACACTACTATCACAACACTTGGATACCTGAACATATGTTATGATGGCTTCTATCATTGAGGGAATGATCCCAATGATTCTTCCTACTACCAATAGGGATAGTACCAGATCTAGGTGCCAAAATGTCCACGATTTCACCTCCATATTCAAACGGGTTATGTTCTATAATCGTCTTCTAATTCACTAATTAAAATATAGAAGTAAACCTCAATATAATTACCTACGATTAGATGGCATACCTAAGACCATCACCAAATTTTCTAGCATCTAATACTTCACAACCTATCATAATAATTGAGAATGCACTAGAGATCAGTAAAACATGCCATGTAGTCCATAACCGATGGAGCACCCAAAACCAGATTCATAAAATCTCGGGCTCTATCATCTATCTGCATCTCGGGATAGTTTTAACCAGAAAATAGTGTCTGAAATATCTCCACACCATATCCTAATGATAGTCTACGTGAGTGAACACATCTCCATACATCCTGGAGTAATCACATAGCACATAAAGAGGGATATTTACCCTCCTCTTATGATGAGTCTCTAAATGGTAGAGAAATTTAATCATGGAATCTAGCCATGACTCTATAGACTTTGGACCACCAAACCTCGAAAATTTTAGTGGATATTGCTACTGGAACTCTCACGTTAGCACTTCCATGTATGTTGTAGGATGTGGTTCTCTTGGAATGTTTTTCATGAAACTTAGAATTCCTTAATGTAAATTTTCATTAGCACCTACATGTACCATAATAGATGGTGTGGAAACTAGCATGACTATGGGATCCACTGTTTCTCGTGGCCTACCAACTCTGGGGTATGATCATCGCCATCATCCTAGAATACAAATTTAGGAAATTATGTTGGAAGGACTCTAAAATTCCAATAAAATTCTTTATTTTAATATCTTTCTATGTCTACAAATTAAAAGAATAGTTATAAAAATGGTATAGGTCAAAAACTTCATCTAATAACTCACCCCTACATGCTCCATGGGTCAGGTGTAGGTGTCAATCAAACGAAAGACTCCCAATATCCCAATACAAAGGTATAGTTTAGTACTTTTATCTTTCAAAAACCATTTTAGTTTCAATTTTATGAAACTTCATTACATATTTATCACATCCCATTTCAGAAGGGTAAACCAGTGGTATACTGAATTTCAATCCATGGGGGGCCAAACTCCCCACGAATAAAAGAATAGTATCAAAATATAGAACATTGTAACATAATTAACATTTATGAACTAACATGATCCACCAAATTATTATCAAGGAGATCTCATACACCTCAGGTAAGAAATCATGGTGTCCATTCATTCCATACCATTATAGTTACCAAAATACATATCACAACAACTAGAATACCCATCATTGAATCTATCATAACAACATGAAATCTATAATTGTCTCTAGATGGAATAAAAATAATTCATGTGATTTGATTTCTAAAAAGTTATTATATGATGCATGATAGTGAATACCCTCACCTAATCATGTTTCAACACAATATAACTCACAGTCATTTAAATAATGATAGAACCATACAAGTGCGTCACCCAATAGTGAAATCGAATCAACTGTAATAGCTAAAACCCAAAAAGAATCACAATTCAATTTAAGGTAGTTTTTATTTTCCCAATACATGTTGTAGCTACTCTAAGGATCAACTTATTATCAAATCCCATTTACTTCCTTTTTCTTCTCTATTATATCTAAATAGTAATGCAATCTCAAAAGGGGACTTTGATACCACTTTGTAATGTCTTGAAACCATATGCCACAAAATAGTGCTCCGATCCCGATTGGCCACATGGCCTCAAGACAATATCTCCAAATTCCTAAGGCTTCCAAATTGAAGTTATGTCATAGGTGTGATTGTGGGGATACTATACATTCATTAGTACAATTCAATATACCATAAAACAATAACATTTCTATAGCATAAATTGTAGTACCATACAATAGATGTAAATAGAGGAAGACTAATAATATGAATAACAAGAAGTCACATCATACAAAGTATTATTATTCATGTTATATGTTCAGGAAAAAATGAATTTAGGTTACACTATAATCATATTCAATAAAAGTACCAAAAGTACAAAAAGACCAAAAAGAATCACAGAAGCATCGCAAGCCTTAGCCACGTCACAGGCTTAACTACTCCTTAGAAGCATTTCATGTACCTATAGGAGAGAATATTCCCGAATTGAAACTTACAATAATATGATTTTTTTGGATCATAACTATACTCAAAACAGGTAGTAGACTAAATCCTATAAGGGAACCACCAAAGTTCACTACCAATATGTCAGTTAATATATTAACCAAGCAGTGTTCAAAAATGTAAACAATATACTAGGAAGTACTAAATTTTATACAACCTATAAAAACTGGTTTCCATTTACATTTAATTTTAATGTGTATTTAATAATTCAATTATATTGAATAGATATGTCTCAGGATATGGATCAAGTTAAAATACCATGTGTAACTATAAGCATAATAGATACCATATAATTCTATTTATATGTGTATGTGTGAAGACCAAATCCCATATTGTGCTTTTTATTAGAATATGTGTCATAAATCATTCGAATTAAATATTTAGTTTATAACCTGAGATCATCCATGAGATTCATATATAGTAATTCTGGTATCACTTTAGGTACTAATCCACCAACACCCTACAAGATCATTCCAGTGAACCTCTCTATAACTTGGTAACACTCTATGTGTGGTATAAGTTATTTTGAACCCATCATGCCCTTGGATTTCCTATAGGTAAGCAACATGTATCACTCGTGACTTGTAATGAATGTCTCTTGAGCCCATACATAGAATCCTAGAATATATCCCCGATTCACTCAGCAATGATGTACATCCTCAATGATCCCATCCATGGAATTCCTCAATGGATCCATATATCTCTCACGACATAATCATATTTAACACTTGATCTCATCCATCACATTCTAAGCTAAATTTTTGATTCGCTCTATGTTGGAAGGAAAAATAGTCACATGAGCCCATCCATGGATTTCTTTAATGAATCCATGCTTTACCAAATGTTATTTAACATTTAATCATACAAAATTCATTTATCATTTCCTTATGAATGTTAATGTCAAAACACAAAATCATATAATACAACTCACAACTAAAGGGTGTTTTAAGGTAGGACCAACCTCATAAGGATTGGCCTTCAATTTACACACATGGGAACATTTATGATAATAATAAGAACAATAAAATTAAATTACTACATGGATTTAACATTAATCTATTCACATAATATGGTCAATAGAATAAGAAAACCAGTTTAAAAGTGCTCAAACAAGAAAAGGAATACTCATGCCACGAGAGAAATTCAACCATCCCCTACCCTAAACCAAAAAAATTCCATCTAAGAACATGGATATTCTATTTATAGGAAAATTATTTTTTCACAACCCTTGAGAGAGAATCAAATGCATGACTCATAGGAATACTAGTTAAAATGTTGATAAATTGTCATCCAAAGGAACATAGCTATGGGGTGGCCCTTAATCAATGTATAAAACCTAATACTTTAAATAAAAAAAACCCATTACCTATGAATTAATAGTAAACAACATGGATCAATTATTAATCAAGGGGACACCACAAAACTGTATGTGCCACATTCTGATAAATTTAATAAACATGACAATTAGTGAAATGCATGAGGCCACCTCCCTTTGGATCGCGCTAGATAGCTTATCCAATATCATGATCTGATTCATCCCGGTTATGGAATAATTATAAATAATAGATGAATAATGATAAATTATGCAATATCATCCTATTTCTAAATAGAACAATTGATTACCAGAATAATCATTAATGGCTAAAAATAATCAAGGCCTAACTATTGGGTATCTAAAGAGCCGAACCACATTCGAATAGTTGTTTAGACAAAAATGTAGTCATTAATATTGTTGTAGTCCAAAATGAGATATTTTACATGGGAGGGATATTATCCATTAGAATAAATCCTCATTTAGGTTATATTATATATTTATTTTCAATTTACAATATAAAAAATTCGTTCACATTATGGATCATAGTGTTGATCAATAGATATTGTTAAACCATGAAGAAACTGTTAAAGAATTCTTATATGTCTTGGGTATAGCACATCGATACCCCCACATGGATTACCCTTACTATGTGGTAACCGTTATCAAGGCTCTTTCACATTCTACTATACTTTTATAGCTTCCTCACAGTCATGCTACCCAACCTGTTCGGTTTTAACTAACAATGTGGCCTCCTCTTTTCATCCAAAACATAGGTTCTTGGCTCCAGACCTGGCCCAAACACCCTAGAGACTTCCATGTCTTGATATGGAATTCATATTATATAGTATTTATGAAGTTAAACTATGAATATATAGAAAAAACAATATTCATTTGTCAATGAAGAATTGGGTTCTTGTAAGGTTATTTATCAATGAAGAGATATTTACTGTATCTAATGTAGAATTATTCTATTTAAATATTTTGGGGAGTCTGTAGAAAATTCAATGGAACATTTTCCCATTTTATTTCTTTTGTGGATAATGTTTATATTATCCTTTTAAACATGTTTATATCAGCCTTAACATGATGACATACTATGAATCGAGAGAAAATATCGAAAATGCATCACTTTATGTTGTATTTGAAAACATATTCTCCCATTTATAATAGGGGTATGTTTTATTCCCTTGTCACCTTTTTTGTGGGTTATATCACTATTTCCCTTATAGATTAAATGGGTTGTTAGCTAGAATACCACATATAATTTTTCCAAAAAATATACTGAAATTGTTCCAAAAATATTTTAAAATGTCAATAGATCACAATCATTACAAAAAAAGTTAAAATAAACCATAAAGGATACTGATACCTTTAATCACATTCAAAAAAATTAGGGGATTCTTTTTGAATGAATTTTCCACATGATAACATATAAAAATGGTTTTTATTTCCAAAAAAGTCTCCCAAAATATCATTATTGTTAATACAATCCAATCATATAATACCTTAAAATATGATTTTATGACTTTAATATTATAGTCGACCTTAAACTCATAATCTCATGATTGTATCCATAATAATTATATTGATATATATATTATTCCAAAATTGACAATATATACAGATGATTCACGATTCATTCAATACAAATACCATTGAATAAATACTTCTACATCAAAATACATAAATCCAAATACAAAAATACCTTATTCCTCTTAATTGTATGATTTAAATTAAAATGTTCATTACTTGTCCATAAAGATAATTCATGTTTGAAGGAATTGACATTGATAACTCCAATATTCTCCATACATAATTCATTGAACTCCACAATAATTTATCACTCAATGGACTTATATTCCAACCACATCACATATAATTATCCTTTTGAGATATTAATCTATGTGAATCATTCCACCTTCATAAATTGTAGGAAACTTAATTTTATTTCATCTGATTTCATTAAGACATGAAATTTCATAAATGTTCTTCTTCCTCTCATTTGAATCTTTGGAAGTCTAGATATTGTTCAAGTATTCAATAATATATAATTATAAAATGTTAGGAATAATGACAATATCTTTTCCTCTACTGATCATCCAATTAGATTTCCCATAGTGTATGGATTTTCCTACTGATTTAGTGTGAACATTATTACTTCTAGTTTAATTGATTGACTAAATCAATAATTAATTTATCAAGAAATATTAATCATACTTTACAACCACTTAATCATGGAAAATAACATACACTATGACTGAATCCTGACATATTCTTTTCAATCTATGAAACCATCAAATAATTTTTTTTCATTAATGTTCATTATTTAAATCATTAATGATGGTTCATAAATATTTTGTGATTTTCGAAGGCATACCAGCTAGGAGTTTCAAACAATTTCCAGAACAAGGAACGTTATGGTGTAGCAGGTCATGGTCATGTCCCGCACAATTTTTTTTGGTGTAATTACAGATAGGTTCCAATCTAGCAGACAAAAAAACCACTTATAATATACACAAATGTATTAAATTGTGTTGAAAAAACAAACTCAATGATTTTTAGAAATCCGAAGACATTTTCAAATACATTGGCACATCTTTAGACATATTATTTGAAATATTCCTGCACATATACATAGACACATCACTAGGGATCTCATTAAATATTTCTCACTACAGATTCCAATGATTATATAAACTTATTATGTGGTAAAAAAATCAAATAACCAATTTTATAATATATAGATATTACATTTTTTAGATTAATATTTATTACATTAAACCAAATAATACATGAATATTATAATGGTATAGTTCTTTTGGAATCTTGTAAGTAAATATAACTCTTTAATAAGAGATATAAATCATCTCTTACTATATTATCCATAATTAAGACCCTTCATATACTTCTCATATATAATATTATTCATGATAACATCTGGGAGTAAATACACAGGAAAGGGTGATATAATATTTAATGTTAGGGTAAAAATGTCATATTTCAACCTATAATGAGCATAGGTGTATGATAACACCAGGATAACATTTTAAAACCCCAACTTTCATATCAAAAAATATAAACTAGATTCATAGAAAAATCATTATGGTTAATATGAAAAAATCATAATTCAATCAAATATCATGGACATGAGAGCATAAAAATGACATAAGATATTAATTTTTGGTATACACATAATAATAGAAACTCATTTCCATAGTAGTTCGAGAATCTGTTCCAAGACTATAATAATATACTGGGATCACTCCCAAAATATCATAGTAGTAAAGGATAACTCTAAAAATGATCATATTTGATAGTGTCACCTACTAAACTAGATTCTATCGAAATTTTATTCATGTTTATCTCATGATATATCAATCCTTTACCAATAAATTGGAAGTAGATTTATGTTCCACCAATTCAATAATGAAAATAATACATATGGGTTATAGAAGACCATAAAACATCCATCATATAAGAGCCAATGAAATGAAATGGGTTTCATAAAATTTTCAGCATTTCATATACTTTTGAAATTAAATGGGTTTCGTAATCCTGTCATTATTTGAAAAAATGATAATCCATATAAGACACAAATGGTTAAATTATCATTTTATCATTTTATATCATATAGATGAGAAAATAATTTCATAAATAAAAATTATCATATGAATAAATTACCTAGAGAAATAATAATAATGATATAATTTTATTATAACCCTATCAAATAGTAAGTAACATAAAATTATATCATATTAGATAAATAATTATTTTGATGTTGAAAATAACTTGGATAACATCTTGAAGAAAATATATTTTTTAAATCCCATTTTTTATTTAAATTAATTTAAAGAAAATATTTAATAAACACATTTAATTAAAAATAATATTGAAATTTTATAATTTTCTAGTCCATAAAAATTTTGGTCAGGACATCTATGATTTTCAAGTCATATCATAAACATTAAATCAAAACAGACAATCACATTTTATATAAAATCCTAATGATCATTATTCAAAAAATAACTAGAATATTCTATTCAAAATAAATTTAAAAAGGATTAATATTTCAAAATATTTCTTTAATTAAAAATTTGGATAATTTTATGATCATTTTTATAAAATTATATTAAAAAATATATTTTCATGAAAAAAGGGTTTTCAATTGTTGGAATAAATAATGAGGATATTCTATACAAAATCATTTTTATCTTTAGTTGATGTAGTGATGGTAGTTAGGGATTAAAATTTATTACACATATATAAACAAAATATATGAATAAAATTTATTTTCTTGAGATATAGGTCAGAACATTTCATCATTGTAAGCATAATCTTGAGAAATCTCCTTCAACGATGAGATTGTGACGTAAAACCCTTACCACATTGGTAACATCATATCGTAAGTCCAGAAAAATACTATGGATAAATGAAAAATATAATATCATTAGAATAAATATATTTCTAATATTACATGTCAAAGGGGGTGAATATAGACCACATAAAAGAATATATGTGGATAAAAAATATATGTATTAATGAAGGAATGTGGAGAAAAATCTCATACAACATTGATACATTTTGTACCATAAATACCTTCATATATATATATATCCAAAAAATGGAAATTAAATACCCACAATATTCATTATTGATATCATAAAATTCATTAATGGGATGTATATACACCACATATATTAAACACTTTGTGAAAATGGATTCTATATCACAATAAAATACTAATACAGAAATCCATTAACATATGTCTCAAAATCCACCATACAGGTTTGATACTCTTATATAATATGTATGTAGTATATTAATATATTAAATTAAATTAAATTTATTTAACCAATCCTAATTAGCATCCATCTAAAAATGAATTAAAAAAACAAAACATCGCTTCACACTATGGTAGTTCTCTATAAACAAAAGAATCATTATTATTTTCCAATGTGTTTTGATGTAAAAATATATAGGCGCAATTATAATTTCATTGGTATTTATTATCATATATGAAATATATAATCTATAAATACATCACTATATCCATTATGGAGAATTGGCGATGGAAAATTAATAACATCAGTTCATGTGGTGGTACACTGGTGATTTTGTATCCCATTTAATGGTTATGGATATGGTTGTAGTTCAATTAAAAAAAAGAAAAATAAATATATAAATGAAAGATAATGAGGTTATAATTCGGCCTTAGATTAATTATAATCGAATTAGGTGGAGGGGGAAATAAAATAAATCTCTTAGTTAGGGATGATACCTCATCTTTAGACAACATCCTCTGGTTTGCTACAAAAAACTTATAATGATGGGTTTATGTCAAAAATATGGCTCTTATAAATAGAATAGATATGTATTAATGTGATTAGGGATGGTGTTTTAAAAAAAAATTAATTTGTGATCAGTATATGAAAAGGGGTTTTCATTTCTAAGGGATGTGAGTTGGATATTAGTAATATTTGGAATGAAAAATTTGTACCCCTATTTTTTATCATGACGTAAGTCAATAAAATAATACATTTTTAGTATTTATACATTAGAAGGTTAAAAATATCTATAAAATTTATTTTTTAACTTTATAGATCATCTTTAATAAATATATTTTTAGTTTAAACCCCCAGTAAACAAAATATGAAATTAGATATAGTAAATAATTTTGAATTTTATTACTAGTAATTATGGCTTAAAATTAAAATTCAGTTATCATATAATAGACATTAAACTGATTGAAATTAAAAAATATATTTTTCCAAATATCTTAATTATAAATTTAAATTTAAATTTAAAATTAAACCTATAAACTTGATGAAAATGTAGTTTTAATAAGAGAAAATGCTCAAAATATTAAAATGATTGTACTTTAAAATTCAACAATATATTGATTCCAATGGAATAAATTGGATTAATTTATATATTATTTTAATAATTTTAAATTCAATCTGACTTTAATTAAAATAAATCTTAATAATTCTATAAATGAAAAAAATATTTTTCTATAGAGATAAGTACTTTTTACAATTCATTGAAAAGTTAAACTTTTTAGAAAATTGCATCAAATTATCCCTAATATAGTTTTATCATACTTATTTCTGAAATAAATTTTATGAAATAAAATTTGATTATATAAGTCTAACAATTAATTTTTTTTATTTTTCATAAAGAGAAATTAAATATTTTTTTGAGAAATTAATATTTTTTATATATTTAAAGACATTACCCAAAATTATAAAAACATTCAACCAATAATATTTAATTATATTGAACAACAATAATTAATATTTAATTTTTTTTATTCATGTTTAATATTTCATTTCTAACAAGTGGGTAATAATGATATTGTTTAAATAAAAATAATAATAGTTTTTTCTTGTATGTTAAATCATGTTTTTGTGTTTACCACAGTCTATTAATAAAATTCAATTTATTTGTAAAAAAATATCTAATCTGAAGGTGTGTAATATAATCTATATATATACCTCATAAATGAATATAATTTCATAAAAAAGATACTTCTCAATTTAGGAAATTTGGGAAAATAATAGATTACCTTAAGCATCGACATCCTTCATACACGTTCTAACCTCCTATATAAGAAATATTTCCTTATTATACATCTATTACAGTACCATACATACATATATGTATATATAAAACCATATATTATTTACTTATCATCTATTATTTCCCATTTATTACCATTTCCATGTTAAAGTAACGTTTAAAAAAATAAGTAATTTGTTGGTATGTTTTGATTTTTTTTTGAGTTCCCTTACATTGTTCTTTTTATTATATTCATATAAATATTAACTATTATATAAATATCACATGCAATTATTATATATATTAAGAGTTGTCATATTCCCATAGAATGGAATGTTAGAAGTTATGTGTGATATTAATATTATATAAATATAATAATATAATAAATATCCAATGTAAAATATATTCTGCCATTATATATATCCATGATAAGTTTTGGGGAAAGCAACAAACATCAATTCTCTAGGTGGTAGTTTTCCGTACACACGAATGATGATTTTGTTTCCAATTTTATATAAGAGTTAATAGTTTTAGGTCATTTACATAAGATTCAAAAGAGTCGTCAAATTTAATATATTATGATAACTATATCAAAATGGTATAGTATGAATTTAGGGAGGTAGATAAAAAATAAATTAAAATTAGTCATTTAAAAAAATTACCATTTCAAAAGGTATCCTTATTAATTTATCACTATAAGATTCCATAGGCTTGAATTATAACTAAAATAAGGCTTCTTATATAATATTATAGAATAAATGACCATTTAATGTCATCTAGTTTCCAAAACAAGTGGTTTTTTAATTAAAAATAAGAGCGGAGAAGGGGTGACCTGTTATAAGTGAGGATAAATGCACAACAATAATTATTGGAAAGAAAAATGTTTAACTATGTTTTTATAGTGCCAAAAGGATAGAAATATTAAATTTTAGATTATTACATATTATAATATTATAATATTTTTATATAGTTTTTTACTTGTTTTGGGTAATTTTAAAATGATTTCATTTTAGTGTAACACTATAAAATTACAATTTTTCTTAATCTACCATAAATAATTGTAAAAGATTTTATTATTCATTAAGAAAAAAAATTAAGTTTAACATATAAAGTAATATAATTTATTATAATTAAAAATATGAAGTCCATCTTCCCAAATTTAATTCATATATTAGGAATGATTATTTAAAATTTAAACATACTAACGTGATGAGAATGTTGTTTTTACAAACAGAAAATATTAAAGTTTAAAAAGTTGTTATAAAAATATTCAATATAAAATTGAATAGATTTAAATAAATAAGTTTTTTAATATCAAATTAAAATAATATTTATTTAAAAAAATATTGTAAAGAATAAAATCCTTCTATATTCGTTAAAATAATATGTAATTTTCAATATAAACCTATATTTTTTGAATATTCATCAAATAATTAATCCATACAGAAACTTCTATAAAAATATCCCATGGAAAAAATTCATGATGTTTGAAAAAATGTATTTAATTTTATAAAATTAAATATCTATAAGGTTCATAAAGTAATATATATTAACATTAATTGAATGGAATAAAATTAATTTTTGTTTTGAAAATAAAAATTTCAAAATATATAATGACATATAGATAATGTCTTGTATATATTAAATCATTATAAGTAATATTTAAAATGGTTTTACTCCAAGTCATACCTCCATTATTAAAGGATATGTATTTTTTTAATTTTTAAATAATAATATTAATTATCTGTATTGGTTGGTCAAAAGATGATGTTGCGTGTAACACAAGCTACCAATGAAATTTAATTTTTTTTTAAAAAAATTCTTTAATAATTTGGTGATACAGAAAAAATCCACATAGAATTTTAAAATTTGGGGTGGTTTTAACTATAAAGAATATTTTTCCATGATGATTCTACATGATGATGAGGATGATGAATAAATTCCCATGAAAATATAGTTGGCCAAAGTGAAATGTAAGAAATGTACTAAACGAACTTTTTTCAAGAAGTGGAACCCTGTTTTAAAAAAAATTATCATTATAATGAAACTGGGTTATATTAAATTATATAATACTATAAAAACAAATTAATTAATTTTAAGGAAATTCATAGAATAATGAAAGAGAGATACAATAACTAATAGAAACTAGAAGGAGTAATTGATCACTATGGTGATTTTAAAATCTCTACTCATTATAATGATATATTAAGAACAAAATCAAATAAGGTAAATGGAGTGTTTTATGATAAAAAATGTGTCTTAAATATAAATAAGATTATAATTATTATTTAATTTATAAAATTTAAAATAATATGTTTTTTTCTCTAGAGAACGTATAAATGGTTATTTAAAATAATTTCAACGATGATGAAAATTTGAGGGTTATCAAGGATTTTATAAACAAATTTAATGATAAATTCAAATATATAAATTATATATATGAGTAATTTTTTGAACTACGATGTAATTTCTTACATTATGATATTATCTTTAAATTTATTTTTACATTAGAGAAGATTGTCTCACATGCCCTAAAAAAATTAAATTAGAGCATGAATGTCGAAAAAAATTTATATAATAGTCAGTAGAAGAATATATATTATTAGAAATAAAGAAATTGAATAAGATTGATCATAAAAATTTAATTGTTATTTTTTTCATACAAATATAATTCACATTGAGGATGAAGATTTATTTTTGAGCAAATAAAAATCTAATGATTTAGGTAACATTATGGGAAAAAATGTTGTCACATTAATAGATAGGAATTCTACCCATATAATGTAATATTTTTTGAAATGAATTGATATTCATTAAATGATTGTTTCATAGAAAAAATTATTTATCTTGTAAGATTTTATTAACTAAATAAAAATGTAAATAATAATTTTATGTATCTGTTTGATATTCCCTATTTTTATCGTATAGTATTTTGAATGGTGTTGATATATTTTTCATCAACATAGATTATATATTTCTATTAACGTTTGAATGATATCCCAAAAAATGCTTTAAAGAGTCATCAAGTACAATGAAAATGAAAAATTAATTTTATTCATTTTATTTTGATTTTGGTTCATTATACTATTATTATTTTGATGAATACAAATCAAATTTTTTTATATTTATGAGGATGCAAATCAAAAGGAAAATCATTAAGTTCGAAATAGATATAGATATTTAAATAAAAACATCAGATCGTAATGATGAATATATTTTTAATAGATCATTCACTTCCCATAGAATGTAAAATAATTATATGGTTATATTAATCTCATACAATATTGTGTGTTCATTTAAAAAAATCATTGAATAATTCCACGTGATTTAAATTTGAGAGAAATAATTGATTTGGGTAAAAGATATGTGGGAACATAAGTCTTGGTCATTGAAGGTATCACTCACAATATATTGAGTGTATTTAAACTGTGTGACTGAATACATATAATTTTTATTAACCTAATGATATGTATAATCATGTGAAATGGAAATAAAGTTGTGATAAAGGGGAAACACATGAAGTGTATTATTTACCATATATTTTTAGAAAAATATATGTTTATAACGTATATATAAAGGAAAAAAATGTTTTAAAAAAATAAATATATGTTTTAATAAACCATCCATATAATTGTATTTGAAAGGTGTTGTATCCCATTATATTTTTAACAAATAATGTCATATTACTCACACATGCCATGATTTCCAAAAAGGGATGGTCACCGAATGATGTAAACATACAAAAATAAGAAAGAAGAATCAAAATTCATGAACCGCTACGTACTAATGTGTGTTATATAACATCACCCAGAACTTTTAAGGAGATTATATAGTATATTATTTTAATTAATGATTATAAATCATTAAATCGACATAAATAATCACCTGAAAGTTAGATTTGATCATTTTTAATACACAATTGTGTAGGGATGTGGGAAATTTGATTGGTAAAAAAATAAATGGTTATGAACAAACAATGGGATTATGTAAATTAGTAAAAAAATCATAATATTTTCAATATAAACATAGGAAAATACACAATGTCTTAGTTTTGATAAGTCTTTATAAAAACGTTGTGGTTGATAGGGGATATCGGGTCATATCCAATGTGGCCATGAAAATAAATTTTTTTGATATTCTTATAAATTATATTTTACATGTAAGAAGTATCAACATAGATCTAAATATCTGAGTGATTGTTTTGAGGGATGACAAGGATACATATGAGATGTAATATGGATATATTCCAATGTTGACATAAATTTGTCTATTCATAAGAAATGATTTTATTTATAAAAAGGATAAACACATGGAGTATGAATACAAAAGAAATATTTTTCTATATAATTTCAAATATAGAAAATTAAAATACTTAATATATTTTAATAAGTGTTAATAAATAGTTTTTGAGATCAATTATCTTTTTAGTGGAAAATTTGAGGCCCTAGATGTAATTTTATAAAGTAAATTAAAAATAATTATACTATTAATCATATGTTCCAAATATAATACCATTTATTTATGATATTATTAAACTGATTATTTAAAAAACAATTATTTGAACAAACTATATTCATTTTTTGATTCATCATATCAAAATATTATTAGTATAATTGTTAGTATTCTCTCATGTATATGTTCTTTTAGTCAAAAAAATGTTTTATTAACAAAAATTATAATTCATATGACTTTATTGTTATATATGAATGAGCAATATGATTATAAAACCTTTTAAATAATAAAATATATTTTTTGGGATTATAAATATTATTTAAAGAATTTTCATCCAATTACTGATTCTAATGAACCAATTTTTTAAATATATTAATAACTAGTACTCGCCCGTGCTATTGCACAACGCATTCGATTACTGGGTTTTTCATTTAATAAGATATTAATATTTATAAAATTTCAGAAGAAACAATAATCCTGAAAAAAATACAAATATTTTCAGCATATGGTATAATTACGTGAAAATGGAAGTTCATATTTGAAAGATTGCATCATGGAAGGAATTTCCCTATGTGTAAGATGATTACAGAAGATGGAAAATGGAATTATAAATTCTCAATATCTTTCATGGTTATAAATATAAAGAGAATAAACATTATAATCCATCAGTTTCCCTATAAAACAAATGGATTAGGTAAAAATAGGTAAACTATAAGTTATTATCAAGAATAGATTGACGTAAGATGAATTATGCATAATATGATTAATGAAATGGAAATGAAAGAAGTGAATGTAGTATGGTTTTGTAAGAGAGACTATGATCATCATGGGTAGAGTGGGATGAAATGAAGGTGAAGAAGGAATTAATGGGCATGAAATGTATATATAAATTAAATACGAAAAGCGAGAAAGTGAAAAAAAAATAAAAAAATAAAGCATTAAAGGAAATTATTTCTATAGATAGAAAATCAATTTTCATATATCATTCTCAAAAATGATATTATTTCCCTCAAGTAAACTAGAAAAAATAAATCCTCATAATAATATACAATAAATTGAAAACCAAAAATATGGATTTGAATCTTCAAATGATGTTAAAATGTATGAGAAACACTAGAACAAATAATTAAAATGCATACCTGATGTTATGTTATTAAAATTTAACAGTAATATGAATTTAAAGAAAAACAATAGTGGATTATGAAAAAAAATCCAAACTGGGTTTTCAAAAAAAAATTAATATTCAACCACTCAAATGACGAACCAACTAGACTGCCAACATCACTTTTATGTCGTAATCTTCCTCAATACAGTAATCTAAAATAAAATCAAAATCGAAAACCAGTTTATATTTATCAATGGGAATGTATTCCTTGACATGGATCTGGGATTTGAGGCTATGTATGGTGTCATAACACTCCACATGGAACATGATATATATTCCCAAAGCAGTTATCACAAAAATCAGCATTTCTCCCTTCATTGGACGAAGCATGTGGAGGATGGATTACTTTTGTATGTTGCAATCTGCCAAGGTATGCCCATACTCGAGCAGGTCAGGGCCAAAATACTACTTCTAATCATATGTAGTAATGTCCTCACTGCACTGGATCATGGCCTTCACACTATGGATAGTGTGGAAACTCTACACCTAGAGAAAATCCCCCTTCCCTGTAGAGATATTTGCAAATATCTGTAGTCCTCTCTTCTAGCGGAAGGCAGACTTCTTTTGTATGTCCCTATCTGTTGAGCTGTAGCAATCATCTCGAGCCTTGTCCTGGATTTTGAGTACAAACATGTCAAAGTAATAAAATCCTATAATATCCACAGTTATGGTCTTCCTGCAAGAAAATGTTTTTAGATACCTGCATCAGCTACATCACCAAAACAATACATCACAACCCCAATGATTGACATATAGATTATAGAAACAACTTCCATCACCATTAATAACATCACTACCCAATGGTTGCAAAGAAAACATGAAACTATGCAATATTACATTCGTGCAATATGGAAATATAATGAAACGTATTCCAAAATAGAAAGGGAAAGAGAGTTATTTCAAACTATAAGCAAATAAAAGTTTTATGTAATTATTCAATTTTGCTAACATTTAATACTTTTAAAAACAATGAAACTAACTTTAAATCCGTGAGAACAAAAGAAAATTCAGAGTACCAATCACCTCACATAGACATAGATTAAAAAAAATAAAACAGTTGAATAAATTCAAATGTCAACAATGGTTATGAAAAATTTTATTTCAAAGTCCATTATAGATGATTGTTTAAAAGAATACATAATTTAAACAACATTTTTTAACTATTGAAAACAATAGTTTTTGTATTCAAAAAAATAGGAGAAATGAATCATCCAACATCCACTTTTAGGTAGGAAAATCTAGTTTTTGGTGCATCATAATTGTGAAATTCTCAAAGCAGTTTAACCTGGTAAACAAATTAATGATATAGTAATTAGATGAATCATAATATAGTTATACATTTCATGATGTACCATCAAGAGAATCTAACTCAAATGTAATAAAGCATTTTTGATATTATGATATCATACCATGAATCTCCACTCAAAACAACGAATCATTGAATTGAGAAAGCAGTGATTACCTAATGCAAAAAAACATGAAGTAAGAACAATCTTCCCTTGGTGATTCTTCAAGAGACCAACAATCTTCTATTTGTGTCCAATTGTCTTCATATGCTGTGAAACTACAGTAGACTATGGAGTTATATTCTCATTAGTATTTTGTGAGCTTTAATATAGGAAATTACTATTTGGTTGAACATTATCTAGAATACATCTAAATATTTTATCCATTATTTGTGGTAGGGTAACATATTTTCTTTCAGATCTATAATTTAGATGATTACCTATGAAAATACTATAATTAATTAGTAAATGGAAGTAAGACATCAAAATTAAAATATAATTTTGTAATATAAAAGAGACGTCCTTAAACAAAACATGGACTGGAAATTTTGATAATAATGTATTGTTTTAACTTTTTATGTTGATATCAACATTAGAAATTGTATTTCTATCATTGTTACTTCGTAATTGGATAATGGAGATCGAACTGGATCCAATAGATGAACCTCTATTACAGGATATACTAAAAATGAGTAAATAATGAAAACAAAACTGTAAAATTTAAATTAGAATAAATGTAATGACATGAGAAATAAAGTTATCCCAAACCTCCAATGACCTAATAAATGTATGAGGAGTATGTATAGAGATATCATTTAATATAGTGATGGTTTTTAGTCATTATATATAAAATATAGATGATTTCACTTGACAAATTTAGATGAAATGAAAAGATTCAATGACCGAATAAATGAATTAAAGAAAAATTATTGATGATCTTTCCTAAAAAAATTGGATTTACGATCCACTTTCAATGACTTATGATAATTTCTGAAGTGTGAAGAAATATCTGATATAAAAACATTAAATTATAAAATAGTAATCTTTATACAATTTTTTAATGATAAAACATTATTTAACTGTTAAAAAATGAGCATATGCAGTAATTAGGGTATATGAATTTTACTCTAGGAACATTTATTTGAATTTAAAACATGAGTGTACCATAGGTATTCAGGTTGAGAAGCTACATGGATGAAATCCTATTTAAGAAAATCCTTGATTTGTGAGGCATTTTGATAATTTTCTAGAACTTTAGAACCATATAAAAATAGATGGTGATTATTCTCCATTTTGTTTTCAAAAATCACCTAGGAAACTAACAATTTTTAGGGTTTAAACAGGTGAAGCTTCCACCAGAATCCTAACCTCATCATTATTCAATATATACACCTATGTAGCAATCATTTTTTATGTATTCAGTATGAATATACTAAATATATAATATGAATATAGTAAATATGTAAAATGCATTAAATATAATAATAAATATATAATAACCATATTCTATTTTCAGTTCTGTTTTCCATAATATGTGATATACAAATTACTCATATTAGAAATTCAATATTAAAACATATATATGGTCTTTCTAGTTGAAAATAATATATTGATACCATATTAACATATAGTCACTATATGAAAACCCACTTCCCCAGGTTCGACAGAAATGGTAGTTCCAAGTTATTATGAATTGGAAAAATATATTACTCATTTCCCAGTTTTTGCATCTAACAGTTTAATTGGACTTCTTTCATATGCCATGGATGGGTAATGGTTGTTATTAAAAAAATAGATAATCAAATAGAAAGTAATACATGCTTTAGAAGTTTTTCATGGATTTATTGATTGGACAAAATGATATATTTCAATAATTCCATACAACATAAGTTGGAATAGGTGTTGTTATTAGGGAAGTAAACATAATGCATATATTCTGAAAAATAGACAACATTTAAAAAAGTATACTAAAAAGGGCATATTTTTTTGTCATTCCTGCATGTATATGGGGTAAACATACATGTAACTTCTATTTTTAACCTTCTTCATTTTACATATAACATATCTTCTCAAAAACAATCCATGTTTTGTTCAACACAACCTATGCAATGAATGATGGAAAAATATGAGAAATCAACATGTTAAATGTATCTCATTTTTCGACTGATAAGATCCACATGTGAAAATATAGGTAATACACTACCTGTGATGGCTATTAAGATTGAAGGCTGGTTGATTTTACATAGCCCATTTATTCCACCAATAGGACCAACAACATTTGTCATTGAAAAAAATAGTACTGCATCATGAGAAGTAATCGACCGGGAGAACATAAAAAAATAGTCGTGCATCATATGAATAAAATGATACGGAGAGTATCTAGCCATTAAAAAAAGGAAAACATAAAAAACATTGACAACAATAGTGTAAAATGCTATTAAAAACATTATTCAATACATTTGAAAACATACGAACCTGGATGTTGTACATTGTTTTGAATGAGATGGTATTGCATGTTTGAAAAAGTAGTGCATGTTTTCCCACTTGAGTAAGTAGTGCATGTTTTCCAATTTTAGATAGTAGTGAATGTTTCAATGAGAAAGTAGTGAATGCTTTTTTAATTGAAAACAAAGTAGTGCATCATGTGAATTTGAACACAGTAGTGCATCATGAGAAATAAATTTGAAAAAATTCAAACTTGGATGTTTGTTTATGCTTCCAAGAACAGTATGAATCGAACATCAACAGGTTGATGGGGTGATATACAGATTTTAACTTCCCCAAAAAACAGAATAAAAATAAGGGTAATTACATTCCAAACCTACCCATTCTTCAACAGGGGCATGGGGTGCTGTACAGGAGTTGGTCGACCATGCCAAGCCTACGCTTTGTTCAAAACAGAAACATCAAGAAGAAATCCATGGACTGCCAGAGGTGCTGTCCAGATTTTTTTAGGTTGAAAACCCTGAACAGGTGTTATTGTTAACCTGTCTAGAGCTGGATAGTTTAAAAGAGTAGTAAAAATTGGTAAAATATTCTATAAAAGTAGATAATTTAATTTTTTATTTAACGATAAAAATTTCATTATTTGTGCATATTAAGATATTGAGTGACAATTGCACACTATAGTGGTTGTTAAAAACCACCATTCATTACACCCATGTATCTTAGTCTAGTTAAATTTATAAATAGATGATAGAGAGTTTAAATTGGTTATTTTTCATTGCTTTTTTCTTTCAATAATCACTGTTGATAGCATTGAGTAGGGTATCCATCTAATTTTGAATTCTCAATCCCAAACCCAGATAAATATTATATTACTTGAACCCTATATCTTATCCATTTATTGCCACAAACCTGAAACCTAACCAACTAATTCTAAAACTATCCATTCCACTACCCGTGACCATTCAACTACCTTGTCCTGTTGATCTAAACCTGAACCAGAAGGCCAACCTTTCTCGAAGAAGGAAATGTAATGTTCATTAACATCTGTTTTAAATAGCAACAACCGTTTTGAAAAATTAAATTATGCATATTCACTATGGTCATAATCATTTCACTGTCATCTTCTCATAGCAACACCTATTTTGAATAGAAACACCTAAAATAATAATCATGAGATCCAACATATTATTCATATGAATAGAAGAACCTGTTTTGAAAAATCAAACTATGCATATTCAATCATAAGATGTATTCATTGATGACACAAAGAAGTTATTACTTTCCATGTATAATTTCATCTAAAACAATTAGAATATGATGACACAAATAAATTATAAGACATACTGGTTTATGACAAATAACCCAGCCATTTAATGTTTCCATCCACATTCATGAACTCAGAATTTGTCCATGCTGAATCAGCTGCAGAATCCATGTAAACCCCAAAAATCATTCCTTGTGTTAATGATGAGGATCAAAATTAATAGAGTAATGAAAATCTAGGGTTTATAATAGACCTTTTCTTAATGGTTCAAAAATGGATTCGTGATAGTACATATGTGCATGGTGGATCCGGAGGTCACAAATGAATCATTGATTAGGTGGAGGTCAATGGGCATCTCTATAACATTAGTTAAGGGTCAAGGATTGAAGGCAATGGATACTTTTTATTATATAATATATACTCATATTTTTAATATATTCCCTTCATAGATAATTTTTATAATCGAACAATCATCTATGAGAAATTAATAATGTAAAGAGATCTAACATGTAGTCCAAATGGATCAAATAAATTATGAATGTAAACCATGCGAGGAACCCTACAATTGACGGCTAAGGGGGGATAGGTAATAAGTTCATAAATGATTTCACTAATATAGAAACACTTATTACTGTGTGTTGAATAAAATAAGATAGACACACTGATGTTATATAATCTGATGTGGTGCAATATTAAGCTGTCAGTTCTGCTATTTAACTAAAAGTAGTTCACTGTTGTCACTGGAGTATCTATATTAGAAATACAGCAGAAAATTTATGGTTACTGTAATGAGACAGTAATACAGGAAAGTTAGTAAATTGATAATTGTATAAGAATACTATATTATTATGTAGACTAACAAGTGATTTAAAAGTACATTACCTCGGTGTAGGAAGAGAAACCTATTACAATATTTTCCAACATAAAGGTGACTGTGAATTGTGATAATTGTGGATGTGTTAGAGAAGATGATGATCCCTTGTTAAGTACAATAGGTAATGCAAGTCCTGAAAGCTGGAATCTACAAAGAGCATAGCTGCTGTCTGGAAACTAAAATGGTAATGTTACTGATTAAAATAGAGTATTTTCATAACAGTCCTGTAATTGTAAATTTAAAAGTATACTATCTCAATGTGGGGATAAATGCCCATTACAATAATCTAAAAATAATAAGTGAGTGTGAATTCCAATAATAATGGATGTTTGAATACATGCATCATGATAAGTTTGAGATCCATTCACATGAAACCCACTGTCAATGAGTTATAGAATCTTGATCTGTAAACTTCTTCTTTGATAATCATAAAATTTATGCACTAGTACTGCAATAAAGTCGACTATTTTGGAATTTTACAGTATAATAAACATGTCATGAAACATCTCATCATCCATAAAAAGAATGAATTTTGCTAAGAACTGTTTGGTATTTAAATTGAAGGACGTCTTCCCTACATAATGAGATGTTTCATGAAGAATAATTGAATGCATACTGCTAGATTTCATGCATGAAGATCACCCATAGAAAATGGGTTTTTCAAAATGAGAAAATCTAATAACCCAACAGATCATTGAAATAACTTATGACCTAATTCATAATTGCACAGTATAACATATATTTACCCTAGAAACATGGACTTGCATTATAAATGACTATTCCAGTATTGTACATGTTTCTGAACATATCATTGCAGTTACTTATGACCTATTACATCACTTCATAGTATGAAAAACAGTTACCATTCAAACATGGAGCTGAAATAAAATAGATAATTATGGGATTTAATAGCATACCGAAAGAGTTAATGTAATAATAAGGGGTAGAAAATAGGAAATGTAAATTTATCAATTATTGGATACGAAAAAACATGTATACTCCATAAACATGTATGTACAGCACCAAAAAAATGAAAATAATAGAATTTCAAATATGGTATGTGTACTTTGTATGATGTAATACACATTTTTCTGCAGATAGGAATTCATAAAATATATATGAAAACAAAGTTAATAGTCATTGTGTTTTAATACCATACATATATTAGCAGGTGAGTGTGAATTCCTCCCTTGTCAAGTGCAATGGTTTGTACAGGTCCTGGAAGCTGTAATCTACTGAGACAGTTGTGTAATGTAGGTCGGAATTTTCGTTTGAATGTAATAATAACACTACCAGTATGGTAGGCTTACTTGGTACCAATATCTACCATAACATAGATGAAAATAATGGGAGTAAACCTTCGGAGTTTGTAGCACCGATGGTGCGTGGGAAATCCGGAGTGGTAGAGGCTTTGAAGTAATGGATAACACGTGCAGATGTAAAGGTTATCCTAAGAGAAAACCTCCATACGGTCAGGGAAGCCCTGGAGGAGTGGAGGGGAACTACAAGATAGATGGAGATGACAACCAGAGAATGCGGGAACCCTAGCCCGACTGGAGGTGAAACCTGAGTGGTTTGAGAATCATAGTCAATTTAATATGATGCGTCGATGTGCAGGAAATCTCGATCCATAAAAGGAGCATAAAAACATCGAGAAAGGATGTAATTAGTGAGGTTTAATTTGTCGGATGTTTTCGGAGTTCATGAATGTCGATATTGTGTGGGAATCAGTGTAGGGATAGAGGGGAACTTGGAATTGGCCAAACACGACTAATGGGATATGCAGGAAGCGTAGATCGATAGGAGATATAGAAAAAGCGAGATGAGAATCCAAGGAAACCGCATCTGGAAAGGGTATGTAGGGGAATAAAGGGTATCAAATGACATAATTTGTCAGATGTGGTGTGATGGAATAGTCGATTGAAAGGATGTGACACGCGAGTGAAGGGTGAACCTGATGGAAATCGCGATTAGGGGAAGAAGGTGAAGGCCGTGAAGACAGAGAATCGAAAAAAAAGTGGAAAACATGGATTGGATAGACCGATGAGGTTGAAGGTGGTGGACGGATAGGATGGAAGAAGGGAGTAGCAGTGGAAAAAATATACGGGGAGGAGGAAAATCGCGATGGGGAGGCCGAGCGGAAGGGTAGATGGAGGGAGATAAATGAAGATAAATAGAGCGGGATAGGGTTTCGCGGAGAAGAATTGGGAGCGCACAGAGGGGTGACGTGGCCTCTTGGTTGGAGGACACCTAATGAAAGAATGATGTGGAGGCCTGGTATTATAAGACATGGTAGTGGAAAAACCTAAGATTAGAAAATATATAGATGATACAATAATAACAAACTAATTTCGATCTTCTCTTTAAATTGCGTATTTTTTAAGGGATTCCCATTTTTGAATTATTATGGGAGTATCATAATATATTATTATAACTAATCAATTCATTTTATTAATGCCAATATCCATCATTAATTTTCTTTTATATAGATTTAATTCAAAAAAATTTATTTCTCTGAAAACTACATTTACATATTTAAGTCTATTTTTTTAATAATAATTATTTAGACCATTTGAAATATTAGTTGATTAAATTAATATAAAATATCACAATATAATTATAAAATTATATAAAATGTTGAATCATAATCTTTTTAATTAAATTTTATTACTAAGAATAAAAACTAATTTCTAAGGTTAATGTTAATTTGGGAAAAGGAAAAAATTATCATTAAAATTTACATAACACATACAAAGGTTTTCCAAAAAAAGTTGGTTCAGTGGATTTTTGACCAAAATTACACATCCACCCATATTCATTCCATTATGTGTCCTATGGAACATTAATATAATTGAATCATTATAAAAATCATAAGGGATATATATAAAACTACTGTTGACTCCCGGACCTAGTTACATTTGAATGGTGCCCCGAGTTGGGTGGGACAGCTGACCTCAGCTGCATCACCATGAACATGATAGGATGCCAACTAGTAGAGATTTCCCAAGATGTGTCCATTGGGATACTATTCTCTCATTAACTGAGTTTAAACCAATATATAAGTAATATAATATCATAATAGTGGAAACATATCAATAATGGATAAGATAATATAAGAATACGCTATTGTTATTGGAATAATATACCACCTTAGTGAAAGAATACAAAGGTAACCAAGAACAAATTAATAATAAAAAGTATTAAATAGAATCATATACAATGAATGATAATTTATAGTGTATTCAAAGTAAGAAAACAAGGATCAATATAATAGAAAATACATGTTTTACAATATAAACACGGTTTATAAAAATTCCAAAAGTCTATCCAAGCATTTTAAACTCCTGCCCGATCATATTATGGAAATCCCCCTTCCTAACTATTTCCTTAATATCATGTCTATGTGAGAGGATTCTTCCAATTATCTATAACTGCATGCATGGTGTCTACTGGCGTACCAAAGGCAGCCAAGATATGGTGTGTGATAAACTCAATAGGAAAACACCAATGATGTATATAGATATCCTGTCTATGTGTATAACATATAATTGTGTTTATGTAACATTATAAATAATTAATAATAAATGTAAATGGGTTGGCTCTTATTCCTAATAGAAACTAGGATTACAATACCATCTTCACCCAATGCTGAAATGTATCTGAATTGGTATAAATGGTCACAATTCCCAATTTCAAATATATAATGGATTCCATGACCGGTATCATATTTTTTAAGGGTAAAACATGAACAATATCACATTTATAGAGGAATCCATAACCAATATCATAGAATAGGGGGACCATTTCAAAAATCACATTATAGGGTGGTCATACCTGGTATCACAGTTTAGGTATACAACACCATGTATCATTGAATGGGGTCTCTATCCCCACTATAATATTTTTTAAAGGTTTTAATGTTCATATTGATAAAAAACAAATTTTTTGTCATGGGATGTTTTTATAAAGTATAAGGGAACCCATTTTAATTAATATTAAACATGTATATGGGTCATTAAGCCCATATTTCATAATAAAATAGGGTCTCCATGACAAAAAAATGATTAGATATGAGATCCAATGTTGTTAATAAATTCCACAGTATAATCTATTAATCATTACCATTGAATATCAAAAATAGTGTACCATTTTTCATTTTAATTATGTGACATGGGCTTTCCACCAACCCCTATTATTTTTAATTCATTATTAATGTTAATATAATTATCCTCCCTACACTAAAAAAATTATTAACCATCATCATGATATCATCATTTATAAATTGAATACAAATACACTAAATGTTTTTTCGGTGTTAGAGTTTGGAATACAATTACACATATTGAGGGAATACAAAAATAGATTTTTCACTCTATGGAGTAAAACATACAAAATAATTTGGTTTTCAAGAAGATAATTAGTTCTGAGAGATGAATCTAATTTATTTCAGATTCAATTTCGGTGAAAAACTCTACAAAACTTCCATGTGACACCAATAAAATTTTATAAAACATCATGCAATGAGGGGATAATTAATATACCATGCACCTCATTTTTATACAAATCTCTTTATATTATATCCGACCTTTTCTTCAAATATAGATAAAAATGAATAATGGTTTAAGGAAATAAGAAATTCATTAAATGTTCTTTCATGTTGATAACTCAGCTGAGAGAATGATATATAGAGAATATCCCATAAGAATTATATGTCTTCTCTAAAGGAAAAAATGGGGAAACCGTGCTCTTATCAGACACATGATGGTGATCATGGATAAAGGCCTATATCATTGACGCTTGAGATCATCCTATAAGAGAAAAGAGGGTTCTGATGGAGTTGTGGATGAAAGAGATTAAAGGGTTACGCTTAATTAAAATATCAGGGAATTTTGGTAAATTTTACTCGGAATTTGAGGGGCCCACAATTTCGCCACATGGTTGAAAAAACCATTCACTAGCCATTAATGGATTACTGTCTATGAAGTGTAACCCGCACGGTTTGGCCACACAGTTTGAGTAACCATGCTTCAACGGCATGTATGTATCTAATACATTTTGACAGGAGGTCAATAAGTGTGTTCGGACCCCATTACATTTTTTTGGAAAACTATCCACCCAACTTATCCCCTCTTTCAAAAACCACATGGTATGGTGTAACCATTCTACCAGGCACACATTGTTTCTCCAAAAAGTGAAACCAGATTTTTTCCCCAAAAATATGGTCTCTAGGCTACAAAAACGCACCAAACAACCCCAAATATTTTGTAATCATATTAGGAATCTATATTAAACTCATAATAATGAATTAAATAAAATTTTAAAGTATTTTTACCTAGATTTTATGACCTGTTACTTATTGTGATCCCTTTTTAGTGGAATTCATCCTCAACAACACCTTCTAATGGTGTTAATACATTATCCGAGTGAAATTCATTCCAATGATCTTGTGTTCCTATCACAATTTTCATTGGTAATCATGTACCTGATCATGCTTTCAAAACACCCATACTAAATGGATATACCATCCTTGGAGATCCTTTATTATATGATCAATGATGTCCATTGGATACTCGAAAAATAACCATAAGCATCTTGGTCAATATCATTAGGAGAAAGGGAATGAGATGGGTCAACATGATAATGATGAAGATGTGAAAGATGGGAGATGTCATGGATGGAATCATACCTTTGAGGTAATAGAAACTGGTAGGATAATTTCATCACTATCTCTAGAATCTCATATGGGCTGAATAAAAATGAATATATCTCCATTGTCTCTGCATCCATCTATTAGAAATTCTTGATGATGCCTGTAAGAATATAAAACCCCTAACCCAAAACTATAGATTTTTTTTGATGATGATTATAATATTATTTCTTTATAGACTAATCAGAAGACATCAATGTTGTGGATAGATAAACATTCTTTGAAGTCTTCAAAATGATATGAGAACCTAGTAGCGCTACTTCGTCTGCCTCAAGCCTACATAATGGGTGAACTTCATGACCTACCATATAGGGCCTCACAAGGATACATATTTATCATTTCATGAAATCTATTATTTTTTGATAATTCTATGATAAGATCATTCATCTGTCAAGAAATTCTAAAATCAAGGACACGTTCCTAGATCATTTCTAGTAAATCTTGTATAATTGTTTATGGTAGACCATTATTCTGAGGTTGAAAGTATATTCTTATTAGCACCAATGTACTTCTATCCATCTATAAACCCTGCCAGCACATCAATGTAAAATGATAAACCCTACATGATATGATAGTATGAGGAACACCATTTAGTCATATATTCTCATGGACATAAAATTATCCTAATTCAATGAATGATATTGTCTGCCTGATATGATGGGTGTGGGATACATTAGTTTTTCAATCCAAGATTACTGAAAATGTATATATACATTGAGGTGAAATTTTTAATAATAACAAAAAATCCAATGAAACAGATTACAATTTATATTACGGGACTAGGAAAATCCATAAAAATATTACAGGTTCGTTGTTATTTTCCATCACATACTGAAAAGTGGAAGACCAGCTCGTAAAGTGCTAAATATTAAACTACTTCCCTGAAAACCAAAATAATTATTTCATATCACAATATATCATAGAGATACCTTGGTGAATTGTACATTATATTTAATTTGACTCATTTATTAGATCCTCTCTCAAATATATGGTATCCCAAATATACACATGTATACACAGGATGTCTTCATCATCTATAGTAAAATCTAAAGGTAGTTTCTCACCAAAAAACACTCTCTCGAAGGGGCAACCCATTCCGATCAGAAACCTGCCTCATCTATACCTTCCTATGATGTGAGGATGTAACTGATAGAAACTCAACAACATATTATCATGGACCTTTATAAACCACTATGTTCATATAAAATAACAAGTCCATATATTTTAGCTTTATATCGATCTCACAGAATTCATGTGTGTGACTCCTTCTCAAAGCATCGACAATAACATTTCCATTACCAGACATATAATAAAACATGATTTCATACTTAAATATATTTTAAACTGATATTCGCTACCTATATTTCAAATAATGCAGTGAAAATATGTATCTCCTCCTTTTGTGGTCCATGAAAACCACATAAATCTATCCCAATAACAAAATACTCAAAATGAAAGGCATCCACATCTGTTTCCCTCATAGGATCTGGTTCCAGTTAATTAAAAATAAGATGCCTAATTCTTATGTGAACCATATGAAGAGACTCAATCATCCAACAATAGAATACTTCCATGAACGAAACTAGCTGCATCAGAATAAACTGTATAGCTCTAGCCCAACTCTAGCATAATTTGGATAGGCATTAAATCTAATCTTCCATCCATCTCCTAAAATGTTATTTTATCATTTATACCATAAAAACATTATAACTTTCTTATTTACTCCCCTGTGATGTGAGTCTAATCGTAATAAGTTCCTTAGAAAATACTTGATGTAACCGTCTTTCCCCAGTAAAGTATATATGTAAAAGAAATTATTATTCATCACCACGTAATGAAAAGAATCACCTTATTTGATTGAACTAAATATACCAACATTAAGGTAATAAGATCTAATATGTTTAACTTTCAATTAAAAAAATGAAATTTACGAATCACAGAGCATAGTTAATTCAGTATCAGATTATTCAAAATGAACACAATATGAGTGTCTTGGTCACATAAATTATGATAATACACCATGATTTCATCTATGAAGACAAGAACAAAAAAATTACATAGGGATGAAAAACCTAATCATAAAATCCATGAATAAGGTTGGTTCATTCGTAAATCCAAATTGAGTAACTAGATACTCACATAAGCCACAATGACTGTGGAATGTAGTACATGGAATAGTATACTGTCTGACTCAATCCTGATGATAACCTAATATCATGTTGATCATAAACAAAATCATCTCTACATTGATCTGTTGAAATAAAATAATCAATGCAATGTTTGGGAGACCAGTTTTTCAATGTTAGATTACTCAAATTCATGTAATATATATATATATTGAGGTTGTGGGTACCATCCACCTTCTCAAAAGGAGGGATCATAAAACACTTTGTAGATGTATTATAACATATAAATCCTATGTAACTGAGATCCATTACCTACCACTTGAGCTTCTAAAACATTTAAATATCCATCTAGTATAGCCGAATATTTTCTGGTGTCACTCATGTCAAAAAATCCATATTAAAAACTACGTCCATCTAGAATGGTAGTCCTAAAAGGTTTTTAGGGAAGATAACACTGAATATATCTAATACAAGAGGGAACTCAATATGATATAGTTCTTAATCATTCATAAAAGGACATGTAATCAGGGTGGTTTCTTCTCCAAACAAAAGATTCATCAGTCCATCTCCATGGTCCTAGACATCCCAATCACCTTTATGAATTTAAGTGCTTCCCTTGGGTTATGTAAACAATTCCCTACAACAATAACAAGCCACATATGAATGGTAGGGAACCAACCATTTCATTCCTAGAATGATAATGAATCCTATAATCGTGATGAAAAAATGGTTCCATTATAAATGATATATTCTTACTTTAATAGGATATTCCTTGTAATGATGTACGCTCTCTGGTCATGTACCAAACGTATCATCAAGCATCCTAAAACCACATGATTACCCAAAATGAATCCCAATTATCTCCAAAATAAGATTTGATATAAATAAATGTGATGAACATGTATCTAAAAATGTACAAAAAAGTACACGGTACAATATTTTCCTAATTATTGATGGACAATAATTTTGATCAACTAGTATAGTGTCCCCTAAATAGATATGGTCAGATTGTCATCCCTATAATACAATCTCACTACATGATGAACATCTTCTCAATTGGAGTTGAAATTATGAACCATGTATACCAAGGACATGGCCTCATTCACTACTTGTAATTCCAATAATTCTCTATCTACCTAGTTGGGGAGGTACTACTGAAGCTTATCCAAAATGTGGAGCTATAAAAGATCCTATAATACTCAAAATAATGGGATGGTCATTGAGAATTATTGTAGATGTCCCAATTATCAACAACCTTGGAACACAATGGTTTCTTTTGGACACATGGTCCACTTATTCATAGTGTTACCACAATAGTGATAAGGCACATAACTAGGAAATGTTGTATCCTAGAAACCACATCTCATGAACGTAGACTCAATGTGTCACTTTCGACCGCTTGTAAAACCTCTATTATATTAGGTTTTTTAACCACATTAGCAAACATCGTCAACCTCCCTTAGTATTTTATCATTTATATGTTCCATTTTCAAATAAGATATTTTTTATTCACCCAAAAAAATTACATGAGAACAAATAGTTTTCTACAGAATATCCTCAAACAGTATTTCTTTTGTTGGCTCATCTATTGTTTATATTAGATCAATTACCTTATTCTCAGTAAAACAACATGAAATGTCCCTAATTATAGTCAATTCCAACAATAAGTTCATGAATTCCATTGATTGATCAAACATGAAGGCATCATGGTTGAAATAATCAATTAATCATAATTTGATGTCATTCTAAATTTATTCCATATACTGACCAAACTGATTTATAATATTCCACCAACATTTGGGGGATCCACGTAGCATATAAGTAGAGTTTTTTAATCTCATATTAAATGTATTCTATATATGATAGAATAAATAAATAACCTTCTCAATCCATAAGGGTGTAGGATGTGTTTTTTCATCCCCCTAAAATGAGGGATGATGTTTCAACTAGAACACTCGAGTGAACTCCCTCATAGAATGGTCAGAGTATAAAGCTCATTGTATCATATATATAAGCCAACAAAAATATCCTTGAATCTATGTATTTGTATCCAAATACGGAATTTTAAGTGTTTCCTCTGGAGGCACTATAAGTGGTAAAACATGTGGATCATATCCCACCAACATTGGAGCATGTTCATCACCACCCTCCTAAACTATGACTGTAGGACATTATGGGGGCATTTCTATACAATTTCCAAACAGAAAACTCATATTTGGTTCGATAATAGAATAAACCACCGATATAGAAATAGAAAAGGTTCATGGCCCTTATATTTAATACTATAAACTTTCTTCAAGATCAATGTATCATGTGTGGGTGAGAAAAAAAATTTATATAGTACAAGAGAGATGCTACATATATCCAACTACTAAGGCTGGCATTGTGTCAAGAGCTGATTTGCTTTAAATTTCATCTAAAATTGCAATTACATAACAATTTAAATTGATTAATAAATTTATTTACCACCATTAATCAATAATTATTCATGAAACTTATAAACCAATATGTGGAATCCAATTAATTCATACAATTTCATGTTTCAATCCATGTGACCAATAGTTCATGACACAATGTTCCATAGTCCATTTCATAGGGTTTATGATATATCCTGATCAGAAATAAACTCATACATTATGTATGGAACTATATTTAACAACTATATTTCATCAATTAATACAATAATGTTTACACAATAATTTGATTTTATAATACTCAAAGAACAACTTGAAATCACATACAGTGAAATGAACATAATTCTCTAATAAGGAATGGTATATAAGTGGACTGTAAATTTCAATCAAGATTCATAAAATGTTGCATGATTGATAATTTATTTACTTATATTCATTGGGAAAGGATAAATGATATAAAACAATTTTATCAATATTAATATCATAATTTTAGTGTATCACCCAATGGTGGAATCATATCAACTGTAACATGTAATATCCAGAACAGAGAAATTTTAATTTGAGGTAATTTGGATTTTCCTTAAACTTGATTTAGATGCACCCAGGAATAAATATTCAACAAATTATGAACTGGTCATAATGTATGTATATTGTCTCAAAATAGTAAATCAATAAAAGAAACTACATTGATACAAATTTGGAAAGTCTTGGGGCCAGTTTCCACTAAACGGTTCCCTGAGCCCGATGGGCCATATGGCTTCAATCAGATCTCCCTAAATGCTAGGGATTTTGAAGAGTATATTGGGAATATGGATGGTTCTTGTTGAGTGTATAGACTCATTAACATAGTGCAACACATTATATGATTAAGTTAAAAAATAAATAGAGTAAGTATATCAATAATGGATAAGACATATGACATGGATATTATAATGACTAGACCGGTAACCCCCATTAGTGGAAGAAAACATGTATAACTAGGAAATGAATAATAATAAAAGGAAATAAATAGAATAATAGAAAATGGATGATAATTTCATGTTTCTAAATAGTCATTAATCTTAGATTCAATGATGTAGGAAATATATGTTTTATATGATAAAAAAGGATTAAATTGGCCAAAAGTCATTCCAAGAATCCCGAGCTCCTGCTGGACTATCTTCTACGAATCCACCATCCTATGTAATTTTATAATGTCATGAATCCTTGAGTACATTCCTCTATTTATCTACACCTTTATTTATGTATTATTCCCCAGTACCATAGGTGGCCCAGATAGGGTGTGAGATAACTTCTATAAGCCAAAGAAAAAACAACTAAAAAATTTCAGTATTTGTGTATAAAATTATTTTGTGAAGATATAATAAATTATGTTAGTAATAACAATTGTAAATGGGTTATCTTTTGATCTAGAATGAAAATAGGTTTAAACTACCTAATTAATCCCATTTTTTGAATATCAATGAAGTAGTATCAGGGCTCAAAACTCCCAATATCACATTTATATGGAATGAAATTCCCTTTATCGATGTAGTAAAGGGTACTGAATTTTAAATTTCACATTTATAAGGTACACCATTACCCGTATCAATGAATAGGGATTCCATACCGAATATCCCTACTTTAAAAAAGATCACCGGGCCTATTTATAGATAATATACAAAAGGTTAATCATTCTGATTCAATTTAAATCATAAATGATGCCATCCCATTTAATTTATAATATGAATAATGTTAATCATGCCTATGTTTAAAAATTAGATATCATTTTAATTCCCACACATCATTAGATATAATGTCCATTGGATTTAATACAATCTAATGTATAATCTATAAGCCATTTTCAACGAATAAGTTACATCCTAGGGTAATAACTAATCTGATATTTTAATAATTATTAATATTTCTGAATTAAATTATAATTTTACATTAACGGGGGTGCTATTTTCAATGGTGTACCAAACACTCAATAATGTGTTCCTCCTAAATCTCATGTTGCACACAATGCAGAGTTGTACTGAAATAAAAATCAAAATATAACATTATTATTTTAAATGTTAGTTAATGCATAGTCGTTGTATTGGTGGGAATGAAAATAACTAACAAAAATATGATTATACATGTTTTTTAAATGTATTTACATTTATATAATAAAATATAGAGGCTTAAAATGATAAAGAAACCGATTTTAAGACTAAAAAATTCTAATAGATTAAATGGTCATTTTATCTCCTTTTGATGGAGAACCCATTTTTATTCTATTTTTTCACATTTATATGTTCTATTTGGCAAATAAAACTATTATTTAGAATTTAGACCTCAAAATTTTATTGGGATGAAATATGGGTTTTTTCTGATAATATTGATTTTTAATGAATAGTTAAAATTATTGGATTTTAATTCAAAATTGCCTTTTAATCTAATTTATTTATATGTTTAGATTATAGTATTAATTGGTTTTAAAGTGTAATTAGATTATATTTTTACCATCTAATATAATTTTTGTCATCTAAAATAATTTCACATTGAAATTGGACATAAAAAATGTAAATATTTTGAAAGTTATTATTTCATAAAAACACAGTTTTTGGTTTTGACAAAGGGATTTAATTTTAAACTAATTTATGAAACATTTATTTTTGGAATTTAGAAAAATTGGATATATATTTGGAATCAATAGGTTGAAATTTTTTAAATAATTAAGTTTTATTTTTAGACATTATGAATAGTAACTTCACTACATATTTTATTTACCATGGTTAAATGGTAAATCTCATAAATAATGGTAAAAATGATAATATAATAATATTAAATTTCCCAAAAACATGTCATAATCATATTTTATGATACATTCCAAGCATGGGCATCCTTATGTTGATTTTGGGACCCCGTGGAGCCTCTTTTTAGTGAAAATGACACATTATAAAAAATAATTTAAAGTTAAGGAAAATGTAACATAAAGATATATCTTATAGTAATACAATTTTTATAATGAATAATATAAGTGATATTTTCAACTAAAAATAATAATTAAAAAGAGAAAAATATTTCCTACGTCATTGCAGTTTATTTATAATTGTTATAAATCAGATAAATAAATTTATTTATGACACAATTGTGATGTAAAGTTTAAGTTTTTAACGAATATTTCAAATTAATTAGATTATAATTATTAAAATAAAATAGTTTTTTTAACTATTTATGCCATATAATAATTTTATAGTCAATTATAGCGTTTTATATTTGAATTAATGATGTGTTTTCAAAATAATCAATTTGGTTATGATTTTCTTAAAAGTCATGATATGAAGAGTTTTAAAATTGACATAAATGAGTATTTAAATCAATCAATATTTTATTAATTAAAAAAATAGTAATAATAATCTAATATTCTCTTAAATGACATATATGAAGTTAAAAAATTCAATAATGATTCATTTTTAGTCTCTTGAAATTTTATAGTAATTATATTATCCATGTTTTATGGATATATAAGAAGACATAGTAAAAGTTAAATTAGTTAACTAATGGTTAAAGCTAAATGATAAGGTTAAAAATGAATCCAAAAAATGTCTAAAAAATAATAGTTCGATAGTGTTGAGAATATTACACTTTATATATTATAATGTAATGAGTTTGGGTCCTTTTAAAATAGATAATAATTTTATAATAAAATAATAATTCAATGTTTTTTTAAAATGCCCCTCCTCCATCTAATAATAGGACATCGTCTCTAACCCATTAATCACACATCTCAATCCCATTGACTTATGAAACCTCTTCTCCAATAATCTCCCAAAATCCCTATATTTCACCTATAAGACTTACTAGATGTTTAAGGAAATTCAATAAATACTTTTTGTTCAATCCAAATAGAGTTAGCTGATTTAAATTTAATGACTTCTCTCAAGTTATTTTCTATAATTTTCCTTCTCCACTACCTATTCTCTTAATATTCTATATTTACAAAATAACAATATTATCATAAATATACTTGGTTCTTGTAATGATAAGTATTCTAAATACACATCACACACATGCAGCCAATGGATACGAACATATTGTTTCTATGGACGGTGAACTACTACCTCACGAAACGATGATTGTTCATTTATATACTACCCCCTCCCATGGGGGTAATTATTATAGAACTATATTTATATTTGATATATATTATATTTATATTGTCTCTATCCTTCTATATTTTCCATTTATATCATACCTTTATCGTTTCCATATTGTGTAAACATGATAATTTCATTTGAGGAAATTGGACTACTACCTCTCAAAATGATATAAATCATCCATATCATTCGTGGAACATATAAATGATGTAGTTAATGAAATTATATATGAAATTATACATTAATTATTATATACCAATTAATCATTAGGTTTTCCTTCCATTAAATATGAAATAGAAATGAAAGTAGCGTTAATGCGTAAGTACGGCATACCGTCTCCATGAACGGTGTATTTCATTTCTTATATTTTTATGTTATCTAATATAATAAAAATATATGTATAATAGGTATATATGATATATATGATATATGAATTCAGAATATCACTCTATAGATAATGGAAGTTTGACCATATGGACAACTTGTAATTATAAGATCTTTATTTTTGACCAATGTACCAAATATAGACAAAATGACTATTATTAACATAAATGATTATGTAATGATTATAACATGGAAATAAATAATATGAAAAAAAATTAAACATGAAAAATGTTCTCATTCAAGTTGAAATTGACATTATTTTATTATTCAAGAGATAAAAGAACGAACGAGTCATGTTGGACATGAGGTAAGGGGCTTCGTCTCAATCAACTTTCATTGAGGAATATTTTGATTTATACATTCAATTATTTTATACTGTGTATGAACCCCTCTGAATTTTCATTTCATTCAAATGGAATATTTTTATACAATTTATTTTATTAAATGTAAAAGGGAATGTTTTTTTAACATACATAGTGACAACAAGCTTTTTATCCCCATGATCATTATTTGATATTTTTCTTCCCTAACAAGTCATAGTGTTTTTAAAAGAAAAATAGAAACCACATACACCTTTTAAGTATTTTTGTATTGAAAATGGTTTTGAAAATGAATAGGTTATTTCAATATCTTAAAATGATGTATTTTGATAGAAATGTGGAAATTTTTACTTTCCTTTATGTTTTTTAAGTGTTATGTATCTGTTATGGTTCTTGTGAATTTTTTATGTGTATGGGTGGTTCTGTGATAAACATAGTGAGGGTGAACCCAAGATAGATCTACAATGCATTAGGTAATGTGACAAAGGAAAAATTTAATTATTCTCCTAATACATTTTAGTAATATATTGTGATGGGTATTCCAAATGTAACTCCCTATGTAGCTCTGAAAGCTAAAATGTTAGTGTGTTGTGGATGAAAATAAGTTACCATGATGATTTATCATTACCATTTGTTATTTATAAATCTTATGATCATGTGTTTTATGTAAAATATTAAAAAGTTTGATTACATAGAACTGTATGTATTTATGGACTACTATTTTCTTTCATTGTTTTATAACCCTTACTGGGTTTTCATGCTCATCCAAAAAAATTTAAATGTTTGTCACAGGATATAAGGGAGTGAAAGTGATAGGATTAATTCAATAAGATTTATACCAATAAATGAATTATTTTTTTCTTTTAAGAGTTGTAATTTTATGAAAAAATGGATACGGAGTAGAAGTGTCTGCTTTTAAATTTTTGAAAAGTAATTTAACATTTATGGTTTAATTTTATAAAAATCTTAACCAGAATTGATCCTCAATGTAAATTGTTATTTTAATTCAATATTATGTAATGTTTAATGCTATGGGCTTATTGTTTGTATCAAAGGTTGGTTTAGATAAAATTTGGGATTATGATGTTGTTAAATTAATATCTATAAATTAATATATGTTAATATTGAAATTATATAACAATTATAGACCACCATGTTGTTTCGCCTAAGATATTTTTGTGTTTAGAATTTTTTTCCCAGAGGAAACAAGGTAGCTATTATCGGACGACATCATGAGGAAAACAACCTACCAAATTACCAACATGAGATGGTTGTAATAAGAACTGTGTGATTTTTTTCAGTGGTGTCTTAGTTGACTTAGTCTATAAATGGTGGTGGTATCCATGCATGAGATCATCTGGATCAACCACATAGGAACATGTTAGTAGTGGATCATTTCATGAGGTAACATCTCCTGCCATTTAGAGGATCATCTGAAAATTTGCTAGCTATAGTATGGATTAAATCACTAGAGAAGATTTCTAATGTCATGGGGTGTTTGTATCATCAAAACGATAGTCCTTCTATTTGCCATTTTTAAGGTGAAGTCGATAAGTAGTGGTCGATGGTGAAAAATATCATGGATAGTGAGGAGGTTGATGCTCTTGATTGGGATAAATTCAAAATTATTTTTCTTGAGAAATATTTTCCTATGGTGGTTCATCTTAGGATGAGAAATCAACTCTTTTAATTTAGGATGGAGGATGACTTAGTGGCTTCTTATGAAGAAAAATTCATTTGGCTGGCAAGGTATGCTCCAAATTTCATACGAGATCTTGATAGTAAAATCAATTGTTTTTACTCATGATCAAATCCAATGTATCGATGGTATTTGTCTTCATATGAGTTAAAATGTTAGGAAAAACTATTTCGATATGTGGATAATGTGGAAATGGTGTTTTTTGATGATTAGATGTTCTTTAAAAAAATAACAAAATAAGATGTCAATGTGGTAGACGAAAGGAATGAACACATAGAAAAGTATGATTTTCAGAAAAATTGGTTTATAGTTTTGGATATTTTTGGTAAAAAGGATGTTGGGGAATGTATTTTGAATTCTGTTAAGTTTTCGGAATGCGTAAAATTGAGCAGACGGCTCGTAATTGAATTTAAAATCAATAGGGTAATAGTAAGACAAAATCAGATTTACAATTAGTAAAAAAAATCAGTGAAATAAAATGGTACATTATGCAATTGAGTGTCCAAAAAAGAACTCAACTAAGGGAATTCAGTTATAATACAAGCAGATAGGGTTGGTTAAATTCTTTGAAACTAAATTATTATATGTTTTTCCATCGAATGAGGTAATATCTGGTACACTTTTTGATTATTTAGATTATGATAATGTGTTGTTTGATACATGGTCTATACATTATTTCATTTATGAGAAATTTTCTAGTAAATTGTGAATTCCATCTCAAGATATGAATCATGGAATTATGGTAAAAATATGAGGAGGAAATGTTAAGATAAAAAATAATTATAACAACCTTTTTGTCCTTGTCTTCTGAATGAATCTACATAGAATCCTTATTGTTTTTCTTCTAATAGAGTTTAATGTTATTTTGGGTATGTATTGGATTTCCATTTATCATCCTAAGATTGACTATAGAGACAAAGAGGTTTTTTCCAAAATAATTCTAGTTTGGTTACAATAATGAACCATTACTTTTTATAACATATCAAAAAGATGAGAAACTATTAAAATATGGAAAGGAATGTTACCTTGTACTTATTTTTGAAAATAAAGTATTTTTTCTGATTAATGATATGCCATTAGTAAATGAGTACCTTCACGTCTTTTCTTATGATTTTTCAAGTATAATACCTGATTGGGAAGTTTAATTTATGATTAACTTGGTTATTGATGCTAAGACAATTTCAAAACCCACTTATCGAAGAACTGAAATAGAACTTTTAGAGTTAAAGAAGCAATTGCAGGAGTTAATAGATAATGGTTTCATTCAACCAAGAACATCACCTTGGAGTGATCATTTCTTTTTTGTTAAAAATAATTATTGTTCAATGATACTTTTCATTCATTATTGAGAATCGAATAACATCCAGGTTATGAAAAAGTATCCTTTCCCTCATATTGGTGATTTGTTTAATCAGCTCCTGGGTGCTCAAAATTTTTCGAAGATTGACATGAGGGAAAGGTTTCATCAGTTGAATTTAAAGGAAGCATACATTAAAAAGAACATATTTTTTACTAGATATGGCAATTATGAATATTTAGTTATGCCTTTTGGGTTAACCAATGCTCTGATGTATTGATTGATCTTTTAAATATATTTTTTCATGAGTTCCTAGATAAGATTGTTGTTGTGTTTATTGACTATATTTTGATTTATTACAAAGGTAAATAGGAACGTAAAATTCATTTAAGGGTTATCTTGATAACCTTAAAATAAAATAAATTGTATGTGAAACTCAACAAGTGTAATTTTTGGTTACAACAAATTTCATTCCTTGGTAACATTGTCTAAAAAATGAAATAATGGTTAATCCTGTTAAAACAAAAGGTTTTGAACAATTTTCAGGACCCACAAATATAAATTAGATATATAGTTTTATTCATTTATAAGGTTATTACTAGAGGTTTGATGAAAACATTTCACGGTTATCTAGCCCACTGACTATGTTAACTTGGAAATTTGTCATGTTCATCTCCAAAAAAGAATGGGATGATTATTTTCATGAATTGAAATGATGATTAGTGAATGATTAAGTTTTGGATTTACCATTTATATATGGTGAATTTTTTTCAATAGTTTTATTCTTTTTAAAGGACTTGGTTGTTTAATAATGCATAATGATCAGGTAATTGTTTATAATACATGTCAGTTGACTCCTCATGAGTTAAATTACTCTACCCATGGTTTCGAATTGGATGTTGTTTTTTTTCTCTAAAAATTTAGAGGCATCATATCTATGGAGTAAAATGTGAAATATATACTGAGTACAATTTTTTGAATTATATATTTACTCCAAAATAATTTAACATGATACATAGAACATGGCTGGAATTAATCAAGGATTATGATCGCATGATTCATTACCATCCAAGAAAGGAATATAAAGTGGTTGATGCTTTGAGTTAAAAAATTAATTATACATTAGCCATATTACATTTTAAACAAGATCCTATGATTAAAGATTTGATGAACTTTGGAATAGATGTTGTTTGTAGCCGAAATTCCACTATTTTGTTTCAGGTATCAGTGAAATCGTCTCTCTTAGAAAGAATTAATCAAGCATAGAAAAAAAATTTCCAAAAAAGGTAGAGTTGGTTCAGAGAGGTATGTTACCTGAATATAATATTGATAGAGACTTGGTTTTGAGATTTGGGAAGAGATTATGTCTTCCTTTTGATTTATAGTTGAAAAATTAGTTTAGTGTGTGAATCTCATAGATGTCTCTTTTCAGTTCATCCTGGTAGTACTAAGTTGAATAGCGATAATCAAGGAAATTACTGGTGGGATGGATTGAAAAGAGATATTTCTAAATTTACGATAATGTGTTTGATCTTTTAGTAAGTTAATGAAGGGAAGATGTTACATAAAGAGATGCTTCAGCCTTTACCAGTGCCAGAGTGGAAATGCAAAAATATATCCATGGACATCATTGTGGTATTACTAATGACAACTCGAGGTAATAATGAAAACAGTGTTATTGTTGATTGATTTAATAAATCTACTCATTTAATTCCTATTCAAGATACTATGTATCTAGATAAACTTTCTAGGTTGTATGTTAAGTAGATAGTCAGGATTCCTTGAGTTCCCCACTCCATTGTATCTGATCATGATACCATGATTACTTCTAACTTTTTGACTTTTGAAGTCATTAGAGAATAAATTAAATTTTTTTAAATCTATTCATCCTCAATCATATGGGTAGTCAAAATGAAAAATTCATATATTAGATCATATGCTACGTGCTTATTCAATGGATAACAAATGAAGTTAGGAGAAACATATTTCATTGGTTTAATTTTCTTATAAAAAAATTTATCATTATAATATATAGATGGATCCATTTATTGCATTATATAGGAAGTTGTGTTGAACTCCAGATTTTTGGGATGAAGTATGCCAGAGGAAACTGATGGGAACAGAATTGGTAGAAGATAGAACAAAAAAAGTTTAGTTGATATAGAACCACATGAGAAGAGCTCAGAGCAGGAAGATAATTTATGTAGATAACTAGAGGAAGGATCTTTATTTCGAGGTAGTTGATCATGCCTTTCTCAATGTTTCTCTATGTAAAAGTTGGATGAGTTTTTGTATGAAGGGAAAGCTGAGTCTGAGGTTAATTGGACCCCATGTAATCCTAGAGAAAGTTGGATCAGCATCCTACAGAGTGTCTTTTCCACCAGTTTTATCCAAGGTACACAATGTTTTTCATGTTTTAATATTGACAAAGTATATTCCAAATCTATCTTGTGTTTTGAGTATAGATGTAGTTCAGTTGGAAAATAACCTTTATTATAAGAAACAACTAGTCCTGATTCTTCACAATAGAGAGAAAGTGTTGTGTAGTAAGGTTATTCACCCGGTAATATTTTTGTGGACAGACCATATTGTTTAAAATGGAATGAGGGAATCATAAAATGATATGATGGGTAAACACCCCCGCGTATTTGATAAGTGAAGAGAATTGTGGGGACACAATTCCCAAAAGAGGGAAATAATGTAACATCCCAATTATATAAAGAATATAATATTTTCATATTTATTAATATTTGAGAAATAAATGTCAAAATTTATTTTAAGGGGATTATATGTTTGATGGCTTACCCGACATGCCAAAATGATTTTCTCCATAATCTCATATTTCACACAATGTTGGGTTATACTAAAAACATAAAATAATATAATATAATTATTTTAAATGATATTCAATGCCTTTTTGTTGTATTGGAGTGAATGAACAAAACTAACTAAAATAAGATTATTTATATTTATTAAATTTCTATACATTTAATCAATAAATTTTACAGGATAAAAATGAGAATGAATCCAATTTTATGCATGAAAAACTCTCATATTATTAAAATGTAATTTTATCACTTCTTAATAGAGAACCCATTTTGAATATAGTTTTTTTCAATTTTAGATGCTCTATTTGAAAGAATAAAATTCTTATATTGAATTGGGACATCAAAAGTTAATTTGGATAAAATGTTTGTATTTTTCTTGA
Organism: Viscum album; assembly: GCA_963277665.1. Lineage (NCBI taxonomy): Eukaryota > Viridiplantae > Streptophyta > Magnoliopsida > Santalales > Viscaceae > Viscum > Viscum album. Next base: position 807,554,842 of record OY728148.1, read on the forward strand.
CGATGTTTATTTTTTTATGAATAATGAAAAATAATGCAATTTAATTCAAAACTGAATTTCAGTCTAATTTGTTTATATGGATCGATTATCTATTAAATTGGTTTAAAAGTGTTATTAAATTATATTTTTACTATTTAATCCAATTTTGGTCATTTGATATAATTTCACATTGTAACTGAATATAAAAATATGTTAACATTTTGATAGTTATTATTTCTTAAAAACACTCTATTTGGTTTTGACAATGAGAATTATTTTGAAATTAATTTCTCCGACTTCTATGTTTTTAATTAGGAAAATTGGATTCCATATTTGGAATCATGATGTCAAAATTGTTTAAATAGGTAGATTTTATTTTTAGACATTATGAATAATAGCATCAATAAATATTTTATTTACCATGGTTAAATGGTAAGTCTAGTATATAAGGGTAAACAATAATATTATAATAGTATTAAAGTACCTTAATACATTTCCTAATTCTGTTGGATGATACATGACTGACCATGGGTATCCTTGGGTCAATTTTGGGACCCCAGGGATCCTCTTCTACGTGAAAATGACAGTTTATAAAAAATAATTTAATGTTAAGGAAAATGTAACATAAATATATATCACTTAGTAAAAAAAATTATAATCGGTTATATAAGTGATAGTTATGACTATAATAATTAATTATAAAGATAAAATGATTTTATTAATCATGCTATAATATTTATAATTTTTAAACATCATATAAATAAATTTATTTATGACACAATAGTGGTGATGTGTTAACCATATTAATGAATGTTTTAAATAAATGAGATTATAAATATTAATATAAAATTATTTTGAAACTATTTATTCAATAAAAAAATTATATATAATTATAACATGGTTTCAATGACCTAATTATGGTTTTTTGAAATAATCAAATTGGTTTGGTTTTTTTTCAATGTAATCATATTAATATTATTAAAATTCTCAAAAAAGAGTTGTTAAATCAATCAATATTTTATTAATAGATAAAATTGTCATAAAAATTTAAGATTCATCCAAATTTCATATATGATGTTCCAAATTTCATCAATGATCCAGTTTTTGTCTCTTGGAATTTTATAGTAACTATAGTAACCATATAGTATGAGTATACAAGAATATGTGGAAAAAGTTAAATTAGTAATCTAAGGGTTAAACCTAAATGATTAGGTTAAAAATATAACAAAAACATGTCAAAAACCAATTTTTTGAGATTATTTAGAATAATATTAATCATATCAACAAATTTAATGAATTTTGGTGTTTTTCAAACCATTAATAATTTTATAAGAAAATAATATTTCAATGCTTTCCTAAAGTGCACCTCCTCCCTCTTAAAAAAGGACACCACCTCTAACCCATTACTCACATCTCTCAATCCACTAGTCTCATCCAACCTCAATTCCAATAATCTCCCAATATCCCTCTATCAACATTGAATCCTTTCATTGGAAATAAGAAAAATTTATAAAGCATTTTGGTTCCAACAAAATTGATTTACCTGATTTAAAGGTAACGTCTTCCCTCAAATTATTTTTCTTTTATTTTCCTTCTCTACTCCCTATTATATTATTATTCTTTTTTTAAATATCAATACTAGTATCCTCAATATAATAGTTTTTTTACTATAAGAAGTCTAACTAAACTTCCCCACTCCTCCATTTAATGTATACGATCATATTGTTTCTATGGATGATAGTCTACTACCACACAAAACGATGATTGTTCAATTATCTCATACAGCCTATCATGGTTTCCATTATAATGGAACTATATTTATATTTGATATATATTATATTTTTATTGTATTTATTCTTCTATATGTTCAAATTATATCATAACATTATGGTTTCTAGAAATAGGTAAATACTAATTTTTTTTAGGAAGTGCTGACTACCACCCCCTCAAAGTGATATGACTCATTCATACCATCCGTGGAACGTATAAAGGATGGAGTTAATAAAATTATAAATAATAGAATACATGAATTTTTATATACCTTTGTATAATTATATTTTCATTTCAGTAAATAAAAAATAAAAATGAAAGTAGCATCCATGCGCTTGCATGGCTTTCCGTCTCCAAGAACTATGCATTTCATTTCTTATCACCAAATGTTGTGTAATATTATAAAAACATATATATATATATATATATTGGATATATATACATATATGATAAATTTGATATCTAAATCCTGAATGTCATTGTGGATATAATTTGATTTTGACCACATGGTCAACATGTAATTATAAGAAGTTCATTTTTGAATCAAGTACCAAATATCGTCAAAATGACTATTATTAAGTTAAATGATTATGTATTGTTGATAACGTGGTAATAAGTAATATAAAAAGAATAATAAACCTGAAAAGTGTTCTTAAGAAATTTTAAATTAACTTTAGTTTATTATCCAGGAGATTAAAAAAAATGATTCAAGTCAGACACAAGATAAAGGACATTATCTAAATCACCATTCATTGAGTCATATTGTGATTTATACACAACATTATTTTATATGGTGTATAAACCCCTATGAATTTTAATTTCATTCAATGGGAATATTTTTCAATATATTTTTTTACTAAATAACAAATGGAATGTTTCTTTTTATCGTACACAATGACAATCACCTTTCTGTCGTCGTAAGCATTATTTGATATTTGGCTTCCTTAACAAGTGGTAATGTTTTTAAAATGAAAATAAATTCCACATAACCTTTTTACATATTTTGGTATTGAAAATGGGTTTGAGAAAAATTTATTATTTCAATATATTTAAATTATTGATTGGGATTGAAATGTGGAAATTTTAAATTTACTTTATGTTTTTATGTGTTATGAATATGTTAGGGTTATTGGACATTATTTATGTATATTGTAGGTTCTGTGATAATCCTTGGGCGAGTGAGCCCGAGATAGATCTTCAATGAATTGGGTAACATGACATAGGTAAAATTTAATTTTTCTCCTAAGGGATATATGTAATATACTATGATGGGTATTTTAAATGTAACTCCCTATGTAGCTGTGAAAGAAACAAAGAATGTATGTTATAGATTCCACATGTTACCTTTAGGATTTATGATTTCTTTTTGTTATTAATAAATATTATTATCTTGTGTGGTTTGTTATAGATTGAAAAACATGATATCATTAACTTGTATGTATGGATGAAATAATGTTTTCATTCCTTGTTTTATTACCCTTAATGAACTTTTTTATGTTAATCCCAAGTTTTTGAAATATTTTTCACATGATATAAGGCATGGTAATGAAAGGGAAGAATTCAAGATGATTTTTATCATGAAAATATTTTTTTCTCAAAAAAGTTTTTATTTTATGAAAATAAAGGATAATTAGTTGATGTTTCTACATTATAATATGTGATATTTTATTTAATAGTTATGGCCTAATTTTAGAAAATTATGAACCTAAAAAGACCGTCAATGTGAATTATTAAATTAATTCAAGATTATGCAATGTTAAAGGTTGGGGACTTATAGAATATCAAAATAGTGTAAACATTGTTAAATATAATTTTGTGACATAGGATTACTAGTCAAATCTATTATTTTCAATTCATTATAATATTCAATTTATTTAGTCATTTTATGCCATCGCATTCCTTCAACATCACTGTGATATAATCATTTAAAAAATGATTCCAAATACACTAAAGGTGTTTTATGTGTAAAAGAATTAAATCCAATTAGGAATATTGTGAGAACACCCAATGGGATGACACAGTCTAATGATGAAAATATCAATATGTATTTTGGTTCTAACAAGTCATTTTGTTCCACTCACGGAATCCAAATCAAGGGAAAAAATTTGGTGAAATTCATGGTTCAACAAGCATGAGTAACCTATCACATATTATAAAACATCAATAATAAAATTAATATTTAGTTAAACACCACACTTGTTTATATAAAACACTCCTCATGTAGTATCAACAACAAATTAGTCAAAATTGAGAGAAAATTTAAGAACTATTGAAATCACTGAATTGTGTGAAATAAGATATTTCACCTCGATAACTATATCAAGAGGAAGATAGAAAGGTAAGGGATATATAGTATTGTATCCTTAACTAGATTAATCCAAAGAGACTAATGGTTCGACAATCAGAAATCAAATGGTGAACTCGGATCAAAATCTATCGAAGGGTCGTTACAGCTTCACACATGATAAAGGAGGCCGCTCATAAGGATTAAAATTAAATAGGTAAGAAGGTGTATATTTAATATTCATTAAGCGGAATTATTGTAATGTTTCTCTATAATTTTATATATGAATGGGTTCCCCAGGTAGTTGGCCAAACAGTGTGTCAGTCGCCTTTGGTTCACTTTATAAGGACGGTACCCTACATGTATAGGTTTCTTAGTTTAATTTATCGAAGGCCAAATGTGACCATGCATTAGCTAAATTTCCTCTAAGATTCCTAAACTATCCTATGTCTCTAGCGCATGGCTAGGGAAAAACCAAAAACCTACATGACCCTATTGTTTAGCCCTACACGTTTATGGGTAACCATGCAATTTTAACTTCGTTTTTTATCTTACCCGTGCGGCCAATTGGTTTCCCCCCAATAGTTGTGCATCGAGCTCCGAAAAATTCACATCCCCCATTGAAACATTTTTTAACTAATTATGAATCCATATCAGCTTCATTATTTATAATTATACTAAAATTAAAAGGATCTGTACCATAAATTTAATATTGGGTTCTTACACCTTACCTATATCATCATGTATAAACAGGTAATATCATAACCAATTATAGGCATACATATAATTTTAATTATTTAAGAATACATTAGATTAATCTCTTACCACATCCCGATTTTAAATAAAAAAATTATGGAAAACTTTTCTTATAATAAATCACTCATTCATAAGGATTATTTCAATGAAAATTCATGTAACCTGTATGAGTATTATTATCAATATATTTTTATTCTTCAGTATCATCATTAAAATTTTAGCAATAAAGAAAATATAAATTTTTTTACAAGAATAAATATATTATAATGTTAATATATTAATTTTATGATAATTATTTATTCATATACACATTTCATTATGAAAACACATTTTCTGTGTTATGGGGACTAACGCCTCCATGATGTGGCATGCCTTTCTTTATCCTACTATTGAACATGGATGGATTTCTTGAAATGATAAAATGATAAATAGGGATTTATTAAATCATTTTTGTTCTTGTATATAAATTTTTTGAACATATTTTATTTATGTTCATCAAACGGTTGTATCTATTTTTATCCCTTTATAATAGCATGATAGGGGATATTATTTTAAAAATCTTTTAAAATTTTAATATCCATTAATTACTCATCTAATTACAACCTATTTTTTTATATTAAAGAGAGAAAAAATATATCATATAATTTATTATTTTATAATGATATTTCAATAATAAATAACATATTCATTTATTAAAGATGGGAATACTCATGTTTGGGTCAGTTTTACCTCATAATGGGAAAATACCATGAATATATAGTATCCATGATAATGGGAAGATATTGAATATTAAAATATTATATAATTGATTAAATAATTATTTTTTTAAGTTTTGTTATATCAATATTTAATTCATTAATTAATAAAAAATATATCAAACATCAATTATCATTAAAACATGATGTTTTCGATTTCATATTCAAGGAAATATACTAAAACACACATGAAAGATATTTTAAATTGTGTAAATTACTGTAAATCAACCAAAACAATAACATAAATTTTATAGTAATTATGATAAATCGAAGATGAATATATAAATATATCAATATTATAAAACTAGTACAAACAACCCAAAATATTAACATTGATGTCGAATATCTAAAACATTCACGAAGATAATGATTATTTTTTATGGATGTGAATGAAAATTCGTGGTATTAGGGTTAAAAAATATGAAATTAATTTATGGGTTTTATATTAAATTATTCGAATGCAAAATCCTAGTATTTGGGACTTAAATTAAGGGTTTCCAATTCCATTTCTCCCTTCAAAAAATATTTTATATTATAGACCTATTTTTCATTTGGATGTGTATATATAACCTATTTTAGGTATTATACCATGAAATTACAAAATTATTATTTTTTCAATCTCATTATTAATCCCTCATATTCAATAGTTAATGATTAAATTTCTATCTATTCAATAAGTGGTCGTTTTTTCTCTCAATATTTATTCATTGTTACTAATGTAATATTTACCACCTATTTCATTATATAAAGTGAATAAATTTTCATGGAAGGAAATTAAAATATTATTAATGAAATATATGTAATTTATATTTTATAATTTTTATCCTTCCGTTATTTATTTTATTTCATGATGTACAAAACTATTGTGAAGCTCAATCTTCTCAATGATGAAAAAACAATCCTAAATTTTGGTAAAGTAAATGTAAGTGTTATTTCCATGAAATTTATTCCCTATATTTAAATTATTTGTGTATAAAAATATTGTATAGAAACACAAAGGAATAATACCAAAAAATGGGTTTTTTGAACATTGACTTAATCATGATTTCAATGAATGATGAATGATCCAATGAATCCACACATGGATTCACACTCCTTGGGGACAGGCTTTGGAATTATTACATTCAATGTATAAATAGTAATGAAGTATTTTTCTTACCGTTATACTTTTCTACTGTAAATTAAATTTATTGAATCCAATTACTAGCTTCTCATGATAATCAAACAGGTTATAAATTCCATTTAATCTATATTTCCTTATTAATGTTACATCATGTGACATTAATGATACCCCACAACTTCTATGTTTTAAATGGATATTCCCCTATACATTCATATTATTCTATTTAATGATGAATTATTTTATTTCATAATATATCATTACATCAACCGAAATTTTTTATTCATAATGTTCTTCCTCGTGTATTGGAATAAAATTCACGATGGGTTTTATAGTTTATATGTTAGACATAATAAGGACATTGGTGGTGCCAAGATTTATATATCCCCTAAATTCTTTAATGACTCTCACAAGATAAAACATGTTAGGTTATGGTGTATTAAATATTCCATGATTGATATATTTCATAGATTATGGCCTTGATAGTATTATTTTGTTTTTATGAAATCTTAAATGAATTTTCATTAGATTAAATGTTATATTTTTCATGATTTCCCATATACTCACGGTAATATAATTCCCTATGTTTTACGTGATTATAGATTTATATTTTCATATTTTCATTCCAAAAATGTTATGTCATGTTTTTGTAATGTATGATTCTATTTTATATTATCATATACATTAAATTTGACCTCACTTTTATAGGATTTCTTTTTCCCATGAAACCTATTGTTGGACCCCATGTTAATTTTAGGGATATGATTATAGGGATAATCAAATTTTTGAAATAATTCCAAATTTTATCATATGTTTTGAAAGGTATTTTATGTTTTTATGTGATTTTTAAAAGTAATAAAAAATTTAATCCTTCATGATCTCTTATAGTTTCAAAAAAAAATTGTATTGTTACCACTGACTATATGAACATACATCCACAGTGAAAGGATATTCCCCCAAAAGATGATAATAAACATGAGATTGGTATAATAATTTCATAAACATATTAGATAATTTAATCCAATATGGTATATGTATAATCTCCCATGAAGAGAAACCAGATAATCTCCAATATTGAGTAACCATTTTGAATTGCTTCATGAAACAACTAACATAATATTTTAGTTGAACTATTAATTCATTTGTTACTAAAAAATGGATAAATTTTTAGATAACATCTATCTTCTTTGGGAAGTAATTGAAAAGTACTTTTCTTCATGGGGATCAATATTACAGGGGGAGATGATGTTCAATGGCATTCACTAAATGAATAAACTATATAGGGATATCTCAAACGAAATATGATTATTGAAGATATAATAATAACATAAGATTTTATTTTGGAGAAAAATGTAATATAATATTTTGAAAAGAATTTATAAAATCATCAACCTATGATTTAATTTGAGGTACCAATTAATCTCATGCTCAATATAATAATCATTATATAATAGAACCAGTGGATTTTATGGAGTTGAAGAAATAGATGCATAAGTATTTTCATAATGGATGTGAATAGTTTTTCTTTTCACCATAAGGATACACTATTTTATTCATTAAAAAACAAACATGGGTTTATGATAATAAACAATGATTATATAGAGATAAATGACTTTATAATGAAGAATATATACCCATTTTAACACATAGATGTCTAATTTGATCAAAATAAATGATCCAAAGTCTTATCCATTTTAATTGTTTATCTGGATATCAACAACTAATGGTGAGGAAGGATAATATATAAGAGGTGATATTTTTAAATATGTATGGAAATTCGTATTTTTTTAAAACAAAATTTGGATTAACCAGTGAACCTTAAGATTTTATGAATCTGATAGAAAGAGTATACAAAGAGCATCATGTTAACTGTTAGAAGTTTGTACATGTTTTATCTTGGATTGTGTGCCCATTGGAGAAGACAAAAATAAAAGATGTTATATTCCCATGGTTATTAGAATGTGAGGAATGTTATTGAGTGATGAAGAGGATATATATTAATGAAAAATATATAACTATACTATCATTTAAAAAAGGATACAAAATTTATTATAATCTTTCAACTAAATGACTTTATTATGTCGTTTAAATAATTATAGGGTGATATTTTATGAATCAAAGAATTTTATAATCCTTGAATAAAACTAAATATCTCATGACCTTGATCTGAAAGGTCTAATGATTACAATATTTTTATAGTTACAATAATTATTTAGTTAAAATACACAATATATATTCAACATAATATTTCAATTTTTATATTTTATCTAAATCATCAAATCTTGTTAAAAATGAGGTGGTTTTATATAATTATGTACTATAATATCACAATATATGATCACCCGGGTAAGGAAAAAAAGTGGATGATATATTAGGTAAGAGAGAAAATTGAATTTTGACTCTAAGAAGGGCTAATATGGATCCCATATACAATTACATTATATATTGATATGGATATTTCTAGAAAAATATGTCAATTATTCCATATATAGGAAATTAAATAGCCATCAAATAAGAAAACATAGAGAGTTATAGTTAAGATGTTATGATATTAGAAAAGGTTATATGATGAAGTAAATAATAGATAATTAGGAGGATTAATCTATAGTTATTGGGTGTTAATGTTTAGGAAGAGTATTTTCTTTCAATCCATACTATAGTTGAATTGGAAGCTACTAGATAAATAACATTGTTCAAATTTAACAATAAAACAAGGTCTAAAAATTATTTATTTCTATTTAGAATAACTTTTTTGTGATGGAATGATGTTTTAAATTGTATAATAATTGTTAAATTTTTTTTAATTTTTATAGGTAAAGGATGAAAGAGAATTTCCTATTGTAGTCAAGAATCCTATTCTAATAAATTTATAGAAGAGGGGAAATAATATAATATAAATTTACATGGGGCTCTAAAAGACTCCCTGGAAGAATTTTGTTTTATGGTTAATAATTTATTTTTATATAATGATTTCTCATTTCATAGTGATAAGAGAAGATCCAACCATTTAGAAACATGCCAAAAACTATATCAATGAAAACATTAGGCCTTACATAGATCCTCAATCGATTTTATATAATTATAAATAATGGTTCTCCTCAAAACCTTGTAAGATTCTTTAAAGGGTTATCAATAATGAGACGGTTTTTTTAACAAAATATTGTCCATATATATATGGTTTCTCTAAAAGTACCATCCCTAAATTCGAAGGCATGTTGATAGAATATTATTTTAACTCCCAATATTTGATGTATTATATACATGATAAGGAGAATATTTTTCTATAATAGAAACCATTTGAGAACATAAATTTCACCATATAAATTATTTAATATGAATATGTGTTATAATATAAACCAAAGGGATTAAGTCAGAGAAATAATTTTTGTTATCCTAAAGCTTCTATAGTACATGAATTTTAATGTAAAATATATTCAAGATTATATTATGGTATCCAAAAGAAGAAAAAAGAATTATGATTATAATTGAAGGAATAAAAATGAATTTAAGTTAGGCGATTGATTATTATTAATTTTCTCACCATGGATTGGGGGTAAAACATTTCTTAAAAAATGGAATGTTATGACCTTTCCACAATAAGGATTTTCAAATTCTATAAATAATTCGATCAGTAGAATACCACTTTCAAATATTTCATATATAATCTTATGATCAAAAAAATATGTCATGATTCATTAATGTGTAAACAAATTCCAAATTCAATACATGTGATCTTGTATAAGGGTGTATAGATAGATCCATATTTGTCTTATAACGATGATCCTATCCAGATTCTGTACATTGGAGAACATATATTACAGAATCAAAAAACTCTATTACAGAAATTTATTTGGATAATTTATAATATACAAGAGGAAAATCTGGACTATAAATGATATATAATGAATTAATATCAAAACATTTTTAATAGAAAATATATACACCAATTTCGATGAAGAAATTAATTAAGGGGTAAAATTTAATAAGAAAATTGATACTATTGTAGGTAAATGAAACAACTTTAGGTTATTTCATAATTTTTCAAATTAAGGACCCTTTGTTTTTAAATTTAATTGATATATTACTTAAATAAATACAAATTTAATCTAAAAATTTAATTTTTGAATTAATCCTGAAGAAATAATATCAGTTTTATTTTTGATGATTTTTTAAACAAGATAGTTTTCAGAAGGAAAAAATAGTTTTAATTAAAAATCTAATTTTTAAGGCTTCATTAATATATAATATTGATATAGAGATTTATTAAACTATTTATGTAATAGAATTTAAATTTATGAAATAAAAAAATATATTTTCAATTTTTATATCAATTGAAAATATTTTGTCCTATGTTTTTAGAGAAAAATAAAATGAATCTTTAACAAAAACATATTTTATATATTACCATAAAAATGTATATTTTCAATAAAATCTTATAATTTCCATGTAATTATTTTATATTTATATGAAATTATTATGAGATTCTGAAATCTAACAGTAAGTGATTCTGAAGCCTATAGTTCCTGGAATGATCTATCGAAAAAAATGTACCGCTTTAAATTGCATTTGTGAGTAAATTTCATGAAAAAGTAGAATAACTATTAAATAGGTACCCAGATCAGAAATCTGAGGGCACTATTGCGTTTAGGATGGCAGGTTTATTCTTGGTGTGACTTAAATTTACCCAGTGCATGCCACCTGCGAGAAAACCAAAAAGTAGAATAGTTGTAAAAAAATTATATAAAAAAAATATTTCTTGAAATCTTGTAACTCAGAAACAGTGACTCGGATTAAAAATCTGATACCACCGCTAAACTCGTGAGTGTATGATTTCCTTAAGAAGATACTAACATAGGTTGGCGTGGGCCACCAGAGGTTGGTAATTTTTTTCTGTAAAGAAAATAATTATGTAACAATTATTTTATTGTAAAATCTATAACATCTGAATGAAAACTCTGATTCAAAATCTGAGAGTACCATTGAGCTTATGAGGTTGTGTTCCCCTTATTCAGAGCCAAGCCTCAACTATCATAGTTTGCGGGTGACTGGTAATAATTTTTTTGATCTTTTTCTAAAGTACGTTCAGTAAATGTGTGAGTGGTGAATTCAATCTTTTGAACCAGTGATTCGCTTAAAAATCATGGGGTACCATTGAATCCACAGAACCAGGATTTGTGTAAGTAATTCTAAACATTGACAGATAAGGGTTGGAAGAAATTGTAAATTTTTTGACTTTACAGAAAAAAATGGTAATTTTATTTTTTATTTGTGAAACCATTGGACAAATGGTGTTGGGACCACAGTGTAACGTGAAAACTATTTAATGGAATGACACATATTTTTTCTATAACCACACCATTTTGATATTTAAATGAACATGTAACCACACCATCGAGATAATTAAGGAGGATCATTCATTATACTTTTTAATGAATTTCATTAATTGTGTAGAGTGTTGATCCTTTCCTCCCCTCTTTTTAAAAGAAGCTCGGGCATGTGTTATTGGATTCAAGAGAGGAACCTCTGATGATGTGTTTTGATAACATCCACCAACATAGAATGAAGTGTTGAGTGACAGATTTTGGAGGAATCAATGGGTGAGGACAAGTGTCGACGAACACCTTCGAACGTGGACACTTATTCCTCATCTGCGGTTGCTGCCAACGAACATGAGGTAGGGGTTTTATGTTTGATTACCCTTCTTTTTACAATGTTCTTGAATATTATGATGGGCATAGGTCAATTGTCCATTTGGTTGACCCGTGATTAACTCTTTAACATAGAAGGGATAATACAGGGTTTCATAATGGGAGTTTTTATAATTTAATAATCCTTCCCTTGTTATAATGCTAACGTGGAGGGCACAGGCCGAACAAAGATGTCACAGACCCTCAGACGAACCCATTATGGTTGTGTTCTATGAGGTCGATCAGAATAATTGGTGGTGTGAAGGTGGCACGTGGTGGGACTGGTGATAGAGTGAAATGGGGACCGGCACCTGCCGGCTACAAAGGAACGGCGGCGCCCGAAGGAGTTACGGCGGACAACGGGTGGCAGAACAACACCAGCCACATTGAAGATAGGTGGCGCACTGTAGTGGCACACCGCAGTATAAATCCATGGCATCGATCCAAGGAGGAGGGCAGACCTACACCTGTGGGTCTGGAGCGTGTTGGTCCACGCAGAACGTCCAGGAGGTGTGGTTCCATCCGGCGTTGCTGATGAGCCGGGCGGCACGCTGTAGCGGTGCATCACAACGAAAGGGGTTGGAATCAAGCCATGGCGGAGAGCGGACCCCCTCCCATGGGTCCGTAGTGGGCCAGCCACAAGGACCAGCCAAGAGATGTGGAAACACCTGGCACCTCGGCATTGAATACTCGAATGGAATCGATCTTTTGGGATGGGAGCGGTCCCCCATTCTCACGCAGCAGGCCAAGAAATTCTTGCAGCCTAGTGGGCCACACCCTGTGTGCCAGTTTAGGCTTAGATAAACTGGGATCATCCTTGCCCCTTCGAGCCGACCGTGTCAGAATGGACCCAGACCGAATTACTGTCCAGTTCGCTTAAACGAGCCTATCTTCTAAACCTGAAATCTTTTTGAATAATCGTCTAGAGTGATTGAATGCTTAAGATGAGGTGGTAATTTTAATATACATCGCTTGAAATTCATAGAATGTTGTATATTGGTCAGGTTGGATTGTACGCGAATATAATAGGGCCCTCAAAACTAAAATGCCTATAACTTTCAGACCGGGTGTCTGGTTGACTCGCTCTCTATTGTGTTGGAACCTTCATGACATAAAAGATCATTGAGTTACTTCCTTTTGGAACTTTGTGGAAGTTGAGGAATGAACGATAACATTAAGAGCAAAACAATATGGTTTCTCATTGTAATAGTTAGGATGGCTACTCCCTTGATGACTCAAGGTGTGGGTATTCCAAACTCTTATGCTCTGGTAGAGACGGGACTCCCCACGTCATGAGTGCATGATTATTTCGTTTGAGATGTTTTTTCTAACATTGGAGTAAGAAACTCCACTATTGGACTAGGTAATGGGTCTTCCATACTTAACTCGCATGGATTAAGGTACTCCCACACCGGGTAGGGTGCAGGTCCTCTATGTTAGAAGTAGGTACTCCCCTATCAACCCAAGGTTTGGGTCCTCCTATATAGTGCTACAGCAGAGTTGGTACTCCCCTTCCTTGCTATCGGGTGGATCCTCTAGCCTGGTGTCGGTACTCCCCCGATGTACTAGGGAGCAGGTCCTCCATAGTGAATAAACTACCCGATTTGTACTCCCCTAATGGGTAGGGTGCAGGTCCTCACATATTGAGTAGTACTCCCCCATCTCTAAGTAGCGATGTGGAGCAGTTCCTTTAGGGGAGTTGGACCTCCCTCGACTATAGGACACATTTAAGAGGATTGGTCCCCACAACTTGATGAAATCGATACCCAGGGTAGAAGTTAATAATCCCTCAATGGACTGAGGTGCAGGCCCCTTCTTACTGGGCAATGGATATATTGTGGGTTAGACTAGAGTAGTGCTCCCCCAACATAATGAAGTGTTGAGGAGTAGGCCTCTTCACTTGATATCCCATTTTCTTTCCTTGGGGGTATTACTATGACTAAGAGACCTCTACTGCCATGAACTTAAGGTAGTTCTAGAAGAATGTTTTCGATAGAGCACGTCCTTTTGTATATTCTATTAAGAATGGTTGAGTTGTACCTTATGGAGTACATCTCTGAGACAGGTGCCATCCATGATGGCTACTACATGGAATTTGTACTCCTAGACCTTGAGTTATGGTTTGAGCCTTCATTAGAATCTAAGAAAAGGATTGATTTTTTTCCCTAATGTTTCTTTGGGGCTGAGATGAGTATATCTAGATGGCCTAGGTATATAAAATGAATATGCCTGAGTTGAGCTGACTATACATAATCATTGTGTTTTACATCAAGGTTTTTTGTGGTATTTTTCCTTTCTGGATTTCTATGAGACTATATGGGGACATGGGGTCCCCTATTGAGTAATGAGTTACCCACCCATTCATGGGCTTCACCCGTTCGGGTTTTGTTAGGTGAAAACATTGGATGTTTCGATAGGGCCACTCAGGAGGACGAGACTGTCATAATTTAGGATGGTTGACATGGGGCCTAAGACTAAGAGAGGCCTAGTATGACTAGGCATATAGTACATTATACATTGGATTATAGTAACTTCACAGCTGTAGTGATCTGGTGTGATCTTCCACTGAGGTTATTTAGATCTCCCTTTGTGCCTTGTTGTTTTCAGTTCTTTTGTTGGGCTTGTATACTGACATAGTTAAACCACTCAGTGCTTTACATGCTGTTTTACTCTTCTTTTCGATTACATAGTTTTCACCATTTAGTTTTTTGTTTTTTTTGTGAGTGCATGTGTGTACATGTATCAATGAAATTCCCTCCCACTTTAGTTTCATGCCTTCGGCGCTATTCGCCAACCCCTAGCCTTGAGGAGGTAGGCTTGGGGTATGTCATGGCATGGGCCCCAGAGGATGGGTCATGATAAAGTGATGTCAATGGTGTCCGGTTCTACCTCAATGACCATGGATCTGTTGTTTTTGTTGTGTGAAATAGTGTTATGTGTTTCAAGATCGTCTTTCAGGCCAGAGACTCTAGTGATGGTGTAGAAAACGATGTATCTATACACTAGGACTCTGGACACTTGTTACTGAACTCAGTACATGGAAACACTGGTTGATGCGAAAAGAAGGGAATATGCATCAACAATTGGTTTTTGTGATATCAATTTTCTTTATTGAGTTATCTCTCCATATATAACCTTATTACTGTGGTAAATATTGATCTATCTCAAGGATTCCTCCACCTGGATGACTGGCCAGGATCCTGATACAAGGTTTGGAGAACAGCCCGCCTAGCGATGAGGCATTAATTTAAGGAAAATTGATTAATATGGCCCCATCGATTTGTGCACCAGTGCTACCATGTCCCAATGTTCAACATGTACTATTGGTGGTTCCATAAGGGGACATTCGTAGGCTCAATGCCATACATTAGATCCAGAGGTACGGACCTCTTAGGTTCTGTGGTGAGACATATCCTCAGGTAACTGAGGATTGACTTGAGGTTGTTACACATGTCTTCGTCCAACTATGGACACCACCCGACTAGATGGAATTATTATCCATAGGCCTTCTTCATGGATCATCGGGAATATGGTGGAGTCTGATGATTCAGACTCATGACGAGGTGACCCTCACTTGGACAGACATTGAGCACCTTTTCCAAGAGGAGTTCTTTCCAGCGACTATGTTCTTTGTACGCATACAGGAGTTCCTATACCTATAGAAGGGAAACATAAAGGTAGTAGAGTACATAGAGAAATTCAAATATCTTTCACGCTACCATGCAGATATGGTGTAGGGAAATTACTTCAGGGGCCAGACCTTTGAGCAGGTAATGTGCCGAGAAATCAGGGAATCAGTTATACCTCTCTGCATTCTGATGCTTGGTGTGGTACTGGAACAAGCCCTTGAGGTTGAGAGCTATATGGAAGAAGTGCAAGTGGATGTGACCTACGAAATTGATCACAAAGTAGATGTTTCTAATGGATATATAAAATGAATGGTGACGGGATCGAATCATAAGAGTCATACCCATGCGAGGACATCGAAACATGGTTCTGTGGCATAACAGCAATGACAAGGAGTAGATCAGCTGCATGAGAGGCAGTGTTACACTTGTAAGGGCTTGGGGAATCTCTCTAGATATTTAAAAAACCATCTTACTAATAAGAGTGAGTGGACAGACAAACCTCCTTGGCAGATAAAACACTTTGAGCCTAGAGTTCCAAATGTTGACAAGCAGCGTAGGGGAGCCGGACGAGCAGCAGGGGGTGGTCCCCACTAGGCTCAGTGACATAGAGGACGTGGGAAAGGACATTTGTACACAGTTTTTGGTCATGAACAACAAAATATGAATTAATTTCAAGGAATGGCCTATGTCTTTTCATTTTCAACCCTCTAAAATAGATATAGGTGCAAGAAGTTATTTTTCTGCCTGTACTTTTCAAGACATTAATGTTCCAGTTGGATCGTGGACTTGACACTCATGATTAGTGACTACTGATAGAGGAGACCCACTGATATTGTGACCTCACTCTTGGAGGTGATATTTGTTGTTGGGATCTTCTAATTGTGGTGTTGAGACCTTATGACGTCAATATGGGTATAGACTACTATCGTTCATGATGGGAAAGATGATATTAGGCAAGAAATGTGATATATCCACACGCAGGATAAGGTATTTTCATTGAAAAAATGGGGAATATCTTACGGCATGGTTTGGACACTCGTAAATAGTCCCACATGAGTTTTTTAGTGGTGGTGGAGTTAGACAACGAGTTTTTTTATAGTGCAGAATGATTTCTATTCAAAAATACTCATAGGAGATGCAACATGTTCGAGTGACCGTGTCTGGTTTCATTTTTTGGTGAGGCCACTAAAGGTTCTTGGCAGTGGTTTGCTTGAACCCACAATTGTATATGTATCACGATGCTTAGTACTTTCTCAAATGGTTGCAACTAAATAAATAGGTGCCTATTGTGGCACGATGTTGACCTAGAAAGAGCTGGACATAAGAGTGGTTGGTCTTTGTATTCCCTCATGACCTGTGCTTGGAAGCCGAACATGAAACTTTTTTGGACCCATTTTTTCCTGTGAGTTTGGGCCTCATCGTTTTAGGGACATAAATTTTAAAGGTGGGGAGAATGTAACATCTTATAATTTTAGTGTAATTTTATAATTATTATAGAATTATTTCAAGACAGAGAAATCTAATTCTACGTGATTCAAATTTATAGAGTTCCTCGAATGATCCATCCAAAAAATGATAAACATTAAATAACATGTGTGAGAAGTTTTACTGAAAAAGTGGAATAACAGATAAATGGGTTCTAGAATCAAAAATATGAGGGCACCATTGTGTTCAAGATGGCTTCTTCACCCAAGGCACGAATTAAATTTAGTCGGTGCGTGCCCCCAGTGAGAAGACTCAATAAGGAATAACCCTAAAAAATATAATTAAATAATGTTATTTTATTTTCTTATTGATTATATGTCAAAAATTGTGATTTTGATTATAAATCTTTGACCATTGCTGAACTCATGAGTGTGTGAATTCTTTAAGAAGATATTAACATTAGTCGGTGTGGGCTGCCAGTTGAAGTTAGTTTTTGGCCATAAATAAAATAATTAAGTAACAATTATTTTATTTTTAAACACTTAACATCTAAACAGAAACTCAAATTAAAATTACGAGAGTACCATTGAGCTCGTGAGGCCGTGTTCCCATTATGGGAAGCCTAACCACGATCGATACGGTCGAGGGAGACAGTCAATAATTTTTTTTAACTTTTTGAAGGTACGTTCTGTAAACATTCAAGCGGTGAATTATATCTTTGTAAACGTTGCTCAGATTAAAAATTGGATGTTACCGTTAAATCTGAATCACTAGGATTCACTTAAAGGAAGCTCAACATCGACTATCAATGATCTAAAAAAAGTTTATTTTTTAAAATAATAAAAAAACATTAAAATAACATTTAGTTATTTTATTTTATCTTTGTGAAACCATTGGAAAAATGGTCTTAGAACGTAGTGAAAATTCAAAACAATTTAATTGCATGACTCATATTCTTTATCAGTAACCACACCAATGGTAGATTTAAATGAACATGTAACCACAACATTGAGATAATTAAAGAGATTTTTATTAATTGTACTCATTAATAAACATCATTAATTATGCGGTGTGTTGACCATTTCCTCTCCTATATTTAAACAAAGCTCCGGCATGCGTTTTTGAAATCAAGATAGGAACTTCTAACAAAGTGCCGGGATGACTTCCACCAACCTAGAATTATGCTTCGAGTGGCAGGCGATGGAGGAATCGATAGGAAACGACAGGCGATGAAAAATGCCTTCAGAAATGGACACTTATTCCTCATTTGCAGTGGCTTCCAATGAACTGAAGGTAATGGGTTTTAGGAATAATTCCTCTCCATTTTACCCCATTCATGAATATCATGATGAACACAGGTCAACCATCCAACAGTTTGACCCATGTTTCGCTCTTTACTGTGAGCGGATAATGCGAGGTTTCATTATGGGAGTTTTTATAATCTAAAAATAAATCCCTTATAATAATGCTATTGCGTAGGGTTTGGGCCTAAATAATAAGGCCTAGACCCTCTGTCGAACCCATTATGGTTGCGTTCAACGTGGGTGACAATCACTCTCCGGCCGCAAAGAAATGGCGACACCAGATGCTGCTGTGACGGACAAGGGGCAGTCAGCCAACGTCGGCCACATTGAAGCGGGGCATCACGCCATGGTGGAAGGACATGACATCGAGTCGTGGTTGAGGTAGGACCTATACCTAAGGGTCCGGAGTAGTCCAATCCATGTAGACTGACTATGAGGTGCAGCACCATCCGACCCTACTCTTAAGTCGGGCAGTCCACTACGGAAATGTGCTATGAATGAAGGCCATGGCATCGAGACACATCATAGAGAAAACCCGCACCCGCAGTTCCTTAGCGGGTCAGGACACACGGACCATCCAATAGATGTGGATCCCCCTAGAGCAGTGAAATTGATGACCTGAATGGCTTCATCCATTCTGAAGGGGAGTGGTCCCCTGCACTCAGCCAGTGGGTGGAGTAGTTTTCCTACCTGGTAGGCCACGTAGTTTTGGGTGGGCTGGGTCGCACCCACGTCCCAGGGGGCCGAGCCCGTGGCCTAGAATGTTGGGCTAGGCACATTTATACCATGCCAAGCCTATCCCTTTCAGGTTGTTCCCCACATGTCGGGTGGGGTCGGTTAGACCATGTCAGACTTGACCTGGACCCACTTACGACCCAATTCTCTTAAACGAATGTTTCTCCCAAACCAGTCATTTGTTTGATGAACTGTCTATGGAACTGGAACCCATAGGATGAATTATTCCTTTTGCAACAATAAACCTAAATTTTAGATAATTTTGTTTTTTTAGGTTGGATCGTACTTAAATCATGTCAGGCCTTCTGTCCTAAAATGCCTATAACATTCAGACCCAGTGTCCGATTGAAGCACCGTCAATTACATTGGAACCCTTATGACCTATTCGATCATCAAGTCACATACTTGTGGAAACTCATGGTAGTTGAGGTATGACTGATAACCTATGGATCATAAGTAGGGTGATTCTTGTAGTAGGAGTTAGGATGGCTACTCCCATGATGACTCAAGGTGTGGGTATCCCATACACCTCTACTCTGGTAGAGACGGGACTCTCCACATCATGTGTCCAGGTTCGTTTTCCCCATATATGGTTTCCCTCTCTTTGGATTCATTACTCTCCTATTGGAATAGGGAGTGGGTCCTTCATACTTTACTCACATGGATTCGGATACTCCCCTACTAGGTAGGGTTCATGTCCTCTATGTTAATAGTAGGTACACCTCTAATAACTCTGGGTGAAGGACCACCTTATGCAGTGCTACATTATAGTCAATACCCTCCTTCCGTGCCAAGGTGTGGGTCCTCTATCCTGGGGTTGATACTCTCCCAGCACACTTAGGCACGAGTCCCCCATAATGAATAAACTAGCAGATTTGTACTCCCCCACCTTGAAGGGAGAGGGTCCCCATATATAGAGTTCTACTCTCCCATCACCAAGTAGCGATGGGGAGCCTCATTCAAGGGAGTTGAAGCTCCCTCAACTGTGGGACATAGTAACATGGAGCAGTCCCTTCCACATGATGTAAAAAATACAAAGGGGAGACGTGAGTACTACATAGGCAGACTGAGGTGCGGCCTACTTCTTACTGGGGCGATTGAGATATAATGGGTTAGACTGGAGCAGTGCTCCCCGAACTAAATGCAATTCCTAGGAGTGAGATTCATCACTTGGTTTCCCTATTTCTTACCTCAGGTCCAAGACTGTGACTGTGAGATCTCTAGTATCGGGAACTAGAGGTGTTTCTAGTATAATTTTTTTGATTGATCACGTCCTCTCAGATGTTCTGTTAGGAATGGTTTTTTTGTACCTGATGGAGTAAATCTCTCAGACGGGTGGCATCAGGGATGGATATTACATGGATCTTGTACTCCTGATACTTGAGTTATGCTCGGTTCCTTATTTGGAAATCATTTAAATGGCTTGAGGATGGGGCCATAAGTTTTATTGTGGCTGATATGTGTATATCAAAATGACCTAGGTATATGAAATGGAATATTCCTGAGTAGAGATAACTTTTCATAATATTTGTTTCTTTACTTCGTGGTTTTTTTGGGGTATTTTTCTTTTGTGGATTTCTAAGATACCATTGAGGGTTTCAAGATCCCATACTGAGTACTATGTAACTCACCACTGCATGGTCTTCACCCACATGTGTTGTTTCTGGTGCAGACATTTGACGTTTCGATAGGGGTGTTCAAGAAGAATTGACCAACGGATATTACCATGGTGTACATGGTGGCCTAGGACCTATAGAGGTGGACTGGGACAAGGTAGACATGTCATACTACTTCAGATTCTAGTAGATTAACTACTCTAGTGATTAGGTGGGATCTTCCGTTGATAGTCGTCAGTACTCCCTTTGTACCCTGATATTATTTTCTTCTTTTTTTGACTTGTATACTAGCCTGGTAAGACAACATAGTATTTCACTTTCTATTGTAAACTGGTTTCTGATTAAAATGTGTTCTCATTTCAGCTTTTTGTTTTTGTTTGAGAGTGCATGTGTGTTCTAGTATCCAATAAAATACCACCCACTTGCAGGTTGACGCCTTCGGTGGTAGTCGCCAACCCCTAGAATTCAAGAGGCGGGCATGGTGTATGTCACGGTATGAACCCCGGGGGATGGGTCGTGACAAAGTGGTATCGAAGGTACTGGATTCTACTTCAATGACCAAGGTTATGTGGCTTTTTCTGTGAGAAATAGTGTGATGTGATTCGAGTTCGGCTTTTATGCTAGAGACTCTAGTGTTGGTGTGGCGGCTGACGTATCCATACACGAGGTCTCTGAACACCTGTAACCCAACTCGGTACATAGAAACACTGGATTCATGGAAAAGAAGGGAATATTCATATTGTATTGATTTTTGTTCTTTCCATATTCTTTCTTGAGTCTGCTATCCAGATATAACCTTTTATCCATGGTACATCATGATCTATCTCATGGATGCCTCCACATGGACAACTGACAAGGATCCCGATGTGAGGTCGTGAGGACAGCCAGCCTAGTGACGAGGCATCCATTCAGGGACCAGTGATTGAGATGGCCCCATCAAGTGGTGCACCAGTGCAACCACCACCCAATGGTCAGTATCTATTATAGGAGGTTCTATAAGATGGAATTCGTAGGTTCAGTTCCCAACATAAGTTCTAGAGGTAGATACCTCCTAGATTTTGTGGGGAGATAGATCCGCAGGTATCTATGGATTGGCTTGAGGTTGATACGTGTATTTTCTGCCTAGCGAGGACACTACACTTCCTGATAGCATTCATAGCTATAGGCCTTCTTCAGGGCTCAGTAAGAAGATGGTGGAGTCTGATGATCCAAACTCATGATGAGGCAACCCTCACATGGATGGACTTTGAGTGCCTCTATAGAGAAGAGTTATTTCTGGGGAATTTGTGCTATGTAGGAATACAGTAGCAGCTACACCTACTGCAAGGCAACATGACAGTTGTAGAGTGCTCAGTGAAATTCACAGATCATTCTCAATTCTCCGCATATATGGTGCAAGACCTTTACTTTTGGGCTTATAACATCAAGCATGAAATGCGACGGGGAATCAGGGCATTGGTGATACCTATCAGTATGTCGGAATATGATGGGATAGTGGAACGATCCCTTGTTTTTGAGAACTTTCCAGCAGTGGAGAAGGTGGATTTGACATAAAAAAGATGTCACAAAGTAGAGTTGTCTAATGGAGCTAGAATATGAATGCCATCAGGATCACGAAATAAGAGGCAAACCCATTCCTGGTCACAAAAATGTGTGTCTGTGGCACAACATTAATGCCATAGAGAAGACTAGCCACTGGGGAGGTAGTGTTACACTTGTAATGTATGGGTGCATCTCGCTAGAGATTTCCCAACACACGGTACTACTGAGAGGGAGCCGGAAAAAAACCTCATTGGCAGAGACAATGCTTAGATAATGGTTTTCTGCAAGTTGTTTGGTGGGGTAGATGAGTTGGATGAGCAGTAAGGGGTGGTCTCCACCAGTATCTAGGAGTTGGAGGACGGGGGCAAGGACAGTTGCACGCAGTCCTGGCATATGACCATGAAACTCTAAGAGATGATCGAGGTACGAAATTTGTATTTTCTTTAGCTGCCTTCCTAAATAGGCACAGGCTCTGAACATTCTTTTTCTATGAGTACTAATTGATACATTGAGGTTTTGTTTGGACCGTGAACTTTACCCTCACGATTAGAGACTCTTGATGTAGGAGACCCAATGATGCTGTGACTTGGCTCTTGGAGGTGAGAGTTTATGTTGGGATCTCTTAGTCATGGTGTTGAGATCTTATGACATAAATTTGGGTATGGACTACTAACATTCATTCCCAAAAAGGCTATATTAGGAAAGTAATGCAGTATATTCGCATGGTGGATAACGGTTTTCCTTGGGGGGGAAGCCCGGATGGCATGGTCTGGACTCTCATAAAGAGTCCTTGAGTCTTTCTATAGTGATGGATTTATACCACAAGATGTTTTCGTAGTGCAGAATTGTTCCTAGCCAAATAAACTCTGTAGAGATGCTACAAGTGGGAGTGGTCATGTCTTATTTCAGATTTTGGTGAGGCCACTGTAGGTTCTAGGAAATGGGCTGCTCAACCCCACGATTGCAGATGTATCACGACAATTATTGCTTTCTCCAATACTCATAGATAAAGAAACATGTGTCTATTGTGGAATGATGTAGACCTAGTAAGAGCTTGACATAAGAGTGGTTGATCTCGTTTTCCCTCGTGGCGCATGCTTGGATGCAGCGTATAAACCATTGTTGGACCTAGTTTCATCCCATGAGTTTAAGCCTTGGATTTTTGGGGACAAAAATTCTAAATGTGGGGAGAATATAACATTTCATAATTTCGTTGTATTTTTTTATTTATATGGAATTATTTCAAGATCTCAAAATATGACGGCACATGCTTCTGATGACCAGAGTGCCCAAAATGATCTGTCGAAAAAATTTAAATCTTTAAATAATGTTCTTGACCAGTTTTCCATAAAAAAAATTAAACTAACTCTTAAATGGCTTCTCGAATCAAAAATCAAAGAGCACCATTGTGTTTAGGGTGACAGGTCTACCATATGCGCAACTTAAATTTAGTTTGTGCTTGCCCTCGGTGAGAAAAGACAGAAATGGCCCAACCTTAAATAATATAAGCAAATAAAATTCTTTTATTTTTCTAATGGATATAACTCACAAATGGTGACTCAAATTAAAAATATAATACCACAGCTGATCTCGTGAGTGTATGCTTTCAATAGGAAGACACTAATATTTTGTGCCACGGGCCACTAGTGGATGTTATATTATAGCCATAAATTAAATAATTATGAATAAATTAATTTATTATAAAATCTTTATCTGCTAAATGGAAACTCAGATTAAAAATATAAGACTATTGTTTAACCCATGAGGTCATTTTCTGCTTATTCGGAGCCTAAACTCGATTTGTGTGTGTAATGGGAGAATGTTAATAATTTTTTTGAGCTTTTTTATGGTACGATCAAAAAATGTGCGAGCGGTGAATTCTATATTTCGAGTCGGTGCTCGGATTAAAAATATGAGGGAAATGTTGAACCCACATTGATGAGATTCTCATAAAGGTAGGATAACGTCGATAAGAAAGGGTCAGATGAAAAATTAAATTTTCTGACTTTGAAAAAATAAATAACTTTTCGTTATTTTAATTTTTCATTGTGCCACCTTTGGACAAACGGTGTTGGGACAACAGTGCAACATCAAAACCATTTAATGTCTAGACTCGTGTATTTTTCTATAACCACATCAATGGTATAATTAACTACATGTGTAGCCACACCATTGATATAATTAAAGAGGATCATTAATTATACTCCTTAATAAACCTCATTAAGTGTGTAGTGCATTGATCATTTCCACCCCTCTATTTAAACGAATCTCGGTCATGGGTTTTCGACTCAAGAGAGGAACCTCTGAATAATTTTCATGACGAATTCCACCAACTAGAATGAATCTTTGAGCAATTGACGTTGGAGGAATCGATAGATGAAGTCAAACGTTGACGGAATCCTTCAGACGTGGAGACTTCTTCCACCATAGGAACAACTTCCGACAAATTCGATTTAGGGGGTTTATGTTTGATTCCATTTCTTTCTACACTATTCTTGAATATTATCAAGAACAAAGGTCAACTGTCCAATGGGTTGACCAGTGTTTTGAGATTTAACATGGGAGGATATTGCGTGGTCTCATAATGGGGTTTTATATATTCTAATAATCCTTCCCATGTTATAACGCTAATGCGGAGGGAGTGAGCCGAACGAACAAGGACCAAGACCATCTGCCAATCCCAAAATGGTTGTGTTATACATGGGCGGGCCAAAGAAGTAGCGGCATGATAGCGACACACGGTGGGACCATTGACCAAGGGAATTAGCGACTGGCACCCACCTGCCAGAATGGAACGGTGGTGCCTGATGGGGCCACTGCAGACAGGGCGAGGTCGCCCAACGTCAGCTGGGTTGATGTAGGACAGCATACTGCAGCGGCGCGCCGCAGTGGAAGGATGTGACATCGAGCCACGGCGAAGGGAGAACCTACACATGCGGGTCCATAGCGGGTCAGTCCACTCAGAACGGCCAGGAGGCACGACACCATTTGGAGACATTGTTGAGCCGTGTGATGCATTGCGGCGGTGCACCACGGAGGAAGGCCTCGACATCAAGCCACAGTAGAGAGAGGACCCACGCACGCAGGTCCATAGTGGCCCTGTCCATGCGGACCTTCTAAGTGATGTGGCGCCACATGTTGCCATGACATTGATGACCCGATTGGCTTCAACCATTAGAGAGGAGAGCGGCCCCTGCACTCAGCCAGAGGGCCAAGCGATTCTACAGCCTGGCGGTCAACACCCGACCATGTGGGCCGGGCTGCACCCACCACCCTGTGGGCCAAGCCCGTGGACCATCATGTCGGGCCCGGCCCTACTGAACCACTCTGAGACCAACCCTTTTGGGTTGTGCCCAATGAGCCGAGTCTGGTCGGTCTGCTAGTGTCAAATCGGACCTCGTTTGTAGAGACCCGAAGCTTGACGTACATGTACATTACATTACTTTTTCAGAATACTTAATACATAAAAAAATCAGACACACAAGGACCGTAATAGTTTAGTGTCTTTGAAAACACAGAATATAAACATCTAATCATGTTGAAAAATCTTCAACAACTCCCATAACGTTCATCCCCTTTTTGTTTCCTTACCTAAAACCTTTCTTTATTTTCTGGGGAAAATAAAACATAAAAATGGTGAGATCAAATGCTCAGTAAGTGAAAACAAAGATAACATAGAAAAATCCAAAAACATTTGGAAGCAAAAGCTTGAACATGAAATTTAAACATCAAAATCTTGAGCAAAGACATAAATCGTGGAAGTACATAAGGCATATATATCATAAAGGAACATCAATCATGATAAAATAGAATGGGAATAAAACATGTAATTGTGGCAACCTTTAAGCACATGTTATTATTTCCATAGTATCCAAGGCATTGCTTCCAAGACCGTCTTAGTGGACAAAGTCCCTTTCTGAATCGAGTTCACTCCTCGTTTCAGTCCTGTAACACTGAACCAGATTAACTTACCGTTCCAACAATTTCTATCTCATGAGATATAAATCTTTACCCAATGCATTATAGGGAGATATAGGTCCCACCCATCTCATAATGAAATCATTCTTACTTGTGCCACAAAATAAACATACATCATTCATAGTAACCCAATAAATAAAATGGGTTTCATAAACATCATCCCTTCATCAAATAATCCCTATAAAAGAAATGGATATCATTTCATATTAAGAAAAGTGAAACCATGTAAATAATAGAGACATGATACTTGGAACATAAACATATGAAATAATGTCATCTTAGATGAAAAGTGGTTTTGATAAAACACTTGAAATGAATTCTTGAGGAAAATATCCTTTCTTCTTCAAAATCATTCTCTTTTCACAAAATGTCATGAAAGTTTAAAAGAAAAGGATTTTTTTGAAAATAGTCATGAAATATTATGGAGGAAGCATTATGAAAATAAGTCTTTATATAACCGTAAAAAAAATCATGCTGTATAAGTTAAAAAAACATTCTTCTCGTACTTTTGCCGGAAAAGTCAAAAAAGTACCTCGTAACGTAAACAAATGAAAGATTCCTTACATACCATGTAGTAAAAGTCATAAATGGTAAAAAGGACTTTAAACATACAAGAAAACATTTTTATAAAACATGTACATGGATAATAACAATAACCCTAGTAAATAATTACGAATAAACAATCTCGAATAAGAATGAGATTGGAATATTTATCCCTTACCTTAGGTCTAATATGCTACGTACGTATCTGAACCTCATGTATAATGATTTAAATAATTTCATAGACTTATTTCAGAATCATATTCATTGTTATGATATCATATATGTTTCACTTATGACTTTATATTACCCGTTCTTTTGTAAATTCCATGTTAAAGTAGCGTTTTGGGTAAAATTATTTCATTTATCGTATGTGTTTTGACTTTTTGTTCTTGATATTATTACTTATATCCTGATTTATATAATTATAGAATGTAAAACATGATTTATATATAATATATATTCATCATATACATATATATATATTATATATAGATAAAAGGAATGAAATACATCGTTCATGGAGACGGTAGGTCATACGTATGCATGAACGTTGCTTTTGTTTCCTTATTGAATTGAATGAAACAAAATAGATGACATAAATATATATATATACATAAATCCACTATCATTATTATTTCATAAATTTCATTATTATTCATTATATAAACATTAAGATCATTCATGTATGGTTAACATGGAGAATGAATCTCATCCCGTCGTGGAGACGGTAGTCCGTACGTACGCACGAGCGATGATATCATTCCCATAATTATTGAATAGAATTTGAGTGGATGGTATAATATATCAGAATCAGTATGATTTTATAATAACCATATATAGTTATTCTTTACACCATTATACCCATCCATGTATGGTGTTGGTGGAAAAATAGATTTCACCACGACGTGGAGACGGTATTCCGTACGTACGCACGCCTGGTGATTTCGTTTTCTGTAGGATGGATAGATGGTGAAATATGGTTGTTTCATACTTATAATAAAATATCAGTATATTATTTATACTTATGTTATTACTTCATAATGAAACAACTAAAGAAGAATAAGTGGAAGAATAAATAAAGTTGAAAGAATCGGTAATGGACATTACCTCTTCTTTGAAGCGCCTCTTTGAGACCTCCTCTTAGGGCACTAAAATTGGTCATTGAAGAAGACCCGGACCTCTAGAATGTTTCTAGGGAAGTGGAGAAGAGAATTGGTCATGGTTTGGCCGAGCTTGAAGGCTCAAAGTTGTGTGAGGAAGAGAGGGAGGAGGTTCCCTTTTATAAGGGAGGAGAGGGGCACCTTTGGAAAAAGAAAAAAATATTAATTTTTTTTATAAAGTCATATTCTGTTTTTAATAGCTTAAAATTAATTTATTTCTAATATAAGGTGTGGATCGGTCGAAATCCTCTCATCCAATATAATTTCGACATGTTTAGGTCATTATATTAACCTTATCTTTCAGTTTTAACTCTTAGTTAATTAGATTGACATTTACCATGTCACTTTGTATTTTTATATTATATAGTTAATAAACATACCACATACATCCAGGAGACCCCCAAGTGGTCCATTAATGATACACCTATCATGATATAAGTATATTGTCCGAACCTTATATTTTTAGGAATATAATAACAATTAATAATATAATATTTATTTTAAAAACTATTTTATGTCAATTTTGACACTATTTGGGAATTGATTTTTCTAAAAATCATAACATAATGATTAGTTCGAAAATAGTTAATTAAATCAATACTAACATGTCATATTAATATATAAAATTATTGGAATTCATAAAGAGTCTCAAATTACATTTATTTGGGTATTTATAAGATCAATAATCTCAATATTTCATTAATAATATAATTACTGCATCATCATTGTGTCATAAATAAATTAAATTATTTAAAGTCTAAAAATTACAAATAAAATTCCATTATGTATAAAATATTATTATATTTCTATTTAATATTTATAGTCTAATTTATCTTATATATAACCCTATAGTAAAAATGATTTACTTATTAAACTTTGATTTTAACTATTTTAACCCTTCTTTAAATAAATTAATAATAAATGTCCTAATCAAATCCAAGTGGGACTAAATGGTCATATTTTATTCCTAATGTTGTTTTGGGCTGAATTACTCTTATCCAATAGAATTAGGACATGTGTTAGGGTAATAATAATATCATTTTTACCCTTAATTACCCTATTTACTTTTAATTGTGGTAAAAAAAAGTAAAAAGTTACTATTCACCAAATATTATTTTCATCTCATTGAACCACATTTTAGTCCTTGATATTAACCGTGTCTCTCGTATTTTCGAAATTCCACTCACAGAAGTGGTAAAATTATGTTTTATGAAAAATTCAGTTTTTTAACTACCACTTAGTGGTTTCAGTATTCATCAAAAAATGAAAGTTTCCAGACAGATACAAAAGATTAGGCCTAAGCTATATTTGATATTATGAATTAAAAAATGATGTCTATTTTACCAAATTAAAAATATATCTGTTACATTAAATAATTTAAAAATTATTTCTCATTGTCAAAACAAATAGCGTGTTTTTAAGAGAAAATAACTATCAAAAGCTTGACACTTGTTTATGTCTTGTTTAAATGTGAAATTACATGAAATGACCAACATTGTATTAAATTGTAAAAATATATTCTAAATATACTTTAAAACCACTCAAATTAATAATTTATCACTAATAATTATTTCGATTAAAAAAGTTGTTTTTAATTAAAATTTAGTAATTTTCACTATTCATCAGAATATGAAAGTTATGCGAAAAGTACCAAAATTTCACCCTAAGCTAATTTTAATATTCAGAGTCCAAAAATGAAGTCCATTTTGAAAGATAAAATTTATAGAATTTCAAAAAGTGGGTATTACTATTCATAACGGCTAGTTCATAATAATATTATAATAATATCTCGTTTAGTAAAACTCGGTATTGCGTACTACACACGCTATCGAGGAAGGTTTTTATTGCGAGTAATGAAAGCCATGTCAGGGATGCGTGTAGTGAATGATTTTTTTGGTGTTGTTTATTACATAATCAAAACTTATTTCACTTATACATTAAACAAAATCTATATATAATGTTTCTTATAATAGTTTCTACAAAACGAACATGAAATTGTGTGTAACGCGAGCCTAGAATAGTGTTGCGTATACTACAAGAAAATATGGTGTTGCATATATCAGAAGATAATTTTGGTGTAGCGTATAACAAAAGACATTAAAAAGAATATTTTTCATAAAATCTCGGGGTGTTACATTCTACCCCCCTTAAAATGAATTTCTGCCTCGAAATTCGTCGGGGTTATAAATGGTTTACTACTCGAAAGTTTCTTTAATAGAAACCCACATCGTAAAAAGTAATACCAAAACTTGTCTTTATAAAATAAAGTATTAAACGTAATGGTTTCCCAAATTAACTCATCACTGGGTTTCCACGTAGGAGAACATAAGTGAAAATATGGATATAGAAGAAAAATCTAACCATCAAGTTCTGATGGAGAGTGGTAGAGAACATGGCTATGAAAAATAAATCAATCAAAAATCCATATATTTGTGATTATCTAAGTTGCCATCTGATTCATCGGATATAAGGGCACTAGGATAACATTTTTTGGTTTCAAGATCATTTCCCTAAAGTTAATGAAATTGGAATTAGAAGAAATACTTTCATGATTTTGGTACAGTCTCACCGTTGGTCATTCTTTGGACAATATACACTTCATCTCTTAAAGAAATGAAGTTGAATTTGTCATTCGTGAAGTGTTAGCAAATCATTTGATAAAATGATTTGTCATTCCATCTGTCTCAAACAAAAGGTTATAAAAGTTATCAAATATACATAAGTCCATCTATAGTGAGATTAATCATATATGGTTCCTAAAATGGACTTATACTTCACATATCATACTGATTAATATAATAAAACTAGTTTCTACTAAATAGGGACTTCATTTAGGTCAGTGGTAGGCAATAAAGTCCAGTCGCACTTCGGTTGTGGGTTTGATTCCCATAGCCTTGTCCGACGCGATGGGTTGTCACCCGTTCTGCAGGTTTTCCTTTTTCTAAAACAACATTACTATAACATCCCATTAATAATATCGAAAAAAGTTCTATCCTTAAACAATACTAACTTATGTCCAACATAATCCATTCCAATCTCTAGGATTATCTAAAATACTTCGGTCCACGCTCATAGTATAAAGAAAACGATTGCTTGAAATGTCATCAACCAAGCATCTGAATACCATCATTTATCCCCCATATATCTTGTTGGTCACATTCCAATCATGTGAATACCTTAATCATGTATTCTCTTGATAAATGAATACCCATTAAACCTTAGTGAAAACATGAATGCTGTAAAAATTTAACTCTTTCCACATACCAAAATCCAAAAATTCTATATACTCAAACCATGATATAACCATCTCCTTATATTAGTCATGAGCTCATGAATACTATCAAACATTTAATTTTCTCCTTATCCCTTCGTTATGCGCATATCATATTTTTTTCCAAAAATATCTCAATCCCTTTCCATGGTTAACGGTACCATAAAATTATTGAAAACCACAATATAACAATGCATAAATATTCCAATATTCCATGATACTATATACAACATTATTTTGGAATCCCATTACAAAAACACTTAATCATTCCACCACGTCGTTTTCATATTCAACATCGCCAATAGTGATCACATGTGACTTCCCTTTGTCCTTTTCCTTAAGTGGTTTCTCATATCGATCATCACTAACCCTTGGATTAGGGCATTTATTAGCATAATGCCCCATTTCCTTGCACTTGAAGCATTGATGTGTTGGTGGTGTGTTCTCTGCAGTCTTTTCTTTATTTACATCATTAGAAACCCTTTTTCCATTACATCGACACTCAGCTGCTTGATAATCTTATTTTCCACATTCAAAATATTTTCTATTCCCTTTAAGACAATCTCCACCATGCTTCTTTCCACACATTGAGCATAAGGAAACATTTATCTTCTTTTCACCATTATTCTGAGATTTCTCCTTGAACTCCATCTTTTGTTTCTTGTCAAAACCATGAGATGGATAAGTAACACCAACTTACATTTCTACCTTGATAGGAAAACGCACAATTTATTCATAGATACTAAAGTCTCTTATAGCTAATGGCCTTCAAAGATTTGGTTTTAAGCCACTGAAGAATCGATCAACTTCACTTTCAGGTTGGATGATAAATCCAGATGCATACCTTGCAAGACTTGTAAAATTTTCTTCGTATACACCAAAAGATTCATCATCCATTTTCTTTAGATCAACAAACTCATTCTCCATATTTGTTTGAATAGTACGAGGGAAGTACTTATTGAAAAATATGTTCTTGAACTCATCCCATTCTATAGACATGATTTCATCTCTTTAACTCGTATTCTTGATAAAATTCCACCATTGATCAGCTTCACCTTCCAAACGATATACTACTAAGATGACTTTATCATGTTCAGAAAATTGAATAACGGAAAATATCTTTTCAGTGGTACTGATCCATTGTTCAGCAACAAGTGGATCAGAATACCCACTAAAAGAAGGTGGATGTTGCCTCATGAAGGACTCAATGGAATATTGTTCCATTTTCTTCACATTTGGAAGTCCAGAATTATTCATAGCTTGTGTAAGTATAGAAACAAGAATTTTCACTCCATCTCCCATAACATTTGTTTGTTCAGGAGGACAATCATTGCATTGTCCATTGCATTGATCAAAACGGTTCCTTCAGGTTCCTGCCATCGTCTAAAACCCAAAAAGAATAGTGTGAGAGGAAAAAATCATGCTATGGAAAACAACATTATAAAGGGGGAGTACCCTCAATATTTAACATCTTAGGTTAAATTCTATGATCGTTAGCGCAATTCTAGGACTATAACCTATACGTATACTTAACCTTAGGGACATCCATAGACATACCTTAGAAATATCTCTATGGATCTCACTAAAGTTTTTGCATCCTAGTTTACAATGGTTAACTAAACCTTTCCTCTGATACCAACTGTAGAGACCCCAATCTTGACATACATGTACATTACATTACTTTTTCGGAATACTTAATACATAACAAAAACCGACACACAAGGACCGTAATAGTTTAGTTTCTTTGGAAACTCAGAATATAAACTTCTAATCATGTTGAAAAATCTTCAACAAGTCCCATAAAGATCTTCCCCTTTTTGTTTCCTTACCTAAAAACTTTCTTTATTTCCTGGGTAAAATAAAACATAAAAATGGTGGGCTAAAATGATCAGTAAGGGAAAACATAGATAACATAGAACAATCCATAAACAATTTGAAGCAAAAACATGAACATGAAATTTAAACATCAAAATCTTGAGAAAAGACATAAATCGTGGAAGTATGTGAGGCATTTATATCATAGATGAACATCAATACTGATAAAATAGAATGGGAATAAAACATTTAATTGTGGAAACCATTATGAAAATGTTATGATTTCCATAGTAGCCAAGGCATTGCTGCCAAGACCATCTTAGTGGACAAAGTCCCTTTCTGAATCGAGTTCAGTCCTCGTTTCAGTCATGTAACACTGAACCGGATTAACTTACCGTTCCAGCCATGTTTATCTCATGAGATATAAATATTAACCCAATGCATTGGATGGAGATATAGGTCCCACCCATCTCATAATGATATCATTATTACTTGTTTCACAAAATAAACAAACATAATTCATAACAACAAAATAAATAAAATGGGTTTCATAAACATCATCCCATCATCAAATAATCCATATAAAAGAAACGGATATCATTTCATAATAAGAAAAGTGAAACCATGTAAATCATAGAGACATGATACTTGGAACATACACATATGAAATAATGTCATCTTAGATGAAAAATGGTTTTAATAAAACACTTGAAATGAATTCTTGAGGAAAATATCCTTTCTTCTTCACAATAATTCTCTTTTCACAAAATGTCATGAAATTTTAAAAGAAAAGGATTTTTTTGAAAATAGTCATGAAATATTTTGGAGGAAGCTTCATGAAAATAAGGCTTTATAAAACCATAAAAATCCGTTCGTGCCGTATAAGTTCAAAAACATTTTTCTCGTACTTTTTCCAGAAAAGTAAAAAAAGAACCTCGTAACGTAAACAAAAGGAAGATTCCTTACATACCATGTAGTAAAAGTAAAATATGGTAAAAAGGACTTTAAACAAACCTGATTTTTTTTATAAAACATCTACATGGATAATAACAATAACCCCAGTTAATACTTATGAATAAACAATCTCGGATAAGAATGAGATTGGAATATTTATCCCTTACCTTAGGTCTGATATGCTTCGTACGTATCAGAATCTCTTGTATAATGATTTAAATAATTTCATTGAATTTTTAAAGAATCATATTCATTGTTATGATATCATATATGTTTCACTTATGACTTTATATTACCCGTTATTTTGTAAATTCCATGTTAAAGCAGCATTTTGGGTAAAATCATTTCATTTATCGTATCTGTTTTGACTTGTCGTTCTTGATATTATTACTTATATCCTGATTTACATAATTCCAGAATGTAA
Source organism: Viscum album (assembly GCA_963277665.1). Taxonomy (NCBI): domain Eukaryota; kingdom Viridiplantae; phylum Streptophyta; class Magnoliopsida; order Santalales; family Viscaceae; genus Viscum; species Viscum album. The sequence goes on from OY728148.1 coordinate 807,589,589, forward strand.
AACATGATTTATATATAATATATATTCATCATGTACATATATATATATTATATATCCATAAAAGGAATGATATACACCGTTCATGGAGACGGTAGGCTGTACGTACGCATGAACGCTGTTTTCGTTTCCTTATTGTATTGAATGAAACTAAATAGATGACATAAATATATATATACATAAATCCAGTAGCATTATTATTTCATAAATTTCATTATTATTCATTATATAAACTTTATGATCATTCATGTATGGTTAACGTGGATAATGAATCTCATCGTGTCATGTAGACGGTAGTCCGTACGTACGCATGAGCGATGATATCGTTCCCATAATTATTGAATAGAATTGGAGTGGATAGTATAATATATCAGAATCCATATGATGTTATAATAACCATATATAGTTATTCTTTACACCATTATACCCATCCATGTAAGTTGTTGGTGGAAAAATAGATTTCACAACGGCGTGGAGACGGTATTCTGTACATACGCACGCGTGGTGATTTCATTTTCCGTAGGATGGATAGATGATGAAATAGGGTTGTTTCATAAATATAATAATATATAATTATATGATTTATACTGATGTTATTACTTCATAATGAAAAAACTAAATAAGATGAACTGGAAGAAGAAATAAAGTTGAAAGAATCGGTAACGGACATTACCTCTTCTTTAAAGCCCCTATTTGAGACCTCCTCTTAGGGCACTGAAATTGGTCTTTGAAGAAGCCCAAAACCACTAGGATGTTTATAGGGAAGTGGAGAACATAATATTTCAGGGGTTGGCCGAGCTTGAAGGCTCAAGTGGAGAAAGGAAGAGAGGGAGGAGGTGCCCTTTTATAAGGGAGGAGAGGGGCACCTTTGGAAAAACTAAAAATATTATTTTATTATAAAATCATATTCGGTTTTTAATAGCTCCAAATTGATTTATTTCTAATATAAGGTGCTGATGGGTCGAAATCGTCTCATCCCATAGAATTTAGACATGTTTAGGTCATTATAATAACCTTATCTTTTAGTTTTAACTCTTAGTTAATTAGATTGACATTTACCATGTCACTTTGTATTTTTATATTATATAGTTAATAAACTTACCATATACATCCAAGATACCCCCAAGTAGTCCATTAATGATAAACCTATCACGATATAGTTATCTTGGCTGAACCTTAGATTTTTACGAATATAATAACAATTAATAAAATAATATTTGTTTTAAAAACTATTTTATGTCAATTTTGACACTATTTGGTAATTGATTTTTGTGAAAATTATAACTGAATGATTAGTTCGAAAAAAGTTACTTAAATCAATACTAACATGTCATATTAACTTATAAAATTATTTGAATTCATAAAAAGTTTCAAATTTCATTTATTTGGGTATTTATATCATCAATTTTTTCAATATTTCATTAATAATATAATTATTGCATCATCATTGTATCAGAAATAAATTAAATTATCTAAAGTCTAAAAATTACAAATAAAATACCATTATGTAGGAAATCTTTTTATATTTCTAATGAATATTTATACTCTAATTTATCTTATGTTTAAACCTATATTAAAAATGATTTATTTATTAAACTTTGATTTTAACTATTTTAACCCTTCTTTAAAAAAATTAATAATAAATGTCCTAATCTAATCCAAGTGAGCCTAAATGGTCATATTTTATTCCTAAGATTGTTTTTAGCCGAGTTAAACTTGTCCAATAGAATTAGGACATGTGTTAGGGTAATAATAATATCAATTTTACTCTTAATTACCCTATTTACTTTTAACCGTGGTAAAAAAAGTCAAAAGTTACTATTCACCAAAAATTATTTTCATCTCATTGAACCACATTTTAGTCCATGATCTTTACCGTTTCTCTCAGACATTCGAAATTCCACTCACAGAAGTGGTAAAATTACGTTTTATGAAAAATTCAGTTTTTTAACTACCACTTAGTGGTTTCACTATTCATCAAAAAATGAAAGTTTCCAGAAAGATACCAAAAATTAGTCCTAAGCTATATTTGATATTATGAATTCAAAAATGATCCCTATTTTACCAAATTCAAAACATATCCGTTACTTTAACTAATTTAAAAATTAATTCCTGTCGTCAAAACAAATAGCGTGTTTTTAAGTGATAATAACTATCAAAATGTTGACACTTGTTTATGTCTGGTTTAAATGAGAAATTACATCAATTGACCAAAATTGTATTAAATTGTAAAAATATATTCTAAATATACTCTAAAACCACTCAAATTAATAATTTATCACTATTAATTATTTCGATTAAAAAGTTGTTTTTAATTAAAATTTAGTAATTTTCACTATTCATCAGAATATGAAAGTTATCCGAAAAGTACCAAAATTTCACCATAAGCTAATTTTGATATTCCGAATCCAAAAATGAAGTCCACTTTGAATGATAAAATTTATAAAATTTCCAAAAGTGGTTATTACTATTCATAATGGCTAGTTCATAATAATATTATAATAATATCGAATTTAGTGAAACTCGGTATTGCGTACTACACACGCTATCTAGGAAGGTCTTTATTGCATGTAATTCAAGCCAAGTCAAGGATGCATGTAGTGAAAGCTCTGTTTGGTGTTGCGTATAACATAATAAAAACTTACTTCATTTATACATTAAACAAAATCTATGCATAATGTTGTGTATAATAGTTTCTACAAAACGAACTTGAAATTGTGTGTTACGCGAGCCAAGAATAGTGTTGCGTATACTGCAAGAAAATATGGTGTTGCGTATATCACAATCTAATTTTGGTGTAGCGTACAACAAAAGACATTAAAAAGAATATTTTTTTATAACATCTCAGGGTGTTACATGGTCCTAGTTACAACCCAGTACTCTTAAACAAATGTATCTCTTTAATAGAACATTAATTTGATGAACTCTCTACTATAATGGAACCGTTAGGAAGAGGCATCCTTTTTGAGAAACTCCATGTGACTTTCAGAGAAAGTTGGAGTTTGGCCAGGTTGGATCGTACCCAAATCCCACAGGGCCCTCGGCACTAAAATACCTGTAACTTTCAGACCTGGTGTCCAATTGACAGGTCATCTATTGTGTTGGTACCATTATGACATGAAGGATCACCGAGTTACTTCCTTGTGGATGTTCATGGTGGATGAGTTATGATTGATATCCTAAGGAGAAAACTAGGGTGTTTCTTATAGTGAGAGTTAGGATGGATATCCCTTGATGATCAAGGCCTGAGTATTCCTTACTCCACTACTCTGGTAGGGAAAGGACTCCCCACATCATGAGTACATGTTTCTTTTCCTCTGAGATGGTTTTCTTATCTTTGAAGTCAGTACTCCCCTATCGGACTAGGGAATGGGTCCTCTATAATTAACTCACATGGAGTCAAGTACTCCCCAACCATGTAGGGTGCGAGTATTCTATGTTAGGAGTAGGTACTCCCCTATCAACCCTGGGTTCGAGTAGTCTTTAGGTAGTGCTACAACATAGTCAGTACTCCCATGACATGCTAGGGTGTGGGCCCTCTAGCCTAGGGTCAGTACATCCCTAAAGCACAAGGGTGTGGGTCCCCCATAGTGAAAAAACTAAAAGAGTTGTACTCCCCTAACTGGTAGGGTTCTAATCCTCACATATGTAGTTTCACTCCCCATCTCCGAGTAGTGACATGGAGTGGGTACTTTATGGGAGTTTGAGCTCCCTCAACTGTAGGACATTGTTACAAGGAGAAGGCCCCTCCACATGATGTAATCGATACCTAAGGTTAAAGTTAGTACACCCTCAACAGACTGAGGTGTGGTCCACTTCATAATGGAGTGACTAAAACATCGTGGGTTATACTGGAGCACTTCTCCCCCAACTGAATGCAGTGTAGGAGAGTGGGACTCTTCACTTGGTTTCCCTTGGTCTTGCCTCGGGTGCAAGACTGTGACTGCAAGACCTCTAGTGATGGGCACTAGAGATAGTTCTAGAAGATTTTTTTCGATGGAGCTCATCCTTTTAGACATTCCGTTAGGAATGGTTGAGTTGTAACTGATGAAGTATATCTCTCAGACAGGTGCCATATAGGATGGCTAGTACATGGAGTGTTTACTCCTCATCCTTGAGTTACTCTTGGATCCATAATTGGAAATTATGGAAATGGCTTGAGGTCAGGTACTTATGTTTCTTTGTGTATGAGAGGAGTATATCTGGATGACCTTGGTATTTGTAATAGAATATGCATGAGTAAAGATGATTATGAATAATTATTGTGTTTTAATTTTTGGTTGTTTTTTGGATTTTGTAAATTGTGGATTTCTAAGAGACCATTGTGGGGATTGGGGTTCCCTACTGAGTACTGAGTTACTCACTGCTTCATGGTTTTCGCCCACACATGTTGTGTTTGGTGTAGATGTTCGGCCATTCGATAGGGGCGCATAAGAAGATGGGACTGATGGATGTCCCGACAGTGGACATAGTGTCCTATGACCAGGTGAGGTCAAGTAGGAACATGTATAGAAGACATACTACTTTATCTTCTAGTATCTTCACTACATAAGTTATCAGGTGGGATATTCTGCAGACGGTCATCGGTGCTCCCTTGGTGCCTTTCTATTTTCTATTCTTTTGTTGGTCTTGTATTCCAGCCTGGTTTCACCACTCAGCGCTTTACATGTTTTTGTACTATGGTTTCCGATTACTTAGTGTTCCCCTTTTAGATTTTTGGTTTCTGATTATGATTGCATGTGTGTACATGGATCCAAGAAAATGCCTCCAACTTGTAGGTTGACGCCTTCTTCTCTTGTCGCAAACCCCTGTCCATTGGGAGGTGGGCTTGGGGTATGTCACAGAACAAGCCCTGGTGGATGGGTCGTGAAATTTTCAATGTAATTATGGTTATATAATTGTTAAGTACAATCATATGCACTATTCTATTTATAAGAAATAATTATATTTCATTAAAATATATATCAAGGATAGTATTATCTTTTATATAAATTTATTGCATAAAAACATGATTTATCTGACTACGGTTATCCCATGCTTAAATTTATTTATTTTAATAGTATATTATCACAACATTAGAACAATTATTTGATAAAATCACTCTAAAATGTAAAATAAGATCTTTTCGGGTTATATTAAATTTTCATTTTAATTATTTTCATTCAAATAAATTATCTTGGATATGAATTAATTTACATGAAAAATGTTATGTGTGGTGATATAAAAAAAAGTGAAAACATTACATTTTATTTTTATAAAATGTGTTTTTAGTTTATATTTAACCAAACATCCATTTTATATTAAATTATTTAAATTTTATATCTTTTTAAAATTAAATATAAACAATACATTAAAGAAAATGTAATTTTGGAACCCAAAGATACCCTTAACATTATCTTATAATATTGTAACAATATCACCAAATAAAGGATAAACTATCATTTGAATTTTTTATCGATAAAAAATAATTTTTTACTTACTAGAACTATATGCCCTTTAAATAATTATTTTTAATAATAAATAGAATATGATCCTCATTTCTACAGATATTTCATTGAAAAATTCTTGCCTTATCTTGACTGTCATCAACTTATTTGTTCTATTCTTAATTATCATATTTTATATCTATAATATTGACACTAATGAAGTGATCTTTTTCTCATTTTCATACATTAATGTTATCATATAATTGGTATTATCATATTTTAAACATATACCTAATCAATTATGAAAACAAAATAACTTTTCTTATTTGGTGTGTATTTTATCTGACATGAAAATACATCATTAATTTTTTGTCACCACTATAGAGGTCTTGATATAAGGTAGGTATTATTGGAATAATATTGTTTTTATAATATCATTAAGTACATTTTATTACTAATTGTAATTGCAATTAATGAAAAGTTCAATTCACGATCATTGTTGATTCAATTATTTAAAACCATAATACTATAAGGAATGTAATTTATATAAATCATGTAACATTTTCATATACACTAATTCATCTTCTAATTCCATCAAATTCTATTTTCTCACAAAAATATAACAATGAATATGATAATCATTATTTTGGTATAATTATAATAAAATTAAACTACATTACAAAAACTATTTTAATTCACCATATATTCATGTTTCGGTTCGTATAACCAAATAAATGAATAACAAAATAAATTTTTTATAATGAATTACTACAAGAAAATAATAGCATATATTATATTATATAATGTATTAAACGATATTTTTTATTTTTATAGATTTTATATCAATATTTAATTCATTAATTATGAAAATATACTACAATTGTTATGAACCACTGAAACATGCATGTTGCAATTAGAATATAAAATGACAAGGACTAAAAAAACTCATGAAATAAATATGATAAACCCAATAAATTATAAATAAATCTTAATTATAAAATTAAATATATTCAATTGATATATTATGGGCGGTGAATAAATATGATCACTTATATCCTGAAACTAATACAAAATATTGAAACTATAAAACAACAATGTATAATTTTGTAAGAATTAATGTAGAGAATGAATATTTATGAAGATAATGTATTATAGTTTTTCTTATTATGGTTTTGAATTTTGTGAATAAAATATCTATTATAATGAGAAGGGATATTATTTCACATTCATATTAGTCATGGCAATAGGTTATGGTTTTCCATCTCAAAAGTCTCTCTTTCAGATATATATTGAATAATGAGTCTAATTTCATATATGTGAAATATATTTTACCTATTTGAGATATTATATAATTACATAACATTTTTTATGTTATCTAGAGGAAATTTTCCTCCAATTTTATGATCTAATTATTTAATTTATACAATATAAGAAAGTGTGGTTTTACCTCCCAATTTTCATTCTTTGGGACTCAAGATAAAATTCACAACATGTTTCATTTTATGAGATTAAAACATTTCCATGTAATACGTTTACAATATTATTAATTTATTTAATTATATTTAAATTTTTTTATTTTTAACCCCCAATAATATTAGTTTCATTTAAGAGATAGTTAAACCACTATAAAACTAAATCATTTTCATGGTGTAAAGACCATCATATCCATGGGTGAGGTAAAAGAATGTATACATTCCTATTATATAATTCTCTACCTATATATAGAAATGTGGATAGATATGTGGTGTAGATTTCATAGGTGAAAATGACACTATAATGATTGTTTGATCATTTAAACAATCATCCCTCTAATTCGTGATGAGTTTTCATATGAAATCACACTATTCTAGGAACTACGATGGGTATTATTTAGAAAACACACTAACTCCTTACACACAATGGTGAAGAATAATTATAAAAATTTTATTTGTCTCCAAAAAATAAATCCAATTAAATTTAATTACATTCTTCCATTAATAACCCTGTGTGATGTAAGTACCCTTGCTAAAACAATTACTTTATAATGGCACATCATTTTAAATTGATTATACCTCAAAACATCCATATTGATTAAGGAATTTTCAAAAATTCATTATAATTATTCTATTGAATGGTTGTATAATTTATTACCATATTTCTAATTTTATAGATTATAATATTTTATATAAAATGTGGCACCATTTTCAATGTTATAGATTCCCTTAATGACTCTAATTATTAAATAATTTTACTAAATAATGTGATGGATGGGACCTATTTCGATATACCCTTGATGAATCGATGTTTCTCATGAGACAAAACATGTTGGTTTTGTTGTATACCTCATTTGATTATTAGTTCTTTTATTCAACAAATTACGTGAAAGTATGTTTCTTATTTTAAAAATTATTAAATATATCTTAATGAAATTAATCACTATTTTTATCTGGGTTTTCATTTCTTTTCATTGATATATAATTACATCATTTAAATAATAATATGGTTTTTAGATGTTATTTTATTTTATCCAAGTAATTTATTTCATATCTATACTTTGTATTCTTATAATGTATTCTATTCATTATTATGACTAAAAAATTACACATATATGGTTCCCATTCCTTAGTAATACTAGAAGATGAATTTGTGTAATTTTCAATGATATTATTGATGGGAAAATCATTTTTTCACAATACATTAATATTTTATATTATGTTTTTATATATTTTTTTAATTATATTTATAGACATGTAAGAACACAACATTGTTCATTCCATTGGTTAATCATTTACTTGGTACCATTAATTGAATACAACTATTTTGTTTATTAATATGTAGTCTGATATGTAATAGAAAAGAGTCTGCTTCATGAAGAATAAGTAAACAACTTGAAGATGATAATGATAATGATGTGGGAAACATAGTGGGTATGAAAAATCCTAATGTATATTAAAATTAAGATTCCTAGTATTTGGTGGGATAAATCCAAATCTAAAGAGGCATAGAATACAAATTTTCATGGTGAAATTGAAATGAAGGAATTCATTGATGATGATATGTCATGACCCATCCCAGTGGGTGTCATGCCATGACTACCACAGTCTCATCTCTAACTGGCCAGGTGCTAGTGACTGGCTCCAAGTTGGGATATCTCACAAATTAGAGGCATTAGCCTAATGTACCTTTACACACACACACATCAATAATACACAAATGTTGAAATATAAAAAAACTACATAAAAGAATTAATGTAAGACATTTTATCCAACAACCATATTATGATAGGATTTAATGTACAATAATGTATATAGGGCCAAAAAAATCACACCAAAAAGAGTTTATAACTACATGTTCATCCAATAAGAAAATAATAACTTGGACTATTGTCTGGAATATGTAGGAAAACACATCGGTCTATCCGGCATCACAAAGCCCCACCTTGTCCAGGCCTTCCTAGAACTTAGTTGAATGGTCGATCCTCTTAACATGACCTTCCACAAGCAGGACTATCCCAAGAATGGGTGAGTATAGAAATACTCAGTAGGACTCCGTTGAATCACAAACTGATGCCACAAAAGAAGAAAACAAAGGATTCCACAAAAAAATGTATTAAAAGAATACCAAAAAGAATACCATGAAATAGTGCCATAATGGAATACCATGAAGGTACCATAAAGGAATAAATCATAGGATTATAATGAAAGAATACCACAATTGAATACAACACAGGATTAACATGATGGAATACCACAAATGGAATACCACACAAGATTTCCACAATGCAATACCATGAAGGAATACCATATAGGAATATCATATAGGATTACCACAATAGAATAAAAAAAGGGACCACTACATTGGATAACACTGATGGGATTAACACAAAGGAATACCAAACATTATTACCACAAAGGTATACCATACAGGATTACCAAAACGGATTACTACCTATGATTACCATGATGGAATACGACACATGATTTCCATGAAGGGATTACACAAAGGAGTACCACATTGGATTACTAAAAAGGAAAACATCACATGATTACCGGAAAGGATTACCACTTAGGAATACCATAAAGGAATGTAGAGTTATCTCTACATAGGTATACATAAAAATCACATCTAAAAAGGAAATCCAAGTATACTAAATCCAAGACACAATGTCTAGAGGGAATCCAAAACTAATAACAATCCGCAGTATTATTCTCGAAGCCAGACCATTAGGGAAGAACACACTCCTTGATAAATGATATCATCATAGACACTTGTGAAAATTTGAACCTCATTTGGGACAATCCCAAATAGAAATAATTGGTCATGGAATACTATGATACATATAGAGGGGATATTACACAAACACAGGTGGTCATACTGTATACCCGATCTTGATCAACCCTGAACATAGAGGATATTTCATAAAAATAGAGAGGAATACCACTGGCCCTAATGATGTGGCCCACTAGATGGAGGGTCAACCCCCAACTATTAGTGGAATGTCCATTCCGAAAGAAGTAAACTAGGGGTGATATAGGATTACACTCCAGTCCCATAAAGGGATTCCATAGTCAATATAGGAATCCACCTCTAGAGGGGATAATAATCCAGTGATGTGGAAGCAATACTCTATTGGGCTGTCGAGAGATGTAACTAGGGAACACTATCAAATTATATTGGTCAAAACATAAAAAACCGACCACATGTCCCAAAATGTATTTTTCAATTCCAGGGTACCAAATACATATAAGACTTATTGATTGAGCTCTTTGTTTATGAAATATAGATATTTGTGTAAAAAATTCTTACATGCGTATCAGGGCCTCCAGACCTCCCAGCATGGTAGTTCTGACGTACTACCATGGGGGTTCAACTGATGGCATAGTCGGTCGCATGGTTACTACAACCATGATCAATCATCAAAGTCGACCATCATGCCAAATGCACTATTGGTAGCTCGGCTTACTGCAAAAACATGGTTTTCCATCACAGTCAATCATCATAGTCCACCATGACCGGTCTCTGCCATGACATCCTAGGATCTATCTTGGGATAAACATGGATATGTCGTGGGTCTTATTTAACTCACATGGCCTACTAACCTATCCCGGTCCACTGGTCCAGCCTGACCTGCTCCTTTGATGCCACGTCCACATCTATCGACACCTCTGCATCAGTCACCCGCTACCCATCACCTTCACTACATACTGTTTCCCATGAACACCCACCATCATCACCATCTCCCATGCCCACCACCACGGATTATGCTGGCCGCAACCACCATATGCAGCTCTTCCACTACTCACCACCGACATTTCTAGTCGATGGTTTCATCCTAATGGTCACTCATGTGGGCTATTGAACCTCCTATAATACCCAAAAAACTAAAAAATCATAGATATAAGTTCTTCGAGTCATGTCGTCACTAGATTAATATATTTCATATTCCAATCTTCTCACAATAAAGTTCCAATCAACATTCTTTATTATGTGCCATTGAACACTGAAGAATGAAAAATGAGGGATCATCCATCTTCCAAATTTATTTTTCCTATCATCTCACCTATGATGTGTAGTTTCGATCCTAGATAATTTATATCACATCATTTTATAAATGAATCATGGGTGAAAATATTGGTTGATCAGGATGGGTAGTGTCATGGGACATCCGAAGAACGCCTTCGGAAAACAATGAATCAAGGGAGATAATCAGAAGAACCAAAGAGATAAGGTAACATTGATCAATGTTTGTGTCAATACCAATCAATGTCTAGCAGAATATTAATTTAATAAACCAATAATAACATAAAATAATATCATGTTCAATCCCCACAAAAATAATTATCTTCCCTCAATATGCACAATCTGTATATCAATCCTTTTATCGATTGATTCACATTAATTTTAGAAAATAAGGAATAGGAAATAAATAATTAAAACAAATCACATTACTCAATTTGTATTGATAGTAGACGAATAATTATATCTATGTCGTTGTTGTAGGCATGTTCTTTAGAATCTGAGGTGTGTCGATCATCAATCCATGATCTGAAATTATCTCATGAGAGATAATAGTAAAATCACTCTCCAACAGTTCTCCATGGTATCCAGGGTTATGAGAATATCCCTAGAGTTTCTCTATATAAATATTCTTGAATATTGTCATCTTCTTCAACAAAAAAATAATTATTTAGTAAATTATATTATTCTCATTACATCCCTCAATCAAAATTTAAAAAATAACTATCCCGACTAATGTTTTGTATCTCCTAGGAAAAACACCACTTTACAAACTCAATGGTGGTCTCAGATTTACAATAAATTTCACCATTCATGAGTTATTTAGATATAAAAAATAATATAATTTTATTTATTTATTTTATTTATTGTTACTTGGTGAATTTTTAAAGATGACCCACACTTACCTATATTAGGTCACACCTTGGGAAATGCCTCCAATTTTAGATCAATGGTTTTCTAAGATTTATAATCAATAAATACATTAATTATTTATTCCAAATTTTTAGGGAAAATGTCCATGTGTGCTATTAAAAAGTTTAAATATTTTTTGAGAAATTATTCTAGGAACCGTGGGCCTCATAATCGCATTTTGTCTTAGATCCTGGTCTGAAAATAAATCATAAATTATCTAAAAATTGTACCTTGAAAATCAGATACAGTACATTATCCCAACCATTGGGCTTTACATACCTGAAATACAAAATAAGGGCTACTCAAATAGAGGTGTGTATAGAGAATAAATCTGAGACAACCACTCTCATGTTCTCTCATTGATATTCTCGTGTTTCCATTTGACACACACCTATAGAATCCAATGCACACAAAGGATCCTCTGCAACCGATCCTCAATCTCCATCAGTTAATAAATAAAAGTCACGCCATCATTAATTTCTAGATTTCCCCAGTTTATGACATAGGATGGGTCATGAACATATCTTCCCAACTGTGATTTGTTGAATACATCGTGTAAACGATCTATATATGGTCGTATAGCCAAGGGGTATTCCACCACACCAACTCTAGAAAGAATCTGGATAGTGCTGAAGAATCTCAGAGATAGCTAGGATGTTGGCCGACTTGGGGATTTGGTCAATGATCACCCAGATAGAATCGTCCCCTAGAACATACATGGTAAACCCATCATGAATTCTATCGATATTCTATCCCACCTTAATTCAAACACCTCATGGTGTTGAGAAGAAACTACTGGAAAATAGTTATCATCATTTACCATCTAACAAGTAAGGCATTAAGATACATAGTCTACAACTCATTTCATCACCCCAGGACACCAAAACCGATGTCAGACATCCTGGTATATCTTCACCACACCTAAATGTACCACAAAATGGGATTCCTGAAACACTCTGAGAATCCTCCCTCCCCCCACAACACCACAAGTACTGTTATGCATCATCTGAAAAGAATGATGTTCTCCCCACCATTAGAATATCAATAAGGATCATGCCCTATAGATATCGTAGTAATTAGGGTCTCACATATAGCATCCCCAAACAGTGAAAATCTAACATTCTATAAGAAAGGAGGGGTGAAAACTATCGTCTAGAGGTATGCTGCTCCATCTCAATCCACAAAGGATGACATCAATGAGGCCAACTACTCTGAAGCCTCACTCAGCAACAACAAACTAGATATCCTGTTGAGAGAATATTCCACCACATTCCCCATCCTAGGTGTATATAACATATCAAAGTCATATTACTGGAGTAACATTAGCCAACACCTCTATCTCAACCTTCACCATATCCACTACAAATCTGTCACCACTTTAGGAAACATAAGAATCTTAACATCCAATGAATTAATGATATGGCTTTCCAATTGATGATTAATCCACTACACCCTTCTATGTGTGATTCCATCCAATTATTCCTTGTTTCCCTTTTTGATCTACATGTAAAACCTCATTCCACCACTATGGACACACCACACTATTCAGTAAAAATAGACAATCTGAGCATGAAATTGGGATATCCATTCCATTCAAAGAATTATGTTATATGGACTCAATGTCACTACAATGATATCCAAACCTAAACTATTTCCTCCAAGAGCCAAGACACACTTCGGACTCTAGTGTGTGAACATTGGGTCTCCACTAGTTGGAGTCTCCAAACAAGAGGGCTGCATTAATGGTTCACATAGAATATCTGAGTCTCGAATGATATCAATGGAATGAATAAAATTACTAGAACATGTTCCTATCAATATGAAATATAATTTAGAAATGGAATAGATCATAGATCTAGTCATTCATGGAGCCCTAGGGTTGTATTCCTTAACTACATACAGATGTACCCTCTCGTGTGCTCTAGATCCCTAGGCCTGGTGGGGACCACCTGGGGGTGGTGGTGGTCACATGTGAAAATATCAAATGCCACCTAATGCTCCCCCACATTGTACAAAACATCAACCACCCTATTGATCTATCTACTCCGGTTACTATCTCTTCCTTGGTGATCTATCAATAGTATCCCTATCAATACTATGATGGGATGGACAATATCAAGTTAGATATCCTCTTCCTTTATATCAGTTAAACATCATCTCTCTAGGCTGACTAAACAAACCATGTGAGCCCTGAACTATAGTTACTCTTGCTTATGACCACCTCTTGAAATGTATCACAGATCAGTATCTCTGATAATGAGGTCGGATCATTGCTTATGAGGTCCCTAATCCTACTTTCCCAATGCTGACAATCGCTTATTGTATCTTAAAAGCCCAGAAAATATTGACCACTAAAGTATATTTATGAACACCAACACTATTAGACATTCTTAGAGGGATAAAAAAAACTCAGATGTCCCAATACAGATGTAGCTTTATTGTATGAGACCCATTGTATAGATAATATATCAAATCCATATAGTACATAGAATGGTTGGTATTCCTCGATGATTTCCCTAATATAGTCATTTCCTTCTAGCAGATATGTAGAAGCTCTAGGATGGGCATATTCTTTATCATATAAATTAATAAATCCTCTTTGAATAGGTTATCAAACTCCTTCCATGTTAGAGTCATCACATTGTAAGATCAGGTCGCCAAACCCCACTATCTCCCTACTGAGACGTGTTGAAGGCTCACTCACAGGACCACCATCCAATGTGATGGTGTCCTGACTCGACAAAAAAAATCAGTTTACCACCTTGATCCAGTCCCGTTTCACTTGTTTTGTGGGATCACTACTAATGAAACTCATGAAGTCCATTCATTGCGCTCACCTCATCCACTAGTATTGCGGGTACCATGTGTTTCTATATAGGTGGTGGTATGGTTGTCACACCACCTGAAGGTGGTATTTTTGGTTCAGAAACTTGTACTAATGCATCTTCATCAAGAAGATCATCTATATGATCATGTGGTTTAATCTTTTCTACATTTTTACATAGAGAAATTTTGAAATAAAATAAGATGTACCACTGTCAACGAAGTATATCTAGATATTTTACTCAGGAAAGACATATAAAACAAAACCATTTCTTCATGGTAAATGTTCCATTATTTTCCCTACAACCACTATTCTCATGTACCTAGTTAAAAAATAGGTGACCCGAGTCTGGTTGTATGGATACATCATCCGCTGCACCAAAACTAGAGTCCATTCCCTAAAATCCAAACATTAAACACATACCACTATTTCCCCAATCCAATCTTGCAAACTCATGGTACTAAATTAGAGCACAACTCCTTACCATTATTTCATGACCCCTCCAAGAGGGGATCATAGAATTACTATTCCAATCTTACCTTCAATGGGATAGTTGATGGAGACTAGTACCAAGTAGGTATGTCTCACAAATGGGAGGAATTAGCCAAAATTACATATTCAAACACACACACACACATCTCCAGAC
The DNA here is from genome assembly GCA_963277665.1 of Viscum album. Taxonomy (NCBI): domain Eukaryota; kingdom Viridiplantae; phylum Streptophyta; class Magnoliopsida; order Santalales; family Viscaceae; genus Viscum; species Viscum album. Next base: position 807,604,890 of record OY728148.1, read on the forward strand.
CACAAATTCTGAAATGTAAAAACACAATATAAAAAAGGCATGTAAAACACTATATCCATCAACAAAAGTAACACATGAAGTAAATTATAATAAACTACACATACCAAAAAAACAAGACCAACAAATAGAGTCTACAACTGAATGTCTAGCCTGTATGAAAAAAAGTACATTGACTGTCATATGAAAGCCGTAAGAAAAAACCTCAGTTTCTCTGGTCTCACAATGAACCGCCTGGTCCTAGCCTTCCTAGAACTCCATTGAATAATAGATCATCTTTGCAAGACATGATATGTCTGGGATATCCTCGTGTAGGGGGTAGTATAAAATAACTCATAAGGATACCTCGAACATTAAAATAATACCACAATGGAATACAACAAAGAAATGCGACAAAGGAATAAAATAAATGAATACCAAAAAGGAATACCATAATGGAATACCAGAAAGGAATACCATGAAAGAATACCAAAAAGAGGTAACATGAAGGTAAACAAAAAAATAATACCACACATGATTTCCATGAATTAATAACATAATGGAATACCACAGAGGAATACCACAAAAGATTTCCCTGGTGGAATACCACAAAGGAATACAACACAAGGTCACCACAAATGATTACTAAGAAGGAATACCACATACAAATACAACAAACGAATGACATAAAGGTATATTACACAATATTACAAAGAAGGAATACTACATAGGATTACTATAAAGGTATTACTAGAAAGTAATACCACACAAGATTACCACAAAGTTTAAACGAATAGGATTACCATTAAGGAATAAAACACATGATTTCCATGAAGGTATTGACACAAAGAAATACCATTAGATTACTAAAAATAAATAGAACATAGGATTACCACAAAGGATTACCACATAGGAATATTGAGAACAAATTTACAATTAGTGCTACATAAGTATATGTCTAATGCATATATAAATAGGATATCCAGATATACTCAACACAAGGAAATTTTTATAGAGGTAAGCCTAAAACAATTACCATCCATAGGATTATGCTCGAAGAAAACTTATTTCAGGAGAACTCACTCCTCAAGACATGATATCTTTATAGACATTAAAAAAGGGATATAGCTCATTTCAGCCCCACCCAAAGAGAACACATTGCTCTAAGATGACTATCATACACCGAGAGGGGATCCAACCAAAACCCACTCAGGAATACCACATACCCAATATGGATCAACCAACACCATATAGGATCCTTCCTAGACATAGTTGGGAATACCAACGACCCTACTAATGTGGCCCACTAGATGGGGGACCAACTCCTAGATCGTATAGTGTACGTCAATTCCCAAAAAAAATCCACTATGGGTGATAGAGGATGTCACTCCCTTCCCATGGAGGGATACCATAATCTAATTGGGACTCTGCCTATAGAGGGGATTACACTCTAGTGATGTGGATCTAATATCGTATTGAACCACTGAGGGAATGACCACGGGAACACTCTCTACCTGTAATGGACGAACCAAAAAAACTCACCACTTGTCCAAAAATGGACATCTCAATATCCTGGCCTCAACACCGTAGATGGATTGTGGATGTGGCTCTCTATTTCGGTGATATGCTCATTTGAGAAAAACTACCCACGGGCCTATCCGGGCCTGCGATGCTACCACCGCTGTTGAACACCACGGTTTACCTCCATGGTCAGTCACATTACCATTGTACCCATGGTTGATCGTCATGGTCGACCGTCGTGTTTGTTTTTCCCTCAACGGCTCAAACGACCACGACGACACGACCGACTGCAGCCACATGGCTGACCGTGAGCGGTCTCTATAGAAGCCACCCCAGATCTGACCAGGGCCTAACCCATATCTGATGTGAGTCTTTTTTGTCTAAACTGGCAAAATGACTTCCACCAGCTCGACCTAACCCATTACTTCCCTAAAGTGTTCACCTCTATTGGAAACTACACGTTGGCCACCTGTGGTCTGACACTATCGTTGTGCACCCACCATTGACCCAATCTCTTGCGGCCACTACCATGACTTACACTATGGTAGATACAACTATTAGCACCTACCGAATGTGCCTCTTCCACCATGCACCACCGGTGAAACAAGTTGCTGGTGTTGCGCAAATGGCCTCTTCTGTAGACCACCACACCACCTTCAATTCCTAAAAAACATAATGATCATTGATCTATGTTCATCAAGTCTTGTCACCCCTATATCAACACATGTTGCCTACTGATCTTCTTGTAAAACGGATCCAATAAACGTTATTCATTTTGTGGAAAATAACATAGAAGAATACGTATTTAGGAACCAATAATTATCAAAATAGATATGTTTCCATCATCTCACCTCTATCGTGTGATGCTGATACCAAAATCTATGATATGATATTGTTTCACCAAGAATCGGGTCTGACAGAATCAGTTTATCGAGACTTATTGAGTCCCAGGTCAAAAGAAGAACATTCATGATGAATCAAGAATCGGGGTATAAAATAACTAGAAAAAAATTGAGGAATGACCCTCAATCAATATTCACGTTAATCTCAATCTGTCTTCATTTAAATGATAGTCGAAAAAAATAATCACAATGATTAATCTCCTATTAAAACCCTATAAAGAGAAATCCCTTTCCACAATACACAAGATCCTTGAATCAATCTATTTTTCAATTGATTCATGTTCATTGTAGAAATTATGAACATGGAAATAAGTAATTGAAACACCAGACCTAACTCGATTTGGATCACCTATTGATGAAGAAATTTCCCCAAATCATTACCATAGGAGATCCTTCGAATCTATGATGTGTCACTCATTGATCCATGATCTGTCATAATCCCCTGTGATAGTATAATCAACTATCTATCCAATATTATTCCATGATTTCTAGAGTGAAGTGACTAAACCTATTAATTTTCCTTAACAAAATATTTAAATATTTTCAACTACTATATCAAAAAATAATTTTCAATTTATTTATTGTCTTCCTCTTGCATCCTGCAACAGTTTTTTCCCAAATGACATGTGCTGACTAAAGTTATGTTTTATCTAGGGAAACAACAGCTTATAAATTCAACGGTGATCTTAGATTTAAAATTCAATTAACCTTTCATGATATGTTATGACTTAAAACATAATGAAATTTTATTTGATTTTTTATTTATGGTTATATACTTCGTAAATTCTTCTACAGATGACCCATACAGAATAATGTTAGGTTGCGCCTAGGGCAAATCAACTATTCTGATTTCAATTATTCCCTCAATGTTTTTGATTTGAGAAACCATTTATGAGTTATTCTAATTTTATAGAAACTCGTGTGCATGAGCTATTAAAAAGTTTAATATTTTTCAATCAATTGTTATGGTCACACTAGGCCCTAGAATCACATGTTGACATAGCGCATTGTCTCCAAATCAATCCATATAACATATAAAAAGAATCATGGAAAATCTAAGACGTTATATAAGAACAACCAAATTATTATATTATCAATATAGTATCTATAAAAACATTTATATCATATGGGGATCCAATGTGTCATGATGAATATGAATTATATAAAAATAGGGATCATGTGAGGAATTAAGAGTTTCAAGAAATTGAAAACGAATCTGTTATATGATATTTGATTCAATATCGAATGGAAAGAAGGACATTAAACCAAAATGGACCATCTGTAAGAGGTTTAATTAAAGTATTGGGTTATTAAAATCTGATAATTAATGGTGTTAGTGGGAATATAATAGTTCATGGGAATGGATTTTGACAATAAATTTTAATATATTATATAGTTTGTGAAAATTCATTTAATCATATCCATAATAGAAAAATGGTAATTAAATGATTTTTATAAGGGTTTCAAATCAACATTACTAAATTGTATTCTATAAGTATTGGTAGATATTAAACAACATGTGGTTTTACTTGTTAATAATGATTAGATAGTTTTCTTCATTATAAATATATTATTTTATTATTACAAGCTTCATACATGAAATTATTATTCAGGAATCAATGATGGTTTTATGATTCTAATGTGGTTGGGTTGACTAAAATCTCTATACTTAAAATGATAAAAATTAAATGATGATAGTGTTGTTTTATATCGTCAAAATAATAACTGCTGAATTTAATGATTTATCATATAGAAAAATACGGAATTCAATATATGTAAGTTTAAAGTGATATTGATTTTAGAGAATATATGTTTTCTATTTTTAATGAGGATAGATATCAAAAATTTAATTTTTATTTTTGAATAAAAATATGTCATTACTTTCTGAGAATATTATAAATGGATGATAATAAATATATATTCCTCTAGTTGTTAGTAGGATTAAATTAATAGTATATTGTGATGGAAAATTGGTTAATGTAAGTAAGTATAGGTATATCATAGGGATATTTTTGTATATAACATAAACACAAGCCAATATTTTTCCCCATATGATAACAAGGATCTTATAATTTTAATACAAAACTATAGAGATATGGTTTCAGTATGTTGAAAAATATGGTATACTAATTTTACAGTGATGTTGGACCTTTTCTATTCTGAATCATCAAAGCATGTGTTGTTATGAAATAAATATATAAATAGTGATGCTAAAGTAGATTCCATATTTTCTAGAGAACACGTTGGTTCCTATGTCCTTAAACTATGTATTTCTTGTTAGATAAGAAATAAAGATTCCATTTATATGAGAAACATAGGGGAAATATATATCATATACACTAAATCAATCATATAGTTTTTGTAAATAATGTATTAGGTTCAACACAAGTGATTTGATGTGAAATTAACTATCGAAATACATTATTATAATTATTTTTCTGTCAATCATTCAATGAATCCATTTCAAAACTCTTATAAAAAAATTTAAATCAAGTATTAATTTTTAATGAAAAATATATAGTATGTGTGGTTGAAGTTATATTTTCAACCATAGGAACATCATTTTATAGACATTAGCATGAATTTCGTGATGATGAAACCTTTTTAAAGAAATCAGATTGATCATGGGGTTATGTTGATTCCTAACATTTGAATATTAATGATGTTTTAAAATCAATCCTTAATGTATGGTTTGTTTATTCTCTTTTAGGATATGTTTTAGTTAATTTATTAAGATCAACAATGGAGTTTATTTTGGGTTCATTGATGAAATGGTGAAATGATTATCATGAAATGGTGTTATGCTAAAATAGGGAGTAGATAAAAAAATTAGGTTTGTATTAATTTTAAGAATCTATATATTAGTTTTAAATAAGATAAATCAATGAATTAGTTTTTTATCAAACCAATATATGATGACAACATAATGAAATTTTTCTACACATGGTCCATGCTCGATCAACTATAAAAATTTTAAAAAATTATTGGACATCATGACAAATATATACCAATAATATTTGTACAATTGGTATTGAGATTAAAGTGATACATTGATAAAAAAATTTATAAAAGTATCTTCGGTCGAGGTTTCCTTATGTGGGATAAATTCCAAGTTGAGTGAAATATTGATCACTTTTTTGATTCACAGTTTCAGTGTTCTAGATGAAGTTGATGATGCATGAGTATTCTCTAATTAGACATTTTAGTTATTTTGAATAGTTTTATACAAGACCAAATTGTTAGATTATTGGGGAGAATCATTCAAGATTATGTTTCGGTTTTTATCATCCATTATCGAAATATTCATTTTACTATGTTTTTGGTATGTTTTTTGGAAAATCATAATTTCATAATGGTTTTGGATGTTTTTGTAAAAATTTGGTGTATTAATTTTCAGAAGGAATTTTTTGTACATGGTATGTATGATGGTATCTTAGTAAAGTACACTTATATCTTATTATGTAAATGTAACTCTTCATAATTATACAATTTCATTAAAATGACGTGTATTACTAAGTTATGTATGGTTATCAGTTGGTAATTTTACATATCATGTATAATCTACTATGATACACATAAAATTCATAAGTAAAGGTGTTTCTATGTCATATGAAATAAGATTTCATAGAATATATGTGATACTATTATATGTTTTGATAAACTCTTTGTATATAAATGAATAAGAATAGTAAATTTGGTTATGCTTAGATTATTAGGTGAATATAATTAAGTGAATATGACTGAGTGACTGGAAATATTGACAGAGGAATAATAATAGTGTATTTAATCACTTTAGAGTACATGATGTGATGGAGGAGTTTCCTATTTAAATTCCACTTGATCAGTTTATTTGACAAAGAGAATAAATATTTACTTATTATATCATCATTGGAGATTATATGATTGAGAAAAGAGTTTATGAAAATTTATAATTGATGATAAATAGGAAAATTTGGAAGTGTAATGTGTAGTAATAAAATTGGAAAATAAAAAAAAGACTACACATATTTTACGATTAAAAGAGGACTTCATGTAGGATTCATTGATGGTAGTTAATAAAGCATAACGTGGGTTTGTAGTAGTTATATGAAAATAAAATTATTTTCATTATAAATTACTAAAATAAGATGGAAAATTAAACAAGCAGATAGTTTTATTTTAAAGTTTATATTATGTATCATAATAAAAAATATATTCCTCTCACACACATATGTGTGTAAAGATAACATGAATAGATTTAAAATAGTTGAATAGTTTTCTATAAGGGGGATTGATTGATTCTGTTGGGATATAGTGCATTATAAAAATACATTTTTTTAACCATGTTTGATAGTTATAGTAATCCAAATATTATAATTACTATTTGATAAAAAGAATTGAAACATCATAACAATTCCTTTATATCCAACTTCTTTAAATCCCAGTGATGGTGAACTATGTAGAAAAAATTAATGTTCTTCTTATAATTTTTTATATTAATATTTATGATAAAAAGTTAAAGTATTTTAAAAAAACATGATCGAAATGGTATACATTCTAATTTAACATTACTTGATCACCCCTGAGAGTATTTTCCCTGATAGAGACCACATTGTATGCATAGGGTGACATCCTAATTTTTAGTTAATTTATATATTATATAAATATTTTAGAAAAAAATCCCAAAATACATACTAGAAAGTGGATACAGCTATAGTGTATATTCGCCATGGGGAAATGAATTTAAAATTTATAGATGATTATTTACTCAATCTTCACTCTAGTTTAGTATGAGTTCTCAAAATCATGTACACTTATCTTGGTACCCTAAGAATATACAATTTTGATAATATAATTTTATTTGTAAAATATTAAAAATAAATTACTAATTTTCGTATATGATTAATGAAAATTAGAGTACCAAAATTGAAATATCCTTTTGAGAACATTACTACTATTTGTTAAAATAAATGTAAATGATATTTTTTTAAGAGTAAGATCTTTTTATGAAGATATTTTCATATAAATATCTTAAATTAATTATCTTACATTTTTTATTATTCATCACTCAATAATAAATACTTTTCATTTTATAAATATTGGGATCTAAGAGAGATTAAGTTAAAATAAATTATGGATATTGTTTTCTCCCAAAATTGAAAATATAGAATATAAGATAATATCGAAAATATTATGGTAATCATCACCAAACAATCATGAGTTATGATTAAATATATGAGCCATTAAAAAAATATAACAGATTAAATAAGTTCATAATTTAATTTCATTTAATATTATGTGATGATGATGAATAATTAATGAATATTCAACTTTCCATATGAAAAAAATGACAACCGAAGAACACAAGTGAAGGTATCAAAGGAATAAAAAGTTATATAATGTGTTAAAGAATAAAACATAAAACATTTGATTAAAGATCAATAGTGAATAATTCAATCAATTGAATAATGGTGATGAATTTTTAATTAGTAAAATTTCATGGGTTTCAAAATTATGAAAATCGATGACCCCAACAAATGACTAAGAAGGATAGTACTAACTTGTAACCACATATATAATGTGGTCAAGTGAGTTGTATTTTATTGTTTACTTAATGGAAAATAGTGAAAAATCTTTTAAAATTTATATTATAATTCTATCTCATGTAATATATCGATTTCTAAAATATCCATAAATTAGAATTGTTAATAAAATAAAAATAATTAGGTTTTATGATAAATTCATCAAAATTATAAAATAGATATTTATAAAATACTGATAATTTTAAAAATAATTTATCTAATGTGGTAAAATATATAAAAATTAAAATATTAGTTCATATAAAATTAATTTTTCCATTAATCAAATGGGGTTGGATATTTAACATAATGTTCTTTCTAAACATTATCACCCTTAAATAATTGTTCAAATTCAATCATTTCTTTTTTATTCATCCACTACAAAAAGGTTTTTCACTTACAATATCTTACTCAATCCCCTTCTATATGGTATGAACTAGAGTACATGGACGGTGTTCATTTTCTTAGGGTAAATCAATGAAATTTATCAAAATCAATACTCATTTAAAGAAAAGTATAAAAAACCTTTTTAGTGTAACATTATCCCCCACCAATATATTTTTTCCTCACTATTTTTATATAACATACTAGTAAAATTTATTATCTTCCCATAGTAAATGTTATCTTTTTACCAAATTTCCATTCCTCATTACCATAATATATCACCATTGTATTTCTCATGAAGGATGTTTTCCTTAACCAAACACATTGAATCAGGGCCAATTCAAGATTATTTTCTTCCTCTATCAACTGAAACATAACACGCTTCAGATCATAATTAATGATGTAATGATAATAACTTAGTAATAATACATTTAAAACATATAGCTACAAGATGTTAGAAAGGACATGATATTTATTACATAACTTAGCTAATTATGATGTGAAGATTCATTTTATAATCAATCCAACATGTTGTATAAATTTTATAAAATGAAATTGGATAAATATAAAAACATATAGGTTACACAATAAGTCCCTTTTATTGGTCCTTTTAGAAGCCATTACGGGTACAAAAAACTTATTAAATAGGTAATTATAATAAATGAACATGTTAATAACTAAATTTTTCAGTGAAATGAAATAATTTAGGGTTTAATATTTGTTTAAAAATGTTTCATGTCCTTTTGGGATTTCAGGGTATAGAATATGGTTTTTATATATTATATATATTTATTTAGTATATTCATAGGATGTGGAAAGTTTATACATCATGGGATTAATTAATTTTAATAATTACTACATGAATTTCATCTAAAAGATATATAAGATTGATTTGTGATCCTACTACTTCAATTTTCAATTCAATCCACAATCTACCAAATTCATATAATAATAATTTCTATAAAAATATATACTCCAAATTTAATTTGAATATAAGTAATTATATTCTATTTTACCATCCTCTCATATATTAGTGAAGTATTTTTGATTAAATAAACTCCCATATATTCCCATTGTCTATCAAAGTAACTTATATCCTAAAATATTTTCATTTTCCTAAAATTTATAATCTAAAAATCCTATAACATAAAACCTATTCTTAGAATAATATTTTAAACTATTTAATTAATATTTAATTCTATTGGACCTAATATAAAATTTATTGATACATTTTATTTTATACCATATATGATGCCCCACCCCTACTCTCTCAGATTTGGTGAAAAACACTGTATTTTATCAGAAAAAATACTAACCGTTTCCTGAGAAACAAAAAGTAGGTGGATATTTTATATATATATTTATAGAGTATTAGGAATAAAATTTGACAAATTTTCACTTCAAATATATATTATAAAAAAATCAAAACACTTCTAAGAATGCACTAGACCAACTCCATCAAATTTGATAAATCGATACTTGTCACATGAGTAACTCTTACCAAAATAAATACCTAATGAAAAACATTATAATTGTTGGGTGAGAAAAATTAATCTCTAGAATTATCATAACTACAACCCTATATAGATTTATAAATAATTTTAATTTTTCTCATAACCATTTTAAGGCAAACATAGTAAATCATCAGATCATATTTTATTTTTTGTTAAATACATTGTTTTTTAACCATGTTTGATAGTTATAGTAATCCAATGATTATAATTACTATTTGATAAAAAGAATTAAAACATCATAACAATTCCTCTATATCCAACCTATTTAAATCCCAGTGATGGTGAACTATTTAGAAAAAATTAATGTTCTTCTTATAATTTTTTATATTAATATTTATCATAAAAACTTAAAGTATTTAAAAAAACATTATCGAAATGGTATACATTCTAATTTAACATTACCTGATCACCCCTGAGAGTATTTTCCCCGATAGAGACCACATTGTATGCATAGGGTGACATCCTAATTTTTAGTTAATGTACATATTATATTAATATTTTAGAAAAAAAGTCCCAACATACATACTAGAATGTGGATATAGCTATAGTGTATATTCGCCATGGGGAAATAAATTTTAAAGTTAATGATGATTATTTACTCAATCTTCACTCTAGTTTAGTATGAGTACTCACAATCATTCAATCTTATCTTGGTACCCTGAGAATATATAATTTTGATAATATAATTTTATTTGTAAAATATTAAAAATAAATTAATAACTATAGAATAAGATTAAGGAAAATTAGATTACCAAAATTGAAATATCCTTTTGAGAACATTACTACTATTGGTTAAAATAAATGCCAATTATATTTTTTTAAGAGTAAGATCATTTGAAGAAGATATTTTCATATAAATATCTTAAATTAATTATCTTACATTTTTTATTATTCATCACTCAATATTAAATACATTTCCTTTTATAAATATTGGGATCTAAGAGAGATTAAGTTTAAAAAAAATTTTATGGATACTGTTTTCTCCCTAAATAGAAAATATAGAATATAAGATAATATAGAAGCTATTATGGTTATCATCACCCAACAATCATGAGTTATGATTAAATATATGAGCCATTAAAAAAATATAACTGATAAAATAATTTCATAATTTAATTTCCTTTAATATTATGTGATGATGATGAAAAATTAATGAATATTCAACTTTCCACATGAAAAAAATGACTACCGAAGAACACAAGTGAAGGTATCAAAGGAATAAAAAGTTATATCTTCTGTTAACGAATAAAACATAAAACATTTGATTAAAGATCAATAGTGAATAATTCAATCAATTGAGTAATGCTGATGAATTTGTAATTAGTAAAATTTCATGGGTTTCAAAATTATGAAAATCGATGACCCCAACAAATGACTAAGAAGGATAGTACTAACTTGTAACCACATATGTAATGTGATCAAGTGAGTTTTATTTTATGGTTTACTTATTGGAAAATAGTTAATAATATTTTAAAATTTATATTATTATTCTATGTCATGTAATATATCGATTTCTAAAATATCCATAAATTAGAATTGATAATAAAATAATAATAATTAGGTTTTATGATAAATTCATCAAAATTACAAAATAGAGATTTATAAAATATTGATAATTTTAAAAATAATTTATCTAATGTGGTAAAATATAAAAAAAATTAAAATAGTAGTTTATATAAAATTAATTTATCCATTAAACAAATGGGGTTGGATATTTAACATAATTTTCTTTCTATACATTATCCACCTTAAATAATTGTTCAAATTCAATCATTTCTTTTTATTCATCCACTACAAAAAGGTTTTTCACTTACAATATCTTACTCAATCCCCTTCTATATGGTATGAACTAGAGTACATGGACGGTGTTCATTTTCTTAGGTTAAATCAATGAAATTTATCAAAATCAATACTCATTTAAAGAAAAGTATAAAAAACATTGTTAGTGTAACATTATCCCCCACCAATATACTTTTTCCTCGCTATTTTTATATAACATACTAGTAAAATTTATTATCTTCCCATAGTAAATGTTATCTTTTTCCCACATTTCCATTCCTCATTACCACAATATATCACCATTGAATTTCTCATGAAGGATGTTTTCCTTAACCAACAACATTGAATCGGGGCCAATTCAAGATTATTTTCTTCCTTTATCAACTGAAACATAACACGCTTCAGATCATAATTAATTATGTAATGATAATACATTAGTAAAAATACATTTAAAACATATAGCTACAAGATGTTAGAAAGGACATGATATTTATTACATATCTTAGCTAATTAAGATGTGAAGATTCATTTTATAATCCATCCAACATGTTGTATAAATTTTATAAAATGAAATTGGATAAATATAAAAACATATAGGTTACACAATAAGTCCCTTCTTATGGGTCCTTTTAGAAGCCATTACGGGTACAACAATCTTATTAAATAGGTAATTATAAGAAATGAATAGGTTAATAACTAAATTTTTTCAGTGAAATGAAATAATTTGGAGTTTAATATTTGTTTAAAAATGTTTAATGTCCTTTTGGGATTTCAGGGTATAGAATATGGTTTTTATATATTATATTTATTTATTTTGTATATTGATATGATGTGGAAAGTTTATACATCATGGGATTAATTCATTTTAATAATTACTACAGGAATTTCATCTAAAAGATATAGATGATTGATTTGTGATCCTACTACTTCAATTTTCAATTCAATCCACAATCTACCAAATTAATATAATAATAATTTCCATAATAATATATACTCCCAATTTAATTTGAATATAAGTAATTATATCCCATTTTACCATCATCTCATATATTAGTGAAGTATTTTTGTTTAAATAAACTCCCTTATATTCCCATTGTCTATCAAAGTAACTTATACCCTAAAATATTTTCATTTTCCTAAAATTTATAATCTAAAAATCCTATAAAATAAAATCTATTCTTAGAATAATATTTTAAACTATTAAATTAATATTTAATTCTATTGGACCTAATATACAATTTTTTGATACATTTTATTTTATACCTTATATGATGCCCCATCCCTACTCTCTCAGATTTGGTGAAAAACAGTGTAATTTATCATAAAAAATACTAACTATTTCTTGAGGAAAAAAAAGTAGGTGGTTATTTTATATATATATTTAGGGAGTATTAGGGATAAAATTTGACAAATTTTAACTTCAAATATATATTATAAAAAAATCAAAACACTTTTAAGAATGCACTAGACCAACTCCCTCAAATTTGATAAATCGATACTTGTCACATGAGTAACTCTTACCAAAATAAATACCTAATGAAAAATATTATAAGATAGCTAAATCATCTAAAACTAGATTTATCATAACAATAACCCTATATAGATATATAAATAATTTTACTTTTTCTCATAACCATATAAAGGGAAACATAGTAAATGATCAGATCATATTTTATTTTTTATTAAATAATGGAGATATCAACATAGCTTGAGAATAAGGGAATGAATCATGAAAATAATATTATAAGACCCATAACTTGTGTATCATAGATAATAAATATGACTCATGGAATAAATCATGGGATTTCATAAAGGATGAATCCTATAGGGGCTCAAATAACCCATTCCATAAAATTGGAATAAGATGCAATTTTTGTGCAAACACAAAATCATAGAAATTTTATATTAGAGCTTTCTCCAAAGAAATTCTTGGAATTTTTTGATTTGAATACTAACACATGTACCTAATTTGAAAATTTGATGAATTAAATGTACCTTCATTTTGACATGCGTTAACTTTCTTCTATACCATCTTTTAGGATTCTGAAAACATCCAATGTACACTCTTTTGGGATTGGAATAACCTTTATGTATCCTATGATATCTTATAAAAAGAATAACTACCCAATATTTTGGATGCAGATATATGTCCTAACAATAAAAAAATTTATACATTTAATTCAAATGATCCTAAAATATCCTAAAATATTAACCCTTACAAAGGTAATGGTTATTAAAGACATTTAATCATAGAATAACCCATTGAAAAGAAATGTGATTGATAATCATTTCATCATAATATATCCCTTGTAAATGAAATAGTATTCAGAACCATCCTATAATTATAAACAGAAACCATCTAGGTAAATAATGATTATGATATAATCGAATCATATTACAATTAAATATTATATAATATCTATGTATTTCATATTATGTGGAAAATGTTTTTGAAATATTTGTTGGAGCATTTATTGTGTGAAATAACATTTTCAATTATAAAAATTATATTTTTAAAATTAATAGTTCACAATCCACTGTGAAAATATTATTCATTGAAATTAAACTTTGAATCATAAAAATAAATATATAATATAGTTTGTGATTCTGTAAATGGAAATTTTACTATGTCTCTCAAAATTAAAAAATAATCCTTCCAAAGTTTTTGGAAAATGGTCCATAATACCGCATTTGGAAATAAAAGATAATATATCTTTTGAAAAAATTCAACACATAAAACATGGGTAAAATATTTTTTAAAAAAATGATTTATAATTTTACAAAAAAAATGGAATATTTTTGGAAGACAGAAATGTTGAATAAAAATTTTTTTCGATCGATTAATAAAATAATGATTCATTTTTTTAAAAAAAATTGAACACATTAATACATTAATAGAAGAAAATTAAATTAAAAATTGAAATGTAAAGATCTAACTAGATGATAATATAATTATTTGGTTTAATTAGATATAGATCACAAGATTTAATGTTCGGAAACATAACCATAAATAATACTGATAATAATGGTCTTGTAGCATAAAAATTTTACCACATAGGTATATATTAAATCATATGTCTGATGAAAATATAATATTATATGGATTTTTAGATCCTATAATTTAATTATATGCCTCTAAAATTTCACTAATGTTAAATAGGTATACACCACAAAATAAATGAGTGGTGTATATGGAATGTGTCCGAATAAAATAAATGTGAGTTGAAAATAACATACCATAAGTCTTGATGTACCTCAAACATGTTTTATCACCCTATATAATACATATATGTTTTTAAACATAAATTAAAGAACTATACTACAATATATCATAAGATATATAATTTTATTTGTACATATTGATATATTATTTTTATCAATTCCTTGTGAAAATCATATTTCGGGAAATAACTGTTTCACTTTTCATGTATGTTTTTGTTGGGGGTTGTCATTCCATCAATTTACATCATGTTTCCATAAAATATTAAATTTTAATGGCATATAAATTTTTTTTTATATTTAAATATTTATTAAGATTAATCAGTTATTCGTAGAGATAAAAATAAATTACACTGTTCATGGAGATGGTATGCAGTATGTACCAATGACAGTGTTTTATATTATGGATGTGTAAAGGTAATGGAGATTAAATTTTATGTTATACTTTAAGAGTCATTTATATTTCCTATAAATCACATATATTTATTATATTTACCCATATTACCTTCCTTGTAGAGAGTATGTTAAAAACAAATCAAATCACTTTGTGATGTGGTAGTCCCACATATAGATGAGAAACGTTTTCATTTTCCCATTGAATGGAATGTTAGTAATTATAAATGATATTATAATTTAAAAAAATTATATCCTAAATATAACATATAATCATTAAATATATCATTATATTTAATCATTCCAGGTGGTGATAGAAAATGATTATCATCATTTCTCGAAGAATTATCCCTCTATACACATCGGTCGATGGTTCAATTATCCATTTGATGAAATACATGATATATGTATTTAATTACATTAACAGAGAAAAAATGTTATCATATGGTATAAAATACAATTACTATTTTGTATTATTAATATATATTTTAATGATGTGGAAGAATAAATAAAATAAAAACACATGTTTAAGGTTATACAATAAAAAAGTGAACATTATAAATTTTAATGTAATGATAATTTTGGTTTATACATAAATCGATTATTTGAGGGTTTCCAAATCAAAATAATGAATCTTGGATATGGGTATGAAATAATTTTTTTTTTCTATTGGCCATACCCATGATTTTTTTTGAGTGTGAAGAGGAAATGAGAGGTGGATGACATTTATAATTGGGGGAGGGGACACACATTGAATTTTGTAAATATATAAAGTGTACTGATTTTTTCAGAAGAAATTGATTGAAAATTTATCTTTATCAATCATTTGAGGTGATAAGTCTTATATATGGGTAAAATTGTATTAGTGCATTTTTAATTTCCATTAAACCCATTATATGTTATATTTGATGCCTAATTCAAACTGTATTAATGTAAACCATGGTAATTAATTTTTACTATTTTTATGATATAATTAGAAAAAAAAATTATATATACCAAATTATGTAATATTAATTATGATAATAAAACATTATTGATATATTTTATAATCATAAATTCATTTAGATGGTAAATTTCAATTTTAAATTAAACCCACAGACATGATGCTATTATTTATTTCAAAAGAAAAATTTTCATCAGTTGAAATAGATTAAATATCAAAATTTAATATATAAAATATCAAAAAAAAATATATAATTTATTATAATATATTTAATGTAATTATATTTTTTTTAATTTTACTAAAAACGGAACATTTTAAATTTTTTTGTGAAAATATATACCAAGAAGGTTCAGGCATGGGTTCTAATCCCAAGCCCCAAATTTATTTGAAAAAAAAATATAGTATTGATACCACAGATTAAAGGGGTGCTTACATGCATAGAAATACACCATAAACCAACAAAAAGCACACCACAGAGTTACCTCTTCCTAAGTAGGCCACGGCCCCTGGATACTCCCCTGTTATTACGCCCTCTTCCCCTTTGCATGCCTTCATTCTCCATCCTATTCGAATCTGAATCCTCATGAGAGGGATCCCTATCCTGTCCAAGATCATTCTGATGTATAGTGGGGTGGTAATGCAGTTCATCCCCTTGCACTACATTAATAGCCTGCAATTCAATATGAGACTTCTCATGCAGTTCATCCCCTTGCACCTCTGTGACATGCTCTGTTTGAGCATCAAAATGAGCAGTCGACTCCTTCTCCATAGATCCCTCAACATCCTCTTCTGCAGCAAGAACGAATCTTTTCTTGATACAACCTGCATTCTTCAGACCTTCAAGGATCAGCAAATCAAAATCAAGGGTATTAATATTTTCTAACATAGAAAAAAAATTGGCAGCTAGTTTTATTGGTAGCTCCTCTTTATTCTCTGCCACCATTTCCTCATCAGCATCTCTACTCTCCATTGTATCCAAGGGATAGTAGGCATGAAACTTTCAGTGACCTTATTTACTAGGACCATTTTTTCTTCCAGATTTCCTGCCTTGCTTTATGAAAATATATAATTTCATGTAATACCAGTAGTTTTCACTATTCATCAAAAACTATATTTCAACAAAAAAATAAAAAACCATAAACCTAAGATAATCTTGAATTATTTTTCCATGCATGATGTTAATTTTTTAAAATATTTTTTCAAAATGTTTATAAAATTAATTTTATTTAATGTTAACAAAAAATAAAATAATAATTTTGAGTAATTGGTATTCTTAAATCATATAAAAACATTAAAAAAATTAAGTACATTTTTATCAATATGATTATTTTTATAAAACCATAAAAATTAATTTCTTAAAATTTTTTTATTTATATTAAATTGAACATGAATTATTTATTAAAAATACTGGTAATTTTTAAATATAAATATTTAATTTTTTTTTGGTTTGGTGACACTCGGTGTTGTGTGTAACATGTTATAACAAAGAAATCAAATTTCATCAAAATATAAAATAAAAAACAAAAGGATTTGCAAATAATCACAAAAATATAATGAATTTATCTCTTATAAATTTTTTTACATTGGTAAAAGATATTGGTGATACATATTCCTCAATACATCATTAGATTCTCACATAGCTTCTTTAAACCGGTGGTTTATAAATAAATCATTTATCAGTGTAGTGGTATTGTTTTGTAGAAAACTATATTAATAGACCATATTAACAATTTATTTTTCCACATAATAATGATCATCCCCTAAAGTAAAATCTTTTCATTCTATACATGTTATGGTTTGATGTTTTACAACCTTAGAAGAGTTACATTGAACACATTGTGGACCTCAAAGTGATAGGTTCGTTGTCCTACATGATAATCTATAGTCCATATACGATCACAAATTTCGATGAAACTCATATACCTATATTTCAATTTTTATATTCATTACAAATATCATTACCTTCTTCCATTTCTAAATTCACATAAACATATTGTCACCAATATTAAATTCAATATTATACTAGGTACTATTACTATAAATTTATTAACAACTTTTTATTTCCCTTATATGTTTTTAAATGAATCTAACCATCTCTTCCATTTCATTGGTTATATCAGCTCTCAATATCATTATTTCAAAAATTTCATTAAAATACATTTAATTTCATCACATTGTTCTATATATGGAATCATAAGGATCCATCTTAATGGTCATGTGCATGGAATAGTTGTATGAAAACTCAAAATGTGGAATTTGTTTCACAAATACCCTTAATATGCATAGAATATGACATAAGCATTTCTTATATGGTATAATTTTTTCCCATAGATTGAATTATATAAGGGGATGTTATGAAGTGATAATACTCAACATAGAATACACTATTTTTTGAATACTTTAATAGATATTTTTATGTAAGCGATAGATCCTTATCGGATAAAAATAATCATATAATTGAAATCTAATAAAAATAATAATATTATACAATAGAGATTAAGTGAGATAATATTGTAAGAAGAAAAACAAAAATCTATATAGAACAGTCCCCATTATATCCATTGGGGAGTACATTGACAAAATACAAAGTGCAATTTTTTCAATTACATTACTTTATATTTAATGGTTATAACATCATTACAGAATATTATATATCGTACTTAACTTACTGACATACCAGGAACAATGATAAAAACTCTATGATACCACATTTCTTTCCATCCCATTATAAATACTATTTCAAATCCATATATTTATTTTTACTTCACTAAAAAATAGAGAATGAAGGAATATAAGGATTCTATACTAGCTTCTTCAAAAAATTAGGTATGCATGGAACACATATACTATTATTAAACAATATCATTCCATTAGGATCATGATTACTCTCAATATCATTTAACATTTTCTTATACATATTCATTTCAACCTTCTTTTCCTATTTAATAATCATTTTCATAGATGGATGAATACCTATTTAATAATGATAATATTTTTTCTTATCCATTAATATTTCCAAATCCTTCCAAGGAAAATTAATAAATATAGTATTTTTTTCATATAATGAATGTGAAATCATTATTATATTTTCCTTAATCATTAACCTCCCAATTGACTATTATAGGTTGGTAATGTGTTTATAATTAATAGTATATAATTATATCTAAACAACATAATAGGAACTTATTTAACTCCTTCTCCATGAATATATACATTTATATTTTGTGATCAATATTTATTTCATAATTTTATATATGAAGATAATACCAATATATTTTTAATGAAATAATATTGTAGCTATGTCAAATAAATGAGTTGAATAATTTTTCTTATGAAAATTCATGTTTCATGTGGAATACATTATTTCCATGTCATTTTTCAAGATAAAACATCCAAATTACTTCAATGACACTTCACTATAGATTAAAAACCCTTATTCATAACATGGTAATATAAGGACTCATTTCTATACTAATATCCTCTATAATTCCGTGAAATATCCCTAAAATTATTATATACATAAGAACATGGTTTCCTTCCACGTTTTCATTATGAGTGGATTATAATGACTAGGGAAAATTTATATATACCATCAATAATTTATATATAAAATATGAAAACAATGAATCTATGTCACCATGGTTGGTTTGTACTAATTTTAAATAGCCTCCTTTGTGATGATCCTTCCCATATTACTGTCGTAAAATATATTCATGATGATCAATCAGTAATCCACATGGGAATATTGATCCCCACAGGAAGGAAAAAAATACTATGCCATAAAGAAATAATTTTTGGAAATGAATTTTCCAAAAAAATATTTAAATAAAAATTTAACAATTGGAAACATCATCAGATACATAAATCAATACATATATGTCAATGTTTATGGAGAAACCATAAAAAATGAAATCCAGAAAACCAAAGAAAATATTATGGTAGAATACCACATCCCACCATGACCCTAATCACCATACTTATTTGTTTGAATAATGAACCCAAAATGTTGGATGAGATCACAATCACATTATATAAAATCAAAAATGAAACAAACAACATTATATATAATAATGGTTGGATGTATAGATCCCATTAGGGTTACTCCATTGATTCAATGTAGTTACTTCATAATTAAATTCAAAAATGATTAAAGTGTAAGATAATTCTTATAGTATTATTCCAATATTAAAACTAGTGTGTTTTTAATTTCTAATTCATTTCTCAAATCATACATGTATAAATTTCCACTTCACCGTTAAAAAAATCCAATCGAATATTGGAAAACCAATTGAGGATTTATTGTAATATAAAAAAAGTAATAACATGAACGTGATATCATGTTTCCTACCATAGTCAATGAAATAATTTCATGGTCAAAATTCTCCATAAATAGACTAATCCATAGAAGTAAACTATCCTTCATTGAAACCACTATTCAATGGTGTGACTCCCAATGATATTATTTATTGAATATCATGAATATGGATGTATTGGGAACAACCTGGATATGATAGTGAGTCCTCTATATTCATGAAAATTTAAATACATCTTGACAAATGGTCTTACAAGTAGTCTCCTATGTCTCAATAAAAAAATTTATATGCACACCGACAATCCTTGTTTCATGTAAAAAGTCATAACCATTCTTGTTGTCTATTGATCCATGATATGTGTTTTTATTCCATTAAAAAATCATATATCATGGTATTTTCAACTACATACCAATGTTCCAATGACAATTTAATAAAACAAATTGATATAATCATGCCACGAGGATAAAAATAAGGATCTTTATAAACATCAATCACGATATTATTCCATCAAATCACACCTAACCCACACCTTCAATCTCATTAATTTTAAATAATACCACTTTTAGGACCCATTAATGGGATGTAGAGGATTCATTAATATTAATATAATGGATTATTTTTGTAGATGATCATTATAATGTGACTCTTTATCCATAAAACATCATCAATCAAATTCAAAACATTTTATTCTATTCAATATTTAAAAAGTGAATTTATACCGACTTCCTTTCAGAAAACAGAATGTTAATTATAATATTTCCTTTAAAATAATTATTTCATTCAGAACAAATAGAATGAATTCAAGGAAGATT
This sequence comes from Viscum album, assembly GCA_963277665.1. NCBI lineage: Eukaryota > Viridiplantae > Streptophyta > Magnoliopsida > Santalales > Viscaceae > Viscum > Viscum album. The sequence goes on from OY728148.1 coordinate 807,626,204, forward strand.
AGATATTTAATAATAATTGTGGTAAATTCAAAATATGGGGTACTACCCTATTTTAGTGTGAATAAATAACAAACGTGAAATTTACCAATAACACCCATTTAAAAATATTCTATAAATCAATAAAATGGGGTTCTTGGACATTTATAAAATTCAATCATATGAATCTATGTATAAAACAAAAAATATTTTAAATCAATTCATTAAATATAAGGAATTTAACTTTATAAAACATTACTATGAAAAATACCTAGTATTCCATAAGGTATCCTTGAAATAATCATTGAATGTGAAATAAAATCAAAATTTCATTCACCAGTTTTTTAAAACATGAGAAAGAGAACATGACATCTTAAATTAATTTTAAAAATTTTCTAATAGGATTTCACAAGTCAATTCATGATCAATGATTATATAAAATGTGTTTAGAGGTGGCACATATCTATAAATTCCCATGTGTCAATGAATAACTAAGAGATGAAAATTTATATGAACATATAACTAGAAAATAAAAATTCAAACCACCATGGATCTGTGATATAGTACTTCTGATGAATATATTAGACTACAAAATTATATGCACCAATATATGTTAGAATAGTTCCCTGATCCAAAATTTCAAATCATTCATACATGGCACCACGATAAAAAAGGAAGTATTATCACAAAGTAATAATGAATAAAAATGACAATTGATATCAATGGTTGAGAGGAGAAGAGAATAATATAATCGGATTTCCACATTGATAGGCACCTTGATCTTCCTAGATATGAGGTTCGATTATCCAAAATTCCACTAGATCATTCCCAAAAATAAAAAATATGAATTTAAATTTTAGGGTGAAGATTATATTTCAAATTGGGGGGGGGGGAGTTTGGATTTTAGTAACAATTATTGGCTCAATAAAAACCATTTTCAAATTTTCATGGGTAAGTCTTAGGGGTAGTACTAATCACTACCAAAGATGTTCTCAATAAAGAGAGATACATAGAAGAGATCAGTGTTTGTATTTCATGGTTTTTTAACTATGTTAAAATAGTGTTTTTATCTGGTATAAGGTTTTAAGGTTTTTCAACATTTTTATTCAATTCATGATCGAACCAAGCTCGAATATCTAGGAAACTAGAATGTTATTATGGTTTGGATGCATTTTTTTTAAAACTATGTGACAGCCATTCAAATTCATAGAAACCTTTAATATGTTATGGGAATGAATTAAAAAAAACATGAAGATATCATATAGATATATTCTAAAATAAATGTGTCAAATAACATAATAGAAAGTAAAGAGAAGATAAAACCTCAAATCTATATGAATTTTTTTTCTTCCTAGAGAATGAAGTAAAAATGATTAAACATGATGACATAATAAGATCTCCCTCACTCATTTGCTCAGGTTGAGATTCTGCAACCTAGATGAGAGACTGTCCTGAAGGATAACAACACATGCACAATTCCAAGATAAAAACACAAATATCGTCATAAGAATTAAAATTATGGAAATATTGGAGACCTGAAATTCTATCTCCCTACCATATATATATAAATATTCATCAAAATAGTGTAATAAGGTAAAAAAAACAACCATTTGATCGAAAGAGGATACTTTGACCAGCCTTAAAGGAGAATATATATGAGAGGATACAAAAAACATATAGGAATGAACCATACAAAGTAAATCATTATTTCCATTACAAAATTATTTCATGGTCTATTAATGATAAATAATCCACATATAAGTATCAAAACATAAAAGGATTTATTCCATGGGTATTTAATTGACTAAAACTCTATATTTTCTACAACAAGCCTCACCCCTTGATGATATCTTCAAATAAAAATCATTCACCTCTATGTAACTAGTATATTATGGAATAACATCATCCTATATAAGAAAGTACCATCCAAAGGCCCTCTAATGTCTATTTGGAAAGATCTCAAACATCATGGTCAGTGTATAACATGGTACCATTCTCTCACAGGGGAGATATTTCAACATATCAAAATTGATCCCTAACCATTAAAAAGAAAAATGGATACCAAGAAACAAAATGAAAGAGAATTATATCCAAAACCATCCATTGTATGACACACATATAGGAGTTAAAGATAATTTAATAAACAAAACACCAAATAATATCAATGTTTCACAGAAAAAGTTTCATATTCTTTTCACGTAGATCAATAAACATCAAGGAAGAAAATATGTTTGAACAAAGGGATAATGATTTAGGTGGGGAAATTCAAATGGAAATGCCATAATGATATTAAAAAACATTATAACAAATTATAGAGTTTATTAAGACATCGTTCAAAAATTTCTAAAGGCATTCCACAAATATCTCTAAAAAAGGTTTCCAAAAAAGAGGCATTCCATAATAAGGAAACATTCATGTGGATTCCACTCTGACTTTAGTAATAACATGAAGTATCAACACCAACTACCATTGGGAACCAAAATCGCATCCACTATGTAAAAATCTCTATTCTATGGTCGATAGAATAAGCCATATTTTCATGAAGCATATGCTTCCCCATAGGTAGGTGATGATGATCCTAAACAAGAAAACCCATTCTAGTCTCACAACTTTACAAAACCACTTATGGTGGCCCAAATTTCCCAAAAAAAATCAAACTTTAATGTCTATCAAACACAACATCATAGGATGACACGTCTCTCCACACTAAAAGCACATGAAACGCATCATCGTTCCAAATGATTACTATCATTTCTTCACAATGAATAAGGAATTATTTTTTTGGTGGCATTTAATTGGATATTCTTCAGTTGAAAATTCCCTTTTGAGCTTCTCCCAAAAATAAATCTGCTAGTTAGATGGAATTTTGGTTTAAATTCATTTTATAAGATATATTTCTATAATGAAGTCCTCACATACAATATGAGGTATGAAACATGTAATATTTTACAATTTCTCGCCATACTCCACAACTATTAGCTCATCAGGATCAAAATACATAAACAATGTAGTAGTATTCTTCTTCATATTCTAATAATACATCCAATAAAGGGTGATTGTATTGAAGAATTACCAAGAAATTCATTCTTTAAATCTATAGGTAATCACAACATCCTACCAATCCTAGCCCGTATGATCAAATAATTAGTATATAGATAGGACCATCAATGTATTTTGAGGCTTGAAAAAATTGTTGATCGTGTAATCTTCTTCAAGGCAATTTAATGCCTCAACATAATGTCATTCATCTTTATAATTGAGAGGTTTGCAATACATGAATTAAATCGTGGCGATAAAATGTTGGAAAGTATCCAGATGCACCGTTTGATATAGAGTTTGTGTACATTCATTGATAAGAGATTCCACTTATATAAAATGAAATATATCACTCTTAAAATGGAACTAATGAATATATTTTCTATGTTTAATATGATATATCCTTGGGTAGATTTATTATCAACAATTCACACATTATTATCAAATTAGTCATATCTAAAAAATTAAAATTGAATATAAGGATGAAAAATGATTTCAAAATACTCATGACAAACATTATCAAAGAATCATTAATTTAAAAACTGAAAAGATTTCAATGTTAATAAAATATTACACATTCCTTTCAAAATGAGAAATCTTATTTTATATTTTTTATTGTTTCTAAGAAATAATTTACAATATCATTCAAATTACTGAATGGTTTCAAAAATATTAAACCCAATTTAAAATTTCCCAAAACAATATAATTTTAAATCTGTTGAAAAAAACAATTTCACCATAAAATAATCTTTACAACATCACAAAATAGTATTTAAATTTTTGTTTTATAACCCAATCATTTTATAAAACTCAAATTTTTGTAATTGAAATAATTTCTCAAAAAAATAAAGAAATTTTTTTTTATGATAGAATTTTTATTCAAAATGGATTTAAATCCTCGACTATGGGCGCAAATTTGAAAGCATCAAATGACATAACAAATGAAACCACATCCATAACCCTCAAACTACCCTCACATGGGTGAATCCAGTTTGTAATCTCAAAAACTATGTGCTAATTTTAGTTTAGTTTTGAATTATGAAATGTTTTGTCTCCAGGGATTGTAAAGCATACATAGACCACCAATCTATTTCTAGTTTAATTTTTAAATTATGCACCATAATTCCTTACTATTTACATGATTGTTAAGGCCTAGTTTGGATCTAAACATCATTCTCTTCTGATCTAAAATACATAATGTATTACATATAATTAAATTCATCCTCATTGGGAAAATAATTATCATTTGACATCGAGAAAAAAAAACTCCTAACCAATAATAATTATCTAAATTACCTAGAAACTCAAGTATCATCATAAATATAGGGTGGCCAAGAACCCATTCATGTGATACCTCTTGAGACTTGAGAAATTCCAAATATCCTTTATACTATTACTCCCACTAAATAATATAATGGATTTCAGTGTGATGAAATTCATTTCATGAAAATTCCACATTTAATTCCATTTGAGAAGAACCATCATAGATTACCTTCCAAAATGATAACTAATATGATTCATTACTAGCCCAATGAGAATTCCCAGTCACTACAGGACAACAACAATCACTAAGGAATAAATAAATAACAATTGGGAATGATTTATCCTATAATATATTTCAATAAAAAATCTCCATTGAGGAAACCTTATTATATAAATAAATCAATACATATATAACATCCATACATGAACCACCAATTCTGAGTTGAATTTCACATGACCTCATGCGCTAATGTCATGATAATCCTATGAATACACACAAAATACACCAACAATTCCAATAACCCATATAAAACAAGGGATAAAGTTAATATCATTCTATGACTACAAATGATCTCTATCAATCATTCCAATAACTTGAATAATACATGCACCAATGTCTAGTTCCTATAACCTTAGGTGAAATGATGGTTGACGACGTGGGGTGATGTACGAGTTTAATTACACTACTAAACGACTTCTAAAAAATATATGATTAAAAATATTCTCATTGAGACAAACTCAACGACAAAGCTGGAATGTCAATCTAATCATTATTAGAGAAGATATTTTTTATTGAAATTAGGAGGAAATTAAAAAATAAAATAAAAAATTTATGACACTGGGAGAGAGGAGAAGAGAGTGAAATCAAGTTTCTCTTCTGCTCCCCCATGTTCCATTTATGTTCTTCAAAAATCCATTTTATATTAATAAATTATCATATTATAATTAATTCAAATAATAAGAATTTATTATATGTAAAAATTATTTCATTCACAGGGAATGAATCTTCCTCTCTGCTTCACATGCAATGCCCCCATATAATTGAAATTTTTTTTTAATTAATTCATCTTCTTAAATGAATTAATAATCCATGAAATGAATATTTATTTTGAATCATTTATATATAAACAAAAATATATAAATATATTCACCTTCACAAATAACTATATATATTAGTATCTATATATTATTCAATTATTATATATATTCTCTCGAATATATATATATATATATATATATATTTACACACACACACATATATATATATATATATAAATGTATGTATCTATATATATCCCATACAAATATATATACGTAGAAAAAATTAACAAACACACATTATTTTCCCATTTTAATAATAATAATCATACTAACAATAATAAATATTATTCTAATTAAACATTTATAATTATTGAAAATATTAACATTTTAAAAACAAATTATAAAAATGGATAATGGTTAATAAATTAATATTACCCTTACATTTTAAATTTAATTATAATGATTAATAACATCACTATACCTATTATAGTAATTCATTTTTTCCATCATGATACTATCATTAATTACACGAGTCTATTTTTAATTTTTTCCATAAAAATATATACTAATTATTATTATTATTATTCAATTATTATAACTTTTTCTAACTACCCAATAAAATATTCAAATATTAAATAATGTATCCTAGCATGCGATTTAACCAAATGTCTAACACTCACAAATGGTATACCCCACCTAGGTCAAACCCCATGTCCCGGACCTAACATCAGTCTCAAATTTATTATATGATGCACTGTGTGAGAGATATTGACTGAAAATTACTTTTTATAAAATAAGTTGAAATAGAGAGGATCCAATAACAAACACTAAGGAATACTCATGGAGGACGAAAATGGCGCAACATAAAGGCATCACCAACCACAAAGGACCAGCACTCAATAGGAAGTGAACCCAATCCATCATTGATGAAAACCTCTTCTTCAAGTCTCTTAATCTTAAAATGTTCATCTACATTTTAGTGGAACTCTCTTCAAATGTGGTGGAAAAGCTTCCCTCGATTTGTATCCATAGAACGCATTATATTATTATAATCCAGTTCCCAAGGAGCCTCCAACCTCTCATAAACCATTTTAACTGAATCCTCTCAATCAAACACCACTTCAGACACATAGATCACATGTCTCTTAAATACTGTTTTCCCCATAAGAAGAGCATGAGTCTTTTCCCACAGGGAGTTTCTGAGCCCCTAAAATGCATTTAATTCCAAATAGATCGAGCCACTCGAGTAATGTAAAACCCCACCACCTCTCATGATCCCATTCATGAAGGAGTAATGTCTACAAACCACCAACACATATTATAGTTATAACTTTTCTATAGTAAACCCCTTATTCTAGACCATACATATGTCTCATATTTATCATTGAATACACCATTTCCAATATATTCGATTTTATTTGTAAAAAAATGAACTCACGTGAATATAATATATTTAATATTTTTATACTATCAACATTGAGGCTCTATTAGACCCGGAATACCACATTAACTGAATTTTTTAATCTAATAAAATTACATAGAATGTTATAAAGTGTAATATAAAGTTTTCATCCTTTCATAATGAAATAATAAACACAAGTATTAATATATTAAATTTTTACCCCCAAATATATGTAATTTATTAAAGAACATAGGTCTTTAATACCATTAATAAATTGAGGATGCTACCATTCTCCCCATCATTTTTTTTCTCATCCAAGAAAATAGTTAAAATAATGTTACCACAACTCCCCACTAGTTATGTTTCCATAATAAATCATGTATCATCTTGAACCCAAAAGGTCAAAGATGGTGAATTATTTAAATACATTTTCATGATTACAATTAATCATGTCATGAAGGACCGATCTATTTAGTAGTCTTGGATAATTGATTACAAACATAAACATTACATTACAATTTCTAACATAAAATACAAAATAGATAATCCATTGATAATTTCATTATTTATCTATCTTAAACATGCATATAAATCATAGTACACTTCTTGGCATCCTAGGAAAATAAAACATAAAAAAGGTGTGATCCCAGATGCTCGGTAAGGGTAAATAATTTAGTAGAATATATAATCTTTAAAGGAATGATGTGTAATAGAAAAATAATATTTTTAAACATAATATTATAACATAATATGGAAAAATAAATCTATAATGACCACATAATCATGGACATAGATATTCTACTTTTCAAATAATCTCATGTAGTAACAAATTTCATTATGAGGGAATGCTTAATGTTGGTCATCATAACCACATAATCAAGGCCTCGTGCCAAGACTATAAATAATATTTTTTTCAAGGACATATTCCAAGAACCTATTTTATCTCATGATACCTACCGATGCATCGAGGGGCTATAGCTGGCCCTAACTTTCACTTACTAAGTCCATTTCATTCCTCATATGAAAATGTTGAAACATAATATAAACATTCCTATTAAAACTAGAATATGAAATGTCAATACTTTTGACATAAACCATGAATGGTGTAAAAATATCACATCCACAGTAAAACATATCATAACTCATTCAATAAAATATAGAAGATTTTATTATAATAAATCAACCTCAATAAAGAATAATATCTAGTAAAGGATTTTGATATAGTTGAAAATGATAAGTAAAACTCTTTGAGTGAAATACACTTTTTTCATGAACTCATTTAAAAGTCACACAGTTTAAAAGGATTGAAATTAAAATAATTTTTTGAGTCAAAGTGTCCCAAAAAACATTGAAACTTTTTAAAGGAATTAAAATTTTAAAACATTCATTTCCTTATAAATAAATCCCTAAAACCATTTTGAAAACTTGGACATTAATAAAAATGATTTAGAATAATAAATATTTAAAAAAATTAAAATGCTATTTTAGTTAAGGAGTAACTAAAAGAGAATCATTTTGAAAACACTTTTAGGAAACATGGACATGGATAATAAATATTTCAAAGTGAAAACATACACATAAACAATCTCAGATAATAATGATACTGATGAATTAACCCTTACCTTGTATTTTTCTTTAGTCGAGTGTACATTTAACCTCTGGTATAATGAGCATAGTATCTTATTGAACTATACCATAACCATATTAATATTTATTATATCATACATGATACATTTATGAATTTATACAACCAATTAAATAATAATTTCCATGCTAAACTAACATTTCAGGTAATAATTGCTTTCTTTATCATACGTTTTTTAACTTTTTATTATTCATCGTATCACTTAGATCATGATTTAAATACATCAAGAATATAAAAAATGATTTATATGTATTATATATTTATAATATAATTATTTATAATAAATATATATATGGAATGGAAAACACTTTTTATGGAGACGGTAGTTCATACGTACGCATAAATGATGTTTCCATTTTCATATCGTATAGAAGGAAAGTATGTGAATGACATATTTTTGTGTGTGTGTCAATATATATATATATATATATATATATTTCCAATAGAAATATTATGAAATATATTACATACATATTAATAATATACATTTTTATAATCATCGTTGAATTGTAAACATGTAAATGAATGTCATCGCGGCATGGAGATGGTAAACCATACGTACGCACGAGCAATGTTTTCATTATATTGATGGTTAAATCATATATTATTGGATGTAAAAATTATATAAATAATCATTAATATGTTATATTTTTTATTTAAATATATTATAAACATTATTATAATAAACCTATTAATGATGTGTTGAATAACAAACTACACCACAATGTGGAGACGGTAAACCGTATGTACATACATTTGGTAACATTATTATTTATAATATGGATGGAGTAATGAATAATATTGTATCATATTTTATAATAAATCACATTTTTTAAAAGCTACTAGATTTATTATTTTGGTATGGAAACATCAAAGAAATCGGATGTGGAAGAAGAAGATAACATTGAAATAGGTGAAGAAATTATTAAATCTTCTTTAGGTGCTTCCTTTTGATTTGATAAAAAGGGGCCCTTAGGTTGGATTTATTATCAATGGAAGTCCTCTTGTAGGATTTTAGGGTAGTTGGGAATATATTTTAGCAGGTTATAATGAGCCAAAATGATTTGGAGGTGTAAAATTAAGAGAAGGGGAAGTTCCCTTTAATAAGAGAGGTGAGTGGCACCAGAAGAAAATCTTGAAATATTATTTTATTATAAAATCATTTTCGGTTCCTAATGGATACAATTTGATGTATTTAGATGATAATGTGGGGATGCGTCAAAATCCTATCAAAAAATAGGTTTTAGACAAGTTTAGGTCACCATATTAACCTTATCTTTTTTATTTAACTCTTAGTTAAATATTTTATCTTTTAACATGTCTTCTTGAATTATTATAATAAATGGTTAATAAGCATACTATAACAAGACAAGAGAACCCCATGTGGTTTATTATTGACATATATATCATTATATTAGTCTTTTGATAGAACATTTTATTTTTAAGAATATTATATCAATTAATATTGTAGTATTTGTTTTAAAAATCATGTTATGTCAATTATGAAACTATTTAGTATTTGGTTTTTGTAACAGTCATAAAAATCGGATGTTTTCAAACAAAGTTCATTTAATATACCCTAACACATCATATTAACCTATAAAATTAATGTAATGCATCATATGTCTCAATTTACACTTATTTAAATATTTAACATATAAATTATTTTAATCTTGCATTAATATGGTAATTAATGCATCATCTTTGTGTCGTAAATAAATTTAATTATTATTTTCTAAAAAATATAAATAAAATAACATTATATATTAAAAAAATTTATCTTTCTAATGAATATTTATAGTTGAAATTATCTTATGTATAACCTTAATTTAAAAAAATTTAGTTATTAAAATTTGAATTTAACTCTTTTAACTCTTCTTTAAATAAAATAATAATAAATGTCATAATCAGATCCAAGCTGATCAAAAACAATGATATTTTGTTCCTAAATATGATTTTGGTCGAAATACACTTATACAATATAATTATAACATGTGTTAGGGTTATTATAAAATCATTTTTACCATTAATTACCCTATTTACTTTTAAACCTCGTAAATAAAATTTAGAATTTACTATTCACCAAAAATTATTTTCATCCTATTGAAGAACATTTTACATACTGATTTCAACCTTTTCAATTTTATTTTTCAAATTCACATCACAGAAGTGGAAAAATTATGTTTTATGAATATTTAAATATGGGCATATAAGGTGGGTAATAAAAGATAAAAGTTCAATAAAAGTTTATATGTCTAATTTTATTATAAAATGTATCAATGAATTTAATTGGACTAATATAGGTATTATATATCTATTTGGACGTTAATTTATATGAATATAAATAATAATTATTATTTAAATATAATAATGTTTTAAACAATAACGGAGTGTTATTCACTATTTATCAAAAAATTGAACGTTTTTTTAAAAATACCAAAAATTCACCCTAAGATAATTTAGAAAATCCAAATTTCAAAATGAATACTATTTTACCAAATTCAAAACATAGACATTTCATTAATTAATTTAAAATTAATTCCCATTGTCAGAACCAAAAAGCGGATTTTTAAAAAGAAAAAAAACTATCAGGGGATTGACATTTGTTTATATCCAATTTAAATGTGAAGTTACTTATAATGATGTAAATTTTATTAAATAATAAAAATATAATCTAATTATACTTTATAACCACTCAAATTCATAATTTAACACTATATATTATTTCTATTAAAAAAGATGTTTTCAATTAAATTTTAGTATTTTTCACTATTCCTCAAAATATTACTGTTATTAGAAAAGAACCAAAACATTATCCAATATAAATATTTATGTCTCACTTAAAAGAAATATTATATTTTCTCAATTCGAATATATAAGTGTTAATGATTGGATTTAGAAGGGTTTTCCTTTAAAAGGTGGTAAAATTTCATTTTTCGAAAAATACTTCCTTTATCAGAAAAACTGAATTTGGTTTATATATTATGTCTAAGAAACACATAATATGGATTTTAAAATATTATGGAATATATAAAATTCAAAATTAAGTTGAGAATATTCATAACCACTATTGAACGACTAGTTTGGTATGTTTTGTTGCACTGGAACATGGTGTTCCGTGTAGCGCAAACTATTGAATTACATTAAATAGATAACATACTATGAAGTCTTGGGTTGTTACATTATCCCCCTCATTCACTAAATTATGTCCTCACAATTTTAAATTGTTCTTAGAAAAAATATTAAAAATGGAAAATACCTTTGTGGAAACCCCACATCAGAAATTGGGTTAATAAAATTTAGTCTTAATAAGAGTGAAAAAGAAATGAAAAAGACACCCCAAAATTAATATCTCAAATAGGACATTGGTGGAAATTAGAGATACATAATTGGTGAAAAAAGTAAATATTTATAGTGATTCATTAAGGTCATCAATCAAAAACATGTGAACAATAAGTGGAATATTGAGGGCCTTAAAGCCATAATTATATGATGATATAAATACAATCAGTTCAACAATAAATAAGGTATTAGGATAAATAAATTTGGTTTTAGGATCCCATACCTATGGTTTAAGAATTTATTTCTTCATATAATAATAGAAAAAAATACTTGACAAGTAGAGTTCCATCCTTCAATTAAATTCTACAAGAAAATAATCTTTCACTCCAAAAGATCATATAATTCAAAAATATTCTATTTATCCAAATCATATATGGTTTCAAAAAATGAATTTATAATTCATCAATAAGATCATTTAAAACCCAACATTATCCAAACCTGGATATCATGTATGCTAGTGTTAGGTGATTCACCATTTTCTCCCTTTGGTTGCGGGTTCATGTCTCGTGGCCTTTCCGAACTTTACGGGATGTTTCCCGACTCTCGTGTTATCCATTTTATAAGAAAATATAAAAAGATCCTAATAAATGTGATAATATTAAACCATAGTATCCAATGCCCAACATAGTACATTAGAACCATTAGACTTATCAAAAATACTTGTGTCCAAACTCGTATTCCAAAAATTATAAGGAAGGTGAACTTAACATAATGAAGATATCTTTTTTCTACATAATAACATTTGAGTACCTTCATCATGTATTCTTTTAAAACATTTTAACTCCTTGAATAACCATAAAACCTAATTGATTACATTCATTCACCAGTATTCCTTATAGAATACTATATATATTCTTTATATCCAAAAATCATGAATACTCCAACAATGATGGAATAAACAAACCATTAATTAGTTCAAAGGTATTCAAGAATTTACAATATAATTTATCCAAATAAACCATATCTTATTCCAAAATCACTACCTTTGTATCAAGAACATATTAAGGTTTATCATTCCTTCAACCATACATTTTCCAAAAAAACTTGTTGTTCAGTCAATTTTATTAGTAATATATAATCTCAAATCCTCAATGAAACCGTACTGCATTACAATCCTTATTTATTTCCATAATTAAGATAACCACTATATTGGTGATACAAAACCCAAATGACATAATATAAGAACACTAATTATTCCACATCATTTGCGGTAGTATCATATCTTGATTATTATCCAATAGCATCATTTGGGGTATACACTGATGATTGGGATATTGAACAATATAGTGTCCCAAATCTATGAAGATGAAGCACTTAACATTTGAATCCTTTTTCTTACCCTTATAATAACATAAATGGTGTCCTTTTCCTCCACACTTGTAACAAACTCATATTCCCTTAAAGAATTTATGATGGTGATTCTTTCCACAGTTATCACATATGGGAAAATCCTTCTTTCTGTTGTTTCCTTTATCTATCTTTCTCTCTACCATCTTTTTATTCTCATGATTCCCATCAAAGCCATAGGAATCAAATAATTATTTACATATCATATTAACACATGATATTATTTCCATATATGATAAAACTACATGGGAGAGTATTTCCCTTCAAAATTTGCGCTTAAGTCAATGAAAGATATGATCCTTCTTACACTTTGGATCATGTGTATTACTGGAGTTCTCATTCCATTTAATGGGCACCATATCTAAACAATGTCCTGAACTGGGTTATTTTATGAATCACACTTCATAATTTAAAAATTGTAAAATTACTAATTTAAATTGAATAGTTTAGGCATATAATCATTAATCAGAAATTTGTTTTCATTGAATAAATATTTAATCTTTAATCCTTCATAATGGTATGTAAGAAAAATGTGAATTATTCTAAGCATATCCCTCGGGAGTGTTGTAACCAAAAGCATAGAAAGACCCTTTGTCGTGTACCAAGATACCCCATTTTAATCACAAAACACATTATCGAATTTTTCACACTTAGGAACATCTATTATAGATCCTCCTCTTCCTATTCATATCCATACTGGGATGTATTGTTTGGAAAATTCAGAAAAAAAACTACTTTACCAAAATTCTAGGAAGTTCTTCTATACTAATCCTATAATTTTATCTAAGGGCGGTGTTCTCTAATCAATGTTTTTCTAAATCTACTTTACAAGGTTTTTTTAAAACTGTTTCTAATACCAACTATAACACCCCGACCCTAGAAGCCCAGAGATGGTGCATTATTTTAATACATTGGAATGATTACAAGGAATCACGTCCTAAAGGACTGATAAATTTAGCATTGATTGAAAATAGATTACATAAATGAATATTACATTACAAGTTCTCACATAAAATACAACATAGATAATCCTTCTAGAATTCCATTATTCATTTAATATAAAACTATATATAAATCATAGTAAACTTCTTAGCATCCTAAGAAAAAATATAAGAAATGGATGAGCCCAAATTCTCAGTAAGGGTAAATAATTTAGTGGAATCTATAAACATAGAATGCAAGATGAGTAATAAAAAAACTTTTTAAACTAAATCTGGTACATAATATTGAAAAAACAAATCCAAAAATACCATATAAACATGCACATGGATATTCTACTAGTCGAATAATCACATGTAGTAACTAATTTCATAAGGTGGGAATTTTTAATGTTGGATATCATTACCACATAGTTAAGGAATCCTGCCAAGACTACAAATAAGATTTTTTCATGGCCATGTGCAAGACACTAGTTTGTCTCATGATAACTACCGATGCATCGAGGGGTTATAGTGGGCCCCACCCATCACTTACTAATTACATTTCATTCCTCAAATGAAAATGTTGAAACATAACACAAACATCCGTACTAAAAATAACATACAAAATTTCAATACTTCAGCCATAAACCATGAATGGAATACAAATATCACATCCACAGAAGAACATATCATATCTTATTCAATACAATATAGATGATTGTATTATAGTATATCAACCTCAATAAAAAATAATATCTATTAAAGGGTGTTGATATAGTTGAAAATGAATAGTAAAACTCTTTGAGTTAAATACCCATTGTCATGAAATCATTTAAAAGTTACACAATTTAGAAATGAAAAAATATAAAATATATTTTTGAATCAAAGTTTCCCATACCACTTTGAAACATTTTAAATAAAATAACATTTTAAAACATTCAAACTTTTTTGAAAACAACGACATTAATGAGAAAGATTGAGAAGAATAAATATTTAAAAATTTTAAAATAATGATTTAGTTAAAGGGTACCTTAAAAATAATCCTTTTGAAAACTCTTTTATGAATCATGCACATGGATAAAAATATGTCCTAGTAAAAACATACATATAAACAATCTCAGATACAAATGAGAAAGATGAATTTACCCTTACCCAGTAC
This sequence comes from Viscum album, assembly GCA_963277665.1. Classification (NCBI taxonomy): domain Eukaryota; kingdom Viridiplantae; phylum Streptophyta; class Magnoliopsida; order Santalales; family Viscaceae; genus Viscum; species Viscum album. The sequence goes on from OY728148.1 coordinate 807,641,335, forward strand.
TTTAGTTTAGTTGAGGGTATGTTTATACTCTTATATAATGACTATAGTAAGTTATTAAATTATAACAAAACCATATCAATATTTATGATATCATACATGATTAATTTATTAATTTATATAACCCATTTAATAATTATTTCCATGTAAAATTATCATTTTTAGTAATAATCACTTTCTTTATCATACGTGTTTTAACTTGTTATTCTTGATCGTATCACATATATAATGATTTAAATACTTCCAGAATATAAAACATTATTTAATTATCATATATATTTAGACTATAAATACTTATAATACAGACATATATATATATATATATATGTAATGGAAAACATTGTTATGGAGACATTAGGTCGTATATACGCATAAACGCGGTTTCTGTTTTCATATCGCATTGATGGGAAGTAAGTGAAGGAGTAATGTGTAAATAGATAAATATATATATAATTCCAGTAGAATTATTATTTAATATATTACATAATTATTAATAATATTCGTATTTATAATCATCTATGAATGGTGAATTTGGAAATTAATCTCATCGTGTCGTGGAGATGTTAAGCTGTACGTAGGCCCAAGCGACGATATCAATCTCTTGATGGTGAAATAGTATATAATTGGATGTTATATTTTATATAGAAATCATTAACATTATATAATTATTATTTTCTTAAATTATACTCAATATTATACTCATTCAAATATGGATTTTTTGAATAAAATACTACACAATAACGTGGAGACGGTAAGCCGTACGTACGCACGTATGGTGACATTATTATTAATAGGAGTGATAGAATAATAAATATGGTTGTACCATATTTATAATAACATCATCGTATGTATAATCTACTGGATTTATTATTTTGGTATGGAAACAACAATGAAATTGAAAGTGGATGAAGAAGATACCCTTGTAAGAGGTGGTCAAATTATTACCTCTTCTTCGGGTGCTTCTTTTTGATTTCATCAAAAGGGAACCTTGTGTTGGATTTTTTGATCCAAAGGAGACCTATAGGGTGATTGGAGGGTACTTGGTAGGATATTTGAGTAGGGTTTTTCTGAGACAAAGGGCTTGCGAGTTGTGTAACTAAGAGAAGGGGAAGTGCCCTTTTATAAGAGTGGTGAGGGACACCTTAAGAAAACCTTGAAATATTATTTTTTTTATATTAATTTTCAGTTTCTAATGGCTCCGAATGGATTTAGTATGAGGATATGGCGGGGATGAGTCAAAATCCTTTCAATCAATATGTTTTATACAAGTTTATGTCACCATAATCACCTTATATTTTAGGTTTAACTCTTAGATAAATAGTATATCTTTTAATATGTCTTCTTGTATTATTATAATAAATGGTTAATAAAAATACTATAAAAAGACATGATAACCATAAGTTGTTAATTACTAACAAATATATCATTATATAAGGCTTTGGGACGAAATTTATGTTTTTAGGAATGTTATATCATATAATAATATAGTATTTGTTTTGAACATTCATTTCTTTCAATTTTGACACTATTTAGGATTTTGTTTTTTTGAAAGTTATAACAATATGATTTTTTTAAAAAAAATTAATTGAATCAACCCTAACATGCCATATTAACCTATAAAATTAGTTAAATTCATCATAAGTCTCAATTTCAATTTATTTTAATATTTATAATACCAATTATTTTAATCTTGCATTAATACGGTGATTACATCGTCATCATCGTGTCATAAATAAATTTAATTATTTAATGTATAAAAACTTTAAATAAAATACCATGATATAGTAAATCATTTTCGTTTTCAAATTGATATTTATAGTCTAAATTAGCTTATGTATAACGATATATTAAAAATGATTTAGTTATTAAAATTTGAATTTAACACTTTTAACTCTTTTTTAAATAAAATTATAATTAATGTTCTAATCTAATCCATGTGGATCAAAAAGGCTCATATTTTATTATTAAGGTTTATTTTTGTCTAAATGAACTTATCCAATATAATTAATACATGCATTAGGGTAATTATAATTTCATTTTTACCTTTAATTATTTTATTTACTTTCACCCGTGGTAAAGAAAATTCAAAAGTTACATTTCAACCTATTGAACCAAATTTTACATACGGATGTCAACTTTTTCTTTTGAATTTTTGAAATGTAATTCACAGATGCAGTAAAATTACATTTTATGCAAATGTGCAAATGTGCCTAGATGTATGGTAAAAGACATCAAAAGTTCAGTATAATTTTATATATCTAATCATGGTATAAAATGACTCAAATATATAACATTGAACTAATATAGGTATTATGTATCTATTTTTACTATGAAATAAATTTAAATAAAAAATAAAAATTATTTAAATAAAATTCATTTTTTAAAAATAACACAATGTTTTCCCTATTCATCAAAAACGGAAATTTTTTAGAAAAATACATAAAATTCACCCTACTCTAATTTTGATAATACAAATTCAATAATGAATTCTATTTTATCAAAATTCATAAAATTGAAGTTGCATTAAATAATTTAAATTTAATTCCTGTTGTCGAAACCAAAAACCGAGGTTTTAAAAAGTAAAAACTATCAAATGATTGACATGTGTTTATGTCCAATTTAAATGTGAAATTAATTAAAATTACATAAATTATATTTAATGATAAAAATATAATCTATTTATACTTTAAAACAACTCAAATTCATAATTTAAAGATAGAGATTATTTTGATTAAAAATGTTGTTTTCAATTAAAATTTAGTATTTTTCACTATTTATCAAAATATGAAAGTTATCATAAAAGTACCAAAAATTTATCCAAACATAAATTTTATCTCCGACATCTAAAAAAGAATTATATTTTCTCAAATAGAATATATAAAAGTGAAAAATATTGGATTTAAAAAGAGTTCACCATTAAAAGGCTTTAAAATTTCATTTTCATAAAAATAATTCCTTTATCTAAAAAATTAATTGGTTCTTATATTATGTCTAAGAAATATATAATCTGGAGGTTAAAATTATATTGAATAAACAAAATTCAAAATTAAATTGACACTATTCATAATTTCTTTTGAACGGCTAGTTTGGTATGACGTGGTGCACTCAAACATGGTGTTGCGTGTAGCACGAACAATTGAATTACATTAAAGAGATAATGCACTATAAAATACCTGGGTGTTAAAATAATTTTTATTTAAGACATTTTCAATAATATAAATTTAATTCTACAATTGCTAATTCAAATAAACATATTCTAATTTCAATTGGAGGACATTGAAATGAATAAAAAAATCACTTATCACACATTCAAGGCCTAAGTCTATATTACCAAAATATGCTTATTAGTAACAAACACATATATAAAATCATGCATAGAATACAACATGCTCTTATAAAATAAAAATTTAAAACAATGCAACAAGGGAATATGATAATATCAAAAGACTTTTATTTATTTGGGATTTACCTGATGTAATTAAAAGTTATAAATGACATGTGATCTAACATGCTTATCATGATGCTTGAACACACACAAGAATCCAAAAATCATATATCAACATCAGGTTCATCACCTCATATGAATTTAATAAATAGTAAATACAAAAAAATAAATTCCCCTTTTTATTAAAACTCATAGAACCCCTATTTAACACTGATCATGCAATGTCATAGTTCCCCACATCAAGTCTTGACCGTCATAACTCATGTATATCCTGTAGAAAATAAAAAATGAAAGACACCATTTTAATAAATACTGATACCCTATGATACCTTTTTTGTAACATCAAGACCCAAACCACTAGGTCTAAGCTAGATTCCACATGACCTCATTCTCTAAATTCTTGATCTTCATACAACTACACATGCATATGAAACATTATACCAATAACCAAAATGAATCATGTTCCAAAGTCAATAGCTTGTTACGACTACACAATCACACCAAAAATAATTCTAATAACACAATAAAAACATTAATAAAGTAAAAAATTAATTAACTTATATGAAAAATTTATAGATTAGGAGGGTTGATGTCTGTATTTAACAACACCATCGAAACCTTGAATATTTTTTTAAAAAAATATATGATTAAAAATACACTCATTGAGACTAAACCAATGAAATAAAATGAACATAAATTCAATAAATATAAGTGATGTTATATATAATTTATTTTCGATGTAAATAAAAAAATTTAAAAAAATCAATGAGAGATGGAGAGAGAAGAAGAGAGTGATGTGATGTATCTCATTTGTGCCTCATCCATACAAAATTTAGGTGATCCTTAAAGCCCATTTATATTAATAGCATATCCTATAATAATTATTTCAAATAAATACAACATATTATTTGTAATAATTAATTCATTCCATAACAAAAATATCTATTTTTATTATTAAATATATCTCATTATTTCCACTTGTAACATTACAAAAACAACAACTATTAAAAACAAATAGTTGTTAATAAATTAATATTAACCATGAATATTTCTTTTAATTAGAACAATTAATAATATCACATAAATTATTTTAGACATTCATTATTACCAAATGTCACCCCATCATTAATTATGGAAGTATATTTCCATTTTTCCTTTGACACAGATATAAATAATAAAAATAAAAATAATATTATTATTATTTCTAACTACCCAAACAAATATTAAAACATGTAATAAATTATCCTCACATATGATCTTACCAAATATTTTATGCTCACAAATTTTTTTCCACACCTAGGGTAAACCACATCTCCTAGACCTAATAATATTTCTCATATGACAGAGTGTTTGGGATATATTAATTATTTATTATTTAAAAATATGAATAATAAATTACATAAATATAAAAAGGATATTTTTTGTGTGATTTCTCAAAACGCATAATAGTCATTAATATTATAACCTACATAGGGTATACCCCTTGTTCTGAACCTAACAATGGTCTGATATGTCTTATTTAATACACCGATGGTGATATATTAAATTTTATTGAATAAAAAATTAATGTGCATGACTAAAATATATATAATATTTTTATTCTATCAACAATGAGGCTCTAAATGCCCTAAAATCCCATAATGAAAGAGTTCCTAACTATGATACTACTATATAGAGTATTTAAATGATATAGAATCTATTTTTACCCTCTCACAAATCCATAATAAAAAGTATTACAATATTAAATTTTCACAAAAAAATACATGTAAGTTATTTTAAAAAATTTGGTTTTAATAACATTTAAAAAATGAAATTATTACAATTATTCCTATAATTATTCTTCTCATCCTTGGTAAAGGCTATGATCATTGAACCGCTAATGATCAGAGATTTCTACGACAACACATGTAGAACAAAAATGATGCCAATAACTCTTATAAAGCATTCCAAAAAACATTTCGCAAGGTAACCCTAAAAATTAATTGAATGTGAACTAAATTAAAAATATAATTCATCAACATATAAAACCATGATAAGGGACAAATTCAATTTTGAATTTATTTTGAAGAGTTTCATATATTATTTCACAAGAAAATTTCAAATGAACAAGCATAAAACATGTTTTAGAAGGAGGAATATATTTATAAATTTTCAAGAATACATGAATAAAAAAATCATTGAAATTCCTACTTAGATAATATGTATTTCAACTAAAATGGATCTGATTTGTGTTACCATGGATGGTGATCACGAAGCCTAGGAAAATAGATCGTAATAAAAGTGATCGAAGATCCTAGATGAAAAATTACACATCTTCCATTCTTAGAATAATGAAACATAAGGACATCATAATCTCTAGGAAAATTGAATCAGATATAGAAGATAGATCAAATATAAAGGTGAGAAGAATATATTGGAAGATTATCACTACTTTGATTAGCACATTTATCAGTTGTGAAATGAGCTTAAGAGATCCAAAAGGCCTATATAGGGATCCTAAAATCTAAACGATCAATTTAGGATAAATTTAGAGGAGGTTAGGGTTAATTAAATGGATATTGGATTTTAATTAAAAAATTTAATATTAAAAACTATATTCAATATTTTGTGGGTTTTTCACAATGTTAGTACTAACCAGGTGCCTAACTGTGCATCCCAAATAGAGCCAGTGGAAGAGCATCATGGTTAGGCTACATGGTTTTTTAGCAATGAACAAACAATGAGGCCCAATCTATTGTGTATTCATAGTATGGATAAATGTTTTATTAGAAAATGTTACAACTTGGTGACCCTAACAAGGAAAATAGAAAGGCTACACAATTTAGAAAACCAAATCATCAATATATGTGTAAATAATACCCATGCCCATCAAACATAAAAAACATCTCAGAAAAAAAAATATTTAAGAAAATCAATGAAGAGATCCAATGAAAGGATACTTAAATCCATGAGTCAAAATACCTAAAAAATATAATGATTTTATAACCTTCATTGATTGATCTAGAAATATAACATCTCTTTAGATTATTTGACCCAAAAATGTGACCATGTGAATCCAAATGTCAAAATTACAAAATTAGTTATATAATTTATCCTTCATTTGGTTATCTTGTACAATAATAACATAATTACCATGATTCTATTTTAATTTTTTATGAAAAGTATAATATCTTATATATGGACCACCAAAAAAGTATCAAGGTATTCTATACTGAATTTATCTATTAAATCCATCAATATAGAGGGTAAATTAGAAAATATTAATTGTATCAATATATACTCCTTTGATAAATGTGAAATTCTTATGAAACAATTATAAGGAAAAATTGAGAACCCTAATAGCTTAACCATATCAAAAACAGAATGAAACTGCAGAATTATTGAAGAATATTTTAAGCCGATTGGAATCATTCTCCCTAAATTATATTCATTGAATAGAAACTACTTGTATTCCTAGATGATCATTAAAATGGTCATTGAAATGATACTCTAAATAGTCCAAAGTAATAATGTATTCCTTTTTTTGATCTCTGACACATAGAATACTATTATCTATATAAGGTATTTATATAAATCCAATCACAGTTGTCCTTGTTAGGGTTCATTTGAATCCATATTCCAATAATTTCTTTAGGATCATCATTTGTAGAATTATTATTTAGAAATTCCATATCCATTTCAACACCTGAGTGCATGATAAGTTTCAAAATATGGTCTGAAACTATGACTTTACTTTAGTTTGGACCATATAGAGTCTTTTTGGGAGGAATTGCCTCATAGGCTGTAGCCTCCTCCTAGACCTCTTTTGTGGCATTAACTAATAGAAACATTCCCAATAATTCTTCTCTCGAGGGCATGATTGATTCCAAATATGATAAAGAACTATAATTTAAACCGATCTACTATATTGGTTGGTATATAACCTCCTTAAACACTCACACATCCTTTTAGTGCAGTAGAATCTCTCCTTATTGTTCATCTTTCATCTCTTATGCATCCCCTTGAAGCACCTCCAATAGTTCCCAGAGATCCTAAACATTTGTAACTCCCTTTTAGTTCTATACAGTCTCATTCTCTCTAATATAATGATCATCTTTGTGGCCTCCAACTTTTAGGAGATCATGTACCTTGGATTTACCACCACATTTTTCTAATCCTATCTCCATTTGTCTAGGTAGATGTCAGTAATCTTTACATCCCTTTGATTTATGCTTATTGGTTATAATGATACTCCCTGGGTCTCATTCAATTTAAAATTCTCATAACATTTCAAATGTTTCGCTAACCATGCAATATCACTTGTGGAATTTACTCTAGCCTCATATCACCAAATTCTAAAAATCATAGCATGGTTTAATCAGTGAAATCCTTTAGTAAACTCTTTTTACATAAATGTATTCATATTCTAGGACTTATAATACAAGTGAATAGTGGGATTACTTGAAAATAAGCATATCATGATTCTGTTTTCAAAAGTGATCGACATGATCAAGGCATGGTACTGTGATCCCCAAATCTATAACAGATTCTATTTATTTCTTTTTTATGTGGTCCATCAAATTTTATATGAAGAGTGATATATGAATAATGGAAATTTGGGATAGTCTCCCTAAACGTCCATTTCCATTCCAAAATCATTTTATTTTCTTAAATAATTCAAAATTTGGTATGAAGATATCAATCTTGTGATAGATGAACTATGTAGGCATAAATAACTTCTATCCTCAAGTCTATGTGGTTTTAGTCATCTCTAGAAGGGTAGTTGGTCGCATTTGGCTTATTGGGAGTAATTTCTCTTGAATTAACATGTTGTCTCTGAATAATGGATGGATATTTCTCCATATTGCATGAAATTGGGTTATGAAATGATAGGTAGTATTCAACATCAGAAGATGAATGTGGGATCTGTAGGAAGCGATAAAAGCATATTCATTGGCTCTAGTGAATGAAGGATGGAGAAAACATCTCATGGTGCCTCAAGGATCATCCAATTGTAGAGATATTATAGGACAAGAGAACATAGGGCAACCTGATGGAGCTAGATTTTTTCAATCACCTAAGACAGCATCTCGGTGATCCCAATTATAATGAACATGCTCATATGGGTTCAGTTGGAATTTGTGAAATGAATGCTAGTGGTGATTTTATCTCAAATCCATTGACCTACTCTGTTTATGAATATATGCATTGGTAGCATAAATATATACTCATATTTCCACACCTTTTATGAATTGATGTTTTTAATATATTATATATATTTACCCTCAATTGATGATATCATTAGTGAATATAAATATTTTAAATGTATTGAGATTTATGTAGTTGATCAATAAAATCATCAATATGTGGTAGATAATAGTTTTTCTTTATTTAAAACATGTTCATCTCCCAATAATCTATGTGGAGTGTCATCAACACATCTGTATTTTTAACAAAAATAGGAGGTCCCCACCATGGTGACACACTTGGACAAATGAATCCATTTTAAAGGTTCTATTATAATTTCATATTTAATTCCTGAAACTCAATTAGGTCCATTACATAAAGAGTATTTGAAATAGTTGTGGAACGAGGTATGAGTTTTATTTTCAAATCAACTACCTAATTCGATTGAAGACTAGGAAGAACCTATATAAGTACTTCTAAAAACATCTGGATAAGAGGCATATCATTGATATTGAGTATATCCCAAATCATATTAGAGAATGGACACTTTATAATATGAAGAATTTCCAATAAATGGATTTATTCTTTATTGCATGATCATATCGAACATCACAATTATTGATGTCCATATGATGGTTTGGAATGTAAAATGTTAATTCAAATTACTATAAATTAATGGTTGATTTGTGTAATGAAATAAAATACATGTCTAAGATAACATCAAATATAACTATATGAAAAATTCATAGGTTTTCGTGATACACAGTAACGAAAACTCCATCTGGATAAGTGTCATATAAATGAGATCTGGTCAACATATAGTTATGGTTATTAAACAAGAAATTTGATATGTAATATTTTAGTTATAATAATAATACCATTATATCTTAGATTATTTATTAAATGATTACTTATACCAATAGTCAAATAATAAAATAATTGTTCTATAGTTTATGGTATGTTTGACATTCATCAAGTGGTAACCATTCCCTTTATTATAAATATTGAACATTTGAAATTTCCCCAAAACACCCTGCATAAGTTTTTACTGATATAGATAATACTCATTATAATATGGGTTATAGAAATTGTTATATGGAGCTCTAGATCATTGAATTTGAATCACCGGTGTATGGTAGGTGAATTTTGTGGAATATTCACTTTATTCATATTATTAGCTATCTTCATCACATAAATTCCAAATTTATCCACTCATTGAACATACCTTAAAAACCTAATTTATTTTGTAGTCTTATAAATTCAATTTCATCCATGTTTAATTCAACATAGTGACCATTAAGGAATCCTAATCTTCATTCCTCTATGATTTTTAGAGTTTCAATTTAATCCCATATTCCATTTCTTATAAAAATTTGGGTATTGATGGGTTAATCCATTATTTATTTACACCTTCATATCACATGAAATGATTTATTTATAGATACTAAGGTACATTATGGATATTTCCATTTGGATACATCGATTCAATATAACGATGAATCAATCTAATTTTCCTTTAGTTTGGATGACAATTCTAGAAAAATACTTCAAAAGATGTTAACCATTTTCCTTATTCGTACCACCAGATTCACCATACCCCTATTTTACATTAATTAATTCCTTCATCATTTTCATAAAATGAATATATAAAATTTACCTATTAAAAAATAATAACATAAAATAATCCCACTCTATAGAGTAAATTTAAATAAAAACTCACCATATTCTTTAAAAAAGTACATTATTGATCATCTCTCCTTCCTAACGAAATATGGAAAAAAATTCATGATCTATATACTAGTGAATGTATTATATCTTTTCAATGGTATTAATTCATTTCATGGAAACTATTAGATTTGTATAAACACTAAAATAATTTTGTTGTTACCTCATGAATGACTCAACAAAAATTTTTTCTATCCTTTCCATGTTTGTGTTTCAGAATTTTTCATAGATTCAGAATGTTGTGTGAACATAACAATATGATTTTTCATTCCATATCCTATAATACGTGGTCACTCAAGAGGAAAATCGTTGCATCATATATTTCATCCATCGTTAATATGGTTTTTTTTATTCAACAATTGACTAAAACTAATAATCATTGTTATAAAACTACACATAGTTGGAAAACATAAAATCCTGAAATCTCACTAATAGGATGAATAAATAAAGACACCATAGTTTCAATATATGATTACTTGGAATTAATCTCGATTATTATTCAAATATGTCATGATATTCCATAAATAATTCCTGAATTTTTAGATTATATATCCTAAGAGTGTAAAATGAGGTTTATAGTAAGGCCTATTTTTATATATCATGTATTGGTCAAGTAAATATTGATGTACATTGTCCAAGGATACTACCCCTATATACATCAGTTCAATAAAAATATCCAGTTTTATTATCTAGATAGGGATTTATGTACATAGAAAAAATTCTCTATATCATTCATTAATATTCAAGTATAATTTCATATACGCAGAATAATCCTTAAATATTTCTTAGTCATTACCATGGGGATATCAAACTGATTTTCTCAGCCACATATCCACTAGTAATCACATCCTTCATATAATACCAACTATAAAGGCCCAAAACATCTCATATATAAATATTACATATTAACTGATGAATATTAATTATATAACATAATTATACACACTATAATATTTTAGTTACTCTTCCTTTTGAAACCAAGGAACAGAAAAAACATGTCTATAAGTGATATATATAATATCCTACATTATTTTCATAAAAAATGATTCTTATACATTTTCTAGAGATTATATTTCAGGATAAACATTTAAAATGGAACATGAGAATGGGAGAGCTCAAATTACTAGTAAAGGTAAAAAAAACATAGATACCAACATAACAAGGGAATAAGGATATGAGAACATGAGAATAACGATAATAATAGCATATTGTATATATAATATATCATAATCATGATTCATGGAAAAAATCATGGATATTCATAATATATGAATCTTTAAGGGATCAAAAAACATGAACCAGGATATCATAACATCAGATAAAGATATATATTTGAAGAATAATTATTAAATTTTAAAATAAAACTTCAAGACTATTAATGAAGAACTTCTTAGGATGATAAGAATAGATTATCCAACAATGTACCTACTTGAGGATTGTTATAGACTCCCATATAACCCCTTTTAGGATTTGGATAACCTTATTTGTACACTCATCTTGGATTTGGATAATCTCTCATTTACGCTTGGATCTAGAATGATATTAATATTTTCCCAATGAATTGTAGTTGTAACGCCCCGACCCCAGTTACCCAGAGTCGGTGCATTATTACATACCATTGGCATGATCACAAGAAAGATCAAATCTCAAAAGACCGATTGGTTTAGTAGCCTTGGAAACACTAGATATATTCATAAGTTTTAAATTACATTATTAAACAAAAAACTACTACAACAACATATTGTCTCCATAATACACACTCATATCCCCACATAATATCCCTGCAGGTCATTCATAACTTACTTCTTCACTTCCTGGGAAAAATAAAACATAGAAAAGGGGTGAGCTCAAATGCCCAGTAAGGATAACAATATAGCTGAAACTTTCATAAATAAGAATAAACTTTTAAGGCAATGTATAACTAAAACAAAAGCCTTTCAAACATGATCTTTCAACATGGTATGGCATAAATAAAATGAAATAATGCCATTTACATACTCACATGGATATTCTACTAATCGAATAATCACATGCAAAAATCAATAACCACTTTCATAATGTTGGAATGCATAATGCCAGACTATCATAACCACATAGTCAAGGCCTCGTGCCAAGACTACAAATAATATTTTGTCAAGGCCTTGTGCCAAGAAACTAGTTTGCCTCATGAGACCTACCGATGCATCGAGGCGCTATAGCGGGCTCCACCCGTCACTTATTAAGTCCAATGCATTCCTCATATGAATAGGTTTAAGCCTAAAATAAACATTCGTATTAAAACTAGCATACGAAATGTCAATACTTTAACCACAAACCATGAATGGTATAAAAATAGAACATCCACAGTCAAACATAACTCATTTGATACAATATGGAAGATTGTATTATATCACATTAACCTCAATCATGAATAATGAAGGATGTTGACATAGATGAAAATAATCATCAAAACTTAATGAGGGAAATATCCCCCTTTTCTTGAAATCATTTAAAAGTCACACTATTTGTCAAGAAGCCATTTAAAAATTGATTTTTGAATCAAAGTGTCCCATACCACTTTGAAACTTTTAAAAGGAGTTTTAGTTTTAAAACTTTAATGTCCATATAAATAAATCCTTAAAACCATTTTTAAAACATGGACATTAATGAGCAAGGTATAGAAGAATAAGTCTTTAAAACATTTTAAAATGGTATTTTGGTTAGAGGTTCTAACCAAAAGAGAGACACTTGAATACAAATAATTGAGGTAATAAAAACTTTGTAATATCATGAGAATAAAGGGATTCATGATATACTATGTCAAGTACATTATATACACCGCATAAAAGTGATTTGGTGTATATCAACAAAGAAGTCTAAGTTCAATGTAAATTGAGATTAAATCTCTCATAAAGGCCGTATCCTTAGGTTAAGGATAAATCAACGACATAATTATGTGTGAAAAATATAAATACACTAAATATGATTGAATATTCAGTGTAAAAAAATCAAAGGATATTCACACATATTCTTGTAGAAACAACACCAACGAATTGGATATTTAACTCAACAAATGGAGATTGAGTTAAAATTACTCTTATCAAGTTCATACCGATCACTTGAGAATTTATCAACGGAGTGATTATGTGTATCAAAAGTATATCCACAGAAAGGGGAGTGGAAATTAAGGCATAATCAAATGAATAGCGATTCCACACATAATCTTGGAGTAATGTAATCAATGAAATATGTGTAAAGCCAAATGAGTGGAAATTGAAATCTCAAATTCCCTTATTGATTAGGTAACTTACGAAACATACACCCATGAAAGAAGTATCATAACATGATGATGTAAATACCCATAAATTAAAGTATATTACACAATGAATACAATCATGGGCAGTACACCACATGCAATAATTAAGTGGTGAACAATGGAAATCTCACGGAATTGAAAGTGAGATAAGAAAATCCCTTACTTTGTACTTTTTCTTTGGTCGATGGTAGGTTTACCTCCTGTATAATTGTGAAATAATTGTTATTGAATAATACAAGAATCATTTACTTTAATATGATATCATATATGATCTTTTAACATTGATTTGTTAATAATATCTTAGAATTATCGTCATTTCGTGTGTTAACGGGTTCATTTTACTTTATATTCTTTGTTATGTGAGCCATATTCGTTATTAATGGGATGTATATTATTCATATCCAGAATGATATAAAGTACTTAGATACTATTTTTTAATCATCAAATTATAATTATACTTGAATGGATATGATGGACAATGAATCTCATCGCGTTCGTGGAGACGGTAGTCCGTACGTACGCACGAACGCTACTTCCATTTAATTTTTCATTTTAAAAGAATTGAATCCAAATGATACATAGGTATATTACTATTCCAGTATAATATAACATTTTATATATGTTACTTAAGTTCATTAATACCATCCTTTATACGTTCCATGTGTGGTATGAACGAGTCATATCATTTTAAGGGGGCGGTAGTCCGCACTTCCTCAAATGAAATTATCGTATGTATATACAACATAAAACGAATAATGGTATGAAATAAAATGGAATTACAGAAGCTTATATATAAAATATATATCATTAATATCATATTTAATTACAGTTCCATCATAATGGCCACCATGAGAGGCGGTAAGATGTATTTGAACAATCATCGTTTCGTGAGGCGTTAGCTTGCCATCCACAGAAACATTATGTTCATCATCCATTAGATGGAGTTGTGTGTATGTGTAGTTTGAATCCTTCTTATAACAATATCCTAGTATATTGAGGATACTGGTGTTGTTACAAAAGAAAGGAAATAAAAAGAGTTTGGGGTTTGGAGAAGCAAAATAAATGAAACTAATTTAAGAGAAATCGTTACCTTTAATTTAGGTAACTCACTTTGGTTGGAACCAAAGGACTTCTTGAAATGCTTTCTGCCTAAGGGGAAGTTTCAAGGAGGAGGAGAGGGATTTGGGGAGCTTATTTGGGCAGAGTTTGGATGAGCCAAGTGGCTTGAGAGGTTTGAGGAATGAGTAGAAGTGGTCTCCTTTTATAAGGAAGAAGAGGGGCTCTTTAGGAAAGAGTGAAAGTATTACTTTATAATATACTTATATTCGGTTTATAATGGTCCAAAAATTATTGAGGTCGAAGATAAGATGACTAATATTCTAAATAAAATCAACCAATAAGAATTGGACAGGTTTTAGATAATATTTTAATCATTATAATCTTATTTATTTAAATGATTTATTAATGAGGTAAACATTGCATCATTATTGTGTCATTAATAATTTAACTTATTTGATGTCTAAAAATTATAAAATATCATTATGTATGAAATCGTTTTAGCTTTCTAATGAATATTTATAATCGAAAATCCAACATGTATAACCCTATGTAAAAATTGTTCTTCTAAAAGATGTAAGCTTATGCCATTTTTATTTTTTTTAACTTTATTAATATAATGTGTCCCTACCACATACAAGTGGCTCCAAAGGGTCCCCAAATTGACCCAAGGATGCTCATGGTCGGGTATGTGTCCACCAATAAGGTTAGGACACGTTTTAGGGTAATTTTGTATTATTATAATATTATTTTTTAACCCTTATTTACCGGATTTACCCTTAACCATGGTAAATAAAATATTTACCACAGTAATTATTCAAAATGTCTAAAAATAAAAGTTACCTATTTACACAATTTGGACATCCTGATTCCAAATATGGAATCCATTTTTCTAAATTCAAAACACAGAAGTGGCAGATATTAATTTAAAATTAATTCCCGCTGTCAAAACAAAAAGCGTGTTTTTAAGAGTTAATAACTATCAAAAGATTGACACTTGTTTATGTTCGGTTTAATTGTAAAATTATGTCCAATGACCAACATTATATTAAATGGTAAAAATATATTATAAATATACTTTAAAACCACTCAAATTCACAATTTATCACTATTAATTATTTTGATTTAAAAAGTTGTTTTTAATTAAAATTTAGTAATTTTCACTATTCATCAAAATATGAAAGTTATACGAAAAGTACCAAAATTTCACCTTAGGCTAAATTCGATATTCAGAATCGAAAAATGAATTCCATTTTAAAATATAAAATATATATAATTTCAAAATTTAGGTATTACTATTCATAACGGCTAGTTTGATTGGTTGTGGCGTGTGTTAAAACTCAAGGTTGCGTACAACACACGCTACTATTTTATTCATAGGAAAGCGTACCGTGGAAGCTTGGGATGTTTCATTTTATATTTTTTGATGTCCCAATTTATTCATATAGTTTAAAATATTTTATTTAAAAAGGTTTCACTATTAAAAGGTCATAAAAGTGCAATACTGGAAATGAATCTGTTCTTGCATTATGACTAAGAAACTCATAATAGGGATTCTAAAATTATAAGGATTATATAAAGTTCAAAATGTAGTTAATACTATTCATGACCTCTTTTAATGGCTTTTTTTTACTTCATGGTGTGATTGAAATCGGTGTTGCGTGTAGTGCAAGTTATTGAATTATTTTTAAGAAATAACACACTATGAAATCCTGGGGTGCGACATTCTCCCCTCCTTCAATAAATTGCGTCCTCGCAATTTGAAATTGTTCTTCGAAAATAAAAGGTTGAAAGTAGAAAATATATTTGTGGGAAAACTCACATCGAAAATTGGGTTACTACAATTTAGTCTTAATATAAGGAAAAGAGAAATGAAAGGGTCACCACCAAATTATGATCTCGATTAGGAGAACATTGGTGGCAATTAGAGACATATGATTGGAGGAAAAACTTAAATATTTATAGGTAGTGATTGAGGTCATCAATCACAAACAAGTATAAAATTTAGGTCCTTAAACTCATCAATCTATGATTATTTGAAATACCATCGGTTCAACAAAACATAGGGTATTGGGATAACACATCTTTGACGTTTCAAAATATCTTAGTTGAAATCCCACATCGAAAAATGAATTAATGAGGCCTCTATTTAAAATAAAGAGTGGAAAGTATGAAGATTACCGAAAATAACACATACTAGGGTTCCATGTAGGAAAATATGGATATGGAGTAGAAATCTAACCATCAATTATCTGATGGAGAGTGGTAGAGAACATGGCTATGAAAAGGTCAACAATCTCAAAGCCATAAATTAGTGATGATTTAAGGTACCATCTAGGACAAAATTTTTGTTCTAAGTTCCTTTTATTAATGTTGAGGAATTTATTTATGAGATTGGATAAGATCATAAGGATATATACTTACATCATAATTAGAATTTTATCCATTAATAAATTTCTACCACAAACTCATCTTTCACTCTAAAAGATAATAGAACGTAATTTTTTTTTCTATTTATACTATTCGTACAGGGTTCCAAAATAAATGAATTTATAATTCATCTACCAAATATTTTTTAAAAAAACTTCATTATTTAATCCAGGACATCTCATGGGCCAGTGGTAGGTGATACACCCTTGTCGCCCTTCGGTTGCGGGTTCAAGTCTCGCAGCCTTGCCGGACGCGACGGGTTGCCGCTCGACCTCCGGGTTGTCCTTTTATGGAAATCCAAAATAATCCAAACTAGAAATATCCAAAATACTTCTATCCAAACTCACAGTACAACATTTATAAGTAAGGTAAACATAATGTAGAACCTTTTTACCCCGTAATAGCATATGAATACCTTCATCATGTATTCTTTTAATACACCGAAACATCCTGAATTACCATATTCCTTATTGATTACATTCATGCTCCCTTATTCCATATAGAAAGCTGGATATACTTCATTAATCCAAAAATGTTTTAAACCCCAACAATGATGGAATATACAAATCATTAATCAGTTCCAGGGTAGTCAAGAATATCCAATATAATTTATCCAAAACAATCACATATTATTCCAAAATCACTACCTCAGTATCAGAACTATATTATGATTTATCATTCCCTCAACCATATATTTTCCAAAAATATATCCTACTATTGAGTCACTTTTCTTTGTTCCACACAATCTCAAGTCCTTAAAGAAATAGTACTGCAGTACAATCCTTATATACTCCATGATTATTGTAACAAGTACATTGTTGATACAACACTCAATTGACATAATCAACATAAGAACTCTAATCATTCC
This sequence comes from Viscum album, assembly GCA_963277665.1. NCBI lineage: Eukaryota > Viridiplantae > Streptophyta > Magnoliopsida > Santalales > Viscaceae > Viscum > Viscum album. The sequence goes on from OY728148.1 coordinate 807,659,317, forward strand.
TCTTCATCTGTGGTAGTATCATAACTTGATTATTATCCAATAACATCATTTGCGGCATAGTCTGATGACTGGGACATAGGTTCGCGTAGTGTCCAAACTCCTTGCAAATGAAGCATCGTACATTTAAAACCATTTTCTTACCCTTGCAGTCACGTACTTTGTGCCCTTTTCCTCCACACTTATAACAAACTCCCATTCCTTTCAGGCAAGTTCCAGGGTGTTTCTTTCCACAGTTACCACATATGGGAAAATTCTTCATTTCCCTTTTCCCTTTATCCATCTTTCTCTCTTCCATCCTTTTCTTCTCTTGATTCCCTTCAAAGCCATAGGACTCAGTAAACTCTTTACTTATCTTATCAACACATGATATTATTTCTTCATATGATGATAATACATGGGAGACTATTTCTCTTATAAATTCTAGCTTAAGACCATGAAAGATATGATCCTTCCTTCTCTTTGAATCATGTGTATTTCTGGAGTTCTCATTCCTTCTACTGGGCGCCATTTCTATACAATGGCATAAACTAGATCAGTTTATGAATCAAAATACATAATCCCATACTTATAAAACACTTAACATAAATTGAACTATTTATGGATATAATCCATAATCATAAAAATGTTTTCTTTGAGGAAGTATATACTCATAAACCCTTCATAATGATTTGTAAATAAAATGAGAGTTATCCTAAGCATATCCCCCGGGAGTGTCGTAACCAAGAGTGCAGCAAGGCCCGTTGTCGTGCACCAGTTCCCGTTCGAGTCTAGCTCAAAGCGGTGTTTTCGGGTTTTACCCCTAGGTACATCTGTGCCAGAGCCGCCTCTACCTGCTTGTATCCAGATAGGGATGTATTACTCGGAAAACTCACAAAATCTCTACAATACCAAAATTCTAGGAAGTTATTCTATACTAATCTTCAAAGTTCATCTTAGGTCTACGTGCTCTAATCAGAGTTTATCTAAATCTAGCTTCCAAGGTTTGTACTAAACTTCCTCTGATACCAACTGTAACGCCCCGACCCCAGTTACCCAGAGTCGGTGCATTATTACATAACATTGGCATGATCACAAGAAAGATCAAATCTCGAAAGACCGATTGGTTTAGTAGCCTTGGAAACACTAGATATATTCATAAGTTTTACATTACATTATTAAACGAAAAACTACTATAACAACATATTGTCTCCATAATCCACACTCATATCCCCACATAATATCCCTGCAGGTCATTCATAACTTACTTCTTCACTTCCTGGGAAAAATAAAACATAGAAAAGGGGTGAGCTCAAATGCCCAGTAAGGATAACAATATAGCTGAAACTTTCATAAATAAGAATAAACTTTTAAGGCAATGTATAACTAAAACAAAAGCCTTTAAAACATGATCTTTCAACATGGTATGGCATAAATAAAATGAAATAATTCCATTTACTTACTCACATGGATATTCTACTAATCGAATAATCACATGAAAAAATCAATAACCACTTTCATAATGTTGGAATGCATAATGCCAGACTATCATAACCACATAGTCAAGGCCTCGTGCCAAGACTACAAATAATATTTTGTCAAGGCCTTGTGCCAAGACACTAGTTTGTCTCATGAGACCTACTGATGCATCGAGGAGCTATACCGGGCTCCACCCGTCACTTATTAAGTCCAATGCATTCCTCATATGAATAGGTTTAAGCCTAAAATAAACATTCGTATTAAAACTAGCATACGAAATTTCAATACTTTAACCACAAACCATGAATGGTATAAAAATAGAACATCCACAGTCAAACATAACTCATTTGATACAATATGGAAGATTGTATTGTATCACATTAACCTCAATCATGAATAATGAAGGATGTTGACATAGATGAAAATAATCATCAAAACTATTTGAGGGAAATATCCCCCTTTTCTTGAAATCATTTAAAAGTCACACTATTTGTCAAGAAGCCATTTAGAAATTGATTTTTGAATCAAAGTGTCCCATACCACTTTGAAACTTTTAAAAGGAGTTTTAGTTTTAAAACTTTAATGTCCATATAAATAAATCCTTAAAACCATTTTTAAAACATGGACATTAATGAGCAAGATATAGAAGAATAAGTCTTTAAAACATTTTAAAATGGTATTTTGGTTAGAGGTTCTAACCAAAAGAGAGACACTTGAATACAAATAATTGAGGTAATAAAAACTTTTTAATATCATGAGAATAAAGTGATTCATGATATACTATGTCAAGTACATTATATACACCGCATAAAAGTGATTTGGTGTATATCAACAAAGAAGTCTCAGTTCAATGTAAATTGAGATGAAATCTCCCATAAAGGCCGTATCCTTAGGTTAAGGATAAATCAATGACATAATTATGTGTGAAAATTATAAATACACTAAATATGATTGAATATTCAGTGTAAAAAAATCAAAGGATATTCACACATATTCTTGTAGAAACAACACCAACGAATTGGATATTTAACTCAACAAATGGAGATTGAGTTAAAATTACTCTTATCAAGTTCATACCGATCACTTGAGAATTTATCAATGGAGTGATTATGTGTATCAAAAGTATATCCACAGAAAGGGGAGTGGAAATTAAGGCATAATCAAATGAATAGCGATTCCACACATAATCTTGGAGTAATATAATCAATGAAATATGTGTAAAGCCAAATGAGTGGAAATTGAAATCTCAAATTCCCTTATCGATTAGGTAACTTACGAAACATACACCCATGAAAGAAGTATCATAACATGATGATGAAAATACCCATAAATTAAAGTATATTACATAATGAATACAATCATGGGCAGTACACCACATGCAATAATTAAGTGGTGAACAATGGAAATCTCACGGAATTGAAAGTGAGATAAGAAAATCCCTTACTTTGTACTTTTTCCTTGGTCGATGGGAGGTTTACCTCCTGTATAATTGTGAAATAATTGTTATTGAATAATACAAGAATCATTTACTTTAATATGATATCATATATGATCTTTTAACATTGATTTGTTAATAATATCTTAGAATTATCGTCATTTCGGGTGTTAACGGGTTCATTTTACTTTATATTCTTTGTTATGTGAGCCATATTCGTTATTAATGGGATGTATATTATTCATATCCATAATGATATCAAGTACTTAGATACTATTTTTAAATCATCAAATTATAATTATACTTGAATGGATATGATGGACAATGAATCTCATCGCGTTCGTGGAGACGGTAGTCCGTACGTACGCACGAACGCTACTTCCATTTAATTTTTCATTTTAAAAGAATTGAATCCAAATGATACATAGGTATATTACTATTCCAGTATAATATAAAATTTTATACATGTTACTTATGTTCATTAATACCATCCTTTATACGTTCCATGTGTGGTATGAACGAGTCATATCATTTTAAGGGGGCGGTAGTCCGCACTTCCTCAAATGAAATTATAGTATGTATATACAACATGAAAAGAATAATGGTATGAAATAAAATGGAATTACAAAAGATTATATATAAAATATATATCATTAATATCATATTTAATTATAGTTCCATCATAATGGCCACCATGAGAGGCGGTAAGATGTATTTGAACAATCATCGTTTTGTGAGGCGTTAGTTTTCCATCCACAGAAACATTATGTTCATCATCCATTAGATGGAGTTTTGTGTATGTGTAGTTTTGAATCCTTCTTATAAAAACATCCTAGTATATTGAGGATACTGGTGTTGTTACAAAAGAAAGGAAATAAAAAGAGTTTGGGGGTTGGAGAAGCAAAATAAATGAAAATAATTTAAGAGAAATCGTTACTTTTAATTTAGGTAACTCACATTGGTTGGAACCAAAGGACTTCTTGAAATGCTTTCTGCCTAAGGGGAAGCTTCAAGGAGGAGGAGAGTGATGTGGGGATCTTAGTTGGGCAGAGTTTGGGCAAGCCAAGTGGCTTGAGAGGTGTGAGGAATGAGTAGAAGTGGTCTCCTTTTATAAGGGAGAAGAGGGGCTCTTTAGGAAAGAGTGAAAGTATTACTTTATAATATAATTATATTCTCTTTATAATGGTCCAAAAATCATTGAGGTCGAAGATAAGATGACTAATATTCTAAATAACATCAACCAATAAGAATTGGACAGGTTTTAGATAATATTTTAATCATTATAATCTTATTTATTTAAATGATTTATTAATGAGGTAAACATTGCATCATTATTGTGTCATTAATAATTTAACTTCTTTGATGTCTAAAAATTATAAAATATCATTATGTAGGAAATAGTTTTAGCTTTCTAATGAATATTTATAATCGAAAATCCAACATTTATAACCCTATGTAAAAATTGTTCTTCTAAAAGATGTAAGCTTATGCCATTTTTATTTTTATTTTAACTTTATTAATATAATGTGTCCATACCACATACAAGTGGCTCCAAGGGGTCCCAAAATTGACCCAAGGATGCTCATGGTCAGGTATGTGTCCACCAATAAGGTTAGGACACGTTTTATGGTAATTTGTTATTATTATAATATTATTTTTTAACCCTTATTTACCAGATTTACCCTTAACCATGGTAAATAAAATATTTACCACAGTAATTATTCAAAATGTCTAAAAATAAAAGATACCTATTTACACAATTTGGACATCCTGATTCCAAATATGGAATCCATTTTTCTAAATTCAAAACACAGAAGTGGCAGAAATTAATTTAAAATTAATTCCCGCTGTCAAAACAAAAAGCGTGTTTTTAAGAGGTAATAACTATCAAAAGATTGACATTTGTTTATGTTCGGTTTAATTGTAAAATTATGTCCAATGACCAACATTATATTAAATGGTAAAAATATATTATAAATATACTTTAAAACCACTCAAATTCACAATTTATCACTATTAATTATTTTGATTCAAAAAGTTGTTTTTAATTAAAATTTAGTAATTTTCACTATTCATCAAAATATGAAAGTTGTCCGAAAAGTACCAAAATTTCACCTTAGGCTAAATTCGATATTCCGAATCGAAAAATGAATTCCATTTTAAAATATAAAATATATATAATTTCAAAATTTAGGTATTACTATTCATAACGGCTAGTTTGATTGGTTGTGGCGTGTGTTAAAACTCAAGGTTGCGTACAACACACGCTACTATTTTATTCAAAGGAAAGCGTACCGTGGAAGCTTGGGATGTTTCATTATAAATTTTTTGATGTCCCAATTTATTCAGATCATTTAAAATATTTTATTTAAAAAGGTTTCACTATTAAAAGGTCATAAAAGTGCAATACTGGAAATGAATCTGTTCTTGCATTATGACTAAGAAACTCATAAAAGGGATTCTAAAATTATAAGGATTATATAAAGTTCAAAATGTAGTTAATACTATTCATGACCTCTTTTAATGGATTTTTTTTTACTTCATGGTGTGATTGAACTCGGTGTTGCGTGTAGTGCAAGTTATTGAATTATTTTTAAGAAATAACACACTATGAAATCCTGGGGTGCTACAGTAGTTATATGTAAGTCCCACCTATGACATAAAATATACATATTCAAGATAAAATATCATAAAATATTCATAATTTTATTAACAATAGAATTAAAATGGGTTTCGAAAACATTTTATCATATCATAAGTCAAAAAAATTATATTTTACTCACCAATATTTAATTATAATATAACCCATGGGGAATAAATGTTAATCATAAAAATATATTATTTTAAAAAGTAAATTATCCAGATAATGAATAACAATGTTATCATTTGATTATATCACAATTTAATATTATGTATCGTTGAACGATCTCATCTATGAAATAATAATATTTTTTAATATTTCATGGAAACATTTTTTTGGAAAACAATCATTTCAATTTGAAAATTAAATATTTAAAACCAAATGTTAATAAAAAAATTTGAAATCATTTTCATTGAACAAAACACTAAAACATGTAAAGTATCTTTTGAAACATTTAGAGGTCCTAAAGGCATGAAATTCGATTCACTCTATACAAGTGAACACAATGACAGTATTCATATTTTTAGTAGATGGTCATAAATACCTAGACCAAAAAATTAAAAGAAGATAAATTTAAATTTATTTTTTACAAGTAAAAAAATTATAAATATTTAATTAATCAATAATTAGAAAATAATAAAAACATTATTTTATTAATTTTTAGAAAACATGTATTTTGATTTTTGAGGAATCTCCATCTAAGAGGAAAATGAAGTTGATTTTTCTTAAAAACATTATTTTGACCATTTGAGTATATAACGGTTAGGAATTTAAAGGAAATAATGTATTTGAAATAAATAATAAGTCATAATTAAATTTAGTAATATTCATGATATATAGGTTATTATATTTCTTAATTGGAGACATACTTATAAAAAATCCCTAAAAATAATGAGATTATTGAATAATTCTTTTAACACTTTGGTATGTTTGAATCACAATCCTTAGTAATAAAATTAAATTATATACCTATTTATATACAATAAATTCATTATAAAGACTATAAAATCAATTCTTCGATAGTCTAAATACACTACATAAATTAATTGAGTGGGGAATATGGCATGTGTCCCACTAAAATAAATGTAGAAGAAAATCCATTACATGAAGTAATGAATTTATTTGTATACCATAAATCATATTTTATAATTAAAATAATATTGTAATAAATATATTACCATACCAAATTAATATTTTGAATTCCATATCATATTTAATTATGACTTATTATTAGCTTCACATTTAAAATTATAGGTTTAAATCACATTTTGGGTAATAATTGCTTCATTTTCCATGGATGATTTTTCTTGGTATCATCATTAATTTAATATTCATAATAGCTATAAAATCTAAATATTTTACCAGTGTTATCTTATTTGATGATGAATATAAATCCAAAAATGAGTTCCCCAATCCTGATCGAGGTGCCAGAGGCTAAAGGCATAAGAGCCAAGGATATAGGAAAAATTATGGGGGTGATCAGAACCAATATCTTAACACATTCCAACTGAGAGAATATATATATCCAAAGAAAATGGAAAATCACTGTAGAAATAAAAATAAAAATAAAGAGGTTTATCAATACCCTCTATCTATTCTCCAATCCCAATCCACTTATATGACTATTTTTCAAGGGTGAAATAATCAAATCATCCTAGAAAACTTGGAAGGTTGGCATGACCTATACCACAAGAAGTAGATGACCCATCGACATATGCACAATAACCAGAACCACCTACCATAAATATAATTTATTCCAAGTCACATAATAAGGATAATCCTTATATCTTGGAGAAGAAACCATTGGAGTAAAATTATAACACTCTAAAAAAGTGGTCGTCCCAGAAAAATTAATATTACTAGAACCATTATATAATAAAAAATAAAAGGGAGATGAAATTATAAAATCCATCTAGTGTCCATATAATTTCAACACATATGTCACTAAAAAATTCGTTTATCTAGTGTATACAAGTCCATTAGAATGTACAGTTTCCACCTCATTTAAAAACAGGTGTTGGAGGATGTTATCTTGGGAAATATTAGATCACTAACTGTTTGAGGAAATCATTATGATGGTAAAATATAGAGGGATCCAACAAACAATGTTTATGGGATCAAGTACATCCTTATCTATACCCTTCTATATTTTGAAAATAATGAGAATGATTTCTCTTTTAAAAATATAATCATTCAATGTTATGATAAGAGTGAGGATGTACCACTCATGAAGATCAAAGCATCGCTGAGTTTGATGATTTCACACCTAATGTTTCATTCATTGTTATCCAGAAAGACACAATATATAACATTCATCTTGGAATCAAAAGTATCCATTTATATGTGGGGGAACATTCAAAATTACATCACTAATTAAATTATATATTTGATGGGATAGTTGGAATAATACACAGTGATAGTCATCCATTTGTGTTTGGTGAAATTTTATATTGTTAATATGGTGTTTTTTACCCTTTAGTCAGGACACACATAATCTATGTGGACGCTCTGATTGTATCCCCTCATACCCACCATCCATAGGTGGGATACATTCATTACATCATCTTAGGTGATTTCTCCTTGACTGTAATGGGATGATGGGGTTCCAGTCACTCCTTTCATGGATTCATTCTCAAAATTCGTCGCATATTCCGGGTCTCCAATACAAATTATGATGTTGTTCATGAAACTCTTACTAGTTCCATATCTTTCTGGATGATGATTTTTTACACTTATTTTATCAAAACATTACCAAGGGGTGTAATATCAGGGAAACAACTGTTGGTTAGGAGCGTTGTCTCACTGAGGCATCACTGGTGTGTTTGGATGCTGAAACACTAGTACAACAATATTTTACCTCATCAAAGTCATTATCAAGGGCATAGAAGCCATAGGCCTCCCATGTTTTCTGTAGGGAATTAAATGTTGGAAGCATTTCTTTGCTAATTTCCTCAACTTCAAATGGGTAACACGTGGTATGTCATGAGTATAACGTCTAAAATAGATAGATCAGACTGGTTAGAAAACTAATGGTAATTTATCATATCACTATATCCCTAGGAGGGAGCACCAAGAAAGATTACCAGATTGAGGGGTAAGAAGGCCCAATAAATACCAACATTGGATGGAGAGTACAAGAAAGGGGAATATTTCACACCGTGAAGACTAATATAGACACCACCAAGGACAGATCATAGAGTAAGAGAAGTCCACACAATGGGGACACCAAGGTTAACCATTAGTGGGGTTAAACCTCGTGGATTCTTCATACATACCCTATATAGAATACATGGATTAAAGACCATGTCGTTCAAATGGGTGATTCATGGGATAGTATTGTACACAATAGACAACAACAAAGAAGAATGTTGGTGGTTATGTGTTGTTAGTGGCGCAGGAGCTATAAAGAGAAATGAGGTGAATGGTTCTTACCCATGGTTAGTTGATTTCATGGATTGAATAAAACAAATAGTGTGATGGTTATGGTATTGGGATTGAACCTCATGAAGAATTCATATGTATCCTAATGGTAGGGAGTCAAATTACATGTTGTTCAAGAATGGATAAATGAGTCACGTGAGGAGCCGTCTCATGATAATGGACGTGTGGATGGGAACCTGAAGGAAATAGAACCAATGCGTTAGGGAATGATATTATCAAGGGACAAAGGCTCAACATAGAGACTAGGATGAGGAGTGGGTTGTTATTTTTCCTTTGGGAAGCTTTGAACATACCTTTCTCGTAAAGGTAAAACATAAAAATCCATGTAATTTAGGAATGGGGCATAGAATCAGGGTGTACATAAGGGACATGAAACTGAATACATGCTTAGGGATTACGCGTGGTTAGCATACAATCTCCAGAGGGACACAATTGGTTGGATGAGTATGGATTGAGTGTTGTAATTATACATTGAGATGGTATGAGTACTTGTATGACAACACTAATGTTGGAGGAAAAAATATGTGGGTCCCAAAAAAGGGGACACTAAGGTTTACAATTGTTTGTGGTTGAACCTCAAGAAGGATTCCTACATACCCATTCTACGAGACCTGAATCAAAACTCACGTTGTTTTAGAGCATATAGTTTAACATCTTACGGGACAAAAGGGGCATATAGTTTAACATCATGTAGAATGATGGGTGAGCTAACATAAAATGTCTAGGATCAAGGAATATTGGAAGGTAATGGGATTGAATGTTTGGGAGGCCTCTTTCATACCCTATATAGAAGATAGGGATAAAAGTCCCCATAGTTCAATATTGAAGAAATTGGGGCTTACACACAAAGGTGCACCAAAGAGGATGTCATGGTCGATTCTTACTCTAATCCCATGTGAGTCATGCTTGGTGCAATAAACAGGAGATTGAAACAGACCTGAAGACCACAACATAAAAGGTATGTCATCGAAGATTATAATGGAGATTAGGCATGGATAGTGTCCCGGGAGAGGAGGTTTTGGAAAATCAAAGAGGGACTTTTGATGTATGAGAGGGATATGTCCACCACATAGGGGGAACCCCTACCAAGGTGTGTTGGGGCTTACACCAGGTCTTCCCAGAGTGTACATGGAGACAAAGCAGAAGGGGAGATGAGGAGTAGAGGTTGTTGGTGCCCATCCCCATAATCTCCTTCTCAGGCATGTTGCCCATGCAGTGATCACAATTTAATTCCATGAGTGGAGGTCATGGGGTTACATGGTAATTAAATCCCAACATCACATATGATGAGGATTCACACCTCACCCCTATTACTTACATAACTATAGCAATTTAACCATTGGTGAAGGAAAGCTAGCAGAACTGAAATTGGTTAATGGGGTTGTGGAGTGATCCATTGGGTGGGTCCAAATTAGCATGGCTATGTGAAGAATTAATATCCACTAGAGTGACTATGTAATGAAGCATGAGAAATGGAAACATAACACGAATCACTACTCGTGATACAATGAAATAACTATGTACACACCTATAGGGCCACATAGAAGAGGGGTTCTTGATCCATAAGGCCTCATATAGGGGGCCTTCACAAATTTATAGTGCTTTAAGAAGTGAAGGAGAATTGCGAAGGAGGTTACGTTATGAAGCATAGTGACTCAGATTATGCACGAAGTCTACATGTACATAGAGGGTGATTCATGAAGATAGAGTTTTACATGAAGTTTTAATTACCAAATTGGGTATCATTCACTCACAATTCAAAAGGGTATCGCGAAGGGCATCCCTACTTGAAGAAGGGAAAATTTGTGCAAATGTAATGGGATTTTGAAATTCTCAAGTACCTCGGATGATTCATTTTTTTTTGTTCGTATGGAATAGGATGCATTGAGATTTTATAGGTCAAATGGTGAAGGGTTAGGGAGTTGATACTTTTGGAGTAGGGCTGGGCTGAGTATTTATAGGCATTGGGAATCACAATGCTCTATAGATGTGCAGTGATGAAAATATTACTTCACAATTGGAGGTAAGTCTGTTATTTTTCTCGGACATGTGCAGGCATCTATCACTACATTTACTACATTTGTGGAGGCTCATGTCTTCTTTCTTGGAGACTCAGAGGATTTCGTCATTGCCTTGGTGAAATTTTAAAGGGATTTGGTCAAGTTCCTCTATTATGTTAAGGCTTAACTCACAGACTTTGCAGAATTTTTGACGGAGTCCTAATCAACGTTCATGGAGAAGACTTTTGGCCGACTTTATCGTTTTTGCGATGCAGGACATCTTTGTAAAGGTGCTTCACGATGTTGACCCTTTTACTTTTTGGGGTATTTCTTGATTTATCCAAACAGATTTATGTTCGCCACCAATAAATTCCCTCCCTCATAATGGGAGTTGTAGAGAAAATAAGGGTTGAATTATGAGGCTGAGTAGCCTAGATTTATGTGGATCGCGAAGTTAAACCATAGAGGGTAGACAGAACATGGGTCGATAATATCATGAAGCTCACTTCAACCACGTGTGTTGCGAAGTCTTGGAGATCACGACCTATAAATTGAACACAATGACCCTTATATTTTATAAAGATAACACTATGATCCAATTTTTGAGTTCTTCAATCTCGAAGATCTGCACTCTGTGAATGCACTTTCAAAACCAGGCATTACAGATCAATGTTATGAAAACGCATCTTAGCGAACTGGTGCACCATGATACCATGTTTCTTTGCATGGAAAAAATAGTCCATAGGCTCCATGACAACATGCTCCACAAATGACCTTTGTGACTAAGCTCTTTGATAATTCTCTATGATCGAGCTCTACGAACAGAAAATATAACCTAATAAAGTCCCAAACCCAAATGTCTAACCATGAAGCTCCTCAGGAGGTCCTTGTGGATGCCACATGATGGGAAGAGATGGACGAAAATTTGGATATTTGAAAATATATACAAATACACTCAGACCATGAGTCTCTAGTGGGTATTCTAAAATAATGGAAAATAACTATTCACTATGCAAAAGACTGTTGCTGTATGGATTTGTTCATAGGAATGAAGACTTCATCCCGAGAGCAATAAATGATGAAAAAGATTATTAGTTTAGCAGCATACCATGTCAACACCATTGATTATGGGATAACGACAACCATACATCGAATTTCAACATGATTTTCATCCCCACCTGTCTGCATAATCACGTTAATAATGTTGATGGGAAAGCACAACATAAAAAAATTTCTCCTCCTTAGTACCATACCATTGTAAAAGTGGCATTAGGGAACCCGTAGAAGGGGTGGATAGTAAATTGTGTCCAATGTTAGGGTCGATGGTTCACAGATGACTAGGTCAGGGAATACCGGGTTATTCCATCCCGTGACGAGTTCTAGGCGGCGCTGAAATGGGTAGTGATATATGAAACTATGGGAGCTTCATAATTCTATATCTACCAACAGAATCATATAACGTCGAAGCAGCTAAGAAATTGGTTTTCGAGGACCAACACCTTCCATCTCCATCCTGGGGAGGTCCGAATCAACATATGGTACCTTCATTAGATCTCAGGAATCCCCATTATGGGAGTGTTATTTGGTGAGTTTCATCTTGCAGAGAACACATCATAGGATTTAGGGCAGATTCCGCAGTTGGAAAAGGTTTATATGGACATGGTGCAGGGTAATGACAAATAGTCGGTGTGGGACATCTATTTAATGTTTTAGATTAGATTTTTTCTAAACATCCCAATGGAGAACTCTGTTGAAGGGTATGAGGCACCTAAGATGTTAAGACCCAGAATTTCCATATACAATATTTTTTAATTAATTGGAAAATTTACTAGTCCGCAAAAATTGATGGCGCGTGATTCTGAGGCCCGGAGTGCCTGAAATGAATTTCTGAACATTGTTTTGGGTACGTTCAGTAAATGTGTGAGTGGGTTTTTCTAACTTTTTAAGTGGGGCTCAGAATTGAAATTTGATGACATCGTTGAACTCACAGTGCCGGTATTCGCTTCAGGAAACCATCACCTCGACCGCAATAGGTCGAGGGTGGAAGTTAGTGTTTCAGTAATTAGTGAAAGAATAAAAATACAATAAAATGATGTAACATTTTTTTTTGAAACTCCCATGTAGATGTTTCATAGGTGGGGACCACCGGAACTAAACCTCCCTTGAGAGGTTTTAGTGGTAGGGACCACCCGAGTATAAACCCCCCTTGAACACCCCTTTAACGGGGGAAACCCTCAAACATCCTATTAAATTTGGGGGAGCCTTCAACTCCACAAACATTAATTATGCCAAATCCATTAATTAATTAAGCCTTTTTGGATTTATTCCAATTAAATAAATAGACAACATAATCTATTATGTTGGCTAATTGTCATTTTTGGTGGAATTGGGAGGAAGGAGCCTTGGGAGAAAGCTCTCCAATGAAGAACACCAATGATGAATTCCAACTTCGACTCTTACATCTTCCACGGGAAATTCCTTGATGAGGAACGTCTTCCACGTCAACGAACCAATGATCGACGAAACGCCGACATCACCAACATCTGTATATTCCCAAGGACATCATCTCCTTCCACGTATAAAATCTTCAACGAATCAAATGAACAAGGTAGGGAGGGTGTTTGAATTATTTTCCTTTACCTTTTCATTGATATTATTGTTCTTGTTGAGACTCATGTTACCGCTCTAACATGGAGGGAGTGGGCCAAACAAACATGGCCCTAACTTTCTATTGTTCTTATTAAAAGGTGTATCCTTTGTGATGAATGAAGGCGATTTTGGTGACAGCGACCGGTATCGCTGATTGGCCCAGGTGGAACTCGAGAACCGTCGATGAAGGCATGACGACCCACTACCTTGCGGCCTCTGCACCCAACAATGTGCCACCTCCCGTGGCCATCACTACTCCATTTCTACACAGCATCGCCCCACTTGATCTGCCCTCCCGGCCGAGTTGCCCCGCGGACTCCGAGATGCCCCGCGACCTCGTTCCCTTGTCGCACCCCCCGTGTCCTCATTGTGCCACCCCGGCCGAGCCGCCCTGTGGCACCCATGGCCTCCGCTCTCCCGGCCAAAAATCCTCGTCCAAGCAACCTCGTCTGTGCCGCCCCGCGACCACTGCCCTCACGGCCAAGCCGCTCCGGTCCAGCTGCCCCGGCAGAGCTGACCTGCGGCCTCGCGCAACCCACGTCCAAGCTACCCCATGCCCTTGCGGCACCAGCATGGCCGAGCTGCCCTTGCGGAACCCTCAGTGGCCGAGCTACCCCACAGCTTTGCGATGCTCGTGGTCAAGCCACCTCGTGGCCCTCACGGCATGCCAGACCGCCTGGCGGGCCGGGACGAACCCAACGGGCCGGACCCACAAGCGGGCGAGGCCAAACCCAGCAGGTCAGGTTGGACAAGGCGGGTCAGGCCGGGTCGACCCAGACCAGGTCGGCCGAGGACGGGTCGGGCCGGGTCAGTCAAACTAGGTCAGACTGGACCCAAACCCACTCAACCCATTTAGGCATTTTCGGCCATATCTTTGGCACCGAACGTATGATTGACGAACCATCAGTGGTGATAGAAACGTTGGATTGAGATGGTCCATTTGGTATGCCCCACTAGATATTAGCATAATTTTAGGAAATGGATGGGTTGGATCGAGCACAAATCCAACTGTGCCCTCGGGACTAAAAGGCTAATAACTTACAGACTGGGCGTCCGATTGATGCACCGTCTCTTGCGTTGAGACCCCTATGGCATGAAAGTCCAATGGGATACTTCATCGTGAGACTTAGTGGAAGTTGGATTATTGACCAGTGGTTTTTGGAGCAGACCCTCCTGGAGATGATCGGGCTTAGTGCGAGAACCCTGTAGTTGGCTGTGACATGAAGAATGTTGAGAGATCTTGTCTGGGTAAGAACTTAGAGCGATCCTGTGTGGGTCAGTACTGAGTGATCCTATGTGGGTCAGCACCTAGAGTGGTCCTATATGGGTCAGCACTAAGAGATATCATGTGTGGTTCATCACCTAGCGATCATGTGTGGGTCAACACCTTGTGATCCTTCATGGGTCAGCACTTAGGGATCCTGTGTGGGTCAGCACCTTACGATTCTATGTGGGTCAGCACCTGAAGATCCTATGTGGGTCTACCTCTCTACAAAGTAAGATGATTCAGAAGTTACATCTAATCATATCTACTATTGTACTAATGATAAACCTGGAATGAGTTGAGATCATACTTGTTTGGTTCCTTCCTTCGTGGTAATACATTGGTTGAATTATTCTATGTGGTGTACTAGTTTGGTACTTGCCTTTGTGGTTTTCCTTCCTTTGTGGAATAGTTGATCTTGGGGATTTTTGGATGGACCCTATGTTTCCTCATGATTGTGATGGGTATACTTGATAACATAGGTATATGTATGGGAATATACATAAGTAGAGTTGAAAGTTGACTTCATCATTTGAGATTTATCATTTGTGTATTTTGTGAGACCTTAAGGGTCTCGGGGTCCCTGATGAGTATTGTTATACTAACCCCTACATTATCTATGCCCGCACCTTGTTGTGTTTTGTGCAGAAGACGTGAAGCGTTGATCGAGGATGAGGATACCAGGACTGGATGGTGCCTAGTGGTGGATCATACAACATGATGGTACATAGAGGAGACGGACAGGCGTGGAGTGATGAGGAGGAAATCTTTACTTACCCATCAGGTAAGAACTCGGAGGAAGACTTAGTAGATTTTTTCATTTTTCTTTCAGATGTATTTCAGTGGTACTTGTATCCCTACAGTTGGGCTGGTATTTCCAACCCCTTTTACATTCAGCACTCATTTTGTTATATATTTTACATGTGTTCGAATCTTCATGTGTGCTAGGTTTAGTGTGTTTGCAATATATAAAGGAAATTCCTTCCTAATTATAGTGAATATGCCTTTCGGTGCCAGTCACCAACCCCTGGCCAATGGATGGTGGGCTTGGGGTAGACACGGCACAAGCCCCAGGGGACGAGTCATGACAAATTGGTATCAGAGCAGTCGGTTGTACCATAGAACATTGTAATATGATCTTGTTTTCATGGAAATACTATTAATTGTACCGAGTGTGGTTATCAGTTTAGAGAAACTAGTGTTGGGGCGGCAGCCGATGTATCAATACACCAGGACCCCGACTTCTGATTTCTGACTCAGTGCATGAAAACACTGATTGCGTGTGTGTTTTGAAGAGTTTTCGTTGTCATATCTTTTTGACAGCTCACCATGTATAAATTTTTCACTATGGCGCACCTATGTCTTTTTAGGATACCTCTATGAAGACAGCCAGCTAGGGTTCTGAGAGTTGTACGCACTGGTAGCCCACCGAGCGATGAGGCCTCGGTGTAGGTCCCTCTTCCAGTAGAGGCACCAACGGTACCATTACCCATTGTGCCACAGATGCCACCAGCCCCAGCAGTAGAGGGTCCATGCCACTTGAGAGTGTTGCACGAGTTCCAACGCCAGAGGCCACCTAGGTTTAGGGGAGTGACAGACCCACAGGTGTATGAGGATTGGACGGATGACGTAGTGAGAGTTTTCTGACTGCTATAGACACCAGCTGATCTCATGGTGATTCTTATCATCTTCCTTCTATAGGTAGTAGTTGGAAGATGGTGGAGCTTGATGCTCTAAGTTCACGATGAGGTGACGCTTCTCTAGGTAGACTTTGAGAGCCAGTTTTGGGAAGAGTTTGTCCTAGATAATCTTTGAACAATGTGCATTAAAGAGCTATTTCATCTGAAACAAGGCAGCATGATTGTGGCTCAATACTCAGTGAGGTTCACTGACCTCTTAGGCTACTCCACATATACGATTAAAGACCCGTTCTTCAAGGCCCAAACCATTGATCAGGGAAACAGGTGGGATATCAAGGCTTCGATGATCTCACTTAGCATCCCAAAGTAGGCGAGGGTGTTAGAGAGAGCCCCCCTAGTGGAGAGTTTCCTTTCTGAGATGTCACCATCATTGAGACCCACTACCAGTCATCTTGTAGCGGAGTATTCTATAGATGGAAGCAGACAGATGACTCAGAGGTCCAGGAGAACCAAACATATAGGTGGACAACAATAGGATTCTATATCAGTTGTGCGGGGCACCCGAGGCAGAGAGAGTCATGGATGGAGTGGGCAATGTTACGCATGTGGCGGGTAGGGTCACATGGCTTGTGACTTCCTGACCCACCATACAGATGGTCTGCATATGGTCGAAGGACCTCCCAGGTAGACACAGATATTCGACCGAGGAAGTCAGTAGGGAGAAGGCGGACATGGCAGAGGAGCTGGCCATTCACCTGGTGGAGGCGACGATTCGAGATGTTACCACCACCACCACGAGGAAGCCCACCCCGACCACAGGGAGCTGGTGGACAAGGGAGAGACCAGCTCTAGGAAGTTGAGGCCTACGATCATGGTGCTCCAGATATGATACGAGGTATGATCTATGTCTACTCCACCTTAGCTAAAGTACTTACAAACACAAGATCCATTCATTATTTTATTTCCACTACCCTCGTTCGGTACTCAGAGATTCCCATGGAGTCTTTTCTTCGATCCTTACAGCTAGAGACTCCTACGGGAGTGGATTCGACGATTACGCACTCGTTCCGGCAGTGCGAGCTTACTCTAGGAGGTGAGAGCTTCGGCTGGGATCTCGAAGTAGGGGCGTTGAGGCCTTAAGAAATCATCTTCAGGATGGACTGGATATCTACAGTCCATGCTCAGATTGACTATATTAGGCGCAAAGTGAAGTGTGTCTGCACGGATGGGACCAGTTTTACCTCCACCAACAACAAGGGAGCCTATATAGCATAGGATGGTCTTACCCGTAGGAGATTGCAGTCGATAAATCATTAGTTGGCTAGCCTTACCCTCTGAGCGGTTGATGTGGAGAGTCTGAGCTATCCAGTAGTGGCGGAACAATGTGTGGATGTTTTCCCTGATGACGTTTTAGGTCTACCTCCTCACAAATAGTTGGAATTTTACATTGATGTGTACCTCAGGATGGAATTGATATCTCCACTAGCATATCAGATGGATCCCATGGATCTTCGTGAGCTGCAGGTATAGATAGGGGACTTATAAGGGAAGGGATTCATTTGTCTTAGTGTTTCTCCTTGGGCAGCCCCGATTTTGTTCGCCAAGAAGGCAGATGGGATCTTCAGACATTGTGTTGACTATCCACTCTTGAACCAGGTGACTGTGAAATACAAGTACCCACATCTGAGGATTGAAGACCTCTTTGATCAATTGAAGGGAGCATGATGGTTATCAAAGATAGACCTCTGATCATGCTATCACCATCTTAGAGTATGAGATGAGGATGTGCAGAAGATGGATTTTACATGTCTCTTCAACCATTACGAGTTCTTTGTTATTTCATTATGTGTAACCAACACTCTAGAAGTGTTAATGGGACTCATGAACATGATCATTTAGCCATACCTTTATCTCTTTGTCATTATCTTCATCGACGACATTTTGATATACTCGGCTATTGAGGAGGAGCATGCCTATCATTTACAGGTAGTACTGGACACACTCTGAGAGCACCAACTTTAGGAAAAGCTCTCGGAGTTCCATTTTTGGATCTAAGAGGTTCACATTCTGGTTCATGTCATCTCGGAGGATAGAGTTGTAGTGAATCCAGTGACTATTGGGGTGGTAATTGCTTTGGATCCACCCAAGAGTGTGATGGAGATACGAAGTTTATAGGGTTTGATTGGGTATTACCAGATATTTGTGCCATATTTCTTCAGAGTTGCAACACCTCTATCAGTGTTGACGAAGAAGTGGCAACCCTTCGGCTGGTTAGAGAGATGCCAGCAGAGTTTTCAAGAGCTAAGGCATAGGCTGATTAGTGCTCCCATCTTATTGCTACCAAAGGAGGGCATAGGTTATGTAGTTTACTACAATAAACCAGGGATTGGGCTCAGATGTGTCCTGATGAAGGAGTGAGTGAAGATCACATAAGGTTCTCGACAGTTGAGACATCATGAGAAGAACTATGCTACCCATGACCTAGACATAGTAGTTGTGGTCTTCTCCTTGAAGATGTGGCAACACTTTCTGATGGAAGAATGCTTTACAGTGTACTCTGATCACAAGAGTCTCATGTATATCTTCTCTCAGAAAGACTGGAACCTGAGAGAATGACGTTGGCTTGAGTTCCTCTGGGACAATGACTTCGAGATAGTCTATACTCTTGGTAAGAGAAATGTTGTAGCAGATACACTTAGTAGGAGGGCTGGTATCCAGCTACTAGGCAAGGCGACAGAGCAGCTGGCCGCTTTGCAGATATCCTTTGTTGATCAAGATAGATATTTATTCCATCAGTCTCATACAGTCCCTCCTCATCTTCTTCAGTGATTCATAGAGGCACAGTGTTGGGACGCTGAATGTGAGGCTCAACGTGCTCAGATATCCACAGGACAGACACCTAATGGATTTTTTGAAGGTGGGAGCATGACATCCTCTTCAAAATACGTAACGTGGTACCAATTTCGCTTCAGGATGAAGTGATGGGGAGTTCCACACATCCCCTCTAGTGGTGCATACAAGAGTGGAAATGATGTACCAGGATCTCTAATGACAGCACTGGTGGCCGGGAATGAAGAAATCAGTTGCAAAGATTGTCTCTTGGTGCCTCACTTGTTAGCTAGTGAAGGCAGAGCATCAGGTACCAATAGGCTTTGTTCATCCTTTAGAGGTCCCAGAGTGGAAGTGAGAAGGAATATCCATGGACTTCAGGATAGGACATCCACATACATACAGGGGTCATTACTTGATTTGGGTGATCTTTGACCGACTCACCACGTCGGCCCACTTCCTACCAATTAGAGAGCAGGGATCAGTAGAGAGCTTTGGAAGCCTCTATGTGCAGGAGATCGTATGGCAACATGGAGTACCCTCGACGATTGAATCCAATTGTGATGCATGTTTTACTTCCCGGCTATGGATGGGGTTGCAAAAGGCTTTCGGGATGCAGCTTCATTTTAGAACCGCCTTCCATCCTCAGACGGATGGTCAGACTGAGTGGACCATTAACAACCACGAGGACATGCTACGTGCTTGTGTCCTTGACTTCAGTCATATCTGGGAGGATCACTTGCCTTTGGTGGAGTTTTCATACAACACATCTATCACTCAACCATTGGGATGGCACCTTTTGAGTCATTGTACGGGCGACCTTGGAGGTCACCATTGTGCTGGACTAAGCCCGGGGAGTCGGCACTAGTGGGACCAGAAATGGTACAGGCCACCACAGAAAAGGTTTAGATCATCCAAGAGTGGATGAAGACTACACAGATCATGAAGAAGTCATATGCCGATAGGATACGGAGGCCTCTGGTGTTCAAGGATGTCAGTCACGTCTTTCTACGGGTCTCACCCCGATGAGGTTTATGGAGATTTGGCCAGGGCAGCAAGTTATCTTTGAGGTTCATCGTAACCTTCCATGTCCTCCGTAGAGTTTGTTAGGAGGATTTCCACTTAGCTCTTCCACCTCAGTTGCACCGAGTGCATGATTTCTTCCACTTATCCCAGCTGAGGAGATACGTTCACAAACCTTAACATATTATCGACCGTGGTGAGCTAGACGTTGACGATGGGGTCACTTTTACAAAGATTCTAGTAGAGATTGAGGATCGACAAGAGAGGGTATTTCATGGGTGGTCTATACCTCTAGTGTGCGTTCATTGGTAGCATGGAAACCTCTGGGAGAGCACATGGGAGCCCGACTATCCGATTTTTGCTCAGTAACCCCACTTATTTTCTTAGTTTTGAGTTGTGTTTTTTGGGGACACAAAGCCCTGAGGTGGGGATAATGAAAAGACCCCAAAATTCAATTTAATTTTTATTAATTAAATGTAAATTTTACAAGTCCGTGAAAATTCACGACGCATGATTCTGAGGCCCAGAGTGCCAAAAATGAATTTCTGACCTTTTTTCGGGTATGTTTAGTAAACGTGCGAGTATTTTTTTTCTTACTTTTGAACCGGGGCACAGAATTGAAATATTAGGGAACCATTAATCTTATAGAACTAGTATTCACCTAAGGAACCCTTCACCACGACCACAGTAGGTCAAGGGTGGAAGTATGTTTTTCACTTTTTTGTGATAGAATAAAAATAAAATAAAATGGTGTAACATTTTATATATTTTTTATTTTGAAACTCCCATGTGGATGTTTCACAGGTGTGGACCACATGAACTAAACCTCCCTTGAGAGGTTGTAGTGGTGGGGACTACTCGAGTATAAACCCCCCTTGAACACCCCTATAATGGGAGAAACCCTCAAACTCATTATAAAATGTGGGGGAGCCTCTTCAACTCATCCAACATTTATAAGGACAACTCAGTTAATTTATTAAGACATTTTGAATTTATTCCAATGAAATAAAAAGAAAACATAATCTATTTGGTTGTCTACTTGGAATTTTTTGTGGAACTAGGAGGAAGGAGCCTTGGGAGAAATCTCTCCAACATAGAACCCCAACCTAGACTCTGACTTCTTCCTTGGGACATTCGTTGATGAGGAACATCTTCAATGTCAACGAACCGACGATCGTGGAAACGTCTGTGTCACCAACGTCGGACTATTCCCAACGACATCATCTCCTTCCCCATGGGAAATCATAAATGAATAAAAAAAACGACATAGGTAGGGGGTTTGATTTATTTTCCTTTACCCGTTCCTGATATTATTGTTCTTGGTGAGCCACATGCTAATGCTCCAACGTGGAGGGTGTGGGACAAACAAACATGGCCTGACCCTTCAGATGTTCTTCTTAAATGGTGTATCCATCCTGATGATGGAAGGAAAATTTAGTGATGGTGAATGGTGCTGGCGATTGGCACCGAAGGAACTCAGGAACCGTCGGCGAAAGCATGATGCCCTGATGCCCCGCGGCCTCTCCACCCCGTGCCGCTCCTCTTTCTGTCTCCATCGCCACCACGCGGCCTCACCGTGCCACCCTATGGCCTCCACCCTCTAGGCTGAGAAGCCCTGGCCTAGCTGCCCCATGGCCTCTGAGCAACTCCGACCGAGCCACCCCACGACCTCACACCCTCACGGCACCCCCCACGGCCTTGCCGCGCGGGCCCATGGCACCCACGACCTCCACCCCCCCCCCCCCAGTCGAGTTTCCCTCATGCCACCCCGCAACCTCACACCCTCGCATCACCCACTACGGTCGAGCCATCCCTCACCCTCATGGAACCCCTGTGGCCGAGATACCCTCACAACACACATTGCGGTTACACCTCCCCACAGCATTGTGCATCTCGTGGCTAATCTACCTCAGGGCCTTCACGGCTTGCCAGACCGCCCAGCAGACTAGGCCACCCAGCAAGGGTCGGGCCTCCTAGTGGGTCGTGCAGAACCCAATGGGCCGGGTTGACCTGGACCGGGTTGGCCCAAGCCGGGTCCTGTCGGGTCAGTCCGACCGGGATGGACCGGACCCAGACCCACTTCGACCCATTTACGCATTTCTAGCCATATCATTGGAACCAAATGACTGATTGATGAAATGCCAGTGGATATGGAAACCTTGGAGTGAGACAGTCCCTTTGGTATACCCCAATGCATATTTGGATAATGTTGGGAAATGGTTGAGTTAGATCGCACATGAATCTGACTACACCCTCGGGACTAAAATGATAATAACTTATAGACAATGAGTCTGATTAACACACCTTCTATTGATTTGAGACCCCTATGAAGTGGTGTTCTTTTGGGATAATTATTCATGATACTTCGTGGTAGATGGAGTATCAACAAGTGTCTTGTGGAGCGGAGCCTCCCAGAGACGAGCTAGCATTGCGAATGAACCAGGTAGTTGGCTATGACGTAAAGAATATAGAGTGATCCTGTGTGGGTCAACACTTAGAGCGATCATGTGTGGGCCAGCACTGAGCGATCCTGTGTGGGTCAGCACCTAGAGCAATCCTATGTGGGTTCACACTTAGAGAGATCATGTATGAGTTAGCACCAAGCGATCATGTGTGGGTCAGCACCTTGTGATCCTTTGTGGGTCAGCACATAGCGATCCTATGTGGGTTAGCACCTTGTGATCCTATGTGGGTCAGCATGTAGCGATCCTGTGTGGGTAAGCACTGAGCGGTCCAGTGTGTTTCAGCACCTGGAGATCATGTGTGGGTCTGCCTCTTAACAGAGTCAGATGATTCAATAGTTACATGTAATTATCTATACTATTGTACTAATGATATACCTAGAATGATCTGAGTTTGTACCTTTGTGGTACATTATTTTGTCATAATACCTTGGTGGTATTCTTCTATGTGGTGTACCTATATGGTACTTTCCTTTGTGGTTTTTCTTCCTTTGTGGAACAGTTGAGCTTGGGGCTTTTGTGGTGGACCCTATGTTTCATCATGATTTAGATGGGTATAATTTGTTACTTAGGTATCTGTATGGGCATATACCTATGTAGGGTTGAAAGTTGACTTCATGCTTTGAGATTTATCCTTTGTGGATTTTGTGAGACCTTGAGGGTTTCGGGGTCCCTAATGAGTATCGTTATACTCACCCCTTCACGGGCTATGCACGCACCTTGTTTTGTTTGGTGTAGACGACAAACATCATTGTTCGAGGCAAAGGATTCCAAGACTGGACGGTGCTCGGTGGTGGGTCATACGATGATACAGTACGTAGAGGATACATATGGACATGGAGTTCTTAGGAGGATATCTATACATACACTTCAGGTAGGAACCTCAAAGGCTGACCCAATAGTTGATTTCCTTTTTCTTTCAGTTGTATTTAAGTTGTACTTGTATCTCTACAGATGGGCTTGTATTTATGGCCCCTTTTACTTTAAACACTCTTCTTTAATATAGTTTACTTGTTTTTGTATCTTTCTATGTTCTAGGTTGAGTTTTTTTACAAGAAATAAAGTAAATGTCTTCCCAGTTATAGGGAATACACCTTTCTTGGCTAGTCGCCATCCCCTGGCCTGTGGAAGGAGGGAATGGGGTAGTCACGGAATGGGCCTTGTGGTATGGTTAGTGACATTAGAAGCTATCAGTAAGGTCACCCAATAATCCAAAAGTATCCTAGTTCTGCAAAGAAAATTATTAATGGTGAATCTTAGAGGACATCCAATGGAAGCTATGGGCATATAGTGCCAAGACCTAACTACAACTGGTGGATTGGTTTGTTGGATATATCTATTATCTTGTCAACGGCTGCATGATGTCATCCAGGGATACAAACATTGGTGTGTGACCAACACATTCATTATGGTGTCCACGTTGGATTTGGGGAAACATGTTAACCTTGGGATCCTAGTGCTGATGAAATTGAACAAGGTGTTGTGGAACATCTATAAGGGTAGGAACCCACAATGGTCATGGGGATTGAACCACTGATTGTATGATTGGATAGTGGACCACAAAATTTCCAACGAATATATAAATCCTATATCCCCCTAGGTCATACATCCAACTATATATTCTGAATACAATGGGGAGATTTTTGGTGAAGCTAACTTCACAACTTTCCTTGAACAAGTTCTACTTATTGGATTAATTCAACATCCATCCATTTCCTCCACTGATAGGGGTATTCACCATTTATGACCACATAGTTGAGGAGCATCAGTCTTATCTATTGGCCTTCCGGGGCTGAGTTATGGTTGCACGAGTTGACCATGAGCTTATCTGCAATGCATATACATCCCAACGCATTGCGAGGAAATTTTAGTGCATGAATAAATTGACCCTTAAAGTATTCCTAGTGGTACTCCATCGGGATTATCTTTTTCTGAAGAGGCAGATGTGCCATATGTTTATACAGGAGGACGGGAAAATGTGGAATGATCTTCCTCTTCCTACCAAATTTTTCTTATAGTTAAAGAGAATGTAAGGAACTGGGGAGAATACTACCTGGGGATATTATTAATAAATTAACAATGTATTTTGAGGATGGGGTGACTTCTCTTCTTCGGTATGGGGTAGGAAAATGAAAGAACACATTGTGGGGGTGGTCCTACTGTTGTAATAAGGAAATTAATTGAAGGGCTTGCACTTAGTGGGAGAAAAGTGGTAGCGGCAGACTCAAAAATCCTAAATGAGATGAGTTTTAAGGAAGGGAAGCCACGTAGGGGGTTCAAGAGGATATCCACTCAAGCTCATGGGATGTGAATGCACCATATATACATTGCAGAGAATGCTGTTTTTTCTATGTCTTGGGATACCGGGGATGTCAATAAGAAATTTCTCCCTCCTTCCCCAATTTTTGACCAACTAAACCATATTAGGATGCATTTTTTAAATATTAGTCATGCCAAGGTAGAATCTCTGGTGTCTTAGGTGGATGGGAAACAATACTTCCCAGACCTAGAGGACATCATGCATTGCCAATATTCCCTGCGTCCAACGATTGAACGGATGAAAGTACACCTAAATCAAACAGTCCCACCCCAAACATCTTCTTCTGATATGATAGAGTGTTTCCCATTACCTAGAGAATCCTAGAGGTTTTATTTGGGATAAAAGTCTTGTAGGGGAGCCCTTTTTATGAAGATGAGGTTGCAGCCTCTGAGATTGAAGTGTTTTTTGAGACTAATGAGGTATACTACCAAACATCCCTCCAAGAAACATACTTATTTCATCTATGATTTCTCAACTAACATTTGTTCTATATATGGGAGCCATATATGAAAAACCTATTCCAATACAATAGTGGATGTATCCTTAGGATCCTGGCCTTAGATGATAGTGAGTGAAAAATATAGTAGGGTTGCGATAACCAGGGTGGCCCTTCTGAAATCATCAGAACATCAATCCATATATGGGGGGCCATATCATATGGTTCTAATGCCAAAAACTCAAGTGAAAGAAAAATAATTTGATCTCTATAAGGCATTCCCCTAACAAAATTTATACTATTCACAATTGTAATAGTCCAACTAACATTTGTGTATTTCAATTTTAATTGTTCTACAAATGGCATGGTCCATACTAGGTGGGATGGTTGTGTCTCTTGGTTCCCCAATCTAGAGGTGAATTCCTATTTCTGTGGGATAAGATTCCCAATCTAAACAAATCACGGTAGATGCAGAAGTTGGTAGGGTGACTGGTGGGATGAAACTTGAGATTATTAAGGTGGAATCAAGTGATGAAGTCCACTATGACCTATTAGACAAGATTTCATAGGTAGACCCTACTGATAAACATGTGGGGGTATTCCTATAATTTGATCAGGATAACCAGAAGGAGTTGGATGAGACTGCTTTTGATGAAGAGGATATAAAAGATTTACAACACAATCCATGGAAACAGATCAAACACTTCATCAAAGACACCCCACATGCATAGTGGATAAACCAGTTGGGGAGACATCATTCCCAACATTGTGATAAATGTTCTGGAAGAGTGTATACCTGATCACATAATATTTTCATTAGATATTATAAGGTGTAGAAAATATGGGAATATAATTGTGACCTTGGCTTTACATGGTAGTGGAGGAATTCATTCAACACAAAGAAACATAAATTGGTTGAACAAGAGATCTAATTCCTTAAGGTGTGGGTTAATTAACACCTTTCTTTCATTAATGCATAATCAGATTTCATATTGTGATTTAATGAAAAACATGTATATGGAGTGGATTATATGAACCAAGAATCTCATGAGATGGCTAACATTAAGGATGATCTGGATCGGGAAAGAATGAGGGTTGTTGAATGACACCCTGCCACTAGAAAAAAATGGAGGGAGATCAACAGGTGAAAAAAATTCCTGGATTCCAAAATCCCAAGTGTGGTGGAATGGAGAGACTCTATAAAAGATATCAACCCATCTATCAGAGGGATTAATCCATGGGGGATATAATTTTCAAGAACTATAAAAATATACTTTCATTATTTATTTCTTATTTTGGTATCATGCATGAGTATTTTTTTCTACATTGATAACTATATATAAATCTTATAATAAAAATAACCAACGATCAATCCCGAAGTTAACTTAGGTCATGCCTATTCTAAGAATAATGGGATGACCACCTAATTATTCACCTTAAAAATGAGAGTGCAAACCAATCAATAGATATCTGGGGTCTGAATGAACACTCTGAGATTCCATGAGGAAGGACAATGGGAACAGTGGATTGATAATATATTTATCAAAATAGCCAATCTACCCTTTCCCAACATGATTTAGTGCATGAGCAGTAATACTCTACGTCCATTGGAATAAATACGAAAAATGTGGAATGGAATGTGTGAATCGTGATACCCAAAATTAGGATCACAATGAGGGGTGTAAGAAGATGGAGGATAATTGTTTTCCAACTTTGAATCATAGAATTCAAATCATGTTATCCTAAAATGGAACAATAAAATGAGGTCCAACCACTGACCATATTCGAAAACACAGGGCCAAACTCGATATGGCATCGGATGACCTTTTGAACGTTGTACCTAGATGGTATGAATGCCTTAAGTCCATGAATCGTAACCATTAGGGGTTACTTCAAACATTAATGGGAATGAGTATCCAAAATAATAGGCACCCAAAGAGTGCTGATGAAATGATGGGATATTTGAATAAAGTCCAGCATGCTTCAAATTATCCCACCATGATGAATGTACATTTGGTAAGCGTATCAATCTGAACAAAGATATAATCTACACAAAATGGGACCTATTTTGTGAGGGATAATAAATACTCGTAGTTTTAAATCATGAAAATGAGGATGATAGATAGGTTTTTAGCATCATATGGTGTGGAATATATAAAAAACTTTTTATGTTTATATCAACAAGATGTTGGACATTGTTTTAAGGTCATACTGCATGGACTGAGGAAAATAGTTTAAAGTCATATTATATGTGGACTGTATGATCCTAGTTTATGTTTGTACAGTTTGGACCATAGTGGGGGTCATGGGTCTCGAAGGGATAAGGAAAATGGGGCTGGGCCCGAAGAACAAATTTATATGTGTCTCTACGTTTCCCATACGGATGAGAATCAATCCGAACATAGTTCTTGAAGAATAATGTAATTAGAGACGAACCCTAGTGGGGGAAATCCATTTGAGTGAGGAAAATGAATCATCCCACAATTTTTATGGGGCATATCGAACTTATTAGGGCTGGGGCCACAGTTTAGGGTCATGTGTTGAAGGACTTTTTCACCCCAAAGAAGATATATTCATTGTGGTACATAAACAAGATGTGAATGAGTAGAAAAGAAGTCAACACCACATCACACATTTTTAAAAGTGAGCTAGGGCCAATAGTTCAAAAATATAAAAGGGGTTACAGTTGATCCTTAGATGAAGTTCCTAGAAATCACTATGTATCCCATGAGAATGAGAATCGTGGAAAATGTAGTTCTTGTGAAAACATAGATTAATAAGTGTAGAGTGCAGACCACATTGGGCAAAAAGGAGAAATATAGCATCATGAGACAACCCAACATAGATGAGGAAAAAAGAATTCCATATCAAACTGAACCATTCCATAGTGGAAAACATAGACTGAGAAGGGGATGGAAAAGTTCATCACTCTATAGTTGGACCTCGAGGTAATGTACTTGGGTGTCACTACGTATATCACAGGGTTGAGAATCAAGCAACATGTAGTTATGAAAATGTGACATGGAAGAGGGCTGATTCCAAAGGGGAAATGTCTTGGTGAACAATTACATAATATTTTTGGGTAATTTATCATCACAAAACCCGGATAAGAATGACCTAGATTAATGAAATATGATAAGGGCACAATAGATCATTGTTTATGGTCATAGAGCATAGAAAAGGGGGAAATGTGATTATTCTATGTGGGTGAAAACCTTAGTCATATCCCAAATCCCATGTGGCAATGATCTTGGTTGGAAACCTAGGTGGAGAAGATATTTACAAAAAATGGAAGCACAGGGTGGGGAACAAATGTGCAGAGTCAATAGTGACCCCGTGGCACCATTTTTTCCTCTCGACATGGACTGATGAATGGAGGGATAACACAGAGGGTTTTAAAGTTCCACCTGAACATTATGATGTGGAAAGGGATTTGAATCACGAGACCAATATTTAGGGAATAATGGAGTTGTCATAATGTGGTAGGATAACTATTGACTGTATTCAAAACACAACATTCATATCATGTGACTCAGGCATGGGAACAAACAAGTGAGTTTCATCCTCTAACCATATTCATGACTTTAGACCTCTCTCAAATAATTTTCAAGATCATCCAGCCGTTGGACCAAAATGGAAGGCAATTCGTAAGTCCAAGCATCAATACCGCTCGGGTGTCCATTCTGATGTGATAGGTGATGGATACCCAAAAAAACAGACATGTGAGGTCTGGAAATGGAATGATAGAATGGCCATATAGAATGAAATGCTCTAGGTTCTAAACCACGACTCATCTGAGCATGTCGGTGAGTAATAATATAGAATTGATGGCTTATTTAAGAGTGTATGACTTGAGTATATGAGTAGAAGATGGGGGGTAATCATGTTAGTGAACTCGGGGCTAGACCCAAGGAGAAATGTTGGGGCATTCCTATATATCCTATTATGGAAGGAGTCAGAATGTATGTATTTATTGAAAATATATGTAGTTTATCATCATGTGGTAAGGACACAGGGGGTAGAGGTCTCTTGGGAGAGTAATGTGTATGTCATGGAAGAATAACCCAGCATCAATGTGAATGAATGTTGTCCACATTCCACCCAATTCACGATCTCAAGATAGAACTCAAGACAAGGGGCCAGGAGGAGGAATTGAATAACCTGAGGATGGACCTATGGAAATCATGTCTGAGAATTCCTACATATCATGTGAGTGAAAGAATAAAGCCAAATATAATTATTAATATATCATGCAGTTTTAACATCATGTGGTAAGGATGACGATGAAGGGGGGAATGCCATTAGGGGAGTACATGGGGCGTCTATTATAGACATGACATGAATGGAAAAAGTTTCCACCTATCACACCACATAATCCCATAAGAAGTATGGCCTACAAGGTGAACAAAAGAGATAATTTGTGGATCCAAGGATGGTCCCAGGGAATTAACATATAGGAATTCCTATGTATCCTGTGACCGCATGAATCAATCCACACAAAGTTCTTGAAATGTTCTGTAGTTTAACATCATGCAGTAAGGATGAAAAGGGAGGTCCCATAGAGGGGAAACATGAAAAGTTATTTGTAAGACAGACATGAATGAGGGATAAAGTCTATATCATGCTATGTGCTCCATGAATCCATAGCTTAAGAGGCCACAAGGAAGGAAGAATATGTGGTACATGGGGCTACACCCAATGAAAAAATTCCCAGGTGTTCCTACGTATTCCATAAGGATGGGATTCAATCCATTCATAGTTCTAAAATAACATGATGATTAACATTGGGTCATAAGGATGAATAGATATTAGTTAAAGGTCATAGTGTTCAGACCGTGAATTCCCAGTTTAATGTGATGTACATGGGACAGAAGGGAGGAAAAATGAAAATAACCTCCCTTAATATTTGGAAGACTATGGGGATGGAAATAATGATAAAGGATAATATATTACCATTTTCACAACACAATATCAATATCTTGTGACTGGGAATGGGAATGAACCATTCATCTTCAACCATTGACCACATTCGCAAGGCATAACTTATACCAAATTGTCATTTGAAATCCTCTTAAATGTTGGCCCAGAATAGTAGGTGATATGAGGTGGCATGAAAACAGGATGCTAGGGGTCCTTTATGATGTTAAAGATGATGTAGATCCAAATGATGGGATTCATGATGCATGGAATCACCCATACAGTTTAACATCATACGGTAAGGAGGAAAGATATCTTAGATTAATGGCATAGAGATCGAACCACGATGTATGTTTAATGAATATAGTTTATCATACATGATGAAATGGATATTTGTTTATGGTCATATAACATGGACTTATTTCAGTTTTTCATCACCCAGGATGAATGGTATCTCAGTTTAAGTCCATATAGCTTGGACCATTTTTGGGTTATCATCATGTAGTATTATTGGGACCACTCATGTGTTGTACTGCATGAGGAATTTTACCTTGGTGGGAGGAGTGATATTCTCACCATCCATTGTGAAAGTGGAGTATGAACCATTAGGTTAAACCCTATGAATGATATTGGGAACCACCAATTTGGTTTCCAAAATTGGTGGTTTCTTATTTGGTATCATTATTGTGCTCATGTCAAATACCATTTCCCCTTGAATGAAGGAATGTGGGAGAACAGTCTTATTAAAAGATATAGTTATATTGTTATGATTCCTCTCCTTATTGTATTAGTCCTAAATCATGTTATCATCAAGGGATAATGTTTTCATCTAGATTGAATTATGCTTCCTATTATGAATTTTTTTGGTAAATGGTTGTGCATAGTGACAACAACTAGATCTGAATGGGTTGGACTGCCATTGTTCCTTAAACCATGGAATATAAAGTCACTTGGGTGGAATTATGAGTCATCTTAAGGTAATACCAGAGAGAGTTGTGAAGGATTTCCATCTAGCACTACATGTTCTAACAAACCAACTACTGCTAGATTTTTGAGAGGGTTTTGTTTATCACCTATATCTAGCTATTTTCTTGCACATGATAGTGAGTGTAATGATTACAATGGACATTGTACTTGGAATAAAACTTCCTTATCTCAGATGCATGGATGTTGGTGTAATTATCGGTGATAGAAATTAGAGGGACTCTGTAGAGATGAATGAGGTTCTCATGAAATAAATAATAGAACGACCCCTAACTAACATGAGCTGAATCAACTCTTTCCAATTGAAAAATAAATCTCTTGAGGTAGGATGAGACTTCATTGGCAAGATACTGCAGGTGGATATGGTATGCCATCATCGAGTCCCCAGACCGCAAAAGGCCAAGTGTTCTTTGTTTCATGTATAGTCTCTGGAATATGATTGACAAATGTGTCATGATCATAGAATGTGTGGAACCTCTTGGTGAACTCATTATAGTCATTGATCAAGGTGGTCCAATAATTTCCCATCCCTTTGATCTGGTGGAAGATCTTTAGAACATCATGGTAAACTCCACATGAACAAGAAATAAATTCATTCATAACCTAGGGAATATAATTTCCTTGAATGTAGATAAGGAGAACTCCATTGCATCCACATTTGTAGAGGAACATATCATGACAGGAACCACATTGGAGGGTGAACTGCATTGTGTGTTGACGAAATTTGTCACATTTGGAATGTTTTATTAGGATAACTCCATTTTAGAGATACTTAATGAAATGAGTCTTCCAATAAAAGGTTTGTTCTGATATAGTGGTCGGGGAATCTGAGGGTCCCGATGTGGATGCACTGGTGGTGAGATGACTTACCTACTGGGTATAATCATTATCCAGAGTGATGGGAGAAATGAATCTTTGATTAACCACATGAATAATTAAATAATCCTGGTCAGGGTCTATGAGAGATTCAACGAGGATGGACAAGGCTCCAACTCAACCATTCTACGATAGATGATCATGAGTTACTTCCTGCCGAGAGGGGAACTGGTCCATCTACTGGTGAGTGTGCTCTAAAAAGGTCATGAGCTCTTTCATTTTAATAACATAGTTTCAATTTATCCTATTGATTAATAGTTTCAATTACCAATTAACATGCAGGTGGAGAACAAAAATCCCATGGTCCAGTTCGAGCCTAGTGATGAGGGCTTGATACTAGGCCTCACTATTGGTGCATCCTTCTGACAAAAAGAATAAATAGGATAAGACAACATACATAGGTCTGGTGACAACAATATCAAATCCTACCGGGTTAATCCTCAGATCATTGATTCTTCTGCCAGTAGGGCTTTACGAAACACCATCCTAGGGCATCTGCCAACACAGTATGCCTTGATCCACTAAATGTATGACATCATACAAGAATTACATATCAAGGTAATTCTTTGTGGGGGATGGGTGTGTGGAAAGAAATTATTACTGCACCTGACCCTTGACAACTTTTTTTGGAATAAAAATGATTTCAAAATTCTAAAGGATGAGTACTCTCTGAGCTAGAGAGCCTGTAAACATATGGAATATCTGAATATATTTCATCGGGACTATGCAAGTCACGAGATGTATCTCATTGTGATACATGTAATGTAATCATTTTTTGATTGTGAATACCAGTGTAATGTATCTCTTCTCGATAGATGAATATCTATTCTCTTTATCAAATAACATGTAGCTGAGATAGTATAAAATATTTTTTCCCTCATTGTAATTCTAAGTGAGAATGGTTTCGAGGGACCATTCATGAGTGATCATGTAAAGGCCTAATGTTTATTTTTGATGGGTGGAATCAGAACTAGAGGCTATAGTTGGTACTGATTAATCTCTTAAAATGAGGCCCTATAATCTTCATCCCACTGGTAGTCTAAAACAATTATCATGAGTCTTAAAAATTGCATAAACATTCCTTCCATGTTCACAATGTACTAGAATATGTCGTCTATGTGGCCTAGAATGACTTGGAGCTCCCAAATATTTCTCAGATGAAGAATCTGACTAATGTGCTTGATCTTCTTCAGATCAATCATGATGCCTCTATATATGATGACAAAATTAAGAAAAGGTAACCCCAAAGTCAAATTTTAATGGAATAATCTTCTAAGGGCGGGAATGGTGGAAGCTGGAAACATTCTTCATATCTCTAATATTTTCCTTATAATAGTGGGATTTGAAAACAAAAACCTCTACATAGCATTCCACCAATGTCTAGAGGATCGGCTTGAATATGAGATTTAGGACATTCTTATAGTTGGATCCTGAATTCTTCAAGCTGAAAGGAATTACATGGTAACAAAAACTATCTTGTGGTTACCTGAAAGGGATATAATCTTCATCCTCTAGGACCATTAAAATTTTATAATATCCTAAATACCAATCCATAATGGGGTGATTTTGGAATCAACTAGTAGCATCGACCAACAACTCTATCATAGGAAGGGAAAAGTCACCTTTTGGACAGTGATAGTTGAAATCCTAGAAGACAATGCATACTACGATCTGTATGTTCTTCTTGTAGATAGGGAAAAATGTTGGCTACACATTTTTGGTAATGGACTTCCTTGACAAGGATGGATTTATTGATCTTATCACCTTGAGCCTAGACCATGATCCATGATAAGGTTCATCTTTTTGTAAGGTTGTTTGAACCCGTGAAATTTTTTTTGGAGACCAAGGTGGTGGATGTTGACTCGAGGATACAGGTCTGAAATATCTCCATTGCTCTATGAAAATACTTCATGATGCTTCTTGTAGAAATCCACAAAATGTTGATGCTCCTATGTAGATATGGTTGTGTAAACCAATGTTGGTATTAAATCTATCTCGGTGTCAAGGTTCACCTATAACAACTAATCAATGGTGGTGGAGACACCTTCCTCAGATATAGGGGGTGTCCTCTGAATTATTTTCATCATCCATAACAAGTGGGTCATCAAAATGGGAATTTTTTTAGTTGGATGGCCCTAACAAGAAATTGGTGCCAGCCTAATCAGTAGTGGAATCATTACCAAGGGGACCTCACACTACTAAAATCATGGTGAAAAATGTTTTCAATACAATCCCATTAAGACTTTGACTTAAGGGGGCACATTTATTAATATCAAAGTAGTTTTGGTGAGTCAACATGAGTCTGTTCAACCTAACCTGGTTAAATAATCATGTATAACATAATTTAAATTCCATGGGGAGAACATCTCGATACCCCATGGGTGTAAGGGGCTCTGGTATCACTTGACCATGATTCTTGTAGAAGTACGAAGTGATATTCTTTCGTTCCATTAACTGATGAAAGAGATTACCCCTTCTCTTATAGGTGACAAAGTAGTGCCCCGTGTATCAGCTTGTGGACTTCGACTAGTTAATTTTGATAATATAGGCATCATAAAGGTCTGTCCATGGGTCTGTCCATGGGTCTGCCACAATGGTGGTGTTCTCAACATCATTGGTCTAAACCTACTTGTCCTGAAACCTATATTATTTTGCATATAGGTAGTGAGATTCACAAGAGGAAAAGAGAGACACATCACCTAAGAGAATTCACACTAAACCATTAAGGGTGTACTTAAGGAATTGGTGAGACAAAGAGAGGAATGCTACATATAGATGGAGCTAGGGCCTTCATATTAGTGCATTGTAGACTGTGTCATGTGAGACCACACTGAGCACTGTGAAAGAAATCAGACCACATAATTTGGTTTTCAAGAGTATTTTTTAAATAGGTGACTAATATTCTCTATCATAACCTACAATCTACATGTCATAGGGATCCAAATCAGTTTTAGATAGTCCTATTTGCAGAGAATGCGGGATGGGAGAAGATTGATCCCTGAACCTGTGTTGACAAGACATCGACAGACTTATATACCATTGAATAGGCTAGTTATTTATAGGGGCGGATGTCCCCTTATACAAGAGAGCCTTCAACATCTCCTTAGAATGAAAGGATGTTCTGACATTCTAGATGCTTGAATTCCGCATAATAGAAGGCTTTTGCAGCCACTAACTCTGTTTAAAACTAGAGGGGTATTCTTAAAGCCTCTGTGAGAGATTCACTCATTTATTCAGACATGTGAAGAGACATGATGATTTATAGTCTTGTTTTAATGATTGATAGGTTCTTGAGACATCGTATTTCCATTCTAGAAGAACATCTATGATTACAAGAGGTTGCTCAGTGGTAGGAGTCATGATGGGTGATTTTGATCGAAAGAGCAGATTCTAAATATTGTTGAGGATATCCTACTGCTCATCTACTGATCCATACATAGTGACCATCAGTGGATGACCAGATGAATGAGTTTTATCTAAAAATCAACAAGCCTGATCGTAGTTTTTTCATGATGTCAATGTCTGATCATGAAATATAAATGGTGGTGTGATTGAATCTGAAAAAAAGGATTAGAATACTTTTCATGCTGAACTACGTACTGGGAATGTTGTCTTGTATCCGAGGCACGCACAACTTGGTTGGAAGAACAAGACATCTAACTTTTACTATTCACATATCCATGATGTCATCGATGCTGGCATCAGCTAGGGACATTATGAAGGTCATCCCGATATTCCCCACCTTTGGGGACCATGTACGGGTCCACTAATTCAATAGTGTTCCCTGAGGAGTACTCCTAATCATCACCTGAGGATTCATCCTTTTCTAGGATAATATTATGGTCAATACCCATATTAGGGGGCAAGGAATTGCCAAGAGTATGGGAAAAATTTAGAACTAGAGGAGGGATTCGATATCCCTTACGACGTCATTTCCGGATCCCCTGAGATGGAGAAATATAGGATATCAATGCATAAGAATAGGTTGGGGTGGAATAGTGACATTAGAAGGCTCAGGTTGATTAAAATGGGCGCATATAATAACATGGTCTCAAATGACTACCTTTTTTTCTATCTCATCACCATTCATTTGAGACCCATAGTGAGAGACATGAAACCATTCCCCTCAATGTCGTTATCCATCATTGTAGACACACATACCACTTATTCTGAGATAAGACCCAATTTAACTATGTTGTTGTCGACTAGGTCCTACATCCAATATTTGAACACATAACACTACTTGAGAGTGATACCAATGAAGAAATTATAGGGGATGTAATTGAGATGATCGAGGAGGTCATCATATTTGGATATCCAACATTTTGGAAACCACATGATTTCCTAGTCGAAGGAACTCTCGAAATAACTAGGGACCTCATCCTCATTAAATGAGTAGGTCATGTTTCCCAAATTTGAGGAAGGGGATCTGGGAGTCTGGCTCTGACGATGGGATATATCTTTGTGAGGAGGTAGAACCTTGTTTTCTCACCTAGTTTCTAGTGGTGTTTTACACGGTGGTGCCTAATGATTTTGAGGTGGATGATTTTGTGTCAGAGTCTAAGCTTGAGATGGTATCCCTCGATACAGATGTGGAGGTGTCTTTTTCGATACAAATTCCTACTCTTTATGGTACTCTATCTATGAAACAACAACGGTCTCATCCTTGGTGACTCTTTTTGCCGGTGCTGTGGAAGGAAATGGATGTGACTTCTTGGATTAGTTTAAGGATTCTTCTTGATGATGAGCCTTACCACTGGAATCCCGAAATCCACATGAGAATTTGTGGGTGAGGAGAGAAAGAAAAAATTAATTCTTCACATTCTCTATACACATATTTAGAAGCTTATTTGGAGTCAGCAATATATTGAGTGAATATGTGAGGCCCTTCCACAATGCGACAATATTTGTGACTTGATCATACATCCATTTTTTACTTGAAGAGGTCAGATATACTAGTTTTCTAGGTGCCGGAATTGAACTTGTTATGAAACATGTTATAATGATTCACCAAACAACCTATGGAACCAATGGGTAATAGGTTGTACCAGACAAAGGCAGGTCCCTCAAGTGTCTATACAATCTTAGGGAGCTTAGCAGCCTCCTACTGTGCTGGAGTTCCTAGAATGGTCTGCCTCATGAATTGAACTGGGCCAGATGCTGTAGAGGATCACACGTCCCATTAAATGTTGATAATGTAGTGTTTCCAAAGCTCAAGGGTGCTATAATATCATCCACCCATTCCAGATATGGTTTCAATCTGGTGGGATCTCCACCAATCAGGTTTCAAGAGCCCCAATGAGGTTAATTAAAGAATATGTTTGATATTTTGGACAGATATTACTATCGTGATGTGGATTACCGGCTTCTAGAGTGTTAGAAAGTCCTTTAATGTGGTAATCTGGACGAGCAGCTAGTAGATAGGTCAGTGTAATGATTAGAGGGGACATTGAAGGAACTTATCGAGTGACCAGAGGGACCAACAAAGAAACTATAGAAACTTGGGCTGGGTCCTATGGAATGTTGTAATTCAACTCAAGTGGATTCAGTGTGGCATATCGGGGTATTTTCCTATAATAACTGGCCTATTTCTTGTCTATATTGGAATTGTTATCAAGGTCACCATGGGGTAATTTTATAAGGGGAATTTATACATGTCCCGATGTCCCCGTTAGAGGCCAGTTGGGATCATACATAGGATCACCATAATTCATCCTTTTTTCTATAGTGTACTCAGTGAGGAGGTCGTCGACAATCCTTCTCTCTTACATGAGATTTCGATGTAGCACAGCCTTTTCGGGGTCCTCTTTCATCTTCTACACTGAATCATACTGGTTAGAGGGATTGATTATCCTAGATTTGTTGTTTCCCATATTAGAATATCTACTCAGAGTCAATGACTAGGATGGTTTATAAAGTCCAAGCGCCTGTCTTTTTTTGAGATTGTGGACACCTATAGGGTCTTCCAGGTGTTGTGCTACCTTAGAGGGCTATTCATCTTATGAATTCCTTATATTGACTCCCCCATCCGGGTATATCTCTGAAATGACCATATTTACTGTGACAACACCAAAAGGAATATCTTCGATATCACCAAGTGAACCATCCAATTTTAATATAGGGAAAAAGTGTTGGGTAGCATATTTCCCCTAACCATAGATTTGAACATTTGGTAATGCCTCCTTGTTAACTCTATAGAGAATATTGAAACATAGGACACATCACTGGTGGAGGTTCTAATAATAACTATGAGAAAAAAGGTGATAAGAAACATAGAGTGAGGCCAAATCAACTAGGAGGTACTGGTAGCCGTTATCGTTGATGTGTTCCCAGCTTATTTGGTAATCTAACCATCGATGATGAAGATGGAAATTCATCATCCCTATGGTTCGTCGGAACCACACAACCTCATCTTGGGTGAGGGACTCTTAAATATTCAAGATCATAGTTTCAATTAGAGATAAAATATTAGGTATATGGTTAGTTTTGAGAATGTACCACAAACCTATCAGCTCATACTCATGATCCAGCCCTTAGTTTCTCCATTCATCGACTGGGGGTGGTTGAGGGGCCTATAGTGGCACTGAAGTGGACCATTTCTGTGGTAGACTAGTTAGTGTAGAATACGGTGCCTAAGCTAACAAACTATTGCATCATATTCTATTATATGGAGAATTCACTGATTATATCAACATATCCCTATAGGATGGGGTGTTGACAACTAATTCTATCACATGAGTAGTGGTTATTGGTGGTGGATTAGGTTGTTTCCCATTGTCAACCTCTCCCCAGAACAACTCCCCATTATCTATTATCGAGGTAGAGAATGATCCAGGGGATGATATAGGGGATTTCATAGAAAGACCCTAGAAATGAGACAAATATTATTCCTCTTAAATGTATTTGTAGATCTAATCTAGGATTTGGTGCATCTCTCATTCCAGATAAACAAAGATGATATGCTTAGTTCCTTCCCCAGACCATGATACAAAGGAGCAGGGCGTTGATTCTATTACCACGTCTCACTCCACTTCCAAGTCTAAAAATAATTTGGAATTGAATACGATTATAGTATTTTCATGGTTAATACTCTATTGGTGGTCACACTTCCTCCTACATCGGAAAAGTTCTTCATGGAAGGGTATATCTTAGACATATGGTGGACCTCATCGTTGATGATATGGGGTTTGTGGAGCACCCGACATGATGTCTAATAGATCACGAGGAGAAACTATGTGGTAGGGAATGCATGACCGAGGAGGGATCTGCTTGCGTTGGTGACCATTTGAAGAGGACCATCTAATTGATAGTTAGAAATATGGGGAGAACATTCATACCTGATACCATGTGAATGAAGAGGGCCTTCATGTTGGGGTTCAACAAGATGGGGAGGACATCTTCCTAGACTGATGATGGTCGTATGTGGATGATATCTATACTCAACACGTGAGCGGGGAGGACCATCACTATAGATGGTTATGGTACGGGGAGGGCCTCCATACTGAATTTCCTCAACACAGGTCGGACC
Source organism: Viscum album (assembly GCA_963277665.1). Lineage (NCBI taxonomy): Eukaryota > Viridiplantae > Streptophyta > Magnoliopsida > Santalales > Viscaceae > Viscum > Viscum album. Next base: position 807,699,217 of record OY728148.1, read on the forward strand.
ATGACAGCTGAAGCTTGCGCCGGTGACCAGAAACGTCGACCTAGCCTTCCCTGGGGGAGGTTGGGATCTTAATACCAATTATCCATTGTGGTCAACATGTCCTGTAGTAATAGTTAGATGATAAAACACATCAGTGGAGGCTCAGTCCACTGAATCTGTGGAAGATGATGACCCCTATTGGTCATCCTAATGAGATGGAACCCAAAGTTGAGGTTGGTTCATCCATGATAGGTCTATATGTTCAAGGGTATAGACCACCTGATCCACGATCTATGGGACTAGATGACTTCACTATTTTGGCCTTATAGGAGCCCAACTTGTAGTTACCATGGCTAGAGTCACAATTGGGACAACTCGAACACCCCTTAATTCATCGATGTAAGGGATTGAGTCATAAGATCATTATGGTGAGGGGTTCACAAAAGGATTTAATATCACAGTGGGGAGAATCATCTCCATGCACTGACCATGGGGTGACTATGAAAGTGGGGCACTAAGACCTCCAAATCTAAACATGCCATTTTCTCATTGGGATGACCTCGTCCTAATCGTATTGACGAACAATAATATCAATCACACACCTTTGAATGAATTCCTTGGATAAAATTGGGTGTCAAATTCTAGTAGTTGTGTTCATGGAAGTCTTCATAGAAGAGGTGATGCTATGCCAGATTGCCACATTTATATTTCCTCCACCCATGTGTCTGTGGGTGGGAGTTGATTGATTTCCTGTTGTTTTAGCTTGGATCATGTAAGGCAGGAGGACTCATCCAACATTATAGATAGTAGGAAAGTAATGCCCAATGAACCAATTCCATTAATTAATCCATGGTGTTATAGAAATATCCATTCTAACAACATCATAGACCAATATGCCCAATGATTAACTAATCTAAATCCTAGTGAGTTTCAAGCCAGGACACATATTTTCTTGGTGGGACCTGACACCAAATAGTTGTATCTGGTAACATGATCATCTGTTTAAGCCCCCCAAAAACTATTAATCCTCATATTGAGGAGAATAAATTCATGTGTGGTTCACCATTTCTGTTTCTAATGTTTTTTCGGGGCACACATCATCTTTGATGATACATTGATTATTTCCCTATAATCTTGTTATCCAAAGGTGAGTAGAATACATCAATTCTTATAAGATTTTCCCCTTGATCGAAATATGATTTTGGCATGTGGGTCTCTCCTTATGTGGATTCTTCCTCAAGATTCATCACAAGTCTGGGTCTCCATTAATGATTAAGATGTTATTTGTGAAACAATTCCATGTTTCATATCTCTGTGGATGTTGGTCAATTACACTGATACTGTCAGGACATTCCCAAGGGGGTCAAGAAAGGTTATAAACCAGCAGTCGAGAGAGCAGTCACATTGATGCATCACTGGAATCCTTAGACGCTGGAACACAAGTACACCTAGATTTTAACTTATTAAATGGATACTCAAAGGCACATATGCTTGAGGAATCCCATGTGGAATGCGATGAATTATATTCCTGAGAAATTTCCCTGATATTTTCCTCAAATTTCCATGTTTATCTCATGGTATTCCACATGTTTAATGTATAAAGGAGATGAATTAGACTTATTAGAACATTGATGGTAGTCAATCATATGGTTACATCGATTGAAGGGATAACCTATAATGTTTACCCGATGTATGGGTTAGAATTCCCAACACAGATGGACCTAGGATGGTGTGTCCCACAAATGAGAATATTTCAAACCCTGAAGACTGATTTGCACACCAACATGGGTGGATCATAGAGGAGGATGAGCCCATACAATGGTGACAATAGGGACTACCATTGGTTTTTGTTGAACCTCATTAAGGCTTCCTACATACTATGTATATTAGAAATTATCTCAACCCACATAGTATGGACCTAGGATGGTGTGTCCCACATGGAAGCATTTTGGTGCTTATCCATGGTTAGCGGCCCAGGTGCTATAAAGAGTGATGATTTGAATATAGATTACACATGGTTAACTACTCGTATGGATGATAGGAATTCCTATATGAGGGTGATGCTATTGGTTCAAACATTAGGGATATTTCTTACATATCCTAGTTGCATGGTATTAATGTCCATGTAGTTCTAGAATGGGGTGATGAGTAACCTGATGAGGTAGCTCATTAGAATGGATGTGTGGATGAGGACCTAAAGTAAATAGAAGTAATGGGTTAGGGAATGTTCTTCCCGAGACACAATAGATTGAGTGAGAGACTATGATTAGGAGTGGGTTGGTTGTTCACCTTAGGGATGCTTTCAACATACCTTGATAAAAAGAGAAAAGATAAAAGTACCCATAGTTTTAGAATGGGGCATATAATCGGGGTGCACGTGATGGACAACAAACCAAATACATTCATTGATATTATGAGTGGTTAGTAGCCCATCTCAAGAGGGAAAATCATGGTTGGAAGGGAATGGATTGAATGTGAGACTTACACATTGAGATGGACAAGGAACATGTCTAACACTTCTATTGGGGGTGGACCACAGATGTGGGTCCCAAGAAAGGGGACACCAACGTTTACAAGTTTTTTTCGTTGATCCTCCAGAAGGATTCTTAAATACCCTGTATAGGAGAAATGGATCAAATCCCACATAGTTCAAGGCTATATAATTTAATGTCATGCCGAATGAAAGGGGAATACAGTTTAACATCCTGTGTGAAGATGATTGAAACGACATAAAATGGTCAGGATATATGGTTAATGGGATGTGATGGGATTGAACCTCAAGGAGACTTTCTATGAACCATATTTAGTAGACAGGTATTAATATAAATATTTTTTGGTAATGAGGGACTTGGGGCTTAGACACTAAAGTGGGCCAAATAGAATGTCATGTTTGATTGTTACTCCAAGCCCACATGAGTCATGCTCAGTGTGAGAAACAGGATAAAACAAAACATCTGTTGATCACATTGCGAATGTTATGTTAGTAAGGATTGGTGAAGGGATTACACATGGTTAGTGGCCAAGGGAGAGGAATATTGGGAATCCCATAGAGGGTGTTTGGATGTATGTCAAGGATATAGCCATCGTACAGGGGGAACCCTATCTAGGTGTGTCGGGGAATAAGCAAGGGGTTACTGAAGCACACATGGAAACAAAGTGGAATGGGAGAGGATTAGGGAGAGGGAATTGGTGTCCATCTGCATTATGTCCCTATTGGGATTGTTTCTCATATTGTGATCACTATTTAATGTCATCTATGGAGGATGTGGGGTTTCATGGTATTTTGACATCTTGTAGCTTAGATGATGATTATTCACTCCCCACCACTATGACTAACATAGATAGGAAACTTCAACCCATGGTGAACGAAAACAACAAGTAATTTCATCAGTTAATGAGGTTGTGGAGTGATCCATTGGGGGTCTATGTTATCATGGCTATGAGATGATGAAATGACCATTCACATGCCTATGAGAAGAAGAATGGGACAAGGAAATGTAACATGAAGAACCCCCCAGGTGACCATGAGATCAAAACATACTTACTTGGAGGGAAACATATATGAGGGGTTTATTAAACTAAAGGACTCATATATAGGGGCTTCAGGAAGTGGAGGAGCTTCGTGAAGGAGTGTAATTCGCAAAGAATAGTGACGAGACCTAGTCATGACGTATAAATGTTCTTGGAGGGTGCTTCATAATGACTGAGTGCATCATGATGTTACATGTACACAAAGGGGTCACCTTTATTGTGATTTCCAAAGGGAATCGTGAAGGGAATCACTGGTTGAAGTAAGTGTAAATTTGAGAAAAGGGAAAGGGTTTTTTCAATGATCATGTAACTATAATGATTAATTTTACTAATGGTTTTCAGAGAAAAGGATGAATTGCAATATAAGAGGTAGGAAGTTGAAATGTGAGGGTGTGGATTGTTTGTACTTGGCTGGGTAGAGTATTTATAGTCATTGGGCATCAAAATGAACTGTGGACATGCTATGAAGAAAATCTCACTTCCTAATCACAGGCAGGGATTTCATGTTTTTTGGACTCATAGGGGATTCCATCAATGCCATTGTAGCATTATCAAAGGCTTCAATTAAGGTCCATGGTGTCACAGAGTCTTCCTTCATGGAAATTACAGCGTTCACAGAGTAGAATTCCGTGTATTTGTGGTGGTTTCAATGCATGACATATTTTGACTGGTGCTTCGCGATGCAGACCTGTTTAATTTTGGTTCCCTACCCTAATTTCTTGCATTTTTTGTAATTTTGGGGCCTAAAAAAGAATTAATTTAAATGAATTAAAAAATTAAACAATAATGGATGATAATATATAGGTCAAATCCCTCATTGTGAAGTTATCGACACTCTAAATACAAGGAGTACACTCAATGGTGATTATGTTTTATCAATAAACATAAATGTGTATGTAGCATTACTCCCGGATGTGTGGATCATTCTATCACCATAGACTGTATTAATGAAAATAATAATCTCTATAAAATTTCTACAACTAATCTGATAGTAGGATATGAAAATTTCACTTCCCATGGACTCTCTCTCCCTCTCATATCGATTGTGAAATATATTCCCACAAATTACCTACCATTCCTAAACATGTCTACATGGTCTTGCAGGTGTAATAAGAAGAGGATGATCACATGAACACTCTTACCACTTATTTGCAAGGTGTATCCACAACCATTAATGATATTGTGTATTTTAGTTTGGGTATAGAAAAATACATGTTACATATATATATATATTAGTGAGACCATGCCTCTCGATGAAAAATATAGCCACATTGAATATCTAAAGATACATCAACATGTATTTTAAATGAATTATATAGAAATACATGGGATAGACCCTAATGTATATACATGCCATCCTGACATATCCAAGGACCATTAAGGTTTCGACATGGTATTTGGGAGGATTAATCCATAAAATTATTCTAATATAGAACCAGGGTAGGCCAAATTAATCAATGTTAATTTTTTTTGGGAACTAAAACACCAATGACGGATCCCTAAAATATTCCCTTCATGAATATGAAATGGAAAATTTGGGATTGCATCAATTTCGGATATAATAATTGACATTGAACAAAAAAATACTCCATTGATGATAACATAACACTTGACCACTGAAACTGCTAACTAAAAAGCACTTTCCTTTATTGATGTGTTTTTATTGTACAATATGATAAAAATAAACGATGAATATGATGAATAAAACCCCTTTAGACCACTCTAGGGGATAATTTTATCTCAAGCCACTAAATTTTTGTTAAATAATTATTTCTCTACTGAAAATTTCTCCATGCTTAAAATCATTAATACATACATTGGATTAATAGTATAGTCTTATATCAATGAGTTTTTGGTCAAGTTTCAATAGTGATGTGATCACTTCTCTAATATTCAAAAATATTCAAAAAATTGAGACATTACATTTTGAGGATGAATCCTCTAAAACTAACTTTCTAGGTATCATTATTGAAATATCGTGGATTTTTTGTACAATAATGTGGAATATAGTTCTTCTAAAAACAGAGTAGTGAAATCATATCAATTTTTCCCACATAGAATCTTGAAGATATTAGGGATATCTATAGAAACATTTCTTATATTTTTCATTTTAATAGCATGAATTATATGAAAATATCACCCCTTCAACATGTCAATTAATAAGGGAGTCAACTACTTAGGAGATGATTTCTTCCATGATTCCATTGAGATTCTTAAGGAGTACATGTTACACTCACTGGTCATGATTCCACAAGTGTATGTAAATAAACCCATATTATTTGTTCCTAATATAAAATGATCACTTGTTATTTTCCTCACATATTGAAATAATGAATTGAATGAGAACATTCTCCACTACCTTAGTCAAATGATGCTAGGTACTGAGATTTGGTATTCTGATATCGATATGAACTACATTGTACTCATCACTACATTGAAAAAGATATGTAATTACTTGTTGCAACATGAAACCCACATGGTCTCTTATATGGACCGAATAAATAATTTCATTGGTATTCTTATTTTAATATGGTGTTTGGTCTGATGGGTTGTTATTCTACTGTAATATGAAATGAAACACTTTTCATAGGAGGTAGTGAAAGTGAAATCCTTGGGTAATTTTTTTACACCACATCTTTCCATAGAAAGAACACCCTGTGGAAACTGAACATGCAGATGAAGAGTTTTCATTAACCAAGAAACTCTCTGAACATGTGAGAGGAACTCTTATGGTTCCTCCCAATGAAATTTTTGGAATTAGGAATGAAAATCATATGATTAGTTAGGTTGGTCTACATATTGTGTTTGTTTCTCGGGATTAGTCAATTTTCCCTTCACCTTCTCATTGTAGAAAATATTCACTAACAATAAGGCTAAATACCAATACCTTATTGATGTCTTGGAGCCATACATACAATCACAGATTTCATACATGATCATAAAAGGGGATTTAGAGCTATTGATAAATATAATCAATGGGGAACAAGCCCTAAAAAATGGAAAAATTGACCCACCTCTTTGGATATGTGATATGGCTGATGAATGATTTCCCATTTCAACCAAATTTTAAATAGTTATATTGATCATAAAATTATCTGGGAAAAAATTGGATAAATATTCCAATATATTGGATGATATGAATAAGGATTATTTGACCATTCACATCATGCAATGAAGATGGTCTCATTGATAATCATTTGTGACACTGAAGAATGAAATCAGATCAACAGATCTATAGAGCATGATGAAGTGGTATCCACACCAACATGGATTGATCCTATAATTTATTATCTCCAAAATGGGACTCTTCCAATAGATCAGGCCCAGGGGAATAATTTCTCCCCTACGTAGAGAAATTTATGCTTCGTGATGTGATGAATGGGTAAAAATCCCATAAAAAGTGATGAATTCATGGAATCGTATACAAATGTATATCAGAAGATATATTTCCACTGAAATTTAAGAATTCCATGTGGTATCTTACAGTGATAATCAATCCATGAAAAGAAATCCCCAAAAAATAAGGACGATGGTTACTACTTGAAACCAATTATACATTACTGCATTGAATTCACCAGAAAATTTCATGGAAGATAGATGAATGAAATTGTAATTTATAAACTCTTATTACTACTACATCTTACTCTATACTGTTGTTCCTGTTTTAGTATAGGGTATGGGTGATGTGGTCCCTATCCAATCTCCATATATAATCAATTGATGTACATCCATACTAGTAACAAGTTTTCATCTAAATGGGTTAAGGCAATTATCCTCAAGGAAGTATGAAAAAATACCATTAACTTCATACTGTTAAATATCATCACCAGATTCAGATTCCATTACACTATAATGATCTAAAATGGTACAAATTTATATTCTACTATGTTGAGAAAATTTTAACATTATTACAAAATTGAGTCCATCCACTCAACCCACTATCTTGTACTAGAAAATAAAAAAATAGATGCCTTTAATAAGACCCTATAAAATATAATATAAATGTTGGTTAATAAGGACAATATGTCATGTCTTGAAAAAATACTCTATAATTTATAGGCCCAACATTCCACCATATGTTCTACTACACATGTATCACCATATTAATTGGTTTATGAAACAATGTTAGTGCTTCCAATATAATTATAGTTTCCCTTTCTCCAAATAGATCTCTGTAGACAACAATCAGATAATGAACGACCCCAAAAGTTTTGAATGAATTTGAGTGTATCTATGAGAAAAGGTTGTGTACGTTGCACAATATTTAGGTCCATCCAAATCATATCACATGAGCCTTTGATAAAAAAATTTCTCCTCCACTAATCAATATAATGAGTACTAATTTAGGCTCTCTTAACAACAATGATCATTGGGTATAAGTCTATAATTCTATAACCATGATCGGAATGGATTTACATTGAAAATAAGGTCTATCACAATGGATCTTACTAACTAGACACAGTGGATGTGAAACATGTCATTCCCCCATAAAAGGTGGATTTCTTAAGAAATACATTTCATAGTTACTGTCCAATCTTCCCACATTTAGACAACATGACATTAAATTTAAGAGAATATGTCCTCAAAGATGACATAAAAATTACCAACATCTTTCACTAAGGATACATGAAGCTAAAAAAAATATGTCCTTACTACATTATGTTAAACAACATGGAAATTATTACATCATATATTACACAATACACTTGATCTAGTTCTATCTGAAGTGAAATGAACTTTTGTCATCCCTATGTGTAAGATAGATCATCCTAAGGAATCCATCCATTTAGAACTATGTGTGGCTTTATTCCTACCATTAAATGATATGTATTGATAAACATTCATTTATCCATGAATCCATCCATAAAATTTAAATTTTGACATCAATTCACCATCTTCCATACCACATTATGTTAAACTACATGGAAACTATCCTTACAACATGAAGTTATGTTTCATGTATGATGTCCTTACCGGATGAAATTAAATTGAATGAATAAATCTATTCCCCAGGATGTTAAACTAAATAGTCTTCCAAAATAATATATAGACATATTCTCACTCCAATTATATATGTAATGACTCCTAAATTCTATAACATATACAATCCACCACATGATAAAAAATTTCTCAATCCTTCTATTTAATGTCTTCATGGTTAAGGATGAAGCATTCACATTTATGTTTTTCTAGCACCATGAATAACTCACTATGGACTTATAATTATGTTAAATTTATCCCTATATTATTGAAAGATATCAACTTTTGATAGATTTATCATGGTCTTGGATGATATACCTTAATATAGAAAACATAATCTCATGCATCTTGATGAAAAACTACATGGTTGATGTCTCTTGCATGATATAAAACTGTAAATTATTGTGGACCTTTCTGGAGAGGACAAATACATTTACTCATTCTTCCTTCCAGAATAATCAATTGGAAAAATACCCCCATGATGTATGTATAAGTCTTCAATGGAGATTTTTCCATTCCTAAACTATGTCTGTCTTGATTCCTATCATCATGTGATTTGTATTGATGTAAAGATATCTAATCCAGGATCTAGAAAAAAAATCAATGGGAACAATTATCCCTCTGTGTATTAGTTATACCTACATGTAGAGTTTCCCATTCATTAATTATGTGGGGATTCATTCCTATTATCAATTAATATCTAGTAATTCTCAGATCTCCGACCATGGGTCTATTTGTAATAATCAATAGGAATAATCACCCCAACAACATATTGTTTTGAACTACATAGATAATTTATAATTCAATAACTATATATGGGATGTTTCCTTCCATCACATGATACATTGTGACACCAAAATCACTATTTTGTGGTCCATCCACCAAAATTAATATTAAAAATACCACCACTGCATAATATTCAGTCCTTAATGGAGAGATTCCCTTTCGGGAACCACATGATTCTTGATTTATTTCATCACATAACATGTAGTGATTCATGGATATGAAATTCTCGGTCCATCTTCCAATAATAATGAAGACAATTCCCTTCCTTATGTATGTGTCGGAACTATGTGGAGTTTCCCTTGACCAATAACTACCTGATCCTTGATTCGTGTCATCACATTATACATAGTGATGCCTAGTTCTCCAATCCTTGGTCTAGATAGAAAAATAAACACACGAAATTCCCCCTCTATATATGGATCAGATGTGCATAGATTTTTTCCTATTAAATAACTATACACGGCTTGATTCATAATGTTAATGGATATGTATTGACCCTCTGATCTCAAATAATGGGTGAAAGCACAAAAACGATAGAATAATACCACCTTCTAAATATTAGTCAGACATTTGTGGAGATTTTACCATTCGAGAACTAAATCTATATTGATTCATGTCTTTAATGGATATGTTGTTATTAGTGGATCTCCAATACATGATATAAAAGCAACCATCAGTAGGAATAATTCACCCTACTACTAGTGGGTCAAGACTACCTCGTTGTATTCCCATATAATAACTTCAATTCGATTGATTTATAACATCAAAAAATATGTAGAGATGCTTAAATATAAAATTTTGGTTTCAGGCACATAATATTGAATGATAAAAAATCACCACAAAATACATAATTTTTGGACCTATGAAACAATCCATCTAAGACCCACAAACATTCAACCCAATCATCTTCCAAGTTGTCCATTGTTTCTCATTCCCATAATGTACCATGTGAGCATAGATTTCTTAGAAGGCCACCCCAACTAATGAGTTCTATAATCACCTCAGATCATGAACCAATTACTAGATGAATAACATTATAAAGTCTGCAAAATTTTATTCTCATTGAAAAAATCATCCTCTTTTATGGTAATGTATCCAATAATCACATTTTTTATAATATCTCTTTAAAATTTATTCAATAAACACTAGTTTTGCCTTTTGTATTGTCAAACCCTTATTGAAAATAATTTTTTCAATTAAATAGCTTCATATATTCAATATCTAAGTCAAGAAACTAGTTCCTCACATTTATTACCTTGTCTTGAAACCCCACTGTCCTTGGGATTTCATTCTTTTTGATATTCCCCTTTGAAAAATGGTAATATGGACTTGAACCTCAGAATGACCCCAATATCCCAATGATTCCCCAATTAAATCCTGGTGTTATTATCCTTATAGTGGGGAACAACACATGCTCCTATCGTTGCCAAGGGTGTGTCATTTCCAATTTGTTCCCACATCCAGTTAACTCAGATATTTTTGTTTTACAATTTACATTGTTTAAAACCCAACTATTTATGTTTATTCATATTCCCTCAGTGTTACACATTTCTACATCATACCCATTTTTAATGAAGTATTATGGAATCTTAAACACGTACTATTCCATTTTGGGGTATGAATCATCTTATAGAGACCCATTATCTCCAGGATATTCACCCTAATCACCTGCAGAAAAATAAAGTATATAGAGGGGATCTCATTAATGAATCTAGTTATTATTGATTATTTCCCATTTATTATTCAAAGATAAAACATTGAAAATAATTCCATATATATATAATATATGTAAATTTTATAAGGATTGAGTAATATAAAATCATTTTTCCTAAACACAAGTAAGATATATATATATGATCTTCTTTCGTAAGAGATAAACATGAGCATGAAAAGGCTATATTATAAAAATACCCATTATATTCATGTTCATGGATAAAATATTTTCCCCGCATATAAAATCAATGAAAATTGAAAATTTTCCCCATTGATATCCATCAAAATTTCACATCATTTCCCACATCTTAACTGTGTGATTTTAAAGATAAATAAAATCATCCTTAAAACATGGTGTTAAAATTCAATTGAAAAATAGTGGTTAATTTTTTAAGACCTTAAATGTTATATTTTAATGGTACAAATATCAATACCCTAAATAGTTATTCAACAAGTCACCAAAATTTACAGTTTGAAAACCCACAAATATCATCCTTGAAAAATTATTATATCAAATAGCTAAAACCCTCATCACTCAGGTTTATGAACTTTTTTTGTCATGAATCCAAGAGGAATAAAGCTCATATGTCCAAATTTTTTGCCTTAGAAATTTTCATCCAATTCTCATTATACTCAATGGTCATTGAAAAAACTATATTTATTGTTTTTTACATATCCTCACCATGATAACATGTTCAATAAATTAGGAAACAATTTTCCATGTTCTTGAACCCTTCTTGAATCATAAATTTTATTAAACAACCTTTATTCCACGGAATTATAAGCATCCACTACCAGTTCCATGAGTTTATATCTGTCTCTTGGAACCCCATGGACATTGAAATTATTTTCTCTTCAATTTTCCATGAGGAAAATGGGTAATATGGATTCATTCTTTCAATAGGACACTAGGATCCTAGGAAGGTCCCATTAAATCTAGGAGTAATAGTTATAACTTCATGTAACATTAGAGGCCTCACCAATCTTTTATTGTGGACATGTACACACCGGTTCCCACTAATAGTTAACTCATATATTTCTAGATAATGATTTAAAATCATGATAATAATATTATTCAAGAGGATTTCATATTCCAGATAATTTTTCATCTTGTATTATACCCCGTATCGAATTTTTGGCCTCACATACAATTATCGACCCTTTCTATAGCCCACACCATGTGACATAAAACCACAAGGAATATCGTATGATATTCCCAACTAAGAGGTAAACCACTATATATTTCTAGAACCCTTCCAAAATAGTCCTTTTATCCTTAAACAACTTCATTTTCTAGAAGTTTGTATCTTTTAATTTATTTCATAGACCTCAGAAAATAGTGGGGATCACGTATACATGAACACAATGTAAGACCTATGGACACATTTATAAGAACATTTGACCTACTAACTATTGGAATCTCTTCCTTATAGGAATGAAACTCTGATCATCATGAGCCTTGGTAATAGTTTCCCAGAGCTTAATATATTAGTGTTTTTTGGTTCATCACTTGTATTTCATCACCAATCCATATTCATTGATTCAAAAATGTTGGTTATAAATTACACTACCCGTTATTTATCTATCTATAAGGATATAGATCCCATAATATTATAACATCCCTAATAACATCTCCAAAATCATTCACAACTATGGGAAATGTATGTGTACAACAATCTTTTACCTTACTATCAATGCCTATGGGGCTTGACCTACCAACTAGAGTCCTCTTCACCTTGCAAGAAAGGAACTCCAATACAAATGAGACCTAGAAACACTATGGTAAAACTCAACACCATAAGTTGTTTTGGGTCATAAATTGTATATATGATCCTTGTATGTATTCATTTATCATATACTAGAAGAAATATTTAAATTTTAATTGAATATTTACTTCCTTACCAAATAAAATTAAATTACATGGTGTATTAGCATATCGTGTGATATTAAATTTCATGACAGATGACTTTACCAGATGACGTTAAAATGATTAGAGAAAATTACATAATAATTGGATTATTAAATTCATTAGAAGTTATATGATAGATCAACCTAATATACATCAATTAAAGGTCCAATTTATAATAATCTAAACAATCAGAAGTTTATGGTTTGGGATAGATGACCTTAAACTACAACACAAAAATGGTCTATCTTGTTTGAACATAATGAAACCAATTGAAATATTCATATTTCAATCTTAGTTGAAATGTTGTAAACGTAATCCTAGGATAAAAGATGATTCACTGCTCATTGAACATGTAAATTTCTAGATTCATGAAATATGGAGCACACATAAATGGAAAACTATTAAAACATGTATATCAAAAAATATATAAAATATAATCCTGATAAAAATCCTTTTCCACAACCTCTAATCATTTTACTATATTAATCTTGGAGAAAAAATAGGGCTATATGATTAATATTATATCTGGTTTTTATGGGTAGTCACGTTTCTCTTAAAAAAATGTGGTTCACTCATTATTTCTACTATCTTCAATGATAAGTAGAGATTTCTCCATATAAAACATATATTTTAGCCAAATTATTATTATAAATTAGGTGATTTGATTAAAACTAGAGTAGGTATGTTAATTTGGGATGTCATGTCTATGGGTATTCAAAAAATATTTACATGATTTTTTTTTGTTGACATATTCAAATCCATGATTTTATTTTTATTTGGTTGAATACAATGGATGGGTGTCAATAATGATTTATACGACATCATATCAATGGATCTTCCTTCACATATTCATAAAATGAAATATGTTCAATGACATATATTGTTACGTGGATTTTTTATTCTATAAGATGCAAAAAAAAATTGAAACACCACATTTTTATATCATCTACATTTATTACATCAAAACCAAAATGGAAATGAACATGATAAAATAAGATTTGGTCCGATGAATTTTCAAAATTAACTAGTGTTGGTATGAAATTTTTGTCCAATGTTGAAGTATTTTTCTCTATACCTCCTTGACCTCTCCCATAAGATGAATACAGTTAATCAAAGATTATATATAAATTCATATCCATTCATCCTAGTCTGAGATAAATATAACGACATATGAATATGGGATATGGAGATATCTACTAACACTTCATATTTTTATTTTTCCCTTGTCAAGAGGTTCATCCTTTTATGTAGATAAGATGTTATGTGACATTTCTTCTCAATCGCCATCGGCCCATCCATTCATGACTAGTCCACATATCCATCGCCATCAATTATTATTAAGTATTAACACTTTTAAATACTTATTTTTGGTTCAACAAGATTTTTTTCATGATATCATATAGTGGTTGTAAATTAAAGCTACCGTCCACAAAATCATGAAATAGTTGGGGAATAAATTAATTTTGGTCAAGAAATTTTTATAGCGAGTCTCATTGATTATGGTTTGAATATATTGAATCATTATCCTACATTTTTCATGGTCCTCTAAAACAGGTGGTATAGGTACATCAGAAATGGGAATGATTCTCTTATTTGATGAAGAAGAAAGAGTGTATGTTATATGTTCACTTGAATCAAGTGATTGATCATCTATCATTTGTATTGATAGGCATACTTCTACATCATATTTATCCCCACTAATTGGATGGTTTCATTATGATTTGGATACTTCCTTAAAGGATTTCTCTAGTCTTGAATTAACTACAATGTTGACACATATAATGTAGTTCATAAAGAACATGTTTTATCCACTTCTCTGATCAATCTATTTTGCACAACACATGTGTGGGATTCCACCTAATACATGGAATAATCGTAAGATAGTAAATAACAGTATCTAATAGGTGGAATTATAATCTCATAATGTTTGTCTTTAAGTTCCAAAATAAGCCATTATTGTTAGATAAGCATAAGATTTTGTTATCCTTATATGTTACCTAATTGGAGAGGACAAATCCTTTTAATGAATCCAAATTTTTTTTGTAAACTAGAAAGTGGTATATGAGCTTAAAATAATAATCTCTCTTATATAGTATATGATATCCCCATAATTATTAGATAATTTCAATGTTCATTCATTGATATATCCACTATAGGTATCAAAAATTAGCTAGGTGGATACATGATAAGTCATCAATTATAAGTGGATATGCTAGATCAACATGTCAATTACATAATCAGGGCATAAAGACATTTCTTAAACCATATAAATATTAACCACCCTATAGAGGAATGAATAATTAGGGACCCCCGTAGTGTCATAGTATTTCTAATAGTGTAAAGTATCTCATATCCTACCAAATAAGTACATGAAAGTGTCAACAATCCAATTATGGAAATTACATTGTGGGATATATACCTTGTGTTAGAATATGTGGGATATATTCATCACAACTAGATTAAGAGGACTCCCTGCTACTAATTGAGAGTCCATAAAAACTATTCCAACTTAGAATCCTAAGCATTCATCCCCATAAATTAAAATACAACCATTAAAAAACCTGGATAGAAATTGAACCAGTTGAATTTATTGGGATAAATTGAATATTACATTGTATCCCCATGTGGAAAACTCGCTACCCTAAATTATTACTCAGTAGTATACCTTTATATCTTAGAGTTTTCTGGAAGGGTACCAGTGAGGGTGTATAGTGATTTCCAAAGTCTGACAATTGTAGAGAAATATGTTGATCCAATCCTTAAAGTAAATGAACAGGTATAGATTCAATTAATTTCTTATCCTCTTCATCACAATGGTGTGAATGTATCTTTCTAATGAAATATTTGTGTTGGTTTATCCCATAAATCTATGGAATAATGAAACTCATCATACATCTCCCCAATTTTTCATATCAATCCCTATCGGAAAATATCCCAGAGGCTGATACCTACAACCATGTGGGATAGATAAATGGAATTGGTTCAATGTCACCAATGGATAATTAGTTATTTAATATGTTACAACTGACGATATCGGAGGAAATGATAAATCCATGCTTCCTCATAATGGTTTATACATTATTGCTGGTGGGAAAATTCTGAATTGCTGTAACTATCCATGAATGACCGTGCACATAAATCAAAACATTTACCACTAGGGCATAAGTATCACATGGAACTCTAGATGATTCTTATATTTTTCATGTAGGAGATGATTATTATGGAATAAAATTGACAAATTGGATAGTTGGAGAAATCAATAACTTATATAATGGAGGAGAGCTCGCCAACATATATGAAACCCCTATGACGGTAATACAACCAATTTTCTGGCTTCAATAATCATTATTTTAACAGTTTAGTGTTTACATTAAAATAATATTGATAATATATGGAAATTATATGAGGGAATGAAATCATCATCCAATGGTCATAATATCAATAATGGATGACTTTTGACAGGTGATATCTCGGATGTTATGGTTGGAATATACTCCTGAAAACCAAATGGATCGAGCACACATAATTTATAGTGTCATCATTTATATTCCCTTAATTCATGACCCATTTTATGGATATGTAAAAAGATGTACAAAAACTGAAATCCATATTAAGAAAAACAAGAATCATATGTCATGTGATAGAAATATCCTATAAAAAAGGTCAGCACACTGAAGGAATCATGAATATCACATGAAACATGGTGCATTAATTATCACATTACATAATATAGTTCTTGAAAACTGCAAGACCCAAATAGGTCTGACAAATATCATGACCCATAATGATTCTTGTGAATACATGAACATTCATAAGACGTTTAATAATTAGATTCTACGATTTCCAGGAGAACCACATGACGATCAAGAGATCATGTGACCGAGCTAGAGGATCATGTGAATCCTACAAGACATCCATATATATGATGACCTAGGTCTTTATTCCAAAAAATGATGAAACAAAATTCATGATTCATTTCAACAATTGATCAGACATGACAGTCATAGTGTTAAAAAAATTATCAAATTTCACAAGAAGATCCAAAGAATCAGATCTTCCTCGTAGTTCTTAAAGAGAGGTCCTATAAAGTGGATTTTGAAAAGATGTCTAATGGTGGAAGAAAATTTGAGGTATATGATGATTAGAGGTCACCACTAATGTGAGATACCCTTAACCTCCAATTTTTTAGTAAACTCCTTGGTATTCAAATAGTCACCAATAATAGAAAGATTATCCTAAGACACTAGTCTTCAGAATCCCTAAGGATTGAGAGAGGCATTTACATTCCTCAAAACCAAGTCCTCGTTCTTTTGTATAACACTCCAGAGTGGTGGAATTTTTTAATGACCACCACATGATAATCTAGAAAGCTACAATGGATGGAATAACTGAATAATGGGTATTAGATTCTCCAAAATAAAAAGAAATGGAGGAAAAAATGAAAATTATGTAACCATCATAAGTATATACAATAAGATAACCCAGAGAGAGTCATTAAAATGGATCATATTCAATTAATGGTCTTATATTGATCACATTATGACCCTTTGACAAACATTTTTTCATGTGAATGTATCTAGACCGGGTCTACCGATCATGTATTGGATTTAGGATGAGTTTCTATGATCATGTGACTAGTAGATTGAAGGATTTCTGACAAAGGATCCAAACCCCTAACGAAATAAAGGAAATGAATTTTGGATGCCCCATTTTTAGTAGAGGTACAATGATATTTATGGGAGTTACTTTTTTGATTCAAAATACATTGTGGATCCCCATGGTGACATGTCCTCATTGTCACATAAGAGCATGTTGGCAGGTCACCTTCATCATGAGAAGAACCTTGAACACGCACATTAAAACATTTGATTCCCCTACTACATGGAATATATACCAAGGGACTATTCGTTGATATTCTAGCATATCATCATGATACCCATAATTGATCACGTGATGCATCATAGAAATGTAGAGTGGGATTCTTTTCCAACACATGTAGGATGTATTTATATCCCCATTCCTTGTAAAAAATGGAATGAAATAAAAAAACAAAATTTGAAAGATTCGAGCGAACTGAAGAAATGTTATTATTCATGTGAATGTGGTAATTTGCCCTAGGTGATCATATTTTCTCAACCAAAGGTGATTTGAGAAGGTCATATCAGTCACTCAATGGTCATACAAATGTTTTCAAAATATCATGATGGACTATTGACATGTATTATTTAACGAAATGAGGGAGATAATTTCTATGTTATTATCCTATGAATCATATTAGACATGTTGGAGAAAAATTAAAAATACCATTTTAAATTTAAAATGGTTAAAAAATCACATTTATCATCTAGGGTACAATAAACGGGGCGATGGTAGAACATTCTTGGAGTCACGGTATGTCATGTGATGAAATGGATGTTTGTTGGAAATATCATATATATTGTTTGATGAAAAAATAAATCCCCAATATCCAATAGTTTTTTCAAGATATGAATAATTGATGTTATTGTATAAATGGTGTGGTGTAGCATATAATTCCCCCCCCCCTATGAATAAGTCACACACATACAAGACAACGAATGCAAAACAGAGACCATTAGAGGAATTCATGCTATATTTTTTTATGAAATCACATGAGTATTAAATCAGTTAATGTTTCAGTAACATCATATGTGATCATGCAACAAGAAAATATGGTGAGTACTATTACTTTGTATACCATGTGAGGGACTTATAGAGGGCTATACAGATCAGTTGGGTGTGTTTTAACTTTTTTTTAGGTATTGTGAAAAATAAATAAAATATTTATCGAAAACCTTATGGAACATATGAAATAAATATTTAAAAGACAAAAGGAAGAAGTAAGACTACTCGAATGATAAAAAATCTAATCTTCATACACATTACATGTCCAATCTTTATCATGAGACTATACCATGACAAGTCAATCAACTCTTGTGGAGACATCAAGATAGGCCACACATGTATTATGGATTCTTTTTTACATTTCTCCCAAATATGGTATTGGAATAAGTTCACGTCTTCAATGTAATTAAAAGTACTCAAGACAAGCCTTCTAGTTCACGCAACATCTTCTAGATATTTTAAGTATTTAACATTATGTCCTCAAGATTTTGCATGTGATCTTCACTAGACATGATCTGTAGGACATGAGATACCCTCAGATCATGCCATCCAGATCATGTTATTTTCTTTTTAAACTCTATAATGATCATGAAATTTCCTTATTAAATGACTCCCAAGTGATTTTGTATCATCAGGGTGTGTACAACATGTTTTTTGAAGTCTGGAGGACATGTATACTATGTCATTTAGCATCATATGGTCATTCCTTATAGGTCTTCAGAATTTCTACACACATTTCATCTAGATCAAGAAACATGAAAAAAATATTAATCTATATCATGTATCTATTTTTATATGTTTTATATAAAACTAATACATGCCCAGACATACGAAAACATGTTATCCAGGCATCCAAAATATTTTAGGATGACAATCAGGATATGTTAGGAAGACAGTCAGGGCATGTCGTGATGATTTCACAAGACAAGATAACATTGTCTAAGGGGTATATTCCAGCATAACCCCATCTAAATTATGGGAACTCTAATTCCTTTCCATATAGGATATGTAGGATTCCTACATAAGAATATATCTATAATGGTCATCATCCATGGCTTATGTCTCTCTATAACATAGACATTATAACCCTTGGGACCCAATCTCTCTAATTGGATTATCAACCCTCTACATTCATTAGTGGATTGAAGATCCAATTGATCTACAAGAAATTTTATTCCCATACAAACATGAAATGTAGTATTCCTTAAAATGGATTGTGCTTCAATAATGATCCACCTCATTATATGTCCAACATTTTCACCGAAACACAAACCCATGGGACTGAAAAAGTCATACGGTAACATCTCCAATCTTAATCCACCTATAAAATGATAATTGATCTAAACAATTGGAAAATTTATTCCTTTCCAAATAGGATATATATTACACATTCTAATGTCCCATTCACAAATAGGTATCCAATTCATTACAAGTCCCTCCTTATCTATAAAACTAAAACCCATGGGACCTAAAATCAAATATGGGCCAATCAACCTTCATCAACCACAAATGGATTGATAAGATAACTAAACTATGAGAAAATTTATACATAATATAAACATTATATTTATGATTCCTTTTAAAGGACCAAGATCCATATCATACAACTCAATATGGTCTCCCAAGTGCATAAGTCCCAAAAAAATTGTAAAGAAGTTGATGACATGTTATGGAAACATGGACTTTGCGAATTTAACTGATCATATTATTCAAATTATGAATCTTCCCTTCATAATGAAATTCCCAATGTGTAATCCTCAATCAGTTTAATTATATGACACCCCATATACTATGGTATCCACCGTAGGGCATGTCCCATGGGAATCATCAAATAATGATGACTTTGATTCCTATCCAAATAAGATGTGTTGGATGTCTTCTTGAGGAAAGAGCTTAATTATCGACACCTATGTGACCCTATATATGTTCTTTATGAATTTTATTGAACAAAAAGGCTGAAATATGAATTGTGGGTTTTTGTTTTTTGTCCTCAAAATTATACATTGGATTCCACATTATTATTAAATTTAACCATTAATACATCAATCACATAGATAAATGGTACTAAACTCTATAGTACCTAGTTATATAGAATAAAAAAATAAGAATATACCTATTTTTAATAACAAATGGTAAATAGAATAAGAACACTATAAACATATATATATATATATATTATAATGGAACCCCCATTACAAAAAAATGTATTCAAAAATGATTAAATTTGTTAGGGTTGCTGATTACACCATGGAATTACTTATATATTCGTGAACATGTCATAATACAATAAGAGGGTATCAGATTAGGGAATAAATTCCACTAAACAGGCGTGATGATCCAAAAATCCCATCCACTCAACCAATGTGATTCCTGGGAAATTTTTGGGTCTGAAACCCCATTTGGCCACCTGCCTTTGGAATGTAGGTATGTTACTTTTTATGGATGTGGAATACATTAGATGCTTCTAAAAAATGAATGTTAAAAAATAGTATTTGATGATTGTGAAACCAAAATATATCCCCCTTAATCTACCATTAAAAAATGTTATATATCATTCTTCTTAATGGATCATCTTGTTCACCACCCACCATTTCTGAATGAAATGGATTCCAAAACTATATATTGTGTCCTTATTACCCATCCATATTTCCAATCAATGTTTTTCACCAAAATTTTACTATCAAATATTTATTTATAAATTACATGTATTTAACCCACACTCCAAAATCATGGCATTAAAATTAATGAATTGTGATCTTATATACTATGATCTATGTAGAACTCAAATGAACATAAAAGATATCATTATGATAGGTTGGCCTAGAATTATATATATCGATAATGATTACATAATTTCTTTTATTTTATTGTAAAATATGTACAGTTCATCCTTAGTTATCCTAATCACATGATATCATGATGTCCCAATGAATATCTTTGAATTATGATTTTGATTACATGTTTTATGTTGGTTAAAAATTATTTAGTTTTATTATTGTTTTAAGCATATATTACTGTTAGAGGATTATTTTTATGACACTCTCATTGGTATGGAACACTTATATTCCTCTTCACTCACATGTATTACATTCATCAGGTGATTATTTGATTATTCTTTTACTAGGATTTATATAACACAACATTCATAGGTTAATCTTTAGGTTACTGATTATATCATTAAAAGACATAAGGAAATTTAATGGAATGTTATAGTGTTTTAATATAATGTTTTTATCCATAATTCAAGTTATTTTTATACGTTTCTAATAACACATAAAAACATTGACTTTTGTTCTGTTAGGATATTATTTTGTGTATGATAATGTATTAATTCATGAAATAATGTGCATTTATATTATTGGTTTTTTTAATTGTTATCGTAGTGTAGTTATAGAATCATCTGGGTACTATGATTACTCATACATGATGAAATACATAGGTATAATACTAAATATAATAAATCATTATTAATATTGGTAAATTATAGATATATTGTATTCCATGCAATGAAATCCCTATTTGGACACTATATCTGGATGTGGATCTGGGAAAATTGTAGCATGGGTTAACTGCCCCATAAATAGAAAAATTGGTATTAACTCAGTAATCAACTAGTTCAAGAAAAATAGGTCTTTTTGACCTTTTTCACACTAAATAATGACATTATTTTGTAAATTCACAAATGATTTCATAGTATTTAGATGGGAAAAATTTCTTATGATATTTTAATTTATGAAATGAACCGTTGATATCATATAATGAAACCTAAAAACTCAATTTTTATTTATACATTTTTTTAGGTGATATCCTATAAATTTTTCTAGTTTCCCATATTATATGTTTAATATTTTTAATTTATCATCTTTAATTTTCTATTATCCTATTCAATGGTTAGAAATTGGAGGAACTGAGTCTATATCCACTATGATGGGAATTGTGATGAATTCATAGATGAGATTCCCAACATGATTGGAATATTATTTTATAATTCCATGCCAATACTTACATAATTAACTCTTTTTTTGAATCATCAATTATGTTTAAAACACACATCCCATGTAGAATGAAAAATTAATGTTTAAAACATTATGCAAGAACCATAATAAAAATTCATTGGATATTCTTATCCTATAATAATTGAACAAGGGATCAATTCTGCTGAAATTATAATCTCTTTACTATATTGAAATTAGAATTTTTGGGTCATGTTGTCCCTTGATCACATGGGCAGAGAAGATGATACTCTTCAGAAAGATATAATGAATTAAAATCATGATTCAGATACATAATAAAAGTAGTGGAAGGAAATAAAATATAATAATTTTAAATAGGTATTCCCTCACATACTCTAATGAAATATTGAGATGGAGTCCTTTTACAAAAAAATGGATGAATAAACTATCTGGTTATTTGTGGAGAAATTTAAAATCAATTCATGATATGCCTTCAAATTTTTCATTATCCCCAAAAGAAAATTTGACTTCTTATTCAATACGATAATAATGAATTTGGATATTATAGACTTTGATATCCATGGGGAAATTATATGATGGATCCTTAATGTTGAAATGGAGATTGGATAAGCTCATGTGTCTCATGGATTTTATGATTTAAATAATATATTGTATATTTATTCTATAACACTAATATAGATATCTTTTAATGGAGATAAATTAAAACAACCACTTTCCAAAAGAATGGAATACAGTATCAAAAAAATTTCCAGAACATGACAATAAAATTATATATTTGAGTGAAGTAAGGGAACCTATCTACTAAATGTTAATGTGAAGAACACAACAATGTGTTAGAAGAAATGAATAATCTAGTCTTAAATTGCTTGTTTTCTAATGTTTCATTTATGTGGAAAATGGAAACTATGAAAACCATTACAATAAGAATATGGTTTTAGATAAATACATATTAAAACAACGACAATATACTAGAGAGAAATGGAGATAATATTCAATCATAACTGATATGGTGGATCTTAACAGCTAATTCATTATAGGAATTCTAGTTATTCATTTAATTATTGAAAATATCCTAATTGTTTCTTTTTATACACATTCTATAATATCAGGGTAGTTTATAATTTTTCTTCTAACATCACCTCAAAACATTGAAGTCAAGATATCGATGAAAATGGAAAATGGAGAAATTATTACATCTAAGGTTTATATTTCCACTATTGTTAATTTTTTCAGTTTAATTTCATATCAAATATTGTGATACTAACTAAAGTTAATTTATATGAAATTTTATTAATGGTTTTTCATTCCCT
The DNA here is from genome assembly GCA_963277665.1 of Viscum album. Taxonomy (NCBI): domain Eukaryota; kingdom Viridiplantae; phylum Streptophyta; class Magnoliopsida; order Santalales; family Viscaceae; genus Viscum; species Viscum album. Next base: position 807,723,042 of record OY728148.1, read on the forward strand.
AAAGAGATGAAACATAAATTTCATAGATAATATAATTAACCTTAATAATGAGAATCTGTCACAATTATATATAGGGGAATTCCCGAGGATGAATATCGTTTGGAATCTTCATCCTATGAATGAATATTGTATACATATGGGAATGATTATATTTATCAAATTATTTAAATCATGGAAAACATAATCCATGATCAAATTCACGTTTTAAGGAAATTTTATGATGTGTATCTCAAATAATTTCCCAATCTTTCTCCATGGGTATTGGTCTAGTTCACAATTAAACATATACATGGTTATTTTAAGAGATTTAAGACTCTCTAATGTGGGGACACTATTTAAAATTATGTGAGGAGGAATAAAATTTTATAGAATATAGATAAATGTATTATACACCGAAGTGAATCAATATGGGATGTTCCTATAAATTTATTAAAGATGATTAGTCGTAATGTTTTCCTCTACAATGACTATCATTAGGAAAATAGGATCACAGTGATGAAAAAGTATAATCTTCCATGGATTGATGAAATGTTTGATCATCCAAAAGGATCCTAGTACTAATCTAAAGATGATATTTTTTAGGATATTATCATGTAATAGTGAAGAAGGAGGGTATCTACAAGATGACTTTCTTATAAATTATAGGCACTAAATATTGTTTTTTATTCCATTTGTAATCAATCATAGTCGAGTTAAATTCATTGAAATAATGAAGAGAGTCTTTATTGATTATCAAAATAATGTAATTCTAGTCTTAAATGAATGTATTAATATATACTCAACCAGAAATGAGTAAAATTTGGACCATTTTAATGTTATACTGAAGACAATTTGATAGGAAAGGTTATATGTAATTTACATTAAATGTCAGTGTTAGATGGGAAATGTAATATTCATACGTAATTTTATTAATATCAAGAATATATATATATATATATATCATTCAATACAAGAGGTTAGTCAATGATTTCCATGAAAAAAATTTATGATACATATCAATAGTTTCTATTGAGTTTTTGGGTTTCATCAGCAATTTGTAGAAACTAATCATGATTTTCAGTCCCACAAACAAATATAACACATTAGATATTTATGTTCATTATGACTAATGATGGTGAGTAGATATTTAAAAAGATAATGATGAGGCTAATAACTGCACTAGTGGTCATTTGACCCATTAGTGGGTTGGCATATACATTGATGCTTCTAAAATGGGTTGGGTTTGTGTATTCAAGTATAATGAAATATTAGTACCTCATTCCCCTGACTAATTAATTTTCAAAGATAAATCTAACCAGCACATGATCAATAACAGTAATCAGTGATCATTGACTGAGAGATTTGGAATCATTATTATTATAGGTGGATGTGTGATATATATAGACTATAACAGAATCAAGTGTGAGTGACCTTAAAAATGATCTCAATATTAATTAATGTTTGTGGTCATAGTGGATGTCAAATTATTACTGTTAAATCTATTAACAACCGAGGAATGAAAAAAGTCACTGATTCGTTAAGTAAAAGGATTAGAAAACCCTGACCAGTATAACGATTGAAAGGGATAAAATTTTCATATACATCAGAATAATGAATATTAAAATAATAATATGAATATCATCCATAATTTATTTTATAACATCTCATCCATCAATTCCTGAGGAGATAAATGATTTAGAGAAAGATGATGAGTATCTCCTGTGAAAAATGAAAAATATTTTGATGTTATAGTTTTAAAAAGAGGTTGTTACATAGTGTGGAACCCAAAAACGTTTCCTATCAATACTAAATGTTATTTGGGTGTTTTTTGTGATGTTATCAGATTATCATTCTATATCCATAAAATATTTACTAATATGTATATTTATATAATGAAAAATATGTTGTGGGATAACATAATTTAACATATTGATTTATCATTTTTTGACGCTTGGTATTCTAACAAAATACAGGATAAACAACAGAACTCTATGGTTATGATTCTAATATTTATCACACAAATATGAAAATGGGAATTCATAATCCATTTTTTTATCAATGTAATCCCCATTAAATCTAAATGAAATAACACCATTTAGTTGGTAGTTAATCACATTTCTATATCAACTCATTTTATTAACGTGAAGGATTATTTTTTCATGACCAACTCAATAGTATATTCAAATGATACATGATAAGGAAACATAGACATAGAGTATTTACTATATTTGATCAAGATATTCTGATTAAAATGATGTTATGTAGAAATCAGTTGAAATCATTGGATATAGTTCTACGTCTATTTCTAGTGTTCACTCTTAATTGGATGGTTAGTTTAAGATAAATATTCAAACTCTAGAGTATATTATGAGACCATTTTCAAAATAAATCCATGGATAATGGGATAATTAACATCCCTTAGTAGATTTCTAATAAAACAATATCTTTTATTATAGAATTTAAATGGCACCATGTGATGATTTGTATGAGATGAAGAGTTAGACAGAAAAATTATAGGATAATCTTATAGTGGTAAATATGGTTGGATGTGATATTATCCATGATATGGAAGATATTTTTGAAACAATTATGTATTATTTTATACTCATTCAAGGATAATAGATAATTAATACATGCAATAGTTCAAAAATATTAGGGGTGGAGGTTGTATATAATGTGTTTCATCATAAATCACAACAGATCAATGTAATGATGGATAGAAAAATGTGAATTCTTATTCTTATATAGTTTGATCTCTTTGAGATCATTGACTACATTAGAGAAAGGTCCCATCGACTAAAACACTGACCAAAACTATCTCAAGTAACTGATATCTTCAACATTTCCATCTCATTTAAGTACATTCCATGCCCCTTATATTAAATGAAACAAATGAGATATATTTCATCACTGGTTTTTCATATTATGATTAGATGGTGAAGATTTTTTATCAAAGAATAAATTTTATTAATAATAAGAAAACTCACATTGTTAATGTAGTGTAGTTGAAGTACAAATTTGGGGAGGAAACTTGTGAACAAGGATAGGTGACGAAACAAATCTAACATCATCAGTTATATTTTATATAATCAAATTTAGATATTCAAATATCTCTCTTAGGAATAATTTAATGACGCAATCATGTAACAAATAAATTCACATTAGAATGAATTAATTTCTTGTTTAGAAATGAAGTTATAAAAAACACAAGAATATATTTTAATTTTTTTGGACCATTATAATATATAGACACAATTTTTTTCTATCAGGATTAAAATACGATAATTCATCATAAGTAAGTGTAATATAGTGATTCTATAGTGACCATTATGGTTATTATATATTAAAGGATATTATAAAGATAAATTTAAATAAATTGAAGGAGTGATGTCCTTAAACAGAAGGATCGTACACTATAAAGCCCATTTATTAGATCTCCAAAGGTATATAAAATCAATGGGGTTTTACATTGACCAATTGCATGCCGAGATTCAATAATACATACTCGAGTTCAACTACTTGTATGATATGTTCAACAATGGTGCAATGAAAATGAAAAAAATGTTCAGAGGACAAGCCCCTAAAATTACAAATATCAAACTCCTGTCATTTATGTTAGATGATGGTGTGATAATCAATTACATATCTAAACCCATGTAGTCGGAATATTTATATTTTCATTTTAATAAAATGATGACTATATTTATCACTTTATAATATTGCATTAAATTTTTTATTTAATTATTTATGTAAAACTAGATTTTGATACCATGAATTCTAATAATATTATTTGTGAAAAATATTTTTTAAATTTAAAAATAAATTTTATTTAAAAAAATATAATTTTTTAAATCAGTATTATTTTTAGGAAATAATATCAAAAAGTAATTTTTATGAATATATATTTCAATGAAGTCCAATGATATTTTTATAAAAGTCATAAATATGTTCTTCTTTTAAAAACTATCATTTTTTGATAAATTTAGATTTTATATAGTATTTAATAATATATATATATATATTATTATTATTATTTATATTAATTTATTATTATTCTAGAAATCTTCACTTCAAAAATATCAATTTTTATTATTTCATAATTTTATGAGGCCTTAGATTTTTTATATATAGATTAAGTATAATAAAATATACAATATGTATTACGGTGATATATCATCCAAAATATATTTATAGAATAGAATAAATGAAATCCATAACAAAAAAAATAGATTTCTTCTATTAAAATCTATTTTTATGTTATTTTAGTAAGTTTAAAAAATATTAAAGATTCATCCAAATCATATATTGTATTTTAATGTTTTAAAAACAGTTATTTACGAACATGTATCACATATACATCACTAGTGGTAATAACATAATGAGGTCAATGCATATCCTAATAATTTAATTAACCCCAGTCTGTATTGGTAGAATCAACTAACAAAACCATTTTATGGTTTTTGGTCTTGATTATTTTATCATTTAAAGTCCCAAACAATTATTTATAAATTAATATATAATTCCAATAACTTTTTCATTAAATACATACACATCTCCACATTCCTCTAAAATAAAAACCTATTAAGAATGAATTGTATCTTTCTCTAATAATTTTAATCCCATACAATGTTTTTCTATTACCCTAATGAGATCTATTAAATATTATATAATAACCCTATCAATTTATGGGATTATCCTCATCCTAATTATTATATTAATTAAATTTTTTTTATACCTTTTGATATCTAATAAATCACATTAGTATATATTTTTACAATTTCATTAACTATCTATATAAATAACATGTAATTATATATTGTGATTACATCTAACTAAAACATTCATGAACCATTGTGGAAACTCGTTATGTATCTGAAACTATCTTATAAGCTTCAAAGTAGAAATTTTGAGTTCTGAAAACCCTTCCCATTTACACTCAATGGCATTAACCAAGATATAAAAATCCTTCATTGGTTGGGTACCTATATCTATGTGTCCCACACTCCTTAATAATTTGATGAAATTTAATGACTCATGATCTTCTATATTATGATCTATGTGGAAAAAGAATTCATGTAAATGATATGACTATAAACGGAGGGACAAAAATAATATAATTATTCAATACCTTGGATATTTTTTTCATCTCTTGAGAAACCATTTATTATGCATAGTCTATCATTCTATAATCAATGTGTAAGCGAACAATATGGATCATTTCACTCGGTTGCATATGGACTCAAAGGAAGATTATTTTGGTTTGTTTTTAATATGTTTAAAGATTTATTATCTCCACATGAGTCAAATATATAGGAAAAAAATTTGATAAGACATTTAGAGGATTTAAGGAATCAATATATTGTGGAAATACTATACCTAGTTTCCCTCTCTCTTCTAATTGAAATCATCAACTTTAGAATCAGTTTGTATGAATTCACTAATAAGGAATTCATTGTATCATGATTTTCATAGTCCATCATTAGTTATAATTATTGGAACTATTAAGATGTATTATCACATTATATGAGGCTTATAGAGGCTGGGTGTGATGTATGGTAATACATATTGTGTTTCCTATAGTTACACCTATCAATAGATCGTGTTTCAGCACCTAGAGTGTTTTCGAGTACCCCAACCTCTTCTTGTGCTAGAGTGGAAGTGGGAAAAGGTTTCAATGGAAATTATGATAGTATTAAAATAGAATACATGAATAATGAATTATATTTGATAAAATAATGTTATGTTTCTGTAATTTTATTATTTTATTTTTATTATAGAAACAAACAAGGCTACATATCTATGTATTTTGAACATTCTATAGATTATGAAGTATTATAGGGTTCCTAATAACATTTTCTCTAATATTGATCCTCAAATTACATCCAAATTTAATAAAATTCTCCATTAGGTGATGGGGACTTATCTTAGGTTGATTAAAACATTCCAACCATATATATATTTAATAAGACAACATTCTATGTAGATTCTATAGAATATTTCCTATGCCTAGGTTGTGGATTTTGGTGGATCATGGGATTTCCATTAGGGAATAGTCATGTTTTCTTATAAAAAAATATCATATTCCTCAACCATAAATTTTACCTTATAATCCTTTTATGGTTTCCCAAGCATTTCACATCATTTTTGATAAAATGTAGGTGATAAATCTCTCAAGGGGTAGGTTCTCATTTAGTTGAAATTTGAAATGATGTATGATATATGTGAATTCATATTTTTATAATTAAGTAGGTATAATTCAAATAATTTTCATCATTGTGGTTATTTGACGATTTCCAATGGTGAAAAAATATTTTCGAAAGTTCTCCTGGGTTGGGTCATTATGAGTATGAGAAATAGGTAATGTTTTATCTTATATTTATCTGTCCATATGATATTATTTAAAAGAGCAAACAAGTTTCATATTGGTTATAAATGATTTAATAGTGGATATGAGTTTATTATATTTTAATCATGTATCAACTCAAGAAATATCAGTAAAATATATGACATTTTCATATTTGGATGGTGATTTATATGGACCTATAAATTTACATTATGGACCATAAACATAGATATTTGACTATTCAATGAAATTATTATATCAGATGTATATTATGTTGTTCAAAGTGTTGTAGTGGAATAGATAATATTCTCCGTAGATATGGGTGAGTTAATCATCAGTGAGGGATTAGTTTATTCGTCAAAAATTTTATAACTCTTCATCCACTTTATGTTTTATGAATATTAATTTCCATTGTATATAAAATCAAAATAGGACACTTTATCCTCAAGTAAGACACATTTACAATATTATTTTTCAATTATTTCCTTGTTGGGATGTATGATAATTAGAATTTATGTGTTTATTGGATGGATAATTGAATCTTTTCCATTGGTGACATACTATATAAATTTCCTTCCAATATTAAGATCGTCAGATGGCTAATGGTATCCCATAATACTAGTTTTCTTATAGTATCTTCAAAAGTCATTGAGTGGTATATCAAATAGAATAGTCTCATTTATTGAAACCTCTTCATAGCATGTGGAATAAACTGGGTAGTTAGTTCTAACAGGATTTGAATAATTAATCTACATTTTTTTGTATATTATCTCTATTAAAATCATTTTTTTCATCTCAAATATCCATATTCAACCCTCATTCATTATATACAACTTGAAGGGAACAACAGTGTTTCCGAAGTCACTTATCATTATCATCTTAGGGTTTTTTGGCCGCATTTTTATTTGGTTTCTCCTCCTTTGGTATTTTTGATCGTATATTTTATTTTTGGTTACTTCATACAGGATTATGTAGTTATTTAATTTTTATTTGGTTAGATTTATTGATCAATTGAAAATTATATCATCATTTCTTATAGATTCATCATTGTAATTATTTGGGAGGCCATGTCGTGTGTTGGTGGTAGTGGTGTACAAGTTATCTATTAATTTTTTTATATATCTTATCTGATGATATTTTTTTATTAAAACATAATTCTATGTTGTGGGAAACATTTTTTCTAGATGAATCTCAATTATACATTTTTTCTTTGCTTTCAGTGTGTCAATACAATTATGCTTTCAATGAATCCTAAATTTTAGGTAGATGGTTCTAACTCTATTTAATATTTTATGAGCCATGAATGATCATTATTTTCAAAATGTTTTCCTAAATTATAATTTTCATGATGCTTAAAATGTAATACATTTATATAAATATGGTATTTTAATAAAATATATTCTTCACATTTTTGGTAAATGAATTATGGTTTCTAAATAATTATTAAATTATTTGTAGAATTGGATTTCAAATAATTTTTTTACATAATTTTTTGTCAAAAAATTTTATGTTGACATCTAATAAAATCTACTGACATTTTTTGAAATATTAAGGACATTTGATCCTTAAACTTTTGGTGGTGTATTTAATATTGTAATTTTTTATTTGACACTATTAGGGGTTCTTTTTCTAGGTTGTTACTCTATTCCTAGATCTTTGAATGATTATCTTGAGGATCTTTGTCCATATATTGTTAGAGGGATGATTTTACAGCGTCATCCTCAATCCTTAGATTGAAAAAGAATTAGATAAAAGGAATTGAGTGCACATTAGTAATTAATTATGATTAATGTATGTGTGAACTAGCGAGTCGTGTTATTGATATCCGAGCAATGAAAAGTATTAATCATTGGGGTTTTAAATTATTTTCTTCAATATGATAGGATTGAGTATTTTGACATTGTATAATTGTTAATTTGAAATATTATTTCAAAATATATCATGTTATTTTTGTAAAAATTGTATATGGGAAAGTCTTTAACATTAGATTTGATATAGAAAAAGTTACCTACTTTATCATGTACTGATTTTCATAAATTGAAAATATTTTGATTACTAGGTAGAATCTTATTATGGATCTCCATATTGGGATCCTATTGAGATTGATTATCTCATACCATGAACAATCCATTTAAATAGATTATATCAATAATTTCTTTAATAGGAAAGGTAGAGTAGGTGGTGACGATTTTGTTTTATCCGCAGAGGTACTGAGAGATGAGAGCTTTAGATTTAACTGTTATATCTAATATAGAATTTTTCTTTCTATTGTTAGATTTACTTTTTATTTTTTTGAGACATATACCCTAGTTTTTTCTTCTTACCCATGGTTTCTTTGTTAAAAATTTTACACCATTTATTACATCATATTTTTTATCCTAGATATATGAATTTATGTGTATTCCATGTATCTTGTTTCAATTTTGGATGATTTTTCCTTATGTTATTAGATTCTTCGGTGCTTATTTCCATCCCATATGGATTTTTAATTCTCATTGATTCACTCTTCAGTCTAGTTTAGAGGAAATTTGCATGGATTTTCCAAGTATGGTTATAGAAACCACATACTGTAATAGTATATAAAATATTACTATAGGGAAAAATTACTCTAAGGTTATCACACCATTTTCCCCATTAATTGAATGAACTTAATATAATAATAAAGACTTATGTAATAAGATATAAACTCATAGAAAATAAATTATAAGGTTTTTAATAACCCCATATAGAATTCATCCATACTTTGATGTTCCAATTAATAAATCACTTTTCACATTATAATGATACCATATAAATACATTGGTCATCATTAATCATATAATTAAAAACTATTTTTTCTTCTAATGAGAAAATGAAAATAATATAGATTTCATGAATCAATCACAAAGATATTTTTCACATTAAAAATTGACCCCTTATAAATAAAACGGGGATTTTTAAAACATCCAAATAGTATAAAATAAAATAAAGGATAACATAATTTGATAATGAAAAGATACTGTATGAAAATAATATAACAAAAAAAACAAACAATGTGGTGGAATATGAAACAGAAATACATTAAATATCAATAGAGATTAGGATAGGTATAAAAAATGAAATCGAAATCATGAAAAATAATTTCTTGAATTTTATTTAATTTCATCAATTTATATTCCACACTAATAAATAGATTTAAAAACAAATTTTTTATAAAAAAAATGAGTTCATTAAAATTATTTGATAGAAATATATTTTTAATAAATATTTTATCCTTAAATAAAATATATATCATCATTCAAAAATGGATTTCATGGAAGAATGAAGCTCATTAAGAAATTTAATAACTCAAATAATTGTCTTTGGAGAATATAACCACTTAGTATTACACATTATATCCACATAAGTGACTTAACTACATATATCATAAATATAAATATAATAATTTCTAAACCGTGAAATTAATATACATGATTATATATAAATAATTTAATGAGTCCGAATTCTTCCACCACATGTAATGCAATTTATAAATGGAAGCATGATGTATTTTAAAAAATAGAAATATTTTAATTTAACTATTAATAATAGTCCATTAAATTAATATGAATGATGAGTGTTTATATCAATATGATTTTTATGTATATATAAAATAATGGATATTTTTAATATGTATTAAATTCAATTATTTTACCTAAAATGTAAAATAAGATCATTAAATTTGAATAAAAGTATAGTTAAAAAAATATTTCATAAGATACACATGCCTATATTATGATTCATATGACTAAAAATTTAAAATTTTTAATATTAACAATCGTTCAACATCAATTTAGTTGGTAAAATATTTAAAATATGTATAATAATATTAAAAAATATAATACGTCTTTTTTTAATTTATAACTGTGATTTGAATATATTTTTGGATTTTATTTGAAAAATAAAATTTATGAATTTATGACATTGAAATTAATATAATTCAAATTTATATTTCAATTCATCATATATGTATTTACATAATATGGATTGTTGATTTTTTTTGAAAAGTATGGTTTTTAGTTCAAAAATATTTCTTTCATAAAACCTGTAAATTGTGTGACTTTATTGTAATTTAATAATGAACTAGTAATATAAAAAACATATAATTTTTTCAAATTATAATTTTTCGAATACCATTATTCATTTTTGAATATTAATTTTACATATAAAACATATTGAAATAATTTTTATAAGTTGTAATGATTTCACAGTAATATTCAATTTTTTGGGGCTTCTCATTGAATTAGTAATTTTTCAAGGGTGGTTCATTTTTGTATTTCGATTTATTAAAAATATCGATTCTAATTTTATAATAATTCATTTTATTAGAATATAACAATTATCTAATATAAATTTAAATTATATATATTTAAAAATTAAAAAAAAAATTCCATAAAAATGAATTTACACATTTAAGTGTGTATATTTTTACGATAACATCTCATAATAGTATAAATTTTAATATGATTTTTTTCCTAAATATGTAATCGGTGTTTTTGAATTAATAAAGGTGTTTGATATTAATTTTGGCCATGGAAATTAAATTTTATGGTCAAAAAATAGTTAGCTAGGCCAACATTAAAATGGTTAAAGAATTATTTTACTTCCGGGGAATGGAAAAAATGAGATAAAAACATGTTTAAAAATTAATTATTGATGCGTGGATTCAAAAAATATCTCTCTTATTCAATATTTATCCTTTTTAATACCTTGGCCCTTTAATATGAGAAATATAATATTAAATTAAAATGTGATTCTCGAAAAATAAAAATATTTTTATGAATAAGATGTATCATATTAACCAATTAAAAAGAAAATTATAAATCATAATTCACCTTAAAATATCAAATTTAGATACTCTTAAGACTCCATTAAACATTAATGTTGTTCTGGTAACCATTCATATCTATATGGCCTTTATTTCCTTGGATACTTCAATGGAAATTTCATGTCTTTAATATGATGGTTGTCTGCTGAATCTCCTAAGATGTTGAACCTGATATAGCCCCAACATTCCATTCATCACAACTAGTTGGATCTGGCGAAATGGAAACAACATGGTTTTGGGAGTTGTAGTTCATCATTTGAAGGGCTTTATGGCATATTCAGATATGGTGTGCTTCTATTTTTTGGCATCAGCTTTAATTGGACGTTTCCATAGTGTTTTGTTTTGGTTTTTCTTGGTTGTGTTTTTGGTTTCCGGATATTGGATGTCTCCATCCTTAATGATTTTTTACTGGATGAACTGTTTTGGGGTTGTTTGTTATGGATTTTGGGGTGCACTCCAGTTTAGATGGTGAGGTGATGGGATTATGGTAATGATGTGTAGACTGGACATGTATTTCCTCAATGCAGTTGATGCACCTTTGTCAGCTCGCGAGATTTCTATGATATGCGGTGATGATGGATTGAATTTTAAAACTGGGTGTGTGATAACAGATGGTGAGTTGACATAGTTATGTTTTAATATTTTGTTTTTTGAATTCTATAATATCTATTTGTGAGGGTGTGAATTAATGTAAACGATTGGTTATGTAGGTTCACAATTACCCTAAAAGTTGTTTTTCAATGAAATAACAAAAAATTGATTTTATCCTTCTCTCATTTTCATTCATTTCCATAATATGATGGATATATGTATGGTACATAATGATAAATATAATTTATATATCAATAATGTTGGGTTATGAAAAATAAGATAACCAAATGGTGATATGATCCTCATATGATCATTTTGGATTTAATCATTTAAAAAACATTTATAAAGGATAGTCTTTTATTCAAACTATATAGTATTTCAAAACCCATTAATTATTCTCATAAATTTATACACATTAAATATATCAATATAATTAAAAATAAATAAAATATTTATATTTATTTTATAATTATATTATAACAGAACCATTGTATTATCATTAATTAAATCATGTTATCTCCACGATTTGATCTGTTTAACCACATACTAGATCAATACAAAAAATTTATATAATGAATGAAAATGTGAACATATTTATAGTAAAATAATGACATCAATGAATGATTAATTTTAGTATTTTGGTTCTAGATATGTTATATAAATATATAATTAATTAATTAATTAATTAAACATTAATTAATAACAATCACTAAGGCATGCTTCTTTTCATTTTCATCATTATAAAAAATAGTTAAATAAAAATGAAAGGATATTAGAAAATAATAAATAATTAAAATATATATAAGTAACAATAATAACCTATTAATGATAAATTTTTAATGATTAATTATTACAAATGTCATTATTATAAAACTAATATAAATGATTATGACAATAATCACCAAATGAAAAAAATTAGAACACTTCATGTGGTAATTGACTATTTATGAAAAGAATGAATGAAAGGGGATAAAATTAAGGTTATTAATTAAGTTACAAATATTGATATAATTTTTCTATAGGATTATAACTTAAAATTATTAAAATAAATCAATTTTGTAGGGTATTTCCTCGAAAAATCACTTTTAGACTTATATAACATTATACAGAAAATTTCATTCATGCGATATATAATATACTTATAAGATATATAATATATTGAATAATTTAAAATTAATTGTAATTTATGATCAATTATAAGTCCTCAATTTCATGGTCTTTTCATTAATGTGTTACTCATGCCATAATATTTTTCAGGGTCTCAATTCTTGTTAATTAAGATGTGTCACACGATAAGCACAATTTTCCGCTTATACAATGTTTTTACTATGATTAGATATGTTTATATCATACACTTCTTATTTAAATGTTTTTAATAACCAAATAATGTTCCCATATTCAACTAGCCACTGATACAGTTGTTCCCCTAGTAGTAATTCTTTTTGGTAACTCAAATCCATCTATTGGAGTTATAACATTAAATGAGAAACATTAATCATTAAGTATTGAGTTCACCAAACATAATAATAAAGTATTTTGTTTTTTATAATCTTATTTAGGTAAATTAAATTTTATTAAATACAATTTTATATAACTCCTTTAAAAAAAATCGATTTCATTAATGAAAATTTGATGTGTTAGAAAGTAAATTTGAAATAAATTGTTTTTATACATAGTTATCGTAGAAAAATTTCATTCATATTCAAAGATTGATTAATTATTTTTATTTTTAAATTAAATGTTTCTAATTACATTTCACTCTAAATATTGATAAACTATTTTACAATATATGTAGTGTCATATTTTTCCTCAATGATACTAATGGTTTCTTAAAGTACATTTTTTTCACATCCCTTATATTATTTATTTTTAAAAAATTTAAAATAGGGTTAATGTTTATCTATTTATAGTCATATATATATATATATTAATTTTTTTGTAACAAAGTTATGATGACAAACAATCCAATTCATGATCCCTAATTTGGTGTTAACTAACATGATTTATTTTGAATGGATGTTTTCATCTATATCAACATATTTTATTGAATCCTTGTTTAGACATGGGTTATTTTCATTTTGAACCACCAAATACATTACAATTACATTCTTATGGTAATTTTATGAAATAATAATTCAATCATATTGTTAATTGTCCAGATGGTGTGATCATCTCATCATATATAATTAAGATTTGATGATGTTCACCTAGGAATAATATTATTCTAATGTCATGTTAAGATATACTAGGGTTATTTATATTTTTATTCCATTACATATGACTGTTATAATGTTGACTATTTATTGTTTAACTATCCACCTGGTTCCTATGAATGGGTTATGGTCATTTTATCACATTTATTGACAATAGGATATATATTTGAATTATTAATGATTATTGACTTATGAAATAGGTTGATAATTTATTTTATTTATATATTTCTCATTATATAGATACAAATGTATTATTGAGTATGATATTCCATAGGGACTATTTTAAAATGACTTTATGACTTAGATGATGAATTTATGAGACATCATCTGGTGAACAGTGGAGCTCAAAAATATATAACCCTTTATGCAATGATCGGTTTCATTGGAAAATTGTGTATTTGGGTATGTAGTAAATTATTTCCCATCTAGAAATATTACATTACTATGGTATTCATGAAAAATAGTGTTTCTAGTAGAAATTCCTTTAATGTATGTTTTTAATGTATGAAATTTTTCATTCAATGAATGTGGAATTAATATTATTGATATAAGTATTTTAATTTATTATTATATGTATATATTGTTTTCTAATTTACTTTATTATTGTATGTTTATATTATTTACATATTCCTTTCATAATGTTAATTTTATTATTTCTATCATAATATGTCTCCCTTATAAAAAAATTGATATAACCTATTATTATGTTTCCACTTCCACATGTCATAATTAATAGCAGTAAATGGTACATTTTTTGATTGATAGTTTGTGAAGATGTTTTTTGAAGATATTAAGGACATATAATGATTTATGTAGTTTCTTATAAAAAATTAAATAAATTTCTATTTTTTGAGAAAGATATGGGATTTGTTAGAATATTTCATTTTTTTAATCTATAATGCTCTAAAATTGAAAAGAAATGTTGGATCTACTGAATTTAATAATTATAACTGATTTATAATTAGGAATATTGTAATCACGAGTTTAAGTATGATTTCAAAAATGTAATTTATATTTATTTTGGAACCACATATAGGAGTGTGGGTATGTGGAATCATTGTTGGTATCAAGGGAAAATCATAGCTAGCATTTGAGATTAGAATTTTTTAAGGATAATTTATGTGTTTATAATTTATATTTGATCACAATTTCAATGATATAGATAACACATTATAACATTATATGAGTAAATTTTATTGAAATAATTTATATTTTATTCATGGATAATGATAAGACAACATTAATGAAAATATCAAGAACAATTCTATGCATTTTGAAATATCATGATGTTTTATTATATTATATATTATATATTATTCCTAGTAATAAGTCCATGTATTGATATTGTATAGTGGATGCAGTTATTACATATATTCACTTAGATGTAATCACAATGAAATTGTTTTATCATTCACTCGAGATTACTCTGGTGTGATATGAGTGTACATAAGACACAATATTAAGAGGCACACTCCCAATGGATATTCGTTAGTTATTCACATTCCCTTTAGAAAGCATTAGAAATAATTTAATAATGATGAAATCTAATTAGGTTAGAGAATGTAATATAAAAATTAAAATGTATAATGAATGTGGTAATAAATAATAGACATGGGTCTATTAGAATTTAAAATAAGTTATAATCAATGGTTCTTTAATTGAATAACTTTTTAGGTTGATATATTAATATATGTAAATATATAGTATATTATAATAAATTTTCTTAGTAATTAGTTGAAACATGAGAATGAAGATGATGTTGTTTAGGGTATATATCTAGATATTATTATGTAACATATTTTAATAATGGAGTACATGTTAGTGGTTATGAATTTTAGTATTTACCAATTATGATGAAAATAGGGTGTTTCCTTTTCATTTATATGGTGCTGATTTTGATATCAAAATATAAATTCATTAGTGATAATGTTAGTATTATAATTATTTAATTTAGAATTAATGAAGTCATTTTGGTATAAAAAAAACTTTTTTGATGATTATGTAAAATAAATAAGGATTATTAATATTGTTTTCAACAATAATGGTTTGGAATCATAAATTACATTGTATTAATTAAAATTTAATGTTACTTTATCAAAATGTTTGATTTTCTAGGGTAATGATTGGAGAATAATCAAGTGGGTTGTGTATTACTATTATACTTAAAAACACATGATTATGAGATATGAAATGGGTCACATGATT
This sequence comes from Viscum album, assembly GCA_963277665.1. Lineage (NCBI taxonomy): Eukaryota > Viridiplantae > Streptophyta > Magnoliopsida > Santalales > Viscaceae > Viscum > Viscum album. Next base: position 807,739,219 of record OY728148.1, read on the forward strand.
TTAAATAATTGAGGAACTTGATAATTTGAAATTGGGAGATTAGCAGTTGATTCAATATATTTCTATAGAAATTTATCTTATTATCATGGTAAAAATCCACCATGGTCCATTTACAATGTGTTTGGGTTTACTTTTTTCTAATAAAGAATGATGGAATGGTCTATTGTGAACATATTTCATGCTTAATGAAACTGTATGTCAATAATGCTCCAAAATATATGTATGATTTATATAGTAGTTATACCATACCTGATCTTAGAATCCTAGAGTTGGGGTTATACTACCATTCTAGTAGAATACAATACCAAAAAACCATTCCCCAATGAATCAAACATTCTTGTAGTCTTGGTAATAAACATACATACATTATTCTTGTATTGAAAATGAATGAAAAAATGATAATATATTTTCTGATAATAACTTTATTCTTCTAGTGTATCCTTTTATATCTACGGTATAACACTTCAGGGAATCCAGGGAAATGGAATCAAAATAAGCGTGAACTCAAATTATCAGTAAGTGTTATTTATAGTGGTTCAAATAATTAACCAATTTGAATAATCATTCTAGAATGGTATGTATCTTAACCCACAAGACATATAATTAATAAACATGGATGGATGTGCATAAACCTTATAGAATTGAAAATAAATGAAATCACATTCCATTTAAATATCTTGACAATCATGATAAGATAAGGGAGAATCAATATGGAATGACAAATAACATGAAAAAATTCTTTTTAATTAATATGTAGAGAACGAACTGTATCCATGGACATTGTCAAAGTTAAACCTCATTGATTATAATAACTAAATAAAAAAGGAATGAAATGATTAATTATTTGATTCTATGCTTCCATGGTATATGGTACCTTTAACTCGGAGACCATTCACATGATGGTATAGCATACAACTATCAAGAACATTCATAAGACAGTTTAGAACATTCATGGATACAAAACCAAAGGGTTTTCACCCAAATGTTTTCAACTAATGAGACAACCAATTTATTGAGGATATTACATTAAAATATCCTAAATGTGTATCATAAAATTACAAAGCATTCCTCATATATCGATATAAGGCCTCATCCTTAACCATTACTTGAATTAAATGAATAATTCCCATTGAGGATCTTTTTAGGTTTAGATTTTTAGAGAATTAGATCTTAACTATTACATCTCAAAAGATTACAAAGTAGACACTTCTACTAAGTTTCCATAAAATAAAAACTCTTAAAAAGAAACATGTCTAGCTAAATGTATTATATAGCATGACTTTCCCATGATCCCATCCTTGACACTATTCGACATTATGTCCTGTGAAAAACATTTCTAAAAAACATGGGGTGAGTATAAGAAGCTCAGCAAGGGAAACACAAAGAATAAAAACTGTTAGTTTTTCAAAACAACAAGTAAACCATGTATACGTTATCTAAGTAATACATTTCATCTTTATGAAGTATTAAAAACTCTTCCCTGAATAAAATATCACTACTTGCCCTTTTGTAACCAAAAGATTAACATAAAACCCATATAAAGAACACATAACATATAAAGGTAACTTGGGATATAAACATACTTAAATGGAATAACCATACGGTCGACTTCCACACATATCACTTAATGGAATAGCCATACGGCCTACTTCCATACCGAATTCATTGAAGGTTATTATGTAACCACTCATCCTGGTATTCACAGCACCACCCGTCATATAGTTTATCACGTAACCACCAGTCAAATGTCCAAGTACCATTATAAAATCATAAGACATAAAACAAATATAATGGAAAGAAAAAATTTCCACACCTTGATCACAATATATCACTAAAATATATTTATATAAAAAATCCTTTATAAAAACCATTTTCAATACCAAAATACATAAATGATTATGTGGTATTTATTTCATTTTAACAACATTACGGCTTGTTGAGGAAGCCAAAGACCAAATAATACTCACGGTGGCGGAAAAGGTTGTCGTCACCGCGTACGTTAAAAGAAACAATCCTTTTTGTCATTTAGTAAAACACTTTGTATAAAAATATTCTTTTTGAATAAAATTAAAAGTTAAAGGGGTTTATATACCGTATAAAAGAAAGTTGTGTATAAAACCAAATATGCCTCAATGAAAGAAGATTGAGACAAAGTCCCTTACCTCAGGCCTGACTTGAATCGATCATTCTTTAACGTCCTGAATAATAAACTTCAGTTAATTTATACTTGTTTAAGAACCTTTTTCATGTTCATTATTCCTCTTATATCAATTATTACCATGTTATGAACACTATGTAATTATTTAAGTTAATAATGGTCGTTTTGTCGATCATTGGTACTTGAGTCAAAAATAAACTCTTTATAATTACAAGTTGTTCATTTGGTAAATTATCCATTATATCCAGAATTATATTCATGATGTAGATATCATATATATCATATATATCCAGTATATACATGCATTTATAATATTACATAACATTTAGAGGTAAGAAATGAAATGCACCGTTCATGGAGACGGTAAGCTGTACGTACGCATGAACACTAATTTTACTTCTACTTCTTACGAAATGGAGTGAAATCATAATGATATAACGTTATATCATAATTCCAGTATAATATCATATATTATATCATTAAATATATCCTTCATACGGAGCACAAATGTTATAAACAAATCAAATCACTTTGAGGGGGCGGCAGTCCGCACTTCCTAAAATGAAATTATCATGTTTACCCATAATAGAAACCATAAATGTATGCCAGAAATAAAAAATACAGAAGAATAAGGAAAAAAATAAACATAAGATATATCATATATAAATATAGTGACATATTAATGGCCACCATTAAAGGTGTCAAAAGAAGATTGAACAATCATCGTTTCGTGAGGCAGAAATTCACCAACCACATAAACAATATGTTCTTTAACCAGTAGACGGAGGTGTGTGTAAGTGTAGCTAGAATACTTTGTATAACAACATCCTAGTATATTTAAGATACTGGATTTGTTACAAAATAAATTAATAAAAAGAGTTTAGGGGGTTGGAGAAGCAAAATAAAACAAAACAACACAAGTGAAGACATTACCTTAAAGTCGGGTAAATCCCTTTGGTTTGAACCAGAAGGGTTTCTTGAAGAGCTTCCTGCCTAAGTTAAGGCTTCTATGATGAGGAGAGAGATGTGGAGAGACAAAATGATCAGAGCTTGGCTGATCCAAAGGCTTGATAGGTGTGGGGAAAGATGTAGAGGTGGGTCCCTTTTATAAGAGGAGAGGAGGGGCACTCTTGGAATGTAAAGAAATGTTACATTATTTTAAAATGAGTTTCGGATTTAAAATGACCCACATTGATTTATTTAAAATATAATGTGATAATAGTTCTAAATCCACCCAACCAATAGGTTTTTTACATGTTTAGGCCTTATATTTTACATTATCTTTTCATTTTATTTAAATCGTTAAATAATGAGGTAATCGTTGCATCATCATGATGTCATAAATAATTTATTTTATTTAATGTCTAAAAATTATCAAAAAACTACTTTGATGTATGAAATCATTTTATCTTTCCAATTAAAATTTATAGTCAAAACTCTGACTTGTATAACACCATGTAAAAATTGTTTTAGTAATACAATACGTGTTTCTGTGATTTTTACTTTTACTTTAAATAAAAGGCATTAATGTCATTATCTTACCCGAGTGGCTCTATGGTGTCTCAAAAATCGTCCCATGGGTTGTCTTGGTCATCCATGACTCATCCAATAGGGTTAGGACAAGTGTCAATATATTTTCATTTTATTATAATATCATTTTTACCTTAAATCACACTAATTACCATTAATCGTCATTAATAAAACATAAAAATTACTTTTCATCAAAAATTATTTTCATCCCATTGAACCAAGTTTTACTTAATAATGAAAAAAATTTAAAATAGATTTTTGAAATTCAAATCACAGAAGTGGTTAAGTTCCATTTAAACGAAAAATCAGTTTTTGTAACCACCACTTTGTGGTTTCAGTATTCATCAAAAATTAAGGTTTTTCAGAAAAAACACCAAAAAATCACCCTAAGCTATATTTGAAATTCTGAATTCAAAAATGATGTCTAATTTACAAAATTCAAAACATATAAGTTACATTAATTAATTTAATAGTTAATTGCTGCTGTCAGAACGAATAGCGTGTTTTTATGAAACAATATATATCAAAAGATTGACACTAGTTTAAGTCCAATTTCAAAGTGAAATTAATTACAACGACCACTGTTGGATTAAATGGTAAAAATATATTCTAATTTAACTTTAAAACCAATTCAAAAGATAATATAATCATATAAATAAATTAGATTAAAAAGAGGTTTTGAATTAAAATACTACATTTTTCACTATTCATTAAAAAATGAACTTTATCGGAAAAATACCAAAAATTTACACAAAGTAAATTTTGATGTCCCGATTCTAAAGAAGAGTTTTATTTGGTCCTATAGAATGTATAAGAGTGACCAAAACTATATTTAATGATGTTTCTCCATCAAAAGGTGATAAGTGGACCTTTAGTGACAATTAGAGTATATATACCTAAAATTGAATTATTTTCGTATTTTAAGCCTTTATCCTTTATTGGATAAATGTAAAAACATTTAACAAGAATATATAATCATATATCAGTTATTTCTATTCATTCCCGCCAATACAACAGCTACGTGTTAACTACCATTAAAAGTAATATTATTTTATTACTAGTGTGCACCGTAAGATTTCAAAGAATCTCTTTGTTGCATATCGGGTATGCTATCGAACATTGAAACCCATTTAAAGCAAAATTAATATTTAATCTGTAAATATTAATAAATATGAAAATGTTTTATTCTTTATTTACTTGGGATTTTACATCCTTCCCCCCTTTTGGGAATTGTGTCCCCGCAATTTTTTCACTTATCAAAATTAGTGGGGGTATTTATCCCTCATAGCATTTTTAGATTCCCATGTTGCCTCTTCAATCATATGGTTTTCCCAAAAAACCTTTACCTAGTGAATTACCTTATTTCGCAACACTAGCTCTCGTTGGTCAAGAACCTGAACTGGTTATTCTTCATAAGAGATATTCTCTTCCAACTGAACTACCTCTGGGCTCAAAACATGAGATGGATCTGGCATATACTTTATCAACATCAAAACATGAAAAATATTGTGTACCTGAGATAAACTCGGAGGTAAAGCCACTCGGTAAGAAACTGATCCTACTTTCTCCAGAATTTCATATGGTCCAACGAACCTTGGACCCAGCTTTCCATTCTTACCAAATCTCATCACACTTTTCCATGGAGAAACTTTGAGAAAGACATGATCACCCACCTTGAATGATAGATCCTTCCTCTGGTTATCTGTATAATTTTTCTGTCATTTCTGATCTGTTCTCATGTGTTTCTGAATCAAATGAACTTTTTCTGCCATCTCTTCAACCAATTATGGTCCCATCAGATTCCTTTCACCTACTTCATCCCAAAAAGCTAGAGTTCGACATCGTTTACCATATAATGCTTCGAACAGATCCATCTGTATACTGGAGTGAAAATTTTTATTATATGAAAAATCAGCCAAAGAAAGATATTGGTCCCAACTACCCTGATCATCCATTGAACAAGCACATAGAATATCCTCCAAAGTCTGAATTGTTCGTTCTGACTGCCCATCTGATTGAGGATGAAAAGCTGTACTAAAATTTAATTCAGTACCCAACAACTTCTGAAGGCCCTTCCAAAATATAGAAGTAAACCTGGGATCACGATCAGATAAAATGGAGAGAGGAAACCCATGTTACATGGCTATCTCTTTAATATACATACGTGAAAGTTGATCTAGAGAGAAAGTATCTCGTATAGCAAGGAAATGAGCAGATTTAGTCAAGCGATCAACAATAACCCAGATTTCATTATTACCTCGAGGTGTCTTTGGAAATCCCACAAAAAAGTCCATGAATATATTTTCCCATTTCCACTCTGGTACTGGTAAAGGCTGAAGCATCCCATTAGGTAACTGCCACACTGCTTTAACCTACTGACAAGTCAAACACTACACAGTAAAATCAGAAATATCTCTTTTCATTCCATTCCACCAGTAACACTCCCACAGATCTCTGTACATCTTAGTACATCCAGGATGAACTAAAAACGGGGAACTATGAGCATCACATAACAACTCATTCTTCAACTGTGAATCACTAGGCACACATAATCTCTTCCCAAACCTCAAAACACAATCATTATCAATGTTAAATTCAGGCAACTTACCCTTTTGAACTAGCTCTACCTTTTTCTGCAACTCGCTAACCTGCTTCTGTGTTTTCTTAATTCTGTCTGATAGAGAAGATTTCACTGATACCTGAAACAATACAGAAGGACAACCTGCACCAAAAACATCTATTCCAATTTTCATCAAATCAAAAACCAAAGGATCTCGTTCCAAACGTAGCATGGATAATGAATCATTACTTTTTCGACTCAATGCATCAGCCACTTTATTTGCTTTTCCCGGATGGTAATTAATTGTACAATCATAATCCTTGATTAATTATAGACATCTCCTCTATCTCATGTTCAACTCATTCTGAGTGAATATATACTTTAAACTTTTTTCATCAGTATATATTTCTCACTTTACTCCATACAAATGATGCCTCCAAATTCTTTGAGAAAAAAACAACAGCAGAAATTCCATGTCATGTGTAGGGTAATTTACCTCATGAGTTCTCAACTGACATGAAGCATATGCAATTACCTGATCATTCGTCATAAGGACACAACCAAGTCCCTTCAACGAAGCATCCCTGTATATAACAAACTCACCATTCCAAGAATGAAGTTCCAAAACTGAAGCATTCACCAATCTTCTTTTCAACTCCTAAAAACAATCATCACATTCTTTTCTCCAGATAAACTTAACACCCTTCCGAGTTAGCTTTGTCACTAGACTAGAAAACCGTTAAAAATTTTCAACAAACCTTCGGTAGTAACCTGCCAAACCAAGAAAACTACGGATCTCAGTTACATTTGTGGGTCTTGGCCATTCTTTAAAAACATTTTTTAGCAGAATCAACAGTTATGCCATTTTTTTGAAACAATGTGTCCAATGAAAGAAATTTTTTGTAACCAAAACTCACACTTGCTAAATTTTCTATACAATTTCTTTTCCTTTAAGGTTTGCAAGATAACCCATAAATTAATTTCATACTCCTCTTTAATTTTGGAATAAACTAAAATATCATCAATAAACACAACCAAAAACTTATCACCTGAGTCAATTGAGCCATCACTGCAGTAAACTGCTCAATTCTGATTCCGACCATCTCTGGTTGCTGATTCAGAATGTCATTCTACTCTATATGCCTTACCAAAAAATATGTTCTATTTCTTTTATGAAAAAGAATTCTTAACATAGATATATCTTAGATGAAGCAACATAGTAATCTTTAAATGCTATGTCACTTCAATCATACCATAAATTAATTTATAATTTAACAATTTTCTAACTCCTAAAGTTGTCTAAACCGACCTCTGATACCAACTATAAGGCCCCATCCTTAAACATTACTTAACATTTAATTAAATCAATAATTCCCATTGATGATCTTTTCAGGTATAGAGTTTTAGAGAATTAGATCTTAACTATTACATCTCAAAAGATTACAAAGTAGACACTTCTACTAAGTTTCGATAAAATAAAAACTCTTAAAAAGAAACATGTCTAGTTCCATGTTTTATAAATCATGACATTCCCTTGATCCCATCTTTGACACTATTCCACATTAAGTCCTATGAAAATCATTTCAAAAAAACATGGGGTGAGCATAACAATCTAAGTAAGGGAAACACAAAGAATGAAAACTGTTAGTTTTTCAAAACAACAAGTAAACCATGTATAATTTATAATGTAATAATTTTCACCTTTATGAAGTAGTAAAAACTCTTCACTAAATAAAAGATCAATACTTACCTTTTTGCAACCAAAATATTACCATAAAACCCATATATAGAACACATAACATGTAAAGGTAACTTGGGACATAAACATACTTAAATGGAATAACCATACGGTCGACTTCCACACATATCACTTAACGGAATATCCATACGACTGACTTCCATACCCAATGCATTGGAGGTTATAATGTAACCACCCATCCTGGTTTTCACGGCACTACCCATCATATGTTTTATCACGTAACCACCCGTCAAATGTCCAAGTACCATTATAAAATCATAAGACATAAAACAAATATAATGGAAAGAAAACATTTCCACACCTTGATCACAATATATAACCTAAATATATTGATATAAAAAATCCATTATAAAAACCATTTGCAATACCAGATTACATAAAAGATTATATGGTATTTATTTCATATTAAAAGCATTACAGGTTGTTGTGGAAGCCAAAGACCAAATAATACTCACGGTGGCGGAAACTTTTGTTGTCACCGCGTATGTTAAAAGAAACATTCCTTTTTGTCGTTTAGTAAAATGATTCATATAAAAAGATTCTTTTTGAATAAAAATAAAATTCAAATGGGTTTATACATGGTATAAAGGAAAGTTGTATATAATACAAAATTTTCCTCAATGAAAGGATATTGAGACGAAATCCCTTACCTCGGGTCCGAATTGACTTGATCGTTCTTTAACTTCCTGAATAATAAACTTGATTTAATTTCTAATTGTTTAAGAACCTTTTTCAAGTTCATTATTCCTTTTATATCATTTATCACCATGTTATGAACACTATGTAATTCTTTAAGTTAATAATGGTCGTTTTGTCTATCATTGGTACATGAGTCAAAAATAAACTCTTTATAATTACAAGTTGTTCATGTGGTTAAATATCCATTGTATCCAGAATTATATTCATGATTTATATATCATATATATCATATATATCCAGTATATACTTTCATTTATAATATTACATAACATTTAGAGGAAAGAAATGAAATGCACCGTTCATGGAGACGGTAAGCCGTATGTACGCATGAACGCTACTTTCAGTTCTATTTCTTATTTAATGGAGTGAAATAAAAATGATATAAAGGTATATTATAATTCCAGTACAATATCATATATAATATCATTAAATATATCCTTTATACGCCCCACATATGGCATTTACGAATCAAATCACTTTGAGGGGGCGGTAGTCCGCACTTCCTAAAAAGAAATTATCGTGTTTGCCCATAATGGAATCCATAAAGGTATGCCACAAATGAAAAATACAGAAGCATATGGACAACATAAACATAATATATATCATATATAAAAAGAGTGGCATCTTAATGGCCACCATTAAAGGTGTTAAAATAAGATTGAACAATCATCGTTTCATGAGGCCGAAATTCACCAACCACAGAATAAGAATGTTCTTTAACCATTATACAGAGGTGTGTGTAAGTGTAGCTAGAATACATCTTATAAAAACATCCTAGTGTATTTAAGATACTGGAGTTTTTACAAAATAAATGAATAAATAGAGTTTATGGGGTTGGAGAATAAAAATAAAACAAAAGAACACAAGTGAATACATTACCTTAAAATCGGGTAACATTCTTTGGTTTGAACCAAAAGGGTTTCTTGAAGAGATTCCTGCCTAAGGTAAGGATTCTAAAATAATGATTGGGATGTGGAGAGACAAAATGATCAGATCTTGGCAGATCCAAAGGTTTTAGAGGTGTGGGTAAGGAGGTAGTGGTGGGGGCCTTTTATAAGAGGAGAGGAGGGGCACTCTTGGAAAGTTAAGAAATGTTACATTATTTTAAAAAGAGTTTCTGATTTAAAAGGTCCCACATTGATTTATTTAGAATATAAGGTGATAAGAGTTCCAAATACACCTATCTAATAGGTTTTTGACATGTGTAGGTCTTAGATTTTACATTATTGTTTCATTCTATTTAAATCATTAAATAATGAGGTAATCGTTGCATCATCATGAGTCATAAATAATTTAATTTATTTAATTTTCAAAAATTATAAAAAAAAATACAATGATATATGAAATCGTTTTATATTTCCAATGAATATTTATAGTCAAAAATCTGACTTGTAAATCCCCATGTAAAAATTGTTTTAGTAAAACAATACATGTTTGTGTCATTTTTACTTTTACTTTAAATAAAAGGAATTAATGTCATTATCTTACCCAAGTGGATCCCTGAGGTCCCAAAAATTGACCCAAAGGTTGTCTTGTCGGCCATGACTCATCCAATAGTGTTAGGAAAAGTGTCAATATATATTCATTTTATTATAATATCATTTTAACTTAAATCACACTAATTACCTTTAATCGCGATTAATAAAACATAAAAGTTACTTTTCATAAAAAATTATTTTTATCCCATTGAACCAAATTTTACTTAATAATTAAAATCATTTATATTTTGATTTTTGAAATTCAAATCACATAGGTGGTAAAGTTCCATTTAAATGAAAAATCAGTTTTTGTAACTACCACTTTGTGGTTTCACTATTTATAAAAAATTAAAGTTTTTTAGAAAAAACTACCAAAAATTCACCCTAAGATATATTTGACATTCCGAATTAAAAAATGATGTCTATTTTACAAAATTCAAAACATATAATTTACATTAATTAATTTAATAATTAATTCCCGCTGTTGGAATGAATAGCGTGTTTTTATGAAACAATATATATCAAAAGATTGATACTAGTTTAAGTCCAATTTCAATGTGAAATTAATTCCAACAACCACTATTGGATTAAATGGTAAAAATATATTCTATTTTCACATTAGAACCAATAAAAAATATAATCTAATCATATAAATAAAATAGATTAAAAAAAGGTTTTGAATTAAAATACAGCATTTTTCACTATTTATTAAAAAATGAACTTTATCGGAAAAATACCAAATATTTACACAAAGTTAATTTTGATGTCCCGATTCTAAAGAAGTGTTTTATTTGGTCCAATATAATGTATAAGAGTGACCAAACCTATATTTAATAACGGTTCTCCATCAAAAGGTGATAAGTGGACCTTTGTTGAAAATTAGAGTACATATAGCTAAAATTGAATTCTTTTCGTATTTTAAGCCTTTATCCTTTATTGGATAAATGTAAAAACATTTAACAAGAATATATTGTAACATACCAGGTAAATAATGAATAAAACATTTTCATATTTATAAATATTTACGAATTAAATATTAATTTTACTTTCAAGGGGTTTCTATGTTCGATAGCGTACCCGATACGCAACAAAGAGTTTCTTTGAAATCTTATGTTCCACACTAGTAATAAAATAATATTATTTTAAATGGTAGTTAACACATAGTCATTGTATTGGCGGGAATGGATAGAAATAAATAAAATATGATTATATATGTTTGTTAAATGTTTTTACATTTACTTAATAAAGGATAAAGGCTTAAAATACGAATGGAATTCAATTTTAGTCTTATATACTCCAATTTTCACTAAAGGTTCACTTATCGCCTTTTGATGGAGAACCATCATTAAATATAGATTCGGTCAATTTTATACATTCTATTGAACCAAATATAACTCTTTTTTAGAATCGGGACATCAAAATTTACTTTGTGTAAATGTTTTGGTATTTTCTGATAAAGTTCATTTTTTTAATGAACAGTGAAAAATTTGGTATTTTAATTCAAAACCTATTTTTAATATAATTTATTTATATGATTAGATTATAATTTTAATTGGATTTGAAGTTAAATTATAATATATTTTTACCATTAAATCCAATAGTGGTCATTGGAATAAATTTCACTTTGAAATCGGATTTAAACTAGTGTCAATCTTTTGATACTTATTGTTTCATGAAAACACGCTATTTTCTATGATAGCGGGAATTAATTATTAAATTAATTAATGCAACTTATATGTTTTTAATTTTGTAAAATGGACTTAATTTTTTAATTCGGAATATCATATAAATTTTAGGGTGATTTTTTGGTTTTTTTTCTGAAAAACTTCAATTTTTGACGAATAGTGAAACCACTAAGTGGTACTTAAAAAACTGATTTTTCGTTTAAATGAAATTTTACCACCCTTGTGTTTTGAATTTCAAAATTCCAACATACATGGTTGTCATTAAGAACTAAAATTTGGTTCAATGGGATTAAAATAAATTTTTTGCTGAATAGTAACTTATTAAGTTTTTATTCGCGATTAGAGGTAATTAGTGTCATTTAAGGTAAAAATAATGTTGTAATAATATGAAATGAACTTGACACATGTCCTAACCTCATTGGATGTGTCATGGCCGACCAAGAAAATCCATGGATCAACATGGGGACCCCATGAAGCCACTTTTGTTGGGAAATGACATAAATAACTTTTTATTTAATGTTAAAGTAAAAATATCACAAACATGAGTTGTTTTACTAAAACAAATTTTACATGGGGTTATACAAGTCATATTTTTGACTATAAATATTCCTTGGAAATCTAAAATGATTTCATATATCATAATAGTTTTTTTATAATTTTTAGACATTAAATAAATTAAATTATTTATGACATCATGATGATGCAGCGATGACCTCATTCTTTAACGATTTAAATAAAATGGAAAGATAATGTAAAATATAAGACCTAAACATGTCCAAAACCTATTGTATGGGTGTATTTCGAACCCTTATCACCTTATCCTAGAAAAACATCAATGTGGGACCATTAAAATCCGAAACTCATTCTAAAATAAAGTAACATTTCCTTACTTTCCAAGAGTGCCCCTCCTCTCCTCTTATAAAAGGCCCCCACCTCTACATCCTTACCCACACTTCCAAAGGCTTTGGCTCGGCCAAAACCTGCCCATGTTATCTCTCCACATCCCTCTATTACTCCTAGAAGCCTATATTTGGCATAAGTCTTCCCAAGTATGCCTTTGAGCTCAAATCTAAGAGAGTTACCCGATTTTAAGGTAATGTGTTCACTTGTGTACTTTTGTTTTATTTTGATTATCCAACCCCCTAAACTCTTTTTATTCATTTATTTTGTAACAAATACAGTATCCTAAATATACTAGGATGTTTTTATAATAAGAATTCGAGCTACAATTACACACATCTACATCTAATGGTTAAAGAATATACTGTTTTTGTGGTTGGCGAATTTCTGACTCACGAAATGATGATTGTTCAGTCTTCTTTTAAACAACTTTAATGGTGGCCATTAAGATGTCACTATATTTATATATGATATATATTATTTTTATGTTTTCCTTAAGCTTCTGTATTTTCATTTTGGGAATACCTTTATGGTTTCCATTATGGGTAAACACGATATCTTCATTTATGGAAGTGCAGACTACCACCCCCTCAAAGTAATTTGATTTCGTTAATGCCATATGAGGGATGTATAAAGGATTTAATTAATGGTATTATATATGATATTATACTGGAATTATAATATACCTTTATATCATTATTATTTCATTCCATAAATATATGAAAAAGAAATGAAATTATTGTTCATGCGTACGTATGGCTTACCGTCTACATTAACGATGCATTTCATTTCTTATCCCCAAATGTAATGTACTATTATAAGTACATATATATAATGGATATATATGATTTATGTTACATCTAAATGATTAATATAATTTTGGAATTAAATTATACATACCTCTCATTAAGTTTTAATTCAATTAATATGACATAGAAATGAAAGTAGCGTTCATGCATACGTACGGCTTACCGTCTCCATGAACGGTGCATTTCATTTCTTACCTCTAAATGATTATGTGGTATTATAAATACATTTATATGCTAGATATATATGATATATATTATATCCAAATCAGGAATGTCATTCTGGATATAAAGAAACTTTGACCACACGAACAACATGTAATTGTAAGAAGTCCACTTTCGACTTAAGAACCAAATATCTTCAAAACAAACATTATTAACTTAATGATTACATAATGTTTATAAAATGAAAATAAGTGATATAAAAGGAATAATAAGCTTGAAAAAGGTTCTTAAGAAAGTATAAATTAACTCTAGTTTATTATTCAGGACGTTAAAGAACGATCGAGTCAAGTCGGACCCAAGGTAAGGGACTTCTTCTCAATCTCCTTTCATTGAGGCATATTTCGTTTTATACACAACTTTCTTTTATACGGTGTATAAACCCTTTTGACTTTTACTTTTATACAAAAGGAATCATTTTCTATGAAGTGTTTTACTAAACGACAAAAAGGAATGTTTTTTTAACGTATGTGGTGACAACGACCTTTTCCACCGTCGCGAGTATTATTTGGTCTTTGGCTTCCTCAACAAGCCGTATTGTTTTTTTAAATGAAATAAATACCATATACTCTTTTATTTATTTTTGGTATTGAAAATGGTTTTTATAATGGATTTGTTATGTCAATATATTTATGTGATGTATTGTGATCGGAATGTGGAAATGTTTTCTTTCCATTATGTTTATTTTATGCCTTATGATTTTATAATGGTACTTGGACATTTGACAGGTGGTTACATGATAAACCATATGATGGGTGGTGCCATGAATACCAGGACGGGTGGTTACGTTATAACCTCTAATGCATTGGGTATGGAAGTCGTCCGTATGGCTATTCCATTAAGTATGTGTGGAAGTCGGCCGTATGACTATTCCATTAAGTGATATGTGTGGAAGTAGACTGTATAGTTATTCCACTTAAGTATGTTTATGTCCCAAGTTACCTTTATATGTTATGTGTTCTTTATATGGGTTTTATGGTAATCTTTGTTTACAAAAGGGTAAGTAATGATATTTTATTCATTGAAGATTTTTTACTACTTCATGAAGGTGAAGGTATTACTTTGATAAATTATACATGGTTTACTTGATGTTTGAAAAACTAACAGTTTTCATTCATTGTGTATCCCTTACTGAGCTTTTTATGCTCACCCCAAGTTTTTTTGAAATGTTTTTCACAGGACTTAATGTGGATTAGGGTCAAGGATGAGATCAAGGGAAAGTCAGGCTATCTAAAAAAAAGAACAAGACATGTTTCTTTTTAAGAGTTTTTATTTTATCGAAACATAGTAGAAGTGTCTACTTTGTAATCTTTTTAGATGTAATAGTTATGTCCTAATTCTCTAAAACTCTAAACCTGAAAATATCTTCAATTTGAATTATTCATTTAATTCAATATTATGTAAGGTTTAAGGTCAGGGCCTTATAGTTGGTATCATAGGTCGGTTTAGACAACATTGCGAGTTAGAAAAGTGTTAAATTATAAGTTAATTTATGGTATGATTGATATGATATAGAATTTAAATATTACCATGTTGCTTCTCCTAAGATATTTTTGTGTTAAGAATGGTTTTTCATATAGAAAATAGAAAACCTTTTCTGGGAAGGCATACAGAGGGAAATGACCTTTCAAATTAGTATCCTGAGATGGCCAGAATCAGAACTAAATAGTTTGTTGCAGTGATGGCTCAGCTGACTCATGTGAAAAAAGTTGGTTGTTTTTATTGATGACATTTTGGATTATTCAAAATGATAAGAGGATCATGAAAGGCATTTAAGGTTTATTTTGCAAACCTTGAAAGAAAAGAAATTTTATGGTAAATTCAGCAAGTGTGAGTTTTGGTTGCAACAAATTTCTTTCCTTGGTCACGTTGTTTCTAAAGATGGGATAACTGTTGATCCTACTAAAACAGAAGTTGTTGAAGAATGTCCAAGACCCACAAATGTAACTGAGATTTGTAGTTTCCTTGGTTTGGCAGGCTATTACTGAAGGTTTGTTAGAAATTTTTCATGGTATCTAGTCCAATGACTAAGCTAACTCAGAAGGGTGTTAAGTTTATTTGGAAAAAACAATGTGATGATTGTTTCCAGGAGTTGAAAAGAAGATTGGTGAATGCTCCAGTTTTGGCACTTCCTTCCAGGAATGGTGACTTTGTTATATACAGCGATGCTTCATTGAAGGGACATGGCTATGTCCTTATGCAGAATGATCATGTAATTGCTTATGATTTACGTCAATTGAAAACTCATGAGGTAAATTACCCTACACATGATTTGGAATTTGCTGCTGTTATTTTTTCGTTAAATATTTGGAGGCATCATTTGTATGGAGTAAAGCTTGAAATATATACTGCTCAAAAAAGTTTAAAGTATATATTCACTAAGAATGAATTGATCATGAGATAGAGGAGATGGCTGGAATTAATCAAGGATTATGATTGTACAATTAATTACCATTCGGGAAAAGCAAATAATGTGGCTGATGATTTGAGTCGAAAAAGTAATGCTTCATTAACCATGCTACGTTTGGAACGAGATCCTTTGGTTTTTGATTTGATGAGCATTAGCGTGGAAGTTGTTGGTGCAGGAAGTTCTTCTGTTTTGTTTCAGGTATCAGTGATATCATCCATATTAGACAGAATTAAGCAAGAACAGAGGGAAGACAGTGAATCGCAGAAAAAGGTAAAGCTGGTTCAGAAGGGTAAGTTTCCTGAATTCAAAATTGATAATAATTGTGTTTTGAGGTTTGGGAAGAGATTATGTGTGCCTTGTGATTCACAGTTGAAGAATGAGCTGTTATGTGAGGCTCATAGTTCCTCGTTTTCAGTTCATCCTGGATGTACTAAGATGAACAGAGATCTGCGGGAGTATTACTGGTGGGATGGAATGAAAAGGGATATTTCTGATTTTATTGTGAAGTGTTTGACTTGTCAGTAGATTAAGGCATAGTGGCAGTTACCGAAATGGATGCTTCAGCCTTTACCATTGACAAAGTGTAAATGGGAAAACATATCCATGGACTTTGTTGTGGGATTACCGAGGACATCTCGAGGTTATAATGCAATCTGGGTTATTGTTGATCGCTTGACTAAATCTGCTCATTTCCTTGCTATACGAGATACTTTTTCACTAGATCAACTTTCCCATTTGTATCTTAAAGAGATAGTCAGGCAACACGGAGTTCCTCTCTCCTTTATGTCCGATCGTGATCCCAGGTTTAATTATAACTTTTGTAAAGGCCTTCAGAAGTCGTTGGGTACTGAATTAAATTTTAGTACATCCTTTCATCCGCAATCTGATGGGCAGTCAGAACGAACAATTCAGACCTTGGAGGATATTCTATGAGCTTGTTTGATAGATTATCAGGGAATTTGGGACCAACATCTTTCTTTGGTTGAGTTCTCATATAATAACAGTTTTCATTCTAGTATACAGATTGCGCCGTTTGAGGCATTATATGGGAAGCAGTGTCAAACTCCATCTTTTTGGGATGAAGTGGGTGAAAGGAAGTTGATGGGACCAGAATTGATAGAAGAGTTGGCAGAAAAAGTTCAGTTGATTTAGAAACACAGGAAAATAGCTCAGAGCAGGCAGAAGAGTTATGCAGATAACCAGAGGAAGGATCTATCTTTCGATGTAGGTGATCATGTTTTTCTCAATGTTTCACCGTGGAAAAGTGTGATGCGATTTGTTAAGAAAGGAAAGCTGAGTCCAAGGTTCGTTGGACCATATGAAATTTTGGAGAAAGTTGGATCAGTTGCTTACTGAGTGGATTTACCTCCGAGTTTATCACAGGTACACAATGTTTTTCACGTTTCGATTTTGAGGAAGTATATGCAAGATCCGTATCATGTTTTGAGTCCAGAGGTAGTTCAGCTGGAGGAGAACCTATCTTATGAAGAACAACCAGTCCATATTCTTGACCAAAGAGATGAAGTGTTGTGAATTAAGGTAATTCACTAGGTAAAGGTTTTGTGGAAAACCATATTGTTAAAGAGGCAACGTGGGAATCTGAAAATGCTATGATGGATAAATACCCCCACTTATTTTGATAAGTGAATAAAATTGTGAGGACGCAATTCCCAAAAGGGGGGAAGGATGTAACATCCCAGGTAAATAATGAATAAAAAATTTTCATATTTATTAATATTTATGAATTAAATATTAATTTTACTTTAAAGGGGTTTCTATGTTCGATAGCGTACCCGATACGCAACAAAGAGTTTCTTTGAAATCTTATGTTGCACACTAGTAATAAAATAATATTATTTTAAATGGTAGTTAACACATAGTCGTTGTTTTGGCAGGAATGGATAGAAATAACTAAAATATTATTATATATGTTTGTTAAATGTTTTTACATTTATCTAATAAAGGATAAAGGCTTAAAATACGAATAGAATTCAATTTTAGGCTTATATACTCCAATTTTCACTAAAGGTTCACTTATCGCCTTCTGATGGTGAACCGTCATTAAATATAGTTTTGGCCACTTTTATACATTCTATTGGACCAAATAAAACTCTTTTTTAGAATCGGGACATCAAAATTTACTTTGTGTAAATTTTTGGTATTTTTTCGATAAAGTTCATTTTTTTAATGAACAGTGAAAAATGTTGTATTTTAATTCAAACCCTATTTTTAAACTAATTTATTTATATGATTAGATTATCATTTTAATTGGTTTAAAAGTGAAATTAGAATATATTTTTACCATTAAATCCAATATTGGTCGTTGAAATTAATTTCACTTTGAAATCAGACGTAAACTTGTGTCAATCTTTTGATAGTTATTGTTTAATGAAAACACGCTATTTGCTCTGACAGCGGGAATTAATTATTAAATTAATTAATGCAACTTATATGTTTTTAATTTTTTAAAATGGGCTTCATTTTTGAATTCATATTATCAAATAAAGCTTAGGGTGTAGTTTTTTGTATTTTTCTGAAAAACATCAATTTTTGATGAATAGTGAAACCACTAAGTGGTACTTAAAATACTGATTTTTCATTTAAATGAAATTTTACCACCTCTGTGTTTTGAATTTCAAAAATCCGATATGCATGGTTGTCATTAAAAAGTAAAATTTGGTTCAATGGGATTAAAATAATTTTTTTGGTGAATAGTAACTTATTAAGTTTTTATTCGCGATTAGAGGTAATTAGTGTAATTTAAGGTAAAAATAATGTTGTAAAAATATGAAATGAACTTTACACATGACCTAACCTCATTGGATGTGTCATGGTCGACAAATAAAATCCATGGGTCAACTTGGGGACCCCATGAAGACACGTTTGTTGGGAAATGACATAAATAACTTTTTATTTAATGTTAAAGTAAAAATGTCGCAAACATGAGTTGTTTTACTAAAACAAATTTTACATGGGGTTATACAAGTCAGATTTTTGACTATAAATATTCATTTTAAATATAAAATGATTTCCTATATCATAGTATTTTTTCATAATTTTTAGACATTAAATAAATTAAATTATTTATGACATCATGGTGATGCAGTGATGACCTCACTATTTAATGATTTAAATAAAATGGAAAGATAATGTAAGATCTAAGACCTACACATGTCCAAAACATATTGTATGGGTGGATTTCTAACCCTTATCACCTTATCCTCAAAACACATCAATGTGGGACCATTAAAATCCTAAACTCATTCTAAAATAAAGTAACATTTCCTTACATTCCAAGAGTGCCCCTCCTCTCCTCTTATAAAAGGCCCCCACCTCTACCTCCTTACCCACACTTCCAAAGCCTTTGGCTTGGCCAACCCCTGCCCATAATATCTCTCCACATCCCTCTATTACTCCTAGAAGCTTCAATTTGGCAGAAGTCTTCCCATGTAAGCCTTTGAGCTCATATCTAAGAGAGTTACCCGAATTTATGGTAATGTCTTCACTAGTGTTCCTTTGTTTTATTTTGCTTCTCCAACCCCCTAAACTATTTTTATTAATTTCTTTTGTAACAACTCCAGTATCATAAATATACTAGTATGTTGTTATAATAATCATTCGAGCTACACTTACACACATATACATCTAATGGTTAAAGAATATACTGTTTCTGTGGTTGGTGAATTTCTGACTCACTAAACGATGATTGTTCAATCTTCGTTTAAACAGCTTTAATGGTGTCCATTAAGATGTCACTATATTTATATATGATATATATTATGTTTATGTTTTTCTTAAGCTTTTGTATTTTTCATTTTGGGAATACCTTTATGGTTTCCATTATGGGTAAACGCGATATCTTCATTTAAGGAAGTGCGGACTACCGCCCCCTCAAATTGATTTGATTTCGTTAATTCCATATGTGGGATGTATAAAGGATTTAATTAATGGTATTATATATGATATTAAACTGGAATTATAATATACCTTTATATAATTATGATTTCATTCCATAAAAATATGAAATAGAAATGAAAGTAGCGTTCATGCTTACGTACGGCTTACCGTCTCCATGAACGGTGCATTTCATTTCTTATCCCCAAATGTAATGTACTATTATATGTACATATATATAATGGATATATATGATTTATGTTACATCTAAATGATTAATATAATTCTGGAATTAAATTATACATACCTCTCATTTAGATTTAATTCCATTAATATGACATAGAAATGAAAGTAGCGTTCATGCGTACGTACGGCTTACCGTCTCCATGAACGGTGCATTTCATTTCGTACCTCTAAATGATTATGTGGTATTATAAATACATGTATATGATAGATATATATGATATATATGATATCCAAATCAGGAATGTCATTCTAGATATAACGAACCTTTGACCACACGAACAACATGTAATTGTAAGAAGTCCACTTTCGACTTAAGAACCAAATATCGAAAAAACAAACATTATTAACATAATGATTACATAATGTTTATAACATGGAAATAAGTGATATAAAATGAATAATAAGATTGAAAAGGTTATTAAGCAAGTAGCAATTAACTCTAGTTTATTATTCAGGATTTTAAAGAATGATCGAGTCAAGTCGGACCCGAGGTAAGGGACTACGTCTCAATCTCCTTTCATTGAGGAATATTTCGTTTTATACACAACTTTCTTTTATACGGTATATAAACCCCTTTGAATTTTATTTTTATACAAAAGGAATATTTTTCCTCGAAGCATTTTACTAAACGACAAAAAGGAATGTTTTTTAACGTACGTGGTGACAATGACCTTTTCCGCCGCCGTGAGTATTATTTGGTCTTTGGATTCCTCAACAAGCCGTAATGTTTTTTTAAAAATAAAATAAATACCATATACTCTTTTATGTATTTTTGGTATTGAAAATGGTTTTTTATAATGGATTTTTTATGTCAATATATTTATGTGATATATTGTGATTGGAATGTGGAATTGTTTTCTTTCCATTAAGTTTATTTTATGTCTTATGATTTTATAATGGTACTTGGACATTTGACGGGTGGTTACGTGATAAACCATATGACTGGTGGTGCCGTGAATACCATGACGGGTGGTTACGTTATAACCTCCAATGCATTGGGTAATGAAGTCGGCCATATGTCTATTCCATTAAGTATGTGTGGAAGTCGGTCGTATGGCTGTTACATTAAGTGATATGTGTGGAAGTCGACCGTATGGTTATTTCACTTAAGTATGTTTATGTCCCAAGTTACCTTTATATGTTATGTGTTCTTTATATGGGTTTTATGGTAATATTTGGTTACCTAAGGGTAAGTAATGATATTTTATTCAGTGAAGAGTTTTTACTACTTCATGAAGGTGAAGGTATTACTTTGATAAAGTATACATGGTTTACTTGATGTTTGAAAAACTAATAGTTTTCATTCTTTGTGTATCCCTTATTAAGCTTTTTATGCTCTCACCAAGTTTATTTGAAATGTTTTTCATAGGACTTAATGTGGATTAGGGTTTAAGGATGGGATCAAGGGAAAGTCAGGCTATCTAAAACATGAAACTATACATGTTTCTTTTTAAGAGTTTTTATTTTATGGAAACATAGTAGATGTGTCTACATTGTAATCCTTTGAGATGTAATAGTTATGTCCTAATTCTCTAAAACTCTAAACCTGAAAAGATCCTCAATGTGAATTATTAATTTAATTCTATATTAAGTAAGTTTTAAGGCCAGGGCCTTATATATATAATCATATTTTAGTTATTTATATTCATTCCCGCCAATATAACGACTACGTGTTAACTACCATTTGAAATAATATTATTTTATTAATAGTGTTCAGTGTAAGATTTCAAAGAATATCTTTGTTGTGTATCGGGTACCCTATCGAACATAGAAACCCTATTAAAGTAAAATTAGTATTTAATTCTTAAATATTAATAAATATGAAAATGTTTAATTCTTTATTTACCTGGGATGTTACAATCGAATCCTATTTTTTATCCTAAGTAACTTTCCTTATTAAATTGTACCCATATTATGTAAAGCATATAGATTTATCAGTCTCACCCCAGTTAGTAAAATAACTATAAATTACACACCATATCTAAATATGGAAGATGTTCTAGTGAATTATTATATCTATTATAAATGATATTACTATTTTTGGGAAATTTATTGTCCACTGATTAATAGAAGGTGAATAATTATAAGGAATGTTAATTACAAAAAACGGATGTTTGCCAAAGTTTCTATCAATATTATCCTTATTCAAAATAACTATAATCAATACCAAATAAATAATATTGTTGATATAAATATGACATATACCTATTGTATTTATATTAGGGATTATTATCTATGATGAATAAAAATACAATAAAATGATAATTAAAATTGATCTTACGGAAAATATTTTTTTATATTTTGGAAAAAAATTCTAAATTAATATTCCTTCGAAATGAAATTGAAAAAAATATATTTACATCTATGTATTATAAATTTAAAAGGATTTATAAAATAATTGAAGGTTGGAAATTTCTTACAAGGTAAAATTAACATCCCATTTTCATGGTAAAAAGGTAAAAAATTACCTTTTTATAAAGAAACAAAGAAATCCTTATAAAAATATTTGTAAAATATAAGGTGATAAAAATTTATTCAACAAATCATTTTGAAAATTTAAAAAACAAATTTTTAAAACAAATTAATTGAACATGTTTCTGAGAGAAAATATACCTCCGACTGAGGAGATAAATAGAGTTCGATATTTTTGAAAAAAATTCTAATAAATTTTATATAAAAATGTTTGTATAAAGAAAAAATTACATGAAATGATTAGGAGTAACCAAAGTAGTAAAAATTAAATTTATTAAAACAAATATTATATAATTTACATTTAGGGGAATTTTAGAATAAATAATTTCAATTGGAATGAGACTGTGTAATAAGACATTAGAATGAACATAATGTTCAAGTGTGAATTAATAAAAGAATTTATTGATGTATATAATATAAATACAAATAATATGGTTTAAAAAAATAAATATATAGTAAAAGTAGTTATATAGATAATCATAGATTATTAACCCCAACTAGGATGTAATGTAACCCAATTAAAATTAATTGAGTTGTGGAATTTCATTACCACTTGGTGTCATTTTATTCAAAGGGAATTTTATTAAATAATTAAAATTTAAATTCAAAATAACAAGAATAATTTTATATTTATTATATATAATGTGAAATTTTCATTATTTCCATCATATAAATGAAACACAGTGCATAATATTACAATATACCTCAATCAAATGAAATTGTGACAGAATCACATAACCTATATTTCTTTTTGGGTGATTATCCTTTAAACACCTATATAAAATTTTTAAACAAGTAATTAAATTATTTTATAACCTTATTAATATTAATTTTATTCATATATGATCATTTTATAACATATTATTAACTTTTTGGTAATAATCCTTCATTATTTTCATTATATTAGGTATTTGTTTCGTGGTTTTTTTAGTTTGTTTGACTCATTATTTTTTTCCCCTATTTATATTATTATTCAATCATATCTAGAATTTAAATATTTATCTTAAATTTTTATATATTTAATATGTTTTAATATTTTTATAATTATCCATACAATTGTTACATAAAAACAAAATGCATTTTTCATTGAGATTGTAGGTCGTACGTATTCATGAATGTGGTTTTCAATTCAATGTCATATTAATGAAATAAAATTAAATGATATATATGTATATTTTAGTACCATTATTACATAAAATTAATACTTATCACATATTTTAATGAAAACCATTGTTTTTACATTCCATATAATGTTTTAATGAATCACATCGCACTAAGGAGGTACTAGTCCTTATCCCCACAAACGATGTTATTGTATTCCCCCAAAATGGATATAATTAAGGTATGTGTTATATTAAAAATTACATAAGAAATATTAAATTACTAATATCATTTATATAATATATTAACTGCAAATATATATATATATTTCAATCATTTAAATGAGAAAATGGATGAATGAATGATATTAGTTCGTGAGATGATAGTCCATCGTATACACAAATGATAACTTGATATCAAATTTGATGGAAGTATGTGTGAGTGTAGGTAATACCATTGAAATAAATGTTATATTTATATTTAAGACAATTATGTTATCAAATTATAATTATGTATGAATTATTTAGGTGGTGGAGAAAGAAACATTGAAAAATAGCTCATTCTAAAACATTACCTTTATTTTATGTAACTTATATTATTTTTCATCAAATTAGTTCCTCTGTATTTTATATTCCCAAAGTGAGGATTCTAGTATGAGGGTATGTGTGTAGGGTTACTATATTTTCATGGTTTTTATGATTAAAATTTAGTTATATTCTTGAATATGTGAAAGGGGTGAGTCCCTTTTTATAGTGATTGAGGAGTGGCATTATTTTGAAAAAAAATTATTGGGAATCCATCTAGGATTTTCTTTATGTACAATGGGTCAAATAATGAAAAATATATAAAAGGGACTATATAATGTAACTAAACACATAGAATTATTTTATAATGTTTTTATTTGTCATATTTTCCACTAAGATCAATGTTTAGTCCCTTGTGAAGCTATTTTTTCTCCTAATAACTATAATTAATTTTCATATCATTCACTAATAATTTTTATTAGAAACTATGTCTAACGTATTTTAAATTAAAAAATATTCTAATACCAAATTTTCAATCCATTATTAAAAATATCATAAAATTAAGTGCATGAAACTATTTTGTAATTATTCCCACACATGGGACGACATGAGAGGATATTAATGTAAAAACGTTAAATAGATTGAAATGCTTTAATATCTAATATCAATGTAAAAACTATTCAAATTAAAAACATAGGAATATTATATTAATAATTTATCTAATTTTACATGATGAAAAATTAAAAATATATATAATCCTTAAATATTATTTAAATGGAAATGTTGATTTCAATTAAGATTTTGTATTTTCAATATTCATAAAAAATTAATATTCTAAAAATAATAAAGAAAAATAAACATATTATGTTTTCAAAATTATAATTTTAAAAAGGGAAGTTTATTTTCAATAATATAATTTATAATTTGTAATAATTTATTTTTCAAATAGGTTGTCCATTAAATGGCTCTAAAATTGATGTCATAAAAATGTTGATTTTTGTGCATAATACTGGGTTTATACTTATCTATTATCTATAGAATAAATTTTATGAATTTTAATACTATTTTATTCAATATATATTTTATAAATTTAAATAATATCATTAAATTATTGTAATTAATTTAATTTATTAGGATAAATCAACTTTTTGATCATTGAAACAATCCTTTTATATTAAATTTCTTTTATATTCATTTATAATTAATTTGTTTCCAATGATTTCATTTTATATTTATATAAATAATATATTTTTACAAGTTCATTAATAATATCCATAACCACTACATTAACTTCTAGGTTACAATTTATTATAATAATATTATAATAATATATTGTTGTTTGGTAGAACTCGATCTTACATGTAATATAAGTTATCAACGAACCTCTTAGTTACTTGTGATGAAAGATAACTTATTTATTTAGTCATTTCAAGCTATATAATAAATTAAATTTCAATAATATATTATTTATATCATAAATTCTCAGGTTTTTATGTTCATTTATACGTTTTGTGTTTCTTTTCATACATAGTGTCAAATTAAAAGATAATATTTTAGAATTTTTAGTGTGTTACATTATACCCATCATAAACAAATGTCATCCTAGAAATTTAATATTGATCGTTGTAATAAATTTATTGATATTTGAAAATTATTTATTGAAATCACACATCATTAGAAGGGTTATAAAATCATCTCCTTTAAAGAGATAATTAGATGTAACATGTTCATATGGAACAACACATTACAAGGATTCCATGTTGGAGAACCTTAACTAAACATGAGGATATGGAGTTAGAGGGAAAGTTTAAATAATTATAGAGGGTGATTGAGCTCATTCATTACAAAAAAACTATTTGATAAATATTACTTTGAGTGTCTCAAAGTCATAAATCTTTGATGATTTAAAAAACTATCTGTTTAATAAATTTTAAAGAGTTATGACTACATTTAATTTCCTAAGGAATTTCCTATTATTTGGTAATTATATAACAACCTAAGAATAGATGTAAATATTATTACCTGACCTATTTATATTTATTAAACATAATTTTCATATTTTGTTAGTATTTTGATAAATTTCCCATTCATCCATTATTTCACGAAATGGATATATAAAAAATAACGCGGATTTACAACGCACAAAAATTCAATTTCAATGGAGTGTAGGGCCCATAAATGCGTGAACAATATTTACATATATCTCTAACTATTCTATATTGATAATATGGTTAATAAATGACTCTATAATCCCAAAAATTAACACAAATGGTCCCTAATTAATATATTTTTTTCAAATTATTTAAATAAAAAAATTACATATTAACTATGATATTTCATAGGTTAATGGTTTCCGTTAAATCCGTATTTTCCTTTTACATGGAATTCATGTATCACAAACTTAACAATCAGGGTTGGTTTTCACCTTACGTACATGTTTTCCATTTCTAAAACCATATTAATATATTTCTTATATTGTTTGAAAAAAGTAAAATTGTTATTCTTGAAATTATATTTATCATTAAATAATATTTTTTCTATGGTTTTCAATATAAGATATTTTTTACAAACCCAAGTAATATTATACTGGTATTATCATAATTTCATTATTGAGAATATTAAAAATAAAGGCTCTTAATACATTAAATCCAATTTCAAAAAAAATTAAAAAATATATTCATTAAATACCATTTTCATTAAAATATATACATTCACTATTTATCGAAATTTTCTTTAATATCATTTTTCTCCCTTACCATAAAACCTAAAAAATATTTTGTATGACATTGATCTTATGATCAATAATAAAGACATAAACCCATGACGTTATCCATAATTCTTTTGTTAATTAATAATCATGTGCTCCGAATATTTAAAAGAATACTTAGATGATTAATCAATCTTATAACCAAACTAAAATTGGTAAAACACGTCAAAAATATATTTCTTGAATCAGAATAAATATATAATTGACATATTTTATTTCCAATTAGAACCTTCCATGGACTATGGATTACCCTTTAAAATAAGTAATTGAATCAGAAAATTCTCAGGTTCCCAATATTTAAGGAAATGAATCATAAATGGATAATTTGGATGATATTTATTTCCTTCCATCATTAAATTCAATTTTTATATTACCTTTTTACCTTCTTTTCCACACAAATAATTTTTTACTTGTACTATTGTGACCCATTCCATGATGCATACATCCACATTTCATGCATTGTGGAATTAATTACATCTTTTCTCGACGGTCTCCACCACTCAAGTTATTAGAAATAGTCATACATCCCTTTATTAGTGTGTTTGGGAATTAGATAACGTATATGTAATAAATCATGTATTCAAATAAATAACTATTTATAAACAAGATATCTTTCAATCCTATCTACAATACTTTTATTTTCAATTTTCAACAGAGTATCATTCATGTTAAATGTTAACATGAATCCTTTGGGTTATATCTATTAAATAAAATTAGAAATAGTATTGTTAGTCACAATATTCATAATGAGAAAATGTATAATAATTACTAATATATCTAAATAATGAAACATTATTTTCAATTTAAAACACACTAGTTTATTAATTTTCAAAATATATTAAAATACTTCATATTAAATTTTAAATAATTTTTTATTTAATGTAATTATATAATCAAAGTGTGTCTAACCAAGTGTGCATTAAGGCATGTTTTTGTTTACCATGTTATGATCAATTTAAGCCCGAAACACCTTTTTTGAGTTATTACCCATAGGTACAGTATTTCTAGAACCATGTACACAAGTTGTATCCATATGAGTAAATATTAATCTAAATAACCACATAATCAATACCTTAAAAAACAATACAGTTCCCTTTTATACATATACTAAAGATTATCTTAGGGTTATGTTCCCTAATAAATTTATCCTAAATAAATTTTAAAAAGTTTCTAATAAACTATGAAGAGTACAAAATGTAGAGACCCTAAACCTAAATTTCCATAAAATGTATCGTTATTAAATTACATTGGAATAATATACAAATAAATTTCAGCCTAATGTAATGAACAGTTTAGTAGTCTTCGAAAACTAGAAACATACATGAGTCTTGTATTACAATTTAATACAAGAATAAGACCATATTTTTTTGATAATTACATTATTATATCTAAAATATAATTGAATTTAATTCATTGTATACTTTGGAGAAACTAGGGTATTGTAAAAAAGTTTGGGTGATCTCAAATGGTTGTTAAGGGTTTTTATAGCACATGAAATAATTAATCAAAGAGATTAATCATTGTGTGAAGGTAAATATCTAAAAACAAATTCCATGTAATCAATAACCAGTGAAGAGAGTGTGTAAAAAATATAAAATGGAAAATAACTGAAAAAATTACTTTTTTAAAAAATAACTATACTAATATGATAAGGATAAATCAATATGGAATGTTAAATAACTGTAAACACATTCCATTTAAAGGAAAAATTAAAATTAAATACATCTATTTATTTTTTTATAGTGAAAATATCGTGAATAATAATAAAAGAATCTATATATTTGAAATTATTCATTTATGTAATACATGTATCTTGGATATATGGTACCTTTACTACCAAGAACATTCACAAGATAGTTTATAATACAACCATGAAGACCTTTCACAAGACAGTATATAGCATGCTTGATTACAAAATCAAAGGGTTTGTGCCATGATTTTTTTTCTTATTAAATAAATGATAAATCAAGGGTAATTCTTTATATTGTCACTAACCCATGTTTCGATTCTCAAAATAAATTTTTATATATCTAATTATCAATTTTATTCATCAATAATTTTCCTTTTGAAAATGTATATTTATTGAGAAATATAGATGGAATAATCCATATTTCCATATTTTGTGAAATAGAATTCTTGTACACACTTCATGTAAATATTTTATATGTTTTATACAATAAATATAAACATGATAAAGTTTGTGGATATTTAGTGAAAATTTAATATTCACTGATAAAAAATGGGGAATAATTCTAGGAGAATTTGAGGACAACAAAATGGATTTTAGGAAGTGAATGTCGATACTATCCTTAGAAAAAAATATCAAGACATCCAATGAACGAATAAATATTTTATGAATATTAAACATAACCATTGGAGTAAGAATACAGGTCTTTTTAATTGATGAAATAATAAATCAATTGAAATATTTGAAAATGTTCCTAAAGAATATTTAATTTATATTTCATTTATGGACAATCCATTTTTTTGAAAATCACTTTTTAAAATATATTCATTAAAATTATGTTTCAATATTTTCAAAGGAAGCTTCAATGAAATGATGGTGGGTAATTATATATAATGTGAAAAAGCATTTCTTTTTCATGGTAAAATCTCTATAAAACTACCTTGTTCCAAAACCATTCAGAAGTGTCCTTTAAAACATTTGTAAATTAAAATTGTGTAATTGTTTTTATTAAACCATTTCAAAAATGTAAAATTAAATTCTTGATAACATTTTAAGAAAACATGGTTTTGAGAAATATTAAATATATGACCAAAGGGAAAAATGGATTAGAGTTTTTAAAAATTTGGAAAATCATTTTATGTAATAATGTGTGTACAAAATGGTACTATTAATTTTAAAAGATAATTAATAAATAGATTATAAGTAAAATAATGTTTTTATTAAATAAATATTATTTATTTTCCTTTTATATATATTCATGAATTAATTATCATGATTACAGTGAGATTGTCAATAAATACATTAAAATGAACGAAATTTTGAAGTGTGAATTAATCAATGATTTCATTATGTGTTTCAATAGTAAATCAAAATAAAATACAAAGAAGTACATCTAGGTATAGTGAATATAATTATACACATAATCCTTCAATATTAATGACAATGATGAGTTAATGTAACCCAATAAAAATTAAGTGAATAATGAAATTTCAATAACACATGTAAACTTAATGTTGAAAGACACATAGATGAAATAATTCAAATTGAAACTGAAAATATATTGAATAATTCACTATTCATGATATTAAATGTCAATGAAAAATTATATACACCATATATAAGAAACTAGGTGCATAACATTACAATATTCCACAATGAAATAAAATTGATATCAAATCCCTTAACATGCATTTACTATGGAATATTAATACTTTAAACTCATTTATTATTGTTTCAAACATGATATTAAATTATTACTATAACATATTAATATTTATGATACCATATATATCCCCTTATAACATGTAATATTAGAATATTGTTAATAATCATTCATTATTTTCACTTTTTAGGTGTTAATTTCATTTTTTCTTGAGTATGTTTTGATTTTATTTTTTGTTCCTTTTAAATAAATCATGGTAATATAATCTAAAGTAAATGATGAAAATATCATATATATTCACTATATATTTATTATTATTAATCCATAAAATTTTGCGACAGAAAGGAAATTCTCTATTCATAGAGACAGTAGGTCATACATACAAATGAATATTATTTTTATTTTCTTATTATCATAAATAAATAAGGAAATATTATTTATCTATATATTTTAATTAAAATATAATAATAATTTCATATTTATTACATCAATTAATAATTATAATACTTAGTAATTTCTATTTAAAATGTAAATGAATCACATCGCATTGAGTAGGTGGTAGTCCGCATGTCCACAAATGATGTCATCATGTTCCCAAAAAAATGATGACCATAAAAAATGTGTAATATAAAAAAAATAATAAATAAATTATTAATATAAAATATATCATATATATACCATAAATATATCATTATTTTTAACATTTAATAGAGGAAATGGTTGAATGGATGACATCAGTTTGAGAGCCGGTAGTCTGTCGTACACAGGAACTATGATTGTGTGTCCCATTTGTTAGAAGTTTGAGAGAGTGTATGAAGTAACATTGAAATAATAATATATTAGAATATTAATGAAAATTATGTAATTATATTATCTTAATATAATAATAATTTACATGTTGGAGCAAGAAAAAAAACAAAATTGACAGTTGAAGAACATTACCTATTTTTCAGTTTACTCCTTTTGTTTTCCACCAAAGGTCTTCATTGGTTTGGTTTATTCCAAAATTTATTCATCTAATATTTTGGTAGGTATGTTTGGGAGATATTTTTGATTGGATATTATATCTTTAATTCGTTGATAGGTGTGAATAAGTTGGTTAGTTGACTGTCTTTTTATAATGGAGGATTGACATTCTTGTAAATGATTTAAAGGGGAAATTCCATCCACTTTTTTAATGTTTAGTGATTCTAATAAATAATAAAATTAGATAAAATGGATTATAAGGTAAATATATCATCATATAATAGCTGAGGGGCTTCTTTCTAGATCATTTTGGCCCTTACGATTAAGGTTTAATCCCATGTTATACATGTTTTCTCATGATCGTTATAATAAATTTAAATTGAGTTTTCTAATATTTTGTGTAAAATCCTATGATTACATTATTTTTAATTATATTCTATTATGATTAAAAAAATTAAAAAAAATTATCTTATTTAAAACCATATAATTGGTAGAAATTAATTTTAAATTAATCATGTATATGGGATGACAAAGAAAGTTTGTAAATTGAAAATTGTAAAAAGTTTGAAATTTTTTTATATTAAATATCACTAGGAAATTTATTACATAAAAAAATTAGATTATTATATTTATAATTTATATAATTTAAATTTAAATCATATTAAAAATATAATTTTATCATATGAAATATTAAAATTAGAAAGAAATTTAAAATTAAATTTATAAATTTCAACTATTCATAAAAAACAAAAATACTAATAAAGATAGAAAAGGTTTGCTTGAAGATAATGTCTAAATTTTAATTTCTAAATTTCATTTTATTTTGAAAAATAAAATTTATATAAGTGTTAATATTTAGTTTTAAAATTGGTGTGTATTTAAAAGTGACAAACATGCCATTGTAAAAATATACCTTTTTCTGTGTAAGATTGGGATTGTTCTTATCTTATGCCTATCAAATATATTTTACGAAGTTAAAAAATATTTTATTGAATATATATATATAATATAAATATCATTGAAATAATTCAATAATTGTAATTATTTTATTTTATCATGATAAAACGCCTCTATGAGAAAAAAATTATTTCAATTATATTCAATTTATTTTTAAATTCATTTCTAATTTATTAAAAACCATGAATTGATTCCATAATTTTGTAAAAAAACATATTTGTATAATTTTACTAAAAATTATCAAAACCTTAATTTGGATTTTATGTCATATTTTACTATAATAGTATTTCAAAAATGAGTTATTGTTTGGTAGAACTCATTCTTTTGAGTAATGAAATTCGTCAAATAAAATCGTTGTTAAGTGAGATAGAAGGTAAATAATTAGTGCATGCATTTAAAGATATAGATTACATTAAATTTATCATAAATATTAAATATTCCATAATTTATTGATATGTTATTTTCCTATCCATGTTTCATGTTCCATGTTATACATGATATCAAATAAAAAAGTTACTCTTTTAGAATTTTTTGGGTGTTACAGATGTTGTAAAAAATTAAATTTACAATGAATCATTGTATCCTAGTGTGTCCAAATTTTTTGATCTTAAAATAAGGTGGTTTTATGGAAAATAATGGATTAATGCAAAGAATAATTGGTTAACTACATAACTCTTAATGCTTTTTGTGGTTATTTTTGACAATGGAATCTTAAAAACATAGAATATTTTTATGAGAAGTCAAAATGCAGTACGTAAAACAACATGGAAGAATCTGTAATATAATTTCAAATTCAGGGAAAATTTCAATGTAGATGAAAAATTCTGCTCCTCATGTTCGATCAATAGTATTTTTTTAGATTTTTTTGAAAACAAGTGCACATTCTTCAAACAAAGGTTATGTTTCAGAGGTCACCACAAAAATAATTATGTGGTTTTCAAATTGTATATCCAGATCAATTTTTAGTGAAGGTTAATCACCAAAGGGTATTGTTTTAATTATGATTATTGGGGTTTTGGGTTCGCTCTATGTATATAAAGGCCTCTAAATATCATTATTAATGGGATAAAAGTTAATTATATAGCATCATCAATGGGAGGATTCAACCAAGTCTGAAACATATAAGTAAATGATATATCATTTGAAAGAGTAGAGTCTGTAATGAAAATTAATCCCCTATTTTAAATTTTTTTTTAGTTCCCTTATGATATGTGGTACAACTGACTTCATGAAGGGTTTAAATAACTTCAAGGAATACAAAAAATAGTTCATGAAAGGAATATTCATAATGAAGTCACAATATATTATAGTGGATGTCATATACTAGGTGATAAGGGGTAATCATAAAACATTAATATGTGATTGAAAATAATTGTAGGTGATTCATATCAATTATTGAGTCTTTTATGGATTATTGTGAAATTTGTAGTTTAGAGAGGAACATGAATTAAAATTGTAGTTGGTTGTGAAGCAGGAGGGGTAGTGAGTCTGCTCCCAACATTGTAAAAGTATTTTTCTCTATTGTATTTAGTACAAAGAGAAATTTATTATGTATTATTTTTTAAAATATTCAAGTATGGGTAAAATGATTGTATATTTTTTCTTGTTCATGATTTCATTTCTTCTCATACGTTGGTATAGGAAAATGAGAGATGGATGTTTTTAATGACGGGAAAGAATATAGAAGGGGAATATTTTTTATCTAGAAAACTCTAATATACCCCCCCCCCCAGTTTAATTAATCTACTTGTGATGATATATTTTTCAGGATTATAATATATTGTCAGCATTTTTTTACCTTATGAGTTACTGTTTAATACCATTTTTGGGGTTTATGATAGTGATTCACTTTGGAGTAATATATATTATAAATTTGAATAAATGTAATCTAGAAGAAAATAGGTGTTTAGAAATGTAATCTATTTATAATATATTATTTTATGATTGACTTTTTTTCATGAAGGAAAACTTGGGTTTTTAGAGTATAGAGATCAATAAAAATTGGGGATGTACATGGAAATTGGGGATCTATTTTTTAATAATTAGTTTAATAATTATGAGTGAACTGATCTAAAATTATACCATGTTGTTCCATGAATGATATATGTTAAAAATATAGTGATTAAAATTAATATAATTATAATAAATGTAATGTTTTAATAACTATATGTAATCATGGTAGTGTTATAAAGTGAGACATCATGAGGTTATATTTTCTTATGGTTATTTCTAATACATCACTTATAATTACCAACACACATTTTTTCTATTTTACTTTTAGTAATAGATATAAAAATAAGGAATATATTCAATAATATAGAAAAATATATTTCTTATCGAGATATGTATTATGTGATTCACAAGTGTAAGTGAAAAATTTATTATAAAAAATCTATTTATTATCATGAAAAATTGTTCATAAGTATACATATTAATATTAAAATACATGGTCCAACGTAAAATATAGTCAATAACATCAATGTGAATAAAGAAAATATTTTTAATCTTCTACTAATGAATGGCATAATGATTTCACACACATGATTTTTTAGTGTCCTTTGTTAGTGATGATTTCCACTACTATAGGATATTGATTAAAAAATACCCCAAATGGAATAATTATCCAAAAAAGTAAATTTTAGGGTTTTTTGAATCTATTTTTATAGACTTAGACCTTCTTCCATTAGTATAATTCTATCTGGAATTAGGAATGAATAATCATTGTTTATAATGATCTTATAGTAAATGTTCCTATAGATAAATCTTATTCCACATCGTAAACAAATGAAAGATCATCAATAGTTCTATATATTAATTATAATATCTCTATATAAATTTAAAAGAGTGAAAAATTCATTATTCAATTACGTTAAGGGGGAATATGACACCCGAAATTATTAATATGAAATTTTCATTAGATAAGTCCATGTGTTTTATCACTTTATCTACATCAAACATTGAACCAAAATAAAAAGTTATATCTTTAAATGATGCATATAAATTTATGTATAACTATTAAATAAATATTACCTTTTTATGATTAACATGGTTAACCATATTTTGAATTTTATGTGAGTAATAAAATAAAGGTTACTTTTAATATGAATGAAATTCTTTTAGATTTCCTAAAATGAATAATAAGATCATTTATTCTTTTGAAATGAATTTTTTTATTTAATTATATTGTATATGATAGGTAGTTCTACATTATGGATATTATGATTCTGGGTAAAATTGTTTGATAATAATAATAGACAAACAAAAATATATTTAGTAGATGATAATAAATATGAATAACAATATTTAATTTTTAAAAATTATTTTTCCAAATAACACATATGATAAATTATATATTCTAATATTATTTTTAAAACATAAGAAAAAAATTTCTTAATTTAAAATTAATAATTATAAACATCCTTTTTTGTAATCTCATATAAAAAATTACTTCTTCTTCTTTTTCTGAAATGGTTTGTTTTTAGTTGAAAATATTTTTTAGGATCATAATAATTGTTATGACTTTTTATTTATTTAATAGTGAATCAATGAATTATAAAACTAATTATATAATAACTTATTAAATTCTGAAATTATATTTTTCATTTTAAAATATTATTTGAAATTATAAAAACTATTAAAAAGAATTTAAGAACTAATTAAAGTGATTTGATAATATATAAAAAATATTCATTTACATTATTTGATCACGTATTATTAAGATCTGATTTGATTTATGATTTCCTTAGAATCCTAATATATGTGATTTTTTATATTTATTCAATTTATTTCGAAATAATATAAATTAATGAATATTTAAGGTATATATAATTTTAAATATTTAGAACATTATTTATCTTTAAATGGTTTAATTGGAATTAATGTTAATATTTTAACATTAAATATTCATAAAACAAGACTTTTTAATTTAGAATATAATTTTAGAATTATTAATCATAAATTTTATATTTTTTAGTCATGTTAATTTTTACTATGTCATTAAAATTAACAAATAATGTTTAATTTTTTTAACCAAGTAAAATTTAAAAAACCCAAAATTACTTTTTAAAAGGGTGAAATGAGACAGCATTTAAAAAATGTGTTTTATAATGGATATATGGTTTATGGAAATACTCATTCTCCCAAAAAAACATCATGTTTCACTTTATTAATATATTAAAACATTAAAAGTGAAATTAAATTGTCGAAATTCAATGGGTATTTCCAAAATAAGATTATCTTCATTTGTAAAAGGGGTTCATCTTTACCACATTAACAATAAATTATTATTTACTTTTCATTATTTGGAACAGTGCCGTTAATTTCCTCGTAGAAGTGTATTCTACGTTCAAATGATTTATTTTACAATTATTTAAAATAATGGCTAGATATCCAAGTGGGTTACCTATAAAATTCAAATACTCTACATGAGTATTATCAAATACATAGTTTTATTCATAATTATTTTATTCCAAATTTTTATGGAAAAAATAATATAATAATATTGGTATAATTTATATACTATAACATTACTCTCTTAATTATATAATCGTTTTTATCATTTTCCACATCCAATAAGAAACTAATCTTCTTTGTGTTTTGGGCTAACCACTTCTTCAATGATGTAACATACATCATTTTCCAAACTTTTCATACAAGAATGTATATAATAATTTTTATTATAGGATATATATGATTTTTTATATCATTAAGAATCCAATATGGTATATTATAGTTCATATTAATGATATTTTCATGAAATGATATTTTTCAATTTAATAATTTATAATTTTAATATTAAAAAGAAATCCTATTAATTTAATTTTCATATTTTTCAATTTATTTTAATTACTATTCAATTTTTTCTAATTATAATATATCATACCAATAAAAACTTAATAATATAATTATTGATAAGTTCAAGATATATACCCACCAAACGACCTCAATATCATTGATCAAAACATTGTATGTTCTTGTTTGGGTCATTTTAATGACCCACATAAACAATAATATTAAATAATATCATGAATGACTATTAGACCATAATTCCAGTATATTGTAATATAAATGGGTTATTAATTTTATATTGTTTCTGGGGACGACATATCTATATTAAATTTAATAATGATGAAAACACACTGTAATTTATCGACCTGAGTTCCACACACCGATGCCCCAAGCTGGTTGGCTACATGACCTTAAGAACACCTCCCCATATGCTAGAGGTCGTCGACTAGTAGAGAGGATCTAATAGCAGTCAGATGGAGACACTACCCACTTTTTCAAAGTAAAAAAGAAGTAAAAATTAAATAAATCATAACCAAATATATAACCAAAATGAGAAGGATGTGAATATCTCATTATAACTAAAATAATAAATACAAAGGCAAAACAAAAAAAATTAATTTCCATTCCAATGTATATTCAAAGTGAAAAATGATACACAAAATCATATGCCTTAAAAAATTTTAATTTGGATCCCAAACTATGTTGGGTTACCTCATCCAAGATCCATCCCAACTAAAATATCTAATATTGGTCCTTAGACCTTATCCTGTCATGCAACCCTAAAATCTATTTCGGTATGGATCATGAAGCCTGAGTATGGTGTGAGTAAAACTCAGCAGGTCTCCAACAATAGTGTCCTAAGTAATATCTTGTCAACAATAGATTTATATAGATGTATAAATAATAATTCACAATGTATAACTAAACAGTTATCATATTATCATATATTCATTACTTAACAACATATTCCTCCAAGTTCTCATGGACACTCGTATCTCAATACCTACTTTCACACACGCTGGAGTATGATCTATTACCAAAGAATTTCATATCCCAAAATTCCATTATTTATATTATTTTATTCATACAATTTGATTTTAATTTTACCCTTCTTAAATTCACACAATTGAATGACAATGTTAAAATTTTTTGATTCACACTATTGAATTCACATATTACCATTCATAACTCATATAATTGATGGACCATGATCCCATTATTCATTTCCCTGAATAATTACCATGTTCCCATTATTTATTCAACAATTGAGTGACCGTAATACAATTATTTATTCCAAAATTGAATTAATATATTCCCAATCATTATTCCACATTTAAATGGTAATGTTTCAATTCATTATGCAACGATTTAATGAAAATGTTATTAATAATTAATACATAATTATTTCATCAATCAATAATTCATATAAATTTAATTTTTATTTCGATATATTTCCATCATATAATCCATATTCATTAATTCCCAAATTAATTAAGCACTTAAATCTCATAAACCAACCCAACTATTAAAAAATCACAACAACATACTAAATTTAACAATTAATTATCTCATTTCAAAATCTCAATAACCCATAATTAATTTATCAATTAATTATCTCAAACTATCTATCTCACTGTTTTACAATTAATTCATCAATTGATTATTCAATTCAAAAATCTCAATATATCATAATTAATTCATCAATTGATTATCTAAAATCATCTATCCCACTCTCTCATAATTATTTCAACAATTAATTCTTCCTAATCTACAATTCCCAATATCCCAATTTCACTTTTCCCTAAATTAATCAATCCACTGAATTAATTAATTCAACCTAGAACAGAATTTCTAAACCTTAAATATAATATATAAAACTACATACAAAAAATATCAATCAGGACAATGGTATTTGGATTGTGGACCACATTCCTAAATTCATTCATGAGATATCACCCAATATGAATCCTCAGTATTAGTTGAGGAACAATGTAGAAAAATATCCAAATCTAAAACCTAATATAATATTTAATGTTCCATGATCTCTGAAATATTGATCTAAAAATTAAATCGTTTTTCTAGATCAGTAAAACTACTTCAATATCTATGAAACCATATGAACAACCCCTTTCTAAAATTGGAGAAGAATGTAGATGGAATGAGAAACTATGAGGGATTAGATTTAACTACCAAAACAGATGTTGATCTTCTATTCATTCATCAAATAGTGATGAGTGGAGGTTATAAATGCCGATAAAATTTTTGGGAGGCTCCAAAATAAATAAATAATTTATAGAGTTGAAAGGGGGTTGAGTTTGGAGTAGTGGGGTTTAGGAAATTTTAAAACATTTTTTTAGCTAGTTAACTTCCCATTTTGGGTTTTCTAGGTAGGGGAAATTGATATGCCCTAACGATAGACCTAGATCAAGAAACTCTTTCAAAAGGGTAATGTATTACTCTTAATAGTTTACACATTTTGAAAAATAATGCTCCAAACATGACACCCCCCTCTATCTGAGGTTGTGTGGTTTTTTGGAATGGGGCACATTGTTTAGGAAACAGTGTGTCAACAATTTGGTACCATTATCCCTTGAGATTTTCCCAAATTTAAACAAGACACACCCTAATGTTAAAAAAAATTAATATTACTCAAATGTAAAAAAAAGAGTACATATAAAAGATCCCGAAACATATCTAGAAAAGATAATTTTTTTATAATCTCCCCAATTTATAAAAACACATCATTGAGCTATAATCCAAATAAACTCTCTGATTTTAAGTCCAATATATCAGGCCATTGAGCCCACATATTTACATCCCCTCCCAATTTTCCTCCCACAAATGGCCATGTTCCCACAATACAC
This sequence comes from Viscum album, assembly GCA_963277665.1. Classification (NCBI taxonomy): domain Eukaryota; kingdom Viridiplantae; phylum Streptophyta; class Magnoliopsida; order Santalales; family Viscaceae; genus Viscum; species Viscum album. The sequence continues at coordinate 807,779,355 of OY728148.1, forward strand.
GAACTATCGATATATTCTTTCCCCCAACAGATTATCCTTGTTATCCAATACACGTATCTGATTCTCCCCCATGGACACATCTACCCCAAGCTCAAAATCATCCATATTTTTCACATGAGTATTTTCTGGGAGTTATTACCGATGTTTTGAAACAAATAAAAAATCATGAAAAAAAATATCTATATTGATGATCCAATTGGTATGCCTCCAACCCGACTCTATCCATAATCTCAAACATTAAAATAATCATGGGAACCTAATTTCGCTAACACCGTATATTTTGGTGACCGATCCTAGGAGACACCTGAAGTAATACTTAATGACCCCTTATAAAATCAAGTGGTTATCGATGCCTATCATCAAAAAAATTTATATACTAATAAACATATAAAAACACTTTATAATCATTTTAACATGCACATTTGTCTCTTTCCTGAGATTCACTCCCACTAACACTAACTCACCAACTGACATCAAGGATAGTGGTGGTCTACACGGCCTACTATATAAGAGCCTTGTATGGTTCCATCAAGATCATATCCTAAAAACTGTTGTTATAGTAGAACTCCACTAAAGATAGGTGATTCTTGAAAGACCCACCAAATACAATAATACGTGCTTACAGTATATACTCATTCACTTGTATAGTGTGATCTAATTTCCCATCTGTCTATGGGTGAAAATTCAAACACAATAAAACATATTTACATAGAGCCTTCTACAATCCATGAAAAAATGTGTAGTTAAATTCAAATCTCAGACTGAAATAATAATATGGGGAAGATAATATAGGGGAAAATTTTTCCAAACATACAGTAATCTCAACGACCCCATAGAAAATTTATCTCATGTAGGCACGAAATTCACTACCTTTTTTAAATATTCTGTAACCACACAAATTGGAATCCTTAAGAGACATATCAAAACCTCCATTTTCGCATCATCCCACCTCCTTTCCAAAATGGTCAATGGAGGTAGTAAACCATTAGGTTGTTGATGATCAATATCCACTAGCTGACAGTTGTAGCATCATGTCATAAACCCTACTATCTTTTTTTCATGTCCATCCACCATAATTGTCACAATAGATTTTGATACATTTTGGTCAAACATGGATGCACTGGTCACTTTAAGGAATAAAATTTCCACATCAATTATTCTTTCATGATCATAAGAACCACAAAACAATTCATGACATAGATGATCTCTTCCTTATATATTCCCCAATATTAAGGTGTCTCCCCACCATTAATGATTTCCATCAAAGTTAATAATTTTGGATCCTCATAATGTTTGACCCTGATTCATTAAAAAATTGTGTACTCCACTAAAACATATATGAGATTCCTATTATTATGAATCACTAGAACCACACCATGAATCTTAGCCAATAACTCCATCAACATCCATTCAAAACTAGACTCTAGACCTATTGATTCTATGTTTTCCTTCTCATGTAATAAGACGAATTTTTTTCTTTATCGATTTTATATTCCAATACTAAATGAAATGAAAACATATAATAAACATACATACACTACTAGAGTATTAAATATCTCTATGAGAATATATAATACAATATCTTGTGATCTATATACATGACAAAGATCTCATAAGAAAATATTTCCTCCAAAATCTCTAAGATTAAAAAACTATTTCAGCTTGTGGTACTGTGTAGAGTAGTTATTTTCATTTGGTCTCAACTTATAAGACCCATATTTCACAAATCAATCATACATACATCAACACAACTCAAAGTAAAATTCCAAAAGCATTAAAATACAGTTTATACTCCCCACACGGCTCGGGTAGGATCGACATTAGTCTCGATGTTAAATGGTTATTCATCTCCAAGAATGAAAACTATCATGCTCCAGACTATTCGACTTTTTTTCCCATCATGATCATGCCTGAAAGCAGTTCTTTTAAACATTTAAATTCATATATGAATATATGATAATATCAAGATAACTCCAAAAATATAAAGATATTGAAACTATTATTGGGCTACTCTCATGAAACCAATTCCAGAAGCTTCCTTGTGTTTATAAACACCCCATCCTATGAGATGATGTGGCCCTATAAGTGTACCTGATCAATCCAAAACTATAACATAGATATATTGGTGTGTATATGATTCTCTCTTAGTGTAGTCAAGATGATGTCACGATGTTGGGCATGATCATCATGAGACATTGAGTACACCAAGATTTCATCCATAAACATCAGAAAAAACCGATCCAGGTACGGATGAATAATTATATTAATCATGTCCATAACCACGGATGGTTCATTGATCAACCCTAACAGAATTATGACGCACTCGTATAGACCACACAAGCTTCTGAATGTACTCCTCTACACATTAGAAGTTTTAACATTGAACTAATGATATCGTAATCTTAGGATTATCATTGTAAAGACACAAGATACCTTCAACTAGTTAAAATGATAATAAATATGTGGAAGAGGATGTACGTTTTTCCTTATCATCATGTTCATCTTTCTATAATCAACATATAATTGCAAACACCATCTCTCCATTTTTCATAATAGAACTGGTGAACCCAAAAGTGTTTTACTCAGGAAAATAAATCCCATATCTTCCAAATATTCCATCCAAGTAATAATCATTTTATGGTCTTTATATTCAATTATACAGGATTTAATATATATTAAATCATCTCTCAGCATCATCTCAATAGTAAATTCCACACCTCTCTTTGGTGAAATCCTTGGTAAATCCTCTAGAAACACCACCTAAAATCTATCCACAAAAGGTGGAAAGTCATCATGCATTAAAACTCCACCATCTAGATAATATACTAGAAACATAGGATATAAGATCTCATAGTTTCTGATTAATTGGAACAACTCATCCCATCTGGATATCCCACCCTCAACAGTGAACATATCTATGAGACAATGAAGATGAAAAGTCACTATTATTAGATAACTATCTATGTGGGATCATTATGATACTAACTAGTCCATAAACATGATCAAGTAAAAACCTGATTGAATCCCTATAGGTGGTTAGGGTCAATATCCCCATAACTGTCCCAACCTACCATAGTAGGGACTGATCACTCAAGTATGATCACAAGAATCTAATACCTCTATCAATGAACTTTTCTTCCCACTATGCTAATTAAAAAATTATTAGAGATGCTTCCAACTCTCAGAATTAGTACCTACAGATCATCTAACTTAAACTATCTATCCATCAGATTATTCCTCATTTAGGCTACCATAAACTCTAAGATCTGGATTTACCAACTCAACAAACCTCATTTGTACATATTGGTTAACCTGGGACTTGATATCACATTTATGTCTGTCCTGGAAGAATATTTCCCCAAACCTCTCATCCACTAACAAAGAGGGAGAAAATATATTCATGTCTGTAAAGAATCCAACATAGTGTATAACAGACATGATCCCTTGAGTTATCCTCATAAAAATGGTTCTCTCTCTAGCCTTAGTGCCTATGGATATAAATTCTCCAAGAACCTCTCTAATATTTCTTTCCTAAATATAGCATTATCTTATCCAATACACACATGAATATACCACCATCACATCGCATATCCTTAAAGAATATATGTAGCCAACTATAACCTCTTCTTAGAAAATGTATCTAAATGGATATGTATAATATTTATGTCATAAAACAAAAACAAATCTCCCTCAGTTCCATGATATCTTGTACAATTCAGTGGGTTCTACAACACAAAACCCCTCGTCAGATCTGAAATACTCTTCCCAATACACCATAGGTCGCATTCCCTGAATTTCATGAAACGATAAATGTTCTATTTTAACTTTTCACCAACTTCATCCACTATAAATATTTGATGCCTAGTCTCCCACTACTGGAGGATCATCTGCATCCATAACCTCTAGTCATCTTCTCTAAAAATAATCAACATAGAGGCATGCCCTCTAAAATTATTAATATATATATGAGGACTTATAATACATCATTATTACATTTATGCAAGTGGAAAATTAATTCATGTCAAAAAAATTATTTTCCTTGAACTTAGTCATGTTGTCAAAACTATGGCGCAATAACTACCAATGACTATCCTACAACTAGGTCTTGATTATGGTAGGGAATTCACATATAATGTTTTCCTAATAAATATATTTATTCTTATCATCCATCATTTTAGTTCTTTTCTCTATTTCATATCAGGAACCATTTTAAGTTCATATTCAAATGAAAGGAATGGCCGTTCATGATCAACAACATACCCATAACCTGTTTTCCAATGCATGCTTAAAATGATATATGTAAAAAATTTATACTGAGTGCCTTTAATGGTTCATTCATACTAATATCTCATTCAATATTAGGCCAAAAGTTTAATCTCTAAATATAACTAAAGATAATATCACATCATACAATAATTTCATCACCCAAGATGATCTAATATTCAACTATAAGAAACCACACCAATAACATTAATACCACCTTGCCCATCAATGGGATTGAATATATTTTTTATGAGATCATGATCATGGCTTAACTCTTCGTATAATCACCTCTACCTTTCTCAAATTTTGTGAAAAATATAATAAAATAAAACTACTCTAATAACACATTGTAACACCTCGACCAGCACTACAAAAATGTTGTTTATCTAAAAATTTATTCTTAGTGTTTCTTATAGTCACTGAGAAATTAATACAGATTAAAAAAATAATAAACATGTAGTTTCATAAAGCTGTCATGATAATGTTTTTAATTTTTCAATTAGTTGTAGCTTCAATTAATCTTCCTCTAAATATTTAAAAAAACCCTAATCCTCCCATCGCCCACTCCATATTTATGACCCTGATCCCTTCTCCCCCACCAACCATGAACTCCTCCTCTCCTCTCACCGACATAAATCCCATGATCATGAACCCTTCCCCCACCCCTCCCCAAATCCTTTGTGTAGAGGCATCCCTAATATCACGACCCCAAACCCCCATAACCACCCCCACTATCCCAAACCCCCACAATTCCCCTCCACCCATAGACATACTCTCTACCCAACACATTAGAAATGTAACCCCCGCCCCCTCTGACCTCTGTCACCCTGACCTAATTCGTATCTTTTGTGGTGACACAGACCCCCCACCCATCTGAGTACCCTCTACCTAAATCAGATCCACTCTTCAATGGCAACACAGACCCTCTATTGGTTTCATCAACCTCACCTTGAATTCATTATTGAGTATCACTGTTTGGATAATAATTGGTGATAAAAAATATATAAATTGTTTATTAATCATTAGATAGTAATAATATATAAAATTTATTTGAATGTGTTATATGTATTTTTCATTTAGTTTTTTGATGTTATAATAATCATTAATTATGTTTAGGTTGTATTAAATTAAAAAACCTAAATTCATTTTGGATATATACTGATTATGGAATATAGATTGTTCATATTTTCATGGGATTTAATTGATAGTAATGAATTACACATTATTCTATATATATTAATTCCTCCAATATCTGGAAGATACATAATTGAGGATATTGATTAACACTTGACCAATTAGTGGTTGGGTTTGGGGTAACACATGGCTTCATCACCAACACTAGAATGTTTTATAAGGATAAAGGCCTTGAAAATGACTTATTAGAACCCTTTTAAATTTATCTGAATGACTAATGTTTTATACATATGTGAAGAATCATTTAGAATAATAATATCTATAAAAAATTTATGTTGTAGTTAGGGTTACGTTTTACATTCTTGTTCATCTATTATTGAATACGGTAACTCAAACATACAATAAATTTTCAATGATTTTATTTTTACTATCATTATTTTTAAAAGAACTAATTAAATTGTGTTGTTTTTTGAGTCAAGTGGTTAATTTTTTATGATTTTATATGAAACTAAAAATAGATTTTATTCAAATTTATGTAAACTTCATGTTTTTTGGATTACCTAAAATTAAAGGAACATATGATTTGATTTTTTTTAACATAGTTTATTTATATATTTCATGCGACAATATGAACTATCACTAAACTAGTTCCGTATAATATAGAAATATGAATTCGATATTTTGGTATGCATGGCATATAATGATATTAAAATAATGTATACTTTGAATTCATATTTTTAATGGGTTGATCTTGATCTGAGAAAGACCATAGGAAATGGTTCAAACAATGATTGATGTAGTTAATTTCACCATGGAACAAACCACCTTAGTTACAACACTAGGGTAGAATACCTCTTTATAATTTATTTTATTAATCCAATTCTTCCATGATTGTGAGAAATAAAAACATATTTGATTCATGATTTTATATTATAATTTTATTAATAAAAATATAATTATTTGATTCATCCAATTTTCCATTATATTTGTTATGAATGAGTCAATAGAGAAGTTAGGTGATATTTAATTAGGATTTTAATTATTTATTAAGACATTTATATCTTTGTATATGAATTTATTTGGAGAATAAAATCCAATAGATATGGATTAATGTTGTAAATATTTTTCATGAAACAGACCTCCATATTCCAAAGGTTTGGATGCATTTTTAGATTATTCAGGTGAAAATGAATCAGGGATGGTAGAAAAAAATCATGTGTCCTGATTGTATATTCATGTGATGGTTGAAAAGAAATAAAGTATATGAGCAGTTTAAATTGAAATAGTATCCTAATCAATATGTATGTTTTATTTTTTATGGTGAATTGATTTTTTTGAATGATAAAATAATGTAAATACTATCAATAAATTACAATGTGACTCGGTATAAGAGAATTAATTAAAAATTTGTTAAATGGTTCTTTTGGTTTTGCAGAATTCAATGTCCAATATTTCAATGGATCATTATAACCTTTTTTTGAACATGAGTAGGATAATCATTATCAGAACAACAATGAAAAAAAATATTGTTTTGGAGTTATTAAAAGATTGACAACAAGAGTTATATGAATTGTGGGTAATGTATTCAATGTTTTCTATTCTACTAATTTTTTACAATACCAAATCTCTCTATGGAATTACGAAAAATTATATTTTCATGATTTTAGTGATTTATGATTCATTTATTGAAGAAAATATACATTCATCCTTCTAGGATATTATCAAATTCATTAACAAACGTGGACTTGATTATAAAATGATATATTTAAACCCTAATGAATGTATGTTTTACTTGGGCGATGAGTTTGATAAATATGAATAAGAAATATCTCAAACAAGATGATGGATGTAAATGAACAAAAAATGATGGCATAAACCAATGCAACCCTAGGAATAAGCCGAAGAAGAAAAATCTTGAAACGGTATTGTGTTAGATTCCTCTGAAACCTTTGATGGAAAGAATATTTTTGTCATTTAAGAATAAAGATGACATGAAGTCCCATACACAGGATAATACAGATGATTTGATGAGACCACTAATTTATTCAACATCATTGATGATGCTTGATTTTCTATATCAATATTTATCTTTGAATCCTAGGAATTTATGTATTGTATTGGATTATGATTTTTAAAATCCTTTTGCAATATTCCGTACTAATTATAGATTGTGTCCAGTTGTTTTGATCCCCATTAATCTAAATCTATGGATGACTATGAATAAGACATATTTAATTATTTTGATTATTATTCCTATAATGAAAATTCCTAGAAATATAATTGATGTATACCTTAAAACTCTAATCAATGAATTGTGATAACTATTGGACGATGGTGTAGAACCATATGATTTTTCAATGAGATAATAATTCAAAATTCATGATTCTTTAATGTGGATAAATAGTTACATTCCTAAAATAGAAAATTTATATTTTTGGAACACTCTTAATGGTTTGTATTTCCTAGTTCATAATTTTTATTTAGAACCAAAATGATTACCATATAGCATAATATGGAATTTAATTTATCCTCACTGATTTTGTGATGCTTAGAAAATATTATAGATTTCTGAGACACGAATAAATGGACACATCTAAAAGATAAATTCACCAAAGGAGTTATATATTTCATAAATCATGGGAAAATTAATAAATTTTAATAAAAAATATGAAAATATTCATCATATTAAAGAAGATAGAATATGGTACAAAGTGCTATATCAGAATAAGCTGGAACACAAAAATGGAATAAAGAAAGTATATTTTTCAATGTTCCGTATGGGGAGAATAATTTTACACATCATAATCTAGGTGTAATTATTAATTACAAGAAATTTTGTGGTAATTTAATTTTTACAGCACTTAATGAGTAGGGTAAATCAATGGGTCACCTTAATGCTCTTATGGATTTTTAGTCAATGAATAGTAATAATGGTTTGTGGGAAATTGAGAATTTACATTATTCATCTACTATTTTTACAATGTAAAATCATTAGAATGATGAATTCTATTGAAAATTGAATTATGTAAATGTTTTATATTGATATTAATGTATCATATCATGGGGCTTTGACTTAAAACACCGAATTTTATGTGGATTGAAAATCCCGGACCCTCATATTTTGAAGGGGAAATTATTATCATTGGATATTCATAATAATTTACTTAAAAAAAGTTTTTTCAGTTATACTAAAGTTATGTTTCTTTTTTTAGGTACTTATTGAAAAATTTTACATCCAACTAATCTTGATAAATTCCATGAAATAATTTTTTTTCACTATTTTATTTAGGGATATTATCTCTCAATTCATAATTTATTGTCACAATTCATTTGGTTGTTTTTTTAATGAATAAAAACAAGGTGGATCGGTACACTTTTTATGGATGTATAAAAATTAGACCTATGTTGATATGTTTTTTATTTTAATTAGTAAATTCAATTTTATCAAATCATTGTGATTTTTTTAAATATGATACTTATTTTTTCATCAAGTACTTTGGTCATTGGAAATCATAAGAGATGAATAATGCTCAAACGAAAGCCTATATTGCCGAAGGATAAACATATGAATAGTTATTTACCTAATATTATATGTATTTTTATGAGATTCAGAATAGATTCCATCATGTTGGATACGATAATGACATCCCCACAAATTCTATTTTTGAATATTAGTTATCGATATTCTGAATTATTAGAAAACCAATTTGAATGGAGATAAATTTCAAATTGATTGAATTGGATTTTCTAAATCACATAGATATTTGATACTTAATAGTGTTTTTTAATATCAATTTATTGTATAATTATTACTTAAAAATATAAGTTATTACATGGTTGATCTAAATATGAGTTGAAAATAACAAAATTTCTTAATAAAGAGCTTGTTTAAGGGTTCTCCCATCATGTTAGTATATAATCATATTCATATTATTTACATGTAATTATTTTTTATTTGTTATAAGTATCATCTTATGTACTGTTTTATAGATAATTAATGTCTGTAATCAAGCTGAAATATTAAATGATTTTATGTTTTTGGAATGAGGCCCTCTAAGTTACAATAAGAGATATGATGCCTACAATATTCATGGCTTCATGTTTCTTGAAATTTATCATGAAGAATACTTGAAAACAATAAATAAGGATCTATATACATATATAGAGGTGTGATACTATGGGTAATTGATGGATATAAGTAAATAAAACAATCACAGATACTGTTTAAATTTCTTATTGAAATGAAAGTCGGTCAACACTGATTGGTGTGTAATGAATGAATCGTTACATGTAACGTCTTTCAACTTATCTCACTTGATTGATATCAATGAGAATGAAAATATTGATCCATTTATCTTTTCATCAAAATAAAAGAATTTTTATTATGTATACAGTGAAACACAAAATGTTTGGAATGTTTTTGACACATAAAATAGAGATACGTATCTAAAATGTGAGATGATGATCAATTGGTCATTAGTGATAGAGTTCCATATCAACTATAAACTTTTGAAAGATTTTTTTTTTGAAAACATCCAAATAGAAGAAATTGAAAGAGGGGGTGAAAATGAAGGACTCTTCACAGTGGAGGTTGATAATAATTAATACAATAAAGAAGAATATAATTGAATGTACAAATTGGGTATATAATTATAGTAAAATTTCTCATTGTTATTTTTCTCACACCAATATACATTGTTGTAGTTTTTCCTTTCTAAAAAATTATTTTTAAATTATTCATATATTAAATATAACTTATCCATTTAAGATGAAGAAATTAAAATTGAAAAAAAATTAATATTCTATTTTATCAGCATATCAGAGCACGCCACCACTACCATTATAATTTATAGATCACAAGGATTCATCTGTACCCAAGACTCCAATAAAGCCAACAGTTTAACCAGATGTTGTTGATACCCCATTACATGATTCACTGTTGGGGATGGAAAATTTGGTCACCCCTCTATCTAGGGGATATTGGTGAGTTATCGTTACTGGAATGTATGTCATTTTTGAAAATAATTTTATATTTTATTAATTGTTTAATGGATTTTTCAGACAGATAAGGACATGAGTAGAAGGGATACAAATATGAGAACAATATATGTATGGGAGCTATTGGAATTCAAGATTATCATTCCATTTCATGAGTTCTAGGGGAACACTGGTGAAACTACCGAAATATATGGGCATATTATTGGGTAGCTTACATTTGTGTCAATGATATTTTCCATTATTTATAAATATTAGTGGCATGTTCCTAAAACATGAAAAAATGAAGTATTTCATACTCATGTAAAGGTAGTATGAATATAAAATTACATAATATGTTATTTAATATACATGATTAACATTTAGGAATTTACTTATAATGTGGTGTGTTTTTTATTTCTAGATATTCTTTTATTATAGTGTCCATGTCTCCTTTTCAATCCCATGGAAATTTCAAATAACCCACATAAAATCAATAAGAAAAAATAAAAAAATTAACACTTTTATATAGAAAATCCACATTTTCAATTATACCTACCACATATCATGATGGATTAACATGTGTTTGTTTCCTACACATCAAAAATAAATTACAGTTCAGTATCAATAAGTATGAAATAAATCTAATCTTGTTACTTGGTTTTGACTTGGTAAACACTTATTATAGGCAGAAAAATCCTTTAAAAATATGTTTTGGTAGGTAAATCATGGAAAAAAACACCATATTTCCATGAAATTAGGGTAAAATGACTATAGCTTTAATTTTGAAATGTAATAACTGACATCATGTCATTCTAAATGGTGGATTTCAAGTTATGATCGTAAACATTTTTTTTGTGATTTTGAACACTAAAACATGTTTGGATTAGTAAAAACGAAGTAAATGGTGTACATCATTCTTTAAAATATGGTACAAGGATAATAGATTTAATTTTGAAATATAGAAATAGACTACAAGTCATTCTGAACGATGGTTTTCCAATTATGGTTGTAAAAATCATTTTTTTTGTTTTAAGCATCAATATGTGCATGGATAAATCAAAAGTAAAAAGATAATGTTAGATTGTCTTAAAATTATGGGGAAACCACCGTATATTTAATTGTGAAATGTAGTAATTGATTACATTTCATTATGAATGATGGTTTTCCCATTATTATTGTAAATGTTTTTAGTGTTTAAAAACACTAAAACGTGCATGGAATTCTTAATACTTGGGAAAAGACATAAAATTCACCAGAAAGCATGAGAAAAATCCTACATTGTATTTTTTTAACATTTAAATGTTGAAAAAACATCAATTATACATGTGTTGTGGGTGAAATTAATTGGTAAGCACATATGAAAGATACAAAATCCTTTACAAATAATTTTTGGTGGTCAAAAATAGAAAAATAATTTTATCTTGCCCTAAATTTATGGGATAATGACTGCAGATTTTATTTTTAAATATGGGATCCGACGACATGTCATTTTAAATGAGGATTTTAAAATTATGGCCATAAACACGTTATTAGTATTTTAAAAAACTAAAAATACTGTTGAATAATCATAACCGAGAAACAATATTGAATTTTCCTAGAATCAATGGACAATGACTATAGATTAAATTTTTAAATGTTGGAATAGACGATATTTCATTTTGAAAGAAGGGTTTCCTGTGATAGACGTAAACAAATTTTTAGTGTTTTAAAGCACTAAAACATGCACAGAACAATTAAGACCAAGAAAAAGACATCAGATTTTCTTGAAATCAAGTGACAATGATTGTAGATTTAATTATAACATGTAGGACCTAAAAAATTCATTATTAATGATGATTTTCCTATTATGGTAGTAAATGTGTTTTTAGTGTTTTAAAACTCTAAAATTGATATGGAACAACCAAAGCCATAAAATGAAATAGAATTTTACTGAAATCATGTTACAAAAAAAATTGTTTTAATTGTGAAATTTAAGAACCAATAACACTTCATTCAATATGATTTTTTTCTAAATTTGGTCGCATATGTGTTTTTGTATTTTTAAAACAATAAAGCATGCGTGGAATTGTAAAAACTAGTAAATGAAGTTGGATTTTCCAATCATAATTACAATACCACTATATATTTAAATTCAAAATGTAGGAACTAATTTCACATCATTCTAAACAATGGTATGCTTGTTGTTGTCAAAATAATTAATTTTTTAAAACACTGAAAATGTGTGGAATGGTCAAAACAAGAAAACCATCGTCAGCATTCCCTGAAATCAGTGAAAACATATATTATATTTAATTTTAAAATATAGGAACTGACGAATTATCATTTAGAATAATGGTTTCTCTATTATGGTTTTATATAATTTCTTAGTGTTTTAAAAATCTAAAACCAATGTTGAATGGTAAAAACTAGGAAAAATGAAATTTATTGTCCAAAAATAATAGAAAAATGTATATTGAATTTTGAAATGTAATTATTGACGAAATAATATTTCGAATAATGGTTTTCCTATTACGTCTATAAACACATTTTTGGTGTTTTAAAATAATAAAACGTGTGTGGAGTGATCAAAACAATAGAAAATGGTCTCATATTTATGTGTAATCATGAGGAAACCACTTATTATATTATTAAAAAAATAGTACATAATGTGATATCAAAATATTTAAAAATAATTAAATAAAATTTAAGCACAATTCAAGTCATAGTAAAAGTAACTTAGAATATTTACTTGTCCATTTTCAGTTTCAAGAGATATAAATTATCCTAAATATATAGGATTAGGTTTTTTTATTATTTTTAATTATATATTATTTGATTAATGTTAAAATTCATTCTATTTTATTTAAAAAATAAAAAAAATATGTTCTGCATTCTGAATATATTCTATGACATTTCACATTGAAATTTCTTTTACTAAATGTTATATTATTTATTATTTGTGGTAGATGTAAAAAGTAGACAGGAGGATGGAAGATTAAATCTTGGAAAATTTTGAGAAGGCAGACGTTATGGTTCTATGATTCTTTACCATGTTAAAATTTTATCAATTATTCGACTATAATTCTAATATATTTTGTTTAGTGTTAATTTTTGTTTCAATTCATGTTACAGATGATGAAATGACATGGTATGTTTAAGTTGATGAGATGATATGGATGTTGAAAGATTCAATGGTCATTATGAAAAGGATGTATATTGGGAATGAATTATTGATGGAGATATTTTATATGTACTAATTTATGACCGAGGCAATAGATGACGTGTGGGGTGATTGGAGATTATGTTATGATAATTGTGCATGTTTGTATATGATCATGGATGTTTGATATATGAATGAGTGTTTCATCATATATTTATTTTTTAGTTTATATAATGTTAGATTCTTTATAATAATATTTTTTATTAAATATTTTTAAAAAGAATTCAAATAGATTTAATGGCTATTTATTGAAATCGAAACTAAACATATTATATTTAATATATTTACTGATGTGTCATATTAACCACCACTAAAAATAATCGATGATAAATTCTTTTTTTAGATAATTTTATTTTATCTATATATTCCTAGTTGATAATTTTTTAATAACCTCCACTAAATAAAAAAACCACATCTAAATTATCAAAAAATGAGACCTAAAAACCAATTGTGAACTAAAATAAACCACTGCTAATTGAAAAGTGATCGTGAAATATGATTTGATTTTAGGAACCACGATAAAAATATTATGTGGTGGATTAATAATTCTTTAGAATAATAAATAACCTTCTCTAATGACCATTTCTTTAGTAGTTTCGGGTTCCACACACAAGTTTCCAAAGATGGTTCTCTATATGACATCATGTGTGCCTCCCTATACCCGAAAATTTTCCATCTAGTAGTGAGGGTCTAATATCAGTCATAGAGATACTATAAAATATCTTGTAGAGATAAAACATAAGTGGAAAATAAATAAACAATAACCATATGTATAACCATAACTATAAGGTTTCCAATATCTCATTATAGACAACATATGAAATGAAAAGTCAAAACTAAACAATAATTGCATTAGGATAAAATATGTTCAATGTTTCAAAATAGAAATCTAATTTAATGACATGGTGAACTCCCCAAGAGGGTCCCCAACCATGTCTCGTTCCCATATTCATTCCTCATCCAAAATCACCCATCCAAAATATGGCATGTTCTCTTATCCTACAAAGTATCCATTAAATTTATTTGCATACTAATTAGGTAGCCTGAGTTGTGTGTGAGTAAAAAAAAGTAGCCAACCACCAACAGTATCTAAAACAATATCAGATCAATAAAAAGAACATGATGATTTATAAATAATATATAAAAATTTATAATTAAAATTTTATCATGTTATTAATGTTTCAAAATTTTACCAAATAAACCCCCTAAATTCCCATGGAATCCAATTTCTCAATACCTTGTTTGGCCCATGTGATAGTTTTATTCATTACCAAAGGATACCGTGTACCAGAATTCCATTGTTACCATTATTTAATTCAATCAATTTAATGAACATTCTACCTATATGTAATTCAAAAAATTGAATTACCATGTTAATATTCATTAATTCAAAAAATTTAATTCACATATTACCATTCATAACTAACAAAATTGAATGAAAATGTTCCTAATCTTTATTTCACAATTTAATTTTCATGTTCCAATTATTTATTCCAATATCGAATGACCATGTTCCCATTATTTATAACACAATTTAATTACCCTATTCCCATTATTTATTCCACTATTTAATGACCATGTTCACATTATTTAATCTGTAATATAATGACAATTTTACCATCCATCAGAACACAATTAATTCCCCAATTCATCATCTTTATAAATTTCATTACTAATTCAATAATTAGTCACATCATAATTACCATTAATTAATTATTAAACTAATTAAGAACATAAATATTTTTAATTAACCTAACCATCAATTAATCAATAACAAAAAAATAATTCAAAAAATAATTTTTTCTATTCACCATCTAAATATCTCGTAACTAATTCAGAAATTAATTACCTCAAAACAACTACTTCACATTTCCATAATTAAGCCGTCAATTAATTATTCAATTTAAAAATATAAATATCTCATAATTAATTTATCAATTAACTATCTCAAGTGAAATATATCACTATATCATAATTAATTCAACAATTAATAATTAAACAGATATTATTCCCAATATAAAAATTTCATATTTCCCTTAATTAATTCATCCAGTTAATTAATTAACTAAATAAGTCAATTTTTAATCATCATATAGAAACTATATAATTACATACACATAAGTTCAATAAATTATATTGTATTTTAATTACATAACTCCTACAGTGACTTTTTTATAAGTGATCACCCAATGAGAATCCCCAAATTCTAGTGGTGGTGTGATGGAGAATAAGATCCCAATCTAAACACCAATCAAAGAGATAATGAATCAAGAACACTTAAATAAATATATAAACCTAAAATCCTTGTTCTTGATACACAAAACAAGATCTATATATAATAAATTGGTAGAACAAACCCTTTCTATAATGGAAGAAGAAAAGAATAAGAATGGGAAACAGAGTAAGATATGATTCACTTATAAGAAGTGTAGATCATCAACCCAAGATAAAAATTAACAGAGAATGAGGATTCATGGGATCAATTAGAAAATCTTCAAAATCATAAAATAAAGTATAGGGATGAATGGTGGAATATTTTTTATTAATTTGGGTTCTTTGGGAAATTTAAGAACAATTTTTGAGCTAATTAAATTACCATGAACAGTTTGTTGGGTCGGGTTGCAAGGTTTTCCCTAAATGTGTGGCTCTAACATGAACTTAATTATTAAGGGTTAATTTTTACACCTAATTGGGTTGATATTTTTTGAAACCATGCACCATCCATGAAATCACCCTCTATCTGGTGTTTCACAGTTTGTAGGGATGGGACGCACGATTAGGGGAAATCGTTCACCGACTGTGCACTACACTTCTCCCCTACAATTTTCTTGAATTCAAACTAAAAACAACCCAAGGAAAACAAAAATTAAAACCACTAAAATTTAATTAAATATTACTTATAAAAAAGACCAGTACATCTCTAAAAAATTTCAAAATTTTACACACTTAAATGGTTAGTAATTTCTAAAACATGCTTTAATTAAATTTAATCATTAAGGATAAAGAATAAAATAATAATTGGTTTATAATAGAGAATCATAATTAATTAAAAAATATCAAAATATGTAACTCGATTAACTATATAATGGTTAAATTTGGATGAGTAATGAATACCAACACCGCTAATTAGAATGTTGTATAAAAGAAAATGATCATACACATATGATGTGGAATATTTGAAAAAATACGGTAGAAAATAAAAAAATTTAAGAATTATAAAATAAAATGGAAATGAGTAATCTTATAAATTAAATTTTTTTAATATTTATTATATAGGAGGATAATGTGTGGTCTTGTAATTTAAGAAAATATGAAAGGGGGTTCAACTCAAATTCCACTCTTTGAGACAGGTCAGATATGGTACATGTAATAACATTTTTTCTGTATATATTGACTACTTTAGATATCATATCATTTATTATATTTTATTAATGTTATTTTATGTTTAGATACAATTCCTCACTTTCAATGGGTTCTTATTCAAGTGTTACTCAGACGATAATATTTCTCTATTGTCTCAATTCCAACTCTTTGAAACATGCCACACATTAAGAAACATGTTTTATATGAATTCTATATTCACTAACCATGGATATTTTTTACCATGAAATTTTAACATCATATTATTTAATATCCAATTATTTTCACCTTATTCATTTGTCTATTGAAACAATTTTGTTTATTGAAATCGGGATTTGTGTAGCTCAAATCCCCTTCTTGGGTAGTAACGTTTTATGACGAATGTCTTACATCAATGAATGGGATATACCATCATATTAATTTTATCGATAATTTTATGAACCACTTTTTGAAACTTATTTTTTTAAAATAATGGTACTATCACTCTTTTCACAATGTGGGTTTTCAAAAAAATTTAATCTTAATAATTAAAATTTTTCTTTTCAGAATCAAATGTTGTGTATAAAAATTTCCTATTGAAAATTTTATTTCATATTATAAGATCATTTATTTGAGATTATATTAATGTTATTGATTATAATTAATTATCATTTAATTATTATAATTTAATGGGACATGGCCCATATCTTTTAAATTTAAAGAAATATTAAATTTTGTTTTCTAAAACCTCTTATCTGTTTTCACTTTCATTATCCTTTTTTATTTAAATTTTATTTTCCCTAACCTGTTTTGTCTCATATATTAGTAATCATATATATAAATATATATACTAATTTTTATGGAATTAACTTGTGTTAACAAATAATATAATTCATGATCTATTTTTATTGCATTGTCCAAGCGTCATATTTTAAGATGTTTTTTACTATATTTTTACAACCATCTATGATTTATTTGTTAAATTATGGACATGTTATATTGAATCCATCCAAATCTATCCCATATATGTATTATGATCATTTCAATATGTATTTCTTTACCATATACCCACATCCTTTTACTACATGATCATTACATGTCACCTAATTTATATTGTATTATATTAAGTTAAAATGAATGTAATTCTATTTATTATATAAAATTATTTGGGGTGGCATATGATTTTATTTAAATATAGATATTTATAGTAAATTTTTCTATATATTTCATACCTATCCATACATTTCCTCTAGATTTTTAATGGTCATGTTATCCCTATTATTGTTATGGGGAAGAGTACGAGAATTTTTAATGATTATTAACTATGTATATAGGTTGATAATTTACTTTTTTATGAATTTCATTTTATTCAAATATAATTTTTTTATTGAGTAATATTTTCCTCATGGAGTGGTATAAAGGTTTTGATGAATGATATGGAAGATCCATTGGACATAATTAGGGGATGGGTGGGCATATAAATTATATAGAACCTCTATTATTTACGGAATCTCAGGATAAATATGTTGTTTATGTATTTTGTAAATTCCATTATAGTTCAATACGATTTAATTCCTATGGTATCATCAAAATAATTTTCAAGGAAAAAGTCCTTAATAGAAGGTTTTCTATTTCAATAGTTTTTTATTCCATCAGTAGGATGTACATATTATTGATATCTTAGTTGAAATTTTATTTCATAAATACATAATGACCATTATTTCTCATTGATTTTGGATTTAGTTAGTTTACATATTCCTTACCTAATATCAATTCCATGTTCACTTCCTAATTTATTTAATTCCATTTTTCCCTTGTAAAGTTTTTTATATCACCCAATCATATACTTCCATTTCCATTGTTTTTGAACAAAATTCAAACAGATGACATGTTTATATTGACAAAACCACATGTGTACACACTTTTGGGCATGGGAAAAAGCTTTTGTGTACCCTTTTAAGACACATAAATTTAATATTTTTAATTTTCATTATATGGATAAAATATAACCTATTTACATATATCTCTAAAACATTTATATTTATAACACAAGTTCCAAAAAACGTTCTTCATGTTGTCCTAACATAACCCATGGAAAAGATAAAAAAGTTCCACTAATATTTCATTATAATTATCATAAACCCTAAATATAATGAATAAAGATGGTATCAATCGATTTTATCGCTATTGAAAAATAAGTTACATCAATGGATGTTTCTATTGAATAAATTAACATTAAAATGTCACTTGATTATTTCGTTATGAAAATTATCTTTTAAATTTCAAAAAACATATTTAAAATCAAAAAAACTTAAATATTATTAGAAAAATAATTTCCATTTCAAATATCAATGGAATCATGGAATGGATGGTTCAAATAAAATATTATTCATGATTAAAGATAATTTTTTTGATACAATAAACATTAAAACAATTATATAGTTAACACATTTAAAAATAAATCTTTAACTAGAAAATTATATGAAAATTAGATATAAAGTTTTTTATGGGAAATTTTTTTTATAAAAATGTATTAAATCATTAATTAGAAATTATCATTAAATTCGTTGAAAATTATTAAAGATAATAAATACATAGAAGAATATTAATCTTGGTCGAAGTAATAAATAATGTGGGTATTCATTAAAAAGATTCATTCTGTCATAGGAGTACTCCAATAAAGAAATATGATTGGAAAACATGTAATATCAATTTATTATTTAAATTATATAAAATTAAATGATATTTAATGGATATATATAAAATAATTTCAATATTTTAAATGTAATCATAAATTACCCCAGTAATAATCAGTATTGTAATATAAAACATGTACTGTTGTAGTAACTTATAAACCATAACCCCATGAAATTAATAAAATAAATTAATGAATTAAATAATTTGAATATAAAAATAATCATGATATAAACTATCAAATATGTTGTAAATACACCATATAAACATACAATTTTTTAATAGGGAATATGACTACAAAATAAAGATGCTTTATCAGAAACCCTATCTGAAATTCTAATATGATTAAAAACGTATTTTGATTTTCCTAATAAAATTATGATTTGTTATAAATCAAAACCAAAAGTATATTAATTCATATAATACCAAAAATATTTCACTTATGACATCTTATCACTTGTTTATTAAGAATATTTCATCATCATCATCATTTCTGGTGTTATCCTGTTCATTTTTAATTAATGTATGAGTTTTTATGATATGGTATATACACTATGATTGTGGTTATATAATCTTTAAAATTGTAATAATTTCATAATTATTATTTTTTCTCACAATAAATTTTTTTTAAACATCCAAATTAATTAGTGATGAAAATTTATTCACATCACTTCTTAGAGGTAGTAGTCCACATGTTTACATGAGGGAAGATATCATTTTCATGTATATGGGATTGTATGATCTTAAGTACTATAACAAATTTAAATTAAAAAATATGAAAAAATAAATAATCATTAAATAATATAGTATAAATAAATATTAATTTAATTGATATAAAATGATTCATATTATTATGTAGATTCAATATTCCACATATACGAATAATCGATACATTCATTTAACATTTTATAGAATGGATGTAAAAATTTCTATTCCAGTAACAGTAATATAATATCAATATATTAAAGATATAATATTAATTTTTTTTATATTATATACATCAAATTTAGATAAATTTTCATAACAAATAAACATTAATCGTGTTAGGTAGAATTGTTAAAACATATTTGATATGCCTCATTTGGATTACCCTATTAACATTCTTAGGATTCAATTAATGGATGAAAAATATCCCCATGAAGCTGAAAATTAGTCTTAAAATGTACTATGATTGGGATTGGATAACCTATGAGGCTTCATATTTGTAAATTATGTAGGATAAAAGGTTTCCATTTATAATTAGGGAGGTAATATACATGTAATAACATAAAAGATTTATATTTTTTAAAATTCTTTATCATGTAATATGTATCCAAATAGTGACAGATTAAAGGAACAATACTTTTAGTTATAATATCATCATGGAAAAAATTATATTGATAATTCTGTAATATTTACCCTTTCCTTTTTAAAAAAATTCATTAAACACTTTTAACGTTAACTATGATGAGATATAGTTTAGACATTATGGGTCATAAATATACTTTTCTGGTGAAAAGTGTATCAAAAATGGCATGTGGTTTACTTTTTGAACAATTTCCAGTTTCTTTATCAAATCACATATTTTTTTTATATTTATACCATTTGATAAAATATTATATAATAAAGAATATCATTAATGTAATTTTTTTCAAACAATTAATTTCATTTGTATTTTAATTCTTTAGGATTACAATGAATTTTAGATATAAAAACCATTATATTAAATAACAAATATTTATTATCAAAATAGTTCGTGGAAATTAATTATTCATTGAAAACATATTACCATTATTTATTCAATATAATTTACTTTATTTTATTAATATTTTCACAGGAAGAAAGTCAATGTTGCATAATAATGATTGTTAATTATACCATTACTAAATATTATGAATAACCTAGAATGGTTCAAATAATTTGACTATTTCAAAAATATTATTTTATATTCATACATAAATTCATTTTATGCCTATTATAAAATATAAGATATATTAATATTAAGATACTACTATTTATATACATTCCATAAAATAGTATATTAGTTTTAAAGAAATTAATGTTTTATGAAATTTCTATATTTTCAAATGTATTATGGAATTTATTAAACAAAACTCATCTAATTCTTTTATGGAAATGTTTTATGATATTTTAATTCAATACAAAATAGTTCTAACACAATTTTATATGCTTTAGCATTACCGAGTAGAAATGTTTTTGCATTGTTACAATTCATATTGACAAAAAATGAAAGAGTAATTTTTAAAAAATTATAAAATATTATTTCAAAAATGAAATATAATTATCATTAATTATTTTTTATATATTATATATTTATATTATATTATATGTTTATAAAAGACATTGAGAAATAGTTTTTGGGAAAATAAATTTTTTTTATAAATGATCTTATAATAAAATCATTATTATGTTTTATTAATATTTATGTAATTTGGAAATATATAATTAAATGAGTAATATAGTAATTTTAAATAATATAAAAATTTATTATGGATGTAAAAATTTTTAATTTATTTAAATGAAATTAACGGTTTATAAAAGTCCATACTTTTCACTAAAGAAAAAAAATAATATTTTTAGAAAAAATATAAAAAAAATCACCCAAATATAACATTGAAAAGATAATTTAAATAATTTTATTCATTCACACAAATAATAATTCAAAAAAAATTAATTAATCACAATGTTCACATGTAAAAATCAAAAATTGTATTATAGAAAATATTTTTAAACAGAAAATAAAATTACAGTAAATTGATAATTTATTAATTATTAATTAATAAAAAAAAATTTTAAATAAATTTATTATACGTATATTTCATAATTTTTTATTCATATTCCTAGTGAAAAATTAAAGGCATGGTTATATAGAACACATTTATAGTATATCATTGTTCATATAATGTTCGGTATATAATTTTTTGGAATTTATCGAGCATATGGTTGATTTAGACTCTTATTTTTGGGTGTTACTAGATTAATATTATTGATTATTATTTATAAAATTTGAATACTAATGAAAAAATATATGCATCCATCCTATATTTAAATAAATTATATTATTTTACATTGAACATTGCAATGCACATGTACATAATAGAATTAGAATCCTTCATGATAAATATTTATTTAAAGATTAGAAGAAATTATGATCAAGATTATATATATATATATGACCAAAAAATATTAAAACATGGTGAAGCACCTAAGGAATACCAATTGTGATGAACTATATAGAGGGTTTGAATCATTACAATGAAAATAATTCCTATATGACTGCATTAATATGATGTATCCTTTGAATCATTGGATCATAATGTATCATTTAATAAATTAATGATAAGAGATATAAAAAGGTATAAATGATTTATATCATTAACTAATTATTTCATACAAGAAACTACTTATTTTTATTTATTTATTTTGATCCCATGCCCAAAAATATATTTTTTTACAAACAAAGTGTATTGGTTTTTTAGATATTGAATATACTATTATAATGATATATGTGTAATAAAAAAATAATACAGAAAAAATAAAAAATGTGGATTCCTGAAATTTTGTTTAATATGCATCAATCCTCTTCATTTACAAAACTAGATATGTTAAATGTGAATTATTTCTCTTATCCTTAAAAATTACCCTAAATTTAAAAAAAAAATCAACGAGTTCATGGTTTGCTATAATTTTTGTGTTATTACCTTTATTAATGAAAAATGAGAAATAGTAGTGATATATAAACAATTTCTGAATAAAATCATGGGGATTTATTTAATTATTAGTCTATATGATGAAAAATATCAAAAAATAAATTTCGTACAAATTAATATGTTTCGTAAAATCCCCAAAATTATCAGGGATATCAAAGGAATTGCATCATGATATATTTCATTATTCTATGGAACTTCATTGAATTAAACAATAATTTAAAATATATAAATTCATTTATTCATGATAAAGAAAAACCTGTGCAAGATTATCATTTACCAAATTCCTACTATGTTGTATTAATATTCTATAGATATAATATTTACTTTTAATATTATTCACTAAAATGTTACACAATAAATAATGGGGTGATTTATTCCCTTTATAATTTGGTTATTCCACTAATATAAATCCATAATATATTATAAAATCATATATTTATGTTTTTTATAAAATTATTCAATAACATACAATATTTTTTGTGAGTTTCAAACATGTATATTTTATCTAGAACCCATAAAAAAATAAACACACATCATTAATTATAATATTGTATCTTATATAACATCATAATGATATAGATTAATGATTTTATTATAATGAAAACCTAATATAATAATGTTGAAAATTCTTACAACATAGTGAATAACTGTTTCATAGTCTACATATATTTAATTGTGATGTTAAAATTCTATAAAAATATTTACAATAAAAGTCAACATAATAGAATCAATATAATTTTTTTATTATCCCAAATCTAGAAGTACTATTTACATTGAATATTGTAAATATCTACTCAAATATTTTCTAATCTAAAATACTGTTTAAAATAATCAAACACACAAAACAATATATCACTTTATTCACCGAATACTTGAACTAGTAATAATATACTCTTTAACAGATTATCATTAAAACATTAAAAATTTTAAGGGATTTTTTTGGGGGATTCCTCAGAAAACAATGTAATGAACATTACTATATTAAAATACTCGAAATAAAGTTCTTCTCTCAACACCCAAAATAAACTCATTTCATATGTTCATTTTAATTAGATAATTTTTTACAAGAACGGTACATAAATTGTATTGTTTTATAAATAAATTCTATGTTATTTTTATTCTTTTTATTCATATGTTATATTATAAATAGACAACATTCTACCAAAAGATAAAAATTTTGATCAAAAAAACACATACCAGCAATTTACAAGTTCACAAAAAAAATTGATTTCAAAATGTGGTATGAAATAATTGTTCTTCTATCATGTGATATTGATTATATAAAAAATACACAAAAATAGATTATGATTACTGTGCAATAGAATGAAATCACAATCTTTATAAACAAAAACTATAGTAGAGTATATTGTGATCATGTTGTTCTTGGTATATTTAAATTAAATAAAATAAATATTTACTTTATATTAATTAAATTGCCATTATATAAGATGTATGTGTAAAAATAATATTCATCAACCCATTTTATATATATCCCACAATGAATACCATACATAATAATGTATAGTACTTATAATAATTTAATTCATTAACTTTTTCAATTATCTGATTAACAAAATTTTTATAAATAAATAAAAATTGAATCAACAACACATTATTATACTCTATAAAAGTCAATACAGTCGAGTAATAATCCAACCATGCCAGTAGTTTCCTAGGATTTAAAATCATTTTCTTATAGGAAGAACAGATACTAAGTGTTAAAATATTTACTATAAAGTTACCATTTAGAAGTCCTTGTACTCTTGAAAAACATCCCAATAATAAACTATAGTGTTTCGTAACCTAGAACATCCATCTATATCATAATGTGGGGAATGGAATGAGCTAAAATAAGGGACATAGTCAGCTTTCCATTAATATGTTTATTTATAGGATTGAATCGTTTAGTTACTTTGGTTTTATATGTATGACTTTGGAATATATTTTAGAATATTTCTGAATCCACACACTGAGTCCACATGAGATTATGGGGCCCAAAGAGCCTCATTGTAGTGATTTTAAATTTATTAAATATATTTTGTCACATGTGTGTAGTTTCTCTTGAATCATAAATAAATCTTGAGTGGAGTCTCTAATAGTAAATTTGAGGGTGTGGTAGTGTTTAGAAGGTCAATTATACCACAGGTGTAGCATGATGTTTTCCTTGTCATGAGTATTAGTTGTATATGACTTGAGGGGGAATTATATTGTTGAATTATTAATTGAATGAAAATTTAATTAATGAAAATATAAAATAATCAACCCCCTCTAACGTTTGGCACACCATGTATAAGACGAGTGACTCCTCTCTTTTTCCCATTGGTGATAGATGAAAAATAAGACAAATAAATGAATCAAGGAACTACAGATCTATGTTCATGGTGCTGATAATCATCTGATCGAGTAGAAACATGATCAAGTCATCATTCTACTCCTGAGGCTTCAGTATTTCAATGGCAATATTTTAGTATTTTAGTTTTTTTCTAATCCCCTTCATTTTACGTTAAATTATGGTTGTAGATCCATATTTCAATTGATAATGATCCCTAATTGGATAATATTTTTTCTGGTAAACCGAGGTGAAACTAGCCTTTTAGAAGGTAATTGCAACCTATAATTACCAATGTACATGCTTTTTAGTCCATTGATACATGTTTTATATCCCTTCTTATTCAAGGAAGATTACTTTTTGGTACTATAATCCATTATTGGGGTTAAAAATCATGTAGTGACCCCCAAATATGTGGCCAAAGGACATGGCCATGGAATTTGTGTTGTAGTACATGGCTGTGTAAAAGTAAACCATCAATGTACACTAACATGGGTTCTGGAAATGGGAATTGGAAAAATTCATGTCCAAGTGACAATTATGCTTGAACACTCCTTGAAGAATGGGATGCACATTGAATAAGGAACATGGCAAGTCAAAATGTGTAGGAGATGAATACAACCAGGGGTTGGTTTAAGTGGAAGACACCATTTACATGTTTTATGCATCATTTACCCATTAAGGGCTTGAAACCCCATGAAAAAAGATACATGACAATATTTTTCAGGGGGTTCACATGTCACGTGGACCCCTATGAACAGTGTGCACTCCATTGGGATATTCTTGAGATCTTCCTCCTTATATATTTCCCTCTCCGAGGCTTAGATCATGGATTGTGAATTGCATATCAAATGTAGTTTTCCATGTAGAAGGTGATAGATGCCTCTATTTTATTCTATGAGATATTAGGTGGCATGTTTCTAGAATTAAACATTGGTGGCTATTCTTACCACTGGGTAGTGATTGAGGTTGATAAAAATGTGGGATTTGGGGTCGATACCCGTCCATTTTTCATTATGATGTGGTTCCCCTATATTATTTGGTCTAATAGAACGATGCTCCCTTATGTTATCAATTTGTGGGTCCCCTGCTCATGGCAGTTCTATGATATCAGATATTATAATAGTAAAATGACTTTTAGTAGTTTTTGATATATGATTTATATCATCACAGTTTATAAAGAGAGACACTGATACATGGAACCCCCGATAGAATCATTATTTGGGTTTCCCTTACATCTCTTCTTTGATAAGGATGGGACTCCCCTCATTGTGGGTGTGGTTTCTATAACTTTTGTATGTTATTTGGGGTTGGTACACACTAGATGTATTAGGGAATGAGTTCCCTATTTTATTAATTTATTTTGAGATATCACTCCACTGTCTTGTTAGAGTTAAGTCCCTCAATACTTATTGGTGAGTTAGAGTAGTTACTCAAATATTAAACCAGGGTGCAGAACCTTTATCTGTGGAGTTAGTAATATCCTACCATATTAGGAGGTGAGTCCCCCAAATTTGTGCACTAATGATGGGTAGGCCTCTCCACATAAGTTCATATATCATTACATAGTTCACTGGATAGTGATGGAAATACCTCTAGTGTAATGGGACTATATAAGGACCTAGTGAGTGGTTCTTTATGGTGTGTGTCACTTTGATAGTTTCCCTCTGGGTTGGGTGTTCTAGTGGAGTGTTTTCTTCAAATTTTGTATTACTATTAAAGCCTCTAGTATAATTATATTTTTGTCTATGATATTGGAACCTCATTAAACTTAGAGTATGAGTCGAGTGTATTTGGGTGATTTTGGGAGACTTCACAGTGTTTCCATGTGTCTGGGTTGACAACCCATATTGAATAATGTGACTAGCCATGATTAGTAGCTCATGGTTCTATATGGAATTTCTATCTCGAATGGTTTCTCTCTAGCTAGGATGAGAAGATCACTTCTTTTGAGTTTCTCACTTTTATTTTGGTTTTTGGGTATTCTACTGATTATTCTTATACTCACCCCTTTCTCACTTTTATTTTGGTTTTTGGGGTTTCTACTAATTATTATTATACTCACCCATACATTGGATTTTCCTACATGATTGGTGTCCTGCATGAACCATAGAACATTCTATGGAGTCCCTAGATGCCTAGAGGTAGGTATAGATTAGTGAGCCTGACTGACCAAGGTGTTTACCAGAGTTGGACTGAGGATCTTTCTAACAGTTTCATTTGACATTGATTACATCCTTCTAAGTAGGTTAAATTCTTTTATAGTTCTCTTTTTGTGGGTATGTTTTTGTAAAGACCCGGATTTTCCATGTAATTTTTTTTAATTATATAGAATTATTATGAGTCTGCGAAAATTGGTGGTGCTTTATTACGAGGCGCGGTGTTCCCAAAATGAATTTCTCAACTTTTTAAGGTACGTTCAATAAATGTGTGAGCAACGTTTTCTAACTGTCTAACTAGTGATTGGATTAAAAATAAGAGGGCACTATTGAATCCACAGTGCCATGGTTTTCCTAAGGGATACATTACATTACCCACAGTAGGTTTGGAGAAAAAGTTATGTTTTGTGAATTTTTAAAAGAAATGAAATGAAACAATATAATTATTTTATTTTATTTCTTCTCCAACAACAAACATGTGGTGCTTGGGACCTGTGATGTGTCAATAAAATAAATGGCTTGACCTGTCAATCTTAAGTAATGATGTTTTTGAATAATTAGGTAGGTTTCTAATTTATTTGCCCCTATTAATTCTCCCACGTCGTTACATACCCTCCCTGTCTACTATTAATATGGATCTTTGGGAGAGGTGTTGGGACAGCTTCGGCAAGCAATGAAGTGATGAAGTATTGTCGTGATGCTGAACCATTAGAGGACGGAGTCATTCCTAGTGTGAGGTGACGGGTGAAACCGAACCACGAACCGATTGATGATGTATGAGTGGTGTGGTTGGGAAACTATTATGGGAATGAAGTACATGATACACCATCAAGCGCAGACGTTCTCTAACAAATTTACGAGGTAGGGGTTTAATTATTATTTATTTCAAGTGAAATTTTCTTCAAACCTTTATCCTCCCTCATGTTACGAGCTAATGGGGATGTCACGGGCCTAAAAACCTAGCTGAGACCCTTCACTACATTTCCACACCCTTTCATATTTCGTGGAATATTTCTAGTCATCGGAGCAGCCGGCATCGTCCGGCCGTAGAGGAAGTGTGGTGTGCCGTCGTGCGCCGCTGTTGAGCAAGGGGTCATGGCTTGTCAGATGCTGCGATAAGAGGTGGTGGCCAGTACATCATCCAGCAACAGGAGGAGAGGTGGCGCACCCAGTGCGCCACCAGCAAGCAGGGAGACGACGTGACCAGCACGCAGACGACAAGCAGAATCTATGGCCAAAGCCATAGCGCAGGTAGATACTACACCTTTGGTGGGTTCCAGGATGACCGGATGACACCCACGTGGCGCTGCCATTTCTAGAAACCAAATGGCCTCCGGGACGTTCGGGATATCTAGTGAAATGATTCCCCTATCACAAGCTCAGGCAGACAACGATCGGGCCACCCCTTCCGGGACACGTCCTACGCAGTTGGGCTGGTCCCTTACAGGCCATGGCATGAGCGGGCCAGACCTCACCCTACGCAGGTGAGGCCGGCCCATTTTGGTCCACGCCCTACATAGGCTGGGCCTCCCCCTTGCGTGTCGCACCCTACACGGCCGGGCCGCCCACCTTTCGGTGCCTCCCTACTCAGTCAGGGCCACCCCCTTGGATATAGATGGTCCATTCTGCATACACTTCAAGTGTTCTAAATATATATGGAGTACAGCCGGGTCGGATCGAACCAGAATCGAACCGAGGGCCCTAGAGTTAAAATGCATATAACTCACAGACCAGGCATCCAATTGACGCAGCTTCTATCATGTTGGAACCCTTAAGACATGGCCGAACATTTGGTTACACCTTTGTGGAGATTTGTGGTGGTAGAAGTAAGACCGATATCTCGAGAGGCAGATACTACAGAACTCGAGCGCCCCAGGTTTGAGAAATCCAGTGGGTAGTAGTGATGCAGATGTTGTAGATAGACCATATGCAGTTTAGTACTGAGCGATCCTATGAGGGTTAGCACCAAACATGAGTGGGTCAGATAATGTGTGGGTCAGCGTTCAGTGATCCTGTGTCGGTCAGCACATACCAATCCAGTGTGGGTCAAATCCTGTGTGGGTCAGCAGTCAGTGATCCTATGTGGGTCAGCGCATATTGATCAGGTGTGGGTCAGAACCTATGTGAGTTATTGGTGGGATTAGTAGCTATCTAATATGGGATGCCGGATCTTGTGTGCATCATTGTGGGGGTTAGTACCTATTGATCATGTGTGGGTCAGGCTCTGTATGGTGAGCAGTAGTACCTCTTGATAGAATAATATCATCTAGATTTGCGACTAACCATTTTTTCATCTATACTTCAATGAAAACCTGGTTTGAGCGGAGACTCTATTTGAACTAATTATTTTATCGTTGTGGTACTTCCTTTCTTCATGGTGTTACCTTCGGGGTATTATTATCTCATGTATGAGATTATTATATCTTGATAACATAGGTATATGTATGGAAATATACCTAAGTAGGGTAGATGTTTTTCTTTGTGGTATTTCCTTTATGGAAGTTTAGGAGGCCTACAAGGTCCCATGGTCCCTACTGAGTATCATTATAATAATATATGCAAGGGCTTCACCCACCCCTATTTCTATCTTGTGCAGACGACGTACAACATTGATCTAGGCTAAGGGATCCAGGACTGGACGGTGCTTGGAGGTGGACCATTTGGCTTGATGTGACGTAGGGACTACTGATCACGAGATGTACCTACCATTCAGGTAGGATCCATGGTGGATAATCCTGGAGAAACTTTTCACATTTCAGCTATTTTTTACTTTTTTAGTTGTACTTGTATTTTTGTAGGTGGGCCTGTATTCTGGACCCTTACATTTCGCACTCTTTTACTAAAATATTTACTTCATGGTTGCATCGTGTTTCATTCTTCTCTATGTTCTTGTAATGGTTTAAAGTAAATGCCTTCCCATTTTATGGATACACCTTTCTAGTGCTAGTCACCGGCCCATAGCCCATGGAAGGCGGGCTTGAGGATGTCATGGCACGGGCCCTGGGGGACGGGTCGTGACAAAGTGGTATCAGAGGAGTCGGTTCTACCAAGGAATTAGGAATCAAATATTTTCAGTGTGGAAATAGTGTTCAGTGGTATGAGTATGGTTTTCATTTAGGAGAATCCAGTGTTGGTACAGCGGCTGACGTATCCATAACCCAGGACCCTGAATTTTGATTTCTGACTTAGTACAAAGAAGCACTGATTGCGTGTGTTTCTTAAGAGTTTTTCAGGTGACCTTTCTTAGTTATATCACCGGGTATAACTTCTTGTACATGGAACGGCTGTCTAATTTTAGGATGTCACCACATAGACATCCATCTAGGATTCATAAGATATTACCCAGTGATAGACCACCAAGCAATGAGGCCTCGCTGTAGGGCCCTCTTACGCTGTTAGTACCTTCGGTTGGTGTACCAGCTGCACCACTACTCGTTGGGAAGCCATTTCCACCAGCCCTGCCAGCATAGGGTGCATTCCAATTGAGCACATCACACGAGTTTCATTAGGATTGGCCTCTGAGGTTCCAATGTGAGACGGACATGTAGATGGCTGAGGATTGGCTGGAGGTTGTGGTCAGTGTTTTCTGCTTGGTTGGGACACTATTTCACCTTATGTTGATCTTAATAGCTAGTATCTTCTAGGAAGTAGTAGGGAGATGGTGTAGCTTGATGATAAATATACATGACGAGGTGACCCTCATCTTAGTTAACTTGGAGAGACATTTCATGGTAAAGTTTGTCCCATCGACTTTATGCTCTGTGCGTATACAGGATCTTTTTCACCTACAATAGGGCATCATGACTGTCGCCCAGTACTCGACGAGGTTCAAGGATCTCTCTCGCTACTCTACTGACATGGTACACCACCCTTTTTATAAGGACCAGACCTTTGAGTAGGGTCTCCGATGGGAGATCAGAGCATTAAAGATATCCCATAACGTACCGATGCAGGCATGGGTGCTATGGCTACAACTTTTGGTGGAGATGTTCCTAGCTGAGTAGGCACCAATAGTGAGAACCACCATTGAGCAACACGTAGCATAATCATCTATGGCTGGTAGTAGGAAGATTACCTAGAGGACCAAGCAGACCAGACCTTCTGGTGAACAACCTCGAGATATAGGGTTGGAGGTGTGGGGCTTATGAGGTAGAAGATGTCAGACATGGGATAGGTAGTGCTACACGTGTGGAGGGAAGGGTCACATGGCTCACGATTGCCCGAACCTCCATACGGACGACCATAAGATAGTGGAGGGACTGTAGAGGCAGAGGTAGAGGTTCGATCAAGGAGGTTTTCAGGAAGCATTCAGACGTGGTAGAGGAGCTAGCCATGTAGTAGGGGTGGGTGGAGATATGAGGTTCTACCGCCACCAACACCATGTGGTGCACCACAACCATAGGGAGCAAGTGGACAGCGACAAGCTCAGTTTCAGACAGATGAGGCCTATTACTACGACACTCCAGAGATGATTATATGTATGATCTATGTCTAATCCACCGTACTTATAGTACTTATAGACATATGTGCATGTCCCTATTTTATTACCACGAATATAATTTGGAGATCTGAGATTCTGGTGGATCTATTAGCTTGATCCTTATGGATATAGACTCCTACGAGAGATGATTCAAGGATTACACATACGTACCGGAAGTGTGAGCTCTCTCTAGTAGGTGACAGCATCAGATGAGATCTCCTAGTATCAGCATCAAAGTTTTATGATGACATCTTGGGTATGGACTGGTTATCCAAATTCTATGCTAAGATTGACTATATTAGGCACAATGTGCAGTGTGTCCACAGAGACAGGAGATGGTTTTTAATATCTGATAATAAGGGAATCTTTGCATCATAAGATGAACTTTCCCAGGGGAGGGTGTAACCGATCACCCATCAGTTGGCTAGCCTTTCCCTCAGGGCAGTAGATGTTGAGAGTCTGAGTTTTCATGTACTAGTGGACCAGTATGTCGATGTCTTTCATGATGATGTTCTAGGACCAACACCACACAGATAGGTAGAAATTTACATCAACTTTTACCCCAGTATGGTAGAAATATTTAATCTATAATATCGGATGTCTCCCACAGAGTTTCGTGTGTTACAGGTGTAGTTGGAGGACTTGCTGAGTATGGGGTTCGTAATGCCGAACGTTTCTCCAGGGGCAGCCCTAATTTTCTTCACCAATAAGGAAAATGGGAGTTTGAGACTCTGTGTAGACTATCGGTTCTTGAACCAGGTGACTGCGAAGAACAACTATCGACATCTGAGGATTGATGATATTTCCTATCACCTTATGGGAGCTCGTTGGTTATTGAAGATAGACCTCATATTAGGCTATCATCGGCTTAGGGTACGAAATGGGAATGTGCATAAGATGGCCTTCAGATGTTAGTATGGCCTCTATGAGTTCTTGGTTATGCTGTTCGGCATGACCAATGCCCCAAAAAAGTTCATGGGACTCTTGAATTGGATCATTTAGACATACCTCGATCACTTTGTTGTGGTGTTAATCAACAACATCTTAGTGTACTCCGTGAAAGAGGAGGACCATTCCTACCTTCTGAATATTGTTCTGGATACACTCCCAGAGCACCAACTTTATGGTAAGCTCTCGAAGTTCTAGTTCTGGATATAAGAGGTCCAATTTCTGGGACACGTTATCTCAGAGGCTAGAGTTACTCTAGATCCAGTGAAAATATAGGTTGTATTTTATTCTGATCCATCATGGAGTGTGACCAAGGTTCTGAGCTTCCTGGGGTTGGCTAGATACTATCAGAGATTCATAACATACTTTTCTAGAGTTTTTTCACCCTTGTTAGCTTTGATGAAGAAGAGACAACCATTCATATGGATGGAGAGATGCCAGCAGATTTTTCAAGACCTGAGGCTGAAACTGATGAGTTCCCCATCATGAGGCTACCAGAAAGGGGAGTTGGGTATGTAGTCTACTACGATGTATCAGGGAACAGACATGGATGTGTCCTGATTTAGGGGTGATCAGTGATCTCCTTTGGATCATGATAGCTGAGGCATCATGATTAGTACTAGGTAACCCATGACCTGGAGTTAGCAGTAGTGGTCTTTGACTTTAAGGTGTGGCAACATTACTTGACAAGCGAACATTTCACTGTCTACTCTGATCATAAGAGTCTTAGGCACATAATTTCTCATAAAGACCTGAACATGAGATAATGTCGATGGATAGAGTTCCTCTAGGACTATGACATTTAAAAAGTCTATACTCCTAGGAAAGGAAACGTGGTAGCAGGTGCACTCAGCAGGAGGTTTGGTCCGCAGTTGCAAAGTGAGGCGATAAAGTAGCTAGCCACAACACAGATATCCTTCATGGATAGAGATGGGGAAGCATAACTCCATTCTATGATAGTCAATCCCCCACTCCTTCATTTAGTCAAGGAGTCACAGCTTGGATACTTTGACTGTGAGACTCGACATGCTCAGATAAACTTAGGGTAGGCACCATATGGATTTTATGAAGGTTGGGAGCACATCATCCTCTTCATAGGACATACCATGGTTCTAGTGGTGATACAGGAGGAGGTGTTTAGGGTGTTCCATACTTCCCCTCTGGAGGTATGTCCTGGTGTGGCGAAGATCTACCAGGACCTCCAATGTCAGCATTGGTGGCTAGGGATGAAAAATGCAATGGAATATTTTGTTTCATGATGCCTCACTTGTTTTCCAGTGAAGGTTGAGCATCAGGTTCTAGCATACTTATCTCATCCACTAGGGGATCCAATGTGGAAGTTGTATGGAATATCCATGGACTTTGTGAGAAGGATTCAACTTACATCCTGGGGATAAGATTCCATCAGGGTGATCGTTGACCGACTCACCATGTCATCCCACTTACTACCCATCCGAGAATAGGGATTATAAGAGGGATTGGGAAGCCTCTACGTACAAAGGATTGTATGAATATATGGGGTTCCATTGACAAATTTCTTTGACCATGACACACATTTTATATACCAGTGGAGGAAGGTATTATAGTAGGCATTTCGGACTCAGCAACATTTGAGCACCACCATTCATCATCAGACAGATGCTCAGATGGAGCAGACCATTTAGACACTGGAAGACATGCTTCGAGCATGAATCCTATATTTTTTTTAGTTGGGAGGATCATTTATTATTGTTGGAGTTCACATACAACAACAATTATAACTCCCCCATCAGTATGGAACCATTCGAGGCCTTGTACGGTCAACCTTGCAGATCACCTCTATTTTGGATAGACCCTGGGAGTTAGTACTTATGGGTCCAGAGTTGGTACGAGCTACCACTGAGAAGGTGCAGATCATCCAGGAGCAGATGAAGACTCCACAAAGTAGACATAAGTCTTATGTTGATTGGAGACAGAGACCTTTGGAGTACCAGGAAGGGGACCACGTATTCTTGTGAATGTATCCTCAATATGGACTACGGAGATTTGGTTTAGTTAACATGTTATCACCAAGGATCATCGAACTATTATCAACACATTGGAGGATAGGCGAGGTGGCATGTAGCTTGTCACTACCACCGTTGTTGGAGAGGGTGCACAATGTCATCCACATATCCAAGACGATATGATATGTGCATGACCCATCTCACATCATTGACCACAGGAAGCTAGACTTTGATGATGGGGCAACATTTTCCGAGGATCTAGTGGAGATTGAAGATCTACAGGAGCGAGTCCTTCATGGGTGGTCGATACCTCAGGTGCAAGTTTTCTAGTTGCACGAGAACCTCCTAGAGAGAAAATGGGAGTGGGAGGCTCAGATTTTTTCTTGGTACCTCCATTTGTTTCCTTAGTCAATGTTGTTGCTTTTGGGGATGAAAATATTTAAGGTGGGGTGAATGTAAAGACCCTGATGTTCCATGTAATTTTTTTAATTATATGGAATTATTAAGAGTATGTGAAAATTGATGGAACCTAATTCTGAGGCCTGGTGTGCCAAAATTGAATTTGAACTTTTTATTAGGTACATTCAGTAAACGTGTGAGTGGCATTTTATAACATTTGAATCGGTTCTTGGATTAAATATACAAGGGTACCGTTGAATCCATAGCTATGGGATTCTCTTAAGGGAGACATTACTTTGACTGTAGAGGGTCTAGATAAAAAGTTGTGTTTTGCGACTTTTTAAAATAAATAAACTAAACTTATTTTATTATTTTATTTTATTTCTTCCCCACCAATGGACAAGTAGAGTGTGGGACCTACGATGTGTTGAGACAATAAATGGATTGACCTGTCAATGTTACGTAACGAAAACATTAGGTAATTATGAAGGTTCCTAATTAATGAGACCCCATTAATTCACCACATCATTACATACCCTCCCCTCTTTAATTTATATGGAGCATGCAGAGAGGTGTCGGCACAACTTCCTCAAGAAACGAAGTACTGAAGGAGTTTCGTGATTCCGAACCCTTAAGGGAGAGAACCGATCCTAGTGGGAGGGGACAGGTGACACAGAACTATGAAATGAAGGAAGGAATACGATCGATGTCGTTGGGAACCTACTTCAAGAATTCAGTACAAGACCCACCTTCAAGCGCAGACATTCTCCAATGCATTTACGAGGAAGGGGATTAATTCTTGTTTATTTCAAGTGAATTTTTCTTGAACTCTATATCCAACCTCATTTTATGAGCTAACACAGAGGGCACGGACCTAATGTACCTATCCTAGACCCTCTGCTACTTTTCTACACCCTTGAGTTCTCTATGGAAAAATTCTATCATGGCGACACTGACCGGCTATGAAGAAGGTGTTCGCTAACGCACACCGCAAGATGATATATCGACACAATGTCATGACAGTCATCCGAGAGACTGGCCCCGAACGATCACAGAGGAGGTATAGCGTGCCCTCGTGCAGCTCTAGTGAGCAAGAGGCCATGACTTGTCAACCGAGGTCATCAGAGGATGAGACTAGCAATTCAGCCGGCAACGGAAGAAGAGGTGGTGTGACCAGAGCGCTACCAACAAGCGGGGAAACAGCACGACCAGTGCACCTCCAGCAATAAAAATTCACGGCTGATGCCACAACAGAGGCAGAACACGTGCCTCTGATGGGTTCCACAACGATCAGGTGGTTCCCACATGGCACCACCATTTAAAGAAATCAAACTGCTTCTGGGCCTTTAGAGATAATAGGGGGAAACTCTTCCCACCTCGCTGGCTTGGGTAGACAATGGTCGGGCAGTTCCCTACGCCGCCGGGCCGCCCCATGCATTCCACACCCTACGCGGGCTGGGCCACCACCCCCCCCCCTTGTGGGAAGCCCTATTCGTACAGGGATGGATCCTTGTGGGCCAATATTTAAGGGCTACCCACCTTGCAGGCCTAGCTAGACTAGAGCCCAGTAGGTTAAGCCCACCATGTCCCAGCCCATGATGGGTCGGGCTGGCTCAGTTCGACCAGGTTTGATCAGACCCAGGCCCAACCGAGCCTAGAAACACATATAGGGCCTTATCTTGAGAACCATATGCCGATTTGACAAAATGTCTACGGAATTGGGATCCTTGGATCAAGATTGTCTTTTTGGTATACTTTTATAGAGTTTTGGGGATATATGGAGTACATCTAGGTTGGATCGAACTCGAATCCAATCGGGGCCCCTATGCTAAAATGCTTATAACTCATAGAATGTGCATCAGATTGACGCACCGTCTGTCGCGTTGGATCCCTTACTACATGGTGGTCCTTTGGTTCAAACCTCTTTGTATATTTGTGGTAGTAGAGGTATGGAAGATATCTCAAGAGGAAGATGCTACAAAATTGGATCTCCCCAGGTGGGAGGAAACCAATGGCTGGCAGTGAGGTGAAGGTTGGTGACATATCTTATGGAGGTTAGTACAGAGTGATCCTATGTGGGTCATAAATCGATCCTATGTGGGTAAATTCTCATAGATCATGTGTGGATTTGCTCATTCCAATCCTATGTGGGTTAGATCATGTGTGGGTCAGCACTCAACTATCTAATGTTGGTCAGCACATACCAATCCTGTGTGGGTCAGATCCTGTGTGGGTTATTGCGGGGGTTAATACCTATCAAATTTGGGTGGGTCAGATCCTATATGGATCATTGCAGGGGGTAGTACTTATCAATTCTTTATGGTTCAGAATCTGTATGCTCTGCAGTAGTTCCCTTTGGCAGAAAAATATGGTCTAACTTTGCGATAAATCATTAGTACTTCTATACTTCACTGAAAACCTAGTTTGAGTTGAGAATCTATTTGAAATAAGTCTTTTACCAATGTGGTACTTCCTATATTCATGGTGTTACCTTTTTTTATTCTTACCTCATGTATTTGATGATTATATCTTGATAACATGGGTATATGTATGGGCATATACCTTAGTAGGGTTGGAATATTGATTTGTGGTTTTTTCCTTCATGGAACATTAGGAGACCTATAGGGTCTCGGGGTCCCTACTGAGTATTTTCTATAAACCCCTACATGGGCTTCTCCAACTCCTAGTTTTTTCATGGGAAGATTACATACAAAATTGATCGAGGATGAGGGAGACATGAATGGATGGTTCTTAGAGGTGGACCATTTCGCATGAAGTGACACAGGGACTACTGATCGTGAGATATACCTACCCTTCAGGTAGGATATGTGTTGGTCTATCCAAGAGATGATTTTCACTTTTCATGTATTTTTTAATTTTTAGTTGTACTTGTACTTTTCCAGTTGGGCATCTATTATAGCCCCTTTCATTCTGCACTATTTTACTACCAGATTTACTTCATGGTTACATCTTGTTGCGTTCTTTTCTATATGTTTGTATAGGTTTAAAAGCAATGCATTACAATTTTAGGGATATGCAGTTTTGGTGCTAGTCACTAGCCCCTAGTCTATGGATGACGAGCTTGGGGTAGTCACGACATGGGCCCCAGGGGATGGGTCGTGATATTTTTTTTCTATTTTTTTGTTTTTTACTTATGTCGTTCCTTGGTTTGGCATAGTTGTGTGCATTAATTTTTGATTCTGAGTTTTTATATCATTGAACTATTTCATCAAAGTGTTTTTGGGTGTGTGAATAAAGGTACCTTAGTAAAAGGCATCCCATCTGTGTGACATGACTACTCGGTGCTAGTCGCAAGCCCCTTCCCTTTTGGTGGTTAACATTGGTAGTTTTAGTGCAGAACCTTTCTATTAAGTTCATGATATAGTGGTATTGTAGGGTGTTTCCTCCTTGAGACCATAATTCCATGATATTAGTATCAGTATCAAAGTGATATAGTTAACGTTTTTCTAGTTCATATCTCAGGTCAGATGTTCTAGTGCGAGTTATTCAGCTGACTAATCCATTCACCAAGACTCTGATAAACTACATTCCCACTCTATACATTAGGATAATGGTCACTGGGAAATAATGGAACATGAATCTATATAAATGAGTATTTTCCCTTGCCTTTATTAATTTTGGACCTCAGTTATACTCTAGGACCTTGGATTATCTAGAGTTATATTTTAGGATATCACCACGATGATATCATCCATGGTTTCATTGAAGGATTATGTTGACATTGAGCCCCTATGAAGATTCTTTCGTATATGAAACTGGTTCTAAGGTAGTACCCCTGGGTGGTCAAATAGTTGGTCCACCACCTATTGATTACTTAGTTTTTTAGTAGTTCCATCCGATGATTCATGTATGATTATTTCACCACATGAGTCCTAGAGGTGGTGAACACTGATGTTTTAGGGTGATCCCATCCCCTAGGGATATGATGACTAGACCAAAGTATTCACGAAGGTTCTCTTCCTAGTAAGGACACCTATTGATCACATGGTGGTCATAGCTGTGATACATATGTAGGGATCAATAGGGGGATGGTGGAGTATACTGATGTATTCCCATGATATGGTGATGCTCTCTTCAGTACAAATTGATACTCTATGGGAATATTATTTCCCAACTCTGTTCATATTAGTGTGTGTCATTGAGATTTTGTTTCATCTGAAGTGTATCATGTCTATGGAAGAGTCCTTAGTTATGTATACATTCCAATATCATCACTCCTTGTATATGGTTCAAGACCCATTCAATAGGTATCATACCATTTACCAATTCCTTTGTAGAAACATCCTATAGTGGTGGTCTCCTTTTTTCCCTTTTATACAAGGGTACTTGACTGAGTTTTGGGGTAGAGAGATTCCAAGGAGATGTACTGGATGATGTGTCATGAAGTGGTTGTAACAAGGTTTAGGAATCTATAATAACTAGAAGACGTAAGATGAATGGGTCACATCATTGGAGGCATATCCATGCCTATAAATAGGAATATGGGCATTTGGAATATGAACCATGATGGTGATGAGGTAAACCACCAGAAATGTGGTGTTATTCTGGCAATGACCAGGGGAAAATTACATGAGATTTTACGACCCATCTTGATGTTCTATTGGAGTCTCTCAACATCCTACCTTGATAGTTAAATCATTTTTAGTAGGAGTTCAACAATTTTTTATTCATAGCTAATATACTATGAGAGAAGCAGTTGTTGGTAGATAGTTTGAGGAGTTTCCACAATATCCCCTAAGTGGTCCACACCCGGCTCTAGGAACATGAGGATTCAAGAAAGGACAGTTTTAGGATTTAGAGGCCTCTGACCCAAAAAATATGAAGACGGATATAGGTACACTATGATCCCATTTTTACACAAATAAATATATATTTTTAGATACAACTATGAGATATAATTTTCCGTCATCTTCTTCTTTGTGGTTTTAACTGCGTGATGTTGGGCATTGATAAAACAACGTGATTGTGTTTTTTGATGTAGATTAAAATTTATGATGATGATGGGTCATTCTCCCCACCAAGACATATTTTTTTAATGCGATTTAATAAACTATTATATTGATTCAGTGCCACCCAATTTAGATTGTATCATGTTGTGGTGGATGAGACTATATGAATGGTGTGTTTAGGGTAGGGTGGAATGTTGGTGTTTATGAAAAATTTCATGATACGAGATATGTGAGAATTTGGGTAGCACATTTTTTTTCATTTATACCCCTTTGAATTATGCCTCATCTATTTATACAAGATTCTCAATGGGGATGTGGTGAAATTTGGCGTAGCATCAACCTCACTGGTAAAAAGGGTTTCTTTCCAAACTGAGGCATATTTTTTGGCATGATCAAAACAATACGTTATATTCAGTTACAAAAAAAAGATTATAACGTCATTGTGTGTTGGATGAGTTCATCATACTTGTTTTTTCAGGAGAGTTTGTGTGATGGATCACCAGAGTAGGTCCTCCAATTTCCACTTGAGTTTTTATATTTTGATGTTTTTTTCTTGGAAAACCCAGTGGATGGATTTCATTGCTTAGAATCATTTCATAAAATTATAGTTATACCCTATAATGTTTTCATAGTGTGGAGTATTTTCCTAAAATCCAAACACGGTAGGAATTCAGCTACTGGTTGTGGCTGTATTTTGGTTTTTCCGAACAATGTTATAATTGGAGGTTCAATAATGATGGTCATTGTAAGACAGAGTGTTACACTTGTGCTCCCCTATTTTGGTCATTAGTACCCTCATGTGATAAACCTCATTTTTTAATGCAATATTCTTAAGGAGTTTGAAGTGAATTTTATCATGCTGTGGATGTGAACGGTGTGGTTGCATCTTTATCTGCTTTAGGTTAACAAGGTTTTGTACCACTTGACTCTATGATTACAGATGTAATGTGGTTTTTTATTTCCCACCATTCATAGTTGAAGATACATGTTTTGATTTTTGTGTGATGATATCATAGTTTGAGTTTGATGTATGTATGGTTTGACCTTGGTGTTTCCCTAGGTCTGTTATTGGTAGGAGTGCGAGAACCCCTTTTGGGATCGCTAGCATGGGTGTTCTAGTAGAGAAAAAAATTCCATCCCACAATCCTAGGGATTATCCTTTTAGGGTGGAAAATTCATAATGGGGAGTAGAATTTTGTTTCATCGGTATTAAGTTTTATACTTTGTAATATTTTTTATAATATTTCTAAAGCAATGCACTGAGGCTGTCTGAGATTTGTAGGGCTAAAGAACCTTAGTGTACAAATTTTAAAAATATTAAATATATTATTTCTTACATAGAAAATATTGATTGAATAAAGAATAACTCCAAATAGGAGTCTTGAATTGAAAATATGAGGTAACTGTTGAGTTCATAACCTTATGTTTACTATTGGTTCAACATAAATTTTTTTCGTGTAGGGATTATTAGTTTGAGGATAGTTGGTGGGGTGATATATGGTGGAATTAAAAATTGAATGAAAATTAAATTAATTTTTTTACTTAATACCTCCATTATCGTAAATTTGGTGAAAAATCGCAAGAGGAGTGACTCCATTCCTATCCCCTTTGATTAAGGATGAAAACATAGAAAAATTAATGAAAAAAAAGTGATTCTATTCTTCATTATTGGGGTTAGTCATCATAAAGTCAAGGAGAATCCTGATCTGGTCAACATTCGACTACGAATGCTTCATCATTTCTCCCATGATGTTGTCATTTTTTTAGTTTTCACCATGATCCCCTTTTTTGAATTATTTCTCAGTTGTATAGCCCTATTACTATTTCTGATGATCTCTTCTATGTTGATATTTTGGTTTTGTGGTAAACCAAGGTGAATCAATCATTTTCAATAGTAATTCCCATCTATAATTTCCATCCCCACAATATTAATTCTAGTGAGGTTGGTTGTGTATCCATTCTTATTTAGGGAAGATGAAATTTTGGGATTACATGCCATGTACTATAATTACATTCCATGGAGTGACCCCAAACCATGTTTTCAGAGTACATGTATAAGAAAGTACTGTGATAGTACATGACCATGTAAATGTATATGACCGAAGTACATATACACGAGGTCCTATCCAATGTCATGGGAAAACTACATAGAAAAGTGGTTATTTAGCCTGAACATGCCTTTTATTATGAGATACATGGTCTATAAGGGACACCACTGGTTGTTCCATGTAGAAGAAGAACACGTTCATGGGCTAGGTGAAATGAAACTACCCATGTATGGGTTGTTTATGCCATGTAACCCAACATATCTTCTAAAACCATTTAGATTGGATACACTACCAGATTATTGAGAAGGCTCACACATTGTGTGGACCCTAGTGCATGTCATGTACTCCTTTTATATTTTCATGAGATATTTCGGTTTATAAATCTTCATCAATGGGACATGGATTCTAGCTTGTTAGTATATTATCTTAATAAATTTTCATACTATAAGATAATGGTGGGATTATTTTCATCTTATGATATTAAAAAATACATGTTTCAATCATAGTTCATGTCTGGAGGTTCTTAAATGTTGAAAGTGATCATAGTGGATCACTAGTTCAATGTTGGCATCGGTAACCTTCCAATTTTACATTAGATGTCGATAACCTAGAAACATTTTCCATACATAAAAGTCCACCCCTGTGGGATCAGGGTGCATTTCCCCAACCCATATCAGTGTTGAGATGGATGGTATGATAAAAATGACTTTCCTTTCAGTGGTTATTAACCAATTTTATAGATCGATCAGTTTCATAATGTGAGATGTGGGTACTAGTACACCAATTTGGAATCAAGTAAGATGTTTCCCATTAATTTCTTATTTTTTAGAGATGAAACTCTCTACATTTTGGGCACAAGTGCTATACCATTGGGTATTTTTTCCTTAGTTGGTACTCTAATGATGGATTTGGGAGCAGCTTAACTGAATCGTTCATATAGTGAGAGTTAGTCCTACCCTATCGTGTTAGGGTGTGTTCCCTCAATAATTATTGGCCGGATGGAGTAGTTACTCACCTAATAGAGTAGGCGTAGGTCTACTCTCAATGTATTTTGTAATACCATGTCATATAATGGTATGGGACTTCTATTAATGATATATAGATAGAGTGGATACTCCCATATATTGTTAGGCTCCATGTCCCCTATCCTCGGAGTCAAAACTCCCCTA
Source organism: Viscum album (assembly GCA_963277665.1). Lineage (NCBI taxonomy): Eukaryota > Viridiplantae > Streptophyta > Magnoliopsida > Santalales > Viscaceae > Viscum > Viscum album. The sequence continues at coordinate 807,823,158 of OY728148.1, forward strand.
TCATTCTAGGTTGAGGGTCCAACATACAAGTTTCTTTGGAAGAGTGGGTACTCTCAAATCATAACAGGTAGTAGTCCCTCTAACTAGTGGTTGGTACTCCCTTATCATGATAGGGTGTTAGCCCCTCATAGTAATTGAGTTGGTTGAGAGGTACTCTCCTGTAGAACCAGGGTACAGGTCCACTAGCCATTGATTTTTTTCTCATCTATTTTACTAGGGAGAGGTTCCTAACCTATGATGTAGTGCACCCACATCAATGAGATGCAGTGTTAATAGGGTCCACTTTTTGATTTATTTGTCCCTATTTCATTGAGTACAGTGAATAGGGGAATTCCTTGACACAAGTTACATGTGATACATATATAAGAGTTAGTTCTCCCTTAACAAACTGTGGTATAAGCCACGTTATAAAGGATTGGTAGAGGATTGGTGGGTTTATGGTGATATATAATTTCATCTATTATAGGTATGTACCGAGGTTCTATTTCATCTTTTATCTATATTTATTAGGGATTAACCTAGTACGTTGCTTGGAGAATTGAGACCTCAATTGTGTGTAGTGGTGTGGGGTAGACCCCTATACTTGCATTCGTACAACCTTGCACAGGGTGCAGGTTAGCGATGGAAGGACCTATGATGTTGAGAACTAAATCAGGACATAGTTATTTTTTTCCAATGGGTTGTATCAATCGTATGTGTTCCATTAATAATTTTTGAGCTCTTGGAGTGTGTTCTTATGGTTTTTTTGTTACAATTAGGGCCTTGAGAATAATCATGTTTCTATCTAAGTGTTTATAACATCATCAGAGTTGGAGTATGAAACAATTATATCTGGGAAAATGTGGGTGCGCATTTGGAGTTTTCACATGTATTGGTTGAGAGCCCTTATGGGCTGAGATGACTATTCATGTTTAACTGAGGATGGTTTGATATAGATGGTTCTCTTGTTTTTGTTCTCTCTTGCTAGGTTGAGAAAATTGTTTCTTTTAGTCTCTCTATTTTTTTGGGTTATTGGGGCACCTACAGAGTATTATTGTACTCAACCATAATTGATAATTTCCCATACATTTGTTGTCTTCCGTAGACCATATTCCATTCGATGGATTCCTCAGGATAATTGATATAAACCGAGATATGTTAGCTATACTGACAGATGCGTTTATCAATGTCTTTCCGATAAAGATTCTTCTAGTATCATTAGATAGTTTCCCCCTCATTCAAATAATGTTAGACACTATTACAACTTTTTTTATGTGGTATAATGTTTTTACATTATTATGATTTCATAACTTTTGATATACTCTGGTTTGGGATAGTTGTATTCATTCATGATAGATTCCAACTTTTTTTTATCTCTACACTATTGAGTCGTGTTTTTTGTGGGTGTGTGAATACATGTACCATAGGAAAAGGCCACTCATATATGTGATATGACTACTAGACAAAAGTCACCATCCTATGCACTATTGGAGGTGGTCTTAGGGAGTTATGGCCTATACCCCATCGGTTCAGGTCATGAAAACTACAAGCTTATGAAGATCAATTTGAAAGACTATAATCAACCAGCTACAAAAGTATGGTGTTATCAACAATACCATTTTGAATATACTGATGAATATCTCCATCAAATTCCTAAAAATATCTCTTAACATCATTCTCAATGACCATATAACATTATCCATTATAGTTTTTTAGAAAATTTCATAGTAAGGATCATATACATAGAAACTCAGAAGAAAGAAAATAACAATCATGTTCAACATATAATTTATTGTTAGCAAATAAGGTATATACATTTGACATGAAAATGGACTCACACGACCACCAACATATGGTCTCCGACTATATAAATAACCCAAACTCACAGACCCAATGTATTTATATTTAGAAAAAAAATTATTATTTACTACATCTTGTATTAACAATTTCATCTATAAGAGTCTTCATCTATGGGTAACCTAAGGCATCTTCTATAACAATCTGTCAAATTACTTAAACATCTTTTCTTGAATTTTATTCTTCAAAAAATTTGAAATTTAAAAAATTATCATTTCAATTCCTTTATAATTATTATCATAATCGAAAATAATGCTATTTTCAGGTTTTTATGTAATTTCATTGTAATAAAAAATGACCTATTAAATTAAGACATTAATTTCTATAAAAATGAATAAAAATAAAACATTAAAAACACAATATTTATTAAACATGCCTCTTCATTGATTCATTAGATGAAAAAAATTATTAGCATATTTATGTTCATTATCTAATTTCATCAATTCCAGTATGATAACAATAATAATAACACATATTGATTGAGGAGTTATATAGATAATAAACTATCTATAAAATCAAACAGAAACCATTATCATGGAAGATTATATACAACACACAATCTTTATAACTATAATCTAATTTCATTATTTGATCCGTATTAATATTTAACCTCATAATATAACTATTATTATAAGATAAAAAATGTTCATTTATATTTTTGACATAAATAAATAAGTGAATTTTTGAATCCCATACATCAATATTCTTACATTCTTTAAACCAAAACTAAACATCGACATAGAAATATGATCACCTCTCACATGGGGAAACTATAATATCCAAACGGTATCATTCCACAAAAAAATGAAAATCAATTTTGAAAACCCTATAAGAAACTTTTATATCAAACTACATATCAAGGAATGATAAATTTTTGGAAAAAAGATCAAATAGTGAAAAAACTATAAGAAAAGTAAATGAAACTCTCTTGGATTTCAATGGAATGATATATGGAATCTAGGGTTAATCTCTAGGTAAATTTGGTTAAATACCTCCAATGTGAGATTAAGGTATCTATTGGTTCAAGGAAACTGATTAGTTAAAAATTTATATATTTACTAGGGGTATTTATGGGAAAATAGATATTTAGAGGACCACTATGTAGTCATGATAACTATATCATATAACTACGTAATAAATTCCATACAAAAGGGATTCCCAATGGACAATTCACCATTCCAAATAGCTAAAGGATATGTATAAGGAACATAATTTAGATCAATACAAATAATATTATAACACTTCAAGGTAATACAACTCATCCTCCGGGGCATGGTGCAACCACCCTTTATTTAGAATAGCTTATCAAACACCCTACATCCTTGTATCTACACTCAACACTATAGTGATCAACCACTATGGAAGGGTATATGTCATAGGGAACCACCATGACAAAACAAACCCCTATGTGGTAGAATCATAAAAATATCTCTTATTCATCCTAGACCTAATCATGGATCATCATGAAAAAATAATCCATGATTACAATGTAGACCAATCCTCCACACCATTCCATTTATAAAAATAGTATTGGATATCCATTTTCCTTATTAACCATCCAAACTTCATCAGAACCAACTTTGGAAAGCTCCACACCAAAAACCAAAAGGAGAAGGGATACCAGGCCTAAGAGCATCCATAAAATTCATTTATTACCATTCTTTTAATTATGACATTAAAACAATATTAGATAGATTAAAAAAAGGTTGTTATCATACAAATCAGTCTGCAATATATATCATATGAATCATTCCATCATAAGAGGAATACCACCTCACTCATAGGAAATAATTTATAAATAATGAATCAAAAATTCAATAAACTAAAAACTCACTAATGGGAGATACCTATAAAATTAAAGCATGGTCATTATAAACATCAAATGAAAACCATCTCAGAACTAAAATTGTTCGACCAAAAAATGGAAAATTATATATTTGAAGAGATAATAAATAAAATTTTCCAGATAATGAGTGTGAATCATTGACTCACATTACTGGATTATCTCCTCCTCATCTCCATTCAACCATAATAAAAAAAATATAATAGAATAAGTTAATAATGAAACACCTTATCTTGGAAGTCCTGGATCTCCAAATGTTGCTCTTCAAAGGTCGCACCATCATCAACATCGATCACTTCCATTTAAATAATGAGAGATATATCATGAATTTAATATAATAGCTTCTAAATATTACAAGATTGTGTCTATGTATCACTAATGGGAAATTTTATATATGATAATAGAAGAACCCAAAGAAATTATATACATCAAAAATCCTAGAAAACCTAGGACAAAGAACCCCACTATGAACAAACGATCACAACCAATGAAGAGGAGTCACCTTCATGAACAAATGGTAAATAAAATTGAACAATATATATCTTATCATATGATCATAATTGGATTTTGGATGATCTTATGTTTCTTTCATCCTCTTGATATTTATCTAAACCATATCATCGGGTTCTTCACTAGCCCTAGCCCAAGAATTCTAAAGCTTTAACCGTAGTCCAACAAAATTTAGAATGGAATATTCATCCATAAAAATCATGAAATGGATCCATTCCAATGGTTGAGTGATAAATATTATTATTAATAAGAAATATAAATGGAGGTTTCCTAATCCTTGATCATATAAATTCCATGGCAATGTAACGTATCACATCTTCAAGAGATTCGATTATCTACTATGTTAGACCATCCATCTGAGGATCAAATGTAGTTATAAGTCATAACTAAGAGAAAAAACTATGATGAAGACCTATCCATTATCTAGATGTAAAACTAGGATCATTATCAGATATTATCAACATAAATACATCATACCCACATCCTTTAGTTACTACCTTGAGAAAACTACAATTGTGGTTGACTCCTTAATCGTTATAAAGTGGGTTATTTTGTTAAAATTTCCATTATCGTCCATATAAAACCATCAAACCCCTAGAATAAAAGTAAATATCTAAAAGATTCAATAATTGTTTCCCATGATTTCCATTATTTAAATTTAAAGGATGTAAAAAAACACTAGGATCAAAGTGCTTGACCTTCATCTAATAGAAATCTAAACATTGAGGCACAAACTCTATAACTAAAATGTGTAAACAAGGCCACCTAAAATTAACCTTTATATTTTTAGTACATCAATTTCATATATGAATGTACCACTAAATATAAGTTATGTAACATATGGGGAACCATATAGATAATCTCATATGGTATAAAATTCATTCCCAGAACAACACATGGTGCTACTCATCCTCAAATCAACCATCAGAAGAGTCACTAAAAGCTCCTCATTTTTTCCAGAACTCCACTGTAGAATATCATACTAGGTAATACACTATAAGATACACTATATATGAATGATACATCATCTATATATTAAAATATTTACCTCAAATATATCTCATGCCAATTTCAGTAATTCGGTGTTTTCCCATCACTCTCTATGAATCTATAAATTCACACACAATAACACTATATGACATCCTAATCTTCACATCATCCAAATATTTTACCCATTACTAGTTTATATAAAATATTAAAGTCTTAATCCTATTATAATTACCTTTACCATCATTTCAACATGTTCATGTTATGATAGAGATTACATTCCTCGTCTTTAATGATCATAAAAAACAAAAAATTATCAGTGATAATGTACTGTCACCACAACATCAAGGAAAAAACATCTTACTCTAACTATATAAGAATGGATTAATAGTATTATTCATTATGATGGAATTGAATTGACCCATATAACACAATAAATTGTTACTAAATCAGAATATAGAACAATTCAAGATGAAAAAAGTCATCGAAAATGAAAAATTAATGAACATAAAATGAAGGAATGGAGTGTATACAAACATCCCCATTAGGAACTCAAATTATTTTTTGAAACTAGTCTGTCTATAATAACTTCTATTACATTATATTCAATCATGTAATATGAGTCACATCTAGGGAGAAATTAGATAGAAACCACCTATAATAACATTTATGTCCATGAAAACATTGTACCTCTACAAATGTATTTGTGGATTACTAATAAATGAATACACCAACAATGAAAACATCCAAAAAAACAGATTTATAGAATATGACATGCTCTAGTAACAAGTATCACGATTGCAGAACTCACCCTTAAATAAATTCCAGAACAGATGACGATAATGATGAACATGAAAAAAAATACATAGATTCTCTGTTTTATCTTCCTCGGAACATTATTACCCATGTTGGTCATCAATGAAATCCACAAATAATTTTTCTACTAATTTTGTAGTCTATAAATTTATCAAAACAAATAACATAGATGGAGAATTCAACTCCCAAAAAGATATCCCAAAAAAATCATAACAACCATAACATTATCAGAATAAAGTATTGAGAAAAATCATATCCATTACCCATGACTTATGATATCCTAAATGAATATCGATCATGGAAAACAATGTGGCACATTTAAGATGATCAAATAAACCATATATCTAAAGATGAGTATAGAATTTCATAACTAGAACATATTTAAAGATATGATAATTGACGTAGAACCAAAAACATCATTTAGCATTCATCAAAAAAATATTTTTCCCTACAATCACACACTTAGCTGAACAAATCCTAGTTTAATGATACCATTATTCTATAATTGCATCTCTTTCAACTCAGAAGAAACCATCCTATATGGATACATCGAGATATGAGAAATACATGTTGATATATGTATCCCAATATTGATCTTTCATTAGAAGTATAATTATAGTACCACCTTTGGGAAAAAATGAGCGTAATCATCCACAAAAATGTAAATTACCCATGGATGAAACTCTAATGAACAAATTATTTTTTCAGTTACCATGGAAGAGAAGGATGGATCACGCTGATGACCAATATAAGGGTCCCTCTCCCAAAGAACACGATAGAATCTAAATCAGAATCATAGAACACATTTTATTTAATGATTTAATCCATGTTAAACTACCCCAAATACATCTATTCCTTACTGAAGATAATGTCATATGGCTATATAAGTAAAAACTGTAAGTCTCTTAATAAGAGGTGAATTTCTAGATTGATGTCACACTCTCTTTATACTTCCAAACGAAATAATGACCTTCAACATGTGTATTAAAGACAAAAGTAACTATGTGTATCCCCACCTAAACTGTCATATCATTGATTACGGAAGGTGATATGAATTATATTGTAACTCTTCAAAATAATAAAAGGGTGCCTCAAATGATGTCCCAATATCCAGAAGTTAGGAACTCCATTGCATGAAAATACCCATGGCATACTCTATGTCTTCTTTGACCATGATGATGACCAGGTCCATGGACTTACTCTACATTATTCATAAGTGGAACATCAATATGACATCATAGGCATAGATATCCTTTCTCTTCTTACACAAACCTGGCGAATATTACTATCGAAACCTTGGATGAAACTTCCCCAATATATAAACTAAATATGGAACACCCAATGCTTATTTACTTAACTATAATGAATTTATATATCTCAGAAGATGACCTCATCATTAAAAAGATAAATATATATATCATATTCTTTGGAAATGTTATAAAATCCTCTACCACTAGAAGAATGCTATTTTAAGGGCTAAGACATATCCACCTATATCCAAAATCAATTCTTTATATGTCACTAGACACCCCTTACAACATTTATACTCCACTGAGAATTCAGAAATCTCTCATCTCATGAAAAAATGGTTCTTTTCAATTTCCTCTCAAAAACAAATTCTCTCTCTATAACCATGATATATGTTTATAACATGACTGAGACGACCTAGGGAGGGATATATTGAAACAAGGACCCCAAAAATATCAGTACAAGGGCGTAATCATCTATAAAATGGTTTGATGAATATTAGAGATGTTCCTAAAATATATAATGAACTCATGTTTACTGAAATTACACTATCAAAGGGAGAGAAAAAAATTGAAATTAGCTTTCTACATGGATGAATTTTTTTACTTAGGAATGGTATTTGGTCATCTCACATGAAACCATAGATACCTCATATTCTCTGAGGAATAATATTCAATACTTCCTAACAACTACATGATGCATCTTCAAATCCAAAAAAAACATAGCGATCTTTCCAATAATATATCGAAGTGAATGCTTTCAAAATTTCCTCCAAACATTCATCTATTAATGACAATAAAATGGACCACTTATAATTATTTTGACTATTTCACATAAATTATCTTAGTTTACTCCACAATGATTCATCATTTTGGACCTCTATATAGATATAAATTATTGGAATATAAGGATAAACTTCTTCAGAATGAGACTAATGTGGACGTCGACCTGGAACCATGCATCTTTTATGAATAAATGGTTAATGAAACCAAAAATTAGATTATGGAATATTTAATATTAATTAATTTTTAATTTTTATATTATTATTTTAATGATTATTATATGAAAATGACTAACAGTTTCAAACATATGCACATTGAAGTATGATGCCTCAACATTTACTTACTCTCAACATTAAAAAGTGTCAAATTTTATGTAGGATTGGTAAAAATAATTTTGCAAGCATTATTTCATTGGGGTCCCTAAATACCCATTCCATTGTAGGTCGTCTATTTTTTATGTCACATAATAAACATAACTCCCATTGTTTCCCTACAAACCCATGCAGTCATAACTTATTCATAACTTCGAAATACATCCTATAACTCAAATGGAAGCTATGATAAAAAACATTCATGACCCAAAACCTCTAAATACTAACCCAATAGGGTATGAATTCATATAAAGAGGATAATTATCACCTTAATCTTTCCCCTAGTAGTCAAAAAATTGTAAACTATAAATTAGTATTTATTAAATATATAATTAAAAATAATTTACCTCTTTGATAAAATATATAATATACAGAAAAAAATTAAAATAATAAAATACTACTTAGATATATATAATAAATCACATGTTCATACATGTCATTTCATGTAGACTAAAAAATGGAAATGGAAAACAATAATTACAAAATAAAGGTAAACATGATAGTGAAGAAAAATAAGAAATAGATATGGAAAGACCATGAGATACTAAAATAAATATTTATCTGTAACATGGTCTTATTGACTTTAAAGTATATTATATATATGTATGGTGATCATAATAGGTATAGACAGTAGGGTTCTCCTAAAATCCTCTCAATAAATTGATAATGAAATAATACCAGATCCCAATGAATTTAAATGAAACTAACTCATCACCTAAATAGTTAGAATAAATTCACAACATCACCAATGTTATCTCTCAAAATATATCATGAATGATATTTCATATATAAAAATAAAAATAAATAAGAGTAATCGTCTATCACTTCCCAATTTTTTTTATCTCTCTGGCAATATCTTATGTATGGAATCATATCCCTATGAAAATTCTAACCAGAATTCACCTAGGATTTGTATCAAAACATTCAACATGTGAATACTATTATCTCATCATCCCATCCACATCTCCATATATTATGAAAATAGTTTCAAGGATCCTTTAAAACTCATATGTCATTAATCATAAATCATGAATTATTCATTAAGAAATCATATCCCATACATTGGTTAATATACCTCGATACATAACAACCAAAATATAACATAACTATAATAATACCTAGGACAATATATCTAGATATAAATCGGTGATAAATAAATACAATTTATAACAGCCCAAATATAAACATGTATGGAAATGATAAACAACCTAAATACTAGCATAATATAATACATTTATATGTGTACTGGTCGGGGGTAGGTAGACATCAATTGTCCACCAACAATGATGTGCGGTAAACACCCTCCTACGGTCTGTAAGGTGTTATTCACCCAATAAAAATGTTTGGGTAGTCTATGAATATAAAAATCCAGATATATTATAGCTCATAGCCATACTGTGGGAATTAAATTAGCCATATTATTAACTAACACTATAATAAATTGAAAAATAATCTACCACTTTTTGGGACTATATATCCTATAATCACTCAAAAATTTATAATAATGACATGAAATAAATTCATTTCCATTTATCATTTTATTTCATTAGTTAATTAATTAACCTTAAATTAATTTTGATTATTCCATACATTATTATCTTTTAGTGAAGTCCATTACCTCTAGACATAATCTCGTTGATTCTAAAAAATTACAGGATTTTAAATCATTGTATTCTTGAATTTACCAACCCCATGGGTTAAAAAAGAAATTTAACATTTACAATTATATATGTCCAAGTTATCCTAGGAAATGTCCTAAACATCTACTAAAGAGATACATAATTATGAATGTATAGCTAACTTAATAAGTGGATATTTAATTCATATAAACAAGAATATCATCCACCCAAACTTATGAATATTTATTCCCAATCATTCATCTTGTATAATAAAAATAACAAGTAAGATCAAATTTAACTTCATCCAGCTTCCTGGTGTCATCGCCAATAGTATTATACACATCATTGCGTCTCTCATCCTAAATTGTTTCAACTACTTCCACAACTTGGGGTCTACCTTCCTTTATCCCACCAGTCACCCCAAGATCTTATCACAACACATATAGAGGCTCAAATGTATTAAAGAAAATAAGGGAACACACAATTAATAACATCAATAGATAAACTAGTCTATTAAAACAAGATGTTTATCCTTTACAGGTAATAGGTTTCACCTTAAATGAAAATGAAGGAATATATTTTTGAGTCAAAAAAAGAATCCTCATAACCAAATAATTATCATTATCAAAAATCATATACTTACTAAATCACTATGAATTAACCAATTCATTAATCAATGGTTACAACTATGGGTAACCTAAGGATTCATATATAACAAGAAATAAAATTACATAAACATGTTTTATATAAATTTCCTTCTTCAAAATGAAATAAAGAGTGAATATTCTCATTTAACATTATTTTTTTATTATCATTATTAAAAATTATTCCAAATTAACATTATTTATTGAATTTATTTTTTCAAAAGGAATAACATATTCAATTAAACATTAATTTTTTTTAAAATTGATTACCATAAAATAATATAAAACCAAAAATGTATTTAATGTACATGTTCTATTAAAATTTATCTAATAAAAAATTATTATTTCCTGTATTAAGTTTATATGATTTAATCAATTACAATATATGAAACCAAAAAGAAAAATACAACAAACATTTAATAGTATAGATAGCACATTAACTAGAAAATATTGATGAGAAATATTATCCTAGTGAAATATATGTAACACATGATCACTATAATCATATACCAATTTCATTCATTTCTTAATTTTAATACTTATTATTTTAATTCCACCATTAACAAAAGACATATTAAATTTTAAATTTAAATTTTCATGTAAATAAACTATTGTACGAAATATACCTTATATAAAAAAACATCATTCTTGAATCATAAATGGAATTCAAATGATGATATCCGATGAGCTCTCTAGCAAGGAAACTATCATCTCCCAAGGGTATTATTCCACTAACACACTACATAATTGAAAAATATCACATATAAAGACAGACATCATATAAATTATTATGAAAATAAGAATGTAGTTGAAATAAGATCAAATTAAAGGGGAACCACATTATAATTCAATAAACAAACTTTATATATTTACCAATTGATCTATTGAATCCGAATAAAATTCAAAATCAAATGTTTCTTCTTTTACATTAAAGATTAGTCCATGGGAGAAAGGGACAAAGAGAAATGAGTGGGGGAGAAATGGATTGGGATGGAATATGGGGTATTTATACATAAACTGAGATTTATTGTACCATTGTTAAAAAAATATTCTCATAAATGTATATTTCAAATTCCAATATGAATATTCATTAAATTACTCAAACTCATTCATATGGATTGTAATGGTATAGTTCCTTTTTAAAAATTGACCATAAAAACGCGCTTATTTGTGAATTTCATCATCAACCACTCTTTTCATCATAAATTGCACTATTCGTAGAAATATAGTACATAAAAACATACATTAGATCATATGAAAGTGAATCATAATAAATGCTCATATATTATTATAAATAAGTGTTAAAATGGGAGATATAAACAAATCGTGATCATATGATTAAGAAGTAACTAAATTCACATTTGAATGACATACCATAAAAGGATATATCCCAAACATGATTTGGGGATAAATCATCAATTTTTATAATATGTGAATAAAAATGGATTCATATAACATGAAACATGACAGAATAATGTTTCAATATGAAATATAAGTTTGGAATAATAATATGCTTAAAAATTTACATATGGTTCAAGGATAAATTCCAAGAATAAAATAGAGGATTGTGTTCACTCTATAAACAATCATTGTAATCAAGGCTGACTCCCAATACTATCATAGCGGATAGAGTCACTTACTAAACTTACTCCACTCCCAATTATATTCCCATTTATCTCATAAATTACTAATCATTATCAACTGAATTTTGGATAGATATTGGTCACATCCATTACATATTGTAAATCATATATACGTTTTCCAAAATATCTTGAAACATTCAACATATCAAAATCCATGGAATGAAACAGGTTTCATAATCACCTCATCATCACATAACCTATTGTAATGAAACATGTTTCATGATAATTTAATTATTCCCTAAAAATAGAACCCATGGAAAAATGTAGTGGATTTGATACAATTTTTATCATTGTATTACAAATTAATGTGAAACACTTTTCATAGAAATCTTTTCATCATAAAAAGAACCCATGGAATGAATGATTATGAATGGTATCCATCGATTATATCAATCGTAGAGAATAAATTACATTGATGTATGTTATCATAAATAAAATATTATTTTTGAAAATACCCAGATCATTTCATGAGGGAAAAAATTTCATTGATGAAAAATGGTTTTTAAAAGATAATACATTTTGAAAATAATTTTCCTTTATAATGACCTGCAAAAAAATGAATCTTTTAAACCCATTCAACGCATTTGTTAAGGAAAAAACACTTTGAATTCAAAATATATTTTCTAATTATAATTTAATCTTAAAAATAGTCATTGAAAATATACCTTGATAATTATATAGTAATAATTGAAAAATTTAATTGTAATGATGTTTTGGAATTACATTTATGTTACAATATTGATTTATTTAACTTTTTTGATAAAATCCAAATGAGACATCTTTCCAAAATGAAATTAGGATTAAATTTAACATTTTTTGGACAAGTAAATAGAGGTTAATGTTTATTTAATATAACCTTTAAATATGGATAAAAAAAATTATATATTTTTAGAAAACATGGATATGGATGAAAATAGGATTTCGATAGAAATTATAAATAATATCAGTTTTCAGTAAACAAATTATTTTTGTTTCATATGTTCATAATGGGAGGAAAATGAAGGTAAATAGTATTGTATAGGATATCATTGTTATAATAAAATACATTATTTTCAAGAGAGAGAAATACTATTATTTCATAATTTGAATCATAAACACGAGAAATCATTATTAATGATGGGATTATGATATAAAATCCTTACAACTTTCGTAACATTAAATCATAATCGCTAGGAAATAATAAAATTAAATTAAAAATTTAATAACATGATAAAGATATATTCAAGATATTATATATACATTTTTATTTATATAATAATCATAATAGAAGACAAGTGTATAGTAAGACATACGTCTCAATGTAGGAAAATAGAGACAAAAATCAATTTCTACTTTAGTAAAAAAATTATTGTAAACCCATTGAATGAGATACAATAAAATAGATATGAAAATTGGAATAATTTTCATTATAATAACAATTAAATACAATTACATATATAATTTACAGCACATAAAAGAAATATAAGTTGAATATGGCACATGTGTCACTTCAAATAAAAGCAAGATGGAAGTCCCTAACATGGAGTCTCGACATCTACCATACAAGTTAAACATCATTTATAATAAATATATGTTTATTATAATTATATTACAGTATCAAAAATATATATATCTTACAATTTATTATTTATCTACGACATGTTCATCCATTTTTTTAACAATTAAATTTTAAAGTAACATTTTAGTCAGAGAATACATTGATTTTTATGTATCTTTCGGTCTATTATATTATGATCCTTTTAATTTGATAATGGTTAAAAAATATCAACAATTTTAAATTGGATATAAATATCAAATATATTAAAATTTTAAAATAAATATTAATATATAATATTAAGTTATAGAAAATGAAATACATTATTAATAGAGATGGTAGGTTGTACGTACACCTAAACATTGTTTCCATTATATAATAGGACTGAATGAAATAAATTTTAAAAAAATAAATTGAAATTAATTAATTAATTTTATATCATATATACAAAATATATTCATTAAAACCATCTTTATTACCTTCCTTGTAAAGTTGAATGAATCACAACACTTTACAAGGAGGTAGTTCGACGAACATATAAAGGACGTTATCATACTACAACAGAGTGGAATGAAAGAAAGTATATGTTATACAATAAACAAAACAGTATAATAATATGAATAATATCATATATAAAAATTTAATACATCATTATATAAATCTATGATAAATGGTGATGGAAGATGAATAACATCGGTTCAAGAGGCAGTTGTCCACCATATACATGAATTATGATTTTGTATCCCATTCAATAGAAGTGGAAATGGTTATAGGAAAGAACAATGATATAAAAAATATAATCCTATCAATGATTCTGAAAAGAAATCTATCATTATGATTTAATATAATTCAATGGTGGTGGATTATTAAATAAATAAACCTCATGGAAAAATGATACCTCTTTTTTGAGAAACCTCATTCAGTTTTAAACATAATCATTCATAGTATAGAATTATGAACAAACTAAAACCTCAAATATGAGAGGTGGGATATTATATATTTCATGGGAAAGGTATTGGAAGAAATAAATTGATTTTAATATTTAATGGGGAGGGTCCAAGGGGTGACCTTTTATATGTGAGGTTAGTGGAACACTTGTTACAATTGGAATTAAAATTGTGAATCCTGCTTTTTAAAATTCCAAAATGATAAAAAAATAGACCATTATATATGAATAGACATGAAGATAATGAAATATGTCCATAAAATTGGGGTTTTACATGTTTCTGGTCGTATTAGTAGTTATCATTTTTTTAACGCCCTATATACTCCTTCTTACATTAACCGTTGAAAATATTTTTTTTTGTTTTTTATAAAAATTATGGTAAAATTTTAATTTTACCATCTTAGATAATATAAATTATTCTTATTATAAATATTTCATAAATTTATCTAAATTAAATTCATATATGTGAAAATATATAATAAAAATTTAAATATGTAGATGTGATCATAATAAAAATTTCCCAAGTGAAAATGTTCAACTGATTAAAATGTTTTGGAATCAAAATTCAATTTAGAAATGAATAATTTCACATAAATATAATTATTTTTTATATAATTTATCTAATTTAACTTTCATATCCAATATAAAAAAATAAAATATTAAATTAATTAAACGAAATCTTATTTTCTTATAAAAACGTGTATTTTTAATATCAATTTAATAATTAATAATTTCAAAAAATTACAAAAAAATGAACATAAGATGAATTTGAAATTTTTACATTAAACGTTATATATATTTTATCAATTAATTATATAGGTGTTGAAAATAATTTTATTATAGAGTAAAAATTTAATTTCAAAGATTGTAAAAATATTATTTTTGAATGATAGAAAGGATTTATATAACAGTAATTATTTTTTATAAATATGGATTCTTTATATAAAACCACTATACATAATTTCCAAAAAATATATTCCAATTCATGGCACCATGTTTAACAAGTATTTATGATAGATAGTTTAAAAATATTAAATTTACTAGTTTTTTGATTTTTTAAACATGGTGTGGTTTGTAATGTAAGATAATAAAGTTATTTATTCTTTTTAAAAAAATATTTCAAAAACTCTTAGAGTGTTACATTATAATCTATTGAATATTAATTTATCACTTAAAATTTCATCATTCTGATATAAAAATGAGTATAAATTTTCATTATCATATCCCAATGTTTTTCCATATCTTCCCCAAACTAGTGGTTTCTCCACAATAAATTAACCATGTGAGTGGTTCAATTTTATATAACATTCCTTGTATGATCCATAAACATGAATGGATGTTCCTTAAATGAAATATCATTGTCTAGTGGTTAGAACTCTTATTTCAATACATGTGATAGATAAGGTATGTACTTTCCTAGGTTAGATATATGGAAGAAAACATGAACTTGATATAAGTTTGGTGTATCTTGTTTCTGATAGGATATCATATCATAATAATAAATAAGTTTAAATGGAAAAATATTCCTATGTCTCAGATTTCATTATTTTTAAAACTTATCACATTATTCCATGGATAAAATAATATAGAAACCTTCTAACCGACACCAAATTTTAAATCATTTTGAATTTATCATGATTACAAATATATCAAATTTGATCCTCTATTATGTTTTATTAAATGGATATAACATTCTATACTACTTTATCATATATTTCATGTCCCAATATCATTCCTTCTCTAATTACATTCAATCATGTTAGAGCTCTATACTTCTTTTTGTATAGGGTATCATACGGTGTCATCAGTATTCATGAGTGAAATTTATTATTATAATAAAACTCAACTATATGAATGTGATTATAATAAAAAATAATAATAATCCTAATATAATATCACAACATATCCTGAACAGTTTGAATTGTTCACTTAGACTAACCATTTTCTTGGGGATGATATGTAGTGCTAAAACTCAAATATAAATCAATATCTTTCTAAATACTTCTCCTGATTATTATTATAAGCCTTAGTTCCCAATAAGCAACAATTAATGTGATTTTCAATGAAATATTATAACATACATAATGTATATCCTTAAATTCTAATGACAATGGATTGATTTTCTAATAATGATGATTTGTACTAACTTTATAATAATATTTAATATAACTCATAAACAATTAGTCTCTTTATATTTTTTGGAAATCAAATATCAAAATGTATGACAATGTTTTACAATTTCCATTCTGGTATTGGTAGTGGATGTTTGAAACCCATATAATTGTCTGTTCAGCATTATACTCATGATATTCTAAGAACCATAATAAAAATTTTGAGATATCTCTTTCGCACCTCCCAACTATATATACTATTACAAATCTTTATTCATTATTGTACTAATAGGATGAATGTAGAATGAATAAACATGAAATTCCTATAAAAATCCTTTAAATAGGGTATGGATAGAAAAAAATACTTGGTTCATAAACATTATAACACCATTATAATCAACGTTAATCATAGGTACAATTCTAGCCTTATTATTAATCAATAAATCCTCATTATATTCCTCCTTATTATACATGTATAGATAGATGATCATTCAATTTAAAAATATAATATTTATCCCCTTGAATAAATATTTCTGCATCATTTGATTGTAAATATAGAAAAATCAGATCTATTATAATCCACATTATAGATAATCTATAATGATCATTTTGATTCAAATAATCATCCACCATTTTCACATTCCCAGTCTGGTAATGTATTGAGCCATAATAATCACAAGTCAAACAAACCATCTTATATAGAGAATATTCAACTTAATTAGTGTGAATATATACATTATTATTTTGTGATAGGTATATTTCTAACACTTTTCTACATAAAAATAATTCATAAATGTCTTTATTGAAAATATTACCAAAGAATAATCTAAATAATTTGTTGGGTAATTATTCTCATGAAGCATCATTTATCGTAATCCCTATCCTATAACTGTGTTCCCATGATTAATAAAAAATCTTAATCCCAACAATTATGCATAATCAAATATCATATTCCCTACTCCACTATAGTTTAATGTTATAAAAATATCATTGACTAATCATTACCTCAAATCCTTAAAATTTTCCAAAAACTCATATCTCTAGGATAAATTGGAGCCCTATCAAGTTAAAATGGTGAATGAATGATATATTACTGAAAAATTCAGCAAAACATTCAATAATAGCTATCTAAACACGTTAAACATCAAATCTTTGGCACAAAAGTTTCTTTAGGAAAACATTCAATTTCCATCGCCATGGATGTATGTATCGAAATATCATTTCTTTGGATTAAATAACATATGAATGAAACCTTTGGAAGCTAAAATTCACAATTTTTAAAATTTTAAAATATTCAACCCTTCTATAGATTATTTTTTTCAATTACCATGTGATCTTCATGATCTTACATTTCCCTTGAAAATATAATATTATCATCTAGAAGTACTACCAAAAATTAATGAAGGTAATATCGAAAGACCTTAATCATTTAAAACATGAAGATAAATGGGGTATTGGTAATAATAAAATTAAATAAATATATATTAATATCCTCAATCATTATACTTAATGTTTTCTTGAGTCTACCCTCTTTCCCGACTCTCAATTGGTGAATTCCCAAATGAAGGTCAAATTTAGAATTCTATTTAACACCATGTAGTTGGTCAAATTGGTCATCTATATGAGGTATAATATACTTTTTATTGTTTTTATAATTTTCAGATACCAATAATGATTTCATAGACACATTTATCCCTCAACAGTTTAAAAAAAGAACATGTCTACCCCATGTTGAAATTACATGGATAAAAGAATCACAAGTCGTGGTTCCCCTTTAGTTTCTTCCTTAATTATTGCAAATCATTCAAACCCATTGTATAGGTTATAATTTAAATTATTGTGGCACCAATTATGAGTTCTAGTGAAAACTAAACTTCATGGTTTGGTATAATACTAGTATACTCTATTGGAAAGGCTTCAAAAAATTCCAACATAATACATATATCATTTATGTCAATTTATCCTCAACAATATGATATAAACACACCTTCTGTATTGAAATCAAGACCTAGTAAATTTATGTGATATGCATAATAGGTTAATAATTATAACCATAATGATATATCATCATTGGTTTATTGAATATGAAACATGACTTCCCTTACTCAATAACAGGTATTGGATTTGTGTGAGGAAAACCAATCCATGCCTCTCTTAACATTAATTTCAAAAAAATAAAGAATACATGATTTCTAAGAAACCGATTCCCTTGAACATTAAGACGAGAGTAATAATATTGTTTTTATGAAATCATCATACCAATAGTAGGGTTCATTTAAAATTCAATATCTATTAATTCTTATTACATAATTATAACTTTAAAAAATTCATTATATATGAAACTATTGGTAGATCCAGATTTAAATATGAATTTAGATGTTCTACAGTTGATATGAGGTTTAAATTACACCCCAACGTTATCTCACCCCTTGTGAGATATTGTTAATTCTTGATATTTCACTATCCCCCTAGCTTAAGATGCTTTTTATGGAAATCACTCTCATTATCTATCATAATTGGTCCTTTGTTAGAATAGTGAAAATACATTATATATTAGAATAAATAGAGTGTGGGTGGTGCATTATGTGTTCTTTCCCCTTCTATTCAAAACCTTACATAACCTATTCCCATATCCTCATTAATCAATTACCCCATGGCCTTCCTTCCCAAACTGAAATAAATTACTATTCCTATAATGTAAATTTTCGCTATATTAACATCCCCACATTGAGCATAAATGAATGATAATATTATTCTCTCTATAGTGATTATTATTTCCATTGAACATAATATTCCTTTTATTGTCCAAACAATGAGATAAAGGGTAACATCAACATAAAATTACACACTAAGAGAATATTGAATTGTTTCTTCATAGTTACAAAAGACCCTTAAGTATACCTCACATAAGATACATCGTATTAAGCTGGTGAATAATTGACCAACCATACTTTCTAGTTTGTTGATATTCCCTAAAAAATACCACAAAATTATTTTAATATTTTCCACATAGAAACCAAAAGATACATAATATTTCTGGTTTAACATATGTAGTTCTTATTCCATATTTTATGAACGATGTGGGGGAAGGTATAATTAAAAAATGTGTTCATAAACTCATCCATCTCCATGAAGACAATTTTATAATGGTGCCTTTCCTAATTTATTATGTTCTATGATTTACCCCATTATCCGTATATGTGTTAGACAACCAAAAATAATATTTCATGTTACCATCACTAGAAAATGGAAAATTTCTTTTTAGTGGTACAAATCCATTTTTATTCATCTAGATAATCTGCCAAACCACTAAAAAAATATTGATGTTTCCATAAAAGGGAAACAATATAATGATATTCCCTCCATTTATAAATGTGATGATCTATATGATTCATATCTTGAGAATATTTTTCAGGAATAAAAATAATATTGTTCATTTTACTCCAAAAAAATTGTATGCACAAGTGAGATATCAATGCATTGTTTGTCCTTGTCAACATTAACATGGTTCTTGTAATGATCCAATTTTTTAAATCATATTTTCCCTTTATAAATGTGGGTAACACATTATATAATATTTTATATCTACAAAATAAATATAATCCAACAAAATTATATATCATTGACAATTATCATTAAATTAGTTAGCTATTAAAACAATTATAATACCAAACATTATAAAATAAGAAAAAATATAAAATAGGAAAGAAATAATGGAAAAATATGTATCACCCCAATATTATAGATTCATTTAACTAAAACAAAATCTATTTAAATGATGAAAAATATTATTAAACCAATAAATATCTTAGGAAATGAAAATATAGTCTTTGATAGAAATTGTATTGAATTTTTAATGAATGAATGATTTCTAATTCATAGGGTATAAATTATAATGTGTTTGTTATTCAATATTATCATTTTTCAATATTGACAATGGAATCAATACCCTTCATTGATAATTTCCCCATTATAAGTAGTGTCAACATGTAGTTATGTCAAATAAATATTGAAATTGAAATGAGAATTAATGGATTCAACCCATAGAGTCATGTTAATTGAATATCATTGGTCTAAACGTGGGTGGGAGATACAATCCAGAGCATTCAACCTTTTAAGAGCCCAATTGGAGCAACAATATGTGAATATTAAACAAAAATATAGTAGGATAATTTCATGTCAGTGTAGATTATGACTTGGTTGATATTTCTCAAGCCACCCCAAGAAACATCCACAGTAGAACACCTTACCCTTATGGAGTATGCGAGTGTAATAGGAGGTTATGTATCCTGGACATAGTTACAAAAAGTGTAAAATATTCTTTATTAATAAAATCCATAAACAATCTATTCAATTAAAAATTTGTACTTATAAATACCTCAAAATCCTATTATATTCAAGTCAATCCATATAAAATTAAAATGAAATAGTTATCATAATTAAGAATTATAATCTCTTATTAAAAATATCAAAATGTATCATTCTAAGCAAATGTGCATCCGCCACGGGAACATAATTGTACAATTCATAAAGGACCACACCAAATTCAGATCAATGACCACCTTATTGGATAAAATATCTGCCACCTCATTTTCCCTTCTATAGGCACGCAAGACAAATAAATTTATACAATTTAAAAAGGTAACATAGTTAATCAACTGATTTAATATTTTCATAGTCACACTCATCATTCATAATAAAATAAATATCAAATTGAGACAAATTTGAAAATTTATTTCCAAACACAAATAAAATAAAATGTTATTTTTTTCAAATGGATATACATTTTTGTAATTAACCCTGGTATTTGGAATTATAATAATTTTAAATAAGACTATTTTAAAAGAAAATTATTTAAATCTATTTGATATATTTATTTTATAATGCCCTATGAATTTTTTTGATAATTTTAAAAAAATTATTTTCTGAAAGAAAACATTATTTATCAAAAAAATATGAATTTATTTGTTAGAGCCAAAATATGTGTAGAGGAAAATGATGAAAAGAGGAAACCAGTGCCAAAGGTGGCTGCCTCGTGAATCCCATTCGTAGATCCCTGTAGCACCATGGCCATCACAGAGCCCCCTCAGCACTGCGGACAATAAAAATTTGAGGGATCTCTATGACAACCGCAGAGTAAAATAGAAGGAGACACTATGGTTACGACGCAATTTACAGAAAGCTTTGCATAATAGATGGTGCCGGATCACCTCTGGGATCACATGGAAATTGATAAAATCCTCTACGAGCATCACAAATAAAATTAATGAGGGCTTTTCATTGAGGAGTAAATGACAACAAACTCTGTGGTTACGATGAACTAGACACAATCAGCAACCAATCTCAAAGTACCATGTGGCTTCGCAATGAGATATCAGCACTCTGTGTAGCCTCTTGCTTATAAATATAGGGATTCCCTCTGATCGAAAGGACAAATACCCCAACCTTTTCCCTTCTCAGCTATCAAATCTTGGTTCACCTTCTCCTAAATGAAATATTGAGATAAAGAATCACTTTATGGTACTTGAGAATTGTGAAGCACCATCCCCTTGTCAAAAAAACAGCCGCTCTACAATCATAAGATCCCCTCGCAGAGCCCTCGGGCCATTACAAAGGTTGTAGATCCCATAGGGGACTCGGTTCGTTGTAAAGCACTCATACATTACGATCTTCCTTCCATGAACATGTGAACCCTATACAAAGGTAAGATCACTCTGGTTCATGAAGTAAATTGCTTCACAATTCCATGTTTTTTCAGAAACCTATGATTTTTGAATTCGTACTCTTCGAAAGCACTTGCACCTCATGAATCTCTCTTTATATTCATTTATACCCCATTCTTCGGCTAATCCATTGCACTTCGCAAAGCATACCCCTTTGAAGAGTCTTTCCATTTTGTGGGGAATAAGAGCCTCGCAAGGTACCCTCTTGTGACCCCCTTTTCTGTACAAACCATTCTCTCTTATAGCCCTCCAGGCCTGTATTAAGTGATTTAAAGGTCCCTTCGGTGGGTATTCATGTTGTGTTGCTTCGCCTCACACTTCTTCGCAAAGGCACTATAGCTGCTATTGCTTCATCACATAGCCACACTAACGTGATCCCCTCAATGGATCAATCCACAACCCAACAATTATATGGAATTTGTGGTTCCATCCCATCACCATGGGTCATAGTTCACTGGTTATGTAAGGACAAGGGGTGCAGAGTGAACCAGCCTCATCTGAGCTGAAGGACGTTAAACTATGAAGACAATCTTCCATAACACAAGACGTTAAACTGTAACCTCACCCCATAAAAGACATGTGGTGTGCCCAACCTCAAACATTATCCATTCCCACTAGTCTGTTAGAGCTTCAAATATTCCACAAAAGGAATTATATCCTATTTGATAGAGTGGCGTCTGTCTGTGGGAAAAAGAAACCATCTTGGTGTAAGCCCCTAGCCTTTCTTCTGGGAGGTAGAATCCTTACTCCTCCTCTCTTCTTCTATACCAATGAATATAGGAGAGAATTTCAATGGGTCCTTCATTACCATGTCCCTCTCCCTCTGGTCTTTGACTCCATTGGGCCTCCATACTAGAGTATGTCCCAACCTCCATCTTTCGGCATCACTAACCATGCATAAGCCCATGTATCCTCTTTATGCCGCTAACCACGCATAAGCCCCATGCTTTCTCTTTGGGCCACTAACCATGCTTAAGCCCATGTTTCCTATTATGTATGGTAACCATGAATAATCACTCTACTTCCTCTCTAGGCCGCTAACAATGTGTACGCACCGCTACATTCCCCACGCACGCACCATTCACGATGTGATAGTCAGGTCTTTGCTACCTTTTTTTCCCACATCATGCATGAATCACAGGGGTTTAGAATAATAACCGACCATGACACCCTCTCTGGACCACCTTTGTGTGTATTCCCCATGCACACCACCAAACTATGTGTACTTTTATCCTTGCCACATTCCATGCATGGTACGTTGGACGCCTCCCAGAGGTTTAAGCCCAAGACCTACATGTCCCGACCCCTTCACGTTATCTCACCATCATCCTAAATGATGTTAAATTGTATCCATCCACTTGAACCATATGGAAATTGGTCCATTCCCTTTTTTCAAGCATGGTAAATTGAATGCCTCCCTTAGGTTCAATCCCATCACCCATCGTTCCCGACCATTTCATGCCAGTCCACCACCGTCCTGCAATACGTTAAAATTTATTCCCTTTTTCATCCCACATGAATCTAAATTTTATTAATTCAAACTACATGGGTTTTGATACCTTTACCCTAGGTAGATTACATAGGAAGACTCCCTGAGGTTCGAACCCAACCAACAGTAAGCCATTGAATCCCTAACTGATGGTATTCCATTGCATCTGCAACTGATAGTAAGTTGTTGCAATATCCATTTAACAGTAAGCCATTGTCGTACCCAACCGACGGTTAGCCATTATAGTCCCCAACTGACATTAAGTTGTTTTAGTCCCCAATGGACTATAATCTCTTAAATTCTCCAACTGACGGTAATCCATTGCAATCCCTAATCAATAGTAGGTCGTTGTAGTCCACAGTTCCATATGAACTATGTGGGTTTTACCCCTCTCTCATAAAAATGGTATATAAGAATCATCTCTGAGGTTCAACCCACAAACACTAATCAACTTCAGTATCCCCTTGTTGTGACCAACATGCTTGGTCTATCCCAGTGGCATTAGAGCATCTCTGGGTATGCTAACCATGTGTAACCCCCTACATGTTGTTGGGTTCCTTCCCTCTGCGCACACCCCGACTCTATGCCCCATCATGAAATATAAGAACATGGATTCCCTTCCACTTGTATATGTAGAAATCCTCTGTGAGGTTCAATACCATCACCCATGTCTCATACTAGTGTCTCTCTTTTGAGACTGTATGTTTTGTGAAGGTCATGACCCAACATGGAGGTTCCACTTCCTAAGGGTCCCATCTAAGCATTCGTTCTCACTTGTCTCCTCATCCGGTGTCCTATCTCAACACAGAACTATGTGGACTTTGATTCCTTTACATGGGGATACATAGGATGTATTTTTGATGATCATCCCCACATCATTTTAGTTCTCACATCATTTCAATCTCATTCACCATCCACTTCTATTAATCATCCATCATCCATACTGATTCTTATCTGGGTGTCTGCATTGCAGAGAGGTCATGACATTCATCCCATCCATGCCCCTTGTAGCAGTCGGGACAGCTAGCCATGCAAAAGCCCCATACAATCCATAACCAACCAACCAAGAGCATCCCTCTTGCAATGGGCCACAATCCACACATAACCCCTAAAATATCTCAGGGTATCTATCTTCTGTACACATCTTGGTTCATCACTCATCCAAATAATGTGGGTTTGATCCTTGTGTCCTAGGATAGGCTATGTAAGAAACCTCCTGGGCGTTTAATCCCTACCATCGAAAAAACCATGGTGTTTTCTTTCATAGGGACCAAAGCACCCTCAGATCCGTCTTCATTAGATGTTGTTATTTTCCAATTGAGTAGGACTCTCTAGTGCTCCCTCATAAGGATGAACCCATCTAATTCACTTGTATCAGTGTTCTGATCAGTCTGATCTATCTCCACTAGACGTTAACTCGATGCATACCCTATGTTAATCATTGGAAGTTGAGTAATACCTTAGAGACATGACTACAGAAAAAAAAATCCTTTCAATTGAAATGGGATAACTTAGGCTTACATGCACACGAGAAGCACTATCATAAGTAGAAGAAACCAAGATGCAACTGTGTTCTAACATCCAAACACTCCGGTGATGTCCAATGTGACAACTCCCCTAACCAAAGGTAGCTTCCCTGACTTGAGCCGTTAGAATGTCTCGACAAAAGCTGTGTAATTAACTGGCATCTATGATGACATGGAGTTGGGATGAGTATAATGAAAAACTTCTTAATATTTAAGGGATTCTCAGACTAGGTGAAGAATTCTGAAGAATATTCCACGGAAGGAGGAATCGACATCCCATCATCCCATTTCGATCAAGTAGAAAACAACCCTGAATAAGTGACCGAAGCCACTCGCCTTTGGAAAGTGGTAATGTGGGGAAACTGATTAACACTTCCTCCAAACAGAGATGTTTTCCCTGGTGAATGTTTCAGAAATAGAAATGGTGAACTTGATGTTTAATCTCTTCTTCTCAATGTGGATATTAGTAGGATTCGAGACATCATATGATAACCATGTCACCAGATCAAGCTATCAGGTGCTTGGTCCCACCATGAAAATATTGTTCCTAGCATAAAACTCAACATTTATTGGGGTAGTGAACATTAGACATCTCAGTCAGTGATGTTTTAAACATGAATCCTTCTTACAAACCATGGAAGATAGGATGATGATGGGGAAATGGACATATCTCTCCTTCTTTCAGCAATAAGGGATGAATCACCCAACAATGCATTACTCAAGCAATTATAATAAGAAACCATTCACCACCCTCCGACTAACATAGGGGTTAAGGAAACATCAACATGACAATCCCACATAACCCCATCTCTTCTGCAACGACCTCCACATCAATGGCCACTGGGCGCCTATGCCCCATATCCCCATATGAAATCATTTAGAGTTGGGTTATTTGCATCCTCGTTTGATGATACGGGGATTAATAGATTATCCCAAATTGGGATATGGAATGACATGACATAGAGGCTTTTTCACATCATCGTTTCTGCTACCCCAACGGGCTGCAAAGGGAGCCACTACTCCCCACTCAAGTGTACAATTGTTGTGGGAGCCTCTCCCTCAATTCCTTTGAAGATTACCTCGCCTACGCCAATGAGGTGAGGGATGTCTGGGCAAGCCCAGCTATGTTCCAATCCCTGGGGCCTCTATGGAGGGCTCACACTAGGAAACATCAGTTCCATCAACCATTACCATATGCTAGGGAGTAGGTGGGTTATGCACATGCACCACTAGCCCCAATGAGGTTATCCAGACACCAGTTTTGGTCGAAGGATGAGCAGGACACCCAACATGGGTTGTCATCATCAAAGACTTCTATGGCCCATGCCACCACCAATGCATACCATCAATCCCATGTATATACTGAATAGGGGCACTCATGCAGCTGACCCAGATCAAGTCCCCAATAGCCCCATGGGTTTGTTGGGGTGATTCTCCTTTTTGCCGACACAGGTGGTGCCTGTAATTTGCATAACCATGGAGATTAAATCCAGTATGATGGTCCTCCCCATGCCATCGCCAACAAAGAGTGCATGTCCTCCCTGCTCCCATGTTTGGTGTGAAGGTCCTCCTCACCCAAACATTAGTCCATACAAAGGCCATCCCCACTTCCCGGACACCCGGTATGGAAGCATCTTAGGCACCCATAACCACATGTATGGAGTTGTTCCTCCTATTACTACAGGAAACTAAGGTCCTCCTCATCTCAACATTCAGAGAAGCAGAGGTCTATCCTGCATCATTGAAACCCATCACAGAGGTCCTACTCAAGTTCAGCTTGACCAGTACGAAGTACCTCCTTCTACCATCGAGCTAAGGGAAACTAGAATTGAGCCACTACCCTTGATCCAACTAGTTCCAGTGGATGTAACACCCAATACTTCACTTCTTGCAGGGATTCCCTTTGTGCATCCGCCAGCAGACATTGAGGTCCTCCTCGTGTTCCCTTTGACATCTGTTCGAGTGCTCCTGACACACCAACTCATCCAGGAGGAAGTCCTCTCTGCCCCATCCTTAGGTCGGATGAAGGTATCCCTTATGAAAAAAACATACCCTATCTTGAAGAACCAAACTAAGGAAAAATTGTGGGTCTCAAACTCCATAATAAGAACACTGAGATTTTTTATACCACTATTATTTCCATCTGAATCTCATATTCCAAGGTGGGATATGATTTTGAAATGGAACCCTCACCATGGTCTTATGTGTTTATTATCAGGTCAAGAACAAGGTGTACAAGCATCATCCTTTGGAAATGCGAGGTCCATCATATCCCTACATCCATACAAATATATAACTAGGAGGAATAAGATTTTCCCCCTTTCTATGGACTGGACATGAAATCCTCCATATTGTCAATATGATTCTTCTCTACCTCATACTAAGATCATGAAGAGTTATTTTGGGGACCAACAGAGGATGAAAAACAACATGACCCAACTTCTGTAAATACATCCCCTACACTGGATACTATGGTTACAATTCTGTCATACCAGGATGTGGTGGCTCATTCGTTGCATTTGTTCCAAGAGAGCCAAGATGCGGTGGCTTGTCAGCTCATTCACCGTATTCTCTACCATCCAGTATTCCACTTCAACGGTTGAATTAAATGCCATACTAGTTCACCATTTTTACCTTGTTGATGAATGGATATAACAAGGGCCAGACCCTGAGTCTATGCCAAGGATTTTGTGAGACATCCTTATAGTGGACCATTTCCCATAGTTGTTCTAGCCAGTTGCAATCGTGAACATCAGTGTGCTGGAATCTCTTACTCATGAGGATGTCACATGTTTTCTCAATACCCAATATGAAATTAAATTCTATCTCCGTTATATGTTATTGGATTACCTCAATCTTTAGAAACTCTTTTATGATATGGACCAGTAATTATCTATAGTCGACTTGGTTGCACTCCCTATGGACTAGTGTCCTAAGTTGTCAGTTGCC
Organism: Viscum album; assembly: GCA_963277665.1. Taxonomy (NCBI): domain Eukaryota; kingdom Viridiplantae; phylum Streptophyta; class Magnoliopsida; order Santalales; family Viscaceae; genus Viscum; species Viscum album. The sequence goes on from OY728148.1 coordinate 807,851,735, forward strand.
ATCAGAACATCCAACAACGATGCATTTAGATCATTAATGTGCTCTGTATGATTATCAAGGAGGATTACCCTCATGTTCAAGTCTATGGTTGGGGGAAGTATGATTCCCTTCATTTATGTTCCATCTAGTGCCAGCCTGACATTTCAAGCGAAATTGAGGATATGCCTTCAAGAAGAGTCATGGCTAACATGGACGACCTACCAGGGGGAGAGAACGATCTAGAGATCCATGGATAGGACATACCCCCCAAGGGAGTGTCATGCCTATTGGATCCATTGGTAAGTATTACACACTCGTAATGAAATTTCATGGGTCTTCCTGTACATATCGATTCATTAGCCCTCAGTCAGAATCCCAATAAGGGAAATGAGCATTTTAAGGCCGTCAAAAACTCTAACCCATCTGGATTAGTGAAGAAGATGAAAGATACTCTCGAAAAGTCTTTTTTGCATCGAAAGCTCTTAGAGAATAAAAATATGTTCAATGAACTCCTTCTTGAATTTTCTAAAGAGCATCGACCATACTACAGTGAACCTCGACTAGGGTAGTTGGGGCAGGTACAACTCTCTTGTGTTGAGCTACCTCCGTGTAACCATGACCATTCTTCCGACATCCACATAGTAGAATCCATATATTATGTAAATAGGGAGATAAATTTATCACCAAATCCAATTTAATGGAACAATAATCTTCGGAACTCGGCACAGGTTCCCCAATCCTCTCCACATGTTGTTCCCCTTGTAGTCTAGTAGGTCATCCAACCAGCAGCTTCACGAGCCGCTTGGCTAGATTATGAAGTTGAATAACATATCATCTCACTTGAAGTTATGGAACCTTATCAATACAACAATCCCCTCCCAGCTTATCTAATAACGGATCTCATTTCTCGCCTCAGGGAGTTGGAAACTAAAAAAGTGGAAATCCAAACTGATAGAAAGCCATATCAGCATTTGTGGATGATATGAAAGCACCCCATGGTTTTGGAATTCCTATATTATCCTCCATTAATGGGACTATAGATCAACATAATCATCTTCCCCACATTATCATAGAGTGTGTATCCCTTATTGGAACACCAGCACATCAAGAGAATGCAAAAATCTAGTTTTTCGTACCGACATTTAAAGGGCTCGCATTTCTCTGGTATAGCCAACTACACATTGGATCAGTAGACGACTAGAAATATCTCTGAAGGAAGTTTCATTATGACTTCATCTCTACTAAGCAAAAGACGAGTATTTTGGACCCCTTCAAGTGAAAGTAGATCCATGACGAGTGCATCAAAGACACTTTTGACCGGTGGAAAGTACTCACCTACACCCTTGATATTACACAGAATCAGAAATAGTTACTATTGATGTGTGTGGGGAATTTAAAAATAGAAATATTACCCTCTCTTATCACCCAAAATTACCCTAGGGGGTTCTGATATTTATCTGATAAAGCCCATCATCTAGAGAAAGCCTTGTAGCAGGCCAAACAAGCAAGAACATTGCCTCCTGTAGTTCCCATGAGAAGAACATCTAAGGTCGAGCTTGTCGTGGTAACATAGATAGAGGACCCCGGGACTCTTGAGTTTTTAGCAGTGTATCCACCTCCACATCATCCCCGTGTCCTGACACCTCAGGCCAAGCCTCCGGCCCAGTAGTGCCCCCCTCTGAATTGGCAACCCCCCCCCCCCTTATAACATGCCACCACCACCTAGGCGAGATTACCCGGTTCCACCTCCTTCGTGGGATCCTCCATCACCCATTAAGGCCAATCCCCCATAACCCCCTTCTTAGATATAAGGAATCAGACCTAATCATTCAATGAGGCTCATGTCCCCAGTTATTTTTAAAGTGCCTTGGAGTAGGGAATTCTATGATTTCTAGATTGGAGGATGCCTGAAGAGGAAGATCTAACTGATAACCCCAACTACTACCTCTACCACTGGTTCCAAGGTAACAAACTCACATAGTTATATGTGTTTAAATATTGCCTCTAATACCAGGTCGATAAAAACATAGTTTGGTAAGTCCTTGCCTCAACACAATTGGCATGTGTATTAATACATTTAGATAGTGACAGTGACACTAAAGGCAAGTGGGAGCAGGTGCCTAACTACATGTCTCAAAAATATAATGATTGGATGGTCTATATGATAGTAACTTACTCCCATGGTATTATAGATGCATGTATGAATCAACTAGATTCTTCATAAGTCACCATGGCACCCACTACCACTACTTCTGAGTCAACATCCCAACCTTCCTCTTCTCTGAAGGTCATGTATCTACAGTGAAAGGGAAAAACAATCCCCCCACTGATGCCATCTTTATCTCATACTCTTAGGGAAATCATGTCCCTATATATAGAGATTAACCATAGGATCCATCCAGTTGTAGAGGATTCTTCATGGTACTGCCAGGGTTACACATCGGTTAATACCGTGGATCTGGTAACCCCTATATAGTTCTTGATGATAAGGGTCCCTAGACAGATCCACCTAACATCCCCAGTCATCGCCTCTATTGATGGATCTGTGGATATGTGAGTCATCTGAATGAATTTATTAATGCTTCCATCTAGGTTGTGCATGACACCAAAACTAGACAATATGCCCATCATAGAGCTCAGTATGCATAAACTTCTCATCTTGTTTCACCAAGTTTTCATTATCTACTATTTATATTGATTGATAATGCAGAGCCACCATGGTCGTGCTATGATCAGCGAAAGTTTTTTACAGACTTTATGCAATCATTTAGACCACGTCTAGTGGGCACTCCACATATTTCGACTAGTGAGTAGTGGGACATTCATAGCATCGGTCGGTCATTTGATCAGCCAGAAAGGCATTTCATGCCTCCTGCCACTGAATGAGTTCCTATCCGCATAAGTTCATGCTTAGAAACAAATTATGATATTATCAAGCATCGTGCAAGATTTCTTATTAGACTCTCTATCCTTGAGCCTCTTCTACGGTCAGCAGATATGTGTGAAGCCCTTTCCGAGGCTCTAAGAAGTCCTCTTCTGATCTAGATGGAGGTATCAACTGCATAAGCCTTTCATGCTGAGGTATTCGAGCACACAAAATTTCAGGACATTATATATTTCTTTAGAGAAGATGAAGGTTATCCCATAAAAGGGAATATCTTCCCAATGTACATCACTAGCCACTTCAATGGCATAAAGATTCTATGATGTCTTATCGAATAAGAGCCATGGATCAACCTAATCATTACCAGGACACTCTAAAATATGGGGTTGTTTGAGGATGATCTGAGCCCCTATGATCTGATAATTCAAGGTTATGATAGGACGAAACAAATTACAGTCGGCAAGATACTCCTGAAGACCTAGTTTTGTGGCTTGGTATCCATCACCGAGTTCATTGTTATTCCCAGGATCAGTCTTGCATAGCATTGATGGTTAGGAAATGGATCCACCTGCATGGTGCGGTCCCATCTTTATGTCATGAAGGTCATAAATAATTCTTTAATGGTCGAGTGGAAATACTCTAAGGTGAAGCATCTCCCTTTTCCTCTTGTGAAGCCTTCTATCTAGATACTAAATATTTAAAGAGAAAGAACAAGTAGATTCAGGCCAATGAGGTTGAACACACTACAACTACAATTTACCTATGAACAGACCTGGATGCTGATAAAATTTTCTCAATCCACAAATAGGAGGCCATGAATCTGGATATGGTGAAATTATTATTTATATATGAAATGAGTGGGAATCACACTCCCATGTCTATGGGATGTCGGATGATTTCCTCGTATTTCTATACAAATCAGGCACTAGTGATCCCAAAGCCTCCTACCCTTATAAGTTATCTGGATGAACACCACAAGGAAACAACAATACGTCTTTCATTCTTGTTTTATCAAGCTAAGACAAACCGGGTCAATCTAATGCACCACTATTTCGTTGATATCATAATGTGTGGACCCTTGGTCCGAAGAGAAGGTGGGATTAGATCGACAACATTCATCGCTATGGTTTCGACAGCACGAGAGTCCCTTGATGTAGTTTCCATTACCACTCATGCTAGCACCAGTGTCCCGTCAGGATCTATCGACTTAGAGGAATTTCCTCCTATAAAGTACCCATCCTTTTTGAATGAATAATAATATATGGAGGATTCTCCCCCAATCATCAAAGAGTGTGTCTCCACCACAGTCGATGAATTGGGGAAGGTGAACATCGGTAACGAGATGGATCTGAAACCCACATTAATCAGTGAATCTATGTCTGTGAAAGAGAAAAGGTGATACGTGAACATCCTAAAGAATCATCATGATGTTTTTTCCTAGAGTTATAATGAGATTCTAGGACAATATCCCCAAGTAACTGTCCAAAACCTTGGTCTTCCAACAAATCATCTTGCGTTCAAACAGCCTCCAAGAAAGATTCACCCTTCTCAAAGTGTCATGGTCGAGGCTGATGTTGATAATCTCATCAAAGAAAACTTCATCAAGTATGTCCAGCTCCCCAGATGGATAGCCAACAACATTTCTATATGGGAGAAGAAAAATCATATCTGAGTCTACATCGACTTTTGGGATCTCCACCGCAACTATCTGAAGGATGATTTTCCCCTTCCTATGATAGAACTATTGATTGATGCCTTCACTGGGTTCTAGTTCTCTCCTTCATGGATGGGTATTCTGAGAATAACCAAATTCTAAGGGACACCGAGTATAATGAGTATACAATTTTTAGGTTATTTCATGGAACTTTCTATTACTAGGTGATGCCTTTATGTCTAAATAATGCAGGAGCTACCTATCAGTATTCCATTAATCGCATATTTAAGGTGATCCTTAGAATATTGGTGGAATTCTATGTGGACAATCTAGTTATCAAATCTCTCAAGCGCCAATACTATCTCAAAAACCTTGATAATGTTTCCGGAGTCCTCCGAACCATCCATATAAAGATGATACCCTTGAATAATGTAATTGGTGTCACCACTATAATGTTTATTGGCTTCGTTTCTAGTTATAGAGGCATCAAGAGTGATCCAGAGAAGATCAAGGCCATCATCTAGAACTCTCCTCCAACCAAGATCTTGGAGATTCGAGGATTTCATGGCCACATGGCCTATAAATGATGATTCGTCTTGAATCTAGATAGAATGTTTAAGTCATCTTCCTGGATCATGAAGAAAGGCACCAATTATTATTGGGATAGGGGTTCCAAACAAAATTTGAGGAAATAATCTAGTACCTAATATAGCCTCCAGTCTTGATGCCACCCATTTCAGGAAAGGCACTGGTCCATTATGTAACTTCTTTAGTGTGATCTCATAGTGCCCTTCTCACCCAACAGTACAATGATGGAATGGAGAACGGTTTATACTATCTTAGCCTCATGATCCACAATATAGAGACCATATATTCCTCCATCTAGAAAATCATTCGTGTGATAGTATTTCCTATAAATAAATTGTGACACAACTAGCAGCATCACGAGATATATCTAGTGTCTTGAGTGGTTCCATTGAAGTACATCCTGAACTTCCCCATGTTGCAGGCCATCTATATCGTTGTGCAGTGATCCTCTAGTAGTTCGACATCATGTTTGTCCCCCAAAAGTCCATTGAAGGATAGGCTTGGAAGACATCCTTGCCTCCCATCTAGCCCCCATGGACCACTCTCTAGATATTGATTTTCCTAATGAGGAAATCATCATGATAGGCCAAGCCATTCCGCATTGACAAATGTATGTTGATGGTGCTTCCTGAAGCCTTGCCAACAGAGGACTCAATGACCCAAACACAACAGAGTGGTCCTGGGTATCGTCTTCATCACGCAAGCATAAGTTATTCTACCATATTCATTCTTGTTGTTATAAGACTATAAAAACAAGGAGGTGGAGTATCAGGCCCTCATTATTGGTCTCAAGTTGGTCCTCATGATTGATTTTCCCCACTGACATGTCAAAAGATACTCTGGTTAGTCATCAAATAGGTCAAAGGTGACTACGTCGTCAAGATTCCAGAGCTCGTAACACTATTCAAACATACCAGCCAGTTGATCGCCCAGTTCCAATCTTAGCCAATGGTTACTCAGGTCCCTCATTCAGTGAACAGTCGAGTCTTTGCATTGGCCAGCATGGCGGCATTTCTTATCGAACCGTAATAGTAAGATTTTATTATTAATGTGGAACCCTATAGATTCGTCGCTCTTGTCACTTCATAAGATGATGATAGCCTACATGTAATCCAACTTATAGTCGATTCCTCCACATCAGGACCCACATGTCCCCCTACCACAATATTAGAGGTGAGTCTCGAATGGAGGACCCCCTTTTTTGAGTATCTACAACATGAAAATATCCAAGTAGATCGGTCATAATGTGAGATAATCTATCATCACACATTACAGTTTACCCTCTAGAGTGGTCAAGGACATGAAAAAATACTCTACAAGAATGGGTTTGATGAGGTTCTCCTCCATTTAATTGAAGGAGTTTATATATCTCAAGTAATGATGGTGGTTCCAGATATTTCTATGGGGATAATTAGACAGGTCCGAAACTATAACATTAGATCTAGAGATTGGGGTATTCTTGTCCCTCCATGATCTGTGACTATATCTAGTTTTCCAAGAGGTTCTATGCCTGCCAAATCCATTCCAATAATGTTCATTGGCCACTAGATCCTCTCTATACAACCAATTAATCTTGGCCCTTCACAGTCTGGAGACTCGATGTCATGGGACTATATCAACTACTAACAGCCCTCCATTGTAGATTCATCCTGACTGCTACAGAATTCATTTCCCAGTGGGCAGATTTTTTTCCCCATAAAGAGTTCAAGGCCCACTATATCATTGAATTCATGATCTTCAATATCATATATCAATTCCTAGTCCCTCACACCATCCTCACCGATAATGGCACCAACTTATGGGAAGATGAGTTGAAGAATTTATATGCCAATTATAATATATGTTCTAACCATAACTCCCACTATCAAGCATAAACAGATGAGAAGATCTAGTCATTCAACAAAAGCATCTTTAAAATTATTTAGAAGAAGGACGTTCAAAACAAGAAGAGTTGGCAAGATAGACTCCCCAATTCTCTTTAGGATTATCGAATGATGACTGAAAATCACACTAAGGTGACTAGATACTACATGGTGTATGGAATAGAGGTGGTCCTAACCATAGATAATCAGTTTCCATCATTGCGTACAACTATATATGATCAACATTTACAAGATAAGGGAGCTAAAATCTGTCTAAATGAACTGAAATCTCTTTATGATAACATGCTTCATGCCCTGTACAATATGAAGAGTCCTTGAAACAAGATAGCCATGGATTTCAACAAAAATGTTTGTCTCCTCTCCTTCTTACAACGTGACATGATGTTTTCCCAAATAATTCCAATGATACCTGATAAGAAACCACCAATGATGGAGCCAATGTGGGAAGGACCTTACATCATACCCAAGGTTTACCCCAATGGAACATACTCTGAGGTTACCATGGATGGTGAGTGTATTAATCCTCCCACCTATTTAAAATTATTCAAGAAATACTTTTCCTAATTAAACCATTCTTACATGACCACAAACTATTATATTTGTAACTCATGACGTTAAAATTCGTGATCCTTCTAAGCAGAAGGATGAAAAAAATACTCAGAACATGCCCCACATGACATTAAATTGTACATCGTCCTACATGATGTTAATTTATATATGGTCCTATATAACTTCAAATTGTTCTATACTACCTGAAATTAAACTACATTGTCATCTTTCACAACATTAAAACTACAAGAGGCAGATATATCATTATCGTCCGAGCTATATGGCCATAAACTATGATATATAATGTTCTTCATGACAACAAAGTGCTAAACATTCCAAGATCTACCACCTTAAATATATAATCTCACAATGTCCTTGTCACATGACATCAAACTACATGACACATCAAGAACTACAAATGGCTTGATTCCCATCCTAATGGGATACAGAGGAACGCCCAGATTCCTTTTCATAGAGTCCAACCCCCAAATTATTTTCATTGACTACCACCATGGAATAACACTCTTGGAGGATTTCACCATGTGCCCCTCCCGTTCTTCTATCTTCCCACATCCTTATCACAAGATTTTAAACTACATAGCCATTTGTGAACTGCATGTGGATTGATTATGATCACCATGGGATATGTCGGAATGCCCTGACAATTCATTCATATGCCCAACCCTAAAAATTATGATTTCTTTCTAGGTCCAACCCCTTGGAAAAGAGGTTTCTCCAAAAACATGGTGTGGTGTAGGTTTTTCCTTCATTCACATAGAGTTTATCATGACCACACTATGTATCCACCTACATGGAGATTTATAACTCTTTCACCTTTACAGCATGACCTTAAATTGCATGGAAAAATTCACACTTTAGGCACCCCATCATTTGGGTTTCCATCATCTTTCACATCAAAAAGGTCCCTTGAATGGAATGGATTCTAGGACATAGGGATCTCATACCATCTCGGGCCAATGTTCGTAAGTATTTTTTACAACAATTTGACACAAGTACTGCATTACAAATATGGTCAGTGGTCGATGCTCAATTGTTTGTTCCCAATTTAGGTCACCTGATTTGGATGTTCTATTTTGAACATGGCCACCAGTTATCCTACATCATTATCACTGCCCCTATATGTCCAATATTCATGGCACAATTATTTTTTTATCATGCCATCCCTCAGAATGTCATTGTTCTTAATAAGAGATGCGGGTCTTGTTGGGATCAACCCCGCCTGACCACTTCCCCTAATTGTTGGGCCCTTAAATGTTGGGGAGAACATGATTCCATTCTTGGTTTCCCACAATGAGAATTTCTCATGTGGTATTAGGAGCTTGGGAAAGGAAACACCAGTATAAAGGGTGATGTAATTATGGTCTGACCCCTGTGACATGAAACTATGATCACCACCGTCCTCACCGCACGTCGTTAAACAATGTGATCCATCCAAACTGAAGGATTTAATACTACTCAGTAATCATCCCTTATGATAATAATCTACAAGATGGGTGGGACTCTTTGTTCATGGCATAACCATAGGTCCCTTGACATTTCAGACCTTCTGGAATAGGTTCTCATTTATGATTTTATGGTACAGTATGGGCTTATATCCTCATTCATGACAAGTTATATTCTCCACACCACAGATATCCCCTTGAGACATCCCCCTAACGTCCTTACTGCATGACGTTAAACTGCTTGGATCTTTCAAAAACACATATGGCTTGATTCTCCTCCTCATGGGATACATAGGAACTCATGTACATTTTTTCTTCAGTTCTATCCCTTTTTCATAGAAACCACTTCATATTTCTGGCCTCTTTGCTGACGTTCTCCAAGAGGGACTATGTTGTATATTATGGGCTTATATACTCATTCACATTGGGATTGTAATAGTCGTGATGGATACCTCCCTATTAAGAGGTATTTATTACCATATCATAGAAATATCTTTTTGAGAAGTCTTCTCTCAAACTGGGCCCCTACACACTTTTTGGAAATCCCCCAATGCGCCTAGGAGCACTCTAGTTTATGACCTAGTGTGTTGGATTCTACATGGACATGTTTTCCTCCATTTCCATTCTTCATGTTTCCCATTATTTTAGATTTCATCATCTTTCAAATTCGAAAGGTCCCCCAAACAACATGGATTCTAGGCCTCAGGGATCTCCTACCATCTTGGGCCAACGTCCCCAAGAATTATTGAACGAAAAATGTGATTCATGTCCAGCATGGAGAATTTTTTCAGTGCTCAATTCTCAATTGTGTGTTCCCATTTCAGGACACATGATCTGGATATTGTGTTTATAACATGGACAATAATCATCCTCCATCATTATGCCCCTCCCATTTTTCCCTAATATTGTCTGCATGATTCAAATCCATTTCCACTCCATCTTGTCCAAGTGGAATTTTGACACTCTTGGTGATATCCCTAAGTGTGTGTTTTCACTTTAAGAGTACCAAGCCATAGTGAGGAATCATTCGAGGCTCTAAACCATTTCCCTTATCTATATTCCACATGTTGTGAAGGAATTATCCACCCTTGTTTCCACCCCAATTATAACACATGTGGGATTAAGGATTTGGTCAAGGTTTACACCCGTTGGGAAGAGTCTCACTTCTATGGTCCGAGCTCTATAATATTAAACTATGATCTCCTTATGTCCTTCTCGTATGAAGATAAAATCAAATAAATCCATAAAAACTACATATGGATTTATTCCCATCCTCTTGTGATACATAATAATTCCCGAGAATTTCTTCTTTGGGTCCATCTTAGGTTCCACTAATCACCCCATCTTTTTGAATTTTTGGAAAAAACACATATAGGATTATGTGTTGTGGCATGAGTGGGATTATGTCCTCATTCTTGCTAGGTTTGTTGTAGTTGCACCACATACCCTCCTTTTTAGGTTCTAGTCTCTCCTCCCTCTCATCTCGCGTGACGATTTAACTAATGTCTCGTAAATAATTATGGTCTGACTCACATCCTCCTAGGATATGTAAGAATACCTAGACATTTCATCTTTGTGCTTAGCCCCATATTCTATAACATTTTTTTGCCCCTTGGTCCATGGTTTTTTCCCCAGGATTGCACATGGTGTGGTGTATACCTCATCCTCATTCACGTAGGGTATGCTTTATCACACCATGTGCATTACCTTCAGGTCCTCTCTATTCTATATGATTCAAAGCCATATGACTTTAAAATATGCTGCCTGGTTCCCCATGACTTTAAATATTGTCTTCCTACAAGAGGATAAACTTAATGCATTCATACTAAGAGAATTTGATCCAATTCCCCTGGGTGGGGCTTGTAGAAAGACTCTCTGAGGTTTGGCCCCAACCAGCAATAAGTTGTTGCATCTCCAACAGATGGTAAACTGTTGCATCCACAACCAATGGTAAACCGTTGAAATCCCCAACAAAAATTAAGACATTATAGTCCCCTACCAACTGTAAGCTGTTGTATTCCCCAACCAATGGTAATCCCTTATATTCCCCAACCAATGATTAGCTGATGTATTCTCCAAATGAGGGTAAGCTGTTGCAATCCCCAATCAATGGAAAGTCATTATAGTCCCTAATTCAATATGAAATACATGTTTTTACCCTTCTATTATATACAGGGTACGTAGGAAGCCTCACTGATGTTAAACCCCCAATCATTGATCCACTTCTATATCCCCTTTATTGGGAACCACATCCTTGGTCCGTCCTAGTTGCGTTAGACAAACTTTGGGGCAGCTAACAACGTTTAACCCCAACATGACATCGGGTCACATACCTCTGTGTGCACCCTGATTCCATTCCCCATCCTAAACAATATGAAATTTGTTTCCCCGCTATAGGGATATGTAGGATGCCTCCCTAAGGATCAAGCCCATCAACCATGTCTCATCATGGACTCTATATCATGAGCCTCTATGTTTCGGGAGTGTCATTCCCCAACCAGGAGGTTCCACATCCTCTAGGTTCCATCTGGGCATTCATTCTCATGGGCCATCTCCTCAGGTGACCTATTTCCCCACCGAACTATGTTTTCCTTTATTCCCTACCATGGGGATACATATGATGTCTCTTCGATATTGAGTCCCAACATCACTCTCATCCTCACGTCGGTTCCATCTCATTCTCCATCCCCTTCTCTTTACCAACAAACATCCATCCTGATCGTTATCTAGGTAGACACATCCCGTAGAGATCATTCAATTCATCTAATCACCACTCCTTGTAGCAATAAAAAATATATAAATAAATAATTCCCATATAATCAATAACCATCCAACCATGGGAGTTCCTCTTGGGATGTCCCATAATCCACGCGTAACCCTCAACTTGACTTCGGGTCACTGTCCTCTGTTCACATATTGATTTATCTCCACTTCGAGCTATGTAGTTTTGATACCTCTCTCCTAGAATAGGGTACATAGGAAACCTCCCAATGGTTCAATCACAGCCAACAGAAAACCCTGGTGTTTCCCTCATAGAGACCCAATCTCCCTCGAATCCATCTTCATTATACATTGTGATTCACTTATCTGGTAGGACACTAAGTGCACCCTCTTGGTGATGCACCAATATAATCCTCTCATATCAGTGATCTGATCTGTCTAATTTGTCTTCACTAGATGTTAAACTCATGACATACACTATGTTAAGCATGGGAAGCTGAGGAAAAACCCATAGACATGCCTATACCATAAATTTCCCCACATTCTACATGGGATGCCTTAGGCTTCGGTACCCTCGAGAAGCCCTATCATAAGTGGAATAAACCTAGAAACATCAGTGTTCAAGAATACATATATACTAGTGATGCCCAACATGACTATCCCTCGACCGAAGATTTTAGCCCCGACATGACCCCGTAGAATGTCCTAGCAGAAGCAATGTAATTAATCGTCGTCTATGAAGACATTGTACTGAGTTCAGTTTCACAAACAACGTCTTAATCATTAAGGGACACTTAGATTTGATGACAAAATCCATGGAGGAATCCATGGATGGAGAAAACCACATTCCATCATCCCATTTCGATCAAGGTGAAAACATCAATAAATATGCATCATATGCTACTCGCCTTTAGAATGAGGAAATGAGGGGAAATAGTTCAGTTCACCCTCCAACGATGGATGAATGCCCTGATGAAAGAGTTGAAAACATTTATATATAAAAGTTAAAATTATCATATTTAAAGTTTTATTATGGAAAAATAATGAGTCGAAATATGGTTATGCTAAATTGATGACAATTTTCTAATAAATTATTTTTTATCATGAAAAGCTTAAATAAAGTTTTGGGTTTCAATATATTATATGAATTCATTTTTATTTTATAATTAAGTAATAATTAATTAAACACATTACAGATACTATAATATGTTATTTTATTATTATTATATATTAATATAGTATTTAATCATTTTATCAAATTGTAAGTGACATTAAAATTCCGAAAAAGATAAATATTTCTTTTAAACATATTACTATGTGGAATATTTATTTCTCCATGAAAAAAAGTATTATAAAATGGTGTTAGATAAAATTGGATTAAAATATTGTAATATTTGACATAAATTTCCAAAAACATGGTAAAAAACAATGGGTATTCATATGGTTTTTATTTATCAATAACATTAATTTTCCAAAACATATATTGGGAAGTAATTAAAAAATTCATTATCTTATTCTATAAATACCCACATATTTCAATATTACCCTCAATGTCAATATTTCAACCATTATGTTATACTAATTTATCTTCTGATGTAGTCCCCCAAGGCGTCCTAAATCCATAAAGCATCCACCCTCACGTTTTAGTAACAACTAAATAATGTAATGTAAATCTAATTGTCCCTTTTCAAATAAAGTTCTGTTTTATGTTGTATGCCTTGTAATTATTAAAAAATTATTTCCTATAATATATGAACCCATTATAGTACATAGAGACTTTTATTAATGGTAAACCCCTTCCACCTAACATTTTACCCTTTGTAAAGAAATGTTTTTATAATTGTGATGCTACATAATTTACATCTCAAATTTTCCTCTTTTATATATGAAATTATATCTTCCATTTATTTTGAATACTTAAACCAAATTTTCATATAAATGATTTTTAAAATTGATTTAGAAATGATATTTTTAATCCAAAATTTCCATATATAAAACCCATATATCTTTTTTTTGGGATAAAAAATACCTATTGATCATGTCTTTATTCTCTTTTCTATGAAAAGATTCTGATATGAAACCAGTTATTTATTCACCATAGGTTATTAATGGAAGTATTTATTGTGATCTATAATGGGAACATGAAATTAAGAAATATTATGGTTATTCCAAAATAGTTCTCCAATTCATTAGTAAAATAATTTAATCTCAAGAGATGACATTTTTTAGGATACCATATTGAATAACATTATTAATATTCATTTATAACACCTCAGTGATAATCCATAGTGATATGATTATGAATGTATCATTTAAATATTTTATCCACAATTACATGTAATGATTCATGTTATTAATACTATTTTATACATCTTTTTATTTAGTTTTGTTACTACTCGGGATTATATTAATACGCCCAATCTTCACCTTCCTTTGTCACCCTTTCTTATAATTTTACTAGGCTTCATGCTCACCCAATTTCATTGATTTATGTCCCCAGGATATGAGATGATGTTAAGGTAACTTAGGATAAACCCACTAATATGCCATTAAATGGATTTAGAATAATTTTTTATTATTTATTGTATTATGTACCCTATTGACATGAAAATATAATTTTAAATATCCTTTGTTTTTACCATTTAGTGACATGTTATGTACAAAAAAAATAGGTCTTATATAGTTGGTAATAAAGGTTGGTTTAGTTATAGATAGAAATTTAGACTTGAAAACATTAGGAGAAACCCTAAGGACATGTAAATGTTTTGGAAATCAAACTGGTATTTTTTTAGAATTATGTAGGTGTTTTCCAAACAAATACATTGATACATTGATACATGGATATTACAAGAGGATGTTTCTTTAGAGTAGATGTACATGAGGGTTACACATGAAAACACAGAATTTGGATAGAATTGATTGGGAACTCATGCATAAAAAAGGGACTTACATCACATATTGTTTGACACTCTTAGTTGATGTTTTTGGTTAATCATAACATTTTTATTATAAATTATGAATCATATATTGAAAATGTAATTGTTATTATATGAGATTAATACCATATTTTTAAATGATTTTTAAGAAATTAAATACATTTGGAAATATTATTTCGACATAATTAACATGTTTATCACTAATGATTTATTCTTTTATATAAAAATAATGGAAATATGATGAACCTCATAAATGTGCAGTTAAACAAATGAGGCACATATGATAATCTAATGGAATTTTGAATAGAAAAAATTTGGAGGATAGTGAATCAACTAATCTGAGTTATTAATCGTAACATGAATCATGTCAGAATACATTATTATACTCTATGAGAAAAATACTCCATTGAGTCCTTTATGCCTCAACGACCACCCAATTTTAGTGGACCTGCTGAACCATTGATTGTGGAGTATTTAGAAATATCTATCGACAATATATCTTTTACACACTATTTCTCATATAAAGATATTATCACCCTAGTTGTATACTGATTAGAAGGTTAATATAAACAGTGGTGGATAGTGATAGAAAACATGAATCATTGAATTTAGATGAATATTATGGTGTGAGAAGAGTTTAGGGGAATCTAATGCAATAAATATTTCCCATATTCCATGTAAATGAAAATGAATATATACTTATTAGAACATATGTATAATGAAAATTAAAAAATAGGAATCTATAAAATGAACTTTTCAATTCATCCTTGATACACGTTTTGATTTTTTAGGACTATAATGGATGAAATGATAGATTCTTTAGTAGATTGAGACCCTGTGTTTGGTGAAATCATAAAAATTGAATTTATGAAATCTATTAAGGGATAGTGAAGATTTCTATGAAGTATGGATTGGTGTTTTCAAGGATATATTTTTATATTAGACTGTATGAAAAGATGATAGAAATGAAGAAAAACTAAAGGAATAATATCGATCTTGAAATAAAAAGAATGAATTTTATACATCCCAAGTGAAACAAATGTGAGAAGTGGAATTATAAGAAGTAATATCGTGGCAGTATAAAGTGGTAATTTTTTTGAATGGATGGGAATATATCTCTAAAAAATTGTGTTGAGGATAAGTCTCAGATTTTCAACACTAACGACAAAAGGAAAGTAGTACTTGGAAAGACGGAATTTTAATGCTTTATATATAGATATCATGGGATCTTTTCCATTCAGTATCCATTTACGATGGTAATAGAGGGGAACCACCATCAACATCATCATAGTAAAAGCGATTATGTTCATGTATTAACTCTCACAATGACTTATATAGAGGGTCTATATGATGTGGTGGTAGGTATATTCCTTTTTCTCTCCATTCAAGAAAGTATTTTTTTATTATAGTTCTATGCATTTATTTATTTCTTCCATATTTTCAAGGAATTTAGAATCAATCCATGAACCTATAGAATAATATTTTTTATTTCTCACTCGTGGAGGAAAAACCCTAGCATCAATAGTATATAGAAACTCTAGTAATAACTTTGGATTCATCCAAAACCTAGTAGTCACTCCAATGGTTGAATATAAAGCTATAATAGATATAGATCATATCCCAATTTTAAATATGTACGATCAACATTCAAAGTGGGGAAATTTTAGAATCTCTGAATGGAAAATCTATATTAATTATCAAATGACACAAATCCCAAAAAGATAATTCTTAAAATAACTTACCATATCCTTAATTATAGATGTGATATGTGAATAAAGATAAAAAAAATAAGGTATCAAGATAGAGAATGTAAATGTTTTTCCGGAACACATTAACATATTTTCTAAAGAATTACCCTGACCTCCCCTATAAAGGGAGGTAGAGTATTTTATTAAATACATGGATATATCCAAGATGACATTAATGATATCGTAAAGAAATGAAAATATATAGTTAGAGGAATTAATGAAACAACATTGAGAAATTTTTGAGAAAGTATTTATCTGACCAAGTGAGTATCCTTGGGGAGAAAATTTTCTATTAATAAAGAAGAAGGATGAATCATTGTGAGGATGCATTGATTATATAGAACATAACAAGATCACTATAATGAAAAATTTCCCCCTTTAAAGGATTAATTATTTATTTTAACAACATCATGGGGTTTAATTCTTCACCAATATTGACCTTTGATATAGGTATCATCTATTGAAGGTGAATAAAGATGATATTACAAATAATACATCCCAAAAAACATATCAGCAATATTATTTTGTTTTTATGCCTTTTTTATTGACTAATTCTCCTACTATATTTATAGATTTGATTAATATTTTCATTAATAAATAACTTGAAAAATTCATGGTAGTTTTAATTTTTTATATTATAATATATTCCAAAACACGTGAGGATTAATATTATTATATAAATGTCATTTTGGAAATACTTTGGATTACGAATGTATCTGGAAAATTAAAAAAAATTGAATTTTGGTTACAATAAATTTTTTTCATGGGACACATTGTAATGAATAAAGGAATATTATTTTGATCCTCTGAAGAAAAAGGATATAAAGGAGTCACATAATAATATAATAGTGAAAGGAATTTACAGTTTCCTTAGTTTTGTAGGTTGTTATAGGAGGATTGTGAAAAAAAATCATGACATTCAAATACACTAACAAAGTTAAATCAAAAATGGGATAAGTTCATAAATATAATTGATTGTAAATTATGTTTTCAATAAGTGATGGAGATATTAGTAAAAACACCATTGTTTATCTATACCCTCTATTGATGAATAATTCATTATTTATAGAGATACATTATTTAAAGTTATTTATTGTGTCTTCATGAAAAATTTCAATTTTATTTCTTATGAATATCAAAAAGTATAGCATCGTGGGAAGAGTTATCCCATAGATGACATTGAGTTATATTTTTTTCATTGAAAATATGTTGGCCTTAGCTTTATTGGAAGAAATTAATAATATATATAATACCAATGGAATATGTATATATTAATTCCAAATTAATCGAACATGAGGAAAATGATATGGATGGATCTTCTTAAATATTATGACTGTTCCATTCATTATCAACCAAGAAGATAAAAAATTTCATTGATGCATTATGTAAGAAGGACCCTATTGTGATGGAAATTATGGAGATTCATGGAGATCCATTACTAAAGGAGCTATTAAGGATCGACATGGGAATCATGAGGTCTACAAAATCATGAATCCTACACCAAATTATTTCTCAACCATAATTACTAGATAATATTAAGAATGCACATAGAGATGATCCCTTGTTGAAAAATATAATAGAGGCTATGAAGAATGATATTTTTTTATATACAATATTGATCTGTAAGGTTAATTGAAATATCATACAAGGCTTTGTGTTTCATCTTTCCTATAATAAAAGAAAATTATGATGGATGAATCTCATTGATCTACATTCAAAATATATCCTAGGATAACTATAATATATAATGAATTTTATAATCATTATTGGTGGGATAATATGAAAAGAGACATAGGTAACAACATTGTAAGGATCTTTGGGTTTCATCAAGTGAAGAAGAACTAACAACTTATTAAATCTATATTTAAACCATACCCCATACCAACATGAAAGTTGGAACATATCAATATAGATGTTATTACAAGTCCCTTATGAATATCCATTTTGAATGTAAAATCTATTCTATTAACCTAGTTTGGAATTATTAGTGAATAAATGATATTATTTTATCTAAGATTTATTGACAACATAATATATCATTATATTAAAATTATATAAAAATATGTTTTGAATTACAATTCAGTATTATTCATTATTCATCAAAAAATAAAACTTCACAGAATACTTCCAAAAAATTACCCTAATTAAATTTTTTATGATATTTTTTTAAAAATAAGTTCATTGTTTCAAAAACATATTAATTGTTTTTTATAAATTAATGAGATAAAGCTATTTTTTATATAGAAATGTTATTTTAATAGAAATTTAATTTCATTATTGTCAAATTGTTCTCAAATTCACATCTTGTTAGTGACAAATGGATAATTATTTTTTTATAAATTTGTAAATAATATTTTCACAATTACATTAATCATATTAATAACATCCAATTAAAGGGTTGGGTGGTAACTATAATCATATTAATAGTGTCTTTTAGTCTGGTAAAACTTAACATTTTGTGTAACACAAGATTTTGATGGGACATAGTAATACCTGTAATTTAATCCAAACATAGTGTGGTGTGTACCAAAAATTGTTAGTGTTCCAAGTAATTAATGATTTGTTTTGTGTAGCATATAATTCAATTATTACCTATATCTTTTATATAATAATATATATATTTAGTGTTATGTGAAAAAGTATCACAAGATTAAATTAATATGAAAAAATATAATTCACAAAATATCAGCATGTTACACCATTTTATTATGGATCATAGACAAATATGATATATATTTATAGATTTCATTTTAATGTAAAATTATCTTCATGAATATTTTTTTAACCCACTTATTTCTGGTAGATTTGAATTTAATAAAGTGACATTAGGAATTATAAATAGTAAATGATATTCAATCCACCTCATAATCTATATTTCTCATTATATATAAATATCATCTAACAAATAATGTGAATAAAGTATTTTAGATAATTGTTTTTTAAAATAATATTTTTATAAAATGTTTTTGAAAAGATGATAATAAAATTCAATTTCTCAAAAAAATTGTATTTTTTGATAATTTTAAAATTAAAATTTATTGTTTATAATAATTTATATAATATATTTACATATTTTTTAAAAAATTTAATTAACCACCAAGAAAAAATTAATATTTTATATTTTATATTTAATATAAATTCAATAATGGCATAATTTCATTGATAATATATTTCCCCATATCATTGAAACTATATTTTATTATTGGGGTTTTTAAAAAATATAAAAAATGAAAAATTTATTTTTTAGGGGGGGGGGGGTTACGTCTCTTTAAAAAATAAAATTTTTCTTTTCTAATATAAAAAATTATATCAAATATTTCCCAAATGAATTATATGAAATTTTTCTTGGGCCAGTTCATTTTGGGTAAATAATAGAGCCACTCATATATTCCAGGAAAATTCAGTAAATGATTTATATCTCAAATGACTATATATGGGAGTCAATCTAAATTGGTTTTATATGAACTATGTTTCTACCAATTTGTTTATATTAAAATTTCTCCCATTAAAAATATCATTCTTTTGAACATTAAAAGACCATCCCTGAAGCGTAACAATTTATATGCAATGGTTAATTATTCAAAACATGATAAAGTAGTTTCTATTCTTATTAGAAATAAAGGTAAAGTTCACAATATGATAATGTAAACTCATATATTTTATAATGTTTTTATTTATTATAGGATCCACAATATTAGTAGAGAATATTAGTTTAAAAATAAACACATTTGATATGAATATAATATTAGATATAAAATTATATATGAAATATAAAAAATATAGCCATATTTGATCAAATAATCCACATTAAAGGGATTTTAGTGAGGATATTAGAAGATATATAAATTTAAAGTTACTCAAAAAATATGATAGTATAACATCTACAAATGAATATAATTTCTAATTTTTTTTTTTTCCTTTTTTTTCGTTTGTATGTCATTTTTTAGATAGAAAAAGGGGATAAATTTAAAATTTTGATACCAAATTTAATTATTATTTCAATGTTTCATTATGAAAATTTAATTTTATTAGTTTAAATTTATTTTCCTTGATTTATTTATATTTAAAACTTGTTAATTTATTTAAAAAGGATCTAATTTTTTACATTTAATAATCATCTTATGATATAAATATATATATCCCCAAAGAGGAACTTTTTTACTAAATATTATCTTTCACTGAAATCATTTGTTAATACCTACTTCAAAGAAGAATATAAAAACAATAGAAAAATCAATCCTTATAATAAACTTAAGTATCTTTCATTATAATTTAGTTACAGTATTCAAAATCATTTTTGTTTTTTTCATTAAAAAAATTGGTGATTTTAATGTAGTGGTACTTTCCCAATTTTTAATTTAGGAAATAATAATATACATAGTACTAAAATAATATAACATTTTTTTGTTTAATTTATAATTTCTTTTTGGATTGATGTAAAGGTAAATAAAATAATGGAACTCCAACTAAATTATGAAAATATCATTATATTAAGAACTATCATCATATAATTCCGTCTAATCCATATATAATTGTCGTGGGGATGAAGAAATCCATTGATAGATGAATGAATATGCAAACTACATCTAATTAAATTTTGAGTAATTAATAAAAAATGATCCAGGGATCTCTTGAAATAGACCATTGAATTTTGTTACAATGTATCCATATAATTGTATCCTCACATCAACAATAAAATGTAAAAAATTTAGAATAAGGTAAAATTAAAAATTATTTAGTTTATTTATAAGTGTTTCAATTTGATGTTACTAGGTGAGGTTATGATTAGTTTAATTTTAATTATGAGGGTTTCAAATAAGTTCTATCATTTTGGTTTGTTTTAATTATAAATATCTTTTTATTTATGTTTCCATCATTCAAATTCTGATATTCTGTGATTGAGTGATTGAAGGTATAATAATTTAGAGAAAAAATATGATCACGTAATCTAGGTATTTCATGGATAAAAAAGATAGAGATCTTGTACTACTATTATTATTTTGATATATTACAAATATGTATATTCATGGGATTATAGTATAGAAAGAAAGAACATCATTCATGTTTAAAATAATGGATAAATTATTATTAGTTGAATTGTTTTCATATCTCATATCTCATATACAACTAAATAATTGATATAGTATGATATAAATGTTTTAAATAAATTTCATTTATTATGGTATTTGGATTTATATACAATATTCCATATATATCATTATATATTAAGTCATATTAATTATGTATATCAAGTAAATGAGTTTATCATTCCATTACTTTAATTCATATTTTATATTTCATTTTTTAATGGTAAACTACCTTAACTCATTTATCGGTAAAAAATATTTATCACTATATTTCCACTATTTTGACCATATTAATATTTAATATCTATTAGTATCACTTAAATTACATCTGTATATCTAAATCAAAATAATATTATCCATATTTAAAAAATAATAAAACTTAATAATCAAAAATAATATAACATTTATGTTTTTCTTATAACTATATTTCATCCCTCTTGTATTTTTTTTCGATAACACATATGAAAACATAAATTTCAAATAAGATAAAAATAATTAATATTTTGATTATGCAAATATCAATTAAATTACTTTTCTTAAAAATTCATTTTACTCATATAATTAAATTTATAAAAATATCATTATTCTAATTGAATTCATTAAATTTTTGGAATTATGACTTAAACAGTTATTTCGGGGATAAAACCCAATCGAGATTAAAATCTAGAATTTTAAATATTTATTTTGAAAATAAATTAAAAACCCTCTTTTAATATAAAAATAAAATTTCTCACGATTCAAAATACATAACAATGGATTCCAATTTCTAAATAATATATTTAAATAATTTATTTTACATCATAAAATTATATTTTTAATTGAAAAATTGTTTCATAAAAAATTTTTTCATTATTATATTATGATAATTTTATAAATGTATACGTATTTTAAAAATCTAAATATTTAGTTATAAATATAAATTTAAAACTTTATAAAAATTACTGAAAAAAATCCATATAATAAATTAAAAGTGAATTTTAAAAAAATGAAGTTCATTTTATCTAATTATAATTCTATATTTTGGAAATGGATCATCAAAATAAAAAATATAATATACAAAAATTAATTTAAATGGAAAAAAACTAATACTTATTTATTGAATATAGTAAAAAAATATTTATATAATTTTAATTTTTATGAATACATTATGTTAACATTAATATTTAGTTCACAAAATAGAAAATCAATAGATTAAATAACCAGGTCATTAAGATCATAATTTAATATCTACATCATAACAAAGCCTATGAAACTACATAAATAATTTACCCCTCATTTTATGAATTCTCCATCTATTAATAAATTATGATTCCACATATTTTCATTTTAAAAATAATTAAATTTAAAAATATCCATTACAATTAACATTTTTTTTAATTCATATAGAATAAATTATCAATTTATTACTATATTAGATAACATTGAATTGGTTTAATTGAGAAGTAGTTACAGGGTCTTTGAATTGTCATCAAATTTCCCAACATCAACATATCAAATATGAAATATTAATATTAATAATTTTAAAAAATACTATAATAAAAGTAAACCGAAATTCATATTGAATCACATAACCTATTTTAGTGGAATAAATGCCCATTTATAAGATTTTTAAATAATACTTGAATCATGATATTTGTGCCAAATTGAATAAAATAACATTTATAAATTACTGCCATTCTCAAAGATTTTATTCCATTTTTAAAAATTCATTACGTCGGTATTGAAATCCTTCTTTATAAATCTTTTTTAAATGATATATACTATAATTTTATACTGTAATTTTACTAAATGTTAACATAAATTATATTTTAAATTTTAAATACATTTAATATTTAAATATATTTATTTGATACTGAATATATACACATATCACTGAATAAGTTTCATTTATAATGTAGATTTGCTATATATAAATTATTCATTAATTAATAATAAATGAATTATCATTTTAATGTTAACATATTGTGGGATTAATAGATATTAATTTAAATAAAATACTCACTATTTTGGAGGGAGAATTATAATTATTTATATTTTATAGTAAATATAAACATTAATATATATTTCATAACACCAAAAAAATTATTTCAAAATTTATAAATCTATATGTATTTATATGGGTGTATGTTTATAAGTTATTTTTTAACATTTTTATCATACAAATATTTTTTATGTTATTATTAAAATTTTATAATTATCTAATTTAAAATTTATCTTTATTAAAATATATATTATAATAATTTATTGGTTATTTTTAAAAAAATAATAGAATATAAAAAAGTATTAAACAAACAAATAAAAATATATATTCATGATAAATTTGACTATATATACATTTTATTATTTTATATTGTTATTAAATTTATAATATAATGGAAATAAATTTGAGAAATTTGAATAAAATTTTAGACTCACAATTTTGAAATTATCATTGAGTGAATATTTTATACATATGTCTAAAAACAATATATTTGTTTAATAGTTACAAGTAATGTTAATGAAGATAATGTATGATTAATTACATCCCAATGCCATCAATATTACACAATAATGTTTAAAGATAATACAGAAAAATGGGTATATGAGTATTAATATATCTCTTTTAAAAATAATTAACATAATTTTGTAACCTATAAATCAAATTTCAAACCAAAACTAATATTTCATTCAAAAAAAATTATTTTATTCTTTGCTTTGTATAAATTATTCCCATGATTCAATTTTCAAATGGATTTTTAAAATATAAAATTGTATAATATTTAATATTAAAATCAAAATAAATGTAATATTAACCCAATAATTTAATATTTTTGAGCTACAATAATTAAATAATAAATATGTTATTCATTGTGAAACCACCAAATGCCTATATTAAACTTGATTCTCTTATCATTATTCCTTACTCACAATCCTACATATTCCACCATTAATGTAACACAATTCCTCTAATGAATATCATACTAATCTATAATCCACATGTAAATAATTGTTTTTGAAATAATTTGAATAAATGAAAAAACTATGGGTACCTAAAACCAAGGAATTATTTATAGGTTACTTATGAAATATTTCCATTTATAACCCCTCTTAAAACACAAAAATGACATTAATTCTATGGAATTATGAATAGTTTTGTTTTTTATTTGTTAATTATTGTATATTACAAATAATTTAACAATTTCTTTTAATTCATTCCTATTGTTGTTTAAGGTTTCCCATATTTCCCTTTCACTCTCTTATTTCAGTCAATTATCTAAAAATATATTCTAATGATATATAATTTGTTTTTTCATATTAAACCCAAAAACTATTTTGGTCCTATTATCCCATTATTGATTATTTATTACCCATTCCATCATATGGAAAAAGTTATATAGTTATTAACCTTGTTGAAATAAATTTTCAAAACATGATTATTCAAATTTCAATTCATTACCTTATCCATTTAAATAGTATAAATAAAAAGAAAATTCCAATTAAAATAATAATAAAATTAGACAATAATTTATTTCTAAAACTACAATTATTTATTATTAATTCTTATAAAATTTAATTCAAATAAATTATTCATCTATGGTTGATTTTTATTCTATATATGAATTATGATATTAAATTTTCACTGATGAAAATAATTTATATTCAATAAAGTAATAGCCTAATATGAAATAAATAATTAAATAAACATTTTGTAATTATTTTGGAATTATATAATATAAATAAAACTAATTTTGTATAAGTGAAGAACCATAATTTTTTAAACAATGAAAATTATCTTCTAAAGAAACACATTCTTTTAGAACAAATTTGTTGAAATATTATTATTGTACTCTTTAACTTCAGTATTTTAATAAATATATATGTTAACATGCTTTTGGAGAGTATTTATGCTTTCAAAAATGACCATTGAATGTAAATATTACATGATTGTTGTTTTGAAATAATTATGAAACTATCACTAAAAGATATATATTAAAAAAATTACACTGATATGAAAATAATAAAATAATTAATTTTATTATATCATCAAAATTATCAGGAGCTATCAATTTGTAGTTTTTTGTGGTCATTGGGAAATATATTTTATCAACCATGGTAAATGGGTGATCAAAATTTTATCATTTATATTAGAATTTATGTCATTTAAAAATATCTAGGAGGTTCTTTCTGCTGTTGTTGAAGTTATGAACGGATTCCCTTATGATTGGAGTAGAGTCATAGGGGGTCAAAAATTCCTTGACAAAAATATAGTAATCTAGGAATTGAGTCCCTCGTATAGTTCATCCAACTACCCAGTGTCTTTTATGGCAGGAGCCCCTTATACCACTACCATCCACCATGTGATGGTGTATATTATGGCAGATATAAATTCGGGTAACCTATATATCACAACTTGGTAATCAGCGTACCTTTTACCTCTTTTTAATAACATGGTTCTTGATTAAAATAATAAAATAAATCTTTATTTCATTTTATGGGATCATGGGTGAACGGTGAGGTCCTTTTGGCTATCCTCTTATCTCTCATTCATCTCTAAAATCAATATATATTAATTGTGGAATTTTTACGATTATTTATTATTCTGATGGTTTTATTTATCTATTATTACTCAATAATTGTTATTTTGACAAACCATGTGATTTGAATTAATTTTTTTACTTTGGGATTAAGTGGTGATTCCATTGGTGTATAGTGGAATCATCCTAAACAATCAACCATTTTTATGTATTGGATGGAGTGTGTTTCAAAATGATGAATGATATTCATTATTTTGTTATAGTGCATAATTACTCAACTATTTTTCTACATTATTCTACAAATTCCTTTTCAATTAGAAGTTAATCTTATATCAGTTAATGAGGATTTTACTTATAGTTGTGCCATTCGTATATGATATTCAATTTTAATTTTTTGTGTTATATGTCTAATAACATGTGATAGATTAGAGTTTTTATAAATAAAAATAAATATTTGAGTACATTGTAAAAATTATTAAAAAAATTATGATCAAAGGTAATATTATTTTTAAATGTTTAATAATTAAGTTAAATATAATTGGTGGCATGTTATAGGGATGCATGAATTTTTTTTGTCCTTTCACTTGATCGATATGAAAGGTTAGAGGTTTTCTTAATATTTTAAATTTTAACAATATGTACGTAATCCCTTTAATTATTAAATATACTTTTGTTTATGCATGATTAGGCATCGATACATATTTATTTTTGTTCAACTAAAATTTATAAGAACCATGTCAAACTATAAACTCTCTGAACCCAATATCCAATGGTTGGTTTCATACAATATTACATTGGTAGTATAAATAAGAGATCATATCCCAAGGTAAATAATAGATTATTAGCTTTGTAAAACTTGATACATAGATGTGTATAACATTATAGATTGAAAATAAGTACAACATACATACTCCTTTTGAAATATTATTATTCTTCTATATTATCCTCTCATGTCAGACATAATATACATCTTTGCATCTTAGGGAAAAATAAAACATAATAAATTTGTGTGATTAGATGATCAATAAGGGAAATCAACATAGTAGAAGATATCAAAAATAAACATAAAAAATAAGTCAAGGGGAAGTACTAAAAACAAATTCCATTAAAAAATAGAATAACAGGGTAAGAATAAAATACTATCTAATAATTCCATATATATATTTACATGAGAATGAATCATAACAATGGATATTCTATTAGTCAAACAAACATATTAAATATCAATAACATATCTCATAATTAGGGAATTAATGATGTAGGACATCATAAACATACCATAAAGTCCATGTCCTTGAATTATATATAAATGTGTAATCCCTTGTCCATGATTCAGACATTTTCTCTCAATAGACCTAGCAATATATTGAGGGGCTTTAGCGGGACTGCACTACACATACTATGTATAATGCATTCGTCATATAAAAGGTGTGAAACATAAGAAACATTTAAATTCATATTTAAACAATTATATGAAATGAAAATAACTTCCCCAATATGAAAATAGAATCATAAACTATCTTGATTGAGTTGGCATGCGGTATCAAGATAGTATATCCCCAGTAAAAATAATCATAATCTAGTTAATAAAATGTGATTAATGGTAACCTAAGAGATCAATATTAATTAATGGTAAGATTCAATATATGTTTTGTAAATATATAAATATAATTAAACAAAATCCATGATAAATTATAAATATAAATACATGTTTTTTAACATTGAAAATAAGAGTTCTTTTGGAAATTCTATTGTATTTTTCGTAAATTCAGGTTGTGAACATTTAAATCCTACACTAGAAAGGGGGAGGTTATTTAAATTATATTTTAGTGATATTAAATGAATATTAATTATGATATTTGTTTTATATCATGGCATATAATGTCTACCAGAAGTGAAAACATGTAAAAAGAGTGTTTATAAATATTTAGAAATGCACCAATTCAGTATGGTTTAAGGAAAAATATAAAGGAGACATTAATTTGGACAAAAGAATATTTATTTGAATAAATATAGAAATGAATTATTATAGTTTTTCATTGTTAAAATTTATATTTATGAAAAATATTGGTTTCTTAAAAAATATTATGTAGCCTACTAGAAAATGGGTTGTAATTTGGGAAGTTCCCTTTAATCAAGTTTTCTTAATTGGATTAAATAAACAGGAATCCTAATAAAAAATTTATTAAGCAATAAAATATATACTAATTTTGATCGGTACAAATGGTTTTAATATACAAACATAATTAATGAAGATTATAAATGAATAATTAGGAATTAAATTAGGATAAATAGAGATAAAGTGTAATTTGAAGGAAAAATAGAGGTTCAGGGATAATCCCTTACCATATGTTTGAAAGTGTTCCACACTTTCACTTAATATCCTTGATAATGAATTTAGATTCTTTAATTACTAAATTTATAATTTTATATACATTTATTTTATTTATAATAATTTTATTATATTTTTATTACAATATTGATGAGGTTTACTATTCAATTGCACAAATCAAGAGTGTTCATTTCATTGTTTTTCTGGTATGATTAACTTTAATACACGTATGAAATATCATGAAAATGTGAATACTTATTCCTTATTGAAATTTTATGTTATTAAAGAAAATAGGGCAGATAAAATGTTCTTATAAATCAATTTTCTATATGTGAGGATGATTCATTAGATAAAACAGTAATAACAACCATTTATATTATTTTTTACTTTTTCAATAACCACACATCAATTTTGATTTATTATTTAAAATTCTGTATATATATTAGATAAAAAATAATAAATAAGTTGTTAATGATATATTAAAATATATCTATACCATAAAAAAATTTATGATGACCTCTGAAGGCAGTGTTATAAAACAATTAATCAACATTAAGGAAGGTGGTGCATCAAAACCTTAGAGAGAATGTTTTCATTTTTAGATGAAATTGGGAAGTGAAAAAAATAGATGGTGGAAATATCAGTTGCATAATAAATTAAATGAAATATATGTTAATGAAGTAATCCATTTTACATTAGACATGGTATGTGAGGAAGGGGTAAGAAAAGAAATTAAATTGAATGAGTGGGGGAGTAGGTTTTACCTCTTGAGTGTCGTATCCTTGAGAACCTCCTTAATGGATTTGGAAATCATATTTTAGTGAGACCAGAGAGGCCAAAACGTTGAGAAGATGTTTCTGAGATGAATTCTTTAGAATATTAGCAATATCAAAATCCTAGAAGGTGTGGATATAAGAGATGTATTTATAGTGGAGGAGATGGTTCTTTTGGGTTATTTTATTCATTAGTTTATTAATTTATCTTTAAAATATCAAATATATTGATTCATGTTACTAAATACAGTAATTAGAGAAACTAATTTTGAAAAAATGTTTTATAAACTCAACCTTACATCTTTCATCACTCAATAGTTCATTTAATTACATTTATTTTGAAAACCATAAATTATAGTATTTCAAATTTCACCAAAAAATCAACAATATTAGGAAACATTTACTCCTACCTATTACATGACATTTATTATTCAAAAATATACCCCATTTTATGAAATAATTATTTAAATTGGATAAATGATCATTTTTATTAAAATAATTATTTATTCAAAAAATTCTGATTTTAAAATTATAATACATTTTAGGACACATTGAAAAATTAATTAAAGTCACATTAAATTATGTTATAATAAAAAACATTAAAATATTAATTTATGAATCAATTTTTTGAATGTATTTTTTCTTTTCAAACGTTATTTTAATAATATAATTTTAAATAAACATTTTACATTTAAAATACCAACAATTAATTTATCATTTTGAAACATTTATTTACATATTTAATTATATAAATATAACATATTTTAATTTATAAGATACCAAAATTTTATTTACTCTTTCATAGGTGAGGTCACTATTCTATTTTTTATATTACTATTCGTAATGGTCATATAACTATTCAAATAGTGATGTAACTATACCATCGTTATATGGTACATAATTTCATGAAATACCTCTTATTTCAATAATTATTCATTTATAATGATTTATTATGTCCTCTATCTGATTTTATGTGATTTATTACCTGTAAACATATTATATGATAAATTTCGTCGATAAAATTTTGGGCCATTACATTATCCCCTCTATAAATAAGTTGGGTCATATCAATTTGAAATTGAATTAAAAAAAATTAAATGTTGATAATTTAAAATTCATTTGGTTTTAATCACATAATATAAAATGGGTTCATAAAACATCCTCCTAAAAAGAGGTTAAGAGAAATTTGAATGTCGTCGAAAATATAGGATTCAGTAATAGGGTAATGTTCTTGAAAATATGGACATGGAAGAGAAATAAAAAAACCATGTTATGATAAAGAGTGTTAGATAAAATGTTCGTTATAAATTTCCCCATCACAATAAAATAAATTATTGATCAGTTAAAAAACCATTGAATTCATAGAATGGAATGTAATGTAAAAAATTTATTGTTCCAAAATCCATGTCCAATATTTTATGGATTATTTTATTATCCATAGAAGAACATGAAATAATATATTTTCTTTATTCATTTACATTTTATTATCATATCATTTTTTTTCTGATCTAATCAATCTCTACATCATTTCTTAAATTTAGAGATGAATTATCAAAGAAAATATTTATTCCAAATACACTTTTATGAATCATAAGATCCACAATTCCTTCAATAACCTATAATTCTTTAATGAAACAAGAATGGTTAGTACATGACCTCCTATATATTAAATCATTATTTAAACTCTAAAAATAATATCCAATGTTCAAAATGATCCATTTTATAATTTGTTAATATAAAAACATATTCCAAATATGTTTGTCTAAATACAAAGATCAAAAATTTAGAAGGACACTATTTTTTCAAAATAGTCATTACATAATATTTTCCCAAAAAAAATCCCTTATAACAAATATATGAATACCACAATCTCATTTAAATATTAACAAAAATATGCCGTCATCTATGATTAAAGTCTCATATTATTTAATATATTCCTTCAATCCAAACATCTAATAATTCAAGAATTACATAAACCATAAGATCACTAACCACCTTCATGCTCACCAATACAACCAGATAAACAACTATATATTATAATATCTCCAGAAAGAAATTGTTTGGTGTTATCTTTCACAATTCATGGGTTTTCAAGATGATAAAAATACAATAGAATCACTTCTCTTTATTACTGGTGTTTTTCATCACATAGATAAAATTACCTAAAAAGACGTACTATGGTATAATAATTACATGTATCAAAATTCTTACAACCATATAATTATTTATAAAATACTCAAATAAATCATTTAATGATTAAAACAAACGAATATTATTCATTCAACCTCATTTGAAGTATTATCGAATGATTTACCATGATCCATTGTCATATTGTGTTGTGTAATCCATTGATTAATGAGAAAATTATTTTTGTAGTGTCCCAAATCCTTGTATTTGAAGCATTGTATAGTGGTAATATTTTTATTACCCTTGAAATCACATGAAATATGGGATCTCTCTCCATAATTGTAGATAACAACCATTTATTTTATTAATGTAACTGGGTGTTTCATTCAATAATCATCACATGTGTGAAAATACTTCATTCTCTTTTGTCCTCTATCTAACATTTTTTACATGTTCATTTGTTATATTTCTCCCCTATAAAGATATAATAATTTTATAATTAATTATTTGAATCATTATAACATAATATTATATACTCATGTGTGAGAATTATTGGGAGACTTGTTTCATTCAAATGATTGGAAATAGAACATAAAATACTTGATATCTTTACTCATTAGATAATTTGGATTGATGAGGTTATCATTCCTTTTGTAAGGGTATATTTTTAAATGATTACATACACTATATTAGATCATATCATTCTGTAACTTAATGTATAATCCAAAAAAATAGGAATACATAAAATAAATTGATTTTTTTCATGTCTAATCTCATTAAAATGGTAAGTTTGGTATGATCATCTATTGTTTTCCAAGAATACTATATTAGGATTATATTATATAATATAATATTTCCTAAAACATATTTAAAAAGTATATACTAAGCATTCTCTCGTATCAATTCTAATGAACCCAACCACAAAAACCCATATCCGGTGCCATTCATTTTTAAATCAGTTCTGTGAACAAGATATCACATCTCAAAGGATGGAATAGTTTTCTATCATTGTAAAACAAGAAACAAACATATATTTTACATAACAAAATGAAAATAAAAACACCATATAATGACCATTGAAAAAAATAATCTTCTCTATGATTATCCATGAAATACATACATAATATACAACTTGGAATCTTATGGGAAAATAAAACATATGAATGAGATGATATCATATTCTTAGTAAGGGTCAATAATAATGTAAAGGCGATCATCAATTAAAAAATAAAATAATGAAAGGTGAACTACTAAAAACACATGGATTTTAATAAAAACCTTGTGTATAATATGGAATGAAAAAATTATTTTCAAATAATTCCATATAAATAATTAAAAGGACATGAAACAACAACACGGATAATATAATAGTCCAACGAAAAATGTAATATCAATAACTAATCTCAGAACAAGGGTATTCCTAAAGTGGGACAATGTAAACATTCCATAGAGTCCTCTACCAATATGTTCAAACAAATGGGTACAACGTTGTAAAAAATAGACTAGTTTATCTCAAGAGACCTACTGATATATCGAAGGGAAATAGGCGGGCCCACCTAACACTTACTTTGACTACTACATTTAATGTATTAATGGGGTGAAACATAGTCAACATATATATTCATATTGAATATATCATATGAAATTCAATTAATTTCCCCAATCAATAATCATAAACATAAACTATACAAAGTAATATGGTGAATTTTAAGAATATATTATATCCCCATTATAAATATTCATAAATCATTCAATAAAATATGGTAAATGGGAACATGAGATATCAGTCTAAATTAGTCACATTTTTTAAAAGAATATTTTTAAATAGATAAAAATAATAAAATAATTTTGTGGAGAAATAATTGATATTAGTACCCTTTTAATTGTTAGAAAGGGAGTTCATTTGTAAAATCAATTGTATTTGTTAGAAAATCATATTTTAAAATTTTTTATCCTAGAAAAGAAAAGAGATGAAAATGAAATTAAATTTGATTAATTTTAAATAAAAATTATAATAAAAATTTTAAAGATCATGATAAATGATTTGAAAACATGTAAAATTGTTTTTATAAAAATATTGGTGGCTTAAAATAGATTATGGGGTTTACTTGAAAATGTGTAAGAAATGGGGATGTTCCATTTAATATGGCCTACTTATTGACAATAATTAAGAAGGAAACCATATACAAATGTATTTCCCCATAAAAGAAAGTATAATTATTCTAGTTACATGTTGTTGGAACAAATAAAAATAATTTATGAAGAATAAATAAGATGACTATGAAATTACATTAGGTTAATGAGAGAGGAAGGGTAACCTGAATGAAAAATGGAGGTTCGAGGAGAATCCCTTACCTTTTGTCTGAAAGTGCCATACACATTCATATTATTTCATTGATAATGAAATTAGATCAATTAATTACTAAATTCAGGACTCCTTCAACATTTAATATTTTATTATTTTTTTTATATTTTTATTAAGTTTCTTTATATCTATTTTGGTGAGTTGTAAGTTTTAATTTCGTTTTTTAGGGGTGTTTGATTCCCTTGTTTTCAGGTTTGATTCACTTATATACAAGTATGAAAGATCTTGTGAATTGGAAATAGTAATCAAGAATAGAAATTTTATGTTATCAATGAAATTTTGTAAGATTAAATGGTATTATATATCATTTTTTCTAGATATTAGGATTATTTAATAGATAAAATGTTAATGATAATTGTTCATATTCTTTTGAGGTCATATCATTCATCAAACAGTAGTTTTATTTTATTTAAAATTATTATGTTTATATATTGGTTATATAACACTAAATATGTTTTAATACACATATTATAAACTTTTTTAACCAGAAATGGTTTTAGGAACATCCTTGAGGGGATTATTAGAAAACAAATCATTATCCACAATGGTGGTAAATCCAAACCTCACGGGTGATGTTTTTACATTTAGAACAATAGGTCAATAGAAAGAAATTATTTTTTAATATACCATTAAAATGGTAAAATTTAATTATAAGATGATAACTGATTTACCATGTTACATTGGGTTGGTGGGGGTGAGTATTGCATACGTAAAAAATAAATTGAAATACATAGAAAGATAGAGAGGGGTTTTAAAACTTGATTTTCGTATCCTTGAGAACCTCCATAAGGGAATTGTAAATTAAATTTTAGAGATATGAGAAATACTATTAAATGGAGAATATATTTGGGGGAGGAATTGGGAATAATTTTTTCTTGATCAATGTCTTAAAAGGTGTGTGTATACGGGGTGGTGTGGGTCGGTATTTATAGTGGAGATGAGGGGTTTTGTTATTATTTTAGTCAATTTTTTATTATTTTGGTGTGAGACTATCAAGAGTAGGAATTTTTATAACAAAATATTGTAAAAAGAGAATTTTAGTTGTGAAAATTGAGTTCTTAACTCATCCATACATCACCCATGTCCTAATAATTAACTTAGTCGCATATAATGTTAAATAACGTAAATGATCGTATTAAATTATTCACCAAAAATCAACTATTTCAGAAGAATCTGAAAACATAATCATCACAATTTATAAACATGATGAATTCAAAAATGTACTCCATTATTTGAAAATAATTATTTGATTTTTTGAAATTTAATTTCATTATGAAAATATTAATTTATTTGAAAAATATTGATTCTAAAGTTAAAACAGATATTTTGACACATTACAAAACTAATTAAGTTCTCATAAAATTATATTGAAATCATAATACATAAAAATAATTGTTTTTGAAAATGTTTTGTGAAATTTAAATTAATGTTAAATCATTATATTTATTATAAACATATTAATAAACATTTATTCTTTACAAAAACACCAACAATTAATTTATATTTTTAAAAGTATTTATTTACATATATTTATTATATAAATATATAACATTTTTATTTATAAGATACACTAATATTTTTTATTATTTCATTGGTGACATTATTATTTTATATTCCATATTAAAATTCCTTATAGTCATATTACCATTCCAATAGTCTAGTTACTATTCCATTGGTAGAGGTTCTTTAATTTCTATAAATATATATTATTTCATCATTTATACATTATAATGTTTTTATTATGTCATATATGTGATTTTTTTTTATTTATATTATATCATCATTACCCTTCCCATTGGCTTGAGAGGGTAGTGAGACATTACATGGCCTTAAGCGACATCCCCAAGATGCCAATGGCTAGAAATAAATGTTGAGGAATTAATTTACAATTTGGGGGACAGTTTTTCCTATGATAATGAACAACTAACCAACATACCATAACCAAATAAAACAATACATGATTCATGATAAAAAGACAGAAGACTCAAAATGATCATTTGTTGTCAAACCATCCAAAGAGTACCACTATATAAGACAAACAAACATAAAAGTAAACAACAAATGACAAACTATTATACACCAAAGTAAATAACATAACTCCAAAGATACTAATTCTTTATGATCCAACACCAAAAAACACCCCATGGATCATGAAGTAGTATTAAATATGTGTGAAACTATTCCTTTTACCATATCTTTATTGATAATATCAATAAAATAACCAAAGTTACAATGTAGGGTTTAGTAATAATACTCAATTTGTTTTCCCTAATGGCTTCCCTACTCATGCCAATAGGAAAAATAATGTTATAAAATTTAATTAAAAAAAATTAAAAGAGTTTAAAAATTTATAGAAAAAATAACAAGTTCCCATAATAATGGTTATCCAATGAAATAAAATATACAATTATTTAAATACATTAAAATTGTATTTTGGTCAACCATTCCATTGTTCACAGTACATCCACACATGCATGTTTGTTTTATATTTCCATAATCTTGAGTATTCTCTTCTGAAATATCTTTATGACCCACTAGAATACGCACTGGATCCAGGGTCACATCCCTTGTACCCCACTGGTCCATGTCCCTTATTCCGGGGCACGTCGAATGTGAACTCACCCAAATTCCATGACTGACAAAATGATTTCAAACTACCCATTTGAAATAACTTCAATAAATATTCCATTTCACTAAAAACCTTTCAAACAAGCCATATCAAAAATCCAAAAATGATTATTTAAAAAAAAATTAAAATTAAGAAACCAATTACCGCGATTTAATTTTTTTTACCAAAACCCATATTTCATATTTAATGAGGATCTATAACATTATTTTCAACATAATTTCACAATAAAAATCAAGAAATTAATCAAATTTGAAACAAGTCTATCAAGTTCTAAATATAGGATTCGAAAGAGAATCCCACTACCTAAGGTTTTATTCAGAAAATGAATAACGGATCAAAGAAAGATCACTAAACCAGGTTGAATATTTATAAACCCACCTTAGATTAGTTTCCCTATCATAAAAACACCAAATATCATAATATTTTGAATCCACGTCGTTAGATCATCCCAAAGTAGTCATATATCTAAAAAATTGAGAGAGATAGAGATAGGGATAAGTAGTTCTAATAAATCTACCATGAAAAACCAATAACAAAGAGTTACCACAAAAATCCGACTTCATATCACCAAGGTAAGCCTTCATATTTCCTCTGTATCAATGATAGAACCTTCTTTAACAATTGGGAGGGAAAAATATCAAGTGATGACCATTTTAGTGAAATAAAAAATCATTTATAGGAAAAACATTTTATATAGACCATTTAAGGATTTAACATTAAACCAACACACAGTTTACTCTCACATTTAAGAAACCCATGTGCTAATTGAGCCCATAACTCTGACTTAAGGGAGACCCTATATGATTGGCTCACATAGTTACGAAACCATGTGCCTATTATTCCAAATCTCACTTTCCAACATATTCAAAACACATCATGGTTTCTCCTAAGCTTTCTCACTATTTGGGAAAATCGTGTGCCACCCGCGCACCTTCCCTTTATCCATTGCTTCAATGGTCATGGTTTCAATTAGTTGTTACATGGTATTCCAAAATTTAGCACAAATTGTGTACCTATATGAAATCCCTAAAAAAACTAAAAATTTTCTCTAAACACTCACAAACATCACACATATACATTACATAAGGAAAAGGCATAATTAATGGGTTGCATACATTAAATCGGGGGTGGTATGTTCTCTCCACCATTGTTGTTTCTACACCTATAGAGTAGATAACCAATATTTCTCTTAAAGAGTATTTTCCATTTATATTTCTTATACTTCTTGTGTTCCCAAGACTCTTTTTTAATTTTACAATGTTTTTACAAAACCCAAATTATATTGGTGATTTATCCATGAAATGATTTCTCTATTCTGTCAAAAAACACCACTAGATTATGAAACAACATATCATTCACCACTAATTAATTGTGATCCCATGTGAGTACATGGTCAGTATTAGGATAATACTTCTTTAACTAAGATACATGAAACACATTTTTCCCTAAACAGAACCCTGGGGGAAATGTCAACCAATATTTCACCTCTCATACTTTTTCTAGTATCTCAAAAGGTCCTTTGTATATAGTAGATAACATTCCCCTACATCCCAAAACAATGATGTCCAAGACATAGATAGATCGTGAAAAGATAATATCACCCAATTTTATTTTAAATAACTATCAATGTTGATCCCCATATGATTTATGATGACTCGGATCCATCTCCATCAGTATCATAATCAAATAAATCTTCTATAATATTCATTTGACAAGGCTCGACCCAACTAGTGAATTCTCACTTGTTTCCACACAAAAATGTGTAGAATTATAGAGATTCCCACAAAATGCTTGAAAGAGATCCTTATGTATCAATACATGATGTATGTTGTTATACGGGAAATCCACTATTGACTCATGCTCTTCCCAGGATCCACCAAAATCTATCAAACAATCCTACAACATGTATTCCAACGATTGTATAGTCCTTTAAGATTTCTCATCCATCTGGATATGACATACCATTCTCATTTTCAGCTAATTGCCACAGACATTAGCTAAGGATTTGAGAAATGATACATGAACATCAGATCTCTTTTTGAGATGATTGAAATCAGCATGCCAAGCCTCTTTAATACCTCAAAAATTGAATTTAGACTGATTCTTTATTGTATGAGATTTAGAAATAGTGATGAAATGGGATGACTAGGTATGTCAATCCAATATCAACCATATGGAATCATTTCTCTAAAAAATTAATTGGAGAATTGTTTCAAAATCAATTTTTATATGCTCTCATTTCCAATCTAGGATTGGTAAAGGTTAGAACATCACACTAGTCATTGATTTTATCCCATAACATAATAACATGTTAATCACTATGACACAAACTCGACCACCTTCATTTTTATGTCGATCCAAAAAAATATATTCTTTTAACACCTTATACATATTCTATATTCTAGGATGTATAGCCTATATCGAATAGTGGTAAGTATGAAACTATTTTTCTTGAAAATACAGAGATACAACCATCCAATTTATGAACCATGTCACTGAACTCCTATCCAGTCTCCAGCCCAAAATAGTCACCCTATGATTTTCTTTTTGACCTCATAGAAAACAATTATGCATCATATTTCAATGCCTCCATTGCCATCTTTAACAAATCACGAACCACTGAAATTTGAAATAATATTGCAACATGACCTTGGTCTCCACATTATACACAGAAGTTTTCTATGACAGATATCAACTAGAATATATCTGAAGCTTCTTATTCCAATTGATCATTTGAAATTCTTCTTAATAAATCATCCCTATGATTACCTTTACCTTATGTATACATCATCTCAATGTCATAAATTTATAGATATTATATCTATATTATTTATCTCCAACTCAAATCTCAATGTGATAATATATGTTTCAAGCTCTTATGATCCTTGAACACAGTGAATTTCTCACCAAATAGATAATGAGGCTAGGTCTTCAATGCATGGACAATGGTGGATAACTATATATTATGTGTTGGGTACTTAATATCTCAAAATATTAATTTCTTTAACCCATATTAAATAACATGGTCTTCATGCATGAGAACACATCAAGACCGTGATCTTAAAGCATCACAATACGCTATGTACCCTTTCCCAGATTTTGAAAAAAAAATCAATTTTTTTGTTGATGTAAGGTGAACATTCAACTCTTTAAAAGATATCTTCAATTACACTTCTAATTAGAATGATTTTTTTGCATTGACTTCCTAGGTGAATATAGTCATGAAAAATCATGAATGAAACATCAATAATAACCAACAAGGCCCATAAATCTCCATATATTAAAGGAATGTTTTAGCAGTTCCTGTAGAAATATTCTTCTATCTTCTTTAGATACAATGAAACAACACACTCAAAAATTACACAGAAAAGAACACATACAAATTTTATCCGAAAAAAATTCACTTTTATAGATGGGAATATAACTGATGATCCTTTATGATTCCCAACACTATCTCTATGTTTTTTACATGTTCATCTCATTTCCTTGAATATACCAATATGGCATCCATAAAGAAAACCAAAAAAGAATCATGGTATCCCTAAAATATATGATTCCTCATAGCCATAAAAATTTCTAGTACATTAGTAAGTCCAAAACGAATTAACACATATTCATAATGGCCATATCAACTTTTGAACTATGTTTTGGGAATATCCTCCTTCTGAACCCATAATTGGGGATATCCTGGTTGCAAGTCCCTATTAAATAACCATTGATCACCCATCAATTGACATAATAGTTCATAGATGTGTGGTAATGTATATTTGTTCTTTATTATAATTTTGTTAAGATTACGATAATCTACACCCAAACTTAGAGTTCCATCAACCTTTTTAAAAAACAAGTCCAGTACTACATATAGAGATGTGCTCAAAAGAATGTACCCATTTCATTCCAGATCATCCAACTTCATTTTCAACTCACATAATTCTATTTCTACCAATAGAAAATACAGTAGTGAGATATAACAATTACCTAGAAGGAGACCTATCGTAAACTCCACTTCCCTTATAAATGGAATCCTATAAAAATTTTCATTAGACAGATTTGAAAACTAATCCTTGAATATTCATAGAATTATATTCTTGATCTCTTCCATCAATGAAAAGTCAAAACAACCCACTGGTAAGAGATATTTCCAACTACTTTTACTAGCGGGATCTTTTCATAGGTCGACACCATCCTCATTCTTGGAACTAACTCTTCTTGTATGACAGACGACATGTTCCTTGAATGTTTTCAACAAATATATATCAAGGATTACTACATATACATCCATATTCATCACTAAGAAGTCCCATTTTAGCTTAGTACATCAATGGTTATATAACATGTTCAACTTATAAAATCCAATCATTCTTTTTCCAATAGGGGTTTGATATTTTATTACAGAGGGAACCTCCTCAAGTTTCAAAATAAAAAATAAAATAGTATTGTAAAAGATAAATTATTGTGATGTAAATATATCAAACAACAGTTGTATTTGGGTAGAATTCAAATGAAAAATACACTTCATCATATGTGGTCTAGATAGATCATACACCATAACCTACTTATCAATGAATAATTATTTATTGGAATCAGTTTACTACTTGTATCCCTGTTAAGATTTCCTTGTTCGTGATGTAAGGGTATTCCTAGAATCACCTTGGATGCCTATATTTTTCTAATGAGATTGTTTTATATTCACTTTCACCATCGAATCATATGACTCCTCCGACACCTAAG
Source organism: Viscum album (assembly GCA_963277665.1). Classification (NCBI taxonomy): domain Eukaryota; kingdom Viridiplantae; phylum Streptophyta; class Magnoliopsida; order Santalales; family Viscaceae; genus Viscum; species Viscum album. The sequence goes on from OY728148.1 coordinate 807,892,698, forward strand.
AAGTGTCATGAGAACCAAACCACAGATAACTGTGCTAATAACACAAAATATTAACCATCATGTTATAGTTGTGGAATGTTATATGTTGTTCTATACACTCTCTCTTTATGTGTTCAAGAAAATAACATTGGAAACAACCTGATTCACTATTGGGTTATGGAATAAGGTTTACTAATCCTACAAACTAATTTTGATTAATGATACCACCTTCAAAATATGTGTCCCTTTTCCTATTTTTCCTATCATTAGTGTTACCTCTCCTTACCATGGGTATCAACATACTTCTTCCTCCCGTACCTCCTAAAATGTCACATTCAGCCACTGTTTCTCTATTCACTATCTCTGTATAATCTGTAATACAGATCACAACTATCTTCGAGAGAATATCATGTCTTAGACATAATTCCAAGATGTGTGCCTTCAAGGACTCACTATTAGAAGCATTTGGTGAAAATATCACTAAATTCATGAATTTAGCTGCATACTCAATGGAAGAGAGATTTAATAGCTTCATATTGAATAATTTCATCATTACTTGATTCTTGAATGTGTGAGGATAGAATTATTTGCTAAATAATTCTTCAAAATCCAATCATTCAAGGTCTTGCTATAATTTATCGTGAACTGCAAAGTCTCACAATTTCCATGCATGGTTCTCCAACATATACATTTCTAGCTTTACTTTTAATTCGGCTGGTGTACTGATGAAATTGTTGATATGATTCATTCTATTCAACCATACCTATGACATTTATGGATTTGAATCACCCCAAATGATGGTTTGATTCTACATATATAACTGGATGGAATGTTCCACTTTTCTTGGATCATCCCTTTGATTCTCACCATCCACAACTTGAAATGCTTGAGTGAAACTATGAAGCAATTTTTGGATGATTAGTGGCTCCAGTAAAATTACATTCTCAGTAGCTTATTCTAGTTGGTTTTTATGACACATAACACGTTCCATTTTCTGTATAAAAAAACAAAACAAGTCTCACTCACTATTTACTAATGGTTTAATATTTCAAATTCTATCAAATCATTCAATTACAATAATGATTTCAAAAATAAAATTTTTCTACGCTCAATCATTTAAAAAATATATTTTTAAAATCTTACCATTTCCCACATACCACCACCATGGTCATTTTCAAAATCATTCTTCTGATAACACATTACCAATTTCCCAAAATAAACACTTTTAAAAAAATCATAAATCATTACTCAAAATGATCTATACAATCCTAGTGGGAAATCATTTCTATAATGCATGTCATGCACGTCTCATTGGAGAAATCCATGATAATTCATTTTCAAAATCCTATGATTTTCTCTGTTACACTTATGTACCCAACACCATGGTAACTTTAATTTCCTTATAAAATGGTTAGCTACATATTTATATATGTGATGTTTCATGTTCTGAAAATTGTACTTAGTTCAATGATATAAAATCAAGAAATAGACAATAATTTGTTCAACTCAATGATCAAAAACAAATACCAAGTCAAAATCCACTTGTTAAAGGAAGATATTCCAAAGTACCTAGATCATAACACTTGCAACATCCCACCCTTCTAATTTTCTTGAGAGGGGAGTGAGATGTTTCTTGTTCTTATGCGACATCCCCAGGATAGTAATGGATGGAAATAAATGTCGAGGTCATCATTTTAAATTTGGGAGGTGAATTTCACTTTGAATACAAACAACCATCTAACAAATCATAACCAAATAAAAAACTAAATGATTCAAGTAAAAATGAAATAAAACTCAAACCATTCATATTTATCAATCCAAAAAAAGATTAACATAGCATAAAGAAAACTAAAATCTCTATTAATAACTAAATATAAACTATTAAAACTCTAATTAAAATCACATGAATCCAAAGATCATCATGGTCCAAGCAAAAAATCCACCAAAAAACCAAGTATCATGATATATTACTAAATATGTGTGATTCCATACCTTTTCTCATATCTCGATAGAAGATATCATCAAAAGAACTAATGAACCAAAGTATTTGTAAGTACTAATACTTCATAGGTTTTCCCCAATGAATTCCCCAATCCTTCCACTTGGATTTAACATGATAGAACATTTATGTAAAAAAATTATTTTAAATAACATTTAAAATTGTTTCATAGTTAATATTAAATCCAATCAGTTCACATCAAAACTGTTTTAAAGAATGAAAATAAACAATTAATTAAATCATATAATATTCTAGTTTTTCATACCATTAAACATTTCACAACAGACCTACACATTCATGTTTGTTTGACACATCTATAATCATGAGTGTTCTATCATTCAATAACCATATGTGCCACTAAAACATTCCCTCAATCCAAGGTCACATCCTCTATACCCCACTGGTACACATCCCTTACTCACGGGCATGATGAACATGAACTCACCAAAAAAACATGTAGGCCAAAACCATTTCAAATAACTCAGTTAAAACTATTTCAATAGAAAATCCTTTTTATTCAAATCTATTCTAAAAATCCACTTCAAAAATTGAGAAATTCCATATTTTATAAAAAAAACATTTTAAAATAATGAATCCAATGAACTTTTCATAACTAATAAGCATGATTCCAAAATTTCACAAAAAATCATAAATCATCACCAAAAAAGATTTATAACATTATTTTCACCACAATTTCACAATAAAAATAAATAAATTAAACAAATTTGAATCTAATACTTTGCTTTCCAAATATATGATTCAAGAATGAAGCCACATACAATGTGTTTTATAGTGAAAAAGAATAACGACATGGAGAAGGATAAAGAAACCATGTTGAATCTCCAAAAACCTTACATTGATCTCTTTCCCTATCATAAACATGACAAAATATAATCATATTTTTAGTCCAAAACCTTTAATATACCCAAAACAAGTTTATATATATGAAACCTAGAGAGAGGGAATAATATATCTAACAAAACTGCCCCGAACTACTAATATGGTGCCTAACTAAATGAATCTTACTTCAAATCATAAATAGAAGCATTATGATTGCCTCTTGAGTAATGAGAGACCCTTACCTAACCCTTAGTAGGGAAAAATCTAGTGTGATAGACATTTTAGGGAAGAAAATAATCATTTAGTGGTAAAAAAATTTATTTCTACAATTTATGGATCTTAATTCTGACCTAGACAATGTTTATTTGCACGGTTAAGAAATATGTGTGGAAAACATCCTATTGCCTCTTACTTAAGGGAGACCCCACACAATCAATTACCTAACCATGTTCTAACTACGCCACAGAACACATTAAATCATATGCTCAACAAATCATAGTTTCTATTAGGCTTTCAAATTGATGGAAAAACACGTGAACCACTGGTACACCTTCGCATGATCCCTATATTTATTGTTTCTGGTTTCCTGTTTTTGTTTCATAGTTTTCCAAAACCATAAACCAAACTTGCAGTAGAAAAAATATCAAAAAACACTCCAATGGTTCTCCAAACATTCCCAAACATAACCTATATACATTAAAAACATAAAAATAAAAAATTAAGATTTATATACTTAAAACTAGTGGTGAAAAATATATTATACAACATAATTATAAGAAGTTAAATTCCATTTATAATTTTTTTTGTCATTACACTAACGTTTTTATATAAATGCAGTGTTATTTTGGAACATATTGATCAGTGAATTGAACCGGTCTTCCTTGATTATATAAAATAAATTATAGAATACTCCACCATGGTGGATGTGATATCATATGAGTTTACAAGAATCCTAGGGTTTGTCCTTGTGGTAATATTTGTTAATGGATTATTTAGTTGGACCCTTTAAGGCTAGTAACATTATAATGTGGTAATTGGGCCTAGGTAAAATGATTTTTATTATTGAATGTCTCGTGCTTGGTTTGGAATACACTCTTCTAGGTGTATTAGATTCTTGATGAGTGTAACCAGTGAGATAATTCCTCCATAGTATGATATGATTTTATATACAGAGGTTAATTTATGTAATGTTCATTAAATATTACTAGTAAAAAATGCGATATTGGACTAGAGTGTCATTTATCATATTAATCATAATATATTTTCATCAAATTTATTAGGTGGTCGGGGCATGTAATCATGGGATTGGACATAGTTAAGGGGATTATAATATGATCTTTGTAGTACAAATAAAATTGGATTTTCTACGTTTTAGAATGGTCAGGCACATCCCATTGGACATTATGTCAAAATGAAGTGAAACATAAAGTTGTATTTATATCTAGAGACTAGTTTAGGTCCATATATCAGATTGTATTTCCGTCTGGTAATGTTTTTAATACTGATGAGTTGGAATATTGGGCATGTGGGATCATGTAATGATTTATGGAATTATATAGGGATACTAGGTGGGTTATGAGTTACACCTCTAGTTATTTTTTTAAAATATTGATTTATTACTATTTGGGTTTATAATATAAATTCATGTCTAGGAAGGTAATATAGTTTATCTAAGAAATAATTATGTGTTCATGTTTTTTAGGTTATATTATAATTCATATTTTTGTATTTGTGTTCCAAATATGATTATTTTTCTAACAATGTCAGTGGACATTAGGCCTCTCCCTGAGTGAGAGGGTGAGAGAACAAACCACCTAGAGTCAATTGGTATTTCTCAATAATATGATTATTTTTCTAATTATGTGAGTAGACATTAGGCCTCTCCCTGAGTGAGAGGGTGAGAGAACAAACCACCTAGATTCAATTGGTATTTCTCAATAATATGATTGTTAAACCCATTCCAAGAGATAGTGGGGTGTTTAATATGATATGTTAAATGAGTAGATTTTATGGACCACCTTGAGAGAGGGGATTATAGTAGATACTACCCTTTGTGTTAGGTTATTAACTTAGGTTTCGATATTGAGATATACTATAAGGTAAAATGGATCTATTGATGTTATGGGGCAAGGAACATGATGAAATTGACCAAAGGGGTTCATTACAGAAGACATGGTAATAAAATATATAATTTTTTAGAGGGCACAAAATACTAATTACAGATTCACTGAAAATTTATAATGTATATTAGAGGCCAAAATAATGATATTTTTTTTGATCTAAATAGGAAATTTAATGTTATTTTTTTTAGATTTAAAATAAAATTGAATGAGAGGTTAGATAAGTCAATTTAAAAATATATAACACTTTTTTATTTCAATTTATATGTTTATTCATGTAATTAATTATATATATTTTACATTCATGTTATTGGAGTCGAGTAAATGATATTACTTGTTCATGGTATTCCTCATATCTCAATTATTATATAATTCCCTATTCACATGGCCAATTTTTTAAATAGTGGGTTCCCAAGACCCAACTATTCATTGCCTTTGATTACAATATTTTGTACATAGTTATCTATACATGATGCCCTCATACCATTATATTGTAGAGATTTATGTGTCCACTACTGAAATAGTAATGTTCATAGATTAATTTTCATATTGAGTGGTTATGGAAGATCCCAAGATATAATGAGAATCTATGGATACGATGAAATGAATCCAAAAACTAAGGTTATATGGTGAAGATGCATCTTATAGACTATACAGAGTATATGATTGACTGTCATGTGTTGGGGTCTCATAACCAGTGTGAATTATTCTCAACAATTTTTAACATGGTGATTTATAGTAGTGAGATCCTGAGGAAAAAATCACCAATACGAAGACCACATGTTTATGGTGTCATTGGATGTTCCTTTATACAATCATGTGAAATGGTATCCTAATTTGAGATCACTACCAATGTATTACATTTAATTTTGTACATTGATGAAAGACGAAAACCATGATATTAAAATCATTGTGAGGTTTTTTATGTTGGGTGAATCATTAGTGGAATGACATTGGTATAATGATAACAAAAGGATTTTTCACTTCCAGGTTAAAGAAGTTATATATCTCATGACATGATGACCAGTAGAGTAATACCTTAATAAATCCATGACCATGCAAGTCCAAGTTAAATCTTTCCAGTTAAATCAAAAAATAATAATTCAAGAAAAAGGATGATGACATGGGTGTTTGTATTCCTTACGAGATATTAATAAGATAGGGATTATATTATAAAGTACATGATCATAGGTTGTTTTTCACTGTAGTGACAATCCTTATCTATTTAGGGGACATCATGGGTTGCAATATCCCACTATTGGTCTGTAAATAGTATTCACTACTATCGAGATAAGGGCCTAGAGGGTGAAACACAACAGCTTACTTAAGAATCTTCCCTATTTAGTTGAATATGAGTTTTGGACATTGTGGGACACACCATTGGGGTCGAATAATTTTCCAATGATAAAAAAATTTCCAAGGAAATAAATAAATTCATATTATTCATGTATGGAAATGGGTAATTGAATTTATTTATTAAATTTATTTACATGATTACTAGAAAATAAAAAACATATTAAATGAACAAATATTAGTTTAAAATATTTATCGTCCATTTATTATTTTTGAAAGCACATGATGGGTTTATGTATCAATTATTATCACATAATATATTTATTATAGTACAAGAATGTTATAATAATAATGAATAATATTTATGACTTATTTTAGACGTAAATATATTTTTTATTTAGTTTTTAAATTATTATGGGGCAAGGCTGGAATTTCTAGGTAATTTTATTACACTCTATAAATAGAAGAGAAGAAGGATTTTTTGGGGAATATGCATGGATTTCCCTTTATATTTCTGTACATCCCACTACCATATTATAGAGAGAGAGGATATCAATCTAGAAGCTCAGATCGAGCTCTCTCTCAGGTATAGCAAGCGAAGCGATGCAGTTATCATCATAACAACGAAGCAATCACAAGATCTTTGTGATTGCCCCGAGAATTCAAAGATCAGCACTTGCATAGATTTCTTAAAGCATGGGTAGTTGATATAGAGAAATTTTACTTCATATTCATCCAGTAGAGATCTCCAACGATGAGAATACATCATGTGTGACTTGAGATCTGAATCCTGTATTTATGGTTATTATTTTTTTAATTAAAACCCTTCATGTGTGATTCTCAACTTTATGTAGGAAGCATTATTCCATTTTCTATGAGTTCTTATTATTCCCTGGTGAAAATTTTTAAATTCCCACTTTTGGGGAATCCAATGCATGCTCGGTTCCATTTGGTGGTAATAGTGGCTCGCATTTTGATTTTAAGCCAATATAATTTTAAATATTGATAAAATATCATAGATGGTATCATTATAGTCCCAACTCCATAGACTGAATCATAATCAATGATCAGATAACCTAACTTCAACCATTTGGAGCTTTGAATTTATATTTGAGGCTGAATTTCGGTATTGTGTTGTATATCAGCTGAAAATCCTGTGGCCAAAATACTCAATGGAAAAACAGTTTTTCCTTGAAATTTATTACTTTAAATGAGTTTAATTTTATTATAATAATAATTTCTATAATATTTTATTATAATAATATTTTTTATTATATAATAATATTATTATTATTATTATGATAATATTATTATTTTCCAAAAGAATATACATGATTTTGAGAATATGTAAAGTGCTAGGGGTGGTGGTGTCTTTTTTCAAAAGCAAAAAAAATGGGTATGAGGGTATAACTTATCAGATAAGCCAAAAGAGGGAAAAAATGAAGTCCAAAGGGGGAGGGATCCTTTCCTCCCTATGGATCCCCACCCCAGCAGGCACAGCCACCCCATCCAGGTGGCCTCCACAGCTAGTATGTCTTCCTCCCTTAGCGCCTCCCCATGCCGCTCTGTCCGTCAAGTTCCCAACAGTGGAGAGTAAACACTTGGCCTCCTCCCTTAGTGCCTTCTCGACTGCCCGTTCACCTCCTCAGTTGGTATCTCTTACCAAGCGGCTATGTCGTCCCACCAGTTTCCCCTCCAGCCTTTTCATGTTAGGTCCGACCACCATGTAGTGAAGGAAACAATGGGGAGGTTCCACCTCCAACCATGAACTCTGTGGCGCCTTCCAATCCTCTGACCAACATACTTTCACTGGCTAGATCTGCTGCCAGGATGACCTAACAGCGGGAGGTAATGTTCTTCTCACCCGTTAGGTGTCATAACAGCCTGGAATGGCCTTGAACTGGTACACCCCGACCCGCACGGACCGTGTTAGGGGTTTTTGCTGAGAAAGTTTTTTTAATTTAATTAAAAATTAATTGAAAAAATTAATTTAATATATTTTGATATTTAAATTAATTAAATGTTTATTTTTGGTTTAATAATTCATGCCACGTAAATTTATTTAATAATATGTTTAATTAAATTAATTTATTTAATTTATAGTTTATAAATTTAAATAAATTAATTAAGACTTAAAAATATTACTATTGTATTAGAAATATATGTGAGTTTATAATTCAGTTAAAATTCCATCAAGTTTATTTTTAATGCATGTTTAATTTATTTGTATATTTATTTTTAAATTTTCATGTTTCATGGGTATTTTAATTGTCCTGATTTTTTGACTGACCAATGTTTGTTTGGTGCTTGTTCATTTATTTAATTAAATTATTTTATTATTGTGTGGTTCTGAAATATATAGTTAAAAAAAGGTGATATAAATATCATATTGGTTTCATTATTTATATAAGGAAATGTGCATCTACTTCTGAGTTGTATATTTACTGATTAGTTCCCCTTTCCTACAAGCAAGTATTTTTGTATAATGATAATACAACCAGTGTTGCACTTCATTCCAAGATATGGTGATGCACCAGATATGACCTTCATACATTGAGTGGGAAAAAATATAATACTTGTTGAATGCGACATGACATAAGGTATTACACCTTAGATCTGGGTTGGTATGTTATTCTCTCAATGAATCAACCATTAGTACCAGATCATGATCGGGTCAACATTTTTTATAATGATTTATTATTTTTTTGTAAGTGTAGTTAACGCAAGAACACATAGATTAATTATAAACAAGCTTGCAAAGATAAAACGAACATGTGTTGCAGCGGATTTTTCTATTTATTGCATTGTCAGATTTTTGTGTTATCACTTAATACATGTGAAGAAGATAGAAAATGATTTCTTTCATCACATAAAAATAATAACACTCTCAAATGAAATATTAATTCTGAACCACCATCCTACATTCTAATTTTTTAAAAACCGGTTATTTGGGGCATTGATCATACCCAACCTGATGGTGCCTCTAACTACTAGAGTGATCTTTTGAAATTGGTTGGTTGAATTAACTAAATTTGATGCAAATAAATAAAAAAATACAGTTTGTTATAATTTTAGAGGAATATTTTGAGTAAATCTATTAATGATTAAAGAATTCGAGACTTCACTCAATAGATCATGGAGCTATGAATTTATGGGGTTGTGCAGCCAAATTCCTACCTTGAACCCTCCATGTAGTATCCTAGACAATGCTTGTAGACTTTGATGAGTGGTTCATGGATCCTTTCCACTAGAATAATAAATCAATAGGGTATTGAAGTTATAACACAGACGGTTCCTAGAATACGATAAAAAAGTGGGTGATATTTAATGATTTAATGATTTAATTAACTAATGAAAATGTCTAAACTGTTAATCATGAAAATATTTCTAATTTCTAAAATTCATCTTTATAAGAAAATGAAATGCTATACAACATGTTTAAAAACTATGATAAATATTGGATAATGTCAATGTAAACCCAGGTACCTAAATCCAAAAATAGTATATGTTCTTGTGAAAAATTCTATTGGAAACTCAATGTGCTAGTGTCCCAAACACATATTATTATACCTAAGGATGCGAGGTTGAAATTGATTATAAGAGACTAATGTATAAATCATTTGATGATTATGTCATTCTTCTATCATCAATGTATGATTTTAATTGTGATCTCTACATTATGACATGGATAATATAACCTGATGTCCCATATATAAGTTGTTTGTAAGGAAATAGTAAAGAAATGATATAAATAGTTATTGTTACACTATGATCGTTGTAAATTGAAATGCAGGTAATCAGCTTTCAATACATCCTATTCTAATATAATTTTATCCCATTTACTAAATTCTTGTTTAATTTTACAAATCAAATATGTATTGAGTGAATGTTTCATTACCATTTTAGGTATGGTTTTCCATGTTATAAAAAATATAAAAGATACTTAATCCATTAATTAGTATATAAAAAATTTAGAAGGCTAGGTGAAAAGGACAATGGAAAGTAAATCCAATGGAACATTTTCAACATCAATAAATAAATGATGTAGCAGTAGATTTTATTTGTTTTTCATAACATAAAATAAAAAAATGTAAGTTTAAATGCAAGTAACTGAACAAAAGAAACTAGTTTCCATTTATTCTTCTGGAATATTGATGAATTCAATGTTTCGGTTTTAATTCAAGGGTATTCAATACAACATAATTATCACAAATGATTATTAATATACAACAACCATTTAAGTATAAAAACATTACTGGAAGTCAGGTGTATTCACCAAGTGGCTGTGAAAGGCTATTACCTAGCCATGTGGTGAGAAGTACAAGACATCAGTATTGGTAATGGAATGATTCTAGTATAACTAGTATCTTGTATAACAAAAAAATTAATATCACAAGGACACAAGGAGACATTATTATAGGTTTAGTAATTAACGATATCTTTTCTAATTAATTCTCAAACAATAGGTTAGTAATACTTGAATTTTTGGTTGTAGTCGAAAAAAATGTAAAACTTTTACCCAATTATGAAAGGTAATTCTTTCACATGTAATACTATAAGTGGATGTAAAGTATATACCTAGTATGTTATTTGTGATCAGCACAGTTAGACACCTTTGGAATTATCGAAGTCTTTATTTTGGAAAAAGAAACCTTTATAAATAAAGGAATGTTACAAATCTTTTGAAGTTAGTTAAAAAATTAAGTATTATCATTTTCAAAGAAAAGATAGAGGTATACATTTTCTTTATAAGACCCCATTACTTAATTAAGGAATTGTAATGTGAAGTAAGTGTCTAGTCACAATACATGAGTTGCTTCTAACCGACATGATGAAGAATATCTTAACAATGAAATTTTCGATCATAATAATGTTTCTTGAATAAATTCTTAATTGCACATTACCATGTCTACATCCCAACATTGATGTTAATAAGGATGATTTATGATCATGTAAAACATGTTAACATTGATAAAAAATGTATCATGGAGTAATTCTTAAATGTAAATTTTATATATTAGAGTTATGATGTATATAATATTAATGTTGTAACATTAAAAAACATCCATTATATTTCCTGACATGATTCAGTAATAATGGTTCAATCCTATAATCATATGCCAACTAAAATGAAAAATGGATATAATATGAGTCATAGAATGGTGAAAAAAATATTATGTCACAAAGGACATATGTTTGGATGCAATGAGTTTATATGGAAATAAAAAACCTTTCATCAATAATAAACACATTGTGCATATTTTGTAATCATCATGATGTTTTCCTAGTATATTAAATAAACCAAAAATATAGAAATTTTATTGCCAAGTTATAAATTGTATTTCTATATAAGAGTGTACGTTTCCTTTGGGATAATCTAACCTATATTGAATTGTGTTATTCAGTTATATAGATTCATATGTAGTTGTAATATGAACTATTTATATAAGATCATGTGGAATAGAGTATGTTCTAGAGACACCTACGCCATAGGAAGGATAAGGATATTGTGATTTGTTTTAAATTATCTATGGTGAGAGCTAAATTATTCAATGTGAATAATACTCTCAACAAGTAAGTAGTGTATTGAAATTAGTTAATATTGAGAAGAAAAACTAAAATTCAATAATGGATTCCATTTATCACATTGTAATGGGGATTATATTTTTGAATAATATGGTGGGACTTCAAATGAGTTGATTCATGGATGGTATAAGTGTTTTACCAATAAGGATCGATTTGTAAAACCAAGTCACTAAGCCTAAATCCATTTGATGTTCTCTTGTTATAGCTAATTTATATGATAATATTATTATGAATTGGAATTCATAACCATATATTAGGGATGGTATTTATATGACGCAACCATAAAGTGATGGTCATGACATAGAATGAAAAAAAAGGTTTCATGTCATTAAAATTTAGATAAGGATTGAATTAAGAAACATGATCATAGAATATACATTTGAAATAATTTTTTTCCATGTGTCTTGATATGTTTAGTGGGAGATCATGGGTTTTTAATGTAGAATATGTTCAACATCCTATGGAAAACCGACTGTTCATCAAGTGAGTAAAAAAAGGGTGAAGTTTATTCTCCAGTGATTCAATCATAGTAGATACCTATGTTCTAGGGAATTGGATCTACTAAGGTAGACCTAAAGTTTTATTGGACCACTTAAATCATATATATAGTGTCATGGTATGGGAAATTACAAGCTATAACCAGTCAAGTATGAATTGTTACCTATGTCACCTAATCTAATCTCTCTAAGTTGACATGTACATGACATGGGATGAGATTAACGTAGGGAGCTATAATCTATACACCTAAGAAATGGATCAATAACATGTTTTGTGTTATGAACAAAAATTTACATTTCCTATATATACATTATAATAGGAAAATTCCAATTATATCCAGGAGCACTACCTGTGAAGCTATCAAAACTATCTAATTGTACTTCATTAAGTAAAAATATATGTACCTAGTAACTGGAGATGTATGGACACTAGTTTTCAGGGGGGGAAATGGTTCTCACATAGATGCATATGATCTAATATCATAGTTATTTTAGGTATATGAGCAAGAGAATCTCATATAATCTAGTGGTAGTTGTACCTACAAATACCAAATACGTTGAAACTTTTGAGGCAGTTCAGAAGCTGTTATATGAAGTTATTTTTTCTAGTTCATTGAAATGAACCTGGTAATAAATGTATTATTATAAATTAAATTAGTATATTTTTACTATCCATGATATCATTTTATGATATTGGACAAAAAAGAAAAACATGGGATATAATATCTTGAGATGTTTTACTCATGGAGATCAGGTCGCTTTTGCAGAATAGCCATGCAGTGGAAATGTGGAAGACACAACTGCTAAAGACATTACTCAGAAGAAACAAGATCTTTATCATGTGAGTAACTAACAAGTTTGGTTATAAATTTGGCTCTATTTTCAAGTGGGAGTGTTGAAATAGTGGTTTTCCTATACCAAACAATGATGTACTATTGCTAACAATATCGTATATATATTTGTTTATACATTATGTCTTCATGAAATTTTAGTATAAACTTTTATGCATCCACTATTGAAATGGTAATGTCACAAGATTAGTTTTTGTATAGAATGGTTATTTTAGATCCCATTCTATAATGGGAACCACTAAATAATATGAAATTATTCTTAAACTAAGCTTCTATAGTCAATATACATCTTACTGAATGGATATAGTATATGTTTTTCTATCTTGTACTGGGGGATCATAAGCATTAAGACATCTCCTTATGAATATTGAACTTGGTGGTTACTAGTAGGGAGATCTTAAGGATATACTTGCCAATATGAACATAACATGTTTGTGGTTTTATTATATGTCCGTATCTAAGATCATGGGTAATGGTATCCTGACATGATATGAATACCAAAGTATTCCATTTGATTACATGCATTGATGGAAGAAGAAATCCATGACATCGAAATTGTGGAAAGGTAGTTTGTGTTGGGGTGAGTCATTGGTGGAATGACATTTGTTGAATGATCAAGAAATGATTTGTAACTTCCAGGTGAATTGTGTTATATATAACCGTCCATGTTGATCAGGATAGTAGTATCTTGATAAATCCATGGCTAGGGTAATTCAAGGTAAATCCATCTAGTTAGATCAAAAAAATAACCAAATAAGAAAAAGAGTGGTTCCATGGATGTGCGTCCTACTTTATGTGATATTAAAGACAATAAGATTATATTACACAGTACATGTTCGTTGGTTGATTGTTGCTCCTATAAAAATCCTAATCTCTTTAGTGTCCATGATGGGTTTCCATGTCCCTCTATTGGTCTGTGAATAATATTATGTATTATCATGATAAGGGCATAGAGGGTCACACACAGCAGCGTATTCGAGTGTTTGTCCTATTCAGTTGAATAGGAGATTGGGACATGGTGGGGCCCACAACTGGGGTTCGAGAATTGTCCACTGATAAATGATCGCTAATGTAATAAATATATTCTTATTATTCATGTTAGGAATAATAGGTGTTGAATATATTTATTGAATGTATTTATATGTTTTTGAGTGAATAAATAAACATATCAAATTAAATAATATTAGTTTAAAATAATCAAGGGTCATTTATTATTAGTGGGATTATGAGTTGAATTTACAGATCAATTATTATCTCATAATATATTAATTATTTTATAGGAAAGTGATAATAATAATGAATAATATTTATGACATTGTTTAAAATTCAAAATATCATTATTATAGTGGTTTAATTATTTAGGGTCCAAGATGGAATTTCTAGGTAATTTCACAACTCTCTATAAATTGAGGTGAAGAGGGATTTACTAAGGACTATTCCTGAATGAATCTCTCTCTACTTGCCCCTCCCATTTTCAATATAGAGTGGCTCTGGATGCAGTTGATTAGATCAAGATCTCTCCCAGGAATCACATGCCAAGTAATGTAGTGATCTTCAGATCATTGAAGGCATCACCAGATCTAGATGTAAGCACCTAGAATTCGATGATCGATACTCCAAATGATTTTAGGTTGTGCATGTGGACAATATATAGGAATTCGACCTTGGATTCTTTGAGAAATGATCACCAACGATGAGTACACGTCGTGAAAAACTATAGATCAAAACCATGTATTTATAGTTTTAGTTTTGTTCTTAAAAATTTTCACACGTGATCATTATATTTATCTAAGAGGAGATTCACTAACATCGACGAGTTCATGTCGTTTATTGGTGAATTTTTTTAAATTCCATCTTTTGGGGATTCTGCTACATTACCGGTTCCTTTGCTAACTGGAAGGTGTTATTAGTGAATTAGATGTCCCAATATCCTATCAAAACATAAGTATAAAGAATACAACCAATTTTCGGGCATAATACCTAGACAATGAGTTTTTGAATTTAATTTATTCAATTTCAATCACATAGACAATGATAATTTAATAATATGATGATTTTTTTATGAATTAAATGTGCATACAATAACTGAATAATGATGTAGAAATGAAAAATAATTCACTACAAACATTCCATATTCGTTTACATCCCTTGGAAACTAAAACTATATCCACCAATGTTATTAAACAAATTAAAACAAAAATTATATTAACATAAGAATAATGTCATGGTTATGAACCAAAAACCCCCATTAGCTCTCCCAGATTCAGTTCTTCTAGAACATCTATCCCCACTATACTACATAAAATATATCTACTTATAGAAAACTACATCCATTAATATCACATCTTACCTCAGCTATATATATACTAAATTTGAAAAGGCATTCCTCATTTATAGACAATTGATTCATATACCATGAATATAGTCACTGATACTCTCTATGGGTTCTAATTTTACAGGAAATCAAATCCATAAAAATTATACCTTATATAAATTATTTTTTAACTAGATCTAGAACACTAGTGTCCCATCCACTCCTTAATTGTTTTAATGGAAATTTTATACAATAGACATCTAAAAATACATAAACTAAAATACCCATGATTATATCCTTACCTATTTGGATTTTATTTCATGTTTTAATTCTACAAGTAATACATTTATTCATCATTGAATTCAAAAACAAAATTAAAAAATTCATGTTCATTGATCAAATAAATACATACATTTTCTCTAACAATTCAATGGTTTTTTCCTTTATCATATTCAGGAATGAAAATCGCTTGACAAAAAATAGCTCCACACCTAGACTCGCAAGTTATATTATTGTTTCACCCTTCACATCTCTCAGTTAGAAACAACATCATCAACCATGTCTTTGGACTCACCATATTTCATGTACTATTTTCTATAGCTTCATACATTATGTAAGGAACCCTTACCCTTATAAATGGTAGTGGTTATCTTAATTGGTGACATTCATTCCTTTTAGTGACTATAGTACAATGGTATAATTATTTTATCCATCATTACATAGATATATATTATTCAAGTCATTAACGAAACAAGTGATGACCTACACACAACTAGGATTCTATACTATTTGGATTTCCATGACCATTACTATAATAACCAAATATATATGGTACCCTTACTAAAAATTAACTTCCCTTTCACATGAAAACCAAGATAACATGATATTTCAAATTTATTCTCCATAAATCACTTATATATCACCAATCCATAGTATGGACTAAATATCAACGTTGGAATTTAATCATGTAAAAAAATTTCTAAAATATACAATTAATGAAAATATGATTTTATTTCACTTGAATCAGATTTTATTTTACAGTAATACAGTAATACAAAAAAATTAATATATTGGACAAATAGATAATCAATTTAAACTTTTCAACTTATAATTTTTAAAAAATAAATGCATGAAATGTAAACATCAAATAAAACCAAATATAAAAAAAGATTTTCTATAATAATTATGTGTCAATGTATTAATAAATGGTTGCCACAATATCAATATGGAAACAAAAATTCCAAAAAAATTAAATTATTTTCAATTGGGTATTTATATTTTCAAATATCACATGGAAAAATAAAATAAACACCTCTATTTTCATTTATAATTTGTTTAAAACATATTTTTATCTTGATATATTTGAAACTATATATATTTTCACACATTTATACTTTTAAATTAGTTTTCATTGCTCACAAAAGTTTTATACAACTCACCATTTTTCCCTTTTTATTAAAATATATATTCCAATAATGTGAAAAAAATTTTATCCTAACAAAAATAAATCTCCCCCTAAAATGTGATTGCAATGAAACTATAATATATAACCTATAAAGACATAGATAATGAGAAATAATTATGTATTTGAATTAAGGTAAATATAAATATGAATATTTTGAAAGGTTGGTAAATTATGTTTAAATAAATAAATCAAAAATGATAGATTAATTGTAATACATATTTCATAACATGCAACAACATGATCTGTAAAGCTAGTCCCTCTCAAATGACATCACCCCTTTTCCACATACACAATTTAATGACCTTATTGTAATAAAACACCAATAATTATGCATTATTATTTTTTTATTCTTCATTATTTAATTATATATATATAGCTTTTGAAAAATATCATATCTACAACCTAATAGAAAATTATCATGGTATATTACCAAGAAAGTGTGATTTTTACTCCTCATGACATAACCCATTTTTTTATATTTCAAATGATTATTAAAATGGGAATTTGTTTTCATTTTTTTATGTGTAACAATGGAAAATTTTAGATAACATAATACATTTCCAAAATATAATGAAATACCACCTTGTATCCCTCATCAATTGGAATCATCCCCTTCCAGTTATGATAATATCTCACATATACTTGTTTAGTTGTATGTCATGAAAAACTTCCACAGGTTGGGTGGGATTGAAAAGATATGTTTTTAATATTTGTCTTCTATAATAGTGACATATTGGGTTTTTATAGGATAATAGATGGATATACTTATATGTTAGTATAATGGTTAATGGATTATTCAATAAAAATAATCATTCATTTTGAAATTTATTTTGAATAATCATATATTTTAAATGAGGTAAATAATATCCTTGAAGTTACTTTCCTGAGTCTCTTAGTAAATATTATAAATAAAAATATAAAATGTTATATCAAAATCCTCTCAAGAATGGGAACATATGAATTTAGCCTTTCACTAAAGGAAATTCATGCTTCAAAAAACTCATTCATATATATTTCATAAATATAATGTGTTTAATTTATATGGTATATTTAAATTAAAAAATTAATTATCTTCCTTTAAGTATAAATTTAAAAAATCTATACCCTTGTTTATATTTGATAATAATTTTATTTCATACTCATAGAGTATTTATAAAAAAGTGTCTAAAACATGAAATCATGGTTATCATATGAGCCATTTTATTTGAATATATAAAATTAGCTTAAGTTCAATGTTGTTCATGAAAATTTTAATTTAATAATAAAAAATAAAATTATAAAAATTTAATGGATTAAAAATGACTAATAATTTTATATCACATTCCACTTTCACTATAATCTCTTCATGTTTCTTGATCTTTCAAATTTCTTTATGTTTACCTCTGTGATTGACTTCTAAGAGGGAATTTTCAAGTGACAACACATGGTACATTATTTAAGTCTTAGGGATAAATAGTATAAGTAAAACTTCATCCAAATAAATTCATAATATAGTATTATATACTAACATCCTTGAATGAAAAAAATTAAACGGTTTTTCTTAAATGTTATTTTTTTAGGGTAATTTAGCACAGTATGGGTAAGACCTTTTAAACCATTTTTGGGACCACCCAACAATCCATAGATTGATCTAAAAAACATAATGTTTCTCTATGATCCATCAAATCCAATTGTCTCTCTTCAAACATGGTTTTCCAGTTTTTACTCCACTATCTTTAATCTTATTCAACATTTCTCTCATTATTATTCATTATTATAACTTTTTTCTTGAGATTTAATAGAATATACTAACATTAAATCTTAAATTGGAGCCTCATATTTGTCTTAAAATAAGACATTCAATTCAAAAACATCATCTTTTTTTGCCATATTATTCATTAATTGGTCGATATTGGACATTACAACATCACTTATAACCGATTGCGATAACTCCATTTTCATCTCGATCAAGGTCATCCTTATTACTATGATTGGGATTTAGTTGATAATATATAACACCCCGGACCCAGTTACCCAGAGTCAATACATTATTTCAATACATTTGTATGATTACAAGGAATCAAGTCCCGAAGGACCGATCAGTTTAGTAGTCTTGGAAAATAGATTACATACATTAATGTTACATTACACTTTATAAAATACAAAAAAACTTAAATAATCATTTATGAATGCCATTATCCCCTTATATTAACCCTGTATATCAATCACAATACACTTCTTGGAATCATAGGAAAAATAAAACATAGAAAGGTGTGAGCTCAGATGCTTAGTATGGATAACAATACACCGGAAACTTTAATAAATAAACATAAACATTTAAGGCAATGTATGAAACTAAAAGGAATGGCTTTTCAACATAAAACTAATCATAATATGGAAAATATAAATCAAAATAATTCCATTTACTTACTCACATGGATATTCTAAGAATTTAATTTTCACAGGAAATATCAATAGCCACTTTCATAATGATGGAATTCATAATGCCAGACTTCATAACCACATAGTCAAGGCCTTGTTCCAAGACTACAAATAAGATTTTGTCAATGTCTTATTCAAAGACACTAGTTTGTCTCACGATACTTACCTATGCATCAATGAACTATAGTGGTATCCACCCATCACTTACTAAGACCAATGCATTCCTCCTATGAAAAGGATTAACATAACATAAAAATCCATATTAAAACTAGCATACTAAATGTCAATACTTTATCCATAAACCATTAATGGTATAAAAATGACACATCCATAGTCAAACATATCACAAAACCTTCAATGCAATATGGATTATTTGTATCATAAGAAATCATCTTCAAACAGGTTTAAAATCCATCAAAGGATGTTGACATAGATGAAAATGATTTTTAAAACCCTTCGAGAGAAATATCCCTTTTTCATGAAAACATATAAAAGTCAAAAAATTTATAAAATAAGAAATTTAAAGACATTTTTTATTCAATTTTTCCAAAAAAAACTTTGAAACTTTTTAAAGGAATTAACATTTTAAAAACATTCATGTCCATATAGATAAATCCTTAAAACCCATTTTGAAAACATGGACATTAATCAGAATGATTTAGAGGAATAAATATTTAAAACATTTAAAATGATGTTTTTGTAAAAATTTACCTTAAAAGAATCCCTTTGAAAAATATTTCATGAAACATGGTCATGGTTAATAAATATGTCCAAGTAGATACTTACGTAAAAACAACCTCGGATAATAAAGAGATTGTGAAATTAACCCTTACCTAGCACTTTTCATTAGTCAAGGGTACGTTTAACCTCTTGTATAATGACCATTGTATGTTATTATGTCATAACAGAAGCATATTAATATTTATTATATCATACATGATTCATTTATGACTTTATACTACCCATTGAATAATGATTTTCATGTTAAATTAACATTTCAGTTAATAATCTCTTTCTTTATTGTACGTATTTTAGCATGTTATTGTTGACCGTATCATTTTGATGATGATTTAAATACTTCAATAATACAAACCATGATTCATATATCATATATATTTAGAATATAAATTTTTATGATAGGTAGATATATGAAATGTAAAATACCATTTATGGATACAGTAGGTTGTACGTATGCATAAATGTTGTTTCTGTTTTCATATCGTATTGAACAGAATAAGTGAATAAGATATATGTAAGTACATAAATAAATATATATATATATATATATATCTCCACATGAATTATTATTTCATATATTATATACTTATTAGTAACATATATTTTTATAATCATCGATGAATGTTGAGCGTGGAAATTAATCTCATCACATCGTGGAGACGGCATTCCGTACGTACACACGATTGAAAATATCATTTCATTAAAGGCATGGAATTGGATGGTATATGAATTTTATAGAGAAATTATCATGTTATTTTAATTATTTATATACATATTACTCATCATTATATCCATCCAAATAACATAGTGTTGAATAAAAAATTACACCACAGCGTAGAGATGGTAAGTCATACGTACGCATGCATGGTGACATTATCATTCATAGGATGGATTGAATAATTAATATAGTTTTGCCATATTTATTATTAAATAATAGTATATATAAGGTACTCGAGTTATTATTTTGTTATTGTAATAACAAAGAAAGAGTATGTGTAATAATAAAAGAACTTGAAAAAGTGTGGTGAAATCATTACCTCTTTTTCAGGTTCTTTCTTTTGATTTGAAAAAAAGGGATACTTAGGATGGATTTATGACCAAAGTAATGACTCTAGGATGAATTTATGATATTTGGGAGGATATTTGGTCTGGGTTTGGCCAAGACAAAAGGATTTGGAGGTGCGAATTTGAGAGAAGGGGAAGTCCCCTTTTGTAAGAGGGGTGAGGGGCACCTTAGAAAAAACTTAAAATATTATTTTATAATAAATTAATTTTCGGTTTATAATGGCTCAAAAATAAATTATGTAAAGGATAAGGTGGGGATGGGTTGAAAATCACTCAAACAATAGATTTTATACATGTTTGGGTCACAATATTAACCTTATCTTTTAAATTTAACTCTTAGTTAAATAGTTTGACATTTACCATGACTCTTTGTATTTTTATATTATAAGGTTAATAAACTTACTATAAACATTCAAGAGAAACCCAAGTGGTTCATTAATGACATATATAGTAGTATTTAAGCCCTTTTTCCAAACCATAAATTTTTAGGAATAGAATACCAATTAATAATATAATATTTGTTCTAAAAAATATTTTATATCAATGTTGACACTATTTAGTATTTGGTTTTTGATAAATTCATAACAACATTATTACTTCGAAAATAATTAATTTAGTCAACCCTAATATTTCATATTAACCTATAAAATAATTGGAGTTAATAAAAAGTCCAAAATTACATTTATTTGGGTATTTATAATATCAATTATTTTAATATTTCATTAATAAGGAAATAACTGCATCACCATTGTGTCAAAAATAAATAAAATCATTTAATGTCTAAAAATTTTAAATAAAATGAAATCATGTAGGAAAACTTTTTATCTTTCTAATGAATATTTATAGTTGAATTTATTGTAATGGCCCGGGTTTTTAGGGTCCATTACATTGTGAAAATCTCATGTTGGGTTTTCTAGTCTGGGAATCTCGTTGAACAATAGGCCTACCAGTAGCGCGGCCTACCGGTAGCTGCAGCCTACCAGTAGCGTGGCCTACTAGTAGCTTTAGCCTACCTGTAGCTCAGTCAACCGGTAGCTGCAGCCTACTGGTCTCTCGGCTACCGGTAGTTGTCAGCTACCGGTAGCTGTCACCCGCCGGTAGCTCTCAGCTACTGGTGGCTATGGCCTACCCCCGCGGGTTCATTCCAGTTGCGCTTCTTCTTGGGCAATTAGGGTTTTAAAACCTATTTTGACTCTTATGTTTTAAAGCCCGGTAATGCCCATAAATGTTTTAATTAATTATTTCATGAATTAACCTGGTGTGTGTATCGGTTAAAACCACTGACCCCTTTAATAACGTGTGGGGCCACGTGGTCAACCAACGACCCCCGCTCCTTATGCGGTTTGGTGTTCTTATCGCAACCGTCCGCGGCCCTTATAAGTAAAGGGTTCATTGTGGGTTTCTTCTTTTCTCTTTCACCCTGAACTAGAGTACCCTTCGTTCAGTCGAGTCGCATCACTATGCATGAAGTTCCGCGCCCGGCCTAAGCAATGATAGTAGAGGCGATTTTCGTTCAGGAGATCTGCATCGCTATCCATGATTTTCCGCACCCGGGATCAGCATCGATCATTGACCAACAAGTAGGGAATTTTCTCCTTCATCTCTCCCTTTTGTGTATCATGTGGGGTGGGCTTGCTTTTTATTCTGTAGAATTGGATAAACGAGACCTAAATAAAGATAATTAACTGATTCTATAAAGAAAGAACGGGGGTTGTGATCATTGATGCAGTTTTATATTATGATTCTTTATGAATTGTGGGGGCTTATGCCTACTGAAAATCATGGTCGTTGGTGTTCTTTCTCTGTTCACTAATGAACCCCCCATGATTTTTTTAAGTGGTTTGTTTGTGGTTGTGAGATCCTACTGTAAAAACAATTAATCACGTACACCCAGCTAAATAAATTGAAAGCACCAGGATCAATCCTTCTGTGATAACCCCCAGTTAAAGCACACGGAAATTGAAATCATGGAGTGTCTAAAATCCTTTAAATCTGAAAATATCAGCATGGCCCTCCTTAGAGTTGGTGGTAGTGGTTTGGTTGTTCTCTTTCATGGGCCAATTGGTGGAAATCTGGGAGGGGATGGGATCACCTGTTTTTATACTCTCGGTGGTTGTGAAAAATTGGGGATGGGATCCCCTATTATAGATTCAGTGGTTGAGAGTCTTAAGACCGAGTGGTTACCTTGTTTATATCACAAATTGGGGTGATATACTCTGTTGATGAAGTACCTTTTTGGGGGAGTGGTACATGGGTCAGTGTCTCGGGGTTGTCTTTGGTTCCAGTACTTCGAGGGATCTCTCTTATCCCTTTGTTGTTGTGACTTTACAAGAGAACTGGGTGTGAATGTTTAAATTGAATTTTGGATGGATCTTTACCTTGGTTTGTGCTTATGATATCAGTTTCCCAGTATTGCATGAACTTATTTTAAACATTATTACTGAACGTGAAAACAAGAATGGGAAAAATGGGTTTTGTTGGCCAGAATCGTGACTCGGACTTGAGTGTTGTTGTGATCTGTAGGTTGTCTGAAGAAAAACCAAACTTTGGGTGAGTTCTTGTTACCAATATATATACTTGTAGCTTTGTGTTCCTTATTCGAGCCCCACCCAAGTTGATCACTTAGTGCCGAACACCCCCATTTGATGGGGGGAGGGTGTTTTTTCTAACACTATTTTTGGTGGTAGGTTATTAGCTCCTTTTTTGCTACCTTTTTCGGATATCCAAAGTATCTTTGGGCAGGTTGTGATGCCATGAGGTCCATTATTAGCCCAAGAATATTCGGGCAGGGTAGTGTGGTGGTTTCCCCAAGTTTTTCCGGACCGGTGGTTTCCCAAGTGTCTTCGGGATGAGGCTCAGGTGTCATCGGGTGTGGCAGTGGATCTTCTAGCCCAGGTGTCTTCAGGTGTGGTGGTGGTTTTTCTGGCATAGGCATTTGCAGGCGTGGTTACGTGTGACAGTTGTGGCCCAGGTGTTTGCGGGCGGGTTTCGGCTGTGGGACTGCATGCAGTTGTGGCCCAGGTGTGTGCGGGTGGGTGTGGTAGTGGGGACTGCGGTGGGAATGGAGAGATTTTTCTGATGCGTAGGATGTCTCAATAACAAGTGGGAAAGTTGCGCGGGGTACCCAAACATCGATGTGCTCTTATTATATATATATTACTTGACTTGATTTATTTGGGGAGTGTGCCTTGGTGAGCATTGGGTGTATAGTTTACCTTGTTATGTGTTTGGCTTACTCCTTTTCTCACGGTACTTTAGTACGTTCCCCCACTTATGCATGAGAGTCCTTGGTTTTCCCTAATGAGTGTACTTGTATGCTCACCCTATGTATATGAAACTGCTTTGTGGTTTCCAGGAGGACTTCGGGGATCACGCGGGACCATACTAGCTCGGACCGTTGGGGCAGTCGCAGTTGTTGTTTTTATTTCTTTGGTACTTACCCTTTTAGTCACTTTTTTACATTGTGGTTTTTACTTTTGGAACATGCATATGGGAATGGTTTACTTTTGGCTTTACTTTTTTTCAGTTTTGGTGTTGTTATGGGATTCACATTCTTTTCACCCGATCCTATTAAAAGAAAAATGGTAATGCCTTACATTTAGTGTGTGATTTTATACCCTTGGTGATATTCTCCACTCCAGGGCCTATTGAAGGTGGGTTTCGGGGGTCATTATCTCTGCTTAAACTTAAAGAAAGAAGGGCCAGGAAATCTACTGACCCTTCCCTCCCTTTGGTGAAGGCGGGTCATAACAGAATGGTATCAGAGGTGATGGTTGAGAGATAGGATGGAGTCTGAAGTTAGGCACAGTGAGGATTGCATGGGATGGTAGGGAAACAGTGTTGGATGACCTTGGATCATGAATTAGTATAGGGAATATTGGCTAGGATGCGGGATTTTAGGGCCCCCCATGATCTGATGCAAGGACTCTGGACCTACCGAACGACCAAGTGAGGCTACGCTGATTGCAGGGTAGAGACCATAGGAAAGGTACATGCATCATAATGACTTGTGTTCTCGTGTTTCTGGGGTGTTTTGAGAATTAAAAATAAATACAAAGTTTAATAATTTTTAAGAAATATTCTGCACTACTTGGGCTTAGGCATTCTTTGTTTACCTTGCATCTATGGCACCTGGAAGGCGACCACGTGTGGTACAGGTGATCGAGACCCCAGAGACTATTTTGGCCGATCAGTAGAGATCTGATCGAGAAGAGGATGACGACCAGTGGTAGAAGACTCTTCGGGACTTCCAACGATAGACCCTAGAGAATTATGAGGTCAGCACCTCTGACATGAAGATGGAAGGTTGGCTAGAGGATCTAGTGAAAGTTTTCGGCCTGATTCGGGCCCCGACTGAGTACTGGGTTCCTCTAGTAGTCATCCAGATGTGGGGAGTGGCACGTCAATGGTGGACTCTTTATATGGGGGAGAGGATAGAGGTTGAGGTGGCATGGGCTGATTTCGAGAGGGAGTTCTGGGCGGAATTCCTCTCTTCGACGATGAAGGCGGAAAAGAGACAAGAGCTACTCTCCCTCCAGCAGGGGAGTATGTCAGTGAGGGACCTAGGAATCAAGATCAAGGACCTACTATGTTTTTCTCCAGAACTCTTTCTCGACGAGGAGTCTTGGGAAAGACGATTAGAGGAGTCACTCCGACCCTCCCGCCAGTATGTTGTTACCCCCTTTACCATGCCGACGTACTTGGAGGTCCAGAAGAAGGCTGAAGTGGTGGAGAGGATGCACGCTCTAGGAGGAGTTTCATGAGAGGGTATCCAGCTAGGACCATCGAAGGGGAAGGCCGTCAGCACCAGGACTCCAGCGTTAGGGCCCTCCAGGTTCCGACCAGCAGGGAGCAGGCCGCAGCAGTTTCAGTTTCGATCCCCTGGTCCTTGCCCATTTTCTTCAGGCCCAGGGCTATGGTGTTTCGTCTTTGGGAGCCCTGGGCATCTCCGGATTCATTTCTTGAACTGTGTATAGTATTGCGGTGTCGGACAGCCCCACCACCCACCCCAGCAGCAGCTTCCAGCCAGGCCTTTCCAGCAGCAGCAGTAGGGACAGCGATCTCCCGCTCCTCCGAGGGCAGACGTTGGAGGAGGAGGCTGACCTCAGGGTTCTCCTCAGGGACCTCGACCGGGGTGTGGTCGGGGAGGTGGCCAATAGCTGAGGGGAAGAGGAGCTGGGCGTGGATAGTTACACACTGTGGAGGTAGCAGGTCCAGCAGGGCCAGAGGTTGTTCGAGGTACGATTAGTTTGTTTAGTAATCTTGCTTATGCCTAGTTCGATACCAGAGCTTTGCACTCCTTTGTTGCACCCAGTCTATCCCATGTCTTGGGTCTAGATGTCGAGAGACTCTCAGTGCCCCTGGTGTTGAGCACACCAGTCAGGGGTCACACCGACTTGTTGTTTGTTTTTCGGGGATGCAGACTGATGATATGGCCACATCAGTCAGTTATGGATCTTCTTCTGCTACATATACAGCCATACGATGTCATCCTAGGCATCAACTAGCTATTCTATGTGTGTGTCGTCATTGACTGTTTCCGAGTAAGGGTCGTGTTCTCAGACTTGGTCGGCCGGCGTGTTACCTTCACAGGTGACCGAAGCAGTCAGAAGGGCAGCAGGCGAGAGGAACCCCTCCTTTCCTTGTTAGCTGAGCTTTCAGTAGAGTCAGTAGATGCTGAAATGGTGGAGGTGCCATAGATCATCCGTGAGTTTATCGACATCTTCCCTGAGGAGGTGACGACTCTACCCCCTCGACATGATATCGAGTTCGGGATAGACCTACAGCCCAGTGCTCATCCGATCTCGATGGATCCTTACCGGATGGCACCTTCAGATCTACGGGAGTTGTGGATCCAGATTGATGACCTGATGAAGAGGGGTTATGTTAGGCCGAGTTTGTCACCGTGGGGTGCTCCAGTATTGTTCACAAAGAAGGAAGATGGTGATCTCAGGTTGTGCATAAACTACAGGAGTCTGAACCAGGTGAAGATTAAGAATCGCTACCCTCTTCCGAGGATAGACGATCATTTCGACCAACTGAAAGGAGCATGGTGGTTCTCAAAGATCGACCTGCTGTCTCGGTACCACAAGCTAAGAGTGAAGGAGGGTGAAATCCCGAATATGGCGTTCAAGTGTAGATATGGACACTTTGAGTTTATAGTCATGCCCTTAGGTGTTATGAATGCCCTGGCTGTGTTCATGGGGCTTATGAACTCCATATTCCGGGAGTACATAGATTGGTTCTTGGTTATGTTCATCGACGACATCCGGGTATATTCAAGATCATAGGAGCAACATGCCGAGCACCTGAGGACGGTTTTGGATGTCCTCTGACAGCACCATCTCTATGGTAAGTTGTCAAAATGCAAGTTCTGGACATGATAAGTGCACTTCCTCGGGCACGTGGTGTCCGAGCAGGGGGTAGCAGTGGACCCATCAAAGGATGAGGCAGTTTTTTCTTGGGCAGCACCCAAGAATGTGGTAGAGGTCCATAGTTTCGTCAGGATGGCAGGTTACTATCGGAGGATCATACCCAACTTCTCCTGAGTAGCATCCCCTTTGACAGCCCTGACCAAGAGAGACCAGGTTTTCGTGTGGAGTGAGCAATACGAGTCATCCTTCAGCTATCTGAAGGAAAAGTTGGTTAGTGACCCAGTGCGGAGATTACCAGTAGAAGGGGCGGCGTATGAGGTGTTCTGTGATGCTTCAGGATAGGGCCTGGGATGTGTGTTGATGTAGTGACAAGGAGTGATCTCTTATGGGTTTAGGAAACTATGCCCTCATGAGTGTAATTATTCCACCCATGACCTGGAGCTTGCAGCGGTCATTTTTTCACTGAAGTTATGGAGGCACTACCTCATCGGAGAACGCTTCGTGGTCTTCACAGATCACAAAACCTTGAGGCATATCTTCTCCCAGTGGGACGTAAACTAGCGGCAGCGAAGGTGGATGGAGTTCCTCCAGGATTACGCCTTAGAGGTTTCCTACACTTCATGGAAGGGAAATGTAGTGGCTGATACCTTGAGCAGGAGGACGCAGAAGGATGCGGTCCGAGAGTCGGCGGACACCTGGAAGGCAATGGAGGAGTTGGCTGCCTTACACCTGGATGTGAGGATGGGTAGCGGTAGAGGATACCTGTATCAGATGACAGTGCAGTCTTCCCTATTGCAGCAAGTGGAGGACTCTCAATGGGGAGACCCATAGTGCGAAGTGATGCGTGGCTGAGTTGACCAGGGCAATGCTCCGGAAGGATGGACGGAGGATGGCCAGAACCGGATGCTTTTCTAGGGAAGGTTGTTTGTTCTAGAAGTGATGCGTGGAAAGGTTCTCAGTGAGTTCCATAGCTCACCCCTAGAAGCACGCCCTGTAGTATCCAAGATGTACCAGGTACTGAAGAGATAGTTTTGGTGGCCCGGAGTTAAGCGAGCGGTGGCAGAGTTTGTGGCCAATTGCTTAGTGTGTCATCAAGTGAAGGCAGAACACCGAGTTTGAGGCAGCCTACTGCAACATATAGATGTCCTCGAGTGGAAGTGGGACGACATCTCGATGGATTTCATCATGAGACTACCCAAGGTCCAAGGGGGATACGACGCCATCTGGGTAGTAGTGGACCGGTTGACGAAATCAGCTCACTTTTTGGTGATCAGGGAGTCGATTGCAATGGATGCTTTGGCGCGAAATTACATGGATGAGGTTGTACGGTTGCATGGAGTTCTGAGGTCTATAGTCTCTAATAGGGATGCACGGTTTACCTCGTGAGTCTGGAGATGATTGCAGCATGATTTTGGCACCCAGATGCATCTTAGAACTGCTTTCCATCCCCAGACAGATGGACAGACAGAGCGCACCATCCAGACCCTCGAGGATATGTTGTGGGCATGTGTTTATAACTCAGGAGGATCATGGGTGTGATACCTACCTCTGGTAGAGTTTTCCTACTATAAAATTTATCACTCTACCATTGGTATGGCCCCGTTTGAAGCTTTGTACGGGAGGCCATGTCACTCACCTGTGTGTAGGACTGAAGTCGGAGAGGCAGGCATCCTTGGCCCGAAGGTGGTGGAGAGCACGACAGAGAAGGTTCAGCTCATACGGGAAAGGATGAAGGTGGCCCAGCACCGAAATAAGTCGTATGCTGATACCAGGAGGAGGCCCTGAAGTTTGAGTTTAGAGACCAGGTTTTCTTGAAGGTCTCCCCTCGGCGTGGACAATGGAGGTTCGGCAAGGGGAGTAAGCTTTTTCCCAGGTTCATCGGGCCCTTCGAAGTGTTGCGGTGGGTCGGCGAAGTGGCTTATCAGCTAGCGTTACCACCGCCTCTACTTAGGATACATGATTTATTCAATGTGTCCCAACTCCGTTGGTATCTGCACGACGATTCACATGTCCTCGGTTGGGGAGAGATGGACATCGAGGAAGACATGACTTTTGTGGAGATACTAGTGATGATCGAGGATCGCAAATAAAAGGTGCTTCGTGGATGAACCATTCCCTTGGTTAGTGTGTTGTGGAGACATGGTAGGCTTGAGGAGATTACGTGGAAGAGGGAATCATAGATGCGTTCCTAGTACCCAGAGTTTTTTTGAGTTTTGAGTTTGTAATGTTATGTTTGTTATACCTTTTGTGGTAGAACGTTTTACCTTGTTGGCTATGAATACTATTTTTATTTCCTCTGAATGTGTGTGAAAAGTCCTGGCTATGGGGGAAGAGAGAACCCGACCCCTAATCAAGATGCATTAAGGTGGATGCGATTAAACCCGTGTGGGTGAGTCAGTGCCGCCCAGAGCAGATAACATCTTGACATGGGGAAGGAGACTCCCCAACCCCCACATTCTTGGGTAGTTTGACATGATATGTTGCTTGGTTTGTGACAAGAAAGTGTTCTTAGTTAAAAATGAGGTTCACTCCTAAGAGGTATCTTTCGAGGTGGTTGTTCGGACCCTATCCTTCCTTCTGGGTTGTTTTTATTCTCGAGGACGAGAATCGTTTAAGAGGTGTCTAATTTAATGGCCCAGGTTTTGGGGTCCATTACTTTGTGAAAATATCATGTTGGGTTTTCTAGTTTGGTAATCTCAGTGAATGGTAGGCCTACCGGTATCCCTATCCTACCAGTAGCAGGACTACCCGTAGCTCGGTCTACCGGTAGCCACACCCTACCGGTAGCTCTATCTACCGGTAGCTCGGTCTACCAGTTGCTGCAGCTACTGGTAGCTCTGTCTACCGGTAGCTTGGTCTGCTGGTAGCTATATCCTACCCATAGCTCGGCCTACCGGTAGTTGAAGCCTACCGGTAGCTCCGTCTATTGGTAGCTACAGTCTACCGGTATCTCTCAGCTACCGGTGGCACTGGCCTACTATAAGGCCCCAGCCTTAAAACTTACTTAATCTTGAGTTATTACAAGATTACAACTTGAGGATCTTTTCGGGTTTAGAGTTTTAGAGAATTAGATCATAAAACTTGCATTAATTCCACATATAAACAAAGTGGTTACATAAAGATAGTATTCTACATTCCCATCAATGGAAACATATTTAAAATAAAACATGGATTCTTTCTTGACACTTCCTTGACACTATCATCATATCATGTACCTTTCCCTTCACCTGTGAAAAATATTTCAAAAAAACATAGGATGAGCATAAAAATCTCAGTAAGGGATATAAAAATATGGAAAGGAAACATAGGTACATATATACATAAGAATGAGATCATACTTTACCCATAAAACATAAGCACTTTAACATACCTCATCAAAACATGAATAAATTATAGAAATCATAAGACATAAAGGTAACTTGAGGCATTCATAACATTATTACGTAGGGAGTAACACTCTTGGTTACGTTTGGAATACCCATCACAGTATATTCCCTAAATATCTTCGGAGAAACCTTAACGTTTCACTCCTTCGCGTTACCCAATGCATTGGAGAGCTATATCGGGCTCACCCGCCCTTAGTTTATCACAGAACCACCCGTCTTCATAATAATGCCCAAGAACCTCAACATAATCGTATCACATAAAACATGCATAAAGGAAACATAACATTCCCACCTTTCAATCACAAGATATCAATACAACACATTGATATAAAAACGTTATGAAAACCATTTTCAATACCAAAATAAAATAAAATTAAAACATGGTATTTATTTTTCTTTTAAAAAGAAGGTATGGCTTGTAGAGGAAGCCGAAACTCAAATAATGGTCAAGGCGGAGGAGAAGTCGTTGTCGCCGAATACATACGACAAAAACATTCCCTTTTGTCTTTTTGTAAAATGCTTCGTATAAAAATATTCCTTTTGGATAAACGTAAATGTCAAAGGGGTTTATACACCGTATAAAAGAAAGTTGTGTATAAAATAAAATATGCCTCAATGAAAGGAGATTGAGACGAAGTCCCATACAAAGATCATTTTTTAAATAAAATAGATCTATTATTTGTATTCAGTATAATTACACATAAAGAAAGTACAAATACAAGATAGGACATAATAATATCATGACGTAATTTTAAAGTAGGAGATTAACCCAAAGAATGGAAATTGGGTTAAGAAGTTCCCTTAGCTCGTATCCGACTTGACCCGACCATTCTTTAATCTCCTGAATAATAAGCTTGATTTAATCTCTACTTGCATAAGAACCTTTTTCATGTTCATTATTCTTTTATACCATGCTATGAACATCATGTAATCATTTAAGTTAATAATGTTCATTTTGTCGGTATTTGTTTCTTAAGTCAAAAATAGACTTCTTACACTTACATGTTGTTAATTTGGTCAATGGTTCATTATATCCAGAATGATATTAATGATTTGGACAAAATATATATCATATATATTCAGCATATACATGTATTTATAATATTACATCACATTTAGAGGTAAGAAATGAAATGCACCATTCATGGAGAAGGTAAGCCGTACGTACGCATGAACGCTACTTCCATTTCTATTTCGTATTTTCTGGAATGGAATAATAATGATATAATAGTATATTATAATTACAGTATAATAACATATATAATATCATTAACTTTATCCTTTACACATCCCACATATGGTATTAACGAATCAAATCACTTTCAGGGGGCGGTAGTCCGCACTTCCTAAAATGAAGATATCGTGTTTACCCATAATGGAAACAATAATGGTATGCCATAAATGAAAAAATACAGAAGATTAAGGAAATAATAAACATATTATATATCATATATAAAAATAGTGATATCATAATGGCCACCATTGAAGGTGTTAAATGAGTATTGAACAATCATTGTTTCGGGAGGCAGAATTTTGCCATCCACGGAAACCGTATGTTCTTTAACCATTTGATGTAGTTGTGTGAGAGTGTAGCTCGAATAAATCTAATAACAAAATCCTAGTATATTTAAGATACTGGTGTTGTTACAAAAGAAGTAAATAAAAACAGTTTAGGGGGGTGTAGAAGCAAAATAAAACAAATGAACATGAGAGAATGAATTACCTTTAAAAGTGTAACTCCTTTTGATTTGAGCCTAAAGGCTTCCTTTGAAAGGATTATGACCAAATGGAATCCTATAGGATGAGGAGAGGGATGTGGATAGAGTAAATGGGCAGGTGATGGCCGAGCTAAAGGCTTGAGGAGTGTGTGAAATGAGGTAGAGGTGGGGGCCTTTTATAAGAGGAGAGGAGGGGCACTCTTGGAAAGTAAAGATAAGTTACTTTATTTTAAAAAGATTTTCGGATTCAAAAGGTCCCACATTGCTATAATTAGAGGATATGGTGATAAGGCTTCGAAATCCACTCATCCAATTGGTTTTGTCCATGTGTAGGTTTTAGATGTTACATTATCTTTCCATTTTATTTAAATCGTTAAATAATGAGGCCATCACTGCATCATCATGATGTCATAAATAATTTAATTTATTTAAAGTCTAAAAATTATAAACAAATACTATGATGTAGGAAATCGTTTTAGCTTTCCAATTACTATTTATAATCAAAAATCAGATTTTTATAACCCCTTGTAAAAATTGTTTTTGTAAAACATATTATGTTTGTGTCATTTTTACTTTTACATTAAATAAAAAGTTATTTATGTCATTTCCCAACCAAAGTGGACCCATGGGGTCCCCAAATTCACCCATGGCTTGTCTTGGTCGTCCATGACACAACCAATGTGGGTAGGACATGTGTCAAGCTCATCTCAGTTTATTAAAGTCTTATTTTTACCTTAAACTACACTAATTACCACTAATCGTGATTAAAAACTTAATAAGTTACTATTCACCAAAAAATTATTTTAATCTCATTGAACCACATTTTACTTCTTAATGACAACCATGTATGTCGGATTTTTGAAATTCAAAACACAATGATGGAAAAATTTCATTTAAATGGAAAATCAGTTTTTATAAGTACCACTTAGTGGTTTCACTATTCATCAAAAATTGATGTTTTTTAGAAAATTACCAAAACATCACCCTAAGCTATATTTGATATTCCGAATTCAAAAATAAAGTCCATTTTAAAAAATTCACAACATATAAGTTGCATTAATTAATTTAATAATCAATTCCCGCTGTCAGAGCAAATAGCGTGTTTTTATGAAACAATAAGTATCAAAAGATTGACACTAGTTTAAGTCCAATTTCAAAGTGAAATTGTTACCAGTGACCACCATTGTATTAAATGGTAAAAATATATTCTAATTTAACTTCAAAACCAATTCAAAACATAATCTAATCATATAAATAAATTAGATTAAAAAAGCAGTTTTGATGTAAAATGCAGTATTTTTCACTATTCATTAAAAAATGAACATTGTCAGAAAAATACCAAAAATTCACACAAAGTAAATTTTGATGTCCCAATCATAAAGAATAAGTTTATTTTGACAACATAGCTTATAAAATTGTCAAAAGATAGATTTAAAAATGGTTTTCCATCAAAAGGCAGTAAAATAATCTTTTAAAAATATTAGTGTATTCCATGCTTAAGATTGGCTTTATTTTCATTTTAAGCCTCTAAAAGACTATCTAATTCATTAATAGACATAGATAAAAATATCTATTATTCATTACTTGGGATGTTACATCCTTCCCCCTTTAGAAAATTACATACCCGCAATTTATTTACTTATCGAATAAATGGGGGTACTTATCCCTCATTGCATTTCCAGATTCCCATGTTGCCTCTTCCATCATGTGGTTTTTCCACAGAACCTTTACCTGATTAATCACATTATTCTGTAACACTTTCTCCCTGTGGTCAAGAATCTGGACCGGTTGTTCCTCATAAGATAGGTTCTCTTCCAGCTGAACTACCTCTGGACTCAAAACATGAGATGGATCTGGCATATACTTTCTCAACATCGAAACGTGAAAAACATTGTGTACTTGAGATAAACTCGGAGGTAAAGCCACCCTGTATGCAACTAATCCAACTCTCTCCAAAATTTTATATGGTCCAATAAACCTTGGACCCAGCTTTCCTTTCTTACCAAATCGCATAACACTTTTCCATGGTGATACTTTGAGAAAAACATGATCACCTACCTCAAAAGAAAGATCCTTTCTCCAGTTGTCTGTGTAACTCTTCTGCCTGCTCTAAGCTGTTCTCATGTACTTCTGAATCAGCTGAACTTTTTTTCCAACTATTCTACCAATTCTGGTCTCATCAACTTCCTTTCACCCACTTCATCCCAGAAAGCTGGAGTTCGACACCGCTTCCCATATAATGCCTGAAATGGTTCCATCTGTATACTGGAATGAAAACTGTTATTATAAGAAAATTCAACCAAAGAAAGATGTTGGTCCCAACTTCCCTGATAATCCATAGAACAAGCTCGTAGCATATCCTCCAATGTCTGAATTGTTCGTTCTGGCTGCCCATCTGATTGAGGATGAAATGCTGTACTAAAATTTAATTCAGTACCCAACGACTTCTGAAGGCCTTTCCAAAAGTTAGAAGTGAACCTGGGATCACGATCCGATACAATGGAGAGGGGAACTCCATGTAACCTGAATATCTCTTTACGATACAAACGGGAATGTTGATCTAGGGAAAAAGTATCTCGTATAGAAAAGAAATGAGCAGATTTAGTCAAGCGATCAACAATAACCCAGATTGCATTATTACCTCGATATGTCTTCGGTAATCCCACAAAAAAGTCCATGGATATATTCTCCCATTTCCACTCTTGAACAGGTAAAGGATGAAGCATCCCTTTCGGTAACTGCCGCTCTGCTTTAACCTGCTGACAAGTCAAACAGTTTATAGTAAAATCAACAATATCTCTTTTCATTCCATCCCACCAGTAATACTCCCGCAGATCTCTATACATATTAGTACTGCCAGGATGAACTGAAAACGAAGAACTATGAGTTTCACATAACAACTCTCTCTTCAACTGTGAATCACAAGGCACACACAATCTCTTCCCAAATCTCAAAACGCAATCATTATCAATGTTGAATTCAGGAAACTTACCTTACTGAACCAGCTCTACCTTTTTCCGCAACTCACTGTCTTGCTTTTGTGCTTGGTTGATTCTATCTGATAGAGATGATCTCACTGATACCTAAAACAAAACAGAAGAACTTCCTGCACCAACCACTTCCATGCCAAATCTCATCAAATCCTTAACCAAAGGATCATGTTCCAAACGCAATATTGCTAATGAAGCATTACTTTTTCGACTCAAAGCACCAGCCACATTATTTTCTTTTCCTAGATGGTAATTAATTGTACAATAATAATCCTCGATTAATTCTAGCCATCTCCTTTGTCTCCTGTTCAATTATTTCTGAGTGAATATATTCTTTAAACTTTTGTGATCGGTATATATTTCACACTTTACTCCATACAAATGATGCCTCCAAATTTTCAAAGCAAAAACAACAACAGCTAATTCCAAATCATGTGTAGGGAAATTTACCTCATGAGTTTTCAATTGTCGTGAAGAATAAGCAATTACCTGATCATTCTGCATTAGGACGCAACCAAGTCCTTTCAATGAAGCATCACTGTAGATAACAAACTCACCATTTCTGGAAGGTAGTGCCAAAACTGGAGCATTCACCAATCTTCTTTTCAGTTCCTGAAAACAATCATCACATTCTTTTGTCCAGATAAACTTAACACCCTTCCGAGTTATCTTAATCATTGGACCAGATAACCGTGAAAAAATTCTAACAAACCTTCGGTAATAGCCTTCCAAACCAAGAAAACTACGAATCTCGGTTACATTTGCGGGTCTTGGCCATTCTTCAACAACCTCTGTTTTTGCAGGATCAAAGGTTATCCCATCTTTAGAAATAATGTGACCAAGGAAAGAAATTTGTTGCAACCAAAACTCACACTTTCTGAATTTTCCATATAGTTTATTTTCTTTTAAGGTTTGCAAAACAACCCTTAAATGACTTTCATGCGCCTCTTTACTTTTAGAAAACACCAAAATATCATCAATGAAAACCACCACAAACTTATCCAAGAACTCATGGAAAATTCTATTCATTAAGTTCATGAATACAGCAGGTTCATTGGTTAGCCCAAAAGGCATTACTATAAATTCATAATGGCCATATCTCGTACAGAACGCGGTCTTCGGAATGTCTGCTTCTTTTACTTTCAATTGATGGTACCCCGACCTCAAGTCAATCTTCGAAAAATACTGAGCTCCCTGGAGCTGATACAACTTCATTTGATGGCCCAACATCTACTGAAGTAGTTGCAAAGGATTTCACTACCCCTTTCTGCTTGTAGTCTAACTGCTTCCCATCACTCAAGCTCTTTCTTAGACACTCATTTGCATAGTGACCCATCTCATTACACTTAAAACATTTCACTAACTGTAAATCAAATTTGGTCTTACCATCACCTTGATCCTTTTCAGTGCAATCACGAGCCTTATGTCCCATCTTACCACATCGGTAGCACTTTCCAGAATTTAGAAGACATTCCACAGCATGCCTTTTGACACATTTATCACAAACTGGAAACATAGTTTTCTTACCATCAGACTTTTTTGAAGAATTCTTACCTTTCTCCTGCCACCTCGGTCTCTTCTTCTGTTGGTTGTTATAGAACACTTGGTCATCGGCAAACTCCATTTCCACATTCTCAGCACATCGAACATGCTTTTCATAACTTTTAAACTCATGAGAAGATAATTCCCTTCGATATTTTGGCTTTAATCCTGAGTAAAAACGATTGATTTTACTATCAAGGTCTCAGATAAAATTTGGAGCATACCTTTCCAATCGAGTGAACATTTCTTCATAGGCAGCCACTGAGTCTTCCTCTTGCCTAAATTCCAAGAATGTTTTTTCCATCCTAAGTCAAAAAGCCTTAGGAAAATACTTCTCAAGAAACATACCTTTGAATTCATCCCAGTCGAGAGCATCAATCTCATCCGCGTCCCTGATATTTTTAACCATCGACCACCACTGATCTGCCTCACCCTCCAAACGGTAAGTGGCAAGACTAACCTTTTGTTTGTCTGAACACCCCCATGACATCGAAAATATTCTCCAGTGCTTTAATCCCCCCTTCAGCTAACACAGGTTCAGATGATCCTCTGAATGATGGGGGATGTTTCCTCATGAAATGTTCCACCACTGACATGTTCCTCTGCGGTTGGTCTGGCTGATCTTGTGCATGGATACCACCACCATTTATAGCCTGAGTCAACTGCGCCATTACTGCAAAAAACTATTCAGTTCCAATTCCGACCATCTCAGGATGCTGATTCGGAAGGTTATTTCCTTCTGTATGCCTTCCTAGCACTGCTTCCCTGTTTCCTCTGCGGAAAGCCATTCTGAACAAACATGTCTTAGATGAAGCAACATGGTAATCTTCAAATGCTATATCATTTCAAAAAAAAAATATTTTTGGATAATCATTTAATAGAATTCTAACTCCTAAAGTTATCTAAACCGACCTCTGATACCAACTATAAGGCCCCATCCTTAAAACTTACTTAATCTTGAGTTATTACAAATTTCACATTGAGGATCTTTTCGGGTTTAGAGTTTTAGAGAATTAGATCATAAAACTTGCATTACATTCCACATATAAACAAAGTGGTTACATAAAGATAGTATTCTTCATTCCCATCAATGGAAACATATTTAAAATAAAACATGGATTCTTTCTTGACACTTCCTTGACACTATCATCATATCATGTACCTTTCCCTTGACCTGTGAAAAATATTTCAAAAAAATATGGGATGAGCATAAAAAGCTCAGTAAGGGATATAAAAATATGGAAAGGAAACATAGGTATATATATACATTATAATGAGATCATACTTTACCCATAAAACATAAGCACTTTAACATACCTCATCAAAACATGAATAAATCAAAGAAATCATAAGACATAAAGGTAACTTGAGGCATTCATAACATTCTTACGTAGGGAGTAACCCTCTTGGTTACGTTTGGAATACCCATCACAGTATATTCCCTAAATCTCTTCGGAGAAACCTTAATGTTTCACTCCTTCGCATTACCCAATGCAATGGAGATCTATATCGAGCTCACACGCCCTTAGTTTATCACGGAACCACCCGTCTTCATAATAATGCCCAAGAACCTCAACATAATCGTATCACATAAAACATGCATAAAGGAAACATAACATTTCCACCTTTCAATCACAAGATATCAACACAACACATTGATATAAAAACGTTATGAAAACCATTTTCAATACCAAAATAAAAGAAAATTAAAACATGGTATTTTTTTCATTTAAAAAGAAGGTATGGCTTGTAGAGGAAGCCGAAACTCAAATAATGGTCAAGGCGGCGGAGAAGTCATTGTCGCTGAATACATACGACAAAAACATTCCCTTCTGTCGTTTTTTAAAACGCTTCGTATAAAAAGATTCCTTTTTGATAAACGTAAAAGTCAAAAGGGTTTATACACTGTATAAAAGAAGGTTGTGTATAAAACAAAATATGCCTCAATGAAAGGAGATTGAGACGAAGTCCCATAAAAAGATCATTTTTTTTAAATAAAATAGATCTATTATTTGTATTCACTATAATTACACATAAAGAAAGTACAAATACAAGATAGGACATAATAATATCATGACGTAATTTTAAAGTATGAGATTAACCCAAAGAATGGAAATTGGGTTAAGAAGTTCCCATACCTCGTATCCGACTTGACCCGACCGTTCTTTAATCTCCTGAATAATAAACTTGAGTTAATCTCTACTTGCTTAAGAACCTTTTTAAAGTTCATTATTCCTTTTATATCATGTTATGAACATCATGTAATCATTTAAGTTAATAATGTTCATTTTGTCGGTATTTGGTTCTTAAGTCAAAAATAGACTTCTTACACTTACATGTTGTTAATTCGGTCAAAGGTTCGTTATATCCAGAATGATATTAATGATTTGGATAACATATATATCATATATATTCAGTATATACATGTATTTATAATATTACATCACATTTAGAGGTAAGAAATGAAATGCACCGTTCATGGAGACGGTAAGCCGTACGTACGCATGAATGCTACTTCCATTTCTATTTATTATTTTCTGGAATGGAATAATAATGATATAATAGTATATTATAATTACAGTATAATAACATATATAATATCATTAACTTTATCCTTTACACATCCCACATATGGTATTAACGAATCAAATCACTTTCAGGGGGCGGTAGTCCGTACTTTCTAAAATGAAGATATCGTGTTTACCCATAATGGAAACAATAATGGTATGCCATAAATGAAAAATAAATAAGATTAAGGAAAGAATAAACATATTATATATCATATATAAAAATAGTGACATCATAATGGCCACCTTTGAAGGTGTTAAATGAATATTGAACAATCATCGTTTCGGGAGGCAGAATTTCTCCATCCACGGAAACCGTATGTTCTTTAACCATTTGATGTAGTTGTGTGAGAGTGTAGCTAGAATAAATCTTATAACAACATCATAGTATATTTAAGATACTGTTTTTGTTACAAAAGAAGTAATTAAAAAGAGTTTATGGGGTTGGAGAAGCAAAATAAAACAAATGAACATGAGAGGATGAATTACCATTAAAAGTGTAACTCCTTTTGATTTGAGCCTAAAGTCTTCCTTTGAAAGGATTCTGACCAAAGGGAATCCTATAGGATGAGGAGAGGGATGTGGAGAGAGTAAATGGTCATGTTATTGCCGATCCAAAGGCTTGAAGAGTGTGTGAAATGAGGTATAGGTGGGGGCCTTTTATAAGAGGAGAGGAGGGGCACTCTTGGAAAGTAAAGATAAGATACTTTATTTTTAAAAGATTTTCGGATTCAAAAAGTCCCACATTGCTATAGTTCGAGGATAAGGTGATAAGGCTTCTAAATCCACTCATCCAATTGGATTTGTCCATGTTTAGGTTTTAGATTTTACATTATCTTTCCATTTTATTTAAATCGTTAAATAATGAGGTCATCGCTGCATCATCATGATGTCATATATAATTTAATTTATTTAAAGTCTAAAAATTATAAAAAAATAATATGATGTAGGAAATCGTTTTAGCTTTCCAATGACTATTTATAATCAAAAATCTGATCTTTATAACCCCTTTTAAAAATTGGTTTCGTAAAACATATTATGTTTGTGTTATTTTTACTTTTACATTAAATAAAAAGTTATTTATGTCATTTCCCAACCAAAGTGGATTCATGGGGTCCCCAAGTTGACCCATGGCTTGTCTTGGTCGTCCATGACAGAACCAATGAGGGTAGGACATGTGTCAAGCTCATCTCAGTTTATTAAAGCATTATTTTTACCTTAAACTACACTAATTACCACTAATCGCGATTAAAAACATAATAAGTTACTATTCACCAAAAAATTATTTTAATCTCATTGAACAACATTTTACTTCTTAATGACAACCATGTATGTCGGATTTTTTAAATTCAAAACAAAATGATGGAAAAATTTCATTTAAACGGAAAATCAGTTTTTATAAGTACAACATAGTGGTTTCACTATTCATCAAAAATTGAAGTTTTTCAGAAAATTACCAAAAATTCACCCTAAGCTATATTTGATATTCCGAATTTAAAAATGAAGTCCATTTTACAAAATTCACAACATATAAGTTGCATTAATTAATTTAATAATTAATTCCCGCTGT
This sequence comes from Viscum album, assembly GCA_963277665.1. Lineage (NCBI taxonomy): Eukaryota > Viridiplantae > Streptophyta > Magnoliopsida > Santalales > Viscaceae > Viscum > Viscum album. The sequence continues at coordinate 807,934,013 of OY728148.1, forward strand.
CAGAGCAAATAGCGTGTTTTTATAAAACAATAAGTATCAAAAGATTGACACCAGTTTTGAGTCCATTTTCAAAGTGAAATTGATTCCAATGACCACCATTGGTTTAAACGGTAAAAATATATTCTAATTTATCTTCAAAACCAATTCAAAACATAATCTAATCATATAAATAAATTAGATTAAAAAGCAGTTTTGATGTAAAATGCAGTATTTTTCACTATTCATTAAAAAATGAACATTGTCAGAAAAATACCAAATATTCACACAAGGTTAATTTTGATGTCCCAATCATAGAGAATAAGTTTATTTTGACAACATAGTTTATAAAATTGTCAAAAGATAGATTTAAAAATGGTTTGTCATCAAAAGGCAGTAAAACAATCTTTTAAAAATATTAGTGTATTCCATGCTTAAGATTGGATTTATTTTCATTTTAAGCCTCTAAAACACTATATAATTCATTAATAGACATAGATAAAAATATCTATTATTCATTACTTACTTGGTATGTTACACCTACCCCCGCAGGTTCTTTTTAGTGGGGCTCCTTCTTGCGCAATTAGGTTTTTAAACCCTATTTTGACTCCTATTTTTTAATGTCCGGTAACGCCCATAAATGTTTTAATTAAGTATTTCATGAATTAACCTGGTGTGTGTATCGGTTTAAACCACCGACCCCTTTCATAACGTGTGTGGCCACGTGGTCAACCCACGACCCCCGCTCCTTATGTGGTTTGGCGTTCTTATCGCAACCGTCTGCATCCCTTATAAGTAAAGGGTTCGTCGTGGGTTTCTTCTTTTCTTGTTCACCCTCCACTAGAGTACCCTTCGTTCAGGCGAGTCGCATCGCTATGTGTGATGTTCCGCACCCGGCCTAAGCATTGATAGCAGAGGCGATTTTCGTTCAGGCGATCTGCATCGCTATCCGTGATGTTCCGCACCCGGGATCAGCGTCGATCGTTGACCAACAAGTAGGGAATTTTCTCCTTCACCTCTCCCTTTTGTGTATCATGCGGTGTGGGATTGCTTTTGATTCTGTAGAATTGGATAAATGAGACCTAAATAAAGATAATGAATGGATTCTATAAAGAAAGAATGGGGATTGTGATCATTGATGCTATTTTATATTATAATTCTTTCTGAATTGTGGGGGCTTAGACCTACTGAAAATCATGGTTGTTGGTGTTCTTTCTCTGTTCACTATTGAATCCCCCATGATGTTTTTAAGTGGTTAGTTTGTGGTTGTGAGATCCTGCTGTAAAAAGAAATTAATCACGTATACCTAGCGAAAAAAATGAAAGCACCAGGATCAATCCTTCTGTGATAACCCCCAGTTAAAGCAAACAGAAATTGAAATCATGGAGTGTGTAGAATCTTTTAAATCTGAAAATACCGGCATGTCCCTACATAGAGTTGGTGGTAGTGGTTTGGTTATTCTCTTTCACAGGCCGATTGGTGGAAATGTGGGAGGGGATGGGATCCCCTATTTTTATACTCTCGGTGGTTTTGAAAAATTGGGGATGGGATCCCCTGTTATGGATTCAGTGGTTGCGAGTCTTAAGACCGGGTGGTTACCTTGTTTATATCATGAATTGGGGTGAGATCCTCTGTTGATGAGAAACCTTTTTTGGGTAGGGGGAAATGGGGCAGTGTCTCGGGGTTGTCTTTGGTTCCAGTACTTTGAGGGATCTCTCTTGTCCCTTTGTTTTTGTGACTTTACAAGAGAACCGGGTGTGAATGTTTAAATTAACTTTTGTCTGGATATTTTCCTTGGTTTGTGCTTATGATATCAGTTGCCCAGTACTGCATGAACTTATTTTAAACATTATTACTAAACATGAAAACAAGAATAGGACAAATGGGTTTTGTTGGCCAGAATCATGACTCAGACTTGTGTGTTGTTCTGATCTATTGGTTGTCTGAAGAAAAACCTCACTTTGGCTGAGTGCTTGTTACCTATATATATACTTGTAGCTTTCTGTTTCTTATTCGTGCCCCACCCATGTTGATCACTTAGTGCCGAACACCCCCATTTCAAGTGGGAGGGTGTTTTTCCCAACACAATTCTTAGTGGCTGGTTATTAGCTCCCTTTATGCTCCCTTTCCCGGATAGCCCAAGTATCTTCAGGCAGGTTGTGATGGCCTAAGGTCCATTATTATCCCAAGAATCTTCGAGAAGGGTAGTGTGGTGGTTGGCCCAGGTGTGTGCGGATAGGTGGTTTCCCAAGTGTCTTCTGGATGAGGCCCAGTTTTCTTCGAGCGTGGCAGTGGATCTTCTAGCCCAGGTGTCTTCGGGCGTTGTGGTGGTTGTTCTGGCCTAGGCATTTGCAGGCATGGTTACGTGTGACAGTTCTGGCCCAGTTGTTTGCGGGTGGGTTTCAGCAGTGGGACTGTGTGCGGTTGTGGCCCATGTGTGTGTAGGCGGGTGTGGAAGTGGGGACTACAGTGAGAATGATGGGATTGGTTCGATGCGTAGGATGTCTCAATAACCAGTGGGAAAGTGGTGCGGGGTACCCAAACATCGATGTGATCTTATTATATATATTACTTGACTTGCGTTATTTGGGGAGTGTGCCTTGGTGAGGCTTGGGTGGATAGTTTACATTGTTAGGTGTTTGGTTTACTCCTTTTCTCACGGGACTTTAGTACATTCCCCCACTTGTGCACGAGAGTCCTTGGTTTTCCCTACTGAGTGTACTTGTATGCTCACCCTACGTATATAAAACTGATTTCAGGTTTCTAGGAGGACTTCGGGGATCACGCGGGACCATACTAGCTCTGACCCTTGGGGCAGTCGTAGTTGCTGTTTTTCTTTCTTTGGTACATACCCTTGTAGTCAATTTAGTACATTGTGGTTTTTAATTTTTGAACATGCATATGGAATGGTTTACTTTTGTCTTTACTTTTCTTTCAGTTTTGGTGTTTTTATGGGATTCACTATCTTATCTCATGGTCCTATTAAAAGAAAAAGGGTAATGTCTTCCATTTAGTGTGTGATTCTATAGCCTTGGTGCTAGTCACCACTCCGAGACCTATTGAAGGCGGGTTTCAGGGGTCATTATCTCTCCTTCAACTAAAAGAAGGAAGGTCCTGGCAATCAGCTGACCCTTCCCTCCCTTTGGTAAAGGCGGTTCGTGACATTTATCCTATGTGTAACCCTATATTAAAAATGGTTTAGTTATTAAACATTGAATTTAACACTTTTAACTCTTCTTTAAATTAAATAATAATAAATTTCCTAATCTAATCCAAGTGAACCTAAATGATCATATTTTATTCCTAACATTGTTTTGGGTTGAATTACAGTTATCTAATAGAATTAGGATATGTGTTATGGTAATAATAATATCATTTTTACCTTTAATTACCCTATTTAATTTTAACCGTGGTAATTAAAAGTCAAAAGTTACTATTCACCAAAAATTATTTTTATCTTATTGAACCACATTTTACAAACTAATATCAACTGTGTCTCTCGAATTTTTAAAATTCAATTCACAGAAGCAGTAAAATTACTAGAAGTCAAGTGTATTCACCAAGTGGCTGTGAAACGTTGTTACCTAGGCATGTGGTGAGAAGTATGTGACATCAGTATTGGCAAGTTAATGGTTCTAGTATAACTAGTATCAAGTATAAGAAAAAATTTAACATCACATGGACAGAAGGAGACATTATTCCGGGTTCAATAATTAATGATACCTTTTCTAATTAATTATCATCCAATAGGTTAGTAATACTTGAATTTTAGGTTATAGTCGATAAAAATGTAATACTTTTACCCTGTTATGAAAGGTAATTCTTTGACATGTAAAACTATAAGTGGATTTAAATAATATACCTAGTATTTTATTTGTGATCGGTAGAGTTAAACACCTTTGGTATTATCAAATTCTTCATTTTGGAAAAATAAACCTTTAGAAATAAAGGTATGTTAAAAATATTTTGAAGTTAGTTAAAAAATAAAGTATTATTTTTTTCACGGAAAAGATAGAGGTATATATTTTCTTCATAATATCCCATTACTTAATTAAGGAATTGTAATGTGAATTAAGTGTCTAGTCACAAGACATGAGTTGCTTCTAACCGACATGATGATGAATATCATAACTATGAAATTGTCGATCATAATAATGTTTCATGAAGAAATTCCAAATTTCACATTACCATGTCTACATCCCAACATTGATGTTAATAAGGATGATTGATAATCAAGTACAACATGTTAACATTGATAAAAAATGTATCATGGAGTAATTTTGAAATTTACATTTTATACATCAGAGTTATGATGTATATAATATTAATGTTGTAACATTAAAAAACATCCATTATATTTCATGACGTGCTTTAGTAATAATGGTGTAATCTTATAATCATATGCCAACTAAAATTACAAATGGGTATTTTACGAGTCATAGAATGGTGAAAAATATATTATTTCATAAAGGACAAATGTTTGGATGCAAAGAGTTTATAAGGAAATAAAAAACCTTTCATTAATAATAAAAACATTGAGCATCTTTTGTAATCATCATAATGTTTTCCTAGTATATTAAATAAACCACAATTATTGAAATTTTATTTCCAAGTTATAAATTGTATTTCTATATAAGAGTGTACGTTTACTTTGAGATAATCGAAACTAGATTGAATTGTGTTATTCAATGATATTTATTCATATGTAGTTGGAATATGAACTATTTCCATAAGAGCATGTGGAAAAGAGTATGTTCTAGAGAAACCTACGACGTAGGAAGGATAAGACCATTGTGATTATTTTTAAATTCACTATGGTCAGTGATAAATTATTAAATGTGAATAATATTATAAACAAGTAAGTATTGTATTGAAATTAGATAATATTGAGAAGACAAACTAAAATCCAATAATGGGTTCCATGTATCACATTGTAATGGGAATTATATTTTTAAATAATATGGTGGGAATTAAAATGAGTTGATACAAGGATGGAATAAGTGTTTTGCCAATAAGGATCGATTTGTACAACCAAGTCAGTAAGCCTGAATCCATTATATGTTTACTTGTTATAGATAATTTCTATGATCATATTATTATGAATTGGATTTCATAACTATCTATTAGGGATGGTGTTTATATGACGCAACCAGAATGTGATGGTCATTACATAGAATGAAAATAAAGGTTTCATGTCTTTAAAATTTAGATTAGGATTGATGTAAGAAACATGATCATAGAATATAAATTTGAAATAATTGTTTTCCATGTGTCTTGCAATGTTTAGTGGGAGATCATGGGTTTTCAATGTAGAATATATTCAACATCCTCTAGAAAACCAACTGTTCATCAAGTGAGTAAAAACAAGGGTGAAGTTTATTCTCCGGTGATTTAATCTTAGTAGAAACCTATGTTATAGGGAATTGATCTACTAAGGTAGACCTAAATGTTTATTATACCATGACAATAATATATATAGTGACATGGTATTGGAAAATAAAAGCTAGAACAATTCAAGTATGTATTGTTACCTATGTCACCTAATCTAATATCTCCAAGTTGACATGTACATGACATGGGAGGAGATTAACGTAGGGAGTTATAATATATTCAACTAATAAATGTATCAATAAAATGTTTTGTGATATGAAAAAGAATTTACATTTCCTATATATACTTTATAATAGGAAAATATCAATTATATCTTGGTGCACTACATATGAAGCTATCAAAAATATCTAATTGTACATCAGTAAGTAAAAATATATATACCTAGTAACAGGAGATGTATGGATACTAGTTTTCAAGGGACAAAAATGGTTCTTACATAGAACCATATGATCTAATATCATAGTTATTTTAGGTATATGATCTAGAGAAGCTCATATAATACAGTGCTAGTTGTACCTACAAATACCAAATATGTTGATACTTCTGAGGCAGTTCAGAAGTTGTTATATGAAATTATATTTGTAGTTCATTGAAATGAACCTGGTAAGAATTGTATTATCATAAATAAAATTAGGATATTTTTACTAGACATGATATCTTGTTATTATATTGGACAAAAAGGAAAAACTTGGGGTATAATATCATGAGAAGTTCTACTCATGGTGATGAGGTCGCTTTTGCAGAATAGCCATGCGGTGGAAACGTGGAAGACCCAACTACTAAAGACATTACTCAGAAGATACAAGATCAATATGATGTGAGTAACTAACATGTTTTGTTATAAATCTGGCTCTATTTGTATGTGGGAGTGTTGAAATAGTGGTTTCCCTATACCGAAAAATTATGTACTATTGATCACAATATCGTGTATATATTTATTTATACACTATGTCTTCATACAATTTTAGTATATACTTTTATGCATCCACTATTGAAACAGTAATTTCAGAAGATTAATTTTAATATAGAAAGTCTATTTTAGATCCCATGATATAATGGGAACCACTAGATAATATGAAATTATTCATAAACTAAGGATCTATAGTCAATATTCATCTAACTGACTGGATATAGTATATGGTTGTCTATCTTGTATTGGGGGATCGTAAGCACTAAGACTTCTCCTCATGAAAATTTCACTTGGTTATTACTAGTATGAAGATATTAAGGATAGTCCTACCAATATGAACACAACATGTTTGTGGTTTTATAAGATTTTCATATCTACGATCATGGGTAATGGTTTCCTGACATGATATGAATACCAAAGTATGCCATTTGATTACATGAATTGTTGGAAGAAGAAAACCATGACATTGAAATTATTGAAAGTTAGTTTGTGTTGGGGTGATTCATTGATGGCATGACATTTGTTGAATGATCAAGAAAGGATTTGTCACTTCAAGGTGAATTGAGTTATATATAACCGTCCATGTTGATCAGGATAGTAGTATCTTGATAAATCCATGGCTAGGGTAATCTGAGGTAAATACATCTAGTAAGATCAAAAAAATAACAAAGCAAGAAAAAGAGTTGTTCAATGGATGTGCATCCTGCTTTATGTGATATTAAAGACAATGAGATTATATTACACAGTACATGTTTGTTGGTTGAATGTCGCTGCTATGACAATCCTAATCTCATTAGAGGCCTTGAAGGGTTTCCATGTCCCTCTATTGATCTGTGAATAATATTAAGTATTATCATGATAAGGGCATAGAGGGTCACACACAATAGCGTATTCGAGAGTCTGTATTATTCAGTTGAATAGGAGATTGGGACATGGTGGGGCCCACCACTGGGGTCCGAGAATTTTCCACTGATAAATGATCACCAATGTAATAAATAAATTCATATTGTTAATGTTATGAATAATAGGTGTTGAATATATTTATTAAATGTATTTACATGTTTTTGAGTGAAAAAATAAACATATTAAATGAAGGAATATTAGTTTAAAATAATCAAGGGTCATTTGTTATTAGTGGGATTATGAGTTGAATTTATGGATCAATTATTATCACGTAATATATTAAATATTTTATAGGAAAGTGATAATAATAATGAATAATATTTATGACTTTGTTTAAAATTCAAAATATCATTTATATAGTATTTTAATTATATAGGGGCTAAGATGGCATTTCCGGGTAATTTCACAACTCTCTATAAATTGAGGAGAAGTGGGATTTACTAAGAACTATTCCTGGATCTATCTCTCTATACTTCCCCCTCCCATTTTGTAGATAGAGTGGATCTAGATGCAGTTGATCAGATCAAGATCTCTCCTAGGAATCACAAGCAATGTAATGTGGTGATATTTAGAGAGTTGAAGGAATCATCATATCTATATTCAAGCACCTAGAATTCGATGATCGATACAGCAATATATTTCAGGTTGTGCATGTGGATGATATATAGGAATTCGACCTTGGATTCTTTGGGAAATGATCACCAACGATAAGTAGACGTCGTGCACAACTATAGATCAAAACCATGTATTTATAGTTTTTGTTTTGCGCTTAAAAATGTTCACATGTGATCATCAAATTTATCTAAGAATCAATTCACTGACATCGACGAGTTTATGTCATTCAATGGTGAATTTTTTTAAATTCCAACTTTTGGGGATTCCGCTACATGCTCAGTTCCTTTTCTAATTGGATGGGGTTATTAGTGAATTAGATGACCCAATATCCTATCAAAAAATAATTATAAAGAATACAACCAATTTTCAGGAAAAATCCCTAGACAATGATTTTATGAATTTAATTTATTCAATTTCAATCACATAGCCATTGATAATTTAATAATATGATGATTTTTTATAAATTAAATGTGAATACTATAACTGAATCAAGATGTAGAAATTAGAAATAATTCACTACAAACATTACATATTCGATTACATCCCTTGTAAACTAAAACTCTATCCACAAATTTTATCATAAAATTAAAACAAAAATTATATTAACATAAGAATAATTTCATGGTTATGAACCAAAAATCACCATTAGCACTCCTAGATTCATCTCCTATAGAACATATATCCCCACTATACTACATTAAATTTATATACTTATAGAAAACTAGATCCATTCATATCACATCTTACCTCGGCTATATATTATACTCAATTTGGAAAAGCATTCTCCATTTATAGATAATTGATTCTTATACCATGAATATAGTCACTAAGATTCTGTATGGGTTTTAATTTTTCATGAAATCAAATCCATCAAAATTATACCTTATATAAATGATTTTTTAACTGGATCTACAATACTGGAGTCACATCCACCCATTAATTTTTTTAGTGGAAGTTTTATACAATCAGCATCTAAAATTACATAAAAAGAAATACCCATGATGATATCCTTACCTATAGGGATTTTATTTCATGTTTTAATTCTACAAGTAATACATTTATTCATCATTGAATTAAAAAAATTCATGTACATTGATCACATTAATATAAACATTTTCTCTTACAATTCAATGGTTTTTTTCCTTTATCATATTCAAGAATGAAAAATATCTTGACAAAAAATAGCTCCACACCTTGACTCGCAAGTTATATTATTGTTTCACCCTTCACCTCTTTCATTTAGAAACAAAGTCATCAAACATGTCTTTGGACTCACCATATTTCATGTACTATTTTCTATAGATTCATACATTATGTGAGGAACCTTTACCCTTAGTAATGATAGTGGTGGGCTCAATTTGTGATATTCATTCCTTTTAGTGACCATATTAGTATTGTATAATTATTCTATCCATAATTACTTAGATGTATATTATTCAAGTCATTAATTGGACAAGTGATGACCTACACACAACTAGGATTCTATCCTTATGTGCATTTTCATGAAAATTGTTGTTACAACAAATTATATATGGTACCCTTATAAAAAATTAACTTCCCTTTCACATGAGAACCAAGATAACATTATATATCAAATTTATTCTCCATAAATCACTTATATATCACCAATCCATAGTATGGCCAAAATATCAACGCTGGAATTTCATCATGTAAAAAAGATTATCTCAAATATACAATTAATTAGAATATTATTTTATTTAATTTGAATGAGATTTTATTTTATTGTAATATATTAATATAAATAAATTAATATATAAGACAAACATATAATCAATTAAAAATTTTCAACTTATAATTTTTAAAGAATAAATGCATGAAATGTAAAAATCAAATTAAACCAAATATAAAAAAAATGATTTTCTATAATAATTATGTGTCAATGTATTAATAAATGGTCACCACCATATCTATATGGAAACAAAAAATCCAATAAAAATAAATTCTTTTCAATTTTGTATTTAAATTTTAAAATATCACATAGAAAAATAAAATAAACACCTCTCTTTTCATTTATAATTTTTTAAAAACATTTTTTTATCTTAATATATTTGAAACTATATATATTTTCAGCAATTTATACTTTTAAATTAATTTTCATTGTTCACACAAATTTTATACAACTCACCATTTTTTCCTTTCCATTAAAAAATATATTCCAATAATTTGAACATTTTTATCATAACAAAAATAAATCTCCTTAAAATGTGATTTCAATGATACTATAATATATGACCTATAAAGACATAGATAATGAGAAATAATGATGTATTTTAATTAAGGTAAATATAAATATGAATATTTTGACAGGTTAGTAAATGATGGTTAAATAAATAAATCCGAAATGATAGATTAATTGTAATACATATTTAAGGACATGCAACAACATGATATGTGAAGCTAGTTCCTCTCAAATGACATCACCCTTTTCCACATACACAATTTAATGACCTTATGGTAATAAAACACCAAGAATTATGCATTAATATTTTTTTATTCTTCATTAATTAATTATATATATTTTTCTTTTGAAAAATATCATATCTACAACCTAATAGAAAATTATTGTGGCATATTACCAAGAAAGTGTTATTTTTACCCCTCATGACATAACCCATTTTTTAATATTTCAAATGATTATTAAAATGTGGAATTTTAGTCATTTTTTATGTGTAATAATGGAAAATTATAGATAACATAATACATTTCCAAAATATAATGAAATACCACCATTTATCCCTCATCAATTTGAATCATCCCCTTCTAGTTATGATAATATCTCACATATACTTGTTTAGTTGTATGTCATGAAAAATTTCCATAGGTAGGGTGGGATTGAAAAGATAAATTTTTAATACTAGTCTTCTATAATAGTGACATATTGGGTTTTTATAGGATAATATATGGATATACTTATAAGTTAGTATAACGGTTAATAGATTATTCAATAAAAAATACTCATTCATTTTGAAATTTATTTTGAATAATCATATATTTGAAATGATGTAAATAATATCCTTGAAGTTACATGCCTGAGTCTCTTAGTAAAAATTTTCAATAAAAATATAAAATGTTATATCAAAATCCTTTTAGTAATAGGAACATATGAATTTATTCATTCCATAAAGGAAAGGCTTACATCAACAAACTCATTCATATATATTCAATAAATATAATGTGTGTAATTTATATGATATATTTAACAAAAAAAAGTCATTATATTCCTTTAAATATCAATTTAAAAAATCTATACTCTTGTTTATATTTGATAATAATTTTATTTCATACTCATAGAGTTTATCAAAAAAAAGTGTCTAAAACATGAAATCATGGTTATCATATGAGACATTTTATTTTGATATAAAAAATTAGATTAAGTTCAATTTGGTTCATGAAAGTTTTAATTTAATAATAAATAACTAAAATTATAATAATTTAATGGATTAAAAATTACTAATAATTTAATATCACATTCCACTTTCACTAGAAACTCTTGACCTTTTATGATATTTCATATTTCATTATGTTTATCTATGTGATTGACTTATAAGAGAGAACATTCATGTGACTACACATGGTCTATTATTTAAATCTCAAGGATAAATAGTATAAGTAAAAATTCATCCAAATAAATTCATAATATAATATTATATACTAACATCCTTGAATGAAAAAAATTCATTAGTTTTTCTTTAATGTTATTTTGTTAGGAAAATTTAGCACAATATGGGTAAGAAATTTTCAACCACTTATGGGCCCACCCAAAAATCCATAGATTGATCTTAAAATCAAAAAAATATCTCTGTGATCTATCCAATCCTATTGTCTCTCTTCAAACATGGTTTTCCAGTTTTTACTTCACTATCTTTAATCCTATTCAACATTTATCTCATTATTATTCATTATTATATCTTTTTTCTTGAGATTTAATAGAATCTAATAACATTAAATCTTAAATGGGAGCCTCATATTTATCTTAAAACATGTCATTAAGTTCGAAAACATCATCTTTCTTAGTCATATTATTCATTAATTGGTCAATATTTGACATTACAACATCACTTCTAACCCATTGCGATAACTCCATTTTCATCTTGACCAAGGTCATCCTTATTTCTATGATTGTGATTTAGTGGATAATATGTAACACCCCGACCCCAGTTACCTAGATTCAATGCATTATTTTAATACATCAGTATGATTACAAGGAATCAAGTCCCGAAGGACCGATCAGTTTTTCAGTCTTGGAAAATAGATTACAAACATGAATGTTACATTACATTTTATAACATAAAACACAACATAACTAAATCTTTATTAATTCCATTATTCCCTTAGCTTAACCTTGTATGTCAATAAAAATACACTTCTTGGAATCCTTGGAAAAATAAAACATAGAAAGGTGTGAGATCAGATGCTCAGTATGGATAACAATACACTGGAAACATTCATAAATAAACATAAACATTTAAGGCAATATATGAAACTAAAACAAAATCCTTTTCAACATAATCTTAATCATAATATGGAAAATATAAATCAAAATAATTTCATTTACTTACTCACATGGATATTCTACTAGTCGAATACTCACATGGAATATCAATAGCCACTTTCATAATGATGGAATGCATAATGCCAGACTTCATAACCACATAGTCAAGGCCTTGTACCATGAATACAAATAAGATTTTGTCAAGGCCTTGTTACAAGACACGAGTTTGTCTCACGAGACCTATTGATGCATCTAGGAACTATAGCGGGCTCCACTCATCACTTACTAAGTCTAATGCATTCATCATATGAAAAGGATTAAACATAACATAAACATTCTTATTAAAACTAGCATACGAAATGTCAATACTTTATCCATAAATCCTGAATGGTATAAAAATAAAACATCCACAATCAAACATATCACAAAACCTTCAATGCAATATGGATAATTTTTATCATAATAAATCATCTTCAAACAAGTTTAAAATCCATCAAATGCTGTTGACATTGATGAAAATGATTTGTAAAACTCTTTGAGAGAAATATCTTGTTTTCATGAAAACATATAAAAGTCACACAATTATGATAAGAAGAAATTTAAAGACATTTTTGAATCAAAGTGTCCCAAACCAGTTTGAAACATTTTAAAAGAATTAACATTTTAAAAAACATTCATGTCCATAGAGATAAATCCATGAAAACCATTTTGAAAACATGGACATTAATCAGAATGATTTAAAGGAATAAATATTTAAAATATTTAAAATGATGTTTTAGTAAAAATGTACCTTAAAATAATACCTTTGAAAACACTTTCATTAAATATGGTCATGGATAATTAATATGTCTTATTAGGTACTTACGTAAAAACAACCTCGGATAATAACAAGATTGTGAAACTAACCCTTACGTAGCACTTTCCTTTGGTCGAGGGTATGTTTACCCTCATGTATAATGGCCATTGTATGTTATTATATTATACCAGAACCATATTCATATTTATTAAATCATAAAAGATTTATTTATGACTTTATACTACCCATTTAATAATGATTTTCATGTTAAATTAACATTTCAGTTAATAATCGCTTTCTTTCTCGTACATATTTTAGCATGTTATTCTTTACCGTATCATTTAGATAATGATTTAAATACTTCCAGAATACAAAGAATGATTCCTATATCATATATATTTGGAATATAATTTTTTATAATAGGTAGATATATTAAATGGGAAACACTATTTATGGAGACGGTAGGCTGTACGTATGCATAAACACTGTTTCTGTTTTCATATCGTATTGAACAGAATAAGTGAATAAGATATATGTAAGTACATAAATACATACATATATATATATCCAAAAGAATTATAATGTCATATATTAAATACTTATTGGTAATATATATTTTTATAATCGTCGATGAATGGTGAACATGGAAATGAATCTCATCACGTCGTGGAGACGGTAATCCATACGTACGCACGAGCGAAAATATCATCTCATTAAAGGCGTGGAATTGGATGGTATATTAATTTTACAGAGACATTAGCATGTTATTTTCATTATTTATATACATATTTATCATCATTATATCCATCCAAATTACATAGTGTTGAATAAAGAATTACACCACGGCATGGAGATGGTAAGTCGTACGTACGCACGCATGGTGACATTATCATTCATAGGATGGATTGAATAATTAATATGGTTATAACATAACTATATTAACATCACAGTGTATATAATGTACTAGAGTTATTATTTTGGTATGGTAATAACAAATAAAAACTATGTGGAAGAATAAAAGAACATGAAAGAGGGTGGTGAAATCATTACCTCTTTTTCAGGTACTTTCTTTTGATTTGATCAAAAGGGATACTTAGGTTGGATTTTTGACCAATGTAATGACTCTAGGATGAATTTAGGTTAGTTGGGAGGATATTTGGGATGGGTTTGGCCAAAAAGAATGGCTTTGGAGGTGTGAATTTGAGATAAGGGGAAGTGTCGTTTTGTAAGGGGGGCGAGGGGCAACTTAGGAAAAACTTAATATATTATTTTATAATAAATTAATTTTCGGTTTATAATGGCTCAAAAATGAATTTTTTAAAGGATATGATGGGTATGTGTAGAAAAACACTCACCCAATAGGTTTTATACAGGTTTGGGTCATAATATTAACCTTATCTCTTAAATTTAACTCTTAGTTAAATAGTTTGACATTTAACCACTATAAAAAATGACTTTTACCAACAAAAATTTATTGACCGACAATATATCTATCTATAAAAATGAGCAATTCCGACAGATAAAAAATATTATTGGTATGAATTTTTAACACCAACACTTCTTGTTAATGATATATATATATCTGTTGGTATTAATCATTCAATACCAACATATCATTTAAAAACTATTGAATCTATTGCTTTATCATACTAATACAAACATTATTTTTACTAACATGTGTGTCTGTTATTAATAACACTATTACCAACAAATATTTTGATGTTAATAAAAATTGTTACAATAATCCATTCAACAAAAAAATGATTTTATCAATAACCAATTGAAAGAAACAAATTATATATATATGTATATTATTTTTATGACCAAAGTAAATTTTTATTTCCCATAGTTTTATTAAAAACATCTCATAATTGATTTTAATTTTCAATTATATTGAAATATTAAATGTTTTTATATTTTTTAATACCATTTATTCATTTTTCTTGAAATATTAATCGTTTTTATATTTTTCAATATTATTTATTTAATAAAAATTTAAATACTTTTTATGAAAAAAACTTTGGGACTCCATCACTACCCATATCTGTGTTCGGCACCTCCCACTGCCCCGCCTCAAATCCCGTCAACCCACCTCACATCCAACCATGTCTTGCTTTGCCCTCACATCCTGGCGCCCCACCCCACCCTACTCCATCATCAAATATTGCCACCCCGCCTCTCGTCCCGCCGCCCTGCCCTAGTGTGGCATCACATCCCGCCGTCCCGCCTCATGTCCCGCCTCACGTCCCGCCTCAGGTCCCACCTCCCCACATCACATACCGCTGCCCTGACCTACTCTGGCCCCACATAGTGTCACCCCGCCTCACATCCCTCCACCCCGCCTTACACCCCGCCACCCCGCCTTACACCCCGCCGCCCTGCACCATCTTTCGGTCTGTCGCCACATGTTTACCGCATTCAGATTATAACTCTTCTTTTCATCCCGCAAATCTTCTAGCCATTCACCACTTTGCCTCACCCCAAATCTGGTAACCATTCAAGTCCCTTTAGTTCATCACCACACTGTTCGTCTCCAGCTACGTCTCCTTTCATCAACTGTAAGGTCATCACAAGTCGGAGGTAATTCTTTATTTATGTGATAAATTTTTAAAATTTCTATCACTATTTCCCAATTTTGGGCTGTTATTGTTACATGAATGCCTCTATTTAACTTTTAATCACTCTTAAATAAAAGAAAAATTATTTTCATCATAAAATTGAGGAACCCCCACTATGTAGTAGCTATTAAAGAGTTATTTTGATTTTTATAAGGCTAATACAGTGGTCACATTGCAGAGAACATCACCTTTTTACTCATGAAAATTACTTGTTGCACAATGTCTTTGTTTTTAAACGGGTGTCAGGGCACCATGATGATGAATGGGTACTTCATTGAAATATAGATTTTATTATACTCTTTTGTAAGATTAATTCTAAGTAAGAATTACTTTTTAATTTAACTAAAATTTTTTCATTCTATACATCATAGTAAAACATACAATCCACATCGAAATTTTACACCTATAATCGGCGAATATTGAATGTTTTAGATATGAATGTGCCATCAATCATATTATTAGATTAGAATAAAATATTTATTTTGTGAATAATGTTTGTCCATTTTTTATTTGGTTACGATTAATTTTTTTGATTTGGTGTGTGGAATGCCTCAATGATTTGTTTTTTCTTGATTAATGTATGATTCCCATTCTGTGTGATGAGTAAATGCATTAAATTCATTTTTTTGCATTAATCATTTGGTATACTATTGAATTTGATATTGAGAGTTTATACTTATTTGATTCTTTACAACATTTTCCATATGTTCATAGTTTCAATTTGTTGAAATATGCATAATAGTTGATATATAAATTGAATTGAATTTATATTTTGAACATCAAAATGATATTTTTAGGTGATTATAAACCATTTCTGCTTCATGTTAATGAATCATACTTTATTTTAGTATTTAAAATGAATTATCAAATGTGTTATTCGAATGTAGGATTCTTTGTTAATATTCAATTATGAATTTTTATTAATTATTGAGCAACGTTACACTCATTCTCACTCAGGAACAATATCATTTTCTACTCAACTTTCTTTAGTTTCTTTATTAATATACACTTATGAATTTTTATTAATTGTTGAGCAACATTAAACTCTTTCTCACTAATCATTTTCTAGTCATATTGCATAATATTTGGTTTCATTTATGTGAAGATTTCTGAAGAGAAAATAACAGGATCAATTTTTTTCTCTAGAGATGTGTTCAAGCTTACTTAATTAGAGTTTAACACTCATTATCACTCATAAACAACATCAGTTTTTACTCGATTTTCAGATTTTATAGGGTACTTGTAATACTCATTTCATGGAAGTGGCTTTAACCTTTTGTGTGTTCTCTATATCTTTTTTCAAGCACAATAGCCAATACATGGAATACTTCTAAAATTTTTATATATTTGGAAATCTGTTTTTGTATGAAAAACAATTATTGTATTTATTTTTATCATTTTTTTAAAAAATTTGTCTTTCTCAATATTCTATGAAAAATACCTCAGAAAACTATTATTATACATGTTATTTTTTAATGGTTTTAGTTGTTGTGGTTGTTACTTTTACCCTAAAATCATATGTGGAACATTTTGGTTCATCAAACCACTTCACAAAGATCTAGTTACTAGATTTCCCTCAACCAAAGGTAACCCTACATCACTTGGTTCTGCATTTGTGGTTATATAAATGTGAAAAAGATGCATATTTATCTCTCTTTAGCCTTATATCTTGACTCTTAGATGGATCCACTTGGATAACTTCCCCTTCCAAAGGAAATAATAACATTATTAGTTTAATTACAAATAAAGAACGTATAAACATGCTAGGGTATATGTAGTTAATTAGTATAAGGTGGGTGTTTATGTCGATATATCAAATTGAGTTCATGTTCCCTATCAAAGGTTGTTATTACATTCCAAATACTATATAATTCAACATCAAACATCATATGTGGGTGTATATGCTGATATCTGTTTGAGTGAGTCAGTATAAGGTGTGTGTATATATTGATATCTCAACCTTTGGTTAACTGTGTGCCTCTGATTTGTGCAGAACTCTTTCTTCAATAGTTTTCTTGGTTAGTCGCTTATTATCATATATTTTGTTTCATTTTCCTTGAACTGGTTATGCTTTAGTTTCTATTTTAGAATTTGAATTGCGATAATGTTGATTCTGTTTTATGCCACCGACTGTTTTGTTTTGACTACTGCAACATTGTTTAGATCATTTCATTTTCTGTATAGAAACATAACTATTTTGATATTTTTGTAAATATTGTCATGAATTAAAACTTATGTGTTTAGTTTTGGTTTTAAAACTACGAATCTATCTCACGTGTTTTTGTTATTTGATACTACAACTAAATTATAATTTTGGTCTAGTATATTTTGGTTATCTTTCAGCTTCTATGGAATGAAAGTTGTTATGGAATTTTTTTACTGATTATAGATATTCTGAATTTGAAAATGATTTTAATAAATAATTTTGATATTCCATATTTTTGGTATTTATCTAATCATTTCTACAATAATTGTATCTTGGTCATTGAGTGATGAATTGAACAGATTAAGGATGTTTGATTAGGTTGATTATTTTATTTATAATTTTATGATTTCAGCTAGTTTCTTGGAGATTTTTCATTGTATTTTTTGGGTTCAAATGGATTTTTTGTTTTCTTTGTGGTCAAGGTTGAAGGTTTTATCACTTACCTTCTAATATTTACTCTTGAGACTGGTAGTTTGGAGAGAAAATTGTTGTTTGTGTTCTCTCTTTTAATTTATTGATTTTTGTGAACAATTGAGGGCATTCCCTTTGATAAATCACCAATGATTCACCTGTTTAATGTGTGTTTTTTTATGGTTTTTAATAGGTTGTGTTTGTGTTGATTTTCATGTTCTATTTCTGGATTGATGATTCATTTCAAGGTATTTCAAGTGTACTATATATTTCATGGATGGTTTTTAGTGGAGTGGTGTAGTGTTCGTGGAGGGTCTCCAGCACCAGTTTTATGTTCATTATTCAAGGGCCAAGGGTGGGTGGTTCTAGAGGTATGACTATTATTTTTAGTGTTCATTAACATTGGGTTCCTTGCTGTAGTGAAGTGTGAAATCATGTGTCTTGGATTATGAATCCATCTGATGATAGGGGAAAAGGGAGAGTAATATTTTTTTCGTCAGGGATATGGGATGTGGGTGTTTTATCATCGTTGCAGCAAGGGATGCAGAGGTGGATATGGAATTCATCTAAGCTTTGGATCTCCAGATGAAGGGAGTGTTTTCCAGGTCAAGATTTCATTTGGATGCACCATTGAACCAAATCTTGTCATGGCCTTATGGTATTTTTCCTTCTTTTACATTACCAGGTAAAGTTAGCATGGTTTGTATGATTCTCCCTTATTTTATCTTGTTTCTCTGATCGACTAATCATGAAGATTCCCAACATTGAGTATCATCTTATCATCTTGGATGTTTTTCGTCTTTGTTTTGTTCTGTTAAGAGAGGTGTGAGGTGAGTTTGGTAGAGTGTTGATTGTATTTTTATAATTATTTATCTAGATGTTTTTTTAAAATATTGATGATATAAATCAATGCAGATAGATTTTGGAGGAGTGTTTGATAGCCTTGTGATGATTAGGATGGAAGGAAGATACTGGAGGTCCAATATGTTTTTTTGTGGTGGTTTTTAGTGATTCTATCTAGTGTTATGGTGTCCCGAAATTCAAAAGTTTCAAGCTTCAGTTCACATCCCTCATGCCCCCCCCCACAGAAGCACCATTCTCGTAATTCCTGCGCACTGCATATTATTTCCCCACTATTCTTGGCGCGCTCTCATAGGCTCGCAAGGTATGTGAAAGGGTACGATCCATATGGCTTGTAATTTTGTGTCCTCTGTAGCTAGTTAAATGATATAATTGCTGACTTTTATGGATTCTTTAATCAACCAGCAAAAATGAATAGGCATGTATAGAAGGAAAGCTTGTGAGTCGATGAAGGAATTTGCTAAAAGTGAACCTAGTCCACTCACATATTTCAATAATTAAAACATTGATAATGTGGTTACAGAATTTACTGCACACTTACTTGAGCTATAAACCTTAATGAGGAAAAGAAGAAGGATTGGACATTCAAACCATAATAAATGCTGATCACTATGGGATGGTTTCTCACCATATTTATATTATGTGGAATAATTTCTACCAGTCATACAAGAATCATCTCAAGTTAGAGATTGAAGTCGGGGCTAGTGATTCCTCAAGATATTCATCTGAGGATTAGCTACGCAGAGGAACTGTATTTCAGGAATCACTTTGTAGCACTGGAATCCTATAAGTCTAAAATAGATATTGACTTGACTATGTAAAATATTATAGATGTAATTCTAAAGAGGCATTCGGGTATTTTTGAACTGGGTTCCATAGTATTCCCCTTCATTGATTCCATGTATTTTATGAAGTGAACATATGCAGAGCAATTCATTGCATAGGGGTTTCAAAAAAGCATACTAGGTAACTCATCAATTGGAGGTGGTGTCCAATGCTCTATTCACTTTGTCTCTTGGGTATAATAATTTCCAAATTTTCATATGGAGTAAGGTACTATATGCTAAAAAGGGTAAAAATGTGTCGTGTGATGTTTTAGGTTGGTTGAAAATAGAAATTAATCCCTAAGATCTAGTTTACTGCACTCATCTTGGTAAGCATTTCGTTTTTTTAAGTCTAGCCTATTTTTGTTATCAGTCACCTATTTTTTAACATATTTTTCTGTCAAAAATAGACATTGTAAAGATTTTTTTTCACTTTGATGATTTACTTGCATTTGTTGGTATTGAAACACTTAAAAAAATGTAAGTATTGTTCACACTAGCACCTACAATTTAAATTAAATGAAATTAGATTTTGATTGAATGCTGATATCTCATTGTTATATTGATATTTGTTGTTGGTATGTGTGAAGTTCATGTTGTTGGGATCATGAGAGAAAAACATTTCTTGTGTTGATCACTACAGCTGACAACTGATTTTGAAAGATCAAGGATGGATGCTAGAGAAGTATGAGATGCAGCTTGGGCCCAGCATGGTGGTGGATCAGGTTATGCATGATACTATACTAAAACATTTGTTTCAAATAAATTTAACTCGTTTCTATCTGGAGTTGGTTGCTGGAGATGGAGGTGACTTGATGACATTGATGGGGTTCTAACATGGTTGGGGCGTTGGAGCTAGAGCTGACTAGATGGCATGGATGGGTCACTAGCATGATTGGAGTGTTGGAGATAGAGCTGACTAGATGGAATAGAAGGGTCACCTGGGGGGGTGTACCTTGTTGGGGGATCTAGGGTGGGGGGATTGGAGGATTCAACAGTTTGTTTAAAATATTTCATTATTAATATAATTAATTTTTTTTCTATGTTTGAACATGTGTTAAAATCATATTTTGTGTATTATATATGACAAAATAATAAATATAATATGAAATTTTATTAGTAATAAAAATTTATAATTTTTATTCAAATGTAATTTATAAAAAATATATATATTATATGTTGGTAATATTATTACCAACAGATAAATTTTTCAACATAACCTGTTGCTAAACACTTTTACCGACATATATATTATCTATTGGTATAATTATAATTGCAACAGAACTATTTAAGTTGTCACAAAAACATTTAGCGATAGGGTTTTTACCAATAGTTTAGTAACAGGGACATATATATTGGTAAAACGTTTTACCAACAGAAAATGAACTTTTACAAACAGATATGTCCGTATTGGAAAAAGTGGGATATTTTGTAGTGACCATGTCTCTTTGTATTTTTATATTATATGGCTAATAAAATTACTATAAACTTCCAAGAGAACCCCAAGTGGATCATTAATGAAATATATTGTATTATTTAAGCCCTTTGGCTGAACCATATATTTTTAGGAATAGAATACCAATTAATAATATAATATTTGTTTTAAAAACTCTTTTATGTCAATTTTGACACTATTAGGAATTTGGTTTTTGATAAATTCATAACAGAATTGTTACTTAGAAAAAAAATAATTTAGTCAACCCTAAAATGTTATATTAACCAAGAAATTTAGTGGAATTAATAAAAAGTCTAAAATTACATTTATTTGGGTATTTATAATATCAATTATTTTAATATTTCATTAATAAGACAATTACTACATCATCATTGTGTCATAAATAAATTAAATTATTTAATGTCTAAAAATGTTAAATAAAATAAAATTATGGAGGAAATATTTTTATCTTTCTAATGAATATGTATAGTTGAATTTATCCTATGTGTAACCCTATATTAAAAATAGTTTAGTTATTATTCTTTGAATTTAACACTTTTAAATCTTATTTGAATTAAATAATAATAAATTTCCTAATCTAATCCAACTGAACCTAAAGGAACATATTTTATTCCTAAGGTTATTTTTGGTCGAATTACACTTATCCAATAGAATTAGGACATGTGTTAGGGTAATAAAAATATCATGCTTACCTTGAATTACACTATTTAATTTTAAACGTGGTAAATAAAAGTTAAAATTTACTATTCACCAAAAATAATTTTTACCTTATTGAACCACATTTTACTTACTGATATCAACTGTGTCTCTCATATTTTTGAAATTCAATTCACAGAAGCGGTAAATTTAGGTTTTATGTAAATTTGCAAATGCTCCAAGGAGGTGGGTAAAAGACGGTAAAATTTTAAAAAAAAAATTGTATATATCTAAAATTATTATAAAATGACTCCAGAGAATTACATTAAAATTAAATAGGTATTATGTATGCATTTTTACCTAAAATAATTTAAATAAAATAAATAATCATTTAAATGAAAAGTCGGTTTTAACCAATAACGCAGTGTTTTTCACTATTCATGAAAATTTGAAAGTTTTCAGAAACAAACCAAAAATTCACCCTAAGATAATTTTGATATTAAAAATTCAAAAATGAATTCTATTTTACCAAATTCATTACATAGAAATTTTATTTATTAATTTATAATTAATTCCCATTGTCACACCCAAAAGCGTATTTTTAAGAAGTAATTACTATCAAAAGATTGACACTTGTTTATGTTATATTTCAAAGTGAAATTACTTACAATGACCATAATTGGATTAAATGGTAAAAATATAATCTTTCTGTACTTCCAAACCATTAAAATTTATAATTTAACACTATAAATTAGTTTGATTAAAAATGTTATTTTCAGTTAAAATATAATATTTTTCTCTATTCATCAAAATGTGAAAGTTATCAGAAAAGTGCCTAAAATTTATCCAAACTAAATTTTTATTTCCCGATTCTAAATAATAATTTAATTTCAATAAATTGAATATTGAAAATTATTAAATATTGTTTTTAAAAAAAGTTTTTCTATTATAAGGTGGTAAAATTGCATTTTTTGTTTTGAAAAATACTTCTTTTATCTGAAACAAATGAATTTGTTCAAACATTATTTCTAAGAAAATAATAATATGGATTCCTAAATTATGAGGATTATATAACGTTTAAAATTCAGTTAATACTATTCATAACTGCTTTTGAATGGCTAGTTTGGTAAGTCATGGTGAGCTTGAACTCAGTGTTGTGTGTAGTGCATGTTATTGAATTACATTGAAGAAATAAGGTACTCTGAAATCATGGGGTGTTACATTCTTCCCTACTTCAATAAATTTCGTCCTCGCAATTTGAAATTGTTCTTTGAAAATAAAAGGTTGAAAATAGAAATTACCTTTGGGGGAAAACCCAAATCAGAAATTGTGTTAAAAAAATTTAGTCATAATAAGAGGGCAAGGGGAATGAAAAATTCGCCACCAAATAATGATCTTGATTAGAAGAACACTGAAGGAAATTAGAGATACATAATTAGAGGAAATAATTAAATATTTATAGGGAGTGATTGAGGTCATCAGTCACAAAAAAATTGTAAAATTGAGGGCCTCAAAGTCATCAATATAAGATGATTTAAAATATCATCGGTTCAACAAAACATAATGTATTAAGATAACTCATTTTTAGTTTTTAGATCTCTTACCCAAAGTTTAAGAGTTAATTTCTTCATAGAATAAGAAAAGAAAAAATATATACTTGACAAGTAGAGTTCCATCCTTTAACTAATTTCTACCACAAACTCATCTTTCACTCTAAAAGATAGAACTTAAAAAAATATTCTATTTATCATATTCATAAAGGGATCCAAAAAAATTAATTTACAATTCAACTAACATACACTTTAAAAAAATAAACTACATTATAAAATCCATGGACTTCACATAGTCCAGTGGTAGGCGATAAATCCCTATCTCACTATGGTTGTGGGTTCGATTCCTGCAACATTGTCTGATGTGACAGATTGTCACACGCTCTATGTGTTGTACTTTTTATAATAATCAAAAAATAAACTTAACAATAATATCCAATTTCAATGTTAATCCATTCCAACCTTTAGACTTATCCAAAATACTTCTATCCAAACTCATAGTCCAAAATTTATAGGGAAGTTAAACACAATGAATATCCATTTTTCCATGTAATAACAAGTGAACACCTTCATCATATATTATTTTAAAACATAGTAACACCCTGAATTATCTTAAAACCTTATTGATTACATTCATTCTCCATTATCCTTTACATAATACTGGATATATTCATTATATCCAAAAAATTTGAATATTCCAACAATGATGAAATAAACAAACCATTAATTAGTTCCAAGATAGTCAAGAATATCCAATATAATTTATCCACATCAACCATCTCTTATTCCAAAATTACTACCTCGTTATCAAAACCATATTAAGGATTACATTTCTTTCAGCCATGTATTTTTCAAAAAAGTGTATCTTAATATTAAGTCACTTTTCATAGAACCATATAATCTCAAAATCCTCAATAAAATAGTACTGCAGTACAATCCTTATTTATCTCCATAATTCATATAACCAGTATATTGTTGATACAACACTCAAATGAAATAATTATATATTAATAACATAAGAACATGAGTCATTCCTCTTCATCTGAGGTAGTATCATAACTTGATTATTATCTAATAGCATCATTTAAGGTATAGTCTGATGACTGGGATATTGATTTGCATAGTGTCTCAACACCTTGCAGATGATGAATTGTACATTTTTTCTTACCCTTTCAATCACGTACTTGGTGTCCTTTTTCTCCACTCTCATAACAAACTCTCAATCCCATCAAGAAATTACCAAGGTTATTCTTTCCACAATAATCACATATGGGAATATCATTCTTTCCCTTAATCCATTTATCCATCTTTCTCTCTGCCATCTTTTTCTTCTTTGCCTTCCTTTCAAATCCCTAGGACTCAGAGAATTGTTTACTTATCTTATTAACACATGATAATATTTCTTCATATGTTGAGAATCTGTGGGATAGTATTTCCCTTCTAAATGTTTGCTGAATACTATGAAAGATATGATCCTTATTACTCTTTGGATCATACGTATTGTTGGAGTTCTCATTCCTTCTACCGGGCGTCCTTTCTAAAAAATGGAATACACTAGGTCAGTTTATAAATCGCAATTCATAATTCAAAACTTGTAAAATAGTTAACATAAATTGAACAGTTTATGGATATAATCCATAATCATAAAAATGACTTCTTTGAGGAATTATATACTAATAAACCCTTCCTAATGGTTTGTAAATAAAATGATAATTATACTAAGAATATCCCTCGGGAGTGTCGTAACCAAGAGTACAACAAGGCTGGTAGTCGTGCACGAGTTCACATTCAAGTCTATCTCAAAGTGGTGTTTTGGGGTTTAACCCCTAGTTACATCTATGCGAGATCTACCTCTACCTGCTCATATCTAGATAGGGATGCACTACTTGGGAAACTCACAAAATCTCTATATTACCAAAATTCTTGGAAGTTATTCTATACTAATTCTCAAAGTCTATCTTAGGATAATGTGATCAAATCAGAGTTTATCTAAATCTAGTTTCCATGGTTTTTACTAAACTTCCTCTAATACCAGCTATAATGCTCCAACCCCAGTTACCTAGAGTTGGTGCATTATTTTAATACATTGGTATGATTACAAGGAATCAAGTACCAAAGGTTCGATTAGTTTAGAAGTATTGGAAAATAGATTACATACATAAAAGTTACTTTAAACATTATAACATTAAAAAAAAAAAAATAATCATTTATGAATGCCATTATTCCCTTAGATTAACCCTGCATATCAATCACAATACACTTCTTGGAATCCTGGGAAAATAAAACATAGAAAGGGGTGAGATCAGATGCTCAGTATGGAAAACAATAGAGCAGAAACTTTCATAAATACGCATAAACATTTAAGGCAATGTATAACACTAAAACAATTGCCTTTTCAACATAAAATTCATCATAATATAGAAAATATAAATCAAAATAATTCCATTTACTTACTCACATGGATATTCTACTAGACGAATATTCACATGCAATATCAATAAACACTTTTATAATGATGGAATGTGTTATTCCAGACTTCATAACCACATAGTCAAGGCCTTTTGCCAAGACTAAAAATAACATTTTTTCAAGGCCTTATACCAAGACACTAGTTTGTCTCATGATACTTATCAAGGCATCGAGGAGCTATAGTGGGCTCCACCCATCACTTACTAAGTCCAATGCATTCCTCATATGAAAAAAATTTAAACTTAACATAAATGTTCGTATTAAAACTAGCGTAGGAAATGTCAATACTTTATCCATAAAACATGAATGGTATAAAAATAACGCATCCACAGTCAAACATATCACATAACCTTCAATACAATATAGAATATTTGTATCAGAATAAATCATCTTCAAATAAGTTTAAAATCCATCAAAAGATGTTGACATAGATGAAAATGATTTCTAAAACTCTTTGAGAGAAATATCCCTTTTTCATGAAAACATTTAAAAGTCACAAAATTTAGAAAGTATAAAATTTAAAGAAATTTTTTAATCAAAGTGTACCATATAACTTTGAAACTATTGAAAGGAATTAACATTTTAAAAACATTCATGCCCATATAGATAAATCCTTAAAAACCATTTTGAAAACATGGACATTAATGAGAATGATTTAGAGAAATAAATATTTAAAGAATTTAAAATGACATTTTAGTAAAAAATTCCTTTAGAAGAATCCATTTGAAAACTCTTTCATGAAACATAGACATGGATAATTAATATCTTCCAGTAGATACTTACGTAAAAACAACTTCGGATAATAAAGAGATTATGAAATTAACCCTTACCTTGCACTTTCCTTTGGTCGAGGGTACGATTAACCACCTGTATAATGACCATTGTATGTTATTATATTATAACATAACCATATTCATATTTATTATATAATACATGATTAATTTATGACTTTATACTTCCCATTTAATAATAATTTTCATGTTAAATTAACATTTTAGTTCATAATCACTTTCTTTATCGTACATATTTTAACTTGTTATTATTGACCGTATCATTTATATCATGATTTAAATAATTCTATAATAAAAAACATGATTCCTATATCATATATATTTATAATATAAATATTTATAATAGGTAGATATATGAACTGGAAAACGTCGTTTATGGAGACGGTAAGTCGTACGTATGCATAAACGTTGTTTATGTTTTCATATCATATTGAACGAAAGTAAGTGAATAAGAAATATGTAAGTACATAAATACACACACACATATATATATATATCCAGTAGCATTATTATTTCATATATTACATACTTATTAGTAATATATTTTTTTATAATTGTCGACGAATGGTGAACATGGAAATGAATCACATCACGTCGTGGAGACGGTAATTCGTACGTACGCCCGACCGACAATATAATTTCATTAAAGGTGTGGAATTGGATGGTATATTAACTTTACAGAGACATTATCATGTTATTTACCTTATTTATATACATATTAATAATAATTATATCCATCCAAATAACATAGTGTTGAATAACAAATTATACCAAGGCGTGGAGATCGTAAGCCGTACGTACGCACGCATGATGACATTATCATTCATAGGATGGATTGAATAATGAATATAGTTATGCCATATTTATAATAACATCACAGTATATATAAGTTACTGGACTTATTATTTTGGTTTGGTAATAAAAAATAAAGAGTAATTGGAAGAATAAAAGAACTTTAAAGAGTGTGGAGAAATCATTACCTCTTCTTCGGGTTCTTCCTTTTGATTTGATCAAAAGGGATCCATTGGTTGGATTTTTGACCAAAGTAAGGCCTATATAATGAAGGTAGGATTGTTGGGAGGATATTTGTGTTGGGGTTGTCTAAGCCAAATGGATTTGGAAGTGTGAATTTTAGATAAGGTGAAGTTCCCTTTCGTTAGAGGGGTGAGGGGAACCTTAGAAAAAACATAAACTATTATTTTATAATAAATTCATTTTCGGTTTCTAATGGCTCAAAAATGAATTTTTTAAAGTATAAGGTATTTATGGGTCTAAAAACACTCAACCAATAAGTTTTAGATAGGTTTGGTTCAATATATTAACCTTATCTTTTATATTTAACTCTTAGTTCAATAGCTTGACATTTACCACGTCTCTTTATATTTTTATATTATATGGTTAATAAACTTACTATAAACTTTCAAGAGAACCCAAATCTGTTCATTAATTACATATATTGTAGTATTTAATCCCTTTGGAGGAATCTTCGATTTTTAGGAATAGAATACCAATTAATAATATAATATTTGTTTTAAAAACTCTTTTTTGTCAATTTTGACACTATTTGATATTTTGTTCTTTATAAATTCATAATAGCATTATTACTTCTACAAAAATTTATTTAATCAACCCTAATATGTAATATTAACGTATAAAATTAGTTTAATTCATAAAAAGTCCCAAATTACATTTATTTGGTTATTTATAATATCAATTATTTTAATATTTCACTAATAAGGATATTACTGCATCATCATTGTGTCATAAATAAATTAAATTATTTAATGTCTAAAAATTTTAAATAAAATACCATTATGTAGGAAATATTTATATATTTCTGATGAATATTTATAGTTTAATCTATCTTATGTTTAACCATATATTAAAAATGGTTTAGTTATTAAACATTGAATTTAACACTTTTAACTCTTCTTTGAATTAAATAATAATAAATATCCTAATCTAATCCAAGTGAACCTAAAGGACCATATTTTCTTCATAAGGTTGTTTTTTGTCAAATTACACTTATCCAATACAATTAGGACATGTTTTAGGGTAATAATAATATCATGTTTACCTTTAATTACACTATTTAATTTTAAACGTGGTAAATAAAAGTCAAAAGATACTATTCACCAAAAATAATTTTTACCTTATTGAACCACATTTTACTTACTGATAACAACCATGTCTCTAGTATTTTTTAAATTCAATTCAGAGAAGCGGAAAAATTATGTTTTATGCAAATTTGAAAATGCTCCAAGGAGGTCGGTAAAAGACGATAAAATTTCAAAATATATATATATTTCTAAACATATTATAAAATGACTCCAATGAATTACATTGAAATTATATAGGTATTATTTATATATTTTGACATAAATTAATTTAAATTAAATAAATAATCATTTAAATGAAAATTCGGTTTTAACCAATAACGCAGTATTTTTCACTATTCATCAAAATTTGAATGTTTTCAGAAACATACCAAAAATTCACCCTAAGATAATTTTGATATTAGGAATTAAAAAATGAAGTCTATTTTATCAAATTAAAAACATAGAAATTGAATTTATTAATTTAAAATTATTTCCCATTATCAAAACTAAAAAGCGCATTTTTTAGAAATAATAACTATCAAAAGATTGACACTTGTTTATGTCCAATTTCAAAGTGAAATTACTTAAAATGACCATAATTGGATTAAATTGTAAAAATATAATCTATTTATACTTCCAAACTATTAAAATTTATAATTTAACACTTTAAATTATTTAGATTATGAATGTTTTTTCAGTTAAAATATAGTATTTTTCAATATTCATCAAAATATGAAAGTTATCAGAAAATTACCAAATATTTATCCAAACTAAATTTTGTTGTCCCTATTCTAATGAAAATTTTAATTTCATTAAATTAAATATATAACCTTGTTAAATATTGGTTATAAAATAATTTATCCATTAAAACACGGTAAAATTGCATTTTTTTGAAAAATACTTCCTTTATTTGAAAAAAAAATTATTTGTTCTTACATTATGTCGAAGAAACTAATAATATGGATTCCTAAATTGTAAATATTATAAAAATTTCAAAATTCATTTAATACTATTCATAACCGCTTTTGTACGGCTAGTTTGGTAAGTCATGGTGCGCTTGAACTCAATGTTGTGTGTATTGCAAGTTATTGAATTTCTTGGAAGAAATAACGTACTATGAAATCATGGGGTGTTACATAATAGATTTATCCTTTTAATTCGTGCCATTCATAAAATAATTTTATATGAAGAATAACTTTATCCACGTTGAAAATAAAATCTTTAAAAAATCCCCATAAAAACATTACTATTTGAAATATCTATTTTAAGTGAAAAACTTATTATCTATAACTCCCCCTCATACATTATAATTATTTATGATTATTAAATAACGTTCTAAATCACTCTAAGATCAAAAAAAATTCTAAAATGTTCTGCTCAAATTTTTTGCATAATTTATAGTCCAGTTTCATATTTATTATTCTATTATAGACACCTTGAATCCAATTATAGGAATTCACCATGTGAGTTGTAATGTTCCCATATTCTCCTGTTTTTTTCATAAATGATACTAGATCATTCATGGACTATGAAAATTTAGTCATATTTTGTTAATGTATCATTAAAATCTATGTTAATATGATTTTTATAAAATACATTCATAGAAATTCCTCGCTTTTTAGCCATCATCCCTTGACTACACTTCACCATTATGGGTAATCCAGTATGTATGGAAGTGGGTATTCCTCTAAAATGACACTCTTAAATCTCATCACATTTTTAATAATATATTTTTATTTATTTTTCTCATATTATTTCATTTCATATTCTAGATTCTTCTCTTAATTATTTTTCTTGTCAACATTAAATTATTCCTCTATTTTACGTCACCTAAGGGTGATATATTTATGTTCTAAATATCTGAATCCATATATTTCATATAATAATACTACCCTATGACTTATGTTTCCATACTATTTAAGAAACCTATAATTATGAATTCATAACTATGTCCACTTGATTATTCTTCACCTATTTGATTACTACCACTATAATTTCTAGGAAAAACATAATGTTCCTTCTAATTTTCTAACATGACATTGAAGAGAGGTTCCTTGTTGTTACTGAAACCCATTATATATTGGATGTTACACTTGATCTTTATTTTTTTCATATATAAATGAAATTTATTATTTATGGTTTTAATCAATATATTGTTTATCTGCACAATATTTTCATTGGGGTTGGTAAATAGGCATCATTGTGACCATAATTTTCTCAAGGAATACATTTATTACCAAATACATAAAGTTTAACCTATAATTAAATATCATTATCTTTACCCTTCATCACCATTCCACTAAAAGTTATTATTCATCACATCATCTTGAATTTCGCAACTCTCCACCAAACATTAAAATCATTAGTGAACAACTGACTATATAATCAAAGAGTGATCTACTCTCCATATATAGAATCATATTAATTTTTTCATTAGTATCAATATCCCAATTACATGATTAAAAAAATTTATATTAACATTTGTAAGCATATAACACTATTTATGTAATTATCCATCATAAAACTGATTGGAAATCATATTGGTGATCTAAATATTAAAATATTATGTGGGAAAAAATATTCATGTTAATGATTTATTTTTAAATTCAATCTCTCTTGTTGGGGAATTATTTTTATAACATTTATTTCACTCTATGTAATTTTATTTATATTATAATTAGAATAACAATTATATATGAAAACATTCAGAATGTAGTGGTATTAAAATGAGTCTCAAAGATCAAGGAAATTTCTAAGGTTAGTGTAGGGGTATTTATGTTCATTCCCTTAAAATTAGAAAAAATTAGATGTCATTTGGAAGATAAATTTAAATATTTCACATGGTTTTATCTATAAAATAGTTACTAACATTTTTGGTTGACTACACATGATTGAGGTTCTACCACAATTCCTTAATTTGTGTAGCCCTGAAACCTAAAATAATTATTATATTCCATCCTTGATTATATATTCTTCAATATTCTTCCTCATACATCAATACATATTTTGGTAGACATTTAAAATTTCACTACATTTATCCTAATTGGATTTCATTTACATCATGTGTTTTTCCAAAAATCAATGGGCATTCAAATAATGAATAATTAAGAAAATTAAAAAAATGAAAAAAAATTATACAACTAATCCAACTGAGAATTACTTTTCAAAAATTTATCTTGAATTTCAGATTAACCTAAGGGTGGCATTAGTTTTAAAGGTGTAATAAATTTTAGAATTATATAAATGAATCATACAACATATAAAAAAATAAATATATGTTTAAAAATATATGTTCAAAGATGAACATAAGAGAAATTTATTGTACACTTTAGAAATTAGAAATACGATAAATTTTTGATTGAGGTGGAAGTGTGAATAGAGTTTGGATATACGAAATTAATGAGGCATACTACATTTTTAAATTTCCGGATTATGTAATCAAATAATTGAGTAATTCAATTGAATAGCCAAGCATTATTTAAAATTAGTTTAAGTGGAAAAAATCTTCATATTCTATCTTATAATTAATAATTCCCCATTAATATTGTTATCATATTTGTGTGACAATAGAATAAGATTTCTCAATACCTAATTTATGGTAAATATTACAAAAGAAATTAAATGAAAATGAATCAATCGTAGATAATTAATTTATGAAATTAATTGATATAATTTCATATATATAAGACATAACTATGAAATTTTATGACAATGTGATAATGAAAGAATTTTTTTTGTAACAACTCACCCATAAACTATAAAAGAAAATATAATTCAATTAACACATTCTACATTTTATTAAATCACATTAAATATTGGATAGTTTCCAAAATGTTGATTCTTTTGGAAAAAATAATGATTAATAGAACCTACAATAAATATTTAGATAAATAAACACCAAGAGTTTATAACACCCCCCACACATTAAGATCCACTAGATTGTCGATTATCTCATTAATACATAGAAAGTCTCAATTTATATGCATCAATATTCTATCATATATCATTTTTCTCATGTGTGTAATATAATAAAATTAGAACATCAATCCTCATGAAGATAACCCAAAATATTTTCTTTGAATATTTTTCAATAAATTCATAATGAGTTCTAAGTATTATTAGAAGAAAACCATTAATTGTTTTTTCATGTAAGGATTATATTTGACCTTGTTCAATAATATGGGAATATAATAAACAATTAATGTATTTTAGTAGATTTTATTTATACCCATCTTGTTCAATAAAAGTTCTTGCACACACCGCAAATGGATCCATGTCCAATGTGTATTGATTTTGAGTTTTAATTATAGTTTTAATCCACAACATCATATCCCAAGGAATAGAATTTTTTGTTAAATTCACTCCATTAATTCTCATTGTTCCCAATAGTACGATGTAACCACATATTTTTAGTCATTTTATATTTTTTTTCCATCTACATAATGACCCATGTAGGCATAACATGGCCAAATTGAAGTGTTTGAATGTAATCTCTTCTCCATTCTTCATTTCTTCAATATTTTTTCAACATTTGATGGGGCCTCATCTCATACAAAGTTATACACATAGTTTCAATGTATGGTTTCTCCATATTCGTACATAATGTAATCCATCTTCAAATATAATAATAATTGTGATGAGATACCACTCTAATGGATTGACCTTTCAGCTTCCTCTATAGCTTTACCATGAGATCACATTTGCATTTACATGTATCTAATATATGTGATATTTTCAAACAATAATCCTAGACCATCACACAATTATAATTATTAACTTACATGACTCACATTATCATTTCATAGATAAATAACTATTAATGGATCAGTTATATTACACTCACATCACCTACATGTGATCTCTAAAATGCGATGTCAATGAAATTTCCCTAAACTTGAAATGGTATTTATGTTTCCTTTATTAAATTTATATGTTCATTTAAATATCATAACATAAAACAATATTTTCCTTATTTTAAAGTAAATATTTAAATTTTTTTGATTTTATTTGTTTTTTTAAATAATATTGATCTATAGCCAATAAATACCAATGGAAAAATTAATCAAATAAAATTTACCTAATTAATTTTAAAATTTCAAATGGATGGTATTTAATATGGTATGATTGTTTCCCCTACATTGAGTAACTAGGTGATGTCGTGTGCAACCGTGACTCAGAGTAAATTAGTCATGCATATTTTTATAGAACCATAACATCAGTAAGATTATTTTTTTGAGAAATCATATATTGTAACTAATGATTAGTATAGGTATCAGATTGAGTGTTATGGTTTTTATTAATGAATAGTGCAATAAAGATTCATTAATAAATATGTATGGGTTTTGTTAGTAGCATCATGTGACTTCTTAATCATAGGTTTTTTTATTTGAGAGTATTTTTCCATTATGGTATTGTCAACACATGATGACCTAATTCATATGGTTTTATGTTGTGTATTATATTCATTTATATTTTTAAAAAATAGACAACTATACTAGAGTTTATATTTGGAGAAATTTGGCATTAAATATGAATATATATTTCATAGACTCTTGATGGAATCTTTAATGAGCATCAAGGCCTTATGTTTGACAATATTGTTTTATGATTCACTATGGATTAATCTATAATATCTCAAACATAACTTGATATAGGGTAGAGTTGTTCGTATTTTTTATATAAAATCCTTCTATTTTTATATTATTTTATACATTTTTTCTTTATGTGGAATATTTACTGGGTGAATGATTACAATGTATAACTTTATGAAAATATTTATATTTTTCATATCAATTATACAATGTTTGTTAGCAATGAGATATGGTTATTTCTTAGTTTTTGTGGATATTTCATTGAAAATATAGCCAAACCATCATTTATCATAGTCTCTGTCTGAATGGCCCGAAGGCCCTCTTTTTAATTTTATTATAGATAATACCCCTTTTAAGGGTTGAAGGGGAACCCGTACATGACCCGTAGGCCCAAGGAACGAGGCCCGACATGACCTGAAATACCTAACCTGAAGGCCCCGACGCATACCATGCCCATTACATGACCCGTAGGCCCAGCCCACTAGAACTGCCCCTCCCCAGCATCTTGAATCATTGATCTCCTTAGCTCCCCACCTTTCATTGCAGATCGGTTAGAATTGCCCCGTACAAAGTTGCACGGTGCCTGGTCCTGATGGCGGCTTCCATACCCTCTCATTCTTCCAATCCGGTTAGCTCTGCTTCTGGTGGCCACTACTCCTATTGCTTTGATCCTCTTCTGGGGCATGTTCTTTGTGAACTGGGCTACTCCATGGTCTACGTGACCCGAATGCCCTGTGGCCCGAAGGCCTTGGATGACCCGAAGGCCCTGGAGACCCGTAGGCCCAAAACGGTGGCCCGAAGGCCCAAATCGGGTGAATAGTTCCGGCTGCTATAGTACCGAACAGTTACTGCTATAGAACTGCTATAGTGACTGCTACAGTACCCTAGAAATTTTCCTCCACCCGGTTTTGAACCTGGGTCTCTTGGATGCCAAGAAGGAGCCCTTACCACTCAGGTACGAGCTCGTTGACTATCATAGTCTCTGACAACTGATAGGTTGCCTCTAATTAATGTTGTGGAATTCATGGACTCATTTAGAAATCATAAAACCATACTGTTGTATGATTCTTATCTGGATGTTACCAAATGGTACCAATGCTTTTTATTTATCGTACTTTTTGGGTACTATTAATATGATAAATTAAATGACTCTTATCTTGATAAATACCTATGGAAGTAGATTCATTGAAAATAGATCAATGGGGGAACTATATTATTATGGTTTTGGTATTTATATTATTTATTCTTAATATGAGTTTTTAGATATCAATTCATGAATGATGTATTGATTTGATGATGATATTTTACCCTTTTTTACCATTGTACAAATTTTAAATAGTTTTTTGAAAATTGATAAAAACATATACTATTATATTCACATAACATTTATCATAATTTTTTTATTGGTTATTTTTTTAGGATTGAGGGTAATGTTGTTGATTATTACGTCAAAATTATATTGATTATTTTTTAGAACATCCTTTTTTTTCTCTACTCACATACAACGTGTTAATTGAATTGAGAGAATCATATGTATCCTAAAGATAACTAATGTGGATCAAATCATTAATTCTTTTATAATAATGGAAATCCAATGACTATTAAAAAAGTCTATATATAAAACCATGAAGTGATGGATTAGGATTTAGATGTTTAAGTTATAGTATATTGCTAACATGGTAAGTTAGAAAAATGATACTATATATAACCATGGTTTTGATGAAAATATATTAAATATTATTATAATAAAATAAAATAAATTACATTATATAATAATGTAAAATGGAACCATACAAGTCTAGTTCCATTGGAACATTTTTACATTAATTGTTTTTCATTAGTTAGCTATATCATCTCACACTATGTTCTCCATAACTACACCTATTGTAATAAAAATACCATTAAATACCTATTTTATAACCTATGGAATGTAAATATATTAATATATGATCTCATATTACATGTATGGTTAAACAAGGAATATACTAGCGATCACCTAAACATAACATGAGAATAAGGGTATGATATCTGGGGGATAACATTTGAAAACCATCTAATGATTTAAAAGTTTCATTATATTGATTCATGGAATAAATCATAATAGTTCATAAGTTAGGAATTATATTATAATCAAAGAACATTATCCATAAGAGTATATAATTTGAATAAGCCAATGATTTTTTTAATACAAATAGTCATAGAAATTCAATAACATTTTAGTCAAGGTTCATTTCTAGGACCATCATCGGGGAAGGGTTTAACTACCTTGACCATCAATTTATTATAATTTCACCCCAATGAATTTCATAATGGATATAGTCCATTACTAAATTGGGAAAACAAAACATTCCATTATTATTTATCTCATCACATTTTTATCATTAATCAAGGAATTGGAGGGCTATATAATTAAAATATTACATTCAAAACTATAAAAATATTGTGTGTATATATATATTCCATAATATAATAAAAAATCACAATAAAATAACCTATGATAATAAAAGGTTTTCATGATATTCTATTTAATGTAACTAGTCAATTGAGAAATTAAATTAAATATCCCTGAATTTATTATAAATTGAAATTAAGGGAACACTTTATCCCTGTATTCTATCTCTTGTTTTATAATTTCCCATTTATATTGTTAATATATTTTTTATTAAAGAAAAAATTGTCTCAACACATAATTTAAAAAAAAAATTCCAAAAAAACATGCAATGATAATGAATCATTCATTGATAATTTTTAAATTTAATTAATTTAAACACTTACATGGAAACAAAAAACATAATTTAAATGATATGATTAATGTGATAATAAAAGGAACGTCTATGAAAAAACTCAGTCATAAAATAAAAATAAAAACATATTTCAAGTCACAAATACCATATTTTAGTATATCAAATTGGACAATACATAATATGTTTACATGTAATTCATTATGGAAAAATAAAAATAAAAATAACCTTTGAGGAATATCATGGTCAAGAAGTACCAAAAGCATGTCGGAATATAATGTTAAGATCCTTAAAATAATTGATTCACTCCATAAAAACATATAATGTTTTTTGTAATTGAAAACTATATCCCATCATAACCACTCTTTTTTAACGTGTATAGTCCCATAAAATTTGATCACTATTCCTCATGAAGATAACCCCAATGACTTTTAATAAGAACCTGATTTTTCCTATATGGTATGGATTAAAAAAGTATAGGTCTAATAATTTTTTTTTGAACTAATATAGACTCATATGAAGGCAATAATGGTTTCATGGGTTATTGGGAAATTTTTTAATACTATAACCCCGACTGGTGGAGAAATGGAATGGGTTGCATGGTAAGTCGAAATTTTGTGAGCTAGTATACACTATTTCTCGTATCTGTGAGGGGAAATTCATAGGACCAATAATGATGAAAAACATTATATAACTATATTCCTTGGGCCACAAACACTTGGAATGTGTCACTAGTTTATAGAATATATAAAATTCATGGTTGATGCAAGGTTTGTCAAACCACGAAGCCTAACCATACGGGTCTCCTCTTAGGTAGTGTGGTACTTACAGTTGGAACATGGTTGTGAAAAATGGGCGTCCAAATCATGTGAACCCAAAATCACCAAAATTCCATGAAATTCGATTCTAACTTAGCCCTATTTATTATTTATTCCCTCAAGTAGAAATGATATCTTGGTTTCCACCAGGATGAGCTCTATCTCCACTCTTCAAATGTTTTCTTCCCATTTTTTCATCTATGCTTAGAATCAATATCGGATCATCATATTCCATAGAATCCGATACGTTCTTAAATAATTATGTTTGTTTCTTTTTTTTCTTCCTATAAGAAGCTTTATTTTGTTAGAGTCTCATGTTCCATATTTTTATGTCATTGAACTATTCTTCATATTTCTTCTGATCTTGGATAAACTAAAGTCTGATACAAGATGGGAATATTGGTATTGGACTAAGGTATGTGGTATATGACTCTACAATCAATTCTCTCTATTTCATAATTTTTTAGTTTTCCATATTCCAATTTCAGAGTATGTTTCTGGTTTAATTCCTATGACATTATTATAGTCATTAGAATTGTATACTAAGACCCCTAATTAATATGTTCAATGCATCGTTGGAGGTGATAACATCAAAAAAACCACCAAAATCAGTTTTTCCTCTTTTATTCATTTATTTATTTTTGTTAAGACTAAATGTTTCTCCATTTGGGGGTGATATGACTTGAACTTGGTAAAGGTAAGTTTTTTTGTCATAATAATGAATTATAAATGGATTACACAAATATATTTATATTTACCATTTGAAAATTTCATAATAATTTATCAAATTAATTAATGAATATATAAAATGTGAAATAGATAATATATTAATATATATCACTTGTCCTAACTAAATAAAATTTTATTTAATATGGTTTCATCTCATTATCACAACATGTAATGTTTATTAATGGTAAAAGAATAAACCTAATAATAGACTATATAATTAATGTAATAAATGGTTACATGTATTTTTTTTTTGAAATTCCCATTTTATGAAAGGAAATGGAATGAACCATATGAATATGTAACTTGCATGAGTACAATATGGAACAAATTAGATAAGGAATTATGTATAATGTGATTATTATATGTTGACATTGTTACCTTTATTGGATTGTCCAGAAATGATCCCCCTTAGATTCCCAATGGAAATTATTGAGAACATATAAGAATCCATTATGATTAAAGGACCTAGTTTCCATGGGAGATTCCAAACTTATAACATAGTTCATCTCAACATTTTGGATCTAATAATAAAAATGCAGGATTTTTTAACTACCTTTCAGATATTAGGATTCCATGAATATAGTCCTTGGAATTAGCTTTATATCTTCAAACTTGATGTACTACGGATTCACCCCTTTATCCCTAGTTATGCTTAACCAATTCTTACATTCTAATAGATCCTAGTACATGGACATAATTATTTAATGTAAAATTACATGGAATTCCCATTGGATTATACCTAGACCCCTTTTCCATATTATATGTTGTAATCCAAACTTTTTAAAATACACTAAGAGGGGGGATGAATCATAGTTTGATAGATTAAAAAAATCTATTTTTATATTTTTACATCTATAAACTAAACACTATTCTCTCCCATTCCAATAGAAATGTATGAATAGAAATGATAGAATGTGTGAGATAGGACAATTTTCCATGGTTCACCATCATAGGTTTATAATCAAGAAGCATACAATGGAAATGGTCCACAGTACCAAATCCAATATTTCTCACTAAAAAAAATTATGATATATGAATTCTATACATAGGCCCACTAGATTTATAATATTTATTTTCAACTCACTATTTTCCAAATTGTAACTCTCTGACTCTCGTATGATGGCTCATATCTGGTCGAACGTATCACCTTATTCATATTACATTGATCACAGATCATGAAATGATCCACACATATTTTATGGACATGTAGGTACTTTAATTATAAAAAATTAATGAATCCACAATTGTTGGTAGATTCTCAATATATGTTTTTTTTCTCATTCAATTATATATACAAAATTAGTGAAAAACATCCACTTTCCATAAAACTGGAGTATATTTATATTTACTATAGACACAAAAATTTCCTCTACTTTAGAATGATATTTAATAGATTACATGTCTTCATTTCACTACCTTATATGTACCAGTGAATAAACTCCTACTGTAAATTTTTTTAAATTGTGAAAATCCATAGTGTTCTTCTTTGTCTTCAAAATTCTGATACCAGAATGAAAAAATATTCCTATATAAATTTACATTGGTATCTCTAATTTAAGGTATCCATTGTAATACTTCTCTATGAGACCCTATAAAATGACCCCTAGGGAAAGGTTCTCATGCAAGACCCTGGCATGTGACCCTGGTGTGAGTCCCTTACACCAGACACTAGCATGAGAAACCTCCAAAAATCCTATTTTGTGCTAATCACAAATTCCTGGTGTGAAAACACATTCTCTATTTTTACGAGACCTTATTAATATCATGCACAAAATATACACGATGTCAATCATGAATTATCCTTCATGAGATCTCTCAGCGATCCTCCTTCTGGAGATCTAACCACGAACAAATTATTGGATATCTCTCTATGAACATTGTTACGAGACATTTCATCAGATAAATCATTTAGTAAAAATTCATAAATGATTAATTATGGGTAAAGGGGTATTTATATGTATAAACAAAACATATTAAATCCAAAAATAGCAAACAATCATCCGTTCCATTTCCAAATAACTCATGATCCATGAGTCCTCATTATGAGATTAATGTAAGTCTTTCGATGGTTAATGATGTTTTAATCTAGTTATTCATGAGCCCCATCATGATTTCCAAAGACAATAATGATATTTTCGTGAGATATCGTCACAATATCCAAACACAATCATGTGAGCTGCATGAGAAGTCATCGTGAGATCCTAAGATAATCACCATTTGTCACTATGCACTTTTCTAGATCACAAACAACCATGAAATACCTCTTACATTTACATATTTTTCATTCACATCATGATATTTTGTGAGATAAAACATCTCATACTTTGTGAGATCAACATAGCAATCAAACTCCATGAGACCAGTTCAGCACTCATGATCTATGAGATGAGTTCTGCACTTGTGCTCTGTAGGATCAGTTAGGCACTCACACTCTGTGAGACCATCTCATCAACCACACTCTATGTGATTAGTTCATCACTCATTGTCCACGAGATTAGTTCATCATTTACGGTTTCTCCAAGATCAGATATTCATGCTTTCCACAAGATCATACATTCATTGTTTCTATGACATCAGACATTCAATAATTTCTTGAGATTAGACATACACACATTTCATGAGATCAAACAATATTTATTTCCACTATATTATACTTTTTAAAATTTTTGGAGATAAAACAATCGAGTTTTTCATGAGATCAAAAATTCAATCTTTTCCGGTGATCTGACATTTTCAATTTTTTCTATATAACACATTAATGCTATCTATGGATGCCTTATTTGACTAGTAGAATTCATATATAACCACATACATTGTAAAAAAATAAAATCAACCCAAGATCCCTATAAAGATACATTATTTCCCAACATGATCCTCTTTTTTGTTCAATGGAAACTCATTATAATTTGATACAACATTTAAAACTCATTCATCTTCTTCCAAAAATCAATTCCTTTGATTCCAAAAGTGATTAGATATTTATTGAACACACAATCTAATCCAACATGACCCATCATCAGAATTAGAATCTAGAGTATCTTATATTGTACATCAATTAAAAACATCATTCCAAAACTAATCCACATATTTTTTTATGAACGTAATATATAATTATATTTATCATCTGGTTGATGATATTTAGCATCATCAGATTTAAGAATGTCCCAACTTCACTAATCCCCATATCTTGAATGATTCATTTTCCCCTTTTATAGCCACAATTTCTCCCACTTTTTCAACATCACTGAATGTCACTTCGTTGTGGTCAGAAATAGGATAAATAAAACATATGATCATATCATGGAAAAAACATCATACGTTAAGGAGAGGGGGTACCGTATCAAAAAAAATTCAAGTGCACATAGTTTACTGAACTCAAATATACAGTCTATGTTGTTCAAATTCTTCTTTAGGTAAGGCTTTTGTCAGAATGTTTGAAAACTGTCATTCTATAGTCACATACTCCAACATCAAAAGAACTTTATTGACATTCTCCATGATAAAATGATACTTGATTTTATTTTTCATTATCCTAGAGTGATGAAAATATTTTTTTTATTAGACTTATAGATCTTGAACTATTTTAATAAATTCTGATCATATACATCACTTCAACTCTCGTATCATCAATCTATTCCTCCATCCACAGTAACTATGTGAATGCTTGAGTCGATACAATATATTCATATTATGTTGTTTTCAATGAAATGCAATATTATTTCTTACTTATCTTGGAAATACACAAAACACATATATAGAATGTTACACATGATGTTGATTCTCTATCATCTTCTGATCCATCACATTCTTTATCAGAATAGCGTAATTACTATTGAAATATTTTTAATTGTATAACATATCAAAGTAATACATTCATTTGGTATAACAAAGTATTATTTTTTACTACAATAAAGTGGGGTAATATGGTTCTTGTTTAAATATAGTTAGGGAATGACCCTTAGTAAAGATCATGGTTCTTGATTCAACCCATATGGAGCCTTATTTATCCCAAAAAAAAATTCTCATATTCATGAATGATAAATACATTTTTATTATCAATATAAACTTCTTATTCTAGAACCCCATTTAGAAATTCTGACATGATTTCCATCTAAAAACATTGAAAATTATTTGCACTATTATGGACAAGAATAATCTAATTTCATCTAGCCTCACAACAGGTGAAAATGTTTCATCGATATCAATACTCTATTTTTGGGAGTTCCATTTTCAAACTCAACATGTTTTTTTCAAATCACCGCATTATCGATATTCATATTATTGTGAATGAACCATTTAGTCCCCATGAAATTCGTATTTTTGGTTCTTGAAACATTCTCACATGTCTCAATATTCTCAATTTGGAAAATTTCATCATTCATACCCGAACACGCCTTGGATTGCCTACTTCTGGTGGAAATTATAACCTTATCCCTCTTATTTTTCATAGTAATTTAGAAAATATATATACATTTTTTATATACAAGTAGGTCTCTTTATTATTAATAATGAAATCATCATCAATTGTAGGTAGAGTAGTTGTTGAATCTTTTTATGGGGTGCTCCTTCACTTCTGTTGAATCACATGGACGCAACAATTACAAATTCTAGTAAACTAGAATATAATTCTCATAATTCTAAACATAAAAATTACCTCAACATTGAAACATATTTAATATATTCCATTTATTCCTTTTATTTCATTTAGGTAGCATTGAATTAACTCCTCCAATAATTATTTTCAAATGGTGATATTCTCAATGTTCTTATTCATCTTTAGAATTTAAATAATAAAATGATACTTTTTCATAGGGAAATTTAAATGGGTATCTATATATGAAAGACTAATGTATAATACCCTTTTGTGAGACCCTATCATATAAACCATTATTTTGGATCCTAGTTTTTGACCCTTTTATTAGACCCTTTTGTGAAACCCTAGTGTGAGA
Source organism: Viscum album (assembly GCA_963277665.1). Classification (NCBI taxonomy): domain Eukaryota; kingdom Viridiplantae; phylum Streptophyta; class Magnoliopsida; order Santalales; family Viscaceae; genus Viscum; species Viscum album. Next base: position 807,977,866 of record OY728148.1, read on the forward strand.
CATTGGCATGAGACCCGAGCATTATACACTAGTGTGAGACACTTACACGAGTCCGATTTTACATTGAGCACTTGTTCTATGTGTGAGAAAGCTTTATCTCTATAGGTGACACCCTATTCTAGTAATTCACATCCCATATTTGATGCCAAATGGGTATACTCCATCATGAGATCTCTATGAGAACCTCTTTCGCGATATATCTCCATGAACCTCATTCTAAAGATCTCTCTATAAACATTCATAACTAATGTTACATCATGTCAATGTTTTATTAAAACAATTTTCATTATTTAAGAATGGGATAAGGGGAACTTATAGGCACAAACCTCCTACCAAAGATCCACAGATCACGGAAAACCTTCAATTCCACCGACTCATCACTAGCACTATGTGAATTATCATTCCAAGATCAACCTTATTATTGCGATGGTCAATGATGATGTATTACATTGCTTTGTGTGACCCATTATGAGTTTCATATACATCCATGAGATCTGCATGATATTTCATCATATGATCCAAAGATAATCATGCTTGTTGTATGAAATAAAATCATGAAATCCAATGAAAATCACTCTTTGTCATCATGCACTTCAAAAGATCTCAAACGACCACAAAATACCTCCATCATTTCAATATTTTTCTTTATCTTCATGTTCTTTCATGATATAAAACATCTTGTTCACTATGAGATTATCTCTACACTCGCACTCCTTGAGTCCAATTCATCAATCACGCTCTGTGAGATCAGTAAATCACTCATGCTTCGTGAGATCATCTTGGATCTTGTGATCCATGAGATCATCTCAACACTCATGATCTATGAGACTAGTTCACCAGTTACACTCCATGAGACCAGTTCATCATTCCATCTTTACATGAGATAAAAAATTCATGATTTCTGTGACATCATACATTCAGGAGTTTTGTGAGATCAATCATTAAAACTTTTTATAAGATCAGTCATTATCTATTTTTCATGAGATCACCCAATAGAACGTTTCATTAGAATATACATTAATTATTTTCATGAACTCATTCATTCATTATTTTTATGTGATCATACATTCACATATTTCTTATTATCAGACATTCATTCTTGTCAGGAGATCATCCACTGATGCTAACCCTTCATGCCTTCATGGACTAGCATGCTTGGTCAAAAGCCTCAAACCATGTCAATCAACACAATCAACCCAAGAGTAATATCATGAGGTAGTTATTCCTTTTATACATTATTAATATGTTCGATCAATCCATAAGGTCATGGGTGGCTTGGGTTTACTGTAGATCTTATTTCAGTATTATCATCATTATAGGATGAGTTATTTATACCTGGGATCCTTATTTACTATTATCATATATATATATATATAGTTTGGTTTATACCTCACATGACTTATCATCATAAAATAAACATAAATGAATTAATTTAATGATCTCATGTTCAAATACATTACCATCTAAGGTTGATGCAGATATGAGACGTTTATATTGAATTGTTTTAAATATATATATATATACCTTCACATAATTTTTTTATATTCGCATACAATAATTTTATATAATCTATTTTTGTTTTCCTATTGACATTTAACTCACACTGAATATACACCATCATTGGTTCCTAGGTATATTATATATATTTATTTATTTATTTATTTATATTTATATATCTGTGTGTCTGTACTGATAAGGGGACATGTTCAACATTGGACACCTGATATTGATTTCTTACATTAGGATAGAGCTTGGTAGACAATGACTGATCCCTTACTACAGTTCGTGGATACACTTTGGCATCATTTTTATTATTTTTTATAGAATTTATTTCATGATACACTTTGTAACTATTTTTCTGTTTTTTTGTGTAATGTAATACTTTATCAAGTTTTTTATATGATTCGGTTTCTATATTTTTATGATAATTTTATTCTTATATTTCTATCCTTATTTTCACTATATATCAATTACTATATTACTTATTTTATTTATCTATTATTGGATATATGTTATACTCTAATATAACATAATAGAATAGTATCCACACAAACACACCATAGTCCTTTGATAAAAGTTAGAATCCTCAATCATAAGGGGATACATTATTGAGGGTATGGCGCCTACTAGCATTGGGGATCCACTGATAAGAACTTGGGTCGGGACATTAAAATTTTGTATCAGTGATATTTTCTTATCTATTATCATTTTTTTTGGGATGTTATAGTGGAAAATAAGAAAGTGTTGAAACATGGTTATAAGCCGCTCTTGGGCATGGGTAACCCATAGTTTGAGTAAATAAAATGTTTCATGTGAATGAGAATGTGTTGTTTTTTATTTTCCTTATTGTAGTTAATATACATACACCATTAGATGATGAACGTGTTGTGTGATAGTTATTATTAATATCATTATTATTAATAATTTTATTTTGTCTTTCAATAGATTAGATGTGGGAAGGTAAAAATCAATCATACTTCAGTATAGACCCTATATATCTCTTGGGATGCACATTATATACCATATACGTTAATTTGACTCATAAATTTCTTCTGTTTCCTATGAAATATTTGTTATCTATGATTGATATATATGAACGTGCCAATTATATCATATGTAGTGTACATTGAATAGTTATTTAAAGTATCATCATCAATCTAAAATTTATTATCTTATATAAGATGATGGTTGAATATTAAATATCTAGTTCCTACCCATGATAGATATATACCACTGGTTACATGGTCTTCTCTTTTCATTAAGCTGTGTGATTTCCAATTTCAATTAATGAGGTGTATACCCCCTTGTAAATTGGAATTAGTAATTTACTGATTCAAGACATCATATATTATATTATACTCTCTATGAACGAATGTGGTAGGGTTTAAATTAAAATTACATGGTTGTCACTTTTTTATAATGTGTATGGGTGTATATTACCTGAGAATGTCAATCTATTTAATCAAATAGTCATTCATGTACTTATAATATTAAAATAAAAATTTAAATCATGTTTAATGAAATTAAATGTTTTCAAGTAAATGATGTGTAAAACTGTTATTGGCCCTTAATCTACTAAGATAAATTTAAATTAAATTCAAACATGTAATATTTTACTAGCCTTATTAGTTGTTTATTGGGGTACTGTACTTAGGATAGTTAGCCCTTCCTCTGGTGATCTTCTTAGTCTAGGTCTTTAATATGATAATACATTTGTTCTATGAAATGTTCATGGATTTTTTTGGATCTATTCTACAATGATGTCCTTGAGTCATGCACCTAGAGGGTGGAAATTTCCACAATATATATAGATGGTGGGCCCTAATCATTCATTATTACCTCCTTGAGTTCCACTTGAGTGACTACATAAAATACTTGAACTAGGAATTGACTCTCAAATTTGATATAATTTCTATATCTGATGCGGTCTTTACTAGGTGATCGAATACCCGCACCTACTATGGCTAATCATTCTCACAAGTTCCACCAGCATCATCCTCATATATCCATGTGGGATATAATTTCATAGTATGGTTAATCATGTCTATATTTAACATTTTATATCATAAATAATCTTTAGGATCATATAGAGAGGATGGTAAATATTTCCACCTTTATGATTTTTTGATTCAGATAAGAATTGGTGGGATGTGATTAACTATGCTGGTTATCATTAAGGAATGTTTTGAGTGAATTTTTAGAATACATTCTTCAATTATGTTTTCCCTAAAATGCTAAGAGATGATCGATCTAGATCTTCCATAACCCTGAAGCAGGGTGAAATGATTTTTATGGACTATTTAGCATTTTTTGCTAAGTTGCAATCATTTTCACCACATCTATATAGTAATGAGATAAGCTTTTCAAGGCTCATTGAGGATATAATCATTTATTCCATACAATCATAGTTAAATGTTTCTCCCCTTCCAAAATTTTATTAGATGGTCAAGTCTTCTCTTATAACATAGTGTAATATGACACCAGTAGATAGTATTGTGCACATTGGTTCAGTTCCCATGAAGGGCATTAGTTAATCCAATAGTAGGAAGAGTGGACTTTAGGATTCATTTTAGTGTAGTGATGGAGAGAAAATGTTCACATTAATCTCTATGATAATCTATCATTAAGGAATATAGGCTCATCTAATCTAATGTGTGATAAAGACCCTATCAAGTGTTGTGCATGTGGTCTCATGAGGGTTGTTTAGAGATTTTTTTTAGACCATTGATCCGGGTTATATTTGAAGGGGATCCAAACCAACTCCACGTTTACTAGTTAGATCAGTTTTTTCATGCCAATAGGGGTTTTGGAGTAGAATCTGCATGACTATATGAGGAGGACATGGTCGTGGTCGTGATATCCAGGATTTTGATTATCCATGCAAGTAGACAAAACCAACTCATGGTAGTCAACCTATTTCACAGGGGTGTGGATGAGGTAAGATGCATGATTTATATCTTATAACTGAGGATTAGGGTGCAAGACCATCTACATTATGTGGTACAATTCTAGTATTCTGTACAATTATATATTATTTATTTGATATATGTACTTTAAACTCCTTTATACATTTATCAATAACAAAATGTATTGAGCTATAAAATCAGTACATCTATTGGGTAATGGCACAAGCAAAACTACTGGTATTTCTGTTCTAGGGTATAAGACAATAAAATTATTGGACCCTTAAGGTTGTCTATTTTTCCTTCTTATGGAACCTCTTCTTACTCGAGATGACATGCTTTGATGTCCAACATTGAATGTGTTTGCTTGGTCAAATCATGCCTATATGGTCTTATGTTGAAGTAGGGTGTCATTTAAATCACTAGAGGGAAGATTTATATCCACAAGGGTTCATGTGATGTCATGTATGGTATAGATAGACCAAATCATCAAGGGTAGGTGGAGTAACTGCCCATATTTCTAGTCTTTTTTAGAAGGATAATGTCTTTCCTTAGATTGATTAACCTCTTGTGGTAGATAATATCTATGATGTCTTTTGAAATTATTTTTCTTTATTATATCATGAGAGATATGTAGATTTCAGGATAGAGGTTATTCTAGTATAATCTCTAGTGTCTATTCCTCCAAGAAAGATTTTACCTACTCAACTCCAGAAGCTTAAGTGAATTTTTGTGGACAAGGAGTCCAAGGATTTGATCTAACCAAGAACATTTTCGTGGGACACACCCATGATTTTCAACATGAAGAAATATGTAATCCTTCCTTGATAGTTTTATATCCGATGTTTGATCCAGTTATATTTAATTAATAATATCCAATTCATTGAATAGATGATCCCTATAAACAGCTATGGGGAGAAAGGGTATTCTCGAAGATCGACATGAGACCCGGCTATCATCTAGCATGTGTCGGGACATCAGAAATAACTTTTACCAAATTTTATATATGGTATGGTCTTTATGAGTATCTCATTATGTCATTCATTCAAATAAATCTTCATTCTATTTTCATGCCTATGATGAATAGGTGTTACCACTCATATCTAGATTACATTGTTGGTATCTTTTTGGATGAAACATTCTTGTATTTTCATACTCTTAGAGACCACAATACGTACCTTGTGATGATTATTAATACATGAAGTGATTATCATATTTACTCCAAGAATAATGTTGGACACTTATAGATAGAAAAATCACTTATTGGGATATATTATCTCAAAATCAGAAGTATCTATTGATCTAGAGAAGTTGAGTGTTGTGTCTTCCAGTGAGATACCCAAGAACATGTACGATATAAGGGATTTTTTGGGGTGGTCGATTATTACATAAAAATAATTTTTGAATACTAAAAACTTTTTGAACTTATAAATACTCTTATATCAAAGGGTGTGAAGTTAATATGGGTTGAAGCATGTAATAAGGCCTTTAGGTGATGATTGGATGGTGTAACTTGGCACCAATTCAGATTCATATTGATCCTTGAAGAGGATATATATTTTAATATGATTCATCCAACATCAAATTAAGTGTAGTGCTGATATAGGATGATAGAGTTTTTGTAATAAAATCTCATCATTTGAGGCATGATGAGAGAAATTTCCTAACAAATGACCTTAGTATAGCAGTTTTTTCTCCACACCTAATGCTTCTAGAGACACTATCTAATTTGTAACTAATATGTGGAATATATGGACAATAATATACAATAATATATAATTAAATATTTTAACATGAATCGTAGATAGTGGAAATTGGTTAGATATCATCATTCATTTGACTTTTAGTTTCCCTATATGCAAGTAAATCAAAATGTGGCAGCGGATGCACTGATTTGGAATGCTCTATAATTGTCCATACATGAATCCTATGATGATTAGAAATATATATACCTCTTTTATTGGTTTTATACAATGTTTCATTGAATTATCAATCAGTGTTATCTATCATCCTTGATAGTTACCACTTCAGTCCTTGATATGGCGAAGGGTAGGCAGTTTTCAAAGCATAAATTTTTGGTTTAATGAGAGGGTATTTTTTGTGATGATTGGCCTCCATCATCATCATAAAATTATTTATTTATTCAAATGATAGAATAAAAGGCACAAAAGAACTAGGGGACAAATTGCACCCGGCCTAGGGTGGTCTAAAATAATGGAGACCAAGGGTGTCCTAATGAATTATGCTCACACCCTCTGGATTTAGGGAGGTGGAATTGGGGAGGCAAGTTACATCAGAGCCTGGAGTCTCTAGGGAAAAAATGCAATCCATATCATTATTCCCCTCTATCTCTCGGGGTGAGTAACCTTAATGCTTCTTCTCATTATCTCTTTAAATCACCTGATGATGTACGTGACAGACCATGGGATGGAAAACCTACCCAGAAAGGAGTCAAGGATGATCCCAGAGTCCAGTTCTACATGGGATAGTTCTATATTTTCCTAAATACACATATTGAGTCCTGTGATAACTGCCTTGGAAATCACCTAAAGAGAATTTACACTTTCAAAATGAGCTGTGAACACACTCCCTCCTATATTATTAACCAATCCCCCACCTCACATTATACCTTAGATGAAAGATCCATATTTTCATAGCTTTAAATCAACTTCTAGAGGAGACAAAATACAATATATATATGGGTGGTCCTAGGTCCCTATAGTCGTGACAGAGTAACAGATGCGATAGTCCCATGCTTCTTTGTAGGAAGTTCTACTAGGATTCCCCAATATGTTTTGTGATATGTGATTCCAGTATTGGTATACTGGGATTAATCATCTAATAATAGTATTTAACACAAGGTGTTCAACCATCTAGTAGGTTAAGATTGAAAACTAGTAGCCTATTATCTTATTACATCATTTTAATATATCAGAAATAAAATGGGAAAATGTTTCTAGAGATTTTATTGTCAGCTTAACATGGTCACCTTAAGGTAGTGATGTAGTTTAGATATTCATAGTTCAATGGATGATACAATACCACTTATATAATATATGGGAGACTTATTTTGTTGATTGCATCGGAGTAATAAATTTCTATGAGATTATACAGCTACATGGTGTTCCACAAATGATTATTTCATATAGGGATTCTCCTTACACATCATTGTTATGGAATGGTTTATAGAGAGATATGAGTATATAGGTTCTATTAGGGAATCTTTCTTTACCCTCATATGAATTTCTAGTCATAACAGACGATACAATTGTTATGTGACATGATTTTCAGAATTCCTTCATTCTTTTGATGATTCGTGGGAGAATCATATTCTTCTTGTTGAGTTCGTGTATAATAATAGATTCCACGATATAGTGGAGATTGATCATTGTGAGTCCCTATAAGGTAGATAATTTCATTCCCCCATGTTCTAGTTAGAGGTAGGAGAGACTGTAAAACTAGGTTCTCATCTCAGGCTAGAGACTTCAAACCATGTTTAGATGATCATGAACAATACATATACTAATAATTTAAGATATAAATATTACGTTATTAGTAATTAACGACCTTTATAGATGGATTTTAGTTCGTTTTTCTTATTGGTATGACCCATACATGGGCATTGATGGATACATATGAATTAGAATATTTGACCACATTATATTTATCTATTTTAAATTATGGAAAGAATCTGGATACCGGCCTATCAGTTTATACAACATTAGAGGTAACACGCCATGAATAATGTTTTATATATTTTAGAGCTTCATGGTTATCATCCCAAAATATCTAATAATTTTGATCAATAGGTGGTTGAGTTAAATGATGATGATTCTTTTGAAGAGTATCCAATATGAATTGTTGACTACAACATAGAGGATCTTTGATTATGGTCTTACAATTTATTATCGGTGATGTGGCATCATAAATAGGTTCAAGATGAGACTTTGGAGTTGTTTTACCTCATACACTATCATTATATTGAGTTTTTACCATACATTATTTCACCACCCTTGTATGTTGAACTAGTGGATGAGTTCTATTAAAGGAAGAATACTGCATGAACACAAATTTTCTGAGTCATGAATTCATTAAAAAAATTTCTAAATATATATTTTGGACCCAATAAGTAATCATAATGAGTTCATAAATATTTTGGAGGGTTTATAGGGCATATTTAACTTATTTCCCCAACCAGTGGGGTAAATTACAAAGCAACACAATCACTACAAACTCTAGGAGGTAGTCTACACAGTTTCTCCTCACCATGTAGGGAGTTTTTTAAGGCAATGTATGGTTCATAGATTAAAAAATAATGAACCCAAGGCCACACACCCATTCATATATAATCAATTTTTAGTAGAGATGAATTGCACATTAGGCGCATGGTTTCTCAAACCATTAATCCTAATTATTCATGTCCCCTCTTGAGAAAGTGCAGTGCACATAGTTCGTACATGATTTTGAAACCCATGTGGGAAAACCCTGAGATGATGATTTTGTTTCAACTGAAGGAATTTCCCTTAAAATATACTTTATCCAACACCTATTTATTATTTCCTTCTTTTAGTGGACATGAACTCTTGTTTTACTCTCAAAGGAGGTCTGCCTCTCCTCTATATAGGTCTTGATCATGCATTTATCATATGAGACCAGGTTCATGGTCCAATCGTCACATTAAATAGTCTCACATGTATTCTATAATTCATAGGATAATTTTTTTTGTCTTTATATCAACTTCTCTATTTTGATATTGCCTCATATTCCCAATTTTCAAGGTGTTGAATTGTTCCTCAATTTTCATCCCATATGGGCCAACATAAAGGTTGATAATGGATAAGAATAGATATATAGGTTTTAGGTAGGTATTTTATGACACATCCCTCAAGTATTACTCTATCATAAACTATTGTAATTGTGCACCACACTAGTCTCACATAGAGTTTTCTATTTAATTTATACCACATGTATGTAGTCATTAAAATTGAATTATATGACTATTTATTTATATTTTCATCACATTGATGGAGGTTATAACCTTATTGATAACCAACCATTGTAGGGTTATTCCAAATTTATTACATTAGTGTTTTTTAATACTATTTGTGCCACCTTTCTAGTGGTTTATTACATGTTGTTGAAAAAATTCAGTTTTTTAATTAAAAATAAATTGTAAACGAATTAAACATGTATATTAATGGGGTTCACTTAACCCTTCTATGTTATTTTCTTAAACTAAAAAATGTACCTATAAAATTTTAAATATAATGTATATTAATATATATCACTTGTCATAATTAATTATAATTAATCTACATATGGAATTATGTCTCTAGACTTGATTTTCATACTTATAAATGTTAATCAAATGAACCTTTTAATTTTATATGGAATGGATGTATTAAAATATTGTGTGTTATTTTTAGACACTTCCCCGTGAATGAATGGAAATCTAATGAACCATCTAAATTTGAAAATGTAATTAGTACTACATAGAATACGAAAGATGAAGATTTATGGGAAAGATGAGTCTTAATATGATCATTTTTTCATTGTATGACTGGTCAGAATTAATCTATCCTTGTATTATAGAAGGAACTCCTTCATCTGTCTAGGGATCCCATTCTAAATCATGGAGCCAAATCTTAAAGAGATACCCACATTGTAACATGATCCTTGTCTATGAGATGATTCTTATAATGATTTCATATGATTCCTTCACTATCTTATAGATATTAATATGTCTCAATGACACTCCTTGAATTAAACATTATATATTTAGACATGCGGATCTAGTGATTCAACCCATTAGGCCTAGCCTTGATTATACCATGCATAGCATGCATGTGATTGTTGGACTCAGTTAGAATATTTTATAGTGTAATTCCATTGTAATTTCCCCTTACATTACTCTTATACACCTTTTCCAGACTTCATGGTATTACTTGGTTGGATATACCAAAGAGGTCAAGGATACCATGGTTTTATAATTTATCCATCTTCATTATTATAATAATTATAATATGATTTTATTATACCATTGATACATATTTTTTACAATCATAATATATTTATATTCTTTCTTTTTGACACCTCACATGAACATATATATATATACGTATCATCAATGAATTAATTAAATGATATCTTGTTCCAATATAGTCTCAGCTGTGTCTAAAGCATGAATGAATTTTTTATTTGTAATTGTTTTATATTTATACATAAAATAAAAATGATTAAGTTTTTATTCAGAGACTACAATTTTATAGTCTTTTTTGGTGGTGGCTTACTATGATTTATCTGAAAGCCTATCTAGGACTCTGTTAGTACTTTTGTATATTATATTCATTAAAGTGTTGATAAGGTGAAGTATTCTTAATTGGTAACATAACCATGATTACATGCAATATGATGGATCATGGTAGAAAATGATCGGGCAAATTATCTGGATTTTTGGATTGTTTTTTCATTCATTTTGATTCTTTTTTGTAGAATGTATTGAATAATCCCATGTATAATAATTTTCTAGTTTTGTTGAGAAATGACATACATAATTTCCTTTTGTATATGATTTTGTTTCCATCTTTTCATTATTATTTTGTTCATGTATGTTTATCCTAATTTCTTCTTATTATCCACTATTATATTTCATCATATACATATCTATTACTGGATATCTCTTTTGATCTACATTGACATGATTGTATAGTCTCCCCACAAACACACCCTAGGCCCCAAATAATATTTATAATCCTCTACCATATATGTAGGAACACATGGGGCCAGGAGGTCCATTGGCATTTTGTAACCTATATGTGAAATCCCAGTTGGGACGTCACATTTTCATTTATTGTATGTAGAGAAATTAATTATGATTACTATGTATTGAAAAAAATACCATGAAAATTTTGATGTGGAAATTTTTTTATTGAAATAGAAAAATAATCAGGTTTTATAATCATTAACTCATGTATTTTTGTAGCTATTCTCTACACCCCTCATATCCAATACCAGTGCATGAACAAACCATAAAGAAATCCATGACCAATGAGTGTTAATTTTGAGTTTTGAATATAAATTTTATCCATAAAAATCATATCTTCTGGTAGGGAAAAGTGGTTTTCAAGAAATACATTAAAGCATGACATGCACAATACAACAATGTACCCACATTTATTGGTCGTCGTATAGTTTTTTCATCATCTGCATGACCCATTGACTATTTAAATGTGAAAAAGATAATTTTTCATTTAATATAGATTTCAATTATCATTTTATCATAAATTAATCAAAATGAGAAGTCGAATCATCTCATACATAGTAATACTCATATTTTGAGAGGCCATTTTCACCATTTCAAACAAAATGAAAGGAACCCTTGAAGATTGTAATCATAGTTACAATCAACCCTTGTAATGTCTTGACCTAATAGTGTACAAAATAGATCAATATTGAGATCAAATAAAAAATTACATTGATCTACCATATATTAGACCATCACATATAAATCTAAGACCATCACACAATTATAATCCTACACTTACATGACTCACATGACCATTTCATATTTTTACTATTGTGAATGGTTCCCTTACATTGAATTCACATTACCTATATGTAAGATCTCAATTACCATGACTGAGAAATTTATCTTACCATGATGTGATATTTATGAACCGTTCCAAAAATGGATATATTCCTGTGGGCTTCATCACCAAAAAAATAGTCTTTTTTATTTAGAAATAAATATATTAAAACAATATGATAAGATTTTAAAAAAAATTATCAAAAAAATAATAAATTTGATGGAAAAATAAATAAGCATACAATTAAAATTTAGAAATTTAAATATAAATATTTACATAAATAATTATTACATATGCTATGATTCTTGTCATGACCATGGGTGACTAGGCGTTGGCATAGACTACCTTTACTAAGAGTGTATTATCAGCTAATAGGGTTTCAGAACCATAAATAGAGAAAGAGTATTGATTTTTAGATGTCAAATATTTTCACAAAGGATTACTATAGATCCAATATTTATTGATATGGTTTTTAAAATAGAATTATTTGATATACTTCCTTTTATTACTTTTTATGGGTTATGTTGTTAACAAGAGGGGAATTCATCTTGTTAGGATCGTCATGTTGAGTCCTTTTTAGTTTTTTTGTTTGTATTCTAAACAAACGATGACTAGATGCCATTATTATACATTATGTATTCTATTGATTTACATTATTCATGAATACACAATAATATGATAGTGTATATTTGGATATATTTGATAGACTGTACAAATATATATTTCATATACATTTTACGGAATCTTTTAAGTACATGAAGGCTTTGTGGTTGAATTTATTGTTATATGATGCACTTTAAATCAAGATTGAGTAGATTGACACTATTTAAAGAACAATTTGAGGTGTTCATAAGTATTATTGTATATCCAATTATTCCTTTTTTTCTAATATTAATTTTTGGTATGATGTTTGTGTAGGGGGTGTATGATAACATTATATAACTATATATAAAAAATTACATACATTATATCATGAATGCTCTCTTTGCCTATGGTGGTTGGTATATGATTAGTTATTTTTATTGATGGATACTTCAATGATATTGTTTTATATAATCCATTTATAATTGACTCACTAAACTAATAGGTAGCCTTTGGTAACTGAGGATAAATTCATGAACTAACTTGGGGTTCTGGGTAATATATTATTGAGTGATTCTTAACATAGTGTAAAAAATTTGTGTCAATGGTTTTTTAATTATTATAATAAAAATATAATATTACTAATATATATTAATTTATCATAAATTGTGACATAACTATGGATGGAGTTTCATTGTTGGTATAAAAATGGAGGGCCTATGTAACTATGGTTATGGGATTATTATTATTGATTTTTATAATTAATTTTTTTTATATTCCTTCATGAATGAAGTAATAATTTTATGATGATTTTTTCTCCCTTAGACTATTCCCATAGGGGAAGTAGGATTGATTAAAATTCTAAAAAATAGAAAATATGACTCACATCACAATCATTTTCTCGTGTATGTTTGATGATTTAGTTATAATATATGTTTAAGTTGTTTACTATGTCAGAAAAAACCTTATATATTATTTTTATATATATTAATTTTGTTTCACTCATATCATATATACCATGTTATTTTAATCAAGATAATCATGTGTTTCATAATTATAATATATGTGGATCATAACGTGGTTTTATTTCTAACAATGGCTCTAAAATACCTATGAGAATAGACTGTATATAAAACCATGTTGGGTTCGCTCAGAAAATGGATATGAATGTGATGTTTTAATGTGGACATGGTTATAAAAAATGATTCAATAGTGGAGAATAATTTTCATACATATGATATTACATCTTATTAAATTAATATCTATTTCATTATATAATGATCAACTTCACAATGATGTAGGTCTATTTACATTGGAAGTTAAATTTATAAAAAACTAGTTTATATGTGAACAAATTAATATCCCACTATGTTCTTCATAAGAATAACCCTATATATACCAACTGTACTGAATACATTTATTCATTAAATTGGGAAGAGAAACATAGTAATGGGTGAGTTAAGATGCTCAGTAAGGGTAAACATGGTAGTTGTCAGAGATAACAAATAATTTACATGTTTATAATGGTATGAGGATATGAGAATAACATAGGAATATAATCCCCTTAAAAACATCAATAATCATATTGAGTCATGAAAAAATATTTTCATCACATAATATTTGAATCATAAAGGAATCATAGATCAGGATCCATGAGAGTATAATCTTTATAGAATTAGTGGATTTTTGGCATCGAAAAAAGCACACAAAATAATAAATTTTTCTTAATTATAATTTAAAATAATATCATTGGGTAATGGGTTGAATACCAATATAATCATTTTATTCTAGGTTCAATCCCAAAACTATCTTAGTGTACAATTTCCCCTACTAGACTAGGATCACTCCACATCTCATTCATATTTATCTTGTGAGATATAAATCATCACCTAATGTTTTAGAGTGAAATAAAATTATGGTCCCACACAAGACATAATGTAAATATTAAATTGTTTCCCAAATATATAATCCACAATCATATCATAACATATGAAAATATATAGATTTTATAAAATTTTGGGATTATGTAATTAGTGAATTGATAATTTAAATTTATTATCAAATGCTTTTTTAGTGACTTTATGATAAAACTGGATCCATTTATTGTATCCTTAATTTTATAATTCCTCATTTATATTGTTAATAAATTTTGATGATTATAGAATGAGAGGTCCCAAATCATAATTGGTGAAACATTATCCAAAAATCATTAAACGATAATGAATCATTGATAGCTAATTATTACTTGTGAAAAATATATTCACATTCATCCATATGAAAATTAAAAATTAAATTTTATGATGATAAATACATTTAATAAAATTTATAAATATAAATAAAATCATTAAGTATAAAAGAAATATTCTTTCCATTCACATATATAAATTTTTATTAAATAAAATAAAACTATGAGGACTATACATGAGTTTGATTCCTTATAAATAAATAAAAATTAGAATAACCATTGAATAATATCTAGGTCAAGAAGAACTAAATGAGTATGTAACTATGATGTTCAATTAATTTAGATCATTAAAAAACTCTAAACTATATATAAGGCCTCTATTTATATACCACTATATTTAATCATCTCCATTATTTTCACATGTGTATTATATCATAGAATTTAATCATAAAAAATAATTAAGATAACCAAAAAAAATTTATTTGAATATAGGTTGAAACATTTGGTATTAGTACTATCTCTTGTCAAAAGAAAACTGTTTGAATTTTAAAATGGAAATATTAAAATTTATGTAGTTCTATAATCATTGTTTATAAAAAAATAATCAAATATTTTAATTTTTGTTTCCTTTACTCATCTTCCTCACTTGAAGTACATGGACCAACCATAATGGGATCCACAACTAATATGATTTCATTTAGATTTTGATTTTTAATTTTCATTTGTAACATCCTATCATAATTTATTGAAAATTTTTATCAATTAACTAAATTAATGGTTAGCATTAACAATAATATGTGGTAACCTTAGTTTAGTGGTTTTTGTAAAGTTTTATCCCATAATTTTTATCACCCATGATGACATAACAAGATTGAATTAAAGATTTTAAATTTAATATCCATTTTAGTCATCATTTCATCCCAAATTTATCCACATTGAAAACCTAATCATCGTATGTATAGATTGATTTTTTTTTTTTGAATGTTTTTTCTTTCACCGTCATCAAATATAATACAAGGTTACCTTATGTATGGTAATCATAGTGTCAAGATCCCTTTGTAATGTTCTATCCTTACAATTCCCTCAATAGTTTGACATTCAAATCGATCCACATTTATATGGATCTACAATATAATATACCTTAATATAGTAATAAATTGTAATAAAACATTTAAAATATGGACATTACATATCTCACTTAATTGTCAAAAATATTTACAATTGAGAATGGATAAATTAAATTGCATTCACATCACGTGTGTGTGATCTCTTGAATCCGATGACGTTGAAATTTCATGTACACTGATGTGGAATTTATGTACACTTTCATACATATATCAATGCAGGATGGATTTATCCCCTCCTAAAAAATACTCACATTTATTTAAAATATATTTTTTAAAACATTATGATTTTATTTATTTTATAAATGTATATCTTACACCCAAAAAAATATAATGGTAAATAAATAAGTAATAAATTAAATTATTTAATATATTTAAATAGGATTCATTTTGTGGCCTCACTATATGTTAATGTGTGTTCCCTTGGACCACCATTAATGGGAGGGTATTTTTTATAGATGGGTTTGTGTGACCACAACATGGGTATGGTTATTGATATTGAGACATTATATATTTTCATGGCGGATTATTAATAACCCTAACTTGAGTGATAGTTTTTTTATCATGGTATGGTATTATAAACTTCTCAAAATTACTTTCTACGGGTTATGTTGGTTGAATGATGTGGCTTATTCATATTTGATTTTCCAGTCTATGTAGTTTTTGTTTTTATGGTGGTATGACAACACATGATGACCTAATGCCCATGGTTGTATATAATTTATTATATTCATTTAAATTATTCATTAACACCCACCAATATGATGGTGTCAATTCGTATAAACCTGAGAAACTATAAAAATATATATTTATTAGACACTTTCAGGAATATTAGATGCATGTGAAGGCCTTACGATTTTGTTTGTTATAATATGGAGCACCAAGGACCCTACTATAGTACCTAGAGTAGGGTTATAGATTAAGTATAGTTAGTCATAAGTAATATTGTGGATACAACTAATGATTTGATTCTATTATTATTATTATTTTTGTATTTCGTATGTGTAGTTGGGTAATGTTAACATTGTATGACTGGCTATATGAGAAAATAAATATTTTTATAAGAATTTATACTATTTTGGTTTTTGATGGATGATATACGATTATTTATTGTTACTAATGGATATTTCATTGAGTATATATTCTCACCAACATTGATCATATGGTCTCATAACTAATAATAAACCTCTAGGTAATTATGATGATATCGTGAAGTCATTTACAATTCCTAATAACATAAAGTTGACTGTTTCTAATATATATTTTACAAATTGGAATCAGATTTTTTTATTTATCATACTACATGGGAAACATTATTATGTTATATGAATGTGTAAAGTCATTAAAAATTCCTATATATGTAGAGTCATTAACTCATGATCAATGATGCATCTATGTCACTATGGTTTTTTTATTGTTATTATTAATTCTTACTGTCATTTTGTTGATATTAATTTATGAATGATGTACTAATTTTGGGATGATATTTTTTTCATTTAGATCTTTTACCAAAAAGTAAAATTGGTTTTTAATGGATATTACTTTGAATATAGGATTCACATAACATTCATTTTATTTTGAGTTATTAAAGGTTTTAATATGAAAATGTTTCATTATATTTAGTATTTTAGAAAAAGAATTTATATTTTGCAATATATCAATTTTGAGACACGATAATCATATAAACCATCGTATTTGACAAAATATTATTATGTGTTTTCTAATGATAATATATTTATATCATATTTCAGTTTGATTTTTGAATATGGATATCAAATCATAGTAAAATATTTATATATATTAAATCATGTTGGGTTAGATTAGGAATTGGATATATAAGTGATAGTTTAATATAGAATTGTAATTCTATAAAAATGATTCTATTGTAAACAATACATTTATTATATATATATTTCAATGGATTAGATTATTATTCAATATATAATATAATTACCCATGCCAAAATCATATCGTTATATGACCTTAGTAACATCAACACCTAAATAACATATCTATAATTGATCTAAATAATCTGCAACTATGTTTTTTATAATGAGAACCCTTATACGTCTAATCATACATAAAACATTTCATCATAACTAGGGGAAAGGAAACCTATGAATGTGTGAACTTAGGTTATCATTAAGGTTAAACAATGTAGATATCAATGATCACATGAATATAAAATTATAATAATAGTATTAGAATAAGAGAATAAGATTTGAAACCCTTTCCCTCAGTAGTATACATCATAATCACAATTCATGTAAATAATCTTGGCATCTTATAAGACATAGATCATAAATCGTAAAATAACATGATTCAAGAGAGCATAACATTTTAATAATATACAAATTTATGGAACACTCATAACCATATAAACTCATTTAAATAGATGTCAATGATCATTTCCACAACTATCATAGTGGAATGGGTTCACTCTCCAAACCATAACTATAGTATAGATTAACTCATAATACTATAATTTTGGATATAGCTATTTAGTGAACTAGGTTCACTCCCCATTATTGTCTTATTTATCTCATGATATATCCATCATTACTCATTGTAATGGAGAGATATATTACTATGGTCCCAAAAGAAACATAATCTAAATCACACATATCTATTCTATAAATCATAAAATATATTTAAAATTATAACATTTGAAAACAAGTGGTGTTAAGGAACATTTTATTAGGACATAAACCTACGAAATGACACATTTTTCATAACCACTTCATAATTTCATCATATATTATCCCATAAAAAATGATTTATTTTCAATAATATATTTTAATCCTAATCATAAAACACCAAGGTAATGATAAAGTATGGTATCATTGGATCATATCCCAATCAAGGATTATAATAAAACAAAAGATGAATTATGAATTTGAAAATTATTTTAAAATATTACTTGGATAATTTTATTTGGGTATCATCGTTTAACCTATTGAATCACATATTTAAAATCTAAAACAATACCAAATATTAGTGAAATTTTTTTTATTTTAATAAAAAATTGAAAAATTGAAGATAAT
Organism: Viscum album; assembly: GCA_963277665.1. Classification (NCBI taxonomy): domain Eukaryota; kingdom Viridiplantae; phylum Streptophyta; class Magnoliopsida; order Santalales; family Viscaceae; genus Viscum; species Viscum album. The sequence goes on from OY728148.1 coordinate 807,996,790, forward strand.
ATTAAAATAATTGTGTGTTCATGATGGAAGAAAATTATATTCATGTATTGTGATTTAAAACAATTATATCACTCATATTTATAATAAAAAGTCAAAATACTTTATTAGGGAAACAACAAAAGTATTCCTTTTATACCATTTAGTAATAATTCAAAATTGTGTAAAAATGAAATTAAATAATAATAAAGGAATTTTAATATCATTATTAGATAAATTTATAGAATTAGCTCATGTGGAAGAAAAAGGCAATCTAACTAAAGAAATAAGTAAAAATTATTTTCCAAGAAAAAATTATTTTGGACTCATGAGTTCTTTAATATAGTAAAATGAATGGAAATATGTAATTTCAATAGATATACCATATAATAAAAAATTGAATATATATTTTAGAGGTACATCATGAAATTTTAACATTATAGGATAATCATAATTTATTCTGATACATAATGAAATTGTACTACCAAACCCATACCGATTACGTAATTTTTGAATAATAATAAACATGCAGGTAGGAATTGTATATTGATTTGTAAATATAATTAATTACAAAAATAATAATATAAAAATAGATTCATTGGAAATATATAAACCACATAAATGAAACAAGTGGTGAATATGGAATGTGTCTCATAGAAATAAATGTGAGATGAAAGTCACTTACCTTATATCTGACTTCCAACAAGTATGTTCAAACATCCTAAATAAATGAATATTTATAATTATTATAAATATTTTCCATAAAAAAATAAATTTATGTTGTATAATATATAATTTAACTCTATGAATTTATAACCCATTTGATTGAAATCTATAATAAATACTATATTTTCATTAATAACTACTTCATTTTTCAAATATGTTTTGGTTCAGTAGTTCTTCTACATGTACCTTTATAACCGATTTATAATTTATATAATTCTAATAATAATATTAATATAATTCATGTTAAATATTTAACTATTTCATTTAACAAATTTAAAAAAATTACCACATTAATTGACATGCTAGTTTGTACGTACACATGATCAATGATTTCATTTTTTAACAGATGGAATGAATGTATGATAAAAAATAATTTTACATCCCAAAATTATTAGTATATAATATTAATAATATGTTTTTATTCAAATATATACTTATTTAGAACAATGTAATACCAAAATAGAAAATATTCACATCTCTTTGGGGAGGTGGTAGTCTATATTTATCCACTTTTGATGTTGTTTTTTTCTAAAATCACAGGGGATGAGAAGGTAGAAGTCATATAATAATTAAAAAATGAAAATTATTTAATAAATAATATATATATATATATATTAAATCCAACATTATATGAATTAATGAGATGTGGTGATGGAAAACGAATTACATCAGTTCACATGACGATACAATGATGTACATATGATCAATGTTTTACATTCTAATTTCATGGAATATGAGATGTAAATAGGATGTCAAATTGAAATAATATCAAATAATTTTATTGAATATATACTTTATATTAGTTATCAATAGTTTTTAGATGATTTTTATGGAGTTTGAATAATAAATGAGAGAAATATGTATGGTTAATAACTACATCTCTTCTTCATACAACCTCTAAAGGATTATACATAATGCATTCCAAGGACGGTTTTTTGATGAAACCAGTGAATCTAGGAAATGTAGTGTGATTTATGTAATTTTTTTTATTTATTTACAAAATTAAAATTTTATTGATGTGTGAATATGAGAGGATATTTGGTGACATATATAATTGATGTTTGCGGTATAATTGTAATTTTAAATGGTTTAAAATAATGTCCAATTAATTTGATGAGAAATTGAAATATAAAATTTACCATTAAAACTGTTATTTTTTATAAGTTCACAATATATAATGATAATATAAATTATACAATATTTTAGTTTAATTAAAACCTTATGGTTTTATTTTAACCCATTGTAAAACTATTTTAACCTTAACTATGGTACACTATTTTTTCTATTTTTAATATTCATAATTACCAAAAATCAATTTCATATTATTTAAAAAATAATAATTATACATATATCTTATATTTTATCATTTTTATAAAAGACAATCAATTTCATTGATAGAATTAAATTTTAAATTATACCCACATTATATAGGAAAAAATGGTTCTCTAAAGAAAGGTTTTCTTCAGAGTGAAAATATTTTAAATCAAATGTAAAAAAATTATTAAATTTACCAAAAGTGAATTATTTATAATATAATTGAAAAAATTTTAATTTTTAACTATATATAAAAAATTTAGTTTTTAAATAAATTATATGGAATTAATTTTTTAGTCGACATTACTATTTTACTATATTTGTCAAAAATTCCATCTTTTAATAAAATTTTAAAAATTTAATTATATGTTAATTTTGACATGTTGAATAAAAATGTAAATTTATTTTTTTCAAATATATTTCTAATAATTGTGAAAATTAATTTTTTAAATAAGTGTGATAAACACTATGAACATCCTTTTATAAAAAAATACATTTTTATGCATAAAACATAATTTTTTCTTATATCTCGTATTAGTAAAATATTAGATTCATCATAAAATATTTGACATAATATGAAATGTATATATTTATCTCTAATAATCTATCAATATTGACTAAATAATTTTTAAATACTACATTTAATATAAAACATAAAAAATAGTTTTTCCAAAAATAAAATGTATTATACTTTTGACTCTATTATTGTGATTTTTTATAAATTTATAACCAATGATTTCATTTAATAAAATTAAAATCATATATATTTAATAATTTTTTTAATAATATTAATAGCCAAAAACATAATTTATAAATCATAACTACAACATTAAATTAATCTATTTTTAATAATATATCGTATTTCAGTTTGAACTCGGTGTTTAACATAACATAAGATATCAATGAAATTAATTTTTTTTTTTTTTGAAATTATATTTCATAAAATATCATGGTTTTACATCATCCTCCATGAACCTTGATAATAATCTCACCATCAATATACATTAATATAATTTAAAAATACAAGGACACTTATTTTCTTATCCAATCCTCATATTTTCATGAATCTTCCTCAAATTGGTGTTTTCTCAAAAAACATTGACTAACTGAGTTTTCCTGTTTTGCATAAATTTTTATTATAGTCAATAATCACCATTAGTTATTCCAAATATGGGAGATAATTCTCCAATTGGTATGACCAATCAATTTAGTACATTTTAGTGGTCGTTTCCATAATTCCTTACTATATATATATGGAACAAATAATGTACTTGAGATAAATTTGATAGATGGACCATGAAATAAGATTCCATATATTCTAAATAAATAATCTAAAATGGGATAATATAAATTATGCTCAAAATATATTTAATTCAGAAACTCATAAATTTCTTCAATGAAAAAATTAACATAACAAACTTATTACCAAACTCATATTCTAGATCACAGTGTTGATTTTTAGCAAATTTGTTTTATCGAATATGAGTTTCCATGATGTTTTATTGAGTATTTATGACTTTATGAACAATTTCATATGTTATATGTGGTACCAATATAATTATTTCACCAGCCTCATAAAAAATGTTTGGAATCTACACTTTATTCCTTATATGGATTTATAAGAATATATATGAATGATCAAGTAAATATATTTTTGTTAAAAAATATCTACATGATCATTTTTATAGTGACCACAACTGAAATCCATATAATAAGATATCATAATATCCTTTTAGGTTTGAATTTTTCTCTTAGGATGATAATTTATATATAAATTATTATTTATTTGATACCAAATACTTTGTTAATATCTTGATAAAAAATTCTCCAAAACATAAATATAGTCATCAGATCTTGATCAGAAAGAATATAGAGTGGTACTCCATGTAACCATACCACATCATGAATTTATATTAAAGAAATATGATCAAGATACAAGTCTTATATAAGGGAAATTATTTTTTATAACTACAATAGGTGATCATCTATAAACAAAACATTGTTGTGACACTTATTTATTTTAGGGATTTTGATGAAAAATTATATTTTTATATTTTCCCATATTCATTTTTGTATGGTTGAGTGTTATAAAAACCCCTATGAATTATTTTTCTATAATATAACAAACTGCCACACTCTTCACAGAGTAAAACAATCTATAATAGATGTCTTGATGACACCCTACCAAATATACTCTTTCAGATTAGTGTATATCATCATACTTCAATGATGAAAAGAGAATGAGGAAATAGTAGCTTTATCCCATTGCTAATTCTTCAAATATGGTATGGATGAAACACATATAGGAAAATTTAACCAAAATATTCCAACTGAATCAATTCTAAACATATGAATATTTCTCACCATATAATATATTTCCAAATATTACTCTTATAACATTTAATTCAGAAATTGATAAATATTTGAACATTCCTTTGGACAAGAAAATATTTATTTGATTCCATAAATATATTTATATCTATCCATTTCAAATCAATAAATATTGTATATATTTTTTATCCTCATCATAGATAGGCTAAAATTTATTTTCTCTCAAAGCATCACATACAATTATAGGTTTCCCATGGCGATAATTTATTAAATAGTTTGAATCAGTAATCAGATCCAACCATCTTCTCTACGATATATTTATATTTTTATGATAATTTTATGTTTATAATTTTTTATGATTATATATATATCACCTAATTCATCTGAAATATTATTCTTATTTATCCATAAAATTATAATTTATGTATCTAAATCCAAATAGAGGTTTGGTTAATTATTCTCATTAACCTATAATTTTTTTGTGGAATATGCTAACACCATGTCATTTTTTTTATATATGGAATATTAATCCACTTTTTGATGAAGCATTATTTATTATAAACTCTTCATCCATATTTGGTAATATAATGAAATGTGAAATTTTATTCCTTATCATTTTTTCCTTGAAATTTTATTCAAATTAATTTATCTAAAGGAACATGTATCCCTACTATGTTAGCATGGAATGTGGATTAAATAGTTTTGAGAAATTATCCTTAAATCCTATATAATATATTTCCAATTAAATAAAACTATTTATAGTTTTCTCTATGGCCATTTAGGGATAGAATATAGTTACTTAGATCTTCTATGGATATAATGATGTTCCCTCTCTTGAATGTTAATAACCAAAAAATGAAACATTTGGTAGTAAAAATGCACACTAAGAAATGTTTTCATAGAACTACTCCTTCTGTTAGGTCCTCATCATAATTCATATGTCATCTTCATATTATACCTTATTATTTGAATATATAAGATTATAATATATAAAAACTACAAAAATAGTAAAAATTATTCTCTAAATACTATATTCATTATTTCCATGAATATGGATAGGGACCTAAAATAAAAAATGGCATCACTATATAATCATAGTGTTCATGACTTTTTTGGACTATTTTCATGGGTATATACTACATATTAATACTCAATTTATGATATCAATAATTAAGACAAATCAGGGAAAAGAACTGATATATTTTTATTAGATCAATCATTTTATCAACACGAGGTATAAGATACTTGTTCATGATCATGATCTTGTTCAGTTCATGATAATCTATAAAATTTCAAATTGATTTATTATTCTTTATTAAAAAATTAATGGGTGAAACCCATGTTGATACACATATTTGAATAATTCCATTTTTATTACTGTCACAGTGTTTCTTCTTTAATTATAGAACCATAATTTGGGCCCTTCTATATTGAGTCTTCCAAATAGGCATAGTACCTTGAATTAGTTCAATTGAATACTTTAGTTTACAATTATTTGAAAGACTCATAAATGAAACTGAACAAATTCCAACATGAACCCACACAATTTTCACTCCTTTGATATTTATTATCCCCCAATCCATTTTTTGAAAAAAAAAACTTTGGAATAGGAATCAATACCCATAAAATGGATTCAATTTATAGTGGAAATTTATGTTTATATTCAAACTAAAATATAATCGTAATTTTTTTGAATATCATAAATGACATCCAGTACTTATAAATGTTTTCAATATTTATGTATATATTTCTAATCCATACTAAAAATAAAATAAAATACCATTAATTAGACAATAACATGTCTTTTACTAGACATATTCCAACAAAAATTAAATAGATAAGACTCATAGACATGATAGGCGATCATCATACCAATAAGGCATTCCACTACTAGTAAAATATATAATTTTAGGGGATAAATTTTATATAAATAAAAATTTCTTTAGATATGAATTATTGTGTATATACATTGTCATATATGACTCTAGATGATCTATAGTTAGTTGTATATGTAAATTTACCTACATTATTATCATAATATTCATTAGAAATAGTTTTCTCCAAAGATGTCACTTTGTCTATTGAATCATGTGGTTACTAATTACGATTGCCATCACTATCCTTATAAGTTAATCAATTGGTTGAATAATACCCACAAACATTTTATTTTAATATCTAGTGTGTCAATATTCCATTCATTATTTCTATATAACTATTTTAGTATATAACAAATATTTTCTAAAATATTCAGAATTTTATATTCCTATGACCATTCGTTCCACACATAAAACATTTAACAATCCCATTATAACAATTTAAACCGTGATTCCATATACACCACAAGAATAAAATAAGTATCATCTTAGACACTCCAAGGTTTATAGAGTTTTCTTTTAAATTCATATTTTATTTTGTATTAAATCCATGTTATTGATCGGTAACATCAATATTAATTTCCAACATGATATAAAATTGAATTATATATTCAGAGATACTAAATTCACTTATATATAATTCCATTTGGAACCATATTTTTATGAAATTGAAAATTTTATTAACCTTACATTTAGTTCTTATGATAAAAAAATCATCCCTCGTAGGTCTCATATAATTTTCCTCATATATCCCCACAAATTAAAAATAATTTTTTATATCTCAACTAATTCTATCACTATTTAAATAAAATGAATATGATTAATTTGATTATTTTATAATAAGATCATATACTCATCCAATGTTATAGTGTCAATTTTCTCATGTATCCTCATATTAATGATAAGAGTCACCCATTTATATTCTTGGCCTTACTAACAATAATCAACCAAAATTATAGTTTCATTCTCCACAGTATGGAGAATGGAAAATATATATTTAGATTTATTGATCCACTTCATAGTGACGGGTTAATCGGTGAAACAAAACAAATATGGTGGATGTTCAGTTGAGAAGAAAATAACAAAATATTTTTACCTCTTTTTATCATTTGGATGTTCATAATGATCCAATTATTGAGATGGTTTCCAGATCATAACAATGATACTTTAAATTCTACATCACATACCATTTGTTCACTTAGGGAAAAATCATTTCATTTTCCATCACATTCATCATTAAGATGATTCATTTAAGTTCAATCAATGAAAAAAAAATCATACAGTGAGAAACAATTATCATAGTAGGAAAAAAAATTACTATGAAAAATAATTTATAGAATTTCAAAATCAAGAATAATTCCCTTAAATATATGAATCTAATGTTTTATCCTAGGAAATAAATGACCATTTCAAAAACATTAGTATTTTAACCTATTATCATAATTATACCTTGGGTTCTTACAAATGTTTTGTCATACTAGTTTCTAAATATGACTCATGCATTTCATATATATATATATATTATATATTTTTAGATTATTATTTATTATATAATATAATTCTCTTCACCAGAATAATATAGGTCAATATCATTTAGAAGGATGAATTAAAAAAAATGTTTTTCTCATTTTTACTACATCATTTATTAATATATTATTTATTACATGTACCCTTATTATATGTATCATAAATAATACATTGATTTAAAAAATATCGAATGGAATCATAAGAAATGGTGATCTTATATCCTTGGTAAGAGTAAAAAATAGAGATATAGTTTGTCAAATAAACATAAAATGAGCATATGTGTACGAGAAAATGGGAATAATGTTTTTAAATAATTCATCACATAACATATATCATAATATTGAGTTATGAAATAAATCATTTCATTCCATAAGAAATGATTCATAAAGTAATCAATGATCATGAGACATAAAGAATATCCTTGCCAGAATAGTTAAATTTTTTCATACACATAAGCACATATAATAGTTCTTTTGTTGTCATATAATTTTTTTTTATTGTCATAATAGAATGGGTACATATCCCAAACAATCATATTAAAAAATTATTTACTCCTAATACTATCATTATGGAATTAATCACATATTGAACTAGGTTTACATCGCATTATAATCTTACTTTTATCTGCTGGAATCCATCTCTACACATCCCATCAGAGAGCCATTTAGATCTCATTAAACTATTACATAATCAAAATTATACATATGTGTGACAAAATATCATAAAAATTAATAAAAAAATATCTAAAATAAAAAATAAAAAAAACTCTTCTCCTGAACAATTTCATAAGAAAATATACAAGGAAAACAAAATGTTTTCAAAATCATTTCATCAATTCATCATAGCCTAACCAAGGTAAATGAATGAGTTTCTTAATCATATAACCATTATAATCACAAAAAATCCTGATAATAATAAGGATGGTATCACTAAAAAATAGCACCTTAAATAAATAGGAAACATCAATAGATTACATCTTTCTGGGAAAGTTGTCTTAAAATACCAAAAGTAACCTTCCATGGATAAATTAATAATTACACATTGAAAAAATTTATTTCAAATCAAAAGAAGTACCCAATAGTAAACAAATTATATGAAAATAACCATGGAAACTAAAAATGTAAGTTTCAAATAATCAATTTATTATGAAAGAAAATTCCATTGATACCATTTATGCTAAAACACAGATTTCGTTCAAATTTTCATTTAAATGTAAAAATTATATCATTTAGAAAATAAGAATAATATTACTTTTAATTATTTTTAAAGCCCTCATGGGTAAAATATAAAATAAATAAAATATTATTGTGATATTTTAATCAATAATGAACTCATTTTTAGATGGCATTGATATGGAGGAAATTTATTTTAGGCCGATGAGGAAAATAATTTTATTTTTCCTTAAATTATTATTATTATTATTTACATTAAGAGATGAAAATGAAATGAAAAATATTTAGTTTTATAAAAATAAAAATAGTATAATAATATTAATGAGACTCTTAATAGTAATATCATGAAATTTTATCATTTGGTGTACACTATTAAACAATATGAATAAAAAATTAGATTATATCATAAAACCCTGTCAATATTGGTAATTTTTTTATCATTATAATCATAAATGAAAAAAAATATTTGGAATGTAAATCCCAATATTTTTAAAAAGAAAAATCAAAAAATAAATTCATGGGTAGTATATAAACCACATAAACCAAACAAGTGTTAAATCTAGAAAGTGTATCATAGAAATAAAATTAAGAGGTAATAAATTACCACATGTCCTATATCTTTCATATGTATTAGAAAATCTTCTATCGGAAATATATATTTATTATAAATAAATTTAAGATCCATAATAATATTTATATTTAACCATATATTTTTTATTTATAATCATTTTCAACACTATTATTAATTATTAATTAAATATAAATTTGTTTGGTGATAACAACATCGATTTTAATAACTGGTTTGATTGGTTGTTTTTTTCATATACATAGATTATGGTTTCATGGTTTTTATAATGATAAGAATTAAATTTTATATGTATATATTATTTATATACATATTTAGAGTTGTCCATAAAAAATAATAACATCATACACTAAGGCGGTAAACCTGACATACACATGAATTGTGTTTTCATTTTTCAGTGGATGGAATAAAACAAAGTTAAATAATAATTTATCAACCAAGAAATATTATTAAATCATATTCTTTATATCTAAATTCATAAAATCCATCATTATTACCATCCATGTATAAAAATAAAAAGCAAATCACATCATTTTAGGGAGGTCATAATCTACTCGTACACACGAGAAATGTTATTTCTTTCTAAATGATTGGGAGGATATAATATAGATGTATATAATTCAAGAAGTATTATTGTCTCATAAATATTATATATGATAATTTAATAATTCATTTAATCAACCATAGATACAATAATAAGGAAAATTACTTAAAATGATTTAATTGATAGTTATCCTCTGTACACATGATCGAAGGATTTCATTCAAAGTTGATAGAAATGTATATGAATATAGGTTATCAAATTTACATCATAATATAAAATTATATTTAATATAAATTTAATATTATTTCAGAATATTTTATGAATATTTGATGTATTTAGTGGAAAAAATAATAATATTCAAGCATGGTTAAAAACTATACCGCTTCTTTAGGAAACATAATTAGATTTATTCCTATATCCTTCATACACATAGTTTATTTTATTTCCAGGATCGAGGTCCTAGGAAGTGATGTAAATAATGTCTTTGGGTAGGTTTTGGAAAATACACAATTCTACTGATGTGTGAACAACATATGATATGGTGTACACTGTTATAATTGAGGTGAGTGGAACACTTGTAATTTTTCATTTTTCCACAATAATAAAAAGTCACACTAAAGGGGAAATTAATTCTAAATAGAACAATATAGTAAATTAAATGAAATAAGGTATAAATATGTCTATCAAATAGATGATATAAATGTATTTATATTACTTTTACAATTAACTTTTTATCTTATCCTCTATATATTATAATTTTAACCATAACGGTAGTAACATAATTTTACTTTTATTACTATTCCAAATGATCCAAAATTTATTTAATCTTATTGAATAATTATTATTATTTTAGTACTAAATATTCAATCCATTTTATAAAATTCAATTTAAAATTGGGAATAATTTAATTTCAAAATAACCCATTAATCATAATTAAAAATTACTTTTAATAAGAAAATATTTTCTTATATGTACTTTTTTTTATATCAACGATTTATGTAAAATTAAATAAAATAAAGAAAAACAGATTATTAATAATATATTATTTCTTATTTTAGTTTTCAATATATTTAAAACAAAATTATATATTTTTCATTAATAAAATAAATATATATTTTTAATCAAAATCATTAATTTTTACTATTCACAAAATTATAATTTTAATAATATTAATTATAATTAATAATTACATAATTAATACATGTTTATTTCAATAAATAAATTTATTTTTTAATTAATATTAATATAATTGGGAAAAATTATTTATAAAATATTTTGAGAAAAAGTGATGAATCCTTTTTTTAATGAAATATGTTTTTAAGCCTCAAACATGATTTATTCATATCACATTCCTTGTAAAAATTTTATATGAATTATAAAACATTTAAGGAATATGTATTATATATATTTAATTAATATAATTTATAAATATAAATTAATTTAATTAATTAAAATTGAATCACATTGTGCGCATGAAAACATTTTATTAGGTAAATATTACCTTTATGTTCAACTAATATCTATTTATATTTCTAATCAGTTATAAAATGATTTAATTTTATTTATGTGTAAATAGTGTTTTTAATATATTATATTAATATTTGTACACACTAATCGAGTGGCTGGTTTCAAACAATCCAATAAAATAATAATATTTTAATAATACATCATGGTTTATTTATTCTCGGTGTTTCATGTAACAAATTCTAGCGATTAAATTTATTTTATTTGAAAAAATATCATTATCCAAAAAAACATGGTGTAATAAATTTTAATTATTTATTAGTTTTCATGAGGATGTGTATAAACATGTGTGGATTATAAAAATTTGGTCAGATAACATGGTTTTTCTAACATAAAATGTGCTTATATTTCTATTGAAATTATTGATTTGTAAGGTAGATGAGATAAGTAAGATGTTTATAATTATCTATGATTTTTTTGGTTTTCAAGTGGATATTGGAAAATGATTAGAGGTGTTTGTGTTTTGGATATATATATATATAGCATGTGTATATTCATTTTAGTATGACAATGAGACATGAGGGGGAGTAAATAAACTGTAGGTTATTTGATGAGTGAGATTTGTGGGAATTATTAGGATTATCTAAATGAATAAACCATGGTAATTCTAGATGGATGAACATGACATTAATGGGAAGAATTGAAATTTCATAAATCTATGAACCCTAGTTCAAATTTTAATGATGCTTGGGAGTCTGATTCAGGTGTTATAACAGGGTAATATGAGTTTATATAGTCATATGGTTTAGTTAAAATGCACATGGATTGTAGGAAAAGAACTAGTTATAGGGTTCCCTATAAAATCACACTTCTCCAGGGAAGGATAAATAGGATCATCATTCTGTTATGGATAATTCATTTTTTATGGAATTATTCATGGTTTAAAATAGGGAATATTTTTTCATTATTCATTTGAATATATCATCAATGTGATTATTTAGAATTTATTAGGTTATAAGGGAATCCTCAAAGTACTATAGTGTTAATATAATTACCCATGGTTTCTAACATCCTAGTGAATTATTATGAAATATATGTGGAATAAAAATTTAATTATTTATTATATAAATATAGAGGAGGTAATTTTTTGAGATTTTATTAATGTTTGACAATGTTTGGAAATTGTTGAATGAATATTGTTATCAAAACCAGTTGTTTCAATGTGAAATGGAAAGGATAAATCTAAAATTAGATGTTTTATCCATTATAATTTCTTATATCATAGAACATACAAAATCTCTTACACCGAGAAGCATATAGCATGCTGCTATTGAATAAAACTTTTTAATGTAGGGTATGTTTCTCAATATTTTGGGGATGAATAATATACCATAAATTATTATTGGAGGCTATTGATGTGATTTCTAGAAACATTTAGATCCAAAAAATTCCTATGCTTGATTTTTTTTTGTAATGGGTTGAAAACATCATAGGGGAATTTCAACACATATATAAGTAGAATCACTAAGTAACTATAACTATGGATATGTGGTTTTAAAGATGTTTAATGGTGCAGAGTGAATCACTTTTTTTTGAGTGTGTGAATATATATTCAGTTATATTTTGATAAGTTTAGGGAACTAAATTTCTAGTACAATAGGAATTGACATTGAACATGACTTCTTAGTACTACTCGTGTAACAGCGGGTCAATCATGTATAACAATTTTATTATATATGGTTCTTTCATGCTACATGAGAGTTCAATTTTTATTTGGAATTCATAAGTATAATTTTAGTGTGTGGACCATCTTCTCGATCATAGGTGTATCACCCCTACAAGGGATGGGTCATGGATGTGTTTGAATAGGTTAAGTTGTTATTGATATCATACTCAACAACCCTATGTATAGAAAAAATTCTATATTCATTCATAATTGTTTTGATCTACAATATATTTTATTTTTTAGTGATTTTACATGTGTTTAGGGATGAATCCATCCTAAATTTATTAATGATTTAGTGAATTGACATTTGGGAATGGTTGTTTTCATGTTTAAACATCCAAATGTTTTTTAACAATTATTTTCATATGAAATTTTATCTGTTTATATAGAATATGTATTTGGTATAATTATTTAGGTATAATATATATTATTGTTATTAAAATCTGGTATTCCCATGTAATATGATGTAAAATATGTAGTATTTTGTGGATGGTGGAGACATATAACATTTAGATTGAAATTAAAAATAAGGTCTCCTAATTGTTACAAATCATTGAATGAAATATTGGGAGAAGATATCATTTAATTATCAGAGAATTGTGTGTATATATATATGTAACATCTTGACCTTGGAACCACACGACAGTTCCCCGATCCGGTTCATTGTGTGACCTCAATCACACCTACCCGTATGTTAGAGGCTATCGTTTAAAAGAGAGGGTCTGCTATGTCATTCATGGGGAGACTATAGCCTCATTGATCAGAGTAAAATACTAGTATAAATAAATAAACACAAGATCATATATAACTATAAAAATACACATGTCAGAGGATATCCAAACATAAAATACAATGCTCAACTTAAATGTAAAACATTGTTTGCCAAAAATAAGCATCAAGTGTCTATAGTGAAACTAAAAGTAATGACACTATGACTTCCCAAGAGTGTACTATACCATGTTTAGGTCCTTAATCCAATATCCATCCCATATTAGTAATCCATCAGAGTAAATTTTCCATTATCTTGTCCTGCAACAATATAATCTATTCGGTTAACAATCTGGAAGCCCGATTATAGTGTAAGTAAAACCCAGTAGGCCACCCCAATAGTGCTTAAAACAAGTTCAAAAAAATGTAGTGTTTGTAGTTCTATAAGAAATATGTACAATACATAAATAACCAGTTAATACATTATCATTTATTTTTATCTAACTACAGAAACTCTATGGTTACCAAGGAGGCCCATACCCTAATTCTACCTTCGTCTCATTCCAGAGCCCAAAGTGTTCCCAAGGTAGTATCATACCCAAATACATGCTTCTTGGTGGAGCTCTATGTATTCAAAGATGTGACAATATGTTGTTACCTTATTCAACACATGTTGGAGTTTTTAATATTCTCATTTGAGGCCATAACACAGTGTTCCATTATATCCATTCTTTATTATCACATTTATATGTTACATTTCCAAAGTTTCCAATACCACAAATTTATGTATGATGACTATGACACCATAATTTCTACTGAATAAAATGAAAGTGTTCCCATTCTATTACTCATAAGTATAAAGACCATGTTTCTTCGTATACTTCTCATTAGAATGTTCATGTTCCCATTATCCTACTCATAAGTATGATGACCATGTTACCATTTGTGCTCCTTAATTTTGAATTTCCATGTTCCTATTCATTCACACATAATTAATTTAAAATTAATTATCAACGTCAATCCCATCAGTAATTCAATAAGAAGTTAAAGACAGAATATCGTCTAGTTAACTACACAATTAACTAAGCATTTCAATCATCATTAATTAATTAAATCAATTATTTAATCAAGGTCACAAATCATATCCCAATAATTCATTTTTCCATAATTAATTATCCCATTTTAAATCGAATCTCATCATAATTAATTCTACAATTAATCATATAGATCAAAATATCATTGCACATAATTAATTCAAAATTAGTTATCTCAAATTAACCTATTCAATATCTCATAATTAATCCTTTGATTAATTATCTAGATTACAATACCTAAATCATGTAATCAATTTTTCTAACTATGTATCTAAAATATAATCCCCTTAATCTCATGATTAATTCCTTAACTAAAAATTTAATTCAATAATGCATCAATAAATCAATTAGTCAACCTAGTTAACCAAATTTAAGAAATTCAATTGCAAATGGATACTAGGAATTTTACAAATTTTCATATACATATCAAATAAAAGGATTTGGTACTTATATTTTAGACCACCTACCTAAATTCTTTGACAGCCAATATCTCAATGTAAATCCCCAAAATCTGAGCAGCACAATGATATAGATATGAGTACCGAATATAAATCCATAAACCAAAAACCATAATTCATGATCAGTTATATTTAGATCTAGATCAAAAATTATATATTTATATCTCAATCAATATTTTTATATATAATTATTCAAATGATATAATCAATCAAAAGTTCATGGAATAAGGGGAGAATTAAATGGAAAGTCATTGAGATGATAACCACTTACCAAGAGATGAGTGGATCTTCGATTTAGGATTTCAATTTCGAAGAACATAGGTATAAGGGACTTGTAATCCATCTGAGTCGATGGGAGAACCATCCATGACCCTTAGTAAATAAAAATTCTGAGTTAGGGTTGTATAGTGGAGGAAACAATTTATATAAAGGTAAAAACAACTGAGATCCACAATTTTTGGATCACACTACTAGATCGTGCATGGTTTAGTCACATGGTTAGACAAATAGTGCTCTAACTATGTGTTAGACACTTCAACAAGGGGGGCTCAAATGGTTTCCTCACATGGAATCCTAGACTGTTCATTAATCATTCCAGAGCTACTACCTCAAAATAACAACTAGGGGATAGTTTATTTCAGACAAGAACATGGTTTTTACAAACATTGTTCCAAACCTTCAATTCCTCTTATTCTATAAATGTTTCACAGACTCCACTACTATGAACCCCATGTCAGAAATCCCATCAAAAAAACGTATTTAAAAAAGTACATGGAATCATGCCAGATACAACTCCCAAAAGGGTCACGAAATTAAAATATATATATTTGATTTAGGAGACAAAATTAATTTATTATGTGGTAGTACGGTGGGATCAATGAATTTAAATTTAGATAGGGAATATTAACAACTATTCTTCTCAATGATGTGTTTCTAGGTTTTGTGAGAGCATGTAATGTATTATAGGATATCATATCAGCATTTTAGTGGGGAAGTGATACAATATTAATTAAATTACTCTATACAGGCCACCAATAACATATTTTTATTGAAACATGTATTTAGTGGAGTTTCATGGGTGGATGTACCACATGGACTACCATTCGGAAACTATTGGTCATGTATATTGTTAATATATGATGTCCAATAACATGATAATTCCAAACTATGAACCCTTTGTATATTTTAAAAAAACGACAATGGAGAATGATTTTTATTTCAATGGGTAGACCATTTCAATTTTAAGTGAAATATGGTACTACTGTGATCCATTTGGAAAACATCATCAAACTATAAACTCTATTGGATTCCAATGGATGTAGTGTAGTCATTACAAGTTTCAGGATGTGTTTTATTGATATTTTTTATACATTCATGATATGTTTTTCTCTTTCATTTTTCAACCTCTTATTTGTATTGATTTTTGATTTTGGTTGGTTTGTCAACTATAGAAATGGACTATGGAATCATTTTTAAGGGAGTTAATTTTTCATGTGATTGATAGATAATGTCTGATAATATTTAGGGCATGAAATAAATTATTATTTTAAGGGATAAATACTTACTAGTATGTTTTCTTAATCAGGAAATAAATTCTAAAATAATTGGGAATTATATTAATGTTAGTTGATGGGGATATATAATTATATTTTTTTGTGATTATTTTACTAGGTTTCATTTTGTTTTTTGTTATAGATCTATTTCCATTGGTTTATTTTCTGAATTTTTTTTGCATACCCCGTTGGAGTAATATATTGGAAAAAAATATTTTATATATTAAGTGTTTCAATGAAATATATATATATATATATATATATATTAACATTTATATAAATGATTGTTAAAGATTGACATTGGGTATCAGGATGTTTTATTTTCATCTCAGATCCTTAAACGGAATAATATATTGGGGAACGATTACTCTATATGTATAAAAATAGAAGTTTTTCCATTAATATTTAAAAAAAAATCTTCTTTCCAAATATTTTACCACTCATTCATATGTATTAATGTTTTGGAAAAATAAGAATGGACTATGGGATCATTATTCGATGAACATGGGTTGAATTGAGACTCGTAGATTTGGATAAAATGATCTTTTAATCATTTAAAATTGAAATTGATTGGGGAATATCTCCCAAGGAGGTAAAACATTAATGTTGTGTAAAATAAAGAATAATGGTATGTATTAGATTTTGGATGGGAAGTGGGTATAATGGGATAGAAAAAGTGGTGATATTGTCTTAGTATTATATTGATTGGAATTTAGGATAATTATTGATATAGATGTATGACTCCCTCTTGTTATTCATAATAAAATATTGAGGTTTTATTATATTTTTCATAAATTCTATAAAAAAGATAACTCATCAAGGGATAAAGTGATGTGGTATGAAGGGTTTATTCAATGTGATGGTTTTTAGATATTAATTATTGATGATTTCAGATGGTTCATGAGATAGGGTTTTTGGATATTTCATGAGGTCTTGGAACTTTTATTTGAAGGGGATTATTAATCATTATATAAATATATACCTTGGTATTTTGGACAATTTCTTTTAGATTATTGGAATTTATAATAGAAAAACCCCTTGATTCCATAGTTTTGTAATAAAAGTGGGATATGGGGCCAGACATGGATGAGTTGTATTAGTGTGTATAGATGAACAAGGACACAATTATAAAAAATAAACACCACAAACAACCTTGTATGAGACACGGTGTTATTGTTGAGTTGGTATTGAGGGTATTATTATTTAGGTTTTTTTCATATGTTATAAATTGATCTTATTAGGGTATATTTGGATCAACTACTTTTGGGTTGGGAGATAGGGAGGATAGGTCTATATTGACATATATATTATAGTGTTTGGAAAAAATGGGAATGAAACTATCAAATAATGTGATGAACTTATGTGTTATAAATGGTATGATATATGGAAATGTAAGATAGTAATATGTGTATGGGAATAGATACATTACCATAAATATTATTGTATGAATGGGTCATATGTGATTCTCTAGTTAATGATATATCTAAATGATAGTTATCTCAATGAGTAAGATGTTTCCAGTGGGGACCTCCCTTAGTCAGAGTGTATTAGTCAAGGATGTGACAATCATACCAACATTTAGAAATAGGGGACAAACTGATTTAATGTGGTCAAGGACTTTTTCATAGTCCTTAAACTATTTGAGTGTATCATTATAGGGATAAACTAAAATAAGAGGTGATGGTCCAAGTTGTGATTTTTAGACCCAAACTAAGTAAAATGGGACATATCAATTATATAAGACAATGAACGTGATACTTAACTTATCCATATGTTAGTGTTTTTATGCCTAAATTTTTATGGATTGAGAATTTTTTTATAGTATATTGTTCTTGGACAATAGGCATTGTATGATGGTATATGATGAGACTTCATATGAATTAGATATGGAAAAGTATTGACCCTACCCTACGTGACAAGGTTTTTATTATGGAATCAAAAGACACCGTAACATATATCAAAATGTATAGGTTGGGATTTATTACATAAAGTGAATAATTATTTTTTAATTTCCCCAGATGTGTAGGATTAGTTGTCATTATGGCCTTATTAGCTAATTATATCGCGATAAGCATTCTTTTATTCTGTCAATTCATGTCATTTAATTTTCTTATGCATATACATGTTGATATTGATGTATATTATGTAAACATAGTGAGACCGTAATGAGATATATTTCTCACAACATAAAAATGAAAACCATATATAATACTTTCAATTAACATGTTTCAATGTGGATAATTATGGATCAGCTCTTCTGGGTTTATGGATCTGGGTGCTGAATAAAACAATGTTATTTTATAGCCTCCATTTTGGTATAGTCTTAAATTTTGTAGAATTATGATATAATAATAGGGCCAGAAATATTTTTTTTATCACTACATGAATTTTAATACATTTTCATATAATATGAATTGTATTTTTATTTCCTGGATAATGCTTGATTACTTCTTATAATTGGTGGATCTGATATTGAGTGTACAATTTAAAAAAATTCCAAATAAACTTTTTCATATTTTTGACAACCAATAGCCTAGAGAGAGTAATGATTTAGCTATCTTAGGACATTAAATCAGAAATTATTATGTTTTAACATTCCAATATTTTAAATGTATTTTTTCTTTTAAAATATGCATTAGGTATTCGATAGCCTATTTTATACACAACCTAATTTCCAAAATGAAATATTTCATTTCATAAAAATAATATATATATGTTTCAATTTTTGTTTTTAATAATACTCAAAAAG
This sequence comes from Viscum album, assembly GCA_963277665.1. NCBI lineage: Eukaryota > Viridiplantae > Streptophyta > Magnoliopsida > Santalales > Viscaceae > Viscum > Viscum album. Next base: position 808,016,592 of record OY728148.1, read on the forward strand.
TATAAATTAAATTTATAATTATCCAAATGATTAGCCATATTGATGAACACAATCAAAGAACCCAATAATGAAATGTTTGGTTGAATAAAAAAACATCATTATAAAACCTCAATGATTATTATCCATATCTAATGAAACACTAAAGGATATATATATATATATGGTTATAAAATTGTAAATTAGTTTTCAGGCTAAATACAAATAATAATCATGATATCCCATCGAAGGAGTAATTCTAAAACCACCTTAGAAAACATCTTTGTACTCATAGAAAACACTATAAAACACTATAAGCTGACCATCTATGATCTCTATGTCACATTATCCATAATTAGAGGAAATTATGGAATACACCTTAATCCCTTGTGAGGTGCACTCTCAAAAATAAAAATGAAAGACTCTCAATTTGAATCATTGAACATAATATTCATATTTTAGATATCTATGATATCCCACCGTAAATAAAAATATTCCTTTTATAATATGATATCATGTAGTTGCATCAAAAAATAAGAGAAGTCTCCCCAAATTGGGGTGGTATTCCACAATCTTCATACAAGTAATCTTGGACATAGACTAGTGTAGTAAATGACAAGGGAACTAGAGGCATATCCATATACTTTACAAAATTACATAATATGGAATAGTTATGAAGTATTTCATATCTACTGAATCAAACAAATAACGAAACCAAGTATAAAACATAAAAAGGGTACCATAATAAACCCATGGATCACATATAAATGGAAACTCTGAAGCAAGAAACTCAACCGAATATACCCTATGGACTATCAGACCCTTATTGAAACAACGTTTGATGATGTGATTTACTATATGAGGGTGAGATGTATTATGTTTATTTTTATCTCTAAAATATATCAAATATAATAATCAAAGCATAGAAAACATTTATGGTGATTCCCTATATAAAACATCTACAACAACAGATCATAAAGGAAAACACCTACTAATTACTTCATGAACATAATAGTAATGAACTTTTTCAACAAATAAAACATCATATATAAGAAAAAGAATAATCATATCACTTTTATGGGGTTTGAGATCCTCTACCATTAGTTGGATGAGATAAAGAGGGTTTAATAATACAACATGCTATCATAAAAGTTTTCTTCATAGGAAAATGGTGACTATAATACAAAAACTAAACAACAAGGGGTATTAGAACATACCTTATTATAATTATTCTATCTTGGAAAGCGTCCTGTCAACATAATATGCTCCCCAATCACCTCGGGATACACTAAATGCATAAATAGTGTGACGCAATTCTATATAAATGGATGGAAATACAATATTAAATTCCCTCCCTAGTAAAATGGATCATAAACTCTCTCAAATTGTAGCTTTTCCACCAAAGGATATATATCTCCTAACATAATTTTTCCTTTTTCAGTTGAAAAAATGAACTACTCATAAAACTATTCTAGTAATTTATCCAATTATCGAACCAACTCATTATGATACAAAAATAGTAAGAAATAATAATTTCTAGAAACACCATGCATCATCATCAAATCTAATGAAAATCAGTGGTCTATCAAATTATGGGTCAAACATTAGGATATCTCCATGAACTCCGACAAATCCTTTATCCTTAAATTAGAAATGGAGAACCCAGATGTGTTCATAATCTAGAACATTAATTATCAATTTTCCTCCTCCAAAAATATTACTTTTGTCTAATAATAACATCCTTTGAAACATATAGTTACTTGTGATCATTGTATATTACTTTTCTCTTAAATATCTATATTATTTGTACCATGGATATGATTATTTGTACCATGGATATGATTCTCTCGGTCTTTTTTAACTTGATCATGTGCTTGGGTATGGATTTGTTGTGTGTTTCTATCCATATTTTTTATTATATCTCATGCAGCTGTATGTGTTTTATCAAAAAAATAACTTCCACTAGCGGCATCAATTATAGTCCTCTCCATAACCAATAATCCCTCATAGATGTATTGGATCAAAAGTTGGTTAAGGATTTGGTAGTGTGGGAAGGTTTCCATAATCATTTTGAACCTCTCTGATTACTCATGGAGTGATTTGTTAGGGGATTGATAGATACCATTTATTTTCTTTTCGGATAGAATTTGTAAGATAAAAAAGAAATAATTTTTCTAAAAAGCGATGTGTCAAGTCAATCAATGAGTTTATTGAACTAGGATGGAGGTATTAGATCCATGACTTGGCCAAGTTGTCTAGGGAGAAAGGGAATGCCTGAAGGTTGAGTTTTTTCTTCAGAAACCCCTTGAGGATTCATGGTGGATCACACCACTTGGAAATCGTTGAGGTGAAGTTGAGGATCCTCACCAGATATCTTATCTAAATGAGGTAGTAGATGATTCAAACCTGATTTGGGTTGGAAATCAGCCACAATATATGGATATTGTATACCAAGAGGATGATAATTCATATCAAGGGAAACAAGTTATTTTAAGGTTTTTTCCCTATTATTTTCTATATCTAGTTCAATTGGTTTGAAAATGAATGGTTTTCGAGTGATTTGATTATCCCTAATGTTCATCCAAAATCGGTTAAGATTTCTCTCGATGTCAGGGTCAAACAAATCTGATGGATTATTTGGGAGGCTATGAGGAATTAAGAGATGTTTGGAAAAGATGAGGAAGATGAGTTTTTCTTTTTGGTTTTTCCATTTATAATTTTTATGAGAAGGCGGTTTTTTCTTTGAGTATTTTTTTGTAAATTTTTATTGGTTAATTTTTTTATGGTATTTTTTTTGTTGTTTTTTACACAAAAAAAATATCAACTAATTAAGACACCATCCCCAATAATGGAACAATTTGAAGTGCTTATGGTTATCTTCTATCGAACATTTAAGGGTTTGGTGCTCTTCTAATTTGTATAGTGATACTTAGGTCGAATCCCCAGTGATGGTAATTTTTTATAGTCAATTTTTTCGTTATTTTTATTTTTAATGGGGGGTTTGTTTATAGAGATATATTAAACTGATTATTGGATGATGTTTTATTTAGTTACAAAAAATATAAATATTATCGTGAGTTTATTATTATGGATTCAATCTTATGATATCATTAATCTTTGCTTTATATTGTATTAAATTAACGCCCACTTCACATGATGACTTTGAACAAAATTCTCAAGTGTTAAGGATTTAATCCAAACCATAACTTAAATAAGAGTATAATAATAATTAGTAATTTTTTATGGTAGTTTATTTTTGGTACCAATAATCCATGGAGTCCAAATGTTAAAAAACAAGGCAATAATCCATGGCATTTTATCTTCAACATACACAATGTTAACCTAAAGAATACTCAATGAGAAAAATCCCTCAATCACTTAATATCCCCAAATTATGACTCACCCCAACTATATATTTAATCAACCATTTAGATGGTTAATAATATGTTAATATGTGTTTATGGTTTTTAAATATAAATATAATGAAAATACCAAGATAAGAAATGATTTTTGCATCAAACACACACACAAACAGTGATGACAATTAAAAATAGACTTTCAATTGAATGAGGAAGAAAAATATGGGAATGGTTTTCAAATTGATTTAAACTATTTTAATATAATTATTATTTATGAAAAGAGGATGGATGATTAAAAGATATGATGATGAAGAAATCGACATTAAAATTCTATTGAAATGAAAACAAACTTGCACGATTACAAATAAAAAGAACACAAAAGAACAAGAAAACAAAGAGAACAGGAAGGGACTCTCAAGTGAAAACCTGAGTTTTTAATATCCTTACAAACATTTTTCAGTTCATTTTTCATTAAAATATATAATAATTTTCTTGGAAATTCCAACCCCTTCCAAGGAGAATAAGGGAATGTTTTTATATCCCAAGGTGGAAAACTATTTGCTTACCAAATCTATCCCTACAATTGGATCTCCAATTTGGTACTCTAGACAACAAAATATGGATAAATTGTCTTCTTCATAGTTGTATATATGAACATTGGAAGTATTCCCTCAAAAGTTGGATACTATTGGACGTATGGATCCAAATTTATAATGGTTTTATTTAACATTTTTAATCTATCTATTTCAATTTAGACTTATTCAAAGGACAAGATATGAGTAGGTTTTTTGTATTAGAATATTCCCTCGAATCCAATTAATTTATTCCAAGAAGTCAGCCACCTATATAATTTCTTTCACACAAGAAAATTTAATCATGTATTGATTTATATATTAGGATAAGTCTATAATTTTGTACTAGTTTTATTTTCAAGACAAATTGGTATGCTGGACTTCATAAAATCATATGGGACCATTTTGGTAGAGTATGGAATTTAAATATTTACCCAAGATGGGTTTTATCGTCCCAAAATTTTGGTGTAAAATAAATTATTTTTTTCTTCTAAATTTATCCCATAAATTCAATCATCATACATGTCCCAATTTCATCACAAATTCTCTAGGCCTTTTTGTGTGGACCATATGACCATTCAAATGACCGAATTATCTAATGACTCTTTTTAATTATATGTTGGATATTTAATAAGGAAGACTAAAAAATAGTAACAATACCATTTGGATATTTACGGTTAGAGTTATAAATAAAATATAAATTAAATCATTTAGATCAATTCCAATAATGTTCAAAATTATATTTAGTAGTAAAGAATGAGTATTTCACACTAATTATGCACTTTTACATAAAAATTACTAAAGAAAGTAGACAAAATGTTATGATTAAATTAATAACGTAAATACTATATAAATAATTTTATCATTGTCATCAACTAGAGTAAAAATGTACAATGGATAAGGTGATTTATCATGTTTGGGTTAGGTGGAAACATAGGCAGCTGAAGTGTCCCTTGATCTTTGAAGGTTTTGAATTTGACTTAAATACAATTTGATAGAATGTATTTGAGTTGGGATGTAAATTTTGAATATATATATTTTTTCCAAAGGCTATTTTATCTCATCATAATTCATGGTGGAATGATGTGTTGGAATTATATCCATGTGACCTTTAAGTAAATAAGTTAGGAGATGATGAAGCTTTTTATTAATGGATGTATTCCACTTTAAAGGAATACCAAAAATAATTCATGTTTCTAAAGTTAGAGCATTGTCAGTAAATTCACTATAAGTTTATTCACTATATTCACATTACCTAAAGTATATTCTCCATATATAAATTAGTTAGAAGTATGTTCACCGGAATGATTGTCATCATAAGTACACCAACCATGATTATTTTCACAAGAATTAAATTAACTATACGGTTTTTAGTATCTTCATAAAATTAATATTAAATAACAATCATTATGGAAAATCTTATGTATATGCTCAAAGTGTGTTATTTAGGAAGGAATGTTCATCATTCAATCCAAGATCTATTTATGAGTTGAAGGGTGTTGATGATACACTTTTTGCTTGTTTTGATGATGTAAAATACTACAATATAATTATAATATATTAATGTTATTGATTGAATACTTGAGTTGTGTGGGAGTTTCAATATATAACCCATCATATTACCAAAATTCATCACATAAAGAATGCATATATAAAGGATGAACAACCTTTGATAAAATTTCATTGATTGGTATATAATTATCCCTAATAATATTAAGCATGTTTGACTATAAAAGCTTCTTCGGCATTTGGCATACATTAATCAATAGATGTAACTCATGGTAGGGAGTTTACCTTAAGAATGATGTTCTATTTGATGACGTTTTGGGGTTTGATTCTTGTGAGTAAAATATTATTTACTATTCAAGAGGATATGTAGATAAGAAAACTATATTAAATTATTGGGAACTATTATAATCATTTTTAAGAGACTTTCTATAAGGTACACACTATTATGAAGTTAGATCCCTTACCATTCCACTATAATTATTAATTGATCATAATTAGTGACTTAGATGTTCTAAGCATAATAAGAATTAGTTTCCCTTATTGTGGTTGAAAGTTGAAAAATTAATGTTTTTTACCTTATTGTTTACTTTACTACATGGACAATTAAAAAAGAAAAATATAAAAATGATTTCAAACCATTTTTATCGAACTGTAAAATCTTGATACGCCATATACAAATGGTTCCCAGAACTATTAGTATATAGGTAATTAGGATATCCTTATACTAATAATTTTTCAAAAATTGTTCCTATAGGGGTTTCTTATTCTATGTTTACCAATATTTTAAGTACATTATCAATATAGAATCAATACCAATGATTCTAAAATTGTTATTATAGTTTTATACTATAGACTCAATCCAGATGTCCACCTAAATCATAATTAAACCAATATATTATAGATAATAAAATATGTCTTCAACTAGTCACATTATCCATTTAATCAGTTGATAATTTATGAAATAAGTAAAAACATATATACAATATATTTACACTATCGAACACATTTCACATAGTTTTTAAATAATTATCAATTAAAAAATCTAGGGTATTAGTATCTCCCTCCTGAGAACCACTACCATTATGAAATCACCCTTATCACTATCATTATAAACATTCTCAATAGATTTAACACCTCTTACATATTCATTTCCATTACCACTAGTTATTTCATTATCTCACGTACCACTAAGACCCTTATTTACATTATCATTTGTATCTTATATGAAACACATTATCAATATGCATGTAACAAAACTCACAGTGGTATATAGTGGTAGTGAGGGAAATAAATCTACCATGGATTTCAGAAACTACTCATTAGCATTTTACAACTTTAAAATTTATTCATTGGTAATTATTTAGAATCTTATGCCTCTGTTAGTGACTCAAATACCTCTGCACGAGCCTCTTCCCAATCAGTTCTACTAGAGATATTAGAGGTACCTAATGTGTCCCAATATATAGTTGGGACTATATTATTTCAAGGTTGAAAGTGGACTCTTCCAAAAATATAATTAAATAGTTCTATCACACATGATTTTATTACATGAATCATTCATCATCTTACTCATCAAGTTCATTTATATAATGTTTTTGAAAATATAAAATAGGTATTATGTATAAAAATTAATTTAAAATTTAAAATCAATAGAATAAAACATACAATCTTTTATTTCTCCTATTAATTTATATTATTCTTATATTTTTTCCTTTTACTCAACTAAAGAAATTACTTATGTCACACACCCTTCTATGTTTAATACCCCCAATAAAAATAAGATTGAATTTAATAAAATATTATTCATTAATATCATATTTTTTATATAATTTACATGTTTAAAATGCATGAAAATAGTTTAATATTTTATATATCATGTGTTTTAAAAGAATTATTGAAATGTATTTTTTCCTAAACATTGAAATTTAAGGTTTTATATTTAAATGTTATGAATTTTTAAAAATTATAATTTTAAAATATTATATGATTTGAAAACCATTATGTCAAATCAAAATAAAGTTTTTCACATTATTTTTATTTTAAGACACCTTTCATGTTGTTGTTTATGTCGTTTTTGGTTAAATTAATATCAATTATGGGAGGCATTTAGGTTTCTTTGGTTGGATCCACAGTTACTATTCTTCTTACTTGGGATGTTTTTAATTAATTAATTTATTATTTATGTGGTTTATTTTTTGTTTTTATTGTATTTGTTTCTATATTTGATGATGGATTGAGTTGTTTGGTTTCATTTGGTTTGAAGATGAAATTGGTAATTTTATGTTAAGTGGAATAATATTTTGGATTTAGGTTCTTTTATATGAGATGGAGTTTTTGAATTTTTCATTAATATTAAATTATTATACATGGTTTACATTGATGTAATTATGTACCACTATTTCAGATTGGGTGATTATTTTTTATTTCTACCCATTTTGGTGAATGTTAGATGCATAAATGGAAAGGGAGAGTTGCGTCATTGATGGATGACTAGTTTAATTCTCATATGTATTGAATTATAGTAATTTTGGATTAAAATATTTATATTTTATCTTTAATATACTATTTCTATGTGATTTAGTATTCTTTGTATAAGAATTTTAGTTTTCGGTATTGAGGTTGCCGGGATTTATTGAAATTGAAAGGGATGTTGATGTTTTGGGCACTAAATCATTAAAATATTATTTATTTAGTTTTTTGATGAGTGAAACTCGGAATTTTTTATGTATTTATCTAGTAAAATATATATTTGAACAAGTAATTAATTATTAAAATAGTAAAGAATTTACAAATAGTTTTATTTTTTACTTTACAATAAAACATTAAATGTTTTATGTTTTTTTTGAATTTATTTAGTTATATTTATTTCAAAGAATTCTAGGTCATTTTGTGGTCATTTAATTTTTTTTAGTTAAACTAAATTTCATTCTATTAGTTACATATATTTTTAGGTGTGTTTGGTTTAATTTGGCTTGATTCATTTCTTTTGGTACCTAATTAAATAATTTTATTCTTCAAAAATAAATGTTTACTCTCATTCACTAGTAAAGTAGTTTTCCCTATAGTGTATACATAATTTATATAATCCTTGTCTTTTATTTCTATTTGAAAATTACTATAATGTTAAATTCACTAATAATAAAAGAAGTATCAATTCAAATCATAATGAATTTCAATCATATATCATTAAAATTGAATGTTACCTTAAACTCTTCACTCTTCTAATATATAATAATTTCACAGTACTATGTTAATATAAACTCCTAAAATGTTTTTATACCAATTAAATTAGAGCCAAACCTACAATCTCATCCATTATATATCTTATTCTTATATTCTCTCTATTGCTCACAAAATTCCACTAATTTTTATTTCCTCAAAGCACCACAATAAATAAAATTTTATCAAAGCTAATACCAAAATATTTCTTTATATAAATATAGTAATAATATCAAATTTTATCTGATAAACTTTCTTAAAAAAATATGAGGCAATAAAATATCCTTTATTTAGATCTGTGGGCCTCTCTGGGAAATTGGATTCGCAGGAAAGACGTCATAGTATTTGTAAATATTTCCCATAAAACCCCTAAAGTCCTCCATAGGTTATCTAATCAAATGATTTTCTTTATTATACTTGACTATCACCTCTATTTAGTGGTTCCTTACATAACACATGTAAGTACTCCCACATAGTAAAATAGTGGAAGATTCAACTGTTAATAAAAGAAAAATATTAAATTAATGCATGTTACAATGATAATTATGGTAAAAAAATTCACTATTCTTGTATACATAAACATGATATTAGTTTATTAGTGGGCTTCGATATAACTCTTAGCACTAATGGATTGGTAACCTATGTAGTTCCATGGGAGTCCAAAGTATACTCAGGATGATCTAAAGGAACTGTAGTAGAATTGGATAGAGCACAAACATAAAATCCCATAGAAAATATATAAGTATGGAATTATGGTTTTAATGTCAATGTCTATAAAGAAGGAAAATATGGATGTGATCTAGAGTTTTCATCAGATAAAGAAATGGTAGATGGGGAGGATGATCAAAAGAAAATAGTGGCCTCAATAAAAGTGGTCTAAAAATCTGTAATACCACTAAGGGAACCATGGGTTAAGAATTTGCAGTGGATAATATATATAGTGAAGGGTATGATTTTAATCAGGTATGAAAATTAATGTGATTTTTTCAGGTACCTTCCACCCTCAAATTGGTAGGTAGGTCACTACTGTTACTTGGTTTTATAGAGAATAGTTTTCTTTGAGATGGTGAAACCTGATTAAAATTTAAAATTAATTAATGATCATAAATTTCATTTTTTAATTAATATATATAGATATACATATATTTTAAAAAGGAAACTTATAAGGGGAACTAGAGGAGAACTCATATATCTCTCATGCGAATATCATTTTCACACATTATTTTCCTTCTTGTATCATATATATTTGGCATTTCTTACATTGAAAGATAAATATATATATATATATAATTTATAATTTAAAACTAATATCATAATATAATTAATACATACTAATTAAAATTTTGAACATAGGTATTATATGATTTTCTTCAATTACGTTCAATTCAGTCCAGTTCATTTTCTTTTATGCTAATTGGTTATTCGGTCATTTGGTCCTTTTCATGGTTATTTTATTGGTAATTTATTTATTTCATCATTTATTAAAATTATTAGATCATTGGGTTCATTTTTTCTTAGTACGTTTTATTTATTTTGGGTGATGGAATTTGATTCATTTATGAGTTATGTCATTTAGTGTATTTTTTTGTTAGGACTTTTGGAATATTTTTTCATTTGGTCTTTTAGATATATCATTAGGATCATTTTGTCTTAGATCAATATTATAGATTTTTTCTAGTCTATATGGATCATTTTTTGGTGATAATTTTTTTATTTATATATTTTCATTCATTCTCAGTTAGGTTATTTGGTTTGTTTTTGTTTAATTCATTTTGGATTCGGTCAATTGGTTCACTTTTTCATTATATTGTTTTTTAGTTGGGTACATTTGGTTTATTTTGATTTATATCCTTTTTTATTTAGATTAAATCATTTGGTTCATTTTTAGTTATGTAATTTTGGTTGATTTAGGTTAGTCTATTTAATTAATTTCTACGTTAAGTCATTTTAGTTACATAATTTTGTGTATTCTTGGTTAGGTGATTTAGTCCATTCTGGTTTGGGTAATTTTTTTAGTGCATTTTGCTTTATGTTATTTAGTTCATTTTTGGGTTATTTCAATTTTTAAATAGGTCATTTGGATTATTTCTGGTTAATTAATTTGGTTCATTTTTGAGTTATTTACTTCTTTAATATCATTTAGTTATTTGTTCATTTTTTTGGGTCAATCGGTTCTCATGGGGTTATGTTGTTTGGTTTATTTTAGTTGATGATAATTTTTTATATCAGTATATGACTTTTAAGGTTAGTTAATTTTGTTCTTTTTTTATCTCAATTTTTTAGTTTGTTAATTTGGTTTATTTTGGGTTTGGTCATTTTCTGTATTTGTGTTATTTGGTTATTTGTTCATTTTGGGTTATTTTATTTGATCAATTTTTTATTTTTTGGTTCATTCAATTGGTTCATTTTGGGTTAGGTTATTTTTTGGGTTAGATAATTTATTTAATTTTGGGTTAGGGTATTGGGTTCATTTTAGGTTAGCCCATTTGGTTTATTAGGGTTAGGTTATTTTGTTCAAAGAGTGTTTTATTAACTGATAATTTCTCAAATTTATCTATTGAGGAGTGATGCGTTCATCGAAGAATGTTTTCACTTATAGAGAGATTAAATTGACATATCATTAACGGTTTTAGGTGAAATTTATATAGATATATTTCTTGTAATTAATGGGAATATTTAACCAATTTAAAAGATTTATTTTAACACAACATTAAGGGAAAAGGAGGAATTTATTCAATTTAGAAATTCTATATTAAAGGGGAATTTACATCCGTCTATTAAAGGGATTAATGAGAATAATAAATAAATTTCATAATGAAAGGATAAACAAAAAATTATTAAGTTGAGATAAAATAAATTAACTAATAATAGATATGGTTCATTCTATATATTACCTACTTCTACTCTAGGTTCACAAACAACTCTTATAATTAGACTATTTGAGTCATCATAAACAGTATATTGATAAATAATAATGGGGTTGGTAGCAGTTTCAACTTCATCCCCATGAACATGAAATATATTCCATGGGATTACATCACTAGGGACACCAAATTCAAGTCCCAAATGATATTTCACATAAAATAATTATTTCTCTAATAATTCTAGAATATATGGCCAATCAGTTTCTAAGAAGTGATTCATGTTAATAACCTTGAATATAAAAATATTAACCAATCTTTCATGTCATTTCATTCAATAAAAACAATTACATTTCATCATAAAGACTCAATCATTTCAATAATAATAAAATATAATTATTTTATCAATAAATTCATAATTATGAACATTTTCATATCAAGGCCTACTATCAATGCAATGGTAAAATATTATGTTGTTGTAGTTAATATAATACCATTATGTTGTGTTCTCATGTTCACTGCTTGACCAGTTATATAATTTTTTTTAAAACATTTATGACTAGTGTTTTTCATTCACAAACCAAATAATTGGGACCGATATATAACCTTATTATTTATTAAATGATAGATTCAATAGGAAGACAAAATACCAGTAATATAAATAGATATTAAAATTATATCAGTATTTATGTTTTTTATTTTATAAAACTAATGCACATACCTTATAATTCAACCAAAAAGGAAACTCTTTTCTTAGAAAATTATCTTCCCTTCTCAAATACATATAATGAGGAGTTATACCTAAAAACATTATGTTCCCTATATATAAATATTATGAAAGTTTGTGATAAATTTTTTACTATGGAGTGTGAGTTAACATATACATGTTCAAATCACTTACTTGATGTAGTCATCGAAGAAAAAATGTTAAACAAGACCATGTGATGTAGCATCTTATCTGCTTCATGGATTAATTTAATCAATGTATATGATCTAGGAATTCATAATATTTCTGTTAGTGATGGAATAATAGATTCAATTTTTTCATACTTCTCTTCTTCATTTTCTATTGGCTGGTTAAATATTGAGCTCACATCTTCCAAATACATTGAAAATAAATCAATATATTCTATAGTCGAGTAACCTTTATAAATAAAACCTTAAAGATGATTCATTTTCTGGATATAATAAATAATTATTAACATATTTCTTTCAGCTAGATACATAAAAGAAAAATCAATGGGTCCACTAAAAAATTCAATTGGAAGATGAATAGTTAGATGCATCAATGCAAGTTAATGGATATGTAATAAAATTTTTCTCTATCTAAAACAAGAATAATGGTGCTTCTTCCAATATTTTTTTCAAGAACTACTTATAAAAAAGTTTAGATCATATATCACTATAAATATTACACAAGTGAATCAAAATCACATGTATATTAGTAGAAAATAAATTTCATTTTTTTATTGGAATAAATTAACATAGAAGGATGTGGTTTTCATGAGTTTAAAATCACTTCTCTGATGCAAATTTTTATTTTTATTCGATAAATTTCATGGAACATGAAAGTCTCTAGTACTTTTAGCAATTATTTTTTTATGGTTTCATAACCTAAGAAGCACATTGAACATTCCATTTATTTTCACTAATAGAAACAAGATGTAGTTATTGTTTGATAGCCCAATACACTGAGTCACAACAAGATCATATATAATCCTTGGTCACCCACTTGAAACTTATAATAGTTGAAAGAAACATTTCGCATATTTTACTCTCAATGTTCACTATATTTAAATAATGACATAAAAATTGGTTGAAATATAAGTCAAATAAAATAGGATACTTTTCTACTTCCAATTATAGGTGTATTTAGTGGAAACATTCTTCCAATTTTGAGATTTTGACTAACCATTCCCAACTAAAAATCGATATCTCCATATTCTCTAAGCACATAAATTCTATAGAAGTGAAGAGGTTCCCTCTCTGTCTTATTAGTATTATCAAACCATCAATAATTGTTATTTTATGTATGATATATTATAAATAAACAAAAATTATTAATGAAACTAAAATTACAATAATATATAAAAATACAATATGATAGTCTTCCTTTAATACTATATCCAGAAATCACTGTATAAGTAGGAAAATCATTTATATTCCACATAAAAAAACACATATATGAAATATATCTTTCAAAAAAGCATCGTATATGCACACTACCATAATCTAAAGTAACTTCATATATTTTATTGAATGTTTCATGTAAAAATATATGTAATTTTCTAGATCAGAAGATCTATATATTAGTATTAATAGGAAATTAAAGGGTTTATTTATACAAATCTTGGAAGTTTATAAATTTGAAAAAAAATTGGTCGCATTCTACGCAAAGTAAGAATATAATCAAATGGATTAAAACCATCACTTGATTGACACAACCTGAAATTACTCACCTATGATATAAAATCAAGATAGCATGATTTAAATTTCATTTATTCAAATCCATATACAGGGTGTACAAACTCATCATTATCCTTAATTATATAAGAATAATTCCATCACATATTTATATTTAATTAATCATAAATAAAAATACCTTAGAGACTATTAATAAATGGAAATATACCATATTACATTCTATGGAACATGAAATGGTGATCCATCTACAGTTGGATTCCATCATGATTTACCACATTATTTACAATAATTTGCCTATGTGTTTTCCTACCACAATAAGTCATACTCTTTCAGGAAAGCATGTATTTTTTTTAGAAAATCCATGTTGGTAATTTAATATAAATTCTATAAAATTATGTTAGGGAATATTTGGATAAATAGAAGTAAATTCCTTGAAAAAATAGGAATAAATTCAATATAAATATTTTAAATTCTATAAATGGTTTTCCCATTATACAAACACATTAAAAAATTTATCATTTTTATTTTATCACATTGTTGATACGTAGGAGTCCTGTCATCATCCGCCAATTTTTTCACCCTCTCAACATTATCATTTTCATTAATTACATCTTGAATAATAATATAATTATCTTCTAACACTGACATGATTTTTTTCTTATAATGATGAATAAATGAAAACCAATCAAATATAAAATAATATATTTCACTCCTTTCATTTCAATCATGAATAGTATGTGATTGTATTTCCTTTCTATTATGATTCCCAATCTAATAGTTTGTTGAAAAAAAAACCTATTTTTTATATGGTAAATTACTTCTTCATGACTTAATAATGTTTATAAAACATAATTATAATAAGGGACGTGTATAAGACCTATATTTGAAGCATCATTGAATGAAAAATTTAAATAAAATACAAATTCTTTCGAAACATATTTGAGATCTGATCAGTATAATATATCTAAACTCTATCGATTTTTTTATAAAAAAATGTTTTTATTAATAGCAACATGGTCGACTATAAATAAATAATGGAAGAAACTAAATAGGAATAAAAATGTCATAATTCTGAAAAAAAAAAACTAATAATGGGGGGAATTGATTTCATGAAGGGGAAGGGGACCACATGATCGATTATAGGTGTTAACCTATAACAATAATGATTTATAATGATAATGTTTATTCCAATTTTTTAACTATTAATGTAATGAGTCATTACATGTTTAACCAAAATGGTATGAGGCATATCCACTAAACAAACAATCAAATATATTGTGTTACACATCCCACTAAACTTGGTATCAATGGAATTCGAACATTAAATTAAAAAATCATATAGAATTATGTAATATATATTATTAGGTTCGTTCATTCATAATCAAGGGCATAAAAATGAAAAAAATGGGATTATCAATTACATACATAACCCAACATCTTCACAAGGTATCAATATATTAGTTAATAAATATAATTGATTTTGAAGTTAAAAAATATAGATAATCCAAACACAACTCAACCATATAAATTGTAACATCACACCCTTCCTCATTTTCTTAAGAAGTGATGGTTTTTCTACTTTCCTTAAGTTACGACCCCAAGGCATCAAAGGCTAGAAAAAATTTATGATGGATTTATATATTGTTAAGGGATTGTTTTACATTTTAAAATAAAAAAACTAAACCAAGATAACTATAATAACAACAATATCATGTATGAGTATAAGGGAATATAACTCAATGTATATCCAAAACAATAACCATATCAGTGTACAAGTGGAGACTAAAACAAACAATGTTCAAAGACACCAATGACACAAACTCAATAACTCCTAGCCTACTCTATGCCCCAAATCTAGATTCCCATCCCAAGTTATCAAGAAGCATCACTAAAGAACTAGGATACGTTTCCATTACCTATGTCTCAATATATAAGATCTTCAAATGCGCCAAAGTTCCCATGTAAGGAGTGAGTATAAACCCTGATAGGATTTCCCAATTTACTTACCAACACATGCCAATATGATATTACATTTTATCATATTTATATAAAATAGATTAAAATGGTTTAAATTGGATTATATCGAATCCAAAATATTTTTTCAAACCAAAACAGTTTTACATGGAAACCAACCAAAAATGTATTTAAGACATTTCATATTTTCATTTGGAATACCAAAAACAGAACTCCGCACATCCAAAACTGCAGGCCCATGTGACAATTACAAACTCATTAGAGGTATATATTCTATATACTATGTCATCAGAAGTTAACCATTACTAAGTTCCCCAATGGAACACCCCCCTTCCAAAGGGTCATGTATAATGAAAATGAACTCATTCTAACCATGTATGCCAAAACCCATTCCAATCCAGTTCAATAATATATTTTTTACTGAAAACAAATATATAAAAATTTTCTATGCTTCAATACGATACCGTAATTTTATAACTATCATTTTTATATCATTACCAAATGAACTCTCCACAAAACCAACCAATTTTCAAAATTTCTAAGAAAACATAACCAAAGAGGTTTCCCACAAAATCACAAATAAATTTTCAAAATAAATTCATGAAATTGAATATATTTTAAATCAATCCTTCAAGTTATAATAAAGGGGAGTTAAGGGTGAATCCACATACCTCTTCAACTCAAGAAAAAAATGAAGAATGACACAAAAAATCCCAAAACTATTCCTTAAAATCTTTAAAAAAAAGTCCTTATATATTGGTATTTCAATTAAACTGATCATATTTAATCATGATTGAAATAATATAGAATATATATGTCCCAAAAAGATTAGATTTATGATTCCAAGATAGGGATGAAGAATAAATATAATGAAATAATAAATATTGGGCATTTTCTGAATAGTTTGGGCCTCTAGTTTACTTATATTCTCCTGTAAATAACTATTGGATCGAAAGGAAAGATTTCCAAAACATTGGGAGTGAGATGAACTTGATTTATGACCTATTTGGGGGAAAATAATTAAGGATATAAACTGAGTGATATACAAAATTTTCAGATCTATATTTTCATGGTACACGACTAGGGTGAATGGTTGGGAAAACATGTACTAACCATGCATGAGCCACTACCTCCAAACACACCTCACATAGTTGGATCACACAATTAGAAAAACCATGGGACAACCATTTTATTCCCCTATATCATGTATTATGTGGTTTCTCTTGAGAATCTTCATGGTTTGGCCAAACTGTGCACCTAACTATGTGCATACCTAGTACACATTATTTCATTTTCATAATTTCCTAGAAGTATTTCATGGCTTCCACTAGCCATGATCAGATCTTGAACCTTCAAAAAAGCCACAAAAACATTCCAAAACTCATCTAAATTACAAGAAACATAATCCAATCACTTTATATAATTAAAATAAATATTTAAAGGGTCAATCACATGAAATTGGGGGTTCTACATTCTCCCAACCATTGGTATTTTAATCCAATAAAAGTAGAAAATCCCCATTAGAAAGAAATATTTTGGGAATTGTACAACTATTTCCTTCTCATACTACCATGTTTCTTATTGAATCTGACCATGTCACCATAAAACCCACACTAGACTAATAATTTTCTCACCCAATACATTATCTTGCATATCCATAATCTGAACTAGCACATGAACCAACACAAAATCAAGATCTAGGTCAATGTCATCCCATTGAATCACATGGGTTGGGATTAGGTTTAAACATATTAAATTGAGATAAATAAAACTCATTATGTGCTGAACTAAATTTTAGTGGTAAATCCAACTGATATTCCACCCCACCAATTAATTAAAATATCTCAAATGATCCAATGTATCATGAAGATAACAAGACCTTTGTTTAAAAATGATGATACCCAATCCTTCTAGATTTTATCGAAAAAACATGATCACTCACCTAGAATAACAACGTCCATCAATGATGATCCTCATATGATTTGTGAAAATTTTGAGTCATCTCCATTTTCTTTTAGATCCATTGAATTTTATTTATTTTCTCTTATAGAGGGCTTGGTCCAACTAGTGATGTGTAATTTTTTCGACCCAACAAAGATGAAAATGACAAGGATTCCCATAGAATTCTTCATAAGGATTCATATGTATAGAGTCCTAATAATTTATTTTTATGAGAACTCCACAAATGGTATGTTCACCTCCCATGAGCCACCAAATTTAATTACACAATACCTAATCATGTATTCTGGAAGTTTTATCATCCATTCAGATTTTCTATTAGTTTAGGATGATACATCGTTCTCAAATTCTACTAAGTCCCATGGTATTGTTGTATGTATTTCCAAAAATGGGACATAAACCTAAAATATTGTTCTAGTAATATCAATAATGGTATTCCATTCCTTTTTACCACTTCTTGGATATGCATTTTGATAAGTATTCCACCATATTAGATTCATGAATAAGTATGAAATGGGTCGAATTTGTAAGTTGATCCACTATCACTCATATGGAATCGTGTTACTAAACCATCCTTGGTAGGCCTATTAAAAAATATATAGTTATCTACTCTCATTTACATATTTGAAATGGTAAAGACTACATCATACTCACTAGCTACTTATGCTTTTCCTTAAATGGTTGATACGTGAGGAATATCAAGATGAACTCATCCACATTTCATTTCAAGGATTCCCCCTAAAATTATACCTTCAGTGACTTATAGAAATCTTTTATTCCAGGATGAACATTATTTTTCAAATTTTGGTAATCATGAAGAATATATTCCCAAAAAAACAAAGATACTACCATATGATCTAGAAACCACAAAACTGGTCATCTTTCAAGATTCCGTCCCTCAATGGTCTCCGCACCATTGAGCTTTAAACTCCTCAAAAAAAAATTCAAAATTATATTTTTTTCCTCTTTAACCTTGTCAATAAAATTAGGAACAAAAGGAACCAGAATAAAAAACCATAACACTACCTCAGTCCTCACAATCCTAGTGCATGTCAGTTATCACCATCATCGACTACCATTGATCTAAATCCTCCTTCCAAAACTATCTTTATAACTTTCTACTTAATTAATCATCCGCATAATTTACTTTTCTTGATGTATACATCAAGTTTAATTTGAACATTTTAAGATACTACAACCATATTATTTTTCTTGGATTCAAATATCTTTGTGATAGAAATGTGTTTCAAGCTATTATGATTCGTAAACATTGTTAATTTCTCACCAAAATGTTTCCAAGTATTCAATGAATGAACTAAAAATTGTTATTACAAGTCCTATGTTGGGTAGTTATTCCCATGAACCCATAACTATCAAGAACTATAAAAACAATATGATCTCTTTGTATGAGAACACACCCCAACCATAATCCTAAAGAATCACAATACAGAAAATAATATTATTGTGATTCTAGAAATATGAATATCGGTTCTAATGTAAGGTGAATATTAAGATCATTAAAATACATCTATCATTAATCATTACATTAGAAAGGGACATTTTTCCTTGTCATAGATTCATTATTGAAACTAGTCCTAAAAATTCAAAAATAAAATATTTGTAATTACCATCCAGACCAAGGAAATTGCATACCTCAATTGCATTATTTGGTGGTTTCCAAGAGATCACGACCACTATCTTTCTTGGATCCATAGAAAAATAATTTTTATAGATAACATGGCCAAGTAAATTTACCTCTTGTATACAGAAATCACACTCTTAATATTTGGAATATAGATTATGATCCTCTAAGATACAAAATACTATCATCAAGTGTTTCTCATGCTCAGCGTTTCTCTTAGAATACAATAGTATGTCATCCAAAAATACTTTCACAAAATAATAGAGATTCCATTGAAATATCAAATTTATCAAGGTCATAAAGACATAAGGTACTTTTCTAAGACCAAAAGTCATAACCACATACTCGTAACGACTATATCTACTTCTGAAAGTTTTATTTGAAATATCCACCTTCCAGACTCACAATTGGTGATATCCTACATGTGAGTCAAATTTTAGAGAACCATTATACTCCCCTCAATTGATCAAATAGGTCATCAATGCATGGAAGATTATTTAAATTATTTCTTATAACTTGTTTAATATTATGATAATATACACATATATGAAGAGTTATATCCACATTTTTTTTAAACAAAACTAGTGTTTCCCATAGATACTTACAAGACTGAATGTGCCCTTTTATTTACAAGTCATCCAACTACACTTTAAATTTCATTAATTTTATTTTTTTCATTCAATAAGAAAAAATAGATATATGAATAGTCCTTGTTAAGATATTAATATTAAAATCCACATCTATTATGGGTGGAAACAAAGATAAATTATCAAGAAAATATCCAGAAACTGATCAAAAATTGTTAGAAAACAACTATACTCGATCTCATCCACAGATGAAAAGTTCAAAGCTTCCAAATAGTATAATATAGTTCTAAATACTGGTTCCAAAAATCCTACTCCACATTCTTTCATAATATCATCTCCTCTATATAGATTCTTCACCCCCAGCATCAGGTGTAAAACTATCCCTTCAGTTATAATAATCGATGTGAGCTTTGAAAAATTACAACTAATCCTTACCTAGGATTAATTCATAAACATCCATCTCAAGAACATAGAAATACCAAATTTTCTCATCCCCATTGATATTTATAAAACATGTTTTTCACATATAAAGTATCGACAATCCCATTGGCCCAGAGGAGTTTAATGTTTCAAAGCTGAAGTCATCATCTCAATATGAAAACCAAGAAGATAAACAACATTAGAAGAAATAAATGAATGCAATGTACTCATATCAAAAAAATATTTCATAATGGTAGAATTCAAAATAATCATGCCTCCCACTATCAAAGGTCTATATTGATAATCCATGATCATTTTCTCAGCTCCATATAATTTCATACCCACTACACTTTGGTCTTTATTAACATATTTAGATTGTACTGGTTGAGGATTCATGGTATTCCTAGAATGATCATGAGATTCTCAGTTATGATAATGATATTTATTATACTATACTCATCCTATCAAATAATAGCATTCCTATAAATCATGAGATGTGTCCATATCACCAGACCTTTGAGCACTGCAACAATAGTGTTGAAGGTATCCCATCTGGTTTCACTTATGTCATGCTCTAGGTGGTTTCAGATAATCTCATTTAATATGTTCATAAGAACCACACAAAAATAATCCAAATATACTCTTTAGTTTATGAGTAATATTCACTAATCCTGTCTTTTCATTCTATTTCATTCCACCACCTTAGAAATTGGTGTCCCTATTTCTCTTATTAATCACATTAGAGTTCCCACTAGTTCCCATATATATCAACATGCTTCCTCCAACATTTTTGATTGATATGTATCTTTCTTCCAAATTCTCTCTAATGACCATATTTATATAATCTGATATACAAGCATGAAAATATTTGAGTGAATCTCTGGCCTCAACCTTAATTCAAAAATGCATGATTTCAAGGATAGTCTTGTAGTATCTTTTGGACAAAAGTGAACTAAATTTATGATTTTAACCGCATACTATGTGACTATCAGGTTATCATGATTTAAAAAATAATTTATTTGTTCTTTAAATCCAAAAATAATGAGGATAGAATTTTTTTAACCAATTCTTCAAAATACTATAATGAAATTCCTTGGTCCAGTTTAGCATGAAATGATAAATCCCACCACTAGAATGATAAATACTCCAGCATGTGTGTTTAAAACTTCACATTTTGATCATATTATGCGCCAATAAAATTTCATATTTGATTCATCATATTTTTTCACACTTCTATTTTTGTGGTTCTAAATCACCCCAAAAGATGGGTGCATTATGCTTCTAGAACTGAATAGAATTGCACACTGTTCATGGTTTATACCTCTTATTCTGTCTATCCATGGCCTGAAAATCCTAGGCAATATGCTAAACCTACTACTATTTCGTCTATGGATCATGTGAAACTATATTCTTATTAGCCTCTTCTAGTTTATTTCTATAGTTCCTACCTGGTTAATATTCAATAATCAAAATAAAATTCAATTTATTATCACTATCTAGCAAATAAAGGTTTATAAATTTCAAATTTACCACATTACACATTCCCTACAAGGATTTTCAAAATTCAACCATTTTCATTTTCATAACAAATTTTAAGAATGTTTACCGTTATTTTTTAAAATAAAACCATTTTCAACGATTTTCAAAAATCAACACTTTTTCACAAAATCTTAACTCATTTTCATAGAATTAATGATGAAATTGTAGTGGGAAGTCATTTCTATTAATTCATATCCTACTCTTCTTATTTTCTAAACCCATGATGATGAGGTTACAACTCTTAGAATTGCCTCAAAACACTCATGTATCCAAACACCCTGGTAATTTGAATTTCAGTATAAATAGGTTTGCTACGCAATTTTTTTCTCTATATTTAACGTATTGACAATCCTAATCATTGATAAAAATATAACTCACCAACTAAACTAGAATAATTTGAAACTCTAGTACCAGACAAATTAACACCATTTGTAACATATCATCCCTCCTCATTGGTTTGAGAAGTGACATATGTGCCAGTGGCCTTAGGTGGCATCCACGAGATATCAATGGCTATCAATAAATTCCAAGGGCTTGATAAATAATTGGGGGATGATTTTCCCATTGAAAATAAGAAAAAATGTACCAGTATAACAAAATAAATAACTCAATAATGCATTAGTATAAGGAAATAAAACTCTAAGTAAAACCAAAACAATAACCATACCAGAGAACAAGAAAAAACAAAAACCAACAAAACTTAAAGAAACCAAAGACCCAAACATAGAAACTCCCATCCTTCTATAAGCTCAAAAACCACATTCTCATCCCCAAGGCTTCCTAAAGAATCACTATAGAACTATGATACTTTTCCTTTACCTATGTCTCAATATATATCATCTATAAATTCACTAAATTTCCCAAGCATGGGGTGAGTATATAACTCAGTAGGATTCCACCAATGACTTCCCAACTCACGCCACTAGGATAGAACATGTTATCAAATTTATGTAAAATAGATACAAAAAATTAAATTAGTTTATATCAAATACAAAATAGTTTCCAAAAAATTGTTTTCTATTGAATGAAACCAAACAAGTCTTTAAACCATTTCACATTTTCATTTTTAATACCCAATACATAACTTCATCATCAACTCATGCATGGCCAGGTGAAATTTTTATAATCATGAGTGGTCTCTCCTAGATTTACCAAGTTATCATTATAACTCCTAGTGATTTTTATGAACTATATTTTTTAAATAATTTTATATCTTGTATAGCTTCTGTTGCATGTAATGGAATGTTTAGATAAACCATGAAATATTACATATCCATTATAATATATCTATTAAATTGGAAGGAATAAATATGAAAAAAATAAAATATTAAATATATAAAAAGGTAAAACTCTATATGAATGTATTTGTAAGTTATTAAAAAATGATCACAAAATTTTTAGTAAAGTCTTGTTCATGTACAAAAAAATAAGTTTTCTTCAAAACAAAGTTTTTTTCTTTTTATGAGTGAATATTAATTCATAAAAGTTATAGAAATTTTATTTAAAAAAATTAATTTAATAATTTTATTTATAATTTCTAAATTATCATAAAATTATTTTTTATAAATTTCTGAAAACTTATATTTTTTTAGGGAATAGTGAAAAATAATAATTTTTTTAAAAAATATTATTTCATTTAAAGTATTAACAAGTTTAAAGTATATTTTAGATCAGTTTTAAATTTTATTTATTTATTATTCTTTAAAAATAACCATATTATGTTTTCTAGGTGGATTTCAGACTTGAATTTAGTATAAAACATTTTTTATTTAGAGGGAATTTTTTTGAGAAGTTGTTTTTTGGGGAGTTTTTTCTAGTTTTATTTTAAATTAATTTAGGAAACTTATTTAATATTAATTTTGAAAAATTTACGCCATATTAGTATTCTGAAGTTCCAAATTTAGTAAATGTGACCCTTTTATTTTTTGCTAATATGAATAGTGTCATCGGTAAATTTTGTTACTACGGTAAAGGGTATATTGGGTGATTTATGTTAAAAGTAAAAAAGATAAGAACTGTAAAATGACCCTAATTCATGCCTTAATTTAATTTTTGGACTTAATTTTACCCTTAACACCAAATTTGTGAAATTTAGTTATTTAATGGACACGGTTCCATGAAAATGACATATATATTATTCAAATCAAAGAAATTCACAAAATGTCACTTTCTTTGACTTAAATATTTCTTTTGTATCCACAAGGGGAAAAGGATGGGTTATGAATTAATATAAGTGTCCATTTTTAACATAATAAACTTATTTTCTTGATTAAAATTTATTTCTAACTTTTGGGGCCACTTGGTTGAGATTATGATGTTTATAATATTTTATTAAATGAAAGTCAATAATGTCTCATTCATATTATTAATAACTATATCATTTTTACGATGGTGTTATCTAGAAGCTATATTTGAAAATAAATATTATTTTTAAATAAAAACTATTTATCTACATCGTGGTATTTTATTTATTATTTTTATTGAAGAAATAAGTATGTTAAATAATTACACAATGATGATATAGAAATTATTCAATTAATAAAATAATCAAATAAATGATTTTAAAAATATTAAAATAAATATAATTATAGTTAATTAATGTCATAAACTAATTTTATAGATGATTATTACATATTAGGAGTGTATTTAATGATTTTTTTTATAAATTTTCTTGTTTTATTTAATTTCAAAATATCAATGTAATTAAATAGTTTCAAAATTGACACTAATGATACTTTATCAAAATAATATTTTATTAAATAATTCAAAAATGAAAAAAAACAAAAACAAAAAACTATTATGACATGGTCTTAAATTATATAAATTTTTCATTTATAATCTAATTCAAATCACATAATTAAAAATAACTACCTTTTAGTATTGAAAACATTTCTATAATAGTTAACATTAAAATAGGTTTACTAAGGTTTAATAAAAATAATAAGGTTTAAGATAATACCAAAACATATCTAAAATATATTTTTTGATGATATTACAACATTATATTATCTTATAATAAAATCCATGTCCATTTTTTTCCATTTAGATAGAAAATATATTTATTATAATCTAATATTTTGATAAATTCCATAATTGGCCCTCACCTAAATTATAAGAGGGAATTTCCTCCTACCCTTATTTACATAACTTTGAACCTTATATATCAACAATTACCTACCATATTATCTTCCAAACTTCCCTTTAAATATTTTATAGGTTCTGTGCTTCTCAAAATACCAACCCTAAAGCCCTTTAGAGGATATTCAATGGAGATGTTTTGAAGAATTATAATCACTCTAACCGATCACTTTCTTTTTTTACACTTTATTACCTACTCTAAATCTATGATTTTTACCATAAAATAATAAATTAGTTATCCTATATATTCTTAAATTTTTTTATTATTAATAAAACACCATTATGAATCCCCTTTTCTATCAAACAAGAAGTGAAAGTGTCTCTTGTGTTTACATGAGGCTTACCTTCTCCACATAACGATACAGTTCATTTTTCATCACCATATTTTATGGATGGAAATTATGATGGATTTAATGATTATATATGACATATATGACATAATTATTCATCTTTAATGATAATATTATGTCTAAATTATTATCAAAAAAAAACTTTTGAGAAACAGTAACGTCACGTGCGCACGCGTATGAACTATTATCTCCACGATGTGATGTGATTAATTTTTCATTTATATTTCACATGGATGGTAATAAGGATTAATTTTATGAATATATATTATATATATGACATAATAATAATTATTTAAATGTTAAAACCTACTGTCTCCATGAACGGTGTAGTTAATGTTTCTATACCTATATTTTTATGAATGATTATAAGTATGTATATAAAGAATATATATTATTTTTAAAGAAGAATTAACATTATTTAAATTATCAAACCATAATAAACTTACAAGTATTGGGACTTCCAAACTGAAACATGCTTGGAAAGTGACGAGTTTTCACCTAGAAGAGTGTTTTTAAAAACAAATTATTAATAAACATGTGATAAGATGTTATAATAAAATAATATATAATATGATGTATATATGGTTATAGAATACATTTATAATAAATTTTTTTATTATACTCTAGTTTTCAATGTGAGAAACGAAATTCAAGACTTGAGGATAGGGATTTATATCTCACTTTTAATAATGTCGATCACATGCCATATACACTACTTGTTTCTTTTGTGTGGTGTATATAATGACCGTGAATGTATTTTATGAGTCTTATCCTAATGTTTATGTGATTTCAATATACATATATATTTTCTTTCATTAGGAATATGATTCGATAGATTACAAAGTGGCAAGGGTTTATTTCATAATCTCTTCAATATTCACAATTGTTTCATTTTAAGTATATGTTGTGGAATATTTTAATTCCATGTCAATGTTTTCTAAAAAAAGTTTTCAAAAAGGTTTTTAATATTATAATATTAATTTTTAAAGTCATTTTTACCCATGTTTAAATTTAAAAAAAAAATTATAAGTAATATTTTATTCATTTTCCAAACAAGGTTCTTAGTGACTTTTCAGAAAAAAAAATTATAGGGATGGAATTTTTTTTCTTATATAGAATATGCATATTTTCTTAATTTTATAATGAATTAATATATTTCAGAATAATTTATAAACTTATATGGTTCTCTTAATGAAAATTATCCTTTATAATTGTACATATTTTTAAAGAAAATAATGATTTTAAAAATGGAAAAGATATTTTTCCAAAAAAATTATTTCAAGTTACCTTTCAAAATTGATTTCCATGTAAGATAAAATTATTTGATATTACTTATTATTTTCTAGGGTTATGATTCAATTATACTATCCTTATTATCTCTATATTTTTTATGTTTATTATGGAATTATATTTATGAAACCCATTACTTTTCCATGGGTTATGCTATGATGAAATGTCTTTGAAAGCCATTACTTTTCCTGGGTTATTATATGATGATTGATTTATGTTCATGTGGAACACATATGTATGCTTTTAATTATGTTATAGGTGGTACCTATATCTCCCTCTAAATTATTGGGTAATTAATTTTGTCTCGTGATATTGTTAAGGTAAACAAGTCGATATGCTTGATCCGTTATAGGAAATAAGTCAAAGTGGTTGATCTATTATGGGAAACACGAGTTAAGGCCTGATCTGATGGTCTTTTTAATGATCCTTGAAATATGAAATTATTTATATAATTCTGATTATTCCACACACATTTATGACATGAAATTATGGCTCATGATTGATTTATGATGAATTATCATTGTTTTGATTCATGTATTTTGAAATTGTAATGTTTATGTCAATAATCAGGTTTGTGATCTATGATAGGTTATGTATGAACCTAATATGTAATGTTTATGATCTCATAACCTTATTCTTATATTTTTATTTTATATGATCATTGATTTATATCTCTTATTTTTACCCTTACCGAGCATATGGGCTCACCATTTCATGTGTTTCCTTTTAAAGGAGATTAAGAATGATTTAGGTAGGGTATTATTAAGAGGAAATCTATATGATAATATCATTGTGAGAGATATTGAAGATGTTTTATAAAATAATATGATTCTATATATAATATACATATATTATAAACCTATATAGTTCTGGAATGGATTATAATTTAATTCATCTAAAAAGATGTAATATCTATGTATGAATGGATTGGGCCGTTATAGTTTGTATCATAGCATGGTTTAGAACATATTTTAGAGGTTAGGGTTGGAAAACATTTATGGAAACCCTGTGGATAGAACTAACTATATAATAAAATACTAAATCTTTCATAATGATCATGAATGATCTAGGTTAAACCAATGTTTTGACTTATTTAAAACAATGTGTCATGATTTAGACATCATCTCTCGTGATTATGTGGTTTAACATCTATGATTAGTGTTTATAAAATTATAAATTATGGCTTTAGTAATTTATTGGAAACTTAAGGAGCCACATTAGCACTAAATTTGATAGTAAATGAAATGATCGTTCTCCAGATCAACTGATTGTTTTAGGATAAGGAATTGAAAATATTGTGGTAATGATCACATAACTTTCTCAATCTATGAATAATACTGGACTTAAAAATTAACTATTGAGAGAGTAATATTACATTGAGTCCTTCATGAGGTATTTTCCACCTTATTTTAGTGATTATTCTAATCCACTACTAGAAGTTCAATTGATTGGTACCACTGAAAAGATATTTTCATTTCACTATTGTTCGTAACATGATAATTTCACTTTGGTTTTCTATCATTTTGAAGGTCAAATGGATCAATTGTGTAAAAGTATCAAGAATATGAGGTAATAGGGTGAAATTGACTCCATGGAATGGGATGAGTTAAAGAAAATATTTCTCAAAAATTTCATTCCATTAAATATTTATACAAAAATGGAGAAGTAAATCCTTTGATTAAATAAAAAGTATGATGATATTTTGGAACAAATGAAGAATATATTACATGAATTGTGAGGTATAATTTTGGTATTTTCATCCAACCAGAAAATAAGGTTGATTGAGTCTTTAGTGTCTTAAAACAAAGTCTCTAAATGGAGTTATCCATAGGGTAATTTACCAACTATGAATAAATCATCTGATGTTCCATCAAGGTGGAAATTGAGTCTGGAGTTATGTATCAATATCATGGTTTTGATAAGAAAAGGATGATGGAGTTTAAAGTAAAACATAAAAACCATAGATAAAAAAGATAAGTTTTAATTTATGTTCATTGGGTGGGAAGAAGTACAGTATAAATTATCTTAAGGGGACTAGTTAATGTTTCAAGTGTGTAAAGTTAGGTCATCTAGATAATGAATGTTGATGGGATGGGAAAAAATTAACTAATGATGTGAATACAAAAAAGGTTTATCTTAATTCACCCCCCACACTTCAATGCTTAAAGTGTAAATAAAATGGAAATTATAATAATTAGTGCCAAATTTCAATGGTTAAGGAGGATGATCTACATCATTAACATCTTAAATCCAATTACAAAGTCGAATCTCACGTGGTCTACTTTGGTGAATTAGAGTACAACAACTAAGTGGTGGAATGATTAAGATTTTATATAATGGAATTCAAGAATAATGTTATAAAAGAACTTTTATAGTATTATGGAATAATGAAATATCTAAGGATTGTTCCACTATAGTTTTTTATATAGATTTGAAAGCATATGTAGAGTCGTGCTGGTAACCATGAAAATTTATTTTGGTGTTAAAATTATATTATTAAGAACACGTGATTAAAGAAAAGACAACCCTTAATATATTAATGATGAGATAAATAGACGTTTGATTATGATAAAATAATTGGGATATTTTTGATAAACATGTAACTTATTAGTAATATGGTGAAAAGGTCATTTAAGATATTATGGATTGAATTTATGGAATTTTTTTATTTATGGTATGATTGAAGTGTTAATTTTTGAAAGAATGCGTGTTTTCTCTAAGGTTTTATGGTATTTCAGGTTATTAACATGTTCCCAGAGAATAAATTATAATGGTGTCCACATTATTTGTGTGTGACAATTAAGATATATTCTAAGATATTTAGTGTATAAAGGATATGTTGATTTTGGGAATTTAGTGACTTTCTTTCAAATTTTGGGATTTTAATCTTTTGGATGGTTCATAAGGGTAACTATTAATGATAATTGTTAATTTGAATTTTGGATTAGGTATTATAGATTAATTTATTTCTTCACAATATGATTATTTTTGAATATTGGATAACTTATTCTATCCATTTTTCTATAATAATAACTAGAGAAAAAATGAATAACTTATCATCCCATTATAGATCTTATGATCCACTAGTTCTTTAGGGATTTTAATTTTTCATTAATTTCTTAGGGTAAGAGTTGAAGCATAATTTGATCCAGGAATACCCAAAGTGTGATATTATACTTATGAAATTAAATTAAGTAATTATATCTCTTAAATTTTTTTGAAATAAAATTGTATCCTATTATCATCATTTTTTATAATATTTATGCCCTTTTTCAGAACAATTTGGTCTATTGTTTTATGGTCACTAACCTCATCTTGACCATATCCATTATCACTCTATATTAGTTCTTGGGGATTATTTTTCCCTTAAAAAATTTAATTTTTTCTTATGAATAAACCTAGTTGTGTAATACTTCTGGTAACCCTTAAATTTCCAACATTCCTCTTTTAAGAAAAGTTTTATTATTTAGTTTTGTGATACTGGTTTCTATGAATAAATCATAAAATATTGAACCTTTGATAATCAAGATTAATTTTTAAGTCAAATTTAATTATAAGGTGTGTAAATTTTTAACACCCTGATATTTTTATGAAATATATTTTTAAATAATCTTATTTCTTTGATAGCTTGTGTTGCGTGCAATATCAAGTCTTAACAAACCAAAAAATATAAAATATTTGTTTTAACCTATCTATTAAATTTGAAAGAACAAATATGAATAACTAAATTATGAAAAAATATATATAAATTTGTAACTCAATATTAATGTATTGGTAAGTTCTTATAAAATTATCAGACAATTTTTAGGAAAGCCACATTATTCTTCAAAAAAAATTATTTTCATCAAAAATGAATTTTTCTTATTTTTATTAAATAATATTGATTTATATAAGTTGTTGAAAATTTATTTGAAAAAAAATTATATTTTAAATTTATAATTTCAAAATTATCTTATAATTATTTTTTCATAATTTTCTGAAAACATTTATTGTTCAAGGAATAGTGAAAAATATAGATTTTGGTAGAAAATGGTGTTTTCTTTCAACGTCATTATAAGGTAAAACTATGTTTTGTATTTGTTTTATACTTTAATTAGATAATTTTTATTTAAAATAACCAAATTATGGGTTTTTAAGGGGGTTTTATACAAGAATTTAGTATTAAAATATTTTATATTTAAGAAGGGAATTTTTTTCAAAAAATATTTTTCATGAGTTTTTGCTGGTTTTGTTTTAAATTGAATTATGAAAATTATATGATTTTAATTTTTATGAATTGATGATATATTTTTATTCATAAGTTAAAAATTTATTAAATTTATCCCTTTTATTTTTTCCAATATGTATAGTAACTTTGGTAAATTTTGTTACCACAGTAAAGGGTAAATTTGGAACATTATATTAAAAATAAAATGATAAGGGCTATTAAATGTCCCTAAAATAGAGCCAAATTTTATTGTATGAATTTAATTTGAACATTAGATCCTAATTATATAAATTGATATGTTTAATGTACATTTTACAATATAATTTCTTATATATTATTTAAATCCATGAAAGTCACAAAATGTCACTTTCATTGTCTTACATATCTCTAATGTGTCCACATGGAGAAAAACATAGGTCATAACCGAATCTAACAGTCCATTTTAAACATAATAAACATATTTTAATAATATAACTTTATTTATCACTTTTGGGGACACTTGGATGATATTATGACATTTATTTTATTAATGCTTCTGGAGGATCAGTCTTTATGTATGGTCGTGTTCCTTTCTTGGTATATGTTATTAATAACTATATAATATTTAATATAGCGTTATAAAGAATATATATTAGACTATAAATATTATTTATTAATATAAAATATTTTTCTACATCATGATATTTTTTTTAAATTTTTTTTAAGAAATATTTATCTTAAATAATTATAGAATAATGATGCAGTAATTATTCAATTCATGAAACAATCAAATAAATGGTATTAAAAATATTAAAATAAATATACTTTGAGCTAATTAAGTTATAAATATATTTTCTAGATGACTATAAAATATTATGGTTATATTTAAAAAAATTCTAAGTTATCATGATTTCTTTATTCTCTTAAAGTCAATGTAATGAATAGTGTTAAATTTGACTCTAATTACCTTTTATCAAAATAATATTTTATTAACTTATTTAAAAATTATCTATAAAATAAAAAATAAAAGAGACTATTATTATATGGTCTCAAATTTCATAATTGTTTCATTTATTTACCAATTTAAGTCATATAACTAAAAATTAGAACATTTTAAAATTGAAAAATTGGTTGTCACAGATAAAATTAAAATAGGTTAATTAAGGGTTTATCAAAATGATAAGGTTTAAAATAACACCAAAACTTGTCTAGAATATATTTTTTAATGATATTAAAACCTTATATTTTATAAAATTTTAATCCACATCCATTTTTTGGAATTTGTATAAAGAATTAATTTATTAAAATTTAATCTTTTGAGAAATTCCAAATGTGCCCCTCACCTCAATTGTAAGAGGGAACATCCTCCCTCACAACATGACATTACATTGGGCCTTATAGATAGATCATACCCTGATAATATCTCATCAAAACATTCATAAACACCTTCTATAGGTGTTTTTTCTCTCAAAAGACCTAGCCTAGAACAATTTTGAAGAGATCCAAAGGATACGTTTCGATGAAGAGGTAATCTATCTAACTGATAAATTTATTTTTCTACTCTTCCTTACCACCTATAAATCTAATATTTTTATCATAAAATAGTAAATTTAGTATCAAAAATAATATTAAATTTTATTATTATTATTATTATTAAATCACCATCATACACCCCCCCCCCATAAAACAAGAAGTGAAAGTATTGCTTGTGCGTACGTACGACTTATCATTTCCACGTAGAGATACAATTCATTTTACACCACCATATTTTATGGATGGGTATTATTATTATCTTAATTATTATATATTATATATATGATATAATTATACTTATTAATTATAATATTATGTCTACCTTATTATCCTCCAATCTTCAGCGAAATAATAATGTCCCTTGTGCGTATGT
The DNA here is from genome assembly GCA_963277665.1 of Viscum album. NCBI lineage: Eukaryota > Viridiplantae > Streptophyta > Magnoliopsida > Santalales > Viscaceae > Viscum > Viscum album. Next base: position 808,049,503 of record OY728148.1, read on the forward strand.
ATAGACTACTATCTCCACAATGAAATATGATTCATTTTTCATTTATATTTCACATGGTAGGTAATAACAATGTATTTTATGAATATATATAATATATATGACATAATAATTACTCTCTAAATTTTAAATTATTATTTTCCTTTCTTTTATTTCATCAATCAAAAAACGAAAATAGTATTCATGTGTTTGTACGACCTACCATCTCAATTACCATTGTAATTCATTTTCCTATCCATAAATTTTATGATTGATTATAAAAATGATTATAATTAATATATAAAATTTTTAAACCATGATTAACATTCTAGAAATTATGGCCCCATGATCAATTGATAATGACCAGGAACACCAAACTGAAACATGCATGGAAAACGTCACAGTTATCTCCCAGAACTGTTATTTTAATAACTAATTATTAATAAAATGGTGATAAAAGTTATAAGAAAATAATACATGATATTTTGTATATATTTTTATGGATTAAATTTATAATAAATTGATATTTATAATATAGGAGGTTTAAAAGGAACAAATAAATTTAAGACTTGAGGTATGGGATTTTTGTCTCACTTTTATTGTTATGGTACACATTCCTTATACCCTACATGTTTATTTTGTGTGGTGTATATACAACCCATGAATGTATCATATTTTTATTATCTCAAAGATTATGTAATTTTCATATCTATATAATTTTATCTATTTAATGAGGAATATGATTCTACTGATTAAAAAGTGGTAAGGTTTTATTTCAAAATCAATTTAGTATTCGAGATTCTTTTATTTAAAGTATACATTTTGGGAATTTTTCACTTCCAATTCCATATTTTCTAAAACAAATTCAAATAGGTTTTCAGTATTAAAATAGGAATTTTTAAATTCTTTTTTACCCATTTTTTCCATTTTATAAAATGTTTTGGAAGGAATATTTTCAACATTTTCCAAACAAGGTACTATGTGCCTTTTCTGGAAACAAAATATATAGAAAGAATGTTTTTTACTAATATGAAATGAGAGTATTTTATTTCTTTCATGGAACCTTAATCTATTTAGAATCATTTATAATAATAAAATGTTCTTTTCAAAAAACAAATTCCCTTTATAATTTTGTAGATTTTTTAAATAAAAAATATTTTAAAATGGAAAGGATATTTTCCTCAATAATTATTTCAAGTACTATTTAAAAATATATTTCCATATAAGAAAACATTATTTGATGTTACTTATTATTTAATGGGGTAATTGTTCAAGGATATTGTCCTTATTATATCTATTATAGGTTTATTTTTATGATGTAATCATATTTATGAAAGCCATTTCTTTTCCATGGGTTATGTTATGATGAAATCATTATGAAACTCATTTCTTACTATAGGTTACTATATAATGAATTGTTTCTTTTATTGTGGAACACACATGTGTTTGTTTTTCATTATATGATGGTTGGGACCTATATATCCCTATAACTCATTAGATAATTAATTATATCTCATGGGATAGTTAAGGTAAACAATTCAATGTGCTTGATCTATTGTGGGAAAAATGTCAAAGTGCTCGATCTGTTATAGGAAACATGTGTTAAGGCCTAACCTAATAGTCTCGGTAATTAGCTTTGACATATGAAATTAATTCTATACTTAGGATGATGCCACACACATTTCAAACATGAATGTTTTGTTCATTATTGAGTTATAATAAATTAAAATTATTATGATTCTTGTCCTTTGAAATGATATTATTTATTCCAAGAATCATATTTATGGTTTTTGAGAGGTTTGATGTGAAATGTTTATGATATTTTCATGATCACATAACCATTTTCTAATATTATTATTTCTTATGATCATTTATTTACATATTCTATGTTGACTATTACTAATCATATGATCTCACCATTACATGTGTTTCCTTAACCATGTAATGAATAAAGGTTTAGTTTGGGTATTCCAAAGAGGAGTTCTATGTGATAAGATATTTTTAGGATATGTTGAAATTATTTCATAAAATAAAAAAAATTATATCCAATCACCCAAGTCTATAAACCACTATGGTTCAGGCATGAATTATATTTTTATTCTTCTAAAAATATGTAATATATTTTTATGAAATTATAAGTCCATTATAGTCCCAAGGTAACCAATATCAGGTTCCCCAATGACATAGGCCACCTCTTCAGTGTCACGTCTAATGAAAATAAATTCATGGAAACCACGTATGCCAAAACCCATTCCAATACATTTTAATAAAAAATTATTTTATTGAAAAAATACTATAAAAATTTTATATTCATAAAAACCAAACAATAATTTTACAAATATAATTTATTAAATTATAAACCAAATGAACTTTCAAAAAAACAAACCAATTTCCAAAATTTCTTAGAAAACATAAATAAAGAGGTTTCCCACCAAATCACATATCAATTTTAACAATCAATTCCTGAAATCCAATAAATTTTAAAAAAATTCAACAAGTTATAATCAAGAGGGGAAGATATTGAATCTACATACCTATCAAACCAATTTTAAAATAAATAACTACCCAAAAATATCAAAAACCACGCATCAAAATCTTAAAAAATTCCTTAGATCATGTTCCCTTGAATCATAAAATCATTATTCATCATGAATGAAATCACATAGCATATTTCTGTCCCCAATGAATTATTTATAAGATTAAATGAGAGGGAATAAGTATAAATTTAAGGAAACTATGAATAACGAGCACTTACCAGAGATTTTGGGCCTCCAATGAACTAAGATACACCTAGAAATCACTCCCTAATCTAATGGAGTGGCCTCCATAGCCGTGTGTTGGATAAGAATTCTATATATGGTCTATTTGGGGGTAAATGTGGGATTAATTAGGTAAAATGAGTGAGATAAAAAAAGATCTATATTTTTTTGGTGTGTGGTTAGGGTGCGTGGATAAGAAAACTATGCACTAACCATTCATGAGCCACTGCCTTCAAACACACCTCGCATAGTTATCTTTCCCCTTTATACAAACCAATCTCAAACCATTATATTACCCTATATCTATCATGGAATTATTTATACTAGTTATTCATACAGTTTTTCCAAACAATGAACCTAACTGTGAACCTACCCAATGCCAACTTTTCCATTTCCACAGTTTCCTAGAGGTGTTGCACAGTTTCTACTAATTTTGCTCAACCCATGGAGCTATAAAAATTACACAAAAACAATCCAAATCTCCTCATAACCTCATGAAACATAACCCAATCACATTATATACTCAAAATACATGCGTAAAGGTTCAAGTACCTAAAATCAGGGGTGCAACAAAAATCATCTTATATAGTGAAAATTGCCACCATAACGTAACATCGTTATTGAAATCGTAAGAATAAAACAAATTCAAATGTAATTAATACTCATAATAATTAAATAATTTGAATAGAAATTTTCAATTATTCCATATCAATGTTAAATATCATATCAAAATTCTAAAAAATATTTATTTCTAATGCATATAGAAACCAACCATGCTCTAGTTTACAGCCCAATAAAAATTTATTTTGTAATGATGACTACAACATGAGAAGGGGGGTCCTTAAAAAATAATTTGAAATTTATATTTATCATTGAAACCCATAATTCCATAATTATATCCCATGAGATAACATAATACCATATATATAAAATCATAATCATTAAATCCTTTACATCAATGATTAATAAATATGCATAATACAACACACAAAAAATCCACTAAAAAATTATTTCATATTTATTATCTGACAACAGGAATTTAATATCATATAATATCATTTTATGAAAAAATACTTAGATAAGAGGGATTTAATCATTATTTTTAATGTAAAATATTATGTATTTTCCAAATGGGCCATTAATTACCACATATATAGTAAAATAATGAAAATTTTTCATAAAATAAATATATATATAAATAAAATATTAATTAGAGAACATAACATCAATAAAACCCCCTTATACAAAATATTATTTCATATATTTTTTAGATTTATAACCATAAACATCATAATTACATTTCATATTAGTTAATTCACAATATAGGGCATGAAAAAGGATAATGGGGGGGATAAAATGATTGATAATGATAATAGAATAAATATAACTTAATGATTTAACATAAATTCACTATGTGTTTACTTGAACATAAATATAAAATTAAAAATCATAAATAATAACAAAATTCACATGGGATTTTTATATCCATGACTAATATAGTTAAATATAATATTATAATTCATAAATAATAACAAAATTCACATGAGAATTTAATCTCCAAGAGAATCATTGTTAAATTAATTTTATAATCCATCATTATTGAAATGAAATGTTGTAGAATTATTTATAGAATTATTTCATAGTTATAATCAATGAATATTTATTTTTTATATTTTTCAACTCTACATATAAAAAACCGCAATAGTATTTGAGAAACAAAAAACCCCAATAGTATTTGAGAAACAAAAAACCCTCAACACTATAATAATATAGGGCATGAAAATACTAAAACAAGATAATTGAATAAGATAGAAGGGGAAAGTAAAAATTACCCATTGATGGTTCCACTCAAAAATCATTTCAATAATTAAGATGCATGGAAGAATAACAAATCAATTTGGGGGGAAAAGAGAGCACTATTGATGGGAACTGAACTGGGAAGGAGATGGAAGGGGGGTCACACTGTAAAAACCGAAAGATTTATCAACGGAATCCCATTCTTTTAATTATGAATTATAGTATAATCACATTAGGAAGTACAGTTACATATAATGATACTAAATATTATGTGACCACTAAACATAATTTTTCCACTTCTATGTTTTTGAATTTCTAAAATCTGACATACATGATTGTGATTAGGATGATTTTTGGAGTCTAATATAACAAACATAATTTTTGGTGAATAGTAACATACCCTTATGAATAGTAACCTACCCTTATTAATATTAATATGAACCATATTAATAATCAATCATTAAAGGTAATATTAACCTTACCATTGAAATATTAAATGAACATTATACATCTTATAAGTGATAATTTAACATTAGTGAAAATATTGGTATTTTTATAAGTCATAAATAATTAATTATAATTAATTAATTAATTTAAAATTAAAATGTATTTTCTTAAAAATATTTCACAAATTTAAGATTCTATGTCTTCTAGTTCTAATATAATTTTATAAGACATTATTTAATTTTTGAAAGCATTATAAAATCAGTTTTAATTTTAAAAACTGTATTTTTCAAGTAAATTATGGTTTTAATTAAATATTAAATTAATCATAATTAGAAAATTATTTTTGAAAAATTGAATTAGTGTTTTTATTTTACACGTCAAAAAATGGTTAGGGTGAATTTCTGGGATTTTTCTGAAATATTTCAATTTTCAGGTGAATAGTAAAATTACAATTTTTCACATAACCTGTGTATCTTAAATTGCATCATTCATGATGTAATGATGACATAAACATACTAGAAATTTAGTTTCTTATTTTTTATATTTAATTTCATAAATATTTCTTTAAAATACAATAAACTCAATTTCCAAACCCAAAAAAACTTTTGAAATCCTAAAGTAAAAAAGGTGATTCCTTAAAGTATCTTTTTCTCTTTCTTTAACTTTCCTTTTAATAAATTAATGAATTCGAATTATAAAGATTATTTAAAGTATTAAACGAATTATATTTTATTAATATAGGATTTATGATTTCGTAAAACTACTATTACAAGTCAACAAGTTGATATATTATTTTATTTAATATTTTATTCTAAAAACACCCCCTCCTTATGTATAAATAACCCCTCTCCCTCCCCTTTCCAAAAAACACCTATCAAGCTTCAATACTGGTCTAAAATCTACACCAGATACACCCATATCCCCTCTCCCACTTCCAAGAGCTTCTAGTCTCATCAGGAGTCCAATTCTAGCTTCCATAACGAGGATCTCAAGAGAAGGAATCAAGAGGCAATTCCTCTCTCTTTCTTTTCCTTTAATTTCTTTTCAATGTCAAGTTATTTTCTTATTATCTCCACACCTATCTTCATAAAAATATTATGGTAACTATATTATCACAAATATAATGTAATTTTATGATACTAATGACTTATAATATCATCCAACCCACTTCTCCTCTTCTTTTTATTTTAGAAAGGAAAATGTTGTTCCTGAGGTGTTAATTTGTCACATTCAAGAACAACATGTTTTCAATATTATTTTCCACCCTCATATCTGATCATGAAACTGTTTTTATGGTTGAACTAGAATATTTTATATGTATTATATCCTATTTAATGTTTTCTAACTATCTTATGTACATATTAATAAATAATTAAAAGAAACAAGTTCATTATGGACGAAAACCCGCCGAATTAACCCAAACGATCATCATTAAGATCCTATCTAATGATTCATACACATGGTAAATAGTATAATAAATTATAAGATAATTTAAAATCCGGGAATATAATTAATATCATTAAATATCATTTCTGTATTTTTATCCATGTTCTACACGAACTACCATTTATGAATACAAGTGAACCGCTCAAGAAAACCATAAAAACGAACATTCCCGATCAATGTTTTTATACTATATAACTCATCCAAAGTAACATAAAATAACTTAATGAAATAATAATTAACCATATTCATGTAGAAAAGGTTTTTTAATTGTTAATTAATGAATCTAATGTGATTATACATGACATTAAAGTGACGGATGCATTCAGATGCAAGGTAAGGGGAAATTCTCAAACCCAACTTTTTTCTTCGAGTTATCCCTATTTCACTCCATTATCGGTATAGCCACTCATTAAAAATAATTTTTTCATCATTATCTATCCTTTTAAAGGATATAAAAGTGTTTTACTAGAGTATATGTCAAACAAAGTTTTTCCAAAATAACTCTTCTTTCGTAAACTTACCTTTTATTTCTCACACAAGGTTGATGGTTATTGTACCAACTATGTTATTCTCACTTTATTTTGGGAACCCAAATTTTATGAATGTGTTATTAGGATATTAAAACAATTCATTTCTGTGGGTTATTCATGTTAATTTTTTATATATGTTCTATGTGGAATGCATGATAATGATACTATTATGATGTGATGGGTGCACCCGTAATTATACAGTGCTCCAATGCATTGGGTAAAGTGATGAATATCATGTGTTAAATTTAAATGATATGTAAATAATATGATAGATTTGTTCAAAAATATGTGTGTTAGTTTATCACTAAGACATGTTTTTTCATTTTTTATGCATTTCCACATTTAATGCCTTTTAATATTGTTTCATCTTATGTTCATGATTCCTTTCCTATGTTATTTTTATGCTCACCTCGTGTTATATTGTTCTTATCAATCCAATTACTAGGTTTTTATCTCACCCCTTTTTGATGTATATCCTAAGGATATTATGTGTACAAAATAGTTTTTAACGGACAATAAGAAGCTAGAGAATAAGGATTTAAATAAATGTTTATGTTTGATGTTGTAAATGTTATCTATGGTCCTAGTTTTCCCAAGACAAAAAACCTATGGATCCTTATGGTGTAAAAATATTTTTTTTTATCTTTATAATGATGTAATTGTAATGTAAGAAAATTTAAGGTCACTATAGTTGGTATCAGAGTCCAGGTTTAGTTAATTTGGGAATTATGATTAGTGAACCCTAGAAAAAACTTATAAAATTAAACTAAGTATAAATATTCACAAAATAAAATTTACATAGGGTTATCATAAGTTACTGTTTTAGTGAAAAAATGTAAAAATAAATAAGTTATCCATTACTTGTTGAATAATGTTCTATTAAAAATATTTCAATTTTATAAAATGGTGGGAACCAGGAGAAATCAGGCCCACAACTCATGTGAGGGCCAATGTAGAGATTGACCGAATGAAATCCCCAACGATTTGGGAGGTGGGGTTCAAACCATCATTTAGATTCTTACCCAAATATCTCATGTTATGAAAAATAACCAGAATAATGGGGAATGTAATCCTTGACCTAAGACGGAGCAAATGGTTTTTGAGTGTTTTTTACGGCAACGACCACCGGAGTTTAGTGGATCTTCTGATCCACTAGTTACAGAACAGTGGGTCAACTCCATGGGGAATATCTTTTCTATGATACATTGTTCTAAGATAGAGAAGGTGTCTCTAGATTTTTATCATCTTGATGGACAGGTCGAACAATGGTGGGAATTTTTTAAGAACTCTTCATACCAGGATGGAGAGACAATTCATAGAGCTCAAGTAAAAGGAAGGAGAATCTTTCTTAACCTATGAAGTGAATTTCACAAGGATTTCAAGGTATTATTTGGGTTTTACTATCAACAATGATATAAAAAATGATTGGTTATTTAGTGGATTAAAACCACACCTTCGAAAGGCTCTTGCAATTAGAGAACTTGGGAGCTATGAAGAAGTTGTTCGATGTTATCTCAAAGTGGAGATAGATTTTGGAGAATGGTCCCACGAATATTGTGATAAGAAATTAAATATGGAGTTCCAAGCCAGAGGATCTAATGATAACAGTTGGAAGAAAACTCAATGACCCACATGCTAAAAAATTTGGGAATTTGTATCATGGGAACTGCCTCAAAGCGATGGGTAAATGCTTCAACTGTGGGAAAAAAGGACATCATGCTCAAGAGTGTCTAAAATACTTGAAAAATAAGGAGACTATAGTGGAGGAAAGGGGAGCACCACCCATGGTTCCTTGCTAAAATTGTAGGGAGCAAGGGCACCATGAAAGCCAGTGCACTAAACCTCGAGTCCCTGAGGGCAATCAGCATCAGCAGCCACCAAACCTAAAGGAACAAGGTAAGGCTTATGCCATCACTATTGTGGAAGTGGAGCAAGATAATGAAGTTATACAAGGTAAACTAACAATTGACACAATAATGGAAAAATTATTATTTGATTCTGGTTCTATGCATTATTTTATATCTTGAAAACTTTCTAAACTATAGAATCGAAGCCGCAAAACCTTTAAGTAAAGATATATTTAAAAAAACCAAGTGGTGGAATCATTGAAACAAAATTGTTTGACTCTTATCCTTTTGAAATATTGAGAAGATTTTTCCCGTGAATCTCGTAATACTTTCCTTGGTGGAATTTGACGCTATAATGGGAATGGATTGGCTCTAGTTATATAGAGGATGTATCAACTATAGGGAAAAATAAATAAATTTTCATATTCCAAACCATCCCATTCTCCTCTACAAATGCAAGGAAGATCGTGAATATCTTTTGAAAAAAAATTCAACTATGTGGGAGTTGATTCCCTATGAAGAAGCATACCTCTCCCAATTGGATGAGTCAAAGGTGAGTTCCAACCTTGTAAAAATGCCCATCATGAGGGAATACGGTGATGTATTTTCTGAAAAGTTACCCAGAATTCCCCTAGATCATGATGTACATTTCCCAATAGAACTCATACCTAGATCTACTCCTATCTCAAATTGTCCCTATAGGATGGATCTTATCAAAATGAATGAGATAAAGAAGGATCTACAAGATAATTTGGATAAATGGTTCATACTATAACGACATGGACCCGAACAGTCACCTGAATAGTGCTAACTTGGTCGGGTGCTACTATCTTAGGTGCACCTACCTGAATTCCAAAGGCTACCGAATAGCGGCAAGGGACTTATAGGTATATTGGAGAGGTTATACCCTCTCGTGGGATAATTAAAATGGTACTGGTTGAAGTATAACAATAAAGATGCAGCAGAATAAATGCCTCAGCAGACTCGAACCAGACCCACATAGTGGAAGCAAATTCAATATCAATAAACAACGGAAGCAATAAATATAAACAATAGTATAAATAAACACAACAGCATGCTAATCACTTATAACCACTACTGAGAAAAAAAACATGCATCCAAAGAAGGTCATACATATCTAAATATAACAGGTGCCAATGGCTAACCTACTGTAGCTACAAACAAGCATGCTGATACAGGAAAGTATGCATAACATAGTAAACTCTAACTAGGAAAGACCTCAAGTTCCATACAATCTCCATGCAACAGCTAATGCATCCCAGCTTCTGAAGCTAGCCTCTTTCCTGCACATAAATCCATAAATTCTGCACGCGTCCCGAAGGACCTGTGTAGAGTGTGAGACGAATCTCAGTAGGATACCACCCAATGGTTCGTACCTAATATAAGTGTTTAAGAAGGCATGCATTTATAAGGAAAATAGTAAATAGAATGATTCAAAAAAAACACAAACTCCACTGGTGCTCAGCAGCCACCACGGAGTGTCACCTGCTTTGGCCAATGCCAGAATCTATGTCATGTAACCCAGCGCCATGTGCCCCTTGACACCGCGTGTCTCAAGTACCAACGTCTCGAAGGCATGTCCGAGAAACAATAACCCGGAGGAACAGTGATCCATGTCCTCAATAAGTAACTGGAGGGACAACGATATCTACCCTCAAAATGAGTAGTCGTGGGGATAGTGATGTCTGCCCTCAAAATAAAGTATCCGGAGGGACAGCGATATCTTCCCTCAAATAATAGCGAGCCTCTACCCCCAAACTGATAGCCTCAATGCTTTCCCCTGAAGGCTCATCACCTTCCATTTGGATTCCTACAGTAAGCACCCCCAACCCAATAGTACCTAAACCGCATCTAACGAGGGCCTCTACCAACACGAGCGGTCAAAACTACCTCATCACGGAGTCTCTCTATGTGCATAGTACTAAACGTTTCCTAGTGAACGGTAATCACCAAAATATTCACCAAGACACTACACCTCTGACACCTCATGTCCCTGTGAACATGCCACTCAAGTCTGAGGGCCTTTCCATCCCAGTAACCCAGGCCATGCCCAACCTGATAGTCATTCTACCTCAAACTAACGCCCATGACGCCCAATCCCGTGGTCAAGACAACCCAATGTAACTCGGGCCAATCCCAACCTATGATCAACATCACTCAACAATATTTGGTCTATGCCCAACACAACCAAAAGGGTTCCAACATATTCAATTCAGCAATTACATATATACCCATTTAAACAGAACACAATAATAGGCAAACCAATCTAAACAGTTGAATTTCACTAGCATGGTGTTGTCCCATACCAGCACTGATGTCTTAAGAGTATCGAACAATTCATATCAGGCTTAATAAACTAAACTTATCAGATAAAACCTCATAGTTCAATCATAACCATTTTTGATTCCCCCGACCAAAATGGCCCAATTGAGCAATGACCCCTTGCCCGGCCCCGTTCAAGCAAAACATGTAAAGTGTATACCCAAAGGCATCCCATGAGTCTAATGAACAATTTAATATTCAATATCAGATAAAACTAGGTCCTGCTCAAAAGACCCAAAAATGCTCTGAAGGCCACATCACCCAAATGACCAGAAAAACACAAAAAAGGGTATGCACCACCTACCCAAGACTCGTATGATGCTACTCATCCGATAACAGACTCCAATTAGTTCTAAACCTGGTAGATCTACAAAAGAATCAAAACAGTTCAAACCCAAATAACTCATTCTAGAATAGAAATAAAAAAACGGATCAAGAGGAATCAAGGCCTTACCGAGGGGGTTCTAACGGATCAACTGGTGTTCAAATCGGGTCTTGGACGAAGGAATGTGATGGTATTGAAGTCCCAACTGGCTCTCCCCACTCAACCCGATGAAATATTGAGGTTCTGCTCAATACAAGGCTACAGCTCGTTTTAGCGAAAAAAATGAAACTACATGCCGTGTACTTTAGGACTACACGCCGTGTATCATTTTACTATTCATATGATGGCTGAAATTCTACTAACTTACTTTTCATCACCTGCCGACATGATTACATGGTGTGTACCTAGGGGTACACGGTGTGTACATAGTTTTTCTTCTCTTCCTCTCCGACTTACCTACACGCCTTGTATATCCATCATACATGGCTAGACTACACGGCGTTTCCAAGGAGGACATGGCGTGTACTTGGTTAAACGATTCTACCCTGCCAATAGGCCCACACGCCATGTATGGCCTCCACACGGTCATGGGTACATGGCGTGTCTATAACTACATGTCATATATTAAGAAATTCTTATACGTTCATCACACTTCATGTACTCGGCGGAACATGGTCGGTGCTCACCCAAATTATATATGGCGTGTACTTAAAGTACACAATGTGTAGTTTTTAAATTTCTAGAAACTTCCCAATTTCTCTAGTTTCCTCAGAAACAAGACAAAAGTTCAAACATGGTCAGGATTTTGACCCGTTCTAAAAACATGAGTTCTTACAATCTCCCCACCTTAACATAGCTCATCCCGGAGCTATCTAACGAAACTCAGAGATGGCACCGAACATACCACCCTAATCAAAGTAACCTAGACTTCCCCAGTCTTCAAGGTCCTAGATAAATTCTTCAAGGGGCCTCCCCCCCTTAGGAATCGCTTCACCCAGTATCAACATGACAAAACTAAAATCGACCAAAGGTTCACTAACCTGTTTTCCGGATGCATAGTCCTTCCATGACGCATCATCATCCATGCGCCTCATTGGTGATCTTATGTCATTTCTAACACCTAACGTATCTCTCACCACATCAGTGTCCACCTCCACAATGTCTTTCATCCCATGGATGCTCAAAAATGAACCCGGGGACTAGCACCTCATGTAACTCTCATCCTCGATGCCCCGATGCCCAAGTCACATCAAGTTACCTGCATTCTTGATGCCCTTGATTCTACGCATCTCATACATATATATATAAATATATCACAAACCCAATATGGTACCAATCCCACTGACTAGCATCCAGTCAGTCCATAGCGATCATGTGCATCACGTGAACTAAAAACGATCATGCCACTACCAGTCATTCCAAAATGAAACATAGAAATCATGGTCACACTCGTTGTATAACTCTAACAGTTATCGGCTCACCAGCCTACTCAGCCAATGGAAACTCCACAGCGTGTACCTGGCCTGAAGCACGATTGCCTGATGCCTGACCTCCCTACGGTGCTGCTCCAGTAACTGGCCACTGACTCCTCAGCTAGGTCCCACTATCTCTGTCACGTCCACCACGTGCAACTGAGCCTCATCTACCCTCTCCTAGTACCGAACCTGAACCAACTTTAGATGCCACTGTGTGTTCTGGTCCCTACCTGCCGACCATCTAAGAATGCTGCCTTCAAAACCTCTCAAGGTGCCCAACCTGTCCACATGCCTGACACTCTTTTAGAGGCCCATCAAACTGAGTCTGAACATTCCCTAGTTGTCCACAATGAAATCAAATCACTAAATAACTGCAACGAGGTGGTCTATCTGAGTCCTTGGCCTGACTGCCTTATTGGGACTCATCTTTTCTTTGCTTCCTGCTATCTAAACCATCACCTGAAGCCATCATCCGGCCAACCTGAGGCATGTCCCTCTGGTTTCCCTCCCCTATGATCCCCAGATTCACCGCCTCTAAAAAAGAACTGAGCTTGAAGATATTCACCTGGACATGAATGGTGTGTCGTAAGCCATCCTCTATGCACCTCACCCTAGACGCATCATCACGTACCATACCAGGTGCAAAGCGAGACAGCTCAGTGAATGTAGCTGCATAGTCCATGACAGACATGTCTCCCTGCTGAAGACTCAAGAACTCTTGATCTCTCTCTACTATCAGTGTCTCTGGGTAAAATTACTCAAAGAACATGTTCGTGAAGTCCTTCCATGCATGTGCCTCATGCCTACGAGCCGGAACCTGCACATCTCACCAATGCTTTGTCAGTCCTCAAAGCATGTATGTCACTAGCTTGACCCTCCACCCTGGAGGCGTCTCAAGCTTCTCGAAGATCATCAGCATGCTCTCTATCCAGTTCCCAGCCGCCTGTGGACCACCCTAACCCTAAAAAAGTGGTCAGTGTTGTGACTGGAACTCCCACGTCGGATATGCCATAGATGGCTCTGTACCCTATGCGCCTATGTCGATCCCCTGCAAGACACGCACTAGGATATCTCCGAGCTACTCGTCGATCCATGGTACAAACACTACCAGACCTAGTTGTTCTCCAGCCTGCACTAAATCATGGACCTGATCTTATCCCTAAGCCTGTACATGCGGCTCCTGATCTGCTTGCACCGGATCCTGAACCTGATCCTGCACATGCGGCACTATATCCTCACATGTCTGATGCACCATCGAGACATATGGGAGTAACCCACTGAATACCATAAATGGTCAAAAAACTCATATATATATATATATATATATATTCAAAGTAGATAAGGAAAGCAGTAAAAAGGCAGTGCATAAATACTACCCTTACTCTCCCCCACCGCAACCCATGCCCACAGAAAACCGGCCTCATGGCCTTCTTACCCGCCCCTCAACAGAGCTAGGTATCAAAATTACCCCAAGCCATGCCTGTCCCGATAACCCACATTGCCTCAAACCAACGACCGATTCGCCCAATCCTTGGGATCAAAATCACCTCAACCGATAGTACCGGCATGCTCGTACAAGAACCATACCCAAATACCCTATCACATGCAATTATACAAATATATAAAGCATGGAATTCACATTGAAACATCAAAAAAATCTATCAATAATTTCACCTATTCACATTTCAAAGCATACAAAACATGGTAATTGATATTATTCACATGGAATTATCAATTCACAAAGCATACGTTCAGTTATGAGATTGAAATACCCTAAAATGTGCCTATCAAAATCCAAGCAAACCAGCCATTCCATACCGGGCCAAGGTCCAATTCTCCCTTACTGCATCAGGTCAAGGGTCACATATCACAATCAATAACATCGCACACCATGTAAGCCACTAAGGTTGAAATCATAAAAACTATAATCTAAGCAAAAAACAAATAGCAAATCCCACCCATGGAAACTTGGTCCATCCCTCATACCTGGGGCTACAGGAACCCAAGCATAAGCTAGAAACCTATTTTTAGTAACAACCTATCTCTAGTATACCATGTCCCAAATAGTAAAAAACAACCAAAATAAAAGAAAATCCTCAATCTCATTAGTAGCCAGTAAAACACTAATACTAAATACTTATCAAGAACTCCTCTGATACCACTTTGTAATGTCCCAGACCTGAACAGCCACCCGAATAGTACTAAACGGGTTGGGTACTACTACCTTAGGCGCACCTCCCAGAATGCCAAAGGCTGCCGACTAGCAGCAAGGGTCTTATAGGTATAGTGGGGAGGCTATACCCTCTTGGAGGATAATTACAATGGTACTGGTCCAAGTATAATTATAAAGATGTAGCGGAATAAATGACTCAGCAGACTCGAACCAGACCCACAGAGCGGAAGCACATTCAATATCAATAAACAGCGGAAGAAATAAATATAAACAACAATAGCAGAAATAAACACAAAAGCAAGCTAATCACTTGTAACCACTACTGAGGAAAAAAACATGAATCCAAAGTAGGTCATACATGTCTAAATATAACGGGTGCCAATGGCTAACCAACTGTAGCTACAAACAAGAATGCTTATATAGGAAAGTACGCATAACATAGTAAAGTCCAACTTGGAAAGACATCAAGGTCCATACCATTTCCATGCAACAGCTATTGCAACCCATCTCCTGAAGCTGGCCTCTTTCCTACACGTAAATCCATAAAGTCTGCACACGTCCCGAATGACCCGTACAGGGTGTGAGACTAATCTTAGTAGGATACCACCAAATGGTGCATACCAAATAGAAGTGTTTAAGCAGGAATTCATTTATAAGGAAATTAGTAAGCAGAACTATGCACAAATAAACACAAACTCCACTGGCACTCAACAGACACCATGTAGTGTCACCTGCTTTGGCAAATGATGGTATCTCTATCATGTAACCCGACACTATGTGCCCGCTGACACTGCATGTCTCAAGTACCAATGTCCTGAAGGCATGCCTGAGAAACAATAACCTGGAAGAACAGCGATGCCTCTCCTTAATAAGTAACTGGAGGGACAGTGATGTGTGCCCTCAAAATTAGTAGCTAGAGGGATAGTGATATCTGCCCTCAAAATAAAGTATCCAGAGGGACAGTGATATCTGCCCTCGAATAACGGTGAGCCTCTGCCCCCAACCCGATAACCTCAATGCTATCCCCCGAAGGCTCCTCACCTTCCATGTGGCTTCCTACGACAAGAACCCCCAATCCAATAGTACCTAAACTACAACTAACAGGGCCTCTACCCACACGAGTGGTCAAAATGACATCATCACAGAGTCTCTCTGTGTGCACACTACGCAATGTTTCCCAGTTAGTGGTAATCACCAAAATAGTCCCCAAGCCAGAACACCTCTGACCCCTCATGTCCTTGCGACCATCCAACTCAAGTCTGATGGCCTTGCCATCCCAGTAACCAAGGATATGCCCAACTTGACAGTCACCCTGCCTCAAATTGATGCTCATGATGCCCAATCCTATGGTCAGAACCTCCCCATCATAACCCTGTTCAATCACAACCTGTGATCAACATCACTCAACAATATATATACCATTCCCAACACAACTAAAAGGGTTCCAGCATATGCAATTCAGAAATAATATATATACACATTTAAACAGACCATAATAATAGTCAAAACAATCTAAACAGTTGAATTGCACTAGCAAGGTGTTGTCCCATACAAGCACTGAGGTCTTGAGAGCCTCAAACAATTCATATCAAGATTAATAAACTAATCTTATTAGATAAAACATCATAGTTAAATCATAACCATTTTGGATTCCCCCGGCCAAAATGCCCCCAATTGAGCAACGGACCCTCACCTGGCCCCGCTCAATCAAAACAAGTAAAGGGTATACCCAAAGGCATCCCACGGGTCTATTGAACAATTTAATATGCAATATAAGATAAAATTGTGTCCCGCTCAAAATACCCAAAAATGCGTTGAAGGCCACGTCACCTAAATGACTACGAAAACAAAAAAAAAGTTTGCACCACCTACCTGAGACTCGTACGATGCTACTCCATCGATAACATCCTCTAATTAGGTCTAAACGTGGTATATCTAAAAAAACAAAAACTGCTCAACCCCTAATATTTCGTTCTAGAACAAATATCATGAAAAACAGCTCAAGATGAATCAAGTCCTTACCGAGGGGGTTCCAACGGATCAACCGGTGTTCGAATCGGGTCTCAGACGAAGGAACGGGAGGGTATTGAAGTCCCTATCATCTCTCCCCACTCGACCTGACGACATATTGAGGTTCTGATACAATATGAGGTTACTGAACTTTTAGCGAAAAAAAAAGAAACTACATGGCATGTACTTTAAGACTACATGCCATGTATCATTTTACTGTTCATATGACAGCTAAAATTCTACCAACTTACTTTCCAGCACCTGCCGACATGAGTACATGGTGTGTACCTAGGGGTACATGGCATGTAACTAGTTTTTCTTCTCTCCCTCTCCAGCTTACCCATGCGCTATGTATATCCCTCATACACATCTAGACTACATGGCCTGTCCAAGGAGGACACAACGTGTACTTGGTTAAACGATTCTACCTGGCCAACAGGCCCACATGCCATGTATGGCTTCCACATGGTCACAGGTACACGGCATGTCTATAACTACATGTCTTATAGTAAGAAATTCCTACAAGGTCATCACACGGCATGTACCAGGTGGCACACATTTGGTGCTCTCCCAACTTATACATGGCCTGTACTTAAAGTACACAGTGTGTAGTCTGAAAATTTCTAGAAACTGCCCAATTTCTCCAATTTCCTTAGAAACAAGACAAAAGTTCAAACAGGGTTGGGATTTTGACCCATTATAAAAACCCAGGTTCTTACACATATTCCCTAGTGCATCACCTCAGAGTGCACCAATGGTCTTTGTGAAGAAGAAGGATGGAACAATGTAGTTGT
Organism: Viscum album; assembly: GCA_963277665.1. Classification (NCBI taxonomy): domain Eukaryota; kingdom Viridiplantae; phylum Streptophyta; class Magnoliopsida; order Santalales; family Viscaceae; genus Viscum; species Viscum album. Next base: position 808,067,425 of record OY728148.1, read on the forward strand.
GTATCAATTACTATGAACTCAACAATATCACCATAAAGAACAAGTATCTTCTTCCAAGGATTGACGACTTGTTCGATCAGTTAGGAGGAGCTCAATACTTCCCAAAGGTGGATCTTCATTCTGGATATCATCAACTTAGGGTGAATAGATAAGATATTCCGAACACTGACTTCCCTACAAGGTATCAGCATTATGATTTTCTGGTGATGCCCTTCGGACTTACTAATACCCTTTCAATCTTCATGGATATTATAAATAGAGTCTTTAGACATTACCTCAACAAATTTGTGGTAGTTTTTTTTGATGATACTCTCATCTAATCTAATATCAAGGAGGAACATGAAAAACTTATAAAACTTGTGTAGGCGACATTCAGAAAGGATAATTTGTATGCCAAGTTTATAAAGTGTGACATTTGGATGAAGAATGTCACATTCTTAGGACATGTGATCACACGTGAGAAAATATTTATGGACCCTTCAAAAACAAAGGTGATTGAGGAATGGCCCAGACCCTCTAGTGTCACAGAAATCAATAGTTTTCTTCAATTAGCTAGGTACTACCGTCATTTTTTGAGAAATTTCTTCATGATTTTCAAGCCTTATAACTAAGTTAAAAAGGAAAGGGGTAGTGTATGTCTGGACGAAAGAATTTGAGGGAATCTTCAAGGAGATAAAGAGAAGGTTGATCACTGCACCTCTACTCCCACTACTGAAAAGTGGAGATTGTTTTATGATATACAATGATGCTTCGAAGAAATGCTTGGGTTACACAATAATTAAAATTGATAATTTGATATCCCACTTCTCACAATAGTTGACGATCCATGAGCAAAACTATCCAACTCATGATCTAGAGCTAGCAGTCATGATTTCTTCCTTGAAAGTCTAGTGGCACTCCCTTTATGGTGGGAAATGTGACATATACACTGACCACAAGATATTAAAGTTTATATTCACACAAAAGAAGCTCAACATGTGTAAAAGGAGATGGTTAGATCTAATCAAGGACTATGATTTCTCTATTCTCTATCATCCTGGAAAGGCGAACAAGGGTGTTGATGCACTAAGTAGAAAATAACCTACTACTCTATCCTTGTTACAAATTGAGAAAGACCCTATCTTCATGGATAAGTAAAAAGTATGGATTTGGAAATCATAAGGGTAGTGGATACATCCTAAATTTCATAAATGATTTCAAAGTAATCAATCCAAGAGATTATTAAAGAGGCACAAATGGATGATCTAGAGATACAAAAGAGGGTGAATGTAGTAAAGGAAGAGGATCTTCAAGATTTCCATATCAATTATGAAGGTGTAATTCAGTTTGGAATGTGGATTTGTGTGCCTTAATCACCTAGGATAAATAAGGAGCTATTGTAAAATGCACATAGATCAACTTTCTCTATCTATCCTGGTAGTGCCAAGATGTTCTGTGATCTCCGATAACACTTCTGGTGGGATAATATGAAGAAGGAGATCGCAGAATATATCTAAAGGTTCTTGGTATGTCAGTAAGTTAAATTAGAGCATCAAAAGTCCAAAGGGTTGATGTATACATTGCCTATACCCATGGGGAAATGGGAGAATGTCACTATGGACATTGCCATGGGTCTCCCAAAGACGTCAAAGGGAAATAATGTGTTATAGGTTTTGGACGAGAAAATCACCAAGACTGCCCATTTTATTGTTATTCGGAAAGACCTCTTGCTTGAACAACTTGAAAAGATATATGTGAGGAAATTGGTGAGACTGTATGGTGTTACACTCTCGATTTTCTCTGACATTGATTCAAGGTTCGCATCTAAATTCTGGAGGAGCCTTCAATATGATTTGAGTGATGAATTAATTTTTAGCACAGCCCATCACCGCCAAACTGATGGCCAATATGAAAAGACTATCCAGATTTTTGAAGACATGCCAAGAGCCTACGCTTTAAAATTCAAAGTTGGATGGTATCAACATCTCCCATTAGTTGAGATCTCATACAATAATAACTTTCACTCGAGTATTCATATGGCCCCATATGAAGCTCTGTATGGAAGGCAATGTAGAACTCCAACCTGTTGAGATGAACTTGGATAAATAAAGCTACTTGGACCTGACCTTTTTGCAAGAGATGACATAGAAGGTTCAAGTCATCTAGAAACACATCAATGCTGCTCAAAGTTGGCAAAAGAGCTATGCGGAAAACCATCAAAGGGACTTGGAGTTCGATGTTGGGGATAAATTATTCCTTTGAATATCACTATGGAATGGAGTCATGTGTTTTGGAAAGAAAGGGGTGTTAATCCCAAGGTACATTGGCCCCTTTGAGATCCTTTAACGCATAAGATTTGTGTCCTATTGGCTTTCACTTCAACTAAATATGGATCAAGTTCATGATGTGTTTCACATATCACTCCTGAGGAAGTACATACAGATCCCTCACATGTGCTGAGCTCAGAGGTGGTGTAGTTGGAAGATGATATCTCCTATGAGAAACAAATAGTAGAGATTCTTGATTGGAGAGATAAGGTTCAATGCAACAAGACAACCCACCTTGTCAAAGTGTTGTGGAGGAACAATAAGTTTGAAGGAGCTACATGGAGACCAGAGGAGGCGATGGAGGAAAAGTACCCTAACCTATTTGTGTAAAATGAAATTTTGATGGAGAAATTTTCTAATGGGGGAAGAATGTTACGACCTGATGTTTTATCAATGGAATCCCCTTATTATAATTATGCCTTATAGTATAATCACATTTGTAATCCCAATGACATATAATGATACTAAATATTATGGGACCATTAAACATAATTTTTCCACTTCTATGTTTTGAATTTCCGAAATCTGACATACACAATTGCGTTCACGATGATTTTTAGAGTCTAATAGAACAAACATAATTCCTGGTGAATAGTAACATACCCTTATGAATAGTAACCTGCCCTTATGAGTAGTAATATGATTCTTATGAATATTAAATCATCAAAAGTAATAGTAACCTTACCCTTGACTGATTAAATGAACATTAGGCATCTTATAAGTGACAATTTGACCTTAGTGAAAATATTGGTATCTTTGTAAGTCATAAATAAATAATTATAATTACTTAATTAATTTAAAATAAAATTTATTTTCTTAATTTTTTTTTCATAAATTAGAGACTATATTTCTTCTACTTTTAAGACAATTTTATAATATCTTTTGTAATTTTTGAAAGCATTATAAAATATGTTTTAATTTTAAAAACAGTATTTTTCAAGTAAATTATGATTTTAATTAAATATTAAATAAATAATATTAAGAAAATTATTTTTGAAAAATGGAATTCATTTTGGGATTATACATGTCGAAAAATGGTTAGGTTTATGTTTTGGTATTTTTCTGAAATACTTCAATTTTCGGGTGAATAATAAAAATAACATTTTTCACATAACTAGGGTATCTTAAATTGCATCATTCACAATCTAATGATGACATGAACTTTATAGAAATTTATATTCGAAAATTTTATATTTTATTTCATTAATGGTTCCTTAAAATAAAATAAACTCAACTTCCAAACCTAAAAAGAACTTTCCAAATCCTAAAGTCAAAAGCTGATTCCATAAAGTTTCTTTTTATCTTTTTTCACTATCCTTTTAATAAATTAATGAATTAGAATAATAATGATTATTTAAACAATAAAAAGAATTATATTATATTAATATATGATTTATGATGTCAAAAAACAACTATTACAAGTCTATCATTTGATATATTATATTATTTAATATTTTATTCTAAAAACACCCCCTCCTCATATATAAATAACCCCTCTCCCTCTCCTTGCCAAACCACACCTCTCAAGCTTCAAAACATGTCTAAACTCGGCCAAATAATCATACCTATCCCCTATCATACATCCAAGAGATTCTGGTCTCATCAAAAGGCCAATCCTAGCTTTCTTAAGGGGGATCTCAAGAAGGGGATTCAAGAGGTAATTCCCCTCTCTCTCTCTCTCTTTTCCTTTAATTTCTTTTCAATGGGAAGTTCTTTTCTTATTCTCTCCCCACCTAAATTAATCCAAATGGTATGTTAAATCCAGTGTCATAAATATAATTGAATTATATTATACTAATGTGATATTATATCATCATACCCCCTTCCCTTCTTCTTTTTATTTTATAAATGAAAACATTGTTCGTGAGGTGTTAATTTATCACCTTCAAGAACTACATGTTTTCAATTTTCTTTTCCTCATTCATATCTAGTCATGAAAACTTTTTTATGGTTTAACTAGAATATTTTATATCTAATATATCCTATTTAATTTTCTAGAACTAACTTATGTACATATTACTAGATAATGAAAAGAAACAAGTTCGTTGTGGATGAAAAACCGCCGAATTAACCCAAACGATCATCATTAAGATCCTATATAATTATTCATCCACATGGTATAAAATATAATAAATTATAATATCATTTAAACCCATAAAATAAAATTAATATAATTAAATATCAGTTTTATATGTTTATCCATGTTCTATATGAACTTTAATTTATGAAAACAAGTGAACCTCTTAAAAAAACCATAAAAATGAACATTTCCGAAGCATGTTTTTATACTATATAACTCATCCAAAGGCCCATAAAATAACATAATGAAACCATAATTAACTATATTCATGTAAACATGGTTCTTTAATTGTTAATTAAATAATATAATGTGATTATATAGGACATTAATGTGACAGAAGCGTTCGGATATAAGGTAAGGGGAAATTCTCGAACCCAACTTTCTTTCTTCGGGTTCTCCCTCTTTAACTCAATTTTTTGTATGGTCACACCATAAAAATTATTTTTTCATAATTATATTACATTTTCTAGAATTTATATTCTTTACATTATAGATTATTTCAAACATATTTTTTCCAAAATAACTCTTCTTTCATAAACACACATTTTATTTCTCACTCAAGGTTGATGGTTATTGTATCAAGTATGCTATTCCCACTTTCTTTTAGAAACTCAAAGTTTATGAATGGGTTTTTATGATTTGAAACCCATTCCTATACATTGTTTAGTTATTTTAATTTTGGATATATGTTATATGTGTCATTCATGATAATGATAATGTTATGATATGATGGGTGCACCAAGAATTATATAGCGCAATATGAATGTTTAAATGTGAGAGGTGTGCCCAGAATTATACAGTGCTCCAATACTTTAAGTAAAGTTATGAATATCATGAGTTAAATTTAAATTATTTTTGAACTTTATTCTATCTTTTTTCACAAATTTGTGTGGTATTTAACCATTGAGACATGATGTTTCATTTTTTATTAGTTTCCATATTTCAAGTCTTTTATTAATGCTTCTTCTTATGTTCATGATCCCTTGCCTATGTTATGTTTATGCTCACCCCATGATATATTATTTTTATATATCCTCTTATTGATATTTTTTCTCACCCATTTTTTATGTATATCCTCGGGAGATTATGTGTACTAAAGAGTTTTCAAGGGACAATAAGAATCTAGCGAAGAAGGAATTAAATAAATGTTTATGTTTGATGTTGTAAATTTTGTGTATGGTCCTAGTTTTTCCAAGAAACTAATCCTTTGGAACATCATGGTGTAATAATATTATGTTGTTTATCTTTATAATAATTTAATAATAATTTAATAACAGGTAGGTTCACTATACACACCACTGGTAACAAGTGTAACCCTATACAAGTTGTTTTTTAAAAACATTGGTTTAAGAAAAAACTATACTATCCATTTCATTTAACCATTAGTATAGGAGATATATTACAAAATTTTTAAGAACTTTCAATATATATCTATTGGTATAGCCAATAATTATTGTTGTGATGCAGTGAGGGTGATTATTTTTAGATGAATTGACTATAACCATAATAATTTTTAGATGTTAAATTCAAGTAAAGTAACATTATAAAATTTCAACCTCTAATTAAACCCCTAATTTAGTGGATAATCACATTCTGTGATGTCTCAAGTGGATTAAAATTGGGGGTTACATATGTTGGATCCATTCTATTTAATAAAGATTGTAAATCTTATTAATAGTCATTTTATTCATACCATTGTTAGTAAAAACATTCATTGAAGGAAAAATAAGATGATATTGTATCTCGTATCTTTTATAATTATTTTTTTTAACATGGATACAGAAATATATCCATTAAGGTAAAAATATGTACCTATTAATTCTGTGGAAAATTGATACATGGAAGTTTATGGTAAGGATTAGAATATAATTCCAAAGTAATTATCAAACAAATTTTACACCCCGGTAGTGGGTCTTCAATTAGCTAAGGAAAATTTGAATAAGATAGAGAGTATCATAGAAGATAATATTAAAGTTAATGAATCAAAACTTCAAATATATATAATTTATTTTTAGCAATTCAAGATTTCTAAAAAATAAAATATATATGAATTTTTAAAAATATTCAAGCGAATCATTAGTAACATCAAAGGATTTTGAGAAACTTTGACTAAATCAACTATTATGAAAATTTTTATAAGGATGTTACTAGATGGATTTGATCCTAATATCTTATCCCATGAATATTGATATTAATTATCTTTATATGAATATAAAAATATTATTTTGGAATATGAAATGAGGAATTCTCTAACACTTACAAAAATATCTATGGAAGAGATAGATTTTTGAAGACATGATAAAACTAAAACTTAATGTATCAAAAGTATAATTATCTGATGATATGTAAAATAAAATAAAGGATTATAAGGATATCATTAAGATAATTTCTCTTATCTCTTATAATTTTTTAAAGGGTAAATGGAAGTTTAATGGTAAGCTTCTGTTGAAATGTTTCAAGTGATGTGGGGTTGGGAATTTTTTCTATCAATTTCCCAAAAATGTAATATAATTAATGTGAATAATATGAGACTAATAAAAATACTTAAATAATCACATTGAGTAAGGATACAAGGGATGGTAGAAAATTAGTTAAAGGTAAAATAATTATAATCAAAATTTGAAACAAAATCATACTATGTATGGAAGAATAAAGTGAATCAATATAAGTTGTACCATATGATGATGAAATTTTAGTGAAATTTAAAAACATAATGAATTATGTAAAACTAAAGGAAGTAACAATAGAAGAAGAATAAAAGTGTTATGTAACCTTCTTAGAATAAATGAAAAAATAAGAACGTTGATCTTTTCTTGATAAAAATTCTAAAACCATGAAATAAATTTACTTGTCAAAAATTATTAAAGAAAAGAAAATTTAAATTGGATAAGTGTATATCATAAGATATAATTCATAAATTATTGAAATCAATAATCTCAATCTAATGGTTTTTGAATTGAAAAAATTCATAAAAACAAAAAAAAATGGGAATCTTATTGAAAAAAGAATGAATTTTGTAATATACAATCCATATGTATTGATGTTAAAATAACTCTAATGAAATTGGAATGTAATTTCATAAAATAAAATCGATTTAAAGATGAATTTTTATGAAAAATTTTAGAAAATAGGATAAAATATATTTCTTCTAAATGTGATGATAAATTGAATTCTATTAATAAAGTAGGTGCCTCATCTAAAATTGAGAAATATTTTATTGATAATAAAAGTGTAAGTACTTTCGTAAAACCAATAGAATATATTCATAACCTTAAAAAATAGGATTATCCATGATTAATGTATAATTAAGTCATATTTTGGGATAAAATTCCATAAAATATCAATATCAATAACTTCTATCAATTAATAAGGTGAAGGTTTGAAGGATATTATTGGTGTTATGGAAACTGTAGGAACAAAGCCTACAAATATTAGGGAAACACATCACCTCGAGGCAAAATGTTTTATTTAATATCTATAATAATTAAAAGAAATAAAAATATCAATCATAAAAGTTGAGGTGATATCTTATATAAAATTGAATCGGGTGTTCATATCTCTTTATGAAAAAATCGATTTGACTACTTGGATAAAATGTAACGACCCAAAGTTTCATTAATGGAAACTCCATATTGATCGAGTTAATTGTCTCTTTATAAAAAAAATGTTTTTATAAGATGTCAACTTCTTTGGTTTTATGATAAGACTTGTGACCATTACTTTTATAGTCATTGAATAGTGATCACATGATTAGTATAAATATAAGGCTTTAATGAACCCAATTTTACTCAGACAAATGAAGCGATGACCTCATCCAGTATAATTGCCCCATACAAAGCCCATTTGTCGGAGCTCGGAAAAGAGGTGGCATCCTTGGGCTTCTCCCTTGACCAAGACCAAGTTGAGCTTCATTATGTAAAGCTCGAACGCGACCGTCTACGGCAAAAGTGGAAGTTGATTGAAATTACCACTCGAGTGATGTTATCCGAGCCACCACAAGAGTCTGTCACCATTGCACACCTTACCCTTAGGTCTTATGGGGATGTTTTAAGGGGTTATGTAACAAATAAGTATTACTATGTTCATGTACATTATTTTTTTATATAATAATGAATATAATTTCTAGTCATTTTTGATACATTGTAAATAGTTTTTAAAGTACAAATGGTGTTTTTAGTTATTATTTAATTAAGAAATATATTTTATTAAATTAAGGGATTTTTGAATTAAATAATATTTTAATAAAATAATAATATTTTTATTAAATTAATTAAATCTAAATGATCTTATAAATTTATGAATTCAATTAAAATGTTATATTAAGGTTTGAAAGTCATTTCTGTCAAAACCCGTGAATTTTTTATAAATGTTGGTTTTTATTTTAACAGTGAAAATTAACATATTTAGAAATTTTCTTAGATAAAATAAATGTCATTTCTGGAATCTGGATGTCAATTTTATCCAATGGTGAATTTTTCATAATTTTCTGAGACAGTCAAATTTTTGGGTAAAAATTAAATACCGTTTAAATATATAATCTGTTTTATGACATCATAATGACCCAATGGTGATGTAATAAAATAATATAATCCTTATATTCATCCAATATATGTTTTACCATTAAAATAAAGTGATTTTGGGTTTGTTTGACTTACTTTTCAAAGCATTAATGAACCCCTCAAGACTTATTCAACACTTTGCCTTTTTAAATTAATTTCCATGGGAGTGTGACTCACCTCCACATAAGCAACCTTATTATTTTAATAAGTTCGGACCTTGCCCTTGTATAATATTGTTTTCCTCTTTCCTTTTCCAGAAACCATGGGCAAAAACCATGGGATGGTTTGTGGTTTGGATTAGTTTAATATAATGGGTCCCAAACCTAAATAATAAAGAATTATCTCACCTTTCCTATATAAACCCACCCAAGTTCCCACTTCCACCTCACTAAAATCCTTTGAAGTTCGTCCAACCTCTGGACTACTCTCTCTATAATCCTCTCAAGGTTCCCAAAGCTCCCAAGAAGCCTCTCACAAGCCTCTCTCTAACCTTTGGAAGCACACTTCCAAGTAAGGGTTTTTTCTTCCTTTATCATTTTTGTCAATTTTATTTTAGTTGTATTACCCTTTTAATTTCAATTATGAATGTTGGGGTATGGTTTCGAACCTCCCCCATACTTCCCTTTTATTGTTTTAATGATGGTATACCCCTTTCTCTCTCATTAAATGCCTCCCATGTACACTCGTTACTATGCCGAAATTCCGAAAGGAACTTCTCTCTCTTCTTTTACATTCAAACAATACTTTTGTATCATGAATCTAAAATCCATTTCAATTGTTGGGACATGTATCTATATGAACTCCTTATATCCATTACATTTAAATATGATGAGGAACCCCTTTCACTCTCATCAACCATTTTTATGAATTCTTATGTCACGCCATTACGCTGTCGAAATCGCACCGATTTTCTAAGCTAATGTCATTGTGTAGTGAATACCATGCCCATTTCTCCATCAAGGGTATTCACCTTTAGGAACATTTACTTATTTATTTTATAGTTTCATGTATGAATTCCACATTACTTTATCGTGGAATAAATGATTATGTTTTATGAATCCATGTTTTATGATCCATGTGGCACACTTATGCATGAAATGAAATGTTTAAGAAGGGTGTGCCCTTATAGCGCTCCAATGCATTGTGTAAAGTATAGTATCATGATACATCATGTGCAATGAGTGTTTACTCATGATAATTCAAGTGAAATGAGAGTTTACTCGTGCTTCATGTGCAATGAGGGATTACTCATGCTCCATGTGCAATGAGCCTTGGCTCATGCTAATTCAATGTTAAGTGTTGTTGCCACATTTCCGTGTTATGATTATCATGCTTTATCATGCCTTTGTGTTCATGTTTCTTTTATGCTCTATTGATATGCCTATTGTCTAACATGTATTGTACTCCTCATGTTATTCCATGTGTACTCCCTTACTAGGCTTTATAGCTCACCCTTTTCATATGCATGTCCTCAGGTTATCCCATGCAATGCTAAGTACGAGGGAATGTAGTGGTCATGTAAAGGAATTTTTCAATAAAGATGTTGTACTTAATGTTTTAAATTTTTATGTAATGATACTAAGCCCCAAATACACTAAACCTCTCGATCTTCTTTGTTGTATCAAGTGAAGTTTTATGTAATGAATCATGTTTATGTTGTATTAAAAAGCAGGGTTGTCATAGTTGGTATCAGAGGATAGGTTTAGTTATTTTTGGGATTAGGAAAACCCTAGTAAAGCCTTACATACAAGAATAAGTATAATAAAAATTTCCCTAAGATTTGGTAAATACTAAGTAAGTGGTTTATCAAACAAATACATCCCTGTCTGGATACAAGCAGGTAGAGGCGGCTCTGGCGCAGATGTATCCTAGGGGTAAAACCCAAAAACACCGCATTGAGCTAGAATCGAACGGGAACTGGTGCACGACAACGGGCCTTGCCGCACTCTTGGTTACGACAATCCCGGGGGATATGTTTTGATAAATTCACAATCTTGGTCTGAACCCTTATTAAGGGAAAAATGCCCCTAAGAATATATGTTATAAATTAGATCAGGAAAATCCTAGATTGAATCCTATAGACTCATGAGTTAAAGAAATTAAATTTTATTTATAAGTCATAAACTATTGTATTTGGATTACCCTTTATGTGTTACCCCTAACTTTCCTTTTATTCTAGCCAATGGCCGGTAATTGGAGGACTTGGGCTAACAACCGTTGTGAAGATCAATGTGGTGATTGTACTAATGAGATGCCCAATCCAATGGGAGCGGGAATCATGAACTTTGTCACGCTTCTCTCTCAGCTAACTCAAGTTTTGAATAAAAAGGGTCAAGAGGAACATTCAACCCCCCCTAAGAAAGAACAAGTCATTATCGAGAACTTCATGAGACAAAGGCCTCCTACTTTTAGTGGATCATCTGATCCCACGATCGCTGAACAATGGATCAACTCCATTGAAAAGATATTCTCCATCATCCAAAGTTCTGAACAAAAGAAGGTTCTCCTGGCGGCTTATCATATGGAGGGTGAAGCTGATCAATGGTGGAAGTTGATCAAAAATTCAAATCCTGAGGAGGAGATCTAGGCTTTGGAATGGAATGAATTCCGGAAGATTTTTTTCGATAAATATTTTCCGTGCACCCTCCGTCTTAAGATGGAAAGGGACATCCTTTCCCTCAAGAAAAAAGATGAAGAATCAATGGGAGCATACAAGGAAAACTTCACAAGACTTTCACTATACGCTTCCGGCTTTGTTGTTACCCCCGAATGCAAGGTTGACCACTTCTTTCGTGGGCTGAATCCTAGCTTGCGGAAATCATTAGCGATCCGTGACTTCGACAGCTATGAGGAAATTGTCCGATGTGCCCTCAAGGTTGAAATAGAGATCAGAGAATCACAGGGGTATCATGGGGACAAGAAGCGTAAGGTGGACTTCAATTCTCGTGGTCCAATGGATAAATCCAATGGCACTAAGAAGTTCCAGCAACCCACTTGCCAAAAGTGTGGAAAGAAGCACCCTGGAAATTGCCTTAAGGGGACGAGAAAATGCATCAGGTGTGGAAGAGAAGGGCACCTAGCTATTAACTGTCGGCAAGAAGGACCTGCGGCTGCGACAGAGTAGAGGAATGCTCCGTTCGAACCTCAACGCATTGTTTAATGATACAAATGTAAAGAACTGGGTAATTTTTCAAATCAGTTCCTTAATCGAAGGGTTATCGGAGGCAACCAACAACCTCCAAGATAGCAAGGAAGAGCTTTTGCCATCACTTCTGCCGAAGTGAACCCTGACAACGAAGTGGTGACAGGTATGCTAGTTATTCATTCAAGAATAGCGAACATAGTTTTTGATTCAGGTTCTACGCATTATTTTATATATTTAAAGTTTAGTAGAACAATCCCAACACCACCACAAATCATGGAAGTAAAGATGTTGGTGAGTATGGAAAATGGGGAAATCATTGCATCCCATGAATATAAGTCCTCCACTGTAATAATATGTGGATTGAATTTCCCGGCGAATGTAACGCCCTGACCCCAGTTACCCAGAGTCGGTGCATTATTACATAACATTGGCATGATCACAAGAAAGATCAAATCTCGAAAGACCGATTGGTTTAGTAGCCTTGGAAACACTAGATATATTCATAAGTTTTACATTACATCATAAAATGAAAAACTACTACAACAACATAATGTCTCCATAATCCACACTACTATCCCCTCATAATATCCCTGCAGGTCATTCATAATTTACTTCTTCACATCCTGGGGAAAAATAAAACATAGAAAAGGGGTGAGCTCAAATGCCCAGAAAGGATAACAATATAGCGGAAACTTTCATAAATAAGAATAAACATTTAAGGCAATGCATTACTAAAACAAAAGCCTTTTAAAATTGAACTTCAACATGGTATGGCAAAAGTAAAATGAAATAATGCCATTTACTTATTCACATGGATATTCTACTAATCGAATAATCACATGCAAAAATCAATAACCACTTTCATAATGTTGGAATGCATAATGCCAGACTATCATAACCACATAGCCAAGGCCTCGTGCCAAGACTACAAATAAGATTTTGTCAAGGCCTTGTGCCAAGACACTAGTTTGTCTCATGAGACCTACCGATGCATCGAGGAGCTATAGCGGGCTCCACCCGTCACTTATTAAGTCCAATGCATTCCCATATGAAAAGGTTTAAACATAACATAAACATTCGTATTAAAACTAGCATACGAAATGTCAATAATTTTACCATAAACTATGAATGGTATAAAAATAGCACATCCACAGTCAAACATATCACAAACCTTCAATACAATATAGAAGTTTTGTATCATAATAAATCAACTTCAAATAATCTTAAAATCCATCAAAGGATGTTGACATAGATGAAATCAAAATTCTTTTTAAAGAAATATCTCCTTTTATTTTGAAATCATTTAAGATCGATATAAAATAAAACATTTTCTTTGAAAATATTCTTATAAGCTTGTATGGGAAATCTTTGAAGATTTTATAATGGCGTAAAATAACCGCACCCGCCGTATAAGTTAAAAAAAACATTCTTACCTCAATTCTGTCGAAAAGGTTAAAAAGGACCTTGTTTTGAAAACGACGGAAAGATTCCTTTATAAACCTCTTATAAAAATTCAAAAAGGGTATAAATGACTTTAACCCATATTCTTGTAAATAGTAAAAATGTTTTGAAATACATTTTTAAGAAACATGGATGTGGATGATAAAGAGATCCCAGTAGATTATTACATATAAACAACCTCGGATAATGAAGAGATTGTGAAATAACCCTTACCTTGTACTTTTCCTTGGTTGTGGTAGGTTAACCTCCTGTATAATGGTGAAATAATTGTTATTAAATTATACAAGAATCATATACATTAATATGATATCATATATGATCTTTTAATATTGATTTGATAATAATATCTTAGTATTATCGTTGTTTCGGGTGTTAACTTACTTGTTTTCTTTCATATGTTTTGTTACGTAAGACATGTTTGTAAAGGATAGGTTGTATATTATTCATATCCAGAATGATATCAAGTCCTTAAACATCATTTTTAAATCATAAAATGATAATTACGCTTTAATGGTTACGATGGAGAATGAATCTCATCGCGTTCGTGGAGACGGTAGTCCGTACGTACGCACGAGCGACAATATCATTCTTTTGATATTAAAATAATATATAAATTGATGGTATATCATATATACAGAATCATTAACATGTTATATTTATTATTTACATGAGTTACACATCATTATTATACCCATCCAAATAATATTATATTGAATAACAATTACACCACGACGTGGAGACGGTAAGCCGTACGTACGCACGTATGGTGACATGTTATTCAAAGGGTGGATAGAATAATGAATATGATTGTACCATATTTATAATAACATCACAGTATATGTGAGATACTGGAGTTATTATTTCAGAATGGTAAGAACAAAGGAAGAAGAAGTGGAAGAAGAAATGAACTTAGAAAAGGGTGGTGAAATCATTACCTCTTCTTCGGGTTCTTCCTTTTGATTTGATCAAAAGGGCTCCTTAGGTTGGCTTTCTGATCAAACTAAGGCCTCTAGGTTGTATTGAGGGATGTTGGGAGAGTATTTGGGCAGAGTTTGGCCGAACCAAAAGGCTTTGAAGGTGTGAAGAAATGAGAAGGAGGAGTGCCTTTTTATAAGAGGGGTGAGGGGCACCTTTGGAAAAGTTAGAAATATTAATTTATAATAAATTCATATTCGGTTTACAAAGGCTCCAAAGTTGACTATTCAAAGGATGAGGTGGGAATAGGTCGAAAACAACTCATCCAATAGAATTTAGACAGGTTTGGGTACTTATATTAACCTTATCTTTAAGTATTAACTCTAAGTTAATTAGTTTCACTTTTACAATGTCTCTTTGTATTTTTATATAATATGGTTAATAAACTTACTATATACATCCAAGCGACCCCCAAGTGGTCCATTAATGAGGAACCTATCATAATATAAGTCTCTTGGCCGAACCTTAGATTTTTAGGAATTTAATATCAATTAATAATATAATATTTGTTTTAAGAACTCTTTTATGTCAATTTTGACACTATTCAATAGTTGATTTTTGTGAAACTCCTAACAGATTGATTACTTCGAAAAAAGTCAATTAAATCAATCCTAATATATCATATTATCATAGAAAATTAGTTTAATTCATTAAAAGTTTCATATTATAATTATTTGGGTATTTATAATATCAATTATTTTAATTTTTCACTATAATAGTAATTACTACATCATCATTGTGTCATAAATAAAATAAATTATTTAATGTCCAAAAATTATAAATAAAACATCATTATGTAGGAAATCTTTTTATCTTTCTAATTAATATTTATAATCGAAAATCCAACATGTATAACCCTATGTAAAAATTGTTCTTCTAAAAGATGTATGCTTGTGTCATTTTTGTATTCATTTTGACTTAATTAAAATAAAGTGTCATTATCACTCACAAGTGGATCCATGGGGTCCCAAAATAGACCCAAAGATGCCCATGGTCGACTATGTATCAACCAATAGGGTTAGGACACGTTTTAGGGTAATTTAGTATTATTATAATATTATTTTTTTAACCCTTATTTACCGGATTTACCCTTAACCATGGTAAATAAAATATTTACCGCAGTAATTATTCAAAATGTGTAAAAATAAAAGTTACCTATTTACACAATTTGAACATCCTGATTCCAAATATGGAATCCATTTTTCTAAATTCAAAACACAGAAGTGGCAGAAATTAATTTAAAATTAATTCCCGCTGTCAAAACAAAAAGCGTGTTTTTAAGAGATAATAACTACCAAAAGATTGACACTTGTTTATGTTCGGTTTAATTGTAAAATTATGTCCAATGACCAACATTATATTAAATGGTAAAAATATATTCTAAATATACTTTAAAACCACTCAAATTCATAATTTATCACTATTACTTATTTTGATTAAAAAAGTTGTTTTTAATTAAAATCTAGTAATTTTCACTATTCATCAAAATATGAAAGTTATCCGAAAAGTACCAAAATTTCACCTTAGGCTAAATTCGATATTCCGAGTCCAAAAATGAAGTCCATTTTCAAATATAAAATATATATAATTTCAAAAATTAGGTATTACTATTCACAACGGCTAGTTTAATTAGTTGTGGTGTGTGTTAGAACTCGAGGTTGCGTACAACACACGCTATCGCATTATTCAAAGGGAAACGTACCGTAGAAGCTTGGGGTGTTACATTCTCCCCTCCTTCAAATAATTGCGTCCTCGCAATTTCTAGGGTATTACTACATAAAAAGACTCGGGTGGTTCTTCATCATAAGTTCCTCGGGTTCCCACGTTGCCTCTTCCATCTTATGATTTCTCCACAAAACTTTTACCAGACGCGTCGTCCGGTTTCTCAGTACTTGTTCTCTCGTATCAAGAATCTTGACGGGCTCTTCGCAATAAGACAGATCGGGTTCCAGTTCTAAATCTTCATAGGTGAGTACATGCGTTGGGTCAGGCATGTATTTCCTTAACAGAGATACGTGGAACACATCGTGAACTTTGGAGAGACTTGGCGGCATTGCCAATCGGTAAGCTACAGCCCCAATTCGTTCTAGAATTTCGAAAGGTCCGATGTACCTGGGACTCAATTTACCTTTCTTACCAAAACGTATGACTCCCTTCCACGGAGATACCTTCAGGAAAACATGATCACCGACTTCAAATTCCAAATCCTTCCTTCGATTATCGGCATAGCTCTTCTGCCTACTTTGAGCTGCTTTGATGTGATTTTGGATTACCTTCACCTTTTCCACCGTTTCCTCCACCAGTTCTGGGCCTACAAGTTTTCTTTCACCAACGTCATCCCAACAGGTTGGTGTACGACATCTCTTTCCGTATAATGCTTCATATGGTGCCATTTGTATACTCGAATGGAAGCTATTGTTATAGGAAAATTCTACCAGAGGTAAATATTGATCCCACATACCCTGAAAATCAAGTGAGCAAGATCTCAACATGTCTTCTAAGGTCTGAATAGTCCGTTCTGATTGTCCGTCTGTCTGAGGGTGGTAAGCAGTGCTCAAATGAAGTTCAGTATCCAGGGATTTCTGAAGACTTTTCCAAAATCTTGAAGTAAAACGGGGATCACGATCAGAAACAATCGATAGGGGAACTCCATGAAGTCTCACAACTTCATTAATGTATAGTCTTGCTAGACGTTCCAGGGGTAGATCTTCTCTTATAGCAAGAAAATGTGCTGACTTGGTAAGACGATCAACAATAACCCATATTGCATCGTTCCTTCTAGGAGTCTTTGGTAGCCCCATGACAAATTCCATCGTAATATTGTCCCATTTCCACTCCGGTATGGGAAGAGGTTGCATGACTCCTCCAGGCTGTTGCCTTCCAGCTTTCACTTGTTGACAAACCATACATCTTGATACAAAATCAGCAATCTCCCTCTTCATGTTGTCCCACCAAAAATGTTCCTTCAAATCTCTATAAATTTTGGTGCTCCCAGGGTGTATAGAGAAATTGGAACTATGAGCATCATCCAACAATTCCCTTTTCAGATTAGGTAAATCGGGAACACAAAGTCTCTTCCCGAATTTCAAAATTCCATCTTCATACACAAAGTCTCTCAATCTCCCATCATTCACAGCTTTAATCTTCTTTTGGAATTCTTCATCATTGGTCTGAGAACTCTTAATCCTTTCTAGTAAAGATGGTTTGGAAACCATTTGAAAAAGCATTGATGTTTCACCTTCCCTGGTTATTCCCATGTCCATCTTCTCTAGATCCATGAAAATTGGGTCCCTTTCAATTCTCATCATGTTCAGAACTCCATGGTCTTTTCTGCTCAAAGCATCTGCTACTTTGTTTGCTTTCCCCGGGTGGTAGTGTATCGTGCAATCATAATCCTTGAGTAATTCAAGCCATCTCCTTTGCCTCATGTTGAGTTCTTTTTGTGAGAAAATATACTTCAAACTCTTGTGATCAGTATAAATCTCACATTTTTCACCATAGAGGTAGTGCCTCTATATCTTCAAAGCAAAGATCACAGCTGCTAACTCAAGATCATGAGTAGGATAGTTTTGTTCATGAATTTTCAACTGTCGTAATGCATAGGCAATAACTCTATCATTCTGCATAAGGACACAGCCAAGTCCTTTCTTCGATGCATCACTATAAATAACGAACCCATCATTCCCCGATGGTAGAGTCAATATAGGAGCATTGACTAATCTTCTCTTCAGTTCTTCGAAACATTCTTCACACTCTTTTGTCCAAACAAATTTAACCCCTTTACGTGTGAGCTTCGTTAATGGGTTTGCCAATCGGGCAAAATTCTGGACAAAACGTCGATAATAACCTTCCAAACCAATAAAACTACGTACCTCAGTTATACTCGTAGGTGCTGGCCATTCTTGGATTGCCTTGGTCTTAGAAGGATCAACAGAGATTCCATCTTTAGAGACAATATGGCCAAGAAAAGAAATCTCCTGAATCCAGAATTCACACTTGCTAAACATTCCATATAATTCATGCCTCCTCAGAGTCTTCAAGATAATGCGCAAGTGATTTTCATGACCTTCATAGGTTTTGGAGTATACCAATATATCATCAATAAATACCACCACAAATTCATCGAGATACTCCTTGAAGACTCTATTCATCAGATCCATGAATACAGAGGGTGCATTAGTCAATCCAAACGGCATTACAGTAAACTCGTAATGCCCGTACCTGGTTCGAAATGCTGTTTTCGGAATGTCTTCCTTCTTCACACACAACTGATGGTATCCAGATCGAAGGTCAATCTTTGAAAAGTATTGAGCTCCATGCAGTTGGTCAAATAAATCATCAATACGAGGTAGGGGATACTTGTTCTTTACCATTATAGCATTGATCTCCCTGTAGTCGATACATAACCTCATAGATCCATCTTTCTTTTAAACAAATAGAACAGGGGCTCCCCATGGAGAAACACTAGGGCGAATAAATCCCTTATTACTCAATTCCTCTAGTTGTTTCTTTAGTTCGACTAACTCTACAGTGGCCATTCTATAAGGGGTCTTCGATATAGGCCTTGATCCAGGAATCAAATCAATAGAAAACTCAACTTCTCGTTCTGGAGGATGTCCAGGTAAATCTTCTGGAAATACATCTACAAATTCTTTCACAACAGGTACATCCTCTATTTGAACATTCCTTTCCTCACCGACAGTTATTTCATTCTCTTCCTCCCCAATAATTGAATTAAGTTGAGCTATTGGGGGTGGATCTAAATAAGAATTAGGTGGTGACGATTCTGCTCTAAAAATAAGGTGTTCCTTATCATTATCATCAAGAATCGTAACCTCTTTCTTCTTACAATAAATCTTCGCATCATAGTCCGAAAGCCAGTCCATACCGAGGATTATATCAAACTCAATCATAGGTATGACGATGAAATCAGCAGATAAAGAAAATTTATGTGCTCTAATGGGGACTGATTCACAAAACTTTGTTGCAACGATACTTCCCTTAGGAGTTTTAACTGACAACTCCATTATTAAATCAAATTGGAAATATCTAATTTTCTTAGCAAACTGGGAAGATATGAAACAATGCGATGATCCAGAATCAAATAATGCATTTGCTAAACTTGAGGAAACCATTAAATTACCTGCCACCACGTCTTTCGGAGTTTCTACCTCAGCAGTAGTGATAGCATAAGCCTGGCCTTGATCCCTTGGCCTTTTCTGAGGTAAGTTCTCCTGACGCTTAGGACATGCATTTGCATAATGCCCCATCTCCCTGCAATTGTAGCACTGAACGTTGGTAGCTTCCTTCTTCCCCTTGCAATCATGAGCTTGGTGGCCTTTTTCACCACACTTGTAACAGACTCCCATTCCCTTCAAGCAAGTACCAGGATGTTTCTTCCCGCATTTACCACAAGATGGATATTCAACCTTTCCCTTCTTCCCCTTATTTCCATTCCCAGATTGATCAGCAGGTCTCTTCTTCTCTTGCTTCGCTTTAAAGTCATAAGACTTAGAGAATTCCTTTTCGGTCTTGATAGCACATGAGACAATGTCTTCGTACGATGAAAAGGATTGTGAGACTAATGCTCGACGGAGAAATGGTTTTAACCCATCAAATAAACGATCAATCTTACTTCTTGGGTTGCGAATATAATCACCAGCGTACCTCGCTAACCTTGTAAAGTTAGCCTCATACTTTGTGACATTATCATCCTCCTTTTGTCTCAGACTCAGAAATTGCCTTTCCATATCTGCTCGATGGTCGCGAGGAAAGTATTTTTCTAAAAACAGATCTTTGAACTCCCTCCATTCCATGTTTGATACTTCATCATCTTCCTTCATGTTTTTAATCAATGACCACCATTGATCAGCATCTCCAGTGAGGCGATAAACAGCCATGATAACTTTCTCCCTTTCACTACTCCACAAAGCCTGAAATATTTTCTCTAGGGAAAATATCCATTTCTCAGCTACTAAGGGATTTGTACTCCCATTGAACGTTGGTGGTTGTTGTCTCATGAATCGATCTAACATTGATCCTCCACGCTGCGGATCAGGATGCTCCATACGGGTAAGGTTATTATTCATAACCTGAGTAAGTTGTCCCAGTACGGTGATTAGCTGATCGGCACCAGTTGCATCACCAGCCCCACTATAATTATCTTGAGCAGGAGGGCAATCCCTACATGGAGTGCGCGCATTGATACGGTTTCCATTTCTTCCACTAGGCGCCATTTCTAAACAATGGCATAAACTAGATCAGTTTATGAATCAAAATACATAATCCCATACTTATAAAACACTTAACATAAATTGAACTATTTATGGATATAATCCATAATCATAAAAATGTTTTCTTTGAGGAAGTATATACTCATAAACCCTTCATAATGATTTGTAAAGATAGTGAGAGTTATCCTAAGCATATCCCCCGGGAGTGTCGTAACCAAGAGTGCAGCAAGGCCCGTTGTCGTGCACCAGTTCCCGTTCGAGTCTAGCTCAAAGCGGTGTTTTCGGGTTTTACCCCTAGGTACATCTGTGCCAGAGCCGCCTCTACCTGCTCGTATCCAGACAGGGATGTATTTCTCGGAAAACTCACAAAATCTCTACAATACCAAAATTCTAGGAAGTTCTTCTATACTAATCCTCAAAGTTCATCTTAGGTCTACGTGCTCTAATCATAGTTTATCTAAATCTAGTTTCCAAGGTTTGTACTAAACTTCCTCTGATACCAACTGTAACGCCCCGACCCCAGTTACCCAGAGTCGGTGCATTATTACATAACATTGGCATGATCACAAGAAAGATCAAATCTCGAAAGACCGATTGGTTTAGTAGCCTTGGAAACACTAGATATATTCATAAGTTTTACATTACATCATAAAATGAAAAACTACTACAACAACATAATGTCTCCATAATCCACACTACTATCCCCTCATAATATCCCTGCAGGTCATTCATAATTTACTTCTTCACATCCTGGGGAAAAATAAAACATAGAAAAGGGGTGAGCTCAAATGCCCAGTAAGGATAACAATATAGCGGAAACTTTCATAAATAAGAATAAACATTTAAGGCAATGCATTACTAAAACAAAAGCCTTTTAAAATTGAACTTCAACATGGTATGGCAAAAGTAAAATGAAATAATGCCATTTACTTATTCACATGGATATTCTACTAATTGAATAATCACATGCAAAAATCAATAACCACTTTCATAATGTTGGAATGCATAATGCCAGACTATCATAACCACATAGCCAAGGCCTCGTGCCAAGACTACAAATAAGATTTTGTCAAGGCCTTGTGCCAAGACACTAGTTTTTCTCATGAGACCTACCGATGCATCGAGGAGCTATAGCGGGCTCCACCCGTCACTTATTAAGTCCAATGCATTCCCATATGAAAAGGTTTAAACATAACATAAACATTCGTATTAAAACTAGCATACGAAATGTCAATAATTTTACCATAAACTATGAATGGTATAAAAATAGCACATCCACAGTCAAACATATCACAAACCTTCAATACAATATAGAAGGTTTGTATCATAATAAATCAACTTCAAATAATCTTAAAATCCATCAAAGGATGTTGACATAGATGAAATCAAAATTCTTTTTAAAGAAATATCTCCTTTTATTTTGAAATCATTTAAGATCCATATAAAATAAAACATTTTCTTTGAAAATATTCTTATAAGCTTGTATGGGAAATCTTTGAAGATTTTATAACGGCGTAAAATAACCGCACCCGCCGTATAAGTTAAAAAAAACATTCTTACCTCAATTCTGTCGAAAAGGTTAAAAAGGACCTTGTTTTGAAAACGACGGAAAGATTCCTTTATAAACCTCTTATAAAAATTCAAAAAAGGGTATAAATGACTTTAACCCATATTCTTGTAAATAGTAAAAATGTTTTGAAATACATTTTTAAGAAACATGGATGTGGATGATAAAGAGATCCCAGTAGATTATTACATATAAACAACCTCGGATAATGAAGAGATTGTGAAATAACCCTTACCTTGTACTTTTCCTTGGTTGTGGTAGGTTAACCTCCTGTATAATGGTGAAATAATTGTTATTAAATTATACAAGAATCATATACATTAATATGATATCATATATGATCTTTTAATATTGATTTGATAATAATATCTTAGTATTATCGTTGTTTCGGGTGTTAACTTACTTGTTTTCTTTCATATGTTTTGTTACGTAAGACATGTTTGTAAAGGATAGGTTGTATATTATTCATATCCAGAATGATATCAAGTCCTTAAACATCATTTTTAAATCATAAAATGATAATTACGCTTTAATGGTTACGATGGAGAATGAATCTCATCGCGTTCGTGGAGACGGTAGTCCGTACGTACGCACGAGCAACAATATCATTCTTTTGATATTAAAATAATATATAAATGGATGGTATATCATATATACAGAATCATTAACATGTTATATTTATTATTTACATGAGTTACACATCATTATTATACCCATCCAAATAATATTATATTGAATAACAATTACACCACGACGTGGAGACGGTAAGCCGTACGTACGCACGTATGGTGACATGTTATTCAAAGGGTGGATAGAATACTGAATATGATTGTACCATATTTATAATAACATCACAGTATATGTGAGATACTGGAGTTATTATTTCAGAATGGTAAGAACAAAGGAAGAAGAAGTGGAAGAAGAAATGAACTTAGAAAAGGGTGGTGAAATCATTACCTCTTCTTCGGGTTCTTCCTTTTGATTTGATCAAAAGGGCTCCTTAGGTTGGCTTTCTGATCAAACTAAGGCCTCTAGGTTGTATTGAGGGATGTTGGGAGAGTATTTGGGCAGAGTTTGGCCGAACCAAAAGGCTTTGAAGGTGTGAAGAAATGAGAAGGAGGAGTGCCTTTTTATAAGAGGGGTGAGGGGCACCTTTGGAAAAGTTAGAAATATTAATTTATAATAAATTCATATTCGGTTTACAAAGGCTCCAAAGTTGACTATTCAAAGGCTGAGGTGGGGATAGGTCGAAAACAACTCATCCAATAGAATTTAGACAGGTTTGGGTACTTATATTAACCTTATCTTTAAGTATTAACTCTAAGTTAATTAGTTTCACTTTTACAATGTCTCTTTGTATTTTTATATAATATGGTTAATAAACTTACTATATACATCCAAGCGACCCCCAAGTGGTCCATTAATGAGGAACCTATCATAATATAAGTCTCTTGGCCGAACCTTAGATTTTTAGGAATTTAATATCAATTAATAATATAATATTTGTTTTAAGAACTCTTTTATGTCAATTTTGACACTATTCAATAGTTGATTTTTGTGAAACTCCTAACAGATTGATTACTTCGAAAAAAGTCAATTAAATCAATCCTAATATATCATATTATCATAGAAAATTAGTTTAATTCATTAAAAGTTTCATATTATAATTATTTGGGTATTTATAATATCAATTATTTTAATTTTTCACTATAATAGTAATTACTGCATCATCATTGTGTCATAAATACAATAAATTATTTAATGTCTAAAAATTATAAATAAAACATCATTATGTAGGAAATCTTTTTATCTTTCTAATTAATATTTATAATCGAAAATCCAACATGTATAACCCTATGTAAAAATTGTTCTTCTAAAAGATGTATGCTTGTGTCATTTTTGTATTCATTTTGACTTAATTAAAATAAAGTGTCATTATCACTCACAAGTGGATCCATGGGGTCCCAAAATAGACCCAAAGATGCCCATGGTCGACTATGTATCAACCAATAGGGTTAGGACACGTTTTAGGGTAATTTAGTATTATTATAATATTATATTTTTAACCCTTATTTACCGGATTTACCCTTAACCATGGTAAATAAAATATTTACCGCAGTAATTATTCAAAATGTGTAAAAATAAAAGTTACCTATTTACACAATTTGAACATCCTGATTCCAAATATGGAATCCATTTTTCTAAATTCAAAACACAGAAGTGGCAGAAATTAATTTAAAATTAATTCCCGCTGTCAAAACAAAAAGCGTGTTTTTAAGAGATAATAACTACCAAAAGATTGACACTTGTTTATGTTCGGTTTAATTGTAAAATTATGTCCAATGACCAACATTATATTAAATGGTAAAAATATATTCTAAATATACTTTAAAACCACTCAAATTCATAATTTATCACTATTACTTATTTTGATTAAAAAAGTTGTTTTTAATTAAAATCTAGTAATTTTCACTATTCATCAAAATATGAAAGTTATCCGAAAAGTACCAAAATTTCACCTTAGGCTAAATTCGATATTCCGAGTCCAAAAATGAAGTCCATTTTCAAATATAAAATATATATAATTTCAAAAATTAGGTATTACTATTCACAACGGCTAGTTTAATTAGTTGTGGTGTGTGTTAGAACTCGAGGTTGCGTACAACACACGCTATCGCATTATTCAAAGGGAAACGTACCGTAGAAGCTTGGGGTGTTACAGCGAACCTTGTAATACTCCCTTTGTGGAATTTGATGCAATTCATGGAATGGATTGGCTTTCCTTATATAGAGCCAACATAAATTGTCGGGAGAGGGAAATCACACTCCATATGGAGAATCGACCCCCGATTCTTTACAAGTGTCGGGAGGAAGATGAATCTCCTTTAGCTCCATCATCTCAATCATGGATATTACTGCCCTATGAGCACACGTATCTGGCTCAGATGATTGAGTCCAAGGAAAAAACCATCCTTGAAGAAATGCCTATTGTGAGGGAATTCGCTGAAGTGTTTCTCGAGGAACTGCCCGGTCTTCCTCCAAGAAGAGATGTTGAGTTCTCAATTGAACTTATACCTGGGGCGCTACCAATATCCAAGACTCTATATAGAATGGATGTTTTTGAGCTTGAAGAGCATATGAAACAACTACAAGAGAATCTGGATAAAGGGTTTATACGCCCAAGTGCTTCAACATGGGGTGCACCAGTCCTCTTCGTCAAGAAGAAGGATGGGTCAATGCGGCTTTGCATCAATTATCGTGAACTTAACAAAATCACAATAAAGAACAAGTATCCACCATCACGAATTGATGACTTGTTCGATCAGTTGCGTGGAGCACAATACTTCTCCAAGGTGGACTTGCGGTCGGGATATTATCAAGTAAGGGTGAAGAAGGAAGATATCCCCAAGATTTCTTTTCGTACAAGGTACGGGCACTATGAATTCATTGTAATGCCTTTCGGACTCACCAATTCTCCATCAATATTCATGGACTTGATGAATAGATTCTTTAGAGATTACCTTGACAAATTTTTGGTAGTCTTTATAGATGATATTCTAATATACTCCAAAACCAAGGAAGACCCTAAGGAGCATTTAAGAACTGTACTGGAGACTTTGTGTAAGGAGAAGCTCTATGAAAAGTACAGATAGTGTGAAATCTGGTTAAATGAGGTCACATTCTTGGGCCATATCATCACAAGCAATGGAATACCTGTGGATCCCTCCAAAACAGATGCAATTGAGGGATGGATGAGCCCAACATCGGTACCCGATATCCGTAGCTTCTTGGGTTTAGCTGGATATTATCGACGATTTGTGAGAAATTTATCACGATTTTCCAACCCTCTTACCAAGCTAAATCGAAAGGGATTAAAGTTTTCATGGAGTGATGAATGTGAATAAAGCTTCAAGGAGTTGAAAAGGAGTCATATCACTACACCCGTGCTTACTTTACCCACAAGTGGGGAGCTTTTGTGGTATTCAGTGATGCTTAAAAGAAGGGATTAGGTTGTGTGATGATGCAGAATGATAAATTGATATCCTATGCCTCAAGGTAGTTGAAAATCCATGAGTGAAACTATCCAACACATGATCTGGAGTTGGCGGTTGTGATCTTTGCCTTGAAAATCCGGCGGCATTATCTCTATGGAGAGAAATGTGAGATATATACTGACCACAAGAGTCTTAAATATATATTCACATAGAAAGATCTTAATATGCGCCAGAGAAGATGGATAGAGCTCATCAAGGATTATGACTTTTCAATACATTACCGCCTTGGGAACGAGAACATGGTGGCGGATGCCCTAAGTAGAAGGGATCCAGCGATTCTATCAATGATGAGAATTGAGAAGGATCCAATCTTCTTAGACTTGATGAAGATGGATTTGGGAATCATAAAGAAGGGAACTTCATCAATCCTTTCACAAATGATTGCTCAACCATCTCTTTTGGAAAGGTTAAAGGATACTCAAAAGGATGATGTGAGAATTCAAGAAAAAGTGGAAGCAATCAAAAAGGGGAAATCCTCGGAGTTTAATGTTAATGAAGAAGGAATTGTGCGGTTTGGGAAAAAACTATGTGTTCCATCAAGTCCGGAACTGAAGAAGGAACCTTTGGATGATGCACATAGTTCAAATTTCTCTATTCACCCAGGGAGCACAAAGATGTATCGAGATATCTGAGAAAACTTTTGGTGGGATAATATTAAGAAGGAGATCGCCGAATATAAATCAAAGTGCCTGGTGTGTCAGCAAGTGAAGGTAGAGAGGCAGAAGTCTAAGGGGATGATGCAACCATTGCCCATACCAGAATGGAAATGGGAGAACATTACTATGGACTTTGTCACCAGACTTCCGAGGACATCCAAAGGCAACAATGCAATCTGGGTTGTTGTGGATCGTCTTACAAATACTGCACACTTCATTGCTATTCGGGAGGATTTCTCATTGGATCAACTGGCACGGATATATATTAGGGAAGTGATAAGGTTTCATGGAGTACCACTGTCTATTGTGTCTGATCGAGATCCAAGATTCACCTCTATGTAAAGGAAGAGTCTTCAATATGCTCTGAATACTGAACTAAACTTCATTATGGCATATCATCCTCAAACTGATGGCCAATCTGAGCGGACTATCCAAACACTTGAGGATATGTTGAGAGCGTGCTCAATGGACTTTAAAGGAGGATGGAATCAACATCTTCCTCTGGTTGAGTTCTCTTATAATAACAATTCCCACTTGAGTATCCAAATGGCACCGTATGAAGCCCGGTATGGGAAAAGGTGCAGAACGCCGGCATGTTTGGAGAGGTCGGTGAACGTAAGCTTCTTGGACCAAAAATGGTCGATGAAATAGTGGATAAAGTAAAAACCATTCAGCATCATATCAAGGCAGCCCAGAGTTGGCAGAAGAGTTATGTAGATAATCGTCGACGATACCTTGAGTTTAAAGTTGGAGACATGGTGTTTTTATGAATATCTCTGTGGAAGAAGGTCATGAGGCTTGGAAAGAAAGGGAAGTTAAGTCCAAGGTACATCGGCCCCTTCGAGATTCTTGATCGTGTTGGGGATGTGGCCTATCGACTAGCACGTCCACCTACTATGGCCAAGGTGCATGATGTCTTTCATGTATCCCACTTAAGGAAGTACATACCGCACCCTTCACATGTACTCTCTTCCGAGGTGGTACAATTGGAAGATGATCTTTCTTATAAGGAGAAACCAGTGAAGATCTTAGATCATATTGAAAAAGTTCTACAAAATAAGACAATGCCTCTCGTCAAGGTGTTGTGGAGAAACCACAAGATTGAAGAAGCGGCTTGGGAATCGGACGATATGATAAAGCTGAGTTACCCACATTTGTTTTAGTGTGGGAAAAGGAAAATTTCGAGGGAAAAATTTCTTAAGGGGGGAATATTGTAACGACCAAAGGTTTCATTAATGGAAAATCCCTCTTGATCCAGTTAATTATCTCTTTATAAAAAATGTTTTTATAAGATGTCAACTTATTTGGTTTTATGATAAGAGTTGTGACCGTTACTTTTATAGCCGTTGAACAGTGATCACATGATTAGTATAAATATAAGGCTTTAACGAACCCAATTTTACTCAGAAAAAGGAAGTGATGGCCTCATCCAGTAGAATTGCCCCATACGAAGCCCATTTGTCGGAGCTCAGAAAAGAGGTGGCATCCTTGGGCTTCACCCTTGACCAAGCCCAAGCTGAGCTTCATTATGTCAATCTTGAATGTGACCGTCTATAGGAAAAGTGTAAGTTGATTGAAATTACCACTCGAGCGATGTTATCCGAGCCACCCCAAGAGTCTGTCACCATCGCACACCTTACCATTAGGTCTTATGTGGCTATTTTAAGGGGTTATGTAACAAATAAGTAGTACTATGTTCATGTACATTATTTTTTTATATAATAATGAATACAATTTCTAGTCATTTTTGATACATTGTAAATATTTTTTAATGTACAAATGGTGTTTTAGTTATTATATAATTAAGAAATCTATTTTATTAAATTAAGGGATTTTTTAATTAAATAATATTTTAATAAAATAATAATATTTTTATTAAATTAATTAAATATAAATTATCTTATAAATTTATGAATGCAATTAAAATGTTATATTAAGGTTTGAAAGTCATTTCTGTCAAAACCCGTGAATTTTCGATAAATGTTGGTTTCTATTTTAAAAGTGAAAATTAACATATTTAGAATTTATGTTAGATAAAATAAATGTCATTTCGAGAATCAGGATGTCAAAATTATCCAACGGTGAATTTTTCATAATTTTCTGAGATAGTCAAATTTTTGGGTAAAAATTAAATACCATTTAAATATATAATGTGTTTTATCACATCATAATGACCCAATGGTAATGTAATAAAATACTATAATCCTTATTTTCGGCCAATATATGTTTTACCATTAAAATAAAGTGATTTTGGGTTTTTTTTTTACTTACATTTCAAAGAATTAATGAACCCCTCAAGACTTATTCAACACTTTGCCTTTTTAAATTAATTTCCATGGGAGTGTGACTCAACACCACATAAGAAACCTTATTATTTTAATACGTTCGGACCTTGGCCTTGTAAAATATTTTTTTCCTCTTTCCTTTTCCAGAAACCATGGTCAAAAACCATGGGATGGTTTGTGGTTTGGATTAGTTTAATATAAGGGGTCCCAAACCTAAATAATAAATAATTCTCTCACCTTTCCTATATAAACCAACCCAAGATCCCACTTCCTCCTCACTAAAATCATTTTTAGTTCGTCCAACCTCTTCCCTACTCTCTATAGAATCCTCCCAAGGTGCCCCAAGCTCCCAAAAAGCCTCTCACAAGCCTCTCTCTAGCCTTTGGAAGCACACTTCCAAGTAAGGGTTTTTTCTTCCTTTCTCATTTTTTTCAATTTTCTTTAAGTTGTATTGCCCTTTTAATTTCAATTATGAATGTTGGGGTATGGTTTCACACCTCCCCCATACTGCCCTATTATTGTTTTAATGATGGGAGACCCCTTTCTCTCTCATTAAATGCCTCCCATGTACACCTGTTACTATGCCGAAATTTTGAAAGGAACTTCTCTCTCTTCTTTTACATTCAAGCAATACTTGTGTATCATGAATCTGAATTCCATTTCAATTGTTGTTACATGTATCAATATGACCTCCTTACTTTCCATTACATGTAAATATGATTAGGAACCCCTTTCTCTCTCGTCAACCATTTTTATGAATTCTTATGTCACGTCATTACGCTGCCGAAATCGCACCGATTTTCTAAGCCAATGTCATTGTGTAGTGAATACCATGCCCATTTATCCATCAAGGGTATTCACCTTTATGCACATTTACTTATTTATTTTATAGTTTCATGTATTAATTCCACATTCCTTTATCATGTAATAAATTATTATGTTTTATGAATCCATGTTTTATGATCTATGTGGCACACTTATGCATGAAATGAAATGTTTAAGAAGGGTGCGCCCTTATAGCGCTCCAATGCATTGGGTAAAGTATAGTATCATGATAATTCATGTGCAATGAGTGTTGACTCATGCTAATTCAAGTGAAACGAGGGTTTACTCGTGATTCATGTGCAATGAGGGTTTACTCATGCTCCATTTGCTATGAGCCTTGGATCATGCTAATTCAATGTAAAGTGTTGTTGCCACATTTCCCTGTTATGATTATCATGCTTTATCATGCCTTTATGTTCATGTTTCTTTTATTCTATATTGATATGTCTATTGTCTAACATGTATTGTACTCCTTATTTTATTCCATTTTTACTCCCTTACTGGGCTTTATAGCTCACCCTTTTCTTATGCATGTCCTCAGGTTATCCCATGCAATGCTAAGTACGAGGGAATATAGTGGTCATGTAAAGGAAGTTTTCAATAAAGATGTTGTATTTCATTTTTTAAGTTTTTAAATAATGATCCTAAGCCCCAAAGACACTAAACCTTTCGATCTTCTTTGTTGTATCAAGTGAAGTTTTATGTAATGAATCATGTTTAAGTTGTATTAAAAAGCAGTGTTGTCGTATGAAAACTGAAGAATATGTGAGTATATTGGTCACTATAATGAAGAATTAATGAAAAATATTCCTGGATAGGCTCTATTCACTCTAAAATAAAGGGAAAGGGTAAAATTAAAGGAAACTAAAAATTTACTAATTGTTGAAGTCTCCATGAAAGCTAGACATAAGTAGAAATTGTTGATTCCTAATAGAATATTCTATACACATATGACTAGGCTAGTTAACATATTATGAAACATTGAATATTATAATGGTGTATTTCATAACTTTATAAATGATAGTTCCTTAAAAGTAAACTTAATTATCATAACTATTATAGATTATTATAAGTTGAAATCCAAGGATGTTCCTTTTGTCGATGGACATAAAAAAATAACTTAATAATAATATGTCATATGTTCGATGATGTAAATTAGGTGATCTTCCAGAAAAAATGTTTCATTATTTGGTGATTTAAGTATGGAAGAAAAATTTCTAAAGGATGAATAACTATAGGAAAACATGTTAAGGATTAAAATCAAGGTAACTCATATATCATAAGATATAAAGGTGGTAATTATTTTAAGCATATGATACTAGTATATCATGGACAAAAAACGTTATTAAATACCAAAGGAATGAATCTTTAAGAGTTTGAACTCTACTAACATGGGAAAGACCCATTTTTTTAAACCCATTCAAAAAGTAAGATTACAATAAGAGAACAAAATAGTACATAAATTTAGTCCACTAAACCTCGTGTACTTATATGGACCGATGAGGCATCAATCTATGATGGGATATTTTTACTTTATCACATTCATTAATTACTTCACCCAAATAACAAGTGGTTTTCTTTTTAAACCTAAATCCAATGTTTTGAAAATATTAATGTTTTATAAGAGGGAACCTAAAAACATATTAGTGAATATATTTATAAGATAAAATGGATAATGGGAAGTATTTTACTTCTATTTTCTTCAAATCATATTTGTAATAACATGGAATAATGCAAAAATATTGTGCCACAAACAATTATTATAAAAATAAGTTTTTGAAAGAAAAAATTGACATTTATTTTAAATGGTAAGTACCATGGTTGAATAATATAAACTACCAAAGTTTTCTAGATAGAAGTTACATTTAGAATCATATGTTTTCCAAATAAACTTCATATTGTACCGGCAATATAATTTCCCCCCCAATGAGTTAGGTATTAGAATAAATGAATGATAAAATATGTTAAATATATTTTGAGTCCTTTCCCAATAAAGATGAAAAATTAAATATTAATAAAATTGATGAAAAAGTTGAAGAAGGTGTTTTCCCAAGTTATACAATCAATAGAAGGAGAAAAAAGTTTTATAAAAAACAAGCACACAAAATTTTTAAACATTTGGTGACAATGTAATTTAAAATTATTATATACCAATTAAAAAAGATAAAGGTGATTCTATTGAAGAAATAGAACACGAAAAGAATTTCTAGATAAATTGGGTATGAATAATTAATCCATATTTCTAATATAAAAAAACATATTTTGATGAATATACTAATGAAGAATAATCTACTATATGTAAAAAATATAAAATTCCGGATATTACAAAAGAAATTTAAACAAAGTTATGACAGTATAATTTATAAATCCCCATTTCAGATAAGGATAAACATGATAATGGAGAACAAAATTACTCTTACCTATTTATTTGAACCATTTTATGTATCAGAATTTCTTGAGTATAAGGAATGGTTAAAATCCAAGAATGATTAATTAGATCAAAATTGTGAAGAAAAACACCTGGGAACTAGTCCCAATACTAGAAGGAAAAAATAATATTACAACTAACTAGGTGTTTATGAATAAGATCAATAAAAAATATAAGTTCAATGAAATAGTGTATTTTTAGTTTATAGGGGATACTTATATGGGAAATTTATTGATATTGTATAAAATTATTCTCTAGTTTAAATACATGATACCATCCAAATGTTTTTGTTAGTACCTAATAATAAAAAGTACGTGATTTATCATATGGATAAAAATTTATCATTCATGGATGGTGACATTGAATAAGAAGATTACATTTAACAATGGGATGGATTCATAATTGATGAGGATTGAAGTATGGTATGAAAATTCATGAAATGTTTATATTGGTTGATGAAGGGATCATGTGCATAGATTCTAAATATGATTGTTTCTTCAAGATATTGAACTTCTATAAATGAAAAATTAATATAAGATTATATGTGAAGAATGAAACTTCTGAAACATAGATATTCATTATCTAAGGTTATAAAATAATCTCTTCTAGTGGTAATGATTATCCATGAAGTTAATTCTTAGAAAAAATGAAATAACTCCAAGAAATTTAAATTCTTTGGATATGAATTTTTTTTATATATACATTTTATATAAATTGGATGATAAATCTTCATTTCATATGAAATGAATGGAAGGGACTTGTTGATGAATATTGAGATGGAAGATTATATCGATGTTTCTACTCCTATCTTTGTTGTAGTAAATTTAATAAAAGATAAATATATTAAGAGTGTAAATGAAACAAATTTTTGAAGGTTTATTAGAAGTATACTCTAAATAACTAAATCTTCACTAATCATAGTTCATGCGGCCAATTTTTGTAATAGATATCAATGTGATATGAAGTATTCCCACCTAAATGATGATAAAAGAAATGTGAGGATATACCAAAGAAGTGATAAGTTATACTTACTTGGATTCACATATGATAATTGGGAAAATAATTTTTATTACCTTAAATCAATATTCAATGGCACATTATTTTTGGGAGAAATATGTGTATGTTCCAATTATAAGAAGAGAAAATTAATGGATTTTAGTAAAATATAATAATAATATTTCACTTCGAGCCATGCTAATACTTTAATGATGTAGATGAAATGTCGTATAAGAGAATTGAAAGTGAATATTGAACATTGTTTGAAAATTTTATATAAAAATTAAAGTGTAATTGTTTTCTAAAACAACTCGTTCAACAATCTAAAATCAAAACAAATGTTAAAAGATTCCTTTTGATCAAGGATAAAGTTACAATAAAGGAAGTTAATGTTTAAAATATTACATAAAATGGTCAAATTGATGAAATTTTCACGAAATATACACTAAGGTAAATCTTTTAGGAACTAATTATTAAACATAATGTTTATCCTTATCTTTTAACTAAATTGAAGTTCATATGTCACCCCCATTCTTCCTTGGATTATGTGGATAAACGGGGACATTATTTTAACTCATTTATAATAATAAGTTGTACTAAATTTTCTTAATTTTTTTATAAGGTTGTATTTCTCATATAAAGGGGGATAAAAATAAATATGATTAATTTAGTTGGAGAATATTGATATCAAATGTTAAAAAAACTTTTCAGTAAGAGATGAAATTGTCTCAAAACATTGCTTTCTCTAATAGAGTGGTGTCTGGATTTTTATCCCTAAGAAATGGATGTTATTTGAAATAAATAAAATGTGTTGAGTTTTTTAAAATATCTATGTTTGAAAAGAAAGTGTACATTGAATTTCCTCTTCATCTTTGATAGTGTTTTATTTATTTCCAACACCATTTGGGAGATTTTTTTTGAGTTTGAGTGTAATGTTTGAATATCTTATAAAATATATCTAGAGGTTTTTATATGTTTATTGGAAGTTTGTAGAGACATAAATAGTTGGAAGTATATCTACAGGATCTATAGGTAAATAAATTAAAGGATATTATATGGTTTTCTCAATAAAATTACATCACTTGGGCAAAATACCAATAATGATACAAGATGATAAAGTTAGAGAACCATATATGAATTTACTGGAATTACATTAATGAGTTTTACATTCACCAAAATTATATTAATAGGAAATACATTCCCAACATTTTCATTATCCATAATTACATCCACCAGAAGTATAGTCATTGGAATTACATTCACTAAAATTATTTTCACTAAATTTATATTCAATGGAGGGTTATTAGTATCTATATATAATTAAGATGAAGTCACAACCATGATGATGATAGAGAGTTTCCTATTCAATGTATGTTTTCTATAAAGGAATGTCCTTGACTCTAGAAAATATATATGTATGAGTTGAAGGGTGTTGACATTGTGTTTTTTAGATGTTTTTAAAACTCAAAAATATGATATCCTCAAAAATATTAGTTTTGTTGTCCAAATATGTGATGTGAGAAGGTGTTTTAAAATGTTAGATCATGTATTACCACCACTTATCAAAACAAATACGGTTTTTAATGGGGGTATATCATTTGGTAAAATTTCATTGATTTGGATACAATTTTCTTTAATGATATCGAGAATGTTTGAGTATAAAAAGTATTAGAGAACATGACCCACATTCATCAGAAGAAGGATCTTATAGATCTAAGTTTTTCTAAATAACCGTGTTCCAGATGAATATTTTTAGAGTTTAAAAACTGTGATAATAAGTTTCATTAATTTTAAATAGGCAAAGAATATAAGAAAATTGGTTTCAACTAATGGTAACCAATATAATATTTTTTAGAGAGACTTTATGTATGGGATACACTATTGGTTAAAGTATTATCCCTTCCTATGAGAAATGTTTTTTAATAGTCATAGTTGACATTTTTTGAATCTAATATTTCAATTACAATACAGATTTGGTTTTATATTTGGTGTAAAATCGTATAAAATTTTCATGATTTAATTTATTCTTTTACTTTATTATATGTAGTGAAAATTAGTATTTTTATAGAAATGGATCATAAAATTAATAAGTCAAAAAGTTTAACATAAATTTAATGAAAGTGGTACATAGTGAATAACCAATTCAACCACCACCCACCCCCATTCTCTGTGAATCAACACATTACTATATATCAAAAAAGTATCAAGATGTAACCTAGGAGTAAGAAGATGAAAAAGATAAAATGTTATGGATAGAATTGTTTCTAGAAAAAGATGGATGAATTTTATCTAATATAGTATACCTAATGGTGGGGATGTTTTAAATACTAGAGCCTTCTTGAGTTGGTAATCCTTTTTAATTTTCTTTTTTAAATACCTGTTTGGTTGTATTTTAGTGTATATTTTCATTTTATTGAGTTTGTGGATTTTGGATGGAGGATGAATGGATAATTGGTGGTTTTAGACATCTTGGATAGTATTAGGTCCCTAGTAAAATAGCATTAGATACATAATAGTATTCCAGTGGCTAAAAATCCACCAATAGTACCACCATGTACTCAGTGGACTTGAACTAGGTGCCTGGTTTATTTTCAGGTTGTTGTTATCATGTTAAAGGTGGTTTAATCTTCCAACCATAAATAAGTACTCTAAATTACTAATATATCCAGAATTAACTCCAATTGAATAATTCCTCAACATTTTGGGAGTTATATATCACCCATATTATCTCCCAAGCGGACCGATTATTCACTCTAGATTCAAGATTCGATGATTAGTCATGGAAGATCTACCTAAGAAAGTAAATCAATTAATTCCCATGAATCATCTTATTCTTTTAATTTCTCTATGGATCCATGGGTAAACACTTGTTCTTTAATTATATAGTGTATAAATTTATAGGTTTCTTTGAGTTTATGTTTCATAAAGATTATATGGGAAATTATCCTTAATGAATAAACAATAAACATAATGATTTTATTTCAATTTTTATTTCAATTTTTTTTGAATATATATAAAATAATAAAGCCTAATTTTTTATGTTGTTCAATAATTCAAGAGGTGTAATATATGTTAATTTAAAATGTGATTTGTTTATCAAAAAATATTTTTATGAATCTCTTTCAAAAATTTAAAAACTATATCGATTTATTGGATTTATATTCATTATCACATTATTCCTTGATTACTATGATATTTTTCTATAGTTAATTTACTTTCAATTAAGAATTATTAATGGGATTACATACTAAGTTATTTATATTTATAATTTATAATATTATTTTATTACTTCATTTTATTCTTAAAGTGTTGAATTTAGCATGTTTGAAGGATTTCTTTAGCATTTCATTATCCCCACATATTTATGTGCTTTAATTAAAAAACTGTATAAATATAATCACTTTTAATAATCGTTATACCATTTCTATGTGAATCTTGTGAAAATGTTTTTGATATTGATGAAAATATTTAGTGAAATACTGGTTTCGTGATTCTCTAACTCAGTATATCCCTTTCCGCCTTCCTCATGGGATGAGAAACTATGTTTATACAATATTTTATTTCCCACATAGACAAGTATAATACCTTTCTTATTATTTATTAGTTTCATTAGATATAAATTATTGATTCCTTTCCTAGAACTTCTAACATTATAGTAGAAAATCATGAATAATGTATATTGGGTATAAATCCTCCCTATAATTGAGGTTATGTTTAGTTTATCTAGTTTATATTGGACATATCGACCATAACATGTTGACTATTTTTATTTTTCTCATATACCTTTATAATATCACTATATACACTTTGGTTTTTGATAGGAATGTAGAGGTAGAGTGGTAAATACCTAATTTATATTGATAAAATAATTCCCTACACGGGCCCAAATGGCTTATGTGTAGATCATCTTATAGATGACAGGGTAAAACAAAATCACCTGAGTATGGGAGTTATTATCTCTTATAGTATAAAGTTTGGGTGGTATACTTCTAACCTTTTGATTGATATAAAAGACGATACCTTGAAGTCGATACAAAGTGTTTTCAATTAGCAAGTCTGCTCATATGGGATCACCACTTTTGGTCTTAAGGCGACATTTTTCTTTTAAAAACATGTGTATCATATTTTCTTATAGTTTTAATTATTTTATATATATTTTTGATATCGTATATCATGAATTCATGTAATAACATTTTCATATAATCACTGATATTTTGTGTTGTGTTATAATCACCCCTTCTTTATGTTAAAAATTTGTACCTTTGATATTATAAATGTTAATGTGAGTCATTAAATATATAATTTTGTGCCCGACATAGTTATTTTTCATCCTAAGGAGGAATATCATATTCCATATACATGTTACTCAACCCTTAACATCTGCAATGGCCTCTAATAATTGAATGGTGTTCTTGAGGTGTTGTAAAAAAAATTGGTACTATTTAGGTATTCAATTCATGATCATTATAATGTAACCACCTCACATTTTTCCTCTTATGTAGACTTTAAACACCTGAAATACTTTAGTAGAAATAAATTTCCACCTCCACTATCTATTAGAACCAATACGTCGTATGTTCTCTAAATAATAAAAAGAACTCCAATTACTTCCCTATAGTAAGATTCCTAATCTAACATGATGTGAAACAATATAAACATATAACTATTTTACATTATTTTTATCAGTTAAAAATTACATCTCATATTGAAATTAAAATCTCTAGAATAGAAGGATTAATTTCTTTGATTGTTAGCTTCAAAAAAAATTATTTAACAATTCTTGTGAACATTTATCTATAATATAATTTTACTAAAATTCATTCTAGATTTATAATAAATTAAATTCATGTCCATGACATGGTTAATGGATACATAATAAAGGTTGATCTCAGATACTCCATAAGGGTAAAACATATCAACATGTCATCGAACAATAGATTATAATATTGTGAGAAAACAGGATCATGGAATAAATATCTTATCAAAAAATAATATAAAATCATAGAACTTTTTTAAGCATTAAGGAATATAATAAATTTATTTAAGATAACTTAAATTTCATCAAGGAATTATAGAAATTATAACATGGCGTAAAGGAATATAATAATGAAGATGAATCAAGAGTGAATAAAATAATAAATAATAATATCAATGAAAAGTGGAACAAGTATAATTATAGGGAATAATATCATTATAAGAAAATTAAATCAATCGCATGTATAATTTTGTGAATCTAAAAATTGTCTACTCATCATATTGTGAATAAATAATATTTTCACCCATTATATTGTGAACAAAACAAAATTTTAATGTATAAAATGATTATCTCATGAGATATAAATACATAATCAATACACTGTAATTATATATAATAACCCAAAAATAAAAATATATACATATTTGTTCTATAAGATATCCACCACTCATCATATCATTAAAAAAATGGAAAGGAATTGGGTATCATAATATTTCAAAATGGTTTCACATAATGTTACATAAAAACTAGATTTCTTAATATCAATAAATCCAACAAAACAAAAAGGGTGTTTCATATTATAATATAGATGTTGATTCATGGAAAATCACTCATCATAGTTAGATATTTTTGAGTAATATGGAAAAATAATAGTGAAATATATAATATTTTTTAGAGTTTTTTTTTAAATTGACGTAAAAGAATATGTTACAAGTATTTTTTTAAATAATTTTTTGTAAAGGTGAAGTAAATTTTTTAAATAAAATTACCTTCAAAAAATAAAAGTAAATAATGGATCCTTAAAATATAGATAAATGTTCTTATGAGGAAATATAGAGTGTAAAACATATTCCCATGAAACGAAAAAGCTTCTTAATATTTTAAAATTCCTTTTTTAAAATACGCATAAAAAAGTGATATAGGTCATCAATTTGATAAGATTAAAAGATAAATTTAATGATTAATAGAATTAATAATTAGTTGTATTTAAAAATAAAAAAGGATAATAATTATAGTAATATTGAATATGGACAAGTAAGAGAAAGAGAAAATTTTTAGAGGATGGGAATTATTAATAAAATCGTCAAATTATATAAAGAAATAAATCCATCGAAGTAAATTTATTTGATGTGAAAATGTAATTACTCACAATATAAAATTGAAAAATAAATATTATCTCATAATTGTATCTAATAGAACAAACTACTAAATCTATATTCAAATAACAATAATAATGCCTCAAAAAAATAATTTGAGTTAACAAAATCCATTATCATTACCCTTAACATCCACCAATGTGATTTAACAACTTATATCATAAAAATAACCACTTTAATCACCTATTTTAAAATACTATTTAATTATATTGTCATTTATAATATTTAATAATAATTTATTATAGGTTTATTATAAATTTAATATATATTTGATTCTTAATATGTTAGTAATTTTCATTATTTCACATATGGTTTATAATGTCGATGTCAAATCCCATTATTTGATAACAATTAATCATTGAAAATTTATAAAATAAATTTAAGTAATTGTGTTTAATTTTTTTATGCATCCCCAGGTTCATTTGATGGCATCTATGGTCATGGTTTGTAGTAAAATAATATATTACAAACTATTTGAGGTTATTTAACTAATATCAACAAAATCAGATTATATTGATCATTAATTTTTAGAGTATACATTCCAAAACATATTCAGGATATATATTACTACTTAATATAATATATTTTTATAAAGTATATTTTATAATCATCCGTTTAGATTGGTGATGAAAAATTAAATGTGTCACTTCTTAGTGGTGGTAGTCCACACGTATACAAAGATGAGGTTTTTATTATCTTTATAACAAAAAGTAGGTAGAAATTGATTTTTATGTTTTCATAATCATTTTCATGTTATAAAAACCATATTTATTAATTAAATAACATTTTATAACCATACACATTCAATATTTATGGAAAAATAAATATGTAAATTTGTTGAGGTGGTGGTCCACATGTATGCATGAATGATGTTCTAATTTTTCTAAACGGATAAAGGTAGATAATATTTATATAATTAAAATAATAAAATTTAGGTATTATAATAACACCAATGTCATTTTATTTTAATGGGTATGATATATTTTTAGGATATATATATATATATATATAATGGTTAATGATTTATTAGTACTCATGTCAAGAATTTATATATTCTCTAAGAGGATATCTTCAAATTGGAGGATACAAGAATTTTATTTGGATAAAGGGGTTAAAAAACCTTGTAGAGGGAACTATAAGAAGTAAAATGGTCATTGGATAAAGTGTACGTATAATTTTTAGAGAGTATGTAAAAGGATGGTAGAATTACCCATGTATAATTGAGAGGATGTTGAGAGGGTATGGCATTTCCATCAGTTCTGTGCCCGTGCATCTCTGAATGGGACTGTCTGTTGAGTGTTCTGAAGTGTTGGAGGCTTCTCATCATGGCATAGTTGCTAGGGTGGGGTAGGGCCGGTTGTTTTCTCTGGGTGTTCATAGATGTTTCGTTACCTTTTTTGGTTTCTAAATTTTTCCTCAAAAGTGTTTTATTAATAATAATAAAAAATGTATTTTTCAGTCAGTAGGGAAGAGATTTTTATATTAATGGATCATTTGTGAATATTTGTTCAGTTAAAACCAGAACCAATAATTTAAAGATATGTTTTGAGGAATTTTATGTTATTTATATTGTGTTCTACGTTTTACCATAATTTTCTTCTTCCCCAACAACTCATTTTTTAACCTCGGTAATTTATTTTAATGATTCAATTTAAAAGTAAACTTATTAAAAAAATTATCATTCAAATTAAAAATATTAAATTAATTTATTAAATTAAATTTTAAAGGATGATATAAATTAATTTTCATTTTATTTGATATAACTTTTAAGAGTAATTTTTATAGAAAAAGTTAATTTTAAAGCATAAGAATTTTGTTTATGATAAAATTATCAATGATGTTGATATTTATACCTTTAATTGGTTTACTAATAAAAAATATATATTAAACTTCAAAATCAAACCGAAATTGAAATCTTCCATGTGAATATTTAGTTAATTTAAAAGACCAAAAATATTTTTTATTTGAATAAAATATTAATTTATTTCCCAAATGTTAAACATATCTTTTCTGAATTCTAAATAGTATTTTTAAATTCATAATTTTAATCCATAAATACACTTTTGGTTGAGAAATTTTTTTATAAATATTTTTAATTTTTACATTATGATAATGTCATCAAATTCATAGTATTTAAAAAATAATTACTATCGTTATTCACCCTAAAGAAAATATTTTTATATTTTTTCAAAAAAATCTTCCTAATTTAATATTATTATCATGAACAAAAGAAGAATTTTAATTTTTTAAATTTAAATTTTAAATGGGAAAAGAAAACATAATGAATAATGTTTTTCAATGAAATTGGTTTTCTCTAATATTAACTATTCTTATTATTACTTCATATAATTTTTAATTAAATTTGAGTTAATTTATTTTTCATATGAACAATTAATTTCATCACTATAATATACTTTTATCCTTGAAATATAAATGAACAGTTCATAAAAATCTAATCGTAGAAAAAATACTTTTCTATGAATGAAATGATCTTATTAATTTTTTTGTTATACAAACTAAATTCCTTTAGTTCACTTTCCTTAAAAGTGGACTATATTTTCCTTTCAAAGATAAGATTTTATATTCATAAAATACATGTGATATATAAGTAAGTTATCATATTAATCACTACATGTTTATATACTCCCAACATCTACTAACATTACCCCTTGAATTCTTCTTATAAGACCTAAGGACAAGATACAGTCTTAGTGCAATTTTGGGTGGTAGTTCAACTAGAATGGATATTGGAGAAACATCCATGAGCTTTAACTACTCATGAAAATGATTTTTATTAAACCATAATTGTTGTGGTTTATCTTGGTCTTGGTCTATGGAAACCCTTAATGAAGCTACCTAATTTCCAAGAATATAAAAAATAGATTCATAAGGAATAATTCTAACTCTTGATGAAATTTATTTCTATTTCTGTATAAATTTCATGATTTGGTTACTTATATTTATACCCTATAAATTAATTACTATATTATAATTTTAAAATTTATTAATTTTATTTTAAATTATCAGATTTTTTTTACTTATGATTTTTGTGTTAAACAAGATATATAGTATAGTATTTATTTAATAGGAAATTTATTTCACCTTGATATTTTAAAAGAACACTATGTTCGAAATCATGTACGAATCAGAACATCATGCTTAAAAGAACCATAACTATTTTTTATAAATATGATCATTACAAATTATTTGTTGAATTGAAGGGTATGAATAGTAGTAACAAAATTATGAAATATATATTAAAGTTTTCTTTAAATAACAAAATTACTAATTAATTATTAATAAATATGGACACAATTGTTTGTAAAGTCATTTTATGCTTCAAAAACAAGTTCTCTTCAAAAAAAATATCATTATTCATTTTTTGAGTGAATATTGTAATTAAATTATAGAAATTTTAGAAATTTTATTTGATGAAAAGGTTGTAATTTTTGGAATCATAAAATAAATATTTTCATACAATAAATTTTTTTATTTTTCTATACAGAAATATTTTTCTAATGAATATTGAGAAAATACTAATTTTTATTAAATGCAATCTTCTCATTTAAAAAATTTATATAAATATTTTTTATTTTGAAATGGTTTCAAATTAAAATATTTAATTTATATTATGAATGATAAAATTATAATTATATGAATAATTTTATGCATGATTTTGGTAGAAAAACATTTTATACTTATGAATACATTTGTTTATAAAATATCTTTTCACCGTATTTAGCAGGGCTAAATTTAAATTTAAATTTTATAAGTCCACG
Source organism: Viscum album (assembly GCA_963277665.1). Lineage (NCBI taxonomy): Eukaryota > Viridiplantae > Streptophyta > Magnoliopsida > Santalales > Viscaceae > Viscum > Viscum album. The sequence continues at coordinate 808,110,907 of OY728148.1, forward strand.
AATTGAATTTTAAAATACAGATTCCATATTTGTAATATTAATAATTAATATAAGCTAGTATTTTTAACTTTATTTTTATTAATTGTGAACTATAACCATAGTAAATATTTTCCATCTCAATAAGGGTAAAACATTTAAAACTAGTTTAAAATTCTAGGGTAAAAATTTAAAATTTCGATAACACATTCCCTTAAAATATTGTAAAATTGGTTTTATGAAATATTTATTTTTAAGAAGTTAAATAATTTATTTTAGAACATTATTTTAAATTTGGGAAACCAAGCCTAACTTTTGAGAATATAAGTAATACATTATTAAAATTAGAAAAACAAATTGATATTTTCATTTATTGATGTTGTTTGAAGATTCAGTTAGGTTTTGGATTAATAATGTATTATAAAAAACTTATTTATTTATTATTTAACCAAATAAATTTTTTCAAACATATTAATTACTTGATTTCAAGGTAAAAAAATTACACTTAAATCATATATTTTCTAAAAAAACTATTTTCATGGGTTTTGTGTTATTATATTAAAATTAATTTTCTTAAACAAGATATATTAGAAATGATAAATTTGATTCTAAATCTAAAATCATAATTTCTAAAAAATATAATGATAATTTTATTTTGGTTCATATAATTATGTTATCAAGGTATAAATCTATGTTATATCAATTAAGGTTAAAATGGATTTAAAGTGGTTTACCAAGGAGATTATTCTTAAAATGTATCAAAAAAATGTCTAAATCATGTCTTTTGAGTTAATTTTGAACCTATCATGCCTAATAATAAAACAAATGTTCATTTTTTATACTTTATATAATTATTATATATATATATATATATTATTTAATCTTTTAAGTAATTTCATGTGTGTCGTTTCCATCAATTATAAAGGGGGGGCCTCCTCTCCTATCTTCCTCACACCTTTTTAGAACTCTATTTAATAAAATACTACCAAATTATCTCCCAAAAATCTATAACAATATCCTATAGATCTTATTTTGGGCATAATACAAACCTTATAGGTCTTAATGTGTAAAGTAAAATAGGTTGTCTAAAAACAATCATCTCTTTAAACCAAATGTTTTATTTTAATTTATTCATATACATCCATCAAAAATATTTTAATAATTGTGATATAATACCTTCAAAGTCCCCCATATTCTTATATGCTACTATTTTTATGTAATAACCTTAATCCATCTCATTCTTCAATCAAACTAGTTATGAAAACATTATTCATTTGTATGGTGGAATACTAACTCGTATACCAATAAAATTTGTATTATATAAATACCTCTGAAAAATGGGTGATACACACCTATCGTAGGGTGTGGAAAAAAATTATTTTCCCAGTGTAGCACAGTGACTGAAGAGGGTTTTCTCGCTTGAGGATCCTTTTAGTTTTTACACTTATATCTTATAAATAACCTAAGATATCTATTTTTGTGGTTTTGATTAATTTATTAAAACAATTACAATAATTTTGTGTTTTTTATTACTTTTATAATGACATGAAAATGAGAATTTAAACTCACATGAAAGCTATATAGAATGAGTTAAGGAAAGAAAGAACCAAGTTTTGTGGTTTTTTTAAGGTTCGATCATTAATCTCATTAATGTGTTTGATATTAGTTTGATAATCCAAACATCAAATATCATGTTTGAATTATTATTATTTATTTAGAAATTGTGGAATATCATTGAATTCCAAAGCACTCTCAATTCCACCTCCTCTTTTAAAAAATTTTTATTACACTCCTTGGTTTAGGAGGTTCCATCTTCCAAGACCAAGCTATATCTATATTGTTCCATCCATTTATTATTCCAACTACAATGTGTGAATAACTGGTCAATGGAGAGAGGTAAAAGTGATTAAATAAAAGAGTAGGGATAGATTTAGTTTCATGTCATTGGTGGTAGTCATAACATCTGGGACATTAGCCTCACCCATGAATGCTACACAATTCTATCAACAAACATAAAATAAACTTTATAAAAAATTCAAGATCACCTTAACCTCCATCGGGCCAAGCCTCGAGGCCAACCTCTCAATTCTTACAGTAAGAGATCACAATGGTGGAGTGGATGGAAATAAGAAGATAAGAAATATAATAAAATGAATGAAAGAATAATTTAAAAACCATAGGGGTGATATAATAAAATATTAAAAGAAAATATAATTGGGATGAGAGAGACAGAGAAAGAGAAATAATATAAAACAAGAGGAAGAAAATAATAAAATAAAGAAAATAAAATAAAATAAAGACGCTATATATAATTAATAAAGAATGTTAAAATAATAATAATAATAATAATTTATTATTATTGTTATTACTATTAATAAGTATAATAATACTAGTTATGAAAATTATATTAATAATACTAATTATAATAATAATAATACTAATAATAGTAATATTAATAATCATTATTATTTTTATTATTATTATTAAAATAAGAAAAAGAAGATGGGTGGAAAAAATTTAAACAAATGCATGAATTTATTTATTTAAAACAAATTAAAATTAAAATTTAAATATTAAAACTAAAACAAAATTTAAATAAAATAACATAATAAAAAACATGGGAGAAGGGAAGAGCATGGGACTGGACTCCTTAGAGATCTCCTTGTCGACGTCGACTGATGGTTTGACAAAGAGGAAAAGCTATTTATATAGGAAAAAGGGAAGGTCTAGAACTTAATTTCATTCAAATATCCCTAAAATCATGGAGGATATATTGGGGGATTTAAATACCCTAAGACCCATGACAAATTAAGATTCTACCAGGAATAAATGTACAATTAAATCAATCAATGAAACATGGATAACCATTATTCTTCATAGAAGAATTCATACTATATTCCTCGATTAGTTGGAAGTGGTGATTATGTTGTTGGTGGGTATAAAGTGGTGGCCAGTGGATCCTAAGAAGCAATGGAGAATGAGGTTCTTCATGGGATGTTTCTCATGGTAGGTGGTAACAATGGAGGTGTCCAAGCTATGGAGGATTACGGGGTAGTAGTGATTGCATGCAGGTAGTGGCATAAGACAGAGGTGGAGAGTGGAGGGATTAAGAAGAAGTGGCATCCATTGATGTCATGAGTTTGTAGCTATAGAGGTACATGTAACGCCCCAAGATTTTACAGTATGTCTTTTCTTAAATAAATTCATTTTTTTTAATAGCTTGCATTACACACAACACTCACTTCAAATGCACCATGATCTATTATAACCTAGCCGTTAAAATATAAATAGTTAATATTATTAACCACTTTATATTTAATATAATTTTTAACATTCATTATTTTTTGTAAGACTTGTATTAGAACAAATTCAATTTTACATAGAAAATGATTATTTTTTAAAAAAGGCATTTTTACAACCTTTTGATGGAAAACCTATTTTGAATCTAGTTTTTTAAAATATTATAAATTATATTTGAAATAATAAACTTATTATTTATAGTAGGAAAATAAAAATTTACTTTTCTTGAATTTTTTGTATTTACTGATAAATTTCATAATTAATGAATAGTTAAAAATACTCTATTTTAATTCAAAACACCTTTTTCATCTAATTTATTTATATTTTTTTATTATTCTATTAATTTATTGGGAAGTATAATTTGAATAATTTATTATCAATCAAACCAATTTGGTTCATTTTAATCAATTTATAATTGAAATTAGGTATAAAAATATTTCAGATTTTTTAATGTTTCACTTTGAAAACCCACTTTTTCGTTTTGCCTACGGATTTAATTTGAAATCTAATTTTCCAAATTATGTGAATTTAATTAGGTAAAATTGATTTTTTATTTGTAATATTAATTTCTAAATTGTGGTATAATATCAATTTCATCTTTAGGTATAAAAAATTAACCATGGTAAAAAAAAATATTTATCGTTGTATATGTAAAATAGTGACAAGGGTTCAAGTTAAAAGGTAAAAGATTTACATACCTAAAAATTGAAATATTTAATGGTTGTTTGAGGTGTTGATAGACCATAACCAGTAAAAACAAAATTAATTTAAATTTTAATTCTTTTATATTAATTCTACCTCAATGTGGGGAGCTTTAAATCTAAAATAATCAATAATTTAATCACATGAACCCACCCCCTTTTATTTAAATACCGACCCTCACCACCCCATTTCAACCCAAATAGAATTCTAGATCCTAAAAGATATTACTAAAACTCTACTTCTCACTCCCTCTAAGTCCAAGTACTTCTGTTATCACCAATATACAAAATCCAATGTCCTCAAGGGTCTTTCAAGGAGGTGATATTCATGAGGTAATTTTCTCAATGTACCACTCTAAAATTCTTTTCTTTTTCAACTTTATCCTCAACTCATTCATCCATAAATTAATGATAAATCTATAATCATGTTTATAAATTATTATTATGTTTATAATGTAATATCTCATATCCATGTGGTTTCTCACCTCCTCTTATTCAATGAAACGAAATTGTTGTCCAAGTTATCCCTATTAATCGACTCTGTGAGTATTGTTTTGGTTCTTTTTTCCATTGTCTCTATAATGGATGGTTTTAATAATATTTTTATGGTTAAATAATATTTTAATATTTAAATAGTAACCTATTTAATATTATTTAATTTTTATATTAAACATAAATTCATTCTTTCTATATTGTGGATATACGATAACATCGTCTATGGAAGTGTGGACTATCGTCCCCTCAAAGTGATGTGATTCATTCACGCTATACATGGAACATATTAAGGATAATAATAATAATAATATATAACATATATGAAATATATATGATACTATAATTATAATATAAAAATTTATCATTCACGTTTCAATATTTTAATATGAAAAATAAATTAAAGTAGCATCCATGCGTACATACGGCCTACCGTCTCCATTAACATTTTTTTCATTTATTATCTCCATACATTATAGATTATTATAAATACATATTTACTCAGTATATATGATAATTAATTCATGGTATAATTTATGGAGATTATTAAATCATGATCTAATTAATTGAAGAAGAAAATAACAAGTCAAGACATACTTGAGAAAACTAGGAAATTAACACGAAAAATAGTGAAATAATGAAAGGTTGTTAACAAACAGGTAATAAGATATTATAAAGATATGATATAAAATATTATAAAAATGATTATTGTTCTATAATAATTTAGTAACACACTTCAAAATATTATACATTAGGTTAAAGGACTATCACCCCAGAGGAATCGTAAGGAAGGTGTTAATTTCATAATCTCATTATTATCTCAAATTGTTTATATGTAGGTATCTACTGGGACATATTTATCATCCATGTCCATGTTTCATAATAATGTATTTCAAAATATTATTACTATTCATAAAAAAATTTAAAGTCATTTATACCAATGTATTAATTTAAAACAACTTTCTAAAAGGGAACTTTCTATCATCTCCCAAATGAGGTACTTTATGAACCTTTCGACAAATTAAAGAAAGAATGTTTTTTAACTTATACAGCGTGAGTGAGTTTTTCCTCCATCATGATGTCGTATATTTTTAAAGCTTACCTTATAATTTTACAATATTTTTTTATAATAAATTATTTATTTTATAATTGTGTTACCTTTAAATGATTTCATAGTAAGAAAAAGATATTTCTTTCAAATATTTTTAATGATTTTTTTAGATTATTTTCATATATGTCAACATCCGTTTTTGGATTTTTTGTTTAATTGAGTTTTATTTCTTATGATATAATATATCATATTTTATTGAAATGGTTATGATATGTTTGAATGTGTATGTTCAATTTTTATACCATTCATAGTTTATGATTAAAGTATTAAAATATTATATGCTAGTTTTAATAAAAAAGTGTATGTTCTTTATATTTCACCCTTTTCATATGAGGAATGAATAGGACTTATTAAGTGATGGGTGAGGCCCTCTATAGTCCCCCGATGCATCAATTGGTTTCGTGAAGAAAAATATATATTGTTTTGGTTGAGTCGTTACCCATTTATTAAATTTTTGACCTCAAGTGTTGAATGTATTAGATTCATAGAATCAATACATTTCGGTATTAGATTCTTGGTAGAAATTCACAATGGTGAGATTCAGATGTCCGGTATTATGCATTCCTTCATTATGAGATTATTTATTGATATTATATGAGATTATTCAACTAGTATAATATCTTTGTGAGTGTTTAAATGGAATTATTTTCACTTTTTCTTTCCAAACTATATTTATGTTTGTGTTTAAAAATCTTGTGTTTTAGTTTTATACTTTCCTTAAAATTTTATGCTTATTTATTAATGGTTTTGATGTATTATGTACTCTTACTAAGGATCTGAGATCACCCTTTTCTTATGTTTTATTTTCCCAGGATACAAAGATGTGTATTATGATTGATATTCTTGGTTAATCTAGGAGAATAATGATGATATCAAAGAATTATATATGTTTTATTTTATATTATGAATTGTAAAGTAAATATCATGTATGTAATATAATTTCCATGACTAATAAACCTATCGGTACTTCAGAATTTGATTCTTTTTAATAATTTAAATTTTTTAGAATAATGTGCAGACTCCAGGTTTCTAGGGTCACGGTGTTATAGTTGGTATCAAAGGATATTTCACAGAATCCTTGGATACTAGATTTAGAGAACATAGATTAGGAACATAACCCTAAGTTATAATTTTAGGATTAGTATATAATAACATAACAAACAACCCATTTTTATGGTTATGATACTAGATACTCCTAAATTTTACAATTTATATTATGAATTTCACCAGTTGTGGGATTATAAATAATAATATAATCTAATCTAGCATATTTCATTATTTAAAAATTGATCATAGTTGAAGGAATGAAATTCATATCAACAGGAAAAATCCATATAGGGATTTCCCTCTTATTTAAGATAATGATGTGGGAACTGGAGCTGCAACTAGTGTTGAGCATCTTATAACTATATTGGGATAACTTACTCAGGTTATGAACAATAACCATACCTATATGGAGAATCCTGATCCACAATGTGAAAGAGTGATGTTTGATATATTCATGAGACAAAAACCACCAACATTAAATGGTAATAAAAATCTATTTATAACTGAAAATTTATAAGTTCTTTAGAGAATATATTTCTTTCATTGGGAAGCAATGAAAGGGGGGAAGGTTGTCATGGAATTTTATTGTCTCTATGGAGTTGCAGATCATCTGTGGCCACTGATTAAAAATAAAAAAAAAGAGAATGAAAATATTTCATATATATGATGGAAGGATTTTATGGAAATTTTCTTGGCAAAGTATTTCCCTCATGAAAAGAGAGAAGATATGGAGAGACAATTCTTGAATCTGAGATAAAAATAAGATAATAATGTTGCTAAATATAAAGCTAACTTCACAAGATTATCAAGTCATTTTTTAGACTACATATATAACCCAATGAGTAAGATTAATTGTTTCTTTGATGGGTTAAATTTCTTTCTTTGAAAGGAATTGGTCTCCCAAACATTCTCATCCTATGAAGATATAGTCTCATGTTTTATAAAGACAAAGAAATAATTTTATAAGCCTCATGACTTTAATGTAAAGAAAGAGAATAAGAGAACGGTGGAGCAAGATATGGATAAAGGGAAAAAGGGAAAGAAGGATTTTACTATATGTGATATTTTTTGGGAATAAACAACTTATTACTTGTCATAAAGGAATGGGATTTTGTTACAAGTGTGGAGAGAAAGTTCATCATGATCGTCCTTATAAGGGAAAGAAAGAAGCTTCAAATGTGTAATGTTTCCACTATAAAGATATGGGGCACTATACAAACGAATTCCCTAAGCATCAAAGAAATATATCTGATAAGAAGAAAATGGATCAAGGAAGATCTTATGATGTCACTATAGTAAAGCATAATAATTAATGTATTTGTGTTTTTTGATTCAAGAATTATGTTATTATATTTTGTTTATAAGAATCATGAGATATATCAGGATTGTATTATAGTAAATTTTCATTTTGTATTTTGGATCATGAATTTTTTTCATTAAGTTTCTAATATGATCAAGATAATCATATATTCACAATGTTACAATATGATCAAAAATATGTTTATTGAGGAAAATATGATGTTAAGGTTGATTTTGAAAATTTAGAAACCTTTTTGGACTGTTAATTTGGAAAAAAAGTATTTTTTTATAAGTATAAAGGTTGGAACAGATTAATTTGAATATTAGATATTATTTTTTAATGATAAAACATTTCTTAATGGTGTTTTTGGAATGTTATGATAATATATTTTTAGAACTATGACAACCTGTAGGTCAGGCGACAACCAGTCGCATTCGGTAAGTCTAAGAGACATGAACCAACAATCAAAGGTTAATATGGGTGAATCACCTACCATTGTCCTATGTGATGTCCTAGTTATTATAACATATTTTAATTTATTTAAACAGTATGTTAGATTAACTATAATTTCATTTTTGGAACCCTATATATTTAAGATAAATAGAATATTTTTAAATTTTATTATCTTATAGAGAGCAATATGAGATTGTATTCTTTGAAACATTACTAGTCAAGTAAGTATATTTACATGTTTTCTTAGTTTAGGTAGTAAATGAATTTCTAAAAAAAATTGAAACAAAAACGTTTTTTGATTTCTTTTCATTATAGGAAATCAATGTCCTTTTAACCATCATTGATTTATGGTTTTGTGGTGGTAAATTTCTGATAACCAAGTTCTTTATCACTCTCCCTTAGAATATGATTTTTATTTCTCTTCCATGCCCCAATTTTTACTTTCCTCTATTTTTTCCTATTCTAAATACTAATTTTAGGAAAATCATCACATTTCCCTTTTCATCATATTAAGATGAAGTTTTTTTAACCCTAATCCCGATGTGGGTTTCCCACAGAGGAATTTTCAAGTGTTAATGCTTGATTTACGAAGTGAAATATAAAATTTTTAAAATGAAATTTATTTAAGGAGAGGATAATGTAACACCCTAAGATTTTACATTATGCCTCGTCTAAAATAAATTCATTTTCCTTAATAGCTTGTGTTGCACGCAACACCGAGTTCAAACGCATGTCGATCTATTATAACGTAGCCATTAAAATAGAAATATTTAATATTTTTAACTATATTATATACAATATAATTTTTAAATTAATTTTTTCTATTTTCTAGACTTGATAAAAGAACAATTTCATTTTTACACATAAAAGGAGTATCTTTCAAAAAATGGATTTTAACCCTCTTTTGATAGAGAACCCATTTTAATTATAGTTTTTGTCAATTTAATAAATTTTATTTGAAATAATAAACTTATTATTTTGAATTGGGGCATCAAAATTTACATTGGTTTAAATTTTTTATTTTCTGATAAATTTCATATTTTAGTGAATAGTGAAAAATACAACATTTTAATTCAAAACTACATTATCTTATAATTTATTTATATTTTTATATTATCATTTTAATTTATTTTAAAGTATAATTAAACTAAATTTTTATCAATAAAACTAATTTATGTAATTGGACGCAATTTCAAATTTAAATTATATATATAAACATTTCAAACATTTGAACATTTCACTTTAAAAACATGATTTTTCATTTTATCTATGGAATAAGTTTTAAATATAGTTTTCAAAATTATAATAATTTAATTAGGAAAAATGGATTCCATATTTGGAAACATAAGATAAAAATTTGTGCATATTTTCAATTTTATTTTTAGTTATAAAAATGATACCATGGTAAAAAAAATTAATTATCGTTGTATAGGTAAAATTGTGACAGGGGATAAAGTTGAAACATAAAGGATTAACATATATAAAAATTGAAATAGTTAATGGTTTTTGGAAGAGTTTATTGACCTTAACCATCGTAAATAGAATTAATTTAATGTATAATTCGTTGAAATTAATTCCACCTCAATGTGGTTAGCTTTAAATATAAAATAATCAATAATTTAATTACTTGAACTCACCTATCCTAAAAAATAAATACCACCCATCACCTTCTCACTTCCACCCAAAAAATAATTTTAGCTCCTCAAATATATTCCCAAGACACTCCTACTAACTCAATCCACGTCCAAGTTCTTTTTTTCTCACTAAATGACCAAATCCAACGTCCTCAAGGGTCTTTCAAGGAGGTGATATTCAAGAGATAATTTTCTCAAAGTAACTCTCTTAATTTATTTTATTTTTATACTTTCTCCTCACATCCTTTATCCATAAATTAATGATAACTACATGATCATGTATATACTAAAGTTTTATTTTTCTAATTTAATATTTCATATCCATGTCGTTTCCCAACTCTTCTTATTCCTAGAAATGAAATTATTGTCCAAGTTATGCCGATTAATCAACTCTGTGAATATTGTTCTTTGTTCTTTTTCCACTACCACCTTATTAGATAGACTTAAAAATATTTTTATGGTTAAATAAAATGTTAAAATTTACATTATAAACTATTTAATATTCTTTTAATTCTATATTAAACATACCTTCATGCTTTCTATATTTTGGATATATAATAACATCATTGGTGGAAGTGTGGACTACCGCCCACTCAAAGCGATGTGATTCATTCATGCTATAAATAGAATGTATTAAAGATAATTTTAGAAAAAATATGTAACATATTTGAAATAGATATGATACTAGAAATAATATATACATATTTATCAATCACTTTTCAATATTTTAATATGATAAAGAAATGAAAGTAGCATTCATGTGTACGTACGACCTACCTTCTCCATGAACATTACATTTCATTTATTATCTCCAAACTTTATAAATTATTATGAACATATATTTACTCAATATATAAAATAATTAAGTCATGTTTTTGATTATTTATATGATTAAATCATGATAAAATTAATATAATAAGAATATAACAATTCAAAACATACTTGAGAAAACTAGGCAATTAACACCCAAAATAGTGAAATAATGAAATATTTTTAACAAAAGAGTAATAAAATATTATAAAGAGATGATATAAAATATTATAAACATGATTATGGTTCTATAATAATATATTAACACTATTCAATCCATTATACATGATTTTAATGGATGATCACCCAAAATGAATTGCAAGGTAAGGGTTAATTTCACAATCTCACTATTATCTCAGGTTATTTATATATAGGCATATAATGGGAAATATTTATCAACCAAGTATATGTTTCATAAAAATATATTTTGAAATATTATTATTCTTCATCGATAATTGTTTAAAGTCATTTATACCGATGATTTACTTTTTTAAAATAATTTGGGAAAGAAATCTTTCTGTCGTTTTCCAAATGAGGTACTTTATGAACTTTTCAACAAATTAATGAGAGAATGTTTTTTAACATATTCATCATGAGAAGATATTTCCAAATTCATGATTCTAAAAAATTTTAAAGCTTCTCTTATAATCTTACAAGGATATTTTAAAATAAATTTTTTCTTTTATAACTGTGTGACTTTTAAATGATTTCAAAGTAAAAAAATGGATATTTCTTTCAAAGAGTTTTGTTTATTTTATTATATTATTTTCATCTTTGTCAACATATATTGTTTGATTTTATGTTTAATTGAGGTTTATTTATTATAATAAAATCTAGCATATTGTATTGAAATGGTTATTATATGTTTGACTGTGGATATGTTCTTTTCATACCATTCATGGTTTATAGTTAAAGTATTAACATCTTCTATGTTAATTTTAATATGAATGTTTATATTGGTAATGTTTCTACATTTTCATATGAGGAATGCAATGTAATTAGTAAGTGGTTGGTGGGGCTCTCTATAACCCCTCAATCCATTGGTAGGTTTCATTAAACAAAATAGATACAATTTTGGCCGAGGCCTTACCCATTTATTAAATTCTTTTAATGAAGCTTTTAAAGTATTAGCTTCTTGTCATAAAGCCTTGATAGTATAATATTTTATGAATAAAGACTCAATGGTATGTTTTATATTTTCATCATTATGCATTCCCTCATTATAGGATTAGTTATTTATATTACATGTGATTATTCAACTAGTATAATATCCATGTGAATGTTTAAATAACGTTATTTTGATTTGTTCTTGCCTTATTATGTTTTTGTTTATGTTTAAAAGGAGTTTGTTTCAAATTTATACTTTCCTTAAAATTTTATGCTTATTTGAAAATGTTTCCACAATATTATTTACTCTTACTGAGTATCTGAGCTCAGTCATTTCTTATGTCTTATTTTCCTAGAATTCCAAGATGTTTATTATGATTGATACGCAGGGTTATTATATGTGAATAATAGTGTCCTCAAATAATTATTTATATTGTATTTTATGTTATGAATTATAATTTAAAGTTCTTAAATATAATCTATTTTCCAAGTCTTCTAAACTGATCAGTCCTTCGGGGTTTGATTCCTTATAATCATGCCAATGTATTAAAATAATGCACCAAATCTGGGATTTTGGGGTCGGGGAATTACACTACATGCATGTGATGGCTACATGTGGTGGGTGAATTTGAAGGCTGCATACATGTGGTTGATGCACGCATGTGGTGGTGCATGCATGGGGTGTCGGTGAGTGGAGAGCGGTGGTGCATGCATGGGGTACCGGTGAGTGGCAAGTTGTGGTGCATTCATGGGGTAGAGGAGAGTGTTGATGCATGCATGGTGTGGTAGTGATTAGAGAATGGTGGTGAATCCATGGGATGGAAGTGAGAGGTAATGCATGAATAGGGTGGCGATAAGTGATGAGCGGCGGTGTATGAATGGGGTGGCAGCTAGTGATGAGCGGAGGTGCTTGAATGGGAAGGTGGTGAGCATGTTGGCCTATTTTTTATAAAAAAACATTAAAAGAGTTAAAACGATTCCAAAACATAATCAAGATGAAAAAATAATTTCAAAATCTAAAAATAACATATTTTTATTTTTCTGAAAATCATTTTGATTCCTATCATCCTAAATTCTCACATTTAATTATAACATTGAAATTTAAAGGTTTTAACATTGAAAATTACCCAAAATGATGGAAATTTAAATAAAAAAATTATATATTATTTTGGTCTGTCAAATACCCCCTTACTTAAACCATTATTATCCTGAAGAATAAAATCTCAATAAGAAGGTAAAGAGGGAACCATTGTTTATCAATACTCAAATTTCAACGAAATAAAATCTAATGATTATCAATTTTAAATCAAATTCTCAAAATTCACTTACAATATCAATTCAGTTCCCCATTTTTCAAATAAATAGTCAATTCATTTATTTTAGATTTTCCCTATAAAAAATTGTGTAACTTCCCATTTTATTCATTTAATCTTCTTATTTCATCATTATTAAACATTCCAAAACATGATTTACCTCACCTAAATATTTTCACTCATTTATCATTATAAAATTCAAGTATATTTATGCTCATAACATGTGACATTATCCTTATCCATAAGCATGTAAATGATCTACTTTTTCCACTTTGTAAATAAAAAAATCACATAAAATCATGAGGACTTGTTATTTTGGTTCAAATATCTCTTAGGCTTAGTGTTGGTAGGAATTGATGTTAAAATATAAGGCTCAAGAAGGAGGTTTATCTCCAAATTAAAATACATGATATAGAAAATAATTTTCATGAAATTCTCCCCTTTCAATTTATAATAACTCCCAACTTCCCTAAATCTCAAAGTAAATATCACTACTAATTTAATAATAATGAATGATTTTGTTCCCTACCTTGAATATTTTTTTCTACTATTATACTTTTTTATCAAAGATCCTTGTTATTTTTTTCTAAATTAGTTATTAGAAAATACCATATATCCCCCACCTAACCATGTATGTTAAAAATCATAGGCCTAGTAATTTTGATTTTTGGTTTACCCAAATCACAAACCATTTTTCTATTTTTTTTGGTTCTTTTTTTCATTTTCATTTTTTTTACATTCAAGTGGGGAAAAACAAATGAGTTAAATGAATGATTCCACAACATTTTACAATTCTGACAATAATCACCCCACACTTATTCCTTATAATGAAAATAATCAAATTTCCAATGATTCTCTTCAACCCCACATGTTATCATTAAAATATCATGAAAATACTAAAGGGATGGTAATTATGGATAAAAATAGCTTGAAAAATGGACCATTCCTCTAAAGTTCATTCATTGTCTCTATGGGATAAATAAGAATTGATGTAAAGGTTATATGTAACACCCCAGGTAAATAAAGAATATGACATTTTCATATTTATCCATATTTGTGAATAAAATATTAATATGACTTTAAAGGGGATGCTATGCTCGATGGCGTACCCAACACGCAACAACGAGTTTCTTGGGAATCTTACGTTGCACTCTAATAATAAAATATTATTATTTTAAATGGTAGTTAACATGTAGCCGTTGTATTGACAATAATGGATATAAATAACTAAAATATGATTATATATGTTTTTAAATGTTTTTACATTTATCCAATAAAAGATAAAGGCATAAAATACGGAAAGAATTCCATTTTAGGCGTATATGCCCTAGTTTTCACTAAAGGTTCACTTATCGCCTTTTGATGGAGAACTGTCATTAAATATAGTTTTTTTCACTCTTATACATCCTTTTGGACCAAATAAAACTCTTCTTAAGAATTGGGACATCAAAATTTACTTTGTGTAAATTTTTGGTATCTTTCTAATAAAGTTCATTTTTTAATGAATAGTGTAAAATGTTGTATTTTAATTCAAAACCTCTTTTTAATCTAATTTATTTATATGATTAGATTATCTTTTGAATTGGTTTTAAAGTGAAATTAGAATATATTTTTACCATTAAAACCAATATTGGTCATTGGATTTAATTTCACTTTGAAATCAGACTTAAACCAGTGTCAATCTTTTGATACTTATTGTTTCATAAAAACACGCTATTTGCTCTGACAGCGGGAATTAATTATTAAATTAATTAATGTAACTTATATGTTTTGAATTTTTTAAAATAGACTTCATTTTTGAATTCGGAATATCAAATATAGCTTAGGGTGAATATTTGGGATTTTTCTGAAAAACATCAATTTTTGATGAATAGTGACACCACTAAGTGGTACTTATAAAAACTGATTTTTTCCGTTTAAATGAAATTTTGACATATTTGTGTTTTGAATTTCAAAAATCCGACATACATGGTTTTCATTAAGAAGTAAAATGTGGTTAAATGGGATAAAAATAATTTTTTGGTGAATAGTAACTTATTAAGTTTTTAATTGCGATTAGTGGTAATTAGTGTAGTTTAAGGTAAAAATAATGTTTTAATAATATTAAATGAACTTTACACATGTCCTAACCTCATTGTATGTGTAATGGCCGACCAATACAAGCCATGGGTCAACTTGGGGACCCCATGGAGCCACTTTGGTTGGGAAATGACATAAATAACTTTTTATTTAATGTAAAAGTAAAAATGACACAAACATGATATATTTTACTAAAACAATTTTTAATTGGGGTTATACAAGTCATATTTTTTATTATAAATAGTCATTGGAAAGCTAAAAATATTTCCTACATCATAGTAATTGTTTTATAATTTTTAGACATTAAATAAAGTAAATTATTTATGACATCATAATGATGCAGCGATGACATCATTATCTGACGATTTAAATAAAATGAGAAGATAATGTAATCTCTATAACCTACACATGTCCAAAACTTATTGGATGGGTGGATTTAGAACCCTTATCACCTTATCCAAGAATTATATAAATGTCGGACCTTTTAAAACCGAAACACATTTTCAAATAATGTAATATTTCTTACTTTCCAAAAGTGCCCCTCCCCTCCTCTTATAAAAGGCCCCCACCTCTACCTCATTTCACACACTCCTCAAGCCTTTGGCTCGGCCAACCCCTGCCCATTTACTCTCTCCACATCCCTCTCCTCATCCTAGAGGATTCCCTTTGGGCATAATCCTTTCAAAGGAAGCCTTTAGGCTCAAATCAAAGGAGTTACACTTTTAAAGGTAATTCATTCTCTCATGTTCATTTGTTTTATTTTGCTTCTCCAACCCCCTAAACTCTTTTTATTTAGTTATTTTGTAACAACAGAAGTATCTTAAATATACTAGGATGTTGTTATAAGATTTATTAGAGCTACACTCTCACACAACTACATCAAATGGTTAAAGAACATACGGTTTCTGTGGATGGCGAAATTCTGCCTCCCGAAACGATGATTGTTCAATACTCATTTAACACATTCAAAGGTGGTCATTATGATGTAACTATTTTTATATATGATATATAATATGTTTATTTTTTCCTTAATCTTCTGTTTTTTTTTCATTTTGGGCATACCTTTATGGTTTCCATTATGGGTAAACGCGATATCTTCATTTAAGAAAGTGCGGACTACCGCCCCCTCAAAGTGATTTGATTCGTTAAATACCATATGTGGGATGTATAAAGGATGGAACTATGATATTATATATGATATTATACTGAAATTATAATATATATTTATATAATTATGATTCCATTCTATAAAATACGAAATAGAAATGAAAGTAGCGTTCATGCGTACGTACGGCTTACCGTCTCCATGAGCCGTGCATTTTATTTCTTACCTCTAAATGATTATGTAATGATATAAATGCATGAATGTACTGGATATATATGACATATATGATATCTACATCATTAATACAATTCTGGATATAATAAACATTTGGCCACATGAACAACATGTAATTGTAAGAAGTCCACTTTCGACTTAAGAACCAAATATCGGCAAAACAAATATTATTAACTTAAATGATTACATAATGTTTATGACATGGTAATAAGTGATATAAAAGGATTAATGAAATTGAAAAAGGTTCTTAAGGAAGTATAAATTAACTCATGTTTATTATTCAGGAGATTAAAGAACGATCGAGTCAAGTCGGACCCGAGGTAAGGGATCCTACTCCTCTCTTTCTTTTTAAGTACACTCTTTTATGTCATTCCTTTTAAGATCATCTTTCTAGTCATTGGGATGTTCTTTTATATAACTCTTACTGTAATTTTTATGTTCATTTGATGAGATGACCTATTCTATCTCATCAATCCATTTTGGAAGTTTCGAGTGGCGCCGTTAGGCTGCTGAATTTTCGTAAGAGATCTAACCTCTCTCTTTCTCTTTAAGTACTCCCCTTTATGTCACTTCTTGTAAGCTCCTATTTGGTATGATGGGGGATGTTATTTCATATTACTCTTGCTGTAAATTTTGTTGTAATGTGATGAGATACCCTATTTTATCTCATCAATCCATTTTTGGAAGTTTTATGTGGCGTTGTTAGGCTGCCGAGTTTTCGTAAGGAATTTTTCATCTCACATTTATTCCCGTGAGATTTATGCTACATTTTCCACAATTTCCTTTGAGTGGTGTATGTACTGCCATTATTCTACTCTTTGTGTAATATACTTTCCTTTATGAGTATTTACATCTATGATTTATTGTCCTTCTTTTATGGGGTGTATGTTTTGAAAGATACCCAAGTCGGTAAGGGAACCTTTCACCCTCCTCTTTTTTAAAAGACTTCTTTTATTGGGTCTTTTAATTTACATGTTGTTATGTTGGGATATGTTCTCATATATCCTTATTGATGTAAATTTTATGTCCAAGTGATGAGATACACTTTTTTATCTCTCATCAACTCATTTTGATGTGATGTCATTAGGCTGTCAAGGGAACTTTTTAACCCAATTTCGATTTCTTTTGGTTCAACATGTAGTCATTGAATATGTCATCCATTGAATATGTGTGAATGAACTTTTATTTTTTTACACTTAATATCCACTGATATTGGGTTTATTTATATTTGTCACACATATTTTTGAGATTGATTTGTCCTTAATTTAATGATACCTTCTTTATAAGGGATTTCATCACATTGGACATTTCTATTGAGAGTTCATTGTTGTTATGCACCAATTCACTCTTATATGGTGTATATACTGTTATTTGGAGTATTGTATCATGAATCCATTTATTCTAATGATATTATAAAGTTCTGAATGAATGTTATTCCTCCATTATTGTATTCAAGTGTCTCTAATTTTGGTAAAACCCCTTTAACCAAAATATCGCTTTATATGTTTTAATTATTTGTTCTTATTAATATCCATGTTTTCAAAATGGTTTTGAGGATTTATTTATATGGATATTAATGGTTTAAAATTTTAATCTTCAAGGTGGTATGGGACACTTTGATTCAAAAATCTCTTTATTAAATGTTTTAAATGGTTTTGGAAATGGTTTCTTTTTTAATGGATTCATTATTTAAATATACTAAAATGTTATATTGTGATTAAAAAGTGGAAATGTTATGTTTCCTTTATGCATGTTTTATGTGATACATTTATGTTATGGTTCTTGGTCATTGTAATGAAAACGGGTGGTTTCGTGATAAACTAAGGGCGGGTGAGCCCGATATAGCTCTCCAATGCATTGGGTAACGCGAAGGAGTGAAACGTTAAGGTTTCTCCGAAGAGATTTAGGGAATATACTGTGATGGGTATTCCAAACGTAACCAAGAGGGTTACTCCCTATGTAAGAATGTTCTGAATGCCTCAAGTTACCTTTATGTCTTATGTTTTCTATGATTTATTCATGATTTGATATGCCTATGTTTTATGGGTAAAGTGTGATTTCATTATAATGTATATATGAACTCATGTTTCCTTTCCATATTTTTATAACTCTTACTGAGATTTTTATGCTCATCCCAAGTTTTTGAAATGTTTTTCACAGGTCAAGGGAAAGGTACATGATGTGACGATAGTGTCAAGGATGTGTTAAGAAAGAATCTGTGTTATATTTTAAATATGTTTCCGTTTATGGGAAGAATGAATACTGTCTTTTATGCAACCACTTTGTTTAAATGTGGAATGTAATGCAAGTTTCATGATCTAATTCTCTAAAACTCTAAACCTGAAAAGATCCTCAATGTGTAATCTTGTAATAACTCAAGATTAAGTAAGGTTTAAGGCTAGGGCCTTATAGTTGGTATCAGAGGTCGGTTTAGATAACTTTAGAGGTTAGGGTATTCTTTAAGCATAAGTGAAATTACCATAATGGTTATGATTTCAGAAAGAGTCCTAGTTTTAGATAAAGTGAATGAGTATGTATATCTTAGTGTTTGCCTTACTCATTAGTACATGATGGTTTTTTTGATATACTCACACTGGCCTTTTTGGTTTTAGTAAATGGATGGATCAAGCAGGCACCAAAGTAACAGTGGATGTGAAGGAAACTGTGACAGTTTTTTGAGCAAGCAACTGAATGATATGGCAGCTGCAATGAGAACTCTTGTTATTATCCTCAACTAACTATCTGGAGTCATGATTGACCACCTAAACCTTGGAGATTCCTCTAAGGCATCATATATGCAACAAACAAATCCCTACGGATGTACAGGTAATAATCATAAAGGTAAGTGTGTTCAAAAACCTATGTGTCAAAGATGTGGAAAGAAACACCTAGGAAAATGTTTCAAAGGGACAGGAATATTCTATAGATTTGGAAATGAAGGTCATAAAGCAAGAACCTACAATGTAAAAAGGAAGCATCCAGTTGACTCGAGGAAAGGGAAAGAAGTTCTTTCTGAGGGATCAATTGAATGTTTTAAATGTGGTGTGCATGGTCATTATGAAAACACATGTCCTATGAAGAAGTTTCGTGAATTGGATCACCAAGAGCGTACAAATGTTCATTTACCAATACCTAATGCCATTCCGATTGAGGATGAAGAAACTGACAATGACCAATCAAAGGTATGTATTATTTCATGACTATTGTTTTCCTATTTTGGAATCTTAGGATATGATTCATGATTTTTTTGTAGGAAAGATGTATTTCGGAATAAGTTGGAAAGGAATGGTTAATGGATCATGAATAATGTTGAAAAAGTAAGATGTTAACATATTAGGGCTTCAAGAGTTATGGTGAAATTCTTAAGAGTATTAAGTCTTTTCTGGTGATGGGGTTACATTAGAAGACTTTTTATATTATGTGTAACCCTGATGTTTAATATAGGAAAATTTTATTCAAGTAATAGTTATCTTTTCTTTTGTGGACATAGTTATAAAGAACCATTTGGGTTTATATGATCCTTACTTTTGAGGTAATTATGGGTTATTATATGTTATGATGGAAAATGAAAAGCATGAGATAAACTTGAGGTTAAAATATGTTATGATCATCTTTGAAGATTTTATCTCATTTTGGGGAATGTTTTAAGAATTATATAGTTTTGGAAAAAGGACAACACGCAGACCGTGTGACTACCCGTCGCGTCGTACAAAGCTGCGGGAATCGAACCCACAACCGAAGTGCGACTGGTATTTATCGCCTACCACTGGACTACGTGAAGTCCCTAGTTAGTTTGACTGATGCTTTCTAGTTATATGATTTTATCAATTAAGATTAAGTTGATTTTGGGTTATTTATGAAAATGATTAACCTATCATGGAGGATATGTGATTAGGTTAATTACTTTTCAATACGAGACTTTAGGATCAACTGATGTTTTTTGGAGATAAATGTTACGAATTAACTTGGAAGACTATGTGACTAAATCCTTCAAATATTTGGGTTTCAATCTTATTTTGGTTTACTTTGAAGAATTTTATGGACAAATTGATTATAGAATGGTCCTCGTTGAACTTTGGGTTTTGTTAGACAAGTTTTGGAGATTAAGAATAGATTTTCTTTTTATAAAGGGTTATCCTTTTCTGGATTATCTGATCATGTAATAACCTTTTTTGTTTTAGTTAAAGTCTAAAGACATGGGAAGTATATAGTTCTCTTTTTTGGATTATGTGACCCTCTAGAAGTTGATTATAGTACTCTTAATGCGAACAAGTCTCCCTAAATACTCGTCTTTTGGAAAAAAAATATGAGTTTGATTAAGGAATCCAGTAAAGGTTGAAAGTCAACATGATAAGTGATTATGTTTCCTTATGAATAAATTCCTCAATAAAAAGTAACTTAACACGAAAATGTTGTCTATTAGCTTTTCCTACTAGGGAATCAAATACCATTTAACCCATCACAAGTTTGTGATTTTCTCATTGTTAACTTTCTCCTAGACATGTTTATTATCACTCTCCCTCAAGAACATGACCCTTTGCTTTTTCTTCCATGTCCATGTTTTTCTACATGGAATCCTAGTATGGGTTAACTCGGGTGACCTCTGTACTTATCTTCCTTTATTTTAAAGTGATTGTTTTACCGACTCTTGTTCCGATGTGGGACGTTCAAGGATGTTTCCAAGCTCAATTTTAAAAACTGCAAGGACGCAATTCCCAAAAGGGGGGAAGGATGTAACACCCCAGGTAAATAAAGAATATGACATTTTCATATTTATCCATATTTGTGAATAAAATATTAATATGACTTTAAAGGGGATGCTATGCTTGATGGCGTACCCAACACGCAACAACGAGTTTCTTGGGAATCTTACGTTGCACTCTAATAATAAAATAATATTATTTTAAATGGTAGTTAACATGTAGCCGTTGTATTGACAGGAATGGATAGAAATAACTAAAATATGATTATATTTTTTTTTAAATGTTTTTACATTTATCCAATAAAATATAAAGGCATAAAATACGTAAAGAATTCAATTTTATGCGTATATGCCCTAGTTTTCACTAAAGGTTCACTTATCGCCTTTTGATGGAGAACCGTCATTAAATATAGTTTTGTTCACTCTTATACATCCTTTTGGACCAAATAAAACTCTTCTTAATAATTGGGACATCAAAATTTACTTTGTGTAAATTTTTGGTATCTTTCTGATAAAGTTCATTTTTTAATGAATAGTGTAAAATGTTGTATTTTAATTCAAAACCTCTTTTTAATCTAATTTATTTATATGATTATATTATCTTTTGAATTGGTTTTAAAGTGAAATTAGAATATATTTTTACCATTAAATCCAATAGTGGTCATTGGAATTAATTTCACTTTGAAATCAGACTTAAACCAGTGTCAATCTTTTGATACTTATTGTTTCATAAAAACACGCTATTTGCTCTGACAGCGGGAATTAATTATTAAATTAATTAATGTGACTTATATGTTTTGAATTTTGTAAAATAGACTTCATTTTGGAATTCGGAATATCAAATATAGCTTAGGGTGAATTTTTGGGATTTTTCTGAAAAACATCAATTTTTGATGAATAGTGACACCACTAAGTGGTACGTATAAAAACTGATTTTTCCGTTTAAATGAAGTTTTCCCATCTTTGTGTTTTGAATTTCAAAAATCCGACATACATGGTTTTCATTAAGAAGTAAAATTTGGTTCAATGGGATAAAAATAATTTTTTTGTGAATAGTAACTTATTAAGTTTTTAATCGTGATTAGAGGTAATTAGTGTAGTTTAAGGTAAAAATAATGTTTTAATAATATGCAATAAACTTGACACATGTCCTAACATCATTTTATGTGTAATGGCCGACCAAGACAAGCCATGGGTCAACTTGGGGACCCCATGGAGCCACTTTGGTTGGGAAATGACATAAATAACTTTTTATTTAATGTAAAAGTAAAAATGACACAAACATGATATGTTTTACTAAAACAATTTTTAAGTGGGGTTATACAAGTCAGATTTTTTATTCTAAATAGTAATTGGAAAGATAAAAGGATTTCCTACATCATAGTAATTTTTCTTATAATTTTTAGGCATTAAATAAATTAAATTATTTATGACATCATAATGATGCAGTGATGACATCATTATCTGACAATTCAAATAAAATGAGAATATAATGTAAACTCTATGACCTACACATGTACAAAACTTATTGTATGGGTGTATTTAGAACCCTTATCACCTTATACACGAATTATATCAATGTGGGATCTTTTAAAACCGAAACACATTTTCAAATAAAGTAATATTTCTTACTTTCCAAAAGTGCCCCTCCCCTCCTCTTATAAAAGGCCTCCACCTATACCTCATTTCACACACTCCTCAAGCCTTTGGATCGGCCAACCCCTGCCCATTTACTCTCTCCACATCCCTATCCTCATCCTAGAGGATTCCATTTGGGCATAATCCTTTCAAAGGAAGCCTTTAGGCTCAAATCAAAAGGAGTTACACTTTTAAAGGTAATTCATTCTCTCCTGTTCATTTGTTTTATTTTGCTTCTCCAACCCCCTAAACTATTTTTATTTACTTATTTTGTAACAACACCAGTATCTTAAATATACTAGGATGTTGTTATAAGATTTATTCTAGCTACACTCTCACACAACTACATCAAATGGTTAAAGAACATACGGTTTTCGTGGATGGCGAAATTCTGCCTCCCGAAACAATGACTGTTCAATACTCATTTAACACCTTCAAAGGTGGACATTATGATGTCACTATTTTTATATATGATATATAATATGTTTATGTTTTCCTTAAGCTTCTGTTTTTTTTCATTTTGGGCATACCTTTATGGTTTCCATTATGGGTAAACGCGATATCTTCATTTAAGGAAGTGCGGACTACCACCCCCTCAAAGTGATTTGATTCGTTAAATACCATATGTGGGATGTATAAAGAATGGAACTATGATATTATATATTATATTATACTGGAATTATAATATACCTTTATATCATTATGATTCCATTCTATAAAATACGAAATATAAATGAAAGTAGCGTTCATGCGTACGTACGGCTTACCGTCTCCATGAACGGTGCATTTAATTTCTTACCTCTAAATGATTATGTAATGTTATAAATGCATGCATTTACTGGATATATATGACATATATGATATCTAAATCATTAATATAATTCTATATATAATAAACATTTGGCCACACGAACAACATGTAATTGTAAGAAGTCCACTTTCGACTTAAGAACCAAATATTGGCAAAACAAATATTATTAACTTAAATGATTACATAATATTTATGACATGGTAATAAGTGATATAAAAGGAATAATGAACTTGAAAAAGGTTATTAAGGAAGTAAAATTAACTCAAGTTTATTATTCAGGAGATTAAAGAACGGTCGAGTCAAGTCGGACCCGAGGTAAGGGATCATACTCCTCTCTTTCTTTTTAAGTACACTCTTTTATGTCATTCTTTCTAAGATCATATTTCTTGTTATTGGGATGTTCTTTTATATCACTCTTACTCTAATTTTTATGTTCATATGATGAGAGACCCTATTCTCTCTCATCAATCCATTTTGGATGTTTCGAGTGGCGCCGTTATGCTGCTGAATTTTCGTAAGAGATCTAACCTCTCTCTTTCTCTTTAAGTACTCCCCTTTATGTAACTTCTTTTAAGATCCTATTTGTTATGATGGGGGATGTTATTTAATATTCCTATTGCTTTAAATTTTGTTGTAATGTGATGAGATAACCTATTTGATCTCATCAATCCATTTTTGGAAGTTTTATGTGGCGCCGTTAGGCTACCGAGTTTTCGTAAGGGATTTTTCATCTCACATTTATTCCCGTGAGATTTATGCTACATTTGCCACAATTTCCTTTGAGTGGTGTATGTACTGCCATTATTCTACTCTTTGTGTAATATACTTTCCTTTATGAGTATTTACATCAATGATTTATTGTCCTTCTTTCATGGGGTGTATGTTTTTAAAGATACCCAAGTCGGTAAGGGAACCTTTCACCCTCCTCTTTTTTAAAAGACTTATTTTGTTGGGTCTTTTAATTTACATATTTTTAAGTTGGGATATGTTCTCATATATACTTATTGATGTAAATTTTATGTCCAAGTGATGAGATACACTTTTTTATCTCTCATCAACTCATTTTGATGTGATGTCGTTAGGCTGTCAAGGGAACTTTTTAACCCAATTTCGATTTCTTTGGGTTCAACATGTAGTCATTGAATATGTCATCCATTGAATATGTGTGAATGACCTTTTGTTGTTTTAAACTTAATATCCACTTATATTGGCTGTATTTATATTTTTCACACATATTATTGAGATTTATTTGTCCTTAATTTAAGGATACCTTCTTTATAAGGGATTTCATCACATTTGACATTTCTATTGAGAGTTCATTGTTGTTATGCACCAATTCACTCTTATATGGTGTATATACTGTTCTTTGGAGTATTATATCATGAATCCATTTATTATCATGATATTATAAAGTTCGGACTAAATTTTATTCCTTAATTATTGTATTCAAGTGTCTCTAATTTTGGTAAAACCCCTTTAACCAAAATATCGCTTTAAATGTTTTAATTATTTGTTCTTATTAATATCCATGTTTTCAAAATGGTTTTAAGGATTTATTTATATGGATATTAATGATTTAAAATTTTAATCTTCAAGGTGGTATGGGACACTTTGATTCAAAAATCTCTTTATTAAATGTTTTAAATGGTTTTGGAAATGGTTTCTTTTTGAATGGATTCATTATTTCATTATACTAAAATGTTATATTGTGATTGAAATGTGGAAATGTTATGTTTCCTTTATGCATGTTTTATGTGATAAATTTATGTTATGGTTCTTGGGCATTGTTATGAAAACAGGTGGTTCTGTGATAAACTAAGGGCGGGTGAGCCTGATATAGCTCTCCAATGCATTGGGTAACGCGAAGGAGTGAAACGTTAAGGTTTCTCCGAAGAGATTTAGGGAATATACTGTGATGTGTATTCCAAACGTAACCAAGAGGGTTACTCCCTACGTAAGAATGTTCTGAATGCCTCAAGTTACATTTATGTCTTATTTTTTCTATGATTTATTCATGATTTGATATGCCTATGTTTTATGGGTAAAGTGTGATTTCATTCTAATGTATATATGAACTCATGTTTCCTTTCCATATTTTTATAACTCTTACTGAGCTTTTTATGCTCATCCCATGTTTTTGAAATGTTTTTCACAGGTCAAGGGAAAGGTACATGATGTGATGATAGTGTCAAGGATGTGTCAAGAAAGAATCCGTGTTATATTTTAAATATGTTTCCATTGATGGGAAGAATGAATACTATCTTTTATGTAACCACTTTGTTTAAATGTGGAATGTAATGCAAGTTTCATGATCTAATTCTTTAAAACTCTAAACCTGAAAAGATCCTCAATGTGTAATCTTGTAATAACTCAAGATTAAGTAAGGTTTAAGGTTGGGGCCTTATGTTATATTTTTAGTATAAGTGGTTATCAAAAGATGCCTCAATTATTTTAATTTTTTTGTATATTCATAGCATTGACAAGTTCAAATGCAAGTTATGGTAGGTGGCATGTCCCAAGATCACTCAAGAAATATGCTCAATATAAAATAATAAGTACTTGGTCTAGAAATCCTATAAGTAATGGAAATATGCTATTTTAAAATCACTTAAGTGATTATTAATAAAAACAAATCAATTCAAATGAATTTTAGAAATTCAAAGAATGAAAAATTATTGGGAAATTTTATTTACATGAATCAATCAATTCCCTTAAATCTTGAGTCCTCATTTTAATATACATGCTTCACTTTAATCATATAATTTTCAATTTTACTCATTAAACTTCATTAAAATTTGAAATCTAAAACATCTAATCATATGATTCCTAAAAAACTCTTGTCTCTTAGACAAGTCAAGTAAATCATAATTCATTTGTGGGCATGCAATTTCATCACAAAAGATAAAAAAAATTATTAGAAAAAAATGTAGGGTGTTTATAAGATAATAAAAAGTGAACTCCCTTTCCCATTAATCTTGGTCCTTCTCCTTCACTGTCTAAGGCTGACATATTCTATAATGAACCTATAAAATAGAACTACCCAATTAACCAAAAGGATCATGTCATTAAAGCTCTAAAATATATGAGGTATTGGGATAAATTCTAAGATATATCCTATGAAATGAAATTGGAATATAAATTCCGAGAAATCATGTAAATAATATCTTACCATGATCCACAAAGATGGCCCTGAATTTTTATTACCTCCAGATGGAAGTACCAGTTGTCATCCGAAATTAGATAGTCATTGAATCTTATTTTATTTGAACCATCACATTTGGATTTTTCCATCTAATGCTTCATCCTTGTACTTTAATAATTATACATGGATAGAGTACACCAAATCCTTCCCCTTCAAAATGAGTTATAGCTTGTATAGAAGTGGTAGGATGAATTATGGACTATCATCTTCCTTGGTTGTTACTTTTGAATCCTTCTTATCTTCCAATGTTGGATTCATAAGGGCTGCATTAAATAAATGATTTAAGGGTAAGTTAATACTTATTTTTAATTTAATAAAATGTGAATTTTTAATAAGTAATTTCTCTACTTCAAAAAAATAAGTCTCTTTTATGATTTCTTCATGCTCATAAACAAAGATCTATTTATGATGGGGCTCCACAAATGTGTTTTCATTAAAATTAGGGATCTATATCTATTCATAAATAGGTTCATGTCGAGGTTCATCTTCTTCCCCCAAAGAATAGAAATGATTGTCTGATTATATATAATAAAAACGATGATGAGTGATACACAATTCAAATTCAATATAATTAGAAGATAAGTAGATTAAAGAAATATCAACTCCATGAGTTGGTTTTGGCTCAATCAAGGCCTAAGTGGTGCGTGCCTCCTATAATTTGACGGTGGAAAGTGAATATAGGTATTCGGGATCATCCACCATGAGTTTGGCCTCATGTTTTTTGATTTCCTCAAAAATATCAGGAGAGACCAATGTAACCTCCTTCTTTTCCACCTCAGGTGAGACAGGTGTCCCGTCTTCCAGTTCAGGTATAGGATTAGAATTATCTAATGGTTCTTGGACATATAAAATTATCCAATTAATTTTTATTTATATTTTTTCAACCATCTCTTCAAGGTCTTGAAAATCATATTTGAGACTCTATTTTTCCACTTTCTCCTAAAAATATCCTATTATAACTTCTTTAAAATTGTTAGGAGGGATTTATAAACACTCTTCTTGTGTATCATCTACTTCTTGATAAATCATTCGGGTGTTCTTATAGAATTCATCCATGAACCACGGGTTGCTCGAAGGTTTCCTTGACCTCTTAGATGATGTCCTTGAATTATTCCTCTTTGAAAATTTGGATCTGGCTTCCCCTGATCTATCCAACCCATAATTAAAGACTCTATTCTATAGTCCAAGGGGCTTCAGCTACTAGTTCTGGATCCTATGAGAAATGGTCAGTCCATATAGAATAATAATAATTTGAATTCATCATGGAAATAATTTTTTTAGTTTTTATTTTTATAAAAGTAATAAAATATATCTAAAATGTGAAAAAAAAAATTAAATAAATGATTGATTGGATCCCTATAAATGGAACTAGTTTTGACACACATCTGTCATAGGATGTGTGAAAATAAAATGATTTTTCTAATGTTGCACATTGACTAACCAGGGTCGTCTCACTTGAGGAGCCATTCAGTTTGTTCACTTACTTATTCTAAATCACATAAGATATATCTATTTTTGGTTTTTATTAATTTATAAAAAAACAATTACAGTATTTTTGGGGTTTTTATTTCTTTTATAATGACATGAACAATGATAATTAAAACTAACATGCAAACTAGGTAGAATGAGTTATGGAAGGAAAGAACTTGGTTTTGGGGTTTAGTTTAAGGTTCAATCATTATTATTCTTTCTGTGTTTGATATTAGTATTATAATAAAAACATGAAATATCATGTTTGAATTACTATTCTTTATTTATAAATTATATTACATCATCAAGTGTCAAAGTACTGTAAATTAAACCTCCTCCTTTAATCAAGGTTGATGATGCTCCTTGGTCTAGGAGGTGTCATATTCTGGGACCCAGCTCTATTTATATTATTTCACCCTTTTATTTATTCAACTCCAACATGTGAATAAATAACTAATGGAGGGAGGGAAAATTTATTAAATAAAAGAATAGGGATATATTGAGTTGCATGTCATTGGGGGAAGTCACCACATAGGGTACATTTTCCTTACCCATTCATGCTACTTTATTCTATCTACAAACAAAAAATAAACATTTTGGAAAATTCAAGAACACCTTGACTTGCCCTCAGGTCAATCCTTAGGTCTACCTCTCATTTCTGAAAGTAATATATCACATTGGTAGAGTAAATAGAATAAGAAGAGGATAAATTTATTAAAATGAATGAAAGAATAAATTAAAAAGAATGGGGTGATAGAATAGAAGAATTAATGAAAATAAAATTGGGATAAGATCTAGATAGATAGAGTTAAATAAAATAAAATAAAATAGGGTGAATAAAATAAGAAGAAAAAAAATACAATAAATAAAATATATATAATTAATAATTAATGTTAAAATAATAATAATAATAAATTATTATTATTATTATTACTTTTATAAATTATAATAATAATATTTTTTCTAATTATAATAATTATAATAATTATAATATAAATAGAAATTATTATTATTATTATTATTATTATTAAAATAAGAAGATGAAGATGTTAGGAACACAATTTAAGGAAAATACAAGAATTTATTTATTTAAAACAAATTAAAATTGAAATTTAAAAATGAAAACTAAAACAAAATTTATATAAAAGAAAAAAAATATGAAAAGGGAGAAGAAAGAAGCATGGTAGCAGCTTCCTTGGAGATCTCCTTGGCGGTGTCGACTGATTGTTTATCAAGTAGTAAAGGATCTTTATATAGGCAAGGGGAGTGGCTCAGCTCTACTGGCATTAAAAGATACCTCAAATCCGGAAGGATATATTGGGGGATTTAAATCACCCCAATACCCTTGATGAATGATGATTTAACATGAATGAATGTAGAAATAAATAACTCAATGAAACAGGGTTAAGCATTCTTCAGTGTGGAGGAATTCACGCAGGCATCCTCAGTAAGGTGTCAGTGGTGAGTAGGTGGTGAGTAGGAAAGTAGAAGTGGTCATTGGATCTTGATTAGTGGTAGAGAATTATGTTCATTGTCGGATGTTCCATTTGGTAGGTCATAATAATGGAGGTGGGTAAGCTATAGAAAATGGCGGGGCTGCAGTGACTGCATGCATGCAGTGGCGCTCAATGGAGGCAGAGAGCGGATGGGTGAATAGAAAGTGGCATCCAGTGATAAAATTCAGTGGTTTTTCAAGGTCTACATGCATCCAGTGGATTCATATAGTGACTTAATGTGTTGGATGCATGCGTGTGGTGCCTTCACGTTTGTGGTGGTGCATGTATGGGGTGGCGGTGAGCGGCGGTATAGGCATATGGTAGTGGAGAGATGTGGTGCATGCAAGGGGGAGAGATGAGCGGTGAGTAGTGGTGAATGCATGGGAAAGAAGCAAGCAGTGAGTAGTGGTTCATTCATGGTTTGGTGGAGAGCAGTGAATGACGATGCATGTATGGTGTGGTGGTGAGCCTACTAGACTATTTTTTACAAAAAAATCATTAAAAGAGTTAGAATAGTTCTAGACCATAATCAAGATGTCAAAATAATTTCAATATATAAAAACAAAATATTTTTACTTTTCTTAAAATAATTTTGATTTCTATCATCGTAAATTTCAACATTTAATTAAAACATTTAAATTCAAGGTTTTTAACATTGAAAATCACCTAAAAATGATGGAAATTTGACTAAACAATTTCATATTATTTTGGTTTTTAAATGTTTATAATGATGGATTTCATGTATATATATATATATATATATATTAATGATATAATTATACTTTTTGAAATATAATACATTAAATATTTTCACATCATTATATCCATTAATAAATTATAACATTGTTCATCAATACGTGTTGATTACCACCTCCAAGAGGAGATGCGATTCATTTTTCATCAATTCCTCACAAAGATGGTATATATAAATATATTAAATATATAATATGATATTTATGATATAATAATTATTATATAATGATAAAATTATACTTATCTCATTTTCCTCATGTTATTTGAAAATTGGAAATATTACTCTCATGTACATACATCCTACTGTCTCCATGATTATAATGTAATTTGTTTTTCATCACCATCTATAATGATTGGTTTTAAAACAATAATTAATGTATAATAATGATAATTATATCATGATTATAATTTTTTAGATTATGTAATAATTAACTTGTTGACCATGGTAAACCCATTGAAGTTGTTTTTCGATTATGAATCGAACATCCTCAAAACTGATGACATAAACATAAGTGGTTTAAAAACTATATAAGTATTATAAATAAATGGAATAATAATTAAGAAATAAACCTAATAAATGTTCTTAACTATATATAAAATTAATATATGTATATAATATTTTAGTTTAAGTATGCACGTGGCATGTCAGAATCAAGGTTAGGGATTTCTCATTAAACCCTAACTTTTAATGTTTTAAAGTTTATCTTCTATTTTTCTTCCATATTCATATTTATTATAATAATTCAAGTATGTTATTAATATTATTAGATTTTTTTAAATATAATTTTAAATAATGTTTGTCTTTATTTACAAATTATTTAAAAGAATACTTTTAAATGTTTTCCAAAATGGTTAATTTT